>OW121848.1:153962687-156462687 GCA_933228895.1 Platycnemis pennipes | reverse complement strand
TGTTCATTATTTTACCCCTGCATTTTTTTTTTTTTTAATTGCCCGTCTTTGTAGAGCTGTAGGATTGTAAGCTTAATCAGGAATGACACTAGAGTTGCATGGCAAAATGCCAGCTTTCTTGAAACCATTTTTGATTATTTAACGATCTAAGTTCTGCCACAGAACTCCACTCATTGATGTAAACATTTTTTAGCAACTTTTTTATTTCAAAAACATTTTGCTGCTGCCATTACAAGTTATATTTTGCAGTTATTTTCTATAAGATTCATGGCAGCTAGGTCTAAATGATATAGATGACTGCTAAGCAGTGGGGTAATCTTATGGTGGTCACATATCTTTCAAGAGGTCTCTCAATAATGGGTAAACTGATATGAAATGTGTGCCCATAATGGATAAGTAAATTTGGTTTTGGATTTATTATCATAAATCAGCAATCATTTGATTGATTTGATGAAGCTCACCAATAGATTCTCTTGTCAGCTAAGCTCTTCATGTTTACATAATTCTTCTCCTTCTCTCATGCGAAGCCTTCCTTTGCCATAGACAAATGCACCATTTAAGTGGAATATGATGGATTGTGATAAATGTTTCAAGCGACTTAGTTGTATAGAAATCTATTATAAACTATGGGTTAGCACCGCATATGGAAGCAGTGTTTTCTGCTTCCACTCCATGTCAGCTTTGATACAATTATGACCACTTTCTTATTATGTATTTGAATGCAAAAATTTTGAGAAAAACTCGCGGAGTTTTTTTCATTTTCAGCAGCACAGTTACAGCCACTCTCTTCTGCTTTATTGCCCATTGGTTCTCAGCGATTGGCACATTATTGAGGAAAGTCTTATTTATTTCTCCTATAGTTGAAATAATATCAGTTATGTGCATTTATAATGAATATGCTTATTTTTATCCACAAAATGGTCATTGGGTAAATGTTTTAATGAGTGCAAAATACCCCATATGAATCTTTTGGTGAAGTTAATTACCACAAGCGAATTAATGCTAGCCAGCAGCTGTATGTATATGGCCTCTCAACTTGTACTCTAAATGAGGTAATGAAATTCAGTGGTTGTATGAAGTAGGCCTTCAGATTGTCAAAAGTAGAATGGTAGGCCGATTAGGATAAGAGTGCATTTAGTCGAAATTAGGTGACAGAGAATATATCCTTCAAGTGTTAATGAAAACACTAATTTTTTTTCTATCTTTGTGCTAGATGTACCCGTGCAAGGTATTATAGAGTGACTTTTTTGTATTAGCCAAATTCGTTTGACTACCCATCCCTCTACAATATTTTCACCAGGGTATCTCCAAGACGTCTAAAAAGAGGACGTACAGCTCACCAAGACATTTTGAGATCTCTGAGAGATGTCTCTGAGATGTTTCGAGATGTATCTGAGATTTCTCTTAGGCATCTCACGAGATGTCTCAGAGATGTCTAACAAGAGGACATAGAGCTCTCTCTGAGGCATCTCGGTGTACTTTGGAGATGTCTCTGAGAGGTAACATGAGACATTTGAGATGTATCTGAGATTTACTTGTGCTATGTGGGGTATATGACATATTATTGTTCAGGACTTAGTATAGTATGAAAATACACATTTTTGTGTATCATTAATCACTTCTAATTATGATTCACCTGTGACTGTGTTAAAAACATCAAAAAAGTATCCAAATGGAGATATCAATTGCTTGATCGTTCCATGTTTATATAGTTCAAATCATAAGACAATTGTGATCCATGATAAAATCATTTCTCATGGTAGGACAAAATGCAAAAAATTGTAAGGGTAAATAAAGTCGAATTGTTTATTACAAATTAGTTGATAAAACAATAATAGCATTTGATTTATCATTTTTTATAATTCTCACTGCATTAGAAGTTTTCAGCGTAGTGATCTCAGTGCAATTTCCTAATTGTATATGATTATGCTAATAAGAGGATGTCAACATGTTGACAGGGAGGATATGGCTTCATACTTGTATAATTTATAAAAATACATTACAATTATATATGTCACTCAATACCACATGACCCCTACTATATTTTGTAAAATAATACTCCAAAATATAATTTAAAATAGTATTCTATTTTTTATAACAAATCAATTGTTAATGACAATTATTGAAAAATGCCCTTATTTTAATATGTAGGGGAGTAGAGTAATTTTTTGCATTATGACATTTTAATATGCAAAAGGCATGCATTAAACAATTTCTGTTAAAAAGCGTACCTAATTAGTTGGCAACCCCAACTGGAATCCACTTCTTGCCAGCTGACGTATCCAGTCATGTGGTTAAAGAGTCTTCAGAATGTGAGAGTGAAATGGAACTGTTATCTTTGATGGATGAAGTCTTACCAGATTTATCTCTTCTGAGGAAGAAATATTTTAGGAAAATAATGTCCATCCTCCATCACATAACGAAAATTTATGATTTAAACTAGCATTAAGATATGGAAACATTATGAAAACAATTACGAAGCTTGATAAAAGGAAAAAATAACAATTTTCATGAGATAAGGATGTAAATTTGATGGAGAAATTGCTCAATGAAAAATTCATCTAATATCTGATGGAGGAATTGCAGGAGCACAGTTACTTCTCCAAGATATTTCTCAGTTACCACGCTGTGGGCCAACTTGAATGGTCATTTATGCCCCACCCCCCTTGCACAGGGATTGGTCACATCTTCCCGTCCCTCACTTCTCACGCACTTCACTCACTCTTGTGCTCCAGAATCAACCGTAATATCCTCCACTGCTTCAGTGGAAATTGCGTTATCTGAGAGATGAGAGGTGTAGATTCGAAACATGGATCATGTTGATGAGAGTGTTCTTTTAAGTGAGGTAAAGCATACCATTGCTGGCAAGGAGGGAGTCAATCTCTTTGCCTCTATATGGGCACTTTTTATACCGTGTGTGGCACAGTTTATGAATGCCATGCGCTTGACGTCCATACTCAAAGGCTCCTTGAAATGCTTCCTCCCCCGTTGAGTTTGGTGGAGTGCTGCCATTCCTTTATTTGGAAAAAAGAAAGAAATTGTTGATTCACTCACTTCCTTATTTTTTTGTATTCATGCTGGAGTTTGCTTTTCATTCTCATCTGAACAATCGATATAGGTACTGTAAATTACACAACAAATGCACTCAGCTCTTACTTAATGCCTCAATTATTTGTCTTTCGAGTGAAGACTATGATTTTCATTTGTTATTAGGAAAAGAATTTCCTTGAGAATTACTTTGTTTCGTTTCTCATTTTTTTCAAAATATTTTAAAAGATAAATCATCACAATTATTATTACTTTCTCTATTAGCATTGTGGGGTATAGTATATTATCTTGTAACTACACAATTCAAATTCAAAATTTCCATGTAGTTTCCGTCCACGTTGAGGACTTTTTGTCTCATTTTGTACATAAGACACAATGTTATTTTTCTGGTTACAATGAAGAAGAAAAACAATTCAAATGAAGGAAGAGGATTTGCTGATTCCAACAAATGGTAGCTGCTTATGAAACATCCATCGTGGATTCCCAGAGGTCAAAGAATAATGGAATGGACTTAATCACTTGCTACTGCTATGAGGGAGAGTGCACATATGTGTATGCATACATATTGAAAGAGTATGTATGAACATAGCATGGTACCCATGGCTGCTACCATGCAGTCTGTAGTGAGAGTAGCTATGTAGATGGCACCTTTGACGACAATGCAAAATCAAAGGTTCGTTAACATAGTTTTACCCCGAGCCCTTGAGAAGCACAGGCTGATAATATAGTGCATTTTTGAGTGAAGGACTGAATCATTGTGTTTAAATATGGTATATGAGAGAGTGACCTTGTCCTGAGGGATCTCTTCATGCATCAACAATTAAATATCATAATGATCATGAAAATGATGCATTAACCTCTCCAGCCAGCTCGACGAGCACACATGAGCACCTGGCTTTCCATCCAAACAGTGGTTCAACGAACATGATCTGTAGTAAAGACCCGTACCCCCTGAAGATACCCTAGTGAAAATATTTATGAGGCATTTGTGGGTAGGCCCTCAGAAATAAATGAGAAATGTAGTTTTTGTGAGAAAAGTCCGAGAAATATGTGAGACTTTGAGAGACAATTAGTTTTCGTGGCTAGCCTCGACCTTTCGTTTCCTGGGATATTCATAATAAAACTGTAAGACGTGGGCCAGCTCTGAGAATTTTACAAGAAAACTGTGAGACACCAAGCAGGTAGTCGTCCCTTTCCAGGCGGACGGGAAACCTTTATGGTGGGTGCATCCTCCCGGGTAAGTCGGGTCTCCTCATGGGGCGCCCTAGCACGATGACGCACAAGTGGACAATTAAAAATATAGCTCTTTATGCTTTACATTTGACATGAAATGACGAGAAGATTAATGATCCTCGTAGTTAGGTGATTCATTTGATACCAAACTGCATTATATTCCGTTTATTTTTAACCGCAGCAATTTCCATTAGCATTTCATGTTTCTTGGATAATTTGAAAACTGGTAGAAATTGATGGAAATATTGCCACTAATCATTCAGTTCTGTTGTGAGAAAATTATATATATATGGCCTCTCAACTTGTATTCTAAATGAGATAGCGAATTTCAGTGGTTGTGTGAAGTAGGTCTTCAGGACGTCTAAAGCAAAATGGTAGGTCGATCGGGAATAGAGTGTACGTAGTCGAAATTAAGTGACAAAGAAGATAGGTATCCCTCAACTCTTAATGAAAACGCTAATTTTTTTTCTATCTTTGTGCTAGGTGCACCCGTGCAAGGTATTGTAGAGTGACTTTTTCGTATTAGCCAAATTCATTTGACTAACCTTCCCTCTACAATATTTTCGCCAGGGTATCTCCAAGACGTCTAAAAGAGGGCATACAGCTCACTTCTCACTTTCTCATACTTAGTCTTATTAATTTTTCAGGAAAATCTTTTCACTAGGGTAAGGACTGTATAGGTCTGGTGTTAGCACGTTTTCCTTGTTACCACGTTCAGGCTGCTGGGTCCTTACAAAGACGTGTAAACGAGAGTCCACTGTATGACAGTTCAATCTTTTTCTATTCGTGTTTAATAATTAAGTACGTCGAAAATGACCAAACACCTTGTTTTGTATATACAGGCCACGCAAAATAAAACTATAGTTAAAGGCTTTTTATTTAAAAAAACGGGAGAAGCGATATTCTTACAGATTGTAGACAATTTAGTCTTACTTTTAATTCAGGTAACGGACTTTTTTAATACTGTGACACCTTGAGATACGAGTTTAATTCGTTTTGTGACCGAGCTCGCAAGTCAAAATACTCGTATCTCAAATCAATTTTCCCCATTAAAATTAACTGAAATGTGATTAATTCATGCCAGACGCCAAAAAAGCATCCCAATGTTTTTTAAAATGTTTTCAGCATAAAAAATGTTTTTAAAGAACAAACATTGTATACAAACAAAATGAAACCTAATCAAAGCTAATTTAAAGAAATAAACATATTGGCAAAGTCGATTAGCATATTGTATGTACGCATTTATTTTTTCTTTTCCCTCACTTTTTGCTTCCCTTTTTCTTCTCCAGTAATTTTTTTTTCTTTTTTATCTCACTTTCGTCACTTTCATCTGCAGGGCGTTTCAATAGAAACCTGTCCAAGGAGCTCTGTTTCTTTCTCCCTTTTAGAATGTTTGTGAAATGAGTTAGGCAAGTTTCGCCGCCGCCGATGCACCATCATTTGAAACCTTTTCAGGTTGGTTCTTTTCAACAAAGTCCGAAACTTTTTCCCACGTTGCCAACACTTCCTTCATCTCACTTGAAGAGATAACCTCCTCCGCCTCTGGCTCCTCTGCACTCTCCTGCAGAAATTTCAATTGTTGCTGCAGGTACTTTGGCCAACTCTTCCGTCGTCAGTTCCTTTGTAAGCTCTTTGATATCTCCCTATTCCACTTCCAAGCCCATGGACCTTCCGAGATACACAATATCTTCCAGTACTTCCTGTTAAGGTCCAAATCCTTCATATCAGTCAAAGCCTCAGGCCACAGTTTTTCCATGCAGAGATCAAGGTCCTTTTTGTAACACCCTGCCAGGACGTATCAATAATTTGAGGCATATGACAATGTTGTTTTGGTCCTTCTAGAACTCTCGAAGGGTGAGGTTTGTGCTCTCCGTAACCTCAAAGCAGCATTGAAACATGTGTTTGGTAAAAAGTTTCTTGAAATTGGAGACCAACTGTTGGTCCATGGGCAGTAAAAATAGGGGTGATGTTGGGTGGAAGGTAGAGAACCTTTATAAAGTTGAACTCTTCTAGGATGTCGTCAAGGTTTAGCGGGTGGCAAGTAGCATTTTCGAGAACGATAAGGGCTTGCAGGGGTAATTCATTGACCTCGAGGTATTTCTTGACGGCAGGACCAAAGACCAAGTTGACCCACTCCACAAAAAACTTCCTGGTGACCCACGCCTTTGGGTTTGCCCTCCACATAACCTGCAGCTTCCCTTTTATAACCTTATGTGCCTTCAAGGCTCGTGGGTTTTCTGAGTGGTATACGAGCAGCGGCTTGACCTTGCAGTCGCCACTCGCATTTGCACACAGTGCGAGAGTCAGCCTATCCTTCATGGGTTTGTGACCTGGCATATGCTTTTCATCTGCCGTTGTATACCTTTTGCTTGACATTTTCTTTCCTGTCTTGCCACTGTTGAACACTTGCTGGTGGATGTATCCATGGGCTTCGATCAATTCAGCAAAAGTTTTCTCAAATTCCTCATACGCCATAGAATCAGAGCTTTTGCAGAGAACATTCGAGGCATCACCGTGCCTGACAACGGAGTGAATACCGGTCATTTTTCGAAAACTTTCGAACCACCCCCGACTGGCTTTGGACTGCTCCTGTGCTGAATTACCTGGGCTCCGCTGTAGCAAATCTGCGTAAATGACTCGTGCCTTCTCGCAAATTATACTCTCAGTCACAGTGTCTCCAGTGAGCTACTTCTCTGTCAACCACAATAGCAGCAGATTCTCCATATTTTCATGGACAGAGTTGCGTAGCTTTGAAATAATTTTAGCACCCTTAGCAGGAGTTATAGCCTTTATCGAGTCGTTCTGCTTCAGAATAGTACATATCGTAGAAGTTGTTTCATCGTACTGAGTTGGAAAGTCTATGACTCTTACACCTAGCACATGTTTGTCTCTTATCTCGCGGTCTAATTCCATGGATATCACCTTTTTCCTTTTCTCACCACTGTTCTTTACACTCATCTTCTTAGGACTCGTCGTTGTATGAAAAAAATAACTAAATAACTACTGGAGTTCCGAAAAATGCATAATTAAAACAACTCGATAGAGATGCTTCTGTAGCGAAGTGAACACGTGAATTGAACGCGAGACTCGCAAATCTAAGCGGTGGCTCGCTATGCCAACTGGCTGTGACCTCACCGAGGACTGGCTCGTATATCAAATTTTGACTCGTATCTCAAGCAGATACTGTACCCCAGTGACGGCTCGTGTTTCAAAAAACTCGTATGTCAGGACACTCGTATCTCGAGGTACCACTGTAATTATTTTTGAGGCATGTTTTTGCAGCAATGGTCCAATTTTTTAAAGGCACGGAAGGTAGTGTCACTTTGGCGGTTGACATAAGACTATGAAATGCACAAATTGAAAGGAATTTTGATTATATACCAGTCGTACTTTTACCATCATGTCCTTAAATTTAAAATGATTTACAGTATTCGTTTAAGTTATTCTATTCATTTTACGAAACCGGGGTTTTCTGTAAGTATGCAGCATTGGAGACACGCGGCAAGCACTTTTGTCTTCATTTTAAAATTTCTAATGCGAATCAGTTAACGTCGTAACAATTGACCATGCCGCAGTACTTTATTTGAATTTTATATTTTTTTGAAAACGAGTTTGGAGCGAAGGCAGAAAGGCTGAACAACATAAGCACGAAGTGGAACGAACTCTGGTTTATTATTGACGGTAGTACTTAAATTTTTGCCGCTACTTCAACACTCATCATGTGTGGATTTTCGTCTACTTTTCGAAGAAGGTTGAGCTCTTCAATTGACATTTTTCTTTTCACCACAGGCTTTCCCATGGTTGATTCTAAGAACTTGTCTCACTTTTAATTCCACGAAGTGCGTATCGGTGCTCGCGTAGTTTTGATGCCCAGTCGACACTTGTAAGACAAACGGACATGACGCGATAAATTTGCGCGGCTTGTGGATACCCTTTAAATCTCCATAAACATTTTAACCAGGTTATATTTATTTAAATATCTTTGTTAAGTGACATATAGTTTTTTAATCCAACATTTAAACCCCTTGCGAGATATCAATCGTCAAATCAGCCTATACGGTGATTATTTTCCTGCGCCAAGTTTGGTTTGGTCATCTTCAAAACGTGTTAAAAACCAAAACGTGCTAACAGAATTATTTACATGAACTGTGACCCGGACCAGAGAAAATGAAGGTGCAAACGAGTAAAACGTGCTATCAAGGAACGTCCTAACGAGAGTCTTGAAACCATTCCTCAAAGAAAAAGGGATATTAAATTTTGAGTTCAAAAACTTGATGCCTTTAAGCATGTGGGTTTTAATTTTGAATGATGAAATTGCAATTTTGATCCGTCATAAAAATTCCAAAAAGATCTTTTTATAAAACACTACCATCGACTACTGGCCGACTTTGGTGCCCACGAACAACTTATGTCCCGAATATTCATTTCATAGTTGGCGGTATAATGTATCTTGATTGCAATCATATCGATGTAATCGCATGGGAAAGAGATTTCAATATTCAGTAAGGCAGACGTGAAAATGCTGGCGTGGAGCATGTGTATGTATGCATCTGTGGTATACATATTCATGGCAGGGAGTTAATGAATTTAGTATCCATGGCAGCAAGAAACCTGAGTGGCATTGAACTCCTCACAGAATTAAATTTTCACGAAGTTCGTGGCCAAAGAAGTTAACTTCCAAATTGGAATGGACTGTTAAGGTACGTCGAGTAACTTTTAGTCACACACGAGGTGATTGTGATGAAGAAAATTTATTCAAGAAAATTCACGAATTTATATTTGATACTTTTGGCGCCTTAAGAAAGTGTTTAAAACTGGTAAAAGTATCAATGTAACAATTCAAACACTTTTGTATGTACACATTTGATCAAGACAGAAAACACGAAATAGCGAAAATACTCCATTAGCGTCATTATCATCTGAGTTTCTCCCGCATCCAAAGATGCCTCACACCGTGAAGAGAGATGGCAGGATGGTGTTGGAAAGAGGAGAGAAACCCGGCGTCCGTGGCAGCTCATTTTAACGACTCCTGCGCCCCCAGTCAAATGCCAAGCTTGAGGGAGTTGTAGTACATGGGTATGTTTTTTACGTAATTGATCGAACTCTGCGCTTAGAGCACTTTGAAACGTCAGTTGTTCCTAACTGAAGTCGCTGGTATATCACGTCTTTAAACAATACGTCAAGGATAGTAAACTGAAAATGCAGGGTATTTTCATCAGGATCGCAGACTACTTGTAATCAATAAGTTACTCGTGGTAACTGCCGGAGAAGATAAGATGGTGTTGGTTTCTCCGTATTTTATTAGAGTGCTTGAGAATTAATGTTGCCGTCACTTTTTTGCTTTGATTTTTCTTGGCTCACCAGAATATGATGCTCAGAAGCACCGACTCATTCTCGGTCAGCTTCTCTCCGCTCGCCTCTCTGGATCCGACTCGGCACACGGCTTGCTGGGCGCACTCGTTCGAATCCAGGTCCAGCGCGTGCTTCAAGATGGAAGGCTCGTCGAAGGCCATCTCCAGGTTGAATGGGTCGCCTGCAGAACGCCTCCACAGGGACTTGGGCTTCTTGTTACCTTTCTTGTAGCCCTGCTGCAGGAGGTATGCCAGGCCGAGGATGATGATCAACTTGATCCCATGAGTGTGGGCACGCAAAGTGGGGATGACGCATAGGAAGATGAAGAATTTTACAATGCCCTCCATCGATGTCCTTGAAAAGAAAGAATCCGTGTCATATTGGCAGAATAATCACGCTGTGGGCTAAAGGTCACACCGGGCTACGGAAGCCTCTCACGTAAAACAACCCGGGTTAAAGTTCTTTACATTGGCGTTTTGTAATGTCTGGTCAAATATTCGCGAGACGTGAAAACGAACGTGGTTACACCCTTCTGGTGCTGTTTATGCCAACAAACTGTCCGGTGTGCTCTTTGTTAACAGACTATGACAGTCACTACCACCACCAGTTTTATCTCATCCGGAGGCTATATGCTCGAGACGGATGGTGAAAATTCAAGTGAAGACAAATGAAGAGATTTTAATACCCCTAATTTGCGAATCATTAGTGTTTATACCACGCGACTCCTTGGTTACCCATTCGGGATTATCTCGAATGTTTCAAACACACACCACCACCAGCCGAACAGGACGGTGGGGCGCAATAGGAACCAAATACAACAAAAGTAAATAACAGCAAAATAAATAATTCCAAAAATGTCCTTCCGACCTCAAGACGCTCCCCCCGGGATGAGGGAAGAAACTGAGAAAGGAGGGATGAAGGAAAAATGCGACGAAAATACTCGAAAATGATAATATTAAGGAATTGAATATAAGACGCGGAAGCCTTCAAAGAGATAACATAGATTGCTTTTTTTCAGCACCATGCTGACGATTGTATGTTCTCCCGCTTCGTATTCAGCTGCGATATCGCGAGAGGAGTAACAGTCAGTCGTACCTACCTGTCCTCTGTCTCTCCTGTCTGCTCGCCTGCTGGGAGACCTTCTCCGGGACACAACCGGCCGCGTCCTCACCCGCCTCCCGAGTGCAGACGACCCCGCCTCGGAAGCAACGTCCGTCCATCCCTTCTCGCCCCCTCGCCAACCCCCACGGTGACACCTTAAAGTGCGCCTCTCGCACGTTCATCTGTTCGCGACTTTCTCCCTCGGCTCCTGCATCCTCCGAGGGATCAAGGAGGAAGTGAGAGGAGCCTCTCTCGAGGAACGTCCAGCTTTCTCGTCACTCGGCTGCAGACATTCACCCCGATGGGTGTCGCCGGACCCCTTCTCATGTCATGCACGTGATGCAGATTGCCTGAGGAAAATGGTTTTTTGGAGGATCATTCGCCATCAATCACGGTCCATCAAGGATGGCGCACTTGAGGCGAAATTGTGCTACAAGGGAGTCACTGTCAACGAAGAAAGATCCTCTAAATTATAGCAAAAGGGCGATAATCCAGCACTGTGAGATTTTATGGAGCCGTTTTGAGAATGAGAACTAGCTCCTATAGATCACCCTAAAAATTGACTTTTGGGCTATTATCCTAGGTAACGTGGTGGTCAGCGCATTGGCCCAGCAAGGCAAAGGTATGTGGTTTGGTTCCCGGTCAAAGAAACATTTTCGTGTGGCAAATTTCATCACGCTTGCTGTGAATAACGGAAACATAAAATATTACCTTCTCACACATCTATATCTATGTAATACCTACTCTGCAAGCCACCATATAGGTGTGTGGCAGGGGGTGAATTCTCACCAAGCATGCACTACATATCATGCATAAAAAAGGATTAGCATTTATATAGGCACTGTTCAAAACTACACTATTTAGAAAAGATAAAAATAGCAAAGAATACATGCAAAAACATGCTGTTTGTTGGGTCAGCTTAAAGTCCTTAAACCAACATGAGCTACCTATGCTATCCATTGATACACTCGTATTGGACGTATTTACCGCTAATCATATCCCTAATTGTACGAAGAAAAAATGACATTTTGAACCTGTCAGTTCGGCAATCAATTTCTCTAATGTTGTGATTATGGTCCAGTCTACCATAGTAAGTTTGGGTGCGCAAAATATTCTTAACGCAATCACTGAAAATATTGTTGGAATTTATTTAAGATATTAAGTATATTAAATTTCAACCAACGATCTCACAAGGATTCCCATTTTAATTCATTTAATAGACTGATTACGTTAATATTGTTATCGTGCCGTACCTTTACTAATCTTGCCGATCTTCGCTGCAGACGTTCAAGTTCGTTATTTTGACCGATTTCGTAGGGATCCCATATACTGGCAGCGTATTCCAAATGAGATCTAACAAGGGAATTAAGTAGTTAATTTCTCGTATATGATCGTCACATTTACCCAATATTCTTTTGATATAGGTATTTTAGGTATCGAGAATCGAGCATTATTATTCCACACTGTCTCAGGAACCTCATTTATGTAGTAGACGGTGGTCAAAAATCCCTAAGTGAACCAAGAGATTCTCAGTCATGACCCTAAATATCCGAATTCTAAAGCGAGGCAACTGAGTCACCAACGTCTTTTGACCACCGTTTGCGTGAAGGAACGCCTAACCCTGACTTTTCGTAGGTATTCGTAAAATATCGGTCTCAATTGGCGCAAATTTTAGCGTCTTGCAGTTACCGCATAGGAAATGTTCGTCCTGCCCATAATCTGTTGAAATTGGAATAAATCCAGAGAGGTATCTTCGGATACACGGGACGGTTAAAATAACGAAACACGCACATGTGAGGTTACAACGGATGCCCTTTAATGCAATAATGCCCTTTATTCAGTTGTTGCAAAAACACACGAAACAAAGGACATACGAAAGTATACAAACACTTCAAGACGGGATTAACTTAAACAGAAAAACCAACAGTTATAAGAAGTCTTTCCAGGCGTCACCTTGTGGAAGTTTGTGATACTCATAATGAAATACAATAGTAATGCTCCACACTTAATTTTTAATAATAACCGACCAGGGTTTCGGCGACTCAGTGCCATTTTCTAGGCTACAAAATGGCACTGGAAAATGGCATTTTCTTGACCTAGAAAATGGCACTGAGTTGCCGAAACCTGGGTCGGTTATTATTAAAAATTAAATGTGGGGTATTACTATAGTATTTTATTATGAATATTCCCGAAGTGTTTTATCGCATACAGAAAGGATAGAGTAAGCAGAAACGGAGGAGGAGTATTGATAATTGTGAAGGGGCCGTTAGAAAATTGAAGAGAATTTATTTCAGAGCGCAATGTAGAAAGTATTTGATGTTCCGTTAAAAGTAAAAGTAGTAACGCAAAATAGATATATGTATGTCCATATTACAGGCCACCGGACGCAGACGTCAATTCTATAATGGAACTAGAGTCAGAGATACGTACATTACTTTCTCGGAACAATGATAGAGGAGTAATAGTAGGCGGAGATTTCAATCTCCCTTCAATAGACTGGAATACGTGTAGTTTTATAACGGGAGGTAAGGGTAAGGAACTCTGCGAATCACTGTTGAACACCTTTACGTCACATTCTTTACAACAGCTAGTAACAGAACCGACCAGGGGAAACAACATTCTAGACTTATTAGCAACAAATATACCCTAAAGAGTTCTAAATACAGTTACAGACACAGGAATCAGTGATCATAAAATAGTGCATGCGAGATTTATTGTAGGCGTTGAAAGACATTATAAACCAAGGAGGAGGCTATACTTATTTGGCAAGGCTTATTACGACGGTATGTAAGAGGAATTAAGGGAATTTGTTTTAATGTATTTAGCGAACAAAGCAAAGGATTAGATACAGAGGATCCTTAATTCGTGAACTTGCATTCATATGCGATACGCGGTTCGTAACTCATCTGTGATTTCAAGTCTGTACCCGCATTATTAAGTGCTTCAGACGGGGAGGAAAGGCATTAGGATGGGAATGACTGGGAGAGGAGGCATGGTAAAGAGAATCCCAGCGTCGCGTCGGCATTAGCCTGCTCTTAACGAAAGGCGCCAAGGAAACCACGGCTTTACGTCCCATCCGACGGACGGAGCACTGTACTCGAACGTTCTCCACAAAGCACGCAACCAATGAAAAATATCCGCCACTTCAGGGATGCGAACCCCGGGCCCTTCCGGTAAGTGGCCAGTACTCGTACCACTACACCAAGCCGACCTCGATTGGGTATCACCAATCCTTACTCTGAGAAGCCGACCCTCATTCAGCCCTTTTGTGAACGACATCTCGCCAATGACTTTCCCAACGTGACCGGTTGTGATGGTGACAATCCGTAACGAAACGTTTCGTAAACGTAGCTTATCTTTCACTCTCATGTCGTCACCGGAGATTTGGTTTAAAGGTAAAAATCTATCGTCGAAGGTTGTCAGTGATAATTATTCGTAGAAAAATATGCTGTAAATCCTGGCCAAGTATTCATTGCAGCGTCGCGGATCTCAGAACCCGAAAATGGATTTCGTACAAATCATTGCGCCATTGTCGACGAGGATTAAAACCAACGGCATTATCCCGAGACGTGTGTCCGTTCCGCCCGCTATTTTTTTTTTTTAAGTTTGGTCATGGTTAAGCCCCTGCATCCAACTATGTGGGTGGGAAACCATGACAAGTGACGAAGCATTCCTTAGTTATCAATCTTGTGTGGATATCTGTGCCAAGTTTTAGGTTTATTCTAAAAAAAAGCAATTTTGTTTTTTTTCCACTTTTTTCGATTTCCGACCATTGTGCTACGGTCTGATAATGGTTTCCTTCCAAGTTCTTCTAATAGATGAGAGTAATATTTGCTTCGTACCATTCTTCCTTGTCATTCTCTCCTCTATAACAACTTGCAGGAATGCCTCACTTCCTCTTATCCACAATCCCAGCATCCTGGACCAACGACATTCAGAGACGGCCACGGTGTGTTTTTTTGTCTTGTCAAGGCATGTTTTTAAGTGCTCCCGTCGATTTTTGTCTTAAGAGGACGACATTTTCGTTCCCATTTCAAGGAACATCTTTAGCTCTTGGAATCTGCGATGTGAAGCATATAAATGCAAGTAAACGAAATTTTAAAAAAAAACATGTTTAGATACAGCCATGGTTGTACCTACATGGTGCATGTTGTACATACACCACTGCAGTGGTGTACCAAGGCTACCTTGGCGCCCGGGGCAAAGTAGATGGTAGCCGCCCCCGGTAGCAAAATATTATTTTTTCTTAAACTAAAAATATAAGTTTTTCAATTTTGGCGCCCCCCCCCTTTTCGGCGCCCGGGGCGGCACCCCATGGTACGCTACTGGATACAACGTCTAAAAAACAAGTTGCTCAACCATTTGTACCGCAATCTTTCCGCATCTATAAAATTAAAGGTCCATTTACGAGTACCCGAATGTATTTGCAAGTCTAATTAGCAATGCTAAAATACGCTAAACTGAATATCTCTGAATCTTATGCTTATTATTTGTCGTGCCTCTTATGCCTCATTGGCCAAGGTAGAGTGCTAATCCACTGTTTTTTGTCATTGGAGAAGATTGTCAGACCGAGGTGCACTGAGATGCAACGTTAATTCCTGCGCTTAAGAATCATTCATCGAAATCTCTCTTCGAGGACTTTTTCGCTTCTTGCAAATAATCATCAAGTTTTCCTTGATATCTCATCGGAGAAAGCTACAGGACGATGTCATCATTCCTTCGTGTCCCTTGTAACTACTTGAAACTCTTTATTTGTTCAGAATGGAAACTTATTTAGAAATCAGTTCTGCGAAAGGCGAATACAATGTATTCCAGCCGCATACGGGAACGGATGGGTGCGCTTGGCGGATCTCAACCGCGCCGAAAAAGGGAAATCAATTTCTTCGCTGTCGTGTAACCTACGTAAGATGTTTGCGCGCCAAGGCTATCGGTCAGAAAACATGGCTTCTTTGGCTGGCTTTTGTCTGGTCAGTCAAAGCACGCGATTCCAAATGGCATTGTTTCATACTCGTGGCCTAGCAATGGGATTTCTCGATGACCTTTAAGTCGAGAGTAACCCCCTCCTGCGTCGAAAAGCCTTTAAAGTGCCTGACTCTCCACTTTGTCCCAGAGAAGTGCAATTTTTAGGGTCGCAGAGGAATGATTTTACGGTGACAACGGCACATCCAAGTCTGTGCGCTTGAAAATACTGTTTCCGGGATACCCACAGAGTGATTCGCCGTATGAAATACGAGGAATAGGATTCATTTCACGATACTTGCTGGATCTCGTTAAGCATACCGAGGAATCTCCTGCATCGATTGAGTTTGATTTTTTTATTTACTTTAAAAGCTCACAATTAAAGAACCGCATTAACTCTTCGTCGTATTTTGTAGCAGAGTCCCGCCTATTACCTACCGAGTCAAGGAAAACTGTCAGGTGGATCAAACCTGATTTTGAGTAGTAGGTATAAGAGTAAAATGAAATTCGGGCCAATGAGCGAGTCGTCTTCAGCGGCTCATTCGGCGCGTCAAACATCGGCATGCTGACGAGTTACGCAGACGATTTCGGCTGGGAATGATTAACTGGCGATATCCTTCGAAGAGTCAGTATCACGTCAACCCGTAACTAGCTATTTCGTAACCGACATCTTGTAGCCGACTTATCGTAAACGGACACTTAGTAACCGGGACAATTGGTAACTCCATTCAACTCGTAACCAACCATTTCGTAAACGCGACAGCTCGTATACGGCCATTTCATGACCGGAAATGAATAATGCGACTGCTGGGGAGAATGAGACATTTTCATAGTCAAGTTAATAATGACACGTGAAATGCAATTTACGACTTATGCGCAATAACTATTATTTTAAATAATGTAAATTATGATATAACTTTCACACCATCAATAAAAAAATTAGAATGCCTTCGAAATCGGTAGTAGGCCCCAAAAACATGACAAAAAACTTTTTGCGATACGTCGCGTCGGTTTAGAAGTAGCTGATTACGGGTTGACGTGGAACCCTTTCTTCGACTTTCTCCATCTTCATTAATGCGTCTCGAATAGTGCGTGTGATTCAATTTAATCTTTAAAACCAAATCGCCGTTGGCTTCATGACATGCTACTGAGCATGATACTCCTCAAAGAAAGCGCTGCAATGGTGTTATCTTGATTTCCATTTAGAGGCGAGCGGACCGTTTCCACGTCTTCTGTCACACATATCCATAAGAATCCTACCAAGCTATGAATGGGACTTTTTTACATACACTACAAAAAGTAAAGGACTAACCAAATTTAAAAAAACATTGAGTCCTCTAATTTTGTACTGTGTGTAAAGGTTTTATTGCTAAAGAAAAATAAAAATGCTGGTTTTGAAAAATGAAAGTTATAAACGAGAGTCGCATCGTTGATTTTCGAACAAGAAATGACCAAACGGCTCGGAAAGAGAAAAATTCATGTTTGGCCCTTGATATAATGGTGAGCACGCATCTTCCGTGATCTACGTGCATCGAATGGTGTTCACTCACAAATTCAGGAGCAAAAAGGTCAACACTCGAAACACTGCCACCGTTTAAGTCCATGTGAAGTTATTTCTTTTCATATTACCTTTCAACGAGTGATGAAAGTTGGAAAATCATCATAAAGTCTTTTGGATTCTTATTTTAGGGCGCTGGTGAGCTGTGAAGTTCCTTGATTTTTAATAGGAGTAGATAATTAGAATAATAGAATATTTATTTAATAAGAGAACTTTCATTTTGAATAAGATTATAAAATGACGAAACGTTCGAAGAGTCCATGTGCGGTTGGAATACTAACCTCGCTTGCCTTGATCGTCAGGAAATATTTCGCACCTGTCATTCATACTCGTATAATAGTAAATACGGTAAAAATATTTTGAAGTGGTCGCCCTACATTTCTTGACTTCACCAGTTCCATATAACATGGGTGCCGAGCCACTTTTGTATATGCATGCTGAAATATGACGCACTTTTCTCAGTCATTCATGTGTGTATCTATAAATTACCTGTCGCTCTCTTACTAAACGGTCAACGACCGGTGACGACTTCTAAGCTCATTGAAAGAGGTCGACGCTTCGTGACAGTCCTGGGGAGGTGTGTTTGAAGCCGTCGGGATTATCTCGAATAGGTCCACCAACGAAGGAGTCACGTGGTACAAATAAGAATGGTTCGCAAATGTTGGTGTGTTTTAATCTCTCTTAAGAATCTCACTCCTGGTTTTCATTTTAGTTTTTGCCATCCGTCTCGAGCATAGAGTCATCGGATGAGAAAAACGCAAGAGAAAAAACAATTAGTGAAATTGTAATAAACGATTCAAACACACCAAATTTGCGAACAATTCTTGTTTGTACTACGAGACTCCTTGGTTACCTATTTGAGTTAATCCCGACGGTTTCTAACTGGCCCAAGCTCGTCGGAGAACGTGACCTGGGGACGTTAAGTCGTAAATATGTTCATGCTGCGCCTCTTCACGTGCCCGTAGGAGGCAAAACTTCACGCACGATGGCATCTTCTCGTGAAAGCGGATGCTGGGGTTGAAAGTGCACGCGAGATGCCGTTGATCCAAGACACTGTAGCTGGCTCCAGGCACATCCTTACGGTGGCGCCTGGAGAGGCTCTTTCGGCGCGGATCATGTTTGTGTGTAATTATGCGCCGTTTAGCATTCCGCTCATCATTCATCTACATCTACACGATACCCTGCAAGCCACCGCGAGGGTGTGTGGCAGGGGGTGAAGATCATCAAGCATGCACTATAAACATGCTAATTGGGGCAAGAGTTCGGAACCGAAATCGCAATTTTGTACACGAAATCGTTAGATGGAAACTAAAAATGAATTTTTGCGAAAAAATTAATCTTCTAATCACAACCATTCACTCATAAATCAAAATTTTAAATAAGCAAAAGGTGGCGCCCACCGAAAAAGCTGCTTTGGCGTATAATATATACCTGGTGAAAGTGAGTTAAGGAATGGAGAATTAGACACAAGACTCAAAGGTTCTTCTACCGGGTGATTTTGAGAATTAACATTTTAGTTCAAGAAACTTGCGAATCGCGGATCATTGATGGTTCATCTCGTATGATCACACTAGAGGCGTTCTTGTCATATTTCACTCATTTCCTTCTTTATTCCTTCTCTGCAGCTTTTACCATGTCTATCTCTCCTTCATCTTCCCTTTGGGTGCCACATCAAAAATTGTTTCATCAGTCTCTCATTTCACAACCACCGCATAATCTGTTCATACTGTCCTATACTGTCCATAACATCTTAATTGCTGCCCTTATATCTTGCCTACCATGGCCTTATGTATATTCATTATTTCTCCCATTATTTCATGCAGTATTCTTCCTTCTCCTTAATTTTCCTACTACCCTTCTCCAAGAGTCTATTTCGGAGGTCAATAAGAGTCTTGAGGTTTTTTCTTTCACTGACCGTACTTCTCAGCCTTTAAATGACGGTACTCTTTATGAAAGCAGTGTAAAACCTGTTTGTTTTTTTTAGACACAGACGAGTGACTGTTGTAAATATTTGTGGCTTTTTTTAGCTTGGGTGTGCAGTTCCTTCATGGCGGTGTCTAGTGTTCCACTTTCTGTAATTTGGTTCCCAAAATATTATAACTCTTCGCCAGGCCCGGCGACAGGATTTTTGGGCCCCTGGGCAACTGAGTGGTCCGGGCCCCCTAAATGCCGGCAAACCCCCTCACTCAATTTAGACCAGAACTGCGAACTTTCAGGTTATTTTATAACCAAGACTTACCTGATTATCACCTTTTTCTGCAGAAGAAACTTGCACACTCTCATACATAATCTTTTGATTTAATATAAATTGTCCTTTTTTTTTAATTAAACATGTCAGTGGAATGGGATGGGGAAACAATTTCAAAATGAAAAATTTTTGACGGTGTAACACACTTTACACTTTCATTTTACAGTAATGAAAACGAGGACTTACTTGAACTTAAAAAATTCATAATAAAACGTACTTTTCTTTTTTTCAAAATTAGCATATCCACAATTTCTCCCATCTTTTCGGAGATACGGAGATAATTATATCACTACCAAATGAAATTGAATGCAGAGTATTCACTTCTACTAAGCTTTTCTTTCACTACAACTCTTTCAATCAAACATAACAGCAGGGAATGAGTAAAAATAATGTAAGTTATGGGTTTTGACGAACAGAATATATTTTGTTGTGCCTCAATATTAAGCTCTTTTCGATAATTTGTTTCCTTCCTGTGTGCATAATTCAAGTAAAGTAGAAACTAAAGTTTTCCTAGATGAATAAAGTCTAATGTGACCTATATATCAGGTAGGTATATGCATATTGTAACCTATAATTGTAACGCAGGGAAAATGAAAGATTTAAGTAGATTTTCTCGATGAACAACCAAAAGCTCCGCGGTGTCCAAAATGTACGGATATGCATATTATAAAGGAGAGAAAATGAAAGATTTTAGTAGATTTTCTCGATGAACAACCAAAAGCTCCGCGGTGTCTAAAATGTACCTTTCTGCATGAACCTCCTAGGAGGGTCAAAGGCTTGGACTGCTGGAGCGAAGGGACAAATAAACGGAAAGAAGTCCTTAATAGTGTCCCTCTGGAACGTAAAATAAAGTTTCATGTGAAAAATACAGGAATTTTAAGGCTTTGAGGGTGTGAATAAGAAGTTTACTTTTGAGAGTAGAAACCTTGAACGCGATTTCGCGTACACTTGCAGGCCTTAATATGTCTATATCCCCATGATTTTAAACGTGTAGAGCCGGTGGAGATCAATAGCAATGTACACATATTAAAAAAGGCGAATAGGAAGCGTTATGTTCCTTATGGCTTGAAAAAACTTACTCGCGTCACGTCATTTCCAGTTCCCGGCGTGTGTCTCAAGCTCCGGACGCGCGTACGAAAAATTAAATGTAATTTTTGGCGTCGAAAACGAATTTTCAATTTTTTTTTCAGATCTACCTCTAAAAAGCATCAACCATTGATTTGATATGAGTCACTTGACAGGCACTTAACATGCCAGATATTTACTACTTAAAATGAATTTTTGAGTGAAAATAGATATTGCCATTTTGTTACGTAATATCACCTACATTTAGGTAAAAATCTCCCAAAGTCAAGCACAGTAAAGTAAAAGTGTGGTTTAACAGACATACTAGTTTTTTATCCGACCAAATTCCTCCCACAGCGTCACCCTCAACTTAAATAGGAAGACGTAGAAAACTGAGGTCGGGTGCAATTTTGGAATTTTGGCTATGTTTGAGCCCCTGCATCTCGGTAACGGCGACAGAACATGGCCAATTACATGCCATTCCATGGTTGCCAATCAATTATGAGTATTTGAACCAAGTTTCATGATTCTATCTCCAAAAAAGTCATTTTGGAATTTTTTTAAATTATTTCGATTTCAGCCTTCTGTACATCGGTTCAATTTTTCCTTCCTCTCCTTTCTTATAACAAAACCCACACAAAATCATGACAGTGCGTGCATGGGCCTTGAACTTATTTAAGTAAAACAAGGAAACAAATTTAGAAAAATTTCACAAGTATAAAGTATACATCATGTTTAAGAATGAATAACTTTCTATAATCTGTAACTTTGACTGTAGAATGAACGATTATTTAGAGTAAACTAACAAGTAAACAGTAGACTTTAGACAGTAGATGGGGTTTCTTGTCGTTCAGGTTACAATATGTCACTGAGTGGCGAATGTTCGCGGCAAAGGGGGGAAGGTGAGTCACATTGCCCGCGCTTCTCGCTCTATCGTACCCATCACCCCAAAACCCTCGATGACCACAGCAACAATGCTAACGTCATACTTCTCTATTGCACACTCACAGGCTCTACCTTCATTTGTTTTTTTAACTTTTTAAACAACAAACTTTTGTATTCTTTTTGGCGTTTAAATGTATTCATACTTAAAATTTTTATTTTCAATTAATTTATTTTGGCCCGGGCCCCTGGGCATTTGCCCCCGTTGCCCCCCCCTTGTTGCCGGCCCTGCTCTTCGCTACACTGACGCGGGTAGGATGCGTTTTGTTCAGGACAGGCAACGGGTGTTGTCTCTTTGTGAGGGAAGGGTGACATATACGCTGAGTTTTGTGCCTGTGTTGCGTATACGATACTCGTACGGTGGCCTCTTATGAACGGTGATTGAGCGCTTGCTGTGTGAACATGTTACCCGATTCACAAAATATAGTATTCCGTCCCGAATAACTCACTAACTGAAATACCTTTAGATCCGAGTATCTATGAATATCCCAGTAAGAATGGATATCAAAGAAAGTACGAATATCAATTCTTTCCAAACGACAAGGTGGTCGCTGTTACCAATTAATCTGGAAATAAGAGTTCATTAACATCGCCAGAGACTTCATTCAATAACGCCGCCGCTTTCACGTAACTGCTGACTTCATTGCGCTCCTCCACCATATTTGCATGATAAGCCTAAGAACAAAGCCGTCGTAAAAAGCTCACTGGATTCGTTCTCTCATTTTCTATGCATAATGGTATACAAGGATGATGATTGGATCCGTGATTAATTGCGAGGGCGATAACACTTTCTCCCCGCCTCCTCCCTCAAGGGAAAAGCAATTTAGTTCCGAGAAGCCGCACTTAGCTCGACCTCCTCGTCTTCGCGAACGCCTCTTCATTCCTACTTTTCCGCTTCCGCATTTAAGCGAATATTTTTGACCAGCTACGACCCGATTCTACGTAATGGTATGCGCTCCAAATTAGGCCAGGCCTAATTTAGAGCGCATTTCAATATTTTAGGGGGCATAATTTTCAATGCGCAAAAATCATTCTTAATAGTAATATACCGGTTAAGGAAAGGTTAGTTGAACGCGAAGCTTCAACTAACTTCTGAACTTTCACATATGGCAAGATTAGTGATGGTATAATTAAGTTTTTATATGGTCCAACTGCCTAGGATATCTGACCGTCTAACCTGAATTCAATCCTAAAATAAACACAACTCCATGCCCCAGGTGGGTTTCGAACCTACGCCCTCCTGCCCCCTTCCAATGGACTCTTTTCGTGATGGGAGGAGTTTACGTGTTTCCATGAACCCTAGAGCTGCACTGGCGGGAGCAATTAATGTTGCTTCTGGCAGGGTCACCCATCTCAGATAGGTCGAAGGGTATGAGCCTGACGAAAGGTAGTCTACGTACCGTAACTCGTACCTCAGTGAGGCGGCTGTGAGAAGGTGTCCTACCCCAACGGAGTGGCCTTTCAAGTGACGGTGTCACGTGAAAAACTCTATTGAGGCAGCCAACGGGAAACCACCTCAAACTCTCCAAAGATCACTATGGAGTCGAGCAACAGAGATTAGTATCCTGACAACAACGGGTCCCGGGCCCAAATGAGTGGGGCGGGCGTCAAACAGTGGTGCAGAATCCCTAATACTTGGTATCTACAAGTCTACAAACATTTTCTAAGTAGGGATTTTGAATCTATATGTTGGATACACCGATAATTGACGAATTCAAAACCATCTCAGGTAAGTTCTTATCGCTGTAATTACTCCTCTGGTAGATAAGATAAGAAAATGTTGCACTGGTAGCAAGTGCATCATTTGCAAAGGAGCAGGCACAGCATCACCTTCAATTCTATGTAATATAACGTGTATTGCCCCGATTCTTGTTCTGCAAAATGGGTTTTCTAACTGAAAGTGAGTTCTATTGAAATATTAATATATGGCAAATATAATTTGGCAAATTTTTTTTGCATCATTTCTTGTTCAAAAATAAAGAACATTTTTATTGAAAATTCACGTTCAAAGTCACAAAAGTAGTGATCCTGCACCACTGTGCGTCGTGCCCGGCAGCAGGGGAACCAATCAAGACCGCTGCGGTAGTCATCCAACGAAATCCTTGTGCGGAAAGAGAGACGTCAGCGACAGCTAAAAATAAATAGGAGCATAGAGATACAGCGTTTACAATGGGAATAGTAGAACGCTGTTAAGGGTGGGGAAGCTAGATGAAATGACCGGAGAGACTTCTAGGGTGAAAGTTGCAGAATGATATATAGTGGAGGGGAAGAGAGTCAGCAGGGAGTAGCACTAGTATTGAATTAAGTATTAGGGAAAAGGTTGGTGAATGTGGAGCAGGTAAGTGATATAGGTAATATGGTAATAGAAAGAAAAGCGGTGCTGGCGAACCTAGTTGTCGTTCAGGTTTAGGTACATGCGGACTGGGCACATAAAGAAGACGAAATATATTTTAGCTTCCGATTAAGATAATATTCCAGTGGACGCTATATTCTTCTCGATTTCAAGAAAGTTTTTGACGAGATGTCGTTAGGTTAAAGTCTTATGGGTTAGACAGTAATATTATATCATGTATTAGAAACTTTCTACATGATCTCATGATTTCCTTCATGATGTTTCGTACGGTGTTACCTCTCTGGCAATTGAAGTCACGTCGTGCGTGCCACGGGGAAGTGACATAGATCCTCTTTTGTGCATGAATGATATTTATAAAGCGGTGAAAGTTAAGCTTTGTCTATTTGCCGATGACGCACTTGGAATCCAAATGATAAAGAATCATTAACCGATGACCCTGAAGCAAGTGAAAGCTAGTGTGATACTTGGCAGTTGGAATTAATTAATTAAATTTGAAAAAAAATCGTAGAAATAAATTTTTGAAAAGAGAATAATTCTCCCCGATATACTTAATATATTAAGAGTAGCAAATTAACATACGCGGAATCCAAAAACTATCTTGGAACAAATTCTGAGGTTTCAGGCGTGATTGAGCGGAAACGGAACATAACTGCACTTGAAAAGGGAGCAACTTCCACAGAGATACGCTTTTTTCAGCGTCTTCAGGCATGAAGATCTCTGTGGAAGTAGCACATATTTCAAGTGCAACTATCTTGGAGTAATGCATACACATAATTTTCATGGGGTAAACATAAATGGGAAATCAATGGTCAATTTAGTCGTAGGTTGAATTCGATTAAAATCGTAGATTGAATACACTGGGATTCACAAAAAGAGTATTGCCAAATGTGAAGAATAAGTTCGAGAAAATAGCTACTTTTCGCGTATTAGACCTCACGGAAAATACGCTGCTAGTACATATGAGATCCTTACGAGGTAGGATCGAATAACGAGCTGAAGCGCGTGCAGCGAAGATTTGTAAAGGGACGACGGTCTGTGAACGGACTTCCGCGGTCGACAAACTCAAACGGAAGCGATATCAACTTGTGTAGTTGCAACGACCGCGCAAAACGGCCTCAAGAAATGCCCGCTTTCTTAGTCCACTCATTGCTGGGAATAAGCTCAGGTTTCAGAGAGGGAGGGGTCCCACAGAGATCGAAGGGAGGTCGCGACCCCAGGGGGATTCGCTTCCGGCTCTCTCGTGGGCAGGAACTGGATTTCTCCTCGCTGCGGCAGAGTCCGTTCCTGGCGAAGCGTCCGCCTTGCGAGATTTGCATGCTCACGAGTGAGGAGTTGGTAGTACTTGAGCTCTCCTTTCTCCTTTGAGGGAAGAGCCAACGGACGGCCCCTTCACGGAAGGCAAATCGGTCACGTCCATGTCACCAGATATGTGGTCGTCATGATGACGGTCTCTTATGAAACACACTTCAACAATGAGTCGACAACTTACTCCTCCGGTCTGCAAACTGATTTGTCGATGCCATCTGCCATAGAAACCACGAGGGAAAAGTTACTTTGGTTAGTAAAAATTCATCAGATTCCGACCTGATTCCACCATTATATTCTTGCAACGTCATCATCGGTCAACAATCCTAGGATTGGTTTGACGCAGCCCTCCACTCGATTCTTCTATCGGCCAACCTCTTCATAATGACGCAATTCCTTCATTTTACATCCTTCGCAACTCCATATATATATCATACGAGACCTGCCTTTTCCAATTTCCTGTTCACTTTTCTCTAGACGATTGTCTTCATCAGGCCATCGGTTCTTAAGATGTGGCCGATTAAGTTGTCCGTCTTCTTTTTAGGGTTTTAAGCAGACTTCTCTTTTCTTAAGGCCGCTTTGCACGATACAATTTTTATGCAAATGATTGTATGAAACTGATCGAAGTTGTATGTTTGTCTAAATGGAATTAAAACGTTCTATTTTCCGTTCAGTCATTCAGACATTCGCACAAGCGTTCACACAATCTGCCGCTTTACGCGGTACAATTTCCTCATACAAGTGTTTGTACAAGAAATTGTACAAAAAATTATACCGCGTAAAGCGGCCTTTAGGACTTCTTCGTTTGTCACTCGGTAGATCCATTTAAACTTCATCATTCTTCTGTAACACCATATTGCTTCCACCCTTTTCTTCTCTATTACCGTCATAGTCCACGCCTCACTGCCGTTGAGAAAAATGCTCCACGTGTATGTTCTGGTGAATAGTTTTCTTATTTCAACGCTTGTATTGCCAGCTGTAAGCAGATTCTTCTTTTGATAGAATGCCCTCTTTGCCTGGGCTATTCTACTGACTTTTTCTTTCTTGCTTCGTCCATTGTTGGTTACTCGGCTTCCCAGGAAACGAAACTCTTCCACCGCTTCAAGTTTTTGTGTTCCTAGTTTAACATTGGTTTTGGCCTCCTCTTTCTTGGTGCACACAATCATCTTCCTCTTATTGATCCTCAGCTCATGTCTGGCCATTGTCCTCTTCATAGTTATTAGATTCTTATTCAGATCCCTCATTGGCTCAGCTATGAGAGCTATGTAATCAGCGAATCGCAGCATGTTAAATTTTTCTCCGTGGATGTTCACTCCAGAGGACTTCTCTTTGATTTCATTGATGGCTCTCTCGATGTAAACATTAAAAATTACGGGAGATAGTTGAGATAGTTCACAACCATGTCTTACTCCTTTCCTAATTCTTGCTTCTTCACAGCTAGGTCCAGATTTTGTCACAGGTACTTGGTTTTTACACAAACTGTGGATAATTCTTCGGTCAATGGGGGCGTTTACTGGGAACCGAAATCGCAATTTTGTACACGAAATCGTTTAGATGGAAACGAAAAAAGGTTTTCTGTGAAAAAAATTAATCTTCGAACCACAACCATTCGCTCATAAATCAAAAATTAAAATAAGCAAAAGGTGACGCCCACCGAAAAAGCTGCCTTGATAACATTGACGTCATTTTCCTCCCGTCCTTGACTGCTCTTATGGGAAGGGGAGGGAGTGGAGGGGGTTTCTCGGAAGGTCTGCTCGCACAGATGCTGTCGTAACGGCTCCAATTGGCAGAGTCGGCTGTGTCTCCCCCTTTGCGATAAGGCGAAGTAGCTTCGCGGGCTCAGTTGTGAATTGACGAAGTCGTTATACGTCGGAGTTGCACCACGCCCACTTTTCCGAAAGGGTTAAAAACATCAGTTTTTCGCCGCTTATAACTCGATAAATAATTGACGGATCAGAAAACGGAAAAATTTGGGTCTTTTTATTTTACAAACTCTACCATAATCGGCAATAAAAAAATAAGGTAAACGACCCTATTTATGACACTACGATTCCTTTCAGAATTCCAAGCATTAAATTCCAATCCACGTTTTTAAAAGCCTTCTATAAATCCAAAAATACAAACAAGGAATTAAAAATGGAAAAATTACGGTGTTATTAGTTATTCTTTAGGCCTTCCGGTTATTTTTTTATTTGTACCTAAACTCGTATGCACAGCGCCGACAGTGCACAAATTCTTTCAAAAACAATTCTCTAAAATGATGGGTTTCGATTCCTCCTGGATGCCAGGAATTAGTGTTGTAAACAAGGGGGTGCGAGGCACTCGGGTAAGAGTGGGGGTAGACGGCAACGTAAAAAATCATGTCTAAGAGCTGCCGCGCATCACGAGGTTAAGAAAGCTATATTGAATTTGGACCTTGATATTGAAACATTATCAACAGTTCTTATTTGAATGGGTAAATGATGAATATATCTTGCAAGTGAGTGGGAAATAAATCCTCGTTTTGCTTTCCCGACTTCGCAAATAACGGCGGAATATAGAAGAAAAATGGGAAGTTTGGCCATTTCCTATAAATTATTGAATTGGCCTATGGATAATGACTTTCATTCAAGTTAATAAGCAATCCTTTTTTTACGAAGAGAAAAATTCCAAGAGTCCAGCTACAACGATAAAGTCGCGGCTTATCGAAAAAAGCGTAAGCGTCTGAAAGGGCCTTTCCATGCCAGGTATTAGATGCCTCCGTAATTATTATACTTACATTATTTAAATTAACTTTCCACAGGAGCTTGGTTTTTTTTAAGCCGGCCTCAGCAAAATGCATATAATGGATAAATTATTATTTTTTATTTAAATTTATTTTTTTTATTCTAGCCAGGTTGAAATATATTATAGGACGACGTATACGACTCTCAGCTGCTAATATACAATTAATGCAATCGTCGGCATTCTAATAATGAGGAATGTGGGAAGATATATAATCTTTTTACTGGAAGTTAACGTTATAAAATTTGCGATAATATTATCCATGAATTTATGCTTGATGATTGCAACTTTTACATTTACATCAGTAACGTAAAAAATAACGACATTGCAGCTTTCTCAATGCTAAGGATTTCTGTTAGTATAATGTTTTTCCCCGCGTCAATACGCTCTCAGAAATGCTGACAGGCCGGAGCGGCCGAAGTTCCTGCTTCTACAGTTCGGCTGTGTGTTTTTTAAATATTTTTTTTTTATATTTCTTTAGCTTGGTCGTTTTACCGATTTTCTTTTACATTTAATGTCACGCCATAGTATATATACTAAACTATCTATAGATATACTGATGTTTTTTTTATTTCCTGACTGATAACCTACCAACCTATTGATTATTCCAAAAACACTTGAATTGCCACCCTATCGAAAATCCCTGCGGGGAATTTTTCAACTAGGAATTGCCGATGGAATTCCCCGCAGAGAATTCCCCACAAGAAATTCCCCGCAGGGATTATTCCCAACTGGGAATTGGCGCATAGTATCTGTCAAGGCGATATACTTATAGGTACCTTACTTTCCTATTGTCACGGTGATATTACTATACTCTTCATCACCTTGGTCAAGGTCCTTCTACACCTTCTATAGAAGGACCTTGACCTAGGGTATCAGTCGGGCTTCAGTGCCGGCCATGGTCGGTACACGAGTAGACGACGGTGGGCAAGGTCTGTAGAGTACACTCTGTGGGTGGGGAGAGCTACGGGGGAGTGGGACATCAGTGGGGACAGCGGAGATGAGAAGCATCGCAGATATCTTTTTGAACGTCAGTTGTTTTCAGACATGGCTGCATTTCAAATTTTAGGAAGGATCTCCAACTCGGCTTTAAGAAAAGCGGGGTACTTCAGGATCACATGTCGAAAATCAGCCTTTAATGGTAAATATTTCTCGTAAACTGGTTTAATATCCTATAATTTCTGCTGTTTGGGCGACGATATGCTTACTTCTTGAAGATGTATGTATCAGTATGACTCTGCTTCACTGAAACATTTATATCTCTACAATAACATCGAGTGCCTACAGTATAGTGGTTTGGGCCAGTTTTCCCCGTGTTTAATTTTCAAATCTCACGTTTTAACTACTCATTTTTGAATTTGAAGGGAATTACCGGAGAACCTTAAGTTTTCGTACCTTTGGTTAGAACAATGTAGTCATCAAGGAGGTTGAATCAGTTAATTCTTGCATATTATTGTTTATCCCATGCTAAAGAACCTATATTTAACGTCAAAGGTGCTTTATCGATCAAATTTCGACTGAAAATGTTGTATTTTAGAGCCATTATGTTTTATTAAGTGAGGTTTTCCACAATAAAGGATCTCATTCACCACCTCCTGGTTCCTGTGATCCAAGGCTATTTACGCAAAGCTTGTTGCTGTCATAGAAAGGGTAAACTTGATTTAAGAAAATCAATATTGACTTTGTTATTTTTGTAATTATTTTTGCGAATCCCACGTTTCACTATCAGGATCTTATTTTGTAAATTTCCAAGTTTGGACATACAAGGAGAAATGAAGGCAGAACTATTTGTGACGGCGGTGTTGATTTAACCTTCAGTAAGAAATCCTGTTCGTGTTAGAGCGAAGTTTCTTTCAGCATTTAGTAGGTGTATTAAAAATGAATTTGTTTTGCTTTTAATGGTTCTTTATTATAATCTCTTGGCTATTGTAGTGTTTGGTATTTTCAAATTATGTCATGGAAAGGTTCTGGTCTTCACATTTCAGGAACAGAATCTTCAAGACAAAATCATAATCTCGTTGGATTTATTGGCCTTGGAAATATGGGTGGTCCCATGGCACTAAACTTGCTGAACAAGGTATTTTCTTTCGCTTTATCCAGTCGGTTTTATAAATAAATATAAATTAGAGCAGGATTTCAATTTCATTACAATTATTACCTGCTTGTAATTGGCATGCTTTAAGCCATTATTCAGTTATTGAATGTCTATGGAACACTTAGGGTTAAGTAAGTACATCGTGGAAACCTGAAGTTTTACTAGTCACATTATGCAATGTATTGAAGAGATAATGTGTTGATGAGTAACATATATTTTAAGAGAACGATTAATAAGGTCAGTCATGCAAGGTTGAATTTCGATGTTGAAGTTAAATCAGCAACATTCAGCAATCATTAAATGTTACAGATGTTTTCCATATCAATGGCAAAGTTTTTATGTTGTCAAAACCATGAAAATTGGTGTTTTAGCGGAATTCAAAATGACACAAGAAATGTTTCCTACCCTTAGTGCTGAAAATAGTTTAGCCTGTATTTAGCTTGCAATCCTCCTTCTAATCTACTTACAACATTAAGGCACATCAATATGCATATACGGATGAAAGTAGTTAGGTCTCTCGTAGCTACCCACATAGCAGGAATACGTCTCGGATACATCTCTGAGACATCTCGAATATCACATGTGATGTCTCAGAGATGTTCTTGAGACCTACGGAGACATCTCTGAGACTTCTCCGAGATGTCACTATGTCCAAAAAAATGGTCTCATGAGACATTCGAGATGTATCTGAGACACCTCTGAGATGTCCCAGAGACATGCTCCATGTATGAGATTTTACTCTCAGGTACGTCTCTGAGATGTCTCGAATATCTCGTGTAATGACCCAGAGACATTCGCTAACCTTTGGAGATGTATAAATATCACATATATCATACATACATCACAAGATATTCACAGATACTACTGTAACATTATTTAAGTTTATGGACACTTAACAGCATATTCAAATGTTTACATTGTAGTTATTTAATACCTCACAAACCACCTCACTTCTCTTGAGTGGTGCATATTAAAAAATCGACAAACTGGAATAAAGGGGAAATTATTCAAGGGAGGATGAATATAAATATGAACTTGAAATTGAAACACTCAAAATTTGACCAATTCAACTGAATCACTCATGTCAATTTTAGGTCAATTAGGCCAATAAATACTTTAAAATGTTATACTGATTGTGAAATGAATACTACCTCTTTGATGTTAAAAATAATATTTTATTGGCCAATAAAATATTTGAAATTAAGAGCAATTAGGAAAATATAATATACATCAATTTACACTCGCATATTCCAACGATAGCCATTTTCTTGCCCAGATATGCACCGCTGCTCCATTTTGTATTTTCCAAGTCTTTACAAGGCATGCATTCCCACAAATAATGCCCAAGAACACCTGTAGAAATAAAAAAAAGTATCTGATATTTATAGTATAGAAAGCACTTACGTAAAACCTATCAAATCTTTATATCTTGGGGTATAAGTATTTATGGCAATTATAAATTAGGCCAACAAGTCCAAAACTACTTAGATTTCCGGAATAACTTCTTACCCACATTAATGATATCCACTCAACAAGAATGTGCTATCTTCAGGTTCGTCCATAAATATCCACTTTAGTGCAATTACAATAGTTTATTTCTGTGGTGTCTCTCAGTTCACTGCACCATGTTGTTTTCTTTCGCGCTGAAAAGCATAAAAGTTATGTTAACAAGTAGATCAAAATACCATTAATGTAATTAAACCAATCATTAATGCAATTAAATCAGGAATCAAACCGATTCAAAGGGTTGCTTGCCTCAAAAGGCTCTTTTGCAATTGATCCGAATGGAAACACAAAGCCTCTTAATTCTATGCACCGGGAAAACATCAACTTTTTCTTCTTACCGATTAGCTTGCACATATTCACGATTATAAAGTAACGTAATATCGTGCACTGTTTTTACAAGTTTGGCTACCAAATGCAGCACGTCGCGAATGCTTGAAAAACATTTTAAGCGTAAAAGGAGTTCATTAAGCAAATTTATTAATAAGAGAATGAATGAAACTTACCAATTGATGCTCCGATAATAGCGGTGCGGTGTATATATCACTGATTGACGATTCAACCGATGACTTCCATCAGAGTAAAATACTAATAATACTATTATAATTAATAATACAATTATCACCAACCACATGACTGTCTCACGCCGTTCAATGTGTAATAATGCGTCAATTGATGTTTGTTGTTTCCCAGAATTCAACTCTAAAGTACGTGCTTCGAATTTCAAAAGCAGAAAAGGGTTACATTTATCGGAAAATCTTTAACATGGCATTAGTATACTTTACAGCAATGTTTTTAATACCAGGAAGGGGAGAATAATTATCATGGTGGAGTAAATATTTCTTAAGGTCCCTTTACAAGATAAAATTTCTTGTACAAATGCTTGTATAAACTGAATGAAATTGTATGTTTGTCTGAATGGAGTTAGAACAGGTTATATTTTCCATTCAGACATTTGCACAAGCGTTCACAGAATTTGGAAATATTTGGAAAAAAATTGTACTCTATATTTTCTTTTTGATCTACAATTGTCACAATGCTCCTATTCACTTGGTGAAAAATCCCCAAGTCTTGAACGGTTATCGTTTGATAATACTAGCATGACAGCAGCGTTAACTTTTACCATTATTATCTTCAGAATTGCTCCGAAAAATAGGTAAGGAAGGGGTACGCGGCGTTTAAATTATGTGAAGAATTATTTTCGAACATCTCACGATTACCTCTCTGAGACGTCTCTGAGACATTCGCGATGTTCGAGATATTCGAGACTACAGTGAGACGTCTCCGAGACATTCATTGCTATGTGGGTATATCTTTGTGTTAGCTGGCAAGCCTCACCATTGCTACTTTGAAATGATATTAACTTTTATGATATACTATTCAGCATGGATTAGGGGCTGAATAGCTGAATTCAACATACTACATATTTGCACTCATCGCCATTTTTAGGCCATATTTTGGGGAAAATTGAAGGTCATAGGTGGCCAATGATGGCCATAATACAAGCGACACTTTTCAGAGTTTATGATCTTACCTCTAAAAATATGTGATATAACCGCTTGAAAGAGTTTTTGTTATTGTCTTATGAATTTTAAACCACTCCTACATTCGCCATCTATTTCCTTGTTATGTACTCATAATCTCTTGAGCCTCAAAATCCAGGATTTGATGTGTGATACAGCTAAAAAGGTGAACTCAATTTTATTCTCTAAATCTGTTTAGCATCTTTTAAATGAGATCATTTTCCACTTTTCAATCTTCCTTATGCTTTTTGTCAATTATAGGTTATAAACTAGCTGCTTACTCATTCCTTTTGCCTCTTCTAACAGAAAAATCACTGCAATATTTGTTGCGGTTTGGATATAAATCAAATGCCCAGTCCTTCTTTTCAATAACTTAGATTATTATTGCGCAAGACATACATGTACACGGTATTACATCTTCTCGGAGAGTGAGCGAGTGAGGCTGCTCGTCAGCTCTCACCTACCAAGGCTCACGTGACTTGCGTGTGCGCGCATGCGCACTGGAACCATTCTAGTACAACATTAAATGTACATATATCCAACACATATATCCAACTCTCCTCCTTGCATTTAATATTGTACCAGTATCTAGTTTATACATCACATTTCCAGACTCAACATTTTTCTGAATTTTTCAAATTTTTCTTTAGATAGTGCTTTGGTAAAAATATCAGCCACGTTATCATTAGTATTAATCTTAACCATTTTTATCACCTTTTCTTTTACACACTCGTGTACATAATGGTAATGAACTTCAACATACTTTGAGTTCTTTGTAAAATTACCATGATTTGCTATGCTAATTACACCCTAATTATCTTCAAATACCTTAATTGGATTAATTAGTTAATATTAAATATTTCCAAAAATTCTCTCACGAATTTCAATTCACTTACAGCTTCCGACAAAGCTACATATTCAGCGAATGTCGAAGCTTTTGTTACCGATCTTTGTTTCCTAGATTTCCAACATATTACATTTCCAAATAACCGTATCACATAACCAGTTGTAGATTTCCTGTCTAAATGGTCACCAGCCCAATCGGCATCGACATAACAATCAATAATATTGGCATTTACATTTCTTTTTTAAGTCAATTTTTGGTCCCTGGTTAAATACAAGTACTTTAGAATTTTTAACGCATATTTGTAATGAGTTCTAGCATAGCAATTTTGGTATCTACTTAAATAATTCACACTGAAACTTACATCAGGTCTTGTGGCTGAACTTATATATAATAAAGCGCCAATTAAATTTCTATAGTTAACATTCATTTCACGAATATCAGACCTTTCAATTTTTAGACTTACTTCCATTAGAGTATAATACAGCTACCGTTTTCCAAATTATATCTTTTGGCTAAGGACTCAATATACTTGGTTTGGCTTAATTTCATTTCACAATTTTGAGCTTCATAATCTATGTCAATACCAAGATATTCTTTAACTTTACCAAGATCTTTCATGTTAAATTTTTTCGAGAGTAACATTTGAATTCTGTTTATTTCATTTTTATCTTTACCACATATTAAAAAATCATCAACATAAATTAATAAGTATGTATATAGTATCTTTTCCAATCCCACAAGAATATAAGCAAAAATCAAGATTACTTCTTTGAAAACCTATACTGATCAAAAATTTATCAAGACATTCATACCATACCCTTGGACTTTCTTTTAAACCATATAATGCCTTCATTAATTTACAAACCTTGTTTGTATCATCTTCAAAACCCTTCGGTTGACATACATATACTTCAGAATTAATTTCACCATTTAAAAATGCAGTCTCAACATCCATTTGTTCAATATCAAGGCTCATTTGACAACAATATTATAATATAATTTTTAAAGTTTGCATTTTGACTACAGGTGAATACACATCATTAATTTCATCAGCTTGTTGAAAGCCTCTTACCACTAATCTAGCCTTATAAATATCATCAGACTTTTTTGTATACACCCATTTCATATCCAAGATTTTATTATTATTAACGTTTTCCACTAACCGCCAAGTTTTGTTTTTCATTAGACAATCAATTTCTTTATTCATTGCTTTTACCCATAATTTACTTTCATTTGATTCCATCGCCTCCTCAAATGTATTAGGAATATCAGTTCTTCATATATTTACAAAAATGCTACTATTATACACATAATAATCATCAAATCGTTTAGGAGGATTTTTAGTTCTATGAGGTCTACAAGTTTCAAGTTCATTTTGAGGTTCAGATCCTTTAATACTATCATTCACATTTCCATCAGTACTTTCAAAGCTTTCATCCAAAGAATCATTATCAGAATCTCCATCTTCACTATTCTCATTATCAGATTCACCTTCACTTAAACCAATACAATTTTCATTTTCTTCAATAATATCAACATGTCTAGCAACTATGACTCTATTATTCAAGAGTACTTTATAGCCCATGTCACTGTAACCGATTAAGATTCCCATGTCAGCCTTTTTGTCCCATTTGGAGAATCTCTTTTCTTCTGGTTTTCTTACAAAAACTTTACTACCGTATAAATGCAAATTTGAAACATCCGGTTTCTTTCCAAAAAATATTTCATAAGGCGTTTTTCTTTCTGCAGTATTAGCTAAGGTACGATTTTTTAAATAAGTTGCTGCACAGACTATTTCAGGCCAATATCTTTTATGTACATTTGCTTCTGCTAATAAACAATGTGACATATTCATTATAGTTCTATTAAAACATTCTGCAGTTCCATTCAATTCATGTACATAAGCCGGGCAATTGTTAATAACAATACCTCTTTCTTTAGCAAACCTACAAATATTACCATTCAAATATTCTCTACCATTATCACATCTTAGAAATTTTATCTTTTTTCCTGTTAAGTTTTCACACTCATTTACATATTGAACAATGCAATCAAAAACTTCTGCCTTGGATTTCATAATATACACTTTAGCAATTTTACTACAATCATCAATAAATGAAACGAAATACTTCTCACCTTTAGAACCAGTTGTTTGAAAAGGTCCACAAACATCGGTATGAACAATTTCCAAAATATCTTTAGCCTCTTCTCTGTTATTTGCAAAAGGAATACAGATGTTTTCCATGTCAATGGCAAAGTTTTTATGTTGTAAAAACCATGAAAATTGGTATTTTAGCAAAATTCAAAATTGCACAAGAAATGTTTCCTTTCCTTAGTGTATGAAAAAAATAGTAGAGTAGAAAATGGTGTAGCCTGCATTTAGCTTACTCATAATCTCTTGAGCCTCAGAATGTAGGATTTGATGTGTTATACGGCTAAAAAGGTGAACTCAATTTTATTCCCTAAATCTCTTTAGCATCTTTTAAATGAGATAATTTGAATATGCTTAGTATGAGATAACTGGTATATAATATAATACAAAGTGCATACGTGGACCACTTCCTGCTCAATATATAATAAAAAAGTAGAATGACACTCTTGCAGCCAGTTGCCTCAATCTCATGTGGTTAAATTTGTTCTCATTAGCACTCTTAAAGAGTCTTTCAATATTAGCTTAATGTTTAATGAACCAAAGCTCCATTCACAATAATTATCTTTCCCTTTCTGTTTATTGAATCCAGTGAAGGATTTGAGTGACACCATGAATGCTCACTTTGTAGGTTCATTGTGGACTAAATAAAGAGGATGTAATTTACAATATTGAAAAATGTATTTTGTAACACTATTACAATGTGATACATTGAATGTGATGCACTGAGCGTGACTCACACAGTCAAGAAAATGTGATGTACTTTCTTATGACAGAGTTCAAACAGTCATGCCACATTAGAATAACAAAATGACGAATTGTTAATAGATTTTCTTATAAATATGAATTGTATGCAATACTATTAAATACAAACTAACTGATTGTACCTACATGTCAATAAAAATTTCCTGGGTGCATATGTTGCTGGAAGTAAAACAAATTATATGTGGCATTAACTAACCTCATGACATGGTCCACTTCTAAAATCTATGGAAAAGAACTACAAAGAAACATTTGTTGTGCGGAGTAATATATTCCTAGTCCTGGTTTCCAACCCTTGGGTCTTTTATGCTATCAGACTGCTACAAAAAGAAACTTCTTGTTCAAATTCCCCGAGTTCGCAAGAAAAGAAGTAGAATGACACGAGGGGAGGCTGCATTCTCCAACCTCGGGTAAGCCGACAAATGCAGAGTGGGGTAGTGTAATGCTGGTAATGAAGATCGATTCTTATCGCTGTTAAAAAAAATTTTCACCCATTGAATCAAAAACTTTGTCATCCTTAATTTACAACCCTTGTATATGGGTACTGACTTTTTTGTACTTCTATCGCTTAAACAGCATTTACAAATGTGTCACTCAAAAATATGTTGTAAAGTTAATGTTATGATTCCACGATTTTAGTTCTGTAATAAAATTTTTTCCAATCACTTTCACTAACACCAAATTTTATTATTTTTATGTTTAATTAGTTGACTAATAAATTGATATGAAATTTCTGATAATCTACTCTTTATAACTGCCTGCTTGCATTACCTTAGGAATACAGCATGGACTGTACTCCTAGGCAGTGTTAAGGATCGAACTCCGGACCGGCAGTTCACTAGCTCTCATTTTTTAACAATGCTGTCATTGGTTCATGTGAGTCTGGCGAATGCAGGCTACCCGCTGGCATTCTACGAATTTTTTTCTCGCGATACCGTAGTAATGGGGAAGAGAATCATATTTCTTTATTTGCTTCTAGTTGTACAGAAAATCTTTCGCCTAATTTCAAGACCTGAGTTACACATCCTCTTCTTGACAATATCTACTGCACCTACATTCCTATCACGGGATTCTGTGATCACTAACCTATGAAAAATTTTTAATCTATCCGGATCCGATTTTACTCCATGTCTTTCGATCTGGATCCGAGTAAAATGAAAGATCCGTAGATCTTTGGATCGAATCCGACCATCCCTAATAAAAAAATAATATTTTTCTCATGCTCTGTTATTTTTTTGTGATATTGAAAAATTTTTATTTCTGTAAACCCAACCAATGCAACAAAATCTAAGGTAATGAATGCTGTGATAAATTTTAGCTGAAATATTGTTAGCTTCCAGGTATTTAAATGGAAATCTCCAACTAGTGGATATACTGGCTCACCATAGTACTTGAATTAGCTAGAGATGGGACGAATAGTGGATTTCACAAATTCAAACACAAATCATAGCTCATATACCTATTTGAATACCTTGAATACTGGAATTGTAATTAATGTATTAAATATATTTTTCTAATTTATTTGTTGTATGTTTTAGAATAAAAGCTACAACTCTATTAAAATTTAAAAAATAACTTTTAAAATTTAGAATGTATAATGAAATAAATTTACTACCAGTTATGATCTGTCGAATACCTACATCAACATTTTAGCCTTAGTAAATGATAGCAGAAAGTACCTTCAATTCCATCAATTTTTTATCTAACAACAAACTAGAGTCAAGAAAATAATTAATCGATGGAAAAAATTTAACTCAGCAATAACCCCAGGCTCGACAGTATGAGCATGGTATTATTATTACAAGGTATACAGTTTGGGTGCAATTGATGCACAATGTGGCAAGCATCTATAAAATCAGTCAAGACACCTGAAATTGGCGAGCTATACTTTTTAAAAGAGGAAACTAATTTTAATGTAGTTAAGTAGTTCTGAAAATTGTTTTTCTTTACTTCTTTATACTTTTAATGCTGAAAATCTTGTGACTGCAATGATCCTACATAAGTTCCAGTGAAGTCAGCTGTTTCGTAGTTAGTAGTATTTTACAAATTTCATGACAACTTTTGCGGTAAATTTAAATTGTTTTATTGATATTTTTAAAAACATCATTGACTTTATTGTAATTAAGGTAGGATGATGACAGCTAACAGAATACCCAGACAGCATCGAATATTTCATATCTGGATACAAAGGGTGATGATCATGATACAAGACATACTGCCTTGCACATTTGTGAGAAGTATATTCATAATTTGTTATCGCAATTAAAAAATGATGAGCTTTTGTTATAAATAATGCCGGCGCAATACTGGAAGAGTTGTGTCAATGCCTGTATTTTCTTGATTTGAACTAAATAAGTGCAAGAGATCAACACTGAATCCCCTTTGTACTAGATACAAGTATTTGTGTCATGCACAGTCCGAGATCTATTTTTCGTCTCCTGCAGAAGGCTACTATGGGGCAGCCGCACATCTTCCTCATGAACACTGATTTAATGGAATTGCTTCTCATACTCCGTTCCCAAGTGCCACTATGTTCATGCTGCAATTATTGTTGTCAATATTTTTTATGGTCCGCACCTTTCATCTCAGAACAGTACTTGTTAGTGCTTTTGTTCATATTTCATTATTTATTGTGGTGATTCCTCTGAGAAAAGATTTAGAAGGAACTGATTAATTTTACTCAATGAGATAAGGCAGTTTTTCTGGTCATCTCCATCTTCTCGTTCACTGATCAGAGCAATGAAGGTCTCAAGTCTTGCTGGAAGAGAATTTTACGTTGAAAATGCAAGGTGAGTACACTTTATTTATTTCTGAAACTACAGTTAACTATGTACCTCAATTATCATAGTTCCAATAGCAAATTTTTCAATAAGAATCTCCTCATAAACATGGCTTTTTTCTATTTTTCCATTAAAATAGATTTTCATTACCACCTTCTCAGAAAATTTTCTTGAAATCCTTTAAAAAGTGGCTGTGGCTTTCATGATAATTGAAAATTTGAACTGAATAAATGATTCCAACAAAATTTTTCGACCTTCACCTCTCTCAGAGTAAATATTTATATTGAAGTATTTTCAATCTGGTAGCATGATGGAGGCACACAATAGATATGAAATGATATATTAGTGAAGCTGGTTTAATTAGATAATGGTGCATATAGCTTGGATTCCTATATCATGTGCTAATGTTCTACACTTAAGGTTTCTATAAGTCTTTTCCTTGTGCCAATTGAGAGGTAACTGTTGACTAGCAGGTTATGCTTCCTGTGTTCCTGTTGTCAGCTTGTGGTTGACCTTCTCTGATTCTATCAGAAATACTATGTCACCAACCAGATAATTTGGTTGCATTTCCTATATACCTCAATACCAATGATTATTTAAGTTTTTCCTATTAATTCTTCAATGAAGAAAACAAATAGATGAGGTGACTGAGGGCCTTATCTCATTCCTCATATTATTTTGCCTTCTTGAGTTTGGCCACTAATATTAATTTCAGTGATTCAATGCTTAAAAATACTGAAAATCAAATTTTTATATCTCCAGTCACTTCATTCTTTTTTTGACACTTGAAATAAAAGCTTCCAGTCTATCTTTGTCCTAAGTAGATAAGAATTTGTGTAGTTTCTCTTTAATGCAGCATGTTCCTTAATCCAGATTCTCTTTCAGATGCAAATGCTGTTGGTGCAGAAGTAGAGGAGTGCTAAGGTACTAAGGTTGAAGCTTTCACGGTGGACAAATGTTGTGCATAAAAGGAGAGTGAAGAAGCTTTGCTTCCTTACTGAATCCACTGCTTTTTTTGTGTTTTCATGATGACTGTAAAATTGTTGCATAGAATGAATCAATTATATGAGTAATGTACTCCTTAAATAACTTGTAAATAAAGAACAAGATTTCATTGGTCCAGAGAGAGTGTAAATTTATCCTCTATTTCAGAGCCTGACTGCATTCAATTTAACTTGTCTATATGCCCTTTATTGTTTCATAAGATTTTAAATTCTTTTCCAAGGTTCCATTGCTTCAGGGAGAGAGTGTAGATATTGGTTACTGACCTTTTTTAAAAGTTGGTATCATCATAAATTCATCATGCCTAGGTGATCTGTACATTGGCGTATCCTGGAGGGGTTAGGGGGTTTAACCCCCCCATTGATAAAATAATGTATAAATGATGTGTTTAACACATGCTAATAGTGCAGTTATATCACACACTTTAGTATGTAAGTTTTTTTCTGTATTTTGTTAGGCAACAAACCAACAAATAGGACAACTACCAAACTACTGCTCTAAACTTCAATTTTACACACTCCATAAACTTTACTTGTCTTCTATGTTGCAACATAGCAGTAGAAGGACAGACAGCACAGGACTTCGCTGAGTAATTTTTGTGGAACGACAAGTCCATTGCTTAAGTCAGTAGGGGCGTACTGTATAAACGTGTGTGCCGTATACGTTTTCATCGGCGACGGCAGCGTAATCGTCATGGACCTCTACATTGCTTAGGCTTTCATGTACGATACTTTTATCCTCCCCTATTTTATTTACTCAAACGCCAAGAGAATACGTAAAACTTATAGAGTCAGTAGAGTATAGCTGGCTGATTCTCTGTAGCTAGTCTCAAGAGTAAGGCGAAGAGCGAACTCCAAGAAGCCCGCATCACAAAGCTAGAGATATAGGTGTCCAATCCTCTGCCTTTGTTCTTCATAAACCTTTCACCCATGGTGACAAAGATACTTCATTCAATTTGTTGGTTGTTTATTCTTTGTGTTGCTTCTGCAGGATTTATCCCAGCATCTGTAATGTTCTAACAATAACAGCATGTTTTTTTTTAATAATTGTAGTACTTAATTTCTATGGAAGAGAAAAATCTTGCTATGTAATTATTTGTGTTGGAAAAGTCACTCTTAATATAGTTATTATATTACATTGAATAGAAATGTTTATAATATGTATTTTTCAAGTCAAAATCCATGATGCATGAAGTTTGAGTGTGTACAACGTTCCAGTAGTATTACTTAGAATTGTGATTAAGCTCCTGATCATGGATTCACAGCATTTTCAAACTTTTGTTATTTACAAAGTTGTTTTTATTCATGTTTTTATTGCGTTTTTGAGATTTAATAAATAACTTCCACTTCATTGAAGTAAGTTACTTGTTATCAAGTTTTATTCAGCTAAAACTTGATAAATTCATGGCTTTTTTGTTTGTTGCCCTATGTTTGAATGAAATAATAAATTTTTGGTTACTCTTAATTGCCTCAGGGTCATCAATTGATAGTTTTTGATGTGAATCCAGAATCAATGGCTACTTTGGCAGACCAGGGTGCTTTACTGGCAAAGCATCCTGCTGATGTGGCTTCCAGGGCAGAGACTATAATTACCATGCTTCCAAGCAACAAGCATGTGCTCACTGTGTACAAAGGCTCAGACGGCATATTTGAGTAAGGATTACCTGCTGACATAACTTACCTATTCTTAACACTTTGGATGAGTCATGTATGTAGCGTCATACTTGAGTCTTGCTTATTATTAATACCATTAGATACTGACATTTCATTAATTTAATTTCAAATAATTTCATTTGTTCTTTTGTAACATTTTTAACAATTTAGTATGAACAATCCTATTTTTATCTGAACTCTGTTTTCATTGTTTCTAGCACCAGGGCTCATTTACTACATGAATGTTACTAGTATAGGTAGAGCCACGAATTTTTCGCAAAACGATTTTTTCGCGAAATGACGCGAAATATGAAGATTATTTGGGATAACGCGAAATACATTCTCCTGAGCGAAAATAATGCGATTTTTTAGAATTTTTAGGGGTTATTTTGCGAAAATGTTGAATATATAGTAAAACCTCTACCTATGAAACATCTTTTCATCGTAAAATCCTCATCGCCGGCCGAAATTCAAGCATGTAACAGAGAGAAACATCTTTGTATCAAGCCACATTATTTTCGACAAACCTCTGCACTTTGTACTAAGAGTGAACCCCCCGAGACCGCGAAACTACCTCCACCGAATGGAATATTTGGTGATAATTTTTGTTCTTGCTCCCACACTTGTTTTCTCATTTCTCCACGAAATATTACTGCTTCCGACTATTAAAATCGATCATTTTAGCCGCTGATGGAAACCTTCCATTTGAATTCATTCAAATGCCCGTACAATATTAATCATCAGATGCGTTTTACACGTACCTACGCATCCAATGATTTTATATATCTTAGGGTTATTTGACCTTTAATTGTGAATCAAACCATCAAAGGAGTTATTTTTATCATAATCCCTCTTGTAATCTCATCTTTATTCGTCTGAACACCTAAATTTCATATAGCCGCCAAGCGATATTCATTTGTTTTGTTTTTCTCGTTTTCGCAGCGCGATTTCGAACATTATCCATGAAGCTGGCACGAATGATACATTAGTGATTACATTGTAGTCAGTACATTACATTGTAGTCCCCGTGGAAGCCGGGTTCACATGGGAGTAGCTAATCAGAGATCGATAGCAGAAGTATTTCTATGATGCGTAAATTGCCCTAAGGAAAATGCAGAAAGCAGTAACTGTGTTTGACCGCGAAAATCAGTTTCGTAGAGAAGGTTTCTATGTTTTTGATAAACAGAAGAAAATATTAATGTGCAAGTACTGCAACTGCCGAATTACTAAATTAAACCGAAACTAAATTAAACTCACTCAAATACATTAAAATGAAAATAACTTTTCTCCAGAACAGTCATCAATATAGTAATGCAATGTATCACCAAATGGCGTTTGAGAAATCTCGGATGAATCAATATTTTTATACACCGAAATTTAGGGCCATTTCCCATTTTTTATCCCGAAATGGGTCATTTTTAATGACGAAATTTGAGAGTTTTATTTACCATAAATTCTTGCCTCTAAGTATAGGTCACTTAAGTAACCGTAATATTGGACTTTCTTGTCTGTTTTCTCCAGATTTTCATGATTAATTGTTATAATTGTTAGCCTTGGTCACATAAAGCATGTAACTAAACACCTTTTGCCAAATTGCCTGATGATTTTCTTGTTTGTGTTCATTTTTTAATATGCTTGTAACTATAGTTAACTGTCTGACCATAAGTGCTGCTATAATTTTTTGTCTTACCATCACAGCTTTGGAAATTTCCTGCACTCATAACATTTAACTGTGTTCATAATAATCAGTGTGTTCACAAGAATCAGTTTATAAAAGCAAAGGCCTTAGGCGAAACCTGTCAGAAGCTAAGATTAGGAGGGTATTTGAAATGTATACTGTTAAAAATACATTTGTCATTCCCAACCTTCTGTGTCAGTCACTAGGTCTTCCCTTAATTTAACAGCTGTATATATGTAACTCATGATATAATTATTAGTGAATATTGCATTTACTGAGTAAAATAATGGCAAATAATAGTTGATGGTAAATAATAAAGAAATTGTGGTTGTCGTAAGACTTTTGAGTGCTCTGAGTCAGTGATCAATTTAAAGTGTGTGCACTGTGCCCAACTTTTGCAGTGTATGGCTTTCCTGATGATCATACATGAGACTTATTTCATGGCCTAACAGATGCTATGCAGTATGTGGGGCCTAAAAACATGAATAGCGTTCTTCTCTTTGTTGGTACATATTAATATTAACTTCATGAGTGAGTCTATTGCTAAATCTGACCAACTCTGTTTGATATCTTACTACAGTCTCCATGAAATATATAACCAGCCTACCTGAGTAACTCTAATCATAAGTACCATGATTGATTATATCATCTCTGACTTTACTCTCTCTACGTTGTTGTAAGAAACTGTGTGTACTGGATTCTCTGATTAGTTTGAACTTTAAGTGATAGTTTTATACAATACTAGCAATGTGGAACTCTCACCCATGTATATATCTAAAGGTATCATTTCATTGGTTTCTATCAACTCTTTTACTCACCTGTGAATTTTGGGATGATGTCTTTCTTGTGGAGAATGGTGATAGCAAATTCAAAACATTCATGTCTATCTTCATGATACACTTTGGGGCATGTTTTCTCATTAAAAGTATAAAATTTAAAAATTATAATAGTAAATTTAAAATTAACTCCCTCAAATTGCTGTATATGTCTGAAAACCTTCATTTTCTACACTATCTTAGTAAATTTAGAGATTATTCCGTTTACAACTCTTATATTGCTGCACTCAAGGAATTTAAGGGCTGTGTCTCCAATGAAAAAAGGATACTATCGATGCATACATTTTATACTCAAAGAACATCATTAAGATATTGGGTAAGTCATCAATCAACTTACAAAATCAATTTCCTCTACCACTTCCTCTAGCATTAATTTCTATGGTGAATCAGGACATGATCCCCATGCAATTACTGAATACTTCATTGCTCAGTTCAGCAGCATACCTCTTCATCTTTCCAACTGAGTACCTCTCCACTGTCATTCTTCCTCTTATCCACATCTCCTTCAGAAATTGTAAGCACAATAAATCGCTTCTTAATTCCCCTTCAACGGGTCCAGGTGGTATTCTCCCATCTGTCATTATTGCTTCCTAACTATGCATAGCTCTACCCCTTGCTGATTTTATAAAAATATCCCTCTCTACTGGAATTTTTCCTTCTGCTTTAAAGAAGGCCAGAATAATACCTATTCCCGAAAAAGTCTCTACCTTAGCATCTTGTAACTGCAGACCAATAGCTGTGCTGTCCATTTTCTCCAAAGCTTTTGAGAAGTTGTTCAATAAGTGACTGATGAGCACCTGCATTAGTTTGACATTTTTCCAGACTTGTGGAATGGCTTTCATGAGGGCAGCTGTACTAGTACTGCATATTTTCAGTTTTTGAATAGAGTATTAAGTGGGTTAAACCAAAAAGAAGCAGGTACTGCGTATGTCATTTTGTCCCAACAATGCTTTTAATAGCATAGATCATAGTATTCTCTGATGCAAACTTGAAAACATGGATATTAGGAGAAAATTTCTAAGCTGAATTATCTCCTTCCTGAATAACCATACCCAATTTGTCTTCTACACTCAACTATCCTGTACTGAGGTGGTTCAAGCCATTTCAAATCCCTTGGAGCTGCCGTATGCAAAAAAACTATTGAAAATTTCAACAGTCATTTGGGCCAACTGTGTTTGAATTCAACAGTATCTGTTGAAATATAACAGTTTTTTCGCAAAGGGTGGTGTTCCTCAAGGATCTATCCTTTGTTCACTTTTCTTCCTCCTTTTCATTAATGATCCACCTAGTCAATTTTCCAAGTGTTGCTCTGTAATGTATGCTGATGACACCACAAATCTGGCCTCAGAAAGTATTAATTTTTAGTACAGGTAAGCTTACTCTATGCTACCATGCACACACACCCTGCTGTATGTAATAAATAGTATTATTATATTTCCTTATTGCCATTTTGTTTTTGAATTTTCATTTAGAGTAATTATCACAGCAACACCTTAATTTTTATTATGTATACATATGCACTAAAACCTCATTTTTACGTTTTTATCTGGTCCAATCCCATTTCCTATATCCCCAACGTATGTAGAACCCTGTATTTACACCACGACTTTTCCGTTTTCCCACTGTTTGCGTTAGATGCGGGTAAGAATGCGATAGATTAATAAAAAAAAATTCCCTTCTATGACATTTAGCCATACATACCAGTATATATAAAACACAGTTTTACCTCGTTTCGTGCATATACACTTCAAAAACAAGAGAGAGCAGTAATGTGCTCCATTTTACGGAAGATATTGAACTTAGCAGTGTAGCGGGGCATTACACAGCATCACTAGTGATGGAAAGAAGAAATATCACTCGTGATCGTTTCAGCGATCGCGATGGAAACCCGCAATCCTTTTGCCGGGAAAAGATTCCTACAATGAAATGTATGCGTATAGGATGCATTTTATAATTTAGGAACACCTACGAGAGTATATTTAATCTTTACCGAAGTTCATATTGTGAAGAATGAAAATGAATTTTTAACCAGTCATTATGAAATGTTAAAAATACATTAACTGAACTGGTGGACCAAAACAGGGTTTCATTCGTCCGACCATCGTGATGCGTTAATTCAACAGTTTTACTACACGATACTACAAAACAAAACTTAATGAAACTAGTTTTATCACGTGAAAACAGCATTAAATAAATAAAATAATTTTGTTAGAAATTATTTGCTGCTTAATAACTGCTTGCACTGGCCAACAGTGAGGTATCTCAATATTCTCATGTGTTGTTTATGTTATTCTTAATTACTCCGGAACGTAAATTTTATTTTACTTGGAAATAGGAAATGGATGCAAATTACAATATTTCAAGATGACTCGAGCATTTTCAGATTTCTTCCACGTTGGTTCATCCCTCTGGACAACAGTTTCGTTGGCATTCTAGAAGGCATCTTCAAGTTCAAAGATCGCATCCCATCAAATTTCCTATATCTTCATTCTATATATTTCCCATATCTTTGTACTACCTATATCTTTCCTATACTTCGGACATGAAGATGCTGTCTGGAATGCCGGGGAAACTGTCCTGCATTGAGATGATCCAATGCGGAAAAAAATGGAAACCCTCCAGTAATTTTCTAATCACTGCAGAAATCTTCGCAGTGACTAGAATATTTACCATTTTGGCGTAAATAAAAATTGTGGATCCTCATGATGCAACTCGCACTCATAGAGCGAAACATCTAAGATTACCGGTCTCTATGGATGCAATTATGAAAAAGCGCAATGTGATTCTGAAACATGCTAGCTAGTGAAGTCACCTGTCGAAAAAGAGAAAATTTCAAGAAATCATGGTATGAAGGAATACCAACGTAAAAAGCAGTTTCTAAGTTCAAGATCGTCTAATATCACCGTGAATGGCTTTGTCATAAAAGAAAAGGCTTTTTATAATGTACAAGTTTGGGAATTATGGAGTTGACACCCTCCAATGGTTGATTGGGTTGGTTGAAACATTGGTAGAAATATATCGTACAAAAAATAAATCAGGACAACTTTAAAAAATAATTAATAATATTGCTCTAATTCAGTTGGATGTTTTATTTATATATTTACTTTATATTGTTAAAGTATGCATGTGAAACTGTAAATTGTCCTTTTCCCACTATTTGCATTTTCCCGCAGTTTACCTACACTTTTTTCTAGTGGTCCCTAGAAAAACTTAAATAAGGGGTTTTACAGTGTGTATTTTCATAACCTATTCTGACCAATATCTATGTTTTACAAGAGGAGATTAGAGTTTTTGGGCATACCATTCCATGGTCAGTTATTACGTTACTTTTATACCAAGAACTTTCATGGACATATATGGCTAGTCCCTAGTCCCTTGTCACTGGAGAAGTTTGCAGCCAGGGGAGGGATCTTAGATCTTCTTTTGCGTTGTTTCTATCTTAAGGTAGTCCGTCCAAGTTTCTTGAGATGGCCAAATAGGAAGATAGCTGCTCACTGTAACCATCATATTGACTTTCAGCATAAATTGACATTATGATCAGAAACCCAGACAAAATATGAAGCATTATGATCACGTTTTTGCTCTCTTGAATGGCTGTATGGATAATGTGAGCACATGATGAAGATCTATAATTTTTAGACTCAGTTGCTGAAGAAAGGACTCAAATCTTCAAGTGGGAACAGTCATAGTTAGAGTGATATCAAGTTCGACTGGTTGATTTGGTATCCTCAGATACTTCCCATCAATTTACTGCCTTTTGTTTTTCATTACTTGCAACGTTATGTGGAAAGTTGTATGCCAGTAGTGAATTGTTCAGGATTCTTGTTTTACATTGCTCTTGAAAAATGATGATGTGAATACATAATGTTAATACAGCAATGTGCTAGCATAGACCGTGCATGACCTGAAAGAGTTTGCACCTCAAATATGCATTATGTATGGAATGGCTGTGACAACATTTCTGTAACATTCATTCCATGCTTTTGGCAATCAAGATTAGCTGGGAGGCTATGAGTAGTGACTGTTATATTTAGCATTTATCTTGCAAGTTCTGCCAAGATATTTATAGCTGACTTCTGGGGCTCAATCTTTAGTTTTATCTGTGCTAGGCAGAGTGAAAACATGGTTGCCATTCCTCAAATTTTGTTTGATACTCCAAATCATAAACATCAATCAGTATGATTAGTTATTAGGATAGTCTCTACAAGCAGTTTACATCTAAGAGGAGTTTGCATTGTTGATGACAATAGTGTTAATATAGATGTATGATTCTTTCTTCACTTTTACTTCTGCAATTTTCATTTTAAAGAGGAGTCTAAAGTGTAGTCAACCAAGATATAGGGAATCACGAATGCCTATAGTCTAGTGAATTACATGGTGTTTTCTACCTGATGCATCCCATTAAAGCTTTTTCCTCTTTCAGTCTCTCTCAGATCTCAAGGTTCTCTCAACTTCATTCTCATTCTGGTTCCTTCTGGTTTTATGGCTGGATTAGCCATAAAACCAGAAGGAACATTAGAGCGTGGGCATTGTTTCCCAAATGCTAACAAACCAAATATTTTGTCAAGTGGATAGCTCTTTACCTGAATTTATGCTTTTAGTGAAGATAGAGCTTACGCAATGTCCAAAATGGTGAAATGATTTTTAAAGGCCCCAAAGAGGTGAAGTTGTGGGATGGATGAAATATATTGGCTATGATTTTAGTTAAGGTGTGCAAAGAGGCATTCACGTGTACAGTTCAGTCTAGCATTGACAAAAACTGATTAATGATCATACCTCAATCATAATGAGTAATATTAGCCAAAGTAAGATATATTTCCACTTCCTTGATGCAGTTATTCCATAATCATTCAATCAAGTTACATCTAATTTAAAATTATCATTATACCTTTCAGGACTCTACGCACAGGGTCACTTCTAATAGATAGCAGCACAGTGGACCCCACATTATCAAGGGATGAAATTGCTCCCAAAGCAGAGTTGGCTGGTGCTGCATTTCTAGATGCTCCAGTCTCGGGAGGTTAGTGACTTTTGTGAACAAGGGAATCCTGATGAGGACAGTTCCAACTGAAAAGAGGCTCTCAAGTTCTTTTTTGGTCAAGACTTGTTACCTGAATGTTTAATGATAAAAATCTCTCTTTTTATAGTAATGGACCTATTAATCAAATTTATTAAATTATCCAGTGAATAAGCCATAATTTTCCCTGAAAAGCCATTACATATTACCTTTCTCCCTAAGTCATTTGGAATGTGACCCATTCTAACAAAATGCATTTTCACTATACATAATTACATTATAAACTCGATATTATGAAACTTTGTAATTACAAGGCAAATTTCCTGGGCTAACCAAAAGCAGGGTTCCCACAAGCCTGGAAAGTCAGGTGAAAAAGAATTTGTCATAAAAACTCATGGAAATGGTTCTTGGCCGGTCTTGGAACTCATTGGCCGGTCCTGGAAAAATAGAAAGTGTTCTCATTTCATCTGCCATCCATAGGGGACGATCTCCGCTCACTTGTCGTTCTTTCCTTCCATGCGCTCGCATCCACTGTCACTCTATTCAAGGTGGTGGGTGGAGGTCAAGGAAAGGCGCGCATGCCAGCAAGTGTGGTAGTGGTGGCGCAAGTACCGCCGCACAGTGGTCTAAAAGATAGACAAAACTCCCATTATTGAACAATATTAATGAAATTTGATGCAAAACTGTTTTTGGGGTCACTGAATCCGAGTATGACATTATTTTTCTCTGAAAACCGAATGGCGGTCGTACACAGAAAAATATTAATTAACAACGAGAAAATTCTATACTTTTTGTCAAAAATCTGTTAAAAAAATGTTTGCTGCCTAATACTCACTAAAGTCATATTACAGTGGACTCTTGTTCGGTCGTTCCTTGATAGCACGTTTTCCTCGATTGCACGTTCGTTTCCTCAAGTCTGCATCTCAGTGCATGTAAATAATACTGGTTAGCATGTTTTGATTACCTCTTTAAGACGTTTAGAGGAGGACCAAACCGAATCCAATTCAGGAAAATAATCATCGCATAGGTTGATTAGACGATAGATATCTCAAAAAAGGCTTAAATCTTTCATTAAAAATATTGTTACATAATGCTAATAAAAATATTTAATTGAGTATATTATGGTTGAAAGTGTTTTGGAAGAATTAAAAGGGCACCCAAAAACCTCGCATTTTATCGCTATGTTCGTTTATTTTACAAGTGTCGACTGGACATCAAAACTACAAGAGCACCAATAAATAATTCATGGCAGTAAAAGTGAGACAAGTGCTTAGAATTAGCCATGGGAATGTCTTAAAGAAAAGTTATTAATGGAAAAGCTCAACCTTCTCCAAAAAGTAGACAAAAATTCACATATGAAGCATGTTGAAATAGTGGCTAAAATTGCCATCAATACTAAACTCGAGATCATTCTACTCAATGCATGCGTTGTTTGGCATTTTAGCTCCGAACTCATTTAAAAAAAAACCTAAAATTCTAATAAAGTGTTGCAGCAGGTTCAAGTGTTGTGGCGGTAATGGATTCTCATTAGAAATTTTAAATTGAAGACAAAGGTGTTTGCATGCCTCCAATGTTGCATACTTACGGAAAAAACCTGGTTTCGTAAATTGACTAGATTACATAAAGGAATGTAAATAAATTTATTGAAAGTTAAAGGACATCATGACAAAATTAAAATTCATATTCCATCAAAATTCCCTTTCATTTGTGCATTTCATATTGTCATGACAACCCTCGAAGTATGCTAGCCTCTGCGACCCTAAACAAATTGTGCCATTTTTCATCCTCACTGCGAAAACATGCATCAAAAGTAATTATTAAAAAAAGTCTGTTACCAGCATTAAACGAAAGACTAAATTATATACACGCTGATACTATGCTTTTTATGAATATTGCGTCTTGCATTTTTGAGATATAAAGATGAGTCTTTTCGTGGACTGTATGTAGAAAAAGTGCTCTTAGATCATTATCGTCATAATTAATCATTGTGTGCGCATCAGCGCAAGGTATCGTACTTATTTTCTTGTGAGGCGTAATAATTGGTAATGAAACTTTGTTATATTAAATGAACACCTACAGAATGGAGTAACTTGACAGCCAGAATACTGTTCCCCTGAAAGTTATGCACCCTTTTCATACTTCTTCAAAACCCAGAAGACCTAACCTGTTTAGTACGTTTTCCTCATTACTACGTTCAGGATTTTGTGTCCCTACAAAAACGTGCTAATGAAAGTCCATTGTATTTTTTTTTCTTGTATTTCACATCCTTCACAACTTGTTCCATATATCTCATCCCAAGACCTGCCTTTTCCATTCTTCCTATTCATTTGTCCCTCAACAATTGGCTTCATTGGGTCTTCTTGTCTCAGGATATGGCCAATTGAAATAACAATCTATATACTTAGACTGCCCCCTTAAACTGTTGAGAGGATCAAATTGATCCCTTCAGAATAATCAGTCCAAATATGCATGTGTAAGAGAGTAATGAAATTCTAAAATAATTGAATCAACAGTCCCCTTATGTTATTTTAGGCCATTAATTCATAAAATATTTCACAACAAAACCCTATAAAGGACACATTTTAGCATAAACAAACCTATAATCTTTTTTCTTGTGTCAATTCCTGCTAATAAAAACTCATTTGTCTCCCACAAATATGATATGGAATAAAGTTACCGACAATGTTAATTTTTTCTAGAACATATTGTCATGTAATGGTATATTGGCAATATTTTAAGGAGTGTGTCGGCTTCATACCATACTTTTAGATTTCCTGCACCTCTTGTTGGTCTAATTTCAACTGAAATTATTCTCTACTTAGCAATTGCATATATCATTTGATGCTCTAAAACATTTAGAATAGAGGAATAGGAAGTAAATTCCCTTGCTAATAATTCACAGCAGCCTGCATCTTCTACATCTACAGGTGGATATTCACAACTTGGTGGACAAAACATCATGGCTTTAAGCTCAGCATCGAGTATTTTAAGATAGCAGTGTATTTCATGGGAAGGGGTGAAAAAGCAAAGAAGGTCTTCATATAAAGAGTTGTTGGTTGATTATAGAATGACTGAGAAGTTCTCGGGTTACTACATAGTCACCAAAGACCCTGTAATGAAGAAATCTTGGGCTAGGTTCTACCTTGAAGGTTGTTCCACCCGAGCAATATCCAGTACCACATCATGGTCCCATTGCTGATATCTGTGACAGACAGACATAATATTTAGAGTAGCATACCATGCAAAACTAGTGTCCTTTCTTGTTATTCTGAGATTGATATGGGAACTTACTTTAATTCACGTAAGCCAGAGACTTACTTTAATTCTTTGAGTTCATCTACTTAGTTTGCGATGGGCGTGGCTATGTTGTCACTTAAGCCCAAGTAAGAAGTGGATGCACCACAAAGGACATATATTTTTAGTGTGTAGTTGTGCAGTGGTTGCCTGCATTGTAAAAATGTAAATTGGAGTGGTGGGTGGGTGCCTTCTGGTGCCCCCTGGTACTTAGACCTCTTTAGATCCATTGTGCAAACCCACATTTAACCTGCCTGCCACTTTGCAGTCAGGGGAGTGGAGTACTGCGGTAGAGGTATGGAGGAGGGTCACCCCTTCAGTCTGGGGCCTATGTTGCTTAATTTCGGTAATCTAATGGGAACTTGTGTTTCAACATGGCTAGGCCCTTGTCCAGTTACCTGCATTATGCTCCAATTAGAACATTCCCCATGTGTTTCTTGGAGTATATATTTAGTTCCTTGGATCCAAAACTTGTTTTCATAATTTCCTTTCTTTAATATTTTGAGTGTCCTTCCTCAGGTTATCCTTCTAGACCGATAATTTTCCTTTGTAATAACAAACTTGATAAGAGTTTAGTGAATAAGTTTCTACTGTATAACATCTGCGTGCTTTAAATTCTCATTCTGGAAGGTGTAATTGCTGCAAAGGCTGGAACACTAACGTTCATGGTGGGTGGACCTAAAGGAGAAGTTGAAGCAGCTCGTCCCTTGTTCCTTGCAATGGGGTCTAAAGTTGTCCATTGTGGGCCTGCAGGCACTGGGCAAGCTGCAAAGATATGCAACAACATGCTACTTGGAATCAGCATGATTGGAACAGCAGAGGCTATGAATTTGGGGATCAAGTAAGCACTATTCTTTATCACAGGTGAATTTTTTTGGTTTCTCCCTCTAAACATGCTCTGCTTATTCTACGAGGGAGTTGCATAAGTTGATGTAACCATATCAAATGTAAATACAGTTACATGGCCCACTAAAATATTCTCAATCAATTAATTCATCTATCACCTTCTAGTTTACTGTTATTGTGAGATAGTTAATGATCTGTGATTTGTGATTGATCTGTTTAAATATTTACTTATGAGATTATTTATAGCTATTCTATGTTTAATAAGGTGGATTCATAAGTTTTTCTATTTGCTCTAGTTTGGGTCTGGAACCAAAGACACTTATGGACATCATGAATGCAAGCTCGGGAAGATGTTGGTCGTCAGAAGTGTACAATCCTGTACCAAACATGCTTCCTAATGTCCCAGCATCAAATTCTTATAAAGTAAGGGATATTTTGTTGCAATTAATATAAAATCATATCCTTAATCTTTCTTCGGGATGTCTAGTGTCAGGAGGAAAGTGGAAATTGTGCAGGAAGTTTTATTGACAGGAATTCTAAAGGACATTTCTGTAAAGTAACTTTACAGAAATGTCCTGTTCACCATTGTGCTGACATTTATGGTCATTGGTGCATTGAAACTAGCCAAAACATTGTTATGTTACCTGTTGATATTTCTATACTGTAATGCCCTTATGACAGGAGTATCAGGGAACTCTTAATGGATAAGATTATTGAGAAACTCAATATTTACTGTAAAGATATGCAACAACATACTACTTGGAATCAGCATGATTGGAACTGCAGAGGCTATGAATTTGGGGATCAAGTAAGCACTACACCCGGTGTCAGTTTTTGACGTTGGGTATCCTTTCCCTATCCTTACTCCTTTCCCTGTAAGTGTGATGGGTCCATGGCGAAGGAGATTCCTCATAAACCCTAATTGTGTGTGTGAATGTGATTCACAAGGGTAAATGTACTTTGTGAATGTACAAACCCAAGTGCATAATTTAGGAAAAGTCCCTGAACCCTGCATGTATGTGTGCGTGTGAATGAGAATCACGAGGGTGACTGTGTATCATATGCAAACCCAAGTAAATAAGTGCTTGAAAGTTATTATCAATTTTATTTATGTACTTTAGTTATTTATGTACTATCCCCCACTTTTATTATTTTTTCTTGCGTGTATGATGGGTCACTGGCGTTGGAAAAATCCTAGTAAACCCTGCTTGTGTGTGTGATTGAACTCAACGAAGGTGATTGCATTTTGTATACAAACCTGAGTGAGTGAGTGCTTGGGGAAAATGAATCCTTGTATGTATTGCATCTCCTATGCTTCATAATGGTGGGATGTGAAACCATGGGGGCGTGGCAGATTTTAATCATTTATTTAAATGGCAAATAACAAAAACATTAATTCACAAAAAATGCCATAGTGAGATCGTTGAAGCCCAATATCCAACTTCTTTGGTCTAACAACGATTTTTATGCTGTAAAATGTATTTTATAGAATGTTTATTGCTACATATATGCAGTAAAACCTTGGTTTTATGTCCCTGCAATTTATGTTTTCCTGCCATTAATGACTTTTTCTTCAAGTCCTAATTATTTCTATATGTCCACAATGTAATGTCTTCCCTTTATTTACACTATCAAATTTTTTAATGGTTCGCCATTTACATTATATGAGACAATTTTGCCGTGGTTGTTGTCCTGGTTGCGTAACTGGTGGATGGACTCAAAGCTCCATGAAAGAAAAAGTAAAAACTCATGCAGTAAGTTAACACTGTGAAAGACAGTTAAAATTTGCTCAGATGTACCACCAGTTATCGCGATCTCGCTCATCTTTGCAATTGTATAGAGATTACAGTACACGTGCATCGTGTTTGTCGCGATTGTTGTCATTGCATAATTCACTGTTTGGGTGATGATATCGCATAGGTGAAAAAAATTTTCATTTATTTCTGAAGTGTATGCTTTTCAGCATTTGTGGACTTGTCTTTCTTTTTTGGTTAGGTATTAATACAGATTTAAAAAATAATCCTCCAGCCAAACTTTGTCTTAATACATCCTACGCAAAAACCCATAAAATCATCTTGTTCTTCTCTACCTTGATTCTTAAGTAGCTTTGATTGGATATCATTAGCCTCATAACTTCTTTTCTCATAATGTTTATCCTAACTTACTATCAAGACTGGATCAAGACTCCTGGTCCCAGCTCATCTTTATCTATGTCATTCTCCTCTTCTATTCCTAAGTTCCCTTGCCTATCATTAGTGCCATGCAGTTCTTTCATGTATTCCTTACCCCTATGCTGCATCTCTTGTAAGTTCTATCAGTAGCTCTCCTGACTTAACACTAATGCACAGTATCGTTTTCCACTTCTTGATGCTGAATAAACTTCTAAACTTTGAGTACAGGGCGCCTATTTCTCCATCTCTCTGGAGCCTCTCAACCTATTTACATTGACCTTTTCGCCACTTTTCTCTCACTCTCTTCATATCCCTCCTAAGTCTATTGCTTATTTCCTTAAATTTTATATCGCCTTGCTGTGTTTAAATCTTTCTATTGCCATCGCTCCTCAATTCCCTCCATTATTTGCACCATTACCCATTGTGTTTTGACCATTCTAGTGTCTGCTGCACCATTTTCCCCCATCCTTTCTCAACTTCTAGCTCTTCTGCATCTTCCCACATACACCTGTAAACTAGTTCCTCACATTCTCTCCAATTTACTACTACAATTTTTTCACACTTCCTAATCTTTGCCCAAAAATATATAATCTATTTGATATGTCTCCCCATGTCCCCCTGCATTTCAAGTGAGAGATTTTGGCATTATTAAAGAGGTTTAGTTGAAATTATAATTCAATTTTTTAAACTTGTCATTCAATAAAGACAAGAATTGGGTAGGCAAAATCACAAAGCATGTAGTTATTCTTTCAGGCATAACTTTCATAAAATTATGCATACCCTCAATTTACAATTCCCACGATTTACACTTTTTTCTCTAGTTCCCCACAAAAGTGTAAAAAAAGGGTTTTAATATATAGGTTGATTTTGATAGGTAAGAGTAGAGCTCACACCGTACTAAGACAATGGCATGTGAAATTCACACATTCAGGGTAGGGGGGCCTTTCCCTGGGCTACCTGCGATTTCCTAAGAAGTTCTGACAAGCAGAAAATCGAATCGTGAGGACTTTAGATGGGGGTGTACAGAAAGGCTCTTGCCTGGGATTTGAACCCAGGATTCTCCAGTCAGTAGCTCAGTGCTCTATTCACTAGGCCACCACGACCTGTTTATAGGTAACAACAGTGTACCCTTCATCATGCCCAGGTTCTCGTTTTTCGTCAACTGGCTTGCCTGATGTGCTCAAGTCCACCTTTTTCACAAGTTTCATCGGCTTCAACCGTTAAGATCACAGTTTCATCACACTTTGGACTTCCAGTCACTATCGTTTCTTCTCTCTTATTAGATCTCTTTTTGCGTGCCCCTTTATCAACACCACTCAAAACAAGTCTTTCCAATCGACGTAGTTTGTGCGTCAACTTTATAATCTCTGAGGTAGGTAGTTCCGTATTTGTCCTTGCTGCTATTATCATGGCACGATTTACACATCCAACTCAGCAATTCTGATTCTCCAAGAGCAATTAACTGCATCTTAGATAACCCGGAACATTCATCGTGAAACATATGATCGCATTTGCCACTGAGGGTAAAAATACTCGTATTACTCATTAAATTCGTACTGAGTCCACATTGAAACATCCTACTACCCCCTGCTGTAGGCACCGTCTTGCAATGGTCCATCACTGGTAGTAAAGTTATTTTGTTTAAATTTGACATTTAAAAACTATAATTAAATTATTTTATTTAATCAAGTTTTAGCATATTAATTCGCTATGCAAAAAATAAATTAATTACAGCAGAATAACATTTAACATATGAATTACAATTCTAGTATTCCAGGTATGTATTCGATATTCCAGATATTCAAATATTTGAGTCATGATTTAATATTCGAATTCGAGAAACCATCTCTAGTTAAAACATCTCTTCATAAGGATGATTTGAAGAAAATTCAGTTATCAACACCTCTTTTTGATTACCTATCTTGGCATTCTGAGAGCTTTATGTTATATTAAGGAAAGTTGTTCAAGATGAGCTGGAAAATGTGAAAACACAGACATAGACATTATGGCAATCCTCTGTTCAATGAAAGAAGAAAACCCAGGGCTTGCTAATTTTGGAGTGTAATTCTTGTGGATACCCACAGACAACGTGGACAGTGAGAGGTCATTCTCTCAGTATTCCATTTTAGTCAGTGAACGTTGATGTCGATTGAAACCAGAAAATGCTGCGACTTTAACAATGCTTGCATTCAAGTAACTTAGGTACTTAGGCTCTACATATAATGGTAACCTAAAGTAAACGAACTTTTATGCACTTTTAATGTTAAGAAATACCAAGACAAATATGACAAGCAGAACAGTATATCAATTTTTTTAGTAGAGCCGTCAGTTATTCTACAATCAAAATGAGCTGCTACTCTGTTCTTAACAGTTTTAATTTATAACTACTTATATTTTAGTACAATGACGAAGTGTGATGTTCATACCTTACGAGAATTTGCCTAGGTTGGAGCATAATCATCACTTTTGACAGGGACAAGTGTAGAAATCAGTCATTGCTGATCATTGGCATGGCTCCATCCGCTTTGAAGATGGCAAGATACTGGCCCGTTCCCAAGGATACTGGGATAGCCTGTTAGAGGAGGCGTCGAAATACAGATGGAGAAGAAGAATTTCACCTGAACTCCGGGTTCTACCAGAGTAACAGCTGGAGGCCAATTTCGAATGTCAGGGAACGCATAAGGACTGAATTCAACCAAAAGTCTGGCTCTCAAACTCCTCTGTCTATTGAGCCAACCAATCACAATGCACCTGAGTGGGACAAAATATATAAATATGGGGCACGACAAGGAAGCAACACTCAAGAGCCCTGAGGACAATGCACAAGTCGGGCTTTGAAACGTTATTGGCCAATTATAGAGGCCCTTGCACGATGGGAAACCTGAGAGGAAATACCACACAGAATAAATCTCCTGCAAAAATGTACTGTAGTCTGGTTCTCTGAAGATGTTATACACGTTGAAAACATATGTGTACTATAGCAGGTTAGATCATGAAGATAAAACTAGAGAAATGGGTTGTGAAAGTGTTTCAAACATTCAATTTTTTTCCTCGCACAAGTAGGGACAGAACTTACCTGAGAACATTCAAGTAAGCATTCTAGATTTAGGTTTAGAAGAATAATTTGTAGTTTTTATCATACATGCTTTTCAAAGTATAAATTGATTAACTTTAATGGACTTAACAAAGTTATCTGGGGAATTTTGCATCTAGACTGTCATTACAAGTGTCGCTGTTTGTGAGCATCCTTCCGAACTCATTAGGAACAATGCAAATGGGTGACAATTTATCATCCACATTTTATTAATCGTCCAGAGACAACTTTTCGATCTTTTGGTCAACATTGTACGACGAAAATAGAGGTTTTTCATGTTTCCATTGGAAATTAGCCTGTTAGGTATGGCAATGTTACATAGCCGGGAGGCTTATTGATAGGGGTTTTTTAGCTCGGGGCTTTTAATGTGGGAAATCTTAATACATAAAATTGTAAAAGAATAATACGATTCTACAACTGCACAATGCCTCTAACCTTCTGGTGTGAGCAAAAGACTGAGTTCCAGTGGAATCCAAGAGTGGAGTGTTCCACGTGGAATGAAGCTGTGGGAGTAGCTAGGTACATTGGGCATACCTCCAGAGCACTGAAATGCCACATACAGGAATATCAGAGGGTGACAAAGAACAGGCAGCTGAGACTCTGCCGTAGAAGAGCACACATGAACCGACCCACAGTATTAAATTTGGAGAGGCCAAGTTTATCACCCAAAAAAAGCGATACTTAACCGAATAATCTGGGGAGCCATTGATGTCAACAAAAACATTAACATTTCAACAGGAAGGATAGCTACGCTCTCACAAATGCATGGAAGTACGTTTTGCATAGGAGGAAGATAGACATCACAACAGCCAATCACAGATGACCTGGCTCCAATGGATGAGCTATATATGATGGCCAAATGACTGAATCAACATTTCACCGACCTGAAGAAGCCAACTGCAACACCGGAAAAACTTTTATCAGAGGAAACATGGACCAACGTGGAGTAAAATCCGGAAGACCTGCTTCTTCACTTCAATCAACCCACGGAAGCCTACACAAGGATCGAGGCTTACCACTCTTACTAACGAACAGGAATTTCACCTTTTCAGTTCCTGATTCGTGCATGTACAAACCCACTGTAATTATTATTTTGCATATCTGGCACAGTCATACAAAGAAATTGTGCTGAACCTGCCCCTACTACAACAGCAGTGGGATTCATCTGGCAGCTTCCATTATTAACAGTTTCTGTATCATTTGTGGCCTCATTACCCGCAGAAAGACCAATACTACTGTCTCCAAATGCCACCACTTATTTTTCACTGCCGTGTGCTGCAATCAGTTGACTCAGGAATTTCACTGCCAACATCTATGCATCAAGGTTTCATCCACCATTGGAACTCAGCAAATGCTCTTGGTGGCCCTTAGAAAACATTATATGTATTGTGTAATCCTTTAGTCTGCCTGTATGCCAACTCCTGTTGCTAGCCATGAATTTTTAACTTGTCATGCTTATGATAATTGAATAATATTCATTTAGTGTAGCTTTGTAATCTAGGTAAAGTGTTTAATTTTAGCTTCTTATACTGTTTTTCAGTCAAAGTTCAGTGGGTATCTCATTTATACGAATGATTAATCTTTTTTAATTCTCCTATAGGGTGGCTTTGGTAATCGTCTTATGACTAAAGATCTGGGATTGGCGCAGGCTGCTGCTAATCAAGTAGGAGCCGTGACTCCTCTGGGTGCTGTGGCACACCAGCTGTATAGCATTCTGGCAATGAATCCAGAATTCTCAGATTTGGACTTCTCTTCGGTGTTCAAGTTTTTAAACTCTCAAGACGATCCTAAAACAAAGTGAACTTGTTTAAACGCTTGTGAAGTTAATCTCAGCCCCTAAAAGGTTTTTCCTTTAATTCTTGCCAGAAAGGAAGTATCCTGGTTGTACAGAAAAGCCATTTCATGTTCTTAGAAATTCCCTTTATTCTGTTACCCATTTTATTTGATTCGATGGTTTTAGTATGTATGTGTTTTATTCTTGATGTTTTGTATAGAGATTCATGTTTTTTATAGAGAAAGATTACTTGCATCTAACTTATATGAGATTATATTATTTCCTGATTCATTTCTTTTTTAGTAACTTTTCTTCAGCTACTTTCTTCTTTGATTCTTCACATTTTATAATTTGCTTGCTGAATAACTTTTTATGTAACTTGAAGAAAGTGTTTATTATAAGTGATATGTTCACTACTACGAAATAGACTCGAAAAAAAGAAAAATGACCACAGTTAGTTCTCCAGGGAGAACAGGAATGGATAAGTTTGTTACTTGATTTCATGTAGCTTATTATCTACTAGCTTATCAGGATAATTTTCTTTAGGAAGAATCAATTTTTCTCACTTCAAATGATTACTTACCAGGGATTTTATTTAGGATTAATATTTATGGTATTACCAATCAACTCAAATTTAATAAGATAAAGACTTACGCTATTAGAAGCAATGCTGCATTGAGATGAGCCAGAGCAATTGATTATTTATGTTGAATAGTTTCCTGAAATACTGATATGAGCCATGGAAGTGGAATGATACAGCCAAATAAATAACTATGTTTGAACAGCTCATAATTTATTTCTTACCTATATCTCAATGTAGAGGTGTATCATTTTCATGCCAGAAACATGAATTTAATGTCTCAGCAGAAATGTATTGGTTTTAGGATTCTCCGTAATGTCTATTGGCATTTCTCCAATTGAGTAAATGTTGCAGATGGTTTTATAGAGTTTGAACAAACATTGTGTCAAAGATGTTGAATTGGTTCATGTTTTAACATTAGGGGGATAGGAGTTTAGCACTGCCTAGAAGGACAGCAAGGGGGTTTGACCCCAACTTCATTTCGCTGAATTAAAATCTGAGTCTTCCAATAGACTATTTTCCTGTGGTAATGTTGATATTCATTCTATACCTATATCACATTGCATTTGATAAGTTATTCCAGTAATTAACAATATGATAGTTAATAATTCTTTAAATCGTAGTTATGTTCATGTCATCAATTTCAAATGTTGTCTTTGTATTCACAAACTCATTGATTTGTGGGAATTACAAAAGTATGCTTTAAATTGTATAAAAAGAATATAATGGTATTGATTTCATTGGTATAAAAATGCAGAATATTACTTTTTTGTACCTTTTAGAGGCATGATTATATTTTTGGCGTACTTTCCACAAAATATTATTTTGTTGAAAACATACCTACATAAAAATATTTGTTTTACAATGTGGAGATATATGCCTCCTTTTTCCCTTTTGCGCTCTTAATGACATGGAAGTGCTACCTAATGAAGTTTTGCTTATTTGATTGGAGCATGAAAGTGAAGGTTCGGTTGGAAATAAGTTTTCCAACATTTCTTCGACTAATTTCTGGGAGAACTTCTTGGAACTCAGTTTACAATTTATTGTTTCCTTGCAGAGTATCCTGCTATTTCTGGAGGCCAATTCAAGTAAGTATCAGAAAATACATGAACAGGCCACCTCCTTAAGGAGGTGTAGCTTGTATTGTAGCTGATGGAATGGTTTATTTCCGGCCATAGGTACCATCATTAATTCGTCTACCCCCACTTATTTTTTGATGTAACAAAATCCTTGATGACATGCATTATGGTTTGCAATTTGATGGCTCTTGAAGTCAATCTTTTACATTCATTGTGCTGCCTGGATTAACATTTCAAAAGAATCGGGCATGGAACTGATATTATATTTCAGTGCTCGATTGAGCAAGAGTAGATGAAGCACGTCCATTGTTTTTCATTGAGATAGAAGCTAGAGTAGAAACTTAAAGACGAATAGGTGAGACTGAAGGTAAACGAATAGTAATAAAAAAAGTCATACATTGCTTAGAAGTTGAAGGGCAGGGTAGTATCTAACTTAGTACATGTGATCGATCCTTCAACAAGTGGATTTCACTTGAAAAATTAGCATGAAGTCTACGATAAAATATATAAAGGTTTGCCCACTTAAATGACCTCGGAATTGCGTTGGGGCTGTTGAAACCGTCCATTTCATCCGAATGATGATTCATTGTCAAACCTTGGCTGTCAGTGAAAATACGTTATCTACGCGCACACCTACAGGTAAGCAAACTCTTTTCAAAAAATGTTAATCTAAAATTTTTTCATCACACCTAAGGTCCCATAAATAACTTGGATGGAATGGTTAGCACTGTTAAGAATAATTATTTTTCACGTTAAAGGATTCTTGAAATTGGCGCTCGGTCCTCCAAAATTGTACTCAGGATAATCCTCTTTGAATTATCAGTAATTTATCGATGATTGAGCTCGAAAACTATGAATAATTTCAAGATTTCAATCACTTCACTCGCTGACGCTATTTGGGTCCATATTTAATACTGCATGTAACAGCGCAACCTACACTTTAGTTAATTCATTGCCTAACAGATGGTGCAAAGGTGGCATAGGGAATAGATATCTCAGCGCCTTTTTCAACTTCAGTCGGGCTAAGCATCGTTTCCTCTCCTAAGGTAGTATTCCCATTGATTTAAGGTAATTCACTTTTTTATATTTTAAAATTTATAAGTTTCCTTTGGCAGAAAAATAAACTTCAATTCCTCTCAATATTATTCTTAATGTTTGTATTCCCTTGTAAACTCTGCTTTATGCAGCACTGTTCCTAATGGCAATTAATCGGTTCTAGTCAGGCTGCTAACTTAATAATTTAACTTAATGCACAAAATTATGCTTCTGAGATAAAATTATCATGATAGCCTCGTAATGTAAGGATTTTTAATTATGTTAACAAACAATAGTGGATTCGGGCGAATGGATAGTCTTGCGTAAGTTTGTCTTCGTGTATATGCATATAGAAACAGAATGTTGTTGAGTTATGTATTTATTTGACTTTCATTCAGAGTGGCATATAGGTGTAGAGTTAAAGTACTGCCCTAAGAGATCTTGGTTCTGGCAACTGGGCAACGACTTCAAACACGTGAGTGTTTGAAGTCATAGAGAAGATCTTCAATATATCCAAATCATACAATATTCAAGCGAACTGAGCTTGACGGGATTCCTTAAGTAAATCATGAGCAGGAAATGATCCTGATCCCTAGTCGAATTTCTATTATTTTTAATAAAATGATCTCTATCCCAGCAAAATAAATAAGCTCATCGGTTGAGCACTATGGTTCGATTTCTCATTTACTTCGATACAATGTTTTGCTGGGAGCTACTCAATTTTTCAGTGGGTCTGCATTGGTCTGCATGTGAGCAAAAAATCTCTAAAACAAAAAAGGATTTAAATGTATCAAGTTCTTCTGAAAGGTTCAGCCTTCCACCATGAGCATGTATGTAGGTACTGTGGCAATGGTAATAAATCGCCGATTACGTCAGACGGATGACGCGTTCACCTGCTTACGCAAAGCGAGCATTGTGTGCAATCTTTACAAAGGCCGTTTTACACGGTAAATATTTTTGTACAATTTATTGTACAAATTTGCTTGTATGAGGATAATTGTACCGTGTAAAGCGGCAAATGGTGTGAACGCTTGTGCGAATGTCTCAATGACTGAGCGGAAAATAGAACCTGTTCTAATTCCATTCAGACATATATTTATTTTTTTATTTATTTTCCATTACCACCGAAAACAGCCTTTTCCTTTTCCTATGGCCTCTTACATCGGGGTATTCAATAATTAACAGTAGACGAGCACATATATCCATGTCCTGAGTGGTGAAAAATCCACTCAGGCGGGACTTGAACCCGCGACCGTAAGGTTAGCAGGCGTGGACTTAGGCACGCCGCCACCAACAATATACAATTTCGCTCAGTTCATGCATTCATTTGTACCGTAAAAATTTCACCTAGTAAAACGGCCTTAAACCTATCGTTTAGCTCCTGGGAAACTCAATTAAAAAGAAAGGTTCGCTTTTCAGGATCCGAAGGGCAGAAAAGTAAAAAAAAAAAAACAGACAAAATACCATTTCATTAGAAAGTTTGTGACAACGTTTTCATAGGCCAATGCCATTGAACACTTTCATCAAATATCTAGGCCTTAAGGCCGCTTTACACGATACAATTTTTTGCACAATTTCTTGTACAAACTCTTGTATAGACTGAACGAAATTGTATGTTTGTCTGAATGGAATTAGAACACGTTCTATTTCCCATTCAGTCATTCAGACAATCGCACAAGTTTTCGTACAATTTGCCGCTTTACACGGTACAATTTCCTCATGCAAGAGTTTGTACAAGAAATTGTACGAAAAATTGTATCGTGTAAAGCGGCCTTTAGCGTAGTCAACAAGGTGGCGAATACAGATATTCGGCCGCTCAAGGGGTAATGTTGTATGAGCAATCATTGCCAGGAGAAGCGTGGAAATGAGTACGCAATGGGGCGGGATAAGGGACGGTAAAAAAACACTCACAGGTGTCGTCACAGGTAATATATTTATTTTCAATGGACGAGCAACAGCAATTTAATTACAGATGAATGAAGCATTTTTATTATTGCATCAACGTTATTATGGCTTTAAAAACATTAGTAAAATATCTGCTTTGAATGAATTCATGTACAGCAATCTTTTGTCACTTATGATTATTCTAGCAACCCTTTAACGGGCTGGAGAAGTTAGGGCAAATGAAACAGAATAATTAAATGGGAAAATGTAATCTTTAATATTTTACTTGTTGACGACTTGCCTTTACCTACCCAATGCAACGCCATTTGAGTAACATCAGGCAAATGAGTACGCAGTCAGCTTTCCGGTGATGGTATATCCATGGAGAAATATTTCCTGTTCCATAGTATATCCTCAAATGCTTGGGATCGAATAACAAGGAATGGAAGTTATAGCCTCACAGTTTTTTTTCTCATCAGCGGCTAACTCATTGGTGTAAGAAGATCTCGCAAGATTTTATATTAAATTTCTTCCACCGTAAGAGTTCACATGCCACGGAATAGAATCGATCTGGATAAGAGGTTGTACTAGTTATTCAAAATTCGTCGAAAATCATTTTAGTTCCTCTATTATTTGCTTCAAGGCCTCTTTTCTTGACATTTCAGTCCTGCTAAGGCTCGTGTACAGCGGCGCGGTGAGGTTTTTGTGGATATAAAATTACTCTGACAAATAAAAGCTTATTTTTTTAAACATCACAAATTTTGACACATGTTTTCGATTTACTTCGCGAATCAACATAGTAAAGAATATCTTACACGTCAACGCTCATCAATACCTATATTTCATCGTTTGAAACGGAAAAAACATTCGTTCCAGTGACATCTATCGTGAAATGTTTTAACCCGTGAGGTTATGGACGAGTGTTGATTACGAGACTCTTCAAACTGTTGTTGTGTTTGTGAATGAAGTTTCTCAAGGGAATAACGGTGCTGAGTTTGCGAGGAAAACATTTTCAGTGTCTGTAATATTTGCGTATCTCTCTTCAATAATCTCCCGTGGAGGATGCATTCTCTCGAAGATACTTCTTTGAATAATGCTGCTTGATCAGGTGAGAGTCGTGAAGTGTCACCCAAAAATCATTCAAATTAGCTTTTCTCTTGAGTTTTTGATTGCATCACTGAATCGCAAATGAATGTAGCCCCGCACTTGCATGCATATTGTTTCTATGACATATTGTGTATCTAGTTGAGTGAACATGTATTTCTGTATGACAGCTGGTATAATTTAGATACTTCTTTATCGTCATACCATACATAAATCGGCATTTCTTCTTGTACATCGAGCTAGATTTGAAATTTATGGAGTAATCAGGCAGTTATAAAGTTGATAATTTTGTAATATTCTTGGTATTTTTCCAATTTGGCTGCGACTGTAAACATGCGAATGATGTCTGAGTTGTTTATTTACTTCAGGCTACATTGATTGTTCACAATTCATGATTTCAATTTCTCAGCCGCCAATGAACCTGGTTACAAGTTATTGATGTTAGGATTATTTTGCACTGGTTTATTTGTAAGCATAGATTGTGAAGCTTTCCTAGTTGGTTTAGACTCCTTTATAGTGAATTAGCGACGGGAATTAAGCAGTTTCTTTTTTTTTGAGGATCGAATGTCCAACAGTAAGCTTTAGAATAAGGTATGTACATCTTAAGCATTTTCCTCCTATAAGTATCTAGAAGCGATTTGTTGTGTTATAACTGTCACAGTTCATGCAGAAGTTGTTGCTATCGACGGTAATGTGTGAATGTTAGGACTAATGGCACAATTACTGTGTTGACGGCTCAATTTCATATGATCGTTTCAGTGGTCAGGTGTTCGGAGTTTTCACGGTATGATTCGGATCATGTAATGACATCCTGAGGTTATTATTTTTCACGCCTTTTTGGCTGATATCCTCGGAAATTGTCGTATTTCGCTGATATGAATGCTTTGTTTACTACTCAAGTTACCTGAAGAATTCTCCTACATCTTTTTTGCTTCCATTTCTTGTCAAGTATTCGGTGAGTATCTCTTAAAATAGTTTCTGAAGTAGAATTTTTTCGTAAAATATTTGGAGGTGTTTCACAAAACAGACTATACATATTTTTTTAGCAATGTAATCGTTGTGAGATTTTATGTTGTGTGAGTAACTTGTTTCTTTTGATTAATAGCCATAGAATTTCTGCAGTTTATTTGGGTTATTTGACAAGTAGTTGTAAATTAGAGGAATCATATTAGTTGATCATCAGAGCTAATCTATACGACTTTCAACAACTCCGCTTATTACTGTATCGTGTACAGTGTGTATAATGTTGTTTATAATATAACAAATTATAATGCTATCACGATTTAGCTCTAAATGCCTCAAGGCATTAGGGATAAGTGCTTCGGTCCCAAAATCTCTGTTTATTGCGCGAACGCATCTCAATGCGCACCGTATTTTTTAGCCGATAGCATTAGCTTATTTCTATAAAAGAAGAAAGTCTTGGGTAAATGTATTGGGTTAGTCCGTTCCATGCTATTTTCTAGTCATTAGAATCATAGTAGAAATCTCATATGGTGGGTAAACCCTTCTGGGCACACCCTTTAACAATCGTAAATTGAATTATAATTTTTCAGTTCGTATTACAATATAAAATTAAACCATTAAAGTTAAAGGGACAACAAACTATTTTAAAAGGTTGGTTCCGACACATTTTGCGTGGTGTCGTCTGTTTTGATGCTTAATAACTATTTGCACCTGTTCTTCAATGCGAAGATAATTATAAATAGCTAGGGTGAGGGCGTACTTGTGTTGTCTACTCTGTCTCTAAATGAATACCCAAGTTTTTTGCTAATTATTTTACTTTACCTTGCCGAACCGTTTTGTGCGGAATGTGACTTGAGATATTATCGCTTGATTATTGCTGTTCGAGTGAGTCCGACAAAAATCTTTGCGAAATACTTTTTTTCGCATGCAGGATAAGCTTTTGAAAATTTGTCATTATTTCTCGTTTGTGGTCGTGTTTGGCGCATTTCCGATCGCTCAAGGTTGTTCGACAAAAAGTGGATTAGAGGACGTGTAAATTACAGTTCCACTACGAATGAAAATGAGGGTATGCTACAAGATCCGTTAACTGGGTGCTGGAGCAGTCTGTGCAAAGAAATTCTGTAATTCACGCTGCGATCCTAGCTCGTACAGTGGGTCACTTGTTCTCTCTACCTGAGTGGGCTGCGTCGTGTGCTGAACTGCATGGTCTTACATAAATTGTCTCATGACATGTTTAGTGTGATTGAGCAGAATTACTGATTTTTTTGCATTAGGGACCATACACCTTTGATAATGACTATCGGAGGTATTTCACCAACTTAATGTGCTTAATTTAAGCTGTCATTTCGTTATTAATGATTGCTGTATCACATGGGTAAGTGAGATACAACTGGATTTTGCTCATTATTAATACACCAAATTCAGTGCAGTAGGGGCTCTACTGTTTGCTGTTTTATTTTTGTAATAAAAATGATCGTTTATCTGTTGAATGCCTCAGTTTTCTCTTTTCACTTTGGATTTCATAGATACACAAGTTGTATCGTTCTTGTTCTCCGTTATTTCCGCTCAATTTTAATTCCGGGACGAAGGCTTATAGATTCTAATGCGTATTTACCAGAAGAAGCTCGCTGATTACATTAATTTCGATGTTGGTAGTATCCTGTAATCATGGTAATTCACCTATTACTTTCTGTTCAGTTCGAGGGTGCAGTTTCAGTTTTAAATTCGCAAAAGTAGATTTTGTCCGCTCACTTATGCTTCACGTGGCAAAGACAATTACTTATGTGGGGGACGTAAAATGGATTTGAAGGCGAAATTCTGTGAATTTAGTCGGTGCCTTTGGATTGGTTCTGAATGAATTTCCATGTGTGAAGTAGTTGAATATTTTACCAACTTATGCACGTGTTGTGAAGAAATGTTAATAAATGGAATGGCAATTTTCCTTCATTCGTCCTTAGGCCTTCATCTCATTTACCTTTCTTTTATAAATTCCTGCGGTCGTATTTTTCCAACGCCATATTATTCTCACTAAAGACTAATGGACCCTCGAGATAATACGATGAGATGAAATAATAATCGCTGGATACGACGCAGATGTAGTTGTACTTCGCCGCCGGCATTGTGGTATTGGGAGTTCACTTCTCCCCTTGCCTATTTGAGTGATTCTATCGACAACGTAGAAGTGCGTCAATGCACGGCGAGAAAATCCTTCGCCGTATCGACGTCGAGAAGGCACGCCGTGTAGCATGGTGCAAATAGAGGAATCCCCGCGAGTAGGTAGTCTTTACACCGAGTCATTGTGTCGTTGTGTCGTCTGCACCCCCCCCCCCTTCTCCGGCGTTCGGAGGCCTTGAATGTCTTCGTCAGCTGAATTGTTAAGGACACCATGTGTTTTCTTTGAGTTGTTGGGAATAAATATCAGTGGCCAAACTTCTAAATTTTATTGAGCTTTTGGGTAGTTTTGGTATATGGCTTTTGGGTGCAGCAACCTCTTAGACTGTGTCGCATTACTTGACAGCCTTACTCCCTTATTCCTAGCATGAGTGCCACATCCATGCCGGGAACGGGATTCGAATACTTTGGGTTTCCATCATTGTTGGCTACTGAGGCCGTGTCATTAATTCGGGGCTTCCAAGGGACAGCTGGAAAGTTGCGATTACGTCGACGCTGTTGCCTATTGCGGACCGCGTTTCGAGAGGCTTGCTCGTCGTGAACACGTACTTGCGTGCCTTTTGATGCAATTAGAACTAGCCCTAGCTTTTAGTCTTGGATTAAAGCGTGCAACGGCCTTGCTTCTTCATGTTGGAAATGAAGGAATTGAAGCCATACATCGTGAAATTGCCGTTGCTAGTCATTAACTTCAGGTAACTTCTCATTGTAACGTCGCATCTGTTTCGATATTCCTCGGGTGAGGAAATGTCTCCCGCATGCCTCGGCTCCACTCGGTGAATCCAGCTTGCTTGCTTTCTTTTTTCCCCGTGACCGCTGTGGATCGGACGTTCGTTATTGGGCGTAAAGGTGAGGCAGCGTAGGTTTCTGTTTCAGGTTGCGAAGGTGCCTTTGTGGTGGGGGGAGGGATGTAGAGGCGACACCTGGGTGGGGGTTTCAGGAAGGAAGGGGTTGTCGCAGCAGCCTAGGACGATGGACTACGGCCGTTTTTTCCTCTTCTGGTAAAGGTGATATAATGGAAATTGTGAGGATTCGTTTGGCCTCTTGGTTGGTAGTGTGAGAGATCACACCCGAAGAATTCTCGAGGAGTGGAAGTTGGGAGCTGCTGTTTGGCGAGGTTAGCCGCAGCCTTCTAGGAGCCAACCAGGGGTAGTGATACTTCCGGGAGGACGCTCGCGAATTTATTGGGCTATTCCCCAACGGGACTGCTTAGGGCAGTGAGATTATGGCTGTTGAGTGTTTTGATATTCATCTAGTTCGAGGTACATGCGGCCTTTCGCTTTGGTATGTCTCAGCATGCCCAAGTAATGATATCCTCGTCCCGAAATATTCTCGGCCTGCCCATTGAACCACACCATTTTTATTTTCTTGCATTTAGTAGTTTGTTATTTTCTAGCGAGATACACTTCATTCTAAATATTGAGTTAGCATTCGATTCCCACGCCGAAAATGGGGGATAAAAATCGCAGTTGATAAACATTTTGATTTGGTATTAATCGCTAAGTTCACAATAAATTTTTCTGTTGATGACCTCTCTCCTACGTTAGGTAGTTTTTGTTTAGTGCCAAGACGATTATAATATTCGTTTCAGTGAAACGGAATATGTTACCTTCACTCATATTCAACGTTGAAAACTAAATGTGTACACTCAAGACGCCTAATGTGTGCAGGATCATGTCAGGCGTTCTTTCTTGCGAATGAATAGCGGGATGTACTTACATGATAGGTACAAGAGACATTCATTATTCTCTCCTTTCGATTAAAGGTTTCGACTATGGGTATAATACACACGCACGAAGTAAAAGCCTATAAATTGTGGGCTAGGAACTGACGTCAACCGCGGTATTGGAACAGTTTTTAATGCAGCATTTTCAAATCCGAGGTCATTCTCGTTTCAGTGAGGCGCAGCAGAGGATTTACTGTGAAATTTCAGTTTTGAATGGCCGATGGATATCTTGTCAATTTGTAATTCCATATGAACCAATCAAAATTACAAATGTTTTTACCGATGGTTGCATTACATCTATATAATTCCCTGCAAGCAACCGCAAGGGTGTGTGGCAGGTGGTGAACCATCACCAAACATGCATTATCAATTAGAGAGAAAACGTTCTACCATGCAGGGATGCAAAAAATGAAATACTACTCCGTTCATATACCACTTAAATTAAACCAAGAAAAGCGACGTCGGAATTATTTTCGCTGGGGAGGGACCTCGAAAAAGGCCTGGCTCCTAAAGGCCGCTTTACACGCTACAATTTTTTGTACAATTTCTTGTACAAACGCTTGAATAAACTGAACGGAATTGTGTTTTTTTTTGCATCCCGACTGTTCTGTTGGCCCATATACCCCTGGGATCCCGATAGGCATTTGCCTGTCATCAGGTTTCCCGCGGGCTGAACCAACAGAGCTTGGCAAACATCTCCTGGGTGGAGAAAAACCCACTCAGGCGGGGCTCGAACCCGCGACCCTAGGATTAGCAGGCGAGGACTCTACATCGCCGCCACCTGGGCCGGCAAATAGGCATGTTTGTCTGAATGGAATTAGAACAGGTTCTATTTCCCGTTTCGTCATCAGGCAATCGCACAAGCGTTCGTACAATTTGCCGCTTTACACAATACAATTTCCTCATACAAGTGTTTGTACAAGAAATTGTACAAAAGATTGTACATGTCGTGTAAAGCGGCCTTAAGAAAAGGGCCCGTATTTTTTTGCGGATAGGAGCGGATAGAGAGTACAAATTTCGCTAAAAGAGCATATGAAGGTGAGGATGTGTGTCAGAACGGAAAAAGCAAGCTGGAAACAAGTGAAATTTAATTTTTATTAATGAGGAACTACTCATTTTCACCGGAGGGGCTCATTATATTGTGTATATAATGAGTATTCTCATATAAATAGTACTCATATAATTATTTGCTCTTGCCCCCCACTTCCGACGCCGTGATCAGGAGTCACTGTACAACCACTCCAAGGCAAATATTAAGCACGCAATTACGAGAAACGTGACATTTTGGCCATTAATGACACTGATGCAAGTTATGGCAAACAAGTTAGTGCGACTAGGATAATAATCCTCCCATCTCTGGGACCCGGGTTCGATTCCCGGCAGTGTTAGAAACTTATCTGTGGTATACGTACCTAGTTGAGAGCTTGTGGTCAGCACTTGGGTTCGGTATTTCGTCCGTCGAAGCTAAACAGAGGACCTAATGGCTCCTTTCACTAAGAGAAAACTAATGCCGACGCCGGGTTTCTGTCCTCACTTCCTCCGCTCCAGAAGTGTTTATATCTACACCCAATTATTCATCTACTTAAAATGATATCGGTGGCCTCTTTCCCCCTATATTCCGTATATTAATGTCTCTCGTAGTGAGGATCGCATTTCTGAGGTCTTGTCATGCCACTGACTAATTCTTGTAATTTTATCCGTTGGCTGAATATATTTGCTTACCTACTCTTCGCCTAGCTTGAAGAATGCCCATAAGATAGTATGTTGAAGTGTTTAGCACTTACTTTTGGAAGGAGATGTAAGAAAGTGGATATTGAAAATAATATAGAAAACAGAAGCGCCAAAGAAGAACACGGTGGGTTGGCCATGTCATGTGACACAACAGTTATGTGGGAAGCATAATGGAGGGAAAAATTGAAGGGAAAGTCCCCAGAGGGAGACGAAGAGACAAGTACTTGGGGAAAGTCAAGAAAGATACGGGGAAGAAGAACCATAGGGAAATGAAGGAACTGGCATGGGATAGGGAGAAATGGAGGGCTGCAGCTGCTGCTGCATAGTATTACAATCCTAGGATTGTAATACTATGTATGTATGTATCTATATGTATGTATGTATCTATACCATGTATGTATGTATATAGAAAACATATCGAAGTCACGTTTGAACCTTCTCCAGTCTGAGTCCCCTTGATTGAATAATGCGTGCAGATGAATTAAAAGGTAATTAAAATATCCAAGAGCCCTTTTAGAGCCGTGAAAAAATCTAAGTCCAAAAACCAGTTGAAGGAAGAAAGAACAATCTCCGATATTTCCGGTATTTCGGTCAACCAAGAGGGAGAATCATAGGTGTGAGTGAGCGAAGATCTAAGCTCAGTATGTGATGAGTGTAATGTGAAGTTGAAGTGTTTGTTATTAATTTAAAGTCAGCGTTGTACTGTTTGCCATTAATTTATTTTAGGGAGTTTTAAGACCAAGTAGATGGAATTTCTGTTGCAACTTTGAAGTATTCAGTAATGCCGCTTCAGGTTTACGAGTACATTTTCAGATTTACATTACATATATTTTTAATCCTAAATATCTTGGAAAAACTATGTACTCTGGGAGAGGCAAGGAATGATGCTATCGTATCGAATTATTCCTAACTTACATGGGAGTGTAGAAATCGCTAGGTTCTGGTTAAATCTCATCCCTTTTGCGACTTGGAATCTGGCTTTTTGATTAGGTTTTTGAAACAATGTCTTCATAACTACTAGTCGGTGGCGGTGTAAGACTCGCCAGTTGTTGGGATTCAGTTTTGCCAAGCTTGTTGGCAGTATAGTACAAATCCACAATTAGCCAATACCCTGGTAATATTTTCTTATCCATTTTAAATTCTATTAAATGTCTTTCTTAATGGGTATCAGAATGTGTATCATAAGGTCTTATCATGCGACTGAAGGCTTCTTGTAATTTAATCCGTTGGCTGAATATGCCTACATGCCTAATCTTCGGCTAGTACAATGAAGAAAATTAACTTGATTTTAGATTACGCTTTAGCTCCATTCGTACAGTTGTTCTAAAATTCAGATGTAATGAATTGGTGAAAATCCACTCCTTGGTATTCTCAGAACTACATAGCGAGGAATAATTCAGTCGCGCGGAGCGGAGTGGAATGAGGTCATTCACCTTACTCCGCCACCGGCCAACTCAAATGCACACTGTGTTCATAATTGACTTCCGAAAACGTCGCATTGCTTCAAAAATAGGCTGGTCAGCATCGAGTGCAACTCCGCTTCTTTAGTTTGTGGTTATCAGTATTTGTTGTGCGTTAGTGGAACTGTCGGCGCTGTACAAACCATTCTTGTTCGTGATTTTATTTTCTTAGCCTTCCGAGAGTAAGTAAGGTGGTATCTCTGCATTACGCGACGCTGATTTTCCTCCCATTTCTTATAATCCACTCCCCTCCCTTTAACGCTGCATAACATTCTATTAACCCTTCCACCTTAAATTACGTAACTTTGCAATTTAGCGTATCATTTTGTGAATGATAAAACATATTATTTAAAAAATACCTCATTTATTTTAGAATGACGGTATGTATTCAATAACTGCCTTGTGTGTTATCATTATTGTTTGAACAGGGACTGATTTTTATAGTGTATCTTTCTCCCGGCATAACAAAGGCTGAACTCCTCTCCCGGTCGAAAGTTCATCCTAACAATTGACCCCTACCTCTCCCCCCTCTTTTGGCGCTGCGTTATTTATGGACCCGAAGTGGAACCGATTTTATAAGTTTCTTATTTATCAGTACTATTTTAAGAGACGATGCATACATATGTCACCCGAGTAGCCGATATAAGTAAGTTGTGTAGCTATGGTAAACTTCTAATCAAGTACCTCAAGTACTAGAGATGTTTAGTTTTTGGCAGAAGAGTAATGTAATTTTCCTATTCCCGAAAACTATGCAAATTCAAGCCCCTTACTCATAACACATTTCTCGGTGCGCTGTTGATGGAACATGTTGTCGTGAACACTCAGTCAATTCAAGAATCGCGAACTCTCCATGAGAACCTTAATTATCATTTAAACATTATTAATTTCGTATCAGACTATACCGATCAGACTTTTAGTTCACTAAATATTCCATGTCAAGGGTTTTGCAACGGTCGGATTTCCTGACACGAACATCGAGGAAAAAAGCAAGTTTTCAAAGTTTTCACTATTTTATTCATCAGGTCTGTGACACCAACCACTGCCATTATCATCGACTATCTATTACATAGCTCATTTATTATTGAGAGACTCGTTAAAAAAATTATTTTATTACAGTCATACTAACCAGCTCTACTCACAAGGAAAACACTTGAAAGGAAGGGATTTAGTAATTAACTCACGAGTAAAACGCGCCAGACAGTCGCAGAGACCTGCTGAGTATTAAGGTAATAAGGAAAATATGTTCACATGTTGATGCTTATCTGGTTGTCTCCGAGAATATATGTACTCTGCGGTTAACTGTGGTTGGGTATCCAATGTTAATGCCCGTCAGTGGATAAATGCAAGAGGGTTTAGCGATATGGAGACACTTAGGTACAGCGAAGTTCGACAGAAACCCGCTTTGGCGAAAGACGCGTTTACTCGTAGGAGAGAACTAATGACAGGGTCGTTGGACAAGGTCAAGAAAAGTCTGATGTGGAGCGTGGAGTTTAATGAAACATGGACTTTTAGGGACGAGGATCAAAATAGACTGATTGCCATTGAGAAATGGGTGTGTAGAAGGATTGAGAAGGTGGAGGGATGGGAGGCAGACGAGAAGGCGATAGAATCTTTAGAGGGAAGAGAGGAAGTGGATTGAGGAAATTAGGCGACCGAGAGAGTGGATGAGAAGAATTGCGTTACGTAAGTGACGAGAGTGTTGTAAATTACGTGATGGGGGAAGAATGGTAAGCTCGCGGGGATAGAGGGAGGAGTACGAGAGTTTGGATGAGGTGAGTTAGTTGAATTTAATTCATTGGGATTATCGGGAGATTTTAATCCTAATTCCCGATTTTCTTGACCCAAAACGTGATATATATTTTGCTTGTTTCCATTTGATTCATAGTCTTGGATTAAATGACCAAATCACACCTACGTACAACTACATCTACGTTTTATCCTTTTGCGTATCGCCGCAAGGATTCATTATCATTCTTTTTAATTGCGTGGAGTCTGTGGGTTTTCGGTTAGGAAAAGGAAGACAAAATGGTGATGCCCACAGACTTCGCGTGCGTCTCTCAAGTTGAAAAAGTCGAAATATTGAGGCAACCTCCTGTGGGTTGTATCACTCTCCATGTGAAGCGTCACCCTCGGAATCCTGGCGGATCTGTCATTCGTAGGTTGGGGTGAAACAATTTCGAGGGCCGTAGGCTGATCCCTTTTACGATTTTAGTTCGACTTGAGCGGCGTGTGGCTGAGTTGAACACATTGTTGAACACATGCGGCTGAGAGAGTTATGAATCACATCGCAAGATAGTACCTACAGCATGAAACGTTTTCCCGTATGGATTTATGTATATATAATAATTTTTCAATATCCGGGCGTGGGAAGAAATGTATGCCCATACATATAACCTTCCTTAAACGGTAGAGTACTGGTAATAGTGCTAATATGCCTAATCAAAGCGATATGTCCGTGTATTACGACAGTCGCAAAAGGTGAAATCAAAAACTCAGGGTCCTTTCGCGTTGAAGATATTTGTGCTCGCGTATTACTGCCACGTGGCTCCTCTGAGCCTGCTGTGGACCTCGTTTGCCGACGGGTGAGCAATGAGGCAGTGGCTCTTGTGGTTTCGTTTGCTTGGCGTTGCCGAGTAGGAAGGAGGCGTGTTGAAGTAGTTGGTGGAATCGCCACTCTTTTAAAACAGATCGTGGATATAAAAGTGACGTTGACGATTCATGGGCAGGTGAGTCGGTGCTTGGGAACCGGTTTCTTGTTTCCGGCTCTTGATCACGCCTAGAAATTTGACCGCACCGCCGCCGCCAGATCTCGCTCCCTCCCCTCTTCTCCTCCCCTGCACCCTCCCCCTTCCTTCCCTTACTTCCTACTCTTCCCCTCCCTCTCCGTCTCTTTTTGAATTCTAGTCATCCCTTGTCCCGTTTTTTTATGCATCTCTCTCCTTTTGCCTCCTCTTGCTTGGAATGGGAGGGAGGCCATGTTCATCATCATCTTTCCCGAAATAGGCTGGTTTGGCGAAAGGAATCCGACTCGAATGGAGGCTCACCCCCGATGGAAAACGAAATCTGGAATTGACCCTTGGAGCAGACGTTTCGAAAAACGTTCCTGATGTGGAATTCGCGCACGTTAGCGAATGCATTGATCGGGCTTTTCTTCCCCTATGCTTTTGTTTCGCAAAGTCAGTTATGAACATAATTTACGCCCTAGCCCGAGGTGATTAGAGCGTTCTTCTCACGCTCGAGATAAGTTGGAGATGTACTCCTTATGTCATGCAATTCAGCGAGGAAGCAAATGTCTTGTCTGCGACGAAGACTTGAGGAGAGTTGATTTTGTAGCAATGTAGACTTCGGAGAAGTTTACGCGCTCGTTGGCTGGATAAGGCTTACCGTGTGTACCTTCGGGTTACCATACTTGCGCAGTTTCCTTTTATGCCTGTAAAATGATATCGTAGGTTTTCCGTCGTTTTTTAATGGTTTAGGAGATGGACTGCACCCATGGATGGGAGAGCCTCTCCACATTGACGCCGTCACAGAAGTTATCATTTCGATTTCCATCGAGAATGTTTCGCCTGTATTCTGCGGAGAAACATCCTCCTCCTCTTTTTGGCCCATTATTAGCGTTGGCTAGTTAGGTCTCGCTTCTCTATTGAAATGATCCCGAGCATTGTAGTGTCCAGTTTCTTTGCCAATGTGATATATTCGATTCTCCCGTCGCTTGCTTGGTTTAATCCTTTCTCGCGAAATTCATTATCATTCTTTTTTATTTCTCTTGCGTCCGTGGCCGTTACTATGTGCGATTGCCATTTTTTCATGTTTTACTTTAATATGAAGTGTTGTATTCATGTATAACGATACAAATCTCATATTCATATGAATTGCATTTTTTAACTGCTTGTTAAAAATAATAGTTTCACGACTCTTGCTTTTTGGGCTAAACCGTGAATGAAATTTTTCCACTGTCGTTCATTGCATATTTGTTGCAGGCTCTCGCTATCGCTCTACCTTTTTTCACTCTTTACTCATGTGAGAATAACATATTTGTTGATCCCTATTACCAACTCTTCTGAATATTTAGCTCTACCCTACTTAGTACTTATCTACTTAACCCTTGTAGTCTAGAATTACTCGTCAGATACGCGTAAGCTGAAATGATATACTGAAAACATGGCGTAGCTAAAGGATACTATGTAATTTGTTTCGTTCCATAATGAATACATTATTCACTTCAGGCTACTTCTGCAGACTCCTTGATGAAGATTTTTATATAGTCTATAAAAAAATATTCATGTTTGTTTTTTTACCAAAAGTCAGTAACATCAACACTGGATAAACGTCGAAAAAGATACCTACAATGATTTGGTAAGCATGCGTGGAACCTTGAAGAAGGCTATGAAGGTGGCGGTAGCATCGGGACATTATGAGAGCGTCAGAGCTGAAGGACATGGCGATGATCCATGAAATCGTCTCGTTTGAAATCCATCAATCCTCTGATCGGTTTGACGCAGCTCTCCTCTCAATTCTCCTTTTGGATAATCTCTTTATACCTATTTACTTAAGTCTTTCTTTTGCATCCTTTGCTACTCGCTCCATAAATTGTCACAATGCCTCCTTTCCCATTTTTCCTGTTCACGTTTCCCTTTACGAGTTCTTCATTGGACCATCTTGTTTCAAGGTATGGCCAATTCGGTTTTATCGTCTTGTTTTTCAAAGTGTTCATCAAACTTCCCTTTTCTTCTGCTCCTCTCAAGTGTTCTTCGTTTTTTATGCGGTCGATCCATTTTATCTTGTTCATTCTACTATGTCACCACATTTTGAAAGATTCAAGTCTCGACTCCTCTGCTACTCTCATCGTCCATGCCTTGCTTGCATAAAGAGGTATGCCCCTGTTGTTAGCTCTGTTGAAGTGCCTCATTACTTCCAAGCTCGCATTTCCAGCTGTAAGTAGATTTTTCTTCTGGCAGAATGCCCTCTTTGCCTGAACTATTTTGTTATTTCCTCATTGATTCGGCTATCGCTGGTTACTCGGCTTTCCACATAGCAACACTTTTTCACCTTTTCAAGCCTTTGTTTCCCTATTTTAAGGTTGGTCTCGGCCTCTTTTGTTTTACTGCACACCTTATATTTATTTCTATTGATTTTCAAGCGATATCTGGTCAGTATCATTTCCATGGTGACCAGTCTTCCTTATATCTATTTCCGTCTCTCAAGACGGCTGTGTCATCGGGGAAATAAATCGTGCTATTTGTTTCCCGTGTATCTTTATTCCTGAAGCCTTCTCGTTATTGACTTTCTCGTGGTACACACCGGTGCAGTGTGTCGTCCGAGGAGTCTCGACAGTAGCGGAGTTGGGCTCCAGTGAAGAAGCCGCTCTCCATTAAGTTGCCTGCCCACAGCACCATGTCAATGACTTTTTTTGGGAATTACAGATAAAAAATGAGTTACTCTTGATTTTAAATCGGCTGCAAGACGACTGGATTGTAATAAGTTAATTTTAAATCTTAAGTTCGCAATTCTTTCAATGCTTGGAACTATAAGGATGGCTCGAGGTGGGCCCTAATTTTCATTGGGGTGTTGACGCATGCGTGTCGTATGCAAGTCGCGTGTCGTACTTGCAAGTACGACTGCTTTTGGTTGGGATGGGCGCTGCCGTCCTTTCACTGTCGGCGTGGAAGTCATGTCCTTCTCATCTCGTCTTTCGCATTTTTTTTAGTTTATCCGGGGATAGATCTCGATAAGCCGTATCGGCGTAGTCAAAATATGGTAAAATTATCGCCGATACCAGCTGTGCCTTTAGGGATGTGGGGATCACATGCTTCAAATTGAGCTGAGAAAATAATGATTTTTAGACAGCTTTACGGATATTATTTACATGGTACGACCATGATAGGTTTTCATCTACCAACAGTCCAGAATTTTTAACTACCTCGAAATAAGTAATAGGAGCACCTTTATTCGTAAGGGCGGAAGTTCATATTTTTTAATTGATGCAAGAATTATTGGATACCCAATTATGATGGCTCGTTATTTGTTGTGATTAATTGTTAAAAAGTTGGCTTTGTTTTAATTGTTAATATCCGCAAGATTACAATTGTTCTTTTTCAAATTATTACGTAAGTTGCTAAGAGTTAAATTTAGATATACATGTTTGAAATTCGTCGGCGTAATGATGATTTTTGCAGCTTCTGAGGATAATGGGCAATCATTAATATAAAGAGAGAATGGAAAAGGGCTGAGGATAGAGCCAAAGAGATTGTAGATGTGCTTACGTCACGAACCATGGCCCTCTTTTTTTTAACTCAAGTGCAGTCTCCGTTTTTCAAGTTCTCTCGACTTATCGATTGGTGGCCGGGAAATGATTATACTTATTTTGCCGCGAGGATGCTTGCTTCTGTCGTCTCATGCAGTCGAACCCGCGCCTCCACGAATACCGCGGCAGACTTCGCCGACCGTCACTTCACCCGCACCAAATTTACAACTCGAGACGTGCATCCTCGCATTTGCTGTGCGTTGGTGCCGTTTCTGTCTTTAACGCTGGCCTTGGGACGAAGGCGCATTGCGCTCCGCACTGGCTCCGTGTGGTTGGATCGCGCCCTTGTTCTTGAGTCGGTTACACGTTTCCAGTGTGACCGTATCGTGTCACCGTTTCCGTCTGTCTCGGGAGAAAAATTAACTTTTCACTTTTGACCTACATGATCATTACAGGAAAGATAATTGGTGGAAGAGATTTTTTTAAAATTCATCATTACTTTCGTCAGGAATCGCATGTCTCCATTTCATATTTTTATTTCTGTAATAAGGGGAGTAAAAGGAGTGTAAAAAGTGGTGATGTGCTGCTGTAGAAAAATGTGGGGTAATCAAGAGAGAAGGAATTGCATGTTCAGGTAGATGGCGAAAAGTGTGCCGTAATTTAACAGCTTACATTCATAGGTGGTTTGAAAAAATTTCAACTTGAAATTTCTTGAGTTGAAATTTCTTCAAACCTACCGATGATTATAGATTTCCATAGAGTCACGCCCTCCTCCGTTTTGTAGCTTACATTCCACCTATATTTGGTGCATTTTGTTGTGTAGAGCTTTTTCTGCTTAGTGCGATAGCGTGGAATTAACGCATTCTCGAAATTCACGGGTAGCAATCTCTAGCTCTGTTTGTTCAGGTTTCCGTGAAATAGTCGTGAAGTTGGGCTGCTGCCAGTTTTTAAAGAGTTTGAACACAGGTCAGCGGATTCCACGGCAGTAATCCCTAATGTATTGTCGTATATGCTCAAGTAAATGCAGTGTTGCATTCGCTTGAGTGAAGGCGTAATCACGAAATTCTTAAAATTCATTAGTAGTCATGTAACTAGTATAAGGATGTATCTTATCTGTATCTGTATCTTAAGACTAAATATATGCATTCACGTTTTGTGACGTATGCACAACTGTTTCTGCTGAATACTCAAGGAATGAGGTTAAAGTCACTAGTTATGTCATAAAATGGAAATCAGGTCCACTTGATAATGAGGCGAAGCGCCGTAACGTGTCTTGCAGTAAAACATTTTGTGAAGGCTACAAGTCATTTTCATTTTTATTCTTATCATCATATTCTTCAAGCATGATACATCCGTCCCTCAATTGTTCATAGAAGTTATTCGAACCATCGGTGAAACTTTAAAAGGGAAGGGGTTTTAAGTTTTTTTCGAGGAGGAAGTGCCTGTGGGAGCCAAGTCTGCGTTGGAGACCTAAGCTTTGCCGCAGAGTTTTCGGCCCTCGTAACAGTTTTTCACTTTATGTATTACATTCCCCGCAAATGTGTGTCATATTTGAGACGGCCGGCCGTGCGCTCCCATAGTCGGACTCATACCTAAACTGTTGTCACCCCTACAAACGACGAACATGCGTTAATTAGTACCTGTACTTGCTCTTCCCTCGCAACGAGATTTATGTGAAAGAGGTTGCGCGGGTGGATTTTTTTTGTTTCGGCCCCATCTCGTGCATTCCATCGTATCCGTAATCCATATATTCACTCAGTCGCTTCCTTCAAGCGCCTTCGGTGCGGAAGAAAGACGCGGTGCTTCTCCTCGATCCATTTCCCTCGCCCGCCCGCCTCCACGTCGCTCTGGAGGCAGTCCTCCCCAATTCCCAAGGGCTGTCCTCTATTGCCCACCTAGTGAGTCTTGGCAAAGGGGTTCACGGGGTGTAGGATCCACTTGAGTTCTATCTGAGTTGGATGTAATGGCTATTGACCTTTTTATTAATGTTTTCTTAGGTCCCGGAAGTTAGGCCGGTGATAAATGAATCATACCCTAGCCTCGGTGGGAAGTGAGTTTTGAAGTTAGAATGCGTTGACGCTTACCGGTCCCTGCCCAGTGATAACACAATCGTATTTGTTTATGTGCATTCATCTCGTATCGCGTGTATGTTTCAAATTCCGAAGCTGCCATACTTTTGGATAAGTGGAAAATATTAACGTATAGCTCGGTCGAGGCCGTGGGCCGCTGCAGACTGTGGATTAAGGAAGCCACACGGTGGACTCTCCCACATTGGCCACTCGTTCCCACACTCTACGTCTCCACCTCCGGCTTTTCTTTCATTACTGTTTTCTCTCATGTCATCCCAGTTGCCTCATCCGAACGTTTTATTTCAGGAGTGTTTGCAACTTCCTCTTCCTCTGATTGTGATGTGAAATTCCGAGGAATATACATTCCGCTTTCAGCGGCTTTGCATGTGTCTTGTTTACCATTTATGAAGAAAATCCTTGTGTGGGGTTTTCATATTTCTACGCTCTTGAAACATAAGGCGACGCCAGAATAGCTTTCTTCCGTTATCTCGCCTACTCCGTTATGCTTATCACGTTGGGGCAGACAATGGTATTTATTTTCATGTTATGAGACCTTGGGTGCTAATACCTACTCGTCATGATTTGAAAAGAAATTACAAATTTTAGAAAATACTCTTTTCAATCGTCATGTCGTTGGAACATGTGCTCTTGCGACCATTATTCGCTTAATGGATTTGCAAATTTATTTTTAGTTTAATTATTTGATAGGTAAATTTTCTGCATGTTATTTTATCTTTCCAAGAGCGAGTGTCTCGTTTTGATTAATCTTATTTTATTCATAATGAAACCTTAATTTTGCTGGTTTTGTCATCAATGTGCATTGCTTGTAGTCAATGGAGCACTGGAAACATATCCCTCGTCGGTCTCGCCTGCGTTTTGTTCTCTTCCCCCGACCCTCCCCCCCTCTCCTCCGCCTCTGCCACCTCCTTCCCCTCGGACTTCCATCCCTTTCCTCCTCCTTTACTTTACCTTCATTCTCACATCATTTCCCCTATCTCGTCCGAACCATTGTAAAATCATGAGGTCGCTTCTGGTCCACTGCCCTTGCCGTCAGGAGGCTATGGTTGAACTTAGAGGTACAGGCGCGCGTCTCTCCTTTGTTGCGGCTTAATTCTGTTGGGTGACAGCTGTGATGCGCTGTCTGGTATATCTGTTTTTTGCTCCTGGAACCTTCTTTTTGACGGACGGCTGACAGCGAATGAGAGGCACCTAGTGATTGCTTCTTCCAAAAAGTCGGCGTCGTGCCTAGTGTTCCGGGACCAAGGATTACATCGGCATGTAACGGCTCTGGCTCTTGTGTTGCCCGTTTTATTCGAATGAACGTTTTAATTCGTAGACTTCCAAATTAGAAATCCCTTTTTTAGATATAATGCAACGAAGACTTCGTGGAATATTTCCATACCCTCTCCTCGCTTCGCTATTAATTCACCTATGTTTAGCAATTTTCTTTGGGTGGTATGCCAGCTCCCTTTTCCCGCCCCTCTCTCATAGACCTTCCCCATGCATCCTTATGAGAGTCTACTTTAACGCCTTTGGTCGTCGAGTTGAAGGTTTTTCAAAACAGCAAATTTTTACCGAATGTCAGTAGGTATATTTTATCAAGGTGTTCGTAATTTGAAATAGAATTCTTTATTAAATTATAATAATTATATTGCATAATGAATTCCTTAATATTAAGTCAATTAATGATAATTTAATTTTCGAAGAAAATAATGCTGTATGCTGAAAAAACTATTTTTAACGTATACAGTACATTGTGAAAGTGTGTAAAATAGAACCCGGAACTATTGGGTAAATAAAAAGTTGTCCGTAGTATGTGGCTTGATGACATTTAATAATGTACCTTTTTTGAAAATTTGTGCTATTTATGGTTCTCTAAAAAATCGAGCGTGGCATAAAAATGTTGAGCAAATGTGTGACCATTTTCTGGTTCTAACAGGGTAGCATATAGCGTGCCGATCTCCAAAGAGGTAGTGGAATAATAAGGCTTGTCAACCCGGAAAGCGGAAAGTTCTATCCCGGATCAGTCAATTTAATCCGGTTGGAATCTGGTCTATTTCCAACTTCCTCACCAGTTGTACGTTATTTTATTTATGTGTCTCTATCCTCTTCCAATTAAAATCCTCGGAATGAATTCGCCTCTTGGTGGGGTCTCTAATTTTACGCCAATCTTAAGTACAAAGTAATGTAAATGGCGTCACTTCCGAAACCGGTGGACAAAACTTGGTTTTAAATAAGCTACATGGGAAACCCTTGCACTTGTAAAAACATCCATTCAGGATTAAAAATTTCGCCGTTTCTTAATGTCATTTTCTTTGGAGTCACGCTCAGGATATCCATGCATTTTATATCTAATTTCGTCATGAGTGATATTTGTACTTGATCAGGAGCGTTTTCTTCATTTCGTAAGTGATATATTTGTTAGTATATGAGGATTTTTATGGTTTTTAATTATTTGAATGAGCGCAAACTATACAAGTTTTAAAATAAATATTAACGTTATTTTCTGTGGTACTTTTGAGTTTGTTTTATACGTAATGAAATGCAGAATGTCTTGCACCTTCATTCTGTTGAGCGGAGTCCTAGTAGGCTTGTCTTTGAAATGATTTTTTACGGTCTCAACAATTAGGCAATAAAGAGGAAGCTGTCTTACATCCGAGTTTAAAAAGAGAAAAAAAATCACCGCTCGAAGGCCAAGGTACACAATAGAACGGAAAACCTTAACTCACGGGAACTCAATTGGTAAGCCTTTGATTTCTAATGAGTCCTTATATGTGCATCCATTCACTCTCAGGCAAGTAGCTTAAATCCTCCCTCTGGAAACTGAAATCTTCGGAAGGGTTGCGGGGAGGCCGCCTTCGCTTGTTGGAAAATGGCTTTGGGAGAGTCGCCTGATCCACACCCACGATTGAATTCGCCCATAATAATTCGCGATCGCGGGATGGGCACCAATTTATGTCCAGCTATGTTCGTGGACCCATCGAATGCATACAAACGTCGAAACGGACTCTTCCCGTGCTCTCAGGAGAAGAATGCCGCATTTGTGCCTTCGCGAGCCATCCCCACCGAGCACCCTTCTCGCATCATGCCTCTCTCTACGCACTTAATGGCCGAAAATGATCTAATTACTGCGCGGACAACGCCTCGGGCTGCCACGGAGGCCGTAATTCAGCGGCGTCGTCCGGGGGTGGTGCCCCTTCCACCCCCCTCCCCGCACGCTCCTCCTTTTCGACTCGCCTCGATTTTCGAACTTCCGACGACCGAGGCGCAAATATTTTAGCTCATTCAGGGAAGAGGAGGGCGGGCGAAGGCCCGGGGAGGAAATGATGGCGGAGGCCAGGCTTACCAACCCTATGGACGGGCAGTGAGAATGGTCTCGAGTACGGATGAGCCATCGATCGCAAGTGGGCCAACGAATGTCTTTCTCTGCTCGAGTGTCGCGACGCCCCCTCTCTCTCATTCCCCCCCTCCACCCTCCTATCAACCCCTCCCGCCCACCCCTTCATCACCACACCTCCCTCCTCTTCCGAGGACCCCCTTCTCCGCAGCCTACTCCTTCCTCCTCCCTCTCCTTCCACCCTTATGTTGTTGGCTCGCTTCGTCGATGACCCGGGTAGCTCTGCCGTACGACTCGGCGAGGGGCCGGTGGTGCCCATCGGGCGGACCGACTCGCGGAACGGACCTGCCATTTTTTTTTCTCCTTCCGCGAGGAAAGGGTTTCTTTTTCCGACGCTTCTCATTTCCTTCAGTCCGGGGCAATCCCACGATTTTTAAGCTGGTTTTGGGAATAATCCCAGTTTTTTTCGGCGACTCTCGGGTTCGGGGATGTTTTCTCCCGATCGGTGGCTCGAGTGTCTCCGGGAAGGGGACGACGGTTTGGGGGTGACAGATGCACGCCGTGGGAATGAATGCCCCTCCCCCCTCTCTCTCGAAGGAGCCATCGCTGCGACCTGTCCGTCCGTGGCCATGAGGCATCGGCGGCGTTAACGACGACTGCCGTTTCGAACCGCCTCTCCCTTATGGATTTTCTTCCGGGAGTTATTGGGGAGGGGCAGAGCGAGGCGAGGTCCCGCCGCGCCTGTGCATGCGCCGACTCGCTGGAAATCTCGCGATTTCGTGCGTTTGCCTGCCTTCTTCGGATCGCCCCCTCCGGCTTCGCTTGCATTCCTCACCGCTGCCCTCCCCGCCCACGCCTGGAAATAGGGAAAGGGCAGGAGTCCCTCGCATACGAAGGGCGCGATTATTTTCCCCTTCGTTTGAGGCGCCGCGGGGGAGAGGTGGGCTAGGAGGACGGGGAGGCGCTTTATCGATTCGGGATTTTTTAACTTAGTTACGATACGACGGAAACGTTATCCCCCCCCCCCCCCCAGAAATTCGCATTTCCGAAGTGGTGGGGAGGGAGCGGTGTGTTCCGGGCCTCGTCGTGACAGGGGCCCGATCGCGTTGTCGGTTCGGGAGGGAGGGGCGGGTGGAGGGGGATTTCGGGGGCCTCTCCGGCGGCGGCTGGAACGGCGGGCCGAGGGAAGCGGGCCCGGAGTCCTCGTGTCTTGACTGGAAAAAAGTGGACGCGGCTGACATTCCGTTCTCTCGATGACCTTCTTCGATCCCTGCGGTAGTCCGGCCTGCTGGCGTGGCGACCCAAAGATCGCCGGCTCGAATCACACCTCTGGCATGGCCGTCTTAGAATGAGATAGTAATGGCTTTAGTTAGATTATGCGATAAAATCTTAGCCATTGGAGCGTCTACCAAGCCAAGTCTATCGCTAGTTCTTCTATCCCACTTCCGCCTTTTCCTTTTTACCGAACCTCTTCTGGCCTCCCACCACAATCTTTCCGTAGTTTTTATTGATGCCGCTGAGCAAGAGCAATAAACCACTCTGTTTGAAGCAGCGTAAAATCGTGTGAATTGCATTGATGAATGCAGAGGAACATAATTTTCGTACATTCGTTCGTACATTTGGGTAGTATTCCGTAATTTCCTACTTTGCAATGCGATTCAATTTTTCCTGCGCATCTCTCCAGGCATCGGACTACACGATGATAAACCTCGGGTAAAAGGGGTATGTTTAGAAGGTGGCAGTGTTCGGCATGCTTTTATTTCTTCAATTCTGATCCGGTCATCTTCTAAATAGCCCGCTGCACCCGAATTGCTATCTTTCATATTGTTCGGATTCTGTTTCGTTTTTCCGTCGCTCGTTTCATTCAGGTTGACCCTCACGACATGAACCTAGGCGTGGGGAAAATGACCTGATCATCTTGTCGACTTCTTAGTCCGTAGCCGAGTACTATCATGCTAATTGCTAGGTTAACGAGGAGGTCCTGTGCCCTCCGAGGCAATCCGTTTACGTTTAACTTAAGCCATGTAACTGTGTTGAAGTGTGTCTGATAACCACACGAGGTAAGGGAAAAGAGTGAAAAAGTAGCTCTCGATTGTGAACTTAAATATTTCTGGAAGTGGCTGCTTTTCACGGGAAATTAAGACGTTAATGCATTATGTCGCCATCAGAATGTTATCGTCTTATCTAATGTTTCTATGGAACTATTGGACTGTCATTTCTTTTCCCTATCCCGCTTAGTTTTTTTGGAAGTTGTTACTCAATACTTCCAGTAATGACTCCCAGCCGAGATGGAAAGTGTGAAGGTCTTCCATTTCATCATCATTTTTATCAATTCAGGCTTTCCTACGATTATGCAACTTCTAAATAAAATTACTCGGTCGGTTCCCGAACACGTACGTTGAACGCGTGCTTCAAGGGGTTTGAGAGGCATAGGATAGCAATGAGTCCCTTCAAGCTACTTCCTCCAAATCAAGCTCGATGTCATACACGAGCTCGATAAATTCAAATTGTGGGGCTCCCAGTAGAAGTAAAATCAGGTTTGAAATTGATCCAATTACTAAGGTTGTATCGCTGTGTCTAATCTATTTTAATCCTGAGGCAAACCGTACTCTCATACTCGGGTTGGAATTAGGGTCCGCGACTTCTGGCTTGACGGATGTTTGCCGACTTGCGTACCTACCTGGGCCGGGCACCTAATAGTCATGTTACTTTGGCAATAGATAATCTAAGACGCCAGAACGACTCAACCATTGTACGTGAATCATGCAATATCAATGAACGTACGACTAATTAGGACGTATTTGCTTAGAATTGCGTTTGATCACTCATTTCAACTATCAAATGGCCCTTATTCATAGTTTCATTCTGATATTTCGTGATAAAAACCTAGGTTATATCGCCATGTCTAACCTAATTTATTCCTGAGGCAAGCAGTGTACTTATTCTCGGGGTGGAAATTGGAAGTTGGATTTCCGGATTTGTATTAAAATGTAGGTATTAATTTGACGTCATAAAACGTTTACATTAACTTTAAACCCCTTGTGATTTAAATTCTACAGTATAAGGCCAATGGTGGAACAGCATTGTAAGACTAATTTTGCCCTGTACACGGTGTTTTTTCACCCATCAACTCCTTTTGTATGTTAAAAAAACAGTATACAGGACCAGTCAGACCGTATTCTTCACTTGAAGTGTATTGAATGATAAATAATGTGAATGTATCGTTTATTAAAATAAAATCTCCATTTCGATTTCTCTAAATTTAATCGTTTATGGAAATGAATATATGCTTCATAATTGACTTACTTTTAATAGTATTTATTTTTGACTGTCGGAGCAATTTTATTGTGTATTTAGCATGAGGTGTTCAATCCTCAACCACGCTTGTTTAAGACGTGTACTTGAAATTACTCACCGCTTTACATAATGTTTTCAGCCTGGTTTACTGTTCGGAGCGATTCCAATGGTTAACATTCTCTTGTGGTGTAAATTTCCTCTAATGGGTCCCCGTCATTACGGGTAATTTATCCATAATGCCTTCTATTCTGGCGCTAGGGTGGCATGATAGGAAATCCTAATTTTCGATATATCAGGGGTGGAACGCTGTACTCCTGTGGAAATATTTTCACATAACATTTCATACAAATTCTTTGAAGAGTTTGGTTTTTGAATAGCGTTGTCCACCATAATTGTTGTGTACGAAGAAGGTACCTAAGTTCAAGTTTCTTCTGGAGAGGGCCATGGGAACAATTATAAGTCTTGTGAAAGGTATTATGAAAGTTTCTTTGTTAGAATGACGCCCTGGCGTTGACCCAAATATATTTTCACTGTTTAATTGATTGTTTGCGCGAGGAGTGTTTAATGGCCTCAGAATTTACTCTGAAGGTCGATAAATGGTTTTTCCTGGAATCGCAAGAATGGTGTGCGCGGCGTTTAATCGCAATTTCTTTGGCCTGGTCGTGAAGCAGTTAACAGAGGGAAGTGGGAGATAAAGACTCATGCATTTCAATGGAAGAGGTAGTCAGTGTTTCCGTGTGTTTAAAAGAGTGGCTTGTCATTTAAGCCGCGAAATTGTTGCTAAGGAACGAGTTTTAAGCGTGAATCTTACAAGGGGAGTGTGAGAGTTCCGGGTCTAGGATTTTGACGAAATTTGCCAGGCAGGTAGTCCTTGATGAGTTATTTACGAATCACCCCCCATATAGGGTTATATATCCAGAAACTTCGTCAAAAAAAGAGTTTGAAATATTTGATTGCAAATATAAAGCCAATAAAGTCCAATCAGTGCAGTTTGGTTTAGGGGTTAAGTACTCGCTTCACAATGTCGACGTGCCAAGTTCGAGACTCTTCGTGTCCAATTTTTTTTCATCGCAATTTCGTCGTACGACTTTCCCTCGTTTTACATATTTTTAATCTGTTTACCCGGGATGCATTTTAACTATTTTACGTAATAATTACGTAATTTGCTAAAATTACGTAATTAGTACGTAAAATAGTTAATTGCGTTATTTACCTAAATCCCGTAATTAGTACGTGGCGGAATTACTTCCGCACGCCCTGTCGTTTTTTGTGTATGAAATTAACGGAAGAGCATGAAGTGTGATCGTGATTTTGAATTTCCGTATCTTTGGCCACGCAGTCCCGACGCACGTACAACATTTGTTCTAATTTGCCTGGTGCCGTTATTGTCCAGCGCTGTGCTTTTTTGGAAAGACTAATCGCAAGAGAAAAAAAGTACTTAAGCTCTGTAATCATATAATTGTAAGTATCTACCGAAATGTTCGGGTTATTCTAACATGCTCCTGAAAAGGTGCAATACATTAATTCTTCAAAATTAATTGTTACCGCTGGTTTTTTATCAATTTCCAAACGACGTCCTTGATTCGAAACTCTCTCCCACCCGAATATTTCGCCCGATCACCCGAACATTTCGGTAGATACTTACAATTATATGATTACAGAGCTTAAGTTCTTTTTTTCTCTTGCGATTAGTTTTTACAAAAAAGCACAGCGCTGGAAAATCACGGCACCAGGGGAATTAGAACAAGTGTTGTACGTGCGTCGGGACTGCGTGGCCAAAGATACGGAAATTCAAAATCACGATCACACTTTATGCTCTTCCGTTAATTTCATACACAAAAAACGACAGGGCGTGCGGAAGTAATTCCGCCACGTACTAACTACGTGATTTAGGTAAATAACGCAATTAACTATTTTACGTACTAATTACGTAATTTTAGCAAATTACGTAATTAATACGTAAAATGCATCCCGGGTAAACAGATTAAAAATATGTAAAACGAGGGAAAGTCGTACGTCGAAATTGCGATGAAAAAAAAATTGGACACGAAGAGTCTCGAACTTGGCACGTCGACATTGCGAAGCAAGTACTTTACCCCTAACCCAAACTGCATTGATTGAACTTGGCTAATTATTGGCTTTATATTTGCAATCAAATATTTCAAACTCGTTTTTTGACGAAGTTTCTGGATATATAACCCTATATGGGGGGTGATTCGTAAATAACTCATCAAGGACTACCTGCCTGGCAAATTTCGTCAAAATCCTAGACCCGGAACTCGGACCCTTGTTAGAGGAATTCATCGGGAATATTTTTTTAGTTGTAAAAAAATCTGATGTGTTTAAAACATGGTTATGTATGGCTTACATGAATGTGATGCTTATTCGGTTCGACTTAGTTTGGTAATTGAGATTCCATTGCAATGCCCCTGCTGAGTTGTCCTCCCCTGAAATATTCCGCCCTCAGTCGTCAAATTTCAAGTAGAAGTTCCGGAGAATTTTCTGGAGATGTGGCGCGGTGGCTTCTTCTTATGGGAGTTTTGGGAGATCCTTGGGAAATGAATTTTGGTCTTGAGTTTTGGAAACGGAAAGAAAACGTGAAAAGATAATAGACATCGCGTATGCTTGGCATTAACTTCCGGGTAGCGTAGTGATCCGACCATTCGACAAGCGCGCCGTGGAAGGAGCTCGCACCATCAGGACCTCCTCCTCTTCTTCTTCCGGACCCAGTTCCGGACCCGAAATATTTTCTTAAAGTCTGTTTCCTTAGTATGTATGTCTTAACCCTCCTCGCACTAATTTTCCTCATTTTATTATTCCAGTCTGAAAATATGAATCCCTGAGTTTACGTACATACATCACTTTTATCTCGGAATCATCTTTTTTGACTTCGGTATTTTCGGGCTGGGGAATATTTTAGTCATAAAAATTGAAACGTGCATGGTGTTATCCTTTGGAATCGGCGGTGGGCGAATTTCCTTAGGCTTGTTCGCTCTGTCAATGCGGAAGAATTTTCGCAGCGTCCCAGCGTAGATTCATTGACATTTTAGTTGGCTTAGGGGAGTAAGAGAGGATCGTAAAGGGTCGGCTGGGTTGCTACCTGTCCATGTGGAAGGGCGAGCAACTCTCTCCAACTGGTGTACGGGAAGTAATGCAGGGAAACACGGAGTAAGTTACTTCATTCCTTATATATGCTCCTGATTTCCTAGCGAAATATGTTGAGGACTAATTCCAAGCGTGTCGTTGATTTACGAGGAGGTGCAGAACAAGGCCGACGATGTTTTGTGGATCAGAGCAGTTTTCCCACTTTCACACATTGAATGAAATATTTGGTTGATACCGATCAAAAGAACATGAAACATCTTCTCTTTGTCGGAATTGAATGGCCGTGAAAGTACTCAATAGGGACCCAGTGTGTTTTGCTCCCTGTTAAGTAATATTTGGTCCGTCGGCGAATTTAGGAGAACAGCATTGTGACCGATCGACGTAAGCGCATGCGTTTTGATATGAGTAATTTTTCTAACGGCTACGAAAGATAGTCATCTTTTGAATATAGAATTAAGGCCATAAGCATCTCAATAACGAAAGTATTGGCAATAAATTGATCGGAGCGTATTGCATATAATGTGACGGGATTCATTGGTAAGATTAAAAAGGTTATATAAAATGTTAGTAAATGATGTGTATTGTTCATAGGTATAATATGTCTTCGTATGATCGTATATTTATATAATAAATATTGAATATGAATGCACTTAAATTCTCTTTTAATTAATCTTTTTTCATATCACGTACTGTATAATTAGCACCTCGCCTGCCCGTCTAAAATTATTTAAAATGGTAACCCCAAAACAGGTATCCTTCCTCTGGGGTACCTATATTCCATTGATTCATATAAATTGTCAAACACAATATTGGGAATAAATACATTATTATTAAAAAAAAGGTTTGCGACCTTGCTCATGCAACCGGCTTAGCTTAATCGCCCACGCTACACATTAACTTCTAAGAGTATAATGGGAGGTTGGGATGGAGAGAAAATGAGTTCTTTGGGGAACACCAGTGAAACGGAAGAGCAACCCGCACGATGCCATGAATGAGAACATTAGTGAAAGGAAGAGTTACAGTTTGAACGTTTTTCCGTTTCGCAGATCTTGAAAAAGCTTTTGACATGGCAGGTTAGGAAAACCTAATGAAAGGTGCTTACAAAAATCTAGGGAGAAAAAGACGTCTTCTTGGGAGCGTATGCATGGAGCAGAGGGTTTAAGTAAGGATAGAATCTGGAAAGGGCGGGGAGTCAGGCAACGCTTGCCGATGTCCACAGTACCTTTATATTGTGCATAGGGAGGGAATGTCTGGAGAAATTGGTGCGGGAGGAGGTGGATGTAGGCATAACGGGCAGAGAATTAGTAATGAAATCAATTAGATTTAGCGATGACCAGGCGCTAGTAAGCCAGATAGTCTACATATTGCAGGAGCTGCTTTTAGACACTTGCGAAACCTAGGTACGCATGGTATGAAAATTAATCACAAGAAAATAAAGTTATGAGATTTATAGAGGGAAAATAAGCTAAGACATTTTCGTATAGTCTTCTCGGGCTTTCCACCGGGTTAAATTTCGGTGTAACACCAACGTTTCTACCAACGTCCAACAAGACGATGAACGACGTCCATCGTCTTCAGGGTGAGTGAGTAAATTAAAGCCGTTGAGGCGTATCTATAAACGGTTGCAACAATCAGGTTACTCCTGACTGGCCGGAAGGATCTTCGAAACTTGGATAAGGAGGAGTTTATCGTTTTTTATTTTATATAAAATGGGATTCCACGAATTGCTAATTTTATAACCCGTGTCTCAATTAAAATTATTTTTGTTTAGCCGGATCTCAATGGCCTCCTTAGCAAGCCTGTCCCAGAAGTTGTTGGAACGGCAGATTAATTTTGCGCTATCCCATTTTATCATGTGGTCCCGAGTGATACTATGTTCAGCCACAGCAGACTTATCAGGTTGTCCAAGCCTAAAATGCCTCGTATGCTCCTTAAGCCTGGTTGCAATCGTTCTACCAGTCTCCCCCACGTAGACTTGGCCACATTGAACACATTGGCCACATGAACTCCTTCTTATCCAAATTTCGAAGATCCTTCCGGCCAATCAGGAGTAACCTGATTGTTGCTACCGTTAATAGATGCGTCTCAACTGCTTTAATTCACTCACTCACCCTGAAGACGATGGACGAGTCGTCCGTTGAAACGTTGGTGTTATACCAAAATTTAACCCGGTGGAAAGCCCGAGACGACTTTACGAAAATAATTCGCCGGGAAAGAATTAAATCATATTTTAAGCTAATATAAGACATAATATTTAAGTAGAAGGGCGTCGGATAGAACAGGTGGAACAGTTTTCTTACTTGGGTTAGCGTATTGGACGAAGGTGAACGTAATTATAAGTACATTCGGAGGAGAATTGCTTCGGATTAGCAGGTGTTTACCAACTTATGACGAGAACCTTACGAAGGGTTGTAAGGAGAGGTTTTGTGGAGAGCATGATATTGAGCGTGGCTTTATATGGATGTGAGGCAATGACTCTACGGAAGGAGGACTAGAAAATATTGAATTTCGTAGAACTGTGAGTGTGGAGGAGAATAACGACTTAGCGATGGACGGAAAGGTAGGCGAATGAAGAGGTGTTGAACATGTTTGGGGGTCCGAGAGAAGATTGCTGGCCCAAATCGGGAGAAGGCAGAGTAGGTGGATGGAACAGGTAATCGGGTGCAATGGAATGCTGAAGGTAAAATGATGGGTAAGCGAGGGCAAGGAGGGAAGAGGAGAGGTGTTTAGCTTAGTATGGAGATGTCTAAGAAGCACAAAGATATAAGGAGGAAAATACATAGTGTGGGAAAGGAGGTTTATGATGAGTCAAATGCACAGAGTTGGGATACTCCATCAAAATCTACTGTAACCGATAAATGACTCATTTTACTTACCAAAGTATCGGATGTGACATGCACATATTTACTAAAGTGGTTCCGAGTAATGCTAAGGAAGCTAGTCTAGCTGGCTAAGCTTTTATGAATTGTCCTCACCTCCTTCCACATGGGAGTGAATAATGAATAGACAGAAGAATTTGGCTTATTGAGTCACATTTCCTTTTACAAGTTCACTTCTTAGTGCGTTTCCGTCTGTAGAATATGACCTTGGCATTTCTCATTTCCTATAGAATTAGCCGCATTTTTTCTAACGCCCTGGAAGAGAATTTGGTATTGTATAATTTTTTCGCAGTCATTTTCCGTTAATGGATCAAGAACATGGTTCTTGTGAAAGCATCCCGACATTCAATTGTTATCTAGTCCCAATTTTAATTTCGCATCCGTTTCTTCTTAAGCTGATGTCATTTGATGGTGGTGGCTGATAAGTTCATGTGGTTACATATTTCTTCTAAGGGAACGATATCGTCACTGTGCGTTATCTCTTCCTGTGTTCCATATAATCTCCAAAACTCCTGTTTTAAGTTTTTAAAGTACAAACGGATAATTAAGCATTTATTTCTTCAAATTAGAAATTTTAGACGAGTAGTTCCCGGGAGCAGTTAAGTGCGTTTAAGTAGTTTATAGTTTACGCTCCGCCTCATTTTCGCTTATCCCATTTAGTGCCCGGCAAATTTGTTTATTTTTTTCCCCGAAAATCAGCTACTACTGCAGGACTGTGTTCCGTGGAATCTTATTCCTTAAAAAATGAGAATTAGCTCTGCCTCGCCGAGACTAAAATTGCCAACCTCCAGCTATCGAGTGAGAAGTTGATTTTTTCTAGTTTTAATCTTACATAAGTTAATGAAATCAGTATTTCACCATAGATTCTACGGTGGTTTTATGTCGACGTCCATGAGTAGGGCGAGCGGCCGACAGCGGAGGACATTTGCGACTTTGAGGATAGATAGGTGCAAGGGGAAGTACTTTTCAGGGAGCCAAGGTGTGAGAGGACGGCGAGTGACCTGGCGTCAGCATTGGCATAGTCTGTTCACGATAGTAGTCAAGATGACCACGGTTTATCGTTCGGCCCAACGGATGAAATATTGACCTTGAAGTACTCTCCACTCTGCACCCAATCAGGAACCAGGATTCCGCCGCCAAATCACAGGCACTGCCGGGTTTAAAACCCGTATTTTAGTCGCCACACTATCCCTTAACTAAGCATTTTAGCTACTGCATCATCCGGACGCCCACAAATTCGGATTTTTTAAAATTAGTTAAATGTTTAGTCGTATTTCATCACCGTCAGCGAGTTCAATTATTTGGCTTCATAAGGTTTTATAGCCAGATATGCCTTTAATAGCTCTTTTCGGTCTGCACGATCATGTCCAACATTCTGCCGATAAACTCCGTAAGTTCTCAGTAAACTTATGTTTTTCACCCTTTCGCTTGAGTTGAGCGTAGATCTCGTACGTCATTCCGTCGTCCAATCACAACCGAAACTACCCTTCAGCCCCTTCGCCCAATCGCAATAAGGGACACGCAGCTGATACTGCCAATTGAAATGGTTTTAAGACTCCATGCGGGGTATTTCGAAAGACATAACATTTTCGACTGCATCGTGATTTGCGTATAAGTATGTAAACTTCAGCGCACTTTTACTCACGCCTAGATGTATACGAAAAGCAAGATGCGATATGCTAAGGTGGTCTCACGTCGTTTGTTTTCATTTTGCCGATGACGTCACGGCTGACGTCTCGTGCAGTCGTATGTATGGGATAACCGAGATTCGCCAGCAGTTAATCCTTGAGGCACACTTCTTTCAATAAAATTTATATTTACAGAGAAAATCAAAAAGCGAATGGTATGTCAACACTTCAGCATAAAATTATGATATTTTTTTGGAAAATATATGTGAACTCATAAAATTACAATTAAATCAGGAATCTGAATACAAATATTCAAAAGAGGGAATTAAGTATGGAACGTGTAACATTTTCATAGTTGTTCATAAATAGTCATAAATGTTCTTCAGTAATTTTCTTTTAGTATATCATCGGATTATTTCTTAATATCTCAACAATTTTTAAAACATTCGATGATATTCGATTTTCTTACGTAACTCTTGAAAAGTAGCTATTAGAAAGGTACTTGCTCGGTTAATGTTGTGGTAAAGAAAGACTCTCTGTGGAAAGAGGAAGATATGGTATACGGGAACTATAACTTAGGAACAAAATTTACCAAAAAATATTGAACTTGACGACAGTGATGAAAAGTTCCCTATCATGTCCTCTTACCCTGGCAGAAAATTGTTACTGAACAGCAGTAATTAATTACAAAATATTAGTAATAATAGCTGTAATTAATTACTAACCTTTAGTAGTCAATTCCTGCTATTCAGTAATATTTTTCTGGAAGGGTATATGCCCTTTTCTATCCAAAAAAATTAATGAATAAGGTATATTCCCAATGCATTCGGCCATTATGAGTTCCGTGATTCACGGTAATTATCATTCAAGGCTCATTATAATTTTACCTTCCAATACAGTGTTTTTTGTTTTATTTACAATATTTACGAAGAATGTTACAGTAATTCAGATGCGTAAAGTACTATTTTAACCAGTTGGGTGTAGCACTATTAGTAGGCATTAACAGTTTGGTATATTAAATTACTACGTACTTTACTGAGGTTAGAGTTACCATCATGAGGCTAATCTTGGTTCCCACTGTCATACACGTATGAATATAAAAAATGTCTTTGAAGCTTTTTAGGAAAGTTACTCTGAGGTGTAAATGTATAGCATTAGATGTTTCTAATGTGGTTGGACTCCAATATATTATCCTTTGTAGGCCTGACGATGGATTCCATTTAAATGATGTTTAAATATTTTGAAGAATTTCATTCTGAGGTGATATTAAAACTATGGAATTAAGTACATTCCGAAACGTTGGCAAATAATACTATGCTTTTAGTTTGACCAGCCATTGATAAATCAAAAGTTAACATATCATCAATGGTTGATAGTGCAGAGCGCTGTATTACTCAAGACATTTAGCATTATGAAACAACATAGTTTATCTTTGTTCTGTTTTACTGTGGAGAGGTTCCAAGAAGTTTAACCCGAGTTTTTACGTTCTGTTTTAGCCAGCCTTTGATTATCCAGCGTGTGCGAATAGTATTTGCCTTGTTTCACGACATTTCTCAGTTGGAGTGCACGCCGCATTTCCCTTACTACAACGATGGAACAGCGTGTCGCGCCCGAGTTTAGGCAAAGGCCTGTTTGAACAAATGCCGTTCGCCCCGAAGTGTCTCCATCCTCTCCCGCTACGCGTCTCTCGAGATCGCGACCCCCCCCCCCCTCTGGATGGCAAAGGGGAGGGGGCGTCGGAGGGGAAGCGGGAGTAAATCCTACCCCCGCGGCATCATCGATTCCTCCGATTCGCGTTTTTTTGTGTCCGACTTAGCAAATCCGTTGCTGCCGTGGTCGTGGGAGGAGAGGGCTTGGGGAGCAGAAGTGTGGTTGGGAGGTTGAGGGCATTCCATGACCGGTGGAAACAAAAGCTATTAAAAAAGAAGAGCGGTGAGATTCCGTGCCTTCTCCTCCGCGCCCCCCGATCCCACACTCTCTTCCCCCCCACCGCTCTGCTCGGAGCATTTTCCCTCCTCACCCCTCTCTCCCGTGCAGTCCGTCATTTCGCGCCGCGGGGGGTGCTGCTGGCGCTTATGGACACTCCATGCACCTACAGGATAGGTCTCTGTCGGCCGTGGAAGGTGACGGCCTTGTGCGATGCTTACGAACCCTTGCGCAGATTGGTCAAAACCCGAGCTAATCACCTTAGGCCTATGTTTACGGTTTGCCGCGCAGTGGGGCCAAATCCATAAAAATGTGATTAAAATGGCAAAAATAAACTTTCTGTGTTCAGATTTTCCTACCATAGATAGCATACACTGATATTTGAGCAGCCAACATATGCACCTTCTGAACGAAGTTAAGTATTTACCTGCGTCGAGTATTCAGTGTGAAATTTATAGGTGTGCGTCCTTCCAGTGCTACCGATACAATCTTTGAGTGGACGTGACTAATTAAAAACCTTTCGGTAATTCGTCCACGTCTACATATTCGTAGTACATCGTATTTAATTTTGAAAAATCTAACCACTTCGTGAAAGTACATGGAGCATATAGAGTTTAACTCATTATTTTTTATAAAACTATTTAAAAAATTTAGTACACTATTGTTATTCAAGTGCGCTTAGAAAATAATTATATTTATTCAAAGGAATGTTAGAAAAAAAATTAATTGCACTTCGTTTTCTTTTTTCCATATGACATAACTATATTTTCTTCTTTCCGTATTACATAAGTACAGGTCATACCTATAATTCCAGCCTTCTCTTGTACCTTTAAGGCTCATTGCTATGACTAGAGTTGAAACAGTTGTAGTTTGGAAAAATCCTCGACCTTCGTCCTCTCAAAATTAACTCCCCGTGCGCATAGTATTTGCAAAAGAGGTTCAGAGTGATCGTGATCCACTATTGAAGATTCTCGTCGATGAGAGGGAGAGAAGCATTCAGAAACAATTTCGCAGCCAGAAGGTGTTAATTGCGGACAAAGCCCACCAGGTGTACGGAATAACCGACGAAGGCAACTCTGCTAGACGTTTTTCAAAAAACTAATCAGTTTGCTAAAATTTTTGGCCTGGATGGCGATCTTCGCAGAATGTATATCATTCTTCTGTAGCTGTCAAGTGGGCATAACTTTTACGTAGATGTTTACGATGAGTACGCTTTAAAGACTGCAAGTTAATTTATATTCGTGGTGCAACATGCTTTCTACTGTTCACAAAATATTGATCTGCGACAAATAAGTTACAGAGAATATCATACTGCCCATTGCAAAAATGTCCGAGGAAGCGCAGGAATGCAACAAATTGGTTAAGAAATATAGACTACATTTCACCCGCGACTGCTCCGAGAAAAAAAATTTCCTCGAAGGATGTTAGTTTCGTCCGACCCGGTATTATCAAGCATTAGAGATGAATGAAAAATTGCATGGATTTGATAAAAAGGGCTCTGCAGATGCTCAAAGATCCCCGGATTACCAATATTACAAAATGAACATTGCGACTCCTTAGGCTGGGGCTCGGATGAAACCAACAAGGAATCTGATTCTTCCGATTAATAGACTATAATTTTATACATATTAAAAAAATAATGTTTATTATTACTTGACTTTTATTGATATTTTAACGTTTCATTTTTTAAATCAACATTCATATTTATTGGGTCTCAAAAACCCAAGTACACCAATTTTAAAATCGATCTGAAAACATTAAATAGGTAATTATAATCGCCTTTAAGTCCACTGTGCGCCGTGGCGTAGTGTCTGCGGCACCGGCTGCGAAATTCCGGTCTTTCGAAATTACCATCCGGTGTAGTGAAATATGAGCTCGAAATGATGAGAATGACCGTGCCTCACGAAGGTTCTTCAACCTTATTATGATTGCAGATTTCTCCGTAAATATGCGGCGTTCAACGTCTGTTAAATAGCAACGATTCTGAGAGTTAGCTATACGTAATCAGTAACACATGGTATATTATGAGTATATCTGAACACAAGGTGTACCCTTCCATCTTGTAGTGAAGGCAAGGAGGAATAGTAGGTAATCATATTTTCTCAAGTAACTAGGATTCTTTTTCTTCCTTTTAGTATTCTGGATAATAAGGAATTCTCATATTTGGTCATAAAATAAGAATACTGATCAAACGGTGCCAGTAAAAGAAAAATTGAAGGTATTCTTGGAAATATCATGCGAAAACACATTATAATCACATTCGTATATTCATCCAGAGTGCAAAAACCCTATTGTTCGGTGTAATTTCTGTATTAATTAAAAAAATGTTAAAAATGAAAAGCTTTCTTATAGTTAATTCATATTCAACAAAGCATTTCATCTCACTATTTGGCTGGCACTGACAGTCCTATACCCGTTATTCATTGACCCTTTCCTGTTGGGGATTCTGTTTTCGTGTGAAGAAATGTAGGTACTTGAAAAATATCTTTGTAATGAGGCTGCTTGTTAGCCCATAGGGTGGTGTGGTGCGATTGACCTAAGTTCAAATCAGGGGCTTCGTTTTTTTCACGTACAAGCTGAGCGATTCTCGGAGATCGGTTGGTGCGGTGTCTTAAGTGCTTAAGACTTTCCACTCCTAGGGTTTCGAATCCCGGCAGTGGTAGATTTTTCCGTGTGCTTTGGCGCCTTTCGCTAAGTATAAGATCAGGCTGATGAGGACGCCGGATTTCCTCCACCCTTCCTCCTCTCCCTACGCATTCTAACCTCTTTCCCACTTGTCATAATGGCGTGCATGACCTCAGTTGTCAGTCACCCCTCCTAATAAAATCAACTACTTCAAATGTGACTCCCTGGGTTTAGATCTAGCGTATGCCGTTTGGGTTCATAGCCAAGAGTGTGAGTTGTATCTACCCTCTGCAACCTTACCCAAAGTCTTATTAACGCTGTGAATTTTATGGAAATGGAACCGCAAATTGTCATTAATAAGACATGTTTATTTCTTAAAATGTCTTCCAAGGACAACAGCCAAACGGGCGCACGACTTCCCACCTGGTGTAGGTTTTCCTCCCAGACTCCGAAATGCATTTGAGAAATGGCCCCTCCATTTTATGCCCTCGTTGACCGGTTTCTCCCTCCCTTCGGTCGCGGCCGGGCGGTTGCATCGATTCTCCTCCTCTTTATGGTCCGCTCGAGCGTGCGCTGGCCCTCCACCCGCAGGGCCCTCTACTCGCCGACGGGAGGAGCGTCGTGGCGGAAAGCGCTCGCCCGCGCTAATTATCGGCCATTCCAGGGGCCGTAATTGTAATTTATAGTCTTCGTTTCCTGTTATGATTTTGGCGACCTTAGTGACTGTGTGGCTCATTGTTTCTCGTGAATTTGAAGTTAGACCTCGAATATCGAGCCCAACGAGGGTATGGATGTTGCGTTTTTGTCTCAGAAATAAGATCTTAGGTTTGACGATTTGATATTAGCCGTTCGAGCGCCTAAAGGCTAAATATCATACTGCAGCTACTGCTGGATTATCAAGTACCTATGTGTGTGAATATAACTCCTTCGGAATAGAGGTGTAAACAGCGTTATGTCCATTCTTTAGGCATTTCATTGTGAAAAATCCCTTATCCTGCTAAGTCAATGTTGCCGATGGATATTATTTGTTTAAAGATTTTATTAATTTCTATAATTCGTCAATTTGCAATAGGGTAGTTTAGTTTAAAAAAACAGGATTTACTAATTGCGTTTCGTGTCTTACCATGAATGTATTCATTATACGCTAATAAAATCGGATAAGAAATCCGAGTTAACAACAAAATTAAATGTTTGTTTTAAGTTCATTTGAAAAAGTCGAGAAAGCAACCTTTTTGGAGATGTAACAGGTACATAATTGACATTGCTATCCATAGGGAATGTTCGTCGCCTGAACTTGTGTGACATAGTCCTTACGTTTTGACTAACTCAATAATCGCCTGTGAAAGTTAACAAACCGCGGAGTCTCTTTCGTTGAACATGATACTGATAGTTGTTTTCTAACATCCTTCATTTGTCATCTCCCTGCTCTTCGCTGCTGTCTGGTCGTCTGCTAGCGCGATGATCGGATATTCTTCGCGTGGCGTAACTTGCTTAATGAAATTAATTGCTGTTGTTGAATGAATAAATATTTATAAATCAATGTAAATAATGATACATTAACTAAATAGACATGTATCAGATACTTTTAAATTGCTTTCCCAGCGTTACCAAGCGGCAGGCAGAGGAGAGAGTGAATGTACCTCGAACCTCCCCGAAGACCGAATTATAAATAGAACAAGTGGTGAAGGATTTAAAATTGAGGAATCAAGTAATAATGAAGAGACTGACTGATAGGAGAATCGAGTGAAAAGCTGCGTCAAACCAGTCTAAGGTTGTGACTGATATGATGGCGAATGCCAGTCCCTGATGCACTTTTGTTTGACGATTGATCAGTTTCCTGCAGTCAAGAAAATGATTCAATTATATTTCTTGTCTTGATTTGATAGTTATCTACCGGTTAGAGACAGTTTTGATGGAAAGTACGTACTCTTCTTTGCATCGCATTCCTCTATCGTCTCCATTCGCACGCCATTTTCCTCTTCAATTCGGCATATTCTACTTTCTCCGTGCTTATATATTCACATTCACCTTCTCTATGTAATAGGTTTCCTCTTACTTCCTTGCCCCCGCTTAACCAGCATTTTACCGTCGATAGTGACCTTCAGCATTCCATTGCACCCGATTACCTGTTCCATCCACCTGCTCCGCCTTCTCCCGATTTCTGCCGGCAATCTTCTCTCGGCCCCCCAAACATGTTCAACACCTCTTGATTCGCTATTGATTCGCTATTCTCCTCCTCACCCACATTTCTAAAGACTTCAGTCTTTTCTCGTCCCCCTTCCCTAGAGTCTGTGTCAGATCCAAATAAAGTCACGCTCCGTATCAAGCTCTCCCAAACCCTCTCTTTACAACCCTTCGCAATATTCTCGTCATAAGTTTTCTCCCGTTGGAAAAATAACGAGGGAAAAAAGCCACTTGGTTGACGTGTTGAATGTCAGGGCGTGTGGTGCTGGGTGCAAGCATAGGGTGCAGTCGTCACTGGCAGTTAAGTACCGTATCGGGATGCAACCTCGCTTCATTACTATGTATTAAAGTTTCCTAATTCACTGTACACGAGATTGGAGCTATGGCAGAGGGTCTATATTTGGTACCTGTAGGGTTTCAACGGGTGGTGATTGGGGAAGTCTTACATGCATAGTTTTATCCTCCTGGTTTCCATTGCTGTAGTTGACGTAGACCTTGGAGGATGAATTCCGTGCTGTTGATAAATTTCCACTCGAAGTTCTTAAGTTGCGAACTAGTTTCTCCTGAAAATGTTTTCTTTTTTCAGATTTAATTTAATCAAATGCATTAATATTCATAACACGTCTTTATATCAGGCTATATATCATAATGAATCATATTACTCAGAGTTGCAGATTTATATTCAAAATTCATCCCTTCCCCTAGAACAAATTAATCCTTAGACTATGTCTTCAAATGTCAAGCAGCAATGGAAAATTCATTCCAGCAGATTTGCCTGGAACTGCCTATGGCGGTTTATACCTAGTTACCCTCGCTTTTACTGCCTGATTCATGCGATAAGGTGTAACGTATTGCTTTTTATCATCTTAAATCAGCAGAAATCCTACCTCGGTGAAGCTCTTTAGCTGGAGTGGAGCCGAATCCAAATTCTTAGTGGTAATCTCGCAAAATCTTAATTTTAATTTATTTTTATCTCATTTTCATGGATAATGAGTCTACCTGACAATAAGTAGACCACAGTCAGGGGCTTCCGTAGTAGTTAAATGGCATAAGGGTCAAGTTCATCTCAATATCGTCCCTAACCTGACCTGTTTATATATATTTTTTTCTTCAAATATACAGTTTTGTCAATTTGTCTTCTTGATCTTTCTCTGTTCACTGAGGATCCCTTCATATTCTCTGCCTTTGTGACGAAACAGGGTCGCTACTGAAGCCTGAAGATTCGACCGCCCTATCAGTTTGATTTTGATTTTACTGATTGATTGTATTGTACTGATTTTTTGATTGTACTGTCCCACAATATTCGCACCAACTTATCTCGGGTCACTTTTTCATGTGCATATTTATTATGTGTTTTTCTAAAATAACTACCTGAAATCTCTTCGCAAGTACCTTGTGTATCACTTTAGCTACATTATTTTGCCCCTGTAAATATTTATTTTGTATCATTGACGGGCATCAATATCGTGAAAAGGTTGCAATGAATCGGCAATGCCTTTGTCTTCTCAAGGTTGATTCGATCTTGCCATTTTAAGGAATAAATGTTTAAAAGTAAGAAATTGTTTTATGGAGTGTTCACTGATAGAAAATATTGATGTAGTCTCTCATTCTGGTGCTGACGTAGCACTTCTAAATCAAGTAGCCCTTTGAATGCTTTATTTCGATATAGATATAACCTATGTATCGAACTGTGGATGGCAGAGTCGATATTTATTTTATTCGATTTTATTAAGTCACTTTTAGTAACATTCACCTCCAAGTCTCCGGCAGGAACTGGGCTTCAATGCCTTCGCAACGCCCGGAGACTAAAGATTAGTTTTGCATTTGGATAAACCCTAGATTAGCAATATCCATCCCATCCACAGTCGTTGTGGTAGCCACCGAATCGTCACCACCGGATAGGTGGTTACCCTGCAGTCAGGTCATGCGCTGGGAGCAGGTGGGAGGGACCCGAGAAGGACGGCCTATTAAGTGTCTGCTGCGAATGCATCCGCTCGCGTACATTTGCCGGAGTTCGCAGAGCAGGTATTAATATTTCGGCCGTTTCTCAATCTCCTTCGCTGCCATGTTCACTTCGGCGGATGCCGGAAACTCGATCACGAAGGCATGCGAGAGATTATCTACGTCTACATAATAATGTGCAAGCCACATAGTGTGACAGGGGGTGAATCTACACCAAGCATGCTTTACCTGTCATGATGAAATAGGATTAGTAGCTATATTCTAGACGAACAAAATCAATTTAAAATATTTAAATCGAGGTTTATTATCGTGGAGAACGATATCAGCCTCTGACGCCGACAACTGCGTAGTGATGGGGAAGAAATAATTCCAAAAGATCTTACATTTATTCACTCTACGACGGACTCGATATGTCTAAGAGCGTATGGCAGCGGTAGACTTGCGTCTGTGCCTTAGTCGTGTCTAAAGTGGAAATACAAAGGACACAGACCCGAGATGTGCTGGTGTACATGGGCGTTTTTCGCATAGAAGCTGCTGCCGGATAGTAGATGACCTAAAGTCTGTGACTGGCCTCGGCACGCTCTGTATCTCGTGTCCGTGACGTTTGCCTCGAAAGTGCACGAGTATGTTGATGACACCATTCTGGCACGCGGAGACGAGTCCCTCGTTTTAGGACTTCAGACCAATGGAATGCAAGAAGGCAAACGTAACTCCTTCGAGAGCTCGTGCATTTCTAAGTTTCGGTAATAACTTCCGCATTAGGCTTCTCGTTATGTTGGGGAGCAGTGTCTTTTGCTCCGATTTCTTTATTTCGAGCTCAACTACGACTAAGTCTGAAGGGTCTCATGCAACTAATCTAGTTGCATGAGACCCTTTAGTTGCTTGCTTGCATGCTAGTAGTGAATGCTTGGTGACCTTCACCCCCTGCCACACACCCTCGCGGTGGCTTGCAGGGTATCGTGTAGATGTAGATGTAGATGTAGACGACTGCTTTCAGTGACAAGATGGAAGTGTGTCCCTTGCGAAAAAATACGCTTTCCTGAAACAAAATAAATTTCTAACGAATACGAAGGTATTGAAGAAGTTTCCTCGGGTTTCGATTAAGAAATTAATTTTTTTCTTGCTTCGTCTTTCAGACTTAGTAACGCATATAGAAAAGTCTGGTGCCTGGATTTTATCAGTCGTTTACCCAATGAATGTATGCTGTGTAACATTATACGCTGTTAATTGGAGATTCCTACGTGCCACCCGCCACCTTTCCTCGCCGCCTTTCCTCGCCGCCTTTCGGAATGCTTGCATTTTTGGGGTCCAAACGGATAAGGAGAAGCTAATTAATATGAGAAACCTCAAGAGGAAAGAGGCGGGAAAATACTTCACGAGATCTTTCAGGCTCGGCGCAGGATTAAATAGTGCACAACCCTAATAGGTCTAATGTAAGAATACCTGAAATAACTTGCTAACATTAAAGTCAAAGACTTATTTATTTATACATAAGTATGTGCATAAATCGGAGAAAGATGAGAAAATATCGGGTTCTGATAAACGGGTAGACATCTTGAAAAAACCACCGTGACTTCACAAAGCAGTATGACATACCGTGTGTACCGTAACTTCTTCGATGACAGATTTATTCTTCTATATTTATACTCCAGCTGAAAACTGAGAAAGAACGTGGTGCTTCTAGAAATTGCATCACGTAAACTAAATTTCAATAATACTCCTCCAGTCGATACATATATTCATGGTGAACGAGTTTTTAAGGAGGAGAGATTCAAAGCTGCTGGAGTGTTCGTATCGGGTGCACCGAAACCATTCGAATGCCCACTGTGGTCGAGGCATTTAGGGCAGTGATTCCCAGCCTTTTACTTCGGCGGCTCCCGTCAGACTGAGGTTACAATCTTGGAGCACCCTTCCTAGTTAGTTTTGTTTATTCGATCGGGCTTCACTCTCCATTGCCAGGGATAATCGGTGCTTTAAGTAATTAGTCCTTAAAGTGGAATCCGAGCTTCCATTACTTTCACCATCTGTCGCACGTGAGAGTAACCAATTTAGAAGTTGGTCCTGCTAAACATTTTTCGTTTTCCCCGCAATAATCTCGCGGCACCCCTAGAGTGTTTTCCCAACACCCTCAAGTGCCGCAGCACACCGGCGGGGAACCACTGGTTTAGTGTATTGTGCAGGATATTGGAGCATACCAGTAGAGTTCAGTGTAGGTAATATGCCGGAGAGTAGGTCAGTTTCCCGGGTAGCAGACAAGGAATTGGTCATACGATGCAGTGTAGGCAGGCACAGTCTAAACATATGTTTACACTGTGTTGCGCTGCTGTGTACTTGTATCAGGCCAGAATGAATAACATACAAAGGAAAAACATATTGAGCAAAAAAGACTCGCGACTCATCATACCGCATTCATTTCCATGATTTAAAAAACTTAAAACCTTTAATTCGTCTCAGCAGCCATTATAGCATGAAATAATATTCCTTATTGGTTGATAATTTCCGTACTTTAAGTTGAATGGTACCTGAATATCATCACATAATAGAGAGCATTAATTTTGATATATTAGTAGGAACCTTAAGTTGGTTTACGGTGGTGAACTTTTTCCAGCTAAAATTAAAGTATACAGGAGAAATGGAGAGAGTCAACCGGGAGGGGAAATATTTATCGCAGTTAAGCACAAAATAGTCGGCAAAATGGAAATACTCCCCGATAGCAATGGAGAAAGTGTCACCTGTTCCATTCAATGCGCTAAATCGAAAGTAGTATGCCCCCCACGGACATACATATGGACACTCGGTTTTTAACTCGAACATCTAAACGCTATTGATTTCCGGAACAGAGAATGTGAGATGATTGTAGGCGGAGATAGTTTAGCCTCTCATAAGGTATGGACATTTATACTTTTACATCTACGTAATACCCTGCGAGTCACGACGAGCGTGTGTGGCAGGGGGTGAAGATCGCCAAACATGCACTTCTTAAGCGCAACGAAAACGTCACAGTATCACATGAAGTAAACAAACAAGTCGGGTTGTGGGATAAAGCTGCTAGGCTGTTGTTGTAAACGCAGCAATTGATTTGTTTACATGCGACTGATTTGTAATAATTTCAGAATATATTGCAATGGAATGGTGTAATATTGCATCGTGCCATACTGCAAAAGCTATAGCCAAAGTCCGGGAGTAATTTCCCACAAGGTGCCCAGGGAAAATGAACCTTTTTTTTTGCATTGGGCGATTAAAACTCGTCGGGAAGGGAAGAAGTTTGAAATGTATTTTTCTCCAAGCATGCGAGTGTGCTCCCGACACTTTTCAGCCACTGACTTCCGGACCGTAATGTCTGGGAGGTGCTTTTTAAAAAGTTAGCGGTTCCAATCGGGGTATGCATCTCTTAAAATTTAAAGATATTCGTCAAAGACGACGGTTGCCGGTTTTTACGGCGGTAGCATTTGTGTCCTTGTTAGGTTTTGGAGCCCGAGGATTCCTAAGATTCCCTTAAGCGCTCATTATCATCACACTTTCAAAAAGAGTACTTCTCCTTTCTACACGGTCCACACTCAATAACAATTTTAACTGATACTTCAAAGAATACATACACGAAAAGATGGATAGATAAAATTACCTACCCAGCTGTACATTGACAATAGCCATTTTAATGTATTTTCCTTGTTTTTTCCTACAAAGTACAGTAGCCTTGCATTCCTTGCAGCCTCGTATATCTTCCCTCTTCTTTTGGCGAGGAACACAGCACGCTTCCACATATATTCTTCTATATATTTCAGCTGTCCGTTAGTCAGTCAGTATAGGTACTACGACGCCAAGAAGAGACTGTATCCTTCCCTTTGCAGTCGTCTGCTTCTGAAATCTTCTACGAACTTAAGGGGCACTTAATTGAAAAGTTTTTTAAACTTGGCCGATTCTTTGACCACTGCAACCCCTTTAATTTAACTTCCTCCATCCCGAATAAGACACCATTAATTGGAATTAGATGAAAGAGAAAGACTAGAAAAAACAGTTGCTAATGAAAAAGCATGGTCTTAAGAATGAAAGTATTTTTTTCTCCCTATTTTTTCTACAAACATATCCATCGCCGTTATTTAAATACTTAGTAAAGGCAGGGACACAATAAACGTGAACGGGTGACGTGAAACGTGTACCGTAAAAGGTGAAGGGATGGCGCATGGGTGGGAGAACGGAAACAAGAGAGACAATCAGCGCGTAACGTGAGACATGTACGTGAGAGATGGACATCTCCCATCTCTCACGTTTCACGTACACGGAAAACCAATGAAAACTGTCCCAGGAATGGGCGAGAGGCATCTGTGGAGAGGCATTGAAGTTTCAAGTCGATGCTTGCCTCTTCTGAACTAAATTTTAGTCTCAAATATTTTAAAACTCATTTCTGTCTTTTATTTTAGCACAGAGAATTCCCTAACTTTTTTCTGACGAGGGAATTAATTAATGAATAGTTAAATGAAGTTATTGTGTTTTGTTGAGATTTTATATGATAACTAATGACATGAAATAGCTTGATTTAATTCCTTCCCGGTGAATTATTTTGGTGAAGTCTTCTCTGGATTTCCACCGGGTTAAATATTTATATAATACCAACAACTTCTGGGATAGGCTTGCTAAGGAGGCCATTGAGATCCGGCTAAACAAAAATAATTTTAATCGAGACACGGGTTACAAACTTAGCAATTCGTGGAATCCCATTTTAAATATAATAAAAAACGATAGAACTTCTCCGTTTTATCCAAATTTCGAAGATCCTTCCGGCCAATCAGGAGTAACCTGATTATTGCAACCGTTTGTAGATAAGTCTCAACGACTTTAATTAACTCACTCACCCTGAAGACGATGGACGGGTCGTCCATTGTCTTGTTGGACGTCGGTGGAAACGTTGGTGTTATATAAATATTTAACCCGGTGTAAATCCCGAGAAGACTTAACCAAAATGAAAAAGCTTGTTGGCCATTGTTGACATCGGAGATAGTGAACATTTCGTTAGGATGGATTACACACGGTTTTCACGAATTAATTTTTGTAATTTATAAGAAACTTAATAACGATCGATCGATCTTAAGCGATCTGGTAACTTCATCAGCGGCATAGAATAACTAAGTACGTCTACAGTCTTGTAAATTAATTGTTAGCCCCTTTTTAAATTCGCTACCGATTTCCTTTGCGTCAGATTTCGTCAGTCAATTGTTCCGGACTCGCGAGTTGCGTACGTTTGTCTAGTAGAGAAAAATTTCGTCTCTCATTTCACGTAAACGTCCCACGTCAGCCGTTTACGTTGATAGTGTCCCGGCCTTAAGGTAGAACCAGCGCTTCGAAGCACTACTTTCATAAGACGAATATAGCATGCCGGAACAACATAAAATTGCTCAAATTGTTGTTAATAATAATTAAAAACGATTTTCAACTATTCAACATGTCTATACGAAACATGAATTCTCTTCCAACTGAAGTAATTTGGTGATATGAAGAAAGGCTTTTATATTGACGCCATGTGTCCGAGGCACTTAAAAAACTTTATCAGGAGCAACAATAAAATTTCACAATAATAAATTAAGACATGAAATAAAATAACAGACCTAAAAATCGCTTTTGATCTTTTCTTAGAAACTTAATTACAACAAGTTTATTAGACATATTTTCTGACGACGAAATGGACAACACCGTAAAGAACGTGTAAATATTGACATAGAAACCAGTTTTTCACACCAGTTGGACACCAACGTTCGCCTGCGCTACCACATTGAGATTCGTTGCCTTCTGCTATTAGTTTTCAAGCATTTCTCTTCAGTTTTACAATACGGTATTTTGTATTGTAGTTACAAATTACACTTGCTCTATTACATTATAGTGCGATAATTTTTATAACTGAGCTCTCTTGGGCAGTGCAATTTGCCTTTTTGAATCGCCAATGCCATTTGAGGGCTAGAGTTATGGCTTCATAAGTTCGTTTTAAAGGCAACTTTATGTCTTAATATAGTTAGACTAATTTTTTGTAAAATCTAAAGGAACAGAATACTGATGAAAGTATTTTTCAAATCAACTCTTTGAGTGTATTTATTGTGGGATGTCGAATCGTAGAAATAAATGTTTTGGCTAAGCTGATTATTTGTACTGCGTGTAATTCAGTGTTAACGTTAATTGATATAACAGAAGAAATTCTCATCGGACTGGAATGTAATTGGGGTATAAAATGTAGAGTGAACGGTGTTGTAAATACTGTATTGACATCGAAATCTCAAGCCAGCCCGAAGAGGAATAAGCAGTATTTCGATAAAAATTTGAAAGCTACCATTTCTTAATGGCAGCTTTAAAATTATTATCACCTTAGTCTTATATTATTTTAGCCAAGAAATGAAAAAAATAGGTACTATTAATAAAAAGAGGAAAGAATTTTCTACACATCCTATTGCTGTTTACAGTATGGTGGATGGTGCGTTACCGTTTACATGGATAAAGGCAAGGCTGTAGTGAGTGGAAGGGGAGGGGGTTGTGAACTCCCTCCAAATTTTTATTTAGAGGATAAATGTATGAAAAGTTGAAGAAGGAAGTATCATAGAGGTGAGATTATTTGTTGTGTATGACAGATAATAAAAAGGCAGTAAAGATGAATTACTATTTTGGTACTGTAAAAAACATTGTTTTTCTAGAGAACATAGTCTTTAGATCCCAATCAGTAAATCCTTCCTCAATTTTTGTCTTGGCTACGGGCTTGGTAAAAGGTATACTGATACTACTAGTTCGGGCTTGGGTATGCATATATGGGTATATACAATATTGTTCATATTTGATAAGTGTTTACATGGTTTGACCCGTATCAGAAAATTGTAAGGGTTATGAACTATCAGCTTAGTTAACTGCCAATAATCTGCCATGATGATTGGGATCTCGCGAAACAGATATATGGCTAAGCAACTCTCTTTTGGAGGAACTAGAATTAAGATTTCATCAGAACTCAGAACTTCATTTTCATCAGTTTTCCCTTGAGAAACTATTTTATTCTCTTGGAGAATGCTTGTATAGTTGATCAGTGAGCAGGTTTGGGAAATTGTATTACCAAACATATTAGTGCTATTAACATTATACATCGAGTCTAGTTTCAAATTCCTACGACCATATTATTGACTTATATTCTCACTTTTACTTATTTGGTGAGAAATATATTATGCGGGTGATAATAAATACGTATTCAAAACAAAGTATTATTTAGTGCTAGGTGAAAACGATGACTTTATACTACGAAATATTCATTAAAAATTGGAAATATTCTTTTAAAGAACTAATAGACCATCGTGAGTAGCAATAAAGAGCGAATTTATCGTGTAAACAGTGTTATACCTATTATATTCAGGGATCTATGATATTCCGTGTATCACGACTGCTAAGTGTAAAATATTTTAGCGCACTCAGGTATTCTTCAAGTACCAGTACTAACAGGGAGTACAGTACAAATGGTACTAATCAAAGACACACTTCATAGCATAAATCGTCTGCAATCGTGACGTAAGGAACAAATGACGGAGGTACTGGGCCAGTTTGTTTTCATGACTCCCATAACATCGTTGCCAGACTTCTGTCGCTATGGTGGCTAAGGAACGGAAGTTAGACTTTTCATCGTTTTTCAAACATAAATATTAGCCTTAAATGGCTGATGAGGCAACCTGAAAAAAATACATATTATTCGTTAATTATTCAGCCACAATATATTAGTTTTTGAGATGGTGTTTTCAGGGGAAATTTTGAGAAATAAAATTTTTAAGGGAGGGACGTCACCATTGTTCCATAAGAGCAATGTAATTTGAGGCTGAAAATGACGATTTTCAAATCATGAAATAAGCGTAAATTGGCCGATGACCCCCAAATATTTTTTCATGGATTGACGAAAGAATGATTTCTCTACAATATATCAAAATATCAAGGCATGTTTTCGGAGGAACTTGTAGTAGAGGTTCTACCTTAAGGCGTTACTTGAATCTGCCAAATTTGTTTACGCACGCCCTAGTGTTGACTGTAAACAATTATCCCACGTGAGCGCTAGAGACATGGTGTCTAGTTTGTTAATTACAAAGCCTATTGACTGCTCGTCTATTAGATGGTGATGATGTGATTATTGGTTAGAAATGGCATTTTCTAAATATATTTATCTGTATTTCCCTAGCATGTAAGGGTTAGCATTGCTAAAACATGCTTCATGCACTACTACCCATCTACCTATACCTTCGGGAACATTTCTCTCATGAAGAAATATACTTTTCCATATCGCATACCAATTGCCAAGGAGACTAGTTAGAGCTTTGTATAATTAAATCAGCAGTCTGCAATAACTCGATAACTTCTTTTCCTCATGAGGATTCCTTCCGGCGCTGAGGTAGACCCTGAATTAAACATCGAATTGCATTCAATAAGTTCCATATATCCCTCAAAGGCCCACTATATTTACGACCGAGGAGGGTGCATTTGCGAGTTCAGGTACGTCTCAAGTATTGGTAGCAACAGTCACGAATACGCGTCGGTGAATTGCAGCGAATTATACTCCTGCATGGGAACCTTCCTCCTCCCTATTGAAGACCGAAGCCTGCATCCTTGAGTGGAAGACAGAATTGTATGCCCATAAAATCCTAATTAGGATTTTCGTGTTCACCTTGATTTCAAACGCGTAGAGAAGGAGACATTTTAAAGGTCTCCTCTAATGTGTAAATGATTTCCTGGGCCGGAAGGGAATGCTGGTTATGGCCTCAATAACCAAACGTGTAGGTATGAAAACAATATGGTACTCTCACTATCTTAATTTACATCAAAACTGCGGCTCATAACTTGACGACTAACATTTTCGTCATATCTTTACTCAAACATAGATACAGTAGACGAAATATAAATGCTATTGAGGTGGAAACGAAAATTCTTGATTATTAATTGATGAGCTTGTTTAACGGAAACACAGTATCTACGAGGAAACTCATGCTTCCCGTTGCTTAAGATCGTCTTTTAAATGGAATTCTCGTATAATGATTTGGTTAAGTGTCTAAATTCGTAGTGTTCCAACGAAATATATCAGCGGAAATTCCCAAAAGAGAATATGATAAGTGGTCGAATCGTCGACTTGAATTTTATTTGCAAATTAATGATAAAGAAAATCCAGTTTCATTCTTCCAATTTATCATGATTTTCCAGTACTTTCACTAAGTGACTCATAGTACAATTAATTTTATTTGTATAAGCTAGGTGCATTCGCTTTCATCGTAGGTAATTGACGATGCTGAGTATTTGGTAGGTGAGGAAAGCGGCTGCTGAGGAAAGTGATGGCATCTGCTATCAAAGGAGGGAAAGCGTGTAAAAGTCTTTATATGTAGTTGGTATTGGTGGTGTGTGATGCTGCAAGGGTTAAATAATCTTTCGTATCAGATCATTAATTCTACATCAGGGATGAAATGCATGGTTTACATGGATTTTAAATACATATAATTTCTACGGACTATTCAGTTAGTAATGCTAAAACATGCTTTGTGCACTATAGACTACACTAACATTATTTCACCTATCCATCCCTTCGGTAACATTTCTCTCGTGAAGAGACATACTTTTCCATCTCGCATATCAATCTTGAAGGAGACTAAGTAGAGCTTTGTGTCATTCAATTAGCAGTCTGTAGTGACTCGATAACTCCTCGAGGTTGTGTCGCAGGCGATGAGTTATCACCAAACAAGCACTACGTATAAAACACTACATACATATATGCTCTAATTTACACGTACAACTGAATGAGGTTTGTCCATGAATACCATGTGGGAAATTACGAAAAATATCACCTCTCATCCAACGTGCGGGGAAATATTTAAGAAATACTATGAACATGCATTGTATGTATTAATGGTTCACGCAGAAATACTTATTACAACATCGACAACTATCCTCTATTCTAATCTTGATCCTATCTCTGGTCGATTTGAGTAATCTAATTAACCCGTTGTATGCTATTTTTTCGATTGTATTATCATGTCAGGGGAATTATTTTTTATGAGGTCATGTCGGAGTGACCTTTCTTGATGTTGGTCACGAACTGTGCGAGGGGAAAAGGAATATACGAATCTATTTTTGATGCTGTTTGTTCACTAGTTTTATCAGTGTTTTCCCGTCTGCCGATATAGTGCGAGGCGTTTATTATTTCCACGGTGTCGGAGATATGTTCGTAGGTCATGTGCATATGTAGAAGCCTTGTAAATAAGTCACTACCAATGGGAAACCACTAAATTCGTTGTTCGTGATCGCAGTTGCAAGGCTAAAAATGGTATTTCTCTCGGTGTGAGGCATAAGTGTATGTGCTTTAGCCGATGGTGAGAAGGGGAGTTCCATTTCACGTTAACTTTGTTCATGAGTACTAAAATTATTCTACTTAAGTCACAGGCTCTTTTCTGGTGACGGTGATGGAAGCGTGATCAAACTCTAGATTGTGCTGCCTTATTACCTACATCTTAATGGTGAAATTATCGAAGTACTGCCTTCAAAATTGCTGCGACTGCAGCAGAGGTATAGGAAGGAAAAGCTAATACTTTGAGTAGATCTTGTGCTAATCGTTGATGGTAATTTACGCCACCTACGAAGTGCTTTGACTGCTACATTTAAATGTACGAACATTGTTCTAAAATAGATGGTGAAAAGTGGAAAAGTTCGGCGGAGGTGGAAAAGGTGTTGTAAATGGTCCCTAGCATTTTTGTGAATCATTCGAGATGTTAGTTTTTTTCTGGTTGGAGAGCAGAACGTTTTTCCTCTGTGAATGAAATTCAGGGAATGGGATGATATGATGTCAGCAAATATGCGCTTGGCTTAACTTGTTTGATGCTCTATCCTTTTTAACCGAGCAAGATAATTCAGTATGCATTAAGCGAATTATATTGGTGGGAAGAGGATAATTAAGCATCGAAGGAGTCTGATGGCCCTCTGGGTGTAAAGTATCGTCTCTGCCTACAGTTTTGTGTGTTCCCTGTTCCTTATGCGGGTGGGATGCCTTGAATTGTTTCATTGGACGGTAAATACTTCGATTGTGTTCATAAATATAGACTATTGGAAGGACCAAAAACAAATGTGAGAGGAAACAGAATGAAATAGAATGAAATAAAAGCCAGAAATGATGGAATGCTCTCATTGGCATTTTAAACCTTAGGCCGACGTAAAATATGGATAATGGACATGGTTGCGAATAAAGTCATCCGTGTGAAAAGTATTCGCAGCAAAAAATAATGCAGCAACGCATTCAGAATTCTACTGTCAGTCAACAAATAGTGAATTCTTAGTCACAATTCTTGAGTATCCTCTTTCAATGTTTGCTAGTGGTAACTTTTAAATTGTTCCACTGAATTTTTTTAGATAAGCCTGACTATGGGATTCTCTACTGCTCAAACGCAAGTTACCCATTTCTCTTTTTCTTGGTTTAATATTATGTTGATTGCTTATTTTTTATCTTTCGTTATAAGAAAATATTAGCCAAACATGAAGTACTTGAAATATCCAAATATGGAGTAAACTTGACCAACTTTCCTCTCTTATGTCGATCAGAATGCCTCCCGCCCTAAGTATTTAATCTACGAATGAGGGGAACATTTCACGGGGTTGAGGGATCATAAAATGCTCCCCAATGCGAATACGAGGCCCGCAAGATAACATTCGAGCCTAGGAAGGGCAAAATGCACTCCGTGCACGACTGCGCCGTGGCTGACGTAAGGGAAGGGGTGTTTGGGCCATCTCTGGTCGGCCGTGCATACGGTCTGACTTTGTTTCCCTCCGCCGCTCGCTGGGCACAAGAGATGCGCCTTTGGGAGCGAACGGTCATCCCTTTCGGCCCCTTTGCTATTCGCCGCAGTGCCCCCCCCCTCCCACCGACCCTGAGCTGCGTCCCTCTGAATCCTTTGGGCAGAGGAGGTGATCGCATGGTAGATTTTTTGCTCCTAATTTATTCACGGGCATCTCTAGTGCTCCTTGCGCTTCGTATCCTGTTGTAAACTTCCCTTGATTTGAGGAAGTTAGAAAAAAAAATTGTCTTGCAATAAGTTGTGATCGTTCATGACATTCCACCATAAGTCATACTTTCTCCATCATACCACTATACTTGTGGGCATCCATGCCGGGATAAGCTTCCCTGCCACCGGTATCCTATTCCAGAGATCATCTATATCTACATCTACGCAATACCCTGCGAGCCAAAGTGAGGGTGTGTGGCAGGGGTTGAATGTCGCCAAACATGCACTACTGACGTGAAACTAAGAGCTACAATTCTACTACTATCATAGGTTTGGTTGGAGGCTGCTTAATCAACTACGATTCGATCGGCTTTGTGCGATACGTATATGGCATCGAAGAACGACTCCTTACATAGAAATCTTTGTTAATGCAACTCCGAGTTGCCATTGCGTGGCTTGAAATAGCCGCGAATGAAGGGGAAGTGAACCACAGTGGTTTCCGTCACTGTGGTAGATGAAACAAGGAGTAAAATGAAAAAAAAGTGTCATGTGTTGATGTGGACGAATGACCTTTTAGGGTGGTCGACACCAATTCGTTTTAAAAAGTGTCATAGCAGAGTCCTTGCGAAACCCATGTAAGCGAGACTGTTGGGCGGTGCCGCCGAACGACTAGTAGGCCCTCTGCCTCTCATTCCGCCGGCGTTCAGCCACGGCAATAATACCTGTCGTGGCACTAGTAGCGAGGCAAGCACACCGTGCCTCTCAGGAGAGCACCGCTGACCCTCGCCTCTCCCAGTTATTAAGCCTATCGAAGAGTTTCGTTGAGGAGGGAGACGCCACCCGCCCGGGAACTGTCGCTCGCCCCCGCAGTCGTCCCTCGCCCCCAGCATCGAGGCCTCTCCCATTTGCCGCGATTGTCTTTCCCCTTCGTCATCTTCCCTGCACTCGGTCCTCTTCGTTGGACGCCGCCGGGGGCGTAGGTGCCCCCCATCCTCCGCGGAGGCCTTGCTCGTCCGTCCCCTCGTCCTTTTATCCAGGTCTTGCAGCGGACCTCGCATTCGATCGGAATTATATTTTTTCCTCTTTTATTTCCGCCGCGCGGAATAATACTGGTGGACTGGCGCAGGAGGGGGAAGGCAAGGATGGAATGAATAGGAGACGTTGCTACAGCCAAGGTTAGCCTCCTACCCGCTCGTGACGTTGCCTCCTGCCTTCGTCTCTCCCCAGTTTTAGCCCACCCCCTCCCCCTTAGCTTCCCCTCCCCTTCGTTTCCACCCCTGCGGCCGATCCGTTTCCCCTCCTCTTCCCTCCCCTCTCGACAATCCTTTTAATCCCTCCCCCGCCATTCAACTTCCCCCTCCCTCTTTCTCTTCTCGACGTAATTAGGTAGCGTAGTGGATGCCCGACGCCGTTTCCACGCTCGGGGTGCCTTGCGCCCGCCCTGCACATGATCCTCCCCCCCATTCCCCGTTGTAAAGCATTAATTAAACACCGGTCTTACTTCTATCTCGCTGCTGTGTGGCGACAGATTCGGATGATCCAAGAATCAGATGTATGCGTTTGTATTGGTGCTTACCTTTTCATTCACGGATTTTATTTTAGCGAAAGGAGGATTCCTATGTTTTTCCCGAGACTTTTACCAGCACGTTTTCCGAGTGTAGAGGGGAAGTCCGTTGCCATCGACTACCGGGATATGCTTACATTTACTTGTCGACGAAAATTTTGGTCGCTCGCTGAATGACGGGCATGCGACCGAGAGGCTCATTACTGGGCTCCTTTGCCGACGCAAACCGAAAAAGGTTTAATTTTTTTATAGGAGATATTGCATGCAACTGAGGGAATCCCATAATATGTGGGCTAGATATGATCAGTCTGTCTAATTGCAAAAAAGCGTATGTGCAGTGGAAAACGTTTTTTTAGGAGCCATTAGACCTTGTGCTTCTAATAGGTCCTACTGAATTATCTGAAGATGAAAGTGTGGATTTTCACGTAAGCTATACGATGAAAACGAGGGTGATTCCTTTCGAGAAGTCGAAAGGCGGGGAACTTTGTGGTTGCTGATTTTGTCAATCGTATTTCGTGGCCTCAAAATCATACTTAAGGCAAATATATAGTAGTTCTTCCATCTCCGAGGCTCGAATCGTCAACTCTTCGCACGGCTCAGGGGTCTGTCGTTTGGGAAGGAAGTGTTCTTTGCGAGTAAATGCCAATGGTCGACGCCGCTGCAACTTGAGGGGACGAGGAGGAAAACGCATTCCGTTTCTTCGATGCTTTCTCCTCCCCCACCCTCCCTTCCCACGTGAGAGGAACTTTACATCAATCCTTGCCTCCCCCTAATACCCTTCCTGCATCCTTGCATCCCTCTCATCGCTCGCCTCCACCCATTGCCATTTAAACTCATCCACGGCGTACGGAAAGGAGAAGAGGGCCCTGCAAGTACCGATTCCTGGCGTTCTGTTTGTGCGTTGCATCTATCGTGCATGGTAATGGTGGGATTACCGATTCCCATCCGACACTGTTGCGGGTACTTGCCCAGGCGACACAAACACCAAACGTGCGCGATCGTTTCGTGAGTACTTTTCCATCATCAGAACGTGTCCTTTTAGCGGCAACAGTGAGATTTAGGCCCCTGTGTGGAGGACTTGGAGCGCAGGTGCGGATATTTGCGGTGCTCCGTTCTGCCTTTTCACCCCAAAGCTTGATACAATTATCCTCAAACCATAGGGATGAGCTTATCCAAAATAAGGTAGATAATTGTGTCGAGATTTCGTCGACCTCTGTATAGGCGGCATAGATTGCTAGCGAGATGTTTATGGCAAACTATTCAACGATCACGCGTGGGCGGTGGATTGATTTGTAGGTGTAAGAGAAGTACCTATATGTTGTTCTGTTCGATGGATAGGATCCACCCTTCGTATTATGTGATGGACGGTGTGCAAACAACCCAAGTGGAAGTAAATTAGATTGCGATATGATGAAGCCGGAATTAGTTCCCGCGTCCAGAACCTACTTCATTGTAACGTGCCATTCACTGATCAATTGTCTAGATGTTTTTTTTTTTCATTTTCACACCATTAATCTGACAATGAGATATATTGCATGTAGATTTTTGGGAGATGTATATTTATCTTGAGATATTGGTATATGATAATGGACGAACTCACTTATCCATGCCAAAGGTGGCGAAAAATCCACTCTGGCGGGAATCGAATCTGTGACTTCAGAAATATAAGACGACGACGCTCTTTTGTATACCTTTTTCAGCTATGCCAGGTCGTTGAGGAAAGCGGTGGAGGCGGAATGACATACGTATCAAAGAGAAGGAGAGGCATTGGGTTCTGAGGTGCTGAATACGCGATTCGTGCTCGGATATCAGAAGGCTTGCGGGTTCGGTTGTTCTCGAGCGGCGAGGGAATACGTTTTCGGTCGTCGTCCATTCGCGTCGCTCGTCGTCCCGCGTGTCCGTTCCCCCCTCCCCGACCGGTGCGTGGTGTGGGGTCGGCCGCCTGTCTAGCTGGGGAAGAAGCCTTCTCACGCATCGGGGAAAGAAGGGAGGAGGAGGAGATCCGTTCGTGTTCTCTCTCTCGCTATCCGTGGAGGGCCGGCGGGCCAGCAGCGCTTCCCCTCCTCGCCCGGCAATCGTCAGTGCATCCATCGGGCGACGACGTTTCCCCTCCGTACTCCCATTCCTGCTTCTCCTCCTCGTTGCCCGCTCCTTGGAAATCCCTCCTCCGCGCTGCTGCGCGACTCAACTCCACAATAAAGCGTCATCAGTTCCCCTCCCCATCGTCGTTGCCTCCAACTCCCTCGCGTTTCCTCCTCAAAGCTCTCCAAGGGATGGAGTTTCGGGCGCTCACACCTCAGCCTTCCAATTTTAATTCCCTTCCGATCGCCTCGCTCCTCCCGCTGCACCCGCCTGTATTCCCTTCCCGCTCTCTTAAATCCTCCGTCCCCCCTAGCCGGGGGCCCTTCTTCAAAGTCCCTCCCCTCCCCTAAAAAACCGCCCCGCCGCCGCCCCACCTGCCCCTTTCCTCTCCAACGCACGCCGCTCTTCCCTCTCCTCCCTCGTCCTCCATTTTTTTCTGATGCGATGTTATTGACTCGGTGTGTTCTCCCGTAATCTGCCCGCCTGCCGCCGGACTGACTGACACTCTCTCGACTCGCGCTGCCTGCCCGCCGACATCTTGTGTGTTGCGAGCGAGTCTTCGGCCCGAGCGAGGACGCCGACGGGGGCGCGTGGAGGGGGTGAAGCAGGCTGCCCCGCGACTCCTCGCTGCACGGACCCCTACCGCTGGCTGGCGGTCGCACTGCGTTCTTCCTCCTCCTCCCGTCGACCGAAAAAACACTCCCGTCTCTTCCTTCTCGAAGCACGGGTCGGACGGACGCACGCGCCGCTTACGGTGGGAGGCCACGACGGACGCATCTGTGCGCTATAACCGTGATTACTTATCTATGTTGCTCTTCGACGGAGTGATCGTGCGTGTGTATTCGTGTACGTGTGTAACTTCTCCCTTCGGAGTTCGTTCCCTCACCTGCCCTTCATATCCCCTCTCCTCTTCTTCTTGGTCTGCCGAACCATCTTCGTAAACAGTTCTTCTCATCAGCTTCAGCCGTTTACCACCCACTCCTGGACTCCCTTCGCCCGTATCCTCCAAGTATCTTGAGACAGAACACCGATTTCAGTACGCGCTTCAGCGTTCACCTTTCGGTGTTCAGCTGTTCTTTCACGTGACATCGCTTTCGGCATACTCAACGAGTCACTCTTGCCGTAAACGCGGCAAGGTCGTCCCTAACCTTCGTGTGTTATTTTTTGATCAGTGTAATCCGTCTCGTGATTGTGTGATCGGCTCTTCTGGTGCGGTTTGGATTATATTCGTCGTCATCGCATTCTAATTGTTCTTCGAGAAGAAGTGGAGATAGCTGTCATTCCAATTCCACGGGGAAAGACCTCTGCGTTCGTCATCGCGTCCACCCTCCTCTCCACTCCCTCCCAATCGTCGCCGCGATAAGAGGAAAATTGTTACTCGGGAAGCAAGAATTAAGAGTGCGCCCACCCATCATCTCCGCGTCTCGCTCTTCGCCTTGGAAGTCGTTCAAATTGGAGGTGTATCGCGCTCTTCTCGGATGGTCTCTCGTGGAGGAGAGGAAGGGTTGAACCTGGCCCAGAGGAGCTGATTCCATGGAATCAGGTCAGTTTCTCTTTTTCCTTGGTGTCACAGTTACTCCTTTTCTCCTAAGTTATGCCTTATGCTTGCGTAAAGCTCAGTCAGTTCCTTGATTGTTCCGTCATACAGGCGGTCGGGACAGTATTTCAGCAGTCGCTCACTTGCATCGTTGACAAGCATCCGTTTGGTGAGGAGTGTGTTCCCAGTGCATACCTTCCTCAGTTCCCACGCTCTTCCTGCGCCACTGCCCCGACGTCGTCCAAACCCTTCCCAGACATGCATGCATGCCTGCCTGCCTGCTTACCCTTCCCCACATCCAAATCTCCCTTCAGGGGTACTACTCCTGCTGCACTCGTTAATCCCGGTCCGTCTCATTATTGCGTATGGTGTCTTGTTTCCAAGAGGCCGTCACCTCTCTATCATGCGAACCCCCTCCCGCCCCCTTCGCCATGACCTCTTGGGAGACTATGAGGAAGGAACCACCTTTCTCTCGTTCTCTGTCAGCGTGGGCGAATCATCTCCTCCAGTCTTTCGGCCCCTGTCGCCTTTACTCGATTCTTCCGACTTCTTTCCCAGCTCCCGAGTGGAGAATGTGTTCGTTAGCGGCGGGGGCACGCGATGGTCGGGGGCTCTGAAGGGGGAGTCGGGACGATAGGGTGGGGGAGGAGGGGGGGAAGGGTGAGTGCGTGCTTCGGGAGAAGAAGTGTCAGCCGACCGACGCGGACTCGGAGGGACGCCCTCTTTCGGGCTGATCGCTTTCGGGCGCACTGCATTTGCGTGCATGCATCCCTGGAACACGCACGAGCCAAGTGTATGCGCCGACTTCTATTCCGCTGTCTTTCGCCGTGCGATTGGCTAGGATGAGGGGTGCGAGCGGCTTGTTTGTGGGCCGCTGCTGCTTGCTTTTGATTGTTTCGGCGGCCAGGGGGTGTCCGTCGTTGGGAGGATTTTGGTGCGGGGTTTTGTTCATGGAAGCTCTCTGTGTTCGCGAAGAGGAGGCGTTCCTGGGGTCGGGCGTTTTTCGGCCAAGGGTCGCGTGCAGAGGGTTGGGTGGGGAGAAAAGTGGTGTGCAGGGCTCCCTCTCTCTCTGGCTGTGTCCTTTCCTGGACTGATAATGGCTTCCCTATTGATCTGGCCGTGCGAGAGGGGGCGAAGGAAGCGAGAGAGAGTGAAATGGGAAGCGAGTCGGCGAGGGATTATTCGTGGGGATGGGTGCGGAATCGGAGGAGAGAAGGGAATAAGCTGAGGTATAGTTGGGAGGAATGTATGAAACTGGCGGGAGGGGGCGGACTTCTTCCTCCTCGCCCTCTTCCCGCGAAGAGTATGAAAGAAGAGGCGTCGGGCCGTGACGGCTTTCCGAGGCACTTTGGTTCTCTTTCTGCAACTTCCAATCCACTCCCCCCTTCCTCCTCGTCCCCCTTGTGCCTTTGGATATCGCTCTGGTCACTGACCTCTCTCTCTCTCACCCCCCCTTCCCCCTGTGCACCCCCCTCCGCTCTCCCCTCCCCCTTATCCGTCGTCAGCAAGAGTAATTCTGCGATTCTCCCTCCATTCTGTGCACCAGCTCTTCTGTTACACCACTCTCTCGATGCAATCCTTGGTGGCTCGTTTCCTTTCCTCCCCTGGAACCACTGCCGCCACCGCTTTCACCTCCCACTCGTCTAGTTTTGCAGCTATTTTTTCTCGCGGTTGATCGTTTTCGAATGTTTATTTATACCCTAACGAGTTCCCACAGCCACCTCCTTATGTACTCGCCAACATCTACCATGACATTTTGATCTTTATTTCTCTTGCTCATTTTCGGGATAGGTAAACGTAATGTTTTCATTGATCAAACTTGTTTAAAGATCCGTTGTAGGGGCAGAATGAATGCGTTCACCTTGAATCATGATTAAATGAATCATGCGGCCATGATTCCTTTGCCCATGTCATTCATAACCGTCCACAAGAAAACTGCTTCTCATTTCCTCATTTTTTGGGTCCGAAGTTACTTCTGCTCCGTTAGCAACTGCACCGAGTGATTTTTAGTGGCCTTCTACTCGTGGTGACTTCCTGGCCAATGCGACCAAAGCTATGAGGTCTTATGCTGTGGTGGCCTTGACTGTGCAAATCCAATCTGTACGTCCCCTCCACAGTGTAACTAACGTAAGAGGGGCAATGGGTATAGGGCGTGGACTGGTCTTTCGGACGCATTTCTAGGTCGCCTCTGGCGTGTCAGGAAACGCTCTTTCCTTAGCTTAGTCATCGGGAGTTCATGTATGTATTTGTTTGCGGCCTGACCCGAGGACCTGTTTAGCTGATCGTCAACATTCGGAAAAAAAAGTGTGGAATTGACTAAAAGTCTTATTTTATTCGTTACCATGAGTCAACATTCGAGTTTCTTCCTGTATTTGTGCAGCATCGCAGAAGTTTTTTGCGGGGCCTATTCTACGGAAGGCAAGTTCTTTTATGACTTTGGGCCCTTTTTCACAAAACGCCAAGGGGAATATGTCGCGGTTGATCGTTTTCGAATGTGGTTTTGTGATAAATGGATTAAAGTAATATTAGAACTTTCGTTGTCATTATCCGAAATTTCTCTCCGCCCTCCGATTGTTTTTTTTCATAGAGTCTCGATGCGGGTGAGAGACAATGATTTCGTTGTCGTCGATTACGGAGATGTTTCATTGTCGATGCGAGTGGTCGGCACAGCCAAATGGGGTGTGCGAGTGTGGGCTCATGCCTCCACTTCTTGTGGTTCTCGCATGGAGGGGTCTCAGAGCAAGTTTGTTCCATGTTCCTCAATCGAACTTATTGAAAGTGTGAATGTTGTCAGCTTGTCCAGGACGGTCGTGACGGAGGTATTTCGGTATAACTAGCGAACAAATAAGTGCGCTTCATTGGTGGCAGGGACGCGACCTTTCTCTTCCCACTTCGCGAGATTAACACCATAACTTGGTTCGCCATTTTACGCGTTATTTGGAAGCAGGATCTATCTGAAGAACCCTTGGTGAGCTGCGATAATACTTTTCCGGTACCGTTTTAGATTCTTATTTCATTTATTCGCCCCGCCGTCTATCCCACCAACCAAGGTGTATTTACTCTCTCATTGATTCTTACCTTCCACGTTTTAGATATTTTATTGCTTTATGTTTTATGAAATGTCCTCGTGGTTTAATGAATGTTTACGCGAGGCCATCACGTTTTGTTCATTGGAAAAGGGTACATTTACATCTACATAATACCCTGCAAGTCACAATAAAGGTGTGTAGGAAGGGGTGAATTCACACCAAAGATGCATTACATATCATGCATGAAAAGGATTAGGTAAAATATAGGTACTAGTCTAAACTTCACAATTTAAAAAAGATAAAAATAGTAAAGCAAGCATGCAAAAATATGCTGTTAGTTGGGTCAGCTTAAAGTCCTTATGCCAACAACAACCACCACCAACTTCTTTCTTCTTCTCAAATTATGTAATCACCGCTTTGTTTGAGAGCATATTTAGTGTTACCGTTTAAAATTAACGCAATTCAAAGTCAATTCTACAGTGCGAAAGCAATTGGAATGTATACGCATTGGAATACACTAGGGCGTGAATTGGTACTATCTGAACCTGGTTTATGATAATTTGCCTCATCAGGGTTTTAGATTAAGATTTTATAAACGTTTATAATATTTTAGAAGCATGTCGAAGAGCGTGAGCTAAGCTTTCCAAAGTGGAGCGCTTCCGCCTTTCTGAAATAAGTACAGAAATCACAGTCCGTTTTATAGGCATAGTTTGTAATTCGGCCATTTAAGGATAATTATTGTGCGCAACTAAAACGGAATTATTCATGTCTAAGGCGTAGAAGGAAACTTATTTGTGGATGGTAAGGTGATTAGCGGCTCTTAAAAATTCCTTTCCTTGTAAGTTATAAAGTAGCAGAAAAAATCGACTAGAGAGTTGTACTGAAGTGTACCATGTCTATTAAAAATCATGGTGAAAACAATTAAAACTCTCCCGTACGTATACAGTATGCACGAGGTGTAGGATTTAGGAGAAGCGCGTCGATTTTTAATGCAGAGGCTTCTTTTGTGCTTGAAATCAGAGTAAAATCGTTTAACAGTATTGTGTCATTGATGATGACACATGGACCACTGTTCACCATGCCTTCCGTACTATTCTCCTCTCCTTCACCTACTCGTTGGTCCTCAATGCCATTGAATCTCGTGGTGACGTGATTAGGAAGACTGGAAGTAGGCGGGATTACTAAGAGAGCGGCTGAAAGGTGTCGTATGCTCACGCCCGTTGTAGATTTTTTTCAATTTAATGTCGGATCTCATTTAATATCACTCTTATCGTACCGTAGTTCGTCGGTATTCGGTCTTTTCAAATGATCTCATGAAAGCACCTAAATTGGCTCTTTATAGGTGGACTCTGGTAGATGATTTTGACGCGTTTATAGCTACGTAATCGTATTTTATATTTATATATATTGTTTTTCAAAGCTTCTTCCATTAATTTCATGCCGGTCCATTCAAGTTTTTTTAAATGTCAAAAATGGTAGCAGGATAATCAACTTGCTCAGTCAGCACTTTTAAGTCAATAATTTTGTTATGTTCGTTAATTATGTTAATGTTCGTGAATTGTTTCAGACAATTGGTGGTCAAGTTTTGGAAATGATACTTCGTGACGCATCCTTCATTAACCTCGTTTCTATTGACCTGATGCTAATGTTCAGAGTCATGTAGTTTTGTGTGAGATGTCGTGGTAGCCCACTGGACCATTTAGCTGAGGCCTCGGCCTCGAATGCGAGAAAGGCCTTTGAGCACGTCGAGTTTAACTCGAGCACTGTGATTTATGGTTATCCGATCTTTCTGAGAAATCATAGTCGGCACAGAGAAGGAATTGCCCCCTATCCTTCCGCTGTTAGGCTTAGCATTTGGTGAACTTTACGCTCACCTATCCGACAAACCTTCGGCTAAAACTCTGTGGTTTGATATTTCGCATGCTCGTCGTATTATTTGTGGTGCTCGCTTTAAATTGGTTGCAATAGAAATTGTTACGACTGATTAAACTTTAATGGCGTGGGTTTTTATGTCGGGCTGAAATATTGTGAGACTATCTGAGTACGAGTTGTGGACAACATCAAGACTCTTTTTTAATGTCCGGTTGAATATTTTCAAAGACTTACTATCATCGTGGACAATGTCTTCCGTCGTAAACATTTCCGTTTAGCGACAGTCCTTCAAATGGGCTTATAAAACTCGAACGGCGTTGATTTAATGTGAAAACTTTGGCCGTTTAAAGTTGACCGTGCATTATCAAACTGTGCTAAATGTTCCAAAAAGCAAAGGAAATGATGGTTCCATTTTGATTTTGTCATACTTTGATCTGCCTTTTTTCTTCCTGTGCGTTTTATTTCAAAGACGAGTTATTTTAAAATAATTATAGCCGAAGGGAAACGGCACAATCTACAGTGACTAATTCCATTAGAAATGCGGTCATTTTGTGATTTTTAGACGCCTAGGTGTGTACCGCTGCATTACTCTACACATATAAGTATTCATGCTTACCACCTTAGTGTGTGTGGAATGAGGTGAATAATTAATTACCAGACATGCAGTTATAGATACAATACTACTTTGGGAAACGTGTAACATATGAATCCACCTGACAACAAAATGATTATTATCTGTGGTGGAATGACGTTGACTTAGGTTTAAGAAATCGGTTACACGATGCGAAGTAATCTTAGCCTTTGAAGACTGAAAAACCGAGACTACTACTACCTGAATGCATTATTGTTCTCCTTATTAGGCATGCAAGGGTGCTGTTAACGTTAGTAATGCTAAGAACTTTTTTCTAATGTATTGTTGACGATACTACTTAAAGTACACGTACTTATCTGTTTAATATGTTGCCTCTCAAGTTATCCTATTTTTATGGTGAAAAAATATATTTTCAATCTATCCGTATGTTAGTGTGCCTCTCAAATACTCTTTTCATGATCACGTATATATATGTGTGGGTGGGTGTTCTCAAAATATTAATTTCATCATCAGCAAGTAGTTTAGCATCAAATTTTCTTAACAGATTGTTAAAATTCTTCAGCCTGCAGTCGGATATTGATTCCCATTAGACTTCTTCCATTAAGCAAAAATAGCACAGACACAATTATCATCACGACCTTTAGCTAATGTCGTTGCGATCTCTTCTTTGTACAATTTTTAATTTTACCATGAATCCCGCCTAAATCCACTTTTTAGAAAGAAGCCTTCAAGTCACGGGACATTTATAACTCTGAGCGGAATTATGGCTCACACCCTATGGTTAGCAGGCATATTAACAATTAGACTTAAATCTCTTAAAGTGTGATGATAGCTATTAGTCGGGTGGAATTAATTCTAAACATTCATGGACATTCGTCGCGTTTGTAATTCAACGACGCTTGTAACGACTCGGTAATGATCTCCCTGCAACCGAAATCCCAGGGCCTGCGGAATAAGCAACCCCCCGCAGCCTCCCTCTCGTTGTCTCCGGCAGTTTGTCAAGTCACATTTCCGATGGACCGCATGCGACCCTCAATTCTTGACTCCCAATTGATGCCTGTGTTTCCCTCTTGGGAGTCTTGTCGTCCTTTGCGCGCTTCCAGCCCATCTTGGTGGCCACGCAGTTATTTCCCTTCGTGGAGGGAGCGCGGGAGGGGGAGATGCTTCGCCTGCATTGTTGAGGCTTCACGTCATGCTCGCTTCTTACACTCGCTCTCCATTCCCCCATCCCATCACACACACACACTCCCGCTCTGCCCCGCTCTTACCCGAATGGTTGAGCGGACGTTTTCTGAAGGCGCGTAGTTTGAACTCTTCGGTGATTTCCGCCGAGCGAGTGAAGGGGATGGGTGTGGGATGCGTTTCTACTGGGCATTCATTGGTTCCGTGAGGCACGACGAAGAAAACCCACTCATTTTCCCATCACTTCCAGCCAAATACTGGCGTGCAAACTATTGTAGAAGCGGCTGTGCGGGACAGGAGACAGCATATTCGATCTCACTCTTGCAGGTGGACTGAGTTGTCATTGTAGAGATTAGTTTGTTTGCTTTGTGAGTTACATTCCAGACTTTTCCAGGGAAATTACCATCGCTGAAATCAATCATATCGTTACACTTCTCATGCTTCATGGTGTGGAGTTAATGAATGATGTTTCACAGTGTGGGATAGCTGGAAAAGATTAATTGGCTCATATGGTTTATCCAGGTCACATTTTTTTTTCATGGTTCCCTTGTTTGTGGAAGCTGTTTTTATAGCAAAGATCCTTGATAAATGGGAATGTAAATTGGAGTGTCATAGTAGGTGCTCATTGGAAAACGTATAGCATTTCGTGGTTCATCATTTTTTTACTGTAATTTTGGGGCGTATGCCATGAAGGCATGTCTGGGGAACGGCCAGGCTTGCCTCTCCTTTACCTCCTTTCGCCCCAAGCCGTTTTTCTCGTTGCTCGACGGGAGCGCACGAGATGCAGCCGACGTCCTTCAGGCGGACGTTCACCTGCCCCCCTCCCCCCCCCACCACATCTCTCTCTCTCTCCGTTGGCCGGCGAATTTCGGCGAGATGCGGCCGATGCTGTCTCCGGATATCCCCCGCATTCCTCCCATCCGTTCTCGCCTCGAATCCACGCACTGCCCTTCCCGTCTCCAAGACTCCTTCTGCGTCGGCTTCCACAGATGTTAACAGCAACACTGCACCACAAGTTAATATGGAAGTGGATCTGAAAAGTGCAAACCATCAGAGTGATTAGTTCACCTTTTTCTCGATGCATCATCGCGTTTCCCTGGCTCGAAAGGATGGACACTTAGCATCTACGAAATGTATGCGTCTTCGCTTTTACCAGTGTCGGGAGGACCCATTGGTGCTCTTTATTTGTGCCATGATTCGAAAAGTTGTGTCGTCTATAGATGGTACACTTAGTTGACATTGCTTTTCATTTCACAGGGTTGTGTGATAGCTCCTCTCTTGTTCCCTGTGTACGTAAACGACATCAAGGTGATAAAAAGAAAGTTTCGTCTATTTGCCGATGACGTAGTTGTGTACAGGAAACTCTTAGCCCAAACGATAAAGAATCTTTAAATTATGACCTAGAAACAATTGAAAATTAATGTGATACATGGCAGTTGGAATTAAATTTGAAAATATATGTAGTAGTTAAGTTTTGGAAAACGAATAGTTCTCCTCCTTACACTTACTACATGAAGAATAACATATAAACAAACGTTGAATCCATTAAATATCTTGGAATAAGACTGGCACATGATCTTTCTTGGGGTAAACACATACGCGAAATAATTGGTCAAGCTTATCGTAGACGGGGTTTTAGCAATAGAGTACTGGGAAAATGTATCGACCGTGTACGAGAAATTAGCTGATTTTCCCTTGTTAGACCTCATTTGGAATACTCTGCCAGTATATTGGATCCTTACGGAATAGGTCTAAATAATGAACTTCAACGTGTGCAGCGAATATCGGCAAGATTTGCAAAGGGACGGTATGATAATTTTACTAGCGTAACCAGTCTATTGGATGAACTAAAGAAAATGAGAATCTTTATCAGGCCGTAGGCTGAAATTTAGCCTTAATCTTTAAACTAATTTCCAAGACAACATTTTCACTGATGATGTTAAAAACATGCTACGAACTCCGCCTTACTATGGTAGACTGGGCCATAGTCATAAAATTAGGGAAATTGATTGCCGAACCGAAAGATTTGAAATGTCCTTCTTTCCTCGTACGGTGAGGGATATGAATAGTAGTAAATATATTCGATGATATATATATGTATACAAGTGTATCGATAGATAGCATATGTATTTGCATATTGGTATAAGGACTTTAAGCTAACCCAACTAACAGAATGTTTTTCCATGCTGGATGTGGTATTTTCCTCTTTTTTAATTTGCTATGTTTCGACTAGAATATAGTTAGTAAACCTTTTGATGCATGCTATGTAATTCTTGATTCGTGTGAATTCACTCCCTGCCACACATTTGTATGATGACTGGCAGGGTATTATGTAGACGTAGAATTGTGCAAGTCGTCCGTCCATTCATTGGGTCTACCCGGTCTGACCTATATTTTTGTGCTATTCAATTGCAAAAACAGAAGCGTTCTTTGACATCATTCGAACATCTTCATGGTTAGTCGTCCTTGTGCATTCCTTGTACTTGCGAGTAACTGTGTAGGCAATGTTAGGTCCACAATATGGTTTTCTCCTTAGCGTTTAAAGGTATTGCTTCTGTACCTTGGTACCCGGGTGACCTGAGGAGCGATACTTACGACGTCCAAGTAGTCTTTTCTAGTCGTATGCCAGCCATTCTTTCTTGCTTCTTTTATTCAAAGTGATCGTTCCAGAATTGAAGGTTGCTGAAATAGTGATTGAATGTTTAAGTGGAGCGTGATCAGTCCGTCTCCTTACCCTCACGTGGGTAGTTTCCGGCGTGAACAAGACGGACTCCGTGTTGGAGGGGATTCGGACCAAGAAGTTCCTTGCGCACTGTGGACGTTGCGTCACCTACAACTTGGCTGTGGGAAATAATCCCACTGAGAGCTCTCTTAAGTTCGCGGAGTGGATAGTAGTGAACCAGTCTTGTTGTTTTCAGGTCGTGTGCTGCGATTTCGAAGGGAGAATGTGATCCCACTTTCTTTTTCTGTTCAGTTTTCTCTCTTTTATCTTCTTATCACGTATTATATCTTTCGATCACCTTGCAAACTCTGCTTGTTAGTGGAATTACTTCTTTCCTTATATAGCATTATTCTTGCGCTGTTATACTGATCAAGTTTACTCGTCTCTGTTAATGGATAAAATAACCCTTCTAAACTAAATCAATCCCTCAAACAAAATAACCTTTCGCAACCCTAGCAACAATCATATTTCCCGCAGTCAAAAAATCCTATACAACCTTTTCAATATACTGCTTCCCGAAACAAAACAACCTTTCTTCACCTCAAACATCCAAATTGAGTATTCATACCTTCCTTAATAGAATAACTCCTTCGTCTCCATTGAAATTTTCCTGTATATTCTACTTACCACGACCATAAAGGTCCAAGAGCCTGCGACGGCGAAATAGGAATACTGACCGATGTGCGATGTATGGTGTTCAAGTCCATCAAAACATATCTCGGTAATTATGTTCCGTTTGTAAAGCGTAAGATTTTTTTGCATTTCGGCGTAGAGGAGCTTAGGTAGGTGAATTATTTTTTCGCCCTTTTTTAAATGGCCTTTTTGTGTCTTATTTTGGGATTAGCTCTCGGTGAGGGAAATTTAAATTTTAACCATCATTTTGCTATTGATGCTACCTCATCGTAGCTTTTAAATAATAATAATTATTTAATATTATTTTGTAGTGGGACACGCATATTGCTGTTTGAGAAATCCTTAGTGTCTCTTATTTGCGACGTGACATCACTTATACGTACCTACATACATTTATGTAAGGAAACGTCGGAACTTTCCAATGTTTAATTTGGAAAGTGGATTATACCTTTAGTTTTTCTCACTCATGTTTTCGGGTATACATGCCATTTTTAAATGGATCTGGTGTGGCGGTGACTCTGTTTGTGTGAATATTTAAGCATTATATTGTTACATATTAGTCATATTGCTCCCAGTCTATTCACCCTCTAATGACCCCTCTTAAGTTGTTCAAAATACATCGAGATGCCTCCTCGGAGACCCGAAAGAGCTCTCTCCCGCCGAGTGGTTTGGGTTTTTTTTGGGTTCGCTGCGCGTCATGACCAGTCCTCGCCTTCGGGCTTATTTCCTCGGCTGAGCCGATCGATGGTAAGTGTTGCCGTGGCACTTGGATCGCTGGAACCATTGTTCTTGGAACGGCGGCCGAATTTAGATCCCGAACTAAGCTCTGGATTTCCATTTAGCTAGCATCAATGTTTGCAACGATATCATCGACATATTTAGAAGTTAACTTCAATGCCGTCGGTCGCAGATATAAAAGGGAATCCATTGTCGGAGAATTTATGCGCCCTTCCGCTCTTGGCCCTTCACCCTCGAACGCTCTCATCGCCAGGTAGGTGAGTCGGCAAAAACAATGTGCATACAGCCAAAGGTTTTGTTACTACGTGTCAAAAAACTTTTGTTAGTCAGATATGCTCCACGTAAATTATTCAATGACTACAAATGACTATTTCATCCATAGGTTAAGCGTATCTTTGATTTTATCGTAATATTTATTGAGTACTTTTGAAATAATGCAGTTAAAATGCGTTAGTAGAGACAAAAACTTTTTCAGTCGCAATCCTAGCTAGAGCACGTAAATTACACCTACAGGGCTCATAAACTGCACAGTTTCAGGCGTAACTTGGTGGAACTGCATGTTTACGTAAAAGTAAAATAAAATACGTACTATGTATATTCCACACTATTTTTAATTCACCGACCCGGGTTTCGTCTTCTCCGTAGACATTTTCTGGGTCGTAGCGTGTTGTATTGGTGGATGGATATTAACGACCCAGAAAATGTCTTCGGAATAGACGAAACCCGGGTCGATGAATTAAAAATAGTGTGGAATATACAAAGTATTTTATTTTACTTTTACTTACCAAGCTCTACCACACTGTTTTTCCTATTACAATTATTCCAGAAATTATAGACTTGTATGGTCTTTGCAGTTCGCGGAAATTGATCTGATCGGCAGTTAATCGATCCTGTTTTTGATCTGAAGATGTTTTCAGCGACGCCAGAATGAACACCAAAGTTATTCAAAAAATTGAAATAGCGATGACGTCCGTCCCTTCCCGTCTGGGAATCCCTCCACGGCCTCTCTTAGCACCGCGATGCCCCGAGCAGCGTTGCTTGAGGAGGGGGCGGGGGGGTCTGATCCGCTCGAAATCCTCTGACCCGCCTTGGTGAGAGAACGGACGGCCCGTGTGAGGAGAACTCGGCGTGGGCTATTCTTTCTTTCGCCTTCACCCCTGCCACCTCCTGCTGCGAGCCGCCGAGGAAATTTCGCTGTGTGGGAAAAGAAGCTCCACTTCGCCGCTCCGTCGTCTCGTTTAGAGTCCTTATTCCACGGTTACGGTCCGAGGCTGGAGAGAGATGAGGGCAGAGGCAATGGCGTTTGACCCAATTGGTGTCGATCTGAAGGTATTGGCGCGGACTGTCTTGGGGGGGGGCAGTGCGTGGGCGTCCCGGGAGGTTAGCGACGACCCGCGGTAGGTGTGTATTCCCGTGTACGCCTCCTCCTCCCTCGCATCACCGCGACCCCCCCGCCCCTCCCCCCCTTGCCCCTCTTCCCTCCAGCGGCGAATTTTCGTCTTCGAGAGGACGCGGGTAGGGCGAATTCTCTCGATGTAGGTTTGATCCAATGGCCGAGGAGGGGAATGACGCCCCGGCGTTGCCGTGTGAACTTCCCGGACGAGAACTTGTTCCTGCGCCGCTCGGCCAGCCGTACTAAACGCTCTTATTTTTTAACATCACCGCGTTTTTGCAGAGAAAGATTGGATCGTCGGTGTTCGTTCAAGAACGCGTTTGGTGGATGTGTATACCAGAGGGGGGAGTATTCGGCATGGACTTGAGCTTTCATAATTTCCAATAAGATTGGTATTGGTAGGGGAGTTGTTTAGCCGTCCATTAAACCTCTAATGAATGAATCCCTAATGAATAATTCTGACTGTAGTTCTATTCTTGTTTGGAAATATTGCGATTGGAAGGACACTTTGAGTCGGGTGATACCGCGGAATCTTCGCTGTTGGATGGGTTCTTAGTGTGACGCATTGAAAACGTTGAACTAGTGTCGGTGATGGGTTATGAGCGTAATGGTTCCGATTATCGGTCGAGAAACATTTTATTGAGAGCAAAATGGAATGATGAAAACAATATTAATGGTAAACAATGGTAGACAACTGCTACAGTAGTTTTCTAGTTCAGTGGGTGGTTCGTCGGCCCCAGAAGTGCGCTTCACTCCCACTCTCTTCGTCCCCCCTCCCTCCTTCGAAGCACTTGCCCTGAACAAGCTCAGGGTGCCCATCCTAAAGCTTATTGTATGCCATCCTTGACATTTCTTTGGCCATTTTTGGGAAAAGAGTAGTCTTCACCTGACGCCAATCATTTAGTATGCCCATGGAGATTGCATTATTATTTATTTTTATCGCTAGAGGCCTTTCATCGAAGTTTGGCGGTTAGTTTTTGCGTTATTTGATCTTTGACTATTTTACATTATTTTCTGCGCTGTCAGATTTTGCGCTTTTCAGTCATCCTTTTTTTTCCAAATGTCGTTCCGAAAATCTGAAATCAGAAATTTTTTTATCTGTGGGCTCTAAGGGCAGTTAAGACTGTAGTTGAGATTATGGTCCATATTCGGTACCTCCACTACAGTCTCGCTTCCACTGCTGACGTACTAAAATCCCTGCAACGAGTTGAATTGGCGTGCATAATCTACCAGCAAAGGTAGTATTACTTCTCAGAGTAACACTGAAAACTGAGTTGAGATTCTGAATATGGACCAGAATCTCAACTACAGTCTCACTTCTACTGCTTACGTCTTAAAATCTCTGTTACGAGATCAAAAGGGTATACAGTTTCTCCTAGATATGGTCGAAGCGGTATGCGGCGTGTCGCTAAGAAGTAATACTAGCTATGTTGAGTGGAAGCGTCAGTAGTTGAGATTCTAAATATGGCCCTAAGCCTCAATTGTGATTCTACATCATTTTTATTCACTGCAGAAATTGAAGGATGCTTCATTCTAGAGAGTAATTCCAGTGAACTTGAGAAGAAATGTCCGTTTCCAAAACTAGCGTATGTTTCGTGGACCAATTTATCGGGCTCTGTTTGCCCTGCTAATGGGCTACAAAATATCTTGGTCAATTTCTTGAAATTGTGTACAAAGACAGCTGTAATTATTAATGGCACTTGGCACGACTGGCATTCGTTTATGGTGAAGTCATTAATCGGAGCCGTTGTTTCAGGAGAAGGAAATCGCAGTTATTTCCCTCGTCAGATGAGGAAGGAAGCGAGCGACGCTGTTCGGCCTCCATCCAGAAGAAAGGGGGGGTGGGGAGCAGACAATCGCGGTCACGGGCCACTCTGCTTCCTCACCTTCCCCATCTTCGCTTTATTCGATTGGATGCATCTCCAGGACACGATATTGAACGACGCCGTAAAATGCCTCGGTGTGACATTCTTACCTTACATTTTCTTCTCATGCGGATGCTCTTCCGGCGAATCATGTGCACGTGCGAATCTTTGGAAATTTATCCTATTGAAAGGCTCCTATTATTCGTCAACAGCTACTGAATTTCATTTGCAATGTCACATGTTACTTGGCCTCTTAGTTGGGAATTTTAAAAGCGTATCTACTTTTAAAACGTGACGATGAGATAATGTAGTGTGATGTGCTCTTCAGAATGAATACATTGCTTCGAGAAATCGTGGCATATGTGTAAATTGGCAGGGTCGCCGACGCAGCGCGGTCGTGTTTGTGCTCAACATTTATTTTATTTTATACCCGGTACTCATGTCGAAGGCTATCAACTTTCTTCTAGGTTGTAATGCAAACTCAGTTGCTGGACGAATGAACCGAACCGCGGTTCCTGTTATTCTTTTTCCGGCCTCTCTTTCCCCTATGATTGGAATGATTTCCATATCTCGGGGAATTTTCACACGCTACCTTGCACTTCCTTCCTTGGTTTCCTTCTCCGAGGTCGGTTAGCCATGTTACTTTTTTTCGTCTCAGGAATTTATTTCCTCTTTTTGCTCCAAAAGTCATCAAACATCTTCCCTTAGAGGCTTGGCGCTGTTGTGTATATGGTGTGCTGTTCGGAATATGTATATTGCGACGCCAAATTTTAGGAAGTAATGTTCAGTTCTATTTCACTGAAGTCGAGTTTGTCTTTCCCATTATAACTGGTTATCAGCAACATATTGATACTTCAGCATGAAAACCTTAGAACATGTTATCTGAAAAAGATTTTATTTTAACTTGGATATTCCAGCTTTTATTGCTTTATTGTGAATCATCTTCTTTGTTTTCTTTACTGAAAGAGCTTTATTTTAGTGTATATTTTTATTGTTTCACCGTCTGACCGAGTAGCCCTTCTCAATTTTCTGTTCCTGTTCGAGCCTTAGGTAAACATTTAGGGGTGTTTTGTTTGCACTTAAAAATATATTCGGGTTTTGTGTTGTCGAATCTGGAGGATTACGATAATGGCGCCGTGATTCCACTCAAACTATCTCTGTTTATACGACAGAAACGTGGTAGTGACGTAGCAAAAATTGCAACTCGATTAGAAATCACAATAAAATGCGATAATCAAAATCAATATATGGTCTGTTCTTGTTTTGGTCGACGTCTACCTCATAAAAAAACACGGATGCATATGATCGACACTTGGGCGCCACGTTATCCCCCAATTGATCGAACACCCGAAACGCATATTGCATGTGAGCGTTCATTCACATGAAACACAGGCCAATGTGTCAGACATTCAAACTCTGATATCAGTTTAAATATTAATAAATATAGTAGTCTCTAACGAAGACATTCGTGATGAAATGTTTTTGAATTCAAGAATCATGATTATTCTTTTGTAGAGTCCGCGGTGAAGTTGATTTCCTTGAGTTGTGGGTGGAAGCAAATTTTAGAAACAAATAATTGTAAGTAGGGTACATTCCATTCGTGTTTTTTTTTGCCGAAAACAGACATCCTGGACTTACCCGTTGGAGATATGCCGTCAAAATTATATTCCTCTGTACGTGTTTATTCCCGTATACTATATTGTTTAAAGCGTGTGCGTTTTTGGCATATTAATTCTCCTATCCCATTTTTATACTCCAGCAGTCTGACATAAAGGATTTTGCAATTGTAAGACGGTAAAAAATAGTGACAAAATCTTTTATCCTTTCCTTGCAGGTGATGGTCTAATTGGCTATGAACCTTTCCTTTTATAGCGCATATAAACCTAGAGTTTGTTCAGACCTTACTCATAGGAAGTGAAAGTAGGGAGCCTAGATCTATCAATTAGGAAGTGGACCGTGCTCTTGGGATTCATATGATTCTATTGTTCACATTCAATTCTGTGTTGTCCTCATAATCGTATTTTCTGTACTGTTTTATTATTACTATTAGTATGTTCGCAGTTACTCATCAGGCGACACGGCGGAAGTTAAATATCCAACAATTACGTAAATACGGAAAATCTCTAATAGGGAAACCAGCACGTGGATAACTGTTGTTGGCGCGATTCCACACTTGACCCAGTTTCCATGTGCTGCGCATCTGGGGAATTCAGCGATTTCCCCTGAAAAAAATAATTTCAAATTTAGGCGGCATAGAATTTGAATTTTAGGAAAATGTACACTTATGTGAAAATGTAGTGAAGTAGCTTCAGGATTAAGAATATGGTGAATGAAATTTTGTAGAAAGTAATCTATAAGTAGCTTTTGGAAGAAAAATGCAAGACGAATAGTTGTTACTGCGTGTGTGTGTAAGTGTGAGGAAGTACATGTAAAAACGAGCGAGGAGAAGCGCAAGGAGGTGAGCTCGGAAATAGTGAACATTTTCAAGCGTGATACGACTAGTTGGTGAACAAAGAAGCATATTCAGGGGATCGAATTGCGATTTGTGCTGGTGAAGGATTGGCGTGCGATAAAAATATTTTGACTTCACTTATATCGCAGAGAGTTGATGTAATCATGAAGCGTATCGGAGATTTAGATGTGGTGATCTATTATTTCTTTCAACGCCTGAGAAAACGTTCCTTCGCTTCTGTTTCTCTTTCGCGTCGAAATAGTTGAGGCGAAGGCTGATGTGGTCACGGTGGTGGTGATGCTTTGCACCAAAATGTGTTGGGATGACTGTTTTCTCTTCCTCTCGTTAAATTCTTAAATTTCGGTAATCACGATCTTTTACCGCAAATATTAAAATTGCGAGAGGCCTGAGGTGTTTTTCATGCATGGGACCGACCGAATGAGCGACCGTCGCAACTAATTACGGCGGAGGTGATATCATAGCCAGGGCGTCCGCCATTCCCAGTTGAGGATGTTTAGCGAGGAGTTGCCGCTCTCTCCGTGGAGTGCGACCCCTCCCTTCCACTCAGCCGATGTCGTCGTCAAAGCCTAGCTCTCTCGGGTCCTCTGATCGTCAATCAAAAATAATATGGCGGGCGTGCCTACCGTACAGCCCTTGTGTTCAACCATTCCTTCCTTATTGCAGTTCGACGTGGAATGGGTGCAATCACACGGAAGGATTGACAATGACGCGCTAAGTCACTGCAGATCTTCCGCGGCGAAATAAATATCCTTACGAAATAAATATCAGCCGAGCCGTCGTGTCAATCGTACCGCCTACGTATATTGAAAATTCCAAGATAATAATTTCAGTGATGACGTTAAAAATATTTTGCGAACTCCAACTTACTATTGTGGTGTGGACTATGATTACAAAATTAGAGAAGTTTATTGCTGAACTGAAAAAATTCAAAATGTCCTTTCTTCCTCGTGTATTTAGAGATATGAATAACGGTAAATATTCCCTATACGAGTGAATCAATGTATAGCATAGGTAGCTGTATGTTGGTTTAAGGACTTGAAGGTATCCCAACCAACAGCATGTTTTTGCATGCTTACTTTGCTTTTTTAAATAGTCCAGTTTAGACTAGTATATTAATCCTAATCCTTTTTTTTTGCATGATATGTAGTGCCTTTTTTAGTGAGAATTCACCCTCTGCCACACACCGTTATGGTGGCTTGCAGGGTATTATGTAGATGTCGATGTATTTATTGCAAGTTGGCGTTGAAGGTAAATTGTCCAACGCGTCATGCCATGAAAACCGCAAATCATGCACCTCGGTGCACAGAATTTTCCTGGAAGAAGCCCCTAGATAACATTTCTCCGAAAATTGTCTCCTTGTTATCTAAAGATCGTCATTGGTTCGGTGTGCGTGGCATTAAGGATCTGATCGCCTCAAGGAAGGATTCGCGATTCGTTCGTAATATACCATATCTTATTTTGACCTCTGGGTTAAATACTGCGAAGATGCACCCATTTGGAATGCAGTTCCATTCCATCAACATTCTCATTCGATTTTCAACATTTCCATCAGGAGGACGAATTCCAGTGCGTTTTACGCCACGAATGCGTGTCTCGGGGATCCGTTTCCCTCCTTGGTGCGTCCATTAGTGACGCCACTCTTGGGCGACTCGAGTCTGAACCCGAGATGGGGAGCGCAGCGGGGGAGGGCCTTCCTTGCTTCCCCCTCTCGACTGGGATTCGCTCGAAGGGGAAGGAAGGAGTCGCGGCGGAAGTTCGGGAGGCGACCCGTGGAGACGACGGCCCCACCAAAGTGGCAGAAATGCGCGGCAGGCCGCCCCGTTAAAAACGGGACGCTTCGCCTTACACGAAATTTAATCAATAGAGCGGAATCCCCCAGCCGCCTTGCCCGAAACCCATGAGTCGTTCGTTCTTGGCGAGGGGGGTGTCGCAGCTGTGTGTGTGGGAAGAGGCGCGTGACACTGCTGCCCCCACCGACATTCACTCTCTCGAAATCCACAGCGTCGGAGGGAAAACCCTTCGGTCACCGCGGTGCTGCCTCCTGGCGGGTGGGGAGGAGGGGGCTGATTCAGGTGGCAATCCGATTCCAGGGCATCGACGGCAATCGTCCGTGCTTACCGGTGGCGCACCACTTCAATTTTCTCTCAGCATGTTTGAGGAAGTGTTTCGAATCGTGCCAACTTTTCCTTTGTTTTCCGTGCGAAGGGTTATGTAGGAGGTATTCATTTGCGGCGCATCAACAGCCAAGCTATTCGCGCTTATCTCCGGTTTACCTTTTTTTCCTGGCAATGAGGGAATGATTTCAATGCCGTTGCAATAATTATATGTCAAAACGCCGTTATTTAGCTTATGTCGTTCCCGAAGGGCAAGGGGTAGAAACACGTCTCATAGAAGCAGTTGTTGTAATTGCACGTTTTGTTCTCCTAGCCGACAATGCTAGTGTCTTGATATCATCGGAATTTTAGTTTGGACTTAAGGTTTTTATTCTCTTGATGCTCAGATGATTTCATACCGTCTCCTACTTCACGTTACAGATAAAAGTACAAGTGTGGGACGCACGTGCCATTTTTTGTGTCGTGATTTTTCTGAAGGATAGAAAAAAAGTTGAAATCGACATATTTTAATTCGGAAGATTTCTGAAATTGAATGTACTTTGAGTGGGGGTGCTAAACCATTGCTGTTTCCACGCCGTTTTTGAACGCATTTCTAAAAAAATAATGTCGTGGCTGAAATGTCGTGTACCAAGCCTCGTCCTTGCATTTCGCTTGGTGGACATCTTTGGCTATATTTAGTTTCAATGGAATATTTGGAGGGAATTCTCATCGCCTCTACTGTCGGTCGTAACTCCTTAACAACATGGGAGGAGGGAATATGGATCAATCCTGAGGATCCTCCGGTGACCTCTTTGTTCGCTCTCTCCACATGGGCTATTGAAACACTACTATATCATGGCATGCCATCCATCAATGTATGTATGTATGTATGTACCTCATTAGGTCTTATAATTATCGGTCCTACTAAAATTTTACCAGACCTGGATTTTGATTTCCATTGCAGTGCCCAATCTTTTTCCTGTTATGAGCCAAGAATTACCTATATATATCAACCCACCTTGTGTAGATTGTCTTACAACCCGTTTCATGCTTTTATTTTTACTGCTGGTCAAATGAAAAATGGAAATTTTTCTGTAATACGCGAAGGTACACATTACATATTGTTCATGCATGACAAGAGATGATGAAATGTCAAAGATTATATATTTTTGTTTTGTTGAACAATTCTGTGTAATATAAAATGGCTTACGACGTGGACAGGTTCCTAATATATCAGGCGTAATTGTTACTAGGAGAAAAATGAAAACTTCTGAAGTCTGAAGGACTCAAAATGAGAATGTTGGTCCAATTATTGAGCGAAATAAATGCTATTTTTCCATTACTCGAGTTACTATGATAGGTGATAACTTGACGATAAGGGCGAAACCAGTGTATCCAGCTCAGGGGATTAAAAATCTGAAAGAAAAGCTTAGGTGTTTACATGAAAGCCATTCCTATGAAGGCACACCATGAAAAAATGAAAACTCTGTAATCGTCTTAAGTTTGAGTTCGCTTGTTTTCATATAATGTTGCCCGAAAACGTTCTTGCTGCCTAAATTGCCCACGATATTGAGGAATCCATAATCCTGATTTTAATGCACCGGCATTAAAACTTATTTTTTCCGGTTTACGGAAAACCTCGATGGTCGATACCTTGGTTTTGCAAGACTGTGTGTTTCTGTTAAAATCCGTTTTCCGGGATTCACCGCTAAGAGAGTGGATACAATCGGCTCCCAAGTCGAAGTGTTGCGAAATCGGCCAGCGATTGCGATAGAGCGCGTCCTCAAAAGAAGGAAGGCATCGCGCGCTTTGTTTCTTGCTCGACCCGGCGGGGGCGGGCAGAGGGAGGGACGGCACCATGTTGGGGGTGTTGTTGACAAAGCGCCTCATTATGCGTTGTTTGTGGGACTTGCATGCAGCCACGCTCGCAGAGTTCTCCAGGACGAGTAAATATGTGCACACCTGCGTTCTCGCGTCGTGGTGGCATTCAAGTCACTGTGAAGACAAGACACATTATGTCAAGTTCCTTCTCGCGGAAACTGATCTCGTGTTCTAAAGATCCTATCTATTCGGAAAGAACTCATATTCGTAGGGATGAAAATTTATGCCTGTTTTAGAAATATCGTGTATATTTTCAGGTATCAATGAAAAATGCGTGATAATATTTTTGGCGCTCGCTTATTTGGCATGCACGTGACGTTTCAAAATTGCAATCGCTGATCGAAAGCGTAGTGTGTGATTTTTATATGATTTTGTAAGAGGTGCTTAAAAGTCAACATCAGTGGCTGTTTTTTGTTTTCTGATTTGCCTGAAATATGCATATGACATTTCTTGTCTGTCATTATTTCGCTAAAAAAACCTATTGAGTTTATGTAATTAACTATTAAAATTTTAAGGAATATGAATCCAATTGTTTCGTCAGAAACACCGGAAAGTATTACAGAAGGCATTTTGACCCCATACTAGACCGGTCCACAAGAATAGAGGATCCGTCTTAATTATTAGCTAGAAGAAATGTAAAACAGCCCAATTTCTTAGTGTTAATGAGTAGTAAACGTCTTGCGTGGGCAGGCCATGTCGCCTGAAGTCTGATTTTGTTGTCCGGATGCTGGATTTTATTCCTAGTAGCAGGAGACCAAAGAAACAGTGAAAATTATGATTAGTGAATGGCAATAAAACTTTTTTTGGCGTATAAGTTCTATCGAAATAAATTTTATACTCAGTAAAAGATTTTCCCAAGCTTGTTACATTTGAGATGCACTAGTGCTGCCTTCAAAAGATAACTCCGTCATGAAAGCAATTCCAATAATGTTATAAAATCAGCTGCGCAATCGTTTTAGATTTGTTTTCAATATTATTATTGGTTTCGGTAGTAATAAAGCTGATACTGATGTAAAATAGGAATTAAACAGGAAAAAAAACTTGCGTTGTTCACCGTGAACATGAATATAGTGATACAAATAGTTGAACAGATGTCAGAAGCCAAGTCATGATTTTAATCCCGACCTTTGCAGTGAAAATATACCACCAAAATATTCTTCATCAACTATGAGCAATTAGCATAACATTTGCAGGTATCTTGGGAATAGTTTTCTTGGTTGATGATAAATATTATTTAATTTTAATGTGAACGCACATTTACGTAATTCAGTTTGTTATTTTTAGATTGATAAAAAGAACGTTTTTGGTACATTTTGTCACGGAAATAAGTTTTTACCTTTCCTTTACTTGAAACACTCGTCTTACTTGTTCGTTTTCTTTGTAGTCCTCTACACTGATGTCAATATTCACTATGCAGATTGGCATAGTGGGAGACTTGACTGCAGCGAGTAGCTGATAGAAGCTGGTGGAGGAAACATTTTGTTCATAGCTACGCTTGATCCTTAATCGCAATATGGCATTGATTGCGATATTGCGATGATGAACAGTTGACATTGTAGATCATGATATGTTGTACTCTACTCCCGATAAATATCTGCTATGATGTTAGGCACATACTCTTTCCCAAAAATCACCTACACATTGTACGAGATAGTCGTTCAGTATGTAACTTTAAATTTGAACGTGAGGCATTTTTGAGTATCTCTTCTTTAAGCTGTAAAAATTTTTTATGCAATTCCATTCTTATCGCATTGATGGCCAGCAATAGATACCTAATCTGCAATTTTGCATTTTTCCTGAGTCAGAGCAAATATAGCCCGCTAGCGTAGAGTTGATGCAAAAGTGAAACCGGGACATTGGTCCTATTGGGTGTTGTGCACCTTTTTCGCTAGGTTGCTCTGCTAAATTTAAGTGAAGGAGAGTAACCTGAATTCTTGTGGCGGTTGAACACCACTATGATGTGATTAATGAAATCTCTCTATTGTGGCATGAATGAACTCGAATGAATGGTATCGTGAATTCACTCGTAAGTTAAATTTTACCAAATTTTAGTGGGGAATGAACGGGAGCAATTTTTATTTGTGTGGCATGAATGGCTGTACTTTTTCAACTGAACATTGTGTTGTAGTTATTAGGCTTTCTTTGGAATTTTAAATGGGAAATCGACCTTGCATTTAATGTGTTAATCTCTTCTGCTTTGTGATACGGTGACGTCTATTTAACTTTCAATGGAGTCTGTTGTTTTGTTTGGCTTGGAAGTTTACATTTCCAGGTATTTCAAATTTTTGCGAAAGGAAGTGGTTATGATGGTGTGGTAGGTGCGTGGGCGTAAGCTGATGTTCCCGGGCCGATTCCGGCGGAGGCCTTTGAACACATACACCTAAACTGGCGTATTAAAAACCGGAGCGAAAGGTAAAGAATGAGGTTAAACTAACCTGTAAATAATTTTTGACATCGTTATATATTTTATTCTGGGGTAGTCCCGGAAAGCATTGAAACGGCTGCGAATATGTAATGCCAAAAATGGACGACATTTGACTTAACCTATCAATGTCCCTAGACCAGTGATTTGGCTGATACACAAGGCATTCACTTTGTTTACATGGACTAAAGAAAACAAACTGTCGACTTTAATGATTGGGTGGAAAAAGAGACGAACGAAGTATTAGTAATGGTAGGGGAGGAGAGGATATTGAGTGAAAAGATTAGGAAAGTGGAGCGGGTAATAAGCGGCGAGTGTGTTTTGAAGGCCGTGTTTTCGGGGAGAGCTTCGGGTAGGCGCTTAAGAGGGAGGGAAGACATTTGGTAGAAATAGTTGGGGGGATGATGTATGTGGATGTGGATGAACGTCGTGTGAACGGTAGGTGTTTCTGGACGGCGCTGGAGAACTTGTGGTAGTGCGGCTGTTGTTGAAGTTATCTGAGGGGAGGGGACCGACAGCTCCTAAGGAGTCATTTGCGTCATTCAGGATAACAAGTGCGTAATTGGTTAGAAGTGAGAGTTTCCTCGGAACGAAGGAATGGCGAAAAGAAACCTGGCGTCGGAATTAGCCTGCTCTTAACGAAAGGCGCCAAGAGGGCCACGGTTTGATCTCCAATCCGACGGACGGAGTACCAGACTCGGAAGTGTTATCCACAGGGCACTCAAGTAGGAACCGGTGTACAGATGGAAAAATCTACAACTACCGGAGTTCGAAACCGGGCCCCCGGGATGGAGGGCCAGCACCATAGCCACCACACCAACCTGATTCCCTTTTGAAAATGCATATTTCTCGTGTAAACCTACGTCAAACGGTGTTGACCGTCATTTTCAAACAAAGTGCTGCCAATAACGGTATTCTATTCTTCACCATCGGTATTATAAAGAAATCAAGCCAACTCGTGATGTGCTTGTGTGCTTGCAGTAAGTTCTTAGGCAAGTAATATTTTACCTTCTCAGCATGTTTCTTCCGTACCTCCGTCAGTTCTTGCTCTTGTAGAGATGAGGGAACAGAATATTATATAAACTTCTGAGCTTTGAAAAGCGCACATATCCGTTGGTGTGTTGTGTGCTCCTGCATGCCCACCTTTCCACCGCTACGTCTTCTTCAGATGCGGGGAACCCAGCATGAATTTTTGAAAATTACCCGCTCGGTGATTACCGAAAATGGAAATCAATGGGCCGGGTGGGAAGACACAGCGAGAGAATGACACGTGATCCATGGAGGGAGGGCGCGGGTTGCACTACCCACGGCGTCGTCGGTGAGGCGAGATTAAAGCGGCTGCTGCTGCTACTTCGAATCGATCACGTCCTCCTCCTCGCCGCAGAGTCTGCTCATGCGGCACCTGCGATGACCTGCTCAAGCACACATGTTTACATGAGCAAATTTCGATTTGTTGCGAAAGGGCATCGCCGCTCTCTGTCCTGAGAATTACACTCTTCTAGCCGGAGGTCCTTATTCGCTGTTACGTTCGAAATATTAGAGTGGGCCTGGGGAATTGGTTAGTTTGCATATTTATGGCGGGAAAAAATCTGTCCGCGACATCACCGTCCCTTTGTCGCATGAGGTTAGTCGAATTCAGGATCAGCTGTAATGGGATGGGGACGCGGCGACGTGGCAACCCTAAGGTAGCAGATTCGAATCATGCCTCGGGCATGGGTTTTTGTTTCTTTTTCCGCATTACAACCGATGCATCGTAGCATAAACTCTTGAAGGCGATGTTATAACGTCTACTACTTAAACTTAGGTGCTGAAGGAACGAAGTTCCAAGAAAATCAATTGTTATATTCACTTAGCAACTTCCAATAATTGTGAGATTTTTTTCTCCGAGTAGCCTATTCCTATGCCATTCTGAACATTAATTGATGGACCCTGGGGTATATTAAATCCCCCTGAATCTGTGTATCCCTCGAAGAGCGTGAGTCTCCGAGTTTATGTATTGGAAAATCCATTACTAATCGAAAGCGCTTTGTGTGACGTTTGAATGTTATGATGGACTCGTTATGGAACGTAAGTGGAAGCAAAAATTCTGCAGTTTTCCAGCGACTTGCTGTTCATGTGTTCGATGTTCCGGAGTATGTGCTTCATGATGGGGGAAGCGTTCCGCATTAGTGACTCCCATTTCTCAGAAGTTGGGCATAATATTTGTCATCGCTAGGTATGTACAATTGAAAGATTAGAAAGAGACGAGAATCATCCATCTTCCGGCTCAAGTTTCCATCCGCCTCTTCTCCTCGCTCTCCCCTCCATTTTCCCCCCCTAAGCCTACCCTCCCTCCCCCTCTCATTTTTCCGTCTTCCTCCACCGCCATACATCCTTCCCTTCCCACAATGCCCGTTTTACTTCCTACCCCCTCGTCGATCCTCCCCCCGCCTCCCGGGTTCCCCTCTCCACGCCACCCCTCCCCCGCCCTTTTCTGAAAAAATACCACCCGGACACTTCCCCCCCCTCATTCCTCTCCCTCTGCAGCCAGGTAGCGGCGTGGCTCTCGAGATGCGCTGCCACACCGCGCCCGCCCCGCTCCATTTGCTCCGCACGCAAACCATCTCCCTCCCCGTGCATCTGATTTGTAAGTTCGCAGGGTGTTTGTGGGGTCGACGAATAGAAGAGGTTTCGATCATGCGCTTCAACCGTGCAGACTTCTTTAATCGCGTTGACTATTTAATTGGTATCATTTAAAAGTAGTACTCTCATGCCCGGAAGTTCAGGCACACCGTTTAATATGCGTTCGCTTGGAATGGAGTGAGAATGAACTCCCACTTAGACTCCTAGAAAATTTATCAGCGTCCACCGGAGTAGTAACCTTCGCCATTGTCGGGTATTAATCATTAGGGAATCGTAGTGTTAGATAAGTAGGTTGACCCTTAGTAATGCTTGCACATGGTGTTCAGCATAGCAGATTTTCGTAGATTCGCCTCGATCACCCTTTTCCGGTCCCGCATTGCGCTCGTGCTCACTGTCCCGCCACCCTCCGTTTTGTCGTCGCCCTGTATCCGGGCACCTTTCCATCCGGGCGGCCCAAGCGGGTCGGTACGTGATGAGCGGCGGCGCAAGTATTTCCCCGTTTCCTTCGGCCCCCACACTCCCGGCGCCTGAAGCGACGGCGACGCTCGTAAAAACGGAAGGGGAACTCGAAAAAGGGGAAGGAACGCAATGGCTCGCAGTCGTCCTTTCTCTCCGGCCCTGGCGAGGGCGACTGCTCCGCGCGGATGCCAGGGGCTGTGCGCCTCCTTTCGGCCTCTCCGATTATCATCCCTCTTTACTCGCCTTACAAAATGGCGCCCCCACCCAGCGGATGTATGTTCGCCCCCCCCCCCCTCCACCCTCCCGGTGGGGCGATCCCCGAGCCTGCAGGAAAAATGAAGGTTGCCTGCCAACGCTGGATTTAAATTAAATAGCATCAGTCGAACTACCCGTGTAAACAGTGGAGGTGTCCGTAGAAGTTCAACGCTAGTGATCCTGCTGCGTTTAGATGTAGAATCCAATGTAGAGGAAATCGTCTGCAGTAATCATCTTTGTCTGCCCCTCTCAAAATGTTGTTTCCGCGATCATTTTTCAACTTCCTATTTATCTTCGCCAGTGTTGAATATAATTTAAGTATAATTTAGGTAAGGACCTAAGCTTTTCCCTAAGATCAAGGTGCCCTAAACCTCAAATCCTTTTCGTCCTTAGTATGAGGAGTGGCCAAAATGTGCAGAACAATGCTATTTACGGCCAGTGAAGACAGGGGAATGCGTGACAATGAGATAAAGCCACCCTCTCATAAGTCTAACGCGATCAGGAAAGGCGATGTTCGCAATAGAAGACCTCATGTATCAATGGTATTATGCAGCGAAAAATAACTGAATCCGTTTTCGAAGTGCTATTATTTTACATTTTTCGCCCTGTAGTGCGGAATATTTCGTATTTTTCAAGGGTGGATACATTTTACAACGATTATGAATGGTGTAATATGTAATACCTAGTAGTATGAGTCATTTCGAAAGGTGAGGCATTTGTGCATTGTTATTTGATGCTTTGATAACATTACTGTCGTGTCGGAATAGCCGTGAATTGATCTGATTATAAAAAAGCACATTTTACACAAAACGTATTATTTTTGTTATTCCCATGTTAAGAGGCGTGAATTTATTAATGAGATGTGTCTGTATTATTGAGGTCAAGGCCTTACAACTTTTGTGAAGATGGGGTTGGCAACACGTTGGGATATATTTTTACATTAGAATGCATTGAATAGTGTATAATTTGTTCATTTAAGTGCTCAAAAATAGTTTAAGGTACGCTAATAACGTGCGTACTTATTTATTGAAAGAAGTGGACGAATGTTAACTATTTAAGGGTCATTTTACAATTTAATTTCTTGGAGTGAATCATTTTTGCAGCATAAATATCGTCATAATTGTAATGAGAATGAAATTGGTGTGCAACTTCACAAGACATTGGAAATATAACTTACACTTCGGTTTTGTCATTATATTAGAAATAAAACTTGATTGTGACCCACCTGTGATTTGATAACATATTACATGTGACTTAGTGAATAAGGAGGTGTCAAGGAGATGTGTTGGAATTTAAACATGTTAACAGATAAAATAAAAATTCAATTTGCCGCGAAATATAAAAAAAATCCATTTTTAGTTTATCCGTAAACGTGACTTACTATTATGATGTTCGTGACAAAAAGTTTCATAAATGCACACTTCTTGAGCAATTGTCTTCTGCTGGCTTACGTAGTCATCTTAGGAATGCCAACCAATCGCCTTAGCTACTCCAAGAATCCGTAATTCATTGTGCGGAAGAATGGTCGAGGAAGAGATGAATATTGTCTTGCATTGGGTTTCTTCTCTCAAATAAATAAGGTAGATATGGTGAATCGCTTTTGTATGAAGGTTAAACCCTCTATACAAATGCTAAATAGTGAATATCTTTCTCTTTGATGATGCTTGTCAATTGCTCTGAGAAAATGAAAACACATTGGATTCTCGTTGTAAATGACTTTTTATGAAAACCCTACTACCTTGGTTCGAGGTGCGAATGTGCCACATTAGAATAAGTTATCTGCTGACCGTTTGTGTGACAGCCATCCTTTGTGGTTGTTAGTGCGTAGAAAACAATTTGATCGGCAAACGTGTACATACTAGTCGATATATTGTGCTGTGAACTGGCGTCTACCTATTTCGACTATAGCAATTCGGGCTTATGCTCTTCGTGTCCGCCCGCAAACAGTTGGCGGATGGAAGACAAAGTGCCCTCCCCTTCGCCCCTTGTCAGGCAACACAGGTTTCACTTTGCACTCTCTGTCTAGCCATTGTGGTTTGCAATCTTGAGCCTCAGTCCAGGCGCCATTTACCGAATTATTGAGGTGTACACGGAACAAGGGCATTTTCTTCCCTTTTAATTCCCATCTAATTACCTTGCTGGACTCCCAATGAGATGTCAAGTGAAAAGTGAACGGGATAGTTGGTAGAGGGGCGAGAAATCGAATCAAGAGCAATACCGTGCAAACGTGCACCTGTGGAACGGTGACCCCTGTGCGGGCCGCTCACAACTACGTCCGGTGCGTGGAAAAGGGAATGTGAAATGAAAAAATATTATTGTTAGGTGTATACAAGTATGTATGGATGCATTCGCCATTCTTCATCTTTATCAAATGGCATCATGCCTGCGAATGAATTATAAGGATGCCAGCACGTCGAATATTTCAAGAACACATGACATTTTTAAAATTTTCACCATATTACTAATCATCTTCCTGCATTATTTAACAATGTTGGCACTGAAGATCATGCATCGCAAGTGTACTCACATATTTATCGTCATTGTAGAAACCAATCAGTATGGAATAACAGTGATGACTACTTCGAATCTATTCGGGTTTTCCATTGTCACTCTTTCCGCCTGAACATCTGCAGTGAAATATGCTACTGAATCACTAATAATTGAATATTAAATGTTACTGACCTCCCATACCAAGGGACCGAGTTCTAATCCAGTCTGTGAGATATTGTTTGTTGGTTAATCAGTCCCTACTTGAGTGCTGCATCTTGGGAAGGGTATCTTTGGATCGCTCTAACGGTACTATATGGTGGTGGCCTCAACCGCAGGAGAGAGTGCCTCCGCTAATCAGGATTAAGTGTGAAGTTTCCAAAATCCCTTATCTTTTAATCGGATTTCCATTTTTCCGTGCGATCTTTCATTAGGCCCAGTGTGCAGCGTTGCTAATAATTCTTAAAATTCTGCAGTCCGTGACGAATTCCTGTTTTTATAAGCGACAATAAACCGCGTCAAGGTCAGGGACATTCCCCAGGCATAATTAAGTTTTTCTCAGTAGGTCGCTTTACACGGCACTAATTTCAGTACTGAAGATGGATATGTGTTGTTTTTATATTCAAGTGCTGAACACATTATTCTTGCGTCAATGTGGTAGCTTGTATGCAGAAAGGAAGAAACCCCGTACCAAACTTCGTTAAACATGAAACCCCACCATTAGGGATATATCCGTAGATGTCTCACAGACCGGTAAGTTTAACCATCCATTCTGGCGATTTCTGACAAAAACTGAATGTTTTTTAATAAGAAATCAAAATAGAATCACAGGCAATATCCATAAAAATCAAAATATTCGCTCCTTCTGTAATCATTCCGGAGTATTGATGGAAGAATCCTTCCTAAGATGAGACGAACAAACGGCTGCAATATTTATATGCAGCGAATTTCACGATATCACTCCGCTTTATCGATTCCAGCTCCGCCTCCGGTATTTCCTTGAAACGGTATACCCACCTGTGATTGGTAGTTGGATGCGATACTTGGATGAAATATAAATATCATACTTATTTCTGTTTTCAGTACTGAAAAGCGAATTCGATGACTTTTATCCCATACAGGAACCGATTTTGAGTATGCTTTATTTGGTTCTATTTTCAGGACCGAAATGAGTATCGTGTAAAACGGCCTTGACGGTTATTCAGTGGTAAACCGTAAAATTACATGTTGGGTTGCATCGTAAATCACCACGCATTGTTCGAACCGGCGGTATGTTGTGCTCTGAAGCAATGGCTACTTATGTGGTTGTTCTGGTTGTCGTTCACTAGTTTTCCACCGCTACACCTACCAACACCCAGTCATCTCAATCGGTCATAGAAGCTATGCAAAGAAATGACCGATTACCTAGTCGCATCGTTGCGAACTATGTAGGTTGGCTGTTATAATGAGATTTACTAGACTAATTGTTCTCCGGGTGCCTTGGACCTTAGATCGTCTACAGTCTTTTTCTCGTCATACAGACGAGAATTTATATCTTTCACCATCGTTTCCCTCAGTCACTGCCCCGTGGCCCTGCGCCTTTGATGACAATCATCGGTGGGCAAGTTTCCTTTGCCCGGACTGTCGTCTGCTCTAGAAGACCATTCCACCAAACAATTGGTCACAGCGATCGCCGAGGGGAGAGAGAATGAAGTGACGTCGTTTGGTTAAAGAACGACACGTTGCGTCGGCGTTGTGCGAGTCGTGGGTGGCATTTGTAGCGGCGTGGCCGATCTCCTCCCTAGTGTTGACTCATTGCTCGTGGTTTAAATTTTCTTGCCGGGTGAAAAAGTGCATTCGCGTAGCAACGCTCACATGTGTCGTTCGTATTATTATTATTCGCTTCTGCTTTCCTACTCGGAGGGCGGGCGTGGGCCTCCCCGTTCTCCTCCCATGCCTCACCCCATGGCAGTCGCCGCCCCTCTGCACCTCGCCCACCCCTCCTCGTCCGTTTTTAAGCTCCCCAGCCCATCACACTCCTCATCCCTCCTCCCCCTCCACCCTTCCTCACTCGACTTCTCACGACAGCCTGCCTCCTCCGCCGCCGAGCTTTCGAATGCCAGTGCTTCGGAACCGGTAGAATTCTTCGTTTCCCACCGCCGCTACCCGTTTCCTTTCGTTTCTCGACGGTTCGCCATCTTCTTCGTGGTCGTCGCTTCACCCACGGCGTGGCATCCTCTATTCCCGTTGCTTCTTCAGTCTCCTTTCTCACTTCCTGTCCTCTTCTTAAAGTGCTGCGGAAAGAGGGAGAGAGTTTGGAACCGAGCTGTTTCTTACCGGAAATGATGACTTGTGTCGTCGATTACGTCGGAAATCCGATAAAAACCTCGTGTGCCTTGCTTCGTGAGTGATTGATAAACTATTCGCACACAATGCATGACGTAATATTTGCGCTATGTATTTTTTTTTGTTATTAGCCCCTGCTATTAATATAAAAAATATGTTTCAATTCTAGTTCTTAGCCTTTTTTCTTCTTAAGTTCAAATTTAGCTTTATCTATTTGTTTCTCTTTAAATATTGAGCCACATTAATTGATAATCCTACTCTCTGATGGCTGGAAAGATATTTGGTATCAAAATGTTTTTCATATTGGTCTCGTAGGCTAGTGCGGGTTGGTATCTCGTTAGGGGTGGCGACACACTGAAGCCATTTTCAACATTTAAGATTGTGGGTAGTAGTTGGTTGGCGTGATCTTTGTGATTAGTAAATAGTCTAGGTACTATTAAATATTCCACCCGGCGCACAGTGTAACAGGATCGCTAAAACGTGGCTATCGTGAGCTAAAGTTGTTTAATCAAAGCTAAATTTTGCGTGTATTAGTTATCGAGATCGCTGACGAATCTGAAACCTAAATTGTAAAAATTATAAAGTTCGTAAATTTCGTAATAATTTTTGGGAAAGTGGATAAAGAAAAAAGTGTTAGCAATGTGAGAATGGGTGAATCTCCGGTTATTAAAACTTCTGATTCTGAACGTGAAATAATTATAACTTACCAACGGTTTCTCGTACAAACGAAACAGTTCGTAACAGTGCAGCATAGATGGACGTACGCGTACTCAGCGTTCCCAATATCAATGTAATCCCGAAATCCGTACCCCGAGCCCTTTCAATATCATGATTCGGTGGGCGAAGATGGAAGGAGAGTGGGCCGGGTGACGTCTTCTTTGAAACGTGTGCAATGCGGTGTCGCGATGCAAGTGACTCCCGCGTTTGATCTTGAGCTGTCGTTGGGCGGGCAGGCCCTCTTGTGGATCCATGAAATACCGACCTCTAGAATCCATAATTGATGAAGCAGAAAGTATTGCTTGTTGTTTAACGCAATTAAATCGGTGTCGCTATTTCGGTTGATTTCTCGGCGTGATGATCAGTCCTGGAGGTAAAGCTACTGTTGCTAGGGAAACCAAGGAAAGGAGCTTTTTAAAGGATTCTTCATTGAGTCCCACTCATTCTTCTCTCTATTCATTGTAATTTGTGGGTTCAGACTAATATTTGGGGACCCAGGGGCCGCAGAAATGGGTCCCCTTCATTAAACGCAGCCCTCATGCTGAGAATGACCATTTCGGGAGAACATTTTAGGAGTACCAAGAAACCAAGGTTATTAATTACGTTAGGTCACCAGTATTACTGTCAAGATCGGATCTCAGGTCTTCTTTGAAACGTTACATCTGTGTAATAAGGCGTTTCCAATCGATTAGCCCTAATTTTGTCGGCATTTTGGGTCAGTTCGTAGTTCGTACTTTGGAGCCACAGCAATGATTGAGACGGGCGTTACTTGGCCCGAGGTGTTGTAACTTTGCAGAATGCCATCAGTTAACTTGTGCTCAAAACGGCGAATGGAGAAATATGAAGAGTCATTGATACACCATGGCCCGTCCACGGGGCTTACGCAGCGTGTGTGTGACATACCGGGCAATAATGATCGAATCCTCCCTCATTGTCGCTTCTTCTGACAGTTGCGCACAGAGAGGTATGATACGGCTTTTTCTCGTCGGGGTGAAATGAGCATTTCCACGAGATGACGGCTGGCGGTCGTTTTCTCAGAGCATCGCGGCGAGAGCGGGAGGGGGGTTCACCCTCCATTGCCGCCGCTGCTTTCCCTCCACCGCCGTCTTGGGAGGAGAGAGCGATGGTCCCGGATCGAGTCACGCACGCAGCCGGCCTTCACACTAGAGCCCTCCCGGCCGCGCATCGCGTCCATGCCTGGAAAAGGAAATAATCCTGCCGTTGTTTTTTTTTTATTTGGGCTGCCCCCCTTCACGGCTGGCGAAATGGCCGGCGCCCTACCTCTGCCCAACGCTCTGTGGAGCTCACCTGCAGTGAAACATCCGTTCACCTCACTGCGACTTCATCTCTCGCGCAGATTATCCGCCCTTCGCCGAGGCACCTCGCGAGCGCTCCACGATTCCGCCAGGTGTGCGAAAATGCAAATGTTAGCTAATTGATAGTTTCGCGGGTTCGGCTAGCCTCGGGAAGTCTCGACTCCGAACTTGTAGGGATGTTAATGTCTAGCAGTAAATTATTTTAACAAATTATGTTGCAATACTGCAGGTTTCAACGCAATAAAAAATAGTTCCCTCGGAATAAGTTTCATGTGATGTCTAGGAGCTTCGCTTTGGACACTTGGCGTGAATAGTTTCGAGTACTTTCGCCAGTGTGTTCTGACGCTCATTTCCAGCCACGGGCAAACCGTTAGTGCATGAATTGGATTTGAAGAATAAGTTAATCATGACAGAGATTACGCCTAATCTTTATGAATAATATTACAGGAGACAAATGCGTTTATCCGCCATTTATTTTAGGTATTTACGAAACTCTTTGGAACTGTGTATTGGCCTTTACCCTAGGATAAGTAAAAGCAGGAGACACACATCGATGCCTCGGCCGGCCCCCGGGTGAAAAACCCTCTGGGGCGGGATTCGAACCCGCGACATTCGGATTGACAGGCGAGGAGTTAACCCCGCCTCCACCGGGGCCGTCTGAGTACCGTGTGAGCCATCCACCAACGGTAGCTAGGGTACGGTAATCTTAACTAACGTGAATATCGTCCATATAGGATGAGAAGTAAAAACTTTAGCGTTCCACAGGGTAAAGAGATTTATTCCGACATGTTTCACTTCACTGAAGCATCATCAGGTACATGTGAAACAGCGAAGTTTTTACTTCTCATCCTATATTATGGAATTCCACAAAGTCTTGGCCTCTACCATCCACTGCGTGAATATCGTCCCATGCTAATGGAGGATGAGAAACTTGTGCTGCTCTACGTCGACTGATGATGAACGCGCCAATTTCATTTTTGTATTTCACTACGAAATTTTAGCTGTGGGGTGACAGCTTGTTGGATGTTTCCTCGTAGAAGTGTCGCAAAGTGAAAAGCTTATCCGAGGTCATGAAACCGATCAGGGTAACAATGTAGGCAGCCCGAGGATTGCAGTTCGAATCCCTCCTCGGGCTTGGAATTTGGCATTTGCCTTAGGATTAAGATGATAGTAATGTGTTAGACAGTGCGTTGATAACTTTGCACTTTTAGCTCTTGAAAACATATTGTACTGCTACCAGAACCTAAAAAAAATTGACTGCCTACTAATTATCCTATGTTGACATCTATTGATCCTACCCCTTATGACAAAAGAATTATGGAAATACAGTTTTGTTGTTTCGGCATACTATCGTTATAGTGTAAAGTTTATTATGAATTGGAGTGTAATTTATGCCTTCCATCTGCGTCTATATATTTGAATTATTTTTGAAAATACATTGGTTGTTGCATTATATATGTAATCTGTGAAGAATTTATTTATCACTTGTATATGATGGAATTTCGTGGCAAATTATTAAAGTGGTGGTCACTTTCTTGTCTGTCTTAAGATAATGTCTCTGGTGTAGATTTTGTTGCACGTTATCTTAGTGCAACTTCCACAGCGGTTGTTGTTATATCTACGGTCATCATGTTGTCAGGCACGGCAATGTTTTAAGCCAAAGTGCCGCTCAACCGTGCTTATCTCTTTCTGTCATTGAAGCACTCTTTTCTCCTTTGGTAGTTAGTCCCACTAGATAGATTGTTGGCATCTACTAAGCATGGTTTCCATTTTTGTTTCTTGGACATTGTGAAATTAATTAAGTTCCGGTTTCATTATATTTTGACAATTAATATTTGTAACCCTTTCATATTTACTTTTCACTCATCTTCCGCACATCGGAGTGTGTTGTGTCTTTTTTGTCCCAATCCTGAGCTTCAATAACAATTAATTGACATTTCAAACACGCTTTTTTCAACGTTTTAGCGATAAAGTTTGCTTGTGACGGAAGGTTTCATTCAATTAAGAAGGATTACTTCTATTATATTGTTTAGTCACCTTAAGTATATTTTGTCTCAAAATCAGCGACCACTGAGCTATAGATTTTTCCTTGATGTCTTTTTGCTACATGTGCAAGATAGACCGTTTACCGATTGTTTTTGCAAATTTTTTGAGGATTAATTAAACACTTCTTTCGTAGTCATATTTAAAATGCACGCAAAACTATATCGTATTCGATGTAACGCATGTGGCTAATGCATTGTTGTTGCTTTTTGGCGTCAATAGACCTCGTAATAAAACATTTGAGGTATTATATTATCTGTAGGGCTCACTTGAGCGTAGGGTTTATACTTGTAATTAGTATGTTTCCTATTTTTGCAGGTTTCACGGCTGGGATTCGATGTCCGCATGGTAGGTTTCGCAGTAACATCAAAAGAAAAGTTTCGTAAGTTTTCATTTCAGGAGAGGTTCAACATTGCTGTCGCTGTTGATTAGTATTTCGCGTGCTTTCATTCTTCTTTTTGTCAATGAGTGGTAGCAACTCCACTTTCCGAATATTATCACAGAAGTTGATTACGGTTTGGATATATCCAGATACCTAGGTACATTTTATTTTCCTTGAGGACCTCGAATTTTTATAATAGAAACTCCTGTTCTTTCACCTGTAATCATTCTTCTTTTTCTTTTACCGTTTCTTCCTCAGTTTATTTTGGCTCTTCAGATAACTCTATATTACTCCATTTAGTCTTCTTTATATGTCGAGCGAGCGATATTTTAATTTACTAATCCGTGTTGTTTTTGAAATTTAAATTTGCTGTTCTTAGTTTAATGTCCATTGGTTGCCCCGGGTACGAGAGCAAATGTGTTTCATGCGATAGAAGCAGAAGGCCCTCCAAATTGTTCTTAATCTTTCTTTTGATACTATTAACTGTGACTATTGGTTGCTTTATGTATCATCCGTAACCGGCTTTCCCTAAAACCATGCTTCGCGGTCTTAAAAAGAACGAATTCTCTGCTTAAGTAATCTGTTGGAAATTGGCATATGTGCACGTAGTTGCGTCTCTTTATCGGATGAGCGTTATCATCTAAATACTCAATGCTGCCAAGTACCTTTTTGTATAATCGACACTGGCATTTCCTTGAACCCACAAAGGAAAGAATTCCCAAGTTCATTTTTTACGCTTCCCTACTTCCATGAACTAGTGAGAATGTCATTCGTCGTTTATAACGCATTGCTCACCCGTTGGTCATGTAGAAGGATCTATCCCTCTCCGAATGGACAAGAGTGAGTTGGGCTGATATGAAGGTGTTCGAGATCCCATGCACATCTGAGGAGGCTGCGTATGATCTGTAGATGCATTTTACTGAGGAGTCGAGTAGTCTTTTCAAAACCTAGTCAAAGAATAACGGATTTAGTTATAATTTGTTCGTGACTTAGAGAGAGCTTCCTTCCATTTCGAGATGGCCGTAGATTGAGGCATGAGGAATTCGTGCCCCACATTCGTGAAGGATCGCTCGAATAAGTTCGCTGCGTGAAGATGGGGAGCAGCCGGGGGAGGGGGGGGGGGATTCGGGCCATTGGTCCGAATAGTTCACGCCAAGTCGCGGTTTTAAAGAAGAGAGGGCTGGCAGCGTGCGAGATGTTGGAACACCGCCCTCCAACTCTCCTTGCTGCGATGAGCTCTCATGCGGCTGTACCTACCACTTCCTCGGCGCTGATGTGTAGATTTCGAAACAAAAACATTTGCATATTTTGGATTCGGACGGGATGGTATAATAATAGACCGGTTGGGAGGGAGGTGCCGTGCTCTCCCCCTCCCCTCCCACTCCTGTGCGAGCGGTCAATCCCGCTGGCCGTGAGATAGAATTCGTCGGGCTGTTCCTCGAGACCGCCTGTTTCCGCTATTCAATGGCTTCGGTTGGGGTACATCTCGGACGCGTCAACCTTCTCCCGCCACCACTGTGCATTGGAGTAGCGAATAAAAATCGATCATGTCTTTCAAAGTATTCTTACATTTTGGATGGGATGAATAATAGATATTTCGAATATTAATCATAGCGCGAATATTCGAATACATAGATTGCTAGAAATGCAATTGAATTGTCAAATATTATCTATTCTGCTAATGTATTTGTTGCAGTTGAAGTAAAAAGCTACAACTCGATTAAATTAAAAATCGTTCTAGTTTTCAAATTTATAAATAATAACATAAATTGCTACCAATTATGGACTGTTGAATACATTAACGTTTATAAGCGTTAATAAGTTAGCAGAAAGTGTTAATATACCTTCTAGTTCTGTCCAGTTTTGAATCTAACGTCAAACAAATTCAAGTAAATTGAAAATATACGGAAAAAATTAAATTTGGCATATTAACCTCAGATCTGACAGAATGAATGTAATGAACTATGACAAGGTAAACGTTTTTCATGTAATTGACGCGGAATTCGGTAAGGATATGTCAGTGTAGTACGTCGAGACCACGGACTTTGAGAAGCTCTCTTCCAAAGAGTAAACCAATTTTGGTTTACTCCTCTGCAGATTCAAGTTATCAGGGGCGACTTCGTGGAAGGGCAGCATCATCACTATCGAGAATAAACTTTGTTACATTCTCAATCTTGATTCTACAGGGGTACTACAGTTTCGCCTTAGCGGTATCATCAGGTACATGTGGTATCATTCATACCATATGTATTTATGTCATGGGATTTATTTCGTTTTGACCCATGAAGTGACTCCATATTTTTGACTGGAACTCCTCCCATGGAACGTGCCTACATGCGAGCACAAAATAATGAAACAAAAAAGAACGCCAGCGCAACGCCGCCTTAGGAACATTCTGATAGACACAGGGAGACGAACGAGTCATACGGCCTGAAAGGAATGCTCGCCAACATTCGAAGTGTAGATCCTGTGTATTCATCTCTTGAACAGTATTAGCAACTAGTTTGCCTCGAATGAAGGGGTTAATGTTGTGGAAGGCTTTTAAAAGTAGTTCGTGTAGCTCGGTGACTTGCCACTGACACACACTATCTCTTAGGGCCCTTGCCACTCGGACGTTCCTTTGAAGATTCTCCGCTCGGCTTTGGTCGTGGGTCGAAATTTCTGCTCGCCTCGCAATGAGGCCTCGGCCTCTCGTCAAAAGGGTTGTTCGAAAAGGGCTTGAGAGTTATGCATTACCATGCATGTGGCAGTGGAGCAAAACTATTTGCAATAAACGACTATTAAAACCAGTGAGAAGCTAATTATTATTTAGTTGCCTACGTCAAATGGATTTCTACAAAAAGTTAGGGTCGAGGGAGGAGAAGAACGGGCAATGTGGACGGAGTAATGGCGGGTATTAAGTATCCGGAACTAAAGGAGGACATAATTTGGGAGATAGGAGACGTGGGAAGAATTAATTGCATTAACGGGAAAAATACTAAATGATGACCTATCTACTACGGTCTATTTTTTCATGATATTTTTCGTTAGGATGACGTTCGAAAGTATAATTATATTCGTATTTCTGGAACGTTTCGATACTCCTTTTTAGTATTTAAAAGTAGTTATAAGACGAATTTTTATGTTATGCAAATTTCGGAAATCAAGGCCTCATATTACAAACCTCAGCAGTAATATAAAATTTTTACTTTTCATGATGACACTTAAGTTTGGTTTGTATACAGAAAGATTCACGCTTATACTCCCTGAAGTCACGTAAATTGTGTTTTCGGCCACTTTGTGTCAGATAGACTAATTTGGATGACCATGTAACTTTATGCGTCGAAGTTGGAATTAGTAGATTCCCTCATAGCTGGAGACCTGTCATATATGTCTAAGACTGACCATTTTTACATGTGTCTTCTATCCAGTGGCATGCGGTGTCAATTATCCTTGGGTAAGCGCTCGCACATCAGGGAAGGTATGCATCCCGCACGTCACTTGCGTAACCTCAATTAAAAACTAAATGCCTATTACCGAGAATGGCATTCTATTTAAATTATTGAATTGTAAATTAAAACCGGATAATTTGGTTAACCGTCTTCGATGAACATAAAAATCACATTTCAGCACGTTCATCAAGTATCTAAAATCGGTGTGTCAAAAATCAGTGTAGCATTCCCAAAATGTTTTCTCATCGAAAACTTTCTTGCGTAGAAACTATTGGCTTTCTTGCTTGAGCCATTCCGAAAGAAAAACATGTCTGCGTAAAATATCTAGTGATATCTATTCCATGTGTAGGAATTCCGAGTTCGAATTCGCTGATTTTTAAGATACGACTCACCTACCAGCACGATCTCTGAGTAGGATAGATAAAGAACACCGCTCTGGGTTTGAGACCTTATGAGTAATTTGGCATGTCATTTCCATAGCTTGCCTTTAGAATTATAAAACACCATAAATTAAATGAATCGGTCAAATCCATCGTAATCAATATCTTGAAACATGATAGTAAGTTTAGAGGACGTTGAATGTTCACAAATTTATATTGGAAAGGTATGTCAAGAAATATACTCTTTTACTTAAGGTTAAATACAGGATGCAGAAAAGCAATTACATTTAATCTATAAGATTATTATATATAATATAAAGTATTATGTGTAAAATAATAAGCGGTGTTGTAAAATCGAATGCATTGCGGGAAATGCCGTTATACATTTCACGCAATATTGTTACTTCAGAGAGGTCACCCACTGATTTGCAAACAAATGCGAGAATATAAATAGGCAAAAAAGCATTCACCAGTCTTGTCCTCCTTACAGTGAAAACTTCAATGAAAAGATCTATCGATATATATATTATTGAAAAGTCTATCCATATGTATTATTGAAATTATTTGGGGGTGGGGGGCGACCGACCACAGCGCTCCCTTCCCCCTGGATCCGCCCCTGTTCAGGCCTTTCAATTCCCCAGACTTGACTGCTGCCCCATCGTATGTCGGAGCAACTAGTTTTTCTTTCAGTCTATAAGAATTAATTATATGCTTTGTATGAGAAAATAACGCATTAGCAGACACATCGGCACTCACATCAGTGAACGAAATTAATCATTGATGCACTTCCGAGGCGTTATCGTGGAAGTATCTTAGTGTTGTGGATGGCTGGGATTATTACTGATATCTGAGGTTTCGTCTAGAAATAGCGTCACATAAATTGCGCTACCTGTTTCTCTTATCTAATTTTCCAAAATTGTCCTGATAGGTATTATCAAGTGGTTTTTAATGCGTTTTGTTCTTCCTCTGAAAGGGGCTGCATTCACGAGATGATGTCGTAAAGCTGGGTCATATTTACTGATACGATTTAAAATTGTAGTGTAAAAACCCTTTTACGGGGAGTCTTCAACCTCACTTCCTCTTAATGGAACTTCTTGAATGGGAAAAAGGCACATTGTGTCGATTAATTTCAACATGATCACTCTGTTCTAAGCCCGTAACGTGTTTCATTATGCCGCTCTACACTTGCGAGGAAATGGGAATGAAGACGTGCTTCAATTCGGGTATTGCCGAAGTTGAGCAAATGTGTCCCTATGACCTTTCATGTTTCATAATGGGATTACATATTTTATATATTATTATGTATTGAGTTTGTCATAAATAGGAGGCATAGCCAACAGAATAATTTCACGAGAGTATAACTCCCAGTCAGTCAACGGGTTCTTATATGCAGGGAAACGCAAAAATGTCGAAAGTACTCGCGATTACACTCTTTGTGTTTGCACTTTAAACTTGGTATTTCCAGTATTCCGAAATCGTAATTTATGCACTGTTTTGTATGTATAACCTTAAATGTGCATTATTTTCTTTTAAAAAAGTGCGAAACCTTCGGACATATAACCTTTCCCTAAAAAAATTATTTAATCTCCTGTTGGGTTGTTGAAATGAAGTAGTTTAGGAAGTTTGTGCATAAAAAAGCAAAGACATTTTATTAATATCAACATATTTACAGTTTACAATACTTCTTATTAGTTATTTATTTACACGATAAAAATACACGTCTCCTGCCGACAATAATTTCCTTTTCCTCATTGTCTATTGACAACGTATCTCTTTGGGGCCTTCCTTTTTCTTTACGCTTTTAACGAAAAGATTTTTTTAACTTGGATAATAAACAATGTGTTCTAACGTAATCTTAGTATGCTATGCCAGAATTCAGTAAAACATCCTATCCATTGATACCTTACTCAACGCTATAGGCTTCGTATTAAGTATCGAGAAAAATGGATTTTGACGACAAATAATTTGCATGACCATATGTATGTTTGAGTGAAGACGATATGTATATTTCTTCATCGCTGTCTGGGCAAGCGCAGTAGCTTACCCCCAATGCCCTGCTGTTACATTCCCAAACCCCTCAAAGCGTCGTAGAATTGTATAGTGTACTGCCGAGTCTCAGGATTTGTGTTGGCTTTCCAAATGACCCGAAACTATTCAGGCGCTTTCATAAAACCTAACGTTTTCCTAATATGTTCAAAGAACTCTCCCCTAATTATTTCATGTAAAATTTATTGCTTGGGATTGTGAATCTCCTTGAATTAACGCGAGTCACTTTTATTTCCGAACCCCTTGTTTTGACTTAGCTTATTTTCAATTATGAATATCTTAGTCTGTGGCCACCAAACTTTTTTCTTTTTTAGCAAGAGATTGTCTGCAAGTGTTAACTTCATTTTAATTTTTTCGCACACCCATTTTTACGAATACGACAGTTATGACTGTTTGGGAACCCGAGTGTGCTGAGCGTTCCTTACGTTGCGGATATTTTTAACTAGAGGGACTAGTTGGACACACAGCTACCATAAAAAAAGTTGCTTGATTTCCGGGCTCCAGATAATTCCGGCCAACAGGCGGTCATACTGGGAGAGAAACTCTACCATCGTAGTTTTTTAATAGGGGAGTTTTCTATTATTTTTTATCGTCTTAATCGAAAGTTTATGGCATCTGAATAAGGTACGTATTTTAAGCCGCTCGATTTTAAAATGACAAGTATTTTTACTCTTTAATTAAAAAGTGAAAAACAATGACTGCGCGAAAACGCGACGGCAAATTATTGCATGCCGGTCAATCATACGTGTGACGTAACACACTCTCCTGTAACTGCCACTATGAGGTGCTGCGGACGCTTCCAAGTAAACGGTGCACTCCTTAGTTAATTAATTGTAGCTCCCAAGCTTATTAATTGTAATCGGAGGTATATTTATTCAGTTAATTTATTGTGATTAACTTTTGGTTATTATATGTTTGAAATTATTAATGCAGTTGATTCATTTAAAAACGTTTAGTATTCATTTTACTTAGCATACCGTGAAGTTCGCCCATCGCAACGCGAACTTCACGCCATGTTTCGCAGTAGCAGAGGACTGGCGAGCAGGATGCCCTGGAGCCTATAAAACGACTTTTAATGCTACATTTAACAGAGGACGCTTTTCGAACTTCGATAGTTTTCACAGGCTATTATTGATACATGATCACTAAAGCTGAGGGGCTCTGAAATAGAATGGTAAGTTCAAGAGACGAATATTTCCTATGCATCGCAAAGTAAACTATATGCCTGTACGTCTGCAAGAAGGCTGCCCACCCCGCCATTTCTGACTTTTTCTGATGGTCTTAAAATTAACATTTAATTCTCTAGTAAACTGGGATTTCTCAGTTCAATCTTTTTGTGTGAAGTAAATGCATTTATGGTATGGTAGGGCACGAATTGCCATTAATAAATTGTTTTCTTTGATGAAGGAAACTACCCTACTGCTAAGGTACCCTATTACGTACTGATAGAATTAATTACATATCAGAAAATTAGATTTTATTTGGATTTCCGGGACGGAAAAGATTTATGCACATAATCAGCATCAACATACTAACCTCTCGCCTTAGCGGCTATGTGTGGCTCCCGTGAGCGATTCTCCGCCCATGGACGCAAAAACAGTGGCGAATTGACCCTTCCCATCCGCATTGCTGTCGCAAGACCCGTTTTTCTCTCCTGAATGGGTCAATAGTTCTCATTCTTTAGCCTTCGCATTTTTTTCGACATTATCCCTTGGTATTAAAGAATCTTATTTTCTAGTTGTCATACATTGTGCTCCCGAGTGTAATCAAGCTCGAGGCCGGCGTTAAATACTAGTATTACACTTAAGAGAAATTGAACATGCAAAATACTTGGAGTCGTGCAATATCTTGCGGAGCCATTGGACCCAAGTCGTTTATATAAAGTAATTTTTCCTTGATACATTCGAATGGAATTAAATGCCATTTGAGTGATGTTGTTAGTACTTGGAGGAAACAAACAAACGACGCCACAGGATGGAAATGCGAGCATTTTATTTTTAGAAATTTGAAAACTTCGCTTAATCAGTTAAATTGAGCATTCAAAATGAAGTCTACTCATCGCATTACTCAGGCTTAGTAATGTGCTTATTTAAATAGTTTAAATATGCCTTAAATATGTATTGAATGATGCTGATAAGCTTTTCCGCCAATTCGTGCGCTTCTGGGGCTCTCGTGTAGTAATAGCTCGAGTTTGTTGTAGTTTTGCGGGGTACAGCGGACTGGCAAGGGCCGGAACTACTTGTGGGGGGAGAAGGTACTGGAGTGCCGTTGGGGAGCTCTCGGATAGCTCTTCTAGATGTGTCTGGCAGAGATTGCAAGTGCGGACAAACAGGGATAGCTTGCGCAGGGTTGCGGTCGGGTGCTGGGTTTAGGGGGTTCCGGATCAGGTGAAAGGAGTTGGCGGAGGGGGGGAAGGGGGGTGGGGAGGATTTCTCGGCTCGGAGCAGAATAGGATTAGGTCCGTCCCTGCCGTACCCCATTGTCACGGCTCGTCGAGTGAATTTAGGTTGTAAAGGGTGCATGTGCTTACTTCCTTTGGGCTCGAAACTTGGAATAAAAGAGTTGCTTTCGACTCGAATGCCTCACAAAAAGTCTCTTTTCTTGTCTCTTCCGCTTCACATATTTACTGCAACCTGGCTCTGTGATGTGTAACGTTTAGTCTAGAAAAATCGACGCGGAGGACGCTTCGGAAACCCTTCTTAAACTACGCCATTCCGCATCAATTTGCTTCTCCCTTAAAGTTTTGGTATTTCCTCACTTCTATGCCTTATTGTAGTCTAACTCGTTTACACTGCCGACTACTTAGAAAGTTTTTGGTCCTGTGCAAGTAAGCTTGGTTTTCAAGCCTTTAGGCTTGCTAATCATCTCATTTGGTGACGACAATAGGGAGTATTTAACGTTCGCAAAATAAATTCCTCTAATAGCAATAAGGTAACTTGTTTGTTCAGTACAGGTAATTCATTACATTTTGGAGCCACTCGAGCGGAAATACTCTTCGTGTTAGTTCCTCCCAGTTTTTACATTTATAATAGAATTTTATCTCAATGGTTCGAACATAATAATGGCATTCAATGTGATTGAATGCAAACATTTATGTGCCTTAATTTTTATTTTTTGGGATTCAGTGAAACCTGAAACCTCGATTTGTTCTCGAAAATTTCTGCTTTGATGCTCAAATATTCGGTCATCAATATTTTGGATCTTGACATTAAATGGTCATTGAATATTTTGATTATTGTCCTGTATAGTAAAATTCTTCATGATAGTGGCAACCACCTTAACGGTTAAATTCCTCCTGAGCGTATTTTACTAAGTAGCCTATGAAAACAAGCTCATCCATCCGATTAAAACACAACGTGATCGTCGTGTATGATTAATGTAATATAACCGTGCTGGGTCGGACTACTTGCTGGTTGTTCATAAGGTGTGCATATCAGCACAATTATTGCTGGTCTGGGTAATTTTGAAAATCCTCATCATTTAGCCTTTCCTTTATCACAGGAAGAGGATCACATGAACAACTTTCTCATTACCTTTAGTCCAGGGATAGTGACTCGTTTTACCCTTGCAGAAATATGTTAAGGCCTCAAAGATCTAATGTAGGCAACTGTAGAAAAATAGGTGTGCATCATTCTCTGTATCTAAATTATCAAGGCCGTATTTCCCCTTTAAAATTAAATTTTAATGTTGGAAGACTTTCATATCTAGAGTACGTATTTTCGTTTTAGCATAACGAAATATTATTGGCTCTAAATATTGCAGCACCTTGAACACTTCCTCGTGTTTTGTGTTCATTGGTCTTTTGATAACAACCAGTCACTGGGGAGTATTCACCAACCGCAGCTCTTAGCGGTGCTGTGAAGGTGGGAGCACCATGGGAATCGTAATGACAGTTTAAGCAGACTTGTTACACCTTATTGCTTTTGCAGAATTTTGCCTTTTAATTTTGACCAATTACGTAGTATTAGGCGAGGTTGGAACTCGTTAGAGATTTAATTCGCTCCTGGCATTGCCGCTCACCGTCGACTCCTGCGCCTTTCTCGATGCCCTTCAACCCGAGTTTTCTTCGCCTTTATATCAGATCTGGCGACGGGCTGTGCAACGTATGTATCCAAGATTTTAAAAATTATCCGGCGTGCAACGTCTTTTGTCGCCAATCGTCTGATCGTATCAGTAGTACATGCGTAGCTTATGCTGTGGCTGTGGAGCGTGTAAGTTCTTTCATTTCGTTATCGATACTGCCAAGGAAGTTTTCCTCGACGATCCGGTGCTGAATATCTATCGTTGACAGCTGTTTATTCCGTATGTAGTGTCAGTTGAGTTTAATGATATTCATGCGATTAAAAATGGAGTTTAATTAAAATCCATGGCCCAAAATTTGCATTTCATGCGACCAGTTTCGAATCGCTTCCCGGGACTCTTCGTTGGGTAGCTAGTTCCTCTCAACTGTGGTGGCTTTTCGATTTGATTTTATTCGCAAACTGCAATTTTGAAGGTTACTGAATACATCGCGGACGTGTATCGGCTGTTGCAGGAACTACAGGGAGTGGATTCCTTTCCGTCGTGGGAATAGTTTATGCAGTCAGCTTGGGATAAGGAATGAATATAGTTTCATAATTCTCTAATATTTTCTTGTATTAGGTCTTCGGAATGAAAGAGTTACTGCGTTCATTCTCTACGTGGCCTGTAGTTAAGACAGTAAACGTTGTTTCCGCCTTCATCTTTCAACTACCGTCAATGAATGAGAAATGACATATGTCGGTGGGATGGTATTAGTCCCATTTTGATGCTGCAGTTTTGGACGCAGAGTTAATGATGCAGCCCGTCAAAAACAATGCTGATCGCTTATCACTTTGTCCCCAGCACATGTACGAGCGCAAACGGCGGTGGCCACAATTCCTCTCCACCCCACCCTCAGCTGCGTGGGGAGAGTCACCTCGCCGTGGCTCCTCCTTGCCGACGCTGCAGTTTTAATGGCTCCGAAATGTGGGGAGCGGGCGGGGGGAGTCGAGTCATCCTCGGGGGGTAGGGAGGGAAAAAAAGCCCCATCCAATATCGATTGTGCAGACTTAGGGGCTGTGGGAAGGGAGGAAGAGTAGGCTGGAGTTGGGAATGAGATACTTGAAACCCATCACTAAAAAAATGGGGGTGGAGGGGAGAGGGAGTGTGGGTAGGAAGAGGGGCGGGGGTCGAGGCGCTGGGAGGAGGACGCGGCTAATTGATGTCCCTTCCCCTCTCTGCACTCTCTTTCAACCCCCTCATCCTGCCGTGTATTCCGTAACACCTTATTTTGTTAATGTCTAGAGTTTGATCTCCCCCAAGGTTGAGCGGCGTAATTCCTTCTCGGTCCCTCATATGCATGCCGGGGTCGATGCACGCTGAAATGCCACATCGCTCGCTTCGGCCGACCAGCCGTGGCTTCCGTTCCGTCGTGGAGAGCGATGGGGAGCAGAGCGGAAGACTCCTGCGTCGATCTCTCCTAATGCCAGCGCTGTTCTTGAGTAATCCCTTCGTACAAAATGACGTGTAAGAAATTCATGCATTCATGGCGCCAACTTAGTGGATGTATCTGTCGTTTTCGGCTCGTCTTCCGTTGAGTGTGTCACGCATTGCCGCTCCGCCTGCCGTGGCTGGTGGGTCCGCAATCCAAGAGAAGCGTGCGTCGGTGGCTGCGTCGTCGCAAGTATTGCATCAGTGAGGGGGTCCCATCTTCGCGCGGCGGCAGGGGTCGCCCCCGCATTCGCTTCGCCCGCCATGTTTCTTTTTCGGCCCTTCCTCTGTCACCCCGGCCCTCCCCGCGCGCCCCTTGCATTCTCACCCGCCTCATTCGCTGCCGCCCCCTTCCGCCGCGTCCCCCTACCCGCCTTCCCCTCCCTCCACAATCGAAAGACATTATTTTAACGATCAATCCTTTCTCGGAGTGTGTGTTAGTGCCTGTGTGTGTGTATGCGAAGGGGAGGGGACGGGAGGGAGCGGTGTTCCACCGTCCCCTTCCTTCCGAAAGATTCGCCGAAGAACGGGTCTCCTGCCCAGCCTTCTCTCCCTCCTCTCCCCCGCCACGCTCCCTGGAATTTCTCCGTATTTTAGAATTTGTTCGCCACAAGTCGCGTGGTGGAAGAATCGTGCGAGTATCTGTATCTGGAACTGCAGCAACCGTTGCCGTTGATGAACCATTTGCATTTCCGCCCTTTCGTCCGTCGATTCGTCGCGAAAGATTTCGAATTGACTCTGTTCAGGTATAATGGCCTAAGAATGTCATCACAGTGAATTACGTCATTACTGGGCTCTTGATTTGGGTAATGTTGAAGCCCTCGCATCATTTCTAGGGCACAAAATGCACTGATTACCGCGCGTAATGCCTTCGAACTGCATCGACTGCCTTCCAACATGATAAAATAATCAAATGATGATGACCTCACTCTTTGGAATATTTCCATGATGGGATAATTGAGCTCGTGTGCACGCTCTTGAGGTCGAGACGTACTCGTATAAACGTATCTAATCGTGTGGGAATCACTAAGACGTCCAATCGTGGCAGGATATGCTACAATATGCACTACACTATGCCTGGAGGCATCATTTCGGACAGTTTCCATGGACATGATTGTAGTTTCCCGTGGCCGCATTACTCCATGCGTTCTCTTTCGTTTTTTAATGCTCGGCTTATGTTCGCCTTTCCCCTGGGACCGATATTTTCTCATCTTCTTTTCGGATTTTGCGTCATTGCATCCGTATCTTTCGTATCTGCCACTGTGCTGGCACGGTGCGTGCGCTGTGTGCTATTGCACGCAGATTTTAGGATATTACATAGCTGCTGGATGAGATATCTCCCTCGAAGAGATTTTGGAAACATGTGCGCTGCGAACAGCTTCGTGTGAGAAACTGGACGTTTATTACAGGTTATCCGTCGCCTTTGCAATGTTTCTTAGTCTTATTTAGTTTGTGGGCACATTGAAATAAGGTAGTTGTAGACTTGAGTGCAGAATGTTACCCTCATATTGCTAATGTTTAGTTGCAACATCCACAGTAAGGCCTTACTTACTTAGACTTACACAGTTGCGGCATCCATTGTCGAGGATGCCCATTCGAACCCGGGCCTTCAATATGCCGAGACGCCGCGTTGCCGATCTAGTTATCGCGTTGGAAATAAGTCTAAAATACATCCGCATGCGTCCCACCCCCCATTTATCCGTTAATGTCGTGGAGGTTAGATTTCAAAGATCATCCGTCGCTAATGTTTTGCCGCTTAGACTTTTGGAATGATGATTTGTACTTTCCCGCCCCGCTAAGTGCCAAGTGGCATTTTAGGTCAATTGGTCCCGAGTTGTGGGCTTCCTAATGGGTGATAGATACCCTCAGGTAATTTAATATCGCTAACGTTAGCATAATGAAGGTTCGCTCGTCGTGGACGAATGTTTCGCAGTAAGGAAGGCGAGCGGAGCGTGGTGCATTTAGTTCGGTTTCATGTTCGAATGGCAGCGCGCGGTGAGGGGGGGCAGTCCGTGCCCTCCTACGCAGGTGCGGGGTGGGAGGAAGGGGGGAGGGGCGGGCAAAGCTCTTTTTATTACTCTGATGGAGAATGCGACACGAGAGTTTGTGGAATCGAGGGCTCGGGCGTCAAGGCGGAAGGGGTGCGCGGGGGGCGGGGAGAGGAGGGGGGGGGGGGGGGAGGGGCGTAAGGGTCGGAACCGTGGATTCGCGTGGTGTGCTGCCTGAGGAGGGAGTGACTGGGATCAATACGACTAGTGGGACCGGAGAGAGGGAGGGGGGCGAGAGAGCCTTTCTTTCTCCCTTCACAGAGGGCCCCCACTCATCTCTCTCTCTCTCTTCTCCGCCCCCCCCCCTCCTCCTCGCCCACCCGCCTCATCCCTCAGCCCCTCCTCTCTCTTCCCATCCCACCGCTCGGGAAAAAAAACCTTACGTTTCATATCCTACTCCCTCTTCGTGGATGCAGTTTTAGCGTCTCTCATCTCTTCCTTCGCTCTCTGGCGCTAAACGAATTGCTCACATCGGGCGCTCTCCTCGCCTCTTATTTTTTTATCGGTGGGGAGATACCGACATAACTCGCGTTTCTTTCTAATGTGTTCAGGAAATTGTGTAAATTTCCATTCCGGATGCTCCGTGGAGTGGCTGAGGTATCGGGGGAGGCGTTAGTTCGGCGGGAGCTCTTGTATCGAGGAGGAGGCGTTAGTTTCCGCGAGCTGCATCTTAAATTCTTCCTTGGATTCTCCCAAGATGGTGGTTCCTTGCGGAAAACTCCTGGCGCGATTAATTAGTGAATATCCAGTCTTGCTTAATTGAAAGTAATCACCAATATAACTTGGCGAAAACCGGAGATGAACGTAAACGGTGATATAAAAATAAAAAGATAACGGAATCAAAGGAAAAAATCTGAATCAGGTAGCTATGAAACGAGAAGAAATATAAATCTACTCTAGCACCAATAATCTGGGTTCTCTAAGTTGTATGATTGTGAAGAACGCTTTTAAGATATTCAACGGTTTCTCCAAACTTTGTAAATTGTGTTTTATTTTTATTTTGAAGTCTCGCGATTTTATCGAGCCGTCAAAATAAAACAGAGGGAATGGCAAAGGAAGACCCAGAATGAAATGTTTGGAGCAAGTCGTGAAGGAGGTATGGATAAGACCTTTGTTAATATGAAGATGTCAGCCGGTAGGAGAATCGAATGGCGAGCTCTATCAAAGCAATCTTAGAATCGATGGCTGTTGATAGCGCTGACGATTCGTGACAACTGAATTGTTTTTGCAGTATATTTGGCGCTGGATAGCCTCGCAGTCATCCTTCCCACCGAGAGACGCTGCACGGGGGTCCCTTTCGTGCAGCAGAGCCGTCGGGTGCACTCCTCGTGTTGGTGCGGGCGCGCCGAGGGCGATACCGTCTCAAGTCCCCTGCGATCGCATTTGTCTCGCTCAAGTTCGCATCATTTCTTCACGGCTGGAGGCATGGCCGGGGAGAAGGGGGGCATTGTGTGGGGACGCGCGCTGGTTTTCATTTCCCCCTGGGAAGGGATGTGCTTTTATTCTCATATTCGGGAGGTGTGTTGGTGGGAGGGGCTGCGAGTTGCGAGGGATCGCGAGTTCCCCTTCCCAACACAGAACTACTTATCGATTCTTACTCGGGCACTGGCTCCAAAGCGTGCGAATTATTCAGGCTTGCTCCAATGTACACGTTAAGAACGGACCTGGCCGTAAACGTTCGTAAATGATGATTGCTGGGTTTTTGTTTCTTCCCTCTTCTCATCGAGCTAGCGTGGTAGCCAGATCGTTTAAGCGGGTTCGAATCCCACCCAAGGCATTGACGTTGTGTTTGCCCTAGGGTTGAGGTCTAAGGTTAGACGGTGCTGTATAACCTTAGTCATTTAAGCGCTTTTAAGACGACTTCTACTCTTCCTATCGATTCGCACCCGGATGTGTTGAGTTCGCGATCTTTTTCTAGAGTTGGCATTTCATTTTTTTCATCGCTCGCTGAAATCCAACCGCACCATTCCCTGCACTGACGCAGCCATGGACTGCGCCAGTGGATCCTAGTGTTTTTCTTTTTTTAATGCGGCTTTTGGTGTAATTTGATGGTGCTTACTTTTTAATCGATGCGGAGACATTTTGATGTAAGTTAACCTATTAAGGATTGGTGTGCGCCTTCATACCCGTGTGATGATTGACAAAATTTATGTGGAAAATGGTGAATATGCTTATTATTCGCGGAATGTTTTGCGTGTGAAGTCACAGTATTTAGGCGAATTTCTGCGAACTACTCGCGAAACGTGATGCACAAAAAACGTCTGCGCTTAATAATGCGTTCATCATTCGAGGCAGCTGTGGAAAAATACGTTCGGTGATGTTCAATAACCCGGGTCTTAAATATATCAACGGCTGAAATTCATCCCAGTTTAACATTCCTCTCCATCTTCACAACCAATACTTGCTCCTCCATAGTTTCTCTCCCCTTAAGCTTCTTAGAAACTACTGTGTAGGCGAGTACCAAGGACCACGTTCAAAATCGCGTCTGATTTCCAGTTTATTTGCGATTCATAATCGATTTTGGCAATTTTTGCCAAGCGTTGGCAGCCCTTGTGTTGTGACCATATGTTCCAAAATGAATTGCATCCCAGATTCTCGGTGAGTTTGTGAGCAAGTAATATGTAATGAGAAGTCCCTCTAAATGGTGTCTGCGGGTGCAAAATCCATCTCATACCCGCCGTAATGAACATCGTTCTGGGAAATTGGACAATATGACTTGGTCTTTGTACATACCTGTGAGAGGAAGGTTGGACCATATTTTCTGATCATCATCATCATTGGTCAACAATCCTAGGATTGGTTTGACGCAGCTTTCCACTCGATTCATCTATCGGCAAACCTTTTCATTGTGACGTAATTATTCTCTTTTACATCCCTCACAACCTGTTCCGTGTATCTCATACGAGGCCTGCCTTTTCCAATCTTCCCGTTCTTTTTTCCCTCGACGATTGTCTTCATCAGTCCATCGTGTCTCGAGATGTGGCCGATTAAGTTGTCCCTTTATATTTTCTGAATAATACCAAAATATCGACTAGTTCTATCCGTCGTTCAAAATTCCTAGGCATTGTGCATTTGCTTCTACTGGACGTTAAAACTGAAATCCTTAATCTTTGGAAAGAAATGTTTCATTGATGCCTGAAGTTGAATTTATTTAGAAATATAAAAGAAATGAATTTTGTATTGCTCAGTTAGGGATTCTGCTTTCTTGTTTCCTTTCCCGTTGTCTTTTGATTATGTTTTAATTGCAAACGCTGCCATAGTTCATGACTGCAACAAAGAGAATTGTGCGCTCAGAGACTGGTAGGGGAGGGTCCCCGCCATAGTATGGATGTTGTGCTTGTGCGACGCAGAATGGAGTGTTGTCGCTGTATAACATCAGAACTCGAAGCACCTCAGATGGAGTTCCATTACTACCAATTCATTACTCCTCTGCGACCGCCGCGTGAAAATATATTGGCAGCACCTGAATCTCCACGAGTCATGATGATTTTTGACATTTCGTGATCCCTACATTCTAGGATATAGATAAAACACCAAGTAAGGGCCTTCTGTTCAAAATTGGGACGTGGGCTTGGAGGAAAGCGACACTCGCTCGCAATGCAACCTCCGCCGGTCATGTGACTGCACGCCCCCCCCCCCCTCACACACGGCATTCCTACACGCCCCCTTTTCGGTGAGGAGTCCCCTCCACGCGTGCGGGTGGGAGCGTGAGCGGGTCACGTGACCCCCTACCCCTCCCCCCCTCGCTGAAGGCCGTCCTACACGTGTAGTGCAGTCTGGTGCATGGAGGGATGCGTAGTGAAAATTGCATCGCATTGTAAAGCAGCGAATTGCATGTAAAACATCCCAATTGCACGAGAGGATGCGCGGAAGATAGGATCTGTTCTAATTCCACGCATTCGTTCCTGTAATTTCCTCAATGCGACGTAGCTTCATTCTGTGCCATCTCTAAACTGGCTTTGGTGGCGAGTTATCTTCGTGTCATGATTATATTAAATCGGCATGCCTCAAGCACTTCAGTTCTTGTTTGATTCCTTTTTTTTAAATAAACGAGCCTTTATTTTTTTCTCTCGAACGCGAAGGATTACTGTGTTAGATCTCGGTGCGCGAAGTTTGGATTCTGCGGTTACTCTGAGCACTCCCTTTCGCGTAAAGGGATATGCTTGTCTGCGCATATCACCTTGACTTTGAAATGAGGTTAATTCATTGAATTTATATTTCTTAATTCTAATTACCTTTTGATCGGCAGCAAATGACATGTACCGCTACTACTGGAGGACATTTCATATATTTTTTTAAGTGTTTCATGTATTATTTTCAATAGGATTAGAGACTTTTTGTGTAGTAAATTATTGTGCCGGATGTAAAGCATATTTACTATATACGTTAGGCACATAGACAATTTAAATGCATGAATAAATCTTTTTTCTTATTCATATCCTCGTCGCGGTACAAACTGTTCTCTTACTCTCCCACTGCGTAGATTTTATGCATATTGTATTTTTAGCGCTTCGGAATGAAAATAGACCGATTCAAAGAAGGAATGGGGAGTTTATTTCCATCGAATATCTATGCATTTACTATTACTGTTAAAATCACTGAAACGCTCCTGTAAATTGTTGCCACTCGTGTAGAATTAGTATGTTTATGAGAAGCAGTTAAATTATAAGGCCAGGAGTGACCAGTGGAGTCATATTATAGAATTATTTGCGGGCGAGGGAAATTAGCCATATTGGAACGGCCGTAGAGAGAGAGGGATGGGAGGGCGATAGGTGTTACGCTGTGGAGTGGAAGAATGCAATTAAAAAAGGATAGCAGCCCACCCAAAAGTATAACTGCTCCAGATTCACTTGCAGACAAATGGCAACGGTTAGGGAGATAATATACGAGTGCCTTTAAGAGATTACGGGAAACAATTCTGTGAAGAACAATAGTGATGGGAGAAATATCTAAAAAGAGTGATATGTTAACTAGGGGAAGCTCTGAAAGGTTGAATATTACAAGAATGATTCTCCCATGAGTTTTGAAATTATTTAAAAAATAATAGACGAAATAAGTTAACGTAAGAACTTCTACGCCGGAGGAAGGAGAAGGAATTTGGGGAGGGTTTTCTTTGTCTCTGTCGCGTTCTAATGTTTTCGCGGAAATTGTTAAAGGTGGCTTGCAGATAGAAATGAAGGAGAGACGAAAGTTAGTATGGTTTTCCATTTACCAGCTTTATTTAGCCGGTTAACGGTGGGATTACTGGTATTATTGATAACATTGTGGAAAGTATGATTAGCATAGAATGAAGGAACATCTTAAGGCCGTTACACGGCGAATCATCTTCCGATGGATCATTCGCGTGATCATGCGTATGACGTTTATACGTTGTGTAAATGAGAAAATTACTCGTATGAAAAATCATGCGATCAAAATTAGAACATGTTTTATTTTTTTATCACATGAATCCGTGAATGATCGCATGATCCGAGCGCACGGCGTCCGCCTTCGTTTTTGAGTCCTCGGAAGAGACTTTAAGTGAAGCAATTGTAGGAATTATAAGCTATTAGTTCTAATTTTCGTACTTACCTAATTTATTGACATGCTCTTGGTGAAGTTCTTCAATCAATCAAGTTTTGGGTAATTATTTGGGTAATTATAAGTTCATTATATGATATTATGTAGGTATTTTTAAAATAATTAAATTTGTTGATTATTCTTGTGACAGGCATAAAGAAATGAAATACTGGAGCACAACATGAAAACGATAGTTGATAAAAGATAGTAAAATATTTACAACGTCCCTTTTCCGTTGACTCTTATGCATTTCCTGAGAATTTCACTTTGCTGTTGTTTGTTGTCACAACTACCACGAATTGGGGAAAATTAAAACAAATAGCTATAAAAAAGGTACATAACCTCTCAAGAAGAGGCATGTACCTTTTATCACAGAAATTGCTTCTCTCGTCGTTGTGTCCAATCTTTTATAATCATGTCTGGTGAGATTTTATGCAGTATGATATTGCTCCGGCGTCTTTCGTAATAAATTACGATAGACCTCACAGTCCTTAAATAACAGTTCATTTTGAATCACGCTTAATATACCTCGACCTCCATTCCTCCTCTTGATCCGTCTCCTAGCTTTCTCCGACGAAATTCTGGCTGTCACCATAATTGACACTATAGCGACGGACACGAAAATTAAACTATTCCGGTCCATCATTAACAGCTATGCTTCACTTCAGATTAACCTAAATCTCTGTCTCTACAAAGACTGGCTGGGCCATTTCGGGTTTCTTTTCAGGCGAAAAAGGAGCTTAGGTCTTGGTCTCCGTGTCACAATCCTGGACATATTATTTCATGCTCTTCTTGAATCATTTTTCAGGCAGACATGCAAAGTTTATTCTACAATTGTCGTGGACCTCTCAGTTTGTGTAATTGAAGGATTAACCTACTTTTGAAAAAAAGATTGCTTTCAGTAAGCTCGCGTTAAATGTTTTACTGGAATATTTCACGCATTTATTCTACACGCATGATTTTTTTTCACATGATCAGAATGGTTGTCGTCGTAAATTCCACCCTCTATGTGCACCGACCCTCTCTGAAGCATTTCCCCGAACCTCCCCCCGCCTTCACAATACGCCCTCGGCCCCCTACCCCATTCGCCCCCTCATCCCGACATGAAAATCTCTCCTTCCCCCCGCCCCAGCCGCGTGCACGGTAGCCCCCCCCCAGCCCCCAATCATCCCCCTCCTCTCCTCATCTCTTTCCCTTCTGCTCTCTCCCTCCTCCCTGAGCTTCACTTGTTGCGCTTACAGCTCCTCCTCCCTTTCTCCTTCATTCTCCTTCCTGTCCTCATTCTTTGCTTTTCTCCATTCCTTCCTCCAGTTCCTCTAATTCCGCTTGTTCCACTACGACTTTTGGAATAAATTCTGGGAAAAATAGAACCGCCTGCGCAAGAGCTGATGTGGATTCAGCGTGCCATAGACCATAAAAGCCGGCGAACTTTGTTGCCTTTTTAATGACTATTGTGAGTGAGTGATTGCACATAATGTTCATTGTCGTCCGTAATTTTTCCATGATTTGATTTTTATGTGATTTGATTTTTCTAATAACTGGTGTAGGAAAAAAGGAGCAAATGTGTTGTAAATGGATAATGAATTCTCGTGTGTGTGGCGTGGGAGTAGGCTGGCGAATCCTTCGATTCTCGTCTCATTAATTTATGATTTGTGCGAATACTATTCAATTTTTGTGTAAGAATTATTGTGTAAGAAATGCAAGCTTACTCGGTTCACTCCAAACCTATTCATTTTGGTTTTTCATTGGACGGCTAATTAATTATAGTTTAACACTTCCAAGAAATAGTTCGTCGTGAGAAATTCCTTCATTCGTGGTGATGCGTAAATTTAACGCCAGAGCAGATTTATAATTTGATTTTTCCTTCTCCAGTGTTGTGTATTTTTTCTCGACCTGCTATCATGGAACAGTTGGATCGTTTAAATTTACTGTAGTATCTCTTGCGATATTCCATTTGCTGGCAAAAACTATCATATAATCACTCCTTTTATGTGAGAGTATTTATCGAACTTAAGGATCAATAATAATGAAGTGGACATCGCAGTTCAATATGAATCATTTTCGGGTGTCCTTGGGATGAGAAAAGAGAAAAATGAGAAATATGAGAAAAGACCGCCGTAGTATTTCAGGGAAACCTGATGTTCCATTAAGCCTTTTAATTTCTATTAAATTTAGTGGAGAAGGACCTTGGTTTCTCATTCAATGTATATTTTCAACTCCCACAAAGTTACGCCAGATGTGATTAAACATATTTATAGAAAGCGGACGATGCTACCTGGTGGTAATATTCTTGGAAGGCACTCTTTGGAACTTTTTTGATTTGAATGATGGTTTGTCTGCTAAATGGTAATTACTCTGACCGTAATACTTGAAGATTTAGTGTGCCCGAGAAAGCATATCTAAATATGTCGAAAGTTACCGATTTCGTGTGGGCATTCCTATTCATTAGAATGATTGCTCACACATTTCGAAATGAGCTGAAATTCTCATGACCTTTCAAAACATGGCATGTTAAGAAAAAATTAATATCAACGTCAAATACTCATTTCTTCCCGAGATATAGTTGTAAAATTCGTGAATATATTAGTCCTTATAGTTAACTAGGATGCGTTTCTTGGATCAGCTTTGAGATAAAAAATACGCTACGCTCGAGCAGATGGTGAATTATTTTCATATGCTGGGTCAGTGCATTTATTTTGGATTCTTATTCCGCTTTTGACGTTTTAATTTTGTCACCCCTGTCATAAAAAGTATTATTATTATCAATTATCGGTTCAGTAATTTCTCATGGCCGAATAAGAACTGCTGTTGGTGAGGAACTAACTGGTTATCTATTCATATTGTATGTGTGTATTATCCGAGTGGCTTTTCCCGTCCATTCTCTGCGAGTTATTTCGCTGTGCTCGGTCACATCTCTGTTTATGTGATTTGAATCAATTAGTGAATTGAAGGGGTGTCGTGTTTTTAGATATTTTTCTCTCGCGGGATGATGATAAAAGTATGTAACATTTAATAATATATGCTTTTATATTGGCGGTTGTTTACTTTTGGGTTCTTAATTTTCGTGTATCTAATGAAGCCTTAGTTCTCTTTCTCTGGCCACTCTCCTTACTCAATGAGCACTTACTATTCTCCAGACGTGAGCAGATGGTTTATTGTTTTGGAAATGTCTCGGAGGTAATTTGGAATTGATGATCCACAGCATTCTATCTCTCTCTTAGAATAACGTTGGCTGTGTTTTTTAATTTCCGTTTGATTTATAAAATAATGAGACAAAATGCTCTGAATATCATTAAGGTTTTTCTGATCATGGCCCAACAATAAAATCGTATTATCTGTTGTATTGGCGAATACGAATGCCTTTGTTGTTGATCGTAATTCCCGGTGAGGCGCATAATAATGAGTTTATTTCGCGTGTGTTTAGGGCTCTTGTGTTTTTCGGCACATTTCGCTCCTGTAGCCCTTTGCCCAGTTATGAATGGTGATTTTCCCACGCACAGATATTGTGTATTATTTGCGAGTGGCGGTTGGCGTAGGCGTCCTTCCCTCATACCTCCTCCTGCCCCGCCTTGGATTCACCCTCGACCCCTCTCTGCGCTGCTAACTCGATCGAAGGACGCGTCTCTTTTGCTGATTGGTCAACGACCTTAACGAATACTTCTCACCCCACCCTGTAGCCTACATCCATTCCATGTGCTAGGTAAGTGCCTTTCAGGATCAATTAAAAACGTTAGTAATGCAGGCAAGTGGGCGACCTTCTCTAGGAAATATTTCTCCGCGGTCCGAGAAGGGGGTGGGAGCCTCAAGGGGTTGGCTCTAGGGGCGCTGTCTTGGGCCTGGTTTAAATTGCACTGATTTGCAGTGGTGTACGAGTTTGATGAAATGCAGTTCCACTCTCATACCTCCTTATGTCAATGGAATGCGTGTAGCTTGGCGTTTGAAATATCAGCGTTTCTGAATTTTTAGTTTAGATAGATATGTTAGGAATCAACGAAGGCATTTGTGTTACTGTGTTTTAATTGTAGCATTGGGCTTTCAGAGGGGATGGTGTCAAATTTAATTCGGCGAATCCTCAAATCGTTAAATAAATTGTTGTCTTGATTTCGGAGCTCACTCATTCAAGTCAACGCGCGCTATGAAGGAAGGCGCAGGATGTCGACTCGTCTTTGAGTCGCGAATCCGTTCCTCCCATCCCCGCTATGGTCATCCGGTCTTCTTCCCTCCTCCCTTCCGTGCCGAAGCGCCGTGTTGCGCGTCCCGACGGCGCTCCTCTGCGCCCGGGCCTCCCGTCACTCGTGGGCGCTCGCTTCTTGAAATACCGAGCCGGATTGGAATTGATTCGACTCTGCTGGTGCGGTGGGGGAGGACTCCTCGTTTGGGAAGAGCGGCGCTGTCTCTCGGTCACGGCGGAGACGGACAAAATGGGGGAGGGAGGTGGGGGCATGTTGATGGAGGGAGGGGGGACGCCTTGCGGCGATCACCTTCCTCCTCCACCGATGGCCATTGAAATGCGTTGCATATCTCTCGCCCCATCCTCTCTCCTCCGTCACTCTCTCGGTAACCGGTTCCTTCCTTCACTTCCCCGCATCGGCGTCAGCCAATTTTCCGCCATCGAAGATGTTTTCTCGAAATGAAGAATCGGGCAGTAGCGTACAGAGCATGGTGCCGTATGCTTAAAAACTACTTTTCAGGAGGTGTACATGACTCATTTCCTCGGAAGACAGCGCCCCCACCTAAATCGGTGACATGTCCGCTCTGTCGCCATTGACTCCTCGAGAGATACGCGGGCGTGCACGGCGTTCGTTTGCATGCGTGTGGATGTGCACTTACTCGACACGGACGGGTGGCGGTCTCGCACGCTAGGTTCGGTTTCGTGTCGAGGCGAGTCTCCTTCCTCCGCCGCCGGCGTCGCCAGGCGAGGCATTTCTACTACGGGGGGGCCCATCTGAAAACACGGATGCCTCCTCGCTCGGGCGAATCGAGCGACACTCCGCGGGCAAAGCGCTAACTCAAATCAATCGAAGCAATTAATGCCGCCGCGCTGTCCCAGCATCAAGATTCGGTTTCGTGGTGCGCGACTTCCGCCTCCCCGTGCATTTGGGGCGATGGCCTCGGGGAGGTGGGGAGGGTGCGTAGTCGGAGGTGCTGCTGTCGATGCGTTTTGTGCGTGCGTTCTATCCGTCACGTGACGAGGGGGAGGGTCTTTCTCTGCGCATAATCGCCGTCCGCGACGCGAACAAATTGCCGTTATCAATTTTTTTAATGGGCCCGTGATTCCTCCCCCCCTCCTCCCCGCGTGGGAGTTCTCCTTTCATTTCTCTCTGGCGTTTTTCCGTTTGTAAATTTCGTTTTCTCGCACTCGCTCACTCGTGAAAGGTGGGGGTCGATAATAAACGTGAGATGCTTTTTCACTCGACACAAATGTCTCAGTCGATGCAATGAAGTCGTTTGGACGAACTTGTATTCGCACGCATATTACCCACCCCGTAAATTGAATTATGGACTGGCGCGGGTATTTGAAGATGTGTTTTCCGTCTTTGGCGTCATGTTTTTTATGTCGAGCGCACTCATTTTGGACGCCGAGCCAGTTCTTGATTTCGTGTCCACGCGTTCGAAGCGATACCAATTTCGCCGCGCGTTGCTCCCCAACCCGCCCCGAAATGGCGTCCCTTCCTGGCAGCTCCCCCCCCTCCTCCTCGCCAACGCCTCGTGCACGACGCAGCCGCCGCGGCGGACGTCGGGCCGTCCCCTCCCAACCGTCTGATTATTCTTAATTCCTGGCTGGACACAAGATGTTGGGGAATGTGCAGGATAGAGGCGCAGGAATAAGTTACAGCAACAGCCGACTTATCTCCCGATTTGAAGACGGTGACCAATAACGCGTTATTGTTTGGTAACAGAGAAGATGTTACCTACACTTTCGGGAACGAATCCCTCCTCTGTTGTCGATATGGTGTTAGCGGAATGAGGCTCTATAACCCTTTTTGTTGCTCGACCTCCTTAAAGCCTAATTGAACCCATCACCGCCGTTTGTGGTGTTACCTTCTTATTCATGGCTGAAGATCATTTCGAGATGACTCGGATTCCTCAAGGAAACGCCATTTAAGAGATCAGACGGCAGGAGAGCGATGCGTTCTCGATGATTGTCATTCTACATCGCAGACTCCTGCTCGACGTTTACGGTTCTTGATTCCGCCGTAGCTCCTAGCAACGACGCGGAAAAATCGTTGCGAAAAGAGAAACAGGATGTGCTATCGACCTCTCTCCCCCCCCTCCCTCTCACCCCCTCCCCCGGCGAGCGAGAGAGCCCTTTATTCCGTTTCCCCGTTCGCTCATGACGCCACCGCCGCTTTCTTGGACGGGAGGCGGTCGCGGGGGAGTGCGGTAATTCGTCATATCGCGCGCGCCCTCACCGATGGCCGCCGCCCGCGCAATCGCCCTCCGCAGAATCCGGAGGGGGAGGACATCTTCCCGAGCGCCGGGGCGAGGTAATTTAGAGCTGGTGTCGTGAACGGAGTTGGTGCCCTGGCGGGAGTCAATGAAAAGGATGCCTTCGGACGAAAGAGCGACCCCTTGCAGACGAGTGCCCCGCTTGCACACGCACAAATTTTTTGAGCGGTACTGCTTTTTAAGGGTTATTTATGTCCGCCCCCCAACTCTCCACACCGTCCGAAGCAGAGAAGGGATGTCTACCTCGCGCCCGTTTTAACAGTCCGTAAATTCGATTCTGCCGGCAATGGGAAGGACTCGCTGAATCTCGCGGTGTCTTCGCCGTGCGTGTTTTGCTGTTGGGAGGGCGCCGCGATGAGGCTAGCGTGGGAACACCCTCCCCCTCTCCTCCCGCGGACGGAGTGCGCGTCGGCTAAGAGGAACCCAGGCCCGAAAACCCTCATCGTCCTGAAGAGCGAGAGGGGGGTGGGCACTCTCGGTGTGCGCCCCCCTTTTATCTCCTCACCCGCACCGCCCTCCCGTCGTATTGATTGCTTGCTCCGCCTCGCTCGCGCCCCCTCCACCACCAACCATCCTCCTCTCCTTTTCATCCACTCTGCCGACCCCTTCCCGCCGCCCCCCCCCGCACACACATCCCTCCGATGATTAATCCTCCTCTGGAAACCTTTTCCCTCGGTCCCCCTCGCCCCCTTCCGCCCCTATTCCCTTCCTCTCTGTATTCCCTTGGAACTCCGCCCCCGTCGCGAATGTTCGTCAGCTGCGACCGAGGGTGCGCTGTGGGGCCAGCCACCGCCGCGCGGGGGACGGGAGGGGCGCGACGCGGGGCTATTGTCTTGCGGCGGAGAGTGATGAGTGTATTGTGAAGGGGGGTGTTCGATCGCCCGCCGAGGGGGAGGGTACTGCCGCGCAGAGCGGGAAATATGGAGAAATATGGAAGGGGAATGGAAACAGAGGCACCCGCGCGCCCTCGACAATCGCCGGGAGAGTCCTCGAACGGCACTCTTTCGTCGCAGCCTGCCTGCCGTCTTCCAAACCATCCTTATCATTAGCAAAGTTCATCCTTATCATCAACATTTAGTACCTTGAACATCGGTAAAATTGCCATCCGAATTAGGGATCCTGGGTAGCGTAGTGGTTTGCGCAGTGGCCCGGAAAGGCAAAGGTCCGTGGTTCGATTCCCGGTCCAGGTGAATTTTTTCGAATGGCGATTAATGTGAATTTTACCGCCGTTCACGCGGCAGGATTGAAATATCCTACACCCTTATCATAATATCCTTATCATTGTTTCAGTATCATCATTAATGTCGCATCGCGATTACTTCGCTAAACCTTTCGTCTCCACTCGCAGTTTCCTTCCGCTGCTGCCCTCGGCCTTTTCCCCAGCCGTTTCTTTTTCGCGCGGGTGCGTCGCCGTGTATGTCTCTTTCTCTCTCGGGCGTGTTACTGTTGAAAGGAGAGGGAGCGAATTCAATGCGCAGAGGCACAGTTCGCGCACGAGGAGCAGTTTTTGCTCGGGGTCTCCCTTAGTTGCGCGGTCTCTCCGGTTGTTGGTCAGCCGCCGGGTGGCAGGAGACAGGGTGGACGCCTCCGACCCCTAGGACTCCCTTCGCTGAAGTTAGAGGTTTCTTTCCCCGGCGCAGATTGTTGGGTGGGAAGGCGGGTGACAAATTTTTCATCCGTCACAGGGACATTAAAACAGCCATGTGACGAAAAGTTGCTCGCTACTAGTCGCAGACGGGACGGCGTTTTTTCGGCGCTAGCCGGGAACGGGCTTATGATTGGGTGGGAAGGGTCGAAGGTGGAGGGACGGCGACGCGCACAGTGGCGAATTTTGCTGAAAGCCTGGCCAAAACTCCTGAAAGGTTCATTGAAATGTTTCACTATTCTTTTACAATTAATTAAAAATCTAGCGTAAAACTTACATTAAAGACGCTTTTATTTAACCTCGGAATCTTATTTTGTGAATAATAGGATTTTATGCACCTCACAGTGTATTTTTAATGCTGAATAGTTTCTGAATTAAAAATTTAATGAGATGGATTTTAATAAAAAAATCTAGTTTTACACTAATTGGAAATATCCTAAGTAAATCCATGAAATCATGAGTAAAGTGATACATTTTACCATTTATGATAATCATTAATTGAAATTTTAATTAATTGAAATTGAATGCAACATTAAGATCAGAATATTCAGTCACTGAAATATGTATCACATTCACTGTTTTTGCTGTTTCCTTCGTTAGTGTCATTAACCGGACTTACCGGGCTTGTTTACTTATTATCCAAGTTTTGTTTTGAACTCCTTCTGACTTTTATTCTTATTTCTTTCAACTTTGTTTTCTCTTTCCCCACGCCACTCCACGGGCCTCGGCTTGTCTACTATCTATCCAAGTTTTGTTTTGAACTCCTTCTGAATTCTTTTCTTATTTCTTTCAACTTTGTTTTCTCTTTCTCCAGACCACTCCACTGGAAGTCTCCAGCTGAATTTCAGAAGGCAGTCGAACATTCGAATCTGAGATTGCAGCATAGATAGTCAAATGTTAAATGTGCTAAATAACTTCATTTGCTGAATTGCTTCAATGTCTTTGGCTGATGCCCCACACAAATGCACCTTAGTGATGATGTTGTAGAGAAAGCATTACAAGTTTTTCCATTGTCATCGTTAGTGTCATTTAATGTCGGAGTTTTGAAACCTTCCCGTTAGCAGACGTGGAGTTAGCCGTTGAGTTGTTTCTCGACATGTTTTATTTCCTGGGTAATAATGTTAACATTTTCGCGGACCAACTGCAAATTTACACGTCTACAGTATCGAGGAGATGAAGTATGAGGATTCTGCCATACAATGGCGTCTCTCTTACCCCCAATAAAATCAACAATCAACTGAAGAGGTACATACAAACAATACCACAAAGAGATTCGCATTGGAGCACGATTCCTTCGGAACGGTTTTGCTTGTTCTCAGTCAGCCCTACATTGAAATTTGCTCCAAGTTTAGAAGTTGCGGGAGGAACGCTTATTTTTTACATCTTGTTGTACCGTTACAATGCGGCCGATAATGTGGCACGACAGGCGGCCGCAAATCCCCTTCAGCACTTCAATTTATTTCAACCCCTTCTGGGTAACACCTTCATAGCCTCGATCACAGACTCATAGTTAAGGAAATTTTTGCTAGTGCAAGACAGTGCCGTGGATCCATCCACATAATAGTCTGCCTCTTTTTCAGTTTTCCCTCGATGAGCATCGATATTTCATTACCACCGGAGTGTGGGGAGGCGGACTCTCCCCTCCCTTTGCAAGATCTGAGGTATTTGATAGCTCGCGTAGGAGTAGTTGCCGTCACTTCTTTTACCATTTGTACAGTGTCTTACCGGCCATATGCTCGGAGACTAACTTGTGTAGCATAAGAAAGTTCAGATGTTCTTACTTGAACACGTAATGTTTTGGTCTTTCGTCGTTTTGACTGTTCCGTAAGTTATCGGGGTGTCCGGCGATCCTGAAAACCGGGAAAACTCAGGGACATTTTTGTCCCGGAAAATTCGTGGAATGCTCAGGAAATTGTTGTAATTTTATGAAAAAACCCAGGAAATATACGGCAGCCGATTTCCATCTGGGCAAAGAGATGAGTTTAAACTGCACCTTGGCTTACCTTGTGCTCTGCTCAATATGTTTCATACTTTGCTCTGTACCTTGCCCCCTCTCGCCGCCTGTGTTCCGTCTCCCCACCCTCTTCCTTTCGTGAAATCCAGTGCTACTCACGCTGCTCTCCGGTACACAGTGCTCGAAATATCTGTCGCATTCGAGTTCGGCCTACCGTGCGAGTCGCATGGTGTTTCGAGCACTATGCGAATTTGGTATGTTCGTAACCATTGACATAATATATTGATATGTATTTTGTCATTTCGTCCTGTATGCAACTCAAATTAGTGCTCATAATATATGTGGGTCATTCCATGTCAAATCGACCCGGTGATTGCCCTTAGAGTCACCGATTACGACCAAATTTTGCATAACGGCTCCAGTTGATAAGAAAATGAAAACCCCAAAGTCGTCTTGCAAAAAAAGCACCGTTTCCGATATATTGCAACGTTGCAAAATTCGAATTTTTAAAAAGTTACTACACAATTTACGGTATATCTCAGAGGCTATTTGAGATACAGACGTGCATATGGACTTATTTTAAATGCCTTGAATTGGGCAAAAATAATAAGGAATTATATTGTTAAATATAAACAATTTTATAAAGTTTATAACAATTTAAAAGTTTCAAATCTATTTTTGACGATGTACCTGCACCTTCTATTTTGCTCATTTTAAATATGTTGTAGACACAATCCTCCTCTACAAATTAAAAAAGTGTGCCAGAGGTAATATTTCATTTAAGAAAGAAAAATATTTTTGAGTGAAGGCGTGACGCCCGCCGGTCACCGCAGCTCCCGCCTACCGGCCGACGTTATGGTACTCTGGTGTCTTCAGATCTCTGTAACTTTCTCATTCATCTTCTTCTCCCCAATTTTTAACCCAAAACCAACTCTTTTCCCGTGCATATCGCTATTTGCTTCGCCCAGGAGGGACCACAGCCTTAGAATCTATGAAGAGCGGCACCTGGCCTCAGAGAACAATTGACAAACCTTTTCCCGTCCTCGGCTTCCAGTACTACTCTCGTCACATACTCTATTAGCATGTTCTCCGAAACCTCTTTCTCAGTTCTTTTTTCAAAGTAACGGATGCACTATTCCGTCGCCTATCATCTCCCATTTGAATTTTACTCGAAGGGAAAACAACGGGGAAGGCAGTGCGCTGCCCATATCATCTGAACGGATATTTTGTTTCTCTTCGCACATGATAGCCTCCCAGGATAAGGCAAAACCAGACCCGGAAGATATACCAATGAGATTGTTTAAAAAGATGGGTCAGAAATTGCAGTGTACTTAGAATTTATATTTATTAAGTCATTGAAAGAAGGTTAAGTACCAAGGAAAGGTCCACACGTATCTACCTCTTTTCACGTTTGGATACGAGAAAATCGTCCATAAAATAGATAATACCTGTATAGTTCCCTGTCTGTTTTTACTCCGCGAATTTCAGCAGTCGCTGTTTTTTTTTAAGAAATATGCCACGACAAAAACAAATTGTCAGATTTCGCTTTTTTTAAATCCCTTTTCAGTCATTCTTTCAATCAAGGAAAAGCTAAAAACCTCCAAACAATGTATTCGTTTAGTTTTCTTCTAAAATAAACGCGTTTCCGTAGTAATATGGAATCTATACCGTACAATGACGCCATAAGGCGTTTCCGGTCACGTGACTCTCGTCGATTTTCAGGAACATTCTAACAGCATTCAATAGTCTTTGTGGTTGGTATGGAAACTATTGGCTTATGCATTTTAATTTGTGAGAAAATTTGGTATCAAGTACATCATCGATACTCGAGAAACAAATTTCATGCATATTCCCCGTTACTGATCTACATATGTAACCTACTCTTTTCGTGAATTTCCGGGTTTATTGTGGTACGTAACGTAATACAGTTCTGGATAGTCAAACTTTCGGTGTCAACGAAAGTTCGTATTCGTTTAATTTAACGTAATACAGTTCTGGATAGTCAAAATTTCGGTGTCAACGAAAGTTCGTATTCGTTTAATTTTCACTACTGCTCGGAACATAAGCTTGCAACAATGAATGATGTGCTGTTTAATTCCTGAGAATATCCTCATTCTTTTGACGTAATTTACATATACATTACATACATACATTTTCATATACTTATTGCAAAATTACGAAACTGTAAGCAATGAAAACTGACCCTCGCAAGGAGATTTTCGGTGGAAAAATCAAATATTTCTCCCACAGCCCCGTCTTTCTCCCGGAAGAGTTATTAACAACCTTCACCTCTAAAATTTATGTCTTTTCTTCAGTACACAAGCTGGCGGGATTTTTAAGTGAAATAGGGGTGACACCGCCTTTGATTGGCCGATTTCCGTGAAAAAAGGGCGGGTCATTCAAGATAAAAACAAAAACATTTAAGTAGTTATTGGATAAACTGGGGTATTGGCAGTGAAACATGACCAATTATAGGCTATTTTAGGGGGAAAGAAATGTATTTTATCCGTAAATTTCCTTTTTGATCAGAACAAAAAATTTTTCGGTGTAGACACATTTTTCCTTATTCTAGCCAATAACACATTTTTCCTTATTCTAGCCAATAGATGGGCTGTTTTCGGGATTCAAATGGGGATTCGGTACGCAGCCTGCAATTGGTCCATTTATTTCAAGGGAGCGGTTCATATCAGATTCTACCGAAAAAGTATTCCGATATTTATTTAAAAGCATAGGAGATTCAAAGCATGTTGCAGGAAATATTGTTAATTTTTTTGTCATAAAGTATAAAACCGTCGAAGAATTGCTTAGAAACATTGAAATTATTCAATAGAATTAACATTTAATTTAACATTTAATTGAATTTAATAGAATTGAATTAGCATTAGAAATATTGAAGCAGGGCGTACGGTCTTATGCCTTTCATTGGTTGTTTATTGGGAATTATAGGCTTGTAGCTATATGAATGAATCTTATATTTTTTTCTTCTTTTTCGCCTACTTAGCATCTAAATACCCGGAACTTCTTTATAGATATAGAAAAGTTATAGACGCACTTAAGTTCGTTTATACCTTATATATATATAAATACGAGGACTTCATTGAAAAGAGAATTCGTTTGATTTGTAAATATATTTCGTGGAAAACAGTGATATCACAAGTTTTTCTATCTTTAATACGATTTAAGGTTATGGCCACGCGCAGTCGATTGAGGTCTAAGAAGAATTGATTTGTTCATTGGAGTTTGAATGTAACTGAGCGCAGTTAAGTAACCTCTTCCTATGCGATAGCTTTATCACGCTTTAATCACTTACTCTACCTACATTGGTTGTCAAGAGGTCGACGCGATGGTGAGAGGGAAAGAAATAGTTTAGCTTCACTCTGTCTTGGTATCATTGTCTGCTTATGCCTTTAGGTTATGATAATAGGCCTATGCTTATAGATCTTTTATACTTTTTTTAAGTTTTCCACCTTACGCTATCCGTCAAGCATTTTGGATGTGGTAGTCCAGAGGGTTGCGCCTTAGTCTCCTAGAGAGAGCATGTGGCCTCTCAGCAGGCCAGTGGCGCTCATAAGAGCTCATTGTATGCGATTCCGTACGCTATCGCCACCACCCTATTTTCAGTCAATATATAAGCAAAACCACCCGCGTAAATTTAATTCGAATAATCCACTAGCTATAATTATGCTTACAAACCACTGTCGCTGTAATATTTATTCTTGAAAAAGAAAATAATTACCGCAAATGCAGAAATGAACCACATTACGTTGATGTAAATACGATTTGTATTTCTGAACGTCGTATGCGACCAGTTCTATCAATAGCTCGAACTATGAACTGCCCTGCCAAGCGTGAACCAGGTCTAAAAAAAGTTCATTAGAGGGATCTCATGAAATACGCACATTTGGATAGAAGAAAGCCGTAAAATAGTCATAAATCTCTCGATACGAAAAGAATCAGTCTAAATAGGATTGGAGCAATAAGGAAAACTTTTAGTGGCTCCCTGCTGTCCTCTCTCCATCTTCTTTTCTGAATGGCACAAGATACGACGCACGAGATACATCAGGGTCTATACAGCACCCATCGACGGCAAAAATTTCAATGTGGAGGCAAAAACAAGCTAATTCGTTACTACAGATAAAACACAACGAAGATAAATACAAACCACCGTATATAAACTTTGGGTTTATAATGAAATCACCAAATAACGGCTAACCTTATGCTTTCGCTACCTTCTCCAACAATTTCTGTATCAATTGCCAGCATCCGGGTCCGGAACGTCAAATGTTAATTCAAATACCGTGTCATCAAATATGTGGTAGAGAAAGCTTATTTTATTCAAAACTTGAGGTGCACAAATAGCAATACTTTCATTCTATTTATTGAATATCTGTTATCGCTTGCTGTCTTTGAGGTGACATCCGTGCCATATTAGCCCTGATGAGTCAATATATAAACAACATTTGTTTACATTAATCCGGGTCAATAAATGTACTGATTCGAGATATTGCGATATTTTCACTGGCCTGCTCTCAGAACACGTTCAGCGAAACCCAAGCTGTGGTGTTTTCTGTGCACCACGTCTTTGAGGTAAAAATTAAAAGGATCTGGCTCCTAGCCTGATGTGTTGATTCGACACTCGTGGCAGTTTGTTGCTGAATTGTTCGGTCACCGTTCAAAACGACCTTCTGCTCGAGTTATTGGTTTAATGCTACCGCTTTAAAGGCATAAATTAACTCACGTATATCGGTTTTAACGACCTAATTAGCAGCGTTCATGTTGTTTTTATCCTTTTGCTTGCACATTTGTTACATTTTTTTTAATTTAATTTTTTCCACATTCTTCTGATAAAAAAGTTACAATTGGTCTCTGATTGGAGTGTTTTCCAACGAAAAGTCATACTTGGTGATTTTTCTCTGGAAAATCACCTGCCGATGTGATGTATGTGCGAAGCAATGTAGCCGTCAAGAAGGTAGAAGGAAATACAGCGTAGAGAATATTGAGGAGTCGCTGAAAGCTTCACTTTATTATCTCATTTGAAATGTTTCTTTTTGAAGAGAAATATGTCAAGAATGTCTTCCGGGCGCGTACTCGTTCCTACATTCAAGCGAAATGTTCATACCGCCATTTTTTCGTGTTTCACAGCAGTTTAGGCAAACCACTCCCTTACTTCACCCATCACACCCTCTTTCACCCCCCTTTCTGATGTTTACGACGTTGCAGCAACAGGTAACCTATAAAATTAATCACACTTCGTAAAGTATCACCATACCCGCTCAGATGTACGTCACCGGAACTTGTGCCTTCGCATCTCGCTCATTACAACACACCTGTGGTGGCGCCGCTGCCCCCTGCCTTCCCAGCAATCGATCTCGCGCGTCATCCACATTCGGCGGACCGTCCCCTCCAGCGCCTTCTCGGCAAGGCGACACCGCTCCTCCTCACGCACCTCTTCATTTCTTACCGCCCCCGCTCGACGGCTGGGAGCAGGGTGCGCGGAGGGTGCTGAAAAATTCAAGGCAGAGAGAGAGATAGGCGTCCGACATTCGCCCCCATGTCTGAGCTTCTCGTGGAGCGCGATAGTTGGGATGGCGCCCGGAAACAGAAGGGAACGCCCACATAAGTTTAACCATTGGCTGGATACTTTAAAGTTCTGACCCCGGAATTTATCGACGCTCAACTCCTTCCGTTACGCGGGCTTAAGAGTGCTGAGACGAAACCGTGTTCGCCCGCGTAAAACATTCAGTCATACTCGAATCACTTTCTTAATGGCGTTGCCAAAATGTGATTTTGTGTGTTACATGGATGTTTGGATATTATTGTCTCCAGGGCAAAAAATGTTGTTAATGGTGTCAAGGGTAATCAAAAATAGACGTCATAAGGTTAAGTGTTAGTCAGATTGCCTGGTGGATAACTCCAGTAGAATGCAAGTTGAAGTGGGATGCAGATCCAGCCAACGAAAACCCTTCCCCTTGATAGCTTCTGGATTTTCCATTAGGATGTTGAAAAAAATCTAGGACATTAGTATCCTTAGTTGATTGGTCGTTTACGCCGCATAATTAGTCTCTCTCCCCCTCCCGCCGAGGTGAGTGCATTCTCGGCCGGACCACTGAGTTGAGGCGTCTCTCCCCGTGTCTCCCGAAATACGAGGGGGCGGCGGAAGGATTGAAGGAGGTGGTGACCTCCGTTCCCCCATTTCGCGGCTCCGATTTGGCAGCGTCGCTCCCCGCCGGACACACCAGTCGGACCGGATTCCACCGCGACGGACGAACCGCCGCGCCCCCCCCCCCCCTCCCTCACAGCCTGCTAATCCTTTCATTTTCCCGCGAGACCCTCTCCTTTCGGGCGGCTGCCTCTCTCACACGCCATTTTTGTCACACGCGCCTGCATGCGATGAGAGCACGCGGAATTTTTTTTGTTGGCGCCGTCTGTAGTCATTTCCAGCCCACGGGTCGATTGGTAGTGACCCTCCGCCAGTAACCATTCTCTTCGATTCGGGGCACACCTCATTGAATCGTCGTCATCGCTGTCCTCCATTAGCAAGCCTACTCTACCATTTTTTTCTCATTCACTCATTAGTTTTAACCCTTACACTTATTGTCAGCCATTCAATCTGCTCTTTGCTGAGAAATAAATTGCGCAGTTCGTCTGTGTGCACTTTCAAATAAGCCAGCTTCAGGGGAGTATGGGGACATGGGAAGATTTCGCGAAATTTTTTGCCTCATCATCGTCATCATCAGTATTTCAATCCTAGGATTGCTTTACTGCGGCCCTCCATTCTGCCCTATTCAGTGTTAATTCATTAATCATTTCACTCTTCTGGAAGTCCTCTGGTAGTCCTCCACTGTCATTGCTGTCTTTGATTATTCCAAAGAGGGTATCTTTTGCTTTGAGCCCGAGTGCCTTGATGATTTCTCCATTTATTTTGTCCCCTCCTGGTGCCTTGTTGTTCCTTAGGTCTTTCAAGGCTCTGTCAAATTCGCTTCTCAGTATCTCGGACCCCCATTCCTCTTCATCATCCCTGATTTCTTCTTCCGTTAAGTCAGCTTTGCCTAATCACGGCCAATAAAAGTCCATTTTTTATACATATCTCTTTGCGACGGTTCGGAAGGGGAACTTATGCTTCTGGTTCCTTCAACTCTTGTTTGATACCTTGAAGTGATGCCACTGCATGCCGGTCTTTAATTATCATCATAAATCTTCACTTTTTATCGCCCATTCTCCTCGATTATTTTTTTAAATTTTTTTCCGTAGCTGATCGATTTCGCTTGAACTCTTTGAGAGGATCGCAGCGAGCGAGCGATCCAGGAACTGGCTGGCCGTTGAAAATTGATAACAGATGGTGGTGCCTTAGTGTTGGTGGTGGTCGACCGTTCCGTGGCGCAAGGAGGGTGCGTTTGTTTGCAGACGGGACGACCTCGGGCATCACGGGCGGCGGGTGTGGGGGAGCGGGCGCGAGCGAGATTGGCCGGCTGCCTGTCGCTCGCGGTGTCCGCCCTCTGTGACTTCTTTTCCCGGCGTCGCGACGCATAGCGTGGAGCTCGATTTCGGCGCACCCAGCGATCTCTCGTTATTTCGTCGCATGTTTATCATTTCTTTTTCTGCATCTCTGCATTTCCCTCCTCAAGTTTCATTGAGTTGAGTGAGCTGCTCACAATTTTCTTGTCGACCCTCCAAATGGAAGTAATCGTTGAGCTTTGTTTTCCTCCAATTTAGCACCTGAGCTGAGTTTTAGGTGATCTCGATGATTGTGATTCAGTAAAATGGCGCTCCCTAATGACCCGATGTTCTTTTTGAGATGGTCTAGTACATGTATTTTACTTCGCTTACTTTTTACTTACTTACTTTTAATTATTTTAATTATGTTTGCGACATTACGTGTGATCATTAAGCGGCGATTTTCTCTCCAGTTCTTCGTTCGTCTTTCGAAATGATTTATCTCAGCCATTTTGTGATGAATTGTGTTTTGTTTTCCCCAATATAGAATGGAAAATGATTCTTTGCTGTTTTTTGAGCTTTATTGATTATTAGTGATTGAATTGAAGAGGTTTTTCTTTTTACCTTGACGGAGAGCTAGTGAAGACTTGTTTTTAAGCATATTATTTTTTCACTCTAGCGTGGAAATGTATATAAATGTCTTGCTCAACATCAAAGATTACGATATTTGTTTCACTTCTCCGTCGGGATTAGTTAGCAAGGGTTAATATCTTATTATTCGACGAAATATGATTAACCGGTGTATAACACCTCACTGTGAAAATCTGTTTTTATTTAAAATTTGGTGGTGATTTATGTAAAAAACTGTATATCACTTTCTCAAACTTAAAAAAAAGTTTGAATTGCTTGTCTCTAGAATAGCAGGCAACATCCGTTGATTGTGATGATATACGTCTTCGCCTTTAAAACGTTTGTGACTTAAACCATGCCCGTGGAAAAGAGATAGTGAAGTTGTCCATCAAAGGAAGTGATAATTAAAATTCAAGACAAATAGCAGTTTCCCGTTCTATTTTTTTTCTCAAATACATGTAGTTAAGAAAGGAGCCTCTACCTCCTACGGCTTTGGGGTGTTTTCTGCCGTGAATCTTTTTTCCGAAGTATAAGGGCCCTCAGTTTTTTTTTGCCTTCAGCTTCGTTGAAAAAATGGGTCATCAGATTTCGCAGTCTCAGTGTTTTTCAATCCTCCAACGTTCGATCCTCTTTCCTGACCCCTGTCGAGGTGCGGGGCAGCGTGACGGGGGTCGCAGGTCATTTGGTGCCCAGTCGCAGCCGGGGCACCGCCTTTCTGCGGCCACCACCTCCCGTCTCGCCGCCGGATGATCCGCGCCGCTCGCCTCCAGACTCTTTCGTCTTTCGTAAACCAGTTTCTTGGGTTGGTACGTGACCGGCGACGGGTGTGTGGGGGAGTGGAAAAGGATTGCGCCGGATACGAGTGTATGTGAGGAAGAACGTTGTCCATCCCGAGGGCTCTGCCGCCCTGGACGTCGCGAGTTCGAATCCCGCCTGGGGCACTCTGCTGTGGTCAGCCGGGCAGTCGAAGCATCAGACCAAGTCTCCCGCTGGAGATCACCCCGATCCTTGCAGACTTCCTTACTTCCCTCGACTGCAGGCCTTGCGCCCAATGGTCCCTTGGAGGAAACTCCGTAGAGGCAGAGCGTATCTTCATCGGCTGCCCCGTCCTCCATCTCCTGGCAAATGCTCAGTGTGTTAACCAATCAGAGCGTTCCGTTGTGATTTGCGGCGAGAGAGGCGCTCCTCGGAATCGGAATCAGCTTTTGGGTTGCTGATATTGATGAACCATATTTTTTATCATTTTCTAATGAAACGTAGTGTCATTGATTTCGTGCTATCATATACCATTGTTGTCGTTAAGTAATTGACGCGGTAGGCCATATTCTGCGAGCTTGAATGACATTTTCAGTTTCTTCGAAATGCCGAGGTAATGCTGCTCATTACTCTTTTCTCTTTCCCCCCGATGTGCGTGTTTAGTTTAGACCGGGATAATCTAAGGGAATATAATTTTGAAGGAATGCTTAAAACACCCAGTTACAAATAAACAGGGGAAATCATACAGTCGCCTGCTTTGCCTTTGCTGATCTATGTGCACGTGGATTGGCCTTAGAGCTAGTGCTGTTGTCATTTTGTCAAATACGCTCGCGTCCAGGTCGCATTAACCTGAGTAACCATTGTGGGTTTACATTCTATTCCCTTGCTGTGGGATTGAGCTATCAATGTAGTATGGAGAGTTTCCCTTCTCTTTAATAGATTTAGCTACGTATACCTCTTGATTTTATTTACCGTAAACTTATTATGGTCACGGACTGATTATTCTTCGCTTTGTTAGTATATTCGTAAACAACGATCGTGACATTCGTAAGACACCTTTGATGGATTTCAGAAGCATGCGAATTCTAGCAGTACTATCCTGGGATTATGTATTTTTATGTTATTTGTCTTAGAAAGGGGGGTGCCTCAATGTATCATCGTCATGAAGCCTAAGATCTCGAGAGCGTGCTTCAGTGTTTTGTCATTAATTTATCATTGAATTGTGATTTACTATACACCCTTATTAAAAATGCTGTTGACATATTTTGAATAAAATCTTGTAAAAAATTCCTTGTGCATGAATACATACTATGTCATATTAAATCAAATTCTTTGGCAAGTAATGAGAAAGGGTGGATTGCATGGCATTTAAGTCGCTGAAGGAGATGGCGGGAAAGAACGTAGAATGCATAAACGCGGTGTTGAAGCGGAAGTGAATCACTCTCCACCCGATGGTGAACATACTTCGCTGTGTCGAAGGTCAAGGTGTCGAGCGGAGCAGATAGGGGCGCGCGTTGTGGTAGGCTCCAGTCATTTCTTGAATGGGATAGCCAACTCGTCGAACTGAGGTCACTGACGGTGCACACGTTGGGACTTAAAGCGGTGGGAGCCTTGGTACTCCCTTGGTCATCCCTTGGTACTCTCTTTGCGTAGTTAGCTCCTAACTCACCGTCGATAACTTGTAGCGCCGAAAGGGCTCAGTTTTGGCACCTTACCAGGGAGCCTTTGCTCCCAACCGGTTATTCGACAGTAAACAGCAGTAATTGACGGTGGAAGATTTTGAGGTTGTGTTTATGTGGGTCTGTGTGAACGGTAGCTTAAGAAATGATTATAAGTAGATTTCGACCCTTAAAAACCTCAGCTAAAACTAAATACCAGTTCTGCTGTCTGAGCTTGCCAACAATACTGAATTAGAAGACGAATTGAAAAACTAAATCTAGGCACGAAAATAAAATATTTTTGTCTCCTTGCCAATTTTTCTAATTTTTGTTTGTTTTTCTCGTGCTTCATCTCCTCCAGGTAGCAGCGAAGGCTTTATTGCTACTTACTGCAAGTCAGCATGACTTTTCGCTGGAATGGTACATTCTTAATGGAAATCTTTATATATAAAAATTCAGCCTGCGTATGTTTGTGCTCGCAAAACTCGAAAAGTAGTTTGTGTCAAAATTTCAAAGTCGATTGACTTGAAAATTTGAACCACCGTTGCATAGCAATACGGGCATGTTTTTATGGTAAAAGCATTGTGGACACTCCAGGTAGAACTGGAAAAACGTTCTTAATTTCCTTGATCCTGGCTAAAATCCGTTCAAACGGCCAACTTTTTGCTTTGCTTTTGCTTCGCTTTTGCTTCTTCAGGCATTTTTGCCACGTTAAAGGAAGGAGGGAGAACAGCGCATACATCTCTTAAATTGTCACTAATACAATGCACAGAAAAAACAAATTTCCAAAACATCACATAAAAACAAAAAAAATCAAAACATTCAGAAGTGGAAAAGGTTCTTCAGCGTTCAAAATCATTGTGTGGGATGAGTGTTTCTAATGAGTGCATTGGAAGCATTAGATCATGCATTGCAAGACTTGCGAAATAATGAGGTTTCATTTAATGGAGCATTGATGTTACTATCTGGTGACGTCAGGCAAACGCTTCCAGTGAAGCCCGTCTTACACGGGGCTCTTTACTGCGCAGGCTGAAGCAGCTTCAGTTGTAGCAGTAGAAGGCGCCCGAGCTCACTGCGAGAATGAAAGCACGCAAACAGTAGGTACACCGTTTTACTCGATGCATGGTTGTGAGCAGCTGTTCGCGGAATTCCACAAAGCTTTTTGTTCTATGATGGATGTTGAACTACGTCCGAATTGTTTTTAGCGTACAATAGACTTTATATAATGCCTGCGGAACTTATTTATACGACAAAACTATCACTGTTTACATATATTCAGTCAGGTTGCATATTTTGGGAGGAATTCGGTATAGAAACCTTAAATTATGATGAATACTTATAAGTTGTCCTTTCTTGGTAAGTCACCGGGAAATTTGTCCGTTAGTTGTTATTTTGCGAACAATTGAAGCTTGGTAAATATCAAGCACGGTATTAATGATTTACTGAAATGCACAAATCGTCGATATTCGCCAACATACCCATTCAAAGTCATTTTGAAAACGCGAGGCTAGGGATGACCGTACTCCCTTTTGTCGATAGAAATGTTATATTGTTAATTTATACCACAATATGCTTCGAACAGCGTACAAATACCTTTCTCAATTTGAAGCACAACGGCGATGACATGCTCAGATGTGAATTTGCAGCATCAAATAACTAATGGTTTATTAAATAGCTGCATAAAATACGAGGTTCTTCGGAGACTGCGTGAATGCGAGCGCGGGATTAGAGCAGGGTCTAATTTTCTCGTTCGCATTCATACATTCTAGGAGTCGTTCGCGCTGTATACCACTTTACGCGATGCAATGTTCTCTGTACATCCATTCATGCTTTATCCTGCGCAGTACAGAGCCCCGTGTGAAACGGGCTTTATACCTCTCTCAACACCAGCTGTTGAATTGCACCCCTGCTTGAAATATTCAACTTTTGGAGAACAGCCAAAAAAATGTATTACACTACGAATATGATAATTCAGATTCAAACCGATCCAACGGCTGACATATTTTCAAGACAATTACTCGAAGTCGAAAACGACTCTGTGGGTACCTACAAATCCATAAACTGGAAACGTCGCTTTCACATCTAATTTCTGCAACATCGTGCATTCAAAAGAAGATTTAGTCGACAAGGTTTTCCAAAGAATCGAAACAAATTGTCGAAATCAGCCATGGTTGAGCGGAGGAGCAATTCTAGCGGTTAAAAATGTCGACGTACACGATATGGACAACATCATTCCAAACAGAGTCGCAGGTCAGTGACGTACAAATCCATTGACTCCGTGATGAACCAAAGTGAAGTAGTGAATTTTCCAACGGAATTTCTTAATTCTCTCGATGTTCCCGGATTACCGTCACACATTCTGAATTTGAAAATTGGAGTACCAATTATATTACTCCTAAACATCAATCAGCCAAAGTTATGCAATGGCACACGATTAGTAATTACAAAATTGATGAGCAATCTAATTGAAGCAACAATTCTGAAAACCTTCAATCTTATTTCAATCACTTGATTTAATTCCTTTGTCAGACTATCGTCGTATGGATCTCATATAGTAGCGGGTATTCTAAGTAATATTCTAAGGTCTGACAAGTAGCATCTTTCTCGTAATCTTCCATCGCATTATTCTAGAACCCTTTTAACGAATTGCAATCTACGGTTTGCTACACCTGTCATTTCCCTGACTTGTTGCCCCCGTGACGTCATCAAAATATTTAATATATTCTTCGCTAGATATTTTATTTTCTTTTATGTAATAATTATTACGGGCAAAGTTATTCTTTTTTCCAAAAGTACATTACCGTGCATTTATTCAAATATAATTATAGCTGTCAAGTAACACACCAATCATCAATCGCATCCAAATCCTTCTTTTCGGAGAAACTGAAAATGTCATTCAATCTCGCTGACAGCTGCGTGAACCAGGCACGTATCCAGGGGGTAGAGAGGGCTTATGGGGTTTTAACCCCCTCCCTCGAAATTTTTTCCCAATAATTTTGTTGTCCTGATTTTAACTGGTAATGATAATCCGGATTACACTGCGTATAATTCAAGTGTTAAGTTTCTTGAAACGTGATAACTAGTATGATGCACATGTGTGGTTAGTAATTGTTCTTTTCCATCTGATATGTATGTATGCGTTGAACTTCCGTTCTGGGGCTTAACTGCTTCATAAGGTAAGCCGTGAACTTTAACAGTGAGAAGAGATAGAAATGGGCACTGTGAAAGTAAATACCAAGCAGTGAGAATTAAGGAAAGAGATTTGTAACATGTCGGCACCGACGAACTTTTAGTACTCTGGCCACCACACCAACCCGATCCCCGTGGGTCATAATTACAGTGCGTATGCACATCAATTTATTATGTTTCTGAATTAGGTGGCTCCTTTGCGAAAAAAGCCGAATGCGGGAAGTGGGCTGTGAGTTGAACGTATAATCGCGGTGTCACCTTTCCATGAATTTGTCGACATAATTGCATTCATGGTTCCGCGAGGGCATTTGGTTTCTTCTTTTCGATGACACTCGGAGATTTATTTTCGTACTCCTCTCCTTATCTCGGTAACAACCAAATCGCTGACACCGGAGAGCATTTTGTTCTCGAATGCTCGTTTACAATTCAAAATTATCGTATTGATCGCGTATACTAATACTAATGAATTTTTTGTTTTAATGCATAGCATCATTTTTTACGTTATTTTGTTGGCTGATTGTGCCGACATGAAGACGTCAGAAAGTAGTGATTACTTAGCGATATAAGACGGTAATTTTCATTTAATTTCTTAGTAACGGTATTCATTATTTCTCCCTAAATTACATTGCAAGGCGCAAGTTGTGTTTCTAAAGGCCGCTTTACACGATACAATTTTTTGTACAATTTCTTGTAATCTTCTTCTAGCGGCCTTAAAGAGCGACGTGCCCTTCAGGAAAATAATTTATGGTGTGGGGCTCCGTTATTCACGGATTTTAATAAAAGTACATTTGTTTATGGATATTTAATTTAAACGCAATTCGTCATTGTATTTCGCTTCAAATGTGATGATCAGGAGCGTAGAAACTCTCAAGCTTAACGATTACATGAAAGCGGAAGAATTGTTTCGTCGAGCTAATTGTCCAGCGTTCCCATCGTGCTCCTTGTTTGGGGAAGTCTCAACCCCCGACGTCATTCTCCCCGACGTTCCTGAGATTTTGTTTTCCGTAAGCAGTTAGATCAGAACTGAATTACGAATCATCATTTCGTGCTTCATATATCGTCTTTGGGTGCTGGGTTTCGAAGTAACGCTGCGTTTACGCTCCCGTGCCTCAGTAAACGATCATGTTTTAGTGATGCGATCAAATACTTCCTAGGAGGTAAAGACCTTCTTGGTGATAAGAGACTGGTGGAAGTCGTGGCTTGCGAACTGGCGAAATATCTGTTCACTCAGTGATTCAACCCGAAGGTTGGTCTTTGATAGGTGAGAGTAGAGCTCACCCCGTACTAAGCCAATGGCGTGTGAAATTCACACATTCAAGGTAGGGGGGCCAGTTCCTTTCCCTGGGCGACACTGGGCCTTTCTGACTCTCAGATAATCGAATCGCTAGGAATGTAGATGGGGGTGTACAGAAAGGCTCATGCCCGGGATTTGAACCCGGGACCCTCCGGTTAGTAGCTCAGTGCTCTACCCACTAGGCCACCACGACCCCCGAAATATTTTTGATCCACAGGAAATATATTGAAATTTCTCATTATGAGGTACATGTGTGCCATGTTCTGGCGTTATCGATTCACGAATCACTCCTTATGGTCAGTGAAATTCCTTTCACTGTTTTTGCTAAATTTCTTATTTGCGCAGTAACTTATCGCAATTCTTGAAGGGCGTTCTGCGCGCCCTGCCACCCCCTCCTCGACTCCTCTAATCCCAGCCACTAGAACACGGCCAGCCCCTCTCCCGACACCCCTTTCATTCTGGAAATCCCTTCTTCTAAGTTTTCTCCGTCATTAGCTTGACCCCTTTCGTTCCAATCGTGTCACCCTTCTGCCCCTCCCACCCTTCCACTTATGCTTTCTTTACTCACCCCTCCCCCTGGTCGATTCCTCTCTGCATATAAATATGGTGCCTTCCCTGTCGAAATTTGCCTTGTGCCTGAAGATGACTGACTCTGTTTGTTGAAACGCGTAGTGCGTAAAAATTCTTTTGAAAAGTGCGAGTGTTGTTTGATTGTAAGGATTGACTTTTTGAAACATCTCCAGCCTTCGTTTTCCCTCCCCTCACATTCTCAAGCCGGCGACGGATAATAATAATAATAATAAAAGGTTTTTATTGTGTCAAGATTGAGACAAAACTGTCCCTTCTACCATCTAACCCCTCGTCAAAATAAATATATAAATCATATAGTGGTCAATAGTAAAACAATTACAATCTGAGGTTTAAAAAAATCAGTAAAGAATACACTTATAGGAATTAAAGAATGATGAATTAATACAAAAGAAATATATATACACACAATATATCAATATTACACAACAAATGGTGTGTGAAAGAATTTACAATGTGGGAAAAACGTGAGGATTATTATGCTTACATCCTTTACGCAAAAACCCACTGCAGGAAAACTGAACAAGAAGAGGGGTGTGAAGGGGGGGATGTCCCAGCGGCTGAAATGATGAGCACGTATTCGGTCAGTCCCGATGAAAGAGGCTGGTTATGATGCCGCTTTACATTGGGATCTCTTGAGCGTTGGCGGCGTTTTCGGTGGCGACGCAGTTCAGCTCGATGAAGTAGTACCATGATATTAAGCCCCATCAGAGTTTTGGCTATTCAGGGGTGGCGCCTGAGGTCACTTGCGCTGTTGAGGATCGCTGGGAACCTGGGCAAAGGAAGGGTTTTTGGAGAAGCAGAGAGGTGGAGAGAAAAATTGTGTCGACATTAGCTTACTCTTCACAAAAGGTGTCAATCAACCTTCATGTGCCGAGTAATAGCAATTGTAATTCCACGTGGAATGTGATGTAAAAACTACCTGGGTTTTCATGCGGTGCAGTATCATCAGGACCTGATGATGGTGTACTGCAGTACAAAAACCCGGATCGTCATTCAAACATTTTCCTTGTGAGATTATAAAGTTTTTATTTGCTGCTTACCAAGAAATAATCCCATAAAGTTACGCTAGGAACAATTCATTATAAGGAATGTAGTCCTTGCGCGGAGAGAAAAGAGGAAACGGAAGTTGTGAAAGATCATTTCGCAATGCATTTAATATTATCGAACTCAGGCATATTAAGTATTGTAATTTAAGAGTTAATATTCATTACTTATTACACTGGTTATATTTACTTGGAACCACGAAACTTTTACAGTATTAAAATTTGCATAAGTAGTCTGCTATTCATCTGAGGATATTTTATTCTATTTCAGTTGATATGAATTCATATTTTTGGGAATAACGTATGTGCATTGCATGCTATATCAACCAAAGATCTATTAGCAATGCTTACGTGATTTTCTATAACCTTAAACGTTTGAGTCATCTGTGAAGTTCAGTATTATGTCCAGCGAATTCAGGTTATGTCATCATCATCATTGGTCAACAATCCTGGGATTGGTTTGACGCAGCTTTCCACTCGATTCTTCTATCGGCCGATGGTGATGGTCATAGTGACGTAATTCTTCTCTTTTACATCCTTCTCAACCTTTTCCATGTATCTCATACGAGGCCTGCCTTGTCCAATCTTCCCGTTTACTTTTCCCTCGACGATAGTCTTCATCAGACCATCGTGTCTCAAGATATGGCCGATTAAGTTGGCCCTTCTTTTTAGAGTTGTCAGCAGACTTCTCTTTTCTCCCACTTGTCTTAGGACTTCCGGTTATTTATTGTGTGTTATTGTTAAGAGGGCAGAGATATTTACAGCGTGTATCGAGCAAAGTACCTTTTGTTTGCGTTCAATGGCTCTTGCCGTGGGAAACCTCGTAATTCAAGCGAAAAAGCCTCAACCTTAATTTATGCCGGGCTTTACTTGCGGTTTATTGGTTTTGGTCCCAAAAAATGTCATTTTTTAAAAATGCCGTACGTTGAGAGTTCATTGAAGGGTGAAGTATCGGTTGTTGTTCAAGCAGGTCACGTAGTACTTGTCAACAGATAAGATTGAAAGATACATTCGCAAAATTTGAATCGAGTGAGGTTATACTTTCGGTATTTTTCCAATTTTATTAGTGTATGATTTCCTTAAATCGATTTGACGTTCAAATAATCAAGGGAAAACAACAGCCTTCGTGGTTCGGTCTGTGTTTTTGCCTGCACTTATTTATGGATGTATCTGATGGCGAGAAATGTGTCTTCCCGGTCGAAACTGAATTTGCTTTCTATCTGTCCATTTTGGCTTGGGTTGTAACCAAATTCTCGTTCTATCTAATACCTGAATAAATATCCAGTTCTTGCCGAAATAGCCATTTCAAAGATTTATACTGTTTCAGTCAAATAGTTAACCGAATTCCTCGGGAAACCAGATAGCTATTCCTAGACTTGCCTAACTTTGGTCAAGCCTAGTATTTGCTGGCGAGTTGCCTTTTGTTAATAGCTGTCGACAATAAATCAGATGAAAATAGTATTATAGCAAGAAGTTCCACAGAGAAAAAAATCATTCGCCTTGACCGGGACTCGAACCCGGACCCCCTGATTTCCGGCCAGGTACTCTACCAGTTGAGCTACCAAGACGTCCTATTTCTTTGTGGAAATCAGTCGTGAGGACGTCTTGGTAGCTCAACTGGTAGAGTACCTGGCCGGAAATCAGGGGGTCCGGGTTCGAGTCCCGGTCAAGGCGAATGATTTTTTCTCTGTGGAACTTCTTGCTATAGTGTAATTTTCAGCGGGTGACGCCGCTAAAGTTTCCGCGGCCAGTTCGCGGTCTTTGAATTTGAAAATAGTATGATTAAATTTGATGCTGCGGTAAACAAGAGATGGTCTGAAACATCTCACGATGATAATATTAAAGGAAGGAGAAAAAGTCGGACCTTATTGGGTTCGAGTCTAATACGTATACATTTCCTGCGTGGTATTATAATGTAAATATATATATAATCCACCGGCACGTAATATCATGATCCTACAGATCACACTGTGTAACAATTCATCAGCCATACATGAACTATTCACTTATAAGAATCACGGTAGTGCATACATGTTGATCGTATGCGATGTCAACAACACTATAGAGATGCATTGAGCCAAATTTTGCAAATTATTTTAACCTAATTTCCGATAATGTAAAGTCACGATTATTAATTTAATAAGATTGGCAGCTTTCCACAAACAATTCTTTAAACCGACCGGTTTCGATGTGATACATAATCATCACCATCACACCTGATGAGTGTAGATCACATCGAAACCGGCTGGTTTAAAGAATGTTTTGTGGAAAATTGCCAATCTTATTTAATCATGTTATTCCACCACATCACGCCTGAAGCGACATTTTTTTATTTGTAAAGTCACGAATTTTTGGGATTCTGTAATAATAGTTATGGATTTTATTTACTAAAAGTAACTTGGGTTCGACTCCATATGACCCGAAATACTTCCATAAGGAGTACCTGTTAATTTCATTTTGACCGATTGTAGCCTTTTCTTCTTTCAAAAAAGTAAATCAGAAATAATTGCCGTAAAATAACAAAATAAACAGCGAAAGCTGAGAAATATTACAAGGATTCTTATTTTTATTGTGAAACAGAGTTTTTGCGTGGAATTTGCGTAAAAATTAATAAAAACTACCGATATTTGGTAATTTTAAGCTTTTGAAAACTGTCACCTTACGATCATAGCCACTGTTGAACTCGGCTCCCATGTGAATGTATGAAGATAGGCCGATAAAATATAAACGGGAAGGACTGCTTGCATTCACTACCTACATCCCGCAGCGAACAATTTCCTACTACGATACTACGGTAAAAAACAACTTTAATTGGCCCGTGAAATTTTGCTGCCATTTTTGACGGCACACGGCAACTAGTTCTCTGCAAACTGCATGCACCTAATGTAATGGCTTATGAATTACACGCACATATTATACTCTACTTACGAAAACGACACTATTAGCTGCGATGATATTTGCGATCACAGACAAGAAATATTGTTTTAATCCCTGAAGAGTAATGGTAGCATTTTCAAATGTTCGTGTCCCCGTGGTCATCCGTTATCAGTAACACTTAACACTCTGAATACTTAATCCAATTAGTAATTCCATTGCCTTGCTATTGAAATGTCTTCACTTTTTGTTGACACTTTCGTAATGTGCTTAAGTTTTTTATTAGGGTTTGATTCTGAATATCGAGCTAGTAATCGAAAATAACGACCTTGTATTATATTTTATGTTGAAAGTTTGAATCACATGTAGCTAACCCTTGCGTGTCAATCAAAGTCGGATAACTAATGTCAATCATTTCATATGTATCAAAACTGGCATCTATCGCAATTACTCATGCATCAAATAAAGAACAAAATGCACTCAACGTTCGTTTCACCTCACAGGAATAGCAATTTGAGCATATTTATTGCATATGATTACTCGCGTCGGAGGTCCTAAATGGCAAACTTCTACCTTCTGCTCTCATTACGGAGATGTAGCAAAAGAAGCAGCACTTGTACATCATGCGAAATAGAAGAAGAAAGTTACCTTACGCTATTTCAGACGGGGATAATTTATATAATTTACCAATTAATTTTCGTAGATGCATCTGACAGTAACACTTCGATGATTATAGCAGCACTACATATTGCATTTAAATATCCATTGTGTTATTTATCCAATAAAATTGTAAAATATTTTAAATCACGCTGCTCTATGTTGTAAACGTTAGACTTTTGCTGTAGAACTGTACTCTTCTCATAGCATCTCACCTCTGTAATCATTTTGTCAGAAATTTGAATATATTCTCAGATTTTATGGGACGAGTGTACGGTATGCTGGAGACATTATGACTTCGGCTTCGTACAGCTTAAACTTCGCTCTACCGGCTCTTGAAGGCAAAAACGGAAAAATAAATCGGAGCCTCCGCGAAATCCAAAGGGAAATTTCAACAAAAAATCGCCAGTTAAAATTGTATACTTGCTTGCAGTGTTAAGACCTTATTGAGTCTCTTCTGCTGATATTTACAACCGCTTTAAATCTTGTAAATGAGATTCAATAAAAGAAAACGACGAAAATTTTATTAGGAACTTAACAGATTCTGTTCACTTGATTACGCTACTTCTAACATCGGTATCTTGATCGGTACATTAACAAGTATCTTGATCAGGTGCATATATTTAAAATGTGGGAATTTAACTTTCTATGTTTCCGTCTTTAATCCAAACTTTCCGTCTAAATCGTGCACGAACAAAATTTCAGTGGTTTTGCTGTGTAAAATAGCGTTTCCCCGGCGTGATGCATTATTATATGTTATAGGAAGCTGAGGTGTCATAAAGGCACAGCAAATACCTTATGATAACAATCTTAACCATCGTTTCACATCGCATCGTATGTGGGGAAAGTTACATAAAATCTAGTTGTTTGTGAGAAACCTATAATATGCACTAAGGTGCCCTAACCCTATGAATAAAAAAGGGTACACGAAACCAAGTTATATAATTGCACTAAATACATTGGAATCAAAAGTTGAATACAAGTAGTCGTGCGCAAGCATATTGCAGTAACGCACTCACAGTACCCTTCTTGAAGAATGCATCAATATAATTGTGCACGAAGTGCAATTTACCATTTATTATTTTTGGAGAAATATATGCATGCACCTTTCCCCTGCAGCAAAAACAACAAGGGATCCGCGTTTTAATGTCCCATTCGGCGGACGAAGTACTAAACTCCCGAGTGTTTTGCTTGCCGCACTCAAGTGAGGTTCAATTTACCAATAGAGAATATCTTCCACTGCCGGGATTCAAGCGCGGGCCCTCGGGATGGAAGGCCATAACTGTAACCTCCACACCAGCCTGACCCCGTTTTCTGGGCCCTCAGCTGTTCCCAATACTCCCGGCACAGAAGTCACAGTGGGAGCGAGGGTCGCGAACTCGGCTATCGTCGTTCTACCGCTGGTTTGACGAAAGCCGTGCAGTCGTGTGCGCTGGCGAGATGTGAGACCGTTGGCAAGTGTGTTTGTTGAGTGTGCTTTGTTTGTGCGTTGCAGGTGGCGGCCTCACATGGAACAGGAAGAGAGCGGCGATGGCGGGAAGGCGGCGGAGGGGGGCAAGAGCGGCGGGGGGGGCAGCGGAGGGAGCAAGGGGGGCGGGCACGCGGCCAACGCCAACGCCGCCGCCGCCGCCGCCGCTGCTGCTGCGGCCGCACAGCTGCTCGACGCCGCCGGCCTCTTCGGTGAGTCGCTGCTTCTCGCCGGGATCACAGTCAGCGGCGTCGGAAGTGGAGGGCAGGGGGGGGCCCTGAATTTGCCCCGGGCCCTTGAGAAATGAGTCTTTATTAGTAAAAATCAAATTTCACTTGTTTCCAGCTTGCCTTTTCCCTTCGGACGCATATTCTACCACGTTCATATGCACTTTTAGCGGAATTCTAGTCTCTACCCTCTCCCTTTTCATAGGAGCCGGGCCATTTTCTAGGTTGGCCCCTCCCAGCGAAAATAGTTCCGACGCCCCTGATCACAGTCCTCTTCCCTCCCCTGCTGTTCATTTGTCATTGCTCTTCTACAAAGCCATTTGATGAGTTCTTGTTGTAAAGCAAATTATTACCCCAGGGAATTTTAAATTTGCCTTTGATTTCATCTGCGTTCCTTATCTTTGATGCCTAAACCCTCTAAGGTTTGCACTCGCACCGTGTGGTTGAAATTTTTTTAACATTATTTTTTCTCTGCATTGGTCCATGCTGCCCAGCGAAGAACTGCAATCTGTTTTACTGTACAGTATAATATTTTTCCTGTGGTTATTACCCCAACAAGTCATTGATTATTTTTTCTTAAAATAATGCTGAAGTAAGTTAGTTACTCTGGGCAGGCAACCAGCAGCAAAGGTCATTTGCACCATTTTGGATAGGTGGGTAATTGTATGTGGTAGGAATTTTTAGGTATAGAGGGAAGGTGGAGAGAAACCTGGCATCGATATTAGAACACTATTAATGGCAGGCACCAATGGGACCACAGCTTAACGTCTCATCAGACAGATTACTGAACTCGATGTGCTCTCCACATAGCACCAAAGTGGGGACCAGTATCCAAATGAAAACTGTCTCAGCTGGGATTTGAACCGGAAGCCTCAGAGTGGGGAACCAGTACTCTAGCCACCACACCAACACAATTCCCTTGATTGTGAAGAAGCTATTAGAGCACTAGGATTGTGACCATGTCATATTTTCCATAAATACATAATACATCATGCATGTGGATATGCTTTTCCTCATGCAAAACTATCCTCTCATATTCCAGCATTTACATCAATTCAGTTTTGCTTTTTCAGTGATTGGTATCTGTTGAGTGGGGATGCCAAAGAGAGAGTTAAAATGTGGAGCACATTGTTGAATGCTAATTTGTGTTTTGGGATTGGATGGAATTCTAGCATACCTACCTAATAGGTCAATTGTGCTGTAATTAACTCATTTATACAGGATAGGAAATAAGGAGAATGAAATATAACTAGCAATAATAAAAAAAACTATGCAGGAGTAGGAAAATTCAAAAGTTTTTATGAAAATCTGAACTGATAAAAATGAATCATGTGGAATTCATGGTTGAAAACCTAAAAAATATTAGTGACTGTCTTAGGTGACTAAATTACTTCGCTCTTGAAACATTCTTCAGTTTGAAGATCATTTTGATTGGAAAGGGAAGAGCTCACCAAGCACATACCTCAGTGGCAGTGAAATGTACCCATAAAGAGGAGCATTTTGTCTGTGAGCTTTCTCTGTTCCCTGCTTACCACACTGCTTGTTCTACACAGGTTTATTTCTATCCCCTCACTACAGCATCAGGATAGACAGGTTTGATAAATTAAGGGAGAGTCATTGTCGGATCAATGGATGTAACTTTATTTTCCTGGTGCACAATATAGAATCATGTTGCAAGCAAAACATTGCAATTCACTATAAATTACATCTCATTTTCATCCAATTTTTTTGTCCTGAAGACATCTTTTAAAACCTCATTTTTCCTGCAGATGACCTCCCCACATTCCACTACACACTTAGTGAGTGGTGGCTCACAAGGGAGCATGCTGCTGTGAAAACTTACGCACTCATAGGAAATCTCGTGGAGCCATCTGGTCAATGGTCTATCGCCCCATTTGTTGGGATATAATACTGGTGCTATATTGCTTTCTGTGCATTTGCTCACCCCTGTATTCTTACCCTTTACCCATCTTCGTAGAATTTGTCCTTATCCATGGGGAGATATGATGGCCAGAGGTAAAAAGCAGTAATTTTATTAAATTTATAAATAAAATTACTTTCATTGATTTACATGCTGTGAGAAAATATTGGAGGTCTGGTCGCCTCTGAATTTAAACCTGGGACTTTTGCTTTGTGACCAAATACTCTGTCCAGTGGGCTACCACACCCTCAGACTCTACAAGTGTAGTTTGAATGTTATGCTCATGTTTTGCTGACAAACTCCCATTTTCTTTTTAAGAAATCACTCCTCTCACCACTCCAATCATGTATTTACCTAGAAGCTACTGTGTTGCATGGTGTAGTTGAATGATTTATAAAAAGGTGTGTTCCATTTTATGGCTGGATTAAAATATCTTAAGAGACATTGGAATAATGAATAACTCCTGTAGTAGCATGAATGTCTTCTTAATAAAATGAGAAAGCCTATACTTGCGTATGGAAGTTGGTTGAATGACCTACCTAATATGCTTTTAAGTTCAATTACTGCTCACGCAAGTATGATAAGAGGATTGGTTATAGCTATCTGTGAAATTGGTAATAATGAGTAATAGAGAATACTTCTCTGATTGGAAGGAAAACAAAGAGTGAAGTTCACCTCCTAGTGGCTGTATTTTTCAAATTAGTAGTGAATCATTCTTGTGTCCAAGAGTAATTAATCTTCATCAAACTGTTGTGCTAAAATATTCTTATTTTCTTGTCTACTGTATCAACCTAACATGGAAGATCATTTACAATATGAAACATTATTTCATGAAAATAGATACCAGATATAATTCCCATTTATTTTATGATTGAGTTTTGTTGTTTACACTGGTAATTATCCAGTAGAGCACATTGTTAAGTCCCCACCTCATAGACCTCGTTGGACTGAGCTAGTGATTCCTACACAGTGCATCATGTCTACTGAAAATTTTTCCTTTCCATATGCAGCCTACTGGCCACGGAGTGAAGCCTCCTCGGCAGCCCCTGGATCCTCTTGTGAGTTGCTTTCACTGAAGTCATCCATTGGAAACATTACTCTTTTCTTTCATAGAATAACCTGAGAACTGAAACAATAGTTGCAAAACAGGAAATCTGTACTTAAGTGCCTTTCAATGTCATTGTCATAGCCGCTAACAAAAGAAACTTACTAAGAGCGAAGGAATTTCTTGGTGCAGATCAATCTGCAAGGGGGTCAACGCTGGATGATATTGCAGTGATGAGAATACATGCTAGTGGAAAGGAACTTGGAATACAATCAGAATGTATTTGCCAAAAAAGCATTTGATGGGGTGAGGTGAGAAGAATTAATTCAGAAGAATTAATAGTAATATTATGGAAGATTGAAATTGATCAGAAGAGCCGAAGACTGTAACAAGAGTAATGCGTGACCCAGGAAGGTAAGGGTTGTGGATGGGGAATTGGATTAAGTGGAAATAATGAGAGGGGTCAGGCAAGGCTATCTGTTGTCATCAGTACTTTTCAACATATTTTTTTAGGAAATGGTGAAGGAGGTGGGGTATAGGCTGGATGCAGATAGCATGTGGAGCAATTTAGCTAGTTGGGAAGTACTTCTGTTGGAAGAAAATAAGTGTAGCTGCATTGAAGTCATGAGGAGAATTGCATTGAAAAATTATGAATGTGGTCGTAGAGGAGAATTGATGAAAGGGTCATTGAGCAGGGACTTAAAGAAAAGACTTGTGAAAATTCTAATATGGAGCATGGCACTATATGGTGTGATAACATGGACTTTGAGGAAAAGAGGTGAAAATAAACTTTGGACTTTTGAGATATGGGTTTGGTGGATGATGTAGAAGTTGAGGTGGGTATGTGCAAGAGCTGTAGTTGGTGTGGGAAAAATGAAAGTTGAGGGAAAAAATTAGCAGAAGGCAGAGGGAGCCAGGATGAAGTAGGTTTCAAGGGACGGGAGTGTTTTGAAGGACACGAAGGAGTTTTGGTAGTTGGGGATAATTTTGGTAGATGGGGAAGAGGGAGAAGAAGATAGGTACTTAGAATAAAATGAGAACCCAACCCATTAAGACAGGTTGGAAGTAGTTTAACCAAAGTAGAACATCATTTGATAGATAGCAGTCACTGAAAATTTGCAATCCATCTAACACTTTCCATGTGTATAATTTTTTTCCTTGGAACAAAACTTCAGGTTTGATGAGTGTATAAAATATTACCTGATAGATGTGACAAAAGCTAACTCAGAACACGGAAAAAGAAACACATATGCAAGATAATTTAAATATTTCAGTGGTCACAGCCACATTTGCCAAAGACTGAGAACTGAAACAATAGTTTAGTTGCCTACCAAGCTTTACCAGTTCTTTCAATGCCCATTGTGTTTTGGTTCCAAAAGGGAAAGACTTGGACCCTAAGGATGGACCCATGGGATATTGGGTGCACAGGGTCTTAGGCGACATAAAACATGCCAGGAACAATCTGTGGCTGAAAAAATAAACCTACTGCAGACCCATCTTCCATAGGAGCATTATTTCAGGGAGTAGAGTCTCTGCTAATTATGTGCTAATAAGTGGCTGCTAATCTCCTTTCTCTGACTATGTAATTTTATGCCTCTCTCCTGTGGAGATATGAGTCTATTGAGGCTAGGAAAACCGAAAAGACTTCTCTGCAAGTCTTTTCGGTTTTATTAAACCATGATGATTGAATATCTGCGGGTACTCAGTAAAAAACATCTTTTGAATATGTTCCAGAACCTATTCTAGTGCTTCAAGAAATTCTGAAGATGGCATTAGAAACGGAATGAAAATAACATTTACTTGCTATATGTGAATTGCAGAAGCAGTGATGTGTTGAAAATTATCTCTGGAATACAAATACAATGACTATGTGTTTCTATCTTGCTTGGCGATTACATTTCCTTCATTGGATGAATCTGACAATGAGTGAAATGGTAACTAGGTGATCAATAAATATAGGCATTACAGAGTAATGACTTTGCAGGATTTAAGATATCTACCAGAACTCCCTTTCTGCATAATTTCGGGCCTATAATATTCATGGAAACACTTTTATGATTTAGAGCCATAATGGGTAGTTTTAAACTTTTTTTCATTGTCTTGATAAAAGTTTACCTCAGGACTATGTATTTTAAGCTGTTCGATTTTGAAATATGTCAAATATTTTTCCTTGTTAATTGGAAAGTGTAAATTTTCAATGGTACAAAAATGTGATGGCAAACTATTTCATACTGGTCAAGGCTGTATGTGGTGTTTAAGGTACATACACTCTCCTTTCCCTGCTGCTAAGTTGTGCTGTGGATACTTCTAAGGCAGTGCACTTCATGAAGACATATTAACAAATATTTGAGGAACATTCACTCAGTTAATTTATCATGATTTACCTTTATTTATTAGCTTTAAATTATTTATTCAGTTTATTCATTTAAAAACAGCATTCATTTTACTGAGGGGAAGTGAAATTGGCCTGTATTTGTGCAGAGTTCACAGAATGCTTAGCGGTAGCAAATAACTCCATGAGCAGGAAGCATAGGAGCCTATAAAACAACTTATAAAATGATGGCTAAGGGAGGAGACTTTCTGAGCTTTGGTAGTTGTTCATCGGCTATTATTGATGCATGTTTACTGCAGCTTATGGGCTCTGAATTAGAATGGTAAGTTCAGGAAATGAATGTTCCCTATGCCTCGCAATGTAAACTATGTATGTATCTGTTATGTCAGCAAAAAGGCTGAACAGTCCTGCCATTTCTAAGTTTTTTCTGAAGAAATTAAAATTAATATCTAATTTTCTAGGAAACTAGTTTTCACAAACCAAATTATTTACGTATAATGAATAATTATATTGTAAGGCACGAACCGCAATTAACGAATTCTGTTTTCTTTAATGAAGCAAACTATTATTTAGTACACTTGAAAAATTGTCCAGTTGTCATAGGACTCCAAAGTGGCACAAACATAAATGTTCAGTATTTTCTGAGGGGATAATGAAGGCAAGTGTAATTTTCAATGATGTTAGAAATGAAGTGGGCTGCATTATAATATAAATAATTAGAAAGTCATGCAAGATGGTTGAGGAGATCAAAGGTTTTTAGATGCTTATCTTTTATTTTTCCATCATTTCCTGCAATATTCTTGTTATCATGCATCCACTTTTTCCAACCTACCACATAAGGATGGTAGTGAAGAAAGATTTCTTTTATTTGATTCTCTCTCCTATGGCATCCATTGGATTGTGTGTATTCATGGGAATGGAGATTAATAATAAATAACATTTTTGTCAATTCTTAGGTTTGATTATCTCATACTTAACTGGTGTATGGCCAGTCGCTATTTGTTAGTGTAATATTAGCAGTCAACTATATTCTACTTCATTTTCATTGCCCATGTTAATGGTGAAGTTTAAGTTAATAAACATAACTTTGATCAAAAACCCTATGTTTGTTAGGTCAGTCAGCATTTACATTAGTACCTAAACTTCCTGGGAGAGGGGTAGAAGAACTGAGCTGTTGCAAGTATCAACTTTCAGTGCTCGGCTTTACAGATGAATATGCTGATTTGAATCAAAGTTGTGGCTCAGTTGAACTCTGGGCATTTTAATTAATGCACTTAAAGCTGTATTTCACGCATGCAGTTGACATGCTTAACTTTTTTATCCATAGTTCAGTTACCTATTCTAGTTATTCAGGATTGAAATGCAGTGTTGATTGGAAGGGTGTTATAATATGATGCATCTATTGTGATCTAATGCCTGTCTTTCCCCGCAGCCTCCCACCCCTTATTTGGAGGGACTGGAGGTGGTGCAACAGCTCCCTCGTCATTCGCCAATCATCACCTGGCACACCTGCCTCCCGGTGCATATGCAATGATGGGTCGCCACCCTCCAGCACCAACGTATGGTGTCCCACCCCCTCCAACAGCTCCTGCCTATGGATCTCTTGGGACGCTTGGTGTGGCTGCAGGGCAAGCGGCATCCCTAGGAATTAATCCAGCCAGTGAGCACTGTTTTGAATTCTACATTGTACCATATCAGTATGCCACTCTTTGGATGAATTGGAATGGAATGTATAATATCTCTAGGCTCTCGCATAGTAGTTAAGGAATGGGGAATATACATGAAATTTGTTTCTCAAAGATTAATGATGTACTCGACGTGAAATTTTCTCACCAATTTAAATATATAAGCCAAATTTTTCTACACCCACCACAAAGATTATTAAATGAATTTAAAATGTTCCCGGAAATTTACGAAAGTCACGTGACCAAAAATGCCTTCTGACATCACTGCACGGTATAGGTTCCATATTGCTATGGAGATAGACATTTATACGAGGGCAGTTTTTTTTTCAACCTCCGATCGCACCGCATAAACGCCAGACAAGCGCTAGGCGGGTGGTATGCGAATTAGGCAACGGTGCATATCCCGTATCACATGTTCTATCACTGCCGAGCCTAAGTCGTCAGTCTGTTCTGAGTGGCAGCCACATAAACATGGCCGCCTCAATTGATTCTCCCGCCAAGTGCGAATTGTGCAGTGTTATTCGTTTCCTGCAAGCAGAAGGGAATAGTGCTGCAGAAATTCATCAATAAATGAGCCGAGTGTATGGAGAAAACATTATGAGTAGTGGTGTTGTCCGTAAATGGTGTCGAAAATTCAAAGACTGATGTGCATGATGAAGGGGGTCGAGGACGCATGCTGACTTCTGGAATTGTTTTGATCCATGACAATGCGCGTCCTCACAGTGCTGGTGCAACCCAAAGACTTTTTGAGCAATTTCAATGGGACGTTTTCGATCACCCGCCATACAGTACCGACCTAGCGCCAAGTGACTTCCATATTTTCCCTGAATTGAAGAAGTGGCTAGGAGGACAGCGTTTGCAAACAACGAGGAGCTTCAAGAAACGTCAAGACTCATTTTTATTGATTGGCGGCAACATTTTATGAAGAGTGTATTGTCAAGCTTGTCCACAAGTACGACAAATGCCTCAATTGTCAAGGTGCTTATGTCGAAAAGTAACTATAAGTATGCATAATTTTTGGTAGTAAAAAAAATTTTAATATTCAATTTGTGTTTCATTTATGGCCCATCGGAGGTTGAAAAAAAAACTGCCCTCGTATTTAACAGAAAACGAAGTGAATATATTGTTTTGAGGGTTTTAGCCATTTCTCGAATGAAACGATGGCTGAAAAAATACTTAAAAAAGAACATTACGACAATTTCCTTTGTGGTTGACTCCCTTATGGCGGCGTTCTTCTTAAAAAAAACAGTGATTGCATAGGCATTGTATAAATTCTTGGGCACCAAACAGACATTATGTAATTAATGGACAATTTGCTCATTACAATCCATACTACGTAAATAAAAATTCGAAATACAATTGTTTATTGCATTAAACAAATGAGATAAATACATACGTTTTCGCCAAGTATTCATTCAACAACTTACCTCCATGCATAAACAGATAAACAACGCCCATGAGATACCGTGCCGTGACGTCATGCGATGTCGTGTTTTTAAGCTGCGGAAAAAGTACAATTTTCAAAGAGTAATATCTTTGTACAACAACTTATTCTTCAGCAAAATTTTCGCCAAGCACATTTTAGCTAATAAACTTCACATTCAAAGAGTTATAAAAAATAGTGCATGTTCCCCATTTTATCTCCAATGTCATTTTGTTAATGCTGTGTGTTGAATCAGGAAGCTGCTGGGGAGAAAATCATAACACATGACGAATGATGTTGAACTTCATGAGAAGTTTATTTAGCATTATAGTGGTCAACTTATGTAATCTATATTGATGCAAGAAATGTTAATGCTGTTTTAATGTCTCTCTAGTTAAACCCTATGTGATTCAAAGTTTGCATGAAGCACTCAAAGTATTGTTGTAGAGTAATATGTAAAGGTGAACTAGTTTTTGCCAGCTATGCCAGCACGTGATGATACACCAGGAAAGATTTCCTTGCATAAGTCTATAAACAGGAGTTGACCTCATGCCAGTAAAACCTGGAGTTTGATTGAATAAGTATTTGCTTAGGTCAGCACGCTTGCTGTGAAGGATTTTTTGTGGACATTGAGAATTAGTCAGAGGGTATGAGGGTACTGCAGCCTTTGGATGCTGTGATTTCTTGACTGCTTCAAATACTCATAGGTGCAGCATGGTGGACAATGGCATCTCACCTAGCAGCTCAAGACTATCTTGCACGGCTTCAGGCTTCAGGTGGACTGCCCTTTGGTGGACTCCCAGGTGACAGCCCTGTGCCAGCATTTGATCTGCTGTCACCGCACACAAGTCAGCCTCAATCTCAACGTAAGTTCATCAGGCACTCCCCTGCCTCTTGCTCATTGTGCCCGTTTCATGCATGCCTGGATTGTTATCCTAAGTTTATTCTTATGTGTATCTCATAAAGATAATGTCAATCATTTTAATGGTGTTCCAGCCAAAAGGTATAACCAAATATGGCAAAACTGCTTTCTGCGCTGATTACAGCTAGTTGAGTGTTTTAATTAGTGTGAAGTATAGCATTGTACTTCATGCAACAATGGATGAATCAATTAAAAATTGATGATATTGAGCCATTTAAAAATTTCTGGCTTGATCATAAGAATGCCAAGCTCGTTCGCATGTTGGTAACGATCACAATGGGAGTAATTTTGTGTTTCGCAGTTAATCACCTTCTGAAAATTCTTTATTCCTTTCAGATCAAAAAGCATGAATAGTTTTCTTTGGTAAATTAATAACAGTTTGAATGGAAAAAGGGTAATTCTGTGGAAAAACTTTCAGTTGTGGTATGGTCCTCAGATTGTGGCTAGAAATGTTAACACATCCACAATAAAATGTTACTATCAGAAAGAAGAAAAAAAATTGCAATTTACCACTTTTTCTTCTTTCTGATATGTTTCAATACCATGCAATATCGCCTGAATCTACGGAATTCAAAATGTTACTACTTCAGAGGCCAATTTTTGCTAAGTCCCGAGTTGAATGAGATTTGACAACAGTGCAGCTCTGTCCCTTTAAATGCCCTGAACACAAAAGACCCATATGATTGGGGCACTGCCCTCTTAAGAGAGCCCCTTGCTACGGTTTGGGGTGATACCCTTCCTCAATGACCTGGGGGGTTATGATAGGAATTTTTGCATTGGAGGGGAAGGGAGCCTAAAGGGTGCCCTGTGGCAATTAGCCGGCTCCAAGGAGTGAGGCCTCCCGAAAAAAAGCCTTCTTTTCGATTGCTGCTAGGATTGACTCCTTTGGTGATGGGTCGTGTAGGTTTCCGTGATTATGCCTCTTGAGAGAATGACAACCCAAATCTAAATGCAGTTCGAAGCGAAAGGGCTAAAAAATCGGCCTCCGAAGTGGTAACATTTTACTGTGGACGGCTGTACAATGAATCTTAGAAACTTCTGAACTCTTAATCTATAAGTATATGTTGGTAAAATTGTTAGATAAACTAGTTGCTCTGCAGAAAAAGTTAGTTAATCAAGTAGTATTACATTTTCCTTGGGATCAGTAGTTGAATTGTGTTACTAGTTAAAGTTCTAGATTTTTATATAGCAATGGGATTACATATTTGTGTTAATAAGTATTGTAGAGGAACTGACCCTTCAATCATATTTTTCCACCAAAAGACACTGACTTCCAAATCAGTATGCCAGACTTTGGAAATATAATCATATGAAACAGAGTTAGTCTATTTGCAAATGTCTTCATTTATTAAACAATGAAGAGAAAATAGTTTCCCAAAAAATATTAAATATGTTCCATGATTGATAACCTGAAGATAGTTTCAAGAATATATTTTTAATCTTAAAAATAATTTCATTTCCACTGACACACTAAAAAGGACTCATTGTTTAAACATTACCATCCTTTTAAATTTTCCAAATTTGCAGTCAAGTCATACAAGCTCCGTAATGGATATTTATGGTCATTTATAGTTTATATTGGTATAGGTACTATATTTTCAATGAAACACTATTTTCACCATATGCTTACTTTGAAATATGGCTATAAAAATTTTGTTGATTTTTGTAGCTGGTGAATACTCTTCTGAACCAAAGTGAAACCCTTTTGGGTGGATAATTAATGCAATTCATCTCCATTAGTGATGCTATTAAAAAAGCTACCTTTGAGATAGTGCAGATATATACCGTGATTAGGTTGTAAATATGTCCCTATACCTGTGAAAGGAGATAAGTTGAAGAAAAAGAAGTGATAGGGATGCATTCTGTATCCCTATCTGTGGCCCTGTATCTGTTACTAAATTGCAGGACAAAAAAAAACAGTTGCAATGATATCAACATTTCAGAGTGCTGAAAACACAAGAGAAGCAAGGAATTACAGAGACCATCCTGAATGGTCATAATAAAAATATGGGAGAAGTTGGCAGAAGTTGCTGAAAATTTCAAAAGCTTTGGGAGAATAGTCAATGTGTTAGGTATGATATTCTAAATAGAGTATCTACAATCATCAAAACCTTGGGATCTCCTCTGGCACCGGGATTAAAACCCATTTAAACCTTCTGTTGAAGGGTCAAGCGAAGAATTTTCTCATTAAAAGTACTACAACACATTAATAATTATCCTTAGAGAAATCTTGAAATGTGGGCTAGAAAATTGCTTAAGTTGAATGGATATTTTTCGACCAGAAAAGTGAAACCATCTTTATTTTCTGCATATTCATCAGTTTTTGTGTAGCATTATTAATGTGGCATTCTTTATTTGTCCATAGATTTGTAATACATATAAGCACTCATCAATGTCTAACTTTTATTATAAATTAATGATAAATATAATAAGAGTAGTAAATGCTCATGAAGCATAGTTGCTTTGGAATTTTGATCTCATTCAAGTTATCTTTATTGTAATGCTAAAAATGTCTGCTTCTGAAAATTAAATAATGCTGTTGAAATCACCTTAAAAAATTCATTTGATACTACTTTGTTTGAAGGAAGCCTAAAAAGCACGATGTGTGCTCCATTGATTTGAAATGTCTTAAGTTCTGAACACTTCTTGGATCAGATTATCACTTGCTAGATGCTTGACTCATAATCATCTGTTTCTTTGACCATAATGTGTTTAGGTGTGTTTGTGTGGTTTAATTTGCATGAGTGACATATTTAGTGTTATGAGAATGTTGTTATGGATTATATTCTCACTTTTTGTTGCATGATGTTGTTACTAAGCAGGAACATATTTCCAGTATATCATTTTGAATCCAGTATAATATTTCTCATTTTGAAGGGAAAGGCATGCTCAATGAAAATTTTGTGCAATGGTATTAAGGTGCCCTCAGTGATTTGGTGTGCTTGAAGAATTGTTTATATGAGTGGTGGAGGGAGTTTGTCTTGGATGGAAAATGGGGGTAGTAGAACAAAATTTGGAATGGGGGGGGTAGGTGCAGCAGCACTCCCTCTCCTCCCTCCATACTTTCCAGTGCCCTCCAAGTCATCATCCAGTGGTTCCAAGTCATCAAAGTCATCGTCAAGCCGGCCGCCTTCGAGGGCAGGGGGGAGGACGGCACCAACTCCACCCACCTCCCTCGCCAGCTCCACATCTGCTGCTGCCCCTCCACCGCCGCCACCCCCACCGCCTCCACCCCCGAGACTTCCACCCCCGGCACACCCCATGCCGCTCACATCTACTGCCAGCATTGCATCCTCCTCCACAGCGACTACCACTGGGGTGGTCAGGTGTGTAGTCCTTTTACTTTCACCTTAGGCTCCTAATTTTGCTTTCGTGAAGACAGGGTGATATATCAGTTTAATTAGTTTAATTAAAGTCTTCATTAAAGATTGGTGTGAATTGAAAAAAAGTTTTTTAATTGAATGCATTCTAAACTAGGTTATCTCCTCTATGTATGCTAATAGTGATCTATGTTAGAACCAATGCATTCATGTAAATTGCTTTTAATAATTATTAGTGCAGATGGACTCGTTGTGTTTAAAATCTCTCAATTCTTAGCCCACTCAATGGAAGAGATTTTCATGAATTTACTTGTACTCTGAATCATGGATGTTGAAATGATTTTCTATGGTTTTAGATAAACTGAACATTCCATCGAGCCCCCAGATTATTTTGTACTTTTAGTGCAAGTCCTCCCTTGCAGTGTGAGACTTTCAAAATTAGTTGGACACGTAATCCTGGAAAGTATGAAATATGTGGAATCCATAAACATTTGTCTCTGCTGTGCAAGCATGGAATGTGTTGGTGGCTTCAACATCAAGTATTTCATATTTTATCAATTTGCTGGTAGAGGAGTAATTCCTATCTAGAGTTGAAGCTGAACTTGTGTTCTGGAGTACCCTGCCCTTCTGTGGAAATTGATGTGGAGGTACGACCTCATATTCTATCATTGAATATTTGATGTGGTGAATTTATTCTTTTCTCAAACTTAAACACGCTGATGAATATGGAAAAAAGCACCGTAATATAGAACCATTCAAATTACCCTCAATAATCATCACTCGAAAGGGATTAGATTCAAAAATGCATTCTTTTGAGTTTACTTGATGCTTCAAAGAGTTATAGACAGCTGTTGCTTTTGAGGCAACAATGTCATTTTACTTAGAAATGTTAGAAAGAAATCCTCAAAATATGATGCATTTCAACATAAATTACACATTATCATGAGAAATGGATAGCAAAGCGCAAAACAGTTACAAGAATAAGAAATATTGGAGATTTATCCTTCAAATATAAATTAGCCGAAGAGATCAGTAAACATTTAGTTATTTACCGAGTCAAAGTAAAAGGCTTTGTATTCTCAACAATTGTAAAATCTAATATAAACTTATGTAAACACAATTGCCCTCAGGAATCGACCGTGGGTTTAACAAAATGGTAATAGTTATCCTGGACTGTTAAAAGCACTATACAGTTTACAGCATATCTCTAGGAGTTAAATTTTCTGGTATTTAGGTATCTTCTGTCTCTAAAAATATGTATAAAATCTCTTATATTTGTACCTGTGAGGGTTTTAATTGATCATGCCTTGTCAAAAAATGGTGTCATTAAGTAGTCACCCATTTAGTCTTTATTCTTTTGTAATAGTATGGTTTCTTTGCTGTCACAATTCCTATTGTACTATGCTGTAACAACTGTGGTGATACTATGTGACCTGAAGGGGTATTTAGATTTTCTTATTGTGCAATGAATAGTGATTATAGGAGTAATTTACAATGCAAATATGGCCAATCACTTAAGTTACCAACTGGAGGAAATTGAGATGAGAAAGGCTCTGTATTTTCTTGTGAAGGCTTTCACCGTAAGTCAATGATTTCATCTCAAAACTTTTTACTGATGTGGTATGATGTAAAAACAAACTGCTTTAAGGTGTACCTTTATTAGGGTAAAATAATGTATTTTCTGCATGACAGAACTTTCATGGGCAGTGTGACTGCTTTGAAACTCAAAAGTGGAGGAGATATTTTACTTAAAATAAGATGGTTTTTTTTAATTTTGTCATTTATCAACAAGAGTGATATTTTGAAAGTTTTACTTAGAATTTCCCATTTTCTGCAGTGCCCCATGTGAAGGAGGGTGAGTGGTTTCCCTCTTGTATTTCCGTGTCTCTTTTTTGCTTGTTTATGTAAATTGCTTTTGCCACAAGCTGGTTGATAATGACAGCTTGGCAAAGTGATTTATTAAATGTCTGCTTGCTGATTCTATGTGCATCAACTTTCTAAATTTTCAAGCCATGGGAGGGAAATTATCACCTCTCAGGGTATTTGTCTTGTTCATCTGTTTGATTCGACCCTGGTTAATCTATGTATTTGCTCCATTCTCTTAATATCATGAATGTGAATCATTGTTGAATATCTTGCTGTTGTTTTATGGCATGAACTCTGTTGAAACCTGTAATTGTTTGTGAAAGCATTTTATGGTTTATATTTTTGCTCATATAGTAATTGATGCTAAGTCTGTCTCATTTTCATTGTTAAATGGGACAGTAGAAATCAGTGGCAATAATAATTTTAATGTCATGTCTGATGTTGAGTAAATACCCTTGTGTGCATGGATCTTATGCTACTTATTTTTTTCTAAATTGTTTAGGCTCTGTGCATTCTATTTTAATGTCTTCTTATTTTGTGAAACTAAAGAGGCAAAAATTCCCACTTTTATCAAAATTCATGCTGTGGCCAACAGTTTTCCCAAGATTTCAGGCTCTTGATATTTTTTACCGAAGAAACTAGGAATATTTCTGTGATATCCAGAATAATAATGATTATTTCTTAGGAAGGCTACTTATCAGTATTTGTAAGCTAGCTAGTGTAATTTTGAGGGAAAGGAATAATAGCATCCATTTTAACTGTGAATTATTACTATTTTTAGATTTATTGGTGTGTAGAGATGCTACTGAATTGAAGACCTTCTCTATGTCTACTCAGCTAAATTTACAGACGTTGATGACGTAGGTGCACAAATTGCTGCATCCACTGTTCAAGACTGTGCATGTGCACTGAGGCATTGAAATCCTGAATTCCTTGTCGCAAAGTAGTTGCCTCCTCAGAAAGTGGCAAATATGTTGAGTGTTTTGTTTCAATGAGTATTTTTATTGATCAGTATCAGGATATCTGTATTGATTTCCTTTGAGTGAAGACAGTTTGTAGTCATAGTTTATATCTGACAGTCAATTCTGCTGTAGCCAAATTTTCACTGCTGCGTATAATAATTCTCATTGTTTGACGTATGTCATGATTCTGTTTGGCATTCAGTCATCTCATCGGCTTCTCAACTAACCCCTTCCAAGTGTTTGGTAATGCCAAATATTGGAAACAGTTTTTTCCTAATACAGATGAACCTCTTTAGCCGGGCATCCTATTATTCGGTAGTTCTATTATTTGGTAGTTCTATTATTCGGTAGTTCTATTATTCGGCATAATTTGAGTATGTGATATTTATTTTGTGGATTGTCCACTGTTCAGCACATTAGGCAGTTCTCACACAACTGTCCATTTACTTAAATTTCTTTTGGCTGTGAAATCAGCAGGTTCATACTTATCAGTATCGCAGGCATAAGAGACACATCAGTATCACAGGTGTCAAGAATATTACTGTGTGACCAAATGGAGATGAGGACACAGTAAAATCAGAATATTCAGGCTTTCTGGCACAAGGCCCTGATTTACCCATGCCTAAATGAGTGGATAGTAAGCACAAAGCAAGATTTCTGCTTACCACCTCCGGTTGGTGCTGACTGGCATCAACAGTGTAGCTATACACAAAGAAATTCAAATTCAATATTCTGGCTTGTGTTGTTACATAATACTTTCTTTGAATGAACGTTTCAGATTATTTTTGCTATACTGATTCAACAGCAAGGTACTAGAGATGTGAGAATACTACCCTCAAGCACTATGAGTGCTTGAGGGTAGTATTCTCGATTCTAGTAGACTCGATTTTTTCGAGATATTGAATGCTAAAAGATAAATTTTGAGTATCTCAAACACCTCAAATACCACACCATACACCATTGGGTGCCCATGCAGCTCTGTATTTGGCGTGTTGATGAACAGTGTCACATGCGCGGATCTCATGGACATCTTTGATGTCAGAGGAGATACTTTACGCACAATTTAATGTAGAAAGACAACAGTTTCAAGGAATGGAATTCCTGCAAAACTGTCATCTTTTCACCATAAATGATGTGTCAAAACAAGTAACTGTTTGTTGCGATTCAAAATCAAAGAAAGTTCGTAAACATAGTAGATGGTTGCTACTCAATATGAGCTTTGTTTTTACTCTGTTATGTCCATCATTAATGTATAAGAGATCACATAATGTGTCTCTTATGCCTCTCAATGCCTAAAGACTAGTTTAGCCATCTAGACTTTTTTTTCTTTGATCATCTGCAACATTCTATGAGCCAGCATTTTCTGTGGTCTGGCACGTGTTAGGTCCCAAGACTGCCACTTAAAAACTTAACTTAAACTTAACTGACTTAAAGACAAACTTAAAGACTTAAAACTTAACTGTACAGGTGAGCTGATAAATGCTTGGACCTGTAATGGCTTGCTTCCAATTATACACATTTGCTTTTTATAGCAGTGGAAATTTATCAGCTATGGCCTAATCTAAGAAAGCTATCTAGTATGACAGCAAAACAATCTTCACCTTCAGATACGTAATCCGAATAGAATCTGGAGTTATATGTGATTTTCATCATGACAAAACATAAAAAACTAAAGATTTGATTTGTAATTTTTATTACATTTCTTCTACTTTGCCCCTGAGATAATGTAAATGTGGCATCTAGTTTGTTTTGGTCTTGAATAAAATTTGCAGTTCAAAGAGAACAATTGCATTTGATTGTTATCCTGCATAAGAGAAGTTCATTAATTGTTTCCTTGCAGCACTCATTAGAATTATAATAGCTACCATATGCTTTAATCCTTTGGATGCAGTAAATTTTTATCAGCTGGTAGGTCATCATTAAGTCGTGGAGAAACATTTTAATTATAGTTTTTCAAATTGCATATGAATCTCTTTTGATTCAAAATCTTGGAATAATGGGAATGTATACAGTGAAAGCATACCAAAGTATGAAAAGTAGCTTGAAAATCCAAGTAGCCATTTTATACATGCACACTTGTTTGGCCTTCCATTAATGCATGAGATGCAACTGATGTGTAATTTGCTGCTCGGTGCCATAGCGTTTATTTTTTTTGGTTGCTTGGTTTTCAATGCTGTCATCCTGCAACATTGCCCTATGGTGAATTGGCTGCCTCTACAATCACCTCAAAACAGCGACCCATCCAGCATTCTCGGGGGAGTCCGTCTGCCTCCCGACACAGAGATCATCAAATATACATCCTCTATAGTGGGTCCTAAGGTGCCTGGTACTACTAACAGGGGGCGCAAGAAGACCATCTCCCTGGACCCACCTTCGGTGACTGTGGTGCCCACTTCAGGGGGGGGAGTGGCCTTGCTTCCTCCGCCCCACCACCTGCCGGCCCACCTGCCTCCCCCCTCCACCCCTCACTTCCCGGCACACCACCCCATTCCCAGTGGCCACCTCCCCCAAGGTCGACCCTCCCTCCTGCCACCCCCTCCATCGTCTTCTCCGGCCGTGGCATCTGGCGTTGGGCAGTCTGCTGAGAGGAGGAGGAGCTCAGGATCCAGCAGTGGCGCAGGACGTCATGTGGTGAGTCCATCAGCTTCTTGTCAATTTGAATGGCGATCGATTGTTACATGTTCTTTAGGGGCTCTGTTACTTTTCATTGCCACTTGTTTTGGTAATGATTTTTGAATTTTGAGAATGAATTTAGATGCTATTGTGTTTTTATGTACTTCAGTACATACGTTAGGCTTATCTTTCAATGTTCATTGATCATAATTATCCATTCTCTTGAAATGAGGCATAACGTTCATTTACTTAAGGGGATATCATAAGCGGGTCATTTTTTTAATTAACTACCCCTCAAGCTGACCATTGAATTTTTTGGATTCATAGTTCAGGTGGTGCTTGGAATCATATTCAGGCAGGACCACTACATATATGGAGAAAAATCCAGGTCTGTGCTTATGCATGTGCATCAGATCAACTGGAGGGGTTAAGCGAAAAACAGTAAATTTAAAGGATATACAGTATTTGCCATTTTTTAGATCACACTTTTCTCCCTTTAAAATACATTGAAAATATGGGGTGTGTCTTATGCATTGCTCATAAAAATGATGTTTAGAAATTTCAATGGGTCTAAGACTTCTGGTTTATTGTAATACCTTTGCACAAGTATTCAATTGCATTTTTTCCATTATGATACTTATTGATCGGTGGTGAAAATTTGCAAATTATGGAATTTCAGCTCCATGGTGGAAATTACGTAGTAAAGGATGTAATGACTTTGCAAGAATTCCAGGGAAAAGAAATTATCCATTTTGAGAGGTAGTCAAACTCAGATTCCTTAACATTGTATCAAGTCCTTGTCCAGTGAGGCTTCCTGTGGATTTCAACAGATATAAAGAGCTACTTACGCTAAAGCATTGAGAACAGTTCATGGTTCTTTTGATTTGCCTGTAATAATATTTTTTCTTTGGTAAGGATTCGAAAGGACTAACCATATTCAGTAGATTATTATGATAATGATCTAACAGTATTGTAAATATAAATACTAATCCGGTAAAAATGGTGTGAATAAGGTCACCTTGAACAATATGCAGTCATGTGGAATCGTAGCTGGAGTTTACATTAGGGACAGGTTGGTACAAAATTGGGAATGGTTGGGATTAGTGTCCAAAACAAATTTTGGGCTTGTAGAAGGAGAACTAGAAAGATGAGTGAAAAAGATGAATGGATAATTAATGATAGAATAAACTTTGTAATTCCACAATTATTTATCTCACACTACTACGACCATGGTTTCGACAATTAACATCATCATCAGGTACAAATTACAGAAATGTCACCAATATACCGTTGAGGATGGTGGTTAAGATGAATGGAAGTTAGTGGATTTATTAAAAAATATTTTGCAGCAAAATGTATTAATTTTTACCTATCATGTACTTATTAGCTAAGATTTGAAAACTCACCATGGCTATGTGGCTGCAATAGTAGTTCCGTTTGCATACCTGATGCCCATCAATTGCCTGCAGCCCCAAAATTGTTTTTGATATCTCTCCTTACCTTTGTGACTCTATCTAGGCAGGCATGATGTCCAGTAGTCACTGTTGTTTTTAACTAAATGGGGATGCGTCTTGGCCAAATGAGATGAAACAGCTTTGTGTGAGGGTGTGGCCATATTTGGAGTTCAGTTTTGTGGGCAGGTCTGTCCCAGTAGCATCTGATGTCCAACCATGAGCATGACTGGGACTTCAAGCACCATTTTTGGTGCTTGAAGGACAGTCATTTACATAATTCACCTCTCTCAGGATCCTGAGTTCCCTACCCCATCGGCTGTGCCACCAATGGACAGAGTAGAGGTGATTAGGTTGCCCCCGCACGGGATTGGAGCAGTGGCTGACCACAGGAGTAGTGATCCAGCTCTGCGCAATCTGCGAGGTCATGCTCCACCCCCGTCTGCGCATCCTCCTGCTCCTGCCCACAACACAGCAGGCCGCCGACTTGGCTCAACCCTTGACTCCGTCCCTTTCCCTGCCTCGGCATCCCCGACCCCACCCTCCCCACGGGCTGCTGATGCTGACACGCCCCTCAACCTTTCCCTGAAGCCTCAGAGGGGCTCGACGGCGCCTCCTCCCCCAGCGCATGAGCAGCCCCCACCCTCTTCCTGCCCCTCTCCGCCCCGAGGTTCGGTGCTCCTCGACCTCTCGCTCTCGGGCTCGCAATCATCACAGGGCACTCCCAGGCCTCGCCCTCCTCCTGTGGGCCAGCCCTCCTCAATTCCTGGAGAGCCCCGAATATGTAAGTTCACTTTGATCATTTAACTAGATTATTTGAATGTGACTGTGCATGGAGTGCAACTGCTATTTTGCTATCTTGGACTTTGCATTCATTGACTGAAATCTTATTAGCCATATTTGTAGCTTGTGAAATCCCCCAGGCTCATTATCTGTGACAATTTTTGAAATCTAAAGACTAATAATTTTATTATTTTTGCTTCTTTCTGTATCATGATAGGAGAGTCATAAATCCTAATAATATTTTTAAAATAACTTAATGTATTTTTAACCTTTAGTTTTATATATTTTTCAGGTAACTTTACATTTTTACATGATACGCCATAAATAACGTTTTATTTTTGTCAAAATTAGTAACTCATGGATTGTAGTGAAATGGTCTTATCGATTCTTTCAGAATTTTTAAAATCTTAATTCATGTAGAGAAGAATGTGATTTGGGCTTATAGATTAGTCAGCAATTTTTTTCATTGCCTAATTCAAGATCTGCCTAGTTTATGGTGAAAATATACTAACAACGTAGACTGTGTACTTTGTGCCACCATTTCGAATGTGTTTTTTTTATCATGCATTGTAAAAGTACTGCTCTGGTAAACCATGGTGAGTTGGTTGAATGAGGCTTAGTTATGCTGTAGGAATTAATTTTTTATTTGGTATGTTCAGCAGTTTTGATATAAACTATAGAATTGCCCCAGAAATTTTACATGGAGGAGTCTTGAACGCTTGATGAAGGTCTTGTGATCAGGAAAGGTAACCACTAAACTACTCCAACCTCTGACAACTGGGGTTTCTGTTAATATCAAAACTGATGAAAATAAAAAATAATTATAATTGTTTTGCATCAAAATTCAGACTCATTCAACCAAAACACCATGGTTTACCTCAGCAGTTAAAATGCACAATAAAAATACAGCATTCAAAATGGAGTGTGTGTAGTCTCTCCTTGTGAGTGAATGTGAAAACAAGGTTTGTTTTGTAGCTCGTCGGAAACCTGGTCCAAGGCCTAGGAGGGTAATCCAGGCACATCCATCAACATCACCTTTGACACCATTGCCCTTGACAGCACCCATCGTTTCAACATCTCCATTAATTACATCAGCCTCAGCTCTTCCCCCTTGCCCTGCAAAAGCCGAGTCTCCTGGGCGCTCAGATGACAGTGATATGGGGACCAAGGTGAGAATGATTGAAAGAAACTTTTTACAACCCGTTTGTGTAAATGAATTCAGAAATATTGTCAAATCCTTAGTCTTTGACATGGTGGAAATCTTTGAAAACTTGTCTGTAACAGTTAATAATGTGAAAAAAATAATGAAAAAAGTAATGGCTGAATGTTTCCCTTAAAAGATTTTCTCATCTTTTCCTCATTCATGCATTGTGTGTCACATCACTTTGCAGTGTTCTTTACTGCAGTAGTTCCAAGAATATTGAGTGAAGGCTTGGGAGTTTTTTATCAAAATTTTTTTAAATACCATTGATTTCAGCTGTTGGCTGCTCCCTTAAGACTTCAGTATAATCATCAGCTTTATCAATATAGACTCTATAGGGAGCTATGAAAGTAGGTGTGAAAAATGTATCGAATTGTCAATTTTTGGAATGCTCCTTCATAACAGGAGGGCCGTCCACCAAGGAACCTAGGACGAGGTGTTTCCAAGCCGAAAAAGAACACAGTCGCTTCTCTGCTAGCTCAGAGCAGAGCTCTTGGAGTGAAGCCAACGGTGGCGTGCTTGGAGCGTGGGGTATCACCTGGGAGGCTGGCTCCCCCTCGAGTCCTCGAAGGATCCAATGATGTGATGCATGCAGCTGTGGGCAGCATGAATGATGCTGCGCCTAGTGAGGCCTCCTGTGGTGGTCCTGCAGATATAAGCGCGCCAACAGTTCTCGGTACAAAAGACTCGATGGCAGAGGAGGTTAGGGATGGGACACCAGTGCGGGATGGGGTGTCTACGAGAGACGGTGGGCCTTCAGTACGAGACGCAGCTGAGGGGATGTCCTCCCCAAGGGTTAGGACGGTGGAGGAAGGACAAAGGGTTGTGGAGGCTTGTGCTGTCAGTGTTGTTAGTTCGCACACATCTGACTCGGAGGACGATGATGATGACCCAGAGAGGAGGATTGGTGGATCTGGTGAGAGTGGAGAAGGAATGACAAACGATGTTGGAGGTAATTCACTTTCATTCACCTTTGGTATTGAATACTTCTCACTTGAAGTTGGTTATGTGGCACAGTTTTTCATTTCTTTTTTCTATTGCATATCAAGTAGTTACATGTGATGAATGGTACTCAGAAGATTTTTTGTCTCCTTTACCAGAAAATGCTATATTAATGGCTAAAAAGTGGAATCTTTACTGCTTAATATAAATTAGATTTGTTCCTTTATGGTAAATTCCCTCTATATTTTATGAAAGAGTTTAAATATGAACACTGCCCAATGCTGAAAGCTGAATATGTGTAAAATATTAAGCAGAAAATGGGGAGATGAAAAGTTGATGCCCATAAAATGAACAGTGTTAAATAGGAAGATAGAAGTCAGGACTACTGCACTTGAATTCAACAGAGTAAAGATTTTTGAATATGTTTTCCTTGGATATTGAGCACCAAAAGCTTGTACCAGCCATATAATTAATTATTCACATTGTTTCCTTGGGAATGTTTTTTATAAAATTTGTATTGCTAAAGAGATACATTTTGTATATATGTGTGGGATCAGTGGCGGATCTAAGTTTTGACCAAGTGGGAGGGGAAGGGGGAGCCAAACCTTGGGGGATGCGTAATCTACTGATTGTAACACCAAAAGCATGTAAAATAGGCCCCAAGTTTAAAACTAATTTGTTATAGTAGGTAAAATTGCTGGAAAATATTACTAAATACTTGTACAAAGTGGTACCCTCCAAAAATTTCGATTTTATCTAGTGTAAGTTTCAACCCAATGGGGGTGGGGACCTATAGCCCCCTCAGCCCCCCTTATAGATACTGTAGGGTAGAAAATGTTCTCTTATATTCATGCATCATTTCAACAATATCTAGTCTTGAGGCAGATATTCAACAATTATTTATGAATAAATAGATCACACCTTAGTATTGCTTAAAGCTTGTGTGAGAGCTAGCTACTGATTAGTTTGGTAAAGATCTCTTCAAATAGTGCCTAATTATTGTCAAACTAAAATTTTTATGCATCAAAGGATTCAAAAAATCAATTAGTGCTTCATGGTTTGTAATTTTTTAGCAACAAGTCGAGTGAAATTGCGTGAGCTAATTCTTATTAAGTTTCTCAAAAAGTAAGAAAATCTGATCATGGTCAGACTTAATAGTGATTTGAGAATTTCAAATAAGTGGTAATTAAAGTGTCCTTGGCCGCTGAAGAAATCCCAAGTCGTGTGCTTTGTGGTGCCCTTTGTCTCAGCAGTCTCTTTTAGTTCATCTTGAGGCTTCAAGTGACGTTTACTTGCTGCATCTTGAAAGAAGGACTGAAGTTCTTTATATATCACCCGTATCACTACTTGAAAACCTGTAGATGTAAGAAATTACTATGATAGTGTCCTAACTATGATTTTTTGTCATGTTTGTTTGAAATGCTGTTTCTTGAGATAAATAGATATTTACAATTCATAAGTAATCTAATCAATCATTTCAATAAATAGGTCCTTCTGCCAAGAGACGGAGAGTTTGGAGTGGCAGCGATGGGTCTATTCCAGATGAGCTCAAGCTGCGAATGCCATTAGAGAGAGGATGGCTTCGAGAGACTGTGATCAGGGGTTTGAGTCGGAAAGGGCAGATTCGTGGGGACGTGACATATGTTTCTCCATGTGGCCACCGTTTTCAGCAACATCAGGAGATTATTGCAGTATGTACCACTGCATTTGATTTCTAATTCAAGCTATTGTTAACTCTTATAAAGTGTCATTTTTTATGGCTCTCCTCTTTCATGGCCCTTTCTCTGATATTTGTTCTGTTGCTACTCAGTTTTATTGTGTGGATATTGCTTTTCATGGTCATGATTTAAAAATCCTACTCCCATACTAAAAAAAAACAATTTTTGCAAAAATTTAGAAAGATATGTCCTCCTTTGCAGTTCTTGGAGAAGAATGGAACAGTTGATCTGACCAAAGATCACTTTTCCTTCAATTCTAAGTTGCTCATGGGAGACTTCCTGCAACCAATGGGTGCAATTACTCCTGGAGGGAATGAAGAATGCCTTCGTCTTTCAGAATTAGAAGTTGCTAGGAGGATTGAAGAGCTTCGTTTATCTCGCCCATGGATACCACACATGCCCAGAAGGCCACCAAGGTAATATTTTCGTATGAATTTTGAAAGTGATTGTAAATGGAATTTAAAATGAAGTGCTACATTGCAGATATGCAGTTAGTGGGCTACTGGAAGGTAAATATCCCCTTGAGTTAGTTCAGACCTGAAAAATTTGTGTCTAGGAATATAAAAGTGGTTGTGAGGACTGGGAGAAACATGGTAAAAGGAAGCCATTTATCATGCATGCATGAAAGCTAGAATTGAAAATTATTGATACCTTATGAGTATGGTAACTCCTGCATAAATTTCAGTGCTACAGTACCATTTAAAGGATATTCCTTGTCTTGATTATTTCTCTTTTATTGATGTGAGCCCAATGCAGTGCATGCCTTTCCTGCTGCCAATCATTCCATTTGATACCATAGCATGAATGTCAATTGTTCTTCATGTTTCCTCTGTACTATTGTGAATTCTCATAATGAGCAAATGTCAGTGTGACACTCTTAATTGATATCAATTTAGGTTGATGTGAAGCTAAAGAAAATGAAAGCTTTTGGGTGGGCCTAAAACAGAAGCAAAAATATTGAGGAAAAGGTTTACTTTTAGGTGCAGCTATAGAATTTCATTTGGCTGTTGTTACTTTTTTGTTTTTATAGCCTCCAGAATAAGAGCATAGTTCTAATTTTATTGGGTTCCGAGCTTAATTTTTAGTCATATAGTGTACAAATTTCATATGTTCTCCCTAGAACTTCAGGTCATCCCAGAAAGATATATATTTTATACTCAAGCCATAGAAATTTTTCTCGATTAATTCATCCTTTGGCCATCAAGGGAAGCATTTTTTTTGTGCCTTAACATTAAATATTACTTTTCAGTATTTTATTGAAAAACACTATAAGGTTTCCCCAAACTATCAATTTTTAGAATTGTATGCCTCTCCCTGTAGATTTTATTTTTTTCTGAGTTCATGTGTGTCCCAGTAAAAGTGATCATCTGTAGAGCATTCTTTTTTTTCATTTTAATTGGTTAACATGACAAAATCACTGAAAAAATTAGCTTAAAAATGAAAATAATTCCTACTGGCTTTTCGTTTTCAGTTTCCATATAGTTTGAGATTTTTTTTATTTTTAAGCTAAAAGAAAATTATCCTCTTTTCTTCTTTACCATTAAGTTATATTTATCAGAAGTAGGTATTACACCTTTGGTACTACCTTGTGGGCATCAAGTGAATATGTTTGGCCTATTTATTAAATTTATTTTTAGTGTGCCAGCATTTGTGTTCCATGAATGGTGCTTCATTTCAAATTCTCTTTGATGATCATGTAATATGGTATATTTGAAACTACATTTGAAAGTTGAAGGCCATGGATTTCGCAGAAAAAAATATAAGGCTTCTGTGGCTTTCCCTGGAATGTAACTCTGACTGAGATTGCACTACCTTAGAAAATATTTTGAGGGAGGTATTTGATCTCTGATGCTTTTTTCTGATGCAGGTAAGGCTGAGGAGGCTAGAAAGGAATAGGTAAAGGATACAATCAGGAATTCGCAACATTTTGGCCATGACATTTTTTAGTATGGCCATTGTGAGCATTAAGTTTAGAAATTAGGCTTTATAATTTTTTCAGTATTGCTATTTGCATTCTCTAACCAGTGTAATCCGGTTTTATCATGGCAGTTAATCATTCATTATAATAGGATAGAAATAATTATTGTACAGAGTCTGTGTGGAACTCAGACCTTTTTAGGAACATGTTAATTCATGCATATTTTTTGGGTAATATTTGATCTCCAAAGCCCATTTTGAAATAAGACTATTGAAATTCACAAAAAATATTAGGAATAACATGTGGCTATGACAGGCAAATTTCTCTGCATGTTAAAATTAAAAGTCTAGTTTTTGAATATCTTGAGCTGATATAATTTTTTAGGGAGCAAACATGTCTTGTAATTAGTTCAATTTGGATATGCTGTCTTGGATAAAATTCACATTTTGAGTTTTTCTTACAGTGAGTCTACTGTAAATACACGATCGGAAGAAGAAATAAATGCCGTCAGATCCGACCCTAGGGAGGCTGGACCAATACAGTCTAGGGAGCACATGCCTATACTGCCTGGTGAACGTGAAAGGCAAGCCATGTTGGCTCGTGAAGCCAAGCGTTTAGCGAGAGAAGAAATACAGAAGCAAAGAGAGCAAGCCAGGTGATTATTCAGTTTCTGATTAGATCATTGAAATTAAGGAATTCTTTTATCATTTTTAATTCCTTCAAAGCAACTTTTTTGAATGAAAGATGGGGATATAGATTGCCGTAGGACCACTTTCACAGATGTGCAGTGCTATGTTGAGAAGACAGGTGATTGGCTAGTGCTAGTGGGTTGTTAAAGTATATCTATAGACCTGACTTCTAAGTAGCATAATATTGTCCACATTTTTTATTTACTGTGGTTTTCAGTCTTAGTGTGTACAGAATTATTTTATAGTGAATACCTTCTGCAGAATATCAAAATCAAATGGTTCCCTATACAGTGATAGCTGAATTCCAGATATGGAAGAGACAGATGACTAAAGACAGCTTTACACGATACAATTTTTTGTACAATTTCTTATACAAACTCTTGTATGAGAAAATTGTACCGTGTAAAGCGGCAAATTGTACGAATGCTTGTGCGATTGTCTGAATGACTGAACGTGAAATAGAACCTGTTCTAATTCCATTCAGCCAAACATACAATTTCGTTCAGTTTATACAAGCGTTTGTACAAGAAATTGTGTAAAAAATTGTATCGTGTAAAGCAGACTTAAATTACATCTGCTATCTACAGTGCAGTATATTATGTAATTTCCACTTTATTAAAAATATTTCTATGCTTATAAATTACATTTAAGTTAACTGCTATTTTTATGTTCTACATAGATTTATTCAAAAAATCTAAATTCAAAATTCTCATTGTGTTGTGAGAAATATCCCAATGTGAATCTGATTGCGAGTACTAATAATATGATTGCAAGCATAATACGTTTTAAAATTGATAATGATAATTACTTATGGTAGCAAATCCATTTAAGCTGTACATAATAATTGCAACTAAAAGAAGCAATAGAAAATACACGCACATTAAGAGATCAAATTGGAAGCAATTAGAAAGAAGTAGTACTGAGTGAAGATGGCAATGTATAGAACAAATTTTAGAAAAGGGAGAGATAGAAACAATGAATACAACTGAGAAATTACATAGAATACTGACATTTGAGTTACAATACAGATTGGAAAAACATAGGACAAGATAGTACGAACATAATATTTTGTGACCAAAATTTAAAATTAATACAGAATAGTACTTGATTGAAAGTGAATTCAACTTACACTGAAATGTAGGACACATCATTCTCATAAATCACGCACAAGTGAAGTATTAAAAAGAAAAACAATATTAAATAGATATCACAGAAGGTGCATTCCATATTTAGGAAACTGGTACATACTATTCTCCATGAATTCATGAATCGAGTAAAACAGTGAGTTCTTTAAAAATTGCTTTACTTTTATTTTAAAGAGATACACCTTTTCAATTCCTTTAAATTAATCACCTAACTTATTATATAGCACTACACCCATGGGATATGGCCCCATTGCTGTAGCATGAGTGTGCAGAAAAGGCATAAATGATAGGGGTGAGCTGATAACAAAAATATGATACTTGATTCTCGTTATAAAAATTTTCACACCACCATTATCTTTCAATACTCAATCCTTTAATACCACAAAAAAAAGAAATCTTACCATCAGCTGCACTTGCAGGGCATTCTCTTCTTAGAGCCTAGAAGACAAGTGAAGAGTCCAGAAATTTTCCGAGTGTGTTGCATCTCTTTTTGTGTGCTCATCATGTCTCTCCATCTGTCTCCCAAGATATTTTTTGTACCACCAGGCAGCTATCTTCATCAACCCACCTTATAGTTTTTAAGTAGTGTTGGTGTTGCTTTGTCAAATATTTGTCCTTTCCGTCATTTTAGGTTGGCAAAAGAACAAGAAAAACTGGAAAGACAAGAAGCAGCACGGCGGGAAAGAGAATTGAGAGCTCAGCAAGCAATGGAAGTAAGACTCATGAAAATTTTTATTAAGATGCTCTTTCAGTTTGCACTTAATTCAGCTATTGATAATTATGGTACCATGTAATTTCTTTTTCTTTTTTCTTCAGGAACGAGAATTGAAGAGACAACAAGCTGTGCTTCTTAAAGAACAAGTAAGTACTTATGAATAGTGAATTTTTGAGTTGAATTATATCTTTGGTTACACAGTAGCATGCTTTTTATAATAACCTTTTTAAATATCTAAGTATATCAATGGTAAATGTTCATTTATAGTTTTAGTGCTAGCTTTTCTGTCAACAATGCTCTCATATATGTAGAGAGAGAGAGAGACATGTTTTGCAGTGTTGGAGGGAAGATATTGATCTTTACTTTTTTTCATTCCATTTTGAAAATTCAAGTAAATACATGGTGTTATTGTGATTTTAAATATTCATGAATGAAAGTATTATATGTAGGTTGAAAAAAAAATATTCAACATACTTATCCTTAATTAGAAATATTTTAAGTAAACACTTGTGAATATCTCCAATTTTTTTTAAGCCTTGAAACAAAAAAAAAATATTCAACATACTTACCTTAATTAGAAATATTTTAAGTAGGGATGGGTCGGTTCGGTTCTTCGGTTCTCGGTTCCACCGGTTCTTGAACTTAGAACCGGAACCGAGGCCAAAAATAATCGGTACCGAAATAATTGGCGCGAAAACCAGTTTGAAACCTACTCACACTCCGAAAGTGGAGGCTTCACATTAAAACCTGGTGAAATAGTGTACTTAGATGCTTCAAAGTCGCGAATTATTCTAATTCAGTCTCTGAAAATGATTATTGATTACCTTATCTTACCATTGAGCAATGCAAAGTAAGTGGTAAATGAAGAACCGGAACCGAGAATCGGAACCGAGAACCGAAGTTAAGAACCGAACCGGAACCAAGTGGAACCGACCCATCCCTAATTTTAAGTTAACAGTTGTGAATACCTCCAATTTTTTTTTCTTTTCAAAAATATGCGGTGCAACTGTATATGCAGGAACTCAATAAGCAAAGGGAGATGCTGTACACAGTGGAATTGGTATGTTTCTTGTTGAATCGGTGAAAGGCATCTTTTAATGTTTTCTTTCTGTGTTGCCTGCCTGTTTCTGTCAGTCTTAGTTTTATTTCCAATTGAGTATCTTCATCATTTCAGCTTGGATTCTTTCTTTTGTGAAGGTACTTTGGGAATTGGTAGTACAGTAGATTTGATTAGCGAGGATGCTATATAATGCATGGGTAAATAATTTCCTGAATAATGGAATGCCACTTTCCTCATGAAAAATGTGGTGATGCACAGTGATTGGTGATATTTGATGTTATGATAAGTTGAATGTCATGTTTTCACTATAGTCCCGGACAAACCATGGCAAGGTCTAGCAGTCTCTGGTCACACATTATCTGCCTCAACCAACTCGGCTCAGTTGTTACTTGATTTGTGAACATTTGGCTTTTGGGAATTTAAAGGATTTGCAGTAATGAAACTCTTAAAATGTAATCTTTATGATTACAAGTCTACGTTTTTTATTCAGTAAGCACGAGAATATTTTGTAATACCTGAATTTTGTATCTTCATTGCTCATAAATGAAACTGTGTACACATTGGTAACTTAGTTTTGTGGATCATTCTCCTGGTATTATATTCCTATTGTCTTTATTACATAATTTTGCAAAATAGCCTTTTATGGGCCATCCTGGTGAACTCAACCGTGGTTGATTAAGTCTCCTTTGATTGTTAGGATAGTATTGGTGCTCACATAGTTTTGACATCCAGCTGACACTTGTGAAACAAATGAACATTGCGATAAAATGCATGGCTTTTGTGTGCCCTTTTAATTATACATAAGCATTTTTTAACCACAGTATACTTATTTAAATATTTTTGTTAACAATAAAAATATTTTTAATGCAAGATTAAAACCTTTTGCGAGATATCCATCATCAAATGAACCAATACAGTGATTATTGTCCAGGGACAAATTTGGTTTAGTGAATGTGCAAAAGTGTAATCAAAACGTGCTAACCAGTATTATTTACATGAACTGTGATGCAGACCTGAGGAAATGAACGTGCAAACAATGAAAATGTGCTCTCAAGCAGTATCCTAATGAGAGTCCACTGTATTTACATAATTTTCCACTAGCATGAAGTAATCATTTTTCAAGCTATTGAATGATATGCATGTTATGTTTTCAACAAATGCCCTTTACAAATTTGCATGGGAGTCTCTTGTATCTGGTGTAAAGTATTGAAAGTTAATTTAGTGGAGCATTGGTATGTCTATGAATCTGTTTCACCTGCATTCCACTACTTTTGGCTGGTGTTAAGGAGCGGGAGAGGAGAAGGCAGCACATGTTACTCGTGAAGGCTCTTGAGGGACGCAAGCGTTTGGAAGAAAGAGAAAGGCGACGGCAGGAAATGAGAGCAGAGAAGGTGGCGAGCAGGGAGCGCAGGGCAGAGCGTCGAAGGGTTGAGATGGAACTTGTTCGGGAGTTGAAAAAACCGGTTGATGACTTGCAGCTACGAGGTAACTATATTTGCAGCTTCATAGCTTTACATTTCACTTGTAAAAGCCTAAGTATTCAAATAGATTATTGAACAGTAGCTTGTTGAGGGGAAGTAAGTAAATGAACCACTGCAGTGGGCATTAAATTTTAACTTCTGTGTTGTGGTTAACACCATTATTTCATCCTGTATTTATTACTGTGCTATCATAATGAATCGCTTCTAGTTCATTTAGCATTGATCAGTTGATCACATCACCCACAATAACTGTCATAAGCCACCTAAATTGTGATTTAGGATTGCAACTTAAATATTTAACATGCCTCACTAGTTAGATTTAGTAAAATACCTAATATATTTGTAAAAAGATAAAAACTCCAATTTTTCACAAAATTTCCACAACTTAAACAGTAATGCAAAAACTCAAAATATAGTGAATGGTTTAAAAAAATAATTTTTTGATCATCAGACGGCTCAAATTAAGTTCTTAGATGATATTGAAAGCCAAGAAATGTGTCCTGTATATTTTGAGTGTATGTAATTTTTTTTTCCAAACTTTAGGCCGTTTAAGCAAACTGAATATCCAGTATATGACTTTTTCCAATATTTTTTCGCTGTTATGCATGCAAATATACAAATTCTGAGTCTGAAATGGAAGAAGTAAATGTTTTAATTGGTATAGCTGAAACCTTTCAAATCATATTTAACAATTCATTAAAAAAACTCCTGGTCTTTTGAATTTGATTCAAAGTAAGGTAAATTGTAGAAACAAGGCAAGAAACATTAAAAAAGTGTATTTCCATTCTAGATCAAAAAGATCTTCCAGCCCTAGAAAGAATTCCAAACCTCAAGCTCTCTGGTCAAGCATTTGCTGATACATTGATGGTGTTTGAATTTCTTCACAACTTTGGAGAAACTCTGGGTTTTGGTAAGTTGTATTTGATATCTTCCCAATTTAAGTAATGTATTAATATCAAACTTTTCATTTTGTACTTCCATCATTGGCCAAACAAATACAGTAGACTCTTGATAATACGAACTTTCAATTATACGAAGGAAAACTGCTGGTCCCAATGAAAAGCCTATAGTAAATACATGGCAATATTCGAAAATACGAATTTTTCGAAATTATGAACTTTGAGCCTGGTCCCCAGGAATAAATGGAATTCGTTTTTACGAACCTCAACAAAGAACTCCTTCAGCGCAACTATTTTTGCCAGCGTAGACACACAACAAATCAGTGTTGCTGATTGTGGTGCATCAAAAGTGATATGCATGAATAGTAGAGCATTTATCTCCCACATATGCCAGTCTCTCCCCATCATTTTCCACATGTAAATCTGCGTATCATTTATGCCTTGAGTAATGTGGAAATTGTAGCTAATGCCAGTATTTATCTTTTCTCTTTAGAGTGGTTATTTTTTGTTGCATCTGTTACCTGCATTTCCATAAAGCCTGAATCACACAATCATTTTTCTCGTCCCTTTAAAGGGATCATTTAAGCTATAGCTTTCAGGGATCGCTCCCTCCACAGGGCGAAATGATAGCTCAAGCTATCATTTCGCCGCTCACACGATCATTTTTACCATCCCCTCTCGTATCATTTCTGTTCGCGAGATACGGTAAACAACTTCGTAACTATGGATGATTTACATCGTCGTCGACTGCTTTTGGCTGCAGCCAAACGGTTCTTTCAGAACGTACACTGAATGAATGAATGAATGAATGAATTTATTGGTCCAGCGATTTTACATAGTAAAATATAGGACAAGTCGTAAAAAATAAAACAATCAATATACATCATGAGCTTTGTACAATGTGATGGATTTTTCAAGCATGTCCATACAAGCATATTACAATTTAAAAACAGTCATCTAAATAGTCTTTAATACTGTAATAACCTTTTTCGAGCAGCAAGTTTTTTAAATTGTTTTTAAATGAGCCCCTTGAAGGTGAGTTTTTTAGGCTGGCAGGTAAATGATTGTATATTATAATGGCAGCGTGGAAAGGGCTTTTATTATACATTCCGGTGGAATGGCTAAACAGATGGATATCCCCACTGCGGCGTGTTTCGTACCCATGTATCTGGGCGTTGATGGTGAAGTGATTTTTGTTATCCACCAGGTATAAACATAAGTATAAAATGTATAAGCAAGGAAGGGTTAAAATTCTTAACTTTTTGTAATGAGGTTTACAGGATTCCCACACTGGAATGTTTGCTAAATATCTGATAGCCCTTTTTTGCATTAGGAAAACTTTGTGGGAACCGGGTGATGCCCCCCATAAAATAATACCGTAGGTTAAGTGGGTCTGAAAATTGCCGTAGTAGACCATTTTGAGCACCTCAAAATTTATGATGCCAGCCAGATTTCTCAAAATATAACCACATTTTGATAATTTGGAGCATAAGTTATTAGTATGGATTTCCCAACTTAAGGACTCATCGATTGTCAGACCTAAGAACTTGGTACTGCCCACTCTTTCAATAGATTTTCCATTTATGCCTAAGTTCAGATGGGGCACTTCTCTTTTTTTACTGAATTGAATAAAGTTGGTTTTATGTATATTTACTGAAAGTTTATTCTCCCTGAACCAATTACCCATGAGTTTTAAGGCGCTATTTAGCTTGGTTTGTAATGGTTGGGGATACTTGTGACTTACTGCTAAAGTTGTATCGTCAGCATAAAGTACTTTATCCTCCTTTGGAACACTATTTGGTAAGTCATTTGTATATATCAAATACAGAAGGGGTCCAAGGATGCTGCCCTGAGGCACTCCTATATTTGTTGTCTCGGGGGAGGAAGGGTAGTCTGATATCACATTATCCTCACCAACGCCCTCAATTACCACTATCTGTTTTCGATCCTTCAGATACGATTCTAACCATTTATTTGGAATACCCCTGATTCCATAACGTTCACATTTTGTTAGAAGAATTTTATGGTCAACGGAGTCGAATGCACGAGATAGATCGTTAAACACACCAACTGGGTACTCATTAGAGTCCCAGGATGTCATAATCTTCTTTAAGAAACTCACGAGAGCGTCATTTGTACTTTTACCTTTCTGGAAACCATATTGCTCAGCTTGCAAGATTTTACTTTTAGTGATAAAGCTTGTAATCCTATCTCTCATAATAGTTTCAAAAATTTTAGAAATTTCAGAACTCTGATTGGCTAAATGACAGGCCCGAGGGACGGAAGAAAGGATGTGCTCAAATGACAAAAAAAGGGATAGTGACCCCTATCATTGCCGCTATCCGTGAAGTGGTCAAGTCAGACGATCATTTTTAAGCTATCATTTGAGCTATCCCTGAAAAGGGACGTAAAAAATGATTGTGTGATTCAGGCTTAATATACACTGCTCTCTTTTGTTTAAAACTTACACCTGATGGCATATGCAATGCTCGCTGCCATGAACCTGGAATTATGGCAGTCAAATGGGGGCGTTTTTTCAGGACCGAAATCACAATTTTGTGCACTAAATTGTTAGATGGAAACGAAAAACGAATTTTAATGAAAAAATTAATCTTCTAACCGCAACCATTCACCAGTGAATCAAAAATTAAAATAAGCAAAAGGTGACGCCCACCAAAGAAGCTGCTTTGATATCATTGATGTCATTTTCCTCCCATCCTTGACTGCTTTTAGGGGAAGGGAAGGGAGTGGAGGGGGGTTCTCGGAAGGTCTGCTCGAACAGATCCTGTCGCAATTGCTCCTATTGGCAGAGTCAGCTGTGTCCCCCCCTTTGCGATAAGACAAAGTAGCTTTGCGGGCTCAGTTGTGATTGCACGAAGTCAATGATGCCAGAGGTTGCACCATGCCCACTTTTTCAAAAGGGTTAAAAACATGTTTTTCGCTGCTTATAACTGGAGAAATAATTGACGGATCAAAAAACGGAAAAATACTGGTCAAAAATATGGTAAATGACCCCATTCTCCGTGGACCCTACCTCATTCTTTAAGGCAAGCACTCCTAGCTCAGCTCTCCATAAAGGGGCTGTCCTTTCTGTACTGGCTTTCCATCCTGAGGGTATGGGTACCAGTCCGCACTTGGATGCTACATGGAGAGCACTTGGAGTTTAGTCTGTTTGTCAAATAGGACATTAAACCATGGACCCCTTGGTGACCTTTGATAAGAGTAGGCTAATGCCGATGCTTGGTTTCACTTCATTCTTCCTGTTTCTTGAAAAAATTCCTCTTTCTACTCAGTAACCCACCCATCCTAAATGATGCAAATGACCTCCACTGTCATTCACTCCTGAATTACTGAAACTTATTAATGTCATTTGGCATTATTTTGCATGCTTTAATAACTTGTTTCTTTGTCTGATTTTGGTTAGTACAATACCACCTAACATTTTGATGGCATGTTCTTCTTAATGTTTTCCTTTCAGATATGGACAGTTTACCCAGTCTTGGTAGTTTGCAAAGAGCGTTATTGAATGAAGAGGAGGCTGAAGAAGAGTTGCTATCTGTGATGACACATCTCCTGGTTTGTGCCATCGAAGATCCTGGGATTCCCAATCCTGCTCGTCACACGACTCTCCTTGGCCAATCTCTAAGGCAGGCTGACATCACACACGCTAATCTCTCAGAGATTCTGAGGATCTATTTGTATGCAAATGCCACAGGAGAGGTGAAAGCCTTAACAGGTGATGCTTTTGTTAAATTCAAGTGCAGTGGAATTATTATATAATGAGCATTGATTGTAGCTGCAAAAATTACTCCCAGTATCAGCACATGTTATTATCAATTGTGATTGCATAACTGTGTCAGCAACACTATCACTTACTGGGCAGTGGTCATTTCTTGAAAACATGCTAGGTTATCAATTCAAGGGCTTCCAGTGGAAAAGCTAATAGTTTGTTCATATATATCATGTTAGTACATTAGTCTGACTCGTGTGATAACTTTTTGTAGCTGCAAAAATTACTCCCAGTATCAGCACATGTTATTATCAATTGTGATTGCATAACTGTGTCAGCAACACTATCACTTACTGGGCAGTGGTCATTTCTTGAAAACATGCTAGGTTATCAATTCAAGGGCTTCCAGTGGAAAAGCTAATAGTTTGTTCATATATATCATGTTAGTACATTAGTCTGACTCGTGTGATAACTTTCTCATATACATAAAATCAATTCCATTTCCTTTCCATTCCATGACAATTCAGGACACCGCTCATATAAAAGAGGACATCATGGAGTCTCTATAAAAAAATAGATTTGGATTTGTAATTCATGGGGGAAAATGGTCATTAGTAACTATAGAGAGCTTTTCACTTTCCTGTTCTACAGTGCTTCCAATGTACTTGCTTGCCAAGTTAAATTGCCTCTCTCCCTCCCCCAAAGTGTACTGTTGTTCAAAGTTGTGAAAACATATTGTTTTTCATTATGCATATTTCTGAGTTGGATTTTAGTATTGTATGCATTAAATAGAGCTTAAATAAATGTACATGAAATAACATTTTTTATATTTTTTTCTCTTGCTAGGTCTCTGTTATGAAAGGGAGCGAGAAAGAGATCGAGAGAAGAGGGAGAGTGCTTTGGATGCCCTGGATTCTGAAAACCCTGATTCACTGGCCTCCAAGCCCATAATCAGTGGGAAGAACTCTGCCTTTTTTGCTCACTTGCGGGACAATGGGACGTGGAGGATGTCCAGGTGGCTGAGAGAAAGGCCTTTTCTTTCGCTGAACCCTACACGCAAGGCTGCCATTCTTGCTTTCCTCTGTAATGAACTGTTACAAAATAAGGCAGTGCTTCGGCAGATTGAAGGAGCAATTGAAGGCGTGGCCCAGTTGAGGAGGGATCGTTGGATCATTGAAGGGAAGATCCGGAAGTAAGATGACATCTTATTTCTCATATGTGCATGGCAATGTGTTAATTATTCAGTACATATTTATTGCTTTAGGACTCATATGAAATCCTAAAGTAGGTCTTTGGAGAGTCATTTAAATATCATCCAGCTAAACTTAAGTAAGAAAAAATCAAGGAAGTTAACTTATATGTTTGCTATTTTGATATCTTTGCTCTGCCAACCACCTCATCACATTTAGAACAGTAGGGAACTAATTACTGCATTTATTGGTGAATGATGCACACCTTAATTTTAAGAAGAAAGTTAGGACAAAAATATTTGGGAAACTTTTTATGTAAGTTAATGAGCATATTTATTAATCCTTTTAGACCATGTAAGACAAATAATGAGGAGGTTCTTTCCAACAGTAAGGCCTGAAAAGACATTTTAAACTGAATTGAGAATGAATATCCCTTATTTGTTTAATTAACTTTGAAAACAAGTAGAATGCATATGTAATATGTTGATATAATTTCAGCCGTAAATGTTAAAGTAAAGTATGTGTTATATTGTGATTAATATGGCAATTGTAGTCCTTTTCAGTCTTTTAGTCCTTTAACTGTAGTCATTCATCAATTCACTTCATCCATGTATGACCATAAACCAACCAATAAGCATTCCATTGGTGTCACTATTTTAAGCAAAGGAAATGTAGTTTGGCTGTAATTAAGGGATTATGTTACAAGTTACCCACTGCACACACTTTGGGGGAAGAAATGTCATGGTTAAAGGTATTGAATTCATAAGACTATGCCATGTGTAGCTTAGGCTATTCCACATTATTGTAAGAATTAAGAAATGACTCAACTCAGCAGGGCCTTAACACTTTGACTGCGGTTTTCTTAATGCTGAATGACCCCAAAATGCAGAGTATTTTTTCCTCGCCAATGTGTTTCAAATTTGATCTAATATCCAGCGAGTATCACATATTTTTTATTTTCAGTTATTTATATGGCGAAATTAAACAAATAATTTTGCATGTCTATAGACGTGGTCCGCAGTATCAGAAGACTCGTGGGTATGCAACCCAGCAACACACCATTTATGATTTCTCTATTCCATCGATGAAAAATTTTTGTGCACCATATATTTGAGATTTGTGCATTTCTATGATTGCTACGAATTCTAATTAGTATCAGGTACCATTCAGGGAAAGCCTAACCTCTTGCTTCTTACCTTACGTTCTTTTCCTGCCAAATATTTCTTACCTAAACCATGTTAAGCTCTGGTGCTGCACTCTTTGCATGTCAGGGTCTTTATCTAGCTCTTTGTCACTTGTACACAATTAGAAGGGGGGCCTTGCCAGTGGAAAAAGCTAAGTTGTTTGCCTTTGATAGCCTTTTTTCCTAGCCTGCATGCCTTCCCTTGTCAAATTTATCGTTCACTTCTCCGCGGTGTTGTGTAATTCTTCCGACAATTCTTGATGACTTGTACGTTAAAGAGAGTTATATTACTTTTCATTCATCTGGCGGAAATACGTAAAGGAATTGAAAATATGTTAATTCCTGAAATGTATATATTTGTTGACATTAATATTTTCAAAAGAAAAATTTTTGTACTTAAAATTTGTAAATATTTCAGGACACATGTATGAATGCATGTAACATCCCTTTTGCTTGTAATACCAATTTAAATCGTATCATTATACAAGAATTATTCAAAAGTAAGTGAAAAAACTGAAATCAATATAAAATATGGCCCTCTGGCACCAGTTAAAAATTCACTCTAAACCAACTACATATGTTCATAACCCATGAAACTTCTTGAAGCAATTGTCTAGGCATAGAGGAGGATTTTCCAGGCAATCGGGATAGTAGTCAGCCTACGTTTACCAGTGTTTTTGCAAAGCCGGCAATAATTTTTTGTTCTTCTATCACCTTCGGAAATCATGGGGTTGAACTTGAGGAAATGGAAAAACCAATGAGAATGTATTTATTTTGGGAGCACAGACGTTTTATCGTTTCTGATCGAAGTCAACGAGTTTGCTATTTACACTTAGTCTAAAACTTTGAAGATTAATGTCTCCCCCTTTGAATACATTTTATGCAACTGAAAACTGTTCAGCAGCAAAATTTGAACAATATTGAGGACCACTTTTTTTAATCTCAACGTTAGGTCTTCTTCGGGGTAATACGGGGTACTCCTTCCAATGTCTGAGAAATTTTATAAAGAACGCAGCCTGCGTGCCCAAGTCCACCTTCGGCTATTCTTTCTGCTCCAGTAAAAACTAAAATTTTTACAATGAGTTCGGATGGTTTGGCTAACATATACAGCTTTACACCAAACTTATGCCTCTTTGCCTTCATATATTGCCGAAAAGCCAACGCCTCCTCCAAAAAAATAATTGACTCGTCAATACTTAATTCTCTCGACAGATAGTATAGTTCATCTTCATCCATTATATCCTTAAAATAATTAAGTAGTGGATTTATTTTCTGAAGACGATCGGATGAACGTAGTTCTTGCGACTCGCCGACGAGTGCAAAATGGAAAACACGTAAAATAACTAGGAAGCGGTCACCGGACATATTTGAAGGAAAGAAGGGGAGAGTATAAAATATTTTCACGAGTAATTTTGAATTTGAGATACCTAGGTATGTCTCATTCCCATATGAAGTACTAGTCCCAAATAAGATGGCACTCATCCCTTGTTAGATGTTTCCAGCATCCAATGATCACTCGCGGAGATTGTCTATCTTGGAGAAAACATTTCGCGTTTGTGTTCGTTTCTTTGAAAATTTTATCGACATTTGGCAAAGAAGAGCATGCGAAAAAAATCTCACAGTCTCTCCATCCGGTCTAATTTTCAAAGTTATTTTTTGGGCGAATGTAAATCCATGTAACGCCACTGTTCCCTCAGACCAAGATCGGTCAGTGCGAGGTAGAAGGATGGAAAAAGTATGGTGGGGCAATGAAACAATGTGAGAACCTCTTTCTGCCACGTTCGCCTCTACTCTTGTGTTTGACGCAACTATCCTGTACCTGATATTTTATAAGCGTGCAATCATTGGCATTGTATGATTTGATCATATTGACGGCACGTTATGTATTAAAATAGTAGGTTTCACACGCAAAAATTGTCACACAAAGTACGAGATATATCAATTCATCAAACGACACTTACGTGGTGACAATAGAAATTATGAAACCGGCTCCTGTTTCCTTTTACATTTATTGGTTACGCTTTATGAAGGTATCTATAAAAGTGTATTTATTTCAACGCTGTCGTTCTCATATTTTCATATATGAACATAGTCCCACCTTTACTTTTTTCGTGCAACTTTGTTGTATTGAAGCGAACTCCATCAGAACATTGTATTTATTCTGCACCGAAGACAAGAACGTTCGCTTATGAAATCACTCGCTACTTTCTACTCTGCTAAATCAGAGAAAAAGCAAACCCTGATAGTTTTGAAAAAAAACAACCATAGTTTGGTTACATTGAAAGTCACTCGGATAAGAAGGCGCAGGCTTTAAAATTTTCGGTAGCAGTACGAATCATATAGCTAAATTTAAATTTAAAACCTCTGTACGATTCATTAGCAAATTTCTCAATTAAGATTGCTATTATAGGGAGAAATACTTAAGTTGGCAAAAGGAAAGAAATATATTTGGCGTCAATAAGGGGGCACCCGTTAATGTTTACACAGTACCTACGCGCGCATCACGAGGTAAGTAAGTGTAAAATTCATTGTTACCGTAATTAACACTTTAACTTCAAAAGTATCCCTTTGTTTACACAGTTTTGGTTAAAAACGAAGCTAAAAATTAAAAAACATTATATTTCAAAAAAAATAAAAATGAAATTAGCAATTAAATTTTTGTTAAAACATAACATACAGGGGAAGAGACGCTCACTGCAGCGGACCCGTATTTATATTGGTAGGGTTGTAGAGAAGAAGTATATTTAAGGAAAACTATGTGCTACCAATCATAACGCCACCAGATAACATTTATTATGAAAGTGACTGAGCACGTCGATCGACGTGCTCCGCCACAGACGGAGGTGTATGACCACGTCTATAGACGTGGTCCGCAGTGAACGTGTTAATGGGCTATAGTCATTTGTAGTTATAAAGTTATTAAACTCTAAAATTAACACTTAACCCATCAAGTGTGAAGGTCATTTAATCAAAGCCCATCCCAGCAGTAGGAAGAGATTTAAATGAATTTTATTATTATTATGTTGAGGCAGTAGTGGGCAGTTCTTGTTTGAGTAATGTCTAGTCAGTTTTCCAGCAAGGAGGACTAGTCTGGAAAAAGCTTTCAGAAAGAGTGAGAGTTCATTCTCTTCATATCATGCATACAACATTGTTAACCTGCCAACATGTTAATGGATGTCTAAACGAATTTTTTTTTTACCCACAAAAGTTCATACCTAGTGATATTCTGTCTTAGAAGAAAACTAGTTGGTAAATGAAAAAAATTACGTAATATTCACAGCTGATTTTTTAGTAATCAATACTCCTGCATAAGCTGGTTCTTGTATGTAGAAGATGAACTGACAATAAACACAATTACAAAAAATGCCAAGCCTTAATTGAAACTAGGCTCTGCTGGTCAAGTGCCAAGAATGCTAACTATTAGACCAAGAAATTCAACTTTGGGAACAGATCTTAGCAAATTTCAGGACTGCAAATGCACACTGTTTCTGTCTAGGTGTCATGAAAATACATTTATTTGTATAGTTACTTGTAATACAGTTTATTATTAGGCTTCATTTGTCTGCATCTAAACATGCAATTGGAACCATGAAACAAAAAAGACTAAATTGGACTTTTGAAAAGGGGTTTCATTTTCCCTTACCATGAAACCTCTGTTTTGAAACTTCCTCACTCATGAAACTTTTCTTGGTTGTCCACTGAAAGTTTCATAAGTGAAGTTCTACTGTATATGCTTATTTTCTATTTCCTACTTCCGATGTAGGAATTGGAATTGGTGCTATTATCCATGACATTTATGTGAGCTTATGTGTGTATATTTTCTGCTATTATTATTACACTATTAAGAGATATGAAAAACTTAAAATTTTACTTTATGCTCCTTAGGTTACGCCTGTTGCATGGGAGGAAATTTCGCCAAGCTCATCTTGTTGCTAGGAGAGAAAGCTGCTGTGAAGAAACCTGTGAGACAACTCAAACGATATTCCCAGCTACAATGTCAGTTCCAGTTGTACCAGAAGTTCAGCCTCCAGTGGTGAAGAAGTGTGAAGAAGATGGTGAGAAGGTTGGGGAAGTGATGGCTGTGGCAGGGGAAGGTGTCTCCCCTGAGGAGACACCCACTGCTGCAAAGGTGGAGGAGGTCATTGTTAGTGGGGGGGAAGGGGTGGCAGATGAGGGCAAGGGGGGGGATACCTCAGTGGTGGAGGGGGCAGCTCCCTTTGTGAGTGACAGTGTTGATGTGCGGGGCAACTTTTCTGAGAAGCCAGCTGAAAAACTCGGGGAGAAGGCAGTGGAGAAGCCATCAGAGAAGCCAGCAGACATCGCCGTGGGTGACAAATTGGTGGAGAAACCAGTTGAGAAAGCAGTGGAGGAGGAAGATGATGATGAGGAGGAGGAGGAGAAGGAGAGTGGCAACGAGAGCGAAGGAACTCAGGAAGGGGAAGTCCCAGAGGAAGTAAGTTTGAAAAAGATGAAGGTTCAGCAGCTAATGGTTTCTGAATTGCAATAGTGGAAGATATTTGACTTGGGCCAATACCAATAGCGGGTATCGGCCATTTCCCCAATACTTCGATACTTTCAAGTATTCATTTTTTTCGGATACTTTTACTTGAAAGTATTCGTTCGGTGAAAATTATCTAAAAACATATAATTTTAAAGTCCCGTCTTGAGCTGACTGACTTCTTCAACTGACTGACTTCTTCAACTGACTTACCAACGTGTCGCGTATTTGTTTATTTAGCTGCGATCTTCGTGACAGTAAAAGTGAGACAAGTGCTTAGAATTGGCTATGGGAAAGCCTGAGGTGAAAAGCTCAACCTCCTCTGAAAAGTAGACGAAAATCCACATAATAAGAAAGTTTGCTGAAATAGCGGCAAAAATTAAACTTATGCCATCAACTCAAGTTCTTTCTGCTCATACGTTGTTCCGCGTTTCCGTGAGAAGGCCTAACCTGTTCAGCAATTTTTCCTCGTTACCATGTTCAGGATTTTGGGTCCCTACAAAAACATGCTAACGAGAGTCCACTATATTTGGGTGTACCTGCAGGTTTAGAGTTTCCTGAGCAAATGTTTTCAGAAACTAGTGCTATGGTCCAGATAGAAGAACCCTCATAACTGCTAAGCATGTTCAGCAGCCATGTCAATAATATGTCAATGAGCAATACATTCAAATATGAGCTACTGAGCATGTTCAGCAGCCCTTATTTCTTTAAAAGAATTTTCAGTATTTACAAATGCAAAAGGGCTTAGTGTATAAAATCAAATTCCAGTGATAATTGTAAGAGTAGCAAAATAAAAGTTGTCACAATGCCATTTCTCTCAATAATTAGGTGGTCTTTTAAAACACTTTTGATTACGGAGTTGACTTCACGAGAAGGGAGCACTTATCTAATTATTTTAGAAAAATAAGTAAGGTATCGGCAAATAATACTATATGAGTAAGGTATCGGTACAAGTCTACTAGGAAGAGAGTGTAGTTCTCAATAGTTTTTAGAAAAAATCTTTAAAAATGTGTTGGATTTCCCTCAGGTAACCCTTGTCGCAAAATGTGCCTTGTGGACACCCACTTGATCACATATAACGACATTGGATAGTAATAATAATAAAAGGTCTTTATTGGGGCGAGATTGAGACAAAACTGTCCCTTCTGCCACCAAACCCCTATCTCTCAAATGTTGATGGGCATTCGCATGTGCTTTAATGTTTTCACTTCTTGGAGGGTTTGCCCTTCGTTTTGCGTTCTTCTAGTATCTTCTCTTTGTTTCATCAGCCAAAATCTGGAGAGGCATTAATTGTTGTCTTTGTGCCAATGTTTTCATTTCACCTTGGACGTGAATGCAGAGACAGATTGCATTTGCCAAGCAATGCATTTTAGTTAGTGGGGATACTAGTATATCTCTGAAAACCTGCCTTTTATTTATGATTCCCATGAAACTTAAGCTGTATAGGATAAGGATGTGATTGAAAGACTCAGTTCCAAGACTTTGTGTGGAGTTTATTGCCCAATGTTTTGGGCCATTGTCCATCATGATATCCAAGTTGTCTCTGCCAGAAGGGATTGCAACACTTATTAAAGATTTTTTTCTTAAAATCTATCAAGAGCTGTATTCTTTCACTTGACTGATTTTCATTTTGCAACATGCTAGGTGAAAGTGAATTATCTTGTTTCATTTTATCTACTATCATGTCTATCATATGGTTTTGCATATGAGGAAGTGATTTTTCACTTTTATTGAATCATTGTAAATAACTAACAGTTATGTCAACAGAAATTTTTTCCTGTGTATGACTACATTGCTCTGTGTACATTTAATTTCTTTCATTGCACATGTGTTGCATAATTATGCTATATCAGCTTTCATAATTACCATAAAGTTTCAATGATTATCATAAAACTGAATATACAGTTTAATGTAGAAGACAGTTCCTTGACTAAAATACGGAAATGTAATTTTTCATTATTGTCATTCAAATTTTAAATTCTCTACAATTAATTGGAAGTAATGAAGTCCACCCATGGATGACCATATCAGGCTTTCTGGGATAGTTGTGACCAGTCATGTTAAAAAATGAAAAATGTTCCAAAATTTATTCAAAAAACTTTCGTGGAAACATTTTATTAATGTGTCTTGTATTCTAGGAGGAGGATAAGAATCTCAGCATGGAAGATCTCACCCGCAAAATTGAACGTATTACAAAGCAGTCTGAGCAGTCTCTGGCTGAACTTGCGCGGTCTGCATCTCAGTTACGAGCTTCAGCTCTTGGCCAAGATCGCTACTGGCGGCGGTACTGGGTGCTTCCTTGTGCTGGTGGTGTATTTGTTGAAGGTATGGAATCAGCAGAACCTGAAGTATTCAAGAAGTCATTGCTGGAAGATGACATGATCTCTACTGGTGCTGAGGATATGGAGGAGGAAGCCCCTGCTGATCAGACCAAAGAAGGAGGAGAGGATACCTGTGGCGAGGGAGAGGCCGGGGTCAAAGTGGAAGAGTTGCAGATGCTGGAAGATTCCCGTGAGCCATGCAATGAGTCATCTCCCCCCGTGAAGAAACCAAGAATGGGAGATGATTCAGAGGTGGTTGGTAATGGTGCTGAGGATGAAGAAATGGATGATGCAGTGGCAGGACCTGAGGAAGATGAAGAAAATGAGAAGAAGGAGGTGAAAGAGGAAGTTCAGAAGGCTGTTGACATGTGTGAGTCTGTGGATGGAATGAAAGAGGAAGACTGTGTTGAAGAAGAGAAGGATGTTAAACCAGTGGTTAAGAACCACATTGAACCGAATGGAGTCATCAAAAGTGAGAATGAGGAGGATGTTGTGGTGAAAGAAGAAGCCGTGGATGTGAAAGAAGCGAAAGGTGTTTGGAATGGTGATATTGGGAATGGAATAATGGAGTCAGCTGCTGTGATGCCCGACGAGGAATTGAAGGAAGAGAACGGTGATGTTGACAATGCCAGTGAAATTGAAGCCAAGGATGGAGGATGTGTGGAGGCTGCCGCAGCTTCCCACACCCCCAGCACCCCGGAGCTCTCTGGAGGGTCAGTATCACAGCCCTCGTGCCAGCACGTGAGGCCTGCATCAACACGCTCCACCCCCCTTCGCTTTGAACGGCTAGGGGACTGTGTTGAAGAGGAAGAGGAAGCTAGGAGGAGGGGTCGGGAAGCCAGTGGAAATGACTGTCATGTGTCAGAGAATCCCAACTGTCGCAGCAGTGCAGTGATAAGTTCTGGTGGAATTATTGGAAATGGCACCTCAGTGCAGACAGGGGAGGCAGATGGAAGTGTGGAGGCTTCCCAATCAGGCCCTCTGCTGAATCTCGGCTTTCCTCTCCCTGCAGCTACCCCCTCTCCCCCCATTTTTCCCGGAGGTGGTGCCTCTCCAGGTGAGAAGCAGTGGTTTGGCATTTTGCCTCGTGAGGCATGTGACGAGACCTCATTGACTCGGCCCCCAGATGACAGGGCCTCCTCTGATGCCACCGAATTGAGGATTCCCTCTTATCCCCGTCCCATGGTGACTGTTATTTCTCCTCCATCACCTCCATCTCCCTTCTCCCCCCTTCGGGAGTGCTCCCCTGGACCATCGGGACGACCCAGCCGTGCTGAGTCTCCCCTAGCTGGCTTGCCCCCGGAACTATTTGGACCAGATGATGGTCTTAGAATGGATGTTCTTAAACGAATGGCTGAAGTGCATCCGGAGCCAAAGCCTGTGCCAAAAGGTTAGTCTTCACTTAATCTTTCTTTTGTCATGAAAATTGAATGAAAAATCATTAACTAAGTAGTATTATTTCATGCACTGGAAAGGATATTTATTGAATATGTTTTAAATGTCACTTATCATTGAAGAGGAATTCTGATGGCTGTATTTCATTATATGATTCATTAGGTAATGAAATTGTTAGTTGTGTGTTTTCAAAGAGTTTTATAATTGGATCATCTTTCTCCTCCTTTTCTTTTTGTAAAATGATGCATAATGATCTTCTTTGTCAACTCTTAATCAAACACAGCTTGTCCCAAATTTTTTCATGTGTTATCTTATGTGCAATTATGATATTTGAAATTAGGATTTTATTTCTCCCTTCGACTTAAAATTTTAACATTTAATGAGTCTTTAAATAGTTTTATTTGGCTTGAATTTGTTGTCAGACTCACAAGCTGCCTCTATTAATGCAATACCATTGGATTTCCGCCTTAAGAGTTAAGAGTGTATAATTATAGAGAGGTTAAGAAATATGTGAGATGTAATTGATTATTGAAGTGCTATCGTAATGAAAGAAATGAAACATGGAGCTAATTGTTAATCACAAGTTATTGGTGTAGCTAGAAGAATTTCAACGCAGGTAGAAAGAGTATTTGGAGGAATTAACTTGAGATTGAGATAATTGGTCCATACACATGGATATCAAGGAGAAAATGATGTAGCGAAAGATGACTTGGTCCAGGATGATTGTGAGACAGTCAAAACACTTCATAAAATGAAAGAAAGCATTGGGAATAGATACCATTCTGTCAGAGTGAATGAAGCACCTGATGAAAAAATTAAGACAGGTATTCTCACATCTTTGTGGGATCCACAAGAAAAGATGCTGAACATAGATTAGTGGAAAGAAAGATGGAATAGGAAGTGGTGGTCATTGTAGGGGAGGGAAGGAAGTCCATTTTAAGTGGTGTGTTGGTGTTTGAAGGATGTGAAAGGTAGGGAGTTAGACAAGTGGGAAAGAGAAATGAATAGACTATACTGTTGGGATGGCATGACGAGAAGTGAGACATATTATTCAGTGCTATTGAGAGCATCATGTAAAGGTTGATCCTTCTGCAAGAGAGTATTTCATATCCATCCAAACACAACCTGACCTGTTGAAGACTAAAAATAAAAATGGGCTTCAATTACTATGTAACTATGGTGTATTATATCATGCTGCTTGTGATTTGAATTCCTCAAACATCATATACATACTTGATGAAGGTAATTAATCATACATGCATTTTTATGGTAACAGCTGTGTAGCTAGTAGAAATGAGGTGAAGTCCTCTCCAATTTCCAATAAGTGTGCTTGTTTTACCCTTAGCATAGTTATTTTTAAGTGATCTAATTCCTGGTTAAAATTAAAATGTATCAGTGATGAGTGTGTACGAATGGTGATAGGCATAAACATTCAATCTGATTTTTCTATTATGTTTAGGTATGTTTTATGTTGAAATGGATATTTTTTAAGTATTTATAAATGTAAACTCATTGTATGATGCAGATTATCGTTGCGGTTGGTGGAGAGTTGCGGATGCGACACAACTTCAAGCAATCCTTGATGCTACTCATCCCAGGGGCATTAGGGAACGGGAACTGAGGCGCACCATTGCTCGTCATGTTGAGCATGCTATGGAAACTTCTAATACCAAGGTAAAGAAGGGAAGATCATTGCTTATGCTAGGAAAAAAAGTCTTTCTTTGTTTTATATTCTGAAATATGTTGTATAGTGAGCTACACCAGCTATGTGAAGAAGTGTGATAGTATATTTTTTGCTGGATAAAATGGATGTTGTTGGAAGGATAGATAAGGGGAAGAAAAGGATATGCAAATGAAATGTCATGAAAGAGGATAGGAAATATGCCGAGCTGGATAATTTACTGAAGAGTGAGAGAAAGGTAGGCAATGGCTCTTATGTTGAAACCTTGTTGAGAAGCAATTTATTTATAACTGGTGGAATAATTTTTGATCAAATTTAAGATAACCTGTTGGTAGTTATTTTTAATTAGAACATCATTGCATTTTAAGCCAAATAATGAAAGGAATGCTCATCTTCCAGGAGATGCTCAGCATGTGTATTTAGGGTCCAAATGCACAGATAATACCCTGCATCTTATTTGGCTATTTAGAGTTGGGTTTTCATTCATATTTGAACACTGGTGTCCCTAAAGCATTCAATTAATAATCAAGACACTGTTGGATCTCAAATCTACAGTAGATGGTTTTGCCATCAATTGATTTGGATCTGATTGAATTGATTGCCATATTTGATTCATTCAAAATTTCTCTCTTTCATCCCTCTTGTCATATTACCTCAATTACTACACTTTCTTGCATCCCATTGTCTCTCATCTGTCCTCCTTCCATTTTGATGGTGATTTATTTAGAGTTTTTACTTAGTTCTCTTTTTTATACCTTATGTAGTATTTTTTTAACTGTCCTTCTCCTCTTCACTTGTTTCTTTGTTTGTGCAAATTGTTGTCCTCAGTAGTCTCTAATTTACAGTCCTCACGTTGTCCCCTTGCCATTATGTAAATATGTATAATGTTTTTTGCCTCATATTAGCAATTGTTTTCTAAAATGATTGGAAGAGATAAGTGCACTTAGCATGTATCTCATTCTTTTTAATATGCTTTAAGGTTGCATGAATAGCTGAGCTACCTGGAATATACAGTAGAAGATTGATAATCTGGAATTCTAAACTTCAGAAGTTGATATTGATAATCAGGAATTCTAAACTTCATGGGCTGGAGCATGAGTTTTTTATTTTGATGAAAATTTCCTTTTCTATCCATAAATGATCATAGATTGCAGTTTTTTTGTTTCTTAAAATGAAAAATTCGTGTGAAATCACATTTTTTTACTTCACAAATAAACTTTATGGCAAATTTGATTGTAAAAATCATCAACATTGTTGTGGTATAAACTGCAACAATGTCGGCACATGAGATACCGAGCAACCTTATGGACACATCTTAGTTTTCCACCAATTAGATATATCAATTATGTTAGACTTGCCTTTGTGATATGAACTGCAACAAGGTCAACACATGGAATTTAGGCCAATGTTACGAAGCCTTTCAGTCATCGATCATAGAAGCTGGAGTGTACTACTAGACCTGACTTGCACGCGTGCATACCTACTTCAGTATGAGTTTCAAGTGGATAGTAGACGTTTGTGTGTTTTCAGTCTACATTCAATCTATTAAGTAGTGACAAAGAAGCTTCAAAATTTTCACTCATGTAGTTCCAGAAAAGTGGAGTTTTCTTAGATCGTGCAAATACAATATTTGTGCTTATCTAAAAAAAAGTTTTTAAGCGTGTTATCAGATAAAAAACAAAGACTCTTGCGTGAACCTATTTGTCATAATCTGTCATGATTGTAACTGATACATACTTCATGTTTTTTTTATTTGCATAATCTCATTCATATACTTTTCTTCTCCTCGTTAATCATATTGATGGTGGATGAAAAGTGCCTGTTTTTCCAGGCACATGATCAGCTTAAGCCTTATGATATTAAGATTTGTGTATCTTTTGATTCTAGCAGTATCTTTGATATAATGTTGTATGTCTTTTTAATTAGTTGCTGAGCTCTGTAATGTGTATCTTCTTGAAGATTCAAAACCTGTTTTCTCTACTATTGGTTCATATATTTTTTGCATCTCCAGAAAAAAGGAAATGCAATACACACATGACCTCTTTTTATTTTGGCAATGCATGATGACCAAACTACTAGTGTTTCATCCATGATTCACCTACATTTAAGTATCAGTAATATTAGTGAAATGTCATGAGATTCTTCATGAATCTAGTGGTTGTGTCTCAATTATAACTGACTACCCATACATTATAATCTTCATACATTGATCCTCATTCTATGAATGGGGATATATTTAATAAGTTTACACTTTGCCTCCATTACATCTGGTTATCGTAATCCATTAATTGAGTAGAGTTGTATATGTGATGGTTACCAGGAATTAATAAGAGCATCAGATTGTATAGGTCTACTTCGGTGTGAATGAGGGGCAAAGGTTCTCATGCACTCCTGGAGTTGTGAAAGCCATGCTTAAAAATTTGAAAGCAGTTTTACTTTTTGCATAGCGAATCACTATTGTTTAAGAAAGTGAATTAAGTATTTGTGGAAAATTGGGAATTAAGTCCATTGCACTGGGTTGCATTAAGACTTCTAATGAAACATTGAGGTGCCCATTTTGGTAGATATGTACTTCTATCCATATTAGTTACCTTGTATCCAGATACAAAAATTCTTGTATAGAAAAGTGAGTTTGATTTTCATGATTTATTGGCTAGTATGATAAAAATTTGTGGTGGATCTTGCATCATAATGGCATTGAACTACATCATGATGGCCCGTGAATTCTTAGGTCTAGTCTCGTATTCCACCAGCTGAAGAAGCAGAAGTAATGATAAAATATTATGTATTAATTGAAGTCATGAATTATAGCAACATGAGTGCTAATTTATCCAAAATTATCAATTGATGAATTGGAGAATATAACTTAGGCCATTGCGTAAGTAGAGGAAGATGTAATGAAGGTAAATCGTTGTTACAGTTTTATTGTATTTTAATTTCGTAACTAATGAAAACTTACTCTTTGATTTTACATTTGCTGTCTAGCAAACGGAGAAAGCTTGTCTTTCTACTGTAAGTACATTTCTAAAAGATTTGATTCTATTCAATTGTAAAAACATCACTGTGAAATAATGCTTCTTGCAGTATTTAACAATCATTGTGGTCTTGGTTTGCCATGGCGTGGCATTATTTACTTAATATGCATTTTATTTTAACTGTTTTGAAGGTTGCATGAAAGCGCTTAAGTAGAGGTTTGCTTATTTTTGCTTTTGTAAAAACATTCCTTGAAAAACTAACCATATGTCATAAGTTTATTCATTAAGGAAGAATATTGAAAGTAGTTAACTAATGCATCAATAAGGCATATGGGGTCTTGACATAAATTTATTTTTGATATTGAAGGTGCACTTATCTAGGAGGCACTTCACAAATAAGGAAAAGTGTCAAAATAGAATCCTCAGATGAAGATATGAGAGATTTTGGTGGTTGGAAACTCATTGAAATGAATAGTCTCATCGATTGCTCTCACTAAGTATCGTATAGGACAATATAATCTTATGTTCCGTATTTTAAATTCTCTAAACTCGAGGGCTGAATGCGTTATACAGGATGTTTTATTATATGATTTCCTGTTCAGATTAAAAAAGGTGCAAATATAGGAAAACTTATTAGTAGATGTTATAAGTTATGAAAAACAATATATTCTCATTTGGATGAAGGTCAAGAATGGCTTGTAACTATTGTGGTGTTGCCTCAGACAGTTTTGATAGTAACTCTTGTTAAATGATGCCTCTTAACAAAATGTCATACCTTTATTGTGTGAGCATTAATTTTTTACCATGGTATTCCTAACATAGTGAAAGCTTTTTTTTAACCCATTTCATTTTTTTAAGTAATGATTTATGTTTATCAAACTCAAGTAGTAATTATTTGCTTTCAGTGTTGCACTAGAGTTTAAAATTACTCAACTATTTTGGCACTAAATTTTTGATCATTTGGTTCTTATTCCTTGAATTTTGACATTTACATTAGAACCTCCACATCTGTAGGTGATAGGTTCCAGAACCTTCCTGTGCTCACTTTAACAGCTGGCGACATCAAACATTATGTCGGGATCACTTTTCATGAGCATAAATCTTGTCGATTTTCTATTCCAATGTTTTTCTGGAAGGCATCCTCATAGCTGCTTGCTATTTTTTAGTGACTTGGTGACAGTTAAATGAAAAAGTTATAATTATTACATATTAGCTATGCACAATGATCACCTTGCCTTTTCTTATGCTGTGAGTCAAAGCAGGGGCATGAGATTCCCTTTTTCCTTTCTCAAAGCAATGAATCACTGGGGTAAACAAATTTGCTCTGTGGATGCTGGCCATTCATCTGGTTGATATGGACTTCAAAGTCATGATGAAGAGGGCTCCACAGTTGGGGATCCTTGCCTCATATAATGCACCATCTTTGATATTCATGTGATGGACCACTTAACTCTTACCTTAGGTCCTTTTGGTCAATGACACTGGAGTGGGGCATTAAAATGTTCTGTAATACCCTCTCTGTGATGCTCCTTGACAAGACATCCTTCTCCTGTAATACTGGAATCTTTGTACAGTGTGCTGCCAGCAGAAACTCTTACTAAATGAGTTTTTTTTTACATTTTGAGCTTGTATAGCTTCCACTCAATGATTGTGAAGCATGTTGTCAAATCTTTGTCAGTCCTTTGTCATAGAGAAAATTTTGTTTTCATGCTACAATTATTTTTTGACAGAGTGAGTGCTTAAGTAAAATAAATTTTTAAAATGTGTTAGGGGACAAAATGAAATGTAAGATGCATTACAGAGCAGGAATTGAGTTTTAAGTTTTACCAATCAAATACTTAAGGGTTGATTTCTTCCAGAATTACACGTTTCTTTTGAGCTCAGTGAACTACAAAAAATAAACTAGATATGCAGATGATGGATATGGGGGTTCTACTGTACTTGCTTCTTTTATTCAAAATTGTGTTCTCTTCACTCAGCCTTATTCAAATTTGCTTCCTTAATTCAGTTTAAAAATTTATTTTAATTTCCTTTTAGTTATAATATCCCTCTTTTGAAATCTACTTCTTTATCTTACTCATCAAAGTTCTTACGAACTTTGATGGGAAAAACTTGATTTTAGAAAGGTAAGGTAATGGCTACACAAACTGTGTAAATAATTTTAAATCATTTCTTTTTCCTGCAGAGAAAATTCTCCTTGCTGCAGAGCAATAATCACTAAGCAATTGGAATTTCATGATTGTGATTGAGAAAGCAATGAAAAGTTATTCATATTTGATTTTAAGTGATGGAGAAATGTAATTAGCATACTGATAGATTGCTTATTTTATATAGTTATGTCGGCATGGGGACAGAATAGCCACTGATCTGAATCCTACTGCAAAGAATGGTGCTGCTCCCAGCTCTACACCATGTCGCACAGATGAGGAAAAGGAGTCCGAGAGGGTGAAAACACCGCCAGTGGATGGAGATGATGAGTGGAGACCCCATGTGGCTCTCAGGGTTGACATGCTCATGTTGGAACAAGTGGAGGCCCTGGAGGACAAAGTAGCCAATGCCTCCATGCAGGTCAAGGTGAGCAATGACATTCAGTGTGTGCCCCAAAACTATGAAATCCTCCACATAAGCATCTATGTCATAGTACATTTTTTCACTCTTTCTCTTCTAAAAGATACCACCTGCCTTTTCTTTGAGAATAAATCTTATTTATCTTTCAAGTCTTGCAATTAACTTAAGGATGAAATTATATCAATTTGTAGAATTTTCATCTTAATATCTGCATCCCATTAACACTTTCAGCTTGAAATTTAACCTTTTAACTGCTCCCATTGTCTAGTGCTGATTTGAAGTATGGTTCTTCTCCCAGACTCCTTAGGTACTTAGAGGTAATACAATATCATATAAATTTTGTTATGTCGATCACCAAGTGTGGAATTATTTACACCCCTTTCCTAACTGAGAGTATGCTAATTTTTTGTAGAGTTTTTAAAATATAATTGAAAGTATTCATGGTGTACACCTATTCGTTCAATTTTTGGTATTCTTTTGTAAAAAATTATTGCAGCCAATTTCTTCATACCAAAAAATATGCTTTGTCTGAGACAATATTTTTTTAATATCTAAAACTGATTCGTACTGAAAAGGAAAATGAGGTTTGGGAAAGTAATCACAACATCCTCATTGCATGCATTTTCTATGTATGTATTTAATTTAATTAATTATAGCAGGTCAAAGGAGTAAATTTGATTGAACATGGGTGTTTTTTCTTTCACATTTTTGGGCTATGGTATAAAAAATATGCACCTGAACTAGAATTGCATTAACTACTGTCATTAATTTGGGTGTAAACTGATGAGCATATTCAATTTCAGGGCTGGAAAGTACCCAGCAGAGCAACAGCAGAAGAGGGACCAGGCTTCAGGCCAGCATGTGTGCCTCCGGAAGGTGAAAATGATGTTCGGCTCAATCCATTAGCCATTGCCAGGGATCATTTACTTTCACTTGAGGCAGCTATTGAGAGGAGATACTTAAAGGCACCACTTGGGACAAGGTGAGAAGAACTATTTCATTTGAAACCGAACTGCTAATCATTTAAGCCCTTGAAATAATACTTTCTTCATTTATGCAATGAGCCGTATTTCCCTGCCCATCAGATGCACTGTATTTTACAGGATGAAATCTTAAACAACATCTTTTGATGTTCAAAATCGAAGGAACCTCCTGCAGCAGCAAAAAATCAGATGAATGAGAACTTTTTTATACTAGTTATTGTCATTAATTTGAGTGTTAACTCATGAGCACATTGAATTTCTGGAACATAAACATATTCAGAACATAAGCATAGAGGTTCATTATGGGAGGTTTTTCTGCATGAATTGTGTATGGGAAGGTCCTGGGACCAGGACGTGACTTCGTAATAGGGAGGTTTTCTAAAAATTTCATCTTAGGAAGGTGTTACTGTAATTAAAAGCCTCTCGGGCATGGGTGAAATGTCCAGTGTAGTGGCATTGCTAACTTTGATCGAGTTTGAGTGGTACTGAGGTAAAAGTACCCCTTGCACAGATAAAAGGGCTACTTTTACGTCTATCGTCATTCAACTGCAATATTTTGTAAATACATAACTTGTTCTTTCAATGCAAAATGAAACTAAGAAACACCATAACAGTTACACCAAACACCAAGATCAAGTCAAGTTGACCATAACTCAATTTTTCCAAGTTATAAAGTGAAATATTCATGTATGTATGTCAACTTTTTCAAAAGAATGCGGTCTACGTTCATGAAGAATAGACAACAATCCATGTATGTGTATAATGGCTTACTCACTAAAAATCTAAATTTTCAACTTCATGGCTCATTTCAATCAGATAAATGTGTTTCAAGGGTTAATGAGCATCTAAGTAATCATCATGAATCCATTTTAGCGTTATAGCCTTAATCAAGTGGTCTGTGTTATTGAGCATCATAATTTGTAGTCAAATCTATGCTGGGTAGTGTATATCAAAATTATGTAGTGTTGTACACTCCTTTACAACATACAGTTACTATAAGCAATTCCTTTTCTCTGGGAATCACTATTTACTCTCTGTTTGGATTTTGTTTTATCAATTGCTTCTTGTTACTTCGAATTAAAATGGTTTTCATATTTCCTGTTTGTTAGAGTAACTGTGCCATCTTACCCTGTATTTTTTTCATAGTGTAAGAAATTATTTTGTCCTTTTCCCACAGCAATTCTGATCTCAACTTGTCTGGACTCTCTGGTGATGGGAGTACAACAAAGGATTCTAGCAAAAGAGATTCGGGTGGAGACAATGGTGGGGGGAATGGAGGGGGAAGTGGCGGAGGGGGGAGTGGCAGTGAAGCTGAGGATGTGCCCAAAGGCCTGGCTGTCTGGAGGGAGGCCGTCATGCGAGCCGAAACATCTGCACAGCTTGCAATGGCCTTCTACATGCTGGAGGCTTCCATAGCATGGGACAAGAGTATCATGAAAGCTGTGAGTTGATGTGCATTATAACTTCAAAATATAGAGAAAACTCCTGGGGCGGTCTAGTCCAAGGACCTCTTTCTCATACCGCGATTCATTTTTTATGTAAATATCAGATTGTATCCTCTGGCGCTTTCAATGCTGAGGAAAAATTTCGAACTTTTGACGATGGGAGAAAGGTATTTATCATTTTAGATTTGTTTTATGACAAAAATCATAAAATCAACATTCATAAATATGACAAACACTTTTGTTGCTAAAAATTGAGTTTTTAAATTTGACATTGGTTGTCGTCCACAGTTTTATGTTTGCTACCTTTGTGCTATTGTTGCGGGTGTGGTTGCCCAGCACTAATATTTTGCTGCTTGACTTGACCAAATCCATTTTTATTTCGTAGTTCAGGCCCAAGAAATTTAATTTATGCATATATTTTATAAAAACTCTTCATAATTTAAATTTCATATATCTTTCTGGATAATGACTTGTCATTGATTTAGAATATTTTATAAAGGACAATAAATGTTGAGTAGTTTAAATGAGCCCTTAGGCCTATGTAATGCATTAACAATTTTTGCTGAAAGATGATTTGAACAGTAACAAATATCAGACCTTGTAATAATTACCTTAAAGTCATGTACTAGCTGCATACAAAGCAAAATAGTAATGGAAACCTAGTTGTAATAGTTAGCAATTTAATATTTAGTTGCATTGATAGAATATGCATTAGGGTGGATCGGAAAAATTGATTTTTTGCGGAGAAACTTGGCCCTCTGGAAAAATTTGTCAAAGGGACTCAAAATGAGGCCAGAAAAATTTGGGATCCCTACGTCAACCCTAGACCCTCACGCTGTGGCCATTTATGGGGATGGGGGCTGAAAATGGAAAAATTCATGTTTTTATAGCCTTGGATTTTGTCGAGTTGCGATCCTTTAGGGCAAAAACTTAGTCCATTAGTATCTGCAGCCTTTAAGCCACAAATTGTCTATTTTGAGTGCGCAGGCATGCGTAATTATGCACCACCCATGCAACATTGTGGCACTACACTCAGAAGGCTGCTCGTGCGTCCTGCCACCTGTCTCCTGCCCGCTCGCCGCGAACACAGCAAAACTCAACATGGTTGCGTCTTCTGTCGTTGATCTCACTAATATTAGATAATTAAACAATTTCCAGGGAATAACAATTACAGAAGAATTATTTGAAATTAATATAATACACCGTCATTATTCAGGGAGTAGAGAAAAACCCAATTTTTAGCCTACCTTTATTATTCTTTTTCAGCGTGGAGAAAGAATGCAAAAATAGTTCAAATAGTTACCCGAGCTCCCATGTGGAGTTACCTGCTCTATGAACTCCCCCGCCCACCCACCCACTCATAAAATTGAGGAATGCATTTCCTTTATGAGATTATATGCTGTATAAAAAATAAGAAAGTGGTCATTTTGTAGTACCAATCAGTTTATCTGTATGTAAGTATTGGTCTTTAAAAATTATTTTCATTTAACACTAAAGGTCATTAAAATGACCTTTAGTGTGTATAATTGATACATCGATTTATTCATTTTTGAAGTAAGGCAGATATATGTAAAACTTACCCTATCACAGCATTAGCTTGGTTTCGAAGTTCGGCATTTTGGTTCTGCTTTCTAGTCTTTTCAGTATTTCTAATTGTCTCTCATTGTTGCGGATGCCAATGAAGCTTGGGTTACCTCTTTCACAAATCTTTCCACTGCTTGCATGTAACAAGGAGCATTGAGTTCCAAAGTTGAGCATTGCTCAAGTAATTCTCGAATTTATTCAGTCTTGATATGCAATAGAGCATGGGGATCGGTGTCCTCGTCCCATGTGATCAGCAACTTGTAGTCTTCTGCATCAATTTAAAATCTGTTAACTCAGAAGTTCTTGTATCTTCGGTGTGAGGGTCTAGGGTTGACCTAGAGGTCCCTAATTTTTCTGGCCTCATTCTGAGTCACTTTGACAACTTTTTCCAGAGGGCCAAGCTTCTCCGCGAAAAATCGATTTTTCCGATCGCACTAATATGCATGCAACCAGTAATTACTTCATTCGTTCTAATTTCATAAGTAAATCAAACTAATGATAGTGTTTGTGGGATACTCATGCCATCTAGAATAACTTGGTTTACAACTTTTTTAGTTGATTCACGGGAAATGTCCAAACAACACAGCTATTTCGATGGTTGGAATAGTTTGCTTACATTGTCTGATATGAGCGATTAATGAAATAAAGTATGGTGTATATATTGGAATTGTAATATCCATGAAATAAAAGCTTTTTAGAGACTTAAGGTTTAAGTTAATCTGAATTGAAGTAGAACCATTAATGTTGGATTGGTGTGGTTCAATTTTGAATCCACTGCTTCAGTATCCATTATAATAGTGGCAGCCGCAATTTTGTTGGAGAAAGCTAGTAGGAGATAGATAAAAGAAGAGGAATAGAGGGTGAGGTACACTAGGCCTGATTAAAAATGAACTTATTAAAGTGCTGTGAGGCCTCAAATAAATCTCACCAGACATGATGATGAAAGGTTGACACAACAACAAGAGGAGCAATTTCTGTGACAATAGGTACCCACCTTGTTCATCCTTTGATTTACATGATGATCATTAAATTGATATTTTACAATTCATTTCTGGTGAGCTGTCACACTAAGATTTTTAGTGACAGGTGAATCGTATCCATGACTGTACCGTTCCCTGATTTCTCAATGAGAATTCATGAGGGTACAAGAAGTTTATAATGCTTAAAGTGTGTACAAGTATCTATTGGAATAAGAAAGTGAAATATTTAAAGGTTAGATACATGCTATTTGTTGTAATTTGTCCCAGTTCGTGGTAGTTGTTATTACAAACAACAGTGGGGTGAAATCCTCATGAATGGCATGAGAGACAACAGAAAAGTGTTGTTGGAAATATTTTAATGCATATTTCAGTTATAGTTTTCATGTTTTTTTCTAATATTTTATTGCTTTATACTTGTCACGTGAATAACCAAAAGAATCAAATACGTACCTAATGTATTACAATATTCTCACTGCTTGAGGTGAGATTTGAAGCTGTGGCCCTTGACTTGTCAGGCCAGTGCATTATCGACTACTGCAGTCCCCTCACTGTATTTCTCTTCCATTTAAAAATGGAGTATAAGATGACCCCTCTATAGAGTAACATGGATACATCAATACCTTTGTCTGCGGGTAACCACCACACTGATATTTGAAAATAAAATTCTCTTCTTAAAAATCTTTGTTCTTATCTTGTTGATTGCTCAGTTAGTAAGGAATTGGTGATACTAGTGATGTTTTATGCGAAAGAAACACACCAAGCCTTTGCATACATGCAAACAAAAATTTTATATTATTATCTTTATTACAATTGTAAATCATATATTTTGGTTTTACAAATTGTGTATTTCTTTTATTTTGATGCTGTATTAAAATAGTATAACGATTGCTTTTTATGAATGCTCCAGTGATTCAATTGTATTGCAAAAGCTTTTAAGAAAACTATGCAATTTGTGGCTGTACAAGAGATTTACAGTTTGTATACCAGCGGCTGTGCTATCTGGGATATATGTTGGAATGAATACCAGTAGTTAAATGAATAAATAATTATAAATAAAAGAAATACTAAAAAATTAAGTGAACCAATGTTTCTAAGATACTTGTTAATATGCTTTCACGAAGTGCATCATCTGAAGTGGCATTCATAGCACCACTAGTGGCAGGGAGATGAAAGAGTTTCTAATGCATATGGAATGTCAGTTTCAAATATGTACGAGAGGGGTTATAAACTTTTGATCAAGACAATAATACAATGCAAAAATTGCAAACTACCCCATTGCATAAGGCACATCAATATGTATTTCAAAGATCGAAGCATAATAAAAACAAGTAAAGTATGGATTTTATGGACATTATGTAAATGGGCAAGAGCCTTTCTGGACACCCCCATCTAAAATCCACGCGATTCGATTTTCTGAGTGTCAGAACTTCGTAGGAAATCACAGGTGGCCCAGGGGAAGGAACTGGCCCCCCTACCCTGAATGTGTGGATTTCACACGTCATTGGCTTAGTACGGGGTGAGCTCTACTCTCACCTATCAAAGACCAACCTTCGGGTTGAATCACTGAGTGAGTACAGTAAAACCTCTCTATATCGAAATGGAAGGGACCAATTTTTTAGTCATTTTGATAAGTGGAGGTTCATTATAAAGAGGTTTTAGCAAAATGAACACATATTTCCGCCTTATGAAACTTTTTGGTAGTAAAATGTGCTGCTTTCTCTTTGATTACTATATTTGTATATTTAAATATATGCAATTATACTTTTTCATAGTTTTAATGTTTATAATAATAAAAACAAGGGTACAAAAAATTACTTAAGCACTCTCCGCCGAAAAAAAATTTGTAATTTCTGTTTGTTTCATTTTTTTTCAAATTCTTTTGAGATGATATCTTCTATCTTATTTAATAATAGTATATTTTCACTGCTGCAGTCCTCCATATTAAAAAAAAATCTTTCCATCACACCCTAAGCATCCTGCCCCTCTTTTTTGGTTGGCTTTGGCATAAAATCCTCACCATCACTCTCTTCTTCTTCCATGTTATGCACTTCTACTGGAGATTCCCTGCCAGCTTCTTCCTCCATTTCTTAAAACACCTCTCCCTCATTTGGGGCACATGTTAGCAAGACATTGTCAACATTAATGAAGTCACCAAATGATGACTGAACATTAATTATTTTGTTTATTTCAAGCCATTCTGTCGGTTTGTCCTCATACAAAATATCTTCCTCACTGCTGTCCCCCATAAATCCAGCTATTTTAAAACATTTTTCAATAACTTCTGCCTTCAAACAAGTCCACGAAAGACAGAGCCTGTGCATGGCCTGAATTATGTTCCAAGAACACTTTTTCAAGTCATTTTTCTCCTCAACTGTTTGCAACATGTATGACACGTTGCTGCCTGTAATGTCTCTTCACAATGGAAATTATTACTTGATCAAGTGGTTGCAATTTGCTGGTGGTGTTTGGAGGAAAATATACTACTTTGACGTGTCGTAACACAATCCCTTCAACTTTATGTGCTGTGCACTGATCAATGAAGAGAACTTTTTTCCAGTTTCTCACTCCCATCTTTGAGTGCAGCATGGTCAACCACTCATAGAATAAAGATGCTGTCATCCAAGAGTTTTTTAAGTTTTTGTATGAGCAAGGAAGTTTCTTAATATTTTTAAAGCATCTAGGCTTTTTATATTTTCCAATCACAAGAGGCTTCAATTTCTCTGAGCCATCAAAATTAGCACAGAAAAGCACTGTGAATCTTTCTTTGCTTTTTTTCCTCCATGGCATGATTGGCCTCTAACTACTAAAGTTCTGTCTGGAACCAAGTTATTAAAAAAAATTCTGCCTCATCTGCATTAAAAATGTCTCGTGGTTTATACCATGCTAAAATCATCTGGAAAGCTTTTTTCCACTCTTCTACCACTGTGTCACTTACAGAAGCTTTTTCTCCACTCATCTTCAAAGTTTTGATATTCCACTGCACTTTAAACTTTTGAAGCCACCCATTCGATGCATTAAAATGTTCAATGCCCATTTTCACTGCCACTTCTCTTGCCTTTTGCTGTAGAAAAGGTCCAGAAACAGCAATATTTCTGGCTCTACCTTCCATCAACCAATCAAATATGTGTCTGTCTAATTGTTCACTTTTCACTGCCTGCAACTTTTTATTTATGCATCCTCGATGTGCTGCATCTTCAGTTTCTTTACGTTTTTTAAATATTTTTTAAATAGACTGTAAACTTACACAGAAGTTAGGCGTATTTCACCGACCGATGTCTTAAACTACAAAATTGTGGCTCAAATAACTAACAATGTTGTATGAGGGGTGACGGTAATGCACCATTGTTACGGATTGAAAGATAATAGAATGGTCGAGTTACAATTCGCGGCGACAATATCCAAAAGTAAAAGACGACTGCCTCGAGGCGATAGCATGAAAAAAATGCGATCATTCTGGTACGGCCGTAATAATATCGAGTGTTCATAGTGAATTAAACTTGAAATGAATAGTTCAAAAATGAAACAGAATAGGCTAAATTCTCCTTAAAAGATCATTTGAACGCTAAAATATAACAAATCTTCCGATACGGTACAATAGTCGCATCAGATGTTAATCTCGTACGTGGGTATGGGTCTTTCATAGCTCGGCGTTGCGTTGAACGCTAAAATATAACAAATTCTTCCGAAACGGTATAACAGTCGCATCAGATGTTAATCTCGTACGTAGGTATAGGCTCTTTCATAGCTCGGCGTTGCGTTATCGCGAGCAGCAGGCTTTCATAACCCCGCGTTGCGGAAACAAACGAAAAGCGATAAGCGTTTCGATAAATCAGCCGCGAACTCACTGCAATTCTGTACATATCGCATTTGTATTTGATTATAACCGAGTTAAATCATGGCTACATACAGTAAAATAAATATGCAAGTATTATGAGTCGCCACCAGAATTTTTAAAATTCCATCTGCACACTCGCTGACTTGGAACACCATTATTTTAAGAAGTAACTTCAATGACAAAAAATATGAACTCAGTCGCCAAATCCTGTTATTTGTTAATATTAAGTCAGTGTCGAAGAAGAATCGTATATATGTTTAACTAAACTATCTAGATTAAGGGGCCTGGATACCACGCGTGAAAAGTCGAATTCAGACCGTTGGTTCTGGCATCGACATGGTTACGTGCTAACAGATGAAAAAATTATGTTTTCGCCATTCGACGCTAGAAAGCTGTAGCTAGAACATGTATGTTTCCGCATTCACTTGTTACTAACCACCTTGGAGAAATAAATAAGAGAAACTACCTGAAAATAGACTATTTTTGCTGGAAAGGTTCTCCGCCATAAGATGAGACACAAAAATGATTCTTCGTTTGGATCAATGCTACATCCTAGATTTTTCAACACAGGAGCATTTCATGAAAGTTAATTTCATTTACTCTCTATAATCGTGTAAATTGTTGAGCATGTTCAGAGCATTTTTCGGAGCTCCGTCGCACGTAATGCTGGCGGGAAGACGGCGCTGCCAGCGGCGTGGCTGCGGACCCCCCCCACCTCCTCCTATTCCCCCTCCCTCGCCCCTCCGCTGGCCCCCTCTTCTCGTCCGAAAAAATAAAAGTCTTCTGAGGTTCGGATTTCATGGGTCTACGATTGTGTTCCGTCTCACGGTGAGCTGAAGAGAGGTGCGCAATATCTCAGAAAGGAACAACAGATCTTGGGGTGAGTCGCGGTCAGGCGATTTTTGTTTTACTTCCTTCCGATGTTTGGCTTGGAGCGTCCAACGGGTCCTTACGTGAAGTGCTACTTCCCGACCTGCGAAGTATTGGAGGACATATTTTACGCCAGCTCCCTTCGGTACCGCCACTTCCTCTATGTGCATAACACGGAATGTCCAGACTGACTGATTTATTCACTTATCAACGCACAGCGCAAACTACACGTGAAATTTCAACGAAATATCCCTATCATGGTCTAGGGGCACACTAAAAAGAATTTTTGCGTAATACAATTTTTTTGTTGTCTTGTTGTTGTTGTTTAAACTCCATTCTATTTATTTTTTACTCCCACAAGAAAATAATTTAATTAGGTGTCGATGTTTCTTCTTATGCATTTCGAAATTAGTTGACCTAAGATATAGAACGTTTTAGCATTCAACGGATAAAGGCATGCTTTGTTTAATTGTATCATTCAGTCTCCTTATTCGATTCGTTTTTGTCTAAAACCTACATTTTTATTTCCATATTTATCAACCTTTCTTCCTTTTCAACAATAGAAATTTGCTTTGCAACCAGGTGTGAATATCCATTTAAATGCGATTTGTAAATGTAAACCTCTCTTTGCATGACATAGTTCAAGAACGACCTGAACGACGTGTACCTACACAGGCATTGAATTATACTAATGGTAGTGGAATCCAATACAAATTTTAATACCGCAGGGTGATAAGTACTGCGCATTCGCACTACCATTTATTTAGCATGTTTCTTCATTGGCTTTTCCAGTGGTGATCCCGAAATGCTAATGTAACATTTAAATCGTTGCGTGTGTCATCAAGTTTTTTTAGGAGGCCCGATTAGTGGTAGCATTGTATGAAATATCACCATACAAAAGAGGAGCAAAAGAATTTTTAAAAGAGCTTACAACAATTAATTAATTCACCCAATAGATGGGACAATATTTTGGACTTTCTGGCAACCAATATCCCACAACTAGCGACTAATATTGAGACCTTCGTGATACTAAAAGACCACATGGTACCTACTGCGAAATTCTCTTTAATTTTGAAACAGTTTTGAATGAAAAAGAAATATTGACAATATTAAAATAGCAGACTTCGATACTTTTTAACGTTATTTGAGAGATTCCTTTAAAGATTGTAAAAGTTATCCCAAAAGCTTATTAGCTGAGGGCTGATGGAAGTCGTTCCTGCATGTGACGAGCACGGGGTTAGTAAATGTATCCCTAGTAATTTTAAAAAAGAAAGCAATGAAACAAGGCGATACAATGCGGAAGTGAGATAATCCCTCAGACAGCAGCGAGTATGCCCTGTAAAAATGAAGAAATAGTAAATATATGCCCACCGATGAGCGTACGTGATCATCGAAATCATAAAATGCCAAAATCCACTGCAAAGGACTCTCATAGAAATGCAGTTACAGAATTCAAAAGAAAACTACTTGGGGAACCCATTAAAGGAAAATCCAGAAGTTAGTCATACGTGAGGAAGGTACAAGGCAATTAGTCTGCCGTCAATTCACATAAAGAGATTGACATAAATGATAAGGGGTAATTCAATTCCAAAAATTTTGTTACAGCAAAAAGCCCAAGTCTAACATATGATATTGATAATAAAAATCCTTCGCTGTGCCCTTATCAGCGGTCTCACGTTGAAAAATAGTACTAGGTACTACTTTTAAAACCATTCGTGGAATTTACTGTGGAAGCCAGTAGGTAAACATGAAATCCCAATATCTTTAATACTTCCCGTAATAGAGACTGAATTTATTCTTGTCTAAAGCAAAGAGCAGCAGCTCCTTTAGGGTAGATTTTTCCACAGTATAAGAACTATAAGTTTCAATGAAGATAAGATTTGCATCATATCTAGAAAACAAGTGTTTATGCTTGTCATCTGTAATATCCAAGATTAAAAGAAAAAATTCAAAAAGAGGATATGGTAAAGAAAATAAAATGTTGGACAAGACATAGCCTAGAAAATGTTAACAATTCCAAATCTCAAGAAATATTGAATTCTGAAGCTTCAAGTTCTGGAGATGAAGAACTTAGAGGAGAATATCTAAGTATTGCCAAGTTCTTTGATGAATTAGCTTGTGGTAAACGAAATAATGAAGAAAAGCATGCCTTCCAAAGAAAAGAAAAAATAAACTAACGAATGTTTCCAGGAAAAATATGAAAAATCCAAAACATAGTGCCCCATTTTTGTGGTGGAGAAGTGCAAAAGAGCTTTTTCCAAATTTGAGCGAACTGGCTGTGAAATATCTTGGTGGCTCTGCATCTTCTATGAAAAGTGAGAGACGTTTAAGAACTGGAGGAAACATTTATACGGCGGCAAGAAATAGGCTAAGCCCTGGAAATGGACGAATTCTCATGTTTTTGTATTACAATTTAAAAATGTAAAATTTTGAGCATTGATTTTTTCAATTTTAGATACGATGAATTAAAATAAATCATTTTTATATGGTTGAAAAGGAATGAATATTTAAAAATTAAAAGTAATACTGTTTTCATATATTAAAATATGTAATGAAATAACTTGCTAGGAAGATGCTTTGTTAATTTTCATTTCTTCATGTAAGTAATAACTGTGTAACCGGAATCTATGATACTTCTTTCCAGCTCGGGACCAAACAACATTACAAAAAAATGACCAATTTTCGAAGACGATCAATCTGCTAAATCGCCGATAACGATTAATAGGCAAAATTGTCGATATGGACGATTACCGATTACTTGTCAATGAATTGATGCAACCCTATAAATAGGACTTGGTTCGCAGAGACACTGACCGCGTCAACTTTGGGCGTATATACAATTAACGGAACACAACACCAAAAGACATATTGGTAGATAATATACTGTTCCCTTCCTGCAATCGAAATAAGGTGAATGAATTGGGGAACGTCACCGAAAAGGTTTCAATTGCGGACAGCGAGAAGAGTAGCGGAAGTCGAGTTTTCCCCGCAGATCTCTTCGTAGGCGAAAAACTGCCTTTTCTGGCAGCTTCTCCAGACTGATTAGTCTCCGATGGAGATGGGATGATAACAATGGGATAATAATGATGATTTGTAACGTACCCCTTTATTTACAGAGATGTTACTCCTGAAAAAGGAATCCATAGAGAAGGATAACATTTACTGAGGAATTATGGAAAATTTCGTTTCCGGCGGAGAAAATTCATAAAATTTTCATGCAGGGAAAGATGCAAATATACTACAAAATTATTTCGATTCTACTGTTTGGTCCCATATGGGAATAATTTTTAAAAGAATAGAACGGGTTAAAATAGCTGTGGGAAAACAACATAATGGATAAGTTACAATAATTTTAATATTCTTCAGCCCAAAATGTCAACGGATTCTAAGTTAATAATTATTCCAATCTACTCTTTAATACCTTTCTTATTTATTTTGACATATTTTTGCTTTCTTCCGAAATTAGTATTTTTTTAAACTACTCTTTAGAGGAGAAATAAAACTCAACAGTCTTGATCATTATATGCAATGGCTAAAAAAGAAGCGCATAGCTCTGGAAATTTCATGCCATGTTTTTATTGGCTTGATTCATGTTTTTTATGGGTACTCAAATTCGAAGTGAAATGGGTCTGCTCCGGGGTTTAGTTAGACAGTACCACTTACGAATCCACGGAAAACGCATGTCGCTAAATAGAGTCATCCTCAATTGGAGAGATCTTTATCTTGTTTTCTATCTAAAAACGGTACACCACGTTTTTGACTCGTAGTTGTAAATAAGCTTTTTTTACATTTATATTTAAATGCGTTCGTTTCATTGCATTCTTGATGGCACATGCTTCCGTCTCCTTTTCTCTCATCGCTGAGGTCCCTTTCATGGATGTAAACTCAAACGAGTTGTATTCAACATTCCAAAATTTAACTTGAAGGAAGAACGTGATGATTATTTATCGCCCGTTCGTTACCTGACATTTTTTCTTCTAATGTCTTAAATTGTCTATTCCCCTTCATCTTGGGAGCTATAGTACTTGAGTTACGCCACTAGTTGATGTGGGGTGTTCCTGCCTCATCATAGGCCATGTTATCTACCTACATAAATCGTAATACCTATGTTAAAATATTCATTTCACTCTTTAATTCATTCATTAATTTCGCTCTTAAATTACGATTAACCTCAAACTGCCTATTACATCAATGGAACATTTACCTTCGATGCACTGCAACCCAACGAAATAAACTATGAAAAACTAATATTCCTTATATGATGCTTGGGCGTCTATTCAGCTAGGGGAAAACCATCGAATTCGCAAAGTCGTGACCATGTAACGTGAAACCGCTTGCGACAGAGCCTCGCTCGACCCTCTTCCCCCTTTCCTCCCCCCTCTCCGCTACTTCCTTCTCTCCAACTCACACCCTCAAAACACCGGAGGAGGGGAGGGACCCTTATGCGGCATAATTCGGAACTAAGTCGCCCCGACGGTTACGAATTAAGATTGGGTCTTGTATCCAGGCCCCTTAAGACATTATTCAGTCACTTGCGCTTGAACAACTTAATTGCAAATGTGTATAGTATGCGATAGCATCGGAGTTCAGTTTTCTGTGACGTTAAGGATTGGTGAGGGTAAATACAATATGCAGTGGTGTCATTCGTGATTATTTAAACCTAAGAATTAAACCATTTTACCGCATAAATCAGTCTGGGAGGTCTGGGAGTTGTAAAAACTATTAGGACCCCGGGTCTAAATCCAGCAGGACATTAGTCGTAAATATTTATATATGGATGTTTTAATGATGTATATACAAAACGCAAGCAATGCAAGTCGATGAAAATAAGTCTTTGACGCATATGATTAATAACAAACACACTAACGACTGCCCAGCTAAGCTTCACTTTTCAAGCGCTGCGGGTTTTCGCGCTCCCAACGTAGAAAAGTCGGAACGGCCGGACGGAACTTTCTGCGGCTGGCGCCGGCTGAATATTTCATTCCATGGAGGTAGTTGGCTCGTCATGGGGGTGTATTCTCAGTACGAAGAGCAGAGGTTTTTCGAAAACATAGAGGTGCGATATAGAGAGGTTTCTCTATATAATTACATACAAATTTTGGCGGGACCAAGAAGTTATTACGAAAAACGGAGGTTTACGATATGAAGAGGTTCACTAGATAGAGGTTTTACTGTATTTAATTGGAAGATGAAAAGTGTACTGTAAATATTCGAAAATGTAAACAAAACAAATCCTAATTAAACTACAATTCTAATCTGTAAATCGTAAAATGCAGGTCATGTCACGATAAAGCACTCCAAAATATATTTTGTTTGATTGTGGTTAGAGATTACTCTCTAAGTCCTAATGTTAAGGTCAAAATACTGTCAGTGCATAATTATTTTAGCCAATTATTGGCTAAAATTAAATTGAATAATTTCTCATTGACTTGTTTTTCTTTTCTATGGTAAACTAGAATTGCCAATTTTGCCATAGTGGAGACAACGAAGATAAATTACTGCTCTGTGATGGTTGTGACAAGGGATATCATACATACTGCTTTCGTCCAAAAATGGAGAACATTCCAGATGGTGACTGGTAAGTTTGTATCCATTAGCTCCAATATTTTTTTTCTCAAATTGACTTACCTTATAATGACAAAAATATAGTGCATGGATATATCTTTGGCTGTTAAAGTTCTTTTGGAATTTGGAATTCTTTGGGTTGCGGTACCCAGTGAATGTGTAAAAGTTCAAATTCTCTGTTTTTAAATGACATGCTGGTCCCCGCTTCTTAACACAGATATTAAGTTGCATGATTTCTAAATATTTAATTATTAAAATTTTTAGTTATATTTAGAGATTTCTAAATATTTAGTTGATTATAAATTCAATATTTAGTGTTGTTGTATGTCTCCACATAGCAGGAATACGTCTCGGATACATCTCTGAGACATCTCGAATATCACATGTGATGTCTCAGAGATGTTCTTGAGACCTACAGAGACATCTCTGAGACTTCTCCGAGATGTCACTATGTCCAAAAAAATAGTCTCTGAGATGTCCCAGAGACATGCTCCATGTATGAGATTTTACTCTCAGGTCTCTGAGTCTGACGTCTCTGAGATGTCTCGAATATCTCGTGTAATGACCCAGAGACATTCGCCAACCTTTGGAGATGTATACATATCACATATATCATACATACTTCACAAGATATTCACAGATACTACTGTAACATTATTGAAGTTTATGGACACTTAACAGCATATTCAAATGTTTACATGGTAGTTATTTAATACCTCACAAACCACCTCACTTCTCTTGAGTGGTGCGTATTTAAAAAATCGACAAACTGGAAGAAAGGGGAAATTATTCAAGGGAGGATGAATATAAATATAAACTTGAAATTGAAACACTCAAAATTTGACCATTTCAACTGAATCACTCATGTCAATTTTAGGTCAATTAGGCCAATAAATACTTTTAAAATGTTATACTGATTTTGAAATGAATACTACCTCTTTGATGTTAAAAATAATATTTTATTGGCCAATAAAATATTTGAAATTAAGAGCAATTAGGAAAATATAATATACATCAATTTACACTCACATATTCCAGCGATAGCCATTTTCTTGCCCAGATATGCACCGCTGCTCCATTTTGTATTTTCCAAGTCTTTAAAAGGCACGCATTCCCACAAATAATGCCCAAGAACACTTGTAGAAATAAAAAAAATTATCTGATATTTATAGTATAGATGGCATTAGTATACTTTACAGCAATGTTTTTAATACCAGGAAGGGGAGAATAATTATCATGGTGGAGTAAATATTTCTTAAGGTCGCTTTACAAGATAAAATTTCTTGTACAAATGCTTGTATAAACTGAATGAAATTGTATGTTTGTCTGAATGGAATTAGAACAGGTTATATTTTCCATTCAGACATTCGCACAAGCGTTCACACAATTGGGAAATATTTGGAAAAAAAATTGTACTCTATATTTTCTTTTTGATCTACTTGTCACAATGCTCCTATTCACTTGGTGAAAAATCCCCAAGTCTTGAACGGTTAACATTTGATAAAACTAGCATGACAGCAGCGTTAACTTTTACCATTATTATCTTCAGAATTGCTCCGAAAAATAGGTAAGGAAGGGGTTGACGGCGTTTAAATTATGTGAAGAATTATTTTCGAACGTCTCACGATTACCTCTCTGAGACATTCGCGATGTTCGAGATATTCGAGACTACGGTGAGACGTCTCCGAGACATTCATTGCTATGTGGGTCTTAGAGTATTGTGAATGGAGCTTGAGAATTATAGATCTGTTCTTTGTAATGAAATGTAACAAAGTTGATTTCCTGCACTGCTCTTAACAATTTAAAAACAAGTCTAACAAGTCTAATGATTAAACTACAGTAAAATAGGAAAATACAGGGGAAACTTGGGAAAATAATTTTCCACATGCTAAATGTTTTTGTGTGAGTTGAAATAATTTTCATTTCCCATATGTATCACTGTGATCTGAAATGGCCTTAAAATATGAGTTAGTGAATAGCTCTTTTATCATTAATATACAGCATAACATGTGTCTAACAGATTATTGGGATAAAGTAAACTGCCTATCAAAAAGTGAACATAACAGCAGCATGTAAAAATATTACCATATGTATTATATCAATATTACTATATTGATAGATACTTAGGAATGGTTTAATTGTGTTGTTGAAATCTGATGCCAAATATGTTATCTCTCTCTTTGCACTTATTACACGAGAATATGCATTTAACAAAAGTTCTTGTTATAATTAAAATTAATGTACTGGAATTGACTGAGCAGCATTTATTAATTATGAAAATACTAGGGTTGACTAATAAACGAGTTATGTGAAAAACTGAAATTTTAAGAAAAAATCCAGGAACCGGCCAATATTTGAGTGTATGTGAAAGATTAGTTTTCAGATACTTGGTTGGTTGTTCTTCTGTCCTCCTGCTAGGAGATCTTATTCACTGAGATGAATTGTTGAATTGCTTGACAAATTAACTCTTGGTAATTCCTCTTTTGCTCGATGTTGAAGTAAATAAGACTGATATTCAGCAAAAAATAAATGAATTCAAAGATCACGTACTAGCCGTGGAAATTTTAGTGGCGTTACCCACTGAAATTGCACAATAGCAGATACAGTAGAACCTCTTTTTTACGAACCTATAATTTACGAAATGACACCAATTTACGAACCATTCCGCCGGTCCCGATCTTTGTATATAGGAAAACCATGTAAAATGACCTCTATTTTACAAACCCTCGATTTTACTGATTTACGAAGTGAAAGGCCGGTCCCTACGAGTGATTGACCTCTGTTTTACGAAGTTTTTGAAATGATTTTGTAGCACTGGACTCAGTACAATGGAATAACGATCGCTGTATACCGCAACAGGAGCAGCTGAAGCCAGATAGATCATGTTGAGAGGGCCCTTGGTCCAAGTATTTCATATGGGAAATTGGGAAAAATCGATTCAGCATAGTGCTTTTTGAAGTGCTTAAACTGCAGCAAAATCCCAGAGACTGATCATCCAAATCGCAATTCAATCCTAATTATATGATCCAAGGAAAAAATGTTCAAAGACGCATGGCACGATGATTACTTCTCGAAAACAATGCCCCAGTTCATAAAATAATTGGATTAGTGCTTGGTAATTTCTATTCCTTTTCTATCATTTTGTGTATTGTGAATATCTAACTTGTCGTCACAAAGGATCCATATTTTCTCTGGAATTATTTAAAATTAGCTTTAAGGTAGCCGCCGCAACCCCAATTCAGAACTTACTTCAGCCTTTCACTTGAAATGGTATTCCCATTGGAAGTTCTTTGCTGCAGCTGTCGTGTAGCTTAGTTTCATTGAAAAATTCTAATTTTGCAATAATAAATTACTTATATTCAAATATTGATGCAATTTGATTATTTAATTTTTCATTTGAAGTGTTTTACGTCGTTAGGTAAGAATTCGCGATCGCTTTCTGTAGCCGCGAGTAAATAGTTCTTGCAAGTCACCGCTAGATGTCAGCACTGTAGAATGCATCTTAAAAAAGAGGGAATTTCAAATTTACTAGAGTGAAGTTCTAAAATTGACTTAAATTAGCTGCGAAATATTATTAAATGTATTTCAAACGATACGCTTTCTTCAAAAAAGGAATTTTCTGGTCTTTTCATGGAAATATACTGGGTCAGTTGGAACTTTGTTTTGAAATTTCCTAGTTAAAATGTATCCCTGGCTTTCCCATGTTAAAATGGCTTCTTTAAACACAAATCTACTACCACTAAATATACCCCTTTCGTTAATTAATGCATAACTGCATATGCTTAAAATACTCTGCAGTATGAGTTAATTCTCTTAGTCCCCTTATTTTGAGATTTACCAACCAGCTGCAAGAACTTAATTCAGTTGCAGCAGCCAAGTTCATACCATTATAAATTTATAGAAAAATATTCACCTGTTTTTTTTTAAATTTCATTCTCTTTTACTAAAGTGAGTCTCCTAGCCTTAGGAATAATGCCTATGCTATACAGGGAATCAATACGATTGAGGTGTAATTTTTAAATCCTTTCAATTTCTGGCAAATACACTGCACTCAGAGAATTTCACATAAAATCTGTTTTTTTCCCTGAATGAGCGGATGACTATTATTTGTTACAGTAATTAGTTTGATTTCAACCATAGCATAACTATTTGAAAAGATAAGTACAGCATAGTGTTTAATTGCATTGAAAGTATACTCGCATTCTGGTCAGCAGAGTTTTAGTAGACGTACATTTGTCGCAGATCAAGCCTTTTATGTGCATGATGTGCCTCCATGGACATTGCTCCATGCTGTACGAGGTGTTGCCAGAGCATGGGACAGTGTCACCGCAAAAACTATTTCCGACTGTTGGAGATCAGCTGGTTTTGGTGACACATCAGTTCCGGAGACAGAGGAGTTAGTGGAAGATAACCTCCAATTTACAAACCCTCTGATTTACAAAGCTCAAATTTTTGGGTCCCTTCAACTTCGTAAAATAGAGGTTCTACTGTATACCACAGAGAAAAAATCATTCGCCTTGACTGGAACTCAAACCCGAACCTCTTTCTCTGTAATTATAGAGCTTTAAAGGAAGAAGATGTTAAAGCTCTATAATTTCCACAGAGAAAGAGGACACCTTGGTAGCTCAACTGGTAGAGAACCTGGCCGGAAATCACGGGGTCCGGATTTGAGTCCTGGTCAAGGCGAATGATTTTTTTCTCTGTGGAATATTTGCCAGAAAAAGAAATGATGAGGTGTTCTCAATTTTTTTATAGATAGCTTTAAAAATTCTGCTTTTATGAGGTTTCAACCTGCATTATTGAGGAAATGGCAATGAACTAGTTGAATGCTGAAAAGTAACCTCAAAAGTAGGATATAAAGTTGTAATAACTTGTTCTGGCAATAAGGAATGCTCTGATTACAGTCCACCTTCTTCCTCAAGTTATGTCAAATCTTAATTTATTTCACCAAGTACAGGAATTAACCAATTATTGCATTTTGCTTGAATTTTAATTTATCACATTTTTACACTGATTGCATGATATGGGTTTTTAGGAATTCTGTCTGTTTTGTTTTTGTAAATGAGTGATGAGTATTTTCCCTTGTTGACCACAGGTATTGCTATGAATGTCTCAATAAGGTGACTGGTGAAAGAAACTGTATTGTGTGTGGACGGAAAGTAGGAAAAAATCTTGTGCAGTGCGATCAGTGCCCCAGAGCATATCATACTGATTGCTTACAGCCTCCCATTAACAAGGTAAGATTTTTATTCTTGTTGTGATAAGGGATTAGATGTTCTAAAATCAATTTTATAAAACATTGGTAAGAAAGCCATTGTTATCCAAGGCCAGTGAGTTTCAGAAATTTAAATAATTTTTTGGCACACTGCCTGTCATGGATGCCATGTTAAAATTTTTTACCAAGTACCAGTAAAACCTCAGGAACCCTCAAGGCTGAGGACATGCTCTATTCTCAGAAAAACTGGATTTGTGCATTTGTTGCTGGTCTTACACTTGCTCTTGGTCAAAAGGGTTTTTTGCAGTATCATGAGCTAGCCCGATTATTTTAAATTGGCAGTTGGCATTGCTGAGTTACCAGCTTTATTTGGGACCTCTCTCTTTTGTTTTCTCTTGCACTCTTTGGTGAACAAGGGACTGATGAATCGCAAGGTTTAAGGCAGGATTTATCTTAATTAGCCAAACCTAAAATCTTCAACATGCATAATTTTTTTTGAAGTGAAGATATTCTCATCTAGTTTCCCTTGTATCCTTTATCAGGAATCAAAGGCATCCATACCTTTTATTTGTATATATCTACCTTAAGTTGTGCAAATGACTGAAGTAATCAATTGTGATGAAAAAATTTAATTTCGATGAATGAAGAGGAAAAATGTAATGAAATTATCATGGTGTGGTGTTATTTCAAAGTACACTGTAACATTGGCATTGTCCATTATGGCAAAGATAATACACAAAATGCTAAGTGTTCTGCTCTATTTTGTTGTAAATTTCCTTTTTCTCTAAGTTTACTGTGCATTTTAGCATTTGCTAGCAAGAATTCAAGCAAAGTCATCTTACTCAGTCAGATATGTGATGCATCAGGTGCATCACATATCACCAGCTTAGTTCTCCAATCTTTACATGTTTTTTTGAATGTTTTACTGAAGTAATTTAACTTTTTACTTCTTTAATCATAATAACCACTTTCTAATTCTTGTGTCAAGTGAAAATGTTGGTAATGAGTATTCATATTTTAAAAATGGGTGATGGTGGGGTAATTTGTGAATAGGGAGGCTTCAGTGCTTTTGGATGGATCTTGGGCGTGGTGGGAACACCTTAGTCCTGGGGTGTTGTGGGCTCTCTTGTCCTTGCTCTCGTTGAACAAGTCTGACGATGTTTCCTTTACTGAAGGTTCCTCGAGGCAAGTGGCTGTGCCCCAACTGCCATTCGAAGCAGCCGAAGAAGAGGGGCCGCCGCCTCAAGGCAAGTGAGTCGGAGAGCGGTGGTGGTGGTGGTGTTGGTGGTGGGGGAGGTGGTGGTGCAGGGAGTGTCCAGGGGAGCGGAGGGGAGGACTCTGCGGCGGAAGGGCACCGCTCCTTGTCTTCTGCTCCCTCCTCCTCCTCCTCGGGCAGTCGCGCCTCCTCCTCCCCCACGCGCAAGGAGCCACGGCCCAAGAAGAGTGGGGGAGGGAGCCAAGGGGGAGCAGGGCCAACGGGTGCTGCCGCTCGGGAGCTTGCTGCTTGTGGGGGGCTCCTCTCCCTCTTAGAGGCTCACGACGATGCCTGGCCATTTCTCCTGCCGGTGAACACAAAACAGTTCCCCACCTATCGGAAGATCATCCGTTCCCCCATGGATTTGAGCACAGTCCGCCGCAGGCTCCAGGATGGGACGTGAGTTTGCCCCTTCTGCTTAGAAACACAAATAGGAGTGGCTGTTTACCCCCTAAACAGCTGGTCCCATTTTTTTAAAAACAAGTTTTAGCTTTTTCACAGAATGCCATATTGTCTTTTTTCACGAGGCTCATTTTGTGGTAACCATAGCTAACTCATGGTCATTTGGACATTTGACCTATATTAGCCATAGTGGACTTCTTTCACGTGATATTATGTGTCTGTTAGCTGAATACATATTGAGAAAAATGATAGGATATTAATTTTAATTAACTATTCTTTTCATTTTTATCTATGTTTAGACCTTTGTGTTCTTATAAAATCCTGTACTGGTAGTATTTGAAGATTAGGACAGTTAAATATAATGTTACTCATTAATAATGTAAATGTTTTTTCTTGAGCTGAATCTATTTAAGGTGAATTAAAGGATAACATTTGTCTTTGATGTGTCTGGATTATTTCATCGTAACTTTTTATAAAGCTTTTTTTAGTACTTATTCACTCAAGTATTCCTCACATCTTACCGTAAAAATTTCAGCTTTGTAGGCTGTATTACAGTATTTTTTAATTGTCCCAGTTATCTCCTACTTTTTGATCAAAATGTGGGAATCGTAATGGATTACTTAGAAATGCTAGATTTTTTTATGATTTTAAGGGTTGTTTAAGTCATTGCTGAAATTCATTCTGTTTACCGTATTAGATTTAAGAATTACTTAGGAGCAGCAACATGCTTAATTCCTCAGTCTTCAAATCAGGCAAAATGTAGGGTATAGTTCATCAATTTTGAACTTTGTTTGCTTTTTTCTAATAATTGCAGTTAATGTTGGGTCAATTCCAGTTTCAAACAATCTAGATCTAGTCCCCTTGCTTTTGGTTTTCAAGTACCTGTTCTTCCATTTCTGTGGTAATAATTAAAAGAGATGTTTTAGCTTTCATAAATCTAGCTACCTGAGACAGTGAAGTATATTGTAAATCCTTACTTTGATATTTTAGGCATTGATGGACATCATTCAATTATGTTACTTATTATGGAAACTTATAATGGAAAAAACAAAGTAATTTTTTATGCAACTTTGGAATTGAAAATTGAAATACCAGAAAATTGCTATCCTTAATACCATTGAACTCTCTGATGTCTATTGTGCTTTGATAATGAGTTCAGAATGCAGTCCATTTTTGTATTCCTGATGCTACCATGCTGTGTCCTTTCTCTTGTGTTCACTTAGAGAGCAGCAATGGTTGGAAGGAATTTCTTCTGAACATGGCATAATCTGTGAATTTCCCATCACTGTCTTTCATGATTATTTAAATGAGTGACCAACTATCAGTCATGATCCCGAAAAACAATTTTCTTCTGGAAATATCTTTTGAAATTTGGCGGGCAAATATTTACCAATCACAGCCTCAATATGTCAGAGGAGACTTTTAATACTACACACTTGGTGTTATAATTTTTAAAACAAAGAATGCAACTCTATCAGAAGAATGTTACAGAAATTCTTCTTAAAAATATATTCATGTGCCATGGAATGCAGTTCCTGCAGCTGATAGATCTTTTCTGCTTGAATCCCTTGCCAAAGGTAAAAGAAAGCATACAGGATGGAGAGACAAATTTCTGTATTTATTGTTGCCTCACTAGTCTGTGAAAAACCACATTGTCAAATGTCCCAAACTTTTCTGCTATACTTTCCATGTTTCTGACTGAAATAGTCAAGTGTGCTTCAAGTTATAGAGCTTTGATTCTGTTGAGAGTTGTTGGGATGTAGAACAGACAGCCAGAATTTACCCAGCATTAATTGTAGTCATCTCTCAACCATCATGTGACCAAGATTTTCTCAGTCTTTAGCAATGTTCCTTAAATGGAATGATTAATCTTTAATTTATTGCGTTAAATTTTTCATGTAATTATGAGGTAATGAGGTAATAATGATGGGTGGTATGTAGTAATCTACTTAGCTACCAATCAGGATGTTTACCATTGCATATCATCCAATTGGGTTTGTAATATTCTTTCAAATGTTTCTTCAAGCATTTCACTCTGGCCTTCTAAAGACTACTAATGCTTGCATTGAATATGCACCTGAGTGTGTGAAGAATATAAGACCTCTTGAAATATTAATGTATCACTATGATATGGTAGATTGAGGTGGAGGTGACCTTCATTAAGCTGCATTGTGCCTAATATGCCTTATATGTGGCCCAAAGCAAATCATCTATCTAATATGGCCCAGAGAATCCGAAAGGTTGGACTCCGTTGACTGAGGTTTCCATGCAATCTATCTTGCAGAAAAACCAAGTGTGTGTGCTTGAGTAACACTAGTGACTGTGGGAGTGGAGAGGGAATGGGCTGTGATAGTGGCTAGGGATTGAGATTAAGTGATACTCATTAAAAGTATCACCAAGTGAGCAGGAATAGTGATACTCAAGATTTAGGATGTAAGCTTGAAGTTTTTCTCTCACTTAATTCCAGTTGAAAGTCACAATTTCTTTCCCATTTGTTAATGGTTTTCTGAAGTGTTGGATACAAATTGCACTTAATTGCTGATACTTTGCATTTGTGCTCCAAATTACTGTTATTCTTGGTTTTTCTTTGTGTTTTTGGATAACCTTCTTCTGCAGAAAATTGGGGTTGAACTATTCTCTGGCAATAATTTTCAGGGCTTCAGTGGCTAGGTTGCAATGTAAACTCTGGTATGGTGCGACTGAATGCCTGTACATTGATTGTCAATGATGTTTACAGTGCCTCTAGTGGCTCAGCTCTTTGCTTTTTGGAGTTTTTTAATTTCTTTTATAGCAGCACAACAATAGGTGTTCCTCAAACTTAAACTTTAAAATAATAAAATACCTTGCATAGGAGTCACTACTTAATGGAGAATTGTCTAAGGAATCTATAGCAAATGGGGAAGAGAATTGCATTTTTCCTTTTTCCAGGGAATGCAAGGTATGATGTATAGCATACAGTTTATAGTAATCATTGATAGAGAATTTCTAATGAATTTACAGACCTAATTATTTTTTAATTGTTATCCTTTATGCTCTTTATCATTTTCTAGGCACATTCGTGTATATAATTATATCCAGCCATTTCTTAAGGATTATATACCAAAATGATAGTGCATTCCTCATTTACTGTTTTGTGATGAATGAACTCTTAGGATAAACTTTTTAATCTGCAGTTCTGCAGTTGTAATCTGCTTCACAACTTGTTTTCTTTCCATGCCACATGAAATTAAACTGCTGTTGCAGTCGTAACATGTGCTATACGAACAACTGTCCGCTCATGAACTATGCGCATAGTGCTGCGAAGGGCAACACCAACGTTAGGAGCTCAGTGTGAGGGATAATCAGGGCTTCTCATTGGCTGCAGTTATATTTGGTTACTGTACGACCAATGATTGTTTTCATGCCAGACAGGGCGGAACTTAAACTAGCGACCCAAAACTCATACTTCTTATTAATTAATACTCACCCCCATTCAGTATCGCAAACTATGATATTATGGGGCTGAGAATATCACGGTGAAATAATTGCCACTCATATTCAGACACTCCTGGTGAACACCACGTATTGTTTTTCACCACGTCACAAAAATTGAGAAATGCAAAGGGATGAACGTTAGAAGGTCAAGGGTTGATAATAATAAACTAAGTTGTAAATCCGGTGGTTTACTCAACTTAAGATACTAGAAAAGGTCTTGCGGGTTGCTTTATGGCAAGTAATTGAACGTACTAACCAGGAAAGTGCCATTATTAAAAACGTACAGATCATATAATTTTACTTGTATTTTGTACTGGTGGCACCATGACGGAGCGAAATCGCCATGCAAAGGAGGAAAATGTGCTAAGGAGGACTATGAAGCTTCTACTGATAGTTACTAAAAAGAGCTGTGCCAGCAAATGCCTTCACCATCAAATGATAATCAGAACATATACTATAGGGTCTTGTGGAAGTGAGCAGGCCCAGTTATTTATCTATTGTTTTTTATATTTATTTTATATTATAAGTGTTAATAGGTAGTATGATTGTTGCTATCATTCTAAAAGCATCCTTTGTCAACTTGTCAGAAGCAGTAGGATAATTTCATAAGTTTGCTTTCCTTTATTAATCATTTGGTGTTGTTGTAATACTACTTTAAAATATCTCATTAGTTTCTAACACTTTTGGCCCCTGATTCCTCAGAAAAATTAAATTTTTTCTTCGTGGTATCAGGGTTGAACTACACATAAGGTCAAACTATACATAAAAATGTATACTATATAATTCTCCGTTGATATGATATACCCTCTCTGATTACTGTTAAATCAGAAAACTTTGAAAATAACACATCACATGATCTGATGCCATTCATAACTTTTCTGGAACTACATTTACATTCAAAAATATTTTAGAGAAGTACAATATAAATTAGTTTTCTTTGTTCCTTCATTAATACAAGTCGTGTGTTTGTTTAAAAAAAGATGCAAGAAACAGTTTCATTTGCGGTGAGCTAGTTTTTTCAGTTCTCATGTGAATTGAAGTGCATAATGCTTAGGAATCACCAAGCCGAAATATGTTCTAAGGAATCAAGTTAAATTGTGGTTTTCTGAGTGAATATATAGGAGCTGGAATTAGGTTTTCAGGGGAATTGTATGAGATTATTCTTTATTTGCATATTGCACTTTTCATTGATCACGTAGTAAACTGTCATAAATCCTAATTTTTATAATAGGCTTTTTCAAAATATATCTGGTAAGTATAGTGACAAGAAAGAGATAGTCACTTCTTTTAAGATAAACTGGAGCTACTTACAGTCATATTATTAAAATAGTGTTTATTTTTCAAATTTTAATGTTTATTGTTTCATATCTGGCATTACCAAAAGCATTATGGTTGATATTCATGAGTTTATTTACTGCTCTGTGTACTGAATGTTGTTTGTAAGTGATTGCTTGATAGTAGCTTTCAAACAAGCCTATTCATTTATCTTTGCATTCATTTATATTAACCTCACATACTTATGTTCTCTATCAATACCTATTGGCTGATGCTCTTCTACTGCTTGATGTTTACATGAGGGCATTCAAGTGAATGCTTTTTGCCATTTCAAGCTTTCCTTATGTAATAAATTTAATTCTAGCATGCTGTAAATTTTGTAATTTAGATAGATATCAGCAAAAGAGCTATCCTCCTATTAGGCTCAGTAACAAGTCAATCATGATAAATGGCTTAGGTTTCTTTTATATTTGTATTTTTGTCATTCTTTTGGTTTCACAGTTTTAACCCTATTTGTGTAGCTGCATTCAATACTTTGGTAAAGTGAGAATGATTTTGCAGCTTAAAGGAATAACTAATGCAATGCCACAGGCTGTAATGAATGAGCTTACCAAGGCCCGCTCTTCTTACTTGTGCTGGGATAGAATCGACTTGTAATAATATGTCACAAATAGGGTTAACCAATGTAATTTATTTTACCTAGGCTTACAAAGTCTGCAATACTTTGCTAACACTTGAGAGCAAGGTTGCTACCTATGTGATCGAACAAAACCAAATTAATATGGAGAGAGGTTTTAAATAAATTATTTTTAGATGCTCATATATCTTCAGATTTTAGTTCACACAGGCTATAAAGGAGGCATGAAAAAAATTTGCATAGCAATATTCTCATTTCAAATTATTTTAAATTAATGGTCGAGACTTGGAAAATTACATTTTCAGTTAAGAACTTATGTCAAGCCAGTATTAATTCTCTGATAACAAAACTCCACACCATTAAAAATTGCATGGTTTTTGGTATAAGCAAAAATGTCAATAGATGAGCCAGCTGGTGTAATAATCGCTAAGCAGCCTATAAAACTGATCCATAATCAACTCTTAGACTTTGTCACTTCTGCCTGCCCATGATCACTTCCTTAGGATATTGGAGAAATAAGTGGTAACTGTGAAAATTTACCAAAGTACTATCCCCAGCTACCTTAAGTAGATTTAAACTGATGGATACTTGAAATCTGTTTCTTACAATGCTGACCATGGGGTGTGATTCTCTTTTATAGTATCCATCGATTATCAGTTTCAATATGGTTCCTCTAGCAAGAGAAAAATTCATGTAAAATTTATGACATTTTACAGAGTTTATTGGTGCCAAATAAAAAATTATCAATTTTAAACACCACCTTTCGTTAAATTTGGAAAATTGTTCCTTTTATTTGTTTTTTGCGTCATAAATTAATTGAACTGTAACCACCATCAACCAAATACACTTTTTCATAATGCTTATCTGTTAGTATCTCAGGCAATAACTGTGACCATCTATACTAAGCTGTATCACTTCTTTTTTGGAGCTAATTGGCCTTTCAATATAATTTATAATGTTATGAGTTATTATGTTTATGGCCTTTTGGCTTGGTATAAAGTTACTTGTACTTAATGTAAATTTTCTATTTAGAATATTTATTTTAGCAACCAGGAATATTCCTGAGAGAAATGGCATTTCAACATAAACATTTGTTTTACAGGCAATTAGAAGCCAGTGGTTGTGTGTGTTGAATCAGATATATTTGCTATGAAGCCATTGATGAGATAAATGCTGGATGGTCAGCAGCCATCTAGATCTATGATTTTTTGGCCAATTGCTATATGATCCTTCAAAAAAATGCATAGCATGAAATGCCTTCTCAGGGATCCTTCCTTTCTATCCACCATAAGTATTGTTATACAGAGTAGAGATTGCAACCACTTGCCTCACCTTTGACATTTTGTGCAGGAAATAAAGTGAGCACGTTTTTTTAATGCGTGGCGAGGCGTGATTACTTAGCAAGTTTTAAATATCTATGACTCTGAAAGAAAATTGTAAATACTGTTCAAAGTTTAGGTAATTACCTGCATTATGCCTGGTATTGTTTCAGAAACTTTTATTTCAATGTAAGCCTCAGCATTAAAATCTATGCTAAAATATGCTGCATATCTAACCCTAGATTCTATATCAACAACATGTAACAGTTCCCTCTGACTCTAGTGTTGTGACTACTTTTCAATATAGTCCTGACAATGTACTTTTAGCTACACAATATCAACAAAATTGATATTCCACTGCAAAAGAACAGAAGTTTTAGTAATTTCTGTTTTCACATCCCCTTTTTGGTCACTGGAATCATGGATAATTGTCTCACAACATAACTAATGGTTTCTGGCTTGCATATGTGGAATATGAATATGCCACGAGAGAAGGATGAGTAAACTTTGTTACTTCCACTGTTGAATTTTTATTCCTATGACTAGGGTTACAATATACAGTAAAGGCTCTATGTGCTGAGAGCTCTTGGGAGCCAAAAAAATCACTCACTCTATTGAACTCTTGTTATTCCCAAAGATGTTTAAATATATCATTCCACTGCCAATTTCTACGATTCTTATGCTACTTCAGCCAATACTATGGGTGTTTTGGGTGAATGGCCAATAGATTCCATTAAGATAGAAATAAAAATTGATATTTTTCCTCACTTCATTGACCCATGGTTGTATTTACTGTCAATGGCATTAAAAACCATGTAATATGAAATTATTTTGAATATAAAACATCGACTTTTGATGCTTAGGACACTGTGCGGTACTGTACTTTAAGTTTCAAATTTGAATTCAAGGGATGCGAACTAGCCACCATTACCTTAGTGGAGTCACTTGCTGAAGTTCAGCTATTTCAAATGCATCTCGCCAGCAAGTAATACAGCAATGCATTGGACTGTTATTGGCAAAAATCAGAAAATAGTCATCTCTCACACCACCTCCCTAAAAGGTGTAAAAGAATTATAAAAGGGCTGGAGAAAGTTTTATTTAGTACTATTTGTAAGGATGATAGGTAATGGCATGCCCAAGAATTTTTCCCTGCAGGATTTAGTTCCATACAAATACCAGGCAGGTTATCTTCTCCAGGATAGAGGCAGAAATGAAAGAGGCCACTTTCATTTGCTATAAAATCGTCTCAGAAAACAGCTAACTTAAAGTTGTCTGAATCATGCTACTACTAAAAAAAATCAACGTTCAATCAAAGGTTGGTTTTCCATGCTACTACTATTAACATATAATTAGTTGGATTCATAGAGTCCAATATTTTCAACATTTATGGGTAGGTATACACATAACAGTAATCAATTGTCATTGGCAGCAATAATTGTACCAATCATAGGTGGAATATTCTCTTGATTATTTGAAACCATATTGCTGAAAGCGAGGCCACACACAAACAGTTATGAGTTCCAAATTGACTTTCGTTGAGATACATGTAATATACTCTGCCGTATAGACTTCTTGTGCCAGTTGCTTGATTTTTTTAAATAATGCCCTCCTACCCCACCACTTACGTATTCATTAATTAAATGAAGTTTTACTTTCAGATCAAATGACTTGCGTTTCCCAGCCATGAAGTTGGCTCTCAGAGTGAACTGGTGGCAGAAGTGGGAGAAAAGCAAAAAAGCAACGAAAAGCATACAAATTATTGAGAAATCCATAACTGCACATATGGGCATGCCTGGAATGTTTTAAATGCACACTTGACCATTGGCCAGAAGATGTGGTGGAAAAATTCATTTTCATGCTAGTGATTGAATTCATGAGCTCAAGCTTGTGTACACACAATGTACACTATATTGCTCATAATATTGAGTGGCCCCTGAGAAAGCAAGTTGTTGCTCTTGTTGTTGCCGATTTAGTTTACGTGCACATTGTAGGGTAGTAAGTGATCCCTAGGCCATCCCTACTATTTCAAGCTTCTCGTTATATGGGGCTTCTACTTGGTAGTATTATTTTCAGGTCTTCTTGCCATGCTTTCAGTGAATGAGATATGTAAGAAAATAGTGAATTAGAACTGAGTCTTCTTAATTCTATATTTCGAATATTCCTGAAAGAGATTGATGAAAATTAACATGGACGTAGTCAGTTATGAAATACACAGACTTGAATATCTTCATAAGATTTAATTTTCAGTATTCTTTTATACAGTAGAAACTCAATACTATGTACCAATTTCAGAGCAGCATAAATTTTGCCTCCAACTGCATAAAACTCCTTGGATTTGGGTAATAGGTAGGGTCCCTTTGCTACATTCCCCCGGAGTAAAAAAGAGTGCATGTTGGAGTTTAGTGGTGTTGCCCATTTTATTATCCAACCAGACAGACGCATTCATGAAATAGATATTTTAACCCAATGAGTCATATGCTCTCTCACGGGCCTGAGAGTGTTTTCAGTGCCTTTCAAATTATCGGAAGCCTAAGATCATCTCACCTTATGTTAACTGGGAAAAGCACAAAGAGTATTGTTCGTTTAAGTGTAAAGTTTGAATAGTTGCTTCTTATCCTTTATTTTCAACAAAGCATTATTTTCTGTAAGTCCAATTGCAGAGAAGTTTATGACACTAGATAATTCATTTCACCCTGGTTCATCAGCATATATGTATCTGAGAACGACTACAATGGATATCGAAATTACAATACAGTCCCGAAACTGCAAATATTATCTGAAATGTATTACAGTCAAGCCCGCTTATAGCATACCCATTTTAAACAAAGTTATGTATATTCCCCATTGAAAATGGTCATTTTTATCATGTTAGACATCCCACTTGTAATGAATGTTTAATATTTGGTGGTCCGTTTTAATGAAGTTTTCTGTGAGATGGGTGATCCAATTCCCTCCATAGTACTCTGTACTTGTTATTAACATTTTTACATCATCCACATGTGAAAACTTAAACGAATCTCTATAGCTTACTATTGCCATTCGTACATGCTTGGCTCTACAACTCCTGTCTCCCCTGCCTCGGTGAAGTGGAGAACTTGTACCCCCTATCCTTGCTCCATAGAATGCCCATTTTGTCACTACATGTTATAAGGTAATCTTCTCTTCTTTACCTCCGTCCATCCCTATGGTGCTACCTTCGATCTCTAGTCGCCCACTGTCACGTCAAGTGAGGTTCATAGGCCATGCCCAACTGCTACATTCGATTGTGGTGGTTGGACAGTGCGGTGCGGTGGTTTCATTAGGGCGTGCATGTCCCATTGCTGCATTGGTGTTGGCAGACGAACAACACTGTATACATTATGTGAACGGAATGAACACTCCCACTTTTTGAAAACTTTTTCCGGACTTGTCCTCCTAGCCGGTAAATCGATAAGCCATTGCTCAAATAAGAACCACCTGCAACTGTTCGAAATGACATCTCCGTCTTGACTGCTTCAGGAGTGGTCAAGCCACGGATGTCCGGCACCAGCCGTCTATTGCGACGGCCGAGTCGTCTCGACAAAATCACTACATTGTAAACGAAAGTGAGTCAGTGGCGGCCAATAGCAGCTGTCGGACCCAGCCGCTGGGCACCCCAGCATAACCAGACCTTAAATGTTCCGGTGAGTGGTTGTTCTAGTAAAATCACAAACTGACAAGTTTGCATTTGTCTTAGGTAAGAACATCCATCTGGGAAACGGGTGGTTGTTTCATTTCGAAGATTGATACTGTATCACTTACTACCCCATTAGTGAGGAATGTATCAGTAGGCATTGCTACTTGGCGACAGTGGATAAATCAGAGGAAAAATTTAAGTAAAAGCTCACTCCTTATGTCTACAATGTAGGTGAAACCGGTCCCATCTACCAATAATCCGAACAAGAACTGTAGGCTAGTGGCAGAACCCAAATGTCTCCGTGCCACTGTATCCAATGCCTCTCACCCTCCGTCAATGGACCTTGATGTCATGGCAGCTGGCACTGTAGCCAACCTTTGAGCTGATATGGCATTGTCACTTTGTACCTGTCTAATTTGCTCCCTCAAGATAATTTGAAACTACAGTGTGGCACATACTGCTGCGAAAGTCGCAGAAAAAACCATTGCACTCACGCAGAGTTAGTTTCACGTTGTGGCTTGGCATTGTTGATGCTTTCAAATGGGACGTCCCATGTGCTCCCTTGGCCCGCAGCGATGGGTGGGGAATTGCATTGAACCACTCAATCAAATATTAATTGCTGCATTAATGCAATGAGCATCAAAATATGACTCAGAAAAACTGGTCCATGTTTATCGAAGTTATTGTTTGGCCCCCTAAACTTAGTTATAAACGGGATTGACTGTATAAGTTAGAAGTCTTCTTTACCTCAGCATCATTACGCACACTATGGTATCAAATATGAATGTGAAAGTGAATATTTTTTTCAGTCTTGCATTATGCAACTACATTTGAATGTTTTTACTTCTCGTATTGTGGATTGTCACATGGAATGGCCATGGATGGTACAAGCAGGAGCCTAACGTGATCACTTGACCCCGAAAAATTTTATTAGAGATCAAAAGTCAGCAGATATTTTAGCCGCAGCGATTTTAAATCCCCATGCTTTTAAATCCCCATGCCCTAAGAAGAACGGAAATTGATTCTGGCATTAGTCGGGGGTCCATTTACAATATATTGAAAGGGAATAAGTTTCATCCCTACAGAATGGAATTACTCCAAGATATCAATAATAGTGACATAGCCCAACGTCTTGATTTTTGCAATTGGTGCCGTATTCAACCAGCAGATTTTCACAGAAAAATCTTATGGTCAGACGAATGCATGTTTAAAAGTAATGAGTCGGTAAATACTTGAAACTGCCGCTACTGGGCACCGAATAATCCTCATAGTGGATTAGTGATAGTCATAGGTGGACAGTGGATAACCAACATATTTGGAAAGTTAATGTATGGTGTGGCATTATTGACGATAAAATCATAGGTCCAGTTTTTACGAGAACAATCTAGATTGAAATCGCTACATTCAATTCCGAGACAGAATTACCAACTTTATTAGAAGATATGCCTCTTGATTAGCACCTGAATATGTGGTTCCAGCAAGATGGATGTGCAGCACATACAGCGCGCATGCCTCGAGCCACTTTAAACCGATTATTTACAAACAGGTGGATAGGGAAATATGGTGCAGTTATTTGGCCACCTAGATCTCCAGATCTGACAGTATTTGATTATTATTTATGGGGGAGAATTAAAGATTTAGTACACCGTGATCTCCCAACTTCAAAAGCAAATATGATAGAAATAATCCAACAATCAATCCAGTCACTTGGGGCATCCGAAATTAGACGGGCAGTAAATAATTTCCAAACAAGAATTGAAACATGTTTTTTTCAAGGTGGAGCTCATTTGAGCACTGAAGTATTAATAAAGTTATAATTTTTTTTGTTTTTTATACCTGTCATTGAAGATTGATACATTTAAATATTGTTGACAAATAATCTGACGTTAAAAATATCTAGTTAGTCTTTTCATTAACAAAGTTTTTTGAGCCATTCTTTTGAAAATAAGTAAGTTGAGTGCTGAAAGTAATATTAACTCACAATCCCACTTTTCATTTCGATTGGAGGTATCTCGAGCAACAATCTAAAATAGTCTATCTGATCTGAGATGCAGTTCTACCTATTATGAAGAAAATGCTATGCTAAGACGATAGGCATACTGATTTCAATCTCACAACTTTCAAATTCGAGGTAAAAAGTCTACTTCCAGTCTATATGGTCCACATCCGCTAGGAAGTGGACCCGAAGCTTCTGCCCCTACCGAAAGTGCAGTGGTCATTTTTTATCATTTATTGAATCAATCACACGATTTCCAACACAAAATCCAATTTATAGGTCACGACGTGCAAATTCCTGGTGTCAGTACCAAGTAACAGTTTCGGCAAAATTATAGGTCAAAAATCACATTTTATCAAAAAATGTTTCGAGCAAAAGTTACGTATTTTTCAGCGTAGAATCTGAATCTGTGAAAATTATTTGCATGTTCTGTTTGAAGAAATGAACTTCCGGTCTGAATAGCCCTCTTCCAGTGTAAATCGGAAGTTGATTTTATGACCATTTGATAGAGCATACCCCATTTACTTATGAATGAGCCAACAGTTTCTGAAAAATAATCTTTCCTGACAACTTTTAGGGGGTGGACGGGCGGTTTTGTACACCCTGTATAGTTCATATAATCTTCAATTTTCATTTAAATTAAGTAAATTATTCTTTGACGTTTATTTTTTCGATAGATATGTGAGGAATTAAGCTTACAAGAATATTTAGTGAGACAATACAATGATACAACTCTCTGATAAGAGAGTTTTAAATGGTGTAGGAAAATAAAATTACTCAGTCATGTAAGTTACTAAATTTACCAGTCTTACTGTGGCCCACAATGTGAAAATAACACCATCTTTCACTTTTCTGGTAAACCTTAATTGCATATTAAAACTAATAAAACTATAATAGGCTTGTATACTGTACTATGGAAAAAAATGTCATTGCAATACTATTAATTCATACTCTTTACCTGAAGCATGATTTTTTTATTGTTATTCAGACTTTAATGGGTAGCAATTAAGTCATATTTAAATGTATTTTTAAATCTAATATAATGATTTAGTTTATTGTAATTTTGTAAGCATTTATTTTCGAAGTAAATCTGGTCTCTCTTGGTGTTGAGAAATTTGAGATCCTTTTCGGAATATATTCTCATTGACGACAAAGTCCAAAGTTTCATATTTAGTTGCCATGGTGACTCTTGACTAGTCAAAAGATAATTTGGTCCAGCAAAATAATACCTTTTTTGTAAAGGTGTAGAGTTACATGTCACTGTTTATTTCCTAATGAATCTATTGAATCTTCTTAATTTGCAAGATGCTCACATATTCGTAGCATATTATGGATGTTAGATTTATGCCCTGAGTAACTTAATGAGTTAGAGTAATCGTTAGTTTCATTTGTGTGGCTTCTTCACACACATTTTGAACTGAAAACTTTAATCTTCACCAAATTGGTCTCAAGTCTTTTCGCTGCCATAAGTAGTTCTCCGTCTTACTCATGTTATCCATAACATGCTCATTGTTTGGCATAGATAGCAACCTTTATTCTGGAGTGAACTCTAGCTGCTTCTAATGGGCCAGTTATTTTTAATAAAAAGCTCTATTTAATCATGCTGTAACACAGCATAAGCACTAATTATACAAGCATGTGGCACTGCTTTTGGTTTCTTGGTATACCCTAAAGAATTTTTGGGATGTCCACACTAGTACACTGGCTGGACGTGAGTGAGATGATGCTGCAGTTCATGCCAAATGAAAGGTGTGGTCTTCCCAGCATGATGAGGGGGCCAAGGGGGGGGATCAGACAAGTCAGGGCCAGTTGCCCTCCCCCCCCTGATCCCCCTCGCAGAGCCGCATCCGTCTCAATGTGCCCCCCCCTTCCCCATCCCCCCTCTGAAGCGAGCCCATCTGTCTGCCTGCCACCACCGCAGGTACAAGTCGAGAGATGACTTCGGGACGGACATCCGCCTCATCTTCAACAACTGCGAGACGTTCAACGAGGACGACTCGCCTGTAGGGAAAGCAGGCCATGGAATGCGTTCCTTCTTCGAGACCAGGTGGGCTGAGATGTACCCCCACTGAAGTGATCCCTCCCTTCCACTTACACCCTCCCCGATGGCCCCTCACACCTCTTCCCCTTTCCTGGGATGCTCCCCCTCCCAGTTGCCAGCACACCTCATCCGTAAGATACTCTTAACTGCTGCTGTGTCGTGTGCTCCAGACATGATTAAACCAGGGAAGTGATTGATTAAGAAGTGTGTGATGTGGAATATCAAACTTGGCCGGGTAGAAGAATTTTGATTGTACCGTGGAAAACTAAATTATTTACATGCTTGATGATCCTTCTGCCTTAATGGTGGATGTGTCATTTCTCCAGCGTTGTGGGAATTGTTCCCATCATGTCATCAACTGCTCTACTTGTTAAAATATTTTGAATCCCATAAAAAAAACCTTTTATAATAAAAGAGAAAGTACCTATCTGATCGCAGGAAATTGTTTGTGACCTATTTTGTTGTGTTTTCTAGCATAGTATGACACTGTAACCCCTTTAGGCAACAATATTTGACATTATGTGAAGATGTGCTTTGGCCCTCAATCTTAGCCACAAGCCTTGCATGGACTTGTGTGAAGGGCCTGGCTTGTGCCGCCGAATGGGACGTACGAGGGGTGGGAGGAGGAGGTTAATGTGCTGGAAAGGGATGAGTGGGGGGGAGTGCTCCCATAACAGACCCTTTAAAGGTTAGTATCTCTTTTGGTGCATGGGCGGACTCTGTCTAGAGGCTGATGGTACCTCATGAATAATCTCTAGGGTGAAGGCGGGTGCTACCTCATGGTTAAGTGTGCCTCATGAGGTCTAAACACCTTGTGAAATGTGGTGTGAATGGCACCCGCAATATTTGAGTCTCACAGATGAACTTTTTACATGTGAAGAGACTGATTGTCCCATGTTTTGATAGTCAATTGGGACCCTTTGTGACTGTTGTATTGCAATTGATTTCATTTATATGTCGTGAAAATAAATTTGTGCACCCACTAAGAAAACAGTATTCAGTATTTTGAATGCTTTGGAAATGCCTCAATTTTTTTCTGTTACTTTTGTCAAAATTTTATGAAAAAAGGGATTTAGTAACCATTGCAGTGTTTTATTTTCATGCTAAGCATATGTACTCTTCACATCTTTTGTGGTTCTATGTAAATTTGATGAAAGTAATTTCTCTGATATTAAAACTGGCTGTGGATATTCATCATCAGTGTATAGGTAAGTTAATTTATTACATTGTGGTCAACACATTATGATGGCCTTCCTAGCCATTGCTTTCGTTTTGTCAGACCTTTCAAGTTTACGTCATGCATAATTGGTAATTTTTCTAAAATTTGTTCAAATACTTAAAGGCATTGCCTGAGTTGCATTTATGTACATAATTTCTGGTTTGCCAAATGCCAATGAGTTGACTTTCATGACATGTATGCATAGATGTTTTCATCCATTTAATTTCATGTAATAGCATTGTTAATATTCAACTTGCATCATTAAGTTCAGATGAATCACTGTGAATATTTTCATGAGCATCTATAAGAATCTTGGTAATCTTTTATGTATATTAGAAGTCACTGAAAGTGCAAAAAATGAAGGAAGTAGTATGTGGACAAAAACATACATGTGGCAAAAGTTATATTTTATTTCAGTTTTTATGCATGTTTGTATTCTTGATAATTATTAAAACCATCAATCCAGATTTTCAACTGACTTATTTAATTTTGCTTACCACCTTTTGTTGAAATTTGTTATCCAAACCTCAAAAGTCTGTTCTCATTTATCAAATTTTGATTGCCATTTGATTGCATTTCCATCAGTGATTCTTAATATTGATTCTTTACCCAGGGTCAGAAATCAGTCATCCCTATCATTCTCTGCACCTTTTTAAAGATTTTCTCTTTAATAATCTTCATTGTTTAGGCCGTCTATGATTTTGTAAGTCTGTGGTGCATAGAGATACTGTAATAGAGACGTTTATACTTTTTCTTAATTAACTATATGTAGTGTTCTTATGTAGGTAATTCGGGTATATTAAGGAGAGAACAAATGAGTTTTTGGTAAAAACAAAAGTGTATGTATCTTTGAAATCTATTTGTGGTGGAATTCGTGAATCTAAAATTAACCAGGCTGTAAGCCCTGCTTTCATGCATGCCTTTAATACACTTACATATTACTTTTTCTGATTAATATTTATTTTCTTGAATTTTGTTGCTATTTCCTTTAACACATTGCACCAAGTGTTTTTAATCATGTGTTAAGGAACACAATACAGGGCAGCATTGCCTTCTCCCCCTGTGGCATAAGTTGATTTTCTTACAGAAAACAAACTCATGGACTCTCTCTAAGGGATAAGAAAATGTATTAGGCTTTCAAAATGTGGGTTGTTCAGCGAATGTAACATGCATTAAGTAACACAGGCCTGCGAAATTGAAATTTTTGAAAAATGCAAGAGAAGTTTTCACTGAGTTTTATGTTTAATGGTGTGCTGATTTTGAAAATGACCTCCATTTCTTCCATCGCGCCAGGATTGTTTGTAAAATCAACATCGATATTTTTGCTAAAATCCTATTTGAACAATTTTGCCTGTATTATCTGGCAACAGTGGTTTTTAACCGTTTAAATCTATGTAAAATAATCGATTCATGGTGAGGCAAATTGATTTTTCAACAATTGATTATTTTTCAAAGGTTGAAATGGATGAAAACTACTACTGCCATATCACACAAGCCACTTCTCGTCGAGAGAAAAAAAAAGAAGTTCCCTTGAGTTTAAACTTTTTACATCAATTATTGGTGCAGTTTCTAGAAGAAAATCACTAACATGCATTTATTTGTTTTTATTAAGGTAACTGACATAAAATAGACGATTGAAAAAGAGGAGCAAATATTATGTACATGTACATGAAAGTTTAAAACAAATTTTAAACAGCAAAAAACAAACAAAGGTTCTATTTAAGTATGTATACTTTTTCCTTTGAAACTTCTTTTTGACATTCTTCTTTTATGTTAACTCTCAGGCATATCTCATATTAACATCCAACAGTAGTCGACAAGCATGTTCTTGACCCATCTTCCTTTATATTTGCACTCCATGTCTTTGATGTCTTGGTGGAACCTTTCACCCTGTTCTTCGCTGACTGATCCTAAATTTTTGGGAAAAAAGTCCACATGTGAGTGAAGAAAATGTATTTTGACACTCGTGGAGCAACCCAATGCTTGAAATATGTACAGCATATTCATAACAATTCCTTTATAGTCAGGATCCTTGTAATTACCCAGAAATTTGCTGACGACATCTTAGGAGGCAACCCAAGCTTCTTTCTCCTTTGTTGTCATGCTAGTCTCAAATTCTTTACCCTTCATAAGCTTGCGGATATCTGGACCAAAAAAGATCCCCTTTTTCAACTTGGCTTCGAATAAACCTGGAATCTTTTTGCACAGGTACTTGGAACAATCACCATCTTTTCGAAGAGCCTTGACAAACTGCTTCATTACGTCTAATTTTATATGCACTGGGGGTAACAATACTTTTTTGGATCAATTAATCTGTTCTGAATCATATTCTTGGTGCCTGGTTCAAGATTTTTCCTTTTCGGCCATTCTTTTTTGACCCAATATTGAGTCATATCACGGCTTTCCCACTCACAAATGAAACATGGGAACTTTGTGTATCCACCTTGTTGACCAAAAGCATGTATAACACTGGTAACGGCTTTCGGGCGTTCCTCCGCGTCGTGTGTTGTCAGGGTGATGACAGTTTCTCCAGCCATCCTGCTGGCCGTTACCAGTGTTGAGAAACGCCGCGGAAACCTCAGAACCAAGCATGTATAACCGTGGTCGACATATTTTATTTTGTTGAGGACGAGAGCCTGGTTTCCATAGCATTCTTTTTAATGTACCAAGTGTCCAACTGGTACAGATGCATACTGGCTTTTGTAATGAAGAAGAACAGCTTGATAAGCCTCCTTTTCGATGAATCTATAACCAGCCTCCATGCATCTTTATCATAGGTGATATTAAATTTGCTCATAAATCCAGGAGCATCAAAACAATAGACCAGGTTCTCCTCTTCCTCAAGGTACTGAACAAATTACTTTTCTAGATTCCTGTACCAATAAAAAGAAGTTCCTTTGGCCATTAAGTTTTTTTCTTTCAATGTGTAGTCCAACAATTGAGCTGCTTCTTTCGAAAGGCCCAGATCTCTAGTCAGTTCATTAACTTCAACCTAACAGAAGGGCTGAGGTGAATCGCCTCCAGAGGGCTTGTATTCTATATCGAAGCCTTGATGTTCTGAGTCTGAAGACTCTGAAGAGATGACTGGCAATATAGTTGGAGGCAAAGGCACTGACACATCAGGTCCATGAAGAACAGGGCATATGGCCAAGAGAATGCTATCAGGATAAGAGATTAGCTTTTGATTTTTGCAGTGCCCACAAACATGGCAGGAACAAAAGTAACAATCATCAGAGTGGTTTTTCGACTCCCACCATGTCATAGGAATTCCAAATCGTAAAGCAGTGTTCTTTCCCTTGAACCATAAGCGTAGATCATTGAGACACTGTACACAAACATTATGAGAACCCACGAATTGTCCTGGTCTCCAAGTTTCATGCCAAAATATGCAAGATAAGGTTGTCTTACATAGTCTGTAATGCTCCTCATGCAATTTTTAATCACACTATACACACCTCACTTGTAACAAAAGTCATCTGGATAATTTTCACAATGCCCTAAAGTCGAAAATTTTTTATGGTAAATGTTCTTAAAAATCCAAGTAAAATTGAATGTTTCAAGAAAACGTAACGTGATAGAGATTTTTCATTATTTTTTTTAATCAGCACCAAAAAATATGTAAAGTAGAGCTATCAATTACCTTGTATTTTTTTCATCGCAGGCTTGTGTAATTTATGTGGCCTTCCTTGTAACATGTCCACTTTGCTTGAGATGTAGATCCCCAAAACAAGTAATACATTTAGCTTTGTGTAATATAATTCTGCATACCATAGGGAATGAGAATATCTATTTATTCAATAGCCATAGCTCAAACCTGGCAGGAACATGTTCATTACTCTTCTGGGTAAGGAAACAGAAGGCTATTTTAAAGTGGATTCCCCCTGTGCTCATCAAATGTGATTTGGGTATGCCATGAGATTGCTAAGAATTTGTCAAGTACCAATGATTTCTATCCAAACTCAGTCATGAGGTGCTAGGACATATTACTGAAAGTATTTTTGAGATGTTCAACATCTTGATAGAAATACTGCTGCAGGATGTTTGTTTTCCATAATATGTTATGTGTAAACATGGTATTTATGTAATAAGTCAGCCTGCTGCTGCTTTGGAGAGCACTGCATGAGTTTTAAAGCCCTTGAAACCTCTCTGAAGTATATCCGTTGTGAATGAAAAACGCCTCTTCCACTAGAGATTTATTGGTTCACTCACAATCCTGGGACTGCTCAATATATTTTCCTGCTGTTTGCGCCGATGCGCTTTATATTTTTTTGTGTTTGAATCTCCCTCCTTGACTTTTGTGTATCTTAAAAAATCTCTGAGAGAGGGCAGCGTGCATGAAGCCATTGAGCAGACAGTAAGAGAGAGAGAGTGTGTGTCTAGAAACAGTCAATGGAATGTTATCAGGATAAGATATGTTTAAAAATCAGCATGTGTAATTTATGTGGCCTTTCTTGTAACATTTCCACTTTCCTTGAGATGCAGAACCCCAAAACAAGTAACAAAAAGGATTCAGCCCTGGGAGAAGAAAAATGTCGTATGAACGTCTTAAAAGTTCGGGTGAGTGGCAGTGGTATCTTCCAGCCGGTGAGCTCCTCCCCAGTTATTAATCCTCCTTTCCCTATTTCTCCCTTTTATTCAAATTCAATTTATTTATTTTCTTTGTGTTTGTCGCGCGTCACGGCTTGCCCAGCCTCGCGCACCTACATTTTTTCTGGTGCCGAAACCCGGGAAGTTTCTCCGGGAGTGTTTCGAGGAATTTCCTTTTCGGGAGTTTTCTTCTTATCTTTCCATAATTTCATTCAGCTAGGTGAAGGGGCGAATGGTAATACATCGGTGACACGGGAGCAATTTTACTCGCAACTGAAGTTACTGCGTTTTAAACGTGATCAATTTCTATGCATTGTACAATTTGTGCAGTTTTTTCACGCTTTGAGGAGCTGGATGTCCTCGGTTTGATTATTTTCAACCATTCCATGTTGGAAACATTTCTTGCCCTTTGTTCTCAATAGGAAGTTACGTATTCACGATTTTGTGATGCGCAGACGGAAATTTGTGGGTATTGCCATGAGTGTAATGAAGGCGACGCGTGTTTGGTTTACAGGCGCGTTAGCGAGGAGGTGTAAGAAAAGCATAATTTTATTCTTTCCAGTTTCCGTAGGGCATCGAATCCTTCCACCATGAATGAGTCTGCTCATGTGCTTAATGAATCCGAGGTGCGAGTAAAAGGTCTCGTCTCCGTATTATCGAATTGCCTCGTTTTTCAGGGGCGTTTTCTAATTGGGTAGGAATCCGCGATTAATTTAACTCTGTAGTGCATGATAGAAAGGATATGGCCTCAGTCGAGATATTCACCTATTTAAGGATGGCTCTCCAAGGATAGGCTTCAGCACTTATCGCTTCCGTCCCATTTGGTGGAGCTCATTATGATTCAGCTTGGAGGGAGTTAAGTGAGCACTACGACAATCCTCGAAACCTAGGATTCGATTTCCTGGATAAAATTCTAAAATTTCCCATTTCTTCTCCGTGATCATTGTCTCCCATGCAATTGTTTGTAAGTACGTTCGGAAATTCACTCTGTCCTGAGAACCTTAAATATTCTGGAAGTCAGGGAATTTTGGAAAGGATAAAAAAGGTAGGAAAAAATTAGAGAAAAGGGGCCCAAAAGACTGCTCCCTAAATTAGAAGGACTCGACCAACATAGGTAGATGAAACAAAGACTGAAAAGGGCGAGACACTCACGAAATTATTCACTACTTAGGATCGATACTCTTAGTGAACTATGGTTGGCATTAAAATTTACTAAAATGGACTTAGCATGGATAATCAATCTCCAAGCCTTACACATCATCATTCCTTCTAGAATATTAAATTCCACCGTTAACGTTCACGATGTTCGCAGCCAACCACCCTACCCCACATCTGACGCCAATATGTCACACGGGTGGCGACATAGTGGGGTATCGATAACCGTCCATTGTGTTCAATGAACCTGTAAAGTGCAAACATTCGATGAAAACTTGTATGACAATATTAATGGGGCGCAAGCAAATCAATGCAGCTCATGTTGAACATGAAAATCTTCAGTTTACTAATTTTCTTAATGACACCATTGTGCTTAGAAAAATTCTAGGAGGGTTTGAGAGAGAAAAAGACCATTTAGATCATTTCTTGTACTCAGCCATGGGCAGAAAGAAAAGACTACGGAGACATTTGGCATTTTTCAAGATTTTACTCATATTGTCTCATGGGAACGCAGTTGTTGAGAGCTGGTCCTCTGTGAACAAAGACTCCTGTGAAATGGAGGAGAACATGATTGATGGATTTGATTTATTTCATGGTCTTAAGTTTCCCCAAAGGAGCAACACAAAAAACATATAAGTTTTACAATAAAACGGGTCAATTAGACGTCGATTCGAACAGAAAATCGGCAAGAATGACCCTTAGGATCACCGATTTTGACCAAATTCGGCAGAACGGCTCCATTTAATAAGAAATTGAAAAGCTCACATCCGTTTTGCAAAAAAAAATCAACCCTTTACGAGAAATTGCAACGTTGCAAAATTCGAATTTTGCAAAAGTTACTACACATTTTACGGTATATCTCAGAGGCTATTTAAGACACAGACGTGCTAAATGGCTTTTTTGAAAGGCCTTGAATTGGAAAAATATAATAATTGATTTTATTGTGAAATATAAACGATTTTACAAAGTTTATAACAATTATAAATTTTCAAATCAATTTTTGACGAAGTAACGGTATTTTTGATTTCGCTAATTTTTTCATATATTGTAGATACAACCCTCCTCTACAAATTAAAAAAGTTTGCCAGAGGTAATATTTCATTTAAGAAAAGAAAAATAATTTTGAGTGAGGGCTGACGCCTACCAGTGGCCGCGGCGTCAGGTTAACGGCCGACTGCATGGTACTCTGGTGTCCTCAGATCTCACTAACTTTCTCATTCATCTTCTTCTCACCAATTTTTAACCGTATACCAACTGTTTTCCCATGCATATCGCTATTTGCTTCTCCCAAGTGTGACCACAGCCTTAGAATCTATGAAGTGCGGCACCTGGCATTTTAGCGGTCGGCCTAGGAGAACAATATGCAAACCTTGTCTCGTCTTCAGCTTCCAATGTTACTGAATGGTTTTACGTTTTTTGAATTCACATTTACTTGATCTAAAGCATTTTTTTATCAGCAGCAGATGTTTGATGTAACGATTTCAAGTCTTGTTCAAACTGTGTAATGATTTTTTCCTGGCCGTTTAATTCCTTCTGTTTTCTTCTCAAGATTTCATTAGTCCCGCTTTCTTTAGCGGCACTCATACATGCCTATGACTGAGAACCTTGATATCATTTCCTAAAGTAGCACCGTACGAAGGTGCAGCTGCGTCATAATCGGTCCTGGTAGTTGTCCTCGGAGGCATGCACTGATTATTATTAACTCATACACTGTTACTGACTTATTACCTAAGTCATCTTTTTCGCCTTCCTGAATCTTCCCTCGCCCACTTTACATGATGAAACATATTTCAAACAATGAACTCAGGAAAATTTCTGTACCTTAACAACTCAGATGAAGTTCCTAAAAATGTCTTGCGTGGCTTTCCCTGAGGGCATTATGTGAGTATGACGGCATGACTATATTGCTCGTATGCAAATTGTACATAACTTGGAAGTCAGAGACAACCTGAAATCATGTGAAGTTTTCTTTGCGGGCGATTTTTCCGAGAAAATTTCTTTTCTGTACCAAGATTCAGTGAAAGGTTTGCACTGGATTAACTGCCAGGCTACGGTTCATTCGATTGCATGTTGCAATAGGAATATGAACGATCAAGTGTGTGCCACTCAGTGTGGTTATTCCTTCAGACCGTATGAACATAACACCATATTTCAAAGGACGCTGCTCTATAGTGTAACAAGTGTACTAAACCTACTCAAAAATTATACTTTTTCGACGTTGCGGGGGCTCAATATAAGAACCGCTACAAAATGTTGAAATTGCTAAATGGCATTTCTATACCACAACTCAGGGAAAGGGTACAAGTGACGGATATAAAAGGACACTGTAGACAAGCCATACTTGCCAGTCTGAAACTCAATTATAAGAAACCAATTCAGCTTCTTGAGGTACTTCACAAAAGGGCCACATCGAACGTGAAAGGAGTTTTTACACTTAGGAAAACTTCGAGTTCGTAACTGACGAGCAAGTAACACGAGAAGACCTAAGGTCAAAATTTGGTAAGAAAAAGATGAATGAGAAAGTTTCAGAGATCTGAAGACACCGAGTACCATACAGTCGGCCGTTAACCTGACGCCGGGGCAACTGGTAGGCGTCAGTCCTCACTCAAATATTTTTCTTTTCTTAAATGAAATATTACCTCTGGCAAACTTTTTTAATTTGTAGAGGAGGGTTGTATCTACAATATATGAAAAATTAGCAAAATCGAAGACAAAGTTACTTCCTCAAAAATTAATTTGAAAATTAAAAATTGTTATAAATTTTGTAAAAATTGTTTATATTTCACAATAAAATCAATTATTATATTTTTCCAATTCAAGGCCTTTCAAAAAAGCCATTTAGCACGTCTGTAGGTTAAATAGTTTCGGAGATATACCGTATGTGTGTAGAAACTTTAGCAAAATTCGAATTTTGCAACGTTGCAATTTCTCGTAAACGGTTGCGTTTTTTTTTGCAAAACGGATATGGAGTTTTCAATTTCTTATTAAATGGAGCCGTTCTGCCGAATTTGGTCAAAATCGGTGACCCTAAGGGCAATCACCTGGTCGATTTGACATGGAATGACCCAGGTGCAAAGAGCTGCTAGCAAACAATTCATAAATAATAAGGCAAAACTATTACAATATTTATCAGAATACGGAAACTGTAATAATATTATAAAAAAGGTACAATTAATACAATACAGAGATTACATTTCATTATCATCAATATTTCAATCCTAGGATTGGTTTACTGTAGCCCTCTATTATGTCCTATTCCGTTTTAATTCTCTCACGCCCTGGTATGTTTTCTCTTTCACGTCCTTTTTCATTTGCCCTATATATTTGTCTCTTGGTCTTCCTCGCGGGACCTTCCCTTCAATCTTCCCTTCTATTCACATTGCCTCAAGGTATGTCCAATCCATCTGGTTCTTCTTTGCCGTAGGGTTTTCCACATTGTCCTTTCTTCATCTGCTCTTCTGTAATTTTAACATTTTCCTCCAGCACCATGTTTTGAAGGCTTCAATTCTTCGTTGGTCTGCTTTCCCGATGTTCCAAGTCTCTGAGCCATAGAGTGCCTCGCTCCATACGAATGTTTTGATGAAGTGCTTCCTTGTTTGCAGCTGTAGGTTCTTTGAGCATAGTAGTTGCCTCTTCTTCATGAACACCTCCTTAGCTTGTGCTATTCTTCGATTGATGTCCGTCGAGCTTCTTCCATCCCAAGTTATAGTGCTGCTGAGGTAGGCGAAGTTCTCCACTTGTTTCCCTCGAATTGTGATATTTACCTTAAGGCTGTTCTATACTTGCCTGTAAAAGGCCGTTGCAGATGCTTATGCCTGACGTGACTACGACTTTATCGTAGCAGCTGGCATCTTGGGAATTTTTCCCACTATAGAAAAAGGATTGGTTTTAGTCTTTAGTAAAATAGATTTTTTGTAGGTTTATTTGTTAGTTTATAAAAAATAGCCAAACTTTCCATTTTTTGTCTATTTTCAGCAGCTATTTGTTAAGCCTAGAATACGATACGAAGATTTTGCTTCAACTCGTTACAAAGGTTGATCCTTCATCTACCCATTCAAATAACAACTGCTGATGCTGTTTCTATAGCTAGGCCATAAACCCATTAGCCATGGAGCATGTATCGCGTTTTTAAACTGGTGATGCGCGTGAGTTTCTAGCAAAGATTTCTTCCTTTGGCAGCCTACCCCCACTCCTGCTCTAAGGCGTTCCACCCCTCTTGTTTACAAAACGCCCCATGGGTTCTGTCTCTGAGCGAGCCTGTGGTTCCCAGAGCAGTGTCAGGTTACACCTCGGAGATAACACCCCTCTTCTCCCCCCCCCCGACCCCCGGGCTGGATGGACGAAACCGAAAATGTTCTTTCCAAGCTTTACGGAGAGTATCTGAGGAGTCGGATATGAAGGCCGTTTACACGGCGAATGATCTTGCAAATGAAATCATGCGCATGAAGTTCATGCGTCGTGTAATACGGAAATCTCCTCGCATGAAATTCATTCGCATGATCATGCGATCAAAATTAGCACATGTTCTAATTTAGATCGCATGATTCCTTGAATGATCATATGATACGAGCGCACGACGTTCGTCTTTGTTTTATGAGCGACTGGAAGAGGATTCAAATTAAACAAGTGCAGGAAGAAATGCAATTATAATTGTTTTTCAGAGCTTTCCCGTATACAATTAACTGGCGTGCCCATGTAGTATACACTATAATCATACGTAATTCTTATAGGTATTTTTATATAGGCATTCACCTAGTGAAGTTCTTCAATTAATCACGTTTTGGCGAAGGTTGAGTTGAAAGTAATATATTATGTAGGTATTCTATGATTTTGATAATTCTTGTGACCAGTAGGTATAGAGCAGTAAAGTATTAAAACAGAACATGAAAATTATAACTAAAAACAATGCATTGAAATATCTCCATCGGCACTTGTCCGTTGTCTCTCATGCCATTCATGAGGATGTCACCTGTCGTAATTGTTATCACAGCTATCACGAACTGGGATAAATTAGAACAAATAGCACGTATCTAACCTTTAAATAGTACACTATCTATTATGATAGATATTCCTACACACTTCATGCATAATTTAACTTATTTTACCCTCATGAATTCTTGCTGAGTAATCAGGGAACGCTATATCCGTATACGGTTATGAATGACCGTAATCGTATCTATATGGATACGATTCGCCCGTCGAAAAAAGTCTTAGCGTAACAGCAAGCCAGAAACGAATTGAAAAATGTCAATATAATGATAAACATCTATATCAAAGGTTGAATTAGGATCTCTTGTCACAGTAATTGCTTCTATCGTCGTCGTGTCCGACGTTTCATAATCATGTCTGGTGAGATTTTATATAGTATGAAATTTCTCCAGCGTCTTTCTTAAGGGTGTTCAACGCATTTTGAATAGTCCGATTTAACGGCTTCTCATCTCACCATGATCTCGCGGCTCTAGTAGTTCTTGTGAGTTGCCATCAGCGTCGCCACCGTGGAAAGTGGAATGGGGAGTTGAGGGGAGGGATCTGATATGTCGCAGCTGGGATTTTTCGGGGGCAGCGACAGGAGGGCTTGTGAAATCCGCAAGGCGATCAAGTTTCTCAGAACACAAATAAGGTCAAGAGCTCTCTTTTCGGAGCCGAGTGTGAATTGTTTTCCTCGTCTTCGTTGTGGTCGAGAGTAAGAAAGGTCAGCAATTACCTAAAATTGAAAACACCTAAAGGGTTCTGGGATTGTCGACGTTGCCTTGGATTTGTAGTGCAGTTTTTAGTGGTTGTCAAATGTTATGGACTGAAGTTATTAAATTAGTCATCCATGATTTATTTTAGCGGGATGCACGTTGCCCTCGTAAAGTAATTGTGTGCATTTTTAATGAGGATAATTAAAATATCGTCTTTCCCCCTAGCATATGCGACTAACTCCGACTCTTGTCTTTCATTAATGTGAAAGTTCAATGTTATTTCTCTACAGTTTCCTACTATTTACAGGGCCAAAGCGCTCACATATTTTCCTCTAACTGTTACCAGAGTACTTTTACTTGAATATCAATGGCGGAGGCAACAAAAAATGTTGTTTATGAACGTTGTGCATTTACGTTTTTCGGTTAAATTGAATACGCTTTTATACACACCAGAAACGAAACGGACTAAAAGGTATTAATGGTCAATGCTCCACATTTATTAACACGCCGTTTTAAATTGAGATTATTAGTGAAAAAACTTTTTTCTTCGCAGGTAATTCACCATATTTACAATAATTCCCTCAATTAAACCCAATGACTGGTTTGACAGGGTTGAGTTCCGCCGTACTAAGGTGGAAGGTGAGTGAAATTCACACATTCAGGGTAAAGAGGCCAGTTTTCCGACTTACACAACTCTGATACTGAAATTCAAACCGCGATATCATGCCAAAGTGCTTCGTCCGGAATTGAATCTGTTACTGAACGCTCTACCCACTGGGCTACTATGCACTCACTAGTTACAATTAGTAATTATAATGAGCAAGTTAAGTATGATCACCCTGAAAATTAATTTAACCATTCCTAAATAAGGTATATCTTCTATTCTGTGGATTGTTACACAAAATTAAAAGTTGAGAAAATAGAAACATAAATGGCATAAATAACAGCCTGTAGTAGAAGTTCGTATACAAATTACCAACTAACATTAGCACAGGAAAACAAAAAGGTTATATAAAGCAGTAATACAATGAAAATGCAGTTTATGAGCACATAAAATCAATATATTAACATCACTCTTAGAAAGAGTGTAACAACAAATTATTAAAGTTCACTGATTATATTCACCATTACTGCATAGCTGTTTACCGGATCTTCACGCCCTTCGGATAACAAGGATCCACGATTTGTTTACGAAATTTTTTACGAAGGAGCCCTTACATTTAATTATCTCGTAAGTTTAATATTGCGAAATAAATGCCTTTTTCGGTTTTTTCCCTGCGAATCGAATTCTGCACGTTGCAATCTCTCCTCTTCGTTTTGTTGTATCCTTTACGATACTGCGCTTTTCTATAAGGCTTCGTGGACACTTCCATAACGCCGTCACTTCTGGACGCTGGACAACACAGCCACACGCACCCTTCCTCAAGAGATAATCAAAACTTTAAAAAAATCCACCCGTCGTACAGTGGCGAAGTTTTGAGAATTCCTTAACAAAACCATAAAATTGGAATTTCGTTTGAAGGGTTCCGGATGTTTGCAACCGTTAGCTAAATTATGTGAGTATCTACAGGGCTACAGGTTTGTGGAAAATCGTTTCCTTCCGTACCCTTTCCCTACTCATTGGCCTTGCTGCTGCTGTCTTTTCCGGAGAGTTTCACTAGTCGCATATGACACTGAAATAACAAAAATTACTTCATGTATGCTTTTTCGGTGCATATCGGGCACCCATGAAGTAAAATTACTGCGGAAGATGTGCATTGAGAATATTTTAATTTAATTATACGAAGTTTTATTTATCAGTATGCAATATTTTATACTCGCGGCTGAGCTTAAAGCCACCAAGTGCGTTCGCCGCGTTGCGGATGGCTGGTCGTTCTCTAGATACAGAGGTTAGCTACGAGATAAGCGAGTTTACTCGTTAAATAAGCAGTCGTGGACGAAAAGCTATCCCTGGGTAAGGTAGGCCTTCAATTAATACAGATCCTGTGAAGATACCGCCAACAATTACCCTTCTCAGCACCCGGAGGAGAGAGCAGCAGCTCTTATTCTTATGAATGAAGGTGGAGACCACAGTGGTCGGTAGACCGACACCCACTTCATTACAGGCGTGGTAACATCTACTTTAGCGGCTATAGTACTGCGATGTGGAAGGCAAGGAGAAACCACCACATTATTATCCCGAGGAGTCGCAGCTACTCCACTCTTTTCTTTCTATCAAGACGTGATGGAACCCTCTAGAGTAAAATATTCCGGAGGGAAAATAGTCCCAATTCGGATCCCTGGGCGGGGACTACCCGAGAAACTATATCAGTCAAGTGTGATAAACATTTTAGGGTAGGAAATTGGAAGGTGTTATCACTTTGGAGATACGGAATATTGAACCTGAAGGTGGAAATGCAGAGTGTGGACCTCGATGTATTAGGAATCAGTGAAATGAGATGGCCCGAAGGAGACTTCTGGAGCGGAAGTTACAGAATTATTCAAACCGGATCACTGAATGGTAACACTGGAGTAGGCATAATGCTCAGGAAGAGTGCAGGACTACGCGTGAAGAGCTTCCTGCACTACAGTGACAGGATTATAATGTGAAGATTGAGAACAAGCCTACGGATACAATTATGGTGCACGTTTACATGCCTACGTCGGTCTACGAAGATGAATGAGTGGATGACGCCTCCGAAGATATCACGGTAGTTATAAAACTGGTAAAACGAAAAGAAAACCTAATTATTTTAGGTGACTGGAACGCTGTCGTTGAGGAAAGTTAATATGGAAGAATATCTGGAAATATGGTTTGGAAAATCGAAACGAAAGAGAAGAAAGAATACTGGAGTTCTGCAGACAACATAATTTAAGTAGCGGTTGTCAACACATTGTTTAAAAATCACAACCGCCGTAGTAAAAGTCAAAAACGAAGCAACTAAAGATGGTTGAAGCACGAAAGATCAGTAAAATAGCTCAAGCAAAGAGGGCATTCTATCAAAGGAAGAATCTACTAGCAGCTAGAAATACAAGTGTAGAAGTAAGGAAACAATTCATCAGGACGTACGTCTGGAGCATGTTTCTTAGCGGCAGCATGGACGGCAGCGGAGAAGAAAAGAGTGTAAGCATTCGAAATGTGGTGTTACAGAAGAATGATGAAGATTAAATGGATCGACCGAGTAAGTAACGAGGAAGTGCTAAGAAGAGTGGGACAAAAGAGAAGTATCCTGAAAACTAAAAAGAAACGGGACAACTTAATCTGCCATATCTTGAGACACAATGGCCTGATGAAGACAATCGTCGAAGGAAAATTGAACGGGAAGATTGTAGGTAGGCCTCGTATGTGATACATGGAACAGGTTGTAAAGGATGTAAAAAAGAGCCATTACGCTGATATGAAAACGTTGGCCGATAGAAGATCCGAGTGGAAGAATGTGTCAAACCAATCCTGGAATTGCTGACCGATGATGATGATGAAAATTTCGTAACTAAAAAACTGAAATATTGCATTAAATGGAGCATTTTCCAAAACTTTGAGCAGACATTAAGTTATTAATTAAGCAGTGTTAAGTCATCTGATTGGATGATGTTACAGCCCAGTATTTTATAATTTGTCGAATTTACTTTACCAAGAAATAAATGAACTTTTCAAAATCAGAGGTTGCGCTCATTTTGAACAGAAACTTTTTTGCTGTTTCGCATATCTTGTCCAATATCCGAGTTTTAATATTAGGAACGGTATAATTGAAAGTTCTAAGTGTGATCATATTACACGAAAGAGATAAAAATTTGTGAATGAGTTAATAGTAGCCACTTTTGGGGCATAACGTGTCCACTTTTTCGTCCTCATGAAAATACTCCGGGGATATTCCTATATTTTATTTTTGGAAATGAAACATTTTCTTGTAAATTTCATAACCAAGTGGCTATAAGGAACTAGAGAATTAAAAAAAATGTCGGTAAAGAAAGAAAAAAATGGTTTGATAGAGACATCAGTGTTTCCATCAATACGCCTCAGCTATTTGCAATTGAATGAATATGCAATTAATCGTCTATTTGTTTCTTTCAAAGGAACTAGTTCAGGGGCGTCGGAACTATTTTCGCTAGGAGGGGCTTACCTTGAAAAGGGCCCGCATTTTTTGCGGATAGGAGGGGGTAGAGACTAGAATTCCGCTAAAAGTGCATATAAAGATGGTAGAATATGCGTCAAAAGGGAAAAGGCAAGATGGAAACAAGTGACATTTGATTTTTAATAACGAATACTAATTTTTCAAGGGCCCGGGGCAAATTCTGGGGGGGGGGGGCCGAATGCCCCCCCTGCCCCTCACTTCCGACGCCGCTGAACTAGTTCACGTTCAAGCGACGTCAGAGCGAATTTCTTTGTGCATAAGCGGTGAGCTCAACTGTCAAATGCTGTACAAATGATCCTCCGAGTAACTAGCCTGCGGTTAATGTCGTTGTACATGTCATAAATACCGAAGGGCCCATGGAATAGAGTGCATTAATAGCATTCCAAATCATGAATGACCGAGTTTTATCATTTTAAGTCATCGTCAGGTATAAGTACGTTATCGTTAAAAGAGTCTCAGTTGCTACACCATCAATATGTAGTAAGGTCGGTGGCTCTGTTCTGCAAGAGCAAAAGTTTCCCTTATTACGAGCAGTCACTAGTCTAAGATGCGGTTGCTGCCTTGTGGAAACCAATTATGATTCCTCGTGGGAAAATCTACCTTCCGTCTCATACTGTTCAATTCGTGCCAAATCCTGCACGCTACTTGATTTTTCCCCTAACGATTTGAAGTGTAGCCCCCTAATCATACTAACCATGTTATTATTGAAATGCAATGCAGGCGATAGTGTGAGCAAATTTCGTAATGCTTTTTTATTTTTTGTGTCGACATTGATAAGGGCAGCGCCTTACAGCGGGATATGTTGTTCAATAAGTGTGGATATGGTACGGTAAAGGTTCAAATCCTCATATCATGTCGTACAAGTTGATTGTGACTCATGTAATAATATTTAATTTAGTCAACTAGGTAAATGCTATTATGAAAAAATTTAATTTAACGTGTAATTGTAAATAATGACTACATATGGGTCTGAATCTCATTTGGACTCAGTTCGCATTGTAACCCATGCTAAGTGACCCATGAACAAATGTTCATGAGATCTTATAAGACATATATTAAGATAAAAACGAAGAAAAGTGTGTCAGTTCCTCATTGGGTTACAGGTACACAAAAATATGCTTTACCAACATGCTACGTGGCTATTTCTCAAGAAGTTCTAAAAATACTCACGAAAGTGTGACACCTCTTGACATTTCCTCTTAATTTTTGATCGTGACGTAGGCTATATTTTTATTTTCAGTGAAAATATACTCGCGATAAATAAAGAATCACAGTCACCAAATAATCCAGAATAATCTCGGAAAGGTTTTTGGCAAATATATATTTTTTACGGGGTACCATTCTCAACCATAAACAAAATGAATTGGAGCTAATATCCTGACAAAGAGTAAAAAATCATTTGAGAAAGCATGCCAAGGCTCAAGAAACAAATATTATATTTCAGTGTCTCTGACCATCAATCGCACGTTAAGTGAGAGAAAGATAGGATTTGCTATTGCCAAAATGACGAAAATAATTAAATCCTCATAGTGCATTGGTAAGATAATTTAGTGTTCGCCGTTATAACATATGTGGGCCCCTTATCTCCTCTTCCCAAGGCAAAGAGCTAAGGCAATATCACGAAAAACATTGAGAATATGCACTAACCAAATAGCATATCATTATATAACAGGGGTGTATAATGTGGGTGGGGTGGATGTCCATGAAAACGGAGTTGGCAACTACGAAATAAAAGCCAGGAGGGAAGGATGTTCGTGGCTACTTTTTAACAATGCGCTTGATAAGTGCGTAGTCAACAATTGGAAATTGCACAGGATCGTAAATTATAGTAACATTACATTACTAAATTTTCAATCATGCATGACGTTAGGTCTACTGCGAGCGGAGGACATCACGGTTGGATGCGATAGCAAAGGAACAAGAATCACGAAATAGGGCCGCACACAGGAAAGGGAGTCTATCAGATTCCATGAGGCAGGATATTGCTTCTCATACTATTGTAGCAGGTGACGGTAGAAAATGGTATAACAAATCTACATCTATGTGATTCCCTGCAAGCCACCGCGAGGGTGTGCGGCAGGGGGTGGAGATCACCAAACATGCACAAGACTACTGCATGGAACTATTGACATGCAATAGGCTACTACATGGAAACATGCTACATAGAGTTTGAATGTTATTAACTACTTAGTAATAAAGGGATTGGTTGTTAATACATACATTATGCACTCCAGACAACTCTACAATATTTCATCTTACTATCCCTTTGCAATGATGCGTATTGTGTTCTCTTACAGTACGGGGAAAAATTACATTTTGAATCTATCAGTACGACAATCTCGCTCTTTCTAATCTTATTAATCCGGTTGAATCTAAACCAATACGCTTGTTTTTAATAGGTATGTGCCTAACATATCTTCAGTAAAGCTATCCGTTTTAAATTTCTATAATAGATTTAAAATGTGGCTCACAAGAGATATTTATGTTAAAGAAGTACAATCTCGCCTTTCATTATCGTTATTTCTTGGTTTTAATTTGTGAACGCGTGAGTTAAGTCCACAAATTTTCCTGCAAAAATGTAGGATTGTTTTTCAATTATTAATGTTAATGAGACTAACATTTAATTTACATTTTTTGAATGAACTTCAAACTATAAAGTCATTGTTATTTGGCAGTTGAAAACTAAATAAAAATCGTTCGAAGCATTGTAATAGTCTCATTTTAATTATCCAATTTTAATTAATTATCAGTTTCAATTAACGCCCAACAATACGAAAACTCAATATTTTGCAATTGTTCTAAATAGCAATGTGAAAATATGAAACTAACGACACGATATTTCGTATTAAAAAAACAAATTGGTGTGAATAAATAGCATAAAAATTAGTTTGTGGAGGTTTTGAAAGAAATAGGTTGATCCTTTTCTCGGCGCCCAGACACACAGTGGAATATCTCGCCAAGATCGCTCAGACCCTCCGTCAACCTTCCACACTGCTCTTCGAGCGAGGATGAAACTTGATCGCTTAGAGATAAGGAAGCCCTCCCCCCTCCGCCTCTCCCTCTCGGAGCGTCTCGGAGGCGAGATGAAGCGGTGGAATGGGGAGAGGAGGGGAAGATTGGGCGGGAAAAATATGAGGGGAAAGCCTCAGCTTGCGTTTAGTTCGGTGAACGCGATGCATCGTCTCGAAATTTTAGATGCTGCAGGAATGGGTCGTAAGACGAGCACATGGCATTAGTCTCTTCTTTAATATGAAGGATTATAGATTGGATGTGTGGAAGGAATTTTCCATTTACGTTCATACACCGCTGCGATAGGCGTTCAAAAACGCATAAAAACAGTAAAGTTTAACATGCGATTTCTTGATTTGCAAGGCTCAGAGAAGATATTTCCTGGATAGGACCAAATACTCAACCTTTGCGCATAATATAATGACAACAAAATGGACGTATCTATCATAATACGAGCATGGCATTTAAAATAAAAATAGTCTGCAGCGGCATTATTTGGCGAGGTGTTGAACACCCTTAATGAATTACGATAGGCCTCACAGTGCTATAATAACAGTTCATTTTGAATCAGGCCTAGCATGCCTTGACCTCTATCTCTCCTCTCTTCTTCTAGCTTTCTCCGGCAAAATTTCATGTCATTTTCGTGAGCCATATCTAAAGCAGAGATGAAGTGGTTTGTTTGAGACAATGACCGCAGAAATCGATTGACGATTACCAAAGAACTATATCAGGGAAAATGTTGCCAGAAATATGCGATCATGGATAAAAGAATAGAATTTATATAAGGTACACTAAATAGTAAAGCAGAGGAGCGGAGATACTTTTAATAAGCCGGCCAACCACTATGGAAAAGCACTTTGATTGGACATGGGAACTATATTAGCAAAGTAGCCTTCGTAAAAACCCAATTGGAATTTTCAGGAAGAACACATTTACGTAAACTTGTTTGCAGTGTATCTGAAAAGATCCAAAACCATGTTAATTGGCATATTGCATGAGCAATAGAAAAATTACTTTGTGAATAAAACACTTATTCTGTTAGTATCGTAGATTCATCCTTCGACGTGGATTTAAATAATTCACACACTAGAACTTGGTGGATACGGAACTTATACGTTTGTTTATAGTGCAGTAATATGTAATTTAAAATCAAACAGAACGGGATACAGATTCTAGCTAATTCTCTGGCACAAAGGTGACGGCGTGATGATTCATGGAACTTTTATATTTTTCCATCCCTGTACTTCCCTTATTTTCTTGCATGTTGAAAAATAGGTAAGATTTTTAGTGTACCTGCGTCCCGCGAGATATTAGTAATAATCTCTGATTCACTAGAATTGCGATTATTAGCACATATTCGGTGAATATTAATGCCCTGCCCACACCCTGGGAGTGGCTTGCACGGCGCTACATACATATAGACTCTCCTCAGGCCATGCCTTCAAGGTGGCTTGCAGGGTGCACTGTAAATGCACACAATTTCAGAAGCATGAATTGTACCACGTTTTAAATCATTCACCAAAACATATACATTTCCTTTAACAAAATATCATAAGCAAATTATAAAGTCTAGCTCTAGGAAAAAAGGTGTAGGTATTCATGACTGATAGGGTTGATTTGAGAAGTTAGGTGATCGCAAGCGATCGATGCGGGGCCCAAAAAGAATACAATTATTTTTTTCTTTTTTTTATAGATTTTGTTGTTATTACCCTTAAAAATGTTCGTGGCCTATTTCTATCATAGGTTTATTAAGTAGGATAGTAGTAAGTATTCTCCTTGTTTGATAATGGTGAATGGCCGCCACTGCCACACACCATTGCGGTGGCTTGCAGGATATTGTGTAAATGTAGGCGTTTTATGAATACTAAACTTCTGAACTGTATTGAACTGGCATTTTTTTGACTCGATTAGATGATACACTATTGATTTAGAGAGTGGAAATACATACTGTTCTATGTTTGTAATAATCTTAAGTCTTCCATTCCTCTACTCATTCCACTCCGTCAACTCATTCTCTGTACTGATGAAAGAGGCACAGTTGATGTCGTTGAGTTATCTACGAAATGAGTTTACATTATGTTTCACCATTTCAGTTCCTGAAAAGGAGCATTCTTCGGATTCTGAAAGTTGAAACCAGGGCATATTGTACAAGGGATTAGCATTCACAAAAGAGTTCTCGTAAAATCTAACCTGCCTAAGTGATTCATCAGTTAGGATCTGGCGGAGAAAGACACGCTTCTACGCAATGCCTGTTCGCTGTCAAGCTTACATAAGGAGGGCTCGGCATAATTCATAGGGTCCTAGGAAATGAAAAATTTTATTTGTTTATTTTAGCTGCCATAAGCTTGTTATAATACGCCAAAAATTTTCTGAAATCCGAATAACATAATTTTATTAAATAGAGAAATGAAATAGGAATGTAATTAAATACGAAGAAACGTATCCACTCAACATTCTGTTAATGTTATTTGCGACAATTCACACCATGCTGGAAAAAATACATGCACACCGTGTTCATTTAATAAAAACGCCCAATAAAATTTCCCTTGACTTTCGAGTTTCATTGAGTTAAGAAATTAGAAGCCAAATCGTCATGAGCGCAATTTTTAGCTGCGTTTTGACCTAAGTGCACATTTGGTATGTATGATACTTTGTTTTTCTCATGGTTCATTGCATTACCTATCGTAAACTCAACTCCGTGATACCGAACAACTACTGCTTGTAATCGCGTTCTAAATATCTGTACAATATTTACCATCATTGCAAATTCAAAGTGGGACGAATCATTATTTCGTAATAGAAAGTGAAACGATGCCAAAGCAAGAAACAAGAAGATTTGAGACCCCTTCATTTGGTCATAGATAAGAAAGGGTCGGGTTCTAAGAATCTCGAGTGACCGCGCTCGAGATATCTCCCGAGAGGAGATGCTCGGACCGCTATCATGTTACATCTAGAGGAGGGGGAGAAGAGGTGGAGAAGGCCCCCCATTCCACTTTTTTATACCGCCACCTATGCGGGGAATCGTAGAACTAATCCCAAAAATCCGTTACATCTGAGAAAGGGTGGAAGTATTGAGCAGCCTTAAGCTTCTCACTTCAGCACACTAGGATTTTAGTTTTCTTCTTGCTGATGCTCATATTATATTCTTGAAGTACTTGGTCCATTGTGGTCAGGGATGCTTGCAGGTCCTCTCGACTTTCTGCTCCAACTGCGATGTCATCAGCAAACCTTAGGATGTTTATTTCCTCGCCATTCACCTTGATGTCCTTGATACCAATTTCCTCTGCGTCTCTTATTGCTTCTTCCAGATATATATTGAATAACGCTGGGGAGAGGTTGCATCCTTGTCTGACTCCTTTATTTATTTTGGCTTCTGTCTTCCTTCCGTCTTTCATTCGCATTGTGGTGACCTGGTTCTCGTAGAGGCTAGAGATTATTCTTCTATCATTGTAGTCTATTCAAATTGCTTCCGGTATCTTGAACATCTTGTTCCATTCGACGTTGTCAAAGGCCTTTTCCAAGTCCACGAATGCCGCATACAACGGCTTGTTTACGTGTATCATTTTCTCGGCCAGTAACCTTAAGCTGAGCATTGCCTCCCTAGCTCTGTTTTTCCTGAATCCGAATTGATTTTCTGAAAGATTCTCTTCGATCTTTTCTTCCATTCTTCTGTTAATTATCCTAGTAAGTATTTTCGATGTGTGTGACACCAGGCTCATTGTTCTGTGCTCTTCGCATTTCCCTGTCCTTGGCTTCTTCGGGATTGCGATCATTTCCCTCTTTTGGAAGTCCTCTGGTAGTCATCCATTGACATAGCTCTCTTTGATTATTTCTAAGAGGGTATCTTTTGCTTTGTCTCCAAGTGTCTTGATGATTTCACCATGTATTTTGTCCCCTTCTGGTGCCTTGTTGTTCCTAAGGTCTTTCTGTCAAATTCGCTTCTTAGTATCTCGGGCCCCCATTCATATTCATCCTCCCTGATTTCTTCTTCCGTTAAGTCAGCTTCCAGTGGTTTGGGTGCTTGATAGAGCTCTTCGATGTATTGCTTCCATCTCTTCCCTATGTTCTCCTGTTCTATGAGTATCTTTCCATTCGAGTCTCTTATGTTGTGGGATCTTGTTCTCCTTTCTCCGAATTGTCTCTTCACCAGTTTATAAGCCATTTCTGCGTTCCCTTTCATTATGTTGTTATTTATTTCTTTGTAGTAGTTTTCATCTATATGTACACGATACCCTGCAAACCACCACGAGGGTGTGTGGTAGGGTTTTTTTTATCCATTCTTCCTTGGCTTTCTTGCACTCTCTATTTATGAGATTACATTTATAAGTCCTTATTGAAACAATAATTAAAAATACTTAAAAATTGGTAGAGAGGCAGAGTTTTTCATGGACAAAGGCAATGAATTCCTAAGGTTTGAGCCAGATATGAGGAATGATTTAAGATGCGCAGTAGTGCGAGGTATTGGGCGCATAAGGTAGGAGGGTTCAATCCTGGAGGGTCTAAAAACAGAGACTGACCTAGGGTTAAACAGAATATAAGTACTTAGTCCGGGTTTTTCTTGTGAAAAAGAGGATAAAGAAAAGAGCCAAGTAAATATTTCCTCCCTAGAAGATATCTTAAAGGCCGCTTTACACGATACAATGTTTTGTACAATTTTTTGTATGAGGAAGTTGTACCGTGTAAAGCGGCAAATGGTACGAACGCTTGTGCGATTGTCTGAATGACTGACGGGAAATAGAACGTGTTCTAATTCCATTCAGACAAACATACAATTTCGTTCAGTTTATACAAGCGTTTGTACAAAAAATTGTATCGTGTAAAGCGGCCTTAGGCCATGACAGTAGGTGGTGAGAGATACGTTCATCTTTGCGGAGGTTAGGAATACATCTCACGCAGGATTTCAACATAATATAAGATACATTAATAGGGTTTCGTCTTATTTGGGAGTACATATCCCATCATGATGATTATGTAAAATCCATTGTAAGTTATTACTGAGGAGATGGTGAGGTACGAGTGATATGCACACGCACATTACAAAGCAGCCTTCGAAGAGAAAAAGCCTAGCGAGCTCGCGAGCTTTGAATTTGTTTAAAAAAAGCCTAACCTACCTGTCAGAACATTCCGAGCTGTCGTATCGGTCCGTACACCTCTTCTTCCTCACGCTGTCCGGACGAACAGATTGAACAAAGAGATTTCAAATCTGCAGAAAACTCACATGTTCATCGCAATTCTTGGAGGCGTGCACCCTGAGTCCCACGTAACTAGTAGTAGGTCAAATAAGTTTTTTTTTAGTTTTCAATGTTTTTATGATTTTTAACTGTAAATTTGTGTTCCTGTTGTGCATGAAACAGCATTTTGCATGAAGGCACCATTGAAAATGCAAATTTATACGAAAAATAGACCCTGAAATGGTTAAAAAGTCAGGCAAAGTCGTAAATTTTGGTCAGGAGAAAGTCAGGGAAAGTAATAACTCAAGACAGCTGGGCACCCTGAAATTGTTGCAGCGACCAAGGTTAAAGGCTAGCTATTGTCAATTTTTGAAAGAATATGAGTGTGCGACACATGTCAAGAGCTACATCATCGGGGTTATCTTATCTGCCTCATCATGAAGACAGCCCTCCATGGCCCCTCAAGGCCCCAAGTTAAGGGTTGTCTTCGATGCTTTCTCTCGTTCTTCGAATGGTAATTCCCTTAATTATGCATTGCTTACGGGTCCCAAGCTGCAAAATGATATTTTCGACTCACTAGTGGCATTCCGAACTCACTTATTTGCCTTCACTACGGACATTTCGAAAATGTACCGTCAAATTTAATAGCTCCTGAGCATCGTGGCTTTCAAAATGTTTTGTGGTGAGATGATTCCACTCAGGCCCTTCAGGAATTAGAATTGAATACCGCAACGTACGGAGTTGTCTCCGCTCCCTATCTTGTCATCCGCACCCTTCATCAATTAGTGAAGGACGAAGGAGAAAATTTTCCTTTGGCCGCTAAATCTATTCAGCGGGACACTTCAGTTGATGGCATTGCTACTGGGCCTGATTCAATTTCGGTTGCTTTGGACTTGCAGCGAGAACTGCTTGAATTACTGTCTTTTAGGAGGGTTCCCATTGGGAAAGTGGACAAGCAACCCTCTGGTATTATTAGCTAAGTTTCCAAGAGGGGATTGTGAAGCCACCGTTCAATTTCAATCATTAGGATTGCATCATTGAAGGTACTTATTAGGAATGTTTTAGGCCCATGAATCTGATACCTCATCATATCTGGTTCAGTTGATCCTTCTGACAATGGGGTCGTTTACCAAAAATTTTTTATTGCCGAATATGATAGAGTTTGTAAAATAAAAAGACCCGAATTTTTTCCGTTTTTTGATCCGTCAATTATTTCTCGAGTTATAGGCGTCCAAAAACTGATGTTTTTAACCCTTTCGGAAAAGTGGGGGTGGTGCAACCTCTGACGTTAATCGACTTCGTCCATTCACAACTGAGCCCGCGAAGCTAATTCGCCTTATCGCAAAGGGGGGGACACAGCTGACTCTGCCAATCGGAGCAGTTACGGCAGCATCTGCGCGAGCAGACCTTCCGAGAACCCCCTCCACTCCCTCCCCTTACCATAAGAGCAGTCAAGCACGAGAGGAAAATGACGTCAATGATATCAGAGCAGCTTTTTCGGTGGGCGTCACCTTTTGCTTATTTTAATTTTTGATTTATGAATGAATAGTAGTGGTTAGAAGATTAATTTTTTCACTAAATTTCTTTTTTCGTTTCCATCTAACAATTTCGTGTAAAAAAATGCGATTTCGGTTCCGAGTAATCGCCCCCATTCTAAAAAGATAATCTTGACAAGTTTATCGAGCATTTTCGATCCCATTGGTGGTGCTGCTCCAGTTGTCTTTTGGGCGAAATATTTTTTGTAATGGGCTTTGAAAATAGATTGGGATGATCCCCTTCCTGAATCTTTAGGTCAAAATGGACAGAATTTGTATCCCTGATGCCATTATTGACTTGAATCCACATTCCCCTGTATACATTTTCCCCAACCGCTCAGGAACATCAGCTCGTTGGGTTTTATGATACGCAAGAAAAGGGTTATGCTTCGGTAGTTTATTTTTGGCAGCTAAAACGTGGGTAGTTCCCATATAAAAACAATTACTATTCCCAAACCTGAACTATTAGCAGCCCTTCTACTTGACAAATTATTGAATCGCATCATGTGTTCTTAAGGATAGAATTCACATTTCTCGCATTATTACCTGGACAGATTGTAATATTGTACTGTCTTGGTTGAATACACCTTATAAATTAAAAGTTTTTGTTGCCAATAGAGTTTCCAGGATCAGTGATTATTTTCCCTGCTCCATATGGCGTTATATAAGTTCCACACGAAATCCTGCTGATTGTGCATCACGGGGTATTTTTCCAAGTCAATTGTCAGACGCCTCCTTATTCTGGAAGGGACCCTACTTTCTGAAGTTACAGCTGGAGATCAGTGGCCAAAAGAAAATGGGAGTAACCTAAACTTATTCTTATTGCTAGAATTGAAACCAATCCCTTGGTGGGTCTTGTCAATCAAGAGTATTTTCTGACCTGGACAAATAGGTTCTCGTCTTATATTAAATTTTTTCGCTCGTTTACATACGTTCTGAGGTCCATAGCATCAGCTAAAGGGGAACCACGCCCCAGTGATCTTGTTATCTCCGGTTCAAATGGTCTGGTTAAAAGTGTGATTCAACTGGCAAAATTGGAGCAACAATATCACTTCCAAAATTTAATAGAATCAATCTAAAAGGGTAATCAGCGCATTCAGCCCAGCTTTGCACGACTTCGTCCATGTTTGGAGGCCCCTGGGCCCTCCAAATGTCTGAGTGTAGTGAGTGTAGTACCCAGGGAGGCCCTGGGTACTACACTCAGGGTGGGTGGAAGGGTTTCATATTCGTCTTTGTCTTCATCCATTAAACACCCTAAAACACCCTATTTTGCTCCCCAAGGATAGTCGTTTTTCCCGTTTGCTCGTTCGTCACCATCACTTGGTTCATGGTGGTTCTCGCGCTGTGGAGGCATTGGTTTCCAGACTATTTTGGATCTTATCTGCCAGTTCTGTCATTCGGTGAACTCCTGAAATGTGTTGCATGCTCGCGTAATCGGGGCACGACGTTCACCCAATTTTGTCCGATCCGCCTACTCCGAGGGTTGTGCCACAGAGACCCTTTTCCTGCGTGGGTGTGGGTTATGGAGGGCCACATCCATGCAAACTAAGTACATAATAGGAGAAACTCTGCCATTGGAGAGGTGTATTTATGTTTGTTTACTTGTTTTAGAACCAAAGCAGTAGGTAGACAGGTAGTACATTTGGAGTTAGTTACATTATTGTCCACTCCTGTAATTTGTCCATTACAGCCTTCCAACACTCCATCGCATGGAGAAGAATCTATCGGGCCATTTATTCTGATTGTGGTACGAATTATGTCGGGGCCGATCGTTTTTTGACAGATTTTTATCGACCGGTAAAGTCCTCCTCCCATCAAGAAGCATTAATATCCGGAATCTGGAATTATTTGGAAATTTGATCCACCATCTGCGCCACACTTGTGTGGGCTATGGGATGCCGGAATTAAATCGGTTAAATATCATTTACGTAGATTTCCCAACGGCCAAAGTTTGAATTTCGAAAAGTTTGCAACACTCTTGTGCAAGGTCGAAGCTGTTTTAAATCCCCGACCCCTGACACCAAAATCATCAGATCCTGAAGAAATCGATTAATCGATTGTTTGACTCTTTCTCATTTCCTAGTTGGTGGACCTTTGATAGGTTTGCCCGAGAGGGCTTCAGAAGATGCAATGCATCTGCCTTTTCGGTGGAAACTCATTGAGCAATTGCACCCACATTCCTGGAGGCGGTGGTCTCAGGAATACTTCCATACCTTACAACAGCGGGCTAAATGGACGCGAGAAATTGAGAACATGAAAGTTGGGGATTTAGTTATCGTGCGAGATTCCAATCTTCCAGCTTCTCTTTGGAAAATGAGGCGAATTGTTCAAATATTTCCTGACTAGGCAGGCGTTGCGGAATTAAAATCTTTATCGGGTACGTTAACAAGACCAAGTGGTCATATTGGCAACTTCAAGATATGTCATCTTTTTATTAAATTTCTATTTCTGCTTGGACCCCCCACTGTTCTGTTCAAGATTGAACACTTTTCTTTTTTATTTTTATTCTTTTCCTTTCTCGTCCTTATTTGCCCTTTCCCTGGCCCAACCCATATTCCCCAGTTTTGTCTTTCTGATGAGCCGGCCTCTGAGATTGAATACAGTAGTTTAGTTCCTTACCTCTCCTTTGTTTTGGGCCAATTTCATTTCGAGAGCGACCCAATCAACTAGGATGATTATTTTGTTATAAGAACGTTTTAGTGTACTTATTGTTGTTTCACTTTTCTTCGGTGTCTTTCGCCTCTTCACCGATGCCTTATATTTATCAAGCGATGAGTAATTTCGTGGGAAATTCACGGGGGGCGGTATGTATGCGATGCGCCTTTATATTTTTTTTATTTGAATCTCCCTCCTTGACCTTCCCGTACCTTAAATCACCGTGCCTTCTGGGAGAAGGGCTGGGTGACCCAGGCCTTTGCGGAAGAAAATGTACTATGAACCGATGGTGAACGCCTTCCAGTTCGGGTGAGTGGCAGTGGTGTCTTCCAACCGGTGAGCTCCTCCCCCGTTGTTAATCCTCCCTTTTCCTATTTCTCCCATTAATTTAAATTCAATTTATTTCTTTCCTTTGCGTTTGTCGCGCGTCACGGCAGGTCCACCCTCGCGCACCTACACCTGCCATACATGCACAGAATAAGAAATAAAAAGTGAGTAATCATTGATGCACATTAATTAAAGTACCGCCACAGTTTACCTAGAGATTTAAAACCACAAAATTGGTTTAAAAGCGCAGAAAATTGGTTTGACAAATTCGATATTGATGCCAAACTCAAAGTGGTAAATTAATTCTTTTTGAGTTATGGAGACTTGTTTTGGTATTGGAGGATGTGAAGACGGAAGATGTGACCCAATTGCTCTTAGAAAAATTTGATTCCACACAGTGTATAAGATAATATAGCGTAACCTTCTTTAATTGGTAGTGTCCAGGGATTCGACTTCGAAATGTTACATGCAGGATTCACGAAATGCGGGATTGGAGGCGATTCAAGGATTTAGTCAATATACCCTCGCAAAATCTTCAATATAAAATCTTTAAAAATCAGTGACAAATGCATAGCCCGAAAAAGTTGAATTCGAGGAGTTTATGTCCACACAACATAAACAGTCCAACGGAGTCTCGGTATTTCCAGGTCCCGCTGCGCGGAGCCGGGCCGCGACGCGCGATCGAAAAATCGAGAGGTTATTCTCGGGGTTGCAAACTTTTTTCAAATATTTTTACGGAATAACCTAGAAATATCTTCAGTTTATACTTTGATGAAGTATCCCAGAGACCATTTTCCAAATAAGGATTATATTGTCTATTTTATGTAAAAATTTTTCTAATAGAAGGGTCCACCATTTTGTGACATAATCACTCAAATATCGGCAAAAATGTCTGAAACTTATGCATTGTATAGGCAAAGTACCATGTTCACTATGGTAAGGTTTTTTATTTTCGACTTCGACCTGAAGACGCTGGAAGGAGAGCCAACGAAACTGTTGTCTACAAGCCAAATGATTTGGTTCATCATAGTTCAAAAATTAGTTGTTCTTCGTAGCTTAATATATTCTAATTGAATAGATATGGAATATTTAGTGATATACTGGCATTTAATCTGCTGATTTCGATAGGTGTGAACAACCCTAGAACCCTAGTATTATTGCATATAATCTCGATTATTGTTGTGAGTAAAACTCTAATTGGCATTTTTCATATAATTACTGCTACCAAAAATGCTTCGATTTGATTTTCAAGGTTTAGGGTAGGAAAAGAAAGAATTATAAAGAATGTTAGAAATACTAAAAATTCTAATGCATTCCGAATCCCGCCAAACCGCCGTGAATGGGCTAGCAGTGAGTTATCGGCACCGTCTGAGGGCAGCACTACCGCTGACATCGCCTCCTTTCGGAACGACTCATTGCGGTATAGGCTACGTCCGTTTTGTACCTCAATGCTCACCCTCCTCCCTTGTTCAATAGTTTACTTTGATATCCGTTCTTCTAAATGACGCTATGGCGCAACTGTCACTCCTGTGACGGAAGAACCATAACCCCATAACTTTTTTCTTTCATATAGTACTGTTTTTCTTTTGATGCTGTGGCAGGGGATGTCAGTGTTGGAAGGCGTCTAATTTTGTGAAGTGTCAAAACTGACCAGTTTAGTCTCATGCTTCGCTGTAAATCCTCATTTGTGTTTATCCAAAAGAACCCATCAGCTATTATATTAATCTACATATCATGATTAGTAACTCATCGTATTTTAACTGCCATTTTCATACCGTTTGTCTATTGTAACTCAAACTGCATCATCTTATTTTTAAAGAGAAACTTGTGTATCGCACCCCAATTATTCTTTCACGGTGGATATTGCTACAATTTGAGGTGGGTGTAATGCTATTGTTGGAAAACTTGTTGAGGTACATTGGTATTGTTGTAATTTGCTATGCACTGCTCATAACGTTCGAATTTCAATGCTTCCAAGTTTTTTTATTAAGGTCAATCTCATTCCTGTGATTACGATTGAGATAATTCTTAATAAAAGTTGAAGAGAGTAAGTGAATTATATCGTTTTTGTTGCGTATATTTTTCCAATGGCTCTGCAACTACAACATTAACACACTGAACCTTTCCAACTCTCGCTGGCAGAAGATGTAAACATTTTCAGATTTCTTGTTATGCGTTAAAGTGCATTGATTGCCTTGTTTTTTGCTAACTGTGGAATTAACTTTCGATGGAATGTTTTCAGTCATTTGGGCTCTCCTGCTGACCGATAACCTGTCTTCGAAATGATGAACTACGATTACCAGAAGAGATTGCTTAGACAGCAAAATAACTCTGCAATTCCCAGTGCCAACACATCGGTTTTCACCAATGCCGAAAATGTAAGAAGTTAATGTGCAACAAAATGTAATGTTTAGCAGTTGTTATGTGTTACTTGATATCATCTTGCCTGATGTATTGATTTCTTACTTTTGTAATGTATAGAGGAGAATATGTTTCCTAGATATTGTTTTTAGTAATGCCAATTGGTTATTGTCTATCGTTTAAGAGATTATTTGTAATCGGTAATTATAATTGGTTATGGAATATCTTGCAGGCTCCTGCCTTTCCTCAATTACTCAACGTCTGCTCTCCAAAAAAGGAAAGATATAGTGACCGTTTCATTCCATTTAGAACCGGAAACAATTGGGTTACAAAGTTTGCCATGATATCGGTGAGTCTATCGCACATGAAGCAATGTTAAATTGCATTCATTGTCTGTTTTTATCTCTTGCATTCACTGTCTGTTCGTTGCTATCGGGAATCCAAGGGAGAAATAGAGTTTAATTCCACAAAGTTCTACTTGTGTTACTTATGTACATGGTTTTTTCTGGTGTTTGATTTTATTGTTGCTTATAACTAAGCTGGTTACTTATAGTACTTATATGGTTATTTGGATCAACCAGTCATTGCATCAAGTGCAAGGTTAATTTTAAAGAATTTCTTTTAAGGCTTAAACACCCATTTTTAAATCACTACAACATTACTTCAGTGTTTATTTTGATTTTTTGTTATTTGAATTGCGTCAATTTCAATAACAACAAAGTTTATTGTGTTCCCATTGGACATTGTATGCATTGGACTTCAGGCACATATGTGTTCATGTGTAATTATTGACGAGCACTGATGGTTATCTTCAGCCCCATTCAGTTTCTAATTAGGCAGTTTCAACTCATTTGATGTTAACAAAATAAGTATTCTTTGTTGTACCTATTTATGTCCATTCTCATCTTGCATCTGTTTGAAACTGTGCCTTACATTCTTGTAAATAAGTTACTTCAGGATTTTTTTGTGTGATTTATCACAAGGTTCCTTCCACAAGAGTGTTGTGTGGTTAGTGTCTCAGCACTCAGTCTCCTCAGGCTTTCATGTCTTGTGTGCTGTCTCCAGTGTCTTATTTGTTTTCTTCGGTCCAATCATTCTGCAAGTTTTCATTTTTAACTTATTCCTTTGAAATTCAACTTCATTTTTTTTAAATATCTTCAAAAAAGCTCACATAGAAGAGATGGTTTAGTATTTGGGTGTGATAAGTGCTGATGCACTTTGAGAGTACAATTGTTCCAATTTCCTTATATTACTGATTTGACTCCTCCTTCTGCTAAACGTGAAAAATCATGTTAATATTGAATGGGAAGAGGTCTGCTTTGTTTTTTGCTTTGTGGGTACTAGGTATATGGTCCCCATCAAAAATCTTTGCTGAAATTTTTAGAACATTAATTTGGTACATCAGTCAATCAACAGTAATGCCGATGAATTGGTCCAAAGACAGGGTTTATAGGAACCTGGAAAACCTGGAAAAGTCAGGGAAAATGAAAACGGCCATGGAAATCCTGGAAAAGTCAGGGAATTTAACGTGTGGTCAGGGAAAAATTGCAAAACGTTCAAATTTTGGAATTTATCATCTGAAAATGCCAAGAGATCAAAAACCGCACATAGGAGTGGAGGGTGGGGTGAAGGAGGGGACGACTGGCCTCAGGCTGGCTTCACTGTGGAGTCAGCCCTATTGGATCATTCCACCGTTACGTGCGGGACATTTGTACTAATTTTTACAACTTTTAAATATTATTTTCTGCCCCTAATATTTTTTGTTTTTTATTGAAACAATTATTAATTGTTAGGTGTAGGCCTAAACTATTTTTCAAGCTATAGTTTTGGCCTTAACCCTTTGTTATAACTGTTGCAAGAAAAAAAAAGTGCCTGTTACGTACGGGACAAGCTGGGTCAACCACTTGTTTGGCTCATGTTATGAAAAATGGTATTTCTGCTCAATTAGAATTTTCGTAATGCTGTGATATTTTTTTTCATATACCTTAAAAAGGATGCTTCAAGTACATATGTTTAACATTATCAACAAAACATTTTCAACTAAGTTACAATTTTTTTACCTTTTGTTACGTACGGGACAAGGGTGTTACGTATGGGACATCGTACACTTCAGGTTAAAAGTAATTAAAAATAAACAGTTAACATGGTAAAAAAAACACATTTATCAAAAAAGGTTATTAAGCAAATTACAATAGAAGAAGAGAGTATGTTTACAAGCATTATTCTCTTGATCATTTAACTTGTCTTAGCTTAGCTTAATTATAATACAATTGAGTTATCAAAATATTATACAACTACTAAAATATTGGCCCATGGTGTTAATATAAAAGACAACTAGAAAGATATCAGAGTTCATATTTTAACATCTTCAAGGTTAAATTTATATAGTCCTATGTTGTTGACCACTGTAGGAGGAGAAATAACTTTAATCACCTCTGTCTCTTTATTGTATACAATACAATCATGTGGAATTGGCCATTTATAATGCCCTGGAGGACCTGTGGGTACCATGACTGTAACTTTCAATTGCTTCTCTGAGACAATTTCTGTGATTTCTCCTGGAAATAAATCACCATTATATTGCACTAGAACCCACTGACCTTCTCTAAATTCTGCCTTCACTTCAACAAATGGGTCTAGATTCAAGTTGATATCTTTAGCGTGTTTCTGTCCTGAAAAACTTTTATTTGCGTAAGATATCACGTGAAAGCTAAGGATACCTGGTACTGCTTGAACTTTGTCCCAAGGCTTTACTTTGGTGATGGTATCATTTATAAAATCTTCTCCAGCATAATATACCTGGGTCTTTGAACAAACTTTTGAAGCAACTGCTGCAAAGTCCTTGGCAGATTGAATAGAGCAGCCTTCTCCCTGTGCCATCATTTTCATCCTCACTAGCCTCTTGACATTTCCACCAACACCATCCACAATACCTTTGCCATGAGATGTTGCAAAATACTTCCATGTGAAGTCTCTATTAAATTTCTCTGACAAAACTTGAAGGGTTCTTACCATAAACTTGTTTTTAAATTCAGAGGAGGGACCATCGCTCCAAATCACTTCCTCAAAAGTCATTACTGTATTGGATCTTTAAAGATTTTAGTTTTAAAATAAAATTTTCATGAATTTTGCACTTGCACTGTTCAGAAGGAGTTTGCTTCAGGAGGAGGACATTTTTAGGCCTTAAGCAGCAAAACTTTGAAAACCCAATTTTAATGTCCTTGTGGAGTTCTTTAAATACATAATAGGCTTTTTTTCGAAACATGGTAATAAAATGTTTTTGCAGCTTTATTTTTTTACCATCTTTCCAAATAGTGATAACATTTTTCATGCCTGGACATGTATAGACAATGTCGGGGCGAAAATAAAAATCTGTCACAATTTTGTAATCTTCTTTCTCTTGCTTTTCATCTAATTTTGTTTCCATTTCATCAGAATGATCCAAATTCAAGCGTTTCACTAGTCCTTGGACGACAGCCTTCTTTTTTCGGGGAGACTTTGGAAGTGCTCGAACAGTTTTTAAGACTGCTTTACATAAGGTCTGTTTGCAGCTGTAGGGCGAGGGACCTGAATTGCATTCAGGAGAACTGACCTGAGCTGGATTTTTTAGCTTAAGTTTGGCTGCTCTTTGCTGTCGCTTTCTGTCCCTTTCATACTTTTTCTTTTCTTCTTTTTCTTTGTCAGTAATATTTTCTCTTTGTTTTTTTCTAAATTCATTAATCCTCTTCCTTTATTTTTCTAAGTACCCATCACGATCATTTGCTTTGAGTCTATCACGCATTTTCTTTATTCTAGCAGCACCAGTTGACTTAGGTTTTTCACTTGTTCTTCTGTTTACTACAATGTATCCTTTCAACCACAGCATCTACTCCTCTGCTATTTTGTAATCTTATGACATAAACCTAATTCCTGGCCCTTCTACCAACCAATGCATCATGCCACACCCCCCAACCTCGCCTAAAAATTCATGAGTGCCCTGAGCACAATTTTTAGTTTTAATTGCAATAGACCTAGACTTTTCTGGCCTAAATATACATATGGCTTCATTTTCTCTTTTAGAGTTAAATATTATCACCATTTAGTAATGAAATGACATATTCAATTCGTTTTTATGTGTATTGCACATTATTTTGTGTAATGTCCCGTACGTAACGTTACGTACGGGACACAAAAAAATTGAACATTAGGGTATGTTTACATTTAATTAGTTTTTTTACAACATTATAAGCATTTAGTTTTACACAAAAGCTGGACAGAAAATCATATTTAAAGTAGCTGTCTGTCAAGAAACTTGCTGAAAAAAGAAATTTATCTATTTTATGTTACGTACGGGACAATGAAACAATGTATTTTTAAACACTATGTTTTATCATTATATAAATGCAAACTAAATATAACTTGGTGATAGAAACTCTTATTTGGTACTATATTTTGATATTACAATAACAAAGACAAATTCAAATAGTATTTACTTAAGCTTTGGTATGGCAACACAACCCATGAAAACAGTAAATTTTGAACAGCTGATGAAGAGACAACTTTGACCCAAGGTTACCTACACATTAAAACATAGTTGACTGAAATTCTTAGTAAATACTCTTAATATAGTGTTATAAGAAGACAATCATGACATAATAAATTAAATTTTTTAAAAAATATTTTTTTCCAAAAGTTACCTATTTTCATGGAATGGCCCTATTCTGGTTCTTTCTGGCTGTAGCCTGCACAATTTGGTGAAAAGATTGGCGAAAGGTGTGCGCATCTCATTTTCATTCACTGGCGATTTTGCCAGGAATGCTTTGCTTTGTCCCTCTGGTGACAGAAAAGTTATTCTCAGTCAAATTTGATTTCACTTAGCCAAATTTGTAGAAGGATGTGAGGAAGAAAAAAATCAAGATTGATTCAAAGAGCTACTTTAACATGACATCAGGTTTGAAGGAAAAGCCAGGTTAGCCCTCTTTGCATATATTTTTCTGATTAAAACCCTTTCTGAAGGCATATCAATGTAAGTAATCATAATTTTTATTTTGTGGACTTAAAGTTGTTGATCTCTTATTACTGGAAGTTCATATGATCAATATGAAAATAAACCTACAATTTTTCATAAGTTTAGACTTCTCTGCTTCCTCACTACCACTTTTATCTCTATAAATGACCGAAATATTGGAGTTTTCAGGCACTCAAAAGTCAGGGAAAATCACTAATAATGGTCTGGAAATCCTGGAAAAGTCAGGGCAAATGAAAATGAAAACCCCTATAAACCCTGAAAGAGATAAAATGATGTTTTTCACTTCAGTTAATAATAAGTTAGCAAGAGTAAAAACTATGTTCATGAGGCAGCTATAGGTACATGCAACAGTTTATTACATACTCAAGTAATACAGACTACTTATATAGCCGGCACAGAGATACAAAGAAAAAGTACAAATACAATACTACAACACTCCTACTGAATTTCTCATAACGTGATTAATGAAAGATACACATACCTACTTTTCAATTAAATGTAATGAAGCAGAAATTTCCTTCTATTGTCTCTTTGGAAGGCGTTTAGTTAGAATATCTGCCTTTTGCAATGTAAATGAAATATGCTTTACGTCAATAATTCTTTCACATAAAGGTCACGGATAAAATTGTACTTTACTTCTACATGTTTCAATCTTTTATGTTGCCACTTGTTCAATGATGCAATACAGGAATGATTGTCCTCAAACAAAGTTACAGCCTCATTAATTTCTATATCAAAGTCACTTAATAAACCCTTTAACCACACAAGCTTAGTCAAGGCTTGGCTGAGCACAACATATTCTGCTTTGGTTGAGGATGAAGCTACTGTCATTTGCTTTTTGGTATTCCATGAGACAAGGCAGCCAAAAACTTCAAATAAGTAACCAGAAGTGGACTTCCGGTCCAAACCATTTGCCCAGTTTGAATCTGCATAGCCAACTAGAGGTATGGTAGGTTGCTTTGGAAAGTGAAGGCAGAGATCTAGTACCTTTAATATAGCGTAGGACTCTTTTCAGACCCAACCACTGCTTCTCTGTTGCATTGCTTTGCTAGTGACTATGATAGCGACTACAGCAACATTTAGATCTGGAAGGGTTGCAAGAGAAATGTACATCAGGCATCTAACTAATTCTAGATAAGGCTTTGAGATTATAATACACTCTCCTTTATTTACCTTAGTATCTGAATTAATTTCTATTTGAGTACCAATGGGATTACAATTTTCCATTCCAAATGTTTTCAAGAGGTTTCTCAAGTACAATCCATGGTCTTGAGTCATTCCATCCTTTGAATGATTAATGTTTATACCCAGGAAATATGCCGCACATAGTTGATATTTTAAATTTGGACATTAATTGAGTTTTTGTAGTTGGGAAACATCATTCCCTGCAATTATTATATCATCAACATATACCTACCAAGATTTACACAGCCTTTGAATTATTCATAAATGTATACCTAAAGACATCTGTCTGGGTAAAGTCCAGTTGGTTTACAAACTTGTCAAAGCAAGCATTCCATGCCCTTGGAGATTGTTTCAACCCATAAAGACACACATTAAGTTTACATACTATCTTATTATTGTCAGATTTAACTAACATTCCGGATGGAATTTGCATATAAATGTCTTCTGATGAATTGCCATGAAGGAAGGCATTTTTTTATCCATTTGTTCAGCTACAAATTCATAGTCATTGATTATGCTAATAAAGTCCTTGCTGTTGTAGGATGAGCTACTGGAGCATGTGTTTCGGAATGATCTTTGCCTACATCCCCTTACCACCAGTCTGGCTTTATGTCTAGTAACATCACCTGCTTCATTTTGCTTTATTCTGAATACCCACTTACAACTAAGAGCTATTTTTCCTGTTGGTAGATTTACCAATGTCCGAGTATAATTCTCACAAAGTGCACTTAACTCCTCATTTACAGCATCATACCAATAATTTTTATCATCTCCTAGGTCAATCGTATGTCTGAGGCACATAATTCAAAATTGATTCAAGCACATTTACATTTAGTGCATACACAGAATAATTATTCATAATATAATTGTCGTGCCACTTGGGTTTTTGTTTAGTTCGCAAAGATCTGCAGTGACCCTCAGGAAATATTCCTCCTCCTTCACCATTGGAGCCCCTTTTTTCACCTACATTAAATATGTCATCAGACTCATCCTCTGCATTATTTTTAGGTTCACAATTATAGTACATGTCTTTTATAAATCTACTTTCATCGAATATCACATCTCTACCAATTATAATTTTCTGCTCCTCCTGAATCCAGTCTGTAACCATTTGCACAATACCTACCATAAAGCATTGTTTGGTACGAGAATCAAACTTTCCTTTCACTATTTCCTTAGGAATTTTTAGATAGGCTTGACTTCCAAACACTCTTAATTTTTGCAAATTTGGTTTGTTTCGTTCCATATTTCAGCAGGAACACTTGTTTTGTAGAGTTACTGTAGGACTCCTAGTTGCTATGTATGCAGCTGTTAATATTGCCTCTCCCCGTAATCTCTTTGGCAATCAAAGGCTAATAATATGCAGCAGGCCTTTTCCACTAATGTTCTATTCATTCTTTCAGCAACCCCATTCTGTTGAGGAGTGTAGCTTATTGTAAGTTCGAACTTAATTCCATGGTTCTCAAATTGATTTTGCATGCCTTGGGAAATATATTATCTTCCACTGTTGCACCGGAATCTGATAATTTTACAATTAAAATGTGCAGTAGCAATGGCCTCATATTTTTAAAAGAACGAAACACTTCTGACTTGGACTGAAGAAGGTACAACTGAAAAATGAGAGTAATAATCTATGAAAGTTAACATGTATTTCTTTCCATCATATGGAGATGGATTTATTGGCCCTGTGAGATCACTGTGTATCAGTTGAAGGTGTTTAGTAGCTCTTACTCTTTGTTGATTATGAGGTAACTTGCTTTGTTTTCCTAACATACAAAATTTACATGGTTTACATTTCTGTGGCATTTCTTTTGCATTGAGTTCTATCCCATCTTCAAGCCTTGTAAGTTTTTCTAGCCCATTACTACATATGTGCCCCATTCTATTGTGCCACAATTCCGCATTGTCTATTGCTGCACAGGCACTACCACCCAATTTAGGTATTTATAACTTCTACCTTGTACAATGCCTCATTCCTATGAGTGACTTGCACATTCCCTTTCCAAATTGTAGCCTTGCCATTTCTATAACAATGACAAACCCTTTCATTTCTAACTTCCTCACTGATAACAAGTTTATTTCTAGTTCTGATACGTACAGGACATCATTAATAGTGATGGAATTGACTCTGCTCCTTATCAAAGTATATATTTTAACGTCGCCTATTTTGGTTGCATACATTACTTTCCCTGCCTTTGCTGCTTTCATGGGTCTAGGCTTTTCAAGGTCCACCTCATTTTCAAGAATAGCATCATTATTAGTCTAATGCCCTGATGCTCCAGAATCCAAATACCAGCAGAATTTATTGTACTCACTGCACAAAAGGTTATCTCCGGCTCTTCTTCAGTTTCTGACTCAGCTCAGTGCACCCCATGACCCACCACTTTAGGAAGTTTCTTGCATTCCCACTTTTTATGGCCTAACTCACCACAGTTGTGGCATCGGAAGGGGAAACTCCTTCCTCTCCCGAAAGCACATTCATTTCCTCTCCTGAAGTTCTGACGTTCACTCCCTCTCAGATGACTGGCAAACGCAGTTGGTTCTGAAGGCCTCCCTTTGGTTGAGTTGTCTTGCTTCATGCAAAAGACGACTCTTCGTGAAGGACAGGGACAGATTTTCTTCGGGCATCGTCTCTATCGCTGTCACTACCATTCGATACTCGTCAGGCATTGTCAATATGTGGTGACAGACTACGTTGATTCCTTCCAGCTTATCACCAGCCACCTTTAACTCGTGTACCTTCCTGTCAAATTTCACAAAATGAGATTCCGTTGTGTCTACTGCTGGATCAAACCTTATAGTCAATAATTCTCTCGATACTCTCAACCGGCTTGCTACCATCCGATGCTGAAACGTGCTCTCCAATTTATGCCAAATGTCGTGAGCAGTTTCTTTTCCTTGTGCATACTCAAGGTGGCTGTCAGCTAAAAACCGTACAATTTGACCTTTAGCCTTTTTATCTCAGAGTTTCCTCTGGTGTTTGCTGCATCGATTGCTGCTCTTTCTTCTACAGTCGCTCTGGCAGTAACGGCTTGCTGTGTTAACCTTTCTTCAATGCAGTCAAGCAACTCTTTTTTGTCTAGCAAAGTTTCTCTGTGAAACAGCCAACCGTCTGTATGGTCAAATGGTCAAATTTGTATGGTCAAACATGAGATTCCGCTTAAGTGGGAATGCAAGAAACTTCCTAGAAGCAGTATCTTTTCCTCTGTCAAGGTGTATTCCTTTTAGATGAACTTCCACTAAACTATTGACTACAATCTGGGCCCATAACCTTTTAATGAGGCAGCAATCCATGCAACAGTTTATTACTTACTCAATAGATCGCAGACTACTTATATAGCCGGCACAGAGATACAAAAAAGGGAATATAGCTTTTTCCAAACAAAGAGCATCAAAAGAAATTGCTGTACAATAATACAATATTACAACAAAGTGTGAGGAAAAATTTCACATTTATGAGTTCAGAAAAAATCTAAAGCCATTTAGAATCTATTCTGGGGCCGTATTCTGTAACTTGGGTGATGTCTATCACCGGTGATTGACATCACCGAAAAACTTCACCCGTCCTTGACGTTTCCGATTCTGTAACTGGGTGGTGAAGTTTCTTCACCCGGTGATGAGGGTGTTATGAAAAATTGCGCCGTCTAGTTCTGGCAAAATTAGATTAGCCAATAAAGAGAGCCAGTTGTATCACATGACCGCAAGGCAGGCAAGTAATGTGCAAATTAAATGCTTGTAGTCACGATCATGTATGTTCATGCTTGTAGTAATGGTTTCTCGAGTAATGATATGTTTGATAATATTTATTATGATGTTCTAATAACCCGGCTAGGTGATTATTAACAGTAGGATTAATATTACGAAGTGAACAATAGATTACTTTGTTTTATTGAACATCAACAAAAACAATTGCACCATATTCTATCGTGATACGTGAATAAACCACGGTGAATGTGATTAATTTTTCAGTTTCCTATTTTCAACTTCCACAATATCAATCATGAACAGAGTAAATGGTGTTTTTCACTTGTTTGCGAAGACTCAAATGTACACAACAACACTGTCATTCGCGTAATAAATAGGTATATCATCATCTTACAAGTCGATAGAAAGGGAGCTGCGAAAAACAAACGTAAATATATAACGAGCAACCAAAAAATTTCTTAATTGCTCAAATTGTTTGTGTTCAAATATTGCCCAAATACTCTGAATCTAATCTTGTTTGTGTACGTATAGTATCTTGGAAATGTGATTGTTGGCTTGGTTAACCGAACTTGAATACAGTGTATCAGAACCATATAGACGTGTGTTATTCCTCGATCGTAAAATCGTAACCAATATATTTGCAATAATTTAAACAAACATGATTACTCGTCGAAGTGAAATTAATTGGTTCTATTTCGATGTATACAATTATGTATTTTGGTGTCCATATAATCTTATTACTTTACTCGTACAAGCAATTTTGACTTTTCTAAGTAAATTAGAGATGTTTTTATTGCTCTGCCATTGTTTTAGCAATTTTATAAATATTTATTTCAATGCTTGTATGAATGTCTTTTTGCCCCTGAAATTTTGGATGTTATGCAAAATTTGGGATAGGTTAACACAGGTCGTTTCTTACTTACGTCAAAACACATTAATTTAGAGTTGTATGACAGTAAATATACCATTTTAATTATTGTTATTAAATGCATGTGTTATTTTTTTCGTTTAAATTGCGTCAGAGTCCCTACATTAACGTTATTAATGAACGCACGATGTTTGTTTCTCGCTAACATGATGGCGGACCCTCAATATATTTACGGGGTGATGAGATAAGGGCGGCTATTGAGGAGGTGATGTGATATCACCCTGTTTGGGGTGAAGAACATCACCTCGTCGCGTTACAGAATCGGAAGAGCGGTGATAGGTGATGTTCATCACCGGTGAAGGCTCATCACCGGTGATGACGAGTTACAGAATACGGCCCCTGAAGGACTCAGCCTTGATATGACTGTGGTTTGTTTTCATTTAAGTACATTGTTTTCAAAGGTTAACCAATTCATTTTTGCTGTAACATCTAAATATCAGGAGTTAACTTTGGATAATCTGCAGGACATCCATACGTGGTGCAGCTATACATATGTTGGAAAGCAAATTCATTCTGCTGGTCCACTGGGGGGCAGGGTGGTGAGAAATAGTTTTGCTGTCTGAGAGCACCCTAAGCAAACTGCGGTGTAGTTCCACAATTACTTTTCTTTTGTTAGAATATTGGTGAGAATAGGGTCCATCAAAGGGAGTACAGGGGACAGAAATGATACACTAAGGGTCCAGACCTGTCTCCTCACTTTTATTCCAAACACTATCCCTTCACGTGGCCGACTGCCCGCCAAGTGCCAAGCATCATTCTCTTCCCTTGACCATCCTCGTATCATCGTGACCTTGCAGAGGATTCCTTTGGATGGCCTTATGGTTACTTCTGGAACATCTGCATTGCAGACCCTGCAGGACGGTCAGATAAAGAGAGAGAGAGAGCAGTCACTGGTAGCAGGAAGAATTTGAGGAAGAGAGTGGGTGTGTCCCTCTCTTACACTTCGTATGCACCGCTGTCAGAGAAAAGCTAGCAGAAAAGCCAAAAGTAGGAGAAATTTTGTCATCTGACTGCTTAACTCGTGAACCACTAAGAGCTGCCAAGACATTTTCCAGAAAGGAAGGGATGAAAATTTAAAAATGCAACCTCATATGACAAAAATTTGAGAATATTGGGAGTTGATACCTTGGACAAACTTCCAAGTAGTTCTACAACAAAGTGTAGAAGTATTGGTAGGGTTTTTTCTGATGCTTTAAATGTGGGTGTCCTCATGAATGCTTGTGTGCAGGGAATACAGCAAAATGAATACATGGGAAGGGGTCAGAAAGTCCCTTGGAATTCCTATGTGATGTAGCAATGAGTCTCGTGAACTTACCCTGCAAATTGGCCAGGGCCTATGATAAACCCTTGTAGATGTATTGTTTGAAGAAAAAAACCCAACTATTGCTTTGAGTGTGATAAAAAATGAACATTCGCTCTATTCCAATGTATGATCACCTAGTGATGCCCAAATTTGGTGGTTATTTTCCATGCTGTCATCATGTAAATGTAATGGTATATTTCATCCAATGTTCCCATATGGGAACATGCTAAAAAACATTTAACAAATATTGTGTTTATACATACTAAATTTCTTCAGAATATATCTTTATTAGATTCATATTGAAACAATCACTCTGTATAAATCAACGTTTATTTATTGAAAACCGGCCCAGGTTTCGGGCAACTCAGTGCAAATCAAAGTACAGATTTGTGGGGTGACTGACTATATGTATGTTATAGGGTGGGAGGGGGAAGAGAAGTGAGGATGGGTTTTGATACATAGGGCAAACTTCCAAGTAGTTATGTTACTATATTTGTTTAAATATAGTAAGATAACTACTTGTATTCTACTTTTTTCTTGCATTAAAATCATGTCGAATCATCAAGTCACATACTCATTTACAAGGGTGGGGGTGAGGATGGAGGAGGGGGGGTGTAGAGGTAATACAGGGGAATTGATACAGGGGATTGTGGGAAGGGGACATGTTTCAATCAATGGATTTATAGTAGTGATGGCCGGATCGGATCCAAAGATCCGTGGATCTTTCATTTTAGCGGCTTAGCAATTGACTCGACCAGTGAATGGAATGTAGGTGCGGTAGATATTGACAAGAAGAGGATATGTAACTCAGGTCACAAAATTAGAAGAAAATGTTCCCATGCAGCTAGAAGCAAAATAAAAAAATATGACTATTTTCTCTATTAACCCAGTATCGCGAGAAAAAAAAACGTAGGATGTCACGTGGGTAGCCAACATTCGCCTAGATCAGGCAGACAACGAGAGCTCGTGTACTGCACGAAGTTTGATCCCTATTGCAGTTTAATTTTTTCTTTCAGTCATTGTATCGAAAATTTTATCATCTTCAATTTCAAACCATTACATCTGAGTACTCACTTTATTATACTTTTGTTGTTTAAATTAATGTACAAATGTACCACTCATGAATTAAAGTTGGTCGGGTCGGGTCCAAAGATCCTTGGGCCTTCAATTCATTCACTACTGAAATCATATCCGAAGACAGTATAAATTCAGATCTGGATCGGAGATTTTAAAATTTCGCGGCTTAGTGATCGATTCGCCCCGTGAATGGAATGTAGGTATGGTAGATACTGACAAGGAGAGGTTGTGTAGCTTGGGTCACGAAATGAGAAGATGTTTTTTTCTGTGTCACTAAAACAAAATAAAAAAATACTCCTCTAGACTTTTTTCTCCATAGGCCTGGATGCGCGAGAAAAAAAAAGCCGAGGTCACCTATATTCGCCAGATTCCTGTGAACCTATGATAGCGTAGTTGTTAAAAATGAGGGCTAGTGTACTGCTGGTCACAAGTTCAATCCTTAACACTGCCTAGAAATACAGACCATGCTGTATTCCGTGGGTAATGTAAGTAGGCAGTTAAAAAAAGTAGATTATCAGAAATTTCATGTCAAGTTATAAGAAAAAATAATAAAATTTGGTGCAATATGGTAAAAATTTTTTATTACAGAATTAAATCGTGGAATCATTACGTTAACTTTACAATGTATTTTTGAGTGAAGCCTTTGTAAATTTAGTTTAAGCGATAGAAGTACAAAAAAGTCAGTATCCACACACAATGATTAAAAATGAAGGATGATAAAGTTTTTGATTCAATGGCTGAAAGAAAAATTTTAAACAGTGGAACTTCATTACCTGCAGTCCACTACCCCTCTCTGCTATTGTCTGCTTACCCGAGTTTAGAGAATGCAGGCTCCCCACATGTCATTCTACTTTTTTCTTGCAAACCCAATGGAGAAAAAAATCTGTGACATTTTTTAAATTTTGCTTCTAGTAGCATGAAAAAAAGGCTATCTCATTTCAAGATCAGAGTTACACAACCTCTCCTTAGGAGTATAAAATTCTCAAATTTCATTTTAAAGGTTATTATTAATAAGACATTGCAAAATTGCTAGTTTAGAGTTATTCTATAATAATTTTTTTGTCTTAAAAATGGAATCCCCAGATATTCCATAAATGGGATCTCTTGGCCGCATTAAAAATTTTTTTGTGTCTAAAAAAGAATTTGAAAGCATTCAAGGATTTGATTAATAATTGCAAAGTAATTCCTTTATTAATGAAAATGAACTTATAATGTTTCTTTTAACTGCACTCTAAAGAATACATTAGAAAAGAAATGAAATTTAGAATCGAGTATCTGAAACTACGGATCCGAAACCAAGATAAAGATCCGAAACCCAGACAAGGATCCGGATCCGACAAAAAATCTGTATCCGTCCATCATTAATTTATAGTGTACGAATGGAATAGGCAGATGTAGGATATCAAGTGCCAGGGATGCTTCTGCCCTGGTACTTGAAAGAGACCTTTCCCTGTGTGCGCCTTGATTTCCCGAGGCTTGAGGTGGACACTCTGTTATTCTCGTTCTGCATCAGTTTCTTCCTCTGTTCACCCTCTTAAGGTCTGTCTCGAGAGCAAAGAAATGTCTCTTTTTGGTCAAGTTATTTTCAGCCATCAATGAGTAGTAGTAGCTGTACATACTATGTAGTAATGCAGGGTAGGCAACGGAGACCTACAATTTAGGATAGGTGGGTAATTGGCCTTACATAGGTTTTTCACAGGGGATGGGAGAAGAGAGGAGAGAAAGCCGGCATCTCTTGATGGAAGGTGCCAAGAGGTCCATCATTTTTAAATCTTATCCAACAGATGGGAGTACTGAACTTGACATGCTCTCTACATAGCTCCCAATTAGTAATCAGAGTGACGATGAAGTCTAACCTCCACCATTGCTGGGATTTGAACCCAGGCCCCTGGGAAGGGAGAGTAGTACTCTAGACACTATACTAACCTATTTTCTGCCATTAATGCGTCTGATATCATTGGTTAAAGGATGACCACCACCATAGCTATTTAACCACAGGATGCAATATTTGGTATTTTGTGTATATCTGGTATGTATTGGTTGAGTTGACATGCCGCCCATGGTTTGCACACAGGTTCTCTCCAATCAATGTTTGATTTCTCTGCTGAAGGGTGCTCTAATGGCATGATGCAAAGGAACAATTGAATCTCAAGCTAAAATTAGTTGTATTAACTATGGCATGTTTGAATATTTTACTTCATTTTGAATTTCTACCCTATTTCTCACATGTATATTTAAGGCATTAAGTAAAGCTTTTATTGTTGGAACTTAAATGCCCCAAAATGTACCCATATTTGATGTCATATAAATCACACCTTTTTTTCCAAAATAATGGTATAAAAAATGCACCGCATCTTATGTGTGAAGGTTCGAACTCCATTGGTTAAAGTTATAATGAGTTTGTTAATGCTTGGGAGCCATGCTTTTTCGGTGGACTGTTAAAATTTTTTTTCTTGTGTATGCTCTACCGAAATGAAAGTGCATCTTATCTCTTATATGCCATCAAATTCGGTATTGTTATCGGAAACCGTGAAAAAATAACAGAATCTCAGGCTTAAATGTATTTTTTATGTCAAGTTTAGCTCTGATTGCTGCAATCTAGTTAGTTTTTCAGAAGTGTGTAATTATATATAGTATAGCACATGGTTTTTGTTAGCTGTTTTAATGGAAATTATTTTTAGATTTTAAGTAATGGATATAAATGCTTCTTACAGGATGGCCAACGGGGAAGTGGCCCAGCAAAAAAGGCAAGGGACAATGGTGAAGGTGGGCGTGATGGTCTAACGTACTCCTGCCTTTTAAAAAATGAACTTCTTGGAGCAGGTATTGAGGATGTGAAAGGCCAAAGCGATGAAAGGCGAGCCCTCTCTCCAACCGAGGGGAAAAATCTCTTTCAGGTAATGTGGCCCTTGACGAAAAGTGTTCTGCTACCTTCATTTTAATTGCTGGTTATTTTATGATTATTACAATTCATTCCTAAATAAATATTGTGTTTGTTGAAATTGTGGCAAAAATACCTGTGGTGCTAATTTCAGTTTTATTGCATAGTGAAATGGCAGAAAGTCGAATGAGCCAAAATAGAGTGTGTCTGGTCCTTACAGTGTTTCACAGGGGTCACTGTGGTATCATTTTGGTTAGGCTTCTGTTATATTTCAGGTTTTCCAGTATATAGCCAAAGTAATTAATAAAAACTTCACATAATCTATTTTACTAAGAAGGGAATTATAGGAGTAAGAGTTAAAGGCTAGTTTATAAATTTTAAAAATACATCAGAAGCTCTCTATAATCAGAGCTCTCAGGACCTGAAAAAAATCACTCTCTCTATGGAACTGTTGTTCTTACCAAAGATTGTTAATAAAATTGATATTTTCATACGATTCAGTGACCCATTGTTAATAAAATTGATATTTTCATACAATTCTGTGACCCATGGTTGTATTTATTTTCAATGATATTAAATTTTATGGATGAATTTCCATATAGAAAAAATCCACATCGACCAGGATTCGAACCTGGACCCCCTGATATCCAGCCAGGTACTGTAACAGTTAAGTTACCGAGGCTTCCTTCTCCCGTGTGGAACTTAAAGGATGGCTGGCCAATAACATCTTGTCCATTAAGGACTCCACAGAGTTCCAAAAGAAGGAATCCTCGGTACCTTAACTGTTGCAGTACCTGGCTGGAAATCGGGGGTCCAGATTCGAATCTAGTTGAGGTGGATTTTTTTCCTTATAGAAATTCATCAACAGTAGAACTCCGCTAATCTGCCACCAACGGGACCAAGAACATGGTCAGAGTGCAAAAAAGGTCGGATAATCAGAGGTACACATCTATTTACATAAAAATGTGATACAAAACCGATACCTCGATACCAGTGGCCGATGCTGATAGTATTATATGCAGATACCTTACTTATTTTTCTAAAAAAATTTATTAAATTTGATTTAATACTCCTAATATGTTACAATGTCATTTTTCCTTTAATTTAGGCTAAAAAGTCTGTGATAAGGAGGTGTCTTTGGGGGTCACCTCAAGGTGTTTGATAATTTCATGCATCAGTATATATAAAAAGAGTGATTTCTCTTTCAGTTCTCATCTCCAAGCAAATTTGATGACTCGTACACCTCCCTCTTGTCTTCATCTCTCTCTCCTGTCAGTGGTAAAAGCCAAAAGCTTTTGCGATCACCTCGGAAAGCTACTAGAAAAATTTCCAGGATTCCCTTTAAGGTATTACATGACTGCAAGTTGGTTTGAAGTGATTGATAGTGGATAGCTATTTTCTTGTCAAATACATAATATATTTTTTTGGCATCTAATTTTTTCTTATGCCTGTGTGGTTATTTCAAAGTAAAGTAATTTCCTAATTGAATTAGTTTTAATTATTCCATAATTCAGGAAGAGTAAGTTGCAGTAGTGTGTTTTCTGATTAAATCTATATTTTTGCTTATGGTGGAGATTCTGGTAACATTTATTTTGACTGCATTACAGGTTTTAGATGCACCAGAGCTTCAGGATGATTTTTATTTAAATCTGGTTGATTGGTCATCTCAAAATGTCCTAAGTGTTGGACTTGGAAGCTGTGTATATTTGTGGTCGGCTTGCACAAGTCAGGTGACAAGATTATGTGATCTCTCCCAGGATGGGAATTCTGTCACATCTGTTTCATGGAATGAGAGAGTGAGTACAAGGCACATGTATCATTATCTTGATTTCTCAGTTACCAATGGATAGAAACCAGTGGAAATTTATCACCCCTGAGTTGTGGGGGCCGAAATGAATTGTATTGTGTTTAGATGATATGGTTGGGCCAGGAATGGATCAGCTTCAACAAAATTTATAGGTAGCTACTTTGTTAAAAATAAGACCAGTACTCTGTGGGCTACAAATTGAAAATATTTAGCAGCTACTCTGCGGCTACTCATAAAAATTAGGTGTCGGCTACTTTTCATTTACACTCTCAAATAGTAGAGTTAATACTTCTAAACGAATAGAGAGAAATACTTCTAAACGAATGAGTTTAGTTGAGCTTACCCTGTAGTGTTCAAGAAAACAAATTTAATCTGTTTAATTGAGCCTATTATGTAATATGTAATTGTTTTGGTTTTCTATCACAAGTTCTAATGCCACAAAATGAAGGTAGTGGAACAGCTTCCATCAGACCTGATGGTATCTGGACAACAATATCCCATGGCATCTAATCACAATGCACAAGCAAGTGGGATAGATTGTTACCACACTTGATTTCTAGATTGCACAAAGCAGGATGTCTGTATGGCAGCCTGTTTTGAATTTGTTATGATATCCAATCTCTGCTATCTTTGAAGTTAATCCCTCTTTATGCGATCTCACCATAATGAATTTTGTGTTGTGCCGAGCATTCAATGATTCAGTGTCTTTGCTTTTTCACTCCAATGAGTAGTGCTGGCTATTGTGGTTTTTTGCATATTATTTATATCAGCTTATATAGTCATAAAAATCGTGCCTGAAAATTTATGTGATCCCAAAATTGCTGTCATAAAAATTTGTTACAATAACATTTCTTTTGAAATTAGTGCATGAAAATGTTATTACTCTAGTAAGCAGTGTGAACTAGGTATGCATTCATTATTCCACACCTGTCTCCCATGAATTGCAAGGTTCCTTGGGGTTTTCCTGTATTTGCGTAACGAGGCACTTTTTCAGAACACATCTGTGTTAAATGGGTATTACCTGTATTGTACTTATGGTTTAAATGGGTGACTAGTGTCCCTTCATGCAAATTCGTCAGAAATCTTGCAACTTATTTTATTTTCCTGTGGATCTAGGGTAACTTGGTTGCTGTTGGCACCCACCATGGCTATGTCCAAATTTGGGATGTTGGTGCCAATAAACAAGTCAACAAGTTAATGGGCCATTCAGCACGCGTAGGAGCATTGGCGTGGAATGGAGAAGTAATTTCATCTGGTAGCCGAGACAGGGTTATCATGTTGAGGGATGTTCGAACTCCTTCGCAAGTGGCTGAAAGACGGTTATCAGGACATCGACAAGAAGTAAGTGTACTGCCCTGTTTGCCTTTGAACTGCTTCATTTAGACTTTTGGTGGACACTCACGAGTGTCATTAATGGTGTATCTGTGGGAATGTTTGGTAAGAGCACTCTTGCATCAAATGTGGTGAGTACTAAAAGTCACCTATGTGATTTTAATTATGCTAGAATTAGTCGCCAATTAGCTGATTATAAGGCACACTCTCCAAATCACTTGATTTTTTTAGGATTTTCTAAAAAGAGTATAGCAGTTTTGAAGTAAGAAGGAGAATCGCATTGGCAAAAGAAGCTTTTACTGGTAGGCGCAAACTAATTTCTGGTAGGGGCGTTGGAGTAGGGAGGTAAAGAAAAGACTAGTGAAAAGTTAAATATGGAGCATGGCACTAATATGGGGCGGAAACTGGGGCTTTGCGGAAGGAAGATGAAAATAGACTTAGGGCTTTTGAGATGTAGGTGTGGAGAAGGATGGAGAAAGTAAAGTGGGTCGAAAGGAGGATGAACGATGAGGTGCTAGAGTTGGTAGGAGAAGAAAGAAATTTGATAGATGAAATTAGGAGAAGGCAGAAGGTGGGGATGGAAATGGTTATAAAAGGGAATGGTGTTTTGAAAGAAGTGATCGAGGGAAGAACATTGGGTAAGTGGGGTAGAGGGAGGAGAAAAACAGGTAGCTTGGGTAGAATCATGGGAGGTAGGAGGCATGAGGGGCTGAAGAGGGACATCATGTGAAATTTAGGGAGTGGGAAGAGTTAAATGTCCATTTAGACCTACCTGTCTTCACCGGTGGAAAACCAACAATAATAATAATAATTTATTCACCATCATGTATCATAGTGACTAGTAGGTCTAAGATGAACTACTGAGGATCTCTGACAAACCATTGGTAATCATATGCTGGTAAAGAAATAACAAAATTTCATCACTAATGAGATTTCATCAGTGGATTCACAAGTTATGCTACCAGGATGACAATAATAATATTATTATTGGGGCGAGATTGAAACAAAACTGTCCCCTCTGCCATCTAACCCAAAAATCTCGTTAAAATCAATGAAACATAATTTCTATAGACATTACAGGGTAATAGATGAGCAAGGAAACAATAACCAAATTTTATTGTTCCTTCATGTTGATAACTTGCCTTCCAAGTTGTAACTTAGTCCTTCACCATTTCAGCATTACCATTCAGTGATTCAAAGTGCATAATTTTGTAACTTCTGCTCCAAAAGTCACCTGTCAAGGTCCATTCTCTGCATTTCGTATTCAGCTTCACCTATCCTCCGCTAGTTCGAAGATATTCTATAATATTTTAGTCGAGAGGGCTCTATCATGTTGTGATAGAAGGAAAAGAGCAAAAGCAAAAGGCAACACCTTGGGATAATAATGTGGTGGTTTCCCCTTGCCTTCCACATCACAGCTCTACAGCGGTTGAAGTAATTGTTACCGTGCCTGCAGTGAAAAGAGTGTCACTGCACTGACCACTATGGTCTCCACCTTCACTCATATGAAGAAAACCTGCTGCCCTCCCCTCCAGGTGATGGAATGCACAAATGTTGGTGGCCTCCTGTTGCCAACTCATGGCATCTTCATAGGTTTCTGTATCATTTGAAAGGCCTATCGTATCCAAGAATAGACCAATAGCACCTTAGAATGCTGTCACTTTTTGTCCACAACTTGTTATTTGATGTGTAAGTTCACTTATTTTGCAGCTAACCTCTATGTACCCACCATCTGCAACCTGGTGGATGCACTCAGAAGCTTTAAATTCAGCTTCGATTAAATAATATGGATATATTAAAGAAACCAACTTTGATAAAGGTTCCATTGACTTTTTGAGTTTATAGCTTCATTTATATGTGTTACATTTTTTTAAAACTACTGTAAAATTGGCAAAAATGTATTGGCTAATTAAGCAAAGTTCCTTTGTGTCTTGATAATTATCAAGATATTGGCTGACTAAGGTGGTTTGCACTTCAAAGGTTATTCCTCCCCCTGGTTTACCATATCCCTTGTAATTGAAAGTCTACCTACCATCAAGTGCCAAGGAAATCCCTTTGTAATTCCAGTTAACTTAACCATTTAATGTTTTTCCAGGTTTGTGGTTTGAAGTGGTCCCCTGATAATCAGTGCTTAGCATCTGGAGGGAATGATAACAGATTGTATGTATGGAACCTTCATAATCTAACTCCAGTGCAGACGTACACCGAGCATTTAGCAGCTGTAAAAGGTAACTTACTCTCTTTGTTAAGGATATCAAATTAAGCTTTAAGTTGGGGAGTGAGCAGTTTAACTAAATATTTATTCATGTAGCCATTGCGTGGTCACCCCATCATCATGGTCTTCTTGCAAGTGGTGGAGGCACTGCCGATCGGTGTATTCGTTTCTGGAATACGCTTACGGGACAGCCGATGCAATGTGTTGACACTGGTTCCCAAGTTTGCAACTTAGCGTGGTCCAAGCATTCCTCTGAACTGGTATGTATGTTTTAATTCATATTAAAAGTTAATTAGAATCTTGATTGTATGTAACACTTGCGGACCTGAATTATCACCGTTTTGTAAAATGGAATGATGTAAAATCAAGATATTAGCTGACTGATAAATCTGCTAAGGTTTTCGCAATATATGAGAATACAGTTGTATAATCTTTGCCTTTAAAACTATTTTCAATACAAAGAGATCATTTATGCATGCATTCATTCGGTAGAGTATTATAAGTAAAAATGTATCTTCATCAAATATATATTCACATCTGAAGGGAAAGTATAAATTGGATTCTTCAAAATCGAATTAATTGGACTTGAATTAAGATGATTTTGATTCAGGCAGCTTCAGTGAATGAAACTCTCCCCTCATGTAGCAGCAACTAAATGTTACAACCTACTATTGGCAAGGCATTTCTTTGTATTAAGCACTTGTCCCAAGTCTGAATTGGTGAAGTATTGATAGAACTGAGTAAAAATCTGACAAAAACCCTTGCCTGGACTTATCAAAACAAGTTTAGTGTCTCTATCATTTTTCTGTCTCTGAAAAAAGTCTGGGAGACCGCAATAAATCAAATATTCATAAAATGTTGCAATGCCATTTTTAATGCTTAGTTTAATGTTCCTTTATCTGCTTAACTATTTTAAAATTTGTATTTAATTTTATGCATTACCAATACGAACCAATTTTTCGGTAAAAATAGTTATTTGAAACAGGATCAAAAAACTGATGTCAAAAACACTTGAGTTATTATTATCGTTTTTAAGTATCAATATTTGGCCAGATTTAAAAATAAGCCTTTAAATGAAAGTACGATGGCTAAATAATAAGAAACAATTGAATTTATCTCGTTTATTCCTTTTCTTGATGCATTCTGCAGGCGATTAAAATTACATTTTTTCACAATAGCTCTCATATCTCCGTTTCCACACAGTCTTTTCAAATTTTCTTCATGTATTCCAAATACACATTTTTTTGCATCGGAAACGTAAGAAAGAGGTTTTTCGTTTTTTGTATGGCGGGCACAGTCTAAATGTTGTCTGCTTCTCGAGCCTTTCAACTTCTTCAGCCTCTTCCAACGATAGATGGAGAATTTGCACAATACTTAATCGTACCTGTCTCGGGAGTCTAAGATTTGACATTCACCTTCTTATATGGGGTCTAACAAGATCTGCAGCTATCGATGTAATGAAATAAAATCGTGTCATATCTTTCTTACCTTTCGCAGACTGCTGAAGCACAAAAGAGTTGACAAAGGAAATACCTAATATTCTGAAAAATACTGCCATTGGCCACCTCCTTGTCCTTCGGCCGGATGTGTAGCTACAGCACATTTTGTCTAAAGTATCTACGCCACCCTTAGTGGCGTTGTAAAATGCTATAACCTCTGGTTTTGCTGACTCTATATTGTCACTCACCCTGTAGTGCATTGATGAAACTAAGCAAACAGCCTTATTTCTTTTGGGGGCATGGGATACTAGGGTCATGTTGGCCGAGAATCCGTAAAGTGAAGAGCCCACTTTGCACCCTTTGGGTGGCGTAAGATCAGAAGGTAATTCCCTTTTATTTTTTCTGATTGTGCCAACGTAGGTCAGCCCTTTGTCTTTTAATTTTTGTACCTGTTCAATAGATGTGAACCAATTATCCACTGTGATATTCCTGTGGGACCCCATGATTGGCTCAGAGAGACAAAGAACTGACTGGGTTGATTTTGGTAGCTTTTTGTCTTTCTCTGACAAACCTATCCCATCTGTGTCTTTCCCTGCGTACAAATATGCGTTAAACAGGTAACTGTTTTCGGCTTCAGTCAAACACATCATTTTCAAACCACACTTGGCGGGCTTGCTAGGAATATACATTTTGAAACTACATCGGCCCCTTTATTTCTTCTGGCGGTAAAACTCGATGCTTAGATGTTCTGTCCCCAAATACTTAAAGGGAGACCAACAGCCAAAAGAAAAGCACAAATGAATGTTACAATCCAGGCATGGGCGCGCGAAATTTCAGGATGTTCAGGGCAGATGTTCTGTCCCCAAATACTTAAAGGGAGACCAACAGCCAAAAGAAAAGCACAAATGAATGTTACAATCCAGGCATGGGCGCGCGAAATTTCAGGATGTTCAGGGCAGATGTTCTGTCCCCAAATACTTAAAGGGAGACCAACAGCCAAAAGAAAAGCACAAATGAATGTTACAATCCAGGCATGGGCGCGCGAAATTTCAGGATGTTCAGGGCAGATGTTCTGTCCCCAAATACTTAAAGGGAGACCAACAGCCAAAAGAAAAGCACAAATGAATGTTACAATCCAGGCATGGGCGCGCGAAATTTCAGGGTTCAGTGGGTACCGTCATTTTTACAAAATACATTACATGCATACTGCCTGCAAGGGGTAGAGAAATTAACCACTGTTTTATTGTAATTATTTATAAAATCTATTAGAAGCTTAAAATTTAAAGAACAAAATGCTTCATATTTCCAATAAAAACCGGATTTCATTTGTTTTGCGTTCACCTTCAGGAACGACTTGAATAGTCATTTATTCTTACTTAATGTATTTTAGAAAAGTTAAGTACTTTATTATCCACATTGTGTAACTAAAAATGCTTCTTAACAAATTATTAATTATTCTTATACTTGAAAAATCACTATGAATTGTTTTTAACAACTTTTTAAATCATGTCCACCAGCATTACGTTTACTGATTTTTTCCAATTTTGTGACGTGTGGTCTCTCAGACCGCTAATCGAATTCAGTTGCAAATTTACTGAAATAAATAATAAAAACGTTAAATTTTAAGTGTTATATCCTTATTATACAAAAATATGAAGCTAACGAGAATTATAGACATTTTAAAATAGTCATTTTGAAAATATTCATAATTTTAAAAACGCAGCTGTCTCTCAGACCGCACGTCACCAGTTAAGGGTTAAAACTCTGTTTCCTCACTAAGAATTTTTTCTACATTTTTTAATGCATTGAATTTTTTCGTTTGAGGTTATTTTTCAGACAAAACCAGGATGAGCCTATAAATTTTCATCTCTGCTAAGCATTACTGTATTTACGTTTCTGTTTGTTTGTTACCATTATTTATGTCATTGCTATCTCAAAAACTGTGACAAGTCGCAGAATAACCATAAAGGAAGTGTTACATATGCTTGGATAATAAATACAGGTGACATGTAACCAAAAATTCAAGAGTTTATTACATTTTAATTTACAAGTTGGAATGAAATTCCCTAAAACAGGGCTCCAGACATAATCCAGGTTGTATTGGACAGTCAGGGCAGAAGGTGGAAACATTCTTCCTCCCCCTTTTTGGTAGCAAATCCTACATCTTTTGCATTGGACTCTTTTGTCGGGAGTCTGGGAGGGCAGGTGGGTCCTCTTCTGTCCCTTGAGAGACTCTGGTGTAGTGCGTGTTATTGGCGGCTTGTTGTTATAAGTCAAGGATGCAATGACACGATTGCAGAATTCGAGTAAATTCATTGATTTACCACCATACTTTCTAAATAAGCAATAAGAATTATTCATTGTTAGTTGAAGAACATGCAAACCTAGTTTCATATACCACCATAGGGACTTTCGCTGTAAGGGGTAGTATGCCAAAAGTTGGTCTGTTCAATCAATTCCACCCATAAATTGATTATACACATCTACAATCCTTGTCTTTCGGCATAATTTACCACTTCTTGATTTGACAGTCACAAAGTCTGCATTATGTTCTGAGGATAGTAATAATGTATCTCTCCTGTACGCCATTTCATAATGTGTGCCCTCCTCAGAATTCATAGAGAATGATTCTCTTTCCTTCAGTTTTTTATTTACCACGTCATAGAGGGTTATTTCTCCTATTTCCTTGAAGCGTCCCTGTGATGTAAGTTTTCATTTGTAAAATTTCTTTCCAGAAGCCGACTGAAGTATAAAAATTGTCCATATGGACTGCATGCCCGGAATTGAGATATTTTTCTAGCAAAAATTTCACTACTTTTTCTGAATGGCCACGACCACCAATGACGTTGTCTTGTGCCCCAGTGTAGACACAAAAATTTAGTGCCAATCCTGAAGGTTCAGTCAACATATACAATTTCAATCCATACTTATGCCTTTTACTTTTTATATATTGCCTGGAAATGAGGTGTCCTCTCCAAAGAACCATCGATTTGTCTAAACTCAAATTTTTCCTAGGATAATAAATTTCACTCATGTTTTTTACAAATAAATCAATAATAGGGCGAATTTTATAGAGTGGATCAGATGGTTTTGGTTCAAACTCCTTCGGATTCCGGCAAAAATGCATGCCCTCATTGTAACCAAAAAACAATCCCATGACATATTTTGGTAGAATACGGGAAAATCGTACAAATTTGACCTTTGCCAACAGTGTGGGATGCCGTTTAGTCGTACATTCCCCATAAGGTAAAGCAAACCCAGAAATACTTCAAATTCATTTCTCATCAAATTCTTCCATTCAGAAATTATTGTACAGTACTTTATAATATATAGTACTTCTTTTTTTGCTGTAATGGAAAACAGGCATCTTCTATGGAGTAGATAATTAACTACACGTCAACTTAGGTGAGAAGGTCAAACTACAAACTCCAGCCGGCGAGAGTTGGCCGATGATCGGCAAGCAGGGTTGAGTGAGAGGTGGGGAGCAAGGTTGCCAGGTCAGAAAGGAAAAAGCCCACGGCTAGAGATTGACAAAAAGGTCTTGCGAAGGATTTTCACCAAGCACTAAAGCAAAATACTTCACTGCAAGCACCCAGAAGTATATCCATAAAACTTGGGAAAAAGCATTCGAAAATCTCAAAACACCACTGTTGCTGAAGGAACGCACGTAAGAGTACCCAAAGAGATACTGAAAGCCCAGGGTACTTCTGTTGATTCATATCCATGTGACAACGTTGTATGACAGGGCCAGGATAGGGTGCATTTGTAGGACAGTGATTGGCTGTGCGACCAGGGTTTTCCGCCCCCCTGACTCTCTTTTTCTGTCATCGGAAAACTCTCACCGGCTGGCCTGTAGAGTTGGCATTCCGAACACCTGTATTTTAGCATCAACTCTTGTGCTTGGCTATGAGTCGCGGGTGGTCACGCAGTTGAATCTGTCGCGACAACAGAAACGTGGAGAAATGCAAGCATGTCACTGGCCTAACTGAACATCCGCCTAACTCCGGTGGATCTGTGTAGCTCAGATCCGTGTAAGCCGAGGACTTACTGTAATTGCTTGTTTTTAGCATTTAATTCATAATGGCATGATTGGAATTGTTTAAGCAGCATATTGTAAACTAATTCTTGCTCCATAGATTTGAATTCCCCAAATTGAAGATTTTAGCAATAAAGTTCATCTGAATTATTCCAGCAACAGTATTTTCAGAGAGAGCCTTCAGTACTGCTGGAAATTTAGTTGATAAAAATAGAAATCGATTAGATCCTGACAGTGAAAATGCTGCATTTTCTAAACAGAAACTTATAATCTATTTTCATTGAATTTTCAATTTTATTTAAGAAAAATTAAACTCTGATTAACTTCTGAAGTTACCCATTCATTATATTTGCCCTCAAACATGTCCTTAATTTCTGTGAGTTGGGGACTATATGACCATGATTCGTTATTATTTACTTTAAGAAATAAGATTCAGCTTCGGATTTCGGATTTAATTAGAGAATTCTCGAGAAAGGAAGCATTATTTAAAAATTTACAGATAAATGGAAGATTTGAATAAAATGAAATTGAGGAGGATTATAATTTGGGATTAGGATTCGGGATTCGGATTCAATCAAATTTTGGATTCGCCTCATCACTCACTACTTGTTTCACCAGTTTTTGGCAACATTTATCGGATGAAGCTCATCTGATTTCAACTTATAGTGGTAAAAATAAATTTCAGTGTAAAAAAACTCATTCTAATGAAATTAATGGTACTAAATGCCACTTGTTTTGGTCCCCATAGATTTTGTCATGTCAAGTTTTTACTGTATTTGAGTTGGCTAGGCTTGACAGGACGTGGCTGGGTAGACAAAAGTATCTTAAAATGTGAAGTCCAGTGCCAGCAGCAATATTTTCCAGCATCACTGCTCATTCAGCATTGAATGGGAATAATTTCCTTCTTTGGCATTGAAGTGGGGATAACACATATTCTCCAAATCTTTACGGAAACTTGTGACTTTCACCCCTGCCAAGTTTATGAATCCAAATTTTCCAACTTTCTCAAGTGTACATGTTGTTGTAACTACGAACACATCGTTAATGTTTAGCTCCATTTACAGCATTTATGTTTAATGGTGAATTCTTTGTATAACTATCATCTCTTTGGAAATCTAATGGTACAGTCCAATTTTTTGTTTACATAACTAATGAAATTTTTATGCTGTAACAAATTCATAGTTCGTTACAATTGGAGCAACTCCATATTAAGTAGTTGCCTCTTAACAAGTAATAATAAGTGAATTATTTCTCTCATCAGGTTAGCACACATGGCTATTCTCAGAACCAAATCCTAGTGTGGAAATATCCTAGCTTAACTCAAGTAGCCAAGTTAACTGGACATTCATACAGAGTTCTTTATTTGGCAATGTCACCGGATGGAGAAGCCATTGTCACGGGTGCAGGAGATGAAACCCTTCGTTTTTGGAATGTGTTTAGTAAGGCACGCTCTCAAAAGGTATGTAAGAGGATCTTTCATTAGTAACATATGCATTATGTGTACATTTCAAGGAAAGAAAAATTGTTGAGGCAGACTAAGGTCCTGCTTTTTTCTTTTTTATTTTTAAACGTTTTGCATAATTTTGCATTATTTATGTTAACACTTTCCACTTTGACTGATGACAATTGACACCTAGTACCAATTCTATTTCCAAGGTCATTTCTTAGTTACACTTTCTCTTGGTTTTGCACAAAAACAAGCCTTTGCGAAACAGTTGCAAGCTAAAATTTCATTTAGAAAACTATCAAGTTGGCTAAATGGTGATTTCTTTAGTGTGGAAATACAACCTATCAAAGTCAATGGTGGGCTCAATTATAAAATATAATGTTCGGATAATTCAATTCAACTGAATAAACAAATAAATAATGGTACTTGAAATTTTTGTTTGAAAATTTTCTTGTAATTATTTTCCATATATTATTACCTTTTTTTGTTGAAATATTTACAAAAAATTAACATGCATAGTTTTTAGTGCCCATCTTACACTGAAAAGCAAGAAGATTGTAGCTTGACGGTTCTTAAAATTAATGCCCTGTATTAACTTGAATCCAGTTTTAGTTGAAATTAGTTCAGGGTGCTGATAATTTAGATTTTTGTACAAACAAAGTTATGTAGATTTTTGTACTAGCAGTTTTGTTAGAATGGGCATTTCATCTCTGCCTTATGAATCCATGAATGTTGATCCTCTAATTACATAGAAAGCATTGCAAATATATTTTAAGCATCCTACCCGAAAGGAAATCCCGAACCATGCAGGAGGCATTATTCTAAATATTTCAAGTAATTGTTAAGATTACCTCAAGACAGCCAGAATCATCTCAAAAACACATTGAAATCCTAAAGAAATTAATTCCAATGAATATTCGACTCCATATTCTCTCATTTGGATCAATTGGTATTTTTCATTAATTTCTTAATGTCTGCATATGGAATTCTTCCAAGCAGCAAAGTTCATGAAATGTATGAAAGCTTAACTGTGCATGAGATGTTTCAGTAGTAAACTGTTCAAGGAATGAGCGTGAACCTTGTGCTTGAGTGTCCTGGAACCCTTTGACCCCATGATGGGTATCTGTTCATTGAACTGTTCTCCATAATCTCACCAACAGCCAGGTGTTTGAAGTGAAAGTGTAAACATAGTCCTCAGAGTCTCGTAAACAGGTTGATGAACATTTCATTTCCATCAGAGTATTCTGAATGCCTCAAATTGTCACATGTGAGTTAATTTATTACTGTGGAACTCAGTTTTACTATAAATAAGTAATATTTGATGAGTGATTTGCAAATAGCAAGAAATACCCTTCGTATTTAACTATATTCCTTTTCCTATAGTGACAATGTTTTATTCTATCTTAGTATTCCGTATAATGAATCGAGGAAGGGTTTAGTCCATGACGTTATAATGTCCCTCCTTTAAATCACTGTGGAGAATCCCCGTGGCAGTTGGAATAAATGTGGAAGAATAAACAAGTTGTGAAAGTAGTGATAAGAGAAGAATATTGTTGTTTCGACAATGGCCAATGTATGTGTCGTATTTCGGCCGATTTATCACCTTTAGAAATATAATAATTGAAACCAATATGAGCGTTTCTGAGTAACATCTGAAATAACTCTTGACACGGTGTGTCATGCTGCCTGCCTCTCATATCATATTTTCAACCTACAACCAATTCGACTTATGACCGATTCCTCAGAATGTAACTTGTTTGTAAGTCTGTGTTGATAATCAAGGGAAAATAATTCTGATCAATCCTTACTCATGAATTAAAGAAAAATTGTGCACGAAGAGGTGCACAACATCAATGCAGTTAAGGGATTACTTTGTTGTATTAAATGGTGTTACTAACCTGTGCCTTTTCTAAAATAATATTTGTTTAGACTTTGGCAACTGATGTATTGATTGGTGTGTTCTTTTTTTCAGGAAAACAAGTCAGTTTTGAACCTGTTTACCAGCATTCGATAGTGGACTTGGAAAATTTTTTTGAAATTTTTCATGGAATTATTTTCCATATATTGTTACCTTTTTTGTTGAAATATTTACAAATTTTTATTTCTCATGCACAGTGTATGCATGTGATATTATTATGCATAGCCTAAGGCAAGTCAATTGTGATGTTATTGTTGACATACTCAATTGTAATCCACCTTCTGTAAAAAATGAAGTGCATTCTTATCTATAAGAATTTTCATATATCTCTTTGCTCCAGAAAGTATTGCATAGTAAATTATTGACAATTCTCCAGAAAAATTCGCTTTATGATGTTTGTTTGAAACCTCATTGTAAAAAGCAATATTTGCAAGTAAGGAATACTTTGAGAAAATTCTGCTGTAGCAATTTTAAATTTAATCATTTATTTTGTTTTGTAACCTTTAAGGCATGGCCATAAGTTGTTTCAAAGCTTATCTAATATCCATGAACTAGGAATTTGGAAGATTAATGTGCTTCAGAGTGATCAATATGGTTTATCAGTTGCCTGAATGTGTAAGATTACAACTTAGACCTTATTGGATAAGCTCATGCTTACAGGAATCTGATTTACAACTTTTTTATACCTGTAATTGTTAATGTAATGAAATTTTCATTAACAAAATCTTTTGACATAAACAGTTACACCTTGAGAATGGTTTCATTTCAACCTTAGTTCTCTCTAAAAAACCATCAATGAATTCTCTTTGATTGTGCTGCCCCTGCTTCAATGATCTTGGACAGTATCAAAACAAACACATCCTTTCTCTCCCATTTTAGCAATGGAGCAAAATGGGAGATGTGAGATGTGCAAGTGTTATAGCTTCATCTTTGTTGATACAATAACCATAATTTTGTTCAAGGTATAATTTCCCATTTTGTTTGTTGCACTTGAGGATGGCTACTCTGGACTCATTTTGAGGAATCTCAACAGCAGTGCAGTGGAAGTCTCAGCAGATGGTGCAGCGTTCCAATCTGGTACCCTCACCACCTTGAAGTGCCTTCCAAGGGAAAATTTTTTTAAAGGACATCTTTTCTGATTAAAACTGCCCTAATTTAAAAAATATTATTTGTCTGGTTTTGAATGTGTTAAAGGTTGCTCAATGCTCACCAGAAAATGCTGCTGTAGACTCTTTATTTTAACTGCTATGTTAGTATTACAATAGACATGCCCACTTTGTTTTTATATTTAGATCTTTTCAAAAGTGCAATCTTTGTTTCTGTCCAACAAATTATTTTCCAACCCATATTTTTCCAGTTATACTGTCTTAAATACAAACATCTTAAAGAGGGTATTTTCTGGGTGTATTTGGATTGTTAATGAGAGAGACACGAAAGAGCCATGGACGTAAGTAATTAAAATGATGCTCCCCTCCCCTTAGAGAAAAGACCCCTTCCCAGGGTAGAGGGGGCTTGACGATCCCGATTGGAATCAAGCCCCCTCCCACCCAGAGTAGGGGGTACCCTCCCCCAGGTGGGAGAAGCAGATCCCCATTTAGGGATCCCTGATAGTTCCCTGTTGCTATCAGGGCACTGCTTGGCCATGGCACTGGTGTCTTGAAACCTATACACATTGGTCTTATGGAGCTGTCGCCGGCCTGGAGGAAACGAAAGACAGAAACCACGAGAATTGCAAAAATCATGAGATAATGTGCCGAACCACGCCGCTCACTAACTCCTTATGTAGATGCCATCTTCGCCAATACTAAGAATGCTGGCTAGTTTGATTTCGATTTTTGTACCCTGTTCTTTATCTGCCTTGTTGACTTGTACCTTTACTTTTAGTACATCAGTCCATTCCTTATGCAAAATAAAGGTTAGTATCGCATCTGGAGTTTGTAGGCAGACAGTGGACTGTCCTGCACATTACTTGCTAGTAAGAATGGTACAATATTGGTTTATCGTTCTTGGTAAGATGATGTGAGCTGAGGAAAGGGAATGTATTTAAATATGCCATACCCAATACCCCTCAAGGGCATGCGAATAGAGGTTAATAATGGCGGAAGCAACAATAAACAATCTTCGGCTGAATATTTACATGCAGTTAGTGGTGAACAGTAGGGGTTGCAAGATCGACGAGTAAACAATCATATTGTTAGTAATTAATGGGCGGATTCAACTGTAAATGAACAGCAGCTGCATGGTCTGTGTGTAAAGGGTTAGGTCGTATTAAGGAAATTAAATGCTGAGAGATAGACAAGTAAAATAATGTAGGGAACCACTGCTCTAGTTTGTTTCTTCCACTAAGAATTCGCAAAGGTTCTATGAAGTCTTTGATTGGAATGCTCAACGTTTTTACCACTGATCAGAAAAATTGCTGTTCTGTTAGCTAAAATTGCTCATCATTAATGTTGCATTTTTCCAGTCAGAATTAAGTCCATGTGACTAGAATGGTGACTTACATGAATCAAGTCTGCTCGGTCGCACACAGACACCAGCTATTTCTCAAAGTTCTGATTTGTTTTCAAAATCTATTCTCTCCGTGGAGTATTTCCTCCTCTTTCCTCGGTATTTCAGTCATTTCAGGTTATACAATAGATATACTACCACATAACATCCTGTGAGCCACAAGGAGTGTGTGTGGTAGGGATGTGAAAGGTGTGTGTGGGGTGAGAACTAACCCCCCGTTACACACTTTTATGGTGGCTTGTAGGGTATTATGTAGATGATGATGTGTACTCCATGGCAACAAGTTTGATATAACAGTCACATGTAACTATGACGCTACGACTATCTCGGGGCGGCAAGCGTCCTTTGAAATAACAAGCATGCATTCAAGTTGGCGGAAATGTACCTACCCCGATAGCAATGTAATGACACCGAAGTAATGACACAATTCAATGTAATGACCCGCCTCCACTGACAAGGGAAAGGAGAGAGGGCTAGTTATTACAGAAGAGAGAGAGTGGGGAGTCCGCGATCGCTTTCTTCCCTTCCCATTAACCCCCCGCTGTCCCCTTCCGACCATTCAACGCCTACCTGTCTATGAATGTCGAGAAACTCTGTATATCTTCGTGCACACTAGTGCATATACCAAATACGGACTGAAAACTGACAAGTTGCATCCTTGGCCTTTCAAAAAGGATTTCATTGGTGATGTTAAAAAGGCGTTTTCTAAAATCTGTAATCGAATTGGCATCTATATAATTATTTACTGACTATCCTCGAGGATGTGTTGCAATAAATGAGTTTTCTCCGCACATGGACAAAGCACAAATACTAAAGGAGGTGTGTTGCTTAGCATTGGTTTGGCCAATTGTGAAATATGCCTTCCTTATTTGGAACCCGAGGAAAAACGGATTATTAAAGAATTACTTAAAATTCGGAGGAGTTGAGCTGGATTTGTGAACATTTGTTAATATAAATGTACACGATACCCTGCAAGCCACCGCGAAGGTGTGTGGCAGGTGGTGAAGATCACCTAGCATGCACTATAAATATACAAACATGCTACTATAGGGTCTCAGGTAACTAGATTATTAGTATCTACATAGTAATAAGGGATTGGTTGTTAATACCTGCATCATGCACTACACGACAACAAAACTACTCTAAAATATTTCCCCTAACTATTTATTTGCTATGTTGCCTATTCTATTCTCTTATGCCTCCTGCCACACACCCTAGTGGTGGCTCGCAGGGTATTACGTAGATGTAGATGAACAAATCCCTTAAGGGGCGGCCGCAGTGCAGGTGGGTTGCCTGGAGGGTAGCGGGTACTTAGCGACCCGCGAGGTAAATTTCCAACGCAGGGCTTCTGGTGGAGGCGGCCGCACTGCACCCTCCAGCCTTCCCAACCCGCCTAGCGAGTCGCTTGGCGGGTAGCGAGGGAATCAGTCGTGTTGGTTAATTCTACCTACCCACCACCCTCTCAGGCTTGGAGGAGCAGCTAATCGCGGCAGTTTACCAGAGGAAAGCGATATGGGATCCCGTAGACGAGTTGCGGAAGAACTCCAAAATACTGAGGACACTATGGGCAGATATTGCCAAGGAAGTTGGTATTGTTAGTGGGTGATTCTTTTACTTTTACACTTTATAATCCTACTTTTTCTGGGCAACTATGCATCATGGCGCCATGAGACCAAAACTGTTATCTCTCTCTTTAAATTCCCTGGGCGAATCAGACGTTATCATTTTGCTGAAGATAGCATTTTATTTTATACTGAACTAGCTCAAGGTGCCCGTTTAAATTCGACGGGAGGGAGAAATATAATAAATACGAATTTTATTAAGAAAGTAAAATATTTTTCGTGAAGGGGCGAACACAAACTTGTGTTATGGAGTTAGCAATGGCTCCAAGTCAGTATCGGAACCATCATCACCATTGCCGGCCTCAGTGGTGGCGGGGTTAAGTCCTCGCCAGCCATTCCGAAGGTCGCGGGTTCGATTCCATCCTGGGTAAAACTCACCTGTCCAGGGCATGGGTATTTTTCAATGTGTTGTCCATATATATTATAATGATCATAAATGGGGGCACCAGGGATCATCAGAGAAATTATTATTATTATCATCGGACTACAATCCTAGGATTCATTTGCCGCAGCCCTCCACTCGATTCTTCTATCGGCCAACCTTTTCATATTGACGTAGCTCCTCTCTTTTACATCCTTCACAACTTGCTCCAGATATCTTACATACCAGGCCTGCCTTTTCCATTCTTCCCGTTCACTTTTCCCTCGACTATTGTCTTCATCAGGTCATCGTGTCTTAAGATGTGGCCGATTAGTTGACCCATCTTCTTTTTAGGGTTTTCAGTGGACATCTCTTTTCTCTCACTCTTCTTAAGACTTGTTTGTGTGTCATTCGGTCGATCCATTTTATCTTCATCATTCTTCGATAGCACCACATTTCAAATGCTTCCAGCCTTGAACTCTCTGCTGCTTTTATCGCCTATACTTCACTGCCATATAGTAGAATGCCCCAGATGTATGTTATAATGAAATGTGTCTCACTTCCACGCTTATATTTGCAGCTGTAAGCAGAATCTTCTTCTGGTAAATTGCCCTATTCGCTTGGGCAATTCTATTGGCAATTTCTCTTTAACTCAGTCCATCCCTGGTTAATCGGCTTCCCAGGTAGCAGAAATCTTCTAACTCCTTGATTTTTTTGTTTGCCTAGTTTAACATTGGTCCTGGCTTTGTTTCTCCTACTGCATACCAATACCTTAGTTTTCTTTTCACTGATCTTCATCGGAACCATAAGTATAATTTAAACCAATGTAAACATTTAATTACTGCCTGGACTCATACTTGGGCCTAAACAAAAATAAGAATATTATTTAGAAACTTTCAGGCCAGAGGAAACAAAGGTGGTTAGAAGGGAATGTAAATACGAATTTGTGTCAACATTGTTTAAAATGAGGCCAGATTCGGGTTTTTGGTAATGGAACGACCAACCTCTTCGGCAAAAAAATTTCTTCTCTGGCCTTTTATGTTATGTTTGTCTCGATTCTCCAACTTGACATAACAGTGGCGTCAATGAACTTCCTATGGATACGTATTAATTCATTTTATTCCACTTAGAGTAAATTCTACTCTTTTAACCATGTACAGATTTAGCCTACTTAAACCAGGTACTTGTCGCTCGGTTGCGTATATTCACACCTTCTACAGTACATTTGACGTTCAATTATAATGTTATTTTTTTCATCTTGCTTCTCTTATTTTTGATTAGACTTCATTTAAGTTTCTTTCCACGATCTTGCGTCTTAAAAGACGACAATTTTGTAAGCGATGCACTTCGGAATACGGTATAAATCTATAAAATATTCACCTTTTGAACCCCGTAGAAACTTTAATTTAAACGCTTTTAGTTTTACCGAATGCAAACCTATTTGATCTGTGAGTAGCGCGAAAAGTAAGACCGTATGATTTTTTCGAATGAAATGGCCATCTAGATTCAAGAATTAGCCGCGATACCTTTTTTAGTTCCTTTTTATATCTTCACGAAAAGAACAATGCAGTTTACAGCATCTCTTTTTGACGAACTTTTTAGCATCATTGCAGTGGCATCAATGAACATCCCACGGATACGTAATGAGACATTATGCTCCATTGGAATTTGAATTTTATTCCCTAGTTTTTGAACTATCTCAAATTTCAAGCTATGACCATCGACAACGATTTCGAAAGCCTTCCATCTCTTCTCTTCATGTCCTAGGTTCAAATGCTTTAACACGTAAAGAAATAAAAAAAACTCACAATTTGAACACCGCTTAAGCATTCATTTAAATACTCGTAATTTTAACCGAATGCAAGCCTTCTAAATCCGTGAGTAGCGCTAACAGTCATCACGTATCTTTGTGCGGAAAAATATGGCTGACCTTGCTTCACGAATAGCCTACAATGCCTTCAGTACCTTACTATATCCTCGTGAAAAACACATTGCCTTTTACGGCATCCCTCTATGACAAACCGTTTAAACATCAACGATGTTTCGGAGACGACAATGGCAAAGGACGCTCGGAAAGAACCGAAAAGAACTGTAATTTTCAACGCAAATTACACATTGGCCAGAAACCTCGAGGACAGAGTATTAATTGGTTAAAATAACAAGAAATTTTAAACATTTTCCCATTGAACACAGCAAGAATGAAATAAATCGATTAATATTTACTTATTTTACTGAGCGAAAGAAAAAACTCTTGCGCTACCATAATTTGAAAAAATCAATTTAAACCAATGTAAATACATCTTTGGCGCCAGGAATCAAACCCGGGCCCTGAGCATTTCTTTATATAGCCTATAACACCTTCAAGTGTATACGCTAGAATCCTACAAAATTTCAGATTAATCGGTCCAGTAGTTTTTGAGGAGATGCGTAACGAACATAGAACCAACGGACAGATATACAGACACCACTTCATTGTTATATGGGTCATTCCACCTCAATTCAACAAACGTTTGTCCCTTAGGGTCTCAGATTTTGATAAAAATTGGTGTATGGGAACAAAATCAACTCAAAATGAATACCCTCAAACAGTTTTGTGAAAAAAAAATTTTTGAGCGAATTATGCATGTTTTAATTTTTTCGCATTTTTAGCAAAAATCCGAGCCTTAAATCATATTATCACTTATATCTCCGCTTGTAATTGTCATACAGCAATGATTAATAGCTCTTTTTAAAGCTAAATCTTTATTAAATGCAAATATATCAAGAAAAAATTATTTTCTTATAAACCCTATTGTTGTTAATTACTAATGTTCAAAACATTGTTAATAAACTTTTCTCAAATAATCCATCTCAGAATCGGCCGAAACTTTTTTTCCGTAATCTAAACATACCCAGCTAACTATTCCAAAAATAAAATTTAGTGACAATTCATAAATGCGTTTTTTATAAATATTTAAACATTTACAATCTTCTCTCGCGCGGCCCGTCGGCCTTTTGAATACATGCAGCGGACACGCGATGCAAGCCTAAAAATTTCCTAATTGCTCAAGGTCGTGGATATATGAGATAAAAATATATTATAAGCTATAAATGTTAACAACAAGTGTTATTTGTTATGTTGAATGGATGTTTGCATAGAAATTTACCATTGAGCCCCACTTAAGTTTCGAGGCGGATTAACTTTTATTTGAGCTAAAAATCTGTGACAATTAATATGAAGAAACTTTTTAAGAATCTTCAAATATAATTCATTGATGAGATGAAATTAAAATAAATTAAATTTGCGTCATTTGTTCTAGCAGAAAAATTTCTTCGTTTTTGCTATCTCACTCTTTTTTTCTCTATTGACAAATTTACTGCAAACTCCGATTTTAGTGTTAAAATATTTTTTATCCATGCAAAAACATTTCATTTTCAATTTGAGTCGAGAGCCTGCAGCTGTGGCTTTTTGTGCATTGAGACGTTTTACGTAAACGTAGCTCTCTCAAAAAAGAAATATTTAATGGCACCTACGGATTAGGGGAAGAGGGTAAAAACCTTTCCACTTCCTTTCAGAACCCTATTTTTATGACACCGTTGGTAGCCAATTCTGCCCATTGCGGTATGTTCCTTAAAGCTTGAAGGAAGACCATCTAGCTGGACATGTTTTTGTTGACAGCCGCGTTTATTCACTGAAGAAGTCTCAGTTTGTTTTGGTCTGTCACCGCGTGTGCATCTCCTTATTCACAAGCTGTCTGCCTTCTCTTTTTTCTCGTAAATAGTTTTTTAAACTAATTGTCAAAATGTGTCAAAATTTCCTCCATCGGCGCAGTGAGAGGAGAAAAGTGTTCGCGAGACAGTGTCTTTAAATGCATCGAAGAGATCTGCAGCTCATCGAGGATAGAAGTGGTGTCAAAGTGGAAACCGTGTGCGTTAAGAATGAAAAATCGTTTATTGCTTTCTATTCAAAGCGTCAAAAACAGTGTTGTAATCCACTGAAACTGCATTGCATTATCTGTAGTGCTAATTTATATACAATTACTGCCAAATATTACAAATCGAAAATTTTTAGCACTAGAGTGATGTCTTTGGTCGAGGGCAGAAAAATGTGTCGTCAGTGAAGAGAACTTCTGAATAAGGGAGTCGCGAAAGGTGATACACCAAGGTCTCCCATCAGTCATCAAGAAGACGTTCCTGAGCAGCTTGTGGCTGCAGAAGCAGTACTGTCACAACCGGGGCCTTCTGATTTGCAATTGGCGGAGGCTCATATATCCCTACCTACAAACAATTCCAACAATGACAGTGACTCACAAGGAGAGAGCGATGTGCACCTTATTCACCTCATCAATCTGTGCTAGAAAAAATCAATCTGAGTTTATCCGAAATCGGTACATCACCAGTAAATAGATAAAAATTGAGAAGTAGAAAAAACTCTAAAGAAAAAATTCATAAAATTACTTCTGTTTATCGAAGAGCAATCGGGAAAGTATGGGGAAAAGCAAAAACTTCCTTCGGCCCGTAATGGTTAGTAGGGTGTGAAATGCTAAGTCAACTCAAGGTAAAATTTGCTGAAGCTAATTCCTACGGTGAAAAAATTTTAGTCCTGTCTACACTGCCTAAAAGCTGGAGTGTGGCAAAAATTCAAGAGAAATTTGGATCAACTCAATATTTAGCTCGAAAAGTGAAAGAACAAATAACAATTGTTGTTAACATTTATAGCTTATAATATATTTTTATCTCATATATCCACGACCTTGAGCAATTAGGAAATTTTTAGGCTTGCATCGCGTGTCCGCTGCATGTATTCAAAAGGGGGAGCCGACGGGCCGCGCGAGAGAAGATTGTAAATGTTTAAATATTTATAAAAAACGCATTTATGAATTGTCACTAAATTTTATTTTTGGAATAGTTAGCTGGGTATGTTTAGATTACGGAAAAAAAGTTTCGGCCGATTTTGAGATGGAGTATTTGAGAAAAGTTTATTAACAATTTTTTGAACATTAGTAATTAACAACAATAGGGTTTATAAGAAAATAATTTTTTCTTGATATATTTGCATTCAATAAAGATTTAGCTTTAAAAAGAGCTATCAATCATTGCTGTATGACAATTACAAGCGGAGATATAAGTGATAATATGATTTAAGGCTCGGATTTTTGCTAAAAATGCGAAAAAATTAAAACATGCATAATTCGCTCAAAAATGTTTTTTTCACGAAACTGTTTGAGGGTATTCATTTTGAGTTGATTTTGTTCCCATACACCAATTTTTATCAAAATCTGCGACCCTAAGGGACAAACGTTTGTTGAATTGAGGTGGAATGACCCATATAGTAGTATGATTGTTACATAGTAGATTATACATATTCTGAAAAAGCGCGCGAACCCAAAGCTGGACTCCTCGGCATTGCTTATTCCATCGCGCAGTGCGGCCGGGTTATATCCACCCGCAACCCTCCACCCTCTACCCTCCAATCTACCCACTACCCACCTGCAGTGCGGCCTCAGGTTTATAGTGCGGGAGAAAAATGGCATTTTGAATCTATCAGTACGAGTCAAACATGCACTACTGGCAAGCAACTAAGAGCTGCTAGGATACAACTACATGGAAACATCTATCCCACAATCTATCTCTCTCACCTTATTTATCTCATCAATACCATCTCAGAATTTCTATTTTACCCCCGACTTAATATATTAATCATCATTATCTTCGGCTAACAATACTAGGATTGGTTTGACGCACCCCTCCACTCGATTCTTCTATCGGCCAACTTCTTCATATTAATTTAATTCCTCTCTTTCACATACGTTACTGTTCCATACATCTCATACGTGGCCTTGATTTGCCATTCACTATTCCCTCGACAATTGTCTTCATCTGGCCATCGTGTCTTAAGATTCCTTTCAGAATTCAAATTCAGCTTGGAATTTTCAGAATTCCAAGCTGAATTGAAGCATTGAATTGCTATCCACGTTATCAAAATGATTCTCGAAATCCGCAAATGCAACTAACCTCGGTTTGTTCCTCTCCAATCCCGTTTCTTTAAGCAGCCTAAGTGCACTTCTCAAGGCAATTCAGAGCTTTGTGAAAGGCAGTTGTATAAAAACGGACATGTTGAGGAGTTACTCCGGATTACATGAATTAGGGTACATCCACGACCCAATTAATCTTTCCCTACATTTCGTGAAGCCCGGGGATAAGGAAACGCAACTCAGAACATTACAAAACTCTGGTCCACCATCAAGTAGGATATGAGAAAAGAATCGTGAGGTACTATAAAAATATATTCGATAAAATTCCTCGTAACAAATTAATCTTGATGTTAGAGAGTATTGGTAAAAATAAAGACGTTGTGTGGTGTGTAAAAGAATTCTTAGTGGAAGAGAGCAGAGGGTTGTTATAGATAGTGTCATATCGGACGAAATCAAAGTTACATCGGGAGTACTCAGGGTAGTGTAATAGGTCAGCTTCTATTTATTTTATGCATAAACGATTTGGGTACCGTAGTAAGTAGTAGATGATTTTTGTGATGGCTCGAACACCAAAGTTCTCTAACAAGTCTTTCCTCATTTAAAGCTTCAGACAGATTTTTGTAATATGCTTCATTCAATCAAAAAGCTCTAATTCACGAGAGTATAAGTTGATAATGTACCTGCGTGTTTCATCCGTGATTTTTCATTGAAATGCTATTACTTAACTGTCTACTGTTATGCTGGGAAAACAAAATCCTTGATAACGATTGTGAACAGGCAAGAGGAAATCTTAAATAATTGATATTAAAAATGATGGACCAAATTATAATTTTCCTCAATGCATAAATAGTGAAACTGATTATTTGAAACAAAAGTTAACAATTTTCTAAAGGATATCCTACCTGTTTTATTCAGGATTCTCTAAAATACATACCAATAGTACTTTATATATGACAGCTGTAGTACATTTGTATTTTACAATTTTAAGACTGGTGAACTATTGCAATAAATTGCTAATTTTTTAGCATTCCAGTATTATAGCAATATTACAATAGCATATGGTAGTATTATAACATTCATCAGTGCAAATTTACATCTACGATTGCCGTCGTATTGTTTGCATCGAACCGAAGTTATGACAACATTCAACGATTCTATTGTTTATCAATATTTACGACTACGGAGGAAAGCCTTTCATAAATAATATATTTATTAATAATTGTTAAAGGTGGAGAACTCGTATATTATACCTACGATGCAACCCTTACGAGTATCCTTGTGTGTAGGCCACCAACAATGCACGCTCCCGCTGTAAAAAATTACCAATTCTATATTTCTACTTATTTTCTCTACGATTTTCACACAAATAATACGTAATACAACTGTAAAGGTACGATTTGTCGGAAGCGGAGATCTTTCTCATTAAAATGGTACCTCAATTACCGAGACTGATTTCATTTTAAGGGACATATTGGCTCAATTTTACATTTCGGGAATGCAGCGATGGCTTCGAAAATCCCGGCGCTTATTTCACCGAGAGGGGGCAGGTATGTCAGAAAGTAAATTCAGTTCAGTTCAGCAATAGATGGCCGCAGCAAGAAGGTGAACTCCCGTAGAGTTTATTTTATACATGGAGATTATTTTTGGTGGTTGATAAACTACAAACACAAAGAACAATAGGTCAGTTAACGAACAAAATATGTAAAAACCCTAACTCTTTCCAGGTACGGCTGTTATGAATATTTAAAATGAGCTTTCACAATCAAGTGTTGCGCAAATAGCTATTGAGTAGCCCAGACTTCTTAGTTTTCTTAGTTTATATTGCCGACAGAAATTCTTCCCCCATCCCTTCCTATCCTTATATCTTTCCTCCCGGTCTGAAGCGCCTATTAGTGCGGAAACATACTTGAAAACACCCATGATGATATATTGCCGACAGAGCAAGATTGGTTCGCTGCCTTTGCAATGTCCTTGACTGGCCCGGTGACGCCGCCGCCATGGCCCACCCTAGTAGCTGGTCGTAATTGACGCCGCGAGGCTTTGCATCCAATAAGCCGATCCTCTAAGGTGGCGTGGCTCACTCGGCATATAGTAGGGTGCATGTGGTTCTCCGCTCTGTGGGTTAGCTTGAGAGAGGGGAATTAAGGGAGGGGGAGTCCGTCATGGTGATGACGGCTCCATTGCAGAGGTAACAGTCGTGGTTGATGGCTGGTACCTCGAGGGCGGGGGGAGTTTCCCGGAGGGGACCTCCCCCTCTGCCCTGGGGTGGAAAAGTCATCAGGGGGGAGGGGGGTAATCAAGTCGATTATTTCATCACTCTCTAATACTGTTTCAATATCCAAAAAACACAATCAATGTAAGGTAGGTAACTTGGGTTCTTGAAAGTTTCCACCTTCATTGCTCCCCAGTATCATGGGTATTTTCAAGTCTGTTTCCGCACTAATAGGCGCTTCAGACCGGGAGAAAAGGTATAAGGATAAGAATTGAAGGGAAGGTTTCCACAGCATTCGCCCCCCAGTCCCCCGCGTACAAGTTCATCCTCTTCCATGTCCTCATCATTGTACATATTGAATACTTAAATGATTTCCTTAATTACTTAGGTACTTCATTATGGAAGCATGCGGACGGGGGTTCCTCCGTTCTATTCTGATTGTTTTTCTCCACCAAACCATTACATTTTTATTGCATTTTCATTTATACTATTTCCCCAGCATCATGGTTAGTCTAAATACTCCTATTTATAACCTTACGCTAAGTCGAGCATGCCTACCGCCGACTTGTACCATTCACCGGGAGGTGGTGCCAATCCTCTCTTCCCAAACATTACTATACTAATTCATATCATATATAACATATCATTATAATAAGATATTCATTATAGTCGTATCATTATAATGAATCCCATCATTACTTTTTTCCATGCTGAGAAATTGCGGAGTTGTGAAGAACTTCATTTTACCAATGAAATACATCCTTCATTTGCACCTTTACCTCAGATATATCATACACTGTTGCATGGTGAGGGATTAAATGTTAACGCAACATGAGTTCAGTAGATTTTTTATTTCCATTCCAAATTATTGCAATTCCCATTAAATTTCATCATTAAATTACCAAGGGTCTCACATTCACCACTGACGATATCAATTTCATGATTACATCATCACCACATAAGGACACCAATCTTGCCTCTTGCGGTGTATCACCTATGCTCAGCAGCACCTGAAATCAAAACATCTATCATAATAATCTTGTATACATTTTTTACCATACACACCCTCGTATTCTGCATATCTACCATTTACATCCCATTTCGCATGCAACTCAACTCATTCAAAACTACGATAATTACATCTTTCAATCGGCATCACTCTTATCCATTTTTTAATATAACCTGATGCCGTATTTGTCTTTAACTACACAATCACTTGAGTCTGATGCTGAGTACCTCATTCACTGCTCTATATCGTGCCAAGGAACGGGATTCCAATAACCAAGCAAGTATTTTCAGTAATTAGTGAACTACACAACCAATGCTCATTAATCAAAAATCAAAAATGAAAGGAAATCTAAGTATTAGACCACAAACATTTTAATGACGTATGTGAATATTCGCCAATCCAATAGCCTTCGTTAAGATCTGTAAATTCTGCCTCACAAAATTCAACGGAGACCAATGAAAAGTTATGCAAAATTATTTTCAATTCATAATATTATGTTCACGATATCATTCAAAAATACAGAAAATTGAAACAAAAATATAAATTGCATATTAATTACTGGTTACCACCAAAGTGTGCGTGCCATAACGCCCTCAATCACGTGTTGACTGATTTGACCTGCGTCCCGAAGAGAGCATCTCGAACTTTGGCAATGACGAAGAACAGCTGCTGGGCATTAACCTGTAATGAGAAAGGAAAGAGGAAATTTTGCATTGAATACTGAGGCTGAGATATCGTGTGAAATGCAATTGTTGTTGGCAGAATTAAATGTTTATTTAGACCTACCTTCACTCCTAGAAAACGTCACTCGTGATAACACAAGAAAGAGGAAAAATAACTATTTCGTAAATTATAATTGGAAATAACCAAAGTTAAAAGTCATGGGAGATTATCCTTCCATACAAATAGGTACCATTATTTGCATTAAATAAAACCATTAAGAAACTGATGTTATGAGATGTTCTGGAACTACGGAACATTTAGACGATGAAGAGCACAAGATGAAGTAGGTGAACCTGCTGAGAAACATATGAGATAACATGTTAGATGGATAAAGGTAAAGCACCTGTGAAGATTGGAAAAGCATCACCCAGCCAAAAGAATCGTCTGCACTTAAGAGTTTACTACCATTAAAAGAACGCGGCAGATAGGTCAAAGGAATACTGCTGAAGCGTCTGATAGATAGGTAGTTCCTGACAAAAAAACTGACTGTCACGACTGTCACGAAAGAAAATCAATGCTAAGAGAGACAAAAAATAGACAGTTTCTGATGTGCAGATGCGGAGGAGATAAAGTGAATGGAAATGCAGACAAACGAGGAAAATAAAAAAAACAGTAGGGGAAAAGAGAAAGTTATGGAAAATAAAAAGCAGACTGAGTACAAGAATAGGTTGATTTTTCTCGACGGAGATCAACCATTATTGAAATATTAGGGAAACATACAGGCCTTCAACAGTTCGTGTATCCAATATTTTGTGCATTTTAACGTATTAAGCAAAACAATGTTGTCAGTACTAACAACATAAACCATACCAATACATATTTCATTCTATCTTTCGAAACGCCGTTATCCCCACCATTATTGTCGCATAATTTCATTTTTTCCATATTGATAATTGCCAAAAATTCTCCTCACAATCACTTGACACTTTTCATTGGTCTCCGTTGAATTTTGTGAGGCAGAATTTACAGATCTTAACGAAGGCTATTGGATTGGCGAATATTCACATATGTCATTAAAATGTTTGTGGTCTAATACTTAGATTTCCTTTCATTTTTGATTTTTGATTAATGAGCATTGGTTGTGTAGTTCACTAATTACTGAAAGTATTTGCTTGGTTATTGGAATCCCGTTCCTTGGCACGATACAGAGCAGTGAATGAGGTACTCAGCATCAGACTCAAGTGATTTGATTGTCAGTGAAATAATCTATGCATAAAAAGAACTTTTTAACAAGTTCACATCTAGATTTTCAGCCACACTTCTTCCTCAATCGCGACTTAAAGATGCTTATTCCTTCATCTGTAGGGGTAAGGATTCCGTAACCATCCCCGTGCATCCCTTTTCGTGAAGCTTTCTTTCTCCGACAACTTGATCCGCCCAGTTTGCAGTTCTCCAACGTGCCCAGAAAATTCACGGTAACCTTGTAACCTTCACTACCTCGAGATCCCTTGGGGCATCGAGAGTCGGATGAAACCGACAATATCTGTGAAACCTTCGCTATCTGCTTGTTCCTAGGCTGCTGAATCAGTCTCTTCGACGGTCGGGTTTCTCCTCCCAAGTTTTGTAAACAAGGGGGTGCGAAGCGCTCGGGTAAGAGTGGAGGTAGACAGAAAACGAAATAAAACTTCTCCACGGGCTCCCGCGCAACTAGAGTAATACATGGTTCTCGGTTTACAGAATATAGACTTTGAACTGCTAAATGCGTCACATGAACAATAAGAAATGAAACGGAGCAAAGATAAACCAGAAGAAAAGTAAATTAATGAGAACTTCGAAAGAGACGTTGTGCCTCCTTTGCATTATTCGTCATGAGTGAAATGAGACCGGTGCCGGGTTGTCTCCTATTTTTTCGTCCTCTTTTTCCTTTTCATCCATCTCTCGATATTTCCTCCCTCCTAAGTGTTTTCTTCTATTACTCATTTATATTTTATTTAGCTGCGATATCAAATGGCTTAAAATATTTCCCATTGAATGCCAACACTTGCTAGATGCGTATAGAAAAATTTGGTGACAGCCATTGCGCTGAGACTTCAAGGTAAAAAGTAAACAAGTAAGATTACCAATTAGAAAGTAACTTTAGGGATAAATTACATTAAAGCACTGTCTAACTAAGAATCGCTCTTAATTTTCGATCTTTTCCTTGAATTTCATGTAAATATTTCTCTCTGCAGTGTAGCATAGTTTTCAATAAAAAATATTGGAGCCAATAAAGGTATTCAGGAAGAATTATTCTACGTGTATTTTAAAATCATGATGCATTGATGTCTTGTTTATACTGTGCATGAATGGTTTACTTTTCTTTATAAATAGGATTTAACTGTTGCCCTTCGAAATAATAATGATATTTCTTTGAGTCATAGGCTGCCTATTTGTAACCTTAAAGAAAATAAAGCTCTTATTGAGTACTCAAGTTTTTTACTTATCTACTCCGCTCCTTGTGTGTTTAAGACTTAGATATTGATAAATTTTTCGACAGGCACAAACTTAAATGCTGGTAAGTGAAGTATTCATTATATGTCACTTAATATTTCTTTGCATGACATTTATCCAATTGTCATTCTTGAGAAAAATATTCTTTCACAATATATTCAGCTGTGACTCCCAAATAACTAATTTTATCCTCATTTCTGACGGCCATCCAGGTAAAATAATAGAGGGGTACTTGGTTTGGCTTTATGTAAAAATACATTTATAGAATAAGTGCGTAAAGTAAATCACATACATATGAGCTACAGTGATAAAGTAAACATAATGCCCCAGGTAAATATCTCGCTAGTGAATCTTTACGAGCAATGGGACTCCCATGTCTGATCTCACCATTCACACCTGTTCAACAAGTGACAGAATAGCTGCTTGGCATTCACATGTTATACATTGGATATAGGGAAAGCAATTATACATCTGCTCATAATACTAGAAGGTGGTAACCTAATTGCGCTGGTAGGACATATATGATGTGCTGAATAAAAACTGTCTTAGTTATCGTATTAAACGAATGTGTCCGATCTGGGATACGACTACTAATAGTTCCCAGGTTGAAAGGATAGTCTTGAACGTTCATCTCTCGAAGAGAGACTTAAATCATTGGCCATAAGAACGAAACGGAGAAAAATCCACATGAAATACAACCCCAGAACGCACATTCACAATTCAAATACAGTTAAGTTACAATAGGAAAATCATGACAACAAGAAAAAATCTCGTGAAAGAATGTCTACTGACTTGGAGAAAAATCCGGCTCAACCTCTTCGAGGATCCATCAGCGGCGGATATCCGAGCGAATTCACTGTGTCGTCGGAGTTGGCACAGCGGCTCTGTACAACTCGTCAGCAGCGCGACTGGCTGCGACGGAACGAAAGGGAATTGTTCACTGGCTTCGCATTGAGAAAACACTGACCTATAGGAGGGGAAATAGGATATAGAAGGGGGGGGGGGGGCAATTTGTGGGAGAAACAGTACAGGGCGAGGGGGTCACAAAGGCGTATATAGAGGAGGAGGGGCGATTTGGAAGGGGAGAGGGTGTTTGCAAGAAAGAAAGGGACCTAGGGAAGAGGAATTGCGGTAAACGGTGTCGAATGGGGCTTGCTGCCGCCTGGCAGAGGAGGATCGTTATCTACATTCAGCCAGTTTCGCTTCCGTTTCTGCCGACACCCACCCCACCTGTCGTAAGGAACGGATTGCGACGAAAACAAAATGCAGTGGCAAGACCGAGTTGCCGAGGAACTGGCTAAGATGACAGACCGGATAACGAGAGACACAAAAGGAGAGGCGTAACACACTGACTTCTGCTAATTTTCGAGTTTTTTCAACCCGTCCTCTAGACCGCCGAGATGAGAATTCCTAGCAAACGTAGGTGTTCGACAGATATTGCGCGTACGGATGCCCCTGTCTGTGCAGTAACGCCATCTATATATTCAGTTGACTATATTGAAATGTCATCTATTACAAATTCATCTATTATGCTCAACTCTTCTATAAATTTAAATATACGATATTATACATTGTGTCTAGATTATTAGTAGCGTAATATCCATTTCACTAATATTTTACCGTGACTTCGAAACATCCGACAACTGAAGGTCGCTATCCGCTTCATAATTTGAGTTGAAATTCGGCTGAGAAATTTTTTGTTCCATTTGCAGTAACAGTTGTTAACACCATTTATCCTGTATTTTGATGTATTGGAAGCAACCTTATTGCGGTGAAATCGACCTAAAGCCTCTGAATGTTTAATTACTGTCCAGTAAGGAGCTCTAAATCCATAAATTAAGGTATTCCAATTACCATGAACGGCCACTACTGTCGGAATAAATGTGATGGATGCCTGAGTTTGCAGCCTGATAGCTAATAAATGGATATGTCAACATATAAAACAGTCACTTTAAAAAGGTGCTAATTTATTTATACACTTATTTATACAAACAAAACATTATTTAAACATATCTTCTCTTTTTTATGGCATTGAGAACAACACAAGTGCCTTATTGTTACGCTTTTCAGCCAATACCCTTTGCAAACGTAAGTGATTTTATATGAATAGTTATTTGAAAATTGTTTTTGCTAAGATAGCAGGCGACTACCCGGTCGGCCTCAATGTCATGTGGGTGCATTGGTGCCACGCCCATGAAGTCCTCCTTCCTTACAGTGCACATACTTTGTTACCATGCCAGCCTTTAATCAAGAACTAAATTTCAACAGATTACTTTCGAGGTTATACATTACTAGATTACTACTCGAAATTATACATTCTGGTTCAATTTTGGTCAAACGTATAATTACCACCCATCCTCCAGGAAAATAAACATATCACTCAAATCGTTACATGAGTTTTAGTTTAAATTTATGCACTGCGTAATTTAAAGTTATGTTATCGTACCTATTAGTGTGAGAATGAATTGGTGGAGAAGAAGAATAGCGAAGGAAGGCTTCGCATGAAATATAAGTTTTGAAGAGTGCAAAAGCGAATAATTACGTAAGTATGAAGTGGTTCGCCCATAGAAGAATCAAGTGCAGAGTTGCATCAAACCTACCTGATGCATTGATCCATGTTGATGATTAATGGTAGCGGTAAAATGTTTACTCAAATAAAATTATATGACTTCATGCATATGCCTATTACACTCATGAAAAAACATGATGGATTTTTCTTTAAAGAGATTCCAGATACTAAGTCATAAAGTTAACGTTTCGAAATATATAAATTAACACGAAAATCCTTTAGGAATTATCCATTTTGCCAATGCTTACCGGCTTGAGTGTGGCATTTATATTTTTAACTTAAGTTCATGAAAACAAATTTTTTTCCAGCATGATGTGTTTTTTTGGGGTCAACAATAAATGTGGATCTTCCAGGCAATGACTTTAATGTATTTCAAGCACTCAACAGTTCAAATGTATTAAACTGCTTTAACATGTTAAAACTTATGTTTCAACAGTTATTATTACATTATTCCATCAAGATTTCCCTCTTTCAACGCTCTTAGCCTTTTCAAACCACCGCGTTTAACCTCCAGAAAATGCAACGTTGCCAAGTGTAAACGGCATATTTCTGAAGAATGCATGAAAAACGTTAATTTTTGTCGTAGCACGTCGATCAAAAGACGCCCGTAATTCTCTTAGAACGTGTGATGCAATGGCGGTAATAAATTGTTGCTCATTTAAATAGTTAATAACTTTTAACATTGTATTGCACGCGGTCAGTTTCGTCCGCGCGGCCCCTTGCCGCGAGAGTCCCGTCGCTGACGAGGGCCGAAGCCGAGCTATGGCGCGGATTAGGCCGATCGCGAGCAGAGACCCTCGCTAATGACCGTCTAACTGCTCTGACCCCCAGAAAAAGTTCTTTCGTTATTCAGTAACACTGATATAAATTTAATTAAGCGCGAGATTTTTACCTGAGGAAGCCGACAGAAGGATCGGCGAAAGTCACTCTGGCGAAAATGCTGTGTATCCAAGCATGTGTGTAAACAATTTATACTGTGTAACATTACGGATTTTAGCAGAAAAAGCTTGAAATTGAAAAATACACAAGAAAGCTTAAATCAAAAACAATTTTTATGGTCTACTTAAGAAAATTTTACTTTCTCTTTTCAAAAAATGTAATCGTTTACTGCATTGGGTGCTTTTAAAACAGTAAAAGTTGAGTAAAAAGTTATTCTTACGTATTTCAAATCGGGAGGAAAAGCTGTGTACCGTTTGTTTTTATGTCGGAGCTGTTTTTATTTGAGTGTCACTTACAATTCTAATAAGAAAAATATTGGGACAATGAACAACATGCTTTTCACTAATTATCGTAAAACGAATTCAACCGTGTCAGGCGAGATTTGGTGGAACAGCACGATCGTTAATAAATAAAGTAAATCTTTTTCAGATATAGTAGGTACTGTCCAAAAATTGGTGGACAAAAAGTCACTCTGACGAAAAAGCTGTGAAGGAATGGTTTACTTAACTCCTATGACATCACTCAGTTATTGCCAAGTTGTGTATCAAATCAGTCAGGAAAATTACTACAGGGTTCCATAGTCCAAACATTTTGTGGACATTACTATATCTGAAAGTTTTACTCTATTTATTTACAACTATCGTAAAAATATAGTGATAGCATAAAACGACAACAGTTACAAAACGGAAGTTGTGTTCCTTTAACGCCAAATTTATAATCATATTTAGGTTGTTTTTTTTCAAATGGGGACGAGGGTGGTAAGTGTCTATCAGGTAGGGGTGAAATATGTATTATTAGTGGAGTGAAAACCAGATCGAGTAACCATGCTAAATGAGTTAACGTATTCAAAACATCTCGCATTTCTCCACGCTACGAGTTCTCGTCAGATCACTCTTGTGACGTCATGGGGTGAAAGTCAGGCCTGTATATAGAGACGGCCTTGGTACAGTCAATCACCCCAGGAAATCCTAAAATTGGCCAAAACCTGTACAGGGTAATTAATGTACCTAAGTATCACCTAATCCCATAGAACGGTCAAAACAAATAATATTACGCAACATATGTGTCATGAATGCAGTAAAATCCCGTGATAATTCCATCCAGCAGTTTTATGCATACTATAGATACATATTTCCAGCTTCTACATATTTCTACATCTTAATACCTTCTCTCAATTTCCGTCTTCTCTTCTGAGGAAATTTCAAACACCGTGCCAATAGACGCCTACAGATTACTTTTGCCACCTTTCTAATTGTTCTCGAAACCGAAGGATGTCTTACGGAAATCAGGAAACCCTGATCAACACCCTCGTTGCTAGCTGCTTTCAGCCAGGAATCTTTATAGCGTCGTTAACCTATCACCTATTTCATTAATGGATATGTGTCATTCCACGTCAATTCGGCCAGAAAATCGGCAAAAATGACGCTTGGGGTCACCGATTTTGACCAAATTTGGCATAACGGCTCCATTTGATAAGGAAATAAATACCCCAAAGTCGTTTTGCAAAACACACAACCGTTTCCGAAATATTGCAACGTTGCAAAATCCGAATTTTGCTGAAGTTACTACACATTTTACGGTATACCTCAGAGACTATTTGAGCTACAGACGTTCTTAAGAATTTTTTTAAAGACCTTGAATTGCAAAAATATAATAAAGTGAAATATAATCAATTTTATAAAGTTTATAACAAATTTAAAGTTTTACCAATACCAATTCTTTGCCCGTGCATATCGCTATTTTCTTCGCCCAGGTGTGATCACAGGCTTACAATCTATGAAGAACGGCACCTGGCCTCAGAGAACAATTGAAAAACCTTTTCCCGTCTTCGGCTTCCAGTACTACTCTCCTCACATACTCTATTAGCATATTCTCCGAAACCTCTTTCTCAGTACTTTTTTCAAAGAAACGGGTGCACTATTTTATCGCCCACCATCTCCCATTTGAATTTTACTCTGAGGGAAACAACGGGGAAGGCAGAGCGCTACCCATATCATCTAAACGGATATTTTGTATCTCTTCGCATATGATAGCATCCCAGGCTAAGGCAATACCCTGACATCCCATAGTTTTGCTCCCGTACCTTTATGAATTATTAAATTGTTCACTCTTAACTCATGTTTTAAACATTTTCCCAGCATGAATTCACACATACGAATGCTGTAAGTCTCCGGAATCAGTGAAAAAAATTTAAAATGTTACGTGAGGCAATGGAATTAGTTTCACATTTAATATTAAGGTGAGTTGAAAATATTATTTTTATCTCTATTTATTACGTAAAATAAAAATTATTCACAGCTTTAAATACCATTCGCATTCTAAAGCCTTAAAATTCTTACTTTACCTTTACATACGGTTAACTTGAACATATCAGAAAGTTGGCATAAGAAATTTTTGAAGGAATCTTTTGCAAACCCTTCATGCACAATTTATGTTACAGCCAACGCATCCCTTATATTATTAAAGTTGTAACTAATTACAATGATAATGCGTGCAGTAAAAATCGAAGGGATATTTATCAATGTCGTCTCCGTTTAACCTGTGTGTCTTGTCTGCTGTGCTGGCAGATAGATTTCTGAGGTTGGTTTCCTCCTTGTCGCAGAATTAAAAGATGAAAGTAAAATACAGCCGTGTAAATTAATGTTTCAATATAAAATTTCACATCGGAAATACGTTAACCATCCTACTTTACCTTCAAAAACCCATGTTCTTCTCCAAACTCTCCTAATCCTATTTGTATTACAACATTGAAAATTTTGTTTTCGGATTATTGAGAAGGGTACTTAAACAGCAAATTGTTCGATTATGGATAGCCGTACGGTAGGCATGAATACGGCAGGATTACCTCGGAATCTTCTCGTCAGCCTCTTCAATTCTCCTTCACTTGCTCGTTGGTTACAAACTCGAAGTTTTCCTAAGTGTTAAACTCCTTTCACATTCGATTTGGCTCATTTGTAAAGTTCCTCAAGAATCTTAAATTGTTTCTTATGATTGAGCTTCAGACTGGGAGGTGTGGCTTGTCTTCTGTGTTGCTTTAAATCCATCACTTGTATCCTTTCCCTGAGATATGGTATAGAAATGCCATTCAGCATCGAATCCATAATCTCTGCGATGCAACAGTTTCAACATTTTGTAGCGGTTCTTATATTGAGCCCCCGCAACGTCGAAGAGGTAAAATTTTTGAGTATGGTTTAGTACACTTGTTACACTGTAGAGCAACGTCCTTTAAAATATGGTGTTATGCTTCATACGGTCTGACGGATTAACCACACTGAGGGGCACACAGTTGATCGTTCATATTCCGATTGCAACATGAAATCGAATGAACCGTAGCCTTACAGCTACTTCAGTGCACACCTTTCACTGAATCTTACAGAAAAGAAAATTTCTCGGAAAAATCGCACACAAAGAAAACTTCACATGATTTCAGGTTGTGTCTGACTTCCAAGTATTATACAATTTGCATACGAGCAATATAGTCATGCCGTCGTACTCACATAATATCCTCAGGGAATACCCCTCAGAACATTTTTAGAAACTTAATCTGACTTGTTAAGGTACAGAAATTTTCCTGAGTTCATTGTTTGAAACATGTTTCATCATTTAAATTGGGCGAGGGAAGATTCATCAAGGCGAAAAAGATTACTTAGGTAATAGTGCATGAGTTAATAATAATCAGTGCATGCCTCCGAGGATAACTACCAGAGAACCGTTTATGGCGCAGCTGCACCTTCATACGGTGCTACTTTACCAAATATATCTTAAGGGTCTCAGTTAGAGGCATGAATTAGTGCCGCGAAAGAAAGCAGTACTAATGAAATCTTGAGAAGAAAACTGAGAGTCCAGGAAAAAAATCACTAATCAGTTTGAACAAGACTTTGGAATCGTTGGATCAAATATCTACTATTGCTAAAAATTCTTTTGATGAGGTAAATATCAATTTTAAAAAACGTAAAAACAATCAGTAGCATTGGAAGCCGAAGACGAGACAAGGTTTGCATATTGTTCTCCGAGGCCGTCCGCTATAAAGCCAGGTGCCGCACTTCATAGATTCTAAGGCTGTGGTCACACCTGGGCGAAGCAAATAGCGATATGCACGGGCAAAGAGTTGGTATACGGTTAAAATTGGTGAGAAGAAGATGAATGAGAAAGTTACTGAGATCTGAAGACACCAGAGTACCATAACGTCGGCCGGTAGGCGGGCGCCGCGGCCACTGGTAGGTGTCACGCCTTCACTGAAAAATATTTTCTTTCTTAAATGAAATGAAATTCTCTGACAAACTTTTTTAATTTGTAGAGGAGGGTTGTGTCTACAACATATAAAAAAATGAACAAAATCTAAGCCATAAGTACATCGTCAAAAATCGAATTGAAACTTTAAAATTGTAACGAACTTTATAAAATTGATTATATTTCAAAATATAATCCCTTATTATATTTTTTCAATTCAAGGTCTTCAAAATAAGTCCTTAAGAACGTCTGTTGCTCAAATAGTCTCTGACGTATACCGTAAAATGTGTAGTAACTTTAGCAAAATTCGGATTTTGCAACGTTGCAATATTTCGGAAACGGTTGTGTGTTTTGCAAAAAGACTTCGGTGTTTTCATTTTCTTATCAAATGGAACCGTTATGCCAAATTTGGTCAAAATCGGTGTCCTAAGGGCAATCACCTGGTCGATTTGACATGGACTCATATAAATTTGTTTAAATTTCTTTACGACCTCCTAAAATTGCATTTCCAATTAATATTTGATACCCTCTTATACGATGTTATAAAAATAATTCTTTGTAAACTTACAAATAGTTATTTGATACGTGCAGATTGATTTGATACTTACCATTATCCGTGGGTGTCATTCTAAAGTTCGCTGTCACCGGACATACCCCCACAATTCTTGGCATAAGAAATTCGCTATGTTCTTCGTCGCTCTGAAAAGACGGGAAAACCTTCTTTGCTCGCCTCAAACGGATTTATTTGATCACGAAATTTTCTCATTTCTACTATTGTAGCTCGTCGTTTCATTGCTTGCTAGAAATTTATAAAAATCAGCCGCCAACGATTCCCATATTCACTCGCTTCACTCGCTAACAATAACAGAATATACGAGAAAGAGACGGAAGACGACCGCGTAGCGAGGGTTTTTCTGATGCTTTTGCGCCGATGCCGTTATCTCACGGCCTCGGGCACCCGTGACTTGGATGGTATCCAAAAATGGCACGTGCGACATTTGGGCAATAACTACCGATGCCATTTCGAGTAGCTGGTGCCAAACTAGCTTATTTTGTCAGATAGTCACGGGCGCCTTCGTTACGGAATAGCCTCACATGTCTCATTCAGAATATGCCGTTAGTATATGCGCATTTGCAAAGGAGACCAGCAACTTTTGTTAAAGGGGTTTATGATAATTTTATTAGTATTACAAGTTTAATTAATTAAGAAGAACTAGGATGGGAATTATTATCAGATGGCAGGTTAAATTTTGGCAAAACCTTCGAAGCCGATTTATTTACAATTGTCGTAAGATATACATTAAGAACTCCTGCGTATTATGCTAAGTTTGATCAGATAAACAAGATTAGAGAGATGAAATGTCACACCGATGGATTTAAAGGATCTTGCCAGTGGAGATCAAGACAGCCAAACGTAGAGATGCTAGATGAAATAATAAGTGAGGTTCCCAGATGAGAACGAAAAAACTAACAATGGATTGAGATGTGGTTGTTTGTTGAAGGTAGGGATGAAAATGAAAAGGTTACATACGGGCTGGGAAAGAGAAATGATCGTGGCGAAACAGCAGTTGACCTTTGTTGGAGGCTTTGGTTAGTCATTAGGAACACCCGCTGAAGCCATTGCAGGAGACGTACACAGTGTGTCCCAGTTCCGTTAAGACTGCGTGTTTAAAATTCCACACTGCAATGCTATCTCATGGTGAGTTACGGCGTTACGTTCCTTGAGGTTTCTGTAACAGCCTTGTAGAAGGTCAAAGCGCTAATATGGCTGCAGTATGCATTCTGGCCGCGAATGTAACAGTAGGTATGTGTCTGACACCTGTTGGAAAATGGCGGTGGAGCAGCAAGGCAACATCTTGATGTTCAGTTAGGCAAATCTGAATCTGATTTCCACTAAAGTGATACTGATTTCATGAAATGGATTGTAACTGGAGACGAGACACGGTGTTTTCAGTGTGAGCCTCTTACAAGTTGGCCGGGTGCAGCGTGGTTGAGTCCTCAGAAGCCAATACCAAAGAAAGTGCGCATGCAGAAGAGTCGCGTGAAGATAATGCAAACAGTTTTTTTTCGATTCCAAAGGAATAGTTCTCAAGGAGTTTGTACCAGAAGGACAAACCGTTAATTCTGAGTATTATCTCAGCATCCTCCATCGTTTGTGGGCTAGAATTCGTTGAATTTGTCCCAAATACCAAGAGGCAGGTTCCTCGTCGATCCTTCACCACAACGCCCCAGCCCAAAGAGTGAAGATTGTACGCAGTTTTTATCCAGGAAAGGGATCACAGTCATGGATCACCCACCGTATTTAGGGGTTTGGCCCCAACAGACTTCTCGTTGGTCCCCAAATTGAAGTTGGCAATGAAAGGACACCGTTACGACACCATTAAGGACATCGAAGAAATTTGTATTGCAGTACTAAATGCAAATCCAAAAAAATGACTACAGTGACTTTCAAAATATTTTTAAATCGATTTCAGCTATGTATTAATTCAGAGGGAGACTATTTTGTATAAACATAGTGATTTTTTTAACATAATCCGTGACTTTTATTTTTCATAGCCACAGTCCTAATAGAACTAGGATACTCTGTAGGTACACATGGAAAATGCCGGAGAGCACTGAGAGATATCAATAATAATGGCTAGACAGAAATTTGTAAACAGCATCATCAATTCACACCGTTACCTTCTGTGGAACAGAATATGGCTTGCAAACCAAGTGAAAAAGAAGAAATGACGGTTGAAACGAGAGGACGCGCAGAGATGGGTGTGTGGACAGGCCTAATTGTGGGGGAATATAATAGAGATGCCACTGGGAATAATGCCTGGAGAAGAAAAAATCTATGTGGCAGGTTCACTGAGTAAGTTTAGAAGAAGATTTTCGTAGGCATCTTAGTCAGAGGGCGGAGGGCTCCATACGACTCATAAATGGAGAGGAAGAACGAAGTGTGGAAGAATGCAGACTGGATGAAAATGATGCGAGGTGAATGGAAGAATGGAACACGAACGAAACGACGACTGCAGCGACTTGCAGCACTGGAACTAATAAAGAGAAATAATAGAAAGAAGACTAGAAAGGTATGCGAAACGTGGCGGTTGAAAAAGTCTAAAAAAATGCCACTCTGTTAGAATATACCCTGGGGTCACAGGTATGACGATAGAAGCACACGAAAAAAAGGACCCCTTTGCTATTGAAGGGGAACATTTCGGCCACCTTCATCATCGAGAAGGAAGCAGCTAATGTGGTGAAAGGCAGAAGAAAGGGCAGGAGACTGGGGAGGGTAGGAAGACTCGTCTGCGCTGAACCAGAATGCAGAAAGAAGCCTTAGGTTGTGTTCGCTCTTGAAGGGCCTCCCGTCTCCAGCAACGCCGGTGTTTACACCAACCCCCTAATCATAGCAACTGTTCATGAATCTTGAAGATCTACTCTGAATTTTATCTACTTCTGGTCCTAATCTCAATTACCATGGATACCAAATGCAAGATAGATGTTCACTCTTGGCCTAACTAGAACTAAGAAACACATCTCCTTTCCTTATACTTTACAATTTCCCACGACCCGTTTGATGAAGCAAAGTTCTTCAAGGCGGACCCTCAGCTTCTTCTTATGTGTGTTCCCTATGTAAGTTTGATGGTTATGATGCTGAGTGAGGGCTGAGAGAAAGAGTCTAGGATACGTCCAAATCCCCACGGGTATTGGCGCAAACAACTTGCTTCATGTGCACAACAAACCGAAGATGGACGACGGTGACCGACAATTTCCGATGCACATTCAGCTGCAGACAACTGCAAACCGACACCGTGAAATGTGAAACCAATAAACGTTTGAAGTTGACGCCAGTCGTAAACTGGGCATAACTCAGGTAGTGCAGGCCCATTGGGGTAACTCTTTACTGGGTAAACCAATGAGAGAAATGCTATCGTGACTTTGCAAGGTGATTATCCATTAATTGTTGTATTTGTTTTCACATGCAATTTGCCCTGGGTATTACGCATTAACAATTTGCATGGGGTGAAAGTTGGTCAATTTTTGCAAACATCGGCCTCCTTCAATTTTCCCTGGAAATCTAGAAAACTGGATAGGTAATGAATGCCATCTCAGAAGGCAACATATGCTCTCAAAGGCGTAGTAAAAGATATGCATGAAATATCGGCGTTCGATCCCGAAACGCTCCAGGAAAAAGCGGTGTTCACTCAAGCGGTGGTGAATATTCAGTGTAAAGAAATGTCACTCGAATGTTTTACAGCAGACTGTGTATATCTTAAGGTAAATACTCACTTGGTGAAATTTGATCTGTTAAGTATTTATAGGGATCAAAACATTCCTGTAACTGATTTTTTACAGGAGTTGGAACCCATTCTGAACAATGCAGGAGGAAATATGGTTGTGGTTGGTGACTTAAACATTAATATAATGAATGTAAACAATGACTCTGATTACTATAATGATTGATGTGTACGTATGGATTTTCATCTCTAGTAAATGAGGCAACCAGGATTAGCCAACAATCGTCAACCTGCATAGATCACATGTTTGTAAGATTTTACAATTCATTAAAATTAGAAATGTGGGCAGATGTCAGCCACATGGGGATTACTGATCATTCAATGCTCACTCTCGTCGTTAAAAAAGTAAAAAATAAGTTTACTCGGAACCGAAATTACAATTTTGTACACGAAATCGTTAGATGGAAACGAGAAATGAATTTTAGTGAAAAAATTAATCTTCTAACCGCAACCATTCGCTCATATATCAAAAATTAAAATAAGCAAATGGTGACGCCCACCGAATAAGCTGTTTTGACATAATTGACGTCATTTTCCTACCGTTCTTGACTGCTTTAAGGGGAAGGGAAGGGAGTGGAGGTGGGTTCTCGGAATGTCTGCTCGCACAAATCCTGTCGCAACCTCTCCGGTTGGCAGAGTAAGCTGTGTCCCCTCCCCCTCATTGCGATAAGGCGAAGTAGCTTCGCGGGCTCAGTAACGATTGAACGAAGTTGATGAAGTCAGAGGTTGCACCACGCCCACTTTTCCGAAAGGGTTAAAGACATCAGTTTTTCGTCGCTTATAACTCGAGAAATCATTGACGGTTCAAAAAACGGAAAAATACGCGTCTTTTTATTTTACAAACTCTATCAGATTCGGCAATAAACATATGGTAAACGACTCCATTAATGAGACAAGCGCCTCGAGAGCCTTTTCCATTATGTTGGATTTGTTGAAATCTGTGATCGACAGGGCCAAAGTAACAATCAGACACGAGACACAAAAGACAAGAAAATTAAAACCTTGGATGATCACTTCTCTGCTCTTTGAAATAAAATCAAAAAAATGACACCCTAAAAAGAATAGGCGAAATCCTAAAAGAAACAGCTTCAAGGAGAAATTTTTAAAATTTAGAAACAACCTATGGGTGAAGTTGAGAAAGGCCTGTAATGATTAGTATATGAGAAAGCATGAAAATAGTCGTGATAATACAAAAGCCCAATGGGACCTAGTGAAAGAAATAACTGGGCAAAATAGTTCAAAAACCCCTGATTTATCTATTGTAAGGAATGACATGGTCATTACTGATCCTACGATATTGGCCTCTGAATTAATGAATATTTTATCTCAGCTTTTGAATCTAAAATTAATGAAACTACTTCCCACTCCTCTTTGAAAAATCCATGCTCCATAATTGATTCCTGTCAGTCGCTGTATTTGGAGCCAGTATCTCGACACGAAATAATTGCACTGGTAAACAGTTTCTCCTCGAACAAATCACCAGGCTTTGATGGCATTAATATCAACATTCTAAAGAGGATTATTAGTATGTATTGTCCCTTTTTGGAATGTGTTTAACCTGAACATTTTGACCGGAGAACTTCCTTCAGCTCTAAAACAGGCAGTCGTCATATTGCTATTTAAGAAAGGTGATCCAAAGAAATTAGAAAATTATAGACAGATATAGCTCCTTTCCATATTCTCATAAATTTTTGAAAAACTTGTTAAAAAAAGGTTGCTGAATTTCCTAGAAAAAACTCATTTCCTTAGCCTAAAGGAATTTGGTTTTAGAAGTAAATTAGGAACCGAAGATGTTTTAATGCATCATTTGCAAAATGTTGTAATGAACTCAATCACAATAAACGAACAGCTAACTTGTTCATTGAAATTTAAAAGGATTTTGACACCCTTGACCATGACATACTAGGGAAGGTGGGGTACAGTGTAACATGGGGTACTATGTAACAATTTGCATTTTGGGCTAAATAATACGTTGGAAATCCTACTTCTAGCCTGTTTACGATCGTCTTTTGTCATAGTCTCTGCCGATGTAACCTGAAAGTGATATCAGAAGTTCTGTGGTTGGTGTGAAGAAAAGACGCTTTTTTGATAAGCAAACTAAATGTTTGCACCATTATTTTGTTTTCACTGTTGTTTACGGTACATCATAGATGTATTAATTCTAACCATTGTTAAAATACTCATATATTTATGGCGTTATACGAGGCTTTCAGAACTCTCAGCTGATAGTAATTTTTATGTAGCTGCCAAAACAAAACAAAATGATGGTGTGGGGCACAGTGTAACAATGTAATATGGGGCAGAGTGTAGCAGTGTCACACTGTACCCCAATGTGATTAGTGCCTTCAAGTAATAACCATCCACACACACAATGTTATGGAACCAGAACAATGGCAGTGATGGAACCAGAATTTATAACCTGGATGAGACTGGAACGTCTACTATGCAGACGCCAAGAAAAGTGCTCGCTCCAAAAGGAATCAAGCAATTGAACAAAGTTAATAGTGGGGAGAGAGGTACGCTTGTTACTACAGCATGCATAATAATTGCATCAGGTCTGCTCTTCCCCCAGTAATGATATTCCCAAGAGTGCATTTCAAGGAGCATATGTTAACAGGTGCTCCTCCAGGCACAATAGGACTTGCTACACCATCTGGTTGGATATATAGTGAGCTAATCCCACGTGTCACGGAACATTTTGTGAAACATACACAGTCTTCAAAAGAGAATCCATCTCTCCTTATTCTTGACAACCATGAGAGCCATCTTGCAATTGAAGCACTGGAAATTGCCAAGGAAATTGGATTAACTATGCTTACAATTCCATCACACTGCAGCAACAGAATTCAGCCCTTGGATGTTAGTGTGTTCAGTTCCTTTCAATCGCACCGCAATCCCAATGTTGATTCATGGATGATGCACCATCCAGGACCTCCTATGACTGTTAATGATGTTGCTGGATGTGTTGGCACAAGCTTCATGCGTTCTATGACCCCTACCAACATCACAGTAGGTTTCAAGAAAACAGGAATTTTTCCTTTTGACAGAGGAGTTTTTATGGAGGATGATTTTATATGCAGCTCTGTGACTGATCGTCATTTGAAAAATGTAGATGGAACTTCTGGTAGCAGTAAGGATGTAATGGCAGTTCATAATAACAAAAATGGCAGTCAAACTCCTGGTACCAGCAAGGACATACCCTTGTTAAGTCAACCAGGCCGATAGAAGAACTCAGTGGAGAGCTGCGTCAAACCAATCTAAGGATTGATGACTTATGATGAAAGTCAACCAGAAGAGAATTATCACAATTATCCTCTTTCTGAACCTTCAATCCCTAATAGGCCTATGTGAGTCTATACTTCAGCCAAAGGAACATCGCCCCAGAATTTAGTTGGTCCAGAAACATTTAGAGGATATCTTAAAGGTGAGGCAAGAAAACACAATAGAAGTGTAGAAAGAGGGGAAGTAGCTGCATCCCAACAGATGCAGCTCCTTCCTGGTTAAGAAATTGCTTGAAGAGCGCATTCAAGTAAGGCAAGCTGAAATGGCAAAAAAAACCTAAACTTCTCAAGAAACCACTCATTTCTGAAAAGCAGAAGACCTAACTGAGAGTGATGAAGATGAGATGTGTGTTCCCTTAGCTTCTTCCGATGATGAAGATTGGGTAAGCCTACCAGAGACTAGGGGTGAAGAAAAAATATGGACAAGTTCTCCTGAAACAGATGATTATGTCTTGGTGGAGTTCCCTGGAAAAAAACCAGCGTATTATATTGGGAAAATACTGAAGGATAAAAATGACGAAGCCGACTATGAAGTTACATTTCAGCGTATGAGTACCAAGGACACAAAAGCATTTTTTTATCCTCAAGTAGCTGGTGTAGCATCTGTTTCAGAAGAAATTGTAAAAATGGTTTTGTATACACCTATCTCCCTGGGTACAAAAAACGACAGAATGCCTGCTTCAAATTTGAAGTAAGATTTCAAAACTTTAATGCCGGATAAATTGTGAAAGATCAGTAAATATTTACCAGATATTTATATACTAGTGCCCAGTACTTTAGGCTTGTAATGTCAGTTGCTATAACAGGTAATAAATTAATGTGTATAAAAATAAATGTAAGGATAAATTTATGTTACAATGTACCTCAAGCTTTGTTACACACTGCCCCACACTGGGGCACACTGTAACGATTTACCCACTCACAGATATGCTCAAAATTGCCATATTTTACGTACTGCTATAGTGTCTCCATGATTATTATAGTGTTTTGTAATAAATATATTGTGTGTAAAAATTTAAAAAGTCACCATTAAATCTGAATACTTTCCAAAATCGAGCAAAACATTTTTTCTGTTACACTGTGCCCCACCTTCCCTACTATTGAAAAAACTACATCAAGCAGCAGTCAGAGGTAATGTCCTTCAGTGGTTCAAAAGATATCTCTCCATGCGCTCACAATGTGTTTGTAAAATGTTTATAATGCACTCAATCACAATAAACGAACAGCAACCATATTCATTGATATTAAAAAGGATTTTGACACCCTTGACCATGACATACTATTGAAAAAACTTTGTCAAGCCGGAGTCTGTTCGAGTGAATAACTGTTATAGCCAATATAAAGAAATTAAGGCTGGCGTTCAACAAGGCTGACATGAGTACTGGGATCTATACTTTTTCTGATTTACATAAACGATCTTTGTAATCATAATTTTAATGGGCATGTCATAGCTCACGCTGATGATGTTGCACTAAACTACGAAAGTGCATCTTGGGACACTGTAAAAACAAAGACGGAAGAAGATCTCTTAGGCAATGGGTACTTTTTAATAGACTTTCCTCAAGTCCCAAGACCAAATACATGGCGTATGACTTATGCAACACATATAAAATAGACTGGGAAGTAAAATGCCATTCTCCGGACTGTTCCGTAGGACACTGTATAAATTGCATCTCAATTGGAAATGTAACTGAATATAAAATAAAATATTTGGGAGTAATTCTAGACAGTAAATTAAAATGGAAAATCCACGTCAATCACCTAACTACAACACTAAGGCTCTGCCTCTCAAATTTATATTTCTTGCGAAAAAAATATCCATTGAATTTCCTAAAGATCATCTATTTGGCACTTGTACAGTCAAAACTAAGCTATGATAAGAAAGTTCAAATTGATTGGGAGGAGACGATACAAATGCAATAAACCCCGTACTATTTCTGCAAAGGAGGATAGTACGTGTCATAATGTACACAAAAGTTTCTCCCATGCATTCCCATTGTTCTTGGAACTGAAAATATTGCCTCTTAGATACATTTATTTTAATAAAATACTAAAGACGTTTTATTTAAGAAGTGGCGACGAAGCAAATTTGTTACCTAAGTCACATATCATCAGTTTGGGTCAAATAAATGACGTTTCTTTACCAAAAGCTAATCTGACGGTATGCCAAAGAAGTTTTTTATATGTATATCTCGGGAAAAATATTTAATGACCTTCCTACACACATCAAGGAAGAGAAAAACATCAGAAAATTTCTTTATGAAATAAAAAACTGGCTACTCGTTATAAAAAATATAGTGATCTTTTTCTGTAATGTTCTCGTTATAAATATTGAATTGAGTGTAAAAAAAATGAAAGCTTTTGTAATAATTTTGTAATTGTTCTATAACATAATTATATTGTATAATCCATAATATACCAGCGTTAAAGAAGGAGGCATTGGCTGTGGAATGATTATTTAAACATCATCAGTAACAATGAGAGCTCAATATAGCGAGTGATTGGTTCATGGACAATCATGTATGTATCTATCTCACTTATAACAACTGTTATCGCTGTATTATATTTGTGTCCATTCCCCAATTATTGTCATCATTTTCACAGAATTCTATAAACATTTGACTGTGTAAAAATCTAATAATGTATAGTCTGTTGACTTTGTTTGCATGGATTACATGATAGTAGCCCCAATACAGGATATTCCTTAGGGGCTACCTATTTACTGTTTTTGTAAAAATAGATTGAAAATAAATTCTATTCTATTCTGTTTAGGCTACATACCTACATTGTCATTCGAAAAAACAACCATATGCTCTGCTTACGCATGATAGAGACCGAAGAAGTGTTGACTGCCATTTTTTAACCATGGGAAAAATGTGTTAATTTAACAGAAACTATGTAGTTTGCATCGTATTTCCGTACTTATTTGTCGGTCGGCTGTGATAGTGAAAAAACATCAGGCAAAGAATAAATAACCAGTTCCTATTTTTATGTTTGGCGGGTTGAAGTCAGGTTTTCACAAGTAGGAAGCTGGTGGAGAGCCGAGGTAATTTTTTTAGAAAACCCAAGACCTAAAATGGCTGAATGAGCAGGCGTAAGTTCCTGCTGAAGAATCTAGGACTACTCCCTCAAAGGTTTTTCGCTTCACGAGAATCTTTTCTACTGTGAAAAGGTAAGAGAGATGGACCTAGAGAAAAGGAAAATACACCCCACACTAGAGCAGAGTTCACATTTGCAACTCTTTTACGAATTTCGCCGTCACAGGTAACGCCAAGGTTATTCTCTGTATAACCTCTGTATAACTCACCAAACAATAATAACTTTATTGCATTGCATTGTTTCACTTTACTCACTGAAATTGAACTTTTTGTAAGGTATGATCACTTAGTTGTCCAACAACCTGCCATTTGCACAACTAATGATGGAAGCGCTTTAATAATTGCGAGATTGAGGACGCCTTGAATTCCCCACAAAGAATTCATGGGAAACTTGTGGAACATATCTTCACTTCCAAAAATATATGCAGGTGGAATTGTTAATTATCGTAAAGCTTTGGTAATACTCCGCAAATCGTCGTCAATTGTTAGACAAAGTGTGAGAGGGAAAACGAAAGAGAGAGAGAGAGAGAATTAAAAAAAAAACTGGCAAGTCAGCGGCGTGAACGTGAAGTCACTGCCAAGGTATAACGAACAGACTGTGTGTCCAAAGTCACGCATATTCACAATAGATCTTGCTGAAAATAACTCCTACTGATTTGACTCATTCCCTGCCACGATTTCTGTTCTAATCGAGACTGCAAAGGAGGACTTCGAGTACTTGCAGCCTGAAGTCAAGTACCGAGACTTTTAAATTAGAGTTTCATGTTCTCTCGCATCGGATTGCACGCGTTTCGTCGTCGATTTCTGAGGGAAATCAGCCAAAACAGTCGTTCAGCCATTTGAGTTGTTGGATTGTAATTTGGATGGTATTTTACATGAAATACATCCGTTCGTTTAGTTTTCAATTTGATAATAGTTGTTTTACGTTGAATTTTCCTCATTTTGACTTGCCCAATATTGGAGATAGTTTTTGCCCTGAAGGAGCGTAGTCGACAAATAAAATCATTTTTCTTCTCCCGGTACGTTACACGCCATTGCTATAAGTCCATAGGGTGGAGAGACGAGGTGCTGTCTTGTGACTCGTTTGCAAAAAATTGATTCTGAAAATGAACATGGGTTCAGCCATTGATGAGGACCTGGATGAATTTACTGATGTTGACGCCGTTGTTGATTGCAATGCCGCGTGTAAAAGAGACACTGTCCGTCAGCTCGTCTGTAGCTCGACGAATTCCTGGAAATAAGGCGTCGAATCTCATTGCACGCCATGATGGTAAGACGGAGTGAACCGCTGGCATGTAAGAAACAGAGTACCATATCGTTGACTCTCAGCTTTGGATTGCAAATAAATAATTACCAGCTCCTCCTTTAGCACTTTTATTTTAAGGAAAGAGTGGACACATGTACATACCGGGTGCTGTTCTTTTTTTAAAGTGTCTGCTAGAGAAATAATAAATATATAATATATATTATATGTACATATGAGTATCTATGGTCACCTAATTTGTACTTACAAAAAACGTGAATATATCCATTGGGTGGCTAGTTTCTTCGAGGAGATGATGCGAAATGAAGACAGCTGTATGATTAAAGGTGTCCGATTCCGATCGGAGAAAATTCGGTTTCTTGGATCAACGTTGCAACATTCCATAAAATCTCCAGAATTAAAATGGAACCATGTTTACCCTGCTGTTATCATTTTGAAGAAATGTAATGCAGCAAATATTTTTGAATTATTGACGTACATGTACTACATACATATGTTTACGTGAGGTAGTGGCATGGCCGGAAAGTAGCATACATTTGAATTCCAAATCCTGAAGGCTGTGATTACATTTTCGTCAACCAAATGCTATTTCCTTTATGCAACATTCAGATTTTTCTGTGTTGTTAGTTTCTTGGATCTTCAAAATTGAGATAAGAAATATGATTGGCTCTGAAGAGGGGAGTCGATCCCAGCAACGTTCATCCCCTGCCTCCACGCCACTGCTAGAGAATCATCGAGAAGATCTCGATGCTGGTCGGAGACGCGAGATCCTCCGAAGACAGGTGCCGGCCGCTTCCGACTTCCTCGTCACTGACGGCTAGGGAATGGAGCGCAGTCCGTCCCCTGACTGGAAGCTGTTGCGAGAGGAAAACTGATGGATCGCGAGCAATTACATTGGCGTTATGCATTGAACAAAGTACAGAGAGCCAACGGAAACTACTAGCAACGTTGGATAACGCTTTCAACACCACAAATGTGACAACACTAAAGAGATACGTACACTATGTATATAATGAGTGCATTTTACCTCTACATCTGCGAAAGGGAAGGTAGAAATGACTTTCCATGCGTCTACCCTCGTATATATCCATTGAAATTTCCTTACGACACATTTTAATATCGGTCACTGTTAGGTTTCTTTTTTTACTCCTATGATTATGATTTTTCATAAATAATTGCCATTCATCCACCCGTTATGACACATAAAATCTTCATATTCATATAGTGCATATGCAACGTTGATTGAAGTATTCACTGAGTGCCTTTTTCGGATGATGACCATGATTGAATTTTCTAATCGCAACGTCACGCTCAAGTGCGCTCCCTCTCTTGATTCGCATATCCTCGGAGCACACATACACGCACGTAGGCCGCAGAACAGGCCTCACCTCGCCGTCGCCAGCCATCGACCGTTCGGGCAAAGACACGGGAGTCACGGACTCTGCTGTCGACTGCGACGTCTCCCACACGCGCACCCAACGCGTGTGCGCGCTACACACACGATGAGTGAGGAACGTCTTTTCAAATGTCGCTGTTACCTCACTCTCTCGGCCGCGTCCGTTTTTGTTTTTCACCTTTGAGGGAGTCTCCCTCTACACACTCAGTTACGTCAGTTTTGACCTGAGCTATCTTCCAGAATCATCCGAGGAGAAAGTAGCTCGTGCTATGAGCGCCCATTTGGCTCTGGATGCGGCCGGGCACCTGTGAGGGACAAACAAAAGACAGCGAGCGGGACGCGAGTGCGCCGTCATTTGTTTTAGTTGCACAGGTGTTCCTCCTTCTGGTAGCGGCACACGTCACACACCACATTGCAGCACCACACGAACCGGCACCTGCACTTCTCTGTCACGTCCCGCACCCGAGTCTGGTAGCCGCGACCGCAACAGAGGAGTCTGCACCCGTCCAGACCCAGGCTGGTGCGGTTGCAGAGGCGCCCCCGGGTGCCGAGGATCCCAAGCCTGTACACAGAGAGAGAGAATATGGTCAGCAGGGTGCTGGACAGAGAGCACAGTCTCATGTTTCAGTCCATAGGCATCCCCTCAAGAACTTGAGGGAAGAGCCAAGGGTGATACCTACTGCGGCCTTTTCATGTCACGGAGGCGAATTAATGGACGACTCATGTTAATTGGCGTGTCCAGGGTTAGTTGTCTATTAATAATAGCAATTTAAGTCAATGTCAATTCAGTATTTTTTTAAATATGATAAGAATGGTGATTGTCACCTGCAAATATTCGGTACAAGAATAAATTTGAGTTTTAATGTTCGCAGAAGATTACTAATTCAGCGATCAAATAAAATTACTATAGATTTGGTACGTAAATGTGGATTTGTCTCAATCGGAAAAAACGCTACAATGAGACGGGCATCGTCAATGAGTGGAATCGATTGCTCAATATAGCTAAAAACATTCTCATTTATCACAGATGACAAGGAGAAAAGTTGCATCGTAATCTATAGAGATGATGTATCGATTCTATAACATAACATCATGAGCCAAAAATCGTCATGTGAAAGTGCAACGCTCGATTATTTTGAGAAGCATAATTAGTACTGACATGATAGGTACTAGGTGAATCATTAAATGTCGCCAATCCGCATTGCCTACTTTTTAACTACCTGTTAGCTCCGGGTTCGACTTAGCACCCTTTTTTATTTTGCATAAAATAAAATACTTAAAAATTGGTTTTTAAGTATGCAGTATGTTTTATTTTCAAAAATTCAATTTGACATCCTGCAAACACGGGAAATGAACCATAACAAAGGAAATACCATAAATAGTCTAATTCTCATTATGAAATATAGTGTTCTCTTTCAAATAATGAAATATTCACTAAAAGGTACGGTCAAAATTTGCGGTTTTGAGAAACCATCACTTCGATGACCTAAGGCATTGCTGAAGTACCTCCCCTGTATTTCTCTCGCCCTCTCCTCCCCACCCCCCTCCTCCACTGGCGAAGGGGAGTTACGCGTACAAAACTTCTGCTCATCCAGTAAATAACAAAAATAACTGAACAACGAAAGTCACAAGAGGTACTTCTCGTATACGTTCACTTTTTTTCACTCAGTGATTCAACCCGAAGGTTGTTCTTTGATAGGTGAGAGTAGATCTCACCCCGTACTAAACCAATGGCGTGTGAAATTCATATATTCAGGGTAGGGGGTGCAGTTCCTTTCCCTGGGCCACCTGCGATTTCCTACGAAGTTTTGCGGCGCAGAAAATCAAATCGCAAGGATTTTTAGATGGGGAGAAAGTCTCTTGCCCAGGATTTGAACCCAGGACCCTCCGGTCAGTAGTTCAGTGCACTACCCACTAGGCCACAACGACCCCCTCGTATATGTTATGGAGTGCATAAATGTGTGCTGTACTCTATCACAACTTGCAATGCAGTCGAATATGCAATGCCTTTCGAAATACCCTGCATGGAGCCTAACAACCACTTCCACTGGCAGAATCTGCTGCGTGTCCCTCATAGTGATTGAAAGAAAATGCAATTATACTGATCTAAAACGATCTTATGAAGATTGCTGACGAATATAATGAATTTTGGCCAAGATACTTTTGTTGGTAGATGTAGTCTCGGGGATTGACTGCTGGGTAATTTGCGCCATTTAGGATACGTACGTAGAGATAGGAATATTTCTGGTCACGGAGAAACTTCGAGGGCACACGACCACCTTTTTCAACAAGGAGAGGGATACTAAAGAAAGGAGAGAGCGAAGAGCAAGAGATGGGTGTAATGGAGGGGAAGGGGAGCTAGCGGAGCGGGAGAGAGAGTAGGGGGTGGGGGGGCAGTGAGTCACATTAAGACCGGGAAATTTAAAAGCGTAGAGGAACCATATGCATGCGAGTTCTATCGTGTGAAGTTTAACAGATGAATCCGTGGGAGGGAGAGAGGAAAGTATAGGCACTTTGAAACGATGGCTGAAGGAAGACTCATATACAGAGGCATTCTTAAGGACAGGGAGAAAGGAGTTTGGAAATGACGGGTTGCAGAACGCACGGTGGTTATGCGTCCGGATATTAAGCATTGGCCAATATAAAACGCGGGGCAGAAATTACATTGACGGTGGTAAATGACGTTGGTGGAGACACAAGTGGAAGCCGAAAGTTGAAGGAGAGAGTTGAAAAAATAAAAACAAGAGCTGTGGCTGGTGAAGTAACGATGGGACATGCAGCATTGCAGCAGGCAGCAGAAAGAGAAATAGATTGTCGTCCTGATGGATTCAAAATGTTGTTTTTCTCCCGTATTATAAGAGAACAAAATAGGCAGCATAGCAAAAGGATAGGTAGGGGTAATATTTTAGAGTAATCTGTAGTGCATGAGGCATGTAGTAATCCCTTCAATACTATAGATACTAATAATCTAGTTGCATGAGACCCTATAGTTGCTTGTTTTCATGTGAATAGTGCATTCTTGGTGATCTTCACCCCCTGCCACACACGCTCGCGGTGGCTTGCAGGGTTTCGAGTAGATGTAGGTGTAACATTATTATCCGTATCGTCATTATCGACGAAAGAGTTAGAAGCATTCATATTGATTGCGTATTTGGCTATTTGCAGTACAATTTTTACCAGTGCAACACGGATTAATATATTTTACGCCTGCTACAGTTGGCAAGCACTTACGTGTCGTTCCTCTCGCAGTAGTCGGGCGACTCCTCGAGGAACACGAGGTCCGTCCGGTTGGGCTGTTTCATGTCGCGGCCCATGGCCCTCAGCTTCTTGACCCTGGGCCGCAGCGCGTCCTCCCGGAACTCGACGCCTTGAGGGGTGGCGCCGGCCCTGGACGGCGCCCGCCTCCTCGCCTCCGCGTGCCCGCGACGCCCGTGCCCCCCCTGGAGACGCGGCCGACGCTCCACCATGCGGACGTGGGACGCCCCCTCGAAGCGAGCCGCCAGCACGTCACCCACGTGCCTGAAGAGCGGCAGACGACGCCAGCACACGCGGACGGTGCACGAGCCGGACATGCCGTGGCACTTGCAGACGCGCTGCATCTGCGAGCGGATGGACTGCGGAAGGAGGAAGCGGATGTGCATCATTCGGACGGAAGTCGGACTGGCCTCTGGGGGGCGTGAAACATTTGCGACATATATACATATACAGTTGCGATCCTTATGAAGCGTTGCGGAGAATAGAATGAGGGAAAAAATAGGAAATCCACGTGGAATTAACCTGGTATTTGGAGGAAAAATATTGTGTAAATGAAATAATAGTCTTACAAGTCTACAAGTCTTACACATCAACCTTATGCATCAAAGGATAGTTATAACGTCGGTAGATCGTTGGATGAAAGAAGGCGTAACGATTGGCAGAGAAAAATACAGTAAAAATCAGCATCATCAGCCAAAACTCCTGTGTCAGAAAGAATTTCTTTGTATTGGAGACCATCAAACTGACAAAACTCTTTAAATCTCTCAACTATCACAGTACAAACAAATGGAACAAACAAAACACTTCAATTACAAATCCTTCTATATCCAATGGAATGATATTCATTGCCGATTGAGCAGAATTATGAACTATTTGGGCAACATATCCAAGACCCAAAATATTTCTCCCTTATTTGCCTTCAATTTTAGGCACACACTATTAATGCCAAGTTAAGGATTACAACGTCATCCACCTCCCGTCCTTGACTGTTTTTAGGGAAAGGGAGGGGAGTGGAGAGGAGGGTGGGCGGAAAGACTGCTCGTACAGATCCTGTCGCAACCAATTCCATTGGCAAAGTTAGATGTGTGTCCCCCATTGTGATAGCGAAGGAGCTTTGCGGTCTCAGTCGTGATTGGACGAAGTGGATGACGTATAAGTCCTTTGCACGGCCACTTTTCCCAAAGGGCTAAAAAAATCAGTTTTTCGCCGATTATAACTCGAGAACTAATAGACGGATCGAAGAACGTAAAAATACTGGCATTCTTATTACAAACTTTTCAGATTCAGCAGTGAAACAATATTGTAAACGACCCCATTCCAACTTGATGTAGTTGATGAAAGCGGCCGATACTTTGATAACTCCATTACTAGCAGGTGAAAATATACTTTGCAATTCCACTTTTTAAAAAATTTATCCACAATTAGTTTAAAAGTAGAAGAAGAGTATTATTTAAAAAAAACTGTGGAATTGCGCAGGATAATGTCACCTACTACAATTCCGACTTATTCTGAACAGGAAGAGACTCGTGTAAACTTCCATTCACTACTCGAAAAATGAGAAATAAATCCACTGCTTTTTTCCTGTCAACACTACATATTTTCTTAACACTTTTATTTTCTTCCTTCTGTATGAACTGAGTGAAAACGCGCGTCCAGCGTCCCCAAGACTCCAGGCGCGCCCTTAAGAGTACCTACCCGACGTCCGGCCTCGTTGTTGTGCAGGTTCATGAGGCCCTCGGCTGTCTCTGGGTTCTCCCGCGAGTCCACGAAGTCCCTGCTAAATCGCTCCCCGAAATGGATGTCCTGGAAGAAAACAAAGACCATCTTCATGTCTGAGGTGCATCAGAGACCACAGCCTCCTCTCTCGCAGGCTGTGGTCGGACAAACGTCCGCGAATTCCGCGACTACCCATTGTATTATAAAACATGAATTCGATTTCAATTTGTCTGCAACCAAACTGCATGATGACAATGATTGGTATAGAGCAATAATAACATAAATATTTGATCGTGCTTCATTTATCCATTATTTACATTTCAGGTATTAACTCAGAGGTTGCTTAAGTGTATTCGAAGCACGGAAGTGATGTCTGTAATTATATTATTCATTTCAATAAACATTTTCTAAAGCAAAAACTTAATTAAAAATATATTCTTGGGTTTCTCAAGGGGTAGTACTAATTTCGATTACGACGCTCCGAATGCAAAGTCGTTGTCTCTAGGGAATAAAGGTAAATTTTACCGGAACTTATATTCCAGCAATATCAGTGGTGAGAAATAGAATATAGATAGTAGAAGTAAAAGCAGTGCCGACAAAGCTAGTTATCACGTTGGTTGTACGTGCCACCAAGTGGGCATAAGAGAGTAGACGAAATATATAAGCAGTTGGAAGTATTAATAGCGGAAGTAAAGAGAAAAAAGAATCAATGAACAAGATTGGAGAAAGGAGGGACAAAAGTGAGATGATGTAGGGGAGTATAGAATGAACGAAAGAAATGACCGCGGCGAGAAAGCAGTGAAGTTCTTCAGAAGGAAAAATTAAGTGAGCTTAAAAAAAAAAGTTTTAACATCATCGCAGGCGTACGTACACTTGAAAAAAGCCTTTTTTGAACATAGGGAGCTACCAACTTCATTGCAACCACATCAGGCAAACGTGAAAAAATAGCAAAAAAGACGTAGATGATCAGATGCACGCTCGGATCATAGCTTAGTGGTAAAGAAGTGATAGTAAAGGAGAAAGAGTCGAAGGGTGAGAAGAAATACAGACAGGGATCAGAATAGGAGCGGAGTGGGCAATTGGAGAATTAGAAGTATCAAGAAGCGATGGATAACAGCAGATATGATGTTAGAAGGAATTTTCTCAATTAAGGAAATAGGAAAATGAAGTATGCAAACACGAATGTAGGTAAAATGTATAATAAGGAAATAAACTCTACACCAATGAACGAAATATGGAGAAAGCGCGAAAAGTTTCAGAGAGGGAAATAAGTGGAAATGATTCAAACAAGGATTAATGCGTGTCTTTTACTCAAAGATTTACATTTAACTTGTTTTCAATAATTGAAAAACGGTACTGTGCATCAAAGGATGAACAGGAACTTTAATGATGAAACCAGGTATTTTCTGATGAAGATTTAGCTTAGGTGGAAGGAATACGAGGAAGAACTTAATAGCAGTGATAATAGGCCTAGGAGCGTCGGGTGGGGCGTAAATAACGAAGAGCCGAGGCCAGGAACACTGGATAGTGAGATAGAGACGGTATTGCGAGAAATGATGGCGGGGAAAGCGGTGGGCACTAATAATATCCTGTCTGAGTTACTGAGGAGCTTAGTGAGAGAAGAGAGAGATTTTATAGATTTATTCGTAAGATATAAAAGGAAGGAGTTTGGTTAGGAGGTCTTTAAAAGACAGTTTTAATACCTAGAACATAAAAGAGACTTACGGAAGAATGTGAAAACTAATGGATCTTAAGTTCTAATCCTACTCGCGGCAAAGGTTGCACTTGGAATCGTCAACATAAAGATGGGAAATAGAGCAAACGAAAAGTCTAGAGGAATATCAGGTTGGATTTTGTAATGGGAGAGCGACTCTGCCTCCGATTGCAGTGATTGGTTTATATCTGTGGATATAAACCAAGGATATAATTAGGATACATTTGTGTTTTGCTGATTTCGATAACAATACAAACAAAGGTAATGGATACTTCAAGCATTGAGCCGTCATATGAATTATCGAGGAAAACACAGGTAGATAAAAAGTACCAAGGTTGGCTATTTGTAGGAGGAATTGTTTTTGCAGCAGCAGTTAATTTCCATTGTTAAAAAATGAAGCAGCTGGATCTCACCACCTCATTCAAAATATTGTTTCAGATATAATTATTGGGACAGAAAGCTGGATATTGAATGGCATTTCCGATATCGTTTACAATTTATGGAAAGGATTGAATCAATAGAAATAAAAGAGATATGTTTAAAACTGTACAAGGCCCATGTGCCAGTAGAATAAAACTAATTTTTCGAGGGCTGTGTCGAAAGTATTTGATTTTCCGAAAAGTAAGTTAATAAAGTGAAGAGGATACTATATATAGGTGCATATTATACACCACAAGACACCGACGCAAATATACTGATGTAACTTGAGCCTGAAATAGGATAGTTTCATTCTCGGAACAAAGATAAGGGCACTTAACTAGTTGGGAACTTCAGTCTGTCTTTTAAGGCGTGACATGATGGCTGGGAAGGGCAAGGAACTCGGAAAATCACCGTTGTAGATATTTGCGCCGTTCTTTTCTGTACCTATCAACATCACCGACCAGTGAAAAAGATTTATATAGCTAAACAAGTTATAAACATAGATACGGATAGAGGAATAAGAGATACATGGTAAATTTATCCTAGACTTAGATAAAAACTATAGGACAAAAAGAAGGATTTACTTGTTTAGTAAAGAAAATAATGACAGAATGAAATAGGAGTAAAGGAATTCATTCCATGTGTTTAACAAACTCAGCAAATACTTAAATACAGGAAATATGTGGAAAGCATTTGCTTAGGTAAGCGCGAAGAAGTTAACAAATACATACCACATAGATAGAGGGATTATTCGGAGCCGAGGTGGAATAACCTGGAGATAACGAAAGCAGTAAAGCGACAAAAAGTATGAAGAAGAAGATTCAGGAAAAAAGAATTCAGGACAGGATATATCGATTGAGGAAAGAAATGAGTTAGCCAAAACTATAACGAATTGAGAGCATGTAGGCAAGCTTAACCAATTTACAAAAGAAAGACCCTGGATGAAATAGACATTTAGAATATGCTTCAAAAGCCTTTTGAGCAAACGTGAAAGAGGTTCAAGGAGTTAGGTCCATAGTGCACACACTTATATTAGATTAATGAATTATGGCTACTGGCAATTAAGAAAGAGTCAATTATTTAAACACTTTTTTCCAAAGCCTTTTCGACACATTTTCACACAATACACTCGACCCATCGCTGGAAACTTTCAGTCAAAAATGCCCCAAATTATAATGCTCAAATTGTCTCGTGGAATAGGGTACTAATTAAATAGCATCAGACCCAAAAAAATCGCCAGGCCCAGGTCATATTCCTGCCAGAGTGTATAAAACATTAGCTTCTGAAATGACAGCATACCTAGAAATAATATTGAATAAAACATCAAAGCTGTATTATCGTTCACTTGTTAGGCCACACCTTGAATATGCAGCGAGCATAAGTAAGGGTTCCAAATAAATTAGATATGATCAGAGAACTAGACAGTTCACACCAAAGAGCAGCAAGGTTTGTGAAAAGTTGGTGCGGCAGGTTTAGCAGAGTGTAGAAATTAGTGAAGACTTTGTTTGGGAAGCACTATCATATCGTAGGTAAAAATACAGAATATATCTCCTGCAGAAATTTAAAGCGGCAAGTTACCTAAAATGTTATAAATACCTATATTTCTAATGTACTTGTGCCGGCGTACGATGACAGCAAAATGATTTGAAGATATGAAAATAAAATTTGGCAAATAGATTTTAAGGCAGTTTCAAGATTTCATTTTCTCCACGCAAAATTGGGGAGACTAATAGACTGCAATGAAGCTATTAGGGGATATTAATAAGAAAATCTAAGTTTACTTATTCTAAGCTGCAAAAATGGCATATTATGCCTTCCTGTCTTACAATCCGTCTATGTTTGAGTACTTTATACACTCAGATGGTCATGGCAGCGGTTTGCAAATGTCTAGTTTCTCAATCCCTTCGTGCAAGTTTGACAGGCCTGGAGTTTAATGCTCGAGCAACACTGAATTTTTATTGATTTTTGAAGCAGCCTCGTAATTTTATACAATAATCCCATCTGCCACAGTACGACTGACTTTTTATGTGTTTATATCATGAGAAAAGGAATGTTTCTGCAACTTCTGTCCCAGGTTTTGTGTGAACTTTATTCTACGGCTTGAATCTGTGGTCTTAGTTTTTGGGTGCTGTGCTAAATCCCTGCAAACGTGTGGTTTCCCGTTCGCCCTTGGAAGGCTGTGATTTGTCGATGGATGTGACTGACTGACCTCGGAGCAGCCTCCCCACTGCCAGTTGCGCCGCGCCTTCCGCTGCCGCACCTTCTCGTCGCAGCTGCACTCGTTCAGCTCGCCCCGCGAGCACGCCCGCGTCACCGCAAACGCCACGCCCGCCGACGAAATGGCGTACACGTACGCCGTCTCCCGGCTCTCTGCGCAGAAAGAGCGGATTATGGAACGGTGTCTGGCCTTCCAAGTTCCAAGAATGGGTTTACACATTCACCTCCAAATTGGCCTCCAACTTTCACGTCATGTGGAGTATAATAATAATAATAGTGGGATATTTATTTTTGGAGGTGGCACAGTAATAGAGATCGTCACAATATTTGCAAATGAAAGAAAAAATAACGAAAGAAATGATAAATTAGAAAAAAACACATAGCATGAAAAGTATGCTGTGGAAAAACTTTTTTTTAACATAACAAGGAATATTTGTCATTTTCACCTTGGCAGCAAGGATAGCACCTTTCCCTAAATTCAGCAAAGCTAAAGTAATAGTTGGGAAATTACCAGCAAAATTGGAAATCTCTTTCTATCAATTAGGCCAACATTTATTTCCTTTTACTCCAGTGTTCCTTCATTTTTTTTAAAGGGAGAATTTTCTTTGTTATCTTTAAGATAACTCGCCCGGGTGCAATTGTAGGGACAGCTGTAATTGCATAACATTTCAACTCGGTTTCCATTATTGGTTCACAACACTAACTAAAGTTAGCAGTAGATATTTTTCAGCTTTTACCCAATTACCTGATTGAAGACATATTTAAGCACGAACCTTGATATATAAAATACTCTGTTGAAAAATTTAATGATTTTTTCATTTCATGATTTTTAATTATTCTTCATCGTCATCATCATTGGTCAGCAATCCTAATATTTGTTTGTTGCACCTCTCCCCTCCATTTTCCTATCGGGTAACCTATTCATCCTTACGTAATACCTCTCATTCACACAATTCACTAAATATATTTTTTTTAAAATACCAAGTCATAAACTATGCATTTTGTTGCGTATTAGTACGTGACTCGCTGATCCTCCCACCCTCTCCCCTTTTCCTCTCCGATCCTCTTGCCCTTCCTTTTATCCATTTCCTCAGTCGCTCCTCTCTTCTCGCTGAAAGGGGAGGTTAGTACATGTACGCAGTGGGTGATACGTGGTGTGAACAAGAAATAACGATTTTAGCGAGGGATATTATTTTGAAAGGGACAGAATTGATGCCGATTAATAAATAATAAATTATTTAAGGAAAACGGAGATTCCCGTTGTTTTTTATCACACATCTCACTATTTTCTTTGATTTAAACGGCGTAATGCATCATGAGTTCCTGCCATATGGTCGTGTGGTCGAAAAGGAATAATACCCGGAAGTAATGCGCCGTTTGCGTGAAGCAATGCGACGAAAACGCCCAGAATTGAGGAAAAACAACTCGTGGAAATTTTTGCACGATAATGCTCACACCTCCAATGCCTATGCCCAAACCGTAATTTGCATCAGCCACCGTATTCGCCGGGAATAGCCCCCTGGGACTTCTTTCTATTACCGAGGCTGAAGAGAACCATGAAAGGATGACGTTTTGCCATCGTTGATGAGATAAAAACAGAATCGCTGAAGGAGCTCAACTCATACCGAAAAGAGTGTTTCTGAAGTGCTTCCAAGATTGGAAAAAATGCCTCCACAAGTGCAAGTATTTTTTATAAAGAGATATTATTATATCCCCCTCAGATATAATAATATTAGCGATCTCATATCTGTGGGGGATTATTTTAAAGGAACAAAATTGATGCCGATCAATAAATTGATATTCTTTAAGGAAAACTAAAATTCTCGTTATATTTTATCACACCACGTATCTCACCCCTTGTGGCTTGCAGGATCGTCAGTAGATGTAGATGAATAGAATATGTAGTAATTAGCAACACAGAATGAGACCCGGTTCCATGGTGCTCCATTGGAACATGCAAGGCTGTACTTTCGTGATTTAAATTCAAAGGTAACTAAGCGGAAACTTACATGAAGTCAATGAAGTCACTTGGGACCAGTCATTTTAAGGCCGCGATTACGATGAACGTTTTCTGACGTGACGGAAACGGACGGTGGAACTTTTGAAGCTAGAAGAATTGGAACGCAATGAAGCTAATTACGATGGCCGGACGATGACAGAGCCGCCGACGGACGTTGAGGAAAGCTTGTCGAGGTCTAGCTTTCCCGTCACGTTGGTTTCCGTCAGCCATTCACGAGTGACTTGAACATAAATTGGGGGTAAATGTTCGGATGAGGGTGGCCCTTTTCAAAAAATATTTTCGACCCCTAAAAATCATTCTTTTTCGATGAAATTTTCACAGCACAACTTGCTGTGTTCGCACTTCACTCTCGCTAGAAAATCTTTGAAAAAAAGTAAAAAAATACGGTTTTACAGTAATTCGAACCTAAGAGGTGAGTGTTCGCCAAGCCTCCATATTGGACCACCGTCGATCGTGATATACCAACAACAATTGAGTCGCTACGTCAGCGTTCACCGCCACCGTCCGTTTCCGTCACGCCAGAAAACGTTCATCGTAATCCCGGCCCAACTCTTGCCGAAATGTAAGGAGTTCATTACGAAACAGTTCGTATTGCATTCGTTGGTTGACATTGGTTTCTGTTGCTTTTAAGAGTGCACTTACTGATGGAGAGGACGCCGCCAAACACGGAAGAGGAGTTGACGAAGGTCGAGCAGTTCCATCGGCTCATGCGGAACTGGTGCTGGCACTCCTCAATGCCCAGCCGGGCGCCAACGCCAATCGTCTGCAACAAAATAGAGGCAAAAATTGTCATCGAACATTAGTAAAATTACTACTTAAAGCGTTGAATCCATAAGATACTAAAGTGTGTAACACTCACTAAAGATTCATCGTGGTGAAGACACATCCATATGCGGAATATGTGGATGCGGCCGAGCCAAGAGGAAGCTAGGATTTATTAAAAGAGTTCTCGGGAAATGTGACGAGAAGACAAAAGAGCGATGTTACTTTTCACTTATCAGACCCCAATTTGAATATACAGCCAGTGCATGGGATCCGAATAAGCTAGGTTTGATCACAACTAGACAATGCAGCAGCAGGTTTGCTAAAAGGTGTTACGATAGGTTTATTAGTATATCAGCATACAGGAATTAGGTTGGGTAATGTCTTCGGCCTGGGTCTGGTGCTTCCTGATTGGTCGAGATGTCGGTTGAAATTAAACGGCTCCGATTGAAGCGCGCGCCGCTGCTATAGTCTAGAGGCAGTGCCTCTACTATAGTCTGTGCATTATATCTTGGCATTGACGTCACGCCGCTGAGTTGCCAGGTTGTTTTGGGTGCTCTCTTCTTCGTTTTCTCTCGCACAGTTCGATGAACAATTGACTAACGTTTTCCGATGTATAATCAAAGTTTTTCTTTAATTAAATACTCTACAAGCATATTTTTTTGGAATTGACGTTATTTTCAGATAGTTTCCCATGAAGTCTTTACAGGAATTCAAGGCGTCCTCAATCACCCATTTATTAAAATTACAATGTTGAAATTACAGCTGTAGAATATCTCAATATTTGAAACAAAGAATCATAATTTATTCCGAGAATGGCTCGTTTCTACCTTTAAAAAGCATTTTAAAATGTGCACAGTGAAAAATGAAAAAAACAATTTAAAATATTCAAGCCAAAATAATAAAGTTTTCTTTTCAGTAGCAATTATGAAATTTTAAATGTTCTTAAATAATCCACCACTAAAATTTCAACTTTTCTAGCGTAACTAGGTACTAGGCCACCATTAAAATACGCTGCTTCTTAAAAAAAAGAATTTTTTGTCGTATTTATTTATCAAAAATACGTCGCCGTCGAGGTCGTTTAGAACAAAGTAATTATTCACACGAATTTTTATAAATTTGAAAAATAAGATTCATTATGAAACTAGTCAAAGCATGCTTTGCATGCCGAAGAAAATAATAAGAGCATAGAAGAATAAATAAATAGTACAGGTATATTTTTTTAGATTTGAATGCAAATGAACATCAATAAAAAAGTTAAACGTAAATGCTGCAATAATCGTTCAAGTAAAAGTCTTAACTCGATATTTGATGAACGTTAAAAAAAAGGTTCAACAATCTGTAGTTCTCACTATCATAAAAAGGAAAAAATATAAATAATGATTATTTTTGTATAAATTCATAATTGAATAGTATAAATATATGTATTTAAAATATTTTTATGTTTATATTTTTGAATACTAAATTATGTTCATGCATTTAACAAAAATACAATATAAATAGCCTTTGAAAAGTCAATGATTGAGGAAAAAAATGAAGGCGACAGTAAAAGATAAAATATTTTCTTTACAGTTCGAATTCAAAAATTGACCCTCACATGCAAATTTAGCAAGGCAAAAAAAACTTATAAAATAAAATTATTAAATAATGAAATTAAATACAAATTTATAATATTTGGGGAAATTGAAAATTATTTACAAAAAATATTTTTCTAATTACAGAACATTTTTGGAAAATTTGTGATGTTAATAAAAATTCCAGATAATAAGCAACATTATTAAAATTTTGGGAAGTTATGGAAATTTAGTAAATTTTGGCAAAATTTTGGAAAATATTTGGAATGTTTGAAAAAATATTGTTAATTTTTGAAAATTTTTGCAAATTATGGAATATTCTGGAATATTATGAAAGTTTAAAAACTGTTTGTCAAAATTTGGAAATACTTTTTAAAGTCAAGAAAAATTTGGGAAAATAATTAATTTTTATTTAGTTTGGGACTTTTTGAAAATGTTGGCAAACAAAAAATGTTTTAAGTAATTCGAAAAATTAAAAAAAATTTGGACACAATTTGGAAAATTATTGAAATTTGTTCAAATTATTTTTAAAATACTGAAAACCTTTCAAATATTTAGGGTAATTTTGGAAAATTTTGAAAAATAATGGAATATTTTATAAACTTCCCATGCAAAAAAAACTTGAAAATTTCAACAGCAATTTAGGCCAACAGTTATATGTAATAGTTACTCTGTAAATATTCAACAGTAAATTGGGCCAACTGTTGAAATTCAACAGTAACTGTTGAAATATAACAGTTTTTTTGCAAAGGGCTCCTGGCAAAATATTGGAATTTAATTATTTAAAAAAATTTTTAAGTGAAAAATCATCACCAAATGGAATTGAAAAAATCATTGTTTATTTATCTCAAACCATCAAATTTAAAAAAAATCACAATTAGTACGGTACATAAATATCCTACAATATCACAAAATATCATGTAACTGATCACGGTTCCTTAATTTAAAATTTCATCAATTTAAGTGTTGTTTTGCTGTGCAGTGTAGGTACTAAGAGTTTGAAGGACTTCCTAATTTATTGTCATTTACACAGTATTTGAGGACAAAAGTCACTATTATTTAATAAAATAAAATTAACCTGCCGACAAACCTTGAAAACTAATAAAATCAATACTATAAAACAACTCTTCGCAGGTACTCCTGATCTAAAAGTAATTTTACTTAATCTCAGTAGCAGTGTATACAAAGATAATAATAATAAATAGAGATTTACATGACTAACTTAGCAATAATTTGTTGGATGAATATAGTTTTTAAAAATACGAAAAATGGAAGCCAGAAGGGTAATTTCTACTCCTTGACGCTAAGCACCAGATCAACATTTTATCAGCACTTTATTAAAATTGCAATATTAAAATTGTACTAGCATAATATCTCAGAGAATGAAACAAAGAATTATAATGTCTTCAGGGAATGACCGGGTTCTACCGATAAAAAGCACGTTAAAAGGAGCACAGTGAAAATTGAAAAAAGCAAGCAAAAATATTTAACCCAAAATAATTATATTTTGTTTTCTGTATCAAATATGAAATTTTCAATGTTCTTAAATAATCCACTGCTAAGATTTTTACTTTTCCAACGCAGTAAGTAGTTGCTGGTCCACCATTATAATACTCTTCTTAAAAAAAATAGTTTTAGTCATATTTATTAATTTAAAATACGTCGTCGTCGACGTCTTTTAGGACTGAGTATTTATGGACACGAATACATCTGGATTTGAAAAAAAAAGATTTATGAAGACACTAGTCAACGCATACATCATATCTGCAAATTTCGGAAAATTTTTGTAATTATTTTTGAAATTTTGCAATTTTTATATTTATTAGAAAATTCTAGAAAATTTAGAAAATTATTTTAAACATTTGAAATTTTTCGGAATATATTAGAAAATTATGAAATATTAAAAAAATTTGGAAAATTTCGAAAATTTGGATAATTTTTGAGTATTTGAAAATATATCGAACATTTTTAAAATTGTTTCAAAATTTTTAAGTCATCTAAAAATTTGGGAAAGTTTTGGGAAATTTTGGAAAATTTTTGCATTTAAAAAAAATTTTTAAGTGAAAGTTCTTCTTCAAATGTAATTGATAAAATCATTGTATATTCCTCTTAAAACATCAAATTTTTAAAAAATCACATATTGAACGGTACAAAAATATCCCTTAATATCACAAAATTTCATGTAACTGATCACAGTTCCTAAATTTTAACTTTCATACTTTTTTAATTGTTTCTTTGTAGCGCAGTATAGGTATTAATAGTTTTGAATAACTTCCTCATTTATATCAATGATATATTTACAAATTATTTGAGGTCACATGCCAAATTTATTCAAAAAAAAAACAATTTACCTGCCGACAGCTTAAAAACTAATAGTATTATTTGTAGAAAATAAACTCTTCGCAGTCACACGTGATCTGACAGTCAGTTAATTTGCTTAATGTAAGTAGCTGTATAGAGCAGTGTATACAAATAAAATAATAAAAATCAAAGTTTTATATGACTTACTAAGCAATAATTTGTTGGGCGAATATATTTTTACAAAATACGGAACATGGAAGCTAGAAGGGTAAATTCTACTCCTCGACACTAGGCACCAGATCGACGTTTTATCAGCCCTTTTTTAAAGCGTTTTCGCCAGGAGTTGTACAAGTGACTGCTCATGGGTTATCGGACTGAACATACCTCACTAAAAAGTTCAATTTCCGTGAATCAAGAGAAAAAGTGTCAAGCATTAAAGTTATTACGGTTGAGTGAGTTATACTGAGGTACTTTTTAACCTTGGCAGTGTCTGTGATGGCAAAATTCGCACATATAATGTGAGCTCTGCTCTCGTGTGGAGTGTACTTTCCTTTTCTCGAAGTTTTCTGCGGAGTTCAGCATTTATGAGCAATAATTTGAGTATTATAGTGATATTAAATACCTCCTCTGTTGAATTAGAGTGGCTTGTGATGTTAAAATTAGAATTTTTCCGATGTCCATGTGTAAATCAAACGCATGGGCTCGTGACGTGCTCTCATTATTTGCTATTTTCCCCTGACAAAGGCCTTGAAAATGACAAATAATGTGTAATAATAGTTTTTGATGTTGATTTAATGTGGGATAAATGGTAGGAAGTGGATTTGTTGGGATTTAGCATGAAGAACTGCAAAATTGTTCCGGTGACGTACGAATTCATACTGTCCTCGTGCCGATCGGTCTGATATTAAAATGCAGCTGATGCAGCCAAAGTTACAAAGATAGTGTGATAAGTCGTCGTGCACTGCATTATAAGTGAAAAAGCATAAACCACGGTGTTTTCCGTGAGATAAGTACTGTTGGAAAAACATTTACCGTGTCAATTCTCATTGTTGCTATGATGTAAATTTTTAGGTGATTTTGTGGAATTGCATTTATTTTTCGAAATAAAATTATAGTGTCATAAGTAAATTTTTAAGTCATATGGTAAGAAATGAGTAATTCCTATGTGGTTGATGCCCATGATGAGTAGAATACATCGAGTATGAACTTGATTTTCTAAGGAATAACTGTGTTAATACAAAGTAGAAGCGATGGCTTTAGTTCAGCGTAGAATTTCTGAGCAAATTAATTTAAAATGTAGAATCAGCTTGGTGAGTGAGGGAATCATTACAAGATGCATAGACTAATGCAAACTACAGAGAAAGATTTAGGTTCACCAAGATTTATCATTATGGTTTAACACATTTATTTCAGTATATATGACGATTTTTAATGTCTTGGGTAAGTTATCAGATTCATAGGGATCAAAGTTGAACTAGTATTAATGTGTTTTGCAGTGTTAACTTCCTCAAGCCAGTTTTTCAATTCCAATAAACTTGTCACAGGGAATCTCGTAGGATAAGAGCTTCTGCATCTGCTAATTGCTTTCCTCAGTAAGCTTACTGTCGCTTCTGCACGTGCATAACCATTTGTGAGGAAAGACAGCGCATTTATTAATATGGCAAGAGGGAGAGGGTTGAGGTTGTTGTAATAAGAGTACATAGTTGAGTACTTGGTAAGAATTCCTTCAAGACGTGGGAAATTTTCTACCTTTGCCGTTAAAATATTTCGCTGTTAACTATTAATAATGCATTACACTGCCATGGAAAAGATTTCCCTTTCAAACGACTCGAAGTTCCCGCAGAGTAATTCGCTGTAGTGACAGTAAATTGTTCTGTTCCTCGTAAGTTGGCAAAAGAAATTGGCAACGTGCGTGATTTTTTGCTTCTCTCATTGGGGGAAAATCGATGTGTCGTCATCAATTTCGATGGCGTCACTGCCATCTGAGGCCGCACAGACTATATGTAAGCAAGGTTTTGGCCTTCTTGAATATTCGCTGCCGGGTCGCCCTTCCTTATCCTTCGAAGACAATTTAAGACTGGCCTCCAGGTGGTGCTGGAGTTGAAACCATTTTTTGTGTCTATTTATGTTGTTTCGAGACTGATCTCGACGGTCTCCTTGGTGAGTCTGTCCAAATAGAAACGTGATCGGCAAAGTAATTTTGCCTTATCCCATTCTATTTAGTGGTTTCTTTTCATGCTATGCTCCACAACAGCTGATTTCTCCATTTGGGCTAGCCGGAGTGTCTTCGGTGTTCCTTTAACCTCTGCTTGATGGTACGACCGGTCTCTCCCACATACACCATACCACATTCGCAGGGAATTCTGTACACCCCTAGAGTCTTAAGCCGATCGTTTCCTAGGCTTTAACAAACCGGTCCCTAATTATCGATTTAGGTAGGTGAATCGTTTCAATATCGAAGCGACGTTCAAACTTTCCCGAAACGGTGGAAATATACGACAGAAAAGCCTTGACAGTGGGTTTTATGACCGTTTCGTCTGCGATGCTCTTTTTTGTAAAGATCGAACGAATCGAACGACCAATCAGGAGACACCAGACCCAGGCCAAAGACATGTTTAAAGGCAATAATAAAAAATCCGGCACTCAGAAGCCCTAAAGATGAAAAGCAAGTTGCTTTTTGAAACGTTGGCTGAAATGGAACCTATTACCCGGTGGTAAGCCTGAGAAACATACATTAATAGTATTAGCCGGGAAAACACTCTATCCTACATAGATAAAATATTAGACAAATTCTATTATGACCAATAATCCTTTATCAATATGTAGATGCTAACCATCTAACTGAATGTGACTCTATTCCATGTAGTAGCCTAGTTCCATGTCAATAGTGCACGGTGATGTTCACCCCCTGCCACACACCCTTGCGATAACTTGCAGGGTATTGCGTAGATGTAGATGAGGAAGAACAAGTTACGCGAAACTAAGCCACATATTGAGGAGTGGCCCTCCACATTAGGACATTAAGACACAAGTAGTGATTACAAGACTGAGCGTAGTTCACACCAAGTGAACACTCGTAACTCCACACACTCCTAACTATTTACATCGTAGAAAGCACCGCCCACGCCCGATCATCGCAGCCCACGCATCTCCGTGAAGCATACTTTAGTATTTTAGGTGTGGTCGCTAGAGTGCTGGCCTCCCATCTCGAGGTCGTGGGTTCAAATCTCGGAACTGGCGGATTTTTGATTGGCGTACCAGTCTCTAGTTGAGTGTCTTCGAATGGAGAGCACTTCGAGTCCAGCACCCCGTCCGTTGGATGGGACGCTAAACTGTGGTCCGCTAGTCGCCTTTTGTTAAGAGCAGGCTTATGACGGCGCAGAGTTTCTATCCCCCCTTCCTCCTTTCCCCGAAAATTCCCCTCTTCCCACTCCCCTATCCTTCCGGCCGCAAATGACCTCAGTTGGCAATCGTTTCCCCCAGAAATCTTAAGATTGGATTGACGCTGCCCATCAATGTATATCTTCGATCGTAATCTCCTCATACTTGTAATTTTTTTACTCTCACGACTTTTACCACTGTATACATTTTTTGCTCTGTATATATCTCATACAAGGCCTTTTTTCCTATACACCTTAGTCTTTGTTGAAGATGCAGGAGGATTTTGCTTAACAAATGTACTCGGCCACATAAGATTTTAAGACTTCCAAGTACTTGCAGGAGGCAGCTTGGTTTATTTTTCTGGTTGTGCATGTGCAGCGTGTTATTATGCTGTCTGATATTTCTGTCAAAGGCAATAATGCAATGGAGTATGTAGTGTGTAATTGCATCGCCTGATATTTTTCTGTCATAGGTAAAAAGTAATGTACATCATAATATGTGATTGCATTGCCTGATATGTCTACCATGAGAAGATGTAATGGAGACATTATGAATTACGAGATAAGTCAGAATATTATTCCAAGATCCAGTTCCAAACATTTACCAGTTACTCATTTTTTTTCTTTTTACTAGATGCTAGCCTGATAATCAACTCTGTAACCACAATGGAGAAGGAAATTCTGTCTTGATCGAACAAAAATATATTACACCAACCATTGAATGTTTACGAGATGATATAAATAAAGGGGCTGTCATTAGATTAAATTCCTATATTTTATTACGGTATTTCCTAAAGGTTACAGTGAAAAATATTGATTTATAGAAAATACCTTGTGGGACATATTTGGTACATGTAGGAAAAGCGGACATGGTGTTGGATGTTTTCTTCACATAGGTTTTATAGAGAACAGATATTTGTCGATATTTAGTAAATAATTTGTGCTGCTGCTGGTACTATGCTCCAGTAATTAATCCCTTAGGTGATTAATCAATCACAGAATTGAGTAATAAAATACTGCATTCCAGTAATTAATTAGAGGAACTCAATGATAGTTACAGGAGCACAATTATTAATCACTGTAGATCAGCAATTAATCACTGCCGGTAGTAATTAATTACTCGTCAATTAGTTATTGACATGCTCAGTAATTTTATAACTAGGTTTATTCACAAAAGAATCACTAGAAATTTTCTGCAAGGGATATAGCATCTAGGAGAATAGCTTTTCTTGGAATAGATTTCACTTAGCTAATAGGTAACAATTCTTCCAGTTTTGCGGGTAATTTCTTATTAATTATATTCGTAATCTATTTTCCCTCACCGAGTTGCCATCTATTTTCTCGATGGACGACTCGTACATCGGAGCTATTAAGGATTTGACCCGTGAATGTGGAGAATCCTGTTGTATTAATTCCTTGTGCCTCTTTGATGTACATTCTATTTTTGTACAATCTTAGGATACATCTGTGTTTACTTACTTGTATAAAACAATTGGGAATCATTGTTTTAGGGTTTCGGCTTCATTAGTTGTCTCCAAATTCTACTTTTATTTTCCCTTACACTCATAATAGCTGTGATATATGATGATGGACAAATATGCCGTGAGTTACTGGCAATGATGTACTACATGCGACCTGCTTTGCTGCGTTTTTATTCCCACCCTTTTTAAGCAGACTAGGATTTGCGTCCTGCCCATCATCGATTCCGTAAAGTAAATGGTACATACGAAATCAGTGGATAATCAACCTCAGATTTCAATCACCAAAGGTTTTTTTTTGTAGATATAGACGATATTTCCTTATTAAATCCAACACTAGTACAAACAAAATATTTTTTTAAATTGAGATAACATAACGGATGCTTTAGGTTATCTTTTAAGGTTAAAGACCCAGTATAAATATTACTTACAAAAAATAAACTTTGCTCTCGACTATAGTTACAAAACCAAAAATTAGTATGCTCCATACAAAATATACAAAACAAATAAATGTGATAAACAACAAATACAAGTACAGCAAATTTTTACACTATGTTTTTCAATGAATTTTCAAAGTTTGCTGAATAAATAGCCTCAATTTCTGAAAGAAGAAATTTTCGGGAATTACTTTCCATTTTTATATTTTCCGGCAAAACATTAAACAATTTAGGCCCCATGCACAAAAAAGATCTTTTATATAGGGTCAAATTTGGTTTGGATAAATACACATTACATTTACTCCTCATGCCATAAGAATACCATTCAGGAGTACAGGATGGTGAATAACCACTTCTAACATAAAGGCCAAAGAGTCCAAGAATGACAACGTTACGATTGATGACGATTCGTACGTCGAAACATGGAGGCTTTGACTGGTTGGTGGAGAACCTGAGTAAATTTCTTCAATTCCGAAGCTTAAAAATAGAAATATAATTCATAGAACTATAAATATATAAAGAACTGCTATATATAAAACAAGTGGTAAAGGATGTGAAAGAGAAGAAAAAAGTAAATATGAAGAGATTAGCTGATAGAAGAAGGCTGATACAGTATAGAGCTGCGTCAAAACAATCTAATGATTGATGACTAATGATGATGAACTCCGATGCATGTGCAAGTCCTCAGCCGTGGTCATATTTTAAGATGAGCAAAAAGAGCTTCTAATTATTTTGTTGAGGGGCCAACTACTGTGCATTGTAAAAAGTCATGTAATTAGTGATTAATGAAAAATTATTGACTTAGTTTCACTGTATTTCTTTCCTTCTTTAACTATCTCTCCACGAATGCTGTTTCGGAAGGTTTGAACAGGTTTAAATTCTTTCATATGGCTTACAAATGTATTATTTCCTTTCCCTTCTTTCTCTTTCAGTTCCTCCTATTGCCGCGATCCGCAGACGTAGTGATGCAGCTACGCGACAACGTTCCATCGCGCGCTGCCTTCCGGCATCCCCCTCTCTCGATTTCATGTTCATTTTTTCGAAGAAAAACTCTTTTCCTCTCATTTTCTCCAATTTCATTTTCAATCCAAATAGTCGCCAGGAAATGAGACGACGACGACAAACACAGGGGGAGGAGGCTGTTCCAGAGAGAGGATGAATGGATAAACCCACCCCGAATGTAAATGGAGGAGGCGAGGTAGCGAAGAGGCCCCCATCTCCTAAGGGGTGGCAGGGGGCTTATCCTGAAGAAGAGGGGCTCTCCACGCTTTGTTACACTTTGTGATGGTGCGCCCGTGCGAATGCAAAGTCAAGTATGTAGCTGGCGTGGTATCCGATAATAATCGGGAAAAGGAACACTTACACATCACTCGAAAGAAGACGAGATGTGCTTCGATAACGATCCGAACTCGTTTTACTATATTTCTATGATCATTATTTATCAAAAACCGATTCAGACCCGAAGAAGAAGCTCATTAGTTGACTGCGTAAAAAAAGCATTCGAGAAATCGCTTGCGGTTGGTTCCGCTTGACGCCGTAGTGGGAAGTTCCTGCTTGCCTTGCGACTTCTTTTCACTCTTTTTGTACATTTATGTTCGGGCGAAGTTTTTGGATTCTAACTTCCCAAGTTTTCTCCTCATTGTAAGGATGAATCTGTCGTTTGCGCATTCACTCATTCATTTATTTGTGCGCCTCGGAACGTGAATGGAGGAGGAATATTCCCCGGCGCTCGCTTACTCAAACAATCAATTTCATTTGATATTGACACTCGTTTGTTTCCATCGTCATCGAGATAAGTCAACTCAACGACTCCCATCTCACATAGCAATCCATTCGGGCGAATCATTAATCACATTCGCAAATGCCCGTTTCTTTATGTACTTACCTGGGGATAGAGTGGAAGCCTAGACGTTTTGAGTGACCGTTTGAAGCAAACGTGTGGTTTGGCGCAAGTAAAATAACGTCGTTTTCGAAAAACTTCTCCCTTTTAAAAAAATTAAATTATTGAGAAATATGCGTTGATGTTTAGCAATGATAAACATTTTCGGTGAACGTTATTATGTCAAAACACTCCAATTGAAGGACCGCGAACTGACCGCGACCGAGAACCTAAATGGCAATACCCGCTGAAATTGCACAATAGCAGAATTCCACAGAGAAAAAATCATTAGCCTTGACCGGGACTCAAACCCGGATCTCCTGATTTCCGGTCAGGTGCTTTCACCAGGTCTTGCTCCTTTAAGGCCTCTAATATTTCACCAGAGAAAGTTGACGCCTCGGTAGACTAATTGGTTCCCGGTCAAGGCGAATGATTATTTTCTCTGTGAAATTCTGCTAGTGTCGAAACATTGGTACTGGAAATGTAACTAATGAACGCACTTCACTTTTAGGAAAGAAGGATTCCTCCGAATATGTTACTCGCCTTCTTTGACATGACTCTGCGTGAATGAGAAAAAAATCTCCACTCGTGCTGAATACCCACCCTCTTCTCTTGTCCCGTGACGTCATCCGTGGAACTCTCCCGATTTTACGCCTGTGTGCACGAGTCGCCTGATTCTTAATCCGCTCGCCCCGACGATTTCCAATTTTCAAAATTGGAGGTGGATGATGCTTACACGGCTACAAAAATCCATTCAGTGGCAAAATAATGTGATATTCTTCGTGTGTTTGCCTTCCACCCGCCATCCACGACTTTCCCCTCATCCTCTACGCCCGTCCCGTTTCATTCAGAGCTCTTCGTTGGATACGCATGCATCTTTGCTTTCTCGGATGTTGTAAAAACTGCAGTACTCCGCTAACAATCTCTGTTGTCGATGCATACGGCGACAAACATTCCAATAGGTGTGCGCAACGCTCAATATGTTTTGTGCAAGGCGCTCTCGGGAGTGCTTAGAATGGAATAAGGCACGTTTACATATACGCCCAGCTTTACTCTTGAATTTCCCCGATGGCTCCTGTGGAGGAGGAGGGAAAGAGACGAGCCGTTTTTTTTGCGCGCGGTGGAACGCAAAAGGGAACAAGGACGAAGAGGGAAGGGGTTTGGGGGTGCTGTTCGATTGGGGCGCGCAGAAGAGTGTTTGGCGACAAGGGGGAGGGAGGGAGAGAGGGGGAAACGGATCTCCCTAATCCTCGGGATGTATTACAACGTGCGTACAAATAGCGTGCGGCGAAGGAGATAAGGAGAGGAAGGAATCCCTTTTGAGCCAATTAGCCCGAGAGAGAACCCCTCCCCCACCTCTCGCTGCCAGGGGCTTCGCCGGCGACCCCATTCTGGTCCGAGGTGGTGCAGGCAGACCCTCGCAAGAAATAACGTGTCCTCCGGCGAGCCATCTGCTCTAGGGGGCGATTCTGTTAAGTCGAAAGAAATTCGACTCATAGGTGTGGTTCAACGGGGAGAACGATTCGCAACCCATATCGTTCACCGCCGGAGACATGAAAGTAACAATCATTAGCGAGAATTACATACGTTCTCACCTTTCATTCATTCCGCGCGAAAAAGACCAACATCTATCAACTATCGCAGCTACGACAGCCGTCCACCGCGATCGCAGCGCCTGCTCGCCAGCAAATTTGTGTTCGAATTGATCCTCAAAATATGAACGAAATGATCCGCAAAATGATAGGACCATATCGCCGTTACCCGGGACGACCTTCGCGCCATCAATGCAGCATGAATTGAGCTACGAACTATGGACGTTTATTCTAAACGTGGGTATAGTTATGACGCTGAAATCTCGAATCATACACTATAGAATCGCTGGACTGCTTGAGGACTGTAATTCATGCGAGCAGGGCGCTGCATTGATGCGTGTGGAGAGCCGTTCTTAATTCATCAAATGGTGGAAATTTGCCTTTACGGTTTTGTCCGCATTTCTGCAAAGCACCAGCGTAACTACTCATCTTCATTGCTAAAGTGCTTTATGTTGTAACAAACAACATGAACAATCTTTCAGATGATATTTGAGCATACACCATTACATTATTAGATCTGATACTCTATGAGAGTTTTCTATCGATTTTTTTAAACCACTATTGTGCCTCAACATGTGCTGTGCTCGATAAACTCACATCTCTCTTATCCTGCTCCTTGAGACGATACCCGTCTTTATTTATCCAGCAATTATGTTCTCCGACTTTGACTTTAATGGATCGGTAGATTTTAGTTCCTTGTCGCCGCTTAGAGAGCCCACCGTACAAAAAAGGATTGGTTTACCAACTTGTATACTAATGCAGGTGTATTTTCTGCCTTATCAGGAACTACAGGAAGCTGAACCTTCCCAGAAGACGGATAAGAATTTGCTCTGAGTGGTATATAATATAGTCATTAACCTCACCTCACGTGAACAATTTGAAAAAAATGAAGAATGATTCACCATCATTTGTAATGAAAACTTGGTCTACTTTTAACTTATTACAATTCTTAATTTTTCTGCACGAAATTATTACATCAGAGGAAATATTATAGTCACCCCTTGTTCTTCAAATTACTCTGACGAATAATTATATTGTTCACTGTTTCAGGTATCACGTAGTGGAAGTGAGATATATTAGGTGAGTAAAAAACTTTAGCACTTTTCCACAATATATTCAAAATTATAAAATTGCACAACACGTGTTTCGGCTTACTAAGCCATCACCAGGTGTACACTCACCTGATGATGTAGGTCTCCTACACCTACTACTCACCTACATCATCAGGTGAGTGTACACCTGGTGATGGCTTAGTAAGCCGAAACACGTGTAGTGCAATTTTCTAATTTTAAATATATTGTGGAAAAGTGCTAAAGTTTTTTACTCACCTAATAAGAATTATATTCACTGAAATGAGCTTCAACTGAATTGATTATTTCATCAATAGATTTTGAACAACCTTCTCCACATAATGAAAAAACACTTCCTGCGGTTAACTGGGATTTTTATGGAAACCAATCGATTTCGACCGCCATACCGTCATTTTCAGGGATATTGACAAGTTTTTGTCCACTATTGCCTTCTTCCTTGCCTGACCAACCAATCCAGGCCTCACGCTAGCAGTCCTACCCGCCCCTGTCTCTTCCTGCCAACCTCCAACCTCCAAACAACCCCCTAATACCCTCATCCCTTCCCTATAAACCCCCACCCTTATTTCCAGTTCCTTTTTGGATCTCAAGCTGTTGTTTTAACTAATCCTCGACAATAGCCTATAACCGTCGAAATGGATTTCTTTTAATCAATTCACTGCGAACCGTACAAAGTCTGTTTTTTCATTATGTTCGTCTAATCATGAACTCCATCATTTTTTTTTTAATTTAACCTTACCCATTTTAAAGGTCTGAAAGAATTTTAATCATCAATATTTGATCGTTGGCCTCTGCCAGTTCTCATACGAGCTCCGCTCCTCCTTTTAGCGAGAAGCACCGCCATCCAAGCAGTCGTAAGGGGGAGTTTTGGAGGATGGTTACGAATGCCCAGTGTGGACCGAGGACTCCGTCTGGCTTCCCGTGAACACGTGGCCCCAAGCCAGCCACTTCCGCTCAATTGATTCGCGTATCCTGCCGAAAAATTCAGTACAAGTGCCCGAACAGAATTCCTTGGGTCATTCTGTAGAAATTCTTTAAAATATTGAAGCACTCTTTTAAGGAATTCCGTAGAACGTTCTGTAGGAATGGGGGCGTTTACACGGAACTGAAATCGCAATTTTGTACACGACATCGTTAGATCCGATAGATAGAAAACCGAAATCGTTAGATGGAAACGATAAAGAATTTTAGTGAAAAAATTAATCTTCTAACCACAACCATTCACTCATAAATCAAAAATAAAAATAAGCAAAGGGTGATGCCCACCGAAAAATCTGCCCTGATAACATTGACGTCATTTTCCTCCAGTCCTTGACTGCTCTTATGGGAAGGGAATGGAGTGGAGGGGGGTTATCGGAAGGTCTGCTCGAACAGATTCTGTCGCAACTGCTCCGATTCGCAGAGTCAGCTGTGTCCCCCCCATTGCGATGAGGCGAAGTAGCTTCGCGGGCTCAGTTGTGATTGGAGGAAGTCGATATACGTCAGAGGTTGCACCACGCCCACTTTTCCGCAAGGGTTAAAAACATCAGTTTTTCGCCGATTATAACTCGAGAAATAATTGACGGATCAAAAAACGGAAAAATACGGGTCTTTTTATTTTACAAACTCAATCAGATTCGGCAATAAAAATTATGGTAAACGACCCCATTCCCTAGCGTTCTCTACAGATTCCGTTGAGCTTTTCGTAGATATTCCTCAACATTCTGTACAGATTCCGTATAGCATTCTGTAGAAATTCCGTATAGCATTCTATAGATTTTCCTTGAAGCGATCTATAGATATTCCACATTGCATTTTAGGCGTTTCTTAAAGTTCATTGGCAATTGTTTACACTATTCTGCTCTTATTTTTAAATACACTTATTCCTAAAAATATTCCGCATGATATTCAGGCTGACATTACAAAAAAAGAGGATGTATAAAATACATTTGACGCTATATCGCTGTGTTCCGACGGCGCGGCGTGTGCCAGGTAGGCCTAATTAGAGGGCCGGTCTGGTTCATCGTAGACTTGAACTAGAGGAATACGCCACCTCCTGAGTCCCTCAGTTAGTCCTATCAGCAGCACTCTCGGGGTTCTTTAGCGGAAGTCTCAAGTGCCTCCCTCGGAGCGCAAGGCATCAACGGAATGAATGGCATGGTTACCGATACCAAAGACCTCCGCCGGAGTGTGTGGTTGTTAGCAAGAGGAGAAGCCTAACGAACTGAAGAGGTTCGAATCGAGTGATTGGAAAAACATCTGCACCCGTGTGAGCAATAATTCGTTGGGCTTCGGAAAATAATAAGGGCGATTTCATTGCTCGACATTGCGGAAAGAAGAGTATAGCGAGAAAAGACAATAAATAAGCACCAAACTCACTGTATTGAATTTGAAAGAGCTTTTTAATTGATCATAACGGCATTACGCAAACGATTACTAAGGTAAAAAAAATATTTGAGTATTTATGCCATTCCATCTGCACACTCGCTGTCATGGAACGCCTTTATTTCAATAAGTAATCTAAATTGATTCGAAATATAAGCTCTCTCACCCAAGTCATTTATCATTTTAAATTATTTCCTAGAGGAAGGAGGAATGACATGTATATTCAACTTAAATGTCTACTGCTCGAGATTATTCTGTCTATTGCGCTCGAACTTGCAAAACTTCTTGCTTGAAAAACACTTGAAAACGCACGTATCTTTCTTTTTGTGAAATATGCAATACAACTTGGCGATGGAAATGCATACGGAAAGATGTCGTATGGGGGAGAAGGGAGTCCTGGAGGACGGTTACGAGTGTCCAGACTGGACCGAGAGACCATGAGCAGTGGTGACACTCGTTATTATTTAAGATCAAGCAGTAAGCAATTTTTAAGAAAATATCAGGGAATGAATTTACTGTTCGGGTACCTGATCTGAAACCGACAGGAAAACTGTTGTAAATCATCATACACGAATATTTTAACGAATCAGATACAAAAGGGAAGCGACGGAAATCGATAAAATGAAGTCTTTGATGCAAATGACGTAAAAAAAACGCCGTAATGACTTCTCAGCGCAGCTTCACTTTTCAAGCGCTGCAGATTTTCCCGCTCCCAGCGCAGAAACTTCTGGCATCACAGATATATTTCTGTGGCTACCGCCTGGCGTGTGGCGCCACCAATATCAGCGGTGGATTCATTCGCCAGCGCAACGCCGAGCAAATGAATGGACACTGGATTCTGGGCTACGAGCTCTCGAAAAATATTCGATTTCACTATTGCCTTCAACGGCATTTATGTCGAGGTCTACTTACAGCCTCACCGGGACAATTTTGCTTTCGGGAAAGGCTTCCCTGGATTTCAGGGAAAATGGAGTTATCCAGTCGCAAGTAATGGCAACATACATATACCTCTCGTTCTACCTTGCGGGGCACCGGAAGAGCGTGTGCCGTGACTATTATTAAGCTACCGACAAGCATTTTCATATTCCTGATTTCATTCGCCACTCGAAATGGGAAGGAGTAGTAAATAATAATTTATATTTTATCAGATTGACACTCGGAAACATGGAAAATATATCGCGTGTTGTCAGATGAATTGATATATTTGATTATCAGCGGGCTCTTAGTGTGACACTGTGTGACCACATAGATCTAATTACGGCAGCGTATTAAGAGCGTTTTAACATGGCGAATAATCTTGCGAATGAATTAATTTAAGCGAAGACTTAAAAACGCTTCTGGTTAACACAGTATATTAATTCCATGATTTTTTTGCTTAAAGGAGAGGCCTATCGATAGTACATATTCTACTACCTATATAAATGCTTTATTTGGTATCGAGTGTGTATTATATTGGCGGCAGCCTAAATTGTGCGTCAGGAAGCTTGAAGGAGTCGGAAGTTCTGGACAAAACCGTAAAGAGAGAGGAGGAAAGATGTCTAGATATACTAAGCCTGGTTCAAGATGAACTGCTATTTGAGGGCCGGGAGGCTTATCATAATTTTTTAAGAATGACGGAGGACCAATTTAATGCTTGAAATTTCTCCCAGGCATGATTATGAAAGATCAGACACGACAAGAGGAGCAATTTCCGCTGAAAAAAGGCACGTTGTTTACCCTTAAATGTACGAGTAGATCATAATATTGATATTTTTCTATTCGTTTTCACTTACAACTTACACTTAGCTGTCACGTTAAGAATTTTGGCAACGGGTGAATGGGGTCGTTTACCATATTTTTTTATTGCCGAATCTGATAGAGTTTGTAAAATAAAAAGACCCGTATTTTTCCGTTTTTTGATCCATCAATTATTTCTCGAGTTATAAGCGGCGAAAAACTATTGTTTTTAACCCTTTCGGAAAAGTGGGCGTGGTGCAACCTCTGACGTATATTGGCTTCGTCGAATCAGAACTGAGCCCGCGAAGCTACTTTGCCTTATCGCAATCGGGGGGACACAGCTGACTCGACCAATGGGAATGATTGCGACAGCATCTGTGCGAGCAGACCTTCCGAGAATCCCCTTCCACTCCCTTCCTCTCCCCTGAAAGCAGTCAAGGACGGGATGAAAATCACGTCAATGTTATCACAGCAGCATTTTCGGTGGGCGTCAACATTTGCTTATTTTAATTTTTGATTTATGAGTGAATGGTTGTGGTTAGAAGATTAATTTTTTCACTAAAATTCTTTTTTCGTTTCCATCTAACGATTTCGTGTACAAAATTGCGATTTCGGTTCCGAGTAAACGCCCCCATTGAACCATTCACAGATTGTTCTCATTGAGAATTCATGAGAGTGTAGTAATCTTTTTAATGGTAAAAACTTTCATCATTCCCTAAGTAAGTAAACATATCTATCGGAATATTACAATTGACTATTTAAAGGTTAAAAACGTTTTAATTTTTCCCAGTGCATACTAGTTGGGACAAGAAAAACGACGGCCAGATGTAATCCTGAATCGAATGGCAGCCAACGGAGAAATACAGTTCGAAATATTTCAGTGATAATACCACTAAATTTGGTGAGTGCCTGAGAGATTCATTGTTTATACTTGTGTTTTATCTCATTTAGGGGCTCTAGAGCCGAGACACGAGAAAAACGCTTGTGAAAACAATGAATGATATTGTAACGAGCGTATCCGGTACATTAAATTTGCTAACTATTCGTGTTTGCACCACGTGACTTCTTGATTACCTTTTCCAGATAATGCCAACGGCTTCAAACACCCCTCCTCCCCCCCAGGACTTTCTATCCGGTTGCAATGTGAAGCTAATTGCCATTCATCCACCTACTACTGCTGGATTAATTTACAATAATTATAAAGCGGCAAACCATCGTTCTGTCGGCTGTAGTAGATAGGAATTATACATTTATAATTAACATGACGATGGAATTTATGACAGAGTGAGGCACAGTGGTGTCTGCGGGGAAAGCACCCTATGAGCGGCTGTTGCTGGGAACAGGCTCAACTTTCCACCATGTAGACGAGGATACTTGCTGTGCCATACACTTCTGTGGCAGATGATGCTTTTCTACTCACTGGCAGGATATTGAAGTTCTATCTCTGACTCCTGAGAAAAGGAAGTCTAACTTCCAGCTCTCCAGAGCTCGTAGGGTCAGGGAGTATGCCTTAGGTATTCTAGTACATAATAGTTTAAGAGATTTTTTACCACAATCACTTTGGCACTGAGGAGGTTATTGTTACCACCACAGAAAGTGGAGACAGTAGAATTGGCTGCCGTGACCTTGCCTAATATATTTTTGCTAGTCCAACGAAACATCACATAAAAATGTAGAGGGCTTAGTGCTTTTCTAAGATTTATTTCTACTTTCACAGGGCTACTTTCACAGCCATAAAATTTGCAAAAAATTGGCCAACCAATTTTTTGCAAATTTTATGGCTATTTCAATTTTAAATTTATATTTTTTTAAAGTCTAGTTTACAGATTGTTTCTATATTTCATGATATTTTTCTATATTTACTTGATATTTGTCAAAAAATATTAAAAAATTAAGTATTTTTAGAATGCCCAATAAATTGTGGCTTTACCCAAATCATGATTAATTCAAGAACTTCACTTTCACCAAGAAATAAGGAAGGTACCCCTATTTGGAAAACATCCTTTACTTACTTTACTTACATCCACTTCTACCCGCTAAAAATACTAAGATGCGCTGTGCACTTACTTATGCGCTCGCATCTTCTCGGAATAAAGCAACCAAAAATTAAACATGTTCCAATTTTGATAGCGTGGTCGTGCGCATGAATTTTTAATGCATGAAATTTTCCGTTTTACACGGGACATGAACGTCATGAGCATGATCATTTGTAAGATTTTTAGCCGAGTAAAATGGCATTTAAAGCTGATATTTATCATCCAGAGGGCTGAATTGTCATTCCTGTCAGAATTAGGCATTCAAATGAGGTGGCAACATTTTAGCTATTTGCTCTCACTGTAATCTGTCGGAATACATTTTCATATAATATAATAATACATATATTGAAGTGCAACGAATTCTAAGCATGCTTTGCTTGTCCTCCCCGCATAACCTCTCTTCGCCTGGAAAAAGTTTTTAATTATCCGCGGAGGCTTTTTCAGCCTCATCCGCTAAACAGAATTTCGAATCCATAAGCTCTGATTCAAGACCGTAATTAAATAAAATAGGGTTTACTCTTCCTGACCTCGCGCGAAAAGATGAATATCTACGGCCCCCTACGCAAAATACTAGGCGATGAGGAGACAGCTATCCAAAAAAAATTACAATTTCTAAGGCACATAGATCTTTTTAATAAATGTAGTTTACTGGACAGTTCGAAAACTTCAAAAATTTTGAAATATTAAGATCCCACGGACTAGCTAATGTTTTAAAGTTTAAGAAGCGGTGCTAAATGACCTTAGGTGTCCATGCACCCAAAAAAAACTAATTCTACTACTACTACTCTTCCGGACCTCGTTCCTTGCCATCTTCGCCAGACGGCAAGGACTACTGCGGCGGCCGTTCTCTTGGGGCGCTCCGTTGTCTTTGGGACGGAGTGGAAGGCCTCTCTTGGAGGGAGCGGTCTTTATAAATGAGCGGGAGGATGGTTCTCACCGTGAGCACGTTCTCGCTCAGTCCGCACATCTCGCGCTGTCTCTCCCCGAGGAACGGCAGCCGTCGGCACTTGTCCCGGTATCCGCTGGGCCCGAGGCCACCTCCCACGATGAGCAGGCCGGAGCCGAGGCCCGGGGCGTCCGGGGGCAGGGGGGGCGAGCCCTGGGGCGGCAGCAGGGTCGTGTGTGTCGTCGGCATGCCCAGCATCCTGGAAAGCAGGGGAAAGGGTGAGACGGCGTGCTGCTCATTGTTACTGGTCTGACAAACCAGTCGAATATCGGACGAGCGCAAGTAGGAAAAATTAATAAATGTAGAAAATTATATTGATGAGAATGGAGACAGTATGAATATAAAAGGATTGATTATTCTGTAGAAGGGTTTCAAGGAGATGCTGAGTCAATCCCTGTTTTATTCACAGAATATATATTTTTTTAAAGGTGACTTCTCATCACCAATTTCGTCACCGCACATTCCTCAAATCATTCCGTGAGAAACTCACACTCTCGAATCAACTCATAATCAGTAAATATGTCGTAGACGATGTTTCCATGAAAAATGAAATGCAAATCCTTTACAATTCATCCATAAATTTGATTTGAATGTATTGAGTGTGCACTGTGCATGCTTCTCGCTAATTCGATCCGCGTTACACATTTCTGAGATGTCTTTCTGGGTACTCAGCAGAATTAGGCATATAATTTTTGCTTTCATTTCCCTGGAAAATTTAAAATTTATGCCTCTACGGCCTATTGACTTTAGTTATGGCAAGACGACTGAGGTGAATGGATCCAGGCCTTGGCGATAGGTTGAGTTTTTAGATGTTGGAAGAAGTGTTAGAGTCAGTGTTAGCTAATCCTCGACGAAGCACAACGAGAGTTATGCTGTTTGACGACCCATATGACCGGAGAAGTACATACTAACTTCGCAAAACTTCCTGCTGGTCTTTTAAGTAGATACACGGATTCCTATGACGTATTAATGTTAACTAATTCTGAAGATTCAGGCGATATGGAGTGGAAGCGAAACATGATATCTGTGTTATCATATTATTGTTAATGTGTGATTGGAGCCCTGGTCGTTAGCAATGGAATCCAATGATACTTTGTTATAATTATGCAACTTAATTCGATTACGAATTGTGATTTATCTTCCAGTAAAGGCCAAAGAGAACGAGGTGGCACCTTAGATTACCTAGATTAGGTAGATTAGACCTTGGAACCAATAGAGGCTCTTTCGATGTTACGATGAATGTTGTTAGCCTCTTAGAGCCGTATGCAGAGACAGTCATCGGTTGATTTGAAAGTGCCTACTAATGATCTCGGAATACTCCTAAGTAATAATTTCATTACTTTATATTTATTCAAGTGACAAATGAAGAAGTCTTAAGAAGAGTGGGAGAAAAGAGAAGTCTTCTGAATACCCTAAAAAGTAGACGGGACAACATAATCGGCCATATCCTAGCCACGATGGCCTAATGAAGACAATCGTCGAGGGAAAAGTGAGCGGGAAGAATGGAAAAGGTAGGCCTCGTATAAGTTATATAGAACAGGTCGTGAGTGATGTGAAAGAGAGGAACTATGCTAATATGAAGAGGTTGGTCGATAGAAGAATCGAGTGGAGGGCTGCGTCAACCCAATCCTAGGGTTGTTGACCAATGATGATGCTATTTATGTATCACGAAAGCATGCACTCATATTGTTTAAAATGATTAGATGCATTAAATCTTTTTGCACTATCGTACAATCGTTCACAGGTCAAAATATCATATCAATGGATTCATTAAGCTGAATACTCGTTTTCACGGGACAGACTTTGATATTCTCCACTACTAAGTACGTAGCAGAAAATAGCAGATTATCTTGGCGGTGTGTCTTGAATTATAGATCGTATCACATCATTTGATGGAGGAATTTTTTGAATATTATTATTGTGTATATCCGAACTTGAAACGATTTTTACGACTTCCAACACCCGCCAAAGGCGTAATCCAATTCTTTCTTCAAATCCGTAGTCAAAAAATGTCATGTTTTCCATTCTACTCTCTTGGAGTAACGCAAGGACTAAATGAGCTTCAATTTTACTCCAAGTCTTTGCACCAAAGACAATAATTATCTAGAAAGCTATCATCAGACATTTGGGTAAAATTCTCAATAATTATTTATTGCTTACATTTATTGTCAATTATTTTTCCCATTCTCAGTGTTGAATATTCATTTTGATGAAAAGGTTGTTGAAATGTGTTTGTATTACAATCCTGTCTAGTGGTAGTTACTGATTTGAATTGTTAAATTAAAAGGCACAATAAAAGATAAGTAATAAGTAACTTAACATTAAATTGAAAGCCTCCAAGATTCTACGAAATGTAATCCATGACAGGACGCAAATAATCGTGAGTTCCTCATGTTATAGTGTGCCATTATCGCGGAGTTGAGCCATATTATTTGTTTTGACAAAAAATATGGCTTAACAGTGAAAGACAGGATATGATGAAATGGTTGAACGACGGGTCCTTAATCTGTGCTCACTAAAGAAGGAAATCCATTTGGGTAAATACTCAGCTTGGGGGCATGTGAAACAGGTGTTATTGTGAAGTTTGCGTCATTAAATATTAAGTGCGTAAAATTGAGCTTATACGATAAATCATACCTGGCAGAACTTCTTGCCCTAGAAAGTGCTAGTAAGGAAGATTTAGAGGCAAAAATAAAAGAGTTTTTTCTTTTTTTTAATGAATAACTTCCACAACGTAAACTCGCCAACCATTTCTTTTATTTTATTATAGAGGCAAAAATGTAAAAGGCAGGAGAATACGAGTTACGATGTCTTACATTTTGTTGCATTGTAGAACTTGGTTGTATGTAAGTAGTGCATAGAACAGTGATCTTAACCCGCTGCCACACACCCTCAGTGTGGCTCGCAGGGCATCTCATAGATGTGGAAATTTAGAGAAATAATCACTGAACGAACACCACAGTAAGAATTGGGAAGCGAAAGTGTCTTGACCTGCTATCAAGAAACAACTTTGAAATTACCAAAATTAGAAGTTAAAAGATTCGACGGAGTGATAAAACTGGATTGGTTTTTGGGGACAGTTCTCGAGGATTCATGAGCAGGAAGATATTTAAGAAGAAGATATTTTTCAATTTTGATTTCAAGGGAGCCAAGGTTTTTACCCTCCTAAAAACTATGATAAAGCCACCGAGTTAACGAAAGCACATGAATTATTAACTGAAATTTGCGTCTGGTAGATCTTTTCTTTAATTTACGTCTACATAATACCCTTAAAAGCACCACAAAGGTGTGTGGCAAGGGGTGAATTCTCACCAGACATGCACTACATATCATTATACATTGGACATATTTACCGCTATTCGTATCCGTAATTGTACGAGGAAAAAGGACATTTTGAATCTGTCAGTTCGGCAATAAATGTATCTAATTTTGTAATTATGGTCCAGTCTACCATAGTAAGTTGGGGTTTTCAAAATATTTTTAACGTCATCACTGAAATATGGTCTTGGAATTTATTTAGGAGATTAAGTCTTAATTTCAACTTGCGATCTGACAGTGATTCCCATTTTAATTAATTTAATAAACTGGTTACGCTAATATAGTTATCTTGCCGTCCTTTTACAAATCTTGCTCATCTTCGCTGCAAACGTTCAAATTCATTATTTAGACCGATTTCGTAGGGATCCCATACACTGGCAGCATATTCCAAATGAGGTCTTACAAGGGAAAAGTAGCTGATTTCTCGTACATGATCGTCACATTTATCCAATACTATTTTGATGAATCCCAGTGTACGATTATCTTGACCCATTATTTCACTTATGTGTTTACCCCAGGAAAGATCATGTCAGTCTTATTCCAAGATTTTAATGGATTCCACGTTTGTTAATTCATTATCACTTATTTTGTATGTGCTAGGAGGAGAACAATTCTTTTTCCAAAAATTCATTACTACATATTTTTAAAAATTTAATTCTAACTTCCATGTATGGAAAACTAATTTTCTTTGCCATTCACTCGAAGTAAGACTGGATTTTCCAGATCCCCCTCCTGTGGATAATGCGAAGCTAGCTGAAGAATCTGAGAGGGGTGAACATTTAGCTGCCATGTATGACACCATTTTTCAATTGCTTGTAGGTCATCATTTAAATATCATTTGGGCATAGAATTTCCCCTGCGTTATCGGCAAATAGTCAATTCTTACTGTTGACCAACTTACTGATATCATTTATGTAGAGAAGGAACAGGATTGGACCTATCATACTACATTGTGGGACACCTGAAGTGAATTCTATTTCCGGGGAGGTAACACCGTCCAAAACAACCCTTTGTACCCGACCATGGGAAATCCTTTATCCATGATATAATATTACTGACTAACCCATAAGATTTTAAGTTCAAAATTAGTTTGCTATGAGACACCTTGTCAAAAACTTTCTTGAAATCGAGAAATATTGCATCCACTATTGTAACATATCGTGGGAAAAGAGAGCAAGTTGAGTTTCACATGATCTACTCTTCCGGAAACCATGCTAAACATTGGACAAGAAATTCTGGCTACCTAGGTGCCATATGACTGAACTGACAATTATATGTTCCAGGACTTTGCATGAAATGGATGTGAGGGATATAGGTCGGTAAGTTGGATGGCTGCTCCCTTTGTGGTTTTTGATCTTTGTGGTTAGAATAGAAAATGTTGGCTTATATTATACTTCCTCTATGCTTATATTTTGAAATTGTGAGAAAATTTCGCATCAAGCAAATCATTAATACACGAGAAACAAAGTTCATGCGTATTCCCCATTGCCTCCCTCCCCCCTTCAACTCAAAACCCTAGAGCAGCCACTCATTTGCATTGAAAGTGACGGTGCTCTGTTGATACCTTGGTCTATGGTGGTATGCATACATTATCAGGGGCGTTTCGTCTTAAGGATCACCCGAGCACGTGAACCACCTGGTAATCTCAAACAATTGAAATATACACGATAGTGTGTGATGATGTTATTCACCTCAGGCAAACTTTAAGTTGAAATATGCATGTTTGGTTTGTTTATTTCTTTGACCATGAATTTCCACTGTTACGCCGCAAACCATTGAGTACATAGCTGTTTACTTTATCATGATTCCAGTCACCATAATATTGTTATGCTTGCTTGTCACAGAATTTTGATAGGTGTTTGTAGCTGGAGAAGGAATATCTGGAATACAGAATTTCATTAGACTAACGAATTTCGGCGATATCTGCAAAGGTGAGAATGGATAAACAAATGAGAGATCCGTGATTTTTCTTCCTTCCTCTTCGTCAGATAGTGTACGCCATCAAAACTAAAACATGAAAAGTTAATTTCTGGTATTTACACATTTTGTTATTATATCTCTAGCATTTGCATCACCGTTAACAATATATCAAGTCAAAGATAGTTGAACTACGGCTCTCCACCCTTGCCTATTCTTTTACTTCCCTGCAATTCTTGTTACCAACATATCTTTTGGATTGTCTTGGGTAGGTATTTGTCTCTTAGACTAATTAGTTAGGCCTTCGATTTCCCCTCCAGTATGTTCAGTGCAGTCCTTGGAGTATCTGAGGTTTAACATTCCGCGTCGAATACCGTTAACAGTTCGTCTCTACCCCGAATAGTTCCTGAGATATGACGGTTTTATCAGAGCACAGCCTCCCGTGGCGACCCGCAGGCATAGAAACTGTCATCTTCATTCCCCTGTGTTATAAAAGTTTTCCTTACCATGTTTTTGAGTCCAAATTCCCATTTCGTTAACACCCTTTTGTTTCATTGGTGGTGTGAAATTTATATCCAAATTTACGTTGCTTAAAATATTACTTACTGCACAGAAGCCATACATTTCATGCCACGCGTCAATATTAATTTGTATATGGGTATTTCTCATATTCCCCAGTAGTCGATTTCTGCACTTCCGGTTACCAAATGACCATATACTAGTTGTCGCGTTCACGAAATAGTAAGTTACGAGTTGTCTGGTTACCAAATGTCGCGGTTACGAGATGTCGCGGTGACAAGATGCCCGTTTACGAGATGTCGGTTACGAGACGTACGATTACGACTTGACGTGATACCACTCCTGTCCCTCTTCACCTTCAGCATCCTTCACCAGTTCCAGGATCCTATGGCCTCAAGACTTTTCCAGTCCACTCGTCCAATAAAACACCCTTCCAATCCGAAGAATGGCGCTGCCAACACAAATGTTTTGGTATTTTTCTTCCTGGCTTCGATTAGTATCTTCTTTGAGGTCTACTTCCTCCTCATTGAGGATCAAATCTGCTTTCGCCTTCTCTCTTCCGCATAACGGTACCTTAGTTTTCTTCCTAATTATTTCCAGAATACATTCTTGGGGCCCTTTTTCGATCCCATTCAGTGAGTAAGAGATGAAGAGAGAATCTTTGAAGTGACAACCGATTGGCCCGCGCAGCGTCAACCTGCGGTTTCACGCAGCAGCCATATTGCCACGCGTGGCACACTCACGTGAGGTGCCCCTCCGGTCGACGAAAGGGTTCGTCTTTAGAGGGAGGACAAAACGTCCAAAGATTTTGAATCCGCCTGTCCTTTCCTCTCATGTGCGTAAAGCGCTTGAGCATGCTGTTCGCATGAGCACGTTGTTTATTTATGTCTCATGGGACCGCGGTTTCGCCCCCAGACTTCGGACCGTCAATTTTCCCTCCTTCCGCCAAGAGAGCAGGAAGGGGGATGGTTTTACATCAGAAAAGGGTAATGGAGAGGGAGGAGAGGACCAATCACAGACGAGGGGCCCTTTTGTTGCTTCCCCTCGCCCTCGATTCGCCCTCCGGGACGATAGATGGCAGCACGTGCATCCGGACGGGAGAGGAGCGGTTGGTAATATGGCCGCTGCTCGAGATTTCTTTTGAGGATTCAGGAGGAAAGTGGAGTAAGGGAAGGTCCGCCCACCCCCTCCTCAGTCAAGGAATCGTGAAAAGCTTCAGCGGTTTGCTTGTGGAAGGAAGTTTGTGGTGAAGAGGAGTGGGGGGGGGGGGGGGAGGGGGGCATTGTACACAAGACGCATGCCGAGGGGCTTTTAAAAGGTCTCCGCCGTGGGAACAAAAGGATCGGAGGGGGGGAGTGGACATGAAGGGTTCACTCGGACGGGCATCAGTAGTGGCGGGAGCTCATCGCATTCACTGCTGGCGGGGGAGGGGCGGGGGAAACATCATCGCAGTCGTAAGCGGTCGTCCAATCTGGTGGGGAGGGGGTTGTTTGGGGGGAGAGAGGGTCCAGAAGGGTTGAGGCCATCTGGCGTCGAGGGCGGCAGCGTGTTTCGCTCCCCTCGGAGTTCGCCGGAATCCCGAGGGTAGCTTGGAGGCGCTGCCCTCGCGTCGCCGTCGACCTCTGTTTGCTCAACTGAAATGCCGTCTCAAAAATGCGACCTTTCTCCTCCTCATCCCCGCGTAATTATCATTTCTGGGCAGAGGAAGAATAAGTAAGGAGACGAGGAGGCCGCGACCGCTGGTGGGCAGGACGAGGTCTGAAGCCCCCGCGACCACTGGTCAATGTTGGAAGCCGCGCGGATTGACAAGCCGTCTGACCCCTCTCCAACAAGTCCAGTAATGCCCCGTGGTGTCATCTCGTCGCGGGCTGTCGAGCTGTTGATATCTCCCGTTCTTTAGCGCCACCGCATCGGGCATAAATGACGTGGTGCTATGTGGGGAGGAATGGAACAGAGCGACTATTTCCGCCGGACTCACGGCAGTGTCAGTTTATGAAAATGACAAACGATGAAATTAGGCCAAATTTGGTATCTTATATAGAGCCCAAAAGGTGTGCGCTCATGATCGACTATCGGTGGTAACGACCCGTAAGGTATGAGCCGGTGAACCCCAGTCAGTATCCTCCCAAACGGCACTAAGACGCTTCTAAATAAACCAGTTCTGTATGCCGGATAGCTTATATATTTTCTGAACGGCATTTAAATGAATGATGGACAGAAGAATGACCAACTGATGCGGTCGAAGTCCTTAATGATGGCTTCATTCCCTTTACTTGATGTATTTCACAATGGTGGATGACAATATTTTTTTCTAGTTGCAAGCCACAAAAAGAATTATTTTAAAAATGACTTCAAGGATCGTGAAGATAGAAGTGCATGTCCATAGCTGAGAATTTCATAAGGCCAAATGTCTTTCTGGTATTCTCTAGTTATTTTTAAAATTAAATTTTATTGTTATTTAATATTTTATAATTAAGTATCCTCGCGGAATGGTCTAAATGAAAGATCTAGATGGAAAGTTGGACAAATCTTCCGAAAGGTTGGGAAACTTCAAGAATTTACCCCGAATGGACCGTTTTCCACCCTCGAGGTAATCTTCCTCACAATAGCACGGTTAAAGCCATACGAAGAAACTTTCTGAGGGGAAAGATTTTTGACATTCTTTCTCGTGGACAGAGGCTTCCTAGAAGCACCATTCCACCTGACGTGCATGGACCGTAAAGGCGAAAAAGGTCTAGGTCCTGTAGATGCTCAACATTGCCATAGGGTTCTGAAATCCTGGATAGCATGCTGGTCTGCTTATTGGCCCGGCAAGCCAAAGGTCTCTGGTTCGACTCCCGAACCAAGTAACCTTCTTCATTTGGCATTGTTAAACATATTACTATGCAAAGCGGAAAAATAAAATCCTAAATATTTTATGTGCTTGTGTTCTTGAAACGTGCAACGTGCTGGCAGGGTGTATAAATGAATGAATTCACTAACTTGTACACCGTTAAATAAATGTTTCTCTTATTTCCACATCCCCATGATCATTGAACATCATCTTGGAGTAGTTTTGAACGGCGCACAACGCCGCGGCGTTGCGACGGTATTTATGGGCGAATTCTCGTACTTCTACCCCCGGTTCCAACCCAACCCCCGTCCCATCGCTCTACTCTTAGCTCTCTTGGACAATTAATTCATTCACTGTTTAATAAAAGTGGAATACATTGCCTCTGTTCCATTACCGCGATGAGTGGCCATCTTCCCTCACGGTATAGTGTACGAACAAAAAGTTGAGGAATGAGTACACATCGTGGCCGACTCTATATTCCACGTCAAATTATAAAAAAATATCATTTTTCATCGAAAGTGGTGGATTATTAGTCACATTTGTTACACAAACATTTGTATAATTGTTGCAAAATGGATATTTTCCCCAGTTATATAAAGTAGTTTCTATTAATCGCATGATGGACATATTTTATGTTACTTTGAGACCTTCTCACCCCAATTCCACTTCCCATCCAATGTTCGCGCCAAAAGAGTCTTCAGCGGGCGTCACCTTCTGCGGATTAAAATTTATAATGCATGAGTGAACGGCTCTGGTTAGAAGTATATCAGATAGGACTGAAGAGGTCACTTTGTGGACTTTAGTTACACTAATCATGGTAACGAATAAAAATATAAACTTTTAGCAGTAAACGATTATGTAATGAGTATATGTTCCCTACCAACTCACCCCTCCTTAAAATCCTTCTTCCTAGCTGATTCATACCCACGCAACTCACTTTCAGCTAAGGTCACTTTTATCCCTTCCCCCCCTCCTTCTCCCCCCTTCCCGTTCACCTAACGTCCTCCCCCCTTCCCTTCTTAACCGTCACTTCCCCAATCCCCACTCATCCCCCCCCTTCCTTTACCTCCCCCTATGAACTGGTGGATATATAAGGCTGCTGCTCAGATACAAGGTATCTTGAAACTGACAATAATTTGTCGAAACCTAGGTCGGTTAATAAAAAGTTGTGTGGAAGACTAAAAGTTTATATTTTTATTCGTTACCATAATTCTGGTTAGAAGGTTGATTTTTTTCACCAAAGTTTATTTTTGCTTTTCATCTTACGATTTCGTGCGCAAAACATCGATTTCGGTTCCGAGTACATGCTCCGATTCGCTCCGTCGAGTGATGAACCACTTATCCGTTGCTGAAACTACTGGGAGAACTTTTAGTCGGACTGGATTTTGTTCTCTTTCGGTTCTTTGGATTCAGAGGGAGGGGAGGCGGCTAAATCCCCGCGAGTGAGAGAAGGAAGATGGCGCCATCCCTACACTGCACTGCCAACATCAGACGAGTCTGTGGTGCTGGCTCGTGTCATGCGAATCATCCGATCCGCACGGATCTCACTCATGTGATCGGATGGATTCGGATATAATGGAGAATCCGGAACGGGGACGCGATGCAGTCGTCTTGCTCGAACGGCACTCCACCGAGAGCACAACGCAGTTTCGAATGGACGTCGCAATTCCGATTCTCCGTTCGAACTGCGCAGCCCTGTTGCTAATGGAGGGAGGCCTTTGCTTCGCCCAAGTGAACGCCGGTGGTACATAACATGACGCGGAGAAGAGAGCGACGAGGTGAATGCATGTGGAGACGTCAAGGCACACGGGATATGGGAGCATATGTGGCCCTCGATGTCAATATCTTTTAAGGTGCTTATGAAAGATGGGGAAGGGGTGGGAGTTGGGGGAGCGGTGGATTGGATTACAGGGCCCGGGAGGGAGGCCGGGCCCCAGGGTGAATGGCAGATGATGAGACGGTGACGGCATCCAACAGAGAGAGAGAGGGAGGCAGGCTTATTATTGCATCACTCGATTATATTGTGCAAGTGGAGTGAAGGGCCGCCAATTAAGACGCGAGAGGAGGGGGGGGGGGCGGGGAGGGTGTATTCATGGGTTTTCAATGAGATGCGTGCGTGTGTTTGCGTGCTCATGTATAGGGGAGCGCTGAATCTCCGTCGTTCGAGATAGCCACCCATCCCTAGGGATCCAGGGATCGCAGGAACGAGGGCAAGGCCTAGAGAAAGAAAACATGCTCTGACAGCCATGATCCTCATGTGTTGCGAGGTATAGGCTCTTAGGATGTGACCGCAGGCAAGTGTGGCCAAAGAACTGTTCCGGATGATGCCCCACAATTCCTCGCTTTCACCTGCGACACCCAGCCAGAAATGGAGTCCTCCAATGCAATCCTTGCAATGAAATTTCTCGGCTAATGATGCGCCCCTGGGTCTTCCTTATTTGGCTTTCTGAACGAGCGGAAAATGAGTTGAAAAATTAGGATGTTTCTCACTGCAGAGGAATAGCAGTTGCAATTCATTTTAACGAAATATGAAGTAGTTTTAAATAGAGTGCTTTGCAAAGCATTTTAAAGATAGTCGAGGTGATGAAATAAAAATCCTTTGTAAAACGCAGTGTACTGAGAGCAATCGAAATACAGAGATATTAATAAAACATTAATACTCGCGCCAACTGATGAGATGAGTAGGATAATCATTTCCTTAATGCTAAATGTCCTGTGCCTGTATCGTAGAAGATTTTGCTAGTTAAAGGCTTTCGATGTAAAAACCAAGCGTACCTCACAATAAAATAAACATGGTACTGTTACTTTGCTCAAAAGCTTTTTCGAATCAGACACTGTAGTGATGTAGTCACAGAAATAAAATTACAGCAGTTTATAATCATAGCAATTTTGATAAAAGTAAAAGTAAACAAATGAAATAGTCCTATGGTGCTCAGCGTAAATGACTAAATTATTATTACATTTACGGCCGGTGCACAAAACTGTTGCATATACCTATGTTAATCCAAAAACAATAAAACTTCTTTTCCGACTCGGAGAGGATCCGTGCAGGTTTTCTTAGCACTTAGAATAAAGCCAAGCTGAATTGCAAGTGTATGTATGAGACGGTATGTATGATGCCCCACAATTCCTCGCTTTCACCTGCGACACCTTCATTTCATGTTAATGTAAAAACCAAGCGTACCTCACAATAAAATAAACATGGTCCTGTTATTTTGCTCAAAAGCTTTTTCGAATCAGACACTGTCCCTTGATGATGATGACACCTTTTGTGTGAAAATTGTGTTAACAAAGTAATGATTTGTCGGCGATTTCACCAAACAGCTAAAATATTAGTATCTTGTATTTGAGGAAAGTATCATGTATTTGAGGCAGCATAGGGGCATAATGTAAGCAGAAGCAGCACGTGACTGTGAGGCGAGATCCTATTGGCTGCAATCCCACAACTGGACGGTGAGAATGCAGGTCAGAGTGACTGGGACAGTTTACAACAAAATGGCAACGGCTAGTGTGAAAAGGCCTTTAAGGCATAAATGCACGTGCAATAAAGATCCAAGTTACAATCTATCACGAGAGGCATCCAATGTGAGACGGAATAACTTTTGCAAAATGATGTAATCCATGAGAGTAATGCGGGGAATTGACGATGAAAAAATAATGTGCACGGTTGTGAGAGAAGCCTGAAAATCAGATACCTATTCCATTAAGCTAAGTAAAAACTACATTATCTACTGCAATGAAGTACCCTCCCGGTAATTTGGATCACGTCCACTCAATGTGCGCGGATGCGTATCATGTCTGAGATGCAGAGATCCGACGCCCCCCACAATGGGCCCGACCCCAGAACACAGGCCCCTCACGCCCCCTTCGGCCGATTGCGGGTGAAACCCGATAGCCTCTTAGTCGGGAGACTCTAAATCCCCCTTCATTCCCCTCCCTCTACACCTCTCGCTTACCTTCGGGGGTCAGCCCATAAGGGCTATTAAGGCCCTCCTCCTATCACCCTCCTATTCCCTCCTATTCCCTCTCTCCCCCTCGGAATGAGGGACAGGTGGCGTCCATACCGTTTGGATAAAAACAGGCCATGGCTAATAATCCCTTGGGACGCATGCTCATCAGATTTCCCTGCAATGTCTCAGTGCCCTTAATGGGGGCTTTTACTCGGAACCAAAATAGCAATTTTGTACAAGAAATTGTTAGATGGAAACTAAAAACGAATTTTAGTGAAAAAATTAATCTTCTAACCACAACCATTCACTAATAAATCAAAAATTAAAATAAGCAAAAGGTGATGCCCACCGAAAAAGCTGCTTTGATAACATTGACGTCATATTCCTCCTGTCCTTGACTGCTTTTCGAGGAAGGGAAGGGAGTGGAGGGGGGTTATCGGAAGGTCTGCTCGCACAGATTCTGTCGCAATCGCTCCTATTGGCAGAGTCAGCTGTTTCCCCCCTCCGCCCCCCGAAGGCGAAGTATAAGGCGAAGTAGCTTCGCGGGCTCATAATTTTATTTGTTCTATGCATGTAATCTAGGCAATTTATAGTTATTTATCTAATCTTTCTAAGGATAAGTGAAAATTAATGACAATATATCATTACCTTGATTTTTACTGTCTCATTTGATGATTTTCATGAAAAAATTTCCTGTATCATCGGCATTGTCTATTAGTTTATTATTCATTGCAGTAGTATGGCAGTGTTTTTTAACGGTTTGAGTGAAATTTGATGTGCTGATTCTTCCCCCACCACGATTCGGAGTGTTGCTGCACCCACGGGACGCGTGTGTGCCGTTGCGTGATGGGACGTCAAACCGAAGTACTCTAGGCACCTATCGTTTTGGGCTGGCTGATGCAGTCACCGGGTTTCTCCTCACCCTTCCCATAAAAACGTCAACCGAATTATCCACAAGTATCATGCATTGTGCAAATGAGTTCTGCTACCCTTCGCCTCCCCAGAGTACCTACTGCTGCAGCTACTGTTCGGTTGTTCGTATTGTATTCAATGTTCATATAGAAAACTGATGCTGTAAACAGATGTAATTGTAAATATGAGTTTGCAGAGCATTTCTCTTACTTGAAAATGTATTTTCTGCTTTTTAAAATGTATTGATGAAACGTTTAGCTGTGAATTTTGCATGGAACAATTTGTAATACTCCATCACGTATAACAAAAATTAAATTAATTTGAGTATATTAAAACCGTCTGTTATTTATTTATTCTATAACTTGTCACACACCTTTATGGTGGCTTACAGGGTATTATGTAGATGTAACTTTTTATAAATAGTATCAATGTCATTGAATTCAAATATTAATAGAAGAACACGGTTGTTTGCATAGTGAAGCTTTATACAATTTTGTAAAACATAATATATGATTGCTTGTTTTGATTGAGTGACCGGATCAACTGTCCATTTCGTTAATTTATTGGATCCTTCCGGGCCCTGTTTCTCTCTTCAAGTCAATACATCTCTTGCATCTCTTAAATGTCCCCGTAATACATTTCCCTTTTTCCTCGTCGTTTAACCGTATTTCTACCTTCGATAGCGACCCATGTCATTCCATTCCCTGCTCCATCCACCTGCATCCAATTCTACCACCTTCTCCTGTTTTGTCGCAGCAATTTTTCCCTCTCCCCATTCTAGTTTTCCGTCACCATCCCCCTCCGTTCATTTATCCCTCCATTGCATCTTCTCCATTCCCCGCCAACAACACATTTATAGGGCTTCGAGTCCTTTCCCCTCCCACTTCCCTCGTGGCCTTGTCGCAGATCCTAACATAATCGCACTCCACATCAAAGTACACGGTACTCTTCCCTTGCATCTCTTGTCTCAGGGCTCTCGAGACAATTTCTCTTCTATTTCCTTCGCTCGACCGCCATTATTAATATGCCAATGTTTGCCCATTTTTTCCCTAGGCGGCATACCGATACTTTTTCTCCTTCTATTTCTCATAGTCCCACCTTTCCCAAACATTCTTATGGAAGTCATCATAATACCTTTGGTCGTCAAGGTAAAGGTTGTTCAAAACAGTCAAGTTTGATCAAATATCGGTAGCAGTGTCTTGAAGAGAGAAACAGAGCCTGGAAGGATCCAATAAATTAACGAAATAGACAGTTGATCAATTCACTCAATCAAAACAAGCAATCATATGCAATATGTTTTACAAAATTGTATAAAGCTTCACCATTCAAACAACCGTGTTCTTTTAGCTAGCAGCTAGCAGCAGGAAAAGTATATTTTATCTTGTACTTATGTGTGAAAATGTAAACGTGTGTAAACCCAGGACAGTCAGATGAATAGAAAGTATCCTATACCATATGGATTGATTATATTTTATGAATACCTACTATACTTCAAGTATGTTCAAATTACGGTTCTCTGAAAAATCAAACGTTGCAAAAAATTCTTGGGAAAAACGTAGCTCCAAAACGTGATGGTTTTTTGCTTTTTTATATTATTGAATATACGTTTTTTAATTTCCCTTACATGCATCATCATCATCGGTCAACAATCCTAGGATTGATTGGACGCAGCCCTCCACTCGATTCTTCTATCGGCCAACCTCTTCATATTAACAGAATTCCCCGCTTGCACATCCATCACGGCCTGTTCCATATATCTCATGCGACGCCTTCTTTTGCCGTTCTTACCGATCACTTTTCCCTCGACGATTGTCTTCATCAGGCTATCGTGTCTCAAGATGTGGCCCATTAATTTTGGACTTCTTTTTAGAGTAATTAGCACACTTCCCTTTTCTCCCACTCTTCTTGAGACTTCTTCGTTTATCACTCGGTCGATACATTCTACCTTCATCATCCTTCGGTAGCACTATATTTCAAATGCTTCCAACCTTGACTTCACTGCTACCGTGATTGTCCATGCTTCGCTGCCACATAGTAGCATGCTCCAGATTTATGTTCAGGTTCTGGTCATAGTCCTTTCCACATTTCCCTGATGTCTTCTTTAAGGTATGGCCGATAAGTTGTCAAGATGATTCCATCCTTGACCTCTCTGTTGCTGTTGTCATCCATGCATCACTTCCATGAAAACATGCTCCAGATGTGAGTTCTGATGAATTGTTTACTTACTTCTATGCCTTTTATTTCCAGCTGTAAGTAGATTCTTCTTTTGATCCCTTATTAATTAAGGGGTTTATTTTTTCTATTACTCACGTATTAACAATTTTCTTGCAATTCCAATTGCATATTCGTCACCGGTGACCAATAGAGCAAATATAAACCTATTCTCACATTAATGCAATTAATTTTTTTCCCCGCTTTGTAAAATAGAGCAATTATTTTCTTGAAGTTGGCAATTATTTTTTTGCATTTCTGGTTGCAGATTCACCATTATCAACACCAAAAGCCTATGCATACAAAATTTCACAATGATAGATTGTACAACTTAAATTTGTTCACTCCAGAACACTTCTCCTTGACTTCATTGATGGCTCTCTCGATGTAAACATGAAAAATTACGGGAGACAGTGCACAGCCTTGTCTCACTCCTTTCCTTATTCTTGCTTCTTAACAAAAGGTGTAAACTGTCAAAAATAAAAGTAGAATCAGCGGATCTCATCAATTTAAGCGCTCACTCGCCGCGCTCCCTCGATCAGATCCCAGGTTATAGCTGCGGAACAGGCCAGCGTGCGCCCGAAATATGACTATCCCCACCGCGCGTTACGGAGTTGGGACGAGGGTTGGCGGCCCACCTGGCCCACCCTCATCCCACACGACGTTACGCTATTTATCCCCGTAGGTTGATTCCCCGGTGGGGTCACCGGGCGCTAAGATATCAAGACTTTTCATGACGCGCAAGTTTCTGCCATGCATGGGCATGCCATAAGGCCGATTTTAAAAAAGCTGTCACGTCCAAATCGTCAAACAAGACGGGCAAATCACAATTCATCAACTTCTCTGAAAGTTTTTAATCCTAGGCATAATTATTTTTGCGGCGAATCAGGCGATGGAAAACATGATTTTGATCGCTATTTCTATAGTGGAGACAAGACAATGTCGGGCGATGTTTACCTATGCTTCCCGAGTCCTTTCTCCTCGGAATTCTCCTCTGGGAGGGGATGCCTGTCGGGCATTGGCCGCTCATTTCCATGCACCCTGAATGGGGACGTCGCGTCTCCGTCGCGTCTCGTCTCTCCTTTGTATCCCCCGCCCCCCTCCCCCGGTTTTGATTGGCTGTGCTCCGGGGGGACGTCGCACAAAGGGGGATTGTCGCTGCCCCCCCCCCCCCCCTCCCTCCCTGGAGGGGGCGGCCCGATGGATGTCCCCTCCCCCTCCCCCTGCTGTCACCGCGGCGGCGGGAGGCGACAAGTGGAAGGCGGGCCTCTCCGCAATTGGCTCTCCCGCCCTCGATTCACGAATCGCGCGCTCCTCTCGACCGCCGCCGCCGCCGCTGCAGTCTCAGACGAAAGCGATCGCCGATGCACATCGGCGTGGCGTCCGTGGCTTCACGAAAATGCGATTGAAACACACCACGTCGTGTCGTCGGCATTGCAATGCTCCGCAGTTGGAGATTAAATCTCGGACGTCCCCAGCCCCACGCGTTCCCGAGGAGGTTTTCGCCCGGGGCGGTTGATTACTGCTCGGTCGGTCGCCCCGCTCTGCCCAAGGGGAAGCAAAGGTCGATGGTGCATTCTATGGTAAGTTATATCATGCAGATGAAGTGAGAGAGATTGGCAGACGGAGAGGCTAAAATATTAATTTTTCCGCGCAGAATTATGGGTGGTAGTAGTAGATTAGAGCGAGAGTACTAGGAAGAAATACGACATATAATGTATTTTCATGCCTGATGTCTGCATGAGCCTAAATGCGGACAGTTTCTCTTTTTGCATGACCGTCAAGAAATGTTAATTATTTGTGCATGTGCCTTGTCTATTCCCAGAGGGTTTTTCATTAGAAGCGGTGTATTTGGCACGCATCAGGTTGTTGGAGCGGCTCTCTTTCGGCATGAATGTTAGATCATGCACAGCGTCATGGTTCTCATAGTGGGTTTAATTGGTATAACAGTACACTCGGCAATGTAGTTATTGACAACAAGTTGTTTTCCCAACGGTAGTATTTAGCTGGTGTTGAGGTTTGCCCTGACATTGTCCCCTTGTGGTTACTTGCCGGGTGCATTTTCTTTTTTCCTCGATTGCCTTTTGTCTTGATGCGGACGAAAGAAAGCTGATGCTGAGGCCCACACTCCGTCTCAGGGCCCCCAGCCCAGAGGAGAAGAGGGAGGGAGGCACTACTAATGACGCGGCTAGGATGACTTGCATAAATTACTAGGTCTCGGGTTGAGCCGATGTGTGGAAACTGAGGTCAATGCAAATTTAGTTAAAAACATATATTAGCCTCCATAATTGATCCAGCTGCACTTCACCTTACTCACCGGCAGTGTTGGCCCGGGAATCGACACACGACTACTCATGTAGAGTGACGGGACAGCGAGGCGTTGGGTCATGTTCAGAATCTTAACTACAGTCTCGCTTCTGCCCTAAAATACTTACGAGTTGGTGTTCAGAGTCTACTTGCAAATATGGCATTACTTCTCAGCCGCATGCTGAGAACAGAGTAGATATTCTGAATACAGCTGGGACATAATCAGAATCTCAACTCTCACTTCTACTGCTAATGTCTTAAAATCTCTATTACGAGTTCAAAAGGGCAAACAGATTCTTCTCGATATGGTCCGAAGCGGCATACAGCGCGGTTATACCAACTTGCAGGTTGTATCTGCACACCGATTTGTCCGAAGTAGAGGTTTTTATAGGAGTTTAGCTGTAGAAGCGAGAGTGTAGTTGAGACGTTGATTATGGTCCATGGTCCTAGCCCCCACCCCTCTCTGCCCCCCCCTCCCCCCCGCCTCACTCACCGTCCGTTCCCTTCATGGGAATCAAACGTCCGACCACGGAAAGGTCCATCGGACAGCAGCCCTCCGTCGCGATTCTATTAGGTATCCGGAAACGTTTATGTTGAAGTGCCCTTGGTGAGAGATGGAAGCGAGTGGAAGGAAGTATTTCGTGGGTGCCCCTGACAGCACCGACTGAGCGTAGGCTAACTGTAAATTTAACGCTAGCATTTTAATTTGAATTTTTTGAATCTTCTTTCTTGAATATTCAAAAGGTAACTCGTTACACCAACTTATTCGAAGGAAAGGCTGCCCAAAGATGCTACTGCGACGCGAAAAAACTCTGAGAGCGTATTTCGTTCTCATACGGAGCGGAAGGCAATGTGGAAAAGGCCTTGCGGCCGTGAAAGTACGGCTCGCTCATAGCTCACCCACGAGAAATTACGTTGAATTTACATAGCACTCACTATAAACTAATTCAGTTCTGTTAGTGCTCGTCTGGACCAAATAATTTTTCAAGTGCATTCATTCCCTATTGAAGACAGATTTCAGTACATTATCAGTTGAGCCTTTTGCCACGACCTCTATGCATAAGTTAATGATTTATTTTTGCTGGTATAAAAACTTCATGCATTCCGACCACATTAAATTTGTGCTTTCACTTGGAACGTAGGTTTTCGCAGCGAAATCCATCGTCGTCAGAGGCTTTCGGGTGCAGCTGCGTATAACGCGTTGTCAGTGTGCGAGCTTTCGCGGCCATTGCAGGACGCATCATCAGGCAATGATGATGGCAGGGTGATATACGCAGCTGCACCCGAAAGCCTCTGACGACGTTCTGATTTCATTTTCCTCAGATGTTGTAAATTAGGCTGTATAATTTCCCAATCGTGCTTAACCCTCTCTCATTCTCTCGGCGATCTACTTCGGAGAGCATCTGGCATTCGTACGATGATGGGAACACCATTAAAAATTTTTTTTGTAATTTTTCCTTTCCACTGCGGGACCCTCGAGTCCGAAATTGGAATTCCGCGAGAACAAAAATCAACGGTAAATCTGAAAATGACATCAACCAATCATTCTCGGCTGGATATTTGCACCACGTAACCGTATTCTACGGTATAAATACACACTTTATGAAAAGTGAAAGTATTGCCGAACTCCATTGTTCCTAAGACAATGGAGTACGGCAATATCTTCCTTAGTTAGGCGCATGTACTCACCAAAGGTGGATCATACGATTCTTAGCCCTGCAAGAATCATTCGAAGGAAGAATCTGTGGTTTCGTGATCTACCTAAATGTCACATACGCCAACGCTTTATTGCTGGAACAGCAATGCCGGAGAATTTATGTTGGCATTATGCTTATCCGGGTATTTAAAAAACGCACATACCTAATAATAGCAGTTTAAGTGCTTTGCTGCTTTATGGTGATTTTTAAAATTGAAGTCCTTCGTTATTGTTAAACGGAAACATTGGTGTATCCTGTTTTTACGAGTTGAACTTTAATATAGTTTTGGGCGTTTTAGGTATAATCTATTTTCAAGTGTATTAAGGTTAAAATAAGTTTTATAAGCTCCACAGCAGAAATTCTCAAGGCTGGAGCAACAGGTGGCGGCGTAGAGGAAGACATGGGACCGTTCAGCGCTTGGCCACGATACGTGGGCCTTGATCATAAGGCGTGCGATAGCGTTATCGTTATTTTTTTATTTAACTTATGTCAGAGAGAACGTGATCTCCATTCTTCATTTTTCGCGCAGCACTTCAAATTGCTTATCAAAATCAGTGTAGCGAATTTTATAGACGGTTTATGTTAACCCTGCGCTACTTTAATAATAATAATAAAAGGTCTTTATTGGGGCGAGATTGAGACAAAACTGTCCCTTCTGCCATCTAACCCTTCGTCAAAATAAATATATAAAAGAAATAGTGGTCAATACTTAAAACAATTACAATCCGATGTTAAAAAAAATAAGTAAAGAATACACTTATAGGAATCAAATAATGATAAATTAACACAAAAGAAATATACATACACAATATATCAATATTACATATCTAATAGTGTGTGAGAGAATTTACAATGTGGGAAAAACGTGAGGATTATTATGCTTACATCCTTTACGCAAAAACCCACTGCAGGAAAACACCCACACAAGAAGGGGGGTGTGAAAAACCTGCGAAATCCTACTGACAGTAAAGCTAGTGTTTAAGAATAACTCAAATATAATAGCATGTACATAGGAAAATAAGTATATTATAATGAAATTCAAGAAAAGACAAATACAGTACAAAGACAATAAGACAAACACTTTAGGGGTAAGCGTTAACGATGCAGTGTACGATAACGCGAAAGATGCATCCGTGATTCCACACCAGGCTGGAGTTCGGATGAGAAACTCGGATGCCATGTCCCTGCTGACTTTCAGACGTATCTGTGCGTGTGAGGAAACTGCCCATTTCCAAGAATGAGAATTGGCAGTGCCGCGTGAGTTATGCCGATTCTTTCATCATATTTGCCATTGGGGTCGAAAAAATTACATAACTGAGATGAAATTAAAACATTTTCTACACATATGCACATGGAAATCAACACATATGTACAAATTCAACAATATTCAATGCGGTGGAGTGAAGATATAAAAGGAATACTGGAAGTAAGTATTCAACAGAGATCATCCCACCAGCGCGAATGTAATAGAAGAGAAAATTAAAGTCGAAAAGATTTATGCAGGACACTCAATATTGAAATCAGATGCAGCAGTGATAAACCTGCGGATAATTGAGGCTCGGGGAATTGTTGTTTTTTCCCAGATGATTAAAAGTGCAGGAGAGAAAACATTAACCATCTGAAGCATGTACCAATCAAGAGATACTCACAGATGTCCAGGAGAACATCAAAATACCCAAATCCCTGAAAAAGAGGGGGAAGAAAAGTGAAAACTGAAGGAAAATAAACCTAACAAGCCATACCTCAAAGATCTCAATGTGGATCCAGGAAAAATAAAAGTAGAAGCAAATTAATTTTGGCTTGAGGCATACTTTTTAAAGTAGAGAGGAATAAACTATAAAAGCAACCGAGAAGACAAGACTGGAAGCCATGTGGTGTCACAAAAGAATGGTGAAGATAGAATGGATGGACCGAGTGACAAAAGAAGAAGTGTTAAGGAAAGTAGGAGAAGTCTAAAGCCCGAATAACACGATCATTTTTCTTATCCCTTTACAGGGATTATTAAAGCTATAGCATTCAGGGACCGCAAAAATGATAGCTCAAGCTATCATTTCACCGCTCACACGATCATTTTTACCGTCCCTTCTCTTAGTTCTCTAAGTTCATAACTTTTGTGCATTTATTTCGTCGTCAATAACAACAATACATAAATAAAAATTACCTTGATATCTTTGAATGTTGGAATGGTGGTCCTGTCCCAAGGAATACATAGGTATGGCATTAATCCTATTTACTAAAATTTGTGGAGGAATACATTTCTGTTCTCGAGATATTACCTTTTAATACGGTAAACTACTCCGCTCTTTCCGAGCATGCTCCGATTGGCTAAATGACGGAAGCACCTACGGCCCGAGGGACGGAAAAAAATACGTGTTCAAATGACGAAAAAAGGGATAGCGATCCCTATCATTGCCGCTATCCGTGATGTGATAAAGTCAGACGATCATTTTTAAGCTATCATTTGAACTATCATTTGAGCTATCCCTGAAAAGGGACGTAAAAAATTATCGTGTGATTCAGGCTTAATGCATTCAGTGATAAGGTCGTAATCGGTCATATCTTGAGACACAATGAAGACAATCGTCGATGGAAAAGTGTCTATGAAAAATGGTTAAGGAAGGCTCCGCTTGCGCTTTATGGAGCAAGTGGTGAAAGATGAGAAAGGGAAGAATTACGTCAACATGAAGAGGTTAGCTGATAGAAGAATCGAGCTCCGAAAAACCAATCTTCATCTACGCGATTCCCTGCAAACCACCGCGAGGGTGTTTGGCAGGGACTTGGTGAATCTTAGGTTTGGTGATTAATACAAATTTACGGATACTCAAGTAATCCGTTGCATTTTAAGAAAGCGCAAGGAGCACATATTTGTTGCATGTAGAACAAAAATATATAAAATATTTCCATAGTGTTAATCCCGAGAATGTTAACTAAATTAATGGAAATCCTTCCGTTAGAATTTCCCGGGATGTGGTGATGCAGTCAGGTGTCGTGTCGGTAGCTGGGGCCACAACTCGGCATCTTGTCTTTCCATGCGCCCTTGTGCGTTGGGTCACTGCTTCTCCCCAGACTCTGCTCCTCCTTCCCACACCCCTCGCCCTCCCGAACGCAACCCTTCCTCCCGCCCCCATGGCAGCAGATCCAAGGGCCACATCGCATCGTCTTATCTGACTCGCCCGCTCTCCACCGCTGAGGTGAGAGGACTTTGATTCCATTTAGAGCTTTGGGGCGACACTCTCGTGGGGCCCCACACATCGCATCTCTCTCTCTCTCTCACATTTTAATGCTCACCCTCCCTCCCCCCCCCCACTCCTCCCCTACTTTTTACGACCCGCTGCCTTCGACGACCCGGTCGAGCAAACCTTTCCCCGATCAGGGGGACCGACTCCTCGGGCCCATGTTTATGGGAGAGCGGGCCCCTTTATGCGTGTGTCGCTGCCAACGGATTCCCGAGGCCCGCACTAAATTCCAGCATTTACGTCCGCCGCCGCCGCCTCGGCACCTCCACAACCTCTGGAGGGCCTCAGTCACAGCAGCCGAGATCTAAAATGGGAGTGGGATGTAGGGGAGATCGACTTTTGAGTTGTGGTCGCAGGGCAGTGGAAAATGTGCGACGGAAAGGATAAGACGGATGATGAAGCGTAGGGAATAGTACGGAAGGAAAGAGATTTGCTGGCGGGTATTAGGGACAGGAATAATAACTAAAGTCGCTTTTCTCTGGGTCGAGATTGGGATTGAGTTGCCCCTTTTTGCATATAACCGGCAAGAATAGGTGTATCGAAGAGACAACTAGAGAAAATGATGCTTGAAGACTGATATGGAACACAGAATGCTGGGAAGTTAAAGAACAAAGAGTAACATAAACGGTATTTTGTTAGTATGAAGACAAGTGGTAATGGAGAGTAGCGATACTCAATCAAAAACTACCCAGACCGCAAGAACACTCATAATAGTAGCCACGACGACGAGAGTGCATAAGTTAAGAGTTTTGTATTCGCTTCGCGGATTTTGCACGAAAATTCCTCCTCTCAGAAATTTCTTCTTTTTCTCACATATACTGCAACGTAACTTACTTATTCCTTCCTTGTCAAGTGCTTCGTTTCAACTCATCGCCATCAAGTATTTTCTTGTAATTTGTTCCTTCATAAGTTCTTCTTAATGCCCTTGTATTGAATCAATTTCTCTTCAGTCGTGATATTTGCTCTAGTTTACTACTTATTACCTATCATTATATAGATCACCTTTTCAGTAACAATCACCATCTTTTCAACACACGCAATACATGCTACACTTTATTTCCCATTTGGTGTTTTTTTTCAATTTCCCTGCTATGATTATTGCCATAGCCTCTCCAGTTTGTTTGGCTTATCGATCGCTCTGCTGCGCAAGGGAATCCGATTCGATTCGCCTCCCACCTGGCCGCCACTACATTTTCCCTGTGCCTTTTCTTCCCTCTCCAGTCAAACTTTCGGGGTGTCTGGAATGTGCAAGGGCCCTTCCTCAGTTAACGAGGCACGCGGAGGGGAGGAATCAAGCGAAGACGGAGAAAGGAGGCGCCGCGTTAATACAGAGATTCTTCGTCGTCGACACCGGAAAGGAAGGAATTTACGACGGAAAGAATCGAACACAATTTATAAAAGTTGGTTGGGATAGAACTTGAGGTTGAGATATATACACGGCATTCATTCTCACGTATTGATCCCCACCACGAAAATTAAACAATTTGCAGAATCATCCATTTTTCTCTCAGAGGATCCGAGTCCTGCAATTCCAGGATAAAGGGGGGGGGGAGGGGTAATATGCTCAGGGTAACTGGATGGGTGAAGGGGAAGGAGTCGCTTGCTCTCAAGGCAGGATACCTCGGTCTAACCGGTGGAAGGAGCGCTCAGATGCTCTCTCCAAAGAGGACTGGAACATAATCTTTCGGGACTCGAACCCGGACCTCGAGGATAGAGAGCCCGTCGTGACCTTGCCAGGCAATCTTTGAGGCATTCATCGGAGGAGCACCCCTTGCGGACCACCGAGCACCAAAAGGCCCCCCCTCCCTCCACCGCCACCTTGGGTGGTCCCTGCCCCCCACTGCGAAGAATGGCCAGCCTCAGGGCCGGCCTTGCCGCCCCTGCACGCCACGCCGCCTCCACCTGCTCGGGGGTGCACGCTCTTGCTGCTAGGGGTGGTGGACAGCAATGAGGCGACGTCTTGTCAGCGCCGGGTGCCACGCTTCTAATCTTGTTTCAGAATTTTTGTACGTGAACTTACATACTTCCAATGAGCGAACGGTAACCGGAAGCAGTAGACAGCAAGCAAAAACATATGTACTTGATTTTTTTGAGGAAAAATTTTTGTCTGCGCAACTTTAGTTACCTGAGCGTTCTCGAGGCGGTAAAATATGCTCCGTGAGTTGTCAATGATATGACTTTATGACTAAGGAAAACGCGATATTATTGATTTCTTGACCTCGTACCTCAGTGATTGTCAACAGTAAGTCTTGCCGTTGAGGGTAGACCTCACCAAGTACTAGGCGCAAGGTTTTGAGAAACGAAAATATCAGCGTGGCAGTTTCCTCTCGATCGCGGTTCCCGAGAACTACCCGGCACTCATAGAAGCAATGGGTATAACTGGAAGAGCACAAATGCTTCTCCCGCATCATAACCTCCAGTCAGAGTACCATCGCTACACACACTACCCTACCACGTTTCGTCGAAAAAATTTATTACGCTAAACATAAATTAGTATCGAAATGCTGTTCTCACTGACGAGTTTGAAATATTCTTTGCTATCTCGAGACACGTTGTAAGGTCATGAACGCTGACCATAATTACCAGCCGCTTGCCGAGTAGTAAACAAGATGCTTAGCCCTTGGCTTAATGGAGGGATGACGCTTTGCTATTCGTCGGCAGAGGCTGATAATCAGCCACTAATGCTAAATATGATCGGTGTTAGCATAGAATCAGTCGAGGTTCCAAAGCGCCTGAAGCGTGAACTGACACTCCTCGGGACAGCGTCCTGCTTATCCAGGCGCCCCACGGAGACTTCTATGAGCGAGGGAGGACTATCCCAAGCAGCATCATGATATCGGCCCAGTATAATTTTTACACCGCCACATATCACTTATTGGTCAATCCGATATTGGCTACCAATATCGGCAAATGTCAAAAGTTATAACATTGCCATTATAAAAATTACATTTGCTGACGGACCGAAATTTTAAGCCCTCGCGTCCATCAAGGATGGCAACGCAAGGGAGAAAGGGCGTCAAAGAAGCCACGACCGAAGGTGAACCCCATTCAGCGCCAAAGCTGCGCTTGGTGGTAAATGTAGGATATTCCAAGCCTGCCGCTTTCATGGCAATTTGTAAGCAAACATCGAATCCTTACTAATTCTGAAGATTCAGGCGATATGGAGTGGAAGTGAAACATGATAACACAGGCTCGTGTTTTTCTTTCCTATTGAATCCTTAAATAATCATATTACATATTTTATATGTAGGCCTCCAAATGGTTTATGATTTTCTGACCAATCACGAATATTTGACTTTCTTCTCTCTGACGTCGGAAGAAAAAATGAGAATACTCAAAATTATAAAATCCAGCGACCAGAAGAATATGATCAATATGCCCTTTATTAGTTGGCTCAGCTGACATCATTTTTGCATCGGAAAACGAAATCTATTATTTATCACTAAGATACGATCGACGATATCAGTTTTAAATCGGGGAAAGATATCATTAATATGTCATTTTTATATCGACATTATCAGCCGATGTTAAAACGACATTGGTGACGTCAAAATGACATTGGGCCGACGGAATCGTCTTGGGCGAGCAAGTAGTTCATGCTTCGATAGTAACTCAAATGCGTCTGCAGCCCCGATCATGGCTAAGCATTGAACCAGTCAGGGCTACGATGTCATCACTCTGGGGAGGCTGGGGCACTCCCGTGCCGAACCAGGCCTCCGAAATCTCATAAGCAATTCATACTGGATTGAACCTGGAAGAAACAAATGATTCCATTCCAAAAGGGTGGGCTTTAATAAATGTGCAGCTACATCAACATATCAGTGTTTTAAAACTATTTTCCAAATATCGCCATGCATCGCCTCCAAATGTCCTGTATTCGTAGAGTTCTAGCATATATGTCCACTCCGCCAAAATCATACTATTGAGAGATCTTCGAGAATTTCTCGTTAATTTGAACCATTCAAATGTTGAAAGGAACGGTGGAATCCTGCCGAGATTCCCTTGTAGACTGCTGTGGCCCGAGAGATGTCCTTCGCTGCTCTCCACCCTAAGAGGCCCCCTCCCCACTTTTAGGACCGGAGGAGAAGGAAAGAGCAGGGCTGCCACCATTCCGGATGTAATATCGCTCGTTTTTTTTGTAGCAAAACCGTAACTCCACATGCAAATATCTGCCGGAGTCGTATGTTGTGCACGCAACCTCCAAATGCAAAAACAAAAGTGTGCCAAAAGCATTTTTCATTACGGATTTTTTTAGATGTCACTAACCTTTCTAAGAGGTCTATTATCATTTTCAAACATACCGTCCACGGTCAGCATGTATATGTGCTAGCGATGTATTCTAAATGTAATCTCTGATAAGAAAGAGGACAGTTCTCTTCTATTTTCACTGCATTGACCGAGAAACAAGTCATTGAATTCTAACGGAGAGGTTGCTGGGAGAGCCTTCCTTACTTGATTTTGCTTAGTAAATTAAGAGTTGAGAAGAATCGTACTCTATTTCTGGTAATTTGTAGATTCAAAGAATTCTATACTCGCCACCGTTAACAAAGTCCTATCTTTGTCGCTACGAAAGTTCCTGCATGCTCCACTTTTCATTGATAAAATGACGGATTTTAACGTTACTGACGAAATTTCAGAAGAATTACGTTAATATGAAGAGGTTGGTCGAGAGAAGAATCGAGTGGAGGGCTGCGTCAAACCAATCCTAAGATTGTTGACCGATGATAATGATGATGATGAAATTCTCTCCCATTACTTAGGGAAGAAAAAGAAGCAAGAACGTAATTAGGGGAAAAATAACTCCAACAGTACGACCTTGGTCAAACAGAGTGATTCAGAAAAGAAGGGCCAGGGTGTGAATAAGATTTTTGCGTGATAAGATATCTTCACGAGTGACTTACAGAAGAACGCATTTCTGAATAATTTTTTTTTTAATTGAGGCATATTGCGAAAAATTGCAATCATGCTCACCAATGTCTCTCAAAAGTGTTTGTTTTCCTACGTTTACTCTCACGAAACTGATGACTATCAATTTTGTACATTTACTGCCTTCAGAGCGCCTCATACACAGATGTAATTTCGCATGATATGTGATATAGCTATATGGAGGCAGGGGAACGTGCAAGTTTTTTACCGAATGGAATCATTAGTTGCTGCAATAAGTTTTCTCCGGTTGAAAGGATTAATAAAAAGTAAAAGTTCAACAAAATGGTAAATATAGCTACAGCGCTCACAAAATTCTATTTGGCTCGAATAGATTACTAATCGGTGGTCAACATTTTCCTCTCTTCCTTAGATGATCCCTCAGGAGTATTCGCATAGGGATAGAGTTGCGGTGTTGACGAACAGAGTCAGGTTGGGTTATTTTGCTATAGAAATGCGAGTTATTTTTCTCCGACACATAACATTACATTTTTGATTAACAGTCGTCGATATGCCGCTAAGTGAATCTCCCTTGTGGTGCACACGACGTACTTCAAATTCATATTTCGGATGCCGCTGATGATTGCTGAAAACGATATATTGTAGAGCACTGCACAAGTGAGTGATAGGTAGCCGTGTAGCTAAACGATATTTGCTTGTCCCACGCGGGACCGTAGGTTAGCAACCCACGAGTACACTCGTGACTCTAAGCGGCTCCGTTGGGGGTGCCCAAGAGGTTGGAGGGGGTCACTTCGAGTGGTGGGGAACTCCCTGTCACGTGACGTCACGGGGGATGAAAAATCGCGAAGTCATTTGTTCCCTTCCTCTTCGGAGCGTCATTTACATTCCAAGTCACCTTCGGCGTAGGGGTGGAGCGTCTCGTTTGGAAGAAAAGAATAAGGCAGACGTGGAATCGGATGGGGCATTAGAGGCGGACTGTGATGAATTGGTAGCCGAAGTTGACTTTAAAAAAAAGGCTTATATGAAACAAGCAAAATGCTTGTCTTCTATAAACAAAATAATAGTAAGGGTTTGCTCATTTGGAAGTCTGTTTGCCTGTGGTGTAGTCCTAGATAATTGGATACTATTCCAGGATTTACGGATTCCAGGATATTAGGCCAACATATACAAATGCGAGCTCAAAAGAAACCTGGACAAGGTTTAAAAGGTGTCCTTCCATTATGCAAAATGCATTCGATCCATTTCCATAATGCCGGGCCCCTCAAGTCTTCATTACGATTCCAAGATATGCCGTGGGCCCTGAGGCCGTGTAACTTGGACGTCCGGATCCCATTAATGGAAAACGGATGGGTAAATTTTTCTTGTTCGGGCCGGGCGCGCCTCTTTATCGGCTGGAAATGTAGACTGTGCTCTGAGCACTCTAATCACATGGGGAGTTTAAGTAGAAAGTTTGTTACGAAAAAATGTCATGGAATTATAGTTATACTCCTCCCTTTGGTCGTCTCATTATCATGAATGTTATCGAAACAAGAATTTTCTCCACACAGTTCACGAAAAACTCCACTCACGCACCAATTTTTACGACTACCGTGCTAAAAGTATCTTGAAGAATCAGCAGATGGAGTGAATCACGAAGTCCTCGCGCGATACTGCCAGCTCTAATTCAACAAAGTTATAAAGTAATGGATCCAGTCCCTGCGAGCTGCTGGACGCGTTTCGCAAAACAGGTCTCGATTCGAAGGCTGTAGAGGGTGCCCTTGATTAGGATAGGACAAGTCGGGAATAGCTACCACCGATGGCGATTTGAATATTAGGCAGCTTCAAATCCATTTTCGAACTTTCTCGGAAACGAATGCCGTTTTGGTTAGCTCTCCCATCTTCCCACAGCTCACCTCAATCTTTCAAACTCCGCCTTTCCGACCGTCAAAATTTCCTGTCCTCTACTCCATATTCAGCGTGTAACCGACATTTCTACTCTATCCTCCATTTCTTTCCATATTTATTTGCTCGTCTTTTCTCAATTAGAGCCGGTGGCGGAAGGGAGAAACGGGATGTGTGAGGAAAAAATGAGGAGCTGAATAAACTTATTCCATACAATATTTCATTCAGCCATACAATTTACGTCATTACGTCGCGCCGAAGAAGAATACTTCGATAATTTCCTTCGGAATATTATTCCTGACTGTTAGCTTTTTGGACACAGGAAGAATTTATGAAAACTGCTGCATTTCAGGCTGAAGATTCATTTGAGTTACCAACACCTGAATTAGAATGTTTAATGATCTTCAAATCGGCTGTGGTAACGAAAGTAGTAACTTCCTCTCTCCCTATCGTATACCGTTCACATTCACACGCGACTTTGTCCTGCAGTGTGCGTGACTTTGGTTAACACCGACTTATGATTGTGGCCGCCGGAAATCTGTATACCTTTTATTTGCGGAAGCTTAATTTTGCACTGCGCTCACTCACGTTTAAACAGCCGTTAAACGCCCGGAATCAGGGGAGAAAAAAATCCTTTTTTTGTTTCCTTTATTACGTCGTTGTGACCGCGTGCGTAGTGAGTCGGAGCGAGTTGGAGTCGCATTGCTCAGACCAAGCAGAGCCATTTGGGAACACACACCTGCCGAGACGTGGATGGGTCACTCACTAGAGCGACTGTCGAGCGAAAAGATGAGTTATGAAGTGCGCGCGGGTTCGGGCTCCGATGGCAATGGCGACCACTCCGTCCCTCGAAGCGAGCTGATAGCCTCCTCGCTTTCCTCAAACCCCGATAAGCACCTTTTCCCGCCCGGTGAGAGAGTGATGGATACTGACTGCCACGTCCACTGCGGTCGGGAAAGCATCGTGTTGCCTCGCGTTGGCTCCGAGGGCGGGAGAAGAGTGATAGCCGATGCACGCTCTCGAAATGAAGACCTCATTCGTCTGCGACATCCATCTCCCGGCAAACGCTTGATATTTGCATTCCTTTCAACCGCCCACGGCGACTCCCTCTACGGCTGCCACGTCGACTACTCTCTTGGGGACAAAGCGATTGTCTCAAGAGGGATCGAAGCATTGGATCTCGGATTCGATTCTATGTACAATTAAAGAAGGCAAATTGTTGTCGTCGATCGAAAAACCTCTCTCCAACCGAGGATACCACTAAATTCACGGAACCTGATTCTCCTTTTAAGGGCTTGTTTTCGTTCTAACATGTGTATGTTTGTGTGAGGGTAAAGTAGAGGGATGATCAATCATTAATTAATTAGATTATTAATTTACAACCAGAAAAAAGATACTTCGACTTTACAGTGACTTCTGGGCTTGAGAATATCGTTGATTTGTGGCCGTTTCGGCACCTTGTTTCTTTCACATGCACATGGATTTCATTTCCCAGGTGTGAGATCTATCCGGTTTTTCTCAGCTATCTTTTGACGTTGGACCTGCTCTTAATGAAGTATTTGTGAAAAAATATCTTTTTTCCTTCCATCAGTTTTTTATTTGAAAATATGGTGACCCCCCACCCATTCGCCTACCACCATCCTTTATTTTTTCCGCTTCACTCGACTGAAATCGTCGATTTTCGTGAACTTCAAAAGCTTACAATTAGTTCTTCGGGAAACGGGAACTTAATGATTCCCTGGCTGGTAATTAAATAGCTGGTAATTCAATAGTACCTAAAGACGCGAGGCTTGCTAATACCACAAAGTCAGAAAGGCGACTCGCTCCAACTTTCGGTACAACCAAGCAAAATCAAGTCTGGGGATCCAATGGCGATTGAATCCCAAAGGTGAAGCAAAACAACATTATCCTGTGTAAATGGATGGTTTGTAATTCAGGGGAAATAGTGGGAGTTTTCACTTAATTTCAATTAATTTCCTTGCGCCACATTAATACACACACGTGTCTTGAATAAATGATTATCTATTTTTTATTCTTGATAACAAAGGAGAACTTCGGACTATAAGAAGATAAAATTTGCATTGCACTTGTGAATGATACTTCTTTTAAGCAGTCAGTTCCGTGCCTGAGCAATTTCTCTCGGTTTTCCACATAATTATCAAAGTAAGTATTGGTAGGTATGATCTTTACACTGTTCCATGAATGTGTAGTATTTCCCAGTACTCCCTTCATTGGTCTGAAACTGTTCTTTAGGTGTTGAGATGGTGAAAAGGTAAAATATTACCTTAGTGTGATATTTTCAAATACACATCCGTGTTTGTAAATATTTGAGTTTCATTTCTTAACCGTACCTTCGTTCACCTCAAGATAGAAGATCTACCTTAGCCGCCCAGTGTACCTGCCCAGAGTGACTCTTTTTCCCTCAGCCATATCCTCCGTATTTTCCTTGGAAAGGGCAGGACACATTCTCCTTTCAGCTTTAGTACAGAATATGATAAATATCTTGACGGAATCATGACCAGTTCCCATTTGGGGACACAACAGAGCTGAGTGGAATGTTGACGATATATGCCGAGTGGATTGGGCGATAAGCTTATTGGTCGCCGGTGTTGTGAATGGCACGTGTCAAAAGTTTAACGACAGAAGTCAAACGAGAATGGGACCTGGCTTGTTGTTTTTGGAGCTCCTATTGTACTGGTGTATCCATCAGGCTCCTCAAAAAAGCCATTGAAGGTGCTTTCAAGGGCAACGTTCACTGGCTATGTTCACTCCTAGGTCCAAGGTGTAATATTTTAATTTAGGTTTACTCACTTTGTAATCTATACTTTATACTTATAATATATAATTTATACTTTAACATTAATAAAGAAAATACTAGAGCTGTGATGTCATTTCATGTACGATTCCAAGCCTTTCTCGAAACTAATGTTTACACCTGACTCCATTAGAGCAACACTTGAAAAAGTTGCGATATGTTATCTCACCTCAATGTTTCTTTATAATATTTCTTTATAATAGTATTTTGACCAAAATGCCTTAGCCAAAAATGCTCGCACCAATTGGGGCACCGTTGGAGGTCCAGCACCGTGATACGCCCGAATGATGAGAGACTCTCTCGGCATCTACTCCCATCCGCATCTAAGAGATGTCACATCTAAAATGTGAATGAAATATGTATGTATACTTTACTCCATATTTCAACGGGATTCATTCATTGAGTCCCACAAAACAACATCATGAAAAGTTGCCTAACATGTGCATGATAAAGAAGAATAACTACTTTTTTATCGGAAATCAAATGAAACACATAGCTTTGATTTTTTAAGATAAAATTTCTTCTTGTACCTGAAAGATATATTTTGCCCAATTTTAATGAGTAAGGTAATCCAGGAAACTTCTTTACCCCATATTCATACTCATCCACACTTATTTCCAGTGTAAGTCTGGAAGTCTTAGCAGGAACCACTCATAAACCTATGAAGACCGCTGCTACTCCAAATGCAGCAAGAGAACATTGCGTAATTTTCAGCTGCTCAAAGGGCTCACTTTTTTTATAATAACATATTTTTTTAAATTTGTATAAAAGGCACGCGGTAATTTCTACTGCTCATATTGAAATTAGTTTCGGTTTGAGCATTTCAATAGCATTTCGTGTTTTTGTGTATTGTAGGCCTAAACTTTTTATCAAATCGTTCCATCATAAACGCTTTTACGCTCTGATCGTGCGACCGAATCACGAGAGATTGATTTCGACTGCTGATTGTGTTGATGAGCAGCAACGGGGGTGGCAGTGCTTTGCTCCAGGGAGAAGACAAAACCCTTCTCGTCATATCCGTGCATCCTAATTCCAATAATTCGATAGAGCGATCCTATAAAATTAATAACACGAAGATCGAAAGAGTTGAAACCATAAGGTATTTAGGTGTAACAATCACTAAAGATTTATCGTGGAGAAGACACATCCGGGAAATATGCGGCCGAGCGAAGAGAAAGCTAGGATTTATAAAACGAGTACTAGGGAAATGTGATGAGAAGTCAAAAGAGCGATGTTACTTTTCAGTAGTTAGGCCCCACCTTGAGTATGCAGCCAGTGTATGGGATCCGAATGAATTAGGCTTGATCAGAGAACTAGACAGTGTGCAGCGTAGAGCAGCTAGGTTCGTTAAAAGGTGTTACGATAGGTGGAGTAGTGTAACAAAATTTATACAAGAATTAGGGTGGGAATCATTATCAGAGTGTAGGTGAAAAGTTCAGATTAAATCTCTTACAGAAATTTAAATCGGGTTGCTTCACTGAGGATGTTAGACACATAAATTAAAAACACCAGCGTATTATGCTAGATTCGACCTGATAAATAAGAATAGAGAGATAGATTGTCGTACAGATAGATTCAAAACGTCATTTTTCCCACGTTCTATAAGAGAACAGAATAGACAGCATAGTAAAGGGATAGGTAGGGGAAATATTTTAGAGTAGTCTGTAGTGCATGATGCATGTATTAATCACTTAAATACTATAGATGCTAACAATCTAGTTGCATGAGACCCTATGGTTGCTTGTTTGCATGTCGGTAGTGCATGCTTGGTGACCTTCACCCCTTGCCACACACCCTCGCGGTGGCTTGCAGGGTATCGTGTAGATGTAGATCCTCCTCACCGATATCCGCGGCGCGTGAGTGATGCCAGCCCATCGAAGGCCCCACTCGCACGGAGCGTGACTCTCGGCCTCCCGTCCGCCACACCTGTTGAGTCGACGTCGCGGCGGAAGAGGGCGCCTCCTCTCGTCCCCCCCCCCCCACCGACACCTTGCGCGTCATCGGGGAAGCCGTGCAAGTCGAGAGAGGGAATCTACATCTACATAATGCCCTGCAAGCCACCACAAGGGTGTGTGGCAGGGGGAGAACTATTCTTTTTCCAAAAATTCATTACTACACATTTTTTAAGAGCTGGCGAGGAATGTAGTGTCGCACGCGGCCAAACGAGCCTCATTGTGCCAGTGATATCCGAGACAAATTCATAACCGTCCCGATAATCGGGCATAGAGGGTGTTCTATCAAAAGGAAAACCTACTTACAGCTGAAAATACATGCGTGGAAGTAAGGAAAGAATTCATCAGAACTTACATCTAGAGCATATTTCTTTATGGTGGTGAGGCATGGGCGATGACAGCAGTGGGGAATAAAAGGGTGGAAGCATTCGAAATGTGGTGCTGAAGAAGAATGATGAAGAAGAAATGGATGTACCAAGTAACGAGGAAGTCTTAAGGTGAGTGAGAGAAAAGAGAAGTGTTACGAAAACCCTAAGAAGACGAGACAGATTAATCGGCCACATCATAGGACATGATGGCCTGATGAAGACAACAGGGGCGTTTACTAGTTACCAAAATCGCTATTTTGCATACGAAATTGTTAGATGGAAGCGAAAATGAATTTGAGTGAAAAAATTAATCTTTTAACTAGAGCTATTCACTCATAAATCAAAAATTGAAATAAGCAAAAGGTGACGCCCGCTGAACGAGCTGCGTTAAAGATATCTACGTCATCGATTTCCCGTCAGGACTGTTTTCAGGGAAAGGGAAGGGAGGCGAGGGGGGCGGAAGATCAGCTCGCACAGATCCTGTCTCAACCACTTACATTGGCAGAGTCAGCTTTATGTCCCCCATTGTGATAAGAGGAAGGAGCTTCGCGGTCTCAGTTGTGATTGGACGAAGTGGATGACGTACGAGTCCTTTGCACGCCCAGTTTTCCGAAAGAGTTAAAAACATTCGCCCCGTCGTTATTCACCGCTTATAACTGGAGAACTTATTGACGGATTGAAGAACGGAAAAATGCGGGTTTTTTTTCTTTTACAAACTCTATCATATTCGGCAATATAAAAATATGATAAACCACCCCATTGTCGACGGACAAGTGAATGGTAAGAATGGCAGAGGAAGGCCTCGTATGAGATATATGGGACAAGTAATGAAGGATGTGAAAGAGAAGAAATACGTAAACATGAAGAGATTAGCCGATAGAGGAACTCAGGGGAGAGCTGCGTCAAACGAATCTGAGGATTGATGACTAATGATGATGTTGATGGTCAGGGAACGTCGTAATAATTATGCGTGTTATATATCTATCAGCCTCCATTTCATTTTCAATTGCAGCCAACTGATTCAGCGTCAAAAATTATGCTCCTCGTCAGCCGTGAGGTATTAAATCCTATCCATGTTCTGGTAGGTGTGGGTGCCACTTTGTTGACATGGAAAGCTGTGAAGCAGGCGCCCATTTTTTTTCCACTCTAGAAGTCCTTACTTGGTTCCGCCAGTGTGAAAAGATTTTTTTTGCAGGAGTTAGTGGAGCGAAAATTCCGCCTGATACGAAGTGGCTCTTCCACTGTAGATCCATTTCCCACTGTATCCCTTTCCGTATTGTTTTTCGGCCTCAATAATTTCAAAGTTTTTCTGAGAGGATTATATTCAGAAAAGAAGAGATTTTGGACGATTGGAAGGATTTGGCAAAAGAAGATGGGCTTCCGGGAGGTTGCACGCCTGTTCTGATCGTCCCAAAATGGGTTCTCTTTCTTGCCTTCTCCCTCCGTCCCCTGGACGCCTGCCGACCCTCCAGCATCCTCTGGAACCCTCTCGGCTGGAAGTCTCCAGCAAAGGACATCTCCCTCGCGTAAGTGTGGCCGTCTGCTGTCCGGCCCTGGAGGCATCGCCTTTGCATTGGAAGGGTGGAGAAAAACCTGGTGCCGTCATAAGCCTGAAGATGACCCGGCAGTAACCAGTTGCAGTCCTAGTTGCATGTCAATAGTTCATGTTTGGTGATCTTCATCCCCTGCCTTCACCCTTCGACTCGACAGGAGGAATGTTGCTCTTCTCATTCAGATGGGGGTGGAGAATCCACAGAGGGGGTGGGGCAATACCGTTTTATTGCGCAATTAATGACGCATCTCCATCGGTCGAGTACCCCTCGCTCGCGGCGACCGCAAAGAGGAGAGAGGCTCTCCTCCCCGTCCTCTTACTGCATTTGCGTATTTCATCGGCGGCTGGCCAGATCTATTAGAATGCCCGTGTCTCCGGAGCGGGGGATGAGGCGACGCCTCTCCCTCTTTCGTCCACCGCCCTCGGAATTCCCGGAGAAGGAGTCGCTCGCCACAGACACCCTTCGGACAATGGCAACGCCTCCTCTCAACACGCTCGCCCTAATGGCCTCGCAAGGCAAAGCTCTTCCCTTATCATGCAAATCTTCTCCGACTCTTACTCAACCCTCTACCCAATCGTCTCGTCTCTTTCCGTAGCATCATTTTCCCGAAAATATTTTTCAATCTTTTTCGCTGGAACGAATAAAATGTACGCCTCGATGGTTTGAACGCGAATAGTTGTCCGAAGGTCCTTGCGTTTCTTGTTTCGTCATTACTCGAGGATCCGAAAATGTGTAGAGACAAGTATGTGTTATGTATTTATGGAAAATTCATATTATTACGAACAAAACAAGGTAGAGGTACGGAAATGATAACGGGACAATCTTGTTTTTCATTTCCATCTAGATTTGCTTCTGTTTGCACAATGTCGCGAGTTACTTCTAATTCAAAACGGTATTTACAACGGTATTCCGTCTCAATCATCTCACTATTGCACATCTCTCACATCCGTTTCCACCCTGAAATGGGTTCCTGAGATTAAATTTTTCCTACAGCTGCATAAAGCAGGCATTCTCTGGGGCCGTCTGGAATACTTAAGACCGCTGGTTGATTAACAGACTTTAAACAAATAAAGGGACATGCATTAGGTACTGTTAAACTTTGAGAAGAATAATCATTTTGGCAGTTTTGACCATTTGAAAACAACACTAAGTTTTGCGAGGAGGAAAAAACGTCTTGGTGGCGAGTGAAAACAAAGTTAATGGCGGTGTAGACCGGCTTGGCCTTGAGCAGTAAAACGGCGCACAAGGCTCTTCCTCGCAGGCAACAGGCACAAAGAGAAAACTTGCATTCGCATGTGACATGATGGACTCTGATGTGATTTGCATAAGGACTTTTTGAAATTACACGAAACAACCGTGATATAGTTGGAAATATCGCGTTAAAGATCCCGTACGAGGGAGATGTTTTCAGCCTGAAAAGAGGCTGTTCCTTCGTTGACTAGACTACAATTTCCTGGATTATAATGATATAGTAACGGTTGTCTGAAAAGAGGCAATGCTTCATTTTTTCAGTTCGGCGGGGCTGATTCGTTGGAGAGTTGGTTCTTGGACCATCTGCGCCCCGTACTCTAGTCCTCACCGTCCACCTCAAATGCATTCATATAGTGGTTGTTTTCCAAGGCCACGGTGAGTACTCTACATCTCCAGCATACCATGAAAGTTTCTTAGAGGTCGCCGGAATGGGTGACCTCAAGAAACAAATATGCTCCAGCCACCCAGAGTTTGACATACAAAAGCCACCGGCAACTAATTTGTAACTGATCACGAAGAAAGTTCTTATTGATGGGTTACGAATTTATTCAAAATCACCAGTCATTTCATTTTTCCTAGTTCCTAGGCCATAAATAAGGCCTACGAACACAGCTACTATATCTATATCTACACGACACCCTTCAAGCCACCGCGAGGGTGTGTGGCAGGGGGTGAAGATCACTAAGCATGCACTACCGACATGAAAACAAGCAACTATAGGGTCTCGTGCAAATAGTTTGTTAGTATCTATAGTATTTAAGGGGTTAATACATGCATCATGCACTAAAGACTACTATAAAATATTTCACCTACCTATCACTCTGCTATGCTGCCTACTCTGTTCTCTTATAGTACGGGGGAAAAATGCCATTTTGAATCTATCGGTACGACAATCTATCTCTCTAATCTAATTTATCTGGTCGAATCTAGCATAATACGCTGGTGTTTTTAATATGTGCCTAACATCTTCAGTAAAGCTATCCGATTGAAATTTCTCTAATAGATTTAATCTATACCTTAACCTACGCTCTGATAATGATTACCACCCTAATTCTTTTATTAATTCTGATACACTACTCAACCCATCGTAACACATTTTACCGAACCTAGATGTTCTACGCTGCACACCGTCTAGCTCTATATGATTGCATTTGAGGTGGACTGTGAGAGTACGGGGCGCAGATTGGCCACGAAGCAACTCGCCAACGAATCAGCCCCGCCGAACTGAAAAAATGGATTGCCTCTTTGCAGATTAGGCATGTAAGGGATCAGTTGGTTTAATAAAGGATTTTCTTCCGATGTTCTACACAATGCATAACCCTTCCTATCTGTTTATCAGGATGTATCATCGTAATATGCGACAATACTCAACATATTCCTAACGTCCTCGGGAAATCTGGGATGGTTGAGAAATGCTCGCCGTGATGGTTGAGAAAGTCTCCGCCCCTAGTGGGTTCGACGGCAGCGATTGTGACCACCGCCGCCTGCTGCCTCCCAGTGCACGAAGGGTTGAAAGGGCTGGGAGAGGGAGGGGAGCCTTTGATTCAACCCTTCAGGCCCCTCGAGGCAATGGCAGCGGCGGCCATAGCTATCCCATGATTACTCGCTCTCGCCCCCCCCCCTCCCTTCGGCCCTGGTGCGTGCCACGTGGTCCGGCTGTGCCGTGGCCAGCCCTCGGCTCAGCCGTCGTCATAGAGATGCCGGAATCTGCAACCCTTTAAAATATCACCAATGCACAGTCTCTGTGATTGTGAGCCGGCTGTGAGAATCGGGACGAAATATTTTTGCGAATGCGAAAGCATTAGCGAGGAGCGCATTACGTCAGCACAGGGAATCTTTAACAATAATTTCGAAAATGTGTTTTCTAACTGTGCCATATATTTTGAGAACTAATACAATTCGATTTTTTGGTGTATTTTTCCCACACATCACTTAAATGTCCTACATCTACTAGCAATAGTGAATTTAAATAAATGCATAACCCACTTACCCTTGCAGGACCAAGGGAGGGTTAAAAAAATGTACACCACTTTGCCCTTTTAATTTTTAAAGTACTTCAGCACTCAATAGAAATTTGAGATTTTTTATATCGCCGAATATACATATAATGTGTATGTTACTATCAAATTGCACCAAATAATTTAAAAACTCATTTAAGGTGTTTTTCAATTGAAGCTATGTTTTCAGTTTTTTGAATTACAAAAACATTTTTTTACCCTACCTTGGTTCAGCCAGTCTAAAAGGAGCTTGGTGCTGCGAGGGTTAGTAATAAGAATATTATTCATTTAGTTGCTCGAGTATAGAACATGCCGAACTATCATCAGATTACTTAAAACTAAATGATATGGAATTTGTCAGCATATTTGGCGATGATAAAAGGGATGCCGTCATAGAGAGATTGTGTCTGTTCTCGGATGGTGGGGCTTAATCTACCTTAGGTGTCACCCTCATACGATTACAGACAATTACCCTTTAATCCCATCTGAGATTGTTTACACTGGAAACGTAAGTGAAGTGTGAAGTAATTACCGCTAGTTAAACTTAACCAACAATTGAGCCGCTACGTTGGCGTTCACCGCCACCGTCCGTTTCCGTGCTTTCAAGAGCGAGGGATGGGAAATGATCCATTGCCCTCTGGTCAAACGCATTCGTAGTGATTTTCAGGGTGTAAGGGTGTAAGTGTAAATGTACGCAGTGTACGTGGATTTTTTTAGTGCTCCCGTAAAATATTATCCGGTGCAGTAAGGTGAGTGGGTGCCACAGATTCTGTGCGAAGACTTTTTCACCACGCATGGTTCTTCATCTGAGATTGTTTACACTTTCCCATCAGGTTATGGTGATGTGGAGCGTTTGATTTCTGTTAAGAGGTGAGTCATTTGGAAACGCTTCGCCAAACCCTATCCATGTGATTCTCTGGATGCGTGATCTTGCTGAAGAACCACGGGGGCACTAGAAACGGATGTGATCCTAACGACTGGATTGCACAGGTTTACTTTGGGTGAGCTCTAACCAATAATTTAATGACCCAGTTAATTGAGTTGCTAAAGACAAGAGTTACAATATTGCTGATTGCTTTGCTTGAGATGCATTTTTTGCCAGCTTATCTCGTGTTGTGTATTTAGGTTCTGAGCTACTAAGCAAGCCTTCCCGCTACGGAGCTCTTATCATCTGGTTTTCAGCAAGCAAAGTGGTAAATAGTTTTCCTTAGTTAGGCCGGGATTACGATGAACGTTTTCTGACGTGACGGAAACGGACGGTGGCGGTGAACGCTGACGTAGTGGCTCAATTTTTGGTGGTATATCACGATCGACGGCAGATTGGAAACATTACCTTTTTCCAATATGGCGGTGCGGCGAACAGTCTCTTTTAGGGTTCGAATTGGTATAAAACCGTAAGTTTTTACCTTTTACCAAAACTTATATAGCATAAGAGAAGTGTGAACATAGCAGGTTGTTGTGTGAAAATTTCGTCGAAAAAGGGCGATTTTCAGTGGCCGAAAAATGTTTTTGAAAAGTGTCACCCTCATCCGAACATTTACCCCCAACTTGATTTTCAAGTCGCTCGTGATTGGCTGACGGAAACCAACGCGACGGGAAAGCTAGACCTTGACAAGCTTTCCTCAACGTACGTCAGCGGCACGTCAACGTCCGTCCGTCGTGATTAGATTCATTGCGTTCCCATTCTTCTGGATTCAACGTCCCCGTCCGTTTCCGTCTCGTCAGAAAACGTTCATCGTAATCCCGGCATTATGGAGAGGCTTGCATGGAAATGTTCAGTGGTTTTCTAGCAGAAGTAAATGTAAAAAGTTTAAACCTGTGGGAATTAATTTCAATAAGTTTTTTCCGGAGAGTACTTTCTCTTTCTCGTTCCATTCTCCGCGGAGGCGCTGCAGTGGTTTCCTTGGTGTAGGATGGCAGCAACGCGATACCGGAGTTCTGCCTCCCCTTTCCAACCTTGGATTCGAATCCCGGCTGACATTTCATCGAAATCCCTACTTGTATGGGGCAGACTTGACCTGTAATGGGACGAAAAGAGTCCGTGTTGACGTCGTGGGCGTGGAGGTGAGGCGACGACTTTCTTCGGCGACCGCAAGTAAAGAGCAGTGCTTGAACGCGGAGGAAGGGGAATGAGGCATTCATCCCTCTTTTCAGGGGATGAAGGCATTGAGGACCTCGGGCCGAAGAGTGAGAAAGCGGGATGAGAAAGAAAACCAGCCTGGCATCAGTGTCGAACTAGAGGGGTAAGACATCCGACGAGCGTCCTCGAAGCAACTGCAGACGATTTGATCACGTGGCAGCCTGAGTAAAAGGGAATACCAGTGGATTCCATGTACCATCTATATTTAATATATGAAACATAAAAACCACAATATCAAGCTGTAGTTTGATTACGCATATGAAAATTGTGGAGCTGTTATATTAAGTTTCTTCTTGCAAGTCCATTGATTTTAATTGCAGTGAATTGATTGTACAGTCCATTGATTTAAATGGTAGTTAAACGTCAATATACAGCATTTCAGACCAGCGATGTGGAAAGTTGCGGACTTTCATAATCAGAGTTTATTATTCATAAAATTCCGCTTAAAATGTATGGCATCTAATCATCCATTTCTACCCTTCTTGACTAATTGATCTGGAATACGAAACATTTCCGATAGGAAATCAGAAACCGAAAGACTTCAAAGACTAAATACTACGGAGATGAATACATATTGAAAAGATATGTAATAAAATGTAATCTTTGTTTCGAGATCGCATTTCCGGGTGGCTTTCATGGTACCCGTTTCTAATATGGTTGCGGAGTAAACTAGTGTTTTGTCCAGTCGGTCATCATTCTTCTTTGTTTACATTCCCCAGTATTTAATTCAAGGGCTAGCTCACGTTGATCTAGGATAAAGAGTTATCAATCTTTCCATATGTTCCCCTCAAATTCCTTTACACATCAAACGCAAGTGAATACGGTCAGGGGCCTGATTATTGCATACATTTGGATCCGTCGGTTAAGTGTGTAATTGTGTTTATATTGTTATCGCTCTACTTGTACTGCAATGAGTTCTTAGGTTTGCTAGTGCATTAATCAGATGAAGATCTCACATACCAAGGATTAGCTCATTATTCTACAGTTAAAATCACTGAGAGGCGCCATGAAAACAGGTATTGAAGCAGATCTCATAAATATTAGGTGATATTTTAGTATGCTCTTAGTAATTTTTTTGATGAGGTGATTTCTCCAGTTTCGTTAAGACTTGAGCATGTTCGTTCTGGCTTGTTTCACTTTTTAATTAGATGAATTCCGGAATATAGTTTGGAGTCTGGAATTATCTTAAGTGCCAAGAAGTATTAATTTTTCTTTTTATCTACGAGACTGGAAATACTTTCTATCCAGTTTTTACAGCGGTGAAATACATTTTCATGACTTTAAACTCGTATATATACTGTTTTCCCTCGACGATAAAAGCATTTTGACGACTCCATCCTCGACCTTGCGATGAATGCCCTCCGCTGCTCAACTTTAGTTGACTGGCTGGGCACTCCGAACGGGGTGCATTAACCTAGTATCACTACCGTTTCCTCGTAACAAATATTTGCTGTTAATGATGTTCTTTGGCACCGGATCTAGCCCTTCAATTTATTGTTCCTCTATAAGGATTAAGAGAATCTCTCATCATTGGAAACAAATGAAAAATCTTTTTCAACTTTACGCGGATTCCAAATAGGACTCTGAGAATATTTTATTTTAGAGAGCACTTGTTTCTTTTCCCCGTCATTTTAGTTATACCATAGCCAACCCTCAAAGAAACCAAAATGATTTATCCTGGCAATGGTTAGTTAGCCTCGGAAAAAGTGTGGCGAGTTTAATTAATAAAATCCCTGATTGTTTTAAAATACGACTTGAATGTCGTCCATTTCTTTACCTATGCATTTTTATATGGATATATCCATATAAAAAAGGAAGTTATGTTGCCGCACCCTGTATTATTTTGCGTTGGCTGTATCTCAAAGGTCACTGTGACTTTCTTTTGATTCCTAGTCCAGACCTGAATATGACACGAAGTGCCGAAACCTTGGTCACTGCGAAAACTTTGAATGTGGATTTCACAAAGTTATTTTTCATTTTTCCGTGAATGGCAACTTCAAATACATTAATACAGAAATCGTTACCTCTGTTGAAAGAAATGTGTTATTTCGCACTTCTAAGGCCTCGCCTGGAGTACACATAGGGCATTTTGGATCCAACGAATTAAAAAATTCACTCGGGAACCGAGTAAGATACTAAGGAAAGCAGTGCCTTTTGTGACAGAGTGTACGAAAGTGTTACTTGGATATTGCAAGAGCTTGGTTGGGAAACCCAAGAAACTAGGATTTGCGGACAAGGTGAATGTTTCTTCACCAGATGAGTGTTGCATGGGAAATTAAAATCACAGTGACTCGACGCTGACGCTGCAAACATATTTCCACCCACAAACTACGTCAGCAAGACCAGTCAGCAGACCAGTCAGCAAGAATCAAGAGAGGTACAGAGTTGCCCTAAATTCCCCGTATGCGTTTTAAGCACGGAAATATTTTATGCAAGCGAGGTTAAACGAGTATCACAGAGTACAGGCTCGGGTAAAGTTCTGCGCGCGGAGTCCAGACGAAGAGAGGCATCGGCAGGTAGCAGCAGTGGGAAGCTGTTCGACTGCCAGGTGGACGTGAGGGCCCTTCCGACCCTGGGGCCCGACGGTGTCCGAATGGAGCCCGCCGTTTGCCGGGACGACCCAGGCACAGGGCCTGCGCTGTTACTGCTCTATATATGCGTGGAGGGGGCCAACCGTCCCGACTAATAAATCAAAGTCTCCTTTATCGCGCGTGCTTTTCATCGCAGTTGTCCTCCGAGACAACTGCGATGCAAAACTGTTGGGGGGCGAGTGGCCGCGGCCGCAAATAAGCCAAGGGCCACAAACAAACTGACTGACAAAAGCGCCCCGCGCCGTAACTCTTGCTCCGCCGGGGGCATTGAGAGGGGCGGGGGCCCCAAATGGGGCGGGAGTAGCTTGCCTCCTCGACACGACGACGGGGCCCACAGCGCGGCGCAGGCGGGAGCAGGGGGAAATCACCCTCCAGAAATGTTCGCTGAAATAACTCAGAACACACCCCGAGAGAAAATCAACAAAACGCTGCTCTCAATGACATTATCCTCTACGAGGACAACACATTAGTTTGTCCTTGGGTTTTCGTTCATTTCTGCCTAACCCTGTATTATGGGAGAAGTGACCTGCAAAATGAGTCTTGATAACCTGCTGCTTGGTCTCACCTAGTCCCTGATACTTAGTGGAGCTCCAAGGCAAGTCGAAGGTTTAACGCACTGAAATTCGAATTTGGTTCCATGTTTTTATCTGTTGCTGCTCCTGTCAGCTCTCAGTCAGAGATAACAATTAAATAAACAGTCTTTCCGATCTTGATGCTGCGTTCCATACGCATAGTAATTGTCTCTATGCCATCACACCGGTTCCTTCTGAATGAATTTCGAGCGACTACAGGCAGTCTGCAGCCTTTTTCCCTTCACTCTAGGTTAATGATACAGTAATAGGATTTCACTATTTTTCTTACTGGTGCTATGATTAAGCAGGCTGGGGAATGTATCTGGACGGCTAATCGCTTTGACTTATTCTCATTTCACTGAACGGCAAACATCTACTTCAACAAACAGCTGATCTACATTGTGATGGTGTTCATGGCTTTGTCCCACACAGTGTCGCGTATAGTCCAATGGGAAGTGTTTCCACCAATATGGCCGAGTCTTTTGGTCACTGCGGCAGTTTTTACCATCGGGTGTTTCCGTTGAGAGCCGCGGTGGGCAATGCGGGATACATCTACACGATACCCTGCAAGCCACCGCGAGGGTGTGTGGCAGGGGGTGAAGATCACCAAGCATGCACTACTAACATGCAAACAAGCAATTATAGGGTCTCATGCAACTAGTTTGTTAGTATCTATAGTATTTAAGTGATTAATACATGCATTATGCACTAAAGACTACTCTAAAATATTTCACCTACCTATCCCTTTGCTATAGGTACTGCCTATTCTGCTCTCTTATAGTACGGGGGAAAAATGCCATTTTGAATCTATCGGTACGACAATCTATCTCTCTAATCTTATTTATCTGGTCGAATCTAGCATAATACGCTGGTGTTTTTAATACGTGCCTAACATCTTCAGTAAAGCTTCCCGATTGAAATTTCTCTAATAGAATTAATCTGTATTTTACCTTCGCTCTGATAGTGATTCCCACCCTAATTCTTGTATTAATTATGAAACACTACTCAACCTATCGTAACACCTTTTAACGAACCTAGCTGCCCTACGCTGCACACTGTCTAGTTCCCTGATTAAACCTAATTCATTCGGATCCCATACACTGGCTGCATACTCTAGGTGGGGCTTAACTAGTGAAAAGTAACATCGCTCTTTTGACTTCTCATCACATTTCCCTAGTACTCTTTTTATATATCCTAGCTTTCTCTTCGCTCGGCCGCATATTTCCCGGAAATGAGCGAGGGTTCCTGATATTGTGTGGTTGTACCAAATGCGTCTCTCCGAGAGCCTCGCGCGTGAGTATGCTTCGGGCGCCGGGGGCTGGGGAGACGGGGCTCGAACCGCGTTCTTCGGAGAAGGCGGTGACAGAGGCACCGTGCGCGGACGCCGCTCAGTCAGAAGAGAACCACACGGGTGCGACATGACCAGGGAGGATGGAAGGAGCAGTTGACGCCGGGCGTCGCAGCTGCAGTGCCTCCTGAGCTGAGGGATGAATGATCCGTCAATCAAATACGTGCGCATGTGTTATGCGCGGAGCTTCTTGAATGCAGTCAAATTTATTGCTAATCTGCGATAAACATTGAAGAGATCACGCCGAAAGTTCTTTCCTAGGTATTTCCCAAGTGTTCCCTTTTGACCTGAATCTGATTACTTCTATTCTGCATTCAGCAGTTGATCAAGTCCTAAATGAGTTGATTTTTAGTAACTTTCTTAAATTTATTTTCCTGAGATGGACCGAGGATTAAGAACTTATAGTTGGAAAAAAGTGAAGAATTGAACTGAAACTACTTCAGAATGTTCCAATGATTTTTCTTTTATTTTAGCTGTTACAATTTTTGCTGATATTATGATTAAAATAAAAGAATTAGCAACCATTATCGTTCGGGATACGTTGGGACTATCTCATCACTGACGCGGTGATAACCGTAGATAATTCTTTCATTTACTCATTTTTGCATTTTTTTACATTACCGTTCTTATTTTCGCAACGTTCTCGCGCAACAGAGACGCTGGTCTTCGCTCTATTAAGTTCACACGCTACAACTCGCAACGTTCAACACTCCACAACCAAAATATTCTCAATGGAATAAAGATGATTTCTCGCACACATTGCTCCAAAGATTCCACGGCCGAATATGGCGCCTTTGCCGTTTGTGATGATTGCATTAAAGAAGGTGCAAGTGATTAGAGAGCGGCGGAGAAAGAATCAAGCTCCGATTCCACGGGAATGAGTAATTAGGGTTCGACGGTGCGCACTCTTCGTACGTTTTTTTGCGAGGCATTACAATTTGCACCAAATGTTTAACCCTGTAGCACTGATGGCGAGAAAAAGCAAACAAATTGCGGGGCAAATGTCTTGGACGGGGACTATAAATCAGAGCAGCGGGCTCCCCGCGGGTGTAACCCGAGAGCGTTTTTGCGCCGTCGCAAGAGGGAGGGGTGGGGGAAGGAGGGGCGGAAAGGGGAGGAGGGAAGGGGGGTGGGAGCGGTCTTGTGGACCGGGCGCGCAGTTGCCCCGCGCGTCTGCCGATGGAGGGGAGGGGGCGACTTGCTTGCTCGGGGTTTATCGGCCTCGCTCAATGCGCGGGAAACAAACGAAGAGTGGATCCGATGCAGCGGCAATTAAAGAGGCGTTGTGGTTGACTCTCGGTGAAAGCCGTTGAGATCTTCCCAGGGTGGGAAACGACGACGCCTCGGATTAAACTTCTCCAAGAAAATGAATTCTTTCCGTGGAAGAAGTAGCAATTAGACTTTAGAATTAGAATTAGCAACAATTAGACATTAATATTAGACTTAGCAGAGGACCAAAATTAGAATTTAGCAGAAGATATGTCACATGGTCTAATTAAACTGAATGCAAAGCCAATTCCCAAGAGAAACACAACCCCCATGGCCAGGCACGTAGCCAGAAATTTGCTTCGGGGGGGGCTAAGTCTTGCGACTTGAAACAAATCAGCCTTGCTCATTCGGTGCCGACATGTTACAAATCTCTTTCCATAATTTTTGGTGCTTGGCATTAACTTTTACAGTGCCCATAATTATCTCTTCTCACTGGTAAAGTTCACTGCTAACAGCAGAACAAAAAAGATACTGGGAAAAATTTCGGGGGAAGCTGAAGCACCAGATCCCCCCTGGGTACGTGCCTGCCCATGGCCGAGGTGGGGTTCAAACCGGCGACCTTTGGATCACCATGCCGGCGCGTCACCAACCTTCCAACTTTCTTCCCTCCTTGCACGGCACGGATTGTTGAAAGTTAATTAAATAGTGTTCATCACTGATTGTGAGTGGGTAAATTTTTATCGTAGCGGAACCTCCTTAACACACCAAAGGAAATATAATTCTTTGCGGGAACCTCTGAAAAGGACGCAAGGAATAGCTTTTGAGCTTGATATGGAGCTTGGTGTTATCTAATTCCGAGAACTGAACCGTAAAGAGAGAACGAGGAGTAGGAAAGGTTGGAAGCTTTAGAGATATGGTGGAGAGATGGAGAAACGGAAAATGGACACGATCGATGATGAGGTAAGTAATGGCCTTAGTGGGTGAGAAAGAAAATTGCTGGAGGAAATTATGAGGGAGAATGGTGGACAGATCAGCTGAGTAGATAATACAATACAGACCGTTATCCAGAGCGGAATGCTGTTAAGCAAGGAAGAGGCGCAAAGAGAAAAGGTACCTTGAATACGAACAGAGGTGGGAAATACGCCGTCCTGAAGAGAGAAGCACATTTGGAAGATGAAATTAAAACTGAAATAAAAAGAAGAGCAAGGATGTCAAGGCCTACTACCCTAATGGAGGGTAAAACTTGGGGAAGATAACCCGTCTCCCACGACTTATGGTTTTCTTTGGCTGCGTAATAGCTTTTGCTTTTAAAGCCTTAGAATGAAGTTAAAGGATGGAATGCTCAATGCGTGCTGTGCCCATTGATTTGTTTACTTATAACCTACCGTATCTAATACACACGCGCAGTATAAGCTGTTTTATCCGTCCTAAACACTGGTATTTCCAAGATTATGTCAACTCACGTAAATACCATTGTCGGTGAGGACGGCGGCGGTGCGTCCAACGTTTGGATCGTCCGACTAGGCCGAGGTGCCCACAGCATCCAGGCGCCTGGTGCATCCTGGGCCCGTCCGGTGCGCAACAGCGCGTCGCTCGAATCTCCCTCGAAGTGTGGCTCCTGCAGCAGACAGTTTGGTAATGTCCTGCCAACCGCGGGTGTAAATCCTGCCCAGGGCATGGACGGCATGCTTATCATAGAATGAAGCACTTAGGTCAGATGGTGCGATTTGACCCAAGCCGTTGGAGCAACTAAAAAGCCAAGTATACTTCAACTAGTGTGACCCCCGTACAGTCAGCGCCTCCCAGATGCCAGGCTTAAAAGGCCGCTTAAATGTCAGAAATTGAAAATACATGTCAAATGCGTCGTCAGCTGAGCACCTAAAGGTCGGTCGGGCATCCAGTAACTCATTGTCAAGAGAAAAAGGGAGAACGGCAAAAGTAATGGATAATAGGAAATACGCTGTATGCGCCTTTCGGGGTGATGTGGAGTATTTTAAGACTTGTTGAGCTGTGGAGACTGCCAGACCCACCATTAAATCTTGTAATGAGGCAATAAAATAGATTACTGGCTATTTGAGAAATTAGAATGAAAATCATGAATCTGCGAACGTAATAAAATCTTTCAAGACCAAGCCGAAACCCAAGTAGCCTTGGTGAGGGTAAGGAAACAACGCACTTCCACAAAATATATAATTTATTCACTCACGACCATGGTTTCGATGCTTAGCATCATCTTCAGGTGATGATAGCTGACATCTGATGACACCTGAAGATGATGCTAAGCATCGAAACCTTGATCGAGAGTGAATAAATTATATATTTTGTGGAAGTGCGTTGTTTCCTTACCCTCATCATGAAGGAATTCCACGTAGTCAAGCCAGACGCCGTCAACTTCACCAAGTTGCCTTGTTGACTGCGAGGGGGTCCGTCAACTGAGCATTCTTTCTGTTGCCGGACGAACTGATAAGTAGTGCGGAGTCACTTGGATAGGACAACTTGGAAAGTGGAGGAAAGTCAGTGCGAGGGCGGCTTCTATGAGCGGCGGCCCCTTGCTCTGCTCCTTCCGTCCGCCTAGGCTGCAAGTTGTCCGTTCCTCTGACCAGTCAGGAGGTCTCAAAGTATTTTCTCCGACCTTGGCCCCCTCCACGCACGGGGCCCAAGAGAGACCCTTCAACCTGTGACGCGGCAATGTTCCCACTCTGGCTTCGTCATTATTCCCTGCCCTAGGTGGCTTGAGTCCCGCGAGCCCCCCTCCGATATGTCGTGCTTTCATTTCAAAGTTCCACCAATTTAACGTTTCTTTTCAATGTTCCGATAGTGCTCCGTCCGAAAATGACGTCATCTTAGGTGATTTTCTAACTAAGGGTGATAGCAATGAATTTCATCCCTTACAGCCTTCGAAAACTCAATCATTGTCGTTCGAAGCGAAATATTCGTGTTGCAAAGTACAGCACACACCCATTCAGTGAATAATATTGGAAATGGGAGTAAAAAAATCAATATTTTTAGTTATATGAATATGTTATATTATTTTTTGGGAAACTTTTCATGTAATTAGTAACGAATATGCAATGAATGTATATGGCTGAACGCTTTGGAGAGCGATTTCTGAAAGGAACCAAATCCGTCATTTGTGGTCAGGAAAACGGCTTGATTCCTTGGCCCTGAGCGGGATTCGAAGCAGGGACTCGAGGAGCGTCGGGGAAGGAGGGTCACCGCCCTTCTCCGCCTGGCTGGCCAATCAAAAAAGGCATCAATTAGGGCCGGGAGAGGTGCGTGCGCTCGCCGCGTCGCAATGAATCAAGGAGGAAGGGCCGTCCGACCGGGCCCCCACCTGTTTGGGGCCCGGGGCGTTCGTTTTTGTCGCCCGACGACACGAAAGGTTGAGCCGAGCCTTCGTCCCGGCGCGCTGCTGCCGTAACCCGATATCACACCCTCCCATGGACCACCTTTGCCCTAATGGGCGCAAATATCTCGGCCCTCGATGCTTCTGGAATCCAGCCGCTCCTCTCCGAATGGTCATGTTTATGACCAAGCTTGGTGAATTTTAGTAATATCACGCGCCTGATATGTGGTGTCTGCGCTTGATTTGGCGAAATGTTGAACGAGGGAAGTGGAATTGTTGATTCGTTGCAGGGAAAACAATGAAGTTGCGGTTATATTAAAAATACCTTAAATGTACCATGTACATCGCGTCCTCACACCATGTATTCAATGCAATTCTAAATGGTCTGTTAGCATAGTTCCTTTGGTAGAATAAACAGCCATGCTTTAAATTTCAACACGTATGCAACGCAACCAGTTCCTGACAGCTTTCACTTCCTCATCAAGATTTTAATTTTCATCATCTTTTCGTAAAATGTAACCAGAACAGGATTTTTTTAACGTCCATAATTGTTTTTCCTTGGTATGGAGTGCAACGATCTTTAAAAAGGAAAAAATATTTATCCATGACCCAACACTAGAATTCGATTGATTAAATAGAGATCCTTCTTTGCTAATGAATTACTTCAACCAAGTGAATGCCGATACAATCGAATATATAGGAAAATATTTTTTAAGGGAAGTGGAAATAATAATGTAACTAATTTCATAGGAGGACATGGCCACCGCTGAATGTGCTGGTGCCAGTCAATATCACATGTGAGCTGTAGATTCATGAAAAAAGTAGGACCTTTTCGCCGTTAAAACTCTTTTTTTCTAAGGCTCTTCTGATTCAAGACTCCCTGAAAATGGTTTCTTTTATTCAAGACAACCTGAGTCTCTAGCAAGGTGGTGTAAGCTTCTGAGCGGATGAAGACCCCTCCGAATCATTGAATTCATTATGAAAGAGTTGAGTTGAGATCCATTCACATCGCACAGCTTTGACTGCTCAGGCCAATGGCGGGGAAGATTTCCTGATCGCGTAAAACCTTCAAATTGTTATTAATTTCGCAAAATAACCCTTGCGTCGAAAATGATGTGTGGGAGTAAGTCGTGTGACGGATGGTACGTCGAGGAATGATTAAGTACAAGAGAAAGGTTACTTTTAAAAAATAAAAGGAAAGAGATAGGCGCTTAAATAATCGCGATCAGAAGTACTCGGGCTGTATTACACACACCGTTAGTCCAGAAGTTTTTTAAATAAACAGGCTTTGGATATTTTCCTATAAGTTGCAAACTGATGCAACTCTGGGAGAAAATATTGTTCCTAACGGATTAGGCGCAGGGTAGCACTATCCTTGGCTTGCTTGTCTCTATCGGAGCAATACATCGGCACATGTAAATCTCACAGCGACGCGTGGCTGCTGAATTTAGGGTTACACTAGGTTTTTATCGAATCACCAGATTTTGTCGGATGGTCACCAAATTTAGGATTTATCATTTATTTCACATGCTGACAGCAAAAGATGAGACATAAACCAGATCGACTGCATAAGTGTCCGACAGAGATTCAAGAATATCGAGGAGCCGTGCAAGAGCAGATATTGGAAGGGACCACTACATAGTGCTGATGGGAAGCCAACTACGGTAAACGAAAATAAAAAGAAGCTGAGAGGAACCAAGATAAAACTAGCCGCAACTAGATGAAAGGGAAATTTGTATTCAGAAATAGCCACTGAGGAGAAAGTAAATGTGGCAAAAGTTAGTTCAGGTGTGTCGACCGAATGACATTGGCACCATTTGATATGGGGTAGAAGCTAGGAATATTTCAGAAAACGATGGAAAGACACTCGGCGAGGGCCTACTCTAAGCGAAATTCCACGATTTAGCGATGCGTAATTTTTCATTTTCTTTCCAGTTTTCCGTAAACAACTGTAACTGACCACCAAAATCATTCCATGGTATCATAAAACCTTTGTCTCTTCTCACTAGCATAAGCCTACTGCTGAAAGGAGAAGAGTGACGGCAATAAGGAAACAGCTGTAGGTTGCTGTCCTGAAGAATTTTTCCTAGTCTGATACGTAGTGCATTATGCCTGCGAAGGCTGCACAAATCCTCGCGTAAGCGTAGTAAAATAAGTGCATGAAATATCAGCGCTCGATCCTTTAACACTCCGGTTTGAAAAAGCAGTCCTACATGTTCTCTGGTCAAATAGTTATATCAGTTCGAGTACAATATCATGAACCACGAACGATCTACTTAAAATTATATTATGATGTATCTCACCAATGGAAATAAAAATATGGCACGTAATTCTGATGTTAATCATTCTGACAAGGGAGTGAAAAAATATCTTTGGTCCAAAACTGTTGTTTAAAGGCTCTCACTACTCGTATACAATCCAGAACGACATAAATGCAAGAAAATTGCCAAAACGCTAACACCACTCAGGAGATCTGAATAAATTTATTTATCTCATCCTGAGGCTCACTTAATGCTGACAGATTCGTTGATTGCGTATCAAGCTATTTAGTACCTACGCAACATATCTCAAGTAAAGAATTAGGACTATTAAAATAATGCCATGACAAAAAATATTAACTCACGTCATCAGCAACAATAAATTGTGGCGTCGGACAACTTTCCAAAGAATTATTTCTTCAATTTACCCAAAAAATCTATTACAGGAGTAAACACACAAGGCCTTTTCAATCTTCGTTCACGCTCAACAATCCAATTCGCCCCAAACAAAAACCTGACAACCCATCAATAAAAATAATACATAGCAACAATAGTCGTGAGAGAACTGGGGCCTTATTGGGTGCTTTCCATTCAAGCGACTCATGCGTCGCTTTGAGTTAACTCGCGGAAACTCAAGTCGACTTGTGTCTTCACGAATGGAAAGCAAGTTTCAGATGCGCAGCAGCTGATGCGCTAAGGAATTTCACGGGGACTCGTGATTGGTGCGTATTGCCTTCTATTTGACTTATGTTAGCAGTGCAAATCTTGCTATAGCAAGATCGTTACCAATGAACAGAAAAATGAGTTGTAGGATGATTAATTAAGAAAATACTTAACTTAAACATTTGTTCTTATTTATCGGTTATTTTCAATATGCCTCTTGCAGACGTATTGCGATTTAGAGCTTGCGCCTTCCTTCTTTCTTTTTTCAGTAACTCACCATTACCGGTGTGTCACCGTGTGTCGACTCGCGTTTGACACACTAGCGACACACACTGATTGGAAAGCACTACACGCGACACAAGTTGACTTGTGTCGACTTGCGTCGATGATTGGAAAGCACCCATTCTGTAAAGTCGAATTCGAGATTCCGACGTCACAACAATACCCATATATGGAAAAAATGTCATAGTTTGTAGTACAAACCGTGCTCCCTTGATGCCGCGACGGTCTCCCCGGCTCAAGGCGACGGAGTCGGATCATTTTGCGGATCATTTCGTTCATAATCCGTCGCCAAATATTTTCTGGCGAGCAGGCGCTGCTATCGCGGTGGGCACCGATAGAAGCTTCGATTGTAGCAGACGACTTGTTGATATTTATCGCGCGGGATACAAGGTGAGAATGCATCTAATTCTAGCTAATGATTAAATCTTTCATGTCTCCGTTTCCTTGCCGCTTATACAGTTAGAAGTATATAAAACTATTTGTTTTGTTTTCAAATGTCGCCATGCAATGTTTTTGTTTAATGTTGATTAATAAATTGTCAGGTTGACTAGACATATAGGATTGTTATTCGTGTAAAACTTCTACGTAAGATTTTAATGCTACTGCAGGGGCAATATATATTATTGAGAGGAGATTTTATCATGTTGGAAATCACATTGTTTGAGCAAATATCATTATGCTGCCTTGCTTTGTATGAGTACCTTTCTTTGTGTGGTTGTGTTCTACCGACAAATTCTGATATTGTATGGACGTCCCCCCTGTGTGGTGGCTTGCACGGTATATGTAGATGTAGACGTCCTTTGGTCTTCGGACGCGTAAATTATCGCAGGATATTGAACGGTTGTTGCATATTTGTAATTGCTACTGTGATATCATCCATTCCAAATCAATGTACTACATAAATAGAAACAATAGCGGACGGAGGAATATATAATAATAATAATTTCTATAATGACCACAGGTGACCCCAATTACGATCATTGTAATATTTATATGGACAACAAATTTAAAAACACCCATGTCCTGAGTTTTACCCAGGCGGGACTCGAACCCGCGACCTTCGGAATGGCAGGCGAGGACTTAACCCCACCGCCACCGAGGTCGGCATGCACGAAGATGTAATGATTCACTCGAGAAAACAATATCATTACAGAAGCTGTCGACACAATCAATTGATAAAACCAAAACATTTCGTGATTTAATTCCAAAGGTGTAATCACTTTCAATTATCAGAAGTTTCACTTTCTAATTAAGTCTGCCGTTATTCCATACCAGCATATATTGTTACATTTTAAAGCGAATAGATTGATTACAAACATCAACAGTAAGTCATGTTGATTAACTATTGTTAATTACCTCAGCTTGTTCCTTCCATTGTAATAATGGCGCGCTGGATAAACAGTCAACTGTTAACGTCATTTCGGCGGTGAACGATGTTCGCGAATCATTCGTCGCGGTGACCCACGACTCTCCATATGAGCCGAAATTCTTTCGACTTTACAGAATAGTCCCCCTGCAAATATCAGTGGTATTTTCGTAAAAGTTTGTTTGCAATAAATTTACTGACTACAAAAAGATATTGAATGTTAAAAAAAGGCGTCAAACTTTACAAAATAATATAATTGTTTTATCAATAGTAATTTTGATTTTAATGTTACCAAGGGGTTAATCGCAAAACGATTCGACTCTAGTGATACAAAGAAAAGCTAAGAACAGCAATGTAACTCAGCCAAGAAATTAGTTCAATTAAGTTGATTGTGATTACAATAAATTCAACAAAGAACGGAATGAGCTTATAAAGGAAATTTACTACAGAACTGTGTCACAAGACCCACACACATCCATTACAAACAAAACGTAAGCAGCACATAGAATCAAAACAGCACGTATCAAGTTAATTGTAGCATCAACTTCGTAGTACACTGAATTAGAGCTTTCAGAACACGGTGTCTATTTCAGAACAGCGGTAGTCATGGGATCGGAGAAATGAGTAACTGCGGATATTAAGGACAGCCATCGCCCCTGGATTTAAGATATATAGGCACGGTGGGCCAAACTGGTTCGGATGCGGAACATTTATCGCAGTGAAGTATTATTTGAATAGCGCCGCGAACATATTAGATGACAATAAAATAAGGAGTGTCTCGTGTACCATTTGTTGTGTTGTAGTTACGCCTTGAGATGGCAGGTATGAGGTTGTCGTGGAGAGAGTAGATAAATAAGGAGAGTGAGAGACAGAATGTAAAAAGGAAGTCTAATAAAGAAAAGCTTATTAAAAAGAGATAATAAAACACCATTAAAGGAAGTCACCGCTGAAATATTCACTTTATTAGTTTTATAGACCGTTCTAATTATAACCCTGAAACAATTCACAAATTACAAAAACAAATATCGACATCTTCTTCAAAAAATTACAAGAGCTTGGAAGACAAGGGGGAGACTAGCATTTCATCAATCAATTTGAGTAGCTATACTGTTGAAATGAAATCATTAAAACCTTGACTTTTGTGAGGCTATGGTAAACAATCCGAGATCCCTACCTGACCCAAGGTGTTAAGTAGTCAGATCAGAGGAAGCAGAAACAAAACATTAATATTACAAATAAAAATCAGTGTTCAACCAGAAGGTTGGTTTTTTAATAGGTGAGGGTTGAGCTCACCCCGTACTAAGCCATCGGTGTGCGAAATTCACACATTCAGGGTAGGGGGGGCAGTTCCTTTCCCTGGACCATCTGCGATTACCTATTAAGTTCTCACACGCAGAAAATCGAATTGGTGGGGGTGTCCTGACAGAGACCTTCTGCCCACGATTTGAACCCGGGACCCTCCTGTCCATGTCTCAGCACTCTGTCGCTTTTAACCCGGATATGTGGTGCCAAATATGGAGGAAAAAACTTTTCTTTGTACATCGTCTAAGTAGAGCGTATGAGGATGTTTAATATTGAATAGCGGTACGGTGTTGGAAATTAATGAAAGCTCAATATGGAATTTTCAAACCCCTTTTGTTCAGTATATATTCTTTAAACACTCTTAAATGCAGGCGTATTAAGGAGGGTATGTTTCTAGGTGTATTTGTAATATTATTGAAAAACGTGTGTCTTTATGTTACAACGCATTGTAAATGGATTACATATGCCCATGTTATAGATTGAATCAGCGATCATAATGCAATATTTGTCAACTTGAAGACTAGAAGAAATAGGTGATATTCCCACACAGGAGAGAAACTGATATTTTTTAGGGATGAGCGACATCTCAATTTCAAGGACGAACTTAAATACCTGTACATTGCAGCCGCCGCGAGTCACAATAAAAAAGCAGTAAAGAAACATGGATATCATATTTGAATATTTTACGTAATTATCTAGCAAGGCATTTTTCGATGAAATAAATACGAGAAAGCAGTGGATCACGCTAATATAATTAGGACGCGGCGGGCACTGAAGAAATGACTAAATCATATTCAAGAACTCTAAGACAACGCAGTTCTTCACTTGATTCTCCCTTCGGCTAACCTCTTCAGATTGACATATTATTCTCTTTCACACCCTCTAAACTTGTTCCATATATTTCATGAGGGGCTTTTCCATTCTTCCCATTCACTTTTCCCTCGACTATTATCTGCATAAGGATTGGCCGATTAAGTTCTTCCATCTCCTTTTAAAAGTTTTCATTCTACTTCTCTTGAATCTCACTCTTCTTCGGATTACTTCGTTTGTCACTCGGTCGATCCACATTATATCTTAAGTTCTAGTCTTGAATTTTCTACAGCTGTAATCATCCATGCTCCTCTGACATAAATAATATCCTCCATATTTAAGTTCTAATGGACTTTTTTCCTTGCTTCCACCTTTGTATTTTCAGCTGTGAGAAGATTTTTTTTATAATGTCCTCTTCGCCTGGGCTGTACCAAAGTATCTAAAAGACACTAGATAGAGTAATTTCATAACATTTTGAACAATTTTTAAAATCACAGCATCACTTTAAACAATTCTTCAGGAAACGTTTTCAGAATATCGTCTCTCAATCATGAATTAGCGCTAGGCCTATCAGTCCTCTAATTCATTTTCGCCGAGCGGAAAATTAAAAAGAATCCAATTTACCTCTATAACATAGAGTAATGATATAAAGTATAATTTGATATAAAGTATAGCTTTTTCTCTGTAATGGTTAATTTAACATAATAAATTTAATTCCTGCTTTAATCCATATTGACCTATTGACTTTTTCATTTCCTATTTAGATTTTCAGTTAAATTGCATGCAATTTTCTTGTACTCTTTTATTGTTCTCAGCTCACGCTTAGTCATTTTTGTGCGTTATATACATTAAATTGTCTCAAACATCATTTTGCTAAATATTCATAGTTTAAGCCGCATTAACATCAAAGCTTTCTATCTTATCTATATGAATTACCAAAGTTGGACTGGCAGATGATACGTCTGGATTGGGCGTATTTGCGGTATGCTATTTAATGCCGAGTTGCTTCACCCGTTGTTGCCTACTCCCACCTATGTTGTTGCTGTACAAAAGATACTTCATAATTTACTTATATCCGGTGAACCTGGAGACCGTATGACTGTCCTCCAGAACCACTGACTTAACTAGAGATGAACTGCGTGCGTGGTTAAGTTGTGAGTAAGGGAGGAATCGTTTAGTACTAGCAAACTGTGTTGAAGAAATCAAGGATAGGCTCGTACGTCCACAGTGCATTGCAATTTTAATAACTACTCTGTAACCATTTAGAATATTTCATTTGTTCACCTTATTTTGCAATTTTATTTCCCTTCTGTTTACTCCGTATAATCCCAGGCTACTTAGCCTTGAGGTGTTTCGGTGATAAGATTGAAATCGTTTCCTCACGACAATCTTTTTGTAAAGACCATTGAACTAAAGTTCAAATTAAATCCTTTTAACTGTATTAGTATGCACGGCTTTGGACCGAATGGCTTTCTCAACTAAATGTTTTTTAATATCAACTCGTACGCAGTGAAATATTGTGTGCTTAATTGTGAAACGAAATCTATACCTTCAGGTCTGAATTTATGGTGTGAAATCGTATAATCTTCATCTATTAAATCATGGTTTTATTAATAGATAGAAAAATAGGTAAGAAAATACCCTTAAACCCAAAATTTTATGTGATAAAACCAAATTTATGAAGAAAAATACCTCCTGAATATGTTACCATGGCTTTTCTTCGTAGATTATACCTTAAAGATTGACCGAATTTATTAAAAAACTAAAATCTAAAGATGAACATCTAGTGTAATGTTCAGTTTGTAGAAAAAAACTAATCTATAGGTATCAGTAGAGCTTGGTTGAAAGTTCATGGCACTTGCACTTAAGCCCACTTTTGGACTTGACGGATTTTATTTTGATAAATTTCAGCTAAAAGGAGGTTTAATTGAAAGAAGGCATTCCCTTTTGTGACTTAACTCGAACCACTAGTGATATCTTCAAATCTCAATGATTTTCCTTCTCCTTTTCGTCATATTGAAGTGTCAGGAACTTTCAACCGCACCATAACGACCATCTTGCTCATGGTGGCTGTTATGATATTACTGATCTCATATGATCAATAACGCATGAAAGATCTCTGAATGCAGCAACATCAAGCCAAGATATCTCAATAAGTGTATCCTACCCTAGTTGTAATAGCCTGAAGGATTGCATATTCCCGCAAAGAGGCCTGTAAACGTTACTGGCCCCTTGGCCATAAAACTGAGGGATCCAGGTTCGAGTACTGGTCTCGTTGGATGATAAATTCTCTGTGAGAACTCTGGTACTATATATTAACAGATATTGGGGTCCCTAAACATAGGCTGAAGTGGAGTCAAAGTATATTCGTAGAATTTTTACTCTGGTACGATATTGTTAATTTATTCCAGGAATACACTGATTACCGAGCTACAATAAAGTTACATTTAGCCAAAGAGGGATTGATCCTAGATCCATAGTAGTTTCCAAAACTTTATGTGTCGCGCTAAAATAGCCCATATCTCTCTTTATGCGTAATTGGATCGTGGCCCATAATGCTAATTTCATAACTATGTAAATACCATCCCACTCATAGAAACTTCTAATTTAAAAGTAATAAAATGGAAATTACAATATTCATAAAACTAGCAGCAATCAGGAAACAAAAATTTCATGAAACGAAAATTTCAAGAAAAAAAAATTTCGAAGAACAAAAATTTCAAGAAATAAAAATTTCAAGAAAAACATTTCAAGGAACAAACATTTCATGAAACCAAAATTTCAGGGAACAAAAATTTCATGAAACAAAAATTTCAAGAAAGAAAAATTTCAAAGGATGGCCATATAAGAGATATCCTGGAAAACGGAATAAGGCCATGTGGTAGCATGGATCGATACTGAAAACTAAGGCACAACGTGAGATCTGATGCCCTCAGTGCTGGGTACTGTGACGACGTTGAGAGCGTCGATCCGAGAGCAAAAAAGAAAGCAGCTGCCTGGTTAAGCAATGATTGCGGCGGAGGCAGACTCATTACGGGCATCGGACTCCAATATATCGTGGCGCCGGAGAGGGACGCAAGTTCGCGCTGCATTCGGCATCGGGTGCGGGAGCCGGCGCGGCCGCCCCCGCTCCCGGCGCGGCGCCTCCCCTTAGCGCAGGGGGGGGAGGCCCCCGCACCCCTCGCTCTGGGGGAAGAAAGGGCGGGTTCGTGCCCCCGTCGGAGTGATGCTGAATCCAGACATTTGCAACGAAACATTCGGAATGCCTTAATGAAATCACATTTTCCTCAAACATTTTAAAGTTTTGGAATCTCGGGTTCCAAGTATCGTTGCGTGTGACTACTGAAATTTTAGCTTTACCCGACACAAGTCCGCAAGACCTACGCCAAGACGCGAAGCAACTTGATTTTTGACCTTTGGGTTGAAGAAAAATGGAACCCTAGGTCAATATACTGAGCACATCAGTGATAAATGCTTGTTTAGAAGAAAAATTAAAATAGCTATAGATACGGAAATAATTTAGATAATGTAAAGTTATATATGATTTTATGTTAATTACCATAAAATGTTCCATAAATACATGCAATTGAATTTTATTCAAGGGGTTTGGCTATGATTATTTGAGTGAGTTTTGATAGTACCGTTGTCAAAAACATTACCGTATTCGTTAAAACCTTTTAACGTACTGACATTTGTCATTCTTATTACTTATGTTACTCACTCCTCTTCATGAAATTGAGGCAGACCACTAACAGAAATGGAAAAGTCAAGGCTATAAGTTTTTGAAGTGTGGTGCTTCATAAGAATGATGAATATTAAATGGATCTACCAAGTAAAAAAAGACCTTTTAAGGGTGCGAAAAAGGAAAACAAAAAAATACGGAATGGGGCCAATTAGGTTTCATTAAAATCTTAATGATTAACGTCTTATTATATATCCATTGAAAAGAGATCAACAATCTCTTAAGGGATTAAACAGAAAAATTGTGCTCTTGAGTTTACTTAAATGCTTCATCAACTGGTGTTGCATTGGAGGCAACAACTAAATCTTTCTCAGAAGTGCTCGAGAAAAAGCTCTGAAATCGGACGAATTTCGACGCAAATACTCATTGCAGTAAGGATATCAAAACGAAAAGTATTTGTAAAAAAGGAAAGAATGGGGTTGTATTCATCAAATAAAGAAAAAACGAAAGAGATCATTTGAAGACGGATGAGGACAGTTAATTACGTATTTTAGTGGAAGAGGAGCTTTTTGCCTTCCCAAAATGTTTTAAATCATACCCGGACCTTTACAAAAATAAAAACAGTTGTTCGGTATTTTAGGACTGCTAGAACGACAGTAAATTTTTTCAGTACATCCCTAAGATGAACCGCATCTGAGAAAGAGAAATTACGAAGCCTGTCGCAGGCAAACCCACACACAAACACGCACCAAATATAATATAGTCGGGAACGCCAGTTTGCCGTTTAATAAGGATATCGAAATTACTCCCAGTTAAATTCAGGGGCCGTTGATTTTCGCTCGGTGTGCCCGCCTCATTAACTCCACCCGCCGCCGGCCCTGTCGACCTCATCTCGACGAAAGTCTCCACTCCCTCGACACTCCGCGGAAGGAATCTCACCCCTCATTCACTTACAGCGAGATGCCATTCACTGCTGGATACATCTCCTCCTCCATTTCGGGTCCATCGGCGTCGGTCGTTCCGTGCTCCTTGTGACACACTGATGATGTAACATCTTAATATCTGACGTTTAATCCTACGTAGACAACGAGGAGTAAATTCTACTCTTTTTTCGGCGATAGCTATGTGCAATTATTGTCGCTAAAATTAAAAAAAAAATCCGATTCCATTTTGAAATACTTATTCACGCTAGGCTTCAGTTGCTAAGGTCCCTTGACAAAGGGTAACCAGCTGAACTCTGCATACCTATTTATATTGGCAGCTTTAAACTTATATCCCAATCTACGAAACTACAATCGTTATGCCGCTCTGAGGTATTATTCAAGATTATTCGTTCGAGAGAGTGCATGTACCTACTAGGGCTTGGGCGACCAAAAACTGATACTTACATGGTGAGAGTAGTTTGAGTTAATTATATTTCATCAATAAATTCTTTAACAACAGCAAAAATTGAGAATTCTATATCAGATACTGTTCGTTAAAATTAAGTTGATGTCATATGGTGTTTCGCAAATGTTACGCCAAGGGTGTTCCCACGGCGTCTAGAGCGCAGCAATTGCAAAACCTGAATTGCAGTCCCTCAAAGGAAAACATGCAAGGCATAAAAAATATTCATCGACGGTATTTTGTATGTGTAACAAGTTAATGACAAATTAATAATACTCCATCATCATCATCGTTGGTCAACAATCTTAGGATTGGTTTGACGTAGCCTTCCACCCAATTCTTCTATCGGCCAACCTTTTCATTGTGACGTAATTCTTCTCTTTCACATCCTTCACAACCTGTTATATGTATCTCATACGAGGCCTGCCTTTTCGAATCATCCCGTTCACTTTTCCCTCGATGATAGACTTCATCAGGCCATCATGTCTCAAGATAAATAATACTCCAATGAAACCAATTAACATTAAAAATATTCCTTAAAACCCTAAGATAAGATCCCTCTTTGGATGAGAACCAGTACTCTGATCACCACACTAATACAATTCCTACAAAAGCATGTGTATGAAAAAATCATCGAATAAGGTATTCAGATAATATCAGATAGAAATTGGAAAGAAACATCAGCGTTATTTGTATTTTTGCCAAATTCGTGCAGTTGATTATTCGGGTCATCCATAAGACCTAGTTCCGTAATACCCACGGAACTAGGCCTTAGAATTTCGACCAAGAGTCTTTTATTCTCTTTCGTTGGCACACAAAATGATTCCCTTCATTGCTTGGCAACTGTCGCTAATTTCCCAGAGAGGCACGAACCTTAGCAGTAACTGATTCAAGCGGAATCACCATCGGGTTGATGAATAATAGCATTCGTCAAGTTCGTCTTCTCATAGCGACGGAGGAGGAAGATTTGTTGATATGGCTTACGGTATTTTGCTATGCATAGAATTATGTGTCTTACATAAAAAGATTATCACTGCATAATTTAATAAGGCTACATTGCGTTTTGTCAAACTTTAAATAGTGTAAGTGTTTCCAAAACTCACAGAGAAGTTAGCACTTCCATATTTTACTGATATTCTTTCCATACTACGGATTTAGTTAGTGTAGTGAGTGCTCCCCTCCCAACCCGAGGGCTCGGGTTTGAATCCCGCTTGTGGCAGATAGTTTTCATTGGTATACCGGTTGAGTATCCTACTTGAGTGTTGCATTGAGAACACTTCAAGTCAAGTGGTCCGTCGGTCGGAAGGGATGTTAAATTGTTGGACTCAGGGGACTTTTGTTAAGGGTAGGCTAATGCGGGATTTATCTCCGTTCCCTGAAAAATTCCTACCCCTACTGAGTCATCAACCTTCCGTAAATGTCTCAAGTGGCATTAGCTGTCCTTCGCCTTCACTTAGTAGTAACAAAAACTTCAACTTTTTATGCCATTGAAGGAATGTATGCTAGATGAATTCGAAGAGGACAAAAAATGGACGAAGGAAGTTTCGAAAAGTCATGGGAATTAGTAGTTGAGTGGAGCCTTATGGTTAAGAGGTAAACGGAGAGGTGAAATGGAGGAGGGGAGGTGGCGAAAGGGTGGATGAGGCAAAAACTGCCCAAGAGCTTAATTTTATCGGTGGTGACATTGTGTGGGCTGCATGGCATCGAAGGCGAGTTTGCTCCAGCCGCGTGTGTACGCCCCCATTGGTCGTCGCGAGGGTCCTCCCCGAATGGGTGCCCCCCCCCAATCCCCCCTCTTGTGGCCCCTCCAACCTGCGGGCCCGGGATTCCACCCCTTGAGCAAACACGGAGGGTTAGCGCTCTGCCGCTCTGATGAGTTCCACGTCCCTGTAGCTTCATTTTAAAAGCCAGCAGTCTTCCTTAAGCGAAGCTCACCCCTTAACCCTTTATGGTTTATCTCTTAAAAGCTTTTTTGAGCAAGTACGGTACTCCACCGAGAAAACCACTGCAGGTCCCCCGATTCCATCCAAGCATAACGGATGTTTCCACATGCCTACAATGAATCACTATGATTCTCATATTTTTCGATGAATGAAACCGAGAAACTCCGTATTCCGTAATCACGAATGATAACATTAAGTTACTCATATAGAGACTCATTGTAGATGACTTAATGAGACTTGATCTTACCGAAGATCAAGTCTCATTAAGTCGGTTCAGGTAGATGTGTAACCCTTAGGGGCTTAGACTCAGAACCTGGAGTTTTTATTAGCCCCGCACTGGCTGGCGGCACTCTCTAGGTGCTAACTTCCTCGGAAGTTCGGCACAAACACCAAACATAGGTGATTTATATGTCGATACATATCGATATCGGAATATAGATCGAAGCACAATGCATCACATTAGGAAGCCTTTATTTATATATTAACAACTGGATAATTCTGAATTAGTATTAATGCTCTAGCAAAACTAATTGCGTTTAACAAATTATAGCATCTATGTTGATAATCAGGAATGGCATTTGAGCCTAAGCCCCTAATAAAAATTGGAAATTCAATCCGCGGTGCCTTGGGTCACTAGGCCAAGGAAACGGAATGATATGCTTTACATGAATGAAGTTCTAAGTGGTAACAATAGGTCGGTTGTAAGCAGGAACATTATTTCATCTTTCATTCGTCTCTCGGACGGGTGATGTAATTTAAAGTGTCGTGTACATTTCCGAAGCCGGAGTTTTGCCCATCTTCAGGAAAAGGGACACTCTGTTAGCTTCGAGGTCTCGGCCCGACCTTCACATGCTCCTAGATTCTTCAACGCCTCCAAATCCAAGGCAGCCCACGAAATTCCTCCCTCGCTCGCTCCCAGGAGCTTGAGCGTCAGCATTAAACCACTGACGAAAAGTCTATTGCGAATGCCACACCGAAGGTCGCAGACTTAAAGCCACGCTGGATTTGGAGAACTGCGCCCCCGATCACGAGAATGACGCGAAATAGCTTCCGGGAGGCATTTTTGCGGAGTGGGTTTTCACGAGGGAGTGGGGCCGAGGAATGCGTTTTGAATGAGGAGAAGGCACCCACGGAGCAATCGTTGAGATTGTGGAGCCCCCGTAATGATGATGACGGTGGTGCAGGTATTAATGAAAGCGAATCGGGGAACAAGACACGCCAGGAATTGGCTCTCCGTCACAAGAGATTTAAAACGCTTGCAGCAGCTTCTAAAAGGGAGAGGGCTACAGGAGGGAGGGAGTCTCTTTTCAGCAGGGGCTGGGAAGGAAGTTCACCCCCCACACCCCCCCGAGGGCTGCAACCGCTTCCCCCCCCCCCCCCCCCAGCCAACCCCGCTTTCTGCTTTCGCCACTTTTGTTCGCTCGAGAGCCAAAGCGGATGGCTGTCAAAGCGAGGACCACCACCACCACTGCGCTGCTTGCAGAGATCCCCCAGATTGCACCGAGAGGGAGTAGGTACACCCCCCCTCCTTTTCACTGTGAAACTCTTCGGGCTGGCTGCCTCTCTTGAGCAAAGCGGGAGGCCAAGTGCCTCTCTGCCGTGGGCGACATTGACTCCAGAGTCTCGGGGAATTACCGAGGGACCCTTCCGTAATACCTCTTGAGGAATTCTTCATTGGAAGTTCCACTGATGTAGGTAGGCACCTAATAGGCTTCCTCCCCCCGCCCCCTCCCATGCAAGATTTAAAAAAAGAAATGAACTGCCACACAAGCTCCCACACATGTTGAAAAATTAAGAGCATCTATGTATTCACCGGACACGCACACCCTTACTGATGCATGCCATATGTATCCACTTTGAAAATACATACATATGCTCGCTTGAAAATACATATGCTCGCTTAATCCTTCTTTTTCAGACGCTTTTTTATTACCAAATTAACAAAATTCTTCTCGGAGTCCTGCTGCACCTCCTTTTATCGTACTAAGACCTAGAAACTTTGTCTCCGCGAGACTATACGTGTCAGCAATTTAAATGTTTGATTCCTATATCTTGGGACATGGAAAGGTATGTCATATAAACAACAAATACTATTGCTAAATCCATTTTTATTCACGGACACCAGTTGCTTTAGCAATAGTATAAGAGAGCATAAGTATAGTATAAGAGAAGTGCACTTGCACTCGTCAATGCTTTATAACGTATATACAAAGTATAGTTGTTATCAAGGAGAGCAAACAGCGTTTGAAAATCATAAAGAATTTGGACCATTCTATCATTTTGAGCAAGAAAGAATCGGACTGGAATCGGAACGGAATTCGTTCCATCAATAACCCTTATTCGTATTTCTGGACACATCCAAAATAATAACATTTTTACGATGGACAACAAAAGTAAAAGCGTTTTTAATTTTCGTGGTGTTTATATTGCTCAACCCATGTTTGTCTTTTTGTATTCATTGCAGAAAATCTCATAACTGAATGTAATAGAATTCGGAGGATATGAATATATGTTTCGAAGAAATTATATATCTCATGGTGGTGGGTCTTATTATCTCATCTACTTATTAGATAATATAACTGGTTAATGCTAGATATTGTTAATGTTATTAAATTACCAAGGGCATACAATGAAGAAGACATTTTTAGTAATAATGGACAGCATAAATAGCATGCATTAGTGTGCCCGTCGAACTAACTTTCACTGCTTGAAATTCCGAATTTTTGCGACCTAGAACATGTCGGTAAATGCCTCCAACTTAACTTCTTCTTTAACTTGTGCACACATTGAAACTTAAAGTTTAACCTCTCCTATTTCGTGCCTTAAGTCAGAAAGTCTCCTTGACAGCTTCTTTTTCGAAGTTTGACGCAGTTTGGGGAGGTAGGATTTACTATATGTATAGCTTCGCGGTAGGTCTGGCGACAGTCTTGCCAGTGTCACGACATGAACTAAAAATCCCATCGTCTTTGGTATTTGGCACACATGGAGCCACTTGGTATAACATGGAACTATGCCCATCACACTTGTATTTGGTAACTCGTGCCTATTGGGAAATAGTGTCCATTACCCCATGAACTTGTGAAGATTAAAAATTTGACCGAACCGAAAAAGCTGAGAGAAAAAAACATTCCCGGAAAAGATTCGAACCTATCTCTCTGATACTTCAAATGAGATTCATATTTGTGAAAGATACACATATATGTGTAAAAATAAATGTTAGCAGACTTATGAAATAACGTTGGGCGAGGATGAAAAAAGATGTGCTACGAGGGAAAGAGTAGGGGAGAAAGGGCTAAATTATTTTGGGCTACAAATTGCATTTATTCACAAAACACATCCAATCCAAGTGCGTTTCTTCCTCCCTCCAAACTTGTCTTATCAGAGCGATTGCGCGTGCATTGCTAATGTCTTAACTATGCTTTAAACGATGAGGTATCATCTAAATGGGAATGGGATGGAAGTCTTTGCAGAAACTACATACTCGCACCTTACAGTCTTTCTTATCCCCAAGTTTCTCAATAAGGAGCATGCCTCAGGCTCTTCAAAACCCCGGATGTGAATTGAGGCAATGTGTATAGCGACTATAGTCAGGCTCCCAGATATCGTGTTTGATTAAAGATAAAGCCTTTACATCGAAAGTTATTTTCCCAAGTACACGTTGCCTGGCGTACAGCACACAGATACTACTCTGATTCCCATTACACCGGGGTCTACGCATTTTGCGTAACGCAATTTTCTTTTCATCGATGCTCTTTAAACATCCTATTGCAGTGGCGTTGCATGCGCAGTCTGCATCTAAAATGAAGCGAGAGGTGGATGCCCCGGTGTCATGACATTTGTTCGTTCAGAAGAAAGCGCCGGATGCCAGCCGGTTGTCTGCCTCTGTTAGAGGGCACTGCATTGGGGAACAAGCGGCGACCGGGATGGAAGCAGAGAGAGAGAGAGAGAGACATTTTGGGAGCGAAATATAAATGCGGTGCCCCATGACGAGGCGAGGCGCATCATTTCGCTGCAAGCAAGCGGGCGCTTACGGGAAAGGGAAGATGCATGCAGGGCGGGGGGGGGGGGGGGGGGAGGCGTCCCTCACGTAATGAGAGGGGGCGATCATTGGGGCCAACGCTCGCGGGACGCCTGCCCCGGGGAGAGATAATGAGGATGCACATCTGCTCCTCGCAAGACGTTGAGGGCGGCTAAGAGTCGGGTGGCCACTCCCGTCTTATCTCGCTCGCATCCCGTGCGCCATTAGCCGGAGATTCTCAACCGGTGCTCCGGGACGAGCACCAGCGCCACTCAATGGCGCATGTATGGCACGAGTGTTCTCCTTCATGGCATGCATCCACGACGGGTGTGTCCTCTCCACAGCCTCCACACCTGCACACTCGAAAAAAATCAGCGCCTGAATCAGAGAATGCGTTAAAGGTGGAGAGCATCCGCGTACGCTCATTCATTTTTTTAGGCCAAACTTCAACTCTGCATGAAGTTGCATTCCTCAGTGTCCTATGGGAAAATTTTTGAAACTCCAAGAAGCGCACCATTTGCAGTGACTTCATACAATCTCGCTCATCACAACATGTGGGCGTTGAGTTTTTCGCGACCTTCTTTCACGATTAGAGCCGAGAAAATGCTGGAGATCTTGTGGGACACTGATTCATTCCCCGACTCAGCTTTTGCCGAAAACGCCTCTCATAGTTTCTACCAATCCAACGTGGATTACGCATCTACGACCTATTTTCCCTCTGAGCGTAGGGATCACCAGTGGCTGTTGTAAATAAATGTAAACTGTTTGTGCTCTGTCTTGCTATCATACATTTTATAGGGTCTCATTTTAAGATGCAAGTTTAAAACATAATTTTCCATATTTTTTACACATGTCTGTAATAAGAACAAGTGAGAGTGAAGAGTAGAAATCTGAGACAGAAATTTATTCGTGCAATTCCTGGTGCAGATATTGAAAACAGGAGCTTAAGTTGCCCTTCATATCACAGGGATGCGTGAAAGCGAAGTAGATTTGGATTTTAGGTGCTAAAATGACTAATTTTGCATTGTATCATTTAATATTAGTTCTTAGTCCTAAGACGGGATCAAAATGCATGCGTAACCCGGGATTTGAACCCGCGATCCTTGGGTTGCCATTCCGGTACGTTAACCGTCCATGCTGCCACGGACGGTCGAGGAGGTAAACTTTGCGGTTTTTTCAAACTGAGGACTCTGAAAGGGGTTTGGAGGTTCATGGTTATTATACGAGCATTGTTAAAGTTCAACGTCGTTAATATATGCTTGGTTCCCTTACCTTAATTGAGGCATGTGGATGTGGAGAAAATGAGTTATGAAACAAAGCTCTTCGGATGACACCACATTTGAGTTATTAGTCGAAGCCCGACGAATCCATTGGGTGAGATGTCATTTATATCGCCTTATTCGCTGGAAAATGAATCGGCGCTTCCTCGAAATTGCCGGCAACAGCTTAGCCCTTATGCTCCCTCTTGGCCACGGCTGCTGATTGACAAGGTGTTGTTAAGTGGTGTTATGGAGGATACGAGAGAGCAATTTCTCCTACGAACACTGCGATGATCTGCTATCGTTCGGTGGCGTGCTCGATGGGGAGTTGATGTAACTATGATATATGCTTGTTACTTGTTTTTGCGGAAGTGGGAACATGTGCTTCGCTGATGCCTTCCATGATGTAGTATTGAGTGTGTGTTCCGATAATATAGAAGTGAACAAGAATAGTTTGTTATTCATTTTCTCCCTCTGACCCCTAACAACACAAGGTCAGTTTGGTGAACCGTAGTCATGGAGCCGGAATGTACTTAACTCGATACTCCAGAATCTGGTCAACGTTTGGAACCTTTAAACGGTTGAATATCCTAAATACGCTTGGGTAAGACAATCGGCAAGGGTGAGCGGCATTAATCGGTAAGATTTTTCGTCGCCCCCTTCGGAGCGAAGGGTGCTTGTTTCGGCCACGCTACGATTTGGTGATACCAGTGCCACGGATGTGTGTTTGCATGCATGGATCATGTAAGAGAACGATAATTCACATACTATTCATTTTTTAGGAGGACCCAATTTACCTCATCAATCAATGAAATTTTTCTGAGTAAATACGCTGCTTTCATGATATAAACTTTAGTTGCGTGGAGATCTACCACGGAAAGGAAAAAAAATAAAGGCCTCTTAGAAATTTTTATTTCAAATATAAGGCACCGCGAATTCAGCGATCAGATTCTCATGCCTTCTTATCAGTTTTCATGCATTTTAACATCATGTGCCTTTTTTTCTTGAGATCTTATCTTGCCCATACTTGAGCCAATTCTTAATGCAAGCTATTGGGCGGTGTGAAATGTCAAGTGATTCGGTACATGGTCAATATTTCCTCTATAAATAATAATTAATTCCGGAAGAATGTTCAATTGCCTCATCTACGAATGTACTGTATTAGCGTAACCAGTCTATTAGATGAACTAAAATGGAATTCATTGTCAGACCTGGGTTGAGATTTACACTTAACCTCTTAACTAAATTCCAAGATAATCCATTCACTGGTGACGTTAAAAATATTTTGTGAAATCCAACTTATGATAGACTGGACCATAAATCACAAAATTAGACAACTTGATTTCCGAACTGACGGATTCAAAAAGTCCTTCTTTCGTCGTACAATCAGGGATAGGAATAGCACTAAATATATCCAATAGTAGGTATAAATACAAGTATATCAATGGATAGCAAGGATAATTGCATGTTGTCTTAACGAATTTAATTTAACCCAACTAACAGCATGATTTTGCATGCTTACTTTGCTATTTTTATCTTTTTTGAAATGGTGAAGTTTAGACAAAAATATAATTACTAATCCTTTTTATGGATGATATGTAATGAATGTTTGGTTTGAATTCAACCCCAGCCACACACCTTTATGGTGGCTTACAGGGTATTATGTAGATGTAGATGAATGAATTCACCAGGGTTGCTGATAGTAAAAAGCTTTTTTTGAGTCATGAAAATACCTTCATTTGCCATAATTAATCTAGTAAATAACCATCATGAAATTATCTTTTGCAAACATATTCCAACTTTTAAACCTAAAATAGACTATGACCCCATTTTCACGAACACCAACTACGCATCTATTAATGTTGTGGTATATTCTCCGCATGTAGAAAAACTGCCCTTATTTTACCTCAATGACCCCTTTTAAGTTTACTCAAAACACCTCCATATTCCATGAGTGCTTGTAATGTATAGGTAATGCCACTAGTTCACGGTCCCTCATATGGTGCCAACAAAAATGAGTGAGTTAAAGTTGACGTAAAGCAGCAATTTATCAGCAAGTGAGTCAATTAACATTAATACTTATTAATTTTACATTGGCAGTTTAAGTATGGAAAAAATCCATTATGAACTTTTAAGTTTTGGATAAGACTCTCAAATGTTGTATCGGGCGTAAGTACTCCATCAGAAATTCGTGATTGATACAGCTCTGTGTTATGCATTCCTGAACTAATTTCAGTTTTTCAAAAGAAATTTCAACATTTATCTGAAGATGACATTTCATTTCACGTATATTTGAAACACCACCAAGCAGCATAGTTAATGGAGCTAAACTGAATGGGAGTACAAAACAACATTTCTGTGAAGTAACACGTATTCTGGAAAATGTTTAATGCGGACGAATTGAATTTTATTACAATTTCTGTCCGTCAAAGCTCTAATACAGCTTTATTTTCCTGCTAAAATTCTGTGTCGTAGGATTTCCATTTGGTTGTAAAGATGATACGCATAACCGTGATACATGGCAGTTAGAATTACATTTTTAAAAAATGTGGTCATGAATTTTAGGAAAAAGAATTGTTCTCCTCCTAGCACGTACAAAATAAGTAATAATGAATTTACAAACGTGGAATCTATTAAATATTTTGGAATAAGACTGACACATGATCTTTCTTGGGGTAAGCACATAAGTGAAATAATGGGTCAAGCTAATCGTAACCTGGCATTCATCAAAAGAGTATTAGATAAATGTGACGAACATGTGCGAGAAATCAGCTACCTTTCCCTTGTTAGACCTCATTTGGGATATGCTGCCAGTGTATGGGATCCCTACGAAATTGGTCTAAATCACGAACATGAACGTGTGCGGCGAAGATCGGCAAGATTTGTAAAGGGACGGTACGATACCCTTATTAGCGTAACCAGTCTATTAAATGAATTAAATTGGGAAACATTGTCAGATCGCAGGTTGAAATGAAGACTTAATCTCCTAAATAAATACCTACCAAGATAATATTTTCAGTGATGACATTAAAAATATTTTGCGTACCCCAACTTACTATATGAAATTGATTGCCGAACTGACAGATTGAAAATGTTCTTTTTTCCTCGTACAGTCAAGGATATGATTAACGGTAAATATGTCCAATACGAGTAAATCAATCCATAGCATAGGTAGCTGCATATTGGTATAAGGACTTGATGCTAACCCAACTAACAGCATGTTTTTGCATGCTAATTTGCTATTTTTATCTTTTTTTAAATAGTTTAGTTTAGAGCAGTATATGAATACTAATCCTTTTTTATGCATGATATGTAGTTCATGTTTGGTAAGATTTCACCCCCTGCCACACGCCTTTATGGTGACTTGCAGGGTATTATGTAGATGCAGATGAACCTGATATATTGAGTCCAATGAAATAAAAAGAGACTTGTACTCATTTTTCTTGCACCTCAATGATAATATCAACTTCACTAAAGTGTACGGATCACCGCCTTCACCGTTCCAGCTGACAACCAAATTTCGCTTTACAGAAGATGCTGGGGCAGCTGAGGATTGGGGACGTTCGAATCTTGGAATCCCTCGAGAGATTCCGCCATCGCATCCCTAGGGTTCTAGCGCGTCACCACGTGGCCTCGCGATCGAGACCGTGCGTCAAGGGACACACGATGGCTGACGCGCGCAATCCGCGATTCGGGAACATGCGGAGCAGGGCGGTGTTGGTTTGAAGGTTGGTGCCGAGGGGAGGCACCTGGGGGTTGCCAAGGAAGCGATCGCGGCCCCCGCCCACGCGACGGCCGCCATAATGGAGTCACCGGGGGGAGGGGGGGACGTGTGTGGGGAAGGGGGGGCTCCTGTTTTCGACTCTTGTTTTTCCTCCCGAGATGGGAGCAGCACTCGAGGTGGAGAGCGCTGTACTCGAGAATAACTTCCCCATGTATCTGCATATCCTCTTACTCTCTTGCTAATTGGCATCCGCTCTCGCAGAGAGAGGAGATGATGATGATGATTCCGCGGAGGGGGAGTGTGGGGGGGGGGGCTTACTCTCGCAAAAGAGACCTCTTTTGTTTCAGCGCTAATGAATAGCGCGAGCGAGGGGGAGGGTGGGGGGCAAGGAAACATTTACCCATCCCTGCCGCGCGCACCAGATCATCCCCCTCGCTCGCTTGTTCTCCACCCCTCCAGTGCCCCCTCCCCCCCGGGGTGGGGGAGCAACACACAGCAGCATCACAAAAGCGCATCCACTCCCCTCCCTCCCCCTTTTATTTGCCTTCCTTAGCTACTCTTGTGCCCCCCCCCCCCTCCTCTTTAGCCGGGAATTAGTTGCCTGGTTACGGAGATGGCGGCGGGGGCGCTCCTCTTCCTCTGCCAAGGTAATCGAGGTCGCAGTCATTTAAGGGGGCATCTCGCCAACACTCGCCCGCCGCGGGACTGCGTGCGTACGCAGATGCGCGGGTGCGTGCGTTCCACGCGTGGTCCCGCATGGAAGGGTCCATTAGCGGCGCGGGGTGAGGGGGTGGGCCCGAGGTTGGAGCGGTTCGTCAGGGCACGCCAGTAAAATGAAGGACATTTGACGAAAAAATTGTTTTTCCCTTCCTCTCATTTCCAATGCATTGCATTGAGTCAGCACAGTCATGCGAGCGAATGTCGAGACGACATAAATATGTTGGGAAAGGTGAGGAACGTGAATGAGGGAGGATTTCTCTCCGGGGCGGAGGGATACGAGGGGAGTGGGACCTTCGGCCACTCACTGTGACCGCGTTTGAAGATGACTGCATTCAATTATCGGATCATTGAATGCATGAAGTGTACTTTTATCTACTCCTAAGCCTAATTGAGACTTATTAGGGATTTATAAGATTTAGGCTCAAAATACATTTCCGTAAAACTGCTCATTTTATATTTAAAGTGGCGACAAATTGCAGAAACGGACGAAACATTTTCTTCTAATTTTCCTCACGCCTCGGTTTCCAATCGATCCCTGCTATAGAAAATCGTTGAATGAATTCCTGAATTAGAAAATCTGAACTAGAAAATCTTAATCCTTCCCTCAGAATTAGAAAATAAGCTTCAGCGGCTATCAAACTCCTGTGTTAGATTTATTCTCGACCTCCGCAAAGATGAACATATCTCTCACCACCTACGCAACCTGTCATTGCTTAAGATATGTTCTAGGAGGAAATACTTACTTGGTTCTTTTCTTTATGCCCTTTTGCACAGTAAAAGCCCGGACTACCTATATTCTATGTTTAAACCTAGGTCAGTCTCTGTTTTTAGGCCCTCCAGGACTGAACCCTCCTACCTGATGCGCCCAATACCTCCCACTAACGCATATCTTAAATCATTCCTCATATCTGGCTCAAACCTCTGGAATTCATTGCCTTTGCCCATAAAAATACTCTGCCTCTCTACCAATCTTTTCGATTAATGTTTCAATGAAGACTTATAAATCATAAATGTAATTTAACCTGTGTATAAATTGTCAACAATTATTGTTTCAATGAGGACTTTAAATGTAATCTAACTATTGTATTAATTGTATGAAATTTATAGCATTGTTGTAATTCAGTTTTTTCTGAGATTATTGTTATTGTTTATAGTTTTGCCTTATTATTGATGACTTGTTTGCTAGCTGTTTCTTTTATATGTGTTTTCCTTGCAAACTTTATCACTTTTTTTTATGTACTGCTCTTATGGGGAAACCCAGAGCATAAAATAAATTCAATTCAATATTCCTCCATGACAACTATACTTCTCCCCGAGTGACGTTTGACAGCGGAATAATTGCACCTTGGGGGTCAGGGTGCGACGACCCCACACGAAGCTTCTTCTCGCGATCTCCGAGCGGCGGCGCTCTCTGCCATGCAAAGTACTACCACGACGTAATTACCGAAAAGTCATTTGAAATGGCGAGCTAAATGCCTCATGGGTGAGGGGAGGGGAGCATGGAGTGTAAGCCGGAAAGATTTCCCTGCCAGCCCACAACAATTCGATACGCTAAATTTTGCTCCGTGGATTCCCTGAACCCTGAACTGGCCTACGCATTTGGCTTCTATCCATGCTTTCAGGATGCATGCATTAAAAGAAATGGCCTTATTCTTGACATACACCTTCCTCATTCCCGCGTTTTTACAGCTACAGTCAGTACATATCTACATGTCCTAGGTACGGGCAGCGGATCATTTTTTGAATACAGCTTAGGACATTTTAAAAGTAAAAAATGCTGTAGGGGTATTTTTTTATTTAGAATAATCTGTAAAAATTGCCTCCTAATTCGTATTTGCTCCTAATTTCTCTGGATTACACCTTTTTAAGCCATATCCTACTGATGAAGAGTAACAAGAATACTCAAGAAACCAGTGAGAGAAGTTTAACATCAACTGATTCTGGCTGTATTGTGTGAAATGAAATCATCGTGAGTGTAAAAAGACTTTGTAAGACTCCTCAATTTTATAATGCTACCCGACCGGTTTCGACGCTACAACTTCTTCATCTTGGGCGCAACATCCATCTGAAAGTGGCTTAATATATATCTACTGCATCGAGGTATAGGTAAAATACGGAGAGAAAGGGGGAGATATATTAGATACGACTTAGTATGGACAGGATGAGGTGACAAAATTTCGTTGTAACACATGTTTGCCTACCTTTTACAACATTGTAGCATAGCAAATAATGAATATTCAAGGTAAAGATAAAGACCTTTGTCGAGTGCCATGGCATAAAATGGACGAGAAAAGTAAACATTTAAAATCGGACATATAGTTTAAAATGGCAATATCAGGTGAAAACTGTCGTTTTACAATTTCAAAAGTTTCTAAAAAACATTCGTGTTTCTTGATGTGTACACGTAAAACCTAGGGATCAAAATTGCTTTGGTGCCCATCTTCGACCAGATGCGAATTTACAGCCATTTTAATGATACAATTTTGATGTTCTTTTTTTCTTACAACAAATTTTCTACCAGCTTACCTAAAATTTACACCATTACAGTCAACATTTGAGCAAAGAAAATTTACAGTTAGAAGAAAACCATAACTATTTTTACTGTTAATTTGACGTTTTTTTTACTGTTATTTCTATTAGCTGTCTACTACTACGGTGTACATAAACATTTTCATTTGTGAGTAGCGCTATATTCCGTATGTCCATGCCAACCGAAAATGGCCGATCTTACTTCTGGAAGCAGCTGCGATACCGCTTCCAGTACCTTCTAACTTCCTTGTTTCATTCTAACCTCTAGTACTGTCTGACCTTCCTATTTTCCCCATGAACCATAGCGAGAGTCAACATAAACACTGCTTTTGGTCGTCAAGGTGAAGGGTTCTCAAAACAGAAAAATTTACAAAATATCGGTTTATCGGTAAAGATCGATATATTTTATGGTTTTATATATTAAACTATAATTCGTTAATAAAAATTATATTTTTATCGTATTTTTCCTTGTTATTCATGCCTGTTGTTTGTAGGATAGCAAATTATTATTTTAGTTTCTCCGAAAAGAATATAAAAGCAACTAATGAAAATCCGCATTTTACCGCGTATTGTTTTGGAACACTGCAAAGTCGAACCGGAGACTATCAGATGATTAAAAATTAGTCCACTCTCGGCTAAATGATATGTTATATATATCTCTGGTACATATCACTCATTTCGATTTCGCCACTCATCATTTATTATTTATATTGGCTCATTATTCAGTGACCTAATTCCTCCATGCCAATTTTCCCTTGGTTCCTTTTTCTTCGATCTTGTTGATGTCATTCCATTAATTGTTTTTAAAGACTTCCTCGGTCCATTCATTGCCCGTGTCCATTCCACATGAGTTGTTTCTCATCTATTTCTCCTTCTTACTCTCAAATATAAAAAAAATTGAAAATTTGTCACCTGAAATGAATATTTTTATTCAACAAATAACAAATCTATAATGCTACGATGCTTCCCGTCCACTTGTCGTTAAAATACAAGTGGACGGGAAGAAAGACAAGGGAAGGCCTCGTGTGACATATATAGAACAAGTGATAAAGGATGTGAAAGAGGAGAAATACGTAAATATGAAGAGATTAGCCAATAGAAGAACTCAGTGGAGAGCTGCGTCAATCCAATCTGAGGATTTATGACTAATGATGATGATGAATGCTACGATTGACTTTCGACGGAACACCAACATTTAAAATTTTATGAAATTATCTTCAATTTCCGAGTCAGGTGTTCTATTCAACAATTTATTGCTCATATACCCACCAGCCACTTCCAGCCAGTTCATACTTTTACTCGTTATCTTAAGTCGTTCCCCATCGCTTAGGGGTTAGATGGCAGATGGGACAGTTTTGTTTCAATCTCGTCCCAATAAAGACCTTTTATTATTATTAAAGCTTTTTCTTTCACAGATGTTAGGTATGACTTCGCCTGTTACATGTTCGTTTTGTCAATTCCTAATTGTCGCTCTTAATCATGCATATCGTTAAATGAACATTATAACGAACGATACCTTTGTCTTCTACATAGTGCCCTCATAGTAATCGCAGGAATGTGTGGCCGCCTTGAATCGCATCTAGGTTAAAAATCGAAGTTTTGCTAACTACAACGGTAACCATCCCCGAAATGTATAGTTTTCTGCATCTACACCCACCAAATACCCTGAAAATCACCATAAAGGCAGGGGATATTTCACACCAAACATGAATTACATATCATGCTTAAAAAGGATTAGTAATTATATTCTAGTCTAAACTTCACAATTTAAAAAAAGAAAAAAGAGCAAAGCAGGCATGCAAAAACATGCTGTTAGTTGGGTTAGCTTAAAGTCCTTATACCAACATGCAACTATCTATGCTATCTATTGATACTCTTGTATTTATCCTATTGGAAATGTTTGTTATAGCCATTCACATCCCTTATCAGGGGAGGAAAAAAGGACATTTTGAATATGTATTGCCGCTCAAGTCATTGCCACTCTTCACTCTCATTCCTGACATTTGCGAGGGACTGCTATCTTATAGGCGGGCTCAAAAGAGAGGACGTTCAGACGACATATACGTCACCACAACGTCAACTTCAAAGTTTCTATTCACCTGTAAGACATTACATGTTTTCTATTATACCATCATTTGTAAACACATTATTCCATTTGTAGACTCGTTCATTCGCGGCATTTTGAAACGCCTTGTTCCTTGCCAGGGACCCTGCTTCCCAGGAGGCCGACCGACCGACTCATCCGGCATTTCCAGATAATATTGTTGCTCCCTTCTGCAATAATCCTACTTCGGCCGAAGAATGGGTCGCCTATAAACGCACACGACGACACAGAAGATACCATTGCAAGATATCTTACATCTACATAATACCCTGCAAGCCACCATAAAGGTGTGTGGCAGGGGGTGAATCCTCACCAAACATGCACTACATAAAAAGGATTAGTATTTATTTACTGTCCTAAATTACGCTATTTAAAAATATAAAAATAGCAAAGCAAACATGCAAAAACATGCTGTTAGTTGGGTTAGCTTCAAGTCCTTATACCAACATGCAGCTACCAATGTTATCCATTGCTACTCGTATTATTCATATCCCTAATTGTGCGGGGAAAAAAGGACATTTTGAATCTGTCAGTTCGGCAATCAATTTCTCTAATTTTGTGATTATGTTCCAGTCTACCATAGTAAGTTGGGGTTCGCAAAATATTTTTAACATCATCACTGAAATTATTGTCTTAGAAATTGTTTAAGAGATTAAGTCTAAATTTCAACCTGCGATCTGATAATAATTCCCAATGTAATTAATTTAATAAACAGGTTACGCTAATTAGGGTATCGTACCGTCCCTTTACAAATATTGCCGATCTTCTCTGCACACGTTCAAATTCGTTATTTAGACCGATTTCGTAGGGGTCCCATACACTGGCAGAATATTCAAAATGAGGTCTAATAAGGGAAAAGTAGCTGATTTCTCGTACATGATCGTCACATTTACCCAGTACTCTTTTGACGAATCCCAGTTTACGACATTAAATTACATTAAAAGCGTGCTAGATTGATGTAAACGTATGCCTTCTAGAATGTGACATTCATCGCAGCATGGATTGCAAGCATGCCGAAGGGATCAGAGTCCGTTTCGGCACTCCACGCTGAGGCGACGTTTCTCGCAGTGGATACAGAGAGAGTGCCCGACCCCGGTTAACGTTTCCCCCTCTTCCTCATCATCATCATCATCATCCACCGAAATGGATGGAGTCCCCTCTCAGAGTCAGCAAACAACATCCCCCCCTCCCCCGAGCGCGAATCTCGACCAACAGATTCCGCCCCCTCCCGAAGGCGTCGCCCCCTGACTCCGCACGCGGTCGCTGGCGCGAGGGCGCTGCCGAGGCGAGCGTCGTCCACGGCCGCAGCCAATGGCGGCCCTCAACTCTTCCCGGCCACTGCCAAAGCCACTGTGCACTGAACCATACTCTTCTTACCACACCGCAACACAGATTGTTCAGCATAAGTCTGCCATAAAAATAGTTGCTAATCATTTCAAGTCCAACGAAGCAATGGCTACCAATTTTTTGGAATTTTTTGCCAACCTTATATTGAAGGGCATTTAATTTCCGCGACTCATATTTTCAACAATGTGGGTGGAAGCATGGTACTAATACATTAGGTAGGCCATTGCGCATGTCGGTCATATATCGATACCTCTCAGTTTCGATTGTGTGACGTAGTGTGGAGGACAGACCGAGTGAATTCCGTGTGTTGAGCATTGTTTACTTTGAATGGTGAGTCGCTTTTTGGAGGTATTTTTACTCTCTGGGGACAAATACCATCGGAGAAGATGTCTTCCTGTACTGTATTTGGCTGCAACAATAGCCGCCGAAATTGTGAGGGAAAATTGAAGTTTTTTCGTTTCCCTAATGATAGTGAAATAAAAATGAAGTGGGTTCGAGCATGCCGGCGAAAGGACGACTTTAATGTTAAAACAGTTCGGTGAAATCCAGTATCAGTGAATTCTGAATTTAAAAATATTTTGGTGCCTACTATGGCAGCTGTGTTTACATACCTTTTAATTTCGGTGTTGAGTAGAAGTGCTTTAAATGAAAGGTACAATGTGTAGCTGCTCGTGAATGGTAATATGTGTTTAAAGTTCCTTTATCTTAAGATACCAATTTTCCAGGTTTTACCAAGAACTTATCAGAGAAACTCTTTATGCTGGTTATTAATCCTGAAGAATGAGTAGTGTGTCCCGAATACTTGAGTGGAATCAAAAATATTAGATTTCATCATGTTGTGGTAGCTGAAATTATTTGTTACAAGGAACTTTTATTGTTACTGGAGGGTAAGTCATTTGTTCATTGATTGTGTGCAACTTTAAATTCATGGTGTTAGGTTGTTTGATTAACACCTCAAAAATTTTCCAGGTTTTACCAAGAACTAATCAGAGAAACTCTTTATGCTGGTTATTAATCTTGAAGAATGAGTAGTGTGTCCCGAATACTTGAGTGGAATCAAAAATATTAGATTTCATCATGTTGTGGTAGCTGAAATTATTTGTAACAAGGAACTTATTCTTACTGGAGGGTAAGTCATTTGTCCATTGATTGTGTGCAACTTTAAATTCATGGTGTAATATGGTTTGATTAAGCCGATAAATAACTCAGTGGGTAGCTGCATCAAACCAATATGAGGATTGATGACTAATAATGATGAAGGTTTTTTGATATTCACACTTTTAAAATTTTCCAGGTGCTTTTGCATGTGGTGCTATGTTATTGGATTCTTAGTTGATGGCACAGGTCTTGCCAAGATCAGTATCTTACCAAGATTCATAAGGAGAGACAATGTTAATCCTGGTTATTGATGCTGAATAATGAGTAGTGTATGCAGACTGCTTGAGTGGAATAAATCTTATTTCATTTCTTCATTTTGTTGGAGCGAAATGTTATCTGTTATAAGGAGCTCTCATATTTTTTGTCCACTAATTGTGAGAATCTTAACATTCTATGTATAGGCTTGTTTGATATGCACACTTTTCAAAATTTCCCAGGTTTTATCAAGATTCGTACGCTGAGAAACTATTGATGCTGGTTATGGATGTTGGATTTTGAAGTATGAGAAATGAGTATTGGTTGTAAAATGGACCTCAGTTCTTATTTTACTAAGCCATGTATGATGGAAAACATAAAATCATTGATGCTGATCTTTTGTACAGCAGTCTATGATGAAGGATTTGTCTACTGGTTACCTCTGTGGCAAAAAAATTTTATTTCCTTTGAGTTATCTGATATTTCTATGTTATGTTTGTATTTATTTTATTAGGCATGTCCCAGGACATTATTGGCATTTCTATGTGTTCACAATAAATCTAGGTAATTATTATATCATGGATTATGCCGATACTACATATTACTTTCTTCTGTGAAAAATGGATTGTAGTGTTTTTTAATTAGAGAATTGAATTCTGTGAAGTTTTTCAATTCTTATTTATCGAATTTAAGATATTTTTTCAGGTTTCTGTTGACCTTTTAATCCTGTGGTATTGGAAACAAATTTGGATTTTGTGTTGTGCTTTTTGTTATTGAGAGAGTCACAATCTGGCCATTATTCTGTTGCTTTCCCTTGATTTTCTACTTGAAGGGAAAGGAGGTGGTTTCATCGTGGTAAAAATTTGTCATTTGTTGAGGTGTTTCAATAATCTATTACAACCATTTTTGCTTGGGTAAATTTCCATAAATAGTGCTTATCGATTAGGAAATATGTTGAATTTTTATTTACTAATACTTGAACTTGTCACCCAGCCTTTCTTTTTTCATTTATTCCGGATAGGCTTGCAAGTTTGCTGGACCTTTTATTAAGCATTTTCTGGGAACCATTTGTTATTTACTTTCCTGTAATCAAGAATAAGTATAGTGGCAGTTTCTGACTGGAATAGTTGTGACTTGCTATTGTGTTATGCTGCTTGCAGAACGGTTTTCCATTTTTGACCTCACTCATTCATTGTGTATATTTACATTCGATGTTGTTTAGCCCAAGAAGTTAAATCTTGTACTTGAAAAATCTGACTATTTTATTGTGAATTTTTGTTTTTTTCCTTAAAATAAATATTTGTTGGAATTTTTTTCCTTGACAAACAAAATGTTATGGCCTTTTTGTATGGCCTGAATGTATGGCTATGTATGTATGGCTATGGCCTGAATCTTTTCGAGTTCACTGGAGTACAAACGTGCATAACGAGAGGTAACACGGCTCTTTTCCAGGTGCTTTGATTGTGAAAATAGAATAATATAAGTAGAAAATATAGTCTTAATGTAATTCGGTATTATGTCATTGATTGAAAAATTATTTTATCTGGAAATGTGGTCAGTATTTATATCGTACAGTAGCGATCATTAACGAGTTGAATACTGATAATTTGCATTCACGCGCGGACTAAAATGTCGATTCTGCATTCTTTTGAAATATATATTTCGAAACCAACCATAAAACGGGCATTCACTCAGTTTATTGTGAGTACTATAAGTTCGCGATAGCCTCAACCACCGCACTAATTCTTGAACTCAACCTTCGTTTTCGTGCACTGAGATTTTTTTCCGGTACGAATTTCGCCAACACGCACGAAAATATCATAGCAATTCTCAGCATTATCTAAGAGATGCACAATATCATAATGTCAAATACGTTTTTACTATCAACAGTATTAAGGCCGCTTTGCACGACACAATTTCTTGTACAAACGCTTGTATGAGGAAATTGTACGGTGTAGAGCGGCAAATAGTGTGGACGCTTGTGCGAATGTCTGATTGACTGTACGGAAAATAGAACCTGTTCTAATTCCATTCAGACAAGCATACAATTTCTTTCAGTTTATTCAAGCGTTTGTGCAAGAATGTATAACAAATTGTATCGTGCAAAGCGGTCTTTAGGCTCCATTTTAAACGCCCGCCGCCGCTTGTCCTCCACACTACGTCACAGCGAGGCTGCGCAGAACGGACGCATTTTCGTCCTCGGGAGCGACCTACCTAATGTATTAGTACCATGGGTGGAAGCATTCGAAATATGGTTCTATCGAAGAATGATGAAGAGAAAATGGATCGACCGAGTGACAAATGAAGAAGTCCTAAGAAGAGTGGGAGAAAAGAGAAGTCTGCTGAAAATTAGAAAAAGAAGGCGGGACAACTTAATCGGCCACATCCTAAGACACGATGTCCTGATGAAGACAATCATCGAAGGAAAAGTGAACGGGAAGAATGGAAAAGGCAGGTCCGTATGAGTTACATAGAACAGGTCGTAAAGGACGTGAAAAAGAGGGACTACGTAATATGAAGAGGTTGGCTGATAGAAGAAGCGAGTGGAGGGCTGAATCAAACCAATCCTAGGATTTTTGACCCTTGATGTTGATAAAAACACGATATCTTCACCCTTCATGCACTGCAATCATAAAACATGACGCTTCCTACATTCGTCTTTCATGAAAAGGCATGGTGGAAATATCCCTATTTCGTCACTATGTAGATTTTTGTTTATTTTGACAGAAATTTTATCATGGAGTCTCCTGTAGCTAAAAATGTTTCACATTTAAAGTACACAGTACATGTTAAGCATACGTTAAGTAACGGCTCCAGGAGATGGAATCGATGCTCTTAAATAAAACTCCAGGTCGTATGCAATGCTGAAAATGTATGGAATATGTAACAACTGTACTATCAAATGATTTTCGACACATTTTACCGTTGCTTCATTGACGCAAAGAGCTAATGAATTCAACGCATTTAGAGAGCATTGCTTCATTTGGATGAAAGCGGAAAAAATGAACTGTTGCAGTTTAAGGATGAAGGCGCTTTTGGGCGGAGAATCACTTGCGGAAGAACTTCCAAAATCACTCCGATAAATCAATAACGGTTGCAGAACCTCAAACAGTGAAATAAAAGTTATAAAAAATTGCCGAATAGTTAATCTTTGGAAGATCTAATAGACATTATTACACAAATGTGTTCAAGCTAAACATTATCATCAAGCGAAATATCAATCTCAGATGTTGTTGCTTGAAAGAGCTATTTCAATCCCAAAGAAGGATAATGCCGCAATTTCCTTCGTCGGTTTTCAGGTATGGAGGACACCTATGAGTGCGCGAACAGTGTTATTGAACAGACTTGGTACTGTACACTATCCATTGGAATTTCTAAATTCCCTCGATCCTTTGTGTGAATTCTCACAAACTAACTGTTAAAAGTAGTGCTTCAATCATGCTCTTGTGGAACCTGGTGTGGAATCACGCGTTATCGCAATCTTTATCGTTAACCCTTACCCCTAGAGTAGCGCAGGTTAGCAATAACCGTCTATAGAATTCATTGTTTGTGATGCAGTGTTGTTGCGATTGTGATAAGCGATTTGAATTGCTGTGCGAAAAATGAAGAACGGAGATCATGTTTTCTCTGTCATAAGTTAAATCAAAAAATAACGATAACTCTAGCGCACGCCTTATGAACGCCTTATATCCATGATCGAGGCCCTGAATGCACCAAATCTCGAAGCACAGCATCAACAGCTACGTAAGCCTGTGTACACAATTACGTAAGCTGTGTAAGCCTACGTACCCTGTGAGCCAAGCGAGGGTGTGTGGCAGGGGGTGAAAACCACCATGCATGCACCAATGACATGCAAATAAGAGCTACAATACTACTACTGCATGAAAACAAGTTAGGTATAGGAGTCACGTGCAACTAGATGCTGAGCGTATTAAAAGCTATGAAGTGATTACAGGTTAGAAAGACTTTCTCCAAATATATTCATCTGTATTTCCCAATCATGCATAGATTAGTAATATTAAAACATGCTTCAGTCACTGCAGGCTACCCCAGCAATTTTTTACCTACCTAATCCATTGCTATTCTGCCTATTGTGCTCTCTTATGTAACGCAGGAAAAATGACATTTTAAATCTACCGGTACGACAATCGATCTCTCTGATCTTGTTTACAAGGACCCAAGTACCTGTTTTACCAATTTAAACGATATTTATCTTAATTTTATGTATACGGCATTCCAATGACGAAATTTTTAGTGTATTGGTTTTCAATATCCCTAAACCAGCAAGTGAACGCTATGTAGATGCTGCACCAACTTCAGTATACTTGCTCAAGGATGTCCGTGAATGGTGGACAGCCGCCAACTCACATCCTTTACTCACAGAACATGGCGGAACCTATCTGAAAAGATGAAAAATATCTCCAACTTTTGAATCAGTATGGACAGCACTGGAATGAAACTGAAGAAGTAAGGCGAAAGGAAGGAAAAATAAGCGTGAAACTTAAAAGAAATAGACATCGTTGCGGGAGCTCATTGACGGATGCACAAAAGTGGTGTGGTAAAGCGAAGATATGCTATTGATTTTCTGAGTTAGTCAATGATTGAATGTCGTCACATGCGGGGCGTAAATAGTTGATAAGCAACTATTTACGTCCCCAATGTAAATGGGAAGATTAAGAAGACTTGAAGATGTGAGCGTGGTGGAGAATGGAGAGAGAACGATGAGCGGCAAGGACGACTAATGAAGAGGTGTTGAACATACCTAGCAGTGGAGGAGAGGGGATTATTGTACAAAATTAGAATAAGGGAGGGTGGATGGATGGAACAACAATGGTGCCCATTTGGAGTATATAAAACACGAGAGTAATACGGCAGGTTAGAGGTATCATGAGGAAAAAATGAGAGAGATAGACAGCAGGACAGAGTTGTTAAAGAATTCATTTTTTTCCGCACACAATTATGGACCGTAATAGCGAAGGTACTTGGGGATATCAGAATAGGTGGGTACAGTAGATTTGAACAGAAATTAGAGCGGAGTGATTTTTACTTGTACGTGTTAAAACACTCGGTCCTAACTCATGCATGCACTGGGAAATATAATTTCATAATTGATAGAAATCACTAACGAATTAAAAAACTATTATATTACTTTGTATTAACTAACAATTTTGTGTCATTTATAGCTAGCTAACACTTCAAGTGCCTCGTTACTGCATGCTTAATGTTTCTTACGGTGTAGAGACTGCAAAACTTTGGTTTCATGTAAGTGGAGTCCTACGGGGTAGTATTCTTCTTGCATGCCTGCATGGTAGCCCATGTTCTCTCTGATTTTACTCAATACACTGCTTCATTAAATCCAATTGATCTCACACGTACTATCAGGTAATTAAATCAGAGACTCTACGAATAAGAGAAAGATACAACAAAGCGGTGCAAAAATGAGTCTTGAAGCACTTCATGGACAATCATGAAGTATTTTCGTAATATAAGTGTTCCCAGGCATATAAGGACGTAAATGGCTTTGAGGACGAGATTTCAATGCCCTCCATGCTGCGCCCGGGGCAATGAAAACACGGTGTCATTGGAGAAAAGAGGGAAGATTACACGCGTGAACTCTGTTTATCATCCCCAACTACGCGTGTCGTATGTACAACTCTGATGAGAATCTGGATCTGTAGTTTACGAAATAGCTCTTGGTGCACTCCGCAATAGTTTATGCATGCATTTCGTAAGCTGACAAACATTGGTGAGGCTAAGAGCAGAGCACCACCGTTCCTAGAATTGGCGCAAGGAGGGAACTGACGAATCATAGTTAGGCGTTACTGTTACAATGTGTATTCGATTGCGTAGTCACTGTTTTGCTTTCAAAACTTAGCTTACTACGTGGTAGTTGTGATTTTCCTATAAATTTATATAAGAATGCGATGTTATTAAGTAACCGAGATGTTTTTTATGCACGGTTTACTCTCTTTAAGCGCTCAAAATTTCTTCTTGTATCCTTAGATTTTTCAACTTAGTTCTATTTGAGTTAGTGCAAATGAACATGGTTTTGCAACTGGGAGAGTTATGAAGTGACGGTAGCAGTTGGTCATGAGCAGGAGATACGCTAATAAGGTAGTGGCTGAATTTTTAAGTGAGTAGGTAGTAAAAAAAAGAAAACTTGCCATCGAATAGCTAAAAAATCAGAGTGATGCAATACGATTTTAGTAAAACAGTTTCGTGAACAGAAATTGGCGTTTTGAAAATGTGAATAATTTTCTTGCATTGCATTTTAATTTGACTATTGCTATATTGTAAATGGACGTTAGCATTAGTTTTGTCTCTAGGGTTTTGTTTTGTCCTTGCACAAATCCTTTCTGTGAAAGTTTCCTAAAATTCGGAATTTTAATACTTCTCCGCATTCGACCCACCATTGCTATGCACAATATCTAGGCGTTTCACAAAGAAAAGGAATAATGTGTGAACATTTATGTGAAAAGCAAATATTTATTTGCACTCTCTCCGTTCACAGTTAATAAAAACGAACAAGCAAGCGAAGAAAGGGCTCTCTCATAGGTTCAAATACGTGTTTCTCCGAAAAGCGATTTTCTCCATGAATATTTCCACATTAGTTTCGCGGAAAGGGTGAATAATGCACGTAAACGTTAGTTGGCGATAAAATTACTCACAGCGTTATAATTTATTTTTATGATTATCCGAAGAATCACAAGTGAAAATCTTATTTTCTTCTATAACCTAAGGTTGAAAAGATTCGTCTTAGTTCTGCTTAAAAATCAAAACTGTATCCTGGCATAAACTCCGTCTATAATAACCATTGTATAATGCTCGAATGAAGTAAACGAATTATTCTTCTTTCGAAAATTTACCTCCTTAAAGCTGAATGCAATTCTCGTAAGGTTCTTCACAACAAGCTAATATTCAAGCTCCAGATATGTGAAATCAATAAAAAGGTTGTAAATTGGATAATTGGCTTAATCGTCTCTTGCAAAGAAAAGAAGCAATTGACGGAAGCTGTTCTAATACGGTTACCTCCGGTGTTCCACAAGGAAGCTTTTTCGGGCCCTAACTTTTCCCTTGCCTACATCAATGATATCGCTGAAAAAACTTCGAGTAACCTAAGATTGTTTACAATCGATACGATAACCTATCGAGAACCATGTTCAAAAATAGAGTCACTCAAATCAGATTTTCCTTGCATCAATTCTTGGTGTCAAGACTTGGGGCTAGAACTAAATCTATAAAAATACACCGTAACACACTTATCGCAGAAACCATCACCACCACCTCAACATTATAATGTTGGTGGAGTAGACCTGGAGTGTGGCAAGTGAAGTTAAATATCTGGGCATCACCCTTACTTCACATCGATAATGGAGAAATCATATTCGAAGTGTTTGTGGCACAGCGGCAATTGGAGTTTTCCTTCCATTGTTAACGCCTTAAGGAAGTAGAGCTCCAAATTTTCATTGAATTCTGCTTGATGGGCGCCGCATTCGTCAACATTCAGCTGAACATTAATTTGAATGAACTCTTCACAACAGTGATCAAACGTATTCAAGCGCAGGCGCTGTGGGCCCTCCTGGTCCTTGAATGATCGCCCATGCGGTAGTCGGAATCCAATCGGACTCGACGGAGCCAATCCCGATGTGTATCCGCATCGACGACCTCAAAGCGGCGGCATCCAATCAGGGGGGTTTCGCTCGTGTACGGTTTCGAGCTCACCAGAAGGTTTAAATGCTTAGCAGTGTCGCGTGACGCAAAATCGGGGCATGGTGGGTATCGTGAATGCGTCGTTAGTACGTAGTTTGCTTGATGGGATTCTTGAATTCAAATTGGCTCGGTGTCATTTCCTTGTTTGCTGCTGGAATTGTAGCAGTCGACTGAACACGCTCGGGCATCGTGGATGAGGACGCCGCCGTCGCCGTCGCGACGCATTCCGCTCGCTCGCATCATCCGCCGAGAAGACGTCGCCGCCCCGCCCACCTCCTCTCCCCAGCCTCTTCCCATCGCTCTGCCCAGCGTCTTTAAGATCTTCTCCCCCCTCCTCCCCCCCCATCCCTCCGGCCGCCCGTGTGTGTGCGGGCGTACTCGGTCAACAAACCGCAAGACAAATTTAGAGTCGAGAGCTCTTAGAGCTATTAAATGAAGCAAACCCATTTTGAACGGTCGCCGGCCCTGGGAGGGAACCAGAGGCCCTTAAAGGGAAATCAGTAGGGGGGGGGGGGAGGGGGGAGCGTAAACACGAGAGAGGGGCCTCGCTTCGTCTTCGGAGAGCGTCGCTGCTGTCTCCTCTTCCCCCCCGAGAAAGTGAGGATTTGTGTGACTTTGTGTATTTGCGCGATTCCAGTGGACCGCATGATTTCCATTCATCTTCAAAAATAGATATGACTTTTCTTATCTGTGCTGAATCATTTTAAGTGCAAAAAACCCAAGGGCCACAAATTACTGAATCGTCATTAGCTAAATCCTCCCTCCTCCTCCATTTTCTCCTCCTTACATTGCTTCCAACGCCTGTGTCTACAACCTTTACCCTCCATGCAATGGTGTGTCCACTGACCTGGTTTCCTGTCCTTCCCAACACTCAACTCTAATTCAAAATCTTTCTTACATGGTGCATACATACGAGCAGACGTGTATACACGCACATGCCGTATATACTTGACCATTACAGAACTCCGTAAAGTGTAGGTAAATTACACGTAATTATTTGAAATCATTGGGGTAGTATAGGAGGAATATTTATGCATAGATTTGCGGATAGACAGAGGAACCTTGCGAGATATCTGATGATACTAATTGGATCTCCCATTGTTGCCGCAGAATGACAGCCTTGAACCCTCTGACTTTTCTCTCTTTACCGATAATTCACCAATGTTTTTCTTTAGAACGTTAGCATGTTCAATATTGGCACTCATTCCCATCCATTTCTTATTGTCCTAACTTCACATTCCTCATTACAGAGTCATTTTAGCGATGATTTGATGAATACATTTATTGTGGTGTTCCATTTTTATGATTTGCCACCGGTATTTGTTGGTTGATATTTAATAATTTAATTTGAGTAGAGAAAACAATGCTTCGTGCTGAACAATCGATGCTAACTTGTAATATTACGGGAAAATATAAAGGGCGTGAAGTTGAACCTGGGAAAATCGATAAAAGTATCCGTCGCTCTGCGGGTTGACAACATTCGATGATTTGCTGAGATTCCGCTTCTAATGGATCTTTAAAAACTTGACTGTGGCACAAAAATGCTATGAAAACGGTGACAGTTTTGGGCTTTTGTGAAAAGGGTAAAAGAAATGGCAAGAGCGAAGAATGAACTGCGTTTTAGCAAAGGAGGTTTGAGAGTGTTGAGGAGCCAAATGCAAGTGAGGTCTATGGCATGAGGGGTGAATTAGAGAGAGCGAGGGAGGAAAGAAAAGACCCATGGAGCAGTTATTGAAAGGAGAAACGTGAGAGGGAGCATGTTTCGGGACAGGGAGAGAAACATGTGAAGAAGGCGGGTTGAAAGAAGTTTGGCGATTGAAGATGATGATTGACAGTGAATATTGTTCTCTGGCGTGGTTTATGATGGTTCATTGGCAAATTTAAAATTACCAAAGCACCGTGTGTACTTCTCAAAGAATTAGAGGAAGACTAAGACTGCTTAGGAAGCTACAGAAGAAGAAACTGGAAGGGGCATGTATCGTACTTAGACACAAAGGAATTATGGTCTTATGTATGCTGTCTCGCTATTTAAAGTGTACAAGAGAAGGGAAGGAGTGGAAAGGTGTGATTAGAAATGAATACTAGGGACATTTAGGATGAAGATAGGCAGCCGTCTATCAAGAAATGAAAAAAACCAGCACAAGATAGCGACTGACGGGAATTTGCGGCAGACAAACCTTAAAGGATTGAAATCGGAGAAGGTTTAGTAGTCCAGTAAATCGGAGTAGTTTAATAATTTAAGTAGTGGTAAGGCGTTTAATATGTTACCTAGGACGGATGCTAAGACGGCAAAAAGTATGAGTGGATTCTTAAGTCGTCTAAAACCATGGCTACTGAGCATAGCAATTGCAAACTGCTTCTTATCCTAAATAAGTTCTTGTTGATATCCCAATTGTATGCACATTTTTTACTGTGTTATATGGAAAGTCTTTCCTAAAGTTATGTATCTGTATGTATGGTGATTTGTGCAAGGTATCTACGTTTGTGTAAGTGTTATGTTGTAGGCCATAGTAAGCTGGGTCAAAAGTTTTTTTTTTTTTTTTTTGAAGGTGTCCCCACCTTCATGCCAATTGCCTTGGGGGACACCTAGCTCCAAATCAACTTTCATTGTTAGAGCTTGTTTTAAAATGTTTCTTCTTTACGGAGCAGTAAATTTCTGTTTTTTTATTTACGTTGGGGCATCCCTATTCATGGCCAGAGCTAGACTTGAAATTTAGTGCTACTCGGATTTAGTGCTACCCGGTGGAGGGTGTGCGGATAACATTATATTCTTTAGATAGTTAAGCAATTAAGGGAAAATATCGATGGAAATATTGTCGATTGAAAATACGCTTGTACCTGACGATGCGGGGAATATAATAGTGAAATAAAAACAATGGTTACAAGTGCGATTTTAAATTTTACGGCGCAGAATGGTCGTCCCCAAAGTTTTGAGATTCGTTGACAAATGGAGGAACGGATATAATCTTGAAGATACGCTTTCTAAGATTACAAGGAATCTTAAAAGCGTATCTCAAGATAATTTAGAAATCCTAGTGAATACATAAATATTTTCTTTGGTCTCTCGATCCTTTTGCTTTCTATTTCTTGCTAACCTAAACCACCCATTCTTTGCACAGGTTTCAATCAAATATTATTTCCAGTATTCCTACAGTTCTTGCGAGATTTGGAGAATAAATTTGTTAAATACATGAGTCTCAACTCAATTTTATATTAATAATAGCGGAAGTTACTCGTTGATTCTCAACGAGAGGGATAAACAATTACTTTCTCAAGGTTCACTTGGTGGCATTCCATCATAAGAGGAAGAAAAGGCAACTTTTACTGATGCCACTAGATTTATTTTAAAACTCGACCCGGGTTTCGATGTGGTTTCGCATCATCTTCAGGTAAATTGTGAGGGAAGCGCAATTCTTATAATCAGGAAATGTGTGGTGACGGGGGGGTGGGACGGGAGGGTGGGGTGAGAGGGGGGGGAGGAGAAAAAGGAACACAGGAGGTGAACGCGAGAGATGGACTAAGAGGACAAAGGGTTAAAGCTTTTAGGATGGGGGAAGAGGCCGGGAATATACATTCATTGGCAAGGAATTTATCACTGTATTCAAATTGTTTTTTTAAAATCTCCAGCTGTTCAAAAGCATTTAGGTTCCGTCTATCATTAGTAAAATGAAGAGGTGTCAGAGTAAAATCGCTTTTATCCCACACTGAAGCCCATATATTTTCCATATATGGGACATATATGGGCTTAAATAGTGAAATAAATGGTTTTCTGCGGGCTGACGACATTCAATGATATGCCAAGATTCCGCTTCTAATGGCTCTTTAAAAACTTGACTGTAGCCCAAAAATGCTATGAAAACGGTGACAGTTTCGGGCTTTTGTGAAAAGGGTAAAAGAAAGGGCAAGAGACGATATTGAAGGCAAGAGACGAAGGATGCGAGGTGGCGGCTGTCCACCATTCACGGACATCCTTGAGCAAGTATACTGAAGTATATATACAAGTAAATTGTGAGGGAAATGTAAAATTGGCCAGGTTAGGTGGGAAGATAGCAGTGACTCCAGAAACGGCCATCGCAGTGTATGAACTTGATTGGGGAATGGGAAGGGGGGGAACTCGAGTTCAGAGGACGAACAACATCAACTCAAGAGGCAATGCATTTTGGAGAGAACGTACGGATGGTATTCAAAATCTCCAGAAGGATGTGATCGTTCTCTACTCAATTCCTGTTATCCAATCTACCCTACATTCCTGTATCGTGGTTGTGTAGTGCACTGTTTATGTGAAAGGAAATTTAACCCTTAATAGGGCAGCGATCCCTTCCAGGAACCACCACAAAATGTGACGCACAACATGCCGGAATAGTTTTACTCCTCCGCTGTGAGTGCTAGTCCCTAGAAAAATACTCAAATGGCCAGAAGAGGCCTTGGGTTCCGGCAACGCCTTCTTTGAAAAACAAGTCCTCAGAGGGACCGTCGGCGATTTTGGACTAGATTAGCGAGGATCGGACACAGTGCGTGATGTTTTGAATCTTTTTCATCCGCCTTTTCTGAATTTGCTGGGTAAATGTGAACTTTTGAAGGCAATGGAATAAGTTTATTTTGTAATTCATTTCTAGAGAATTATTTGATGTTGGAAACATTACCGTGATTTAAATAATGATTTCTCGTAAATATTTCTTCACTTTCGCGCGCATTGTGTAACATTGTTGTATCTACCGGGAAATGCTTGCTACTTATTTTGCTATTCCTCTACCATATTGTATTGCAACACGCTTCAATCATTAAACATGTTATGACCTCGCTTAACCCTTATTAGGACGAGCATCTCCTGTTGCGGTGTGATTAAAAAACCAAAGGGAGATATTATTTTTATAAATCATTTTTAGTCACGTATCTGTATTTGGCTACAATTTGACTAATGGTTGAGATTTGTATTTCTTCCTCTTGCACGAATACATTTATCCAATTTTTTCATAATCAAATGCAGCTTACTAGGGTAAGCTTGGATCACAGAAGTGCATGCTTGTAAATTGGATCCATCTTTTTACACAAAAGAAAAATACAATCATTGCTATGTGTACACTATACAGTAATTATCACGATAATACAAGAAATAATTTCGAAATGTGACTTACTCCTCTAGCACGGGCTAAGAATTCTTAAGATTGGATTTCGAGACCTCGACATTGACATCAGTATTTTAACTACAACTGATACCAAACAATAACTGTTGTAAAAATAAATCCATATAGATAACAAAAGACGAGTTGAAAACACTTATGGGGCCACATGAGCTCTGGTCCCTGAAAGGGACCACCAAACAAACAAACATACATAGCTTCTAAAAATAAGATTTGCACTTTTTTATTTCTTTGTAGTCCCAATGCATTTGTTTAAAATATAAAAAAATATTGCCCTACAAAGGGTTAAAAGTAGATTTCCGTTTCCTTGTCACTATATTAAAACTATTAACGATTCCGTCCGGCAAATTATTAATTCACAATAATTAAAGATTGAATCGGGATGACTAAAATGAACGAACTGTAAAATGGAAATCTTCTCCAGTCGACGCTGATGTGCCAAGAGCGGCAAAGTGACGATCACGGAGGACTTGTCCAACACTGCCTGGCTCAACACTCACTCCAATTTGATGAGGGAGAAAACAGTGAACAGAAAGTGCGATAGGAAAAGCGAACCAAGCAGCTTTTGACAAGAATTGGATTATGTACCTGATAGAGCCGCCAGAAATTCAGGTGACGTGGAAAAAATGTGTTGGAAAGCATTAGATATTGGGAGGAATTGAATTTTGGAATTATGGATTGGTTGGGAAGGAGACGAATTTGGGAAATCTTATGGAAATACATTATATTAATACTGCATGGGCATAATTTTAAATCCTCTCCCACAGTCAAACAACTACACAATTGTCCATGCAGTGAAAATCACTCCCAGGCGGGATTCGAACCCACGATCTTGGGATTGGCGATCATTCCCACCGTCACAGAGTTATGATTTTCTTTTCTTTTTTTACAGATGAATAATACGCCGTGGCCGCAGACCCCTGCGCGAAACGTGATCCCTATCTCTTTACTTTTTTCCCGGCGCAGCGCCAACCTTGGACATTTTGATTTTCGTTGGCATGTCCAATGCTTTCCTTCTCTCTCCTTCCTTGATGACAGTGGCAACCCGATAATTTTAATGAAATAAACTTTTACAAAAATACCACAAAGCATGTTTTGTACAATTTCACGACCCGGGTTTCGATCGAATTTTCGTCGGAATTTTCCTCGAATCGTTTCGTTGGCGGCGGCATGGTCCTCGCCTGCTAACCTTAGGGTCACGGGTTCGAGTCCCACCTGAGTGGGTTTTTTCACCACTCAGGACATGGAAGTGTGAGCTCGTCTGTTGTTAAGCTGTTGATACCCCGGTGTAAAGGACACATGGGCTGTTTTCGGTGGTAATGGAAAATAAATAAATAAATAAATTATCGTCATCATCAGGTACAAGACGTGGTGCGAACTCTCTTTATATACGTGATACAGCCTGAGGGGGGGGGGGATTGATATGGAAGGGAGGGGGGGGGGGGGGGGGGTTTGGTGAATTAGGGAGGACTACGTGTAGAACTGCCTGGCGAGTTGCAAGACGACGGGAGGTAGAGACAGAAGATAGATTTTTATTTAGTGACAAGTCGTCTTTATTTGAAGCGAGATTGAAGCTAAATAGTCCCTCCTCCCTCTTAGCCCTTTGTACGCCACCCTCACCCTGGGCATCCCTTCCAGCCCCGCTGCGCTCCTTCCTAGAAAACCCTCAGGGTTTGTGAATATGTTGGAGGAGGGGGAGGAATGGGGGAGGGGGCGTAGGCCTTGAAGGACACTGCTTCTCCTAGATGCAGCTTATTTTCCATTCTGTTTACGGACGGCGGCCGCGGGGAAAGAGACATGGCCCTCCTAAGGGTTGCGCGGATACTCCTTCCGGGGACCGCGTAAATAAAATCGAGCGGGGGTGGGGAAGGGGCGTGAGTGTCGAGGGCCCGCGATGTGCCTCCTTTGCCGCCACCGCTTTGATGTTCCGTGTTTACTCTCGCCTCCGAAATAAGAAACGAACGGGGCGGCGCGCGCCTGCAAGCGTGCGTCTGCGAGCTACCGCCTCTCTCTCTCGTGCTGCTCGAATTCTTTGAAGTGAAGAGGAAACCGCCGCCGTAACCTTAGTTTATGTTAAACTTTACGCGCATGCTTCCCGTAGTTGGAGACAGTATTTTACTTTCTCATCATGTGGACTCCCTAAATAAATACGCAACCTGAGTTTGTTTCTCGTTAATAATCCGAAGCACGTGCCAGCTGATTTTGTACAACCTCATCTACATCTACATGTACGTAATACCCTGCAAGACACCGTAAAGGTGTGTGGCAGGGGATGAATTCTCACCAAACATGAACTTGAAAGGATTAGTATTAATATATTAGTTTAAACTGCACTGTTTAAAAATATAAAAATATAAAACTAAGCATGCAAAGATGCTGTTAGTTGGGTTACCTTCAAGTCCTTATACCAACATGCAACTATCTATGCTATGGATTGATTCACTCGTATTGGAAAAATTTACCGCTATTCATATCCCTAATTGTGCAAGGAAAAAAGGACACTTTGAATCTGTCAGTTCATCAATCAATTTCTCTAATTTTGTAATTATGGTGCAGTATACCATAGTAAGTTGGGGTTCGCAAAATATTTTTAACATCATCACTGAAAATATGGTCTTGAAATTTGTTTAAGAGATTAAGCCTAAATTTAACCCTGCGATCTGGCAAAGATTCCCATTTTAATTTATTCAATAGACTGGTTACGCTAATAAGGTTATCGTACCGTCCCTTCACAAATCTTGCCAATCTTCTCTGCACGCGTTCAAGTTCAAGTTATTTAGACCGATTTCGTAGGGATCCCATACACTGGCAGCATATTCCACATGAGGTCTAACAAGGGAAAAGTAGCTGATTTCTCGAACATGTTCGCCACATTTACCCTATACTCTTGTGATGAATCCCAGTTTACGATTAGATTGCCCCATTACTTCAGGTATATGTTTAACTCAGGAAAGATCATGTGTCAGTCTTATTCCGAGATATTTAATGGATTCCACGTTTTTTATATCATCATTATTTATTTTGTACGTGCAAGGAGAAGAACAATTCTTTTTCCAAAAATTCATTACTACACATTTTTTAAAATTTACTTCTAGTTGCCATGAATGACACCATTTCTCAATTGCTTATAGGTCATCATTTAAATATTCTTTGTCATTTGGGCATAGAATTTCCCTGTTCACTACTGCGTTATCGGCAAATAGACAAAGCTAACTTTTGACCACCTTACTGATATCATTTATGTACAGAAGGAACAGGAGTGGACCTATCACACTGCCTTGTGGGACACCTGAAGTGACTTCAATCCCGGTGGGGTAACATCGTCCAAAACAACCCTTTGTACCCGAACATGTCGGAAATCATTTATCCATGATATAATATTACTGTCTAACCCATAAGATTTTAATTACAAAATAAGTTTGCTATGAGAAACCTTGTCAAAAGATTTCTTGAAATCGAGAAATATTGCATCCACTGGAATATTATTTTTGCCAGAAACTAAAGTATCGTGGGAAAAGACAGCTAGTTGAGTTTCACATAATCTGCTCTTCCAGAAGCCATGCTGAACATTGGACAATAAATTCTGACTATCTAGGAGCCCTATGACTGAACTGACAATTATATGTCCCAGGACTTTGCATGAACTGGATGTGAGGGATATCGGTCGGTAGTTATATGGCTGCTCCCTATCATCACTTTAAAAAATGGGTCATCGGATGCTTTCCAGTCCATCGGTACGACGTGTTCGGTCAGGGATTCATTGAATATTGTTCAAGGTAGGGGGAAATTTCAGAAGCTATCTCTCTCTATACGCGGGAGGGAATTTGATCAGAGCCAGGAGATTTGTTGGGGCTTATATCCTTTCGTAACTTTTCGATACCATTACAGGAAATTTCAATTGGTTGCATCAGTCGCTTCCCTCAATTTGCATCCACTGGATCAGCCTCAGAGGCAAATGAACAATAAAATTTACCTAGCGAAATTGGAATATTTGGACGAAGCATTTCATTAACGAATGTTTTAATTGCCTCAAGTACAAATGCAATAAATTAAGGCTTAAAGCGAGCTCCTTAGCTTTGAATCCCCTAGTAAAATAAATATTTTGATGCCCGTTGAATTACGAACGGCCTTACACTTGATTCCGTTATTTGCATTAGTAAAAAGGCCGATGGTGGGAGTCCTCCTCACTGCTAATAGCATTTACGTGATCTCAACGAAGACTCACGGACGAACACCTGCGTTCGCAGTTGCGGCCGTCTAAATCACCTTATCTTCCAACCTTTTCACCTTATCTTCCAACCTTTTCACCTTATCTTCCAACGTTATCCCTTTTCTCTTCAACTGAGAGGGTTCCACGTCCTTGACCGTGTTAATACACGACCTTTTGCAGCAACACCCCTACCTAAAGATCACGGTCAATTCGTGTCCTGCTTCCCAACTGACCGGGTACCAACTAACTCCCACCCCTGATGTCCTCCGCCGTGTATCGTCCGATAACACAAGGGAGAGATGAAAGTGCCTCCGATTGGACTAGAATTATGACGAGGTTTTCTGCTCCCTCCCCGACGGCGTGAATTAGGATTTTTCAAGGGATGGTTCTACTTATCATCAAATCTTATGCATATTTATAAGAAGGATTAGACTACAAAAGCCTTACCAGATTCCTTGCCACTCCGGAGGCTCGCAGCTGAGAAGATATCTTTTAGGATATTTTTTCGATCGCTGGGTAGGAGAGAAAGGAGAGAAATGTGTAATATTATACGACCTAAATATGTATGGGCGTGCGAACGTTTTTACCGTTGATTATGCATGCGCCCAGAACAGAACATCATATAGAATTAATTCGACAAACGAAGTGATCGTATGAACCAAGCAAACACGGAATTTTTTAAAAAAATTTCTTGGGTGTTGGCGAAGGAAGAAGAGAAGGGCAATGCTTATTTACGAAGAAGATATCCTTCCTCGATGACTACATCGAAACGCTCAAAGAGGACGGTAAATGAAACCTGATTATTTCGATGATAACCATTGTCAGCCGGAATAATTAGGCAGTGGAGTAAGGTTGGGTAAGCGCTTCCATGTGTGATATGCATGACTGAATTTATCGCCCGAACGCCATAGTATCTCTTCCGATGCCTGTGAAAACGTTTTTAAGCGCACGTGCGCAGTAAACGATTACTGTACTAGGAATACCCCTCACGGATTTATGTTTGGGAAAACGGGCAGCATAAAATGACAGGGATAATAAGAGGAAAATACTGGTTGTAGCTATTAGTTTCCCGCGGGCTAGTATATCCGTACTTGAGAAATTCACGTTTTTTTACTCGTTGTTGGCAAAGCGACAGTATTTTTAGTCGTATTGGTGACATATTTTATGAACAACTTCGCCTATGGTTCAAAGTCGTCCTAATGCATAATGTGCATGCCAACGATGAATGATTAGGAGCCTTAATCTGGCAAGGAGCGTCTGCAAAACGCTGCAATGATCCGTAATTATTTGTAAAAACGAGTAACGTTTTCACGTCGGGACTGATATCCGAGGTCCGTAATTTAAAAACGTCGTTATTTCGTAATATCGAGTGCTGTTACATGTATTTAGATACCCTTATGGTCGGGACCGACGATTTTGCTTCGTAATATCAAAATAACGTATTATCGAGGATCATAATTTCGAATTTCTACTGTATTTGTTATGGATGCCCCGCAAATGGCGGGTCATATTTGTTGTAAATTTCTTCTTTATATAGGCAAGAGTAAAAAGAGACTCCGAGTTACTTCAAGTAATTCATTTCTCGAGAATCGACAAAATATCCCAAGATAGCACCCAAACATAACTATTGAAATGGTCAGCGGCGCAGATAATAAGATCGATTTTTCAATCGACGTGCGCTGTCCGCCGGGAATTGAGGGACCAACGCTGGGAATACAGTTGATGTGCAAATACGCCATTCACTGCAGAGGTTATCAAAAGTCTGCGATCTGAAAATGGCCTCCATTGATGGAACTGCGAAGGTATAACGGGGAAAGCAATTCCTCATCCCATCATTCCACCCCCTGGGAACGCGATTTCTTGGTGGAAAACTCGCTTAGAGTCTATGTTGAGCTAAGGTGTCCATCCATGTCTTTTGAACCGATCCCAGTTTGTAATCCATTCAGCTAAAAAAACTGGTTTCATAAATTATCTACATTTTACCTGGATTCAGATGATTACATATTAGACAAAGAGGTGTGGCAAGCGGCATCTCGACTCACTATGGCCAAACCAATTCATCCACATCCAAATAATACCCTGAAAGCCACCATAAAATTGTGTGGCAGGTGGTCAATTCACACAAAACATGCATTAAATATCATGCATGAAAAGGATTAGTTATTATATTATAGTCTAAACTTCACAATAAAAAATAGTAAAGCAAGAAATACATGCAAACTACCAATGCTAGCCATTGATACACTCATATTTATGATATTGGATACATTTACAGCTATTCATAATCCAAAATGTGTGAGGAAAGGGCATTTTGAATCTGCCAGTTCAGCAATCAATTTATCTAATTTTGTGATCATGATTCTTCCTATTCGTATCCTGCCTCTGGTTAAGTCTATATGGTTTGAAACGGTCTCACTCAGAGCTTTGCATCTCTATATTGCGATTTTTTACAAAGCACTACACCCATTGAAGCCTCGGCATTTACGAAATTTTGTTGCTGGAGCATCGGGTGGTCGAAATCCAATTCTGTCTGAAATTCTAGCCTGAAAACAATTGTTTGGCTACTCTCTAATGACAGAACGTCGGTAATGCCTAACTTCAAGAATTCCGAGGTCTTTCAGAACGGTGTCCCCGTGGCCACAAATCATGAAATGAATGAAAACAGCCACCGTGTTCAAGATTCGACCCTGAGTCCACAATCGGCAGTGACGGCATCAGGACTGACCGAATGCGCGAAGTCGGGACCTCAGAAAATCCGCAGCCCAGAGAATCTGTCCGAATGAACGTCGGCGAGGTGTTTGCTAATAGATTCTTCGACTGCAAACGAGCTTCGAGAGAAAATCTTCTCGATGATAACCTTGTGCTTTTATAAATGAAACCTTCATCAACTCCTAAGTTCACTCTTTACAATTTGCTCGACGGCAATAATCGCCGAGGGACAATGGGGTCGTTCACCATATTTTTTTATTGCCGAATATGATAGAGTTTGTAAAATAAAAATACCCTTATTTTTCCGTTTTATGATCCGTCAATTATTTCTCGAGTTATAGGCGTCGAAAAACTAATGTACTTAACCCTTTCGGAAAAGTGGGTGTGGGGCAACCTCTGACGTATGACGACTTCGTCCAATCACAACTGAGCCCGCGAAGCTACTTTGCCTTATCGCAATGGGGGGGACACAGCTGACTCTGCCAATCGGAGCAGTTAAGAAAGCTTCTGTGCCAGCAGACCTTCCGAGAATCCCCTTCCACTCCCTCCCCTTCCCATACGAGCAGTCAATGGCGGGAGGAAAGTGACGTCAATGTTATCACAGCAGCATTTTCGGTGGGCGTCACCTTTTGCTTATTTTAATTTTTGATTTATGAATGAATGGTTATGGTTAGAAGATTAATTTTTTCACTAAAATTCTTTTTTCGTTTCCATTTAACAATTTCGTGTACAAAATTGCTATTTCGGTTCTGAGTAAACGCCCCCATTACATGCCGCGAGCCGTGTAACCCTTAACACCCGCTGCGCTGGTGACCTGGTTAAGGGTTGCCACCCCTAAAATGAAACCGAGGGAACCAACCACCTCCTACCGAAAATTAGGACGATGATTCATTTCAGTTCATCCGATTTTCCTAGCCATTTGGACCTCTTCGTACAAGAATTTGATGCATTAATTAAGAGAGAGGATGACGGGTGCTAAGTTCCTCACAAACTTCGGGAATGTTCGGGGCCCGAGTCGGGACCACACGCCTTTGGACCCTGGGCCTATCAGCTCCGAGTTGCTCCTTTCTCGGGAGGCCACCGCCTTGCTCGCCCACCAAAAGGCAGTCATCTCGGCGCTATTAAGATGACTCAATCGATTGATGGCATGCAAATGCGCTTGTTTGTTGTGGCGGGGGTGGGACGCACGCTCGCAATCGACTCGGAGGAGGCCTTGGTTAGTAACAGGGGCGCGTATTTCGAAGGGCGTCGCAGGGTAGGGTCCGGATGGGGCCGACACGAGGTACAGGGGTGGCCATCCCAACGAGAGAGAGAGAGAGTGGAGGGGGGGCGCACACGCCCTCGCATTTTGGAGAATTAATTGGAGCATCATGAGCGTCCGCCGTGGTGTTGTCGACAAGGCCCGGGAATTGGCCCGGGGCCTCCGGGAGGGGGAGGTAGGTGAGAGGATATTGTGGGGGGCGTCCCTCCCCCGGTGCGTCCGAGAGGAGATGGGAACCGTGAGTAAACGACTGTGGACCGCGGGGGAATTAAAACATGCCCTCCTCTCGCTGCGGGAGGAACGCAATCTACAAAGTTGAGGTTTTAAATGGATTCTTCGTGGAGCGGACGGCAGAGGAGGCTAATGACGGAATATGAGTTCGTCGCTGTGCGCGATATTCCGAGTCTGGGGAGTGCATGTGGGTTGTGGTTGCGGTCCGAGGGCTGTTAATAATAGAGGGAGTGGCCACGCGGACGCGCTGTAGCGAAGGTGACTCCACCCGCTCTCCCTCAAAACGTGAGCGCAGATGGTGAGGCCGCGCAGTTTCGAGAGACCCTGATGATGACGAAAGGATCCCATTGCGAGAAGGAAGGTGCAATAATTCGAGCCGTCGTGCGTGTGGACCGGAGAACATGTGGGGAGAGAAGAAGCTGAAAAAATGACGGCGGCTTTTTGCAGAAAAAATATCAGAAAGGAGAAAGATTTCCACTCTTATTTATCCTTTAAATTCAATCCTGAATCCATGCGTAGTCCCGCGCCAAAGTGTGTACTGTAATTCTCTCGCATCTATTTACGTTACATGACTTATGAGTATCTTTTTTAATTTTTTAATATTACCAGCCAGGGTGCCAGTTTGAAGGCAACGCAAAGGGTGTCAGAAATTATAAGTTTTCAGTATTAATCAGGCCATTCAGATATATAATTCCATTGATATCACTGGGGACGCAGGGATGCCTCATCGAGAGTACGGGGATCCATACTTCCCAATCAATAAATGCATCTATTGGCCAAAAGCGGAGAAGCTACATCTTTGAATTCAAAGTAGCTATTAACCTAGCATCATTAATAGTTTAGAGAAGTAATTATGGGTAACTTTTCGTTAGAATACATTTTTCCAAAACTTACCGATATTTTCTTCGATAAAATCACCTTTTTAATGTTTGCACATCACTTGTGTTTGTCGTTCCTCAACATGACACTTGGTTTGATCTAGGTGGGAGTTTAAATTCATGAGTTTCCACGGTTTCGTAAAATTCGGAGTGTTTTCGTAAAGTGAAGTGTAGTCGGATCGTGTTTCTGACCCCATTATCAATTTTGTATATTCATACAAAATTCACGCTCAATTTCGTAAATTTGTAAGATATACAAAATTGAGCGTTTTTATAACTGTCTCGGGATATAATTACTTTGACTGGCTATTATTTATTCAGAACGAATTGGGATGATGTGGTTTGAGCATTGGAATAATACGAGGCTAGTTAAAAAAGTAAGTACCGTAGGGCGATTGCTCTCCTGGGACCTATGTTTTGAATGAGCCTCGTATTATTCATTTTTTTCGAGTCAATATTCCAAAATAACTGCGAGAGTGAATATCGGTTCGAACACTACAATATAACCGAAAAATATTTTAACTGCGGTCTTAAGAAGGCTTTCGGGTTACCAAGAATCGATTTTGAGGAAGTCTGGGCTGATGCCCTCGAGGATTCGTTCCTTTGTCTGCCTTAGGGCAGGAAAGGGAAAAAAGGGCATTTTCCACGGGCCACCACACAGAAGTAATCCACACCCTTTGCAGTGAGTCAATGAAACCATCGATATGCATTTTGCCGAAAATTCTGTGCAAATACTGTAAGCAACTAAGTAGAAGTCCAACCAGCCTGAAAAACATTTCAATGAATGTTTTTTCAATTATCAGACGATCATGAGTTTAGCTCTGCTAGTCCGAATCGCACTATTTTGGAATTTCATTGAAGCATGTCCATGAATTAGCAGATGTATTTGGGTTGGGGTATCGCGTGTATTTCTGCTACCATTTATGATAGATAATACCCATTTTCTATTCTATTCTATCTATTTTTCTGCTAGCTTTTTATTCGAATATTCATATCTCTCTATCACTTATTGAGATTTTTGGTAAACATTGTCAGCGTAAATTTTGAGCTCCATGAATCAACTCAATTGTTCCGAGAGGGAGGAACGGAATATAGCCCATTTTTCATTTCGAACACATGCATATTTTTTTTACGTAGGTTACAATTTCAAATAAAATTATAAGAGTAAATTTTCGAAAAAGAATTTTTCCGCCCAATTTTTCATTTTTTTTTACTGAATACGAGCTTTATTAAAAACGGGGACGTCTCAGCATGCGTGCTTCGTCATAGTCAGGTATGTCCCAGAGATGAAATACGAATGCAAGGCTGGAGCAATTAGGGAGAGAATACGAACGGAGCTAAAAAAGTTGCTTCAAATGGCATAAATTCAAACCTGCAACCTGCGGATGTCATTCACGGAATGTTTTTTCTTCAATTCGACGTCAGCGAGGGATGAAGGCGCCAGGGTCGCAGGGCGAGGCGCCATCGCCGAAGCAATCAGAGGCACGAGGAGAAGAGGGAGGTATACGAGCAGCAGGGGCATGCGAGCATGAGGACGACTTCGTGTCGTTTGGCAGTGGGTGCGGCAGGGCGCCCGAACGATTGTCTCCTTGGGGTAGTGCCCGCGGAGACGAGCGGGAGGGGGGGGGGGGGGGCGCAGAGTTTTGGGGGCAACGGGAGAGGCCCTGAGAGGCGTTGCCATGCAAGTCCGCTGCCGCGAGCGTGTACACGACTGCGCCCTTATTGTTCACAGCGTACACGGACCGAAATTTCCCGAGGATTTTTCGAAGACCCCTCCATGTCCGCCTCCTCGTCTGCCGAGACTGCTTGCACCCAAGTGGTGGATATCGGTGCAGCTAGCGGTACGAGGGTGGTGAACAAAAGCCTACGGTGCAGTCGCATGCATCCAATTAGACGGGACATCCTTCGTCTCCTGCTCCGCACAACGCTGCGCCCCGGGCTGCAGCCCATTGGGCCTTCCACAGGACCCCGATATCAGAGCCACCCCTGACAGAAAAGTCCCCCCCCCTCTCAACAGCCCCACCCCCGCCCCCTACTGGATCTCAGCGGATAAGGAGGAGGATAGTGCATCTTGGGTGGATCCGTCCCCACCACCTTTCCCCCTGGCACTCACCTCCTCCATAAATCCAGGGCCGGCGGAGGCGGGGGAAGCAAATCCCTGCGCTCAAGGAGGGGGTGGGTGTCTCTTGAAGGGGGGGAGGGGGTGGGAGTTGGGGGTGGGCGACGTATTGCCCCGAGCCGAGCTAATGCAATGTCGCGCAGTTGGAGCGTGAAAATGGAGTCGGTGCGGATCAGGCAGTGCCTCCGACCAACTTATGTTCACGACGCCTGCCAGAGAGAATATTCAAGGAGGACTTAGGGAGGGGATCTAGGAAAGATTGCCATCTTAGCCGCCGCTTCCGTTCTCCGCAGTAGTCTATTACCCACCATTCTGGAGAGTTAACCTACCCTGAAAGTACTCCTTATCTACTTCCATGGGAGCCAAGAGGAGAACGCCCCGTGAAAGAACGACGGTGAGCAAGTGAGCGCATTACCGAAAGAATTTTCCAGCAGATGCAACTTACTCTCGCGATCATCATCCTCATCAGTCAGCAATCCTGAGAATGGTTTGACGCAGCTCTCCACTGAATTCTCCTATCAGCTAATCTCTTTATATTTACGCATTTCTTCTCTTTCACATCCTTCATCACTTGTTCTATAAATATCTCATACGAGGCCCTCCTTCGCCTTTCTTCCCGTCCAATTGTCCTCCAACGATTGTCTTCATCAGGCTATCATGTCTCATGATGTGACAGATTAAGTTATTTCGTCTTCTTCATAGGGTTTTCATGAAACTTCTCGCCGTACTGAACGAAAAATGTCGATGTTTCGGAAAGGAGTGTCCTTGCGTAAAACTCTCATCTGATACTTGCACACCGCGAGAAACGTGTGGACCTTGCCTTTATCAGACTTCAAAAGGATATTCCAGCACATAACTGGCATCCATAGTTCCCCTGTTATTGTCAAACAAAAAAATGTGTGTGGCGGAACCCAAAGGGTGATGTGTTTTGCTTAGTTTTTGTAGCCGAGAACTTCTCATAGCCCCTAGAGTAGCTCACTGCAAATATGTGAAGGGGAAAGTAGTGGTGGATCCGTAGAAATAGCAACGAGCAGTATTGCAAAATTTAAAAGGAGGTGGTAACTCTTCCGAACTCATTTGGGGTATGATCCCTGATGATAATGAGTGTTGCTATCCCCAAAAAAACCTTATTTCCAAAGACTCAATATGCCCTCCATTCCTTGCACCCACAACACCCTCCATGGTCTGTTCCTCCGACACTCTTATCTCCTCTATTCGGTCTTCCTCCTTCCCCACAGGGTAATCCCCGTACCCCCATCAAGACTTCTCTGCTTCCTACATTGATAGACCCAAACGTAAATGCAAACAGATCCCAGACTCCATCACAATCAACGTCCCTTTCCGCCCCAGCTGTAAGTGCAACCGGCCGTCTCCAATCGCAGATTCGACTGACTCGGTAATAGGTACATACAATCTGCCCTCACCCAAGACGCAGAAGAAGTTCAGACAACTCTCGTCAATTCTCTCCCTACCCACCCCCAGTCCCAACCAGTGCAGTGGTCCAACAATTGCCCTCGCCTCATCCCTCCCACCCCACATTAACTCTCCATTATTAGTTCAAAAATACTACCATGTATTTACTAACTTTCCATCTCCTATTTGCCATTTCAACAAGATATCCCATTCCTGAACCCAACGTATCCTTTCTATATAATTTTTGTAAGATTCACCATTGCAGTGGATGAAAATACTAAGATGAGTTTCTTCTGTTTTAGAACTTTTTTCCATTGCGATCCGGATCCATTATATCTTCCCCACAATGCATCCAGAAATTTATGCGTTTCCTATTTATTCACATTTCCTATCCTACCTATGTAGGCGGGCGTACATTTAAAATTGAATGGTTGCATGTATGTACATACATATATATTCTGTCACCGCTGGGATCTAAATGTGATCTCTCGGGATGGCATGCCAGTACTTCAGTCTCCACGCTCGACAACGAAGGCACATCGATGTTGCACAAAGGACAAACATATGTGTCGATCGAAGAATTCAAATTCAGGCGGTAATGAAGGGATTATCGCCTTGCTCGCCCACCGAAGGGTTACTTCATAAGTGGGCAGGCATAGTATTAAGGAGACTTATACTTAATTAGCACGAATAAATCTGATTTCAATAGTCAGCAGCTTGAACCAAACAAATATAGGATACCGTCTCATACGTGTCATCGGCGGTATGTTATACGAAAGAAAAATATGCATGTATTTCCTTACATTTTCTAATTTTTGAAATTGAGATATAAAAACCCGCTCAAAATGAACCGTCGATGGGAATGTATTTAAGTTAATCATAAGAGAAATACGAGAGAGGGGACGGTTCAGGAGATTCTAATGACTTATCTTTGTAATTCAACTATATTATTCAGGTAAACATTGCGGAAAAAATATGGTTTAGCATTGATTTCGCGCGAAGCACTTTCTTAAGAAATCACATTTCAAGTCCAGGTGCATCGCGATATAATCAGGACCTCCTTCCCCTTGGCGATCCAAATTTTTCATGACAACTGTGTTATAGGCTACTACCGTCTTTTGCGAGTAATGAACGTTACCTACCTTTCTTCTCTCTCATTGAAAAAGACTGACCTAAGCCACCGCCGCCGTTTCCCTACGATGGGCTGGCGGGTGAACAATTTCGAATGATCTTAAGGAAACTATCGTCTTACAACCTCGAAACTGAACATCGGGCCCGAGAAACATCAAAGTTACTTGGAGCATTAGGTGATAGCATTCAGGCGACAACTGAGTTCCACCCTTTCACCTCAATTGCTTCCTTACGTAAGCGCAAATGGGAGAGTGTAGGATGGGTTGCTCGCTGTCAACGTTTTGTTTCAATGCATGGGATATCGGAGTAGGAAGTAAAAGGAAAGGATATAGTTGGAGCAAATGCGAGCAGAGGATGTTTGACTTGAGTGCCTGCCAAAAGACAAGCATCACGGCGATGAATATTTTATCGTTGAAGATGAAAGGCATCGTCACGTAAAATAATTACTAAGATAAAACGTAAAACGAGGGTAGTGGGTAAGTGACAGACAAATCGTTTACAAATCTAAATTGTGAATTACAACTGTTATAATGAATCATGGATCCATATGAGGCCATAGGACACACGTCTCCTAGAGAAAAAAAATTCCTCCGTGGTTCGATAAAGGATCCTAACAAGTGCCAAAGCCATGCAAGCAATTGAATTGCTTAGGATCTCTCGATATGCTGGCAAACAATAAATATGCATCATCATCATCATCGGTCAACAATCCTAGGATTGGTTTGACGCAGCTTTCCACTCAATTCTTCTATCGTCCAACCTTTTCATTGTGACGTAATTCTTCTCTTTTACATCCTTCACAACCTGTTCCATGTATCTCATACGAGGCCTGCCTTTTCCAATCTTCCCGTCCACTTTTCCCTCGACGATAGTCTTCATCAGGCCATCATGTCTCAAGATATGGCCGATTAAGTTGTTCCGTCTTCTTCTTTGGGTATTCAGAAGACTCCTCTCTTCTCCCACTCTTCTTAGGACTTCCTCGTTACTTACTCGGTCGATCCATTTAATCTTCAGCATTCTTCTGTAGCTCCACATTTCGAATGCTTCCACCCTTTTCTTCTCCGCTGCTCTCATCGTCCATGCCTCACTGCCGAAAAGAAACATGCTCCAGATAATATGCAAAAGTTGCTAATCTTTAAAGACATTTTATTTTTCCTAGTTGATCAGATCTTATCACAAATCCTTAAACTAATCATTGAAAATATTTAATATTATATCTTTCGATGAGAGAACTAAAAAAACCTGCAACAGTCATAATGCCAAGGAGGCGGGGACAAAGTGCATCTTTCTGCGCATGCTTGACCTCCCAAACACGCGGAATAATTGCCAAATGAGTCACGTGAAGCGATTGCGCCGGGAAAGACGGAGCCAGCCAAGAGCGAGCGGGGATTTGAATGGCCGCCCATCCAGGCACTCACGGAACAGCTCTCTCTCTCTTTTCTACGGAAAAGCCCGACTTCCAATGGGGATTAACTGAATTCGTACAAAACGTTCAAATTAATACTCCCTCCCCAACCTCGCTTTAAACGCCAGGGAGCAAAAGGAAGGATTACGCCCTTCCACGGACATCTCCTCGGCGCTGTTAATGGGCTTAGCGACGTCCAAAGGTAAACACAACATGAGGTTTCCTGGTTCAGTAACAAATACTTCCCTTTACGGGGCTTCCTGATGCGTCGCACATACTCGCCGACTCATGTTCCCGGAGGGCGGTAAACCGATTTCCTCGCAGACCTCCTCCTCTCTTGTCTCTTCGTCCGCCCTTCGTCGAGGGTGGACAGATGGACGGACTGTCCAATTCGAGGTGGGGAGGGAGGGGTGGTCAGGGCTGCCAACTGGCCCGATGGATTAAGTCAAAATATCAGCTTCCCCAATCCGCGAGGACTTGCCGTTCGTGATTTTCCGCCGGGCAAGCTTAACGAACGCCGTCTCCGTTCCGTTAATCGATTGAAATCAATAAAGGAGCTAGAAAAGTATGCAATGGCGACAGCAAGAGGAAGAAGAGAGGGGAATCCTGAGGAAGATAGTGGGAGCAAAAAGGAGACGTGAAATATGGGAGGGATCAAGGGATTAACTGTACCGGGTAATGAGGGATATGTCTGAAGAAAAGAAGAGTTGAATGAGCAAGATTTGGTGGGCATGTGCTGTCAATGAGCAGGATGGAGACAACAGGTGGGAGGAGAGTAAAGATGGAAAACCAAGCGCATTGTTGAAGTCGGGAAGATCCGTGGACTGAGATCTTAGCAGAGGTGAAGGAGATCTAGGAGGAGAATAAAAACACGCCAGCCAACATGCCGGAACTGAACCACAGAGAAGGGACAGGTGGACAGGGTATGGAATCAACACAGGAAGAAACAAGGGAAGAGGGCACTGACATCCTCAGAGGAGGAACGGAAGGGAAGGAGGAGGGAGAGGTTGAAGACGTAGTGGGTGGGTTGGGGGGGAGACTCCTTGCGGTGCGGCGACCCTAGAAGGGTCATGCAGAGGCCGTGATGGAGAAGATAAAAACTGTAGCGGTGTAACCAGCTTTGCCATATAAACTTTGCCATTACTCAGACAATGCTTCACGACAGATGGAATGCACATTGATTTGTCAAATTACTTGGTAATTTCTGCTGCTTGATGCATTTTTTCCTATGTTCTTCGAAAGAAACTTCAAATGTGATTGTTAGAGTCCAAATTCATTTAAATATACGAGCCTAAGTTGGAGTCTTCTCTAAAGTGGAATTTACCGTGGAATCGAAGTTCATGTTGAGAGTGACTGTGTCCTCGGCGCGATAAAATTTTCGGTGGATTTTGCAAATCTGCTTATTTTCTTGAGCCGCTCTTACATCCTATTTCATGTCTCCTAAAAATATCCCTATTTCATTGATCTGCCTTTTTAGATCCACCATGCTAATTAATTCCCACTTTTAGATTCGTGGTTTTCCCAGAGAGTGATTAATTGGAGCGAGTGTATTTCCTCATTTATTAACAGTAAATGAATTCACTGTTAATAAATGAGGTTGGTCACATTCCTAAGGTGAATATATTTGCTTTTCAATTACTATTTGAGAAATATATGTACGTTAATACCTAGGCATGTATATGCAAAAATACTGAAATGAATTTACTGGCACTGCCAATTAGCGAAGAAGAGATATCACTATAAAAAACATCGATATTATGATTAGTTTTTCTGACTCATTGATGCTTCTTCGGAACTACAAACTCGAAAGATTTCAAGCATAAGTTTCAAAATCCATCCGTATTAATATTCACGGCCGTTATGATCAAAATAAGTAATAATGAAATGACAAACGTGGAATCCATTAAATATCTTGGAATAAAACTACCACATGATCTTTGCTGGGGTAAACATATACGTGAAATAATGGGTCAAGCGAACCGTAAACTGGGTTTCATCAAAAGAGTATTGGGTAAATGTGACGATCATGTACGAGAAATCAGCTACTTTTCCCTTGTTAGACCTCATTTGGAATATGCTGCCAGTGTATGGGATCCCTACGAAATCGGTCTAAGTAATGAACTTGAACGTGTGCAGCGAAGATCGGCAAGATTTGTGAAGGGACGATACGATAATTATGTTAGCGTAACCAGTCTATTAAATGAATTGAAATGGGAATCATCGTCAGATCGCAGGTTGAAATTTAGACTTAATCTCTTAAACAAATTCCAAGGCAATATTTTCAGTGATGAAGTTAAAAATATTTTACGAACCCCAACTTACTATGGCAGACTGGACCATATTCATAAAATTAGAGAAATTGATTGCCGAACTGATAGATTCAAAATGTCCTTTTTCCCTCGAACAATTAGAGATACGAATAACGGTAAATATGTCCTATCAGAGAGTAGCAATGAATAGCATTGGTAGCTGCATGTTGGTATGAGTACTTAAAGCTAACCCTACTAACAGAATGTTTTTGCATGTTTGCTAAGCAATTTGTATCTTTTTTTTAAATAGTGTTGTTCTGACTACTATATTAATACTATTCCTTTTTAATGCATGATATCTAGTGCATGTTTGGTGAGAAATCACCCCCTGCCACACACCCTTGTGGTGGCTTGCAGGGTATTATGTAGATGTAGATGTAGGTGTAGATCGTCACTAAGGGCCAGTTTCACCAACGACGGTAAAATTTCCCATTAACACAGTTTACATTATCTCCGTCAATATTATTATCTCGATAATCTCTTGCTTGCGTTCCACCACTGTTATTATTATCTCGGTTTTTAAAACCAAGATTTCTCTGAGAATGTTTAGGTTGGTAAATTTCTCATACTCCGGGCGTCAGCAAACAAATAAAAGCGCCCAACCGATTTGTTATTCAGCTGATTTAACTTCGTGCTTATTGTAACTAAAGGTATTTCCAATGGACCCATGAAGGACAAAATATTAACTAAAATTCCACGAAACATCTATATTATCTTCTACGTATACTTAGAAAACATCTATAATCACTTTTAAAAATCGTCTATATGTTTATAAGATATTTCAAACCCCGCTTTTTCTAATTCTACTAAACATCTCCCCTGAGATATCACTTATTGTTTTCACTGTTACGTTTAGGAGATAGAGAAATAAAATACTGGAAAGAACTTAAATTACATTGCCTTTATTTACAGCGTCTCGAAAACGAACAGTAACTGCTATTATAGGTACCTTTCGATCACTTTAAAATTAGCATTTCCTTCGTCGTTGTCATTGGTGTCAAGGTGAATTATCATGCGAATGAATTCATTCGCGAATGAATTTAAGTGATGACCTGAAATTGCTTCTGCTTAGGGCGTTTAACACGGCGAATGATCTTTCGAATTAATTCCTTGAATCCCTGTTACGTGCAGAAAGAATGCGCAATGGTAGGCCTATCGATAGCACATATCGATTCACGGGAGATTTCCGACCAACGCAGCTGTATCGATGGTCGGAATGGATTGAGTTTACCTTGTGCCGCCGAGCTATAAAGCCCCCCAGACTTGTTTAGAAGTGATGCGTGATAGGTGAAATAAAGTATGGTGTATATTTAGTAATTATAATATTCATTATACAAAGCTTTCTAGATATTGAGGTTTGAGTTCATCGGAAGTGAAGTAGAGCTATTAATAATGAATCGGTATGGTTTAATTTTCGCATCTACTGCTAGTGTCCATACAACGGTGGCAGCCACAATTCTTCCGGAGAAAGCTACGAGAGAGGAGAAATAGAGGTCGAGGTACGTTAGGCGTGATTCAAAATAAACTTTTTATAGGAATGTGAGACCTATCGTCATTTATTAAGAAAGACGCTGGAGCAATTTCGTACTGCATTAAATCTCACCAGACGTGATTATGAAAGATCGGACACGACGACGAGAGAAGCAATTTCGGTGACAAGAGATACTTGATCAACCTGTTTATAATTATATTGATATTTTACAATTCGATTCCGGCTGGCTGTCACGCTAAGATTTTATAGCGAAGGCCAAATCGTTTCCATGACCGTATGCGGCTATGACGTTCCCTGATTACTCAGCAAGAATTCATGAGGTTATAAAATATGTTTAATTATGGTTGAAGAGTGTTGGAGTGTCTATTGTGAGAAGTGTACTATTTACATTTAAATAAGATAGAGTTTTAGAGGTTAGATACGTGCTATTTGCTTTCATTTATCCTTTTTATAACACCAACGTTTCCACGGACGTCCATCGTCTTCAGGGTGAGTGAAGTTGGTGTTATATAAATATTTAACCCGGTGGAAATCCCGAGAAGACCTCACCTGAATCGTTGCTAAGTGCTTTTCGTAGTGTTTATTAACTCGGGATAAATAAAATCTCAGGTTTTAGGTTCAAATAAATTGCCCGTTCCTTAATCAACCTAGTAATTGCCTTAAATAACGATAATTGAACTCAAATGTCTCGACTAATATCTAAAAGTAGCTGACAAAATCGCCTGCGCGCCAAGTTGTTTTTACAGGACTATCTCGGTATTACCTCGCGAAAACGGCCGGTAAAAATATTAATCGAGATAATGCACCAAAACTGAGTTAATGGTACTGGTGAAACAGAGAAGTCACATTAACTCGGTTAATCCCAAAATTAACCGAGTTAAAAAGATTATCTTCGTTGGTGAAACTGGCCCTTAATCTAACAACAAAATATACTTATTCGTATAAACAAAACATTTGCATCGGTATGTACCGTTTTGTTACCTTTCGTAACAAAATAATTGCCTTGTACGTCATTAGAGGCCCTGCTTGCGTGATGTGGTTGCCATGCCTCTATGTTTATTTATAGTTGCCAGGGGTTGGCATTGTATTTTATTATGTGCATGAGAATGAATTTGGTGGATGTGAATCAGTAATAAAAACGAAAGTAACTGCCACTTTTATCTGGTGAAATCTGCAACACCAAGTTTGCGTACGAAACAAAAGCATATTGTGCATAGAGGGCATGATGCTATTATGGAAATTCATCCTGCATGCAAATGTTACTGAATCGGCCATATCTTAAGAGACGATGACCTGATGAAGATATGACCTGACGAAGGAAAAGTGAACGGGGAGAATGGAAAAGGTAGGCCTCGGGTGAGATACGGAGCAAGTTGAGGAAGGATGTGAAAGAGAAGAATAATATCAATATGAAGAGGTTAGCCAACTGGAGAATAAAGCTGTGAGCTGCATTAAACAACTCTTGGAACTGTTGGCCGATGATAATTATGGTGTAGATGTTGATTAATTGACCAAATCATTGTGTGGTGTTGTTACATTGCTCACTAATATTTTATACAATGGCCAAAGGAACGCGGACACCCTGCAAAATGTGAGTTATTTATGCTGATAATTTTCTCAATTTTGTAGAAAAGGGGAATATTGTGACAATCACTTGGATACCGCTACTTAACTATTGAATTGATTTCCAACTCGAGTGTCTACATAATAAGGCAACAGAGTCGTGTTTTGGCGACCCCGTGAATCAAGTCTGAGAGCGGAGCTACGGCTTTTGCCGCCGTGGTGTGGCTGCCGAGTCACTCAACCCCAATCTTTGAATTGACGCCTTTTTGGCCGATTAGGAACCGTTTCCCTCGTGCATTTCAGTGCATTAAACTTGATGGGCCTGTAATGATTAGCAAGAGGCGCCCGCTTGGGTCATATATTTATACAAGCTTTTCGACTTATGCAACTGGCAACGAAAAATAGCAGTGATATGCATTTTTATTTCAAATTCCAGAAATTCTAATCATTCTAATTCGCGATCTTAGGTGGTGAATTACAAATTTACTTAAAACAAATCCCATTATGGCTATTTTTGCTTTTAGTTCACTAAATGTGTTTTTGCGACAAGGATGAATATGTGAAATATAGGTTTACTAGCCATTTAATCATAAAAATGTAAACATTTTACTTTGTGAGTGGCTGATTTTTAAAAGCGCACCTTCAACGCGCTATGCGGCGGAAATCTGGTTCGGAATAGAAGTCTGACGCTGAATTGGTGACAGTCGGAGGTTGAATCCTGAGAAAATTTGGTCATTTGCTCGATATTTATGTTTCTTCCCTATTTTATGAGGGACGAGTTGGTAAGTAATGTACAACCCTTCATAACTCACAGATGAAAAGAGCCAAATACAGCTATTATTATGGAAAAGCTCACTTTATTTGAAGCGAAACGTTCTGTTTCTTTTCCCTCACAGTCATCATAGGACTTTTACTACACATTTCTATCAATGTCTACGTCTGTCAACCAAGTTTTCTCACTCATACGAAATAAGTGAATATCAAAAGACTCCAAATCAGAGAAGCATGGATATGTGATGGAATTTCAACTCCACAGGAGTTTCGAAGTTTGCTCGCGAGATTCGTTTCTCCATGAGTTTGCGCGGTGCGCAACGCAAATAGATTTTACGGCAGCCCAGTTCTGCAATACTGTGCTCTATCGGTCTTTTGATATGCCAATCCGGGTAGCGATACGTTGTTATGTGATGCAACGATCATTTAAATCGATTCGTCTTAATCCTTTCGGTGCATCTCAAAGACCACAGTAGCCCGTCGAACATTGTTGGGATCATTCTCAGCTTCTGATCCACGAATATTATTGACAACTTGCAAATTCGTTCAATGCTTCACCACCATTAATGGTTTTCAGACGACGATGAGTGTCACTGGCGTTCACTTTTTAGCTGTTAAAAAGTCTGTGAACGTCGATTAATGACTCGTAGACAAATCTGGGGCACTCCACTCCATACCAATCGCGGAATTGACAGATTGACGGAGAATGAGAGGGAGTACATCGAGTTTTGGTATATTTGTGGCACGGAAATGTAGAAACATTCCAGTACGTGCTCCACGTTGTTCCGTTTCCCCGTCACATACCACTGTGCATTTATTATCAGCCGGCCCTCGTAGCAAGATTATTTTTGTCGGGGAATTTCACGCTGCGATTTTTGACTTTTATCCAGCCAGGCCTTTGCCGACCACCGCGGGCCAATGTCGCCCCTCCCCACCCCTCTTCGCGCCATCCCTCCCAGAAAATGGGCCCTTAAGGCGGCCGTAGGGAGGAAAAGGTTCTCCGCCAGATTGACGATGAGATGGGGGCTGAGAATGGGCCCGTAGCGGACGCCGCACTCGTCTGGGAGGCCCCGGGATTGGAGTTGGGTGGCGCCGGCGCCAGCTATTGCACGGGTGAATGTTTTCCTCCAATACTTTCACTCACCCCATATCAAAATATATGCGGCATACCACGTTGTGGACTCAATCAGAACCATCTAGCACGTCATAATTCACTCGCGGAATCCGTAACGCAGGAAACAATTAATTTCTTAATATTTTGCAAATAACCTGTTTTCACTCTCGAGTTTCAAGCCTAGTAAGAATTATTTATTAACATGAACTTAATCTTATGCTTTCACTCTGTTTGTGTATTAGGCAACGCCCCATGGACTGCATTCAATGCACTGTCTACGTGGCCTTTAATGTTGTGAAATGTTTACTTCTAAAAATCAAAATAGAATTTTATTAAGAGACAGTTACAGAAAAAAATAACCGGCACTTGGGCCACTCCATAGGGACCTTTTTAGCCCTTCAATGACGGAAACCCAATGCAAGATTCGAATATACGTCAGTTAGGCGCATTTGATGAAACTTTGGGGTAGGACTTCTGCCCAACCTTCCTGCTACCTATCTCATAGGATAAAGACAAGGAGGCTTCAGTTAATTAGGTGGAAATATTTCAGCCAGCTAAATGCATTTTCATTTCGTATATTGGTCGTCACCACTAATACCTGTTACATAAAATGAGAATAAATTTATAGCACATAAAAGCTTTTAATAGTAGCATTAATTTATACGCACTTCATACTTGCAAAGCCAAAACCAAACCCGGAAGGCCTATTCCTAAATGCGGCTGCCAACTAGAGTGGACACCAGATATCAGTTCTCGAATTTTTCCCGGGCAACCTCCTTGAAAGTTGCAAATTGGCTATAAAATGTGATGGCAAAAGTTCAGCCCAACTTAATAACACCGACTCGTGCTTTATTGAGGTTGAAGTTTAGAAGAAATGCAATTTTATTTTTGCAAAATACGCAGTTTTTCCTTAACTGAATTCCATTTGGTGCGGAGGTTCCCGCAGCGTAGTTCAAATGTTCTCTGCATATCGGGTTCTGCGTCCGCGTATTGTTATTTTATTAATGGTGGACTAGGGGTGACAACAGTTTCGCTAGGTGTCCTGCTAGCGCCTTCAGGTCCCAGGTGTGGAAGCTGATTTTTGCCGTCAAAACCACCTTCACCTTCAACACTTCCACACCTTCGACAAATTACAAGTATATCAAAGGTAATGTAGCGAAACCCTAATTGTAAAAAAATGGTATTAGGGGAAAAAAGCATGGAAGAATGAAAATGAGGACAAATAATGTTCGAATGCATTTCATTGCTAGAGTTTGTTATTATTAACAATTTTCAGATGAAACTGGCGTAAATGAGGTCCCTTTTGAAGAGCCACGAAACATTTGTCTACATTCAGATACAATTTGAAGCAGAAACAGTCGTTGTTATTATGTTTGACATCGAACAGGATTTGTAGTCTATGATTCATTTTAACCCACTTACAGCTGTGTCTTAACAACCTGAAAACCATTCATTTTTTCTTAGCTTTTAAGTGATTTTCAAACCATACGTAGTGCGGTACGTAGGGATTACTATTCAAAAATTTTGTATCAGTTTCAAATCTCAATTTCGAGTTCGATGAGAAACAAAAACGTCTTTGTCCAGTAAATGATCAGCTTGAATGAGACTAATAAGTGTTGCTTTTACAACCCCATTATCACCTCCATCTTCATTATTTTATTCTTAAGACGTTATTTTGAAGTCATTTTTTCCCTAAACATCGTAGAAAAATAACAATGTAACTTGCTTTGACTTGAGATAGATGGTTTATCATTTTTAAAAGTGCCTTGTCTGCAAAGAATTCATCAATTTTCTAGTATTCAACTAACATTATTAATGCTGTAGGTCTTGGTTAGAGGCCTAAGTGGGTTCGGGGGCATTGAATCACGCATATAACTTTCTATATAAAAATTGATTGAGAATGAGTAAATGTCTTCAATATCTTTTTACTCTAAATCAGTTTATGAATACTGATCCCTGAAAAGATATATTTTGAGAAAATAAATATCCTTTATTATCCATCTGTGAATGAAAGTGCATGATGAATAGCATCATGTGAAATAAATGTATTTTGGAGGTGGGCGTCCTAAAAGAATTAAGCAAAATCGGATACATTATTTTTTACCATCCATGTGCTCTTGGTTTTTTAATTCTTCAATAAAAAATTGTTGACGGATTAGACGTGTTATTTTAAGTGCAGTGTTTGTAGTAGCTTCGACAAGCTAAAGGTAACTGGCTAACCTTTAATATCAATTTTCAATCCCTGGTGAGATATTCTATTCTCCAACATTTTTAGGGTTACTTAACTTTAACTTAATGATCGCTACAGATCGCTGGCGCCACGTTCTAGTTGCTAATGGAAAGTATTATGGGTATTGCAAATTTTTAAATTTTCATCCCCCATGCGATAAAACAACTTACATTTAATATTCTTGGCCCAAAAATGTTTCCAAGACTGATCTTGCATTTTTATATCTTTTTATTTCAGTAAGTTCGTATTTTTAGTTTGTGAAGTTATTACCTCAAGGATCTCCTTATTGGGGTAATCATGTAAGAAATAAAAAAACATGCCGGAATGCACCAAAAACCTCGTCCTTTGGAGTCGAGTACTCGAGAGTTAATGAGCGAGAGAGCTTACACCGCCGCCACACACAGCAGTGATGCCCAACTTCAACCGCTTAACCCTTGGCATATTAACCCTTCTTTCACAAATAAAACAGCCCCTCCTTCCAAATTAAACACCCTCATCCTTTAATAAAATAACCTAACTTCCTTCTTGTTAGTCCCCTCGTAAATCAATCCAACCACGACCATAGAGGGCCTGAAGTGAAGAGAGAGCAACACTGAAATTCCGCCTCGCCTTCCTCTCTGAGACGTTTGCACCTTCAAAGATTTTCCTGCTCGAAAGTGGCGGGTCAAGTTCTTTGCCATGTTCATCGTAAAATATTTCACTTAAAAATGTTGCCGAATTTTGACACCTAATATCAACAAGTAGGAACATGTATCGGAGTATGAAAACGAACTACATGATTATTTGACTGAATTTAAACAAATGCATGATAATGAGGGAGACAAGAAAAATAACAGTAAAGTGAAATCCTGAATGACATGAGAGACACCGTTGGAAATATTTTAGTGATAATAACACTGAATGATTACACTCTTAATGATAGAGTGAGTGACGAGGGTGGCGTCACAGAAAGCACTCTGTGAGCTGTCATTGCTGGAAACAGGCTCAACTTTCCGCCATGTAGACCACTCCCTGGGACGATACTTGCTGTGTCATACACTTTGCAGATGATGCTCTCCCACTCACTGGCAGGATATTGAAACTCTATCTCTGACTCTTGAGAAAAGGAAGTCTAACTTCCAGCTCTCCAGAACTCGTAGGGTCAGGGAGTATGCCTTAGGTACTCTAGCACATAATAGTTTCGGAGATTTTTGTCAACACCACAGAAAGTGTGGACAGTAGAATTGGCTTCCGTGACCTTGCCTAATATATTTTTGCTACTCCAACGAAACATCACACATATGTGTTGAGGAAGGAGTTAATGCATTACCAGAGGATGTGTGGTTGAATCACTCGTCATTAGTTACTAAGGCTTCACTCATATGATTTCAAGCGTCGTTCGGGATAATCCCAACCGGCTTTAATCTCATATGATTTAAGGACACACCCCAATGGAGTTTGGTTTCACAAGGTGAAAGCCCGAAAAATTTTGCTGCAAATGCCCATTGCGAATTATATGCTTTTTTGTATCTTATTTTATATTTTTTACAAGCAAGTTCTCATATTGCTTCTATATTTCATTTCTTTATGTTTGTCACAAAAATAGTAAAAAAATTACGTATTTTTATAGAATGCCTAATAAATTGTGACTTCTTCTATATTTCATTTCTTTATGTTTGTCACAAAAATAGTATTGCCGTAGTAGTAGTAATATAATAGTAAAATTACGTATTTTTATAGAATGCCTAATAAATTGTGACTTTACCGAATACGTGATTAATTCAAGAACTTCACTAACAGGAGCACAGCAAGAAATTAGGAAAGTACCCCTGATTGAATAACCTTCTTCACCCGCTTTACTTACATTCACTTCTATCCGCTAAAAATACTAAGATGGACGTCATCCGCTCGTATCGTTCAATCCTTCTCGGAATCATGCAATAGAAAATAGGACATGTTCCAATTTTGTTCACATGAACATGCGCATGATTTTTCATGTGGGGAGCTTTCCTTTATACACGAGGCATGTACGTCATGCGCGAGGTCATTCCAATGACCATTTTCAAGGCCTTTCGCCGTGTCAAAGGTCCTTTACGCTCCTCACGAAAGCGCGACTCGCAGCAATTCGGCCCGCGCTCCTTTACTGACCCTTCTCCATCCGAAGACACCTGGTGGTCTTCCAAACGGTTTCTCAGCGACACCTATTGATTCTCAGCCGCCTAACAGACAGGTGAGATATGCCTACATACCGACCAAGTTTAAACTGCCTATGAAAAACACTGCTGTAATTGTTTTTCCTTTGTCTCATTCAATCTTAGGTTCCTTTCATCTACATCTACACGATACCCTGCAAGCCACCGCGAGGGTGTGTGGCAGGGGGTGAAGATCACCAAGCATGCACTACTAACATGCAAACAAGCTACTAAAGTGTCCCATGCAACTAGATTGTTAGTAATCTTGTTGTGCTAACAAGTTGTGCACGATTTTCTTTTTATTGGCTTCGGCCCTTAGCCAGCGTACGGGACCTCATCTCATCTATGTTTTTAAGTACGTACGCGCACTTACAGGCGCTTTAGACAGGGAGGACAGGGAATTCAAGGTGTGACTCGCATGCATTGCTTTTTTTGAATGCATGAGTATGATATGAAATTGGTGTCGGGTTTCAAAGCATGCATGGTATTCGTGGGTGTGTCCTGCAGGATTGGGATTTTTCCCCTAATTACTTTTAAAGTGGTAGTGTTTGTTTTGTATTGTTCATTTTTGGTTGTTGTGTCATTGTTCCTGGTGTGGATGTCCCACCTGCCACACACCCTCGAGGTTGCTTGCAGGGTATGTCATAGATATAGATAATCGGAATGGATGGGTGGAGAAAAACCTGGTGTCGGTAGTGGTCTGCTCTTATCAAAATGTGATAAGGGGCCAGGGCTTAACGTTCCATCCGACGGACGGAGTACTGAACTCGAATGCTCTCTACGAAGCACTCAAGTAGAGTCACAACGAAAATAATCCACCACTCCGGGGATTTGCACCCGGGCCCTCTGGGTGAGTGGCTCCAACCACTGCGCACCCCAGACTCTTCCTCTTTCTGGTCTTCTAAGAGGGCCATCGTCTTCCTTCTGTCCGTTTCTCTTCCCTCATGCGGCATAATTCCGAATCGGGGAAGCTTACAAGGGGGTGATTCTTTGCACTATAATTCTATGAAGTATTCATCTTAATGATTTTGTTGGCGGTGTGTACATAGGATACTTGTTTCTTATCTGATTTTTAAATATTTACAGCTGAATTTTAACTGCTGCTATTTTATAGTTGAGATTTAAGAGCAAAAGAGCTCTTTCTTATGTTTAAGACATTTTTATTCTCACATTCTAGCTACTTTTTTCTGATCGATCTTTGGGAAATGTATCTAATTAGAGTTTTAATCTGAAAGTGTGAGATTTGAAGGATATCCCTGTTCGTATTTTATCAGTCACTACTGTCTTCTTAGTGGGTGTAACCCGCGGCAAGAGACTTTTTTTCGCCGCTTTAAGCCACCGCCGATCCTACTTTCAGGTTTCAACCTCGCACACCTGCTTACGTAAACGAAACACTCGCGTCATGGCGATCATAATAATGTCAGACAATGTCAGTAAGAGTGAGCGACGCTCACCGGAACGTACTTTATGCCATTTACAAGTATATACTTGTATAGTATCAAGTATATGTGTATAGGTATATATTGTAAGTATGTTCAAGTGTATGTATACACTTTATGTCATTTTCAAGTACGTACTTTAAGATGACGCAGTGTCGAAACGCGATGTATACCTTGTACCAAATAAAACTATGGGCATTTACGAAAACATGTTTTTCTTTATTTTCAGATACTTTCCACGGCATCTCACCAGAAATTGTCCTTTTCACAGGGAAAGGCAAGGTTGGACAAAGGCAACTCCGGGCGCTGATTCTCACGCGAGGGACAAGTGCTGGCGCAAGAGAGTAGAACACCCTCGACCAAGGGGGTGTACTGCACGGGAATGATCACCAAGACCCTAGACACACCGGAGATCGATGCGGGGGAGGGCAATGGGGTGATGGGCGGCGGAGTGGGGGGAGAGCATCGTGTTCATGAAGGGGACCGAAACGACGATCCTTCGAGACTTTAAGAAGTTATGGAATGCGGGATCTGGACCGCGGGGAAAAGTTGTTCCGGAGACAACTCGCGGGTTGTAGGCGTGCGAACACTTCCGCATAACATATTTTACTTCCTATCCGATTGATTGCTCCCTCTATTGTACCTACTCACTTTATGAAGTAGTGCATTTGCTCAGTCGTTTTTCGAAAACCTCACGGCAAATTGGACGTGTACTGTCTCCACAATCTGTGGATGCATCATAACCAGGTACTTCAAAGAGGATAGTACTCAATATGGTGTCGTGAAGCCATTTTAACGGCCTACCGCATTTTCACGTGCCCCATGGCTTCACTTCTGGGTATCAGAAGATGGTACGGGGTCTGTCAAATCAATTAAAAATATTACTATCAAAGCAAAAGTCTCATACTGGCAATTATTAACAAAGACATAGTGGGGAAAAGTATATAGACTACATCTTCGCAGCTAAGGATGATGCATAATTGAAAAGTGCGGACTGAATTCGACGTGTCTTAAAAGAAATTACATCTTAATGACGTTTCGTTGTATTTTCAAAATTATGTCTTTGAACTCCAGCATACTTGGTTAAACATCCTCAGTCCACATGACTTCAAGTAAATGAATGTTCATTTTAATAATAAATATAGTTTTAGCTTTCACTTCCTAGATACACTAGATGCGCTACATACGCACGTCAGAACAAGGCTGAGTTGAAGCACTGCGCCTTAGTGAATGATTTATCTTTCTCGTAAAAACGAAAATGTAGTTAAATGACTCGTGGGAAGTTCAAATAGTATTTAAACAATGTAAAAGTTCATATTATCAGAAATAGTAATATGCTGACTTAAATACTGTTTCCTTGTAAATCTGAAGCTGCATGAAGTTTCTAAACTCAATAAGTTAAAGTAATATGATTGAGATGAATAGAATTAAGATGGTTATATACCACACAAATTTATTGACCGACCGGTTTCGACCTTCTCAGGTAAAATCATTTTCCTCATCAGGGATAAACAAGTAAAAGACGGGCAACGCTAGGCTGACGCCCACCGTGAGGGTGAGGTAATAATGGGTCTAGCTAATCGTAAACTGGGATTCATCAAAATATTACTGGTAAAATGTGCCGATCATTTACTGGAAATTAGCAGCGTTTCCTCTTTAGACCTCATTCGGAATACGCCACAAGTACATTGGTTCTTTACGAAACAGGCTTAAATACCGAACTGGAGCATGTGCAGTGAAGATAGGCAAAGTTTGTAAAGGTACAGTATAAAAACTATACTAGCGTAACCAGTTTATTGAATAAACTGAATTGGGAATTATTGTCAGACCGTAATTTGAAGTATAGACTTATTTTAACTAAATTTTATGGCAAAGTTTCGCTAATGACGTTAAAAACACTTAACGAACTTCGACTTACTATGGGAGACTGGATCATAAACATAAAATTTGGGGAATTGATTGCCAAACCGACAGATTTAAAATGTCCTTCATTTCTTGTACAATAATGGATATGAATAGTGGTAAATATATAGGTAGTCGATAGATAGGTTGCGTTTCGGAATAAGGACATAAGGCTAACAGCATGTTTGTAGATGCTTGTATTCCTCCTAACATATTTTTTAAATTGCTTTGGTACGTATATTAATAATTCTAATACCCTTTTTAAGTATGACAGATGAAAAATGTTTGGTGCATATCACTGGCACACATCCTTATGGTGGCATGCAGGGTAATATGTAGATGCATGGAGAGGACTGAAACTTGAACGGAGGATAGTATAGATTGAAAATTTTAATGCATGCATGGCAGTTTATTTTTTTATTGTCTTTATCAAAAGTTTATTACCCCTGGAATAAGTATATGAAGATTTTCTATTTTGTAATGAAGTTAGTAATATTTCCTTTACAGTTAAAAAGTGAAAAATTCCAACGGTGCGAAAACGCGAATGTTAAACTACAAACTATTGAATGCCGGTCATATCTATGCGTGATACATGTAGAGACTTTACATTCTACATCCCTTGGTGTGATGTCAAAGGTACGTAACCTCTATCGTTTCCCTGCCGCTAGGTGGTGCTGCAAACGCCGCTAAGCAGACGATCCACAGAATGCCATTTAAACTCCTCTCATTTTTTCGATCCTCTTTTAGACTCGCTCATTATTTTTGTATAGAGAGCTTTAGATCGAGTTCAGGGCTTCTTCTAGGTAAATGTGTGTACCCATAGGTATCATAGTGCCCCTCCAGTTAACCAGCAAAAAAACCTGTAACTTGCAGTGACATTAATTATTTTCAATTGGTGTTTTAACATTAATACCATGCTATTGCTTAGCATCAGCCCAACTTTTCCCTTCCGATCCCATCCTTGTACCTTTCCTCCCGATATGAAGCGCCTATTTGTGCGGAAACAGACATTAAACACCATTGAATAACACCAAAGTAGATGTAGTAGTACTATTATCATAGTTTAATAAATCATTCTACATGTAGTAAATAAGCTGTGGAAATTAATTTCTGCATTAACAGTTATTATACCTACGCATATTGCAGCGATATTCCGGTGTCTATTTATTTCTAGGTAGAATTCATCGGCTAGCTAGTTAAATTGCTAATTAAATTCGGTTAACTAGATTGAATTACCACACGTGGATTTGCATGCCTATTGAACAGCAATGAGGTGGTGGCGCGAGCTTATAGAATTGTATGTTAAGAGCCTCATGGGATTGCCGCTGGCCTTCCAGAGGCCGTCTGCCTGGTGTGGTTGGGACAAGAGGGCATCCTGCGCCACAATCACGGATGCAGAGACGGCGTCGCGCGGCGAAACGTGTTTCCGGGTGTTTATTAGATTGGGAGAAGAGGGAGCTCCCGTCCTTTTGCTGATGCATGCGAAGGAAATGGTCCCACGAAAAGTAACCAAGGAGGTTTTACTAGTTTCACCATAAATATATGATGCTCTGCCCTTCCCAATTTCATTTTCAACCCTCCCCAATCGCTGACTTCATTCCACCTAGGAGGATAGCGGCCCAACTGCCGTGGGACGGGCTGATCACGCACCAATGGCCAGGGTGTCCATGGAGACCCCGGATTGTTTTCCGCACCACTCTCACCCCTCCCCCTCCTCCTCTCGAGACGTCTTACCGGCGAGCGGAGGCACCCCCGGGGGGAGGGGGGCCCCAGACGCTGGAGGGGAGGGGGGGGGGGAGGGTTCTGATCGCATGGAGCTCAGGGTTTATGGAGTGTGGCGAGGGAGGGGGGCGGCCCGGGATTGGAAGTCATTTCGGGGTCGTGTTATTCAGGAGGGGCCATCGGCGCCATCTGTCTTTCGAATGGGGGCGCTGCAGACGCCGCCCGCCCCATCCTCCGTTGCATTTGCCATCGCCTTCGGCGGAAGCACCATCAGTGATCAGTGCAATGATTTGGAACCTTAGCTCCAACAGTAAGACTTATTAGCGCCGAACGGTAGCCGGAATGACCACCGCATGTTGTGGTTAGTGACACTTCCGATTCTGCCATCAGGCATTCGAGTTTTTCATGTGAGTTGAAAGGGCGGAACAGTATAGCCAAGATGCGTCCCTAGACATATGGATATTTAATCAGACGTTATGAAACCGGGCCGTAATGTACCGTCCCGAATGAAATCGAAAAGCGACGCTTTCAGTTGGTGATAGGAAGTCATAATTAAAATGAGTTAAAACATTGTGACTTCTTCAATTTATTAAAACAATCATTACTACTTTTCACTGACAATTTATCATCTGGTGTGTTAACCTCAGACATGTACCGCATGTTTACATAGGATTTAAGGGACCACGGGAAATTCTTTAAGGAGAGGGGGGAGTTGGGACATCGGAGTGACTTCGAAATGGAATCAGACCATTTCACGGAGAAGGGACAGAGGATGGACGCCTTGGGACAGCGGGACATTGGCCTTCAGGGAAAGCATAACCTCTTCAATAATATCATGTTCCCAACCCATCCCCTTTATTACATATTACCCTGACCCTCCACCCCCATACCGTCCTGATCGCTCCCTTCCCTATACTCCCTTCTCCTTTCCATAAAGTATTTCCCATCATCCCCTACACCTTGCATATACATGCTGTACAATGTCTGACTTTCACATACGTGATGATGACTTGACAGACAAAAGCGATAGTGAGTGTTTAACATGTAGAGGAATTGACAAAGTTTTAACTCATTTTAATTATATCGTCCCAAATGTTTGCTCATTCGAATAATATATTTGGTTATAAATTAGAATTAGTGCGTATTCTCGTTTACATTTCAAAATCATATTAATGAAATGATAATCTAATATTCGCCTGAAAGGTTCCAACGGGGTGCGTAGGGGTGCGTATTATAGTTTGTGGGGTCACCAGCCGTGATTACACAGAGAGAAAAAGGCAGAGGAGATAAAGTACATTTGATACGGAGCAGAGTGCTGTAGCCGTGAATACGAAATACGAATAAAGCCAAACCACAAATCATTCATTTCGATTTTACCTTAGTCACCTTCGTGGCTCGTGGGTAAAACGACACCCGTGGCTGTGTAAATGTCGCTCTCCTACAATCTCCCTTCATTTATTTTGTTAAACATGGCCTTAGACATTCGTTCGCTAGAGGCTGCCAATCAAGCATTCCTTTTGGTTTAGAGTTTGCCAATCAAACTTGTCTGCAGAATACAAAACGGCGTTATTATTTTGTAATTTTTAAGAGCGTCTTTCTATGCATTGTTTCATGCAGTTCCACAATTACTTTCAAATAAATTTTTATGCAACACATTCTGAGGGGAAGAGAGGAATTTAACCAAGTTCTGGTGATCGCATTCACTGCGATAAGCATTCGATATGGCGTAGGTCGTGAGAGCGAAAGAAGGTATTCAGGCAATGCGACGCTATTTCTCTCTCGCCAATCAAGGTATGCCATTGCCAACAATCGCCATCTCGACACTCAGCAGAAAATCTATCTCGTCGCTGTACCTTCCCGGCCCGTAAGCACCGTTTACACGTAGTATTTGACTGCTATCACAGCCGCGAGACGCGCGATATATCGCTATCGCTACTGCTAGGACGGGTCTGAACCAGCTGGCACTGGTGACCATTGATTTAGCACGTTCAGCAGAATTTTGACCCGAAAATGCTTGAACCTTGGATCCAGAAACGTGCATACGGCAAGGGTATTACTGCACTCCACGTTCCCAAATCTCGTTGTCATAACATTTTTTAAAGTCGAAACTACATTTAAGATTGGTGGAGAAAAATGTCTTTTCATCAAGATCTGGCAAGCAACCTGCAGTCCATTTACGAAGGGAATCACCATTGATGCTATGAGATAGTTCTCACCGCTGATCGTTTTAGTGACACCCTCAAAGGGCTTTAAGACAGAAACTAATTGTTTAGCAATTTTCCATTCTTCTGCGCTTAAAATTGGAAAATACCTATCGATCAACCCTATTGTGCTCCTTATTGTCATCTCCAGCTCATAAAACCTCTGTAGCATGTAGAACGTCGACTTCCATCTCGTCGGGACGTCTTGGATAAGTCTAATTGTAAGTGGTTGCTCTCCACGATTTTCTTGCGTTCTCATCAACAACGCATTCGACGTAATATGACGCCGAAAATGATTCACAATAACTTTAATCTTATCAACTAGAGAATTTATTTCTGAACTTTTCAGTCCTTCGTGGACAGCTAAGTTGATAGTATGCGCGAAGCGACCTAGGTGTTTCCAGGATAGCTCTTTCGTTATTGCCGCTTTGATGTTCGCGGCATTGCCGGAAACGGCCAAAATAACTTTGCCATCTACCTCCCAAAACGAAGTAATTCTCGAAATATCTTCTGCCAAATTTGTGCTAGTGTGCTGAACGCTCATTTCCGCACACTCCAACAGCACAGAAATCTGTTGGAAGTTCTTGTACAAAAAATTCACGGGCGCAGTTATATACCCCTTGCAGCTCGCTGATGACCAACAGTCTGTGGTTAAACACACACTTTTTGTTTCACTGAGTATTTTCCGCACGCAATAAGCGCACTCTTCATACATTGCAGGAATGAGTGTGCTGGACAAACGATGCCTGCTTGGAATTTCATAATTTTGAAATGCCACTACCATTAATTCCTTATATCCTTTGTCCTCAACCATACTAAATGGCTGTAGATCTTGCATAAATAGTCCCAACAACTTTTGGTCAATGAGTTTTTTTCTTTTGACAATTTCGTATTATCTGCAGAAATCAAGTAAACATGTATAAGACCCCCAGTTACGCAAGCAAGCCTTGCAGTAGGCGGCAGCATCACAGTGGGATCTTTTTACCTGATATGTTTCTTTAAATTGGCCGTCGACGTCCTATATAAGCTTTTGCTTGCATAAATTGCAAGATGCAATCTCTCCATTCACAACGGTAAAAAAGTTCCGAATTGCACTGGTTTTCCTACTTTTCTCCAATGTGAACGCTGGCAGTTGACAGAATCACAGGCAATCACAGGATAATCAGTTTTCATAGTGCGCTTATTCTCAATCGCATAGCGGTACGTGCTGCAGCTGTTAGCAGCAACACCTCGTAGATCGCAGATTTACTCCTAATCACAAATCACAGGTTTCGCCGAAACGGAATCACAGGTTTCGCCGAAACGGAATCACAGGTTATGACTGTTACTTTTACGTATCTGTGACTTATTCACAGTTTGCGATACATCGCTCATCACTAATCTTTACGCTTGAAGTCGATTCAGATGCGAGATATCGAACTTGGCCATTGTGAGAATATTTCCGATTCCTCCGGGAAGGGCTGTTCACGTCAATGGCTCGTGATACGGACGTTTTGAATGAGAAGCGAAAAATTGAATGGAGGAGTCCTATGGAACAGCGTTTGCGTTTCTGTCATGAGGGACGTAGATCCGTCAGCGGACGAGCGGGTCGACAATGGAAAGGGACAGATGAAGGCTTATTATATTCCAGAGGATTTCATTAGTCTCACCGCGATCGTTCGGACTGAATTGGGCAGGTGGCGGGTCGGTTTCCGACTCGCCCGACGAGGCCGGCATGAGAATGGACCACCAGGATTTGAAAAGAGCGGGAAGCCTTCATCGCTTGAAGGCACTACTGCTTTAAAACTAACGCCGGCTGTTGGTATTACCAGGAGAAACAGTGAGTAAGAAGACTGTACAGATTGAAGGGTGGAGCTATAGACTTCAGCGTCGAACGTTCGTAATTCACCACGAAATTCTCATGCTCCGTTTGAAAAAAGGAATTATGAAGATTAAAGAGCAAGATTACAGACCAAGAGACTGCGTTGCGGTGAGCAGGAGGTGCGAGATTTATCGGCAAATCTTCATCTATTCACATATGGGTGAAAGTACATTGCAGTGGAAGGTTTGATTGAAAATTTAATGTTTTTATGAGGAAATTGGTTATTCAGGGGAGGCGACCGACAGCTGAGGTCCTATGAGGAAATTTTAGGCTGAGATTGGTACAACTCTTGTAACAACCATGTGAAATATAAATATCGATGGTCGATCAGCCCACACATTGAGGGGTGAGTTGGCAAAAGGAGGAGAGGGCGAAGAAGGGTGACGACTCGCCTTCCTTCTTCCTTTCGCCCGGACGGAATCATTCTCGAGCGACTTTCAGCATTACTCGTGCGAGGTTTCGCTGATTACCTAAGGTACTTCTTCCTTCGCCCCTTCAAAAGCAGAAGCCACGTTCAGCGAAACACCCTTTCCGAGATGAGTGGGATGTAATCCGTGGAAGATGCTCTAGCACCTTACAGCCCGATTGATGACGACCTGGAGGTTGTGTTTGAAACCTTCGGGATTATCTCTAATAGGTAACCAATGAGTCACGTGATACAAACACGAATGGTTTCAAAATTCAATGTGCCTGAATCGCTCTTTTCAACATCAACACTTGAGTTTTTCTCATCTATTCCAACTAAAGAGCCCCCAGTTGAGATATAACACAAGTGTAAACAAAGAATGAGGTTGTAATCAGCAGTATTAACACATCAATTTTGCGAAGCATTCTTGTTTATACCACGTGACTCCTTGGTCACCTATTCGAGATAATCCCGACGGTTTCAAACGCAGCCCCCCTGGGGACCGAATACGGACTGCAATCGGCACCCACTTGAGGGAACGGCGGGGCGCATTCAAACGATGAAAAAAGGCTTCACTCTCTCGGCCTCCTCCCCATCGGACAGCTGAAGTAAAAGGAGAGGAGTTTATTAAAGATTAAGTATTTGAAAGTCCAGCCGCACAGGACCGGAAGGCAGTGAAGAGGAGAGCAGAAGAATAGGATACCATTCGAGGAACTTGGGGAGACGATGAGAGCGGTTTTAAATTGCTCATGATGTCATGGATTTCACATATATATATGTATGTGCGCACAGGGAGGGGGGGGGGCGTCAAAATGTAGAGCTGTTATGAGCCCAAGGATTAGGGTGGTTGGAGAGAGGGAGGGAGTGATTTGCCCCCCCTATCCCACTTGTGGAGAAGGGGATGATTCCCGGGCCGGACCTAATGGAGGGCGGAAGTTGATGCTCGGCGGGACAGCTGGGTGGGAGGCATCGTCATTATCGGTTAGCTGCGCTTGCTCCAGCCAGCGGGGCAAGCTCCCACGAAATCCAATTACGGGCCCGATAATAGCCGCGGTGTTTGAACCAGATCTGCCTCCATCGGCGAAAGCGAGGCGCTCCACGCGAGTGTGGGTCCACACATAAAGAAGGCCTTGGCCCTTCGGTTAAAAATTAACTTTGGCTCCCTCCGAGTGAGAGGCGGTGATTTTTAAGTGAGATAGGGATTCCGTATCCAGCATGGCTTGCCGCCTGGGCCACCTTATTAACTTAGGATATGGAAGACCTGGTTACTTGATACATTATCTTGTTTGGGTTGCTGTGGGAATTCAAGTCTATTTTCCAGTCCAGATTATTATACATTACCCTGTACAAGTTTATGAATGAGTGGTTACACGGTGAAATATTTCATGCAATGTTTTATTCATTTTCTCGCAACAAATCATTCGATTGCTTTTGTTTTTCCCTCACAAATTTCCAATTCCAAAAAAGAGTAACTCTCCTGACGATAAAGATTTCCGCCCTATTTCCTTTCTTCCGATCCTCTCCAAAGTTCTTGAAAAACTTGTGAGTGAACAATTGACCAATTTTTTAAACTGCAATAACATACTTGACCAGCTTCAATCCGGCTTTAGACATGAACACAGTACCACTTCTGCACTAGTCAAAATATCAGACGGTTTAAGAAGATCCATGGATAAGAAGGAAGTAACAGTACTTATTTTGCTAGATTTCAGTAAGGCTTTCGATTCACTAGACAGTGACATCCTTGCAGCGAAAATGCATCTTGTTGATTTTACATGGTTTTCCTAATGGAAACCTTATATTCATATTTTTCATATTGTTTAACTATATTGATTTTTTCCATTGTCATATCATCTTACTTATTTTTTCCTCATTGTAATTTTAATTATTTTTCTATTGTAATTTTATATGTTTTTTGAGTATTTAGAACAACGTTTATATGTATATATATATTCTATATTTCATGGATTGACGAGGGATTAGATGGAATAAGGGACTTATTAGTCTCAATCTCGCCCCAATAAAGACGCTTATTTATCTATCTACAAAGCGATATATTTAAATGTTTCAATAGTCATCGACCTCAAGGAAACAGATAATATTAATTTCAATTCGCGTATCCAGTTTCTGATGAAATTTAATGCAGGATATATAGCGGTAGGCGACGGAAAAGGCCTATTTCGATAGAGATTTGGCTGTTAATATTAACTTTGACCTCTACTTAGCTTGGACTTGTATTCGTTTGAACCTTGCACCTCTTGGACTACACCGACGGAATTAATTTAGAACTCGGGGTTATATAACAGATCCACAATCCAGGATGTTTGATATTAAAGTTTTGATTCGTGGTTTCCATATATTTCGACGAAGCAGCGACGAAGTAACTGAAGCAGTTATACGCATTATGATGGCGGCCGCAGATTAAACAAATAGACGAGGGAGGAGGAGGTGATCGACGTCATCGTGAAAGTGCATTACGTACGTAAAGGAAATACTCTCGAGGTTTTGGAGCCAAGATTTAGCACGGACAGTGAATTCTTGGTTAAAACTTTCGCGGGTCATTATGGATGTACATATTTGTTCTTCGATTGTACCCCGCTTACTATTACCAGGTGCGATACCTGATGTTTCGTGGCCGTTGCTGATCACTTTATCAAAGTGACAAGTGACCAGCAACCGCCACGAAACGTCAGGTATCACACCTGGTAATAGTACGCGGGGTACTATTACCAGGTGTGATAGAACAAATATATACAACGAAATACACACATATGTACACCGAAGAACAAATATACACAACGGACAGTGGAGTTTCTACGCTAATACTGTCATACATTATATTTGCTCATGCTTTTAGTGAAAAATATGTTTCAGACCTCAATGAAACATTTGCGGGCGTGTACCTACTCCGATTCCACACCTTGGCAAGCCGACTGGGTGCCCTCCAAATACCAAATCTGTGAAATCTGAACCTTTGATGAAGAACGACAACCAATGCACAGCGTTGAGGGATGGACAGACCTGCGTCTTACGCTAGGTTCGATCTGATAAACAAGATTATCGTGGCGATAGATTTAAAATATGATTTTCCCCGCGTACTATAAGAGAGCACAATACGTGCCATAGCAAAGGGCTAGGTAGGTAAAAAAATTGTTAAGAGTAGTCTGCAGTGCATGATGCATGTTAAAGCATTGCTAACACAAGCATGATAGGTAAATACCGATAAATATATTTAGGAATATGTTTTTATGACCAGTAATCAATTCATTCACGTGTAGTCTTTAATCTCTTAAACAAATTCCAAGGCCATATTTTCAGTGATGATGTCAACAATATTTTGCGAACCCCAACTTACGATGGTAGACTGGACCATGATCACAAAATTAGAGAAATTGATTGCCGAACTGACAGATTTAAAATGTCCTTTTTTCCTCGTACAACTAGGGATATGAATAACGGTAAATATATCCAGTGCGAGTGTAGCAACCGATAACATTGGTAGCTGCATGTTGGTATAAGGACTTGAAGCTAACCCAACTAACAGCATGTTTTTGCATGTTTGCTTTGCTATTTTTATCTTTTTTAAATAGTGTAGTTTAGAACAGTATATAAATACTAATCCTTTTTAATGCATGATATGTAGTGCATGTTTGGTGATAACTCACCCCTCGCCACACACCTTTATGGTGGCTTGCAAGGTATTATGTAGATGTAGTCACTGACCATATAATTGCACGTGACACTTATATCCAACATGAGCCCATGAAGTAGCAGCGTTATAGCTCTAATTTGCATGTAAGTAGTGCGTGCTTGGTGATCTTCACCCCATGCCACACACCCTCATGGTGACTCGCAGAGTATTACGCAGTCTATGGCTACATTGCGCATTCTGCAAATAACACCACACTTCACTCATATATATGTCTTTTGTGATAGTACTTATGCAAGTCAATGCAGCCATCGAAGAAGGACGAGGAGTATTATTCGATGACAATGTGAACTCGTACGTAAGATTAATGAAGAAGGAGTCCCGAGACGTGACACGCATCCCGGCCTCAACTTTATCTTAAGCTAAAGCATAACAAAGCTTTTACAATTTTTATTATTATTTTTTTGTTATTCTTGTCAATATCTTTTGTAATCTGTTAGCTATGTATGAAATATATCAATTTTCCGTACGTACGTTCACTTTGTAAAATTTTGTATGCGCTCTATGGGCGATACTCGTATCAGAATAAATTAATATTATATTCTATTCTCAACCCCGCCGGACGCTCCTCCACCACATTATGCCTGATATGATGCTATCTCGGTCGGAAGTAAATGATCTGGGATGCAGATCTGTAGGTTTGAAGAGGGCGTGCCATCACGCACACATAATTTTATCTCAATCGATTGATCAAAATCAACGTGAATCGATGCGAGGTCGAACGTGAAAACAAGGAATCTAGAAGGCTTAAAAGTAAACATTCAGCCCTCAACATCTTCTCCTTTACCTGTCACCAGGTGTCCCTGAAACACAGCCTCGAATTGTAAGAATCACTGAACCAAGTTGCTTAGGAAAAAGTAATTCTCGAACAATTCTCTACACTCCTTGGTCTGAACAAAATTTGAACAAGTTCTATTTTCTGGAGATGCATTCATACAACAAGTTAGTGGGGATACGAAATAAGTTTTCGTGTTCTTTCTACATACATTCATGCAAGAAAATACACAAGAAAACAAGAATACGTTTCCATTGTCGTCGTTTTTTGGGTAAACCCGCATCACAGTGTAAAAATGACCGACCGTTTCGTCTCCGCTGCTGGAGACTTCCTCAGGGTAATGTTGAAAAATAAGTATATTAAAAAAAACATTTATCTTGTATCCAGGCCTTAACGTGAGTAATGAAGTGTAAGTCCAGCATTGAAGTTTGCAACCGATGTCTTTCAAACGCCCACACTAAAAATAGCCAATAGATAGACACGACTTTGCGATATCACCTTGAAGTTCCAGATTTGCTACTGATCATACGTCCTCGTTTTACCAGCGTAGATTAAACAACTTTAAGTATTCTTTAAAAGAATTGCTGTAGCGTTTTTATCAAATGTTCAGCAATTAATCCAGCTTAATCACAGACTCTATACCTAAACTTATTATTCTATATCTCTTGAGGCATAAAAGATTCTGTAAGTAAAATTTTACACACATGTAGATTGAAATATCTGGTGACTTTTGAGTTAGTGTTCAATAAGTAAATGCTGAAAATAGCTCTTTACACTCTCTTTTAAATTTCTGATTGAACTAAACTTTCCTGATTACTTCGATATGATACTTATACTACTCCAAGCATTGCCTTTACAATATGTTCAAGCATAAACTGTCACACTCACACGTGCACTTTCAACACATACCTTGTCCACCCTGTTACCTTAAGAATGGAGAGATTTTAGGGAAAGGGACAATGCGTGTGGTGTGTGTGGTCCGTGCGCTCGCCGGCCATCATACCTCTCGACTCGCCATCATGAAGCGAAGGAACACGATAAGAGTCTGCAAAAGGATTGATATTTGCAAGGTATAAGATTTTGAGCAGCGATTTTTAAGGAATCGCGTGGATCTGTCGTGTATATTACTTGGTAATCGTCTTTTAAATTGGGCAAAGTTTTGGGCTGGCAGTATATTTCCATTACAAATTATCGTAAAATCCCTCACGCGCACTATCCCTCGGGATTTAATGAATACGAATTTAGGAGTATTGCGGCACTTACTGAGCCTAGCAGAGAGCACGAGAGACAGGAGTTTTGTTGGAAATTCAGTATCTTTTGCGTACTGAGGAAGAAGCTTTTCTCCTTGGACTTATATTTTTTGTAGTCATTAATATCCCCTTTCAGTGCTGCGTTGATTGTTGCTATTTTTTGCCACTCTTGTGCAATTTTTTTCTGTGCAGCGGGAAAGGATTCGAGTCTATTCATCCCCGTTGAATTCTCAGACGAGCGTCCGGGCGAACTGAAACGGCAACGGTGAGCCCTCCACAACCCACTCGCACGGAGATGATCAAGTCGGCGGGAGACCAAATGAGATTTCCCGAGGCGTTTGCAGATTGAGCGCGCTGATGACAGCTCCTCCGCCCCTCAAAGTAGTCTCGCGGTTGCACAGACCCCCAACCGACAGAACCCCGAAAATAGACTCCCGAAGCCGCCATTAAGCATGCATGGGTCGAGTCCGCATGCCCTGAGGCCCTCCTCAAGGGTACTACCGCCTCCCCAACCCGTGGAACCCCAGGCTCCCGGTGTAAACGCCAACCTGGTGTTCCCAATAGAGGGCCCTGGGGGTTAAAGGTTCCGCGGTGGTAAGTGACTACATGACAAAAGGCCGCGTATGCTGCGCGTTTGTAAAACTCGGAGACTTCATGGGACTGTTGGGTGCGTATTAGAATGTTGTATGCCCGACAAACAGCGCCTACTTCTATCTGTTGGAAATGTAATCTCCAATAGAATCAATTCATAATATGTACAATGCACTTGGTGGAAGGAGATTTAGAAGGTACAGTTAAACTCATTTATAAAGAGCACAGTTAAAATGAGATCTCGGCTACTGCGAGGAAAGAAAGAAGGGTTGTTTGGAAATAATGCATTTTGTGAGCAATATATAACGGTTAAAACGAGACTGTATTAGAGAGCCTTACGGTTATAACGAGAAAATCTTTAGTCCAAATGAACGAGCAGTGACTGTATTGTCGTACCAAGGACTTTTTCTTGTAAATTTAGCATGTATGTGGATAGTTTACTGAATAAATTGTTCATTTTGTAATTTCAATCATCTTATATTAATCTTTGCTGTTTTATCACCTCTGCATAAGAACAGTATGTGTGTGAGCGCGCGTATGAGCATGAGAGAGGGAAAGACAGTGAGTGACAGTGCATGTTGCTACTCGTAACGGAATATAACGAGTAACGGATATTACGAGTAAAAACATTTGGTCCCTTGGATCTCGTTATATCCGAGTTTGACTGTATGTACGACTGCGCTCTTGTTTCAGCGGTTGGTGCTTCTCACAGCGAATCCAAAACTAGATATTTCAATCTTTTATTGGCTTCCAACTTATGTTCTTATATAAGAGCAATTATCTTATCACAGTAGCAGCCCCAGATTCGTTTAAACTAGATTTAATTGAATATATATAATCATACTTCCAAAATGTTAAAATTGGATTTTGCAGAAAATTGATGAAGAGAAAAATGAAGGAATAACATCATCATCGCCAACTAACTTTCCGCTCGGTAATTTCATTGGCTAACCTATTCATGAGATTCTATACCCATGCTATAAAAATAAACGGGTTGTGTTATTACAGGGGTAAAATTGAGACTGAATGGTAAAGAAAACAAGCTATTGGATGTGAATAACCCGAAAAGCCACGTTTAACCGAGAGCAGGTGAGACTAGTCGAACTTAGATGCAGGGGGAACCCTACCCTGTTTCTCGGGCGTCCATCTCCCCTCTTCCCCCTTCCCTCATCTTCCCCCCTCCCTCCCTCAACGTCGCCCCCCCCCCCTTCCAAACATCCATTCACTACCCCTTCCCCACTTCTCTGCTGCCTAACATCTCGATTTCACTCCGAGACCTCGAAATCCTCCAGCATTCTCTTAATGAAGCTCCTTCCTTTTATTATTCATCTGAAACAATCTCAGGGAAAACAAGCTGGCTCTCGGAAATTGCCCGAAGCTGGTGAGAAGAGAGGAGGGTTAAGCTTTTGTATCGTATTCATCCTTAGCTAAGGAAACAATGGAGAAACATGTTTGAAAGTCGATCTTAAAAGTTTCCAAACATTTTAGCCAATTTCAATGGCAAGGGGAGGGGTAATTACTTGATTCTGAAAGCTAATATTCGTGTATTAAATGACGAAGCTTCCTGTAGAATAAAAATCTCGGATTAGAGACGTAACAAAATGAATATATGCAGAAAAAAGTGGTGATAAAAACCATGGGTGGTGATTCAAATTGAGGAAAAATGGGTGGAAGAATTTTAGAGCATTAAAATGTGATTTTCATTACAATTTTCCAATTAAAATCAACGAATTACCTTCTTATTACCCTGCATATCGACGTTAGTGCTAATGCAATTTATCGAGGAGAGGTCAAAATCAAAACACACCACTCCTTGCCAACGTTTCGAATGTACTTTATTCCATCTTCAGAGCTACAATAGAAATAACTAGAGAATATTGGCCCATCGCATTTGAATATAAAATACACAAACATCTAGCTTACATATTTACCTCGTGGTAAAAAACTTTGAATTCATTCAGGACATTCTTTCGCATGTAAAAATAGGATACATTTGCGTCCTATAACAGTGTAATAACGAATGAGCACCAAAATAATGAATCTATAATTGTGCATCCAAATTATTTCCAGCGGAGGAAATTTCATCTGGAACAATTGAGAAAGAAATTCCTATGTTATTGAAAGAATGTGCGTTCGGCCGTGTAGCCGAATCTCCTTGTTTGCAACATAAAACAGTGCCATAATTATGCATAAGGGCCCGAATGGAAGTACTTTTCTTATGTTTATACCGTGGATTAGACAAATCAACACTTTCCGACAACAAGTGCATTGTACCCTACTCTTTTACGTATTTCACGTGCGAAAAGACTCGGTAAACAAGTGCACTCAAGCGCTTCAACCTAATCAAATTAGCAATAGAGCTGTTTCCGAACCGATGTCAACCACGGCTGAAGAAAGTATCCATATGAAATGCATTCATTGGCTATATAGCATCTTTTATTGCTTCGCAAATCATTTTCCACAGCACCATAGCATTTATTTTCCAGATGATTTCCTGCGTTTTATATGGTGCGCATGCATATCCGTTGTAGAATTTGATAATCCTCAATATTCGTACAGTAGGGGGCCCAAAACATTCAGATTCACGTCGCCGAAGTAAAGCGAGAACGGTCGCCGCGAAAATGAATGAAATGCTCGTCTCGGAGTGGCTGGCATCCGGTGAGCGCTTAATCAGCGAGAGTCGGCGACGAGCAGCGCTTCGCCGGCTTCGGAACCCCGCACACGCACACACGGTGTAAAGGGACACCCAGTAGGAACAAGACTTTTGACACCGTTCGACCCTCGGTGGTGGCGACGACACTGGGGGGGAGGGGGCCGCGCAGGGCTGCCAATGCCGGCCTCGACACCCAGTCGGGCGACCAGGCCGGGGTTTGAGGCTCGCCAGTCTTTGTCTTAAGGAGGTTGGCTCGCGACTGCTTGAGTCAAGTTGTCTAAGGAATCTTATTAATTTAAGTACGAGTATATGCCTGCTAAGTGATCCTTACTTCACAAAGAAAATTACCTAAGCTATTGAAAGTCATAAGTATCACAAGAAATACAATGGAAAGTCGAAGCATTAATTTTTTTATGATAATTTTAATCAGCTCGACGATGTAGTCAATTCAGCATTTACTTTAAAGAAATAAATTCATGTACTCAATGAATTTACTAATGTATAACACCAGAATATTACTATCAAAGGTTATGTTATAATATTTTTCTGAAATATTCTTTAATATCTCATTAGTAATGATATTATTCATACGCCATGCATTTTGGCTAGAGCGACCGCAGCGCCACTTGAAGTCAACTAACGCATTTCGTCTGCTATAAGCGCATAAATTGGTGAATTTAGCGAAAAATACGGTGGGTTGATGCCTTTTTTTTCGTGTCATTTTAATCCTTGTGAAATTACACATTAAATATCAGTTTTTTGCAAAAATTGCAAGTCACTATGGTATTTTTAAATGTTATATTCCCATGTGATGGCCATTCTCGCCGTTAATCGTACGTAATTTTAAATGCAATTTGTGCAAAAAGGAGTATGGGTTGATATAATTATCTTTACTTTATTAGATAGAGTATCTTTAGTTCTATAAGTGCTGAAAATATAAAAAAAATGACATGACTTTCATTTTTCGGATCAACCTCCTTAAAATCCGTATTTTAAGATTACGGATTAGGCGAAGTGAGCCTCGGGGTGCGACGAGTTTATTCATTTTTATTTATTTATTTATAGAGTTTAACGTTTGCCCAACAAAATGATTGAAGGGCAAAAAAACCAAAAATATACAAAACACATTGGAATCAATTGAATTTTACAGAAATCTCGAAACATATCAAGAAACTATATCATTTATCAATTTACAAAAGAGACTTCTTTGTTGACATAAATCTATTTATTCACAGTACATGTTAAAAGATCGTCACATTCTATTCAGTGGTGAATGTTCAGAGTTGAATGGCGAATAGAAATGTAGCAAAGAGACGGCATATTTAGGATGCGACGCTATTGAGTGAGTCGTATCCCAAGCGGTCCCTCGGATATCAATTGAACGCGCGAAAGAATATTTGAAGAGTATTGGGTTAATGTGACAATCATGTAGAAGAGATCAGCTAATTTTCCCTTGTTAAAACTCATTTGGAGTATGCTGCCAGTGAGTACGGGATCCCTTCGAAATGGTCCTAAATAATGAACTAGAGCGTGTGTAGCGAAGATCGGCAAGATTTGTAAAGGGACGACACGATAGCCATATTAGCGTAACCAGCCTGTCAAATAAATGAAAACTGGGAATCATTGTCAGATCGCAGGTTGAATTTAGATCTAATCTCTTAAATAAATTCCAAAGTAATATTTTCAGTGATGACGTTAAAATATTTTACGAACCCTAACTTACTATGGTAGACTGGATAATAATCACGATATTAGAGAATATGTTTGCCGAACTGAGAGATTCAAAATGTTCTTTTTTCCTCGTACAATTAGGAATATGAATAGCGATAAATATATCCAATACGAGTGTACTAATGGATAGCATAGGTAGTTGCATGCTTGTATAAAGAATTGAAACTAACCCAAATAACAGCATGTTTTTGCATTCTTGCTTTGCTATTTTTATCTTTTTTTAATTAGTGAAGTTTAGACTAGTATATTAATACTAATCCTTTTTTATGCATGATATGTAGTACTTGATTGGTGAGAATTCACCTCCTGCCACACACTTTTATGGTGGCTTGCAGGGTTTTATGTAGATGTAGATGAACATAGGGTAGATGAAATAAAGCTGCATCAAAGCAGTCGTTAAGGAGAATAAATGAACGAAGTTGCCAAAATACAGGGATCGAAAATAGATGAAAAAATATGCATACCTAATAGGATGTGATTCATGGTTTGGCATTAAACCTGTATGGAGATAACGCCGCAGTAATACTTTCATACCAGCAAAAGTAAGATATAGTGTGACAATTTTGAATGGTAGACAGCCGCAAAAGGCGATAAGGCATCTTCATTCAGTACAGCAATGGTCTATAGTTCTATTTTTTTGCCGGAGCGTTGCACGGAGCCGCAATAACTTGAGTAAATGATTGAATGTAACTACAAATATCATCATCGGTCAACAATCCTAGGATTGATTTGACGCAGCCCTCCACTCGATTATCCTATCGGCCAACCTCTTCATTCTAACGTAATTTTTCTTTTTTACATCCTTCACAACCTGTTCTACAAATCTTATAGGAGGCCTGCCTGTTCCAATCTTCCCGTTAACTTTTCCCTCGACGATTGTCATCATTAGGCCATTGCGTCTTATGATATGGCCGATTAAATTGCCCCGTCTTCTTTTTAGTGTTTTCAGCATACATTTCTTTTCTCCCACTCTTCTTAAGAGTTCTTAGTTTGTTAACTACAAATATATGGGCCCGAAATGTATGAATAATTACTTAAAATGTTGAACGGAGCTAAATATTTCAAATGTAAAATCCAAATGGATATAATATGAATGAATATTTAATTTTTGTGGATGAATTGATAGATCACAAAGCCATAAGAGTAACGTGTTTTAAACGGCAGATAATGGAAGAGTAGGGGAAGACGAAACCATTTAATTATTACGACTGTACTATTTCAACAGGAACTATTTTTATAATCTTTCTTTTTCGCTTAATTTTATACAATGAACGATTTGGGACGAAGGAAGGATTATTAAAAGGGCTGCAGTGGTCAAAGAATCGGCTTTGAGATCAAAGTCGCTTTAAGTTTGCTAGAGATTTCGTAGGCAGCTAACTGTAAAGCAAAGGATAAAGTCCCTTTGTGGCGTCGTAGAATACTGAGTTATGGACAGCTAAAATAAATGGAAGAATTTATTTGGAAGCGCACTGCGTTCCTCGCCAAAAGAAAAGGGGAGGTGCAAGGTACTGTATTTTGTAGGAGGAAACAAGGAAAATAAATTTAAATAGTTCATAGCTATTGTCAATGTAAAGCTGGATGGGTGATTTTATCTATCTTTTCATCTATGTATTCTTTGAAGTCTCTGTAAAAAATTGATATTGACTGCGGACCGTGTGGAAAGTAGAAGCATATTGGAGTATTAAGTATACTTGGAAATATTAATGGTAGTCAGTAGTTTAGGAAATCTTCGGAATTCTGGGCCACCAAACCTTGCAAGGACATATGTTACCGCTGTAAATAATGGCAACCGTGCTCATTGACGAGCAACTTTAAATTTTAAGAAACGAAGACGCCGCCAGGTCGAACCACTAACTTTTTAAGAAACACTTCCCAGGCATTACGGTTCGGATGTCAGTGGCTGATAAGTGTCGAGAGCACACTTGCACGCTGGGAGAAATTTTTTACTTCCTTCCTTTGGAACGAGTTTTAATCGCCTAACGCTAAAATGTTCCTTGTATACTCTTGTGGAAGAGTATTCCCGGACTTCCGCTATAGCTTTTGCGGTATGGCAGAATACCGGTTATTTTCAACCAAGGAAGTGTGCATCGGATATGACTGTTCACATAGATGTTAACAACTAATTAGTGGTCCTTCAATTAAATTTTTCAACTAAATCATTCCGCAAGGGATGCTCCAGGATTATGTTATGTGTATATTCATGGTGAGCATGATTATGTCACAAAGAAATCTTAGCAATTCCAATGAACTAATCATTGACGAAATCTTCAATTCCGCTAATCCATGGCAGAGTCAGGAATTAATTTTCAAAAATGTAAGTCTTCTACACTAGCGAATTGCCTGTTTTATATTATTGCTATTTTTTCTAATTAAAATGAATATTTAAATTATTCCTTAGTACTTCAATAAAATGCTCCTAAGTAGCTTTTTACGTGTATTCAGAGGTAGTACTATGTATTTAACGCTATTTAATTCTGCGTCTACGGTTAAGATTGACGATCAAAGTTAATGCGATATGTTGTGACAAGTCACCTGGAATTTGGCTCTTTGGGGTTAAGCTAGATTTTGGTGGGTTTACTGGAGTGGAGACTTAAATATTAACGCCTTTCGACGCCTTCCGAGATAGTGGCAACACTGTACGCCGCCGCTCCCCCCTCCCTCCGGCCCCCTTAATTCCCCAGAAACCAATCCGGACAACCAACTCCCCCCCCTTCATTTTAATCTCATTACGGGCGTCGCGAGGGGGATGGGGGCGGGATAGGTGTGCTGGAGTGTCCCCCGCCACGCCCACCGAGGGGTGGGCCCCCGCCCGACCCCTTATGTGCCCCGAGCAGGGGTTGACGATCGCCTTCCCCCACACCCCACCTCTCGGCGCCACCGTCGTCTGCCGGAGTCGTGGTCCACAGGGTTTGAAATCCTACGGTTTGGGATCCGGTTCTGATTCGGGGAGAGCTTTCTCTGAGTAACTGTGATTTGCATGCAATGTGGATTTATAGTATAAGGATGTAAAAGAGAGGAGCTATGTCAATATGAAGAGGTTGGTCGATAGAAGAATCGAGTGGAGGGCTGCGTAAAACCAATCCTCGGATTGTTGACCGATGATGATGGTGATGGATATATAGGCACAAAGTTGTTTTCAAAGAGACGCTAGCCAAGGGAGGGTTTGCACTAGAGGGTCCCGCGTTCGAATCTGAGTGTAGGTATCCTGTAGAGATACTTTTTCCTTCATTTAATTCGCAGTGCGGTTCACTGACATCTCGTTGGACTCTTCAGACACTGAGTAGTGCCTCTTGAACGATTAGTGAGTTTAGGTACAACCTACGATATTTAGAACGACAATTTCATTGATCACTTCCCAGGGAAGGGGCCATTGTAATTGAGAGCGCGTTTTCTACAGTCAACAGCACTTTCAGATTATATACAGGAAAGGTTTCCGTACGATATGCACGCCCTCAGAGGTCACACTCTGACCAACTCTACTTGAGGCTGAGAAACCATTGGTAGCGCGGCCTACAGCGCATATTTCAGCCAAGTCGAGTTTTGGCTTCATATCAAATTCGAAGTTGTTGTATTTCTCCGTAGTTTGATGGAGCAGTGGCCATTACAGCGCATCATACGCCGAGAAAGGTCACATGTACAGCCGAAGCATCTGTCAATACTGTGATTCGAACCTAGCCCCATTGGGGTGGGAATACAGGCCATCACAACTATTCCTCTCATGCTCGCAGTCACGCGTTTCAGCTAAAGCTGAGCAGTCACAACGGTGTAGAACCTAACTGCGCTATTCTCGTCTGCTTGGTGATTTGACAGCTGAACATAACATATTCTATAAAATACGCACGCATTCGTAATTGCCATTAGCACTACGGTTCAAACAAATTCATTCCTCGGATGGAAAAGCACAAGTAACTTAAAGCAGTATCTTAATTCTACAAAATTTAGGAACACAAGACCAGTTTCGCTACCTTACCAAATTCATACCACCACCAGGTAAAAATTCATTATAAATACGAAATTGTGCATTTTTTAAAGAATTTTTCACCCCTTGGTTTTAATGTTCAATAAGTAATTACATTCATTAAAGGATATTAACTTGAATTTTCACGACAGTAAAATCTGCACGGTAGATAGAATTTGTCCAAGTAGCTTGTTAACGGGACTCTAGCTGTTGAGGTGTTTTAAGACACTTGCGGGGGCACTAGTGGACCGCCAATAATGAGTTCAAACGCGATTTTGTTATGACGAGAGAATTGCAGTTCATGGAGTTTACTACAGACCTAATCCTAAATGATGTCGAGAAAAATAACTGCAATTCACCTTAATACACCAGAGGACATTCAACCCATGTTCAGCCCCTACTGATCTTCTGGCATCTATTCACGAGGTACTGAACATATATTCCCTCCTGCTAATAGTTTTCATTATCCTAACCGGAAAAATATTCTGCTCTCAAGATTAGACTAATATTACTACATAAGAGTATAACTAATTTCTCTTCACTTTTCCAATAATTTTCACTAGTTTTCAGAGGATTAAAATACACCCTTCAGGTTACTGTAGACGCTGTAGACTTAAGAACGCCCAAAGTAAAAAATCTTTACTTTTTATTTGAACTAAAAAAGGCTTCAACAAGCACCTACTGGACTTTAAAAAAATATCAAAATTATCAATGGCCGATATCTTTGATTTTCCATGGTATGTTTATTTTTCACTAATGATTTCGACTTCTGAAGTCAAAGTGATTGTTCATTAATGACGAATATTTTCCACAAAGTGACTATCATTACTATCGAGCAAACATAACAAATCATTCTACGTCATAATGAATAGTAACAGACGAATCAACCAACTCCTCAGGTGTCTATCACTGAAAGTTGGCATATGGAATATAGTACAGAAATTAAACATTCTTTTATGGTGGAGGCTAAGAATAGAAAGATTTGCTGAAAGATTTAGCCAGCTCTCCCAATTATTTTCCAGATAGGTTTTAGGCCAGGAACCCAATTCGCGCCTCATTTGTTCAATAGGCCTCTCGGAAGTCTCTTAACGGACGGACAAACATTAGTTAATCACCGTGCGTAGATTGTCTTATGCATGTTGCTGGTTTGTCGCACGCATCGGTGGTCCGCCTCGGGCCTTTTTCGCGCCGTCCCGGGCAAGGCCTCTCGCGGAATGCGCCCCTGGGAACGCGGGCGTTTCTTAAAAGCGTTTCCAAAGGGCGTCGTGGAATGCGAAGGGTCCCGCCGTGATGAAGGCCCTAATAACTCTATTTCGACCCAAATTGCCGCGTGGTCTGCCCCTTTTTACACCGCGGCCGTGCAATCAGCGCGGTTTAACGTCTGGAAGGAAAGATCTCGGGCAATTATCATCATTAACGAGCTTCTCTCTCTCTCTCAACTTAAAGGAGCGTTTTTTTGGAGCTCAGAAACTCGGGCGAACACACAGAAATCCTTCCCGACTCCTTTTACATTTTGTCCCGTCCATTAAATTAAACGGCAGCCGGATACAGGGAGGGTCCTCCACCCTCGGGCGGGCCTTCAGTGATGAGGGCGGCGCGGGGCGACAGTGGAAGGCCCCATGGCTAGCGCCAGCAGCAATGCTAATGCCGCCCCTCCACACCGGCGAATCGCTCGCATTATTATTCCTGGGGAGGGGGCACAGAGGGGCTGGTAGGGGGCGCAAGGCCCGAGGCGCTCTCGGAAAAATACCCACAATCATTTCCCTCCGTTCTGGAGGTGGGCGGCATTCCTTTATGCGCCCTAAGAGCATTAAACACTAGTGGTTTAGCACGAACCCCAAGGGAATTAGTTTTTCCTTTTTGGAATATGAGCCATTTTACAGTTCTTATTTCGATTGGCCAGAGAAACACGTGTAAAACACGAGTGTTAGAAAAATAGCACTTTATATTATGATGTCTAGTGTTTCCCTGAAGATGAACTGATGGGAGCAATTAAATTGGCTCCTGGTAGGTTCACCCATGGAAGGGTGTGGGAGCAGGGCGAAAGCCGTCCTCGAAGTATCTGTTCTTCATTGAGGCGGCCGCTGCGAGAAGGCATCTGACACCAGACATACAACTAAATTCTAAATAGATAGATAGAAACTACATAATAGAGTCACATGCAGCTAGATGGTTAGTATCTACATAGTAAGAAAGAGATTAGTTTTAATACATGCGTCATGCACTACAGATTACTCTAAAATAGCTTCGAATTCCTTAGCTATGCTCTCTAGTGTGTTCACTTATTGTACGGGGGAAAAATGCCATTTTGAATCTATCAGTGCGACAATCTATCTCTCTGATCTTATTTATCTGGTCGAATCTAGCATAATACGATGGTGTTTTTAATATATCTCTAACATCTTCAGTGAAGGTATCCGTTTTAAAATCTGTAACATATTTAATCTGAATTTTAACCTACAGCAAACCATTGTATGCCACGAAATGTTGCAAACCATTTTATTCAAACAGCCCTTAAAATAATCATTAATAAACTGTTTACTATAACGTCACTACAAAAAGATCGACCAATTTTCCTTCGCATTGCAGCAGTAAAAATATCATGGCCCTACTTCCAGAGCCACCTCTAGGTCTCGGTAGCCTGGTGGGTAATGTATAGGTCGAAAGCCATGGACTGGAATTCCGTCCAAGTCATGGATGTTGAGTTTGCCTCAGTACTTGGTTGGACGGAGCGATGTAACCTAGCTCTTTGATCACCCTAAAACCAAATGAAATAATGAGAACTTCTTATTTGGCTTGATTGAAAATTTCCGAAGACTAGAAAATCCAAATGCCAAATTAATTATGGAAAACGATACCTCCTTTTGTTAGGATTGTTTTTTGGGGCTATTATGTGAATGAACTTGGGGAAGGTGTTATGTTGTTTGCAACGTTTCAAGCAGCGAATGTCTGCCAGAAGGGTTTGTGTCTTAAGTTTGAGTGTCTGTATTTTATTAAGCTCTTTAGGCTGGATGGCCATGATTAGATGAAATAATGAGAGATTCTAATTTGGCTTGATTCAAAATGTCCGAAGACTAGAAAATCCAAAAGCCAAATTAATTATGGAAAACGACACCGTTTTCCATAATTAATTTGGCATTTGGATTTTCTAGCCTTCGGAAATTTTCACCCTAAAACCAAGTCTAATGCTACCAAACATGCACTTTCTTCCAGGATACCAATAGCCTCGACTGCAGCACATTGACATTTCCAAAACTGGGTAGGAGCGTGCGAGAATAGAGGAGTGCTAAGAACCAGTTGTTTGTGCCATGGCAAGGAAGGGTGGCCGCCGAGCGAGAAGGGGGTGTGGCTGTCTCCTCGCGGGAGGAGAGGGGCGGCCCCCGACGGGGGCGAGAGAACACCACGAGATGGGACGAAGGACAGGTTTGATCCGCAAATGCTTGCGTCAGCCGAGAGCGACCTCCGCCTCTCCCTTAGCGCCCCTGGGCGCCACCATCGGCCCACAGCAGAAACACAGGGGCTCCTGATAGTCGAGGACCGCTGATTGAAAGCACGAGAGGCGGTCATTAAATCGAGGATAAATGTCTTAATACGCTTCACAACAAAAAGAATACACACGAGCTGAAAAATTTAACATTTTTCGATTGCAGAAAAATACCCTATTGAGATGTACTTGATTTTTTTGCGAAAGAATATGTCCGAAAAGCCAATTAAATGGAAGGATGTGGAATTCCGATTTCGGTCAAACAGGTGACCATCTACAGAGAGGAGAATTTGAAGGATAGGTATGAGCTGGCGAATATACGATTGAATAAAAATTTGTATTGACACTAACGAGCTGGTCAAAGAATTAGGTCAAATAGCAGTGCATTTTAACAGAGAAATTCTTGAAAATTTTAATGAGCATCATCTGAATTAAAAATTGATACATAGTACCTAGCATCCAAGAGATACACTATGCGTGAGGGAGTATAATCAAGATCGCTCAGTTTTTTCTTCACGCGAACTCGCTACGACGGAATCCCTCTTGTGATATTTTAAAAATATGTTGCGCATTAGTCAAATAACAACACACTAGCTGGTCACGCAGTTTTAATCACGCTCATCGTAAGCTTACATAGTCGAGTGTTAGTTTCTGATCACACGCGATACCCAAATTCTTCGATTCTACTGTCATCAGTAAAAAATTCCATGCCGTTAAAGTGGACGGTCACTGGTTTAAGTTGTCTTCGTCCCCTGCCGATACAAATTAGGAAGTCCGTTGGAGAAAAGTGGTGATAGCAATGCGTCATTGGTAATGGTGGAGGTCGACACCTCATCCTTCAATCTTCGTCCTATTCATCCGAGCATTTTCTTTGCGGAGATTTTTATTTCGGAGTTTAAATTATCCTCCGTGCATAGATGGAGCTAATCGAAGGGAAAAGTAGTAATTACAAGAAAAATTGCGCTTTAGGCTAAAGGTGGTCACAAGGCAATTTAAGACATTCCTATGTAAATTAAATGGAATATCAACGCTTCGAGGAAAAACAGCCTCTCCAAATCAAGGAAGATGGCGGACCTATTATTGAGAAAAAGGTGTGAGCAAGATTTTTGGCCTGTCCTAAAATGGAATCAGTGAAACAGCCGGGAGTTCCTAAGAAATACACGTGCCCACCTTTAAGGAACCTTTTTTAGAAAAGAAAATGAATTGACACTAGCGCATTTATTTCTTCAAGATATTTCTTGTGGCTATTGATTACAAGCTCGGAAGAATATTATTTCTGTTACACTGGTCAATAGAAATTTCTCAATCTTAAGTTGACTTAACGTCACTGGATTTTCAAATCTACGAGATGAATATAAAATGAGAATATAATCATCATTATCGTAGTCCACTTGCACGAGACAATTGTCTTCGGAAAAATGCTGTGAAATCAAAATCAAAATACGGTGTCCTGGGTAGAGCAACCGCATTAGCAAGGAATGCAGTAATGCATTTTTGTTTCCTTTAAAATAATAATGCATATACTAGGAGAACTAATTATTAGCGAAAGAAGACTACTTATTAGCGGGTAAAATACTTAAAATAAGAAAATATCCCGCTTTGATGTGTAGCATTGTCCTCCTCATGATTATTAAATTGGTCTTTCAAAGGCGTTATTTGGTAATACAATTGCATATTGGATAAAATTAACATCATCTACTTTGAAATGTTCCACAATGTGTTACGAAGGTGTAGAACTAGTTTCGCCACTTATGGCATAGTGAGACATACAAGTGGAACCAAAGTAGGTGGTGTTTATTTGATCCAAAAACATGATTATCATTCACTAAATCATATCAATTGGTTTTCAGCATCATATTAATAATCTCCATGGTGTCTTCTTTCGCTGACAGTTACAGTTTCTCACATTTTGATACAGATACTCAGAACTCCATTTATTTCATAGTTAATCTCTTGCTCTTTTGTAGCTAAATGGCTCCTCAATTGAAGTTGGGAGATTTCACTGAAAGAAGTTTCGCAAAATACATAAAAGTTCAGTAGGATGTTGCATCATGGTTCGGTGCTGTAGTTATAAACCTGCAAAAAACATTTCCTCCGAAATTGCGCACAAAAAAAATCATCCGTGAACGATATTACTGCTAATGCTGCTTATTAGAACTACCAGGGAGTAGAAGTTGAGGACATATGCTCAGCTCTAAAATTAATGTTCCAGAATATTCCATATTTTCATAATTAAGCCTTAACCGCGTCAGAAATTGGCAGGTGTATAGAGCAGAAACAAACAGAGTATAGGCAATTTTCATTCTAATGCTGTGTTCTACGGCAATATAAGTCTTGTAATGCAATTGAAATGAGCTCTTTAATTGGCCAAATATCCACACCATAACTCGGTGATGAGAACAGCAAACCGGAGATAACTGTAGCTATGCTAGTCTAGAAAACAGCCTCCTTGATATTAGCAGTATTAAGATTTGCCTCATCCTGACCAAAATGATTCGGTAATGTGTGAAATGTATTTCAAGGAACAAGAAATGAGATTTGAAGGTCATGTGGGTGATAAAATTTGCAGTCCAGTATGATTTTGAAGTTTAAACTCCCCTTCGGAAATCTTCCAAGGACGATGGTATCTTGAGCACAAATTCCGAGCCCGAACTAATGCGGCACTCAAGTAGAAATTGCCAGTGAATATCCTCTCCTTGCTTGACTTCTGTCTCGTCGATGTGTTGGTTCTCCTCGTCCTTTATATTTGAAAAGGCCTCTTCCATCCTTCCTTATTCGCTTTGAGTATTCCAGTGAAGAACCTCCCCGATCGCGTTCACCCTATGCGGTCAAACCTTTCTTCCATATATAAGTGGATACACAGAGATTACCGTTAGCTGCTGAACAATATTTTATTTTACAGAAGTACATTTATCAGATAGCATATGTGATGTATGACAATCCCTGACAACTTATTATTATCTCCATTTGAAACTCCGCAGGCTTTAATTATAGCTCCAGAGTAATGTCTAAAGTTTAGAACTTGATTTAAATTGCAGGAAATGACCATGTTCCCATTGAAGGATAACCATTATCGCAGAAACCAATAGGCTAAAAATAAAATTGCAATTGTTTTGAAATTTATAAATCTGAGGGAACTAGATCGAGAGAGATGAGATTTGTAATAGCTCAAAATATGGATTCAGATGTTTGGAAATTGCATGTAGACTATCTATATTTGTAGGAATAATTTGTGCTCATTCAAATAATTGGTTTAATTGATCATAAAATTTTGGTTTCACGAGCTTTAATCATGTTAAATATCCTAGTTACTTTTTATAACTTTTATCGTGCGAAAAAGTGAAAAGGTTTTTGCACAATTTTTGATGCTAGACACTTGGATTTTTAGCAAATGTCCGCAGCAAGAACTCGTCTTATTTCCCCAAGTAGTAGGTAGAATACTTTCAAGAAAGGAAATCTCACTTACTGTCATTGTTTCGGAAAGAAATGTACCTTCGTAGAGGGACGAAACTTGATAATGATTAAAATGATAAATTAGTGTTTCGTTTAGGTACCTCTTTGAATTACCCAAAGCTCCAGGGAGCCTATTATCATTTAATTCCAAGTTACGGTTGATGTAATTAATTTTTTTGGCCGTCGAAATTTTGAGGCTCAGGTCCTCGTGAATTGGAAGCTGTTATTATGGAGTGGATTAGATTCGTTGAAAACTATTCCAAGCAGGTTTTAGAGTGTTTTGTCCGACGTTACCTTTGTGGGAAATAAAAAAACAATTACGCTTAGCTCCGGCGAAAGCGGTTGTTAACACCTCGGCCAACTAAATCATCGGCCGTGCGTGCGCGCGTCGCCTAGGCCGGACACGCCCCCTCCGCTCTGTGGTCCGCTCTCTTGGGGAGACCTGTGGGTCAGTTTGGGACTGTGTGCTTACAGCACTGGAGCCCTCACCTGGAGGGCCCGGGTTCGAATCCCGAAAGTATGTGATACATTTATCATTTGCAATCCGGTCCCTAGTTGAGTATCTGTGGAGAGCATTCGAGTTCAGTACTCCGTCCGTCGTGAAGCCGTGGTCCTCTTTCGTTAAGAGCAGACTATAAAGGCTAAATACACAATCAACGCAAACGGGTGACGTGAGTCGTTCACGTGAGACGGGAACTTTTTCTATGGCGGACACAATCGGCGTACGTGACCCTAAGGAAAAAGTTGACTGACTAAGGCGCAAAAGGGAATCCGTAGCGAATGTAAACATTAGCTAACAATTAATTTTGAATGCTATACAGGTACGTATTCCATGCCGTCAATAAAGTTACCGGCCCCCGCTCAGGAAAAAGTATAGCTTAAGTTTTATATAGTTCGCAAGAATTAATTCATGAAAACAGTTTTTATTCCTTCTTAACTAAATTTTCACGATACAACCACTGGCGACAATCGCAAACAAGCGTTTTCATGTCATTAGTTGCATTGAAAAATCTCACTAAAACACAATAACTTCTAATAAATATTCATTCATTAATTCCCTCATTACAAAAAAAGTCAGGAAATCCTCTATACTACAACCAAAGACTGAAATACGTTCTACACTAGTTGAGACTAAATTTTTGTTCAAAAGATGCATTTTTCCTCTTCCTCTATTGTCCACTCGTAACTTCAAAAACCTCCCACAAGTGGTTCCTTATCGCCAAACCCTGCGGACAGTTTTCATTGGTTTTCCTTGTACGTGAAACGTGAGAGACGGGAGATGTCAATATTTCACGTAGTTGTCTCACGTTACATACATACTTATAATGAGTGTATAAAATAACAGCGTCTTCGCGACACTTCCCGTAACTCTGACCGGCTGTCTGCACCTGAAGGCCTGTCTGAGCTGTTAGGAGGGAGCGAGCCGTCTTGCAATTGCTCCCTCCATCCAAATGCATTGCGCTAGAATCCAATTTGAAATATAATAATATCAGTGGAATGAATCAAGTAAGCTGGAAGAGCACCTAACTGCTCAACTAATAATGAACCATAAGAAGGGTCCATCATTTCGCATTGCGGGCGCCTTAAGGTGGGACTGGGTCCTTAAAGGCGATTATAACGTTAAGTTCCTATCCATTCACCCTGAGAATACGTATCTATGGTTTTATTAAGTTACTGTGAGCTGAGGTCAAAGTTTACTCAAAATAAAGATTCTAAACCAAAATTCATTAATATATTTCCATATTTGGGAAATTTAACATTAAAAAAATTATGTGTTATAAAGTGCCATTTTGCTGTAATAAAAACTTTAACATGTAATTTTTAAACAAATTAGAGGTGAAAAAATAAAAAAATGTGGAATGGAATTAGTAAAGGTCTAGTAATCATTAAACTGATATTTCCATATCCTCAATGACTGTAGTAACCCACAAAAGATACGTACACCTATGCAATAACCGTATCTCTTCAGTTTGATTTGGTATGTTTTCTGATATTCCAAAAAGAGGATATAGGTTCAATCATGGCAAGTGAGAGATATTTCCTAATACTGCCAATATTTCAAAAGCACGCCACTAACGCTACTCTTACTGCCCCGGATTCAATTCTGAAATAATTTAAAAAAATTCTATCATTCATTTTGTGTCACAAAAATTACTAACTTATCAGCTTACCTGCATAGAGATATTGAACCAATTTCATTTTGAAGTGTTCTGCCATTTTAAATGGCACAGGCCACTAGATTTGTTTATAATTGTTCAAAAATTGCAGTTTATGCACATTTTGTCAGACTCTAGAAGAATTTTCAGGAAGAAAACTATTTGAATGATTATAGAAACAAGAAAAAGACGAGAGTTACCCGGAAATAGTTGCGGAAAATATGAATATACGTTAAAGAATACCAAATTTATAGCAAGCGATTGACAAATTACTTTAGGCAGGAACTGAAATAGAGGAAATCAAAAATTACATTGTGGAAAAACTGGATATTTGATAAGTTGAGACAACTGGGAGGAAGTTGTGGACCATAACGAGGTGGAGAAATAAACCACTAGCAAGCATGGACGCAAATATTTGGCTATAATAACGGATCGACGGTGGTAGTTGACGAGGGGAAGGGAACGGAATGAGAGTGAGGCGATGCAAGGAATTACTTTGGCGATTGAACTGTCGTAGTTGTGAAAGAAACAGCCCGCAAGAAGCAAATACTGCATTGTGAGTCTTCCACAGATAAATAAATCTCCCCTTTATCCGAAACCCGGATCCGGCTCCGAAGGTGGATTCGGTCGAGGTGGATGGTATTTTCCCCATTGAATTCTTGCTAACGTGCGAATCAGCGGTCAAATCCATTAGCTTTTTCGCGGATGGTTCACAGTCTTTGAATTCATTTAACAATAATTATAGGAATCAATCTCCGCAAATGATGGATAGTGGCGCAGAAATACCAATTAAATTATGTTCTGGTTGCAAAGAGATTAATTAATAGCGTCATTGACTCGTATAGTTTCTCCGAAGAGACAGTTGATTCAAATTACCATTCATGAGCAATGAAAGCTGCGTTGACTTCAAGCGATTTAAAAGAGCGAAGGAATGCGATGAAATGTAATGCAGAGGTTTTGCTAGACTAAATAATAAGACGTCTCTCTTCTCGTCCCATCAGTTCTTGTTCTCGATATCTTTACGAAGGTTTTCCGTCATCAGATCTTTCCATTCAGCGCAAGCGTCTTCCGCCCGCGCAACAGCCGCGTTCGTGAGGTACGCCACTCTCCCTCCACCTTGGCATTTCGGAGGCGGCCTTCAAAGATCACGAAGTCGAGGCGCAGTCACGGAAGAAGGGAGCCTGCATGGCAACAGCGATCCTCCCTCGAGGGGCAAGGGGGGACACCAAAAACAAAACTAGTTTTAAAATATTAAACCTTAAAAAAACAAGTAATATTTTGAAATATCACAATAAACTGAATTGAACATTTACTCTTCCGGTGTATATGGAAAGATATGGACTATAATTTGTTTACTTTCTAGATGCATCCTCGGATACATTTACTTGCGGCCCCCGAGGGACCAACGGATGGACAGTATAACAGTTTTTCCAGCGCAGGTATAAATGTGGCGGAGAGCGAAATATCTCCACCATGTTAAGGAATTTGAACTCTTTAGCCTAACCAACGTATACTTAACCCTGGATGATGCGTGAACATCAGGCGTTGATGTGCAATAGGCGATGAAGCTGAGAATCAATTCTTCGACGCAGGAAAAGAACACGTAATTGACAGCACCGACTGTCACTTTCACGACTGCCGATGAATTCTAAGCATCAGAACATACAACTATTTACTTACATATTTGATAAACTCGTAGCTGATAAGCGTATCTGTGCTCTCCATCAACTTTTCAAATATCTTGTTCATTTTATTACTTTACATGAGCTGTCACAAAGAGTTTTTTGCTGCACGCGTATTTGGAAAAGGTATCAGAATGTATTTTAATCATAAAAAGAAGTAAATAAGGTATCACCATGATGTTGTAGATTTAAATTCCTTCAAAAATGATGAAATTAATGAAGCTCTTCATTTTGACGCCGAAAATATCAATCTAAGAATCAATTGGTAATTAATGTTTGGAGGCAATAATAATGGCATTGAAATAGGCCCTTAGTATTTTTTTTATCCATAAAAACAATTATTAGGTCAGATAATGTACATAAAAGTCTCTCGATGACCCTTTATGAAGAGTTATTGCATTCAATAAATTATATCTGAGTTTAGTAGTAATATTATCTCAAGATGAAATTCAGAAAATTTGTTTTTTCTTCGCGTAAGGCTGGTTCAATACCTAATTCAGGAATCCGAAATTGTTTTTGACAAACTTCCACATCATAATAGTTGTTTCAAACCAATACACTAATATTAAATGACTTTCTAGAGTTGGATGAAAAAGGTTTATATTAGATTCTAAAGCAGTCATCCAAGTCTCTCTTGAATAAAGACCTCTTTGAGACTTCAGTTCAAAAACATTTTCTTGCTTCCAAAAGGTACATAAATTTTACCTCAAAGGCGCATGAATTTTTGCGTCAATTTCGTGGAGATGACTTCGACAAATTTGGGAAACATTAATAGGAATTTCCTTTGTTAAACTCTCGCCATTTAATTCAATGCGTAGTATTTCCATGTTTTGGGCGTTCGATCGCTGTGTCGTACCTGCCCCTTTTGGAGTGACAGGCGGAATTGAAGAAGAGACCCCTGAGGGCCATTCGTGGGTAATTTTCCAAGCACATTAGGGGGCGCAATCGCTTCTCTGCGTACGCGTGGTTAGATTTGGGTCCCTCGGACGGAGCGCAGTGTAGCGACCCCTTCCCCCCTCCCCTGCATCCGGCCGAGTTAAGTCCGGAGCTGTTTGGCCTTATCTCTTCACGGAGGGTTTGGGAGATCTGATTGGGACTCGTGCAGAATCACCGCATTTGATGCAACTACATTATACACGGCCTGTTTCCCGCCAGCCAACTTTGCGCGGTGCAATCAGAGCCTTAGAGAGATCGATAAACGTCCTTTCTATCGGAAGAAATCTAGACGACGACCCCAACCACACACAGCGCTCAGCACGGAGGCAAAAAGCGCTGGGGAGTGTCGCAGAATCTTGGGAACGCACTTCTCCGCCCCTCCCAATTTGCAAATCGGGCTCATTTGCACACCGTTTCCCTCTCGCGTCCCCAGTGGGGGAGACGGAATCTCTGCGGCCGGGAGGGGGTTTCGGCCAGGGTCCAGCCTGAGTTGCCGCCAGGATACATAATCTGCTGCCCGCTCGCACTACTCATCGAGGGAAGTGACTGCGCATGCAGAGGGCGCGAATATGCTCTCCTCTTTGCCTCAATTCAATCTTCTTACTGGGTCGCAATTAATTACGTACAATTAAAAATAAACTTGTGTCGCTATGATTGAGCGTGTTATGCTTATGTGAAAAGGAAGCTTACGTGTCCGACCAGTTGATAAAGCCGACTGAACTGCCTACGCTCTTTACAATTTTTCTCGTCACAGAAATATATTTACGATTCGTTTAAGCTTCCATTACATTCATTACGCTAACAATAATTATCATACGTTTGTTGAGAATTCTCTATTACAATATTCTGTCATATATTGGTATTTTTCAGGTTACGCCACATATTTTGTTGAGATATACAGATTTTAATATACCAGGCAAAATATGAAGTTTCCATGGTAACCTAGGTTTAGGCGTAACTACCCGGGGGTCGCGGGTTTAATTCCCGCCTGGGGTATGAACATCGTATTCATCTTTGGGGTCATACAGCTTCGAGTAAATTAGGTCAAACGGTTTGATATAACCTTAGCGGTTAGAGCACCTGATAATCCATTTAAACTACAGGACATAATGTCATGATTCCAGTCCTGGGGCGCTGGACTGAAGAGCAGAGATTTCGCGCGCCCTCGGAAGATGCGACTCTTTCCATCTTTTCGGATCCGTGATACTTCATCGGCTGGTTCCATGGGAGACACATGAGCCTGGAGGGAATCACGAGGGAGTTCACGGACCGTGACGACGCGCGCGCAGGTGGCTCCTTGCCTCCTTCACGCTTCTTCGGCGCCAACCGCCTTTTCAAAATCGAATTATCTCAGGATTTCGCCAATTCACGCAAGCCTTCGTCATACCTACTTGTAATTCGTCGGTCAGAAATCCTCTGAATTAACGGGGGCTCGCGTGGGGTGCAGGACTGTTCTCACCTGAGGGTCAAGGCATTTACCTACAGCTGTTTGTGTGCACGGCGATACGCCACTTAGGGATCGCAAAGGCTGTACGATGGCCCCTTCGTACTCTTATGTTTTTTAACTTTTAAGTGCTAAGTACTTTAGATATTTCCACCATGTTTTGGCACATACTCAGCGATAATCGTAAAAGATTTGTTCAGTATTTGTCCAGCATGATGTTAAGGTGCGTTTACACGTAGCAGTTCACTGCTGTGATAGTCTACTGTTAATAACTATTAAGTCCCACTCGCACGTGTAAATAGCAACTGCGATGAGAGCTCAGGTCGATGCTGGACACATGTTGGACACTATCGATCCCAGTTCGAGCTATTAGCAAAGTTGAAGTCTACTTTCCAGCGGAAATGTATCCAACACAATCGCCAACGGAAAGCAATACACGGCGTCTGATACCGGGAATTTGGATATAATAACAAAGATATCCCTCCCCAAAGGGGAGATTCTACTCTTTAAAGAATGGGAACAAAAGATAATCGTCAATGGAACTTATTGCTTGAAGTATTTCATGAAAATTTAAGCATCAATCACTATTGAAATAAAACTCCTTTTATTTGTTATGACAACGCCTAAATAGTGGCTTTAAGCTGCATAGAAGTTAGTGCAGACGCATCATAGCAGTAGCGACATAGATATATCGCGCATCTCGCAACTTTCATAGCAGTCAACTGCTACGTGTAAACGCTGCTTTAGAGGCTTCATTTCATGTGAATATGTGAACGGTCGTCCAACCTGACGCGCGGTAGCTTTGTGCGGCAATTGACGATCGCGATGCGCCGATGGCTTCTCGCGCCCGTCCCTCGTGTGAGTGGGGCGAGGTGGCGGTCAATGCCCACACGACCTTTCGCGACAACGAGTTGCATATCGGCGTGCGAGTCATCGGTCGACTCTTCCATTTAATTGTAGAACACACTGTATATATCAATCACTCTCAGATTGGTATGACTCATTGCAAGATATCGTGCCAAATTTCACGTCACACATTATATCGATATATATCGTCTCAGATGTCGCATTACGGCGATAAAGGAGCGCTTAAACGAAGCAGTTGACTTCTATGACATTCAACTGCTAAGCCCCACTCGTACGTGCAAACAGCAACTGCAATGAGAGTTAAAGTCGATACTGGACATGAGTTGAAGACTATCGATCCACATTCGAGCTATTAGCAAATTTGAAGGCAGTCTACTTCCAAGCGGAAATGTATCCAGCACATTCGCAGCAATCGCCAACAGAAAGCAATACACGACGTCTGAAACCGGGAATTTAGATGTAATAACATGGATATCCCTCCCGAAGGGCAGATTTCGCTCTTTACAGAAAGGGAACACAAAATAAATTCTAATGGAATTTTTTGCTTGAAGAATTTCATGATTAATTTATATATCGATCACTATTCAAATCAAATGCTTTATCTTTGTTACGACAACGCCTAACTAGTGGCCTTAAGCCGCATAGAAGTTGGTCCAGAGCCATTTATAGCAGCAGGAATAGGATATGTGTATCTCGCGGCTGTCACAGCAGTACCTTGCTACGTGTAAACACATCTTCACGTCGCATCGCGAATCGAAGGCGATACATCGCAGAAACGCACTCTCGAACACCCGCCGCTCTTCCTTCTTCCGCCCTTTGAAGACACGCAGAGGAGGGAATCGCAAATCGCGTGTCTTCTTTCTCCTTGGGTGGTCCCTTCCAGCGCGTGGGAATGTCTCCCCCTCCACCATTCCGTCATCGGCACAGACGATGGCCGAAGGAGGGGAGGGCTCCCTTCCCTCCGACCGAACGGCGCGACGGTATTCTTGTCATACGTGGTCCATCATCGAGGAAGCCGCGGCGGTCGCCCGCTATACCCGCGAGTATTTCTGACTCCTCTGGTTTATCATCTACATCCACGTAATACCCTGCAGACCACCATAATGGTGTGTGGCAGGGGTTGAATTCACAGCAAACGTGCATAACATTTTACGCGTAAAAAGTATTAGTTATAATAATCTAACCTAAACTTCATAATTTAAAAAGAAAAATAACAAAGCAAGCATGAAAAAACATGCTGTTAGTTGGTTTAGCTTAAAGTCCTTATACCAACTTGCAACTAACTATGCTATCCATTGATACACTCGTATTTATGCTATTGGATATGTTTAGAACTATTCATATCCTTAATTTTACGAGGAAAGAAGGACATTTTGATTCTGTCAGTTCGGCAATCAATTTCTCTAATTTTATGATTATCTACCATAGCAAGTTGGAGTTCCAAAAATATTTTTAACACTTTATTTAAAAGATTAAGTATAAATTTCAATGAAAGATATGACAATGATCCCCATTTTACTACATCTAATCGACTGGTTAGGCTAATAAGGTTATCGTACCGTCCCTTTACAAATCTTGCCGATTTTCGCTGCACACGTTCAAGTTCATTATTTCGGCCTATGTCGTAAGGATCCCATATACTGGCAGCGTATTCCAAATGAGGTCTAACAAGAGGAGAGGGCAGCGGTGTCCTCTTGGTGAAACACCATTGTCATTAACGCACGTGTCACACGAGGAGGTGGCGGTACGAACCATGGGTTTGGTTTCTATTCATTCTTCACTGAGGGTTTCCAAATTATTTCTTGGGCTAAGTTAAGCATTCAGCCAACTTTTCTGCCTGCTTCGTATTTCCATCGTCTCAATTGGCGCAGTTTATTGGATGCACGATATTTCATACATGGGCTCTCCGAGTAGATGAAGAGTACATACATTTGAAAGCCCTCAATTCTTATTTAGCTAGGTCAAAAGAAACAGCAGCAATCAGATCGCCTATTTATTGCAAACGTTTGTCTTATCCGCGGGAAGCTTTGCGTCCCTCAACAAGAACGACAATTCTTTTGTTGAGGAGAGAAGAAGCAAATGAGAGAGATGCTGCTACTATATGATCAATCCTTAGTGCGGTGAGGATCGACATGCCAGTCCAAGGCACGAGGCTCAATCACCAAAGGGTGCTCCCAATGTCTGTTTCGACTGCTTTGACGGATGCAAATGGATTCTAAATGTTGCCGATTGTATGACCGGCTCGTAGGAGCTGAATCTCAGACGAATCACTCTCCAAGTCGCCTTCCCCGTCACTGTCTGCTGAGAACGTTCTCTGCAAAGCGGATGACGTCGAGGATAAGTAGGTATGTTTAGATAAGACATAAGATACTCATGAGTGCGTGCAAACGTGCCCGCTGTGGCACAATACACCTGTCTTTCACGTGGAGTTCTTCTTCGGCTTCGTACCCTTCTTACCTGGCCATACAAATCAATGTTCCCCCCGCTAACCCAACCCAACCCTCTCTCTATCACGCCCTCCCACTTCCACTCCCCCATCCACTCACAACGCGTCCCCCCAGCATCCCTCTCGCCTCCCTGCCACAAAATTTACCTTTTGCTTTCTTCTCATCATCCACTTGCCAAAAGTCACAGGACATTTTCTCATCCTTTTCCCCTCAAGTTCACCTTTCGGCACCGTATTATTACCACGCTCCAGATTAGACTTTTCATCGGTATATCCTTATTTTTTAACGACCTTACTCTTAAGCATTCTTACTCTTAAGCATAGTCTTAAGCATTTACTTTCTCTCTCTCTCCTGCCAGTTAATGTATCTTTCACCAAAGTGTCCTTTAAACTTGACTGGTGCGGCATTCATTTACCTCTAAGATATCTCGACACTCATAGCCAAATTATTCCAAATCTCTAGCTTCTGTCCCGCTATTTCAATACTTAATCTGGCTCTTTTTGTCTCCCAGACATATTTCGCTGAGTTTTCTCATGTCTAGTCTTTATCCGATGGAATAAGCTGAATTGCTTCAGATGCTCATGCCATAGAAGAATAAAGTTAGATTTTGAGGTGTTCCAACCCATAAGGTCATGTTGCACTGCCTAAGCGAGCTAACTCCAAAGTTTAATCCTCCGACAAGACCAGCACTCTATATATGCCCAAAGCGAGATTAGAACCTGCGACCATTTGATTGACCGTGGTAGGCGCGTTACCAATCTGGTAACCACGGCTGGCTACTTCACTCATTCCGTTTAATAATTATCTCTTGGTCATCAGTTAGCCTTGTGCCATGTGTTCAACTTTTCAAATTCATAACTTTAGCATCGCTGATAACACTGTGGTGCATTTCTCTAAGCTGTCATAATTTGCCTTCAATTTTTAATATTATTCTTCACTAATATAATAATAAAATTCTAATTCGACCACTTAGGTGGCAAATACTAATTATATTTACTGCCAAAGTTACGAAATATTTTGTTGAATGATTGAAATTTGATATTGCACGTGAATAAAAAGGTACCTATTGTGGATACTTGTAGCAGAGGGAGTGTTAAGCATACTATGTGCAGAATTAATTTCCGATCGAATGAATCCGTCACATTTCAAGAAGAATTGAATTACGTTCTGTGTACATGCGAACGGTCAAGCTCTCGTGCCGAATACGGTCGACCCCCCAACTTGGACACGGTCGGTACTTCCCTCGCCCAAGGAGACAACGTCAGGATGACACTTCCGGGATAGTACGCAATGGCTATGGAGTTAGACCACGTTAATCCTCTCATGTCAACTTCAGTGAATGTATATTACTTCTTCGCCTCCGGGTCATGTTAGAAGCACAACTGAATCCAACCTTGAAACCCAGGGTGAATAATAACTTACCCGTTCTTAGATTCGTCACTCTATGTTTTATTCTGCGTTTTTGCCTTTCAAAACGCAGAAAAGAAAAAGATCGACGTGCAGCGGCAACTTCGGCAAGTTTTATTCCGATTTTCAACTTTTCAGATCACTTCAAAATCCTCCAAAGAGGTGAAGCATTCGAATTTATAAAACATATAAATAGAAATCTAGCCCTACGGAAGGACATTACTCGAGTTCCGTTGAGACTACTGAATGATAACTTCTCAAACATGAAGCATAAACTAAAGGATCATGAGATTCGGTAGCAAATACAATCGCAGCCGTTTTTAATTTTTCTCACTTTACTCGTTTGTGTTTCGACTCGAATTATTTCCAAGTTTTTAAAGCCAATATACCTAGAAGAGAGTACGGAAAGACAGCCATTACGTGTCGCAAGGCTTGAAAAATACCCTTTTTTCTCCCGATTCTTTTCAAGTATGCGTGAGAAATCAAGGGATACTTGCACAGCTCCGGTTCTCGTGTCGCATAATTCCTTAAAATGCTCTTGTCCTCACTGACCCACATAAACTCCACCCGTCCTCTGCTTTTGAACTATGTCTATGAATACTCCTGACTCTTCCCTGCTCTGCGTAGTAGTTACAAAGAATCGTCTCACAATCGGTTCTTCGGTTACGTGAGATGGGCAGATTATTGATGGAAAGATTCGTTTAAAAATATGGAGAGCCGTCTCCTCTCGAGAATTTTGATCCTCGCGAAAAAGCAATAATTCTCCGTTGTTTCCTCCGGTAATTGAGATGCCAATTATTTGTCGGCGATTTAAACGAAACGATTCTTTTTCATTAGCGGCTGAAGGGCGCCAATTTACTCGGAGCTATTTGGCAGCCAACGCTCGGCGACGCGACCTGGCACGAGACCGTCCACGCTCTCCCCGCTTTCTTATTTACAAAGCTCTTCTCCAACACCGTCGTCGCAGCCCACGGAGTCAGGCCACCCGGGTAGCGTCGATCTAGTATACGCAATGGCCATCGTTTTCATCAATTAGAAAAAAGAGTTGGAGGAAATATGTGCATGTGATATATTCTATGGATAGGACGTTTGTCACTATATATTTAAGCTAGCGTTTAAGCTTACGATTAAACAGTTCAATTCAAGATTACTTTTACTCAGGATTCCACCGTGCCACCAAAACTTTACTTTGAGACGGCGAGATAACATACCCAAGATGATTGAAATGACGGCAAATTAACAAGTATTCAAGTTGTTTTCCTTTTAAACAACGAAGTCAGACTTAAGTCAACATTTTGCACGCATCACGTGCCTTCCTCGAAGTGTCATTTATCAAAGGAAGGTTTCCATTCCAAGAATTCAGTGAGATGAACAGTTTCTACCCACGTAAGGACTGTTCCTCTCATTGAAGCATCTGTTGTGTTATTGACAAGCATTGATGAGACGCAGGAATGGCGTTTGACGTCCTCCAACTGATGACAACAAATTATCGTAACCCTTCACAGGGTCTATCAATTGAAGACAATACGAAATCAAATTCGGTCTATGACGGGATTAGAACCCGTGAAAGTTATGATGGTAGGTGCATTTCCGACCTGAATACCTCGGCTGTCACCTAGGGTGAGGTTTTTTTAATGTAATTATTTGAACGTTGAGGTGACCTCTGTATCTTTCGCGTAGATTTGAGTGAGATCGCGACTAAACTTAAAAATTCAATGTGTTGCATATATTTATCTACATTTTTATTTATATATTATCTCTAAAAGTGTTCAGTCAGAACATTAATGAAAATTGATTTCTCCCATTAATATATCTGATATTTTAGGAACATGCAGCCTCGGACGGAAACATTTCTATTCCTGTCCTTAGCGTTCTTTAAGGATGAGAAAGAGATAAGTGACAAGGCAATCTTCTGTTCTAGGGATATACGGTCAACGTCATAACATCGAATGTTTTGTCTTCATTATTTTGAGGAGGCATTTTTATTTCATGAAGACTCCCGAAGAGGGTCTAATTCAGCGACCAAAACAACTGGTTTCATAGCCTAAGCTACTTATTTGGAAACATGACGGCACAGAAGACGAGTTGACAGGGAAAAGAGCGATAACAGAATGATGTCTGCTTAAGAGATTTAAGGCGTGGATCAGCTGAACAACAGCAAACCACTCGAATATATACATATGAATGGAAGAGTTGGATATGGTGAAATGGACCCGAGTGTCAACATGCATTTACTTGGATATCGTGTTAGGAGCATGCCTTTTTGATCTGCTTGGATTACTTTTTCGTACTTGTTATAAATAAGGTAACATGAGGACAGGAAATGTCCTCAATATATACTAGAAAAAGGTTTGCCCAAAATCTATCCCTGAACGAATCGAAATGGTAAGCTGATCCACTCCTTCGGATTGATGTCTTCACGTTCCGGGGTCCCAGAGCACGAAATTATCCCACGAATTATTTGACCAATTGTAAAGTGGAAGGAAGTAGTATAGGTTATTCAGAATATCAGCCCACTCCCCTCAACCCCATCCCAATGATACTGTATCTTACACCCACCCAAAAATTGAACGTGAGTGAAATAGTTTCTTCTAACGCCCAATTGACTCCCATACGAATCGCCCATTTTGTGAATCTTATCAGTCATACGACGATAGGGATAGAGATATAAAAAATACAGCCACGCCTATTCTCATTTTTTTTCCGAATTTTCGTTCTTTGGAAAAGTTTCTCTTCCCATGAAGACTATTTTCTCCTCTGAAAGGCCCTCAACGAGTATTTTGGATCTACATGGTAATAACTCGGCTTCGGATGTGCCCGAACGAAGGTTGGAAAGTTGCGGGAAGGGCGTTTAGAGCTATTGGAGTGCTGAGGGATTGTTCCCATCTTCCCATCACCCTCGGATAAATCATTAGTTTATTACATTCTGATAGGTACATCGTCGTGCGATTATCTCGCTATAAACCTCACCGTTTTTCTATTTTAATGCATCAGTAATATCTAAATTTAGCTCAAATAATTTCACACATATGGTTCTGCAGTTTTCTCACTTGTTTCTTCGTAGGCTCTTAATTTCTTTCTCTTCCTCGTACTCTTCCTTTCGCTTGAATGATATTTCCACGGGTCTTCAACCGGGTTAGGTTCTTCAACCCCGATGACATTTTGACAACTCGCTCAAAATCTCCAGGCCAGGGGCGTCGGAACTATTTTCGCTGGGAGGGGCCAACCTTGAAAAGGTCCCGGTTCTTAAGAAAAGTGAAATTTAATTTTTATTAATGAAAACTCATTTCTCAAAGGCCCGGGGAATATTCTGGGGGGGGGGGGCAAATTTCCCCCCTCTACCCCCCCCTTCCGACAGGCCTGGATGTCAGGCTCCAGGCCAGGATGTCAGGCTCCAGGCCTGACATCTCAATATGCTTGGAGGACAATTGTGCTACCTTTCGCTTCAAGTTTATCTTCATTTCCATTCTGTGTTTTGTGTTCGGAAAAATATATCTTGGTGTCCACGAGTGACTGCGATCAAGATATTTCACCTTCATGATTTTGGATGGTGGGTCCAGACGCCCCTGTGTCGTCTAGTGGCGCTCCTGAATTGGACCAAACCCTACTTTCCGAAGACGATGCGCATTGGTGGGAGCTCTCGAATAAATCTCCAGGATGTCCGATCTTTTCCATCTTTCAAATAGCTTTCGTATTTAATGAACTGAAATCGCAGATCATGTTTCCAATGAACGAGTGTTCGCTATTCCGCGCGAAATTTATGATCTAATAAAAATTTTTCTCGTGTTTTCAATAATAAAATAACTGCCTTCTGCGAAAAGAACTGTCACGTGAAATGAATGATATTTTTCTCAACATGATGAGGTTTTCGAAAATACGTTTTTGGTTTGAAGGCTGTCTAATACTAAGGGGGACTTGAAAAACATTTTCGTGGCGCGGGTAGCAGCTTATTTTCTGAGGAGATTGAGGTTGGGCCGTGGAGAGCGGAGATGAGCCCTCCCCTCATTTCGGAGCGCGCCCCCATATCTCCTTCCCCTCCGCCGCGAAATGGCTCGGGCCCACCCCCAAGGGCCCTCCACTCCCCCGGGGCCGCCCGCACCTGTCTACACCCACCCCCATCCCCCCCCGCTGTGCTGTTCGAAGCTGCCGAATAGATTGCGGGACCAAATCATGGAATAACCTACTCCTAAAATAAGAACCAGGGCTCATACGAGGCACTAAGCAACGCCCCTGAAATCCAGCCACGCTCTTGGCCTGTTCTTCGCGTCTCTCCGAGCCGTGCGCAGTCAAGCTTGAAGAAAGGAACCTGAACATTCAATTCTTTCTTCATAAATCACCCCTCAGGTAGTATGCACCGTGTTCAAGACCTGTGATCTCCAGGAAATAGAACGTGATCCCCGACGCTAAAGCCGGGTCCTGAAAATGTTTTAGTCTCTCGTAATCACGGCTGGAATACGAACTGACCCGGCATCTCGCATTTCAAATACTACCAGACACTCCCAAGAGTGGTCTGTTCTTACTTATCGAGCCTACTCATTGCTTTTAAGACAAATGTTTCAGCCCAGGTTATTAAGCTTGCGTGCACATAAACGGGGATGAATTACAGCTGAGCGGAATATTAGCAAATTTACACCTCTACTATTTACAGAATATCACTGATAGATTGTTATGTTCAATGAATGGCACTTTTTAATTTTGCCAACGGGAAAAAATGGCGTGTCGAAGTAAACGGTCAATTTTAATTGAAGTTGGAGTAGCTTCAAAGCGGAATACATGAGAACATTCTATTTTAGGCGACATCTATGGTTTAAGACGAGCCTTTTGGGTTTCGGAAGTCGGAAGGAAAAATTTCAAAATGATGAAAACCGTCGGCTGTGCCTTAATGTTATAAGAAATTTATTATTTAGGGAAGAAAGGGAACGAATGCAATGTCGCCTCGTATCCTCTTTTGAAAAATGGCAAACTCCTCCGCGTACACTCCAAGATTAAAACTAAAAAAAAAACAACGCTGGGCACCTCCTCTTCCTCCCACTCTCCGAGCGCTCCTTATCTCGCGGGCGTGGCCCACCCACCCGCCCACGTGTCCATCCCCAGTGGCCTCTCTGCCCCGATGGGCCTGACTGCGTTGCATGCTCCTCCATCACCAATCTCCGTACTCGCCCAAGTGAAGATTCTCTCCCTGCGCGAATTCTGCCTGCCTGCCGAGCGGGTCCTCTTCGCGCGAGGATTGGTCATGCTCCTCTCGCCGATAATCTTCTATCTCGACGCCCTGCGCGTCCGGAGTCTCACTTCTGCGGCTAAACCTCCGGACGGAGCATAAGGCCGCGGACAGGGCTGCGGGAATTGAGGGATGTCGGGTGTGTGGAGGAGGAGCGGTCCAAGCGCCTTTCTCTTTCTCCGACGGCTGTTGCTCGCGGCCAAACTTTGTGTGATACTTTCCGAAATAATCACTTGAGTAAACATTCTTGGTATTTTGACCGACGAACGTGAGCTCTTGCGGCTTTTGGAAACAAAGTCATGCTATGTACATAAAAGATTTAACCAGATATGAGGGCAGGAGATGATTTTTAGAATGAATCTTATTCCTAGTCGTAGTCGTATTTGCTAAAGAAAAATGGTAAGAACATCATTGAAAGACCGAGGATAGAGATATGGAGCAAGCAATGAAGGATGTAAAAGAGAATAGAAAAAGTGAATAGAAAAATGAGAAAAGATTGCCTGTAAGAAGAATCGACTGTGTGACATCAATCTTAGGATTGATGTTCAGTGTTAACGAGTGATGAAAGTACAAGGAGGAGTTGAAAATTGCACAAGATGAGACATTGAAAAAATGTGTATTTTATCTCTCAATGGCACTAATCAATTTATAGATAGTAGTTCAGCTATTTCATGCTTCTAAATATTTTTAAATGGTAAAATTTGCCGTTTATCATTACTCGTAAAAGGTAGGTTGTACGGCCTGCATGTGATGCGTTATTTTTTTACTGCGGAGGAACCCGCGAGAAATACTTGCCCACATCTCATGACGTCCCTGAAGAAAACTTCTCTTTGATCGGAAGCTTCTTGAGCAACAGGCTCCACGCGAGGTATTGTATCGATTCCGGTGCATCGGAGGGCAAAGAAACAATGTGCGCCAGGGCCGACGCCGCTCTCAGGGGCGGCGGAGAATGGCTGGAAGCCCTCTCCCTCTCTCTCAAAGGCGCGGAGGGACTTGCGAGGGAGGCCTCTGTCTAAAAAGGGGGCGGGCGGGCGCCTCCCTCTCGCTCTCCTTCCCACGGGAAGAAACCCTCCCCCCTCCCATCGCCGTAATCCCAAGGGCCCGTTTCTTGAGAGGAGGATAGCCATCGTCGCTGAATGCCTTTCACATAAAATATGAAAAACCCATTGTACGTGACCAATGAATAAGTTCCACGAAGGGAGGCCGCCGGTGGAAATAATAATAAAAAAAGGCCGCTTGGGGGAGGGATGAGCGCCCTGGACGTATTACCCCCGCGGCTGCAGATGGGCCGACGGGAGAAGATGGCGGAGACGCCGGAGTAGCCGCGGCGACGCACTGTTCCTCGGCACTGTTTCCCTCCAAATGCGTCCAAGTGGAGCAGCACTCGAGTTGTAGCGAGAGCAAGTGAAAACGTGGCCCACTCCAATCCCTCTTCGTCCATCCCCTGGACACCACCCTCTCCGAGTGACCGCCTACATGATTTGATTTGCAAAGGGACGGTACGATAACAATATTAGCGTAACCAGTCTATGAAATGAATTAAAATGGGAATCATTGTCAGATCGCAGACTGAAATTTAGACTTAATCTCCTAAATAAATTCCAAGATAATATTTTCAGTGATGACGTTAAAAATATTTTGCGAACCCCAACTTACTATGGTAGACTGGACCATAATCACAAAATTAGAGAAATTGATTGCCGAACTGACAGATTCAAAATGTCCTTTTTTCCTCGTACAATTAGAGATATGAATAACGGTAAATATATCCAATACGAGTGTAGCAATGGATAGCATAGGTAGTTGCATGTTGGTGTAAGGACTTGAAGATAACCCAACTAACAGCACGTTTTTGCATGCGTATTTTTCTATTTTTATCTTTTTAAATATTGCAGTATACACTAATATATTAATACTAATCATTTTAAATGCCTGATATGTAGTGCATGTTTGGTGAGAATTCATTTTTCACTAAAATTCTTTTTTCGTTTCCATCTAACGATTTCGAGCACAAAATTGCGATTTCGGTTCCGAGTAAACGCCCCATTGTCTATTGTATGTCTGTGCCCATGTTGATATGCACTGCTACTTACTTTCTTATTTATTTGTGTTTATTTCCTTGTCTAGTGTCCAACTTTTATTCAGTCTTAGTTTCATTAATCCACCTGCCATCCCTTTGCCAACGGATTTTAATCCACTTTCAAATATGTTTATTTATATTTATAACGGACCGGACTACGGAGACCCGACCGCTCGAGTCTCTGAGCAGCAGCCGAGACGACGACGTTCGGACGTCTCTCCCTTCGGGCAGTTCCGGTCACTCTTGCATCCGATGAGCGATGAGCATGAACAGCGACTCGACCGCTTTGTTTACCATCAAGTTCACCCCAGCGTCAGAGCGATCGCAGGTCAAATATATGGCGCGAAGCATCGTCGTGGCCGGCTGAACCACCAGAATGTATGTACGCACGGATGAGGGTCCTGGCGCAGACTGGTAAAAAACCTGAAGGAGGCTATCGGAAGGAACTGACGATGGGGCCGATGCGCTTCGAGTGGGCGGGATAATGAGAGGTTTGCCCGATCGCCTGGCATTAGTTGCGCTCGCCGAGAATTATCTCCGACCTCCTCTCTCCCCTGGTGACGTCATGGACCGACGACCAATGGAGGAGCAGGCGAAGGCGCCTGTGTCTCCATCTGGGCATCCGCGCTCGCGTTATCGTTGCTGCTCGATCGCAACTGGGAGGACGACGTCCGATATCCTCTGGAGCACTTTGGCCACTCCGAACGATCGGTGGGACGAGTCGTTACGTCGGATACCGTTTTGCGTCACCGATTACGATAGCGAGTTTAGGCTCGAGTCCGAGTTGCCGCCGTCTACTGCAATCCCTGCATGTACATACGAAATACCCTACGAGCCATAGCGAGGGTATGTGGCAGGTGGTGAATATCACCGTGCATGCACTACTGACATGCAACGATGAGCTACGATGCTACTACTTTATGGAAACATGCTAGACATAAGGGTCATGTGCAACTAGATGTAATGCAGTAAAGTAATGATAATAATAAACATATTACTGGTTATAAAGGCATTACTCTAAATGTATTTATCTGTATTTCCCTAGAATGCATGAATTAGAAATGTTAAAACATTCATCATGCACTACTGGCTACTCCACAAGTATTTCACCTTTGCAATGCTGCCTATTGTGCTTTCCTATGGCACGCAAGAAAAATGACATTTTAAATCCATTGTTATCACAATATCTCTCTAATCTTGTTAATCTGATCAAAGCTAGCACTGTATGCAGGGGTTCTTAACATATATCTAACATCATCTGTAAACAAATCAGTTTCGAATTTACTTAAAAAAGGTTTTACCTAAATTTTAACCTGCGCTCTGATAGTAATTCCCATCCTAGTCCCATTCCTACTCGACTTCCACGCGGAGAGCATTCCAAGTTCAGCGCTCAGACCGTCAGTAGGGACGCTAATCCCTTTCTCCACACCCATCCTCCTCACACCTTTCCATCTAGTGGGAGGTGCGCGGTTCAACTGAAGCCGGCGAAAGTAACCACGAGCAAGAAGGAATCACAGCCCCACCCCTCGCTACGAGTGTGTCGCCGGCCGTGACACTGCCCAATGGCCTCCAGAAATGGAGTCCCCGGGGAGCGATTCTGTAAATGCGAATTCGAGATTTCACCGCACAACTATACCCAATGCATGGAATGAACGTCATAGTTCGTAGTACAATCCATTCTTCCTTAATGGCGCGACGGTAGTACCGGATCATAGTGACGGAGTCGGATCATTTCGCTCATAATCGGTCGCCACACTTTGCGATCCCAGCATGCGCTGGGAAAGCAGTGGACCGCTGTCGTAGCTGTGATAGTAGCAGACAGTTGATCTTTTTCGCGGGTACAATAGGGTAGTTTCCTAAAATTTTTTAATGTCTTGATCGAAAGTTTATAACCACTGGAGTACGTATTCAAAGCCGTTCGATTTTTAAATTACATAAAGTATTTTTCCTCATAAATTAAAAAGTGAGAAAAATCAATGGCGCGAAAACGCGACGGCAAACTACTGCATGACGGTTAATCCTACGTGTGACGTCAAACTATTTCCTCTACCTGCCACCAGGTAGAGTTGCGGACGCTTCCAAGTAGACGCTGCACTCCGTTAAAACTTATTAACTAGTATTGGAGGCATATTTATTCCGTTAATTTATTATAATTCACTTTTATTTAATTAATATTGCTTATGCAGTTGATTCATTTAAATTCAGTTAGTATTCCTTTCACAAGAATACCGTGAAGTTCGCCCATCGCCGCACGACCTTCACGCCAAGCTTCGCCGTAGCAGAAGACACCACGAGCAGGATGTCCTTGAGCCCATAAAATGACTAATAATACCTTGTTTAACTGAGAAGACTTTTCGAACTTTGATAGTTTTTACAGGCTAATACTATTAAATATTCAATAGAGCTGAGGGGCCCTGAAATGCAATGGTTAATTCAGGAGACGAATTTTCCTATGCCTCGCAACGTAAACTACCTACCTGTTACGTCAGCAAGAAGGCAGCGAACCCCGCCATTTCAGAACTTTTTCAAACGATCTTGAAATTGACATTTAATTCTCTTGTTAACTGGGATTTCTAAGTCCAAAATTTTTGCGTAAAATAAACACATTTATGGCAGGGCACGAATCGCAAGTAATGAAGTCTGTTTTCTTTGATGAAGGAAAATACCCTATTGGTGAGAACGCATGTAATTCTAGCTAATGCTTAATCCTTTCATGTCTCCGGCGGTGAACGATGGGTCGCGAATTGTTCTCCGCGGCGAGCCACAGCTCTCCATATGAGCGGAATTTCTTTCGACGACTTCACAGAATCGTCCCTCTGGCCCGCTCGCCGCAAAGGCCCACCTTCGGCACCACAAGGACCGTCGCGTCGGTTAAAGGGTGAGGGCGGGCCCCACCGGCTCTTTTGATGACCCATGGCGAGGGAAAACTTTTCCGAGAGACTGCTTTTTTGTGGTTCCGGGCGAGTGTTATTTTTTGCCTCCCCCGCAGGAGGGGACGTGTAAGAGGGCGAGGGCAGGTGAGGCCGCTTGGGTCAGCCGCCTCTGTATCTGCGCGTCCGGAATGCGACGGAGGAGGAACGGGCGCCCTCTCGCACTCCCTCCTGCACTCAAGGCTTCCTCCTCAAATGCACCCCAGTCTGGACTTGAACTACGGACACCCAGCAGTAGGCATTGGCGAGATAAAGACGCCATAACCATTCCACGTCCTGTCATTGTATATATGGCATGTTTATTACTGGGTATGTTTATTAGGGTGGGAATAATTATCAGAGCGTTGGTTAAAGTACAGATTACCTAAATCTATTAGAGAAATTTCAATCGGATAGCTTTACTGAAGATGTTAGGCACATATTAAAAACACCAGCGTATTATGCTAGACTCGACCAGATAAATAAGATTAGAGAGATGATTGTCGTACCGATATTCAAAATGGCATTTTTCCCCCGTACTATAAGAGTACAGAATAGGCAGCATAGCAAAGGGATAGGTAGGGGAAATATTTTAGAGTAGTCTGTAGTGCGTGATGCATGTATTAATCCCTTAAGTACCATAGATACTAACAATCTAGTAGCATGAGACTCTATAGTTGCTTGTTTGCATGTTAGTAATGTATGCTTGGTGATCTTCACCCCCTACCACACACCCTCGCGGTGACTTGCAGGGTATCGTGTAGTAGTAGATGTAGATTACCGAGTACTTGATGTAAAACCTACATATATAGTCTTCTTAAATTATGAATATTTTTATAATGTAACGGAAACTATCTGTATCTTTAAACTATCGTAAAATTCCATCATGTTGTAGAGACCAATATAAACTTTTATAAATTATTTATGAAGATTTTGTCAGATAATTTCAACGCGAAAATTAGTATTTTTTTCTGGCGAAGGTTTTCATGGCGTTCTGATGACGACACAGGCAGGCTTCCGGGAGTCTTTCGCGTCGTCATTGTTGATGGCAACGCGGAAGACTCTCAGAGGTCTGCCTGTGTCATCGTGAAAATTAGTACAATTACATATTACCCTGAACACCACTATAAAGGTGTGTGGCAAGGGTAAAGTTACCTAAAGGACTAAATTTGAGGCTGGCAGATGCTGCAGGAGACGAAAAAATATTGATATTTACTCGATACTCAGAGTGCGATTTTTTCATTAACTATATTTAAACTATTAAAAGTTATTTCTTTTTACGACAAGGCAGTATATACAGAAAACGTAATACCAACAAAAATTCAAATAATTAAATTAATAACAACATATGATCGTAGTTCCTGTTACAGGATTATTCCTCTTCAAGGCTCTGTACGTCACCTACGAGAAGATATGTGGAAGATATATCTGTTGCCTTTAGCAGACTACCTTATATTTTCAGTGGATTAGTATTCGTGACCGTTTGTTTTAAGGGTAGGCGTAGATGAAGACAAGCTTCATTGGTCTCACGCTTTCCTCAGGGTCGAGAAGAATCACCTTAGCGTTCAAACGGCACAGAAGAACATTATTGGTTTTCTACAGGGAGCATCCTCTCCAAAATTTAAAATAAAAAAATAAGCCACGTGAAAGAGTTTCGAATTACTATTTAGGTTGCTTTGAATACTTATTATGTTACAAATGTCTTGCGCCACTCCGAGGTTCTCGTAAAATATTGCAAATACACATATTAAAAACTCAGGCGTACAAAGGCAGGTTAGATCTTGAAGATGAAATTAGAGATATAGAGTGTAAGTAGAGTAGTAGTAAGGCAGAGAGAAAGAGGGAGGTTGAAAATTCATTAATCCGCGCACAGTTTGGGACAGAAATAGATTTAAACAAAGAAACCGGAGGTAAAATAGGAAAGGTATTTTAGGATTTGGGCTGTTTATTATACAAATAATACAAATTCAAAACTCTCGCAATCATTAAAAACACCTTGCATCTCGGTGATGGGGTGCGTATCAGACATAAACCCAGAAATGGCTCGGCAAAAGACTATATGACCGCATTCGCAATGTATGTACATTGCGTGAAATTAAATGAAAATGAAAAATGTTGTGCATGGTAGTCAAAATACGTCAAATATTGGTAAACGCATGTAGTTCCTGACCCAAAAGCGTTTCTTTAGAAGCAGTATTACACGTGGAAATACTTTATTTACCGTAGTTGAGTTTATTTTGAAAATAATTTAAATTTAGTACCTATTTGAACCCGTATTTCAGTGATTAAAATACTATTTAAATTCTTGACATTTATGTATGCCTGGCATGTTCATCCCCGGCCACAAACCCTTGCGGTAGCTTGTATGACACCGTGTTGATGTAAATGATATAATTCATTTTTCAAGATTGCCTGGATACACCTGTACTTAGAGTTTTAACCTGAATCATTAGTACTTATAGGCTTGAGTAAAACTAAGACAATTTCAACAGCGGAATACGTGGTAATCCCAATTTGGAAGAAAAGGTGTTTTACTACGGCAGTTTGCACGGCAGGTTAAGGGTGACTAAATTTTTGCACAGATTTGCGTCAAATTCTGCTGGGAACGCGAGTCTCAGATGAAAATGTTTTATTTCAAACCATGAGTTGTATTGAGGAAACAAACGGAGTCGAGAAGATAATAGACGTTGAGGGGGGATCGAGTTGGTGTGGTGGCTATAGTACTGGCCTCCGGCCTAGAGGTTCGATTCCCGGCAGTGGCGGATTTTTCAGTGTAAAACCGGTCCCCACTTGAGTGCCTAATGGAGGGCATTTCAAGTTCAATATTCCGTCCGTCGGATGGGACGTTAAGCCGTGGTCCCCTTGGCGCCTATCGTTAATAGTAGGCTAATGCCGACGCCGGGTCTCTCTCCACCCTTCCTCCGTTCCCTGAATACTCCTAACATTACCCAATTACCACCTATCCTGCATGGCGCAAATGACCTCAGCTGTCGGTCGCCTCCCCTGAATAACCATCCAGGCTTCGAGGCTCGAGAGCACAGCTCAACCGGAAGAAGGAAGGCTCGGCTTGAAAATCACGTTGAGGAGGTCTTCCAAGTTAAACGATGCTTTTCTCGCCTCCGCTGTCCAGCCTCGGAAGGCCGCCCCGTGCATCACCAGCCTCGGCACTCTGCTCTTGACCAATCAGCAAGCGGGGCAGGCTGCGGCATTCGTTGGTGAAGCTGCCGCACTACTTGCCGGAGACTAGGAGCGCGGAGGTTGGGGAAGTGCCACCCCGGAAACCCTCATTCATCTACATCTACATAATCACCTGGGGAAGGGGTGAATTCTCACCAAACATGCACTGTATATGGTGCATAAAAAAGTATTAGTATTTATATACTGTTCTAAACTTCACTATTTAAAAAAAGAACGGCGTAGCCTTCACCGTTCTACTGCGCCAACATGTCACCGTATTCTTCGACATGGAAAAAGCTTACGATATGGTACATCTACATCTACACAATACCCTGCAAGCCACCACAAAGGTGTGTGGCAGGGGGTGAATTCTCACCAAACATGCTCCACATATCATGCATAGAAAAGGATTAGCATTTATATCGGTACTGTTCAAAACTACAAAATTTAAAAAAAGACAAAAATAGCAAAGCAAACATGCAAAATATGCTGTTAGTTGGCTTAGCTTCAAGTCCTTATACCAACATGCAGCTACCAGTTATCCATTGCTACACTCGTATTGGATATATTTACCGTTATTCATATCCCTAATTGTACGAGGGAAAAAGGACATTTTGAATCTGTCAGTTCCGCAATAAATTTCTCTAATGTTTTTGATTATTGTCCAGTCTACCATAGTAAGTTGGGGTTCGCAAAATATTTTTAACATCATAACTGAAAATATTATCTTGGAATTTATTTTGGAGATTAAGTCTAAATTTCAACCTGCGATCTGACAATGATTCCCATTTTAATTCATTTAATAGACTGGTTACGCTCTTATAGTTATCGTTCCGTCCCTTTACAAATCTTGCCGATCTTCGCTGCACACGTTCAAGTTCGTAATTTAGATCGATTTCATAGGGGCCCCATACACTGGCAGCATATTCCAAATGGACTGGAAAGCAGCCGATGTAACACCCATTCACTACACATTCTGTGATTCGAGAAGATTATATCACTGAGCTCCAATTTCCATACTGTAATTTGGCAGAATCGAAAATGGTAGCACAGGTCAATTCCATAGAGCTTATTAAACGTTTTGATAATGACAGGTGTAGGTTGAAACCATGGTCGTATTTGTTAAACATGCATTTCGACAGTAGTAATCCCTTTCACTATATTGAACTACCAAGGGTTCAGGTCTCTTCAAGTAATGCCTTATATTATTTCGTGTAACATCTCAAGTTGGAAACCCTTCCCGAGAATGGATGGCGGGCATGTTGTCATGTTAAGTTAAGACTAGATGTGAGTATTATGTGGCCCCAGGCGTGGAAGCACATGGAATCAACTGGAACGTATATTTGCATCTCTAAGTAAATGTGTCGGGTATTAATGCAAGCCAAGAATTACCGACAGTGGCATTCATTAGATATTAATTAGTTATTAATTAGAAGGTGGTGATGGGATGAAGAATGAAAATGCTTCGGGTGCCAATTCCGTTATGCAATAGTGAAATCCCCTTCATACAAAAATCGCCAAGAGGCCGATAAAAAATGATACCATTGATAAGGCAGAATTAACCAATTGGCTTACAAAGTCTGCGATTTGCTGGCCTCTCAAAATTGACCTTAGCGTACAAAGATGGCGATCGACAGTCTTGTAATTTAATTTTTTCAAGTGATTTTATAATATTAATAGCATTACATTGCTTAGTAATTTTCGGAAAATATAGATAAAATATTTATCAATAGATGACTTTGTAAAAATAAAGAGGTATTTTTGGGAGTGAACAATGAGAAAAATAGTAAGTCAATGGGTTAATAGTCAAGATACTCAAAAGTAGAGTTCTAATCATAGCTGAAGAAGCGTTATCGTTTTGAAAGAATTTCTGCGAGCGTAGAGAAGTTTCTAATAAGATGTGGGACACCGAATTTATGTCGTAGCTGAAATTAAATGTCCGAGTATCAGTCAACTATACAAAATTCCGAGGCAAGGTTCGGAAGTCCAGGGCAAAGGTGACCCGGAGAGATGACAATGCCTCCCCCGTGACCGCATCCACCGACCTCCCCTGGGCCCAATTCCGCCCGCGATGGCACGGAGTCAAGTCCCGTCCCCTGGCCTTTAAGATTTTGCTTCGAGATTCCATCGATTAGGGTAAACCGGCTCGACCCACCCGCTAAACCAGGAGCGCTGCAATATGCACAACATTACCCTTTTCACTATCTCCTCTGCTATGCATAGAATTTCTGAAATCCTCGGAATTTGCTATGCAAGGATGCGGTAATATCGTATCCAAAAAGGAATTAAGTTTTTTCCAGAACATGTGTGAATAGTTTCGCTCTATTCCGACCATACCAAAATCGCCATTAAGCAAGGAAACGTCCAATAAGGTAATCATCGTGAAAAATTCTCAGATTTTGTTTCATTATTTAGGGAGGAATTTCTTGACTTTGAAAAAGTAAAACGTCTGCTACCTGTGGCAGATCTCCAATTATCTCCAGATCTGCCTATTACTATTTTCACGTTTTATATATATCCTTAATGAAATGATGTACACAACCTAACACAGGTTTGAAAGTACATTGCGCAGATCAAAAGTATCTGTCAGCTGTGGCGTTAGTGAACCAATGCATACTTATAATGTCTTATGTCTTTCACTCTTATAGACTCGTTGTAGAGATATTTAAGTTGCTGACGCTATTGATTTTTATACAGGGTTTACCATAACCGTTTTGTGTTTTCCATTGCACGCCGCAATCTCTTGTATTTCCTATTGTTTTGCGTAACTATTGAGTATCACGCTCAACCAAGCTTTCGATGTCGGCGTAATTAAATCCTTCCTAACTTTGCAGCACTCGGACGCATTTTCTACGGACCTTTGGCTCCAATCAAACAGTAATCTGAGGCATCTAGAAGGGAACTGAGGAAGGAAACGTCTTATATAAAATGGCTCCGTTATTATCAAGAACCCATAATAATGGCTTAATTTTTACGCCTTAGTCATAGAGCATGGAGAAAATTCCGCAAAATTAAGCCCGGCACTGCTTCCCCATTAAAGGTATTAAAATGAAAATTGAACATATTATGTGCAATTTCATTACTGGATGCGCGTTCCATATTCATTCTAGTCTTGTCACATTTTTAAGTTAATTCCTTCCTCTCACGAAAATTGCTAGCATTAGACTCGATTGAAAAGGCTAGCATTGTGGCTGTTTTCATGCCAAGATTCTTGCTATTCATTCTTAGATTGTAAGCTAAGGGTTAAAGAAGTGTTATCCCAGAATTATTGAACGGGCCACCACTGCAAGTTAGCTGGTGGGTAGGTATTCATATGAACTCGCATAAATCATAAAATTAGAGCAATTGATTCCCAAACTGACAGATTCAAAATGCCCTACTTTTCTCGTACAACTAGGGTTATGAGTAGCTGTAAATATAACCAATGGTATAAATACAAGTGAATCAAAAGATATCATAGGTAGTTGCATGTTGATATAAGGACTTTAAGCTAACCCAACTAACAACATAACTTTACATGCTTGCTTTGCTAATTTTATCTTTTTTTAAATTGTGAAATTTAGACTAGATTATAATTAGATGAAATAATGAGTGCTTCTTATTTAGATTAATTGAAAATGTCCCAAGACTAGAAAATCCAAATGCCAAATTAATTATGGAAAACGACATCTCCAGGATATATCGTTTTCCATATCGATCGATAGGAGATATCGTTTTCCATAATTAATTTGGCATTTGGATATTATAGTCTTCGGACATTTAGAATATAATTACTACTTCTCCTTTTTTTGCATGATAAGTAATGCTTGTTTGGTGTGAATTCGCCCCCTGCCTCACACCTTCACGGTGGCTTGCAGTGTATTGTGTAGATGTAGAATTCTTAAAACAAGCACGTGACGTGCGATGCACAGTGCACGAGGAGAGTGGTCTAAGGGTGGGTGGGGATCAGGGGCGCAGGTCGCGATCGAAGCCACGGGGATATCACCCCCGTTATCTGCGCCGCCGCCGCCGCGGCTGCGATTACCCTTGGTCGGGAACTGCGTCCGACGCTCCCCGCCAAAAGGATTACTGTCCCGTGTGTGCGGCAGGGGGCGAAGCCACGAAAATTGGGGTAGCAAGCAGGGGGCGAAGAAACTTCTGATGCGATTCGCGGCGCACCCCCGATGGACCAAAGGCAATTACGAGCGGAAACGAAGCGACAGCCTCGGAGACGCTCTAAACCGACGAAGCTTGTTTTTTTTTCTCATGGCGGGGAAATGGAAATTCTCGGGTGATATCTCTGTGGGACAAATACCATATTTCCCGGTCTAAAAGACGCATCAGGTTACAAGATACACCACGATGTTTCGGTTTACACTTGAGAAGAAAAAATAATAATCGACTCTTGATAAGACTAACGTGCGCAGTGTTCATAGAAACTAGAGATGTCCAAAAATAGCAATGTATTAAAATTATGCGTCGTCGAGTCCCAGAAAGAAATGAATGATGGAGACTTAGCGCACCTTCTACTTGCCAGACGCAGTGAAAGTGGATGGGAAGAAAATAGAAAGTAGACGGACATTTCCGACGGAAAGTCGGATGCATGAGAACGTAGCTTCACCCACGGACTATAGGACGCAGGCCGATTTTAGAACGCGTGTAGTAGCAATGAAAGTAAATATTATGAACCGAGACATGAGGTAATTAGAACAAAATGGAGGGCGAAGATTGAATGGGCTTCCATTGGCGTATACGAAAGAGCAAATGATAATAGCCCGATTGAGCGAATCATTTTGTATGTCGCTCGTGAAAATGATGGAAAATCTGCATCTATATTCAACTCTGCGTTCTCTACAAGGACATGTGGTATGGGAAGGGTCTCCAGACCGTTGCGTTTTAATTGAACCTTTGTCAATTAATAATAAAGTATGGTTTGTGATGTGTTTGAAAGAATCAAACCTTATTTGTGTTGTTGAGGTGTATAATGCAAGGGAAAAACGAATTGTTGTATCGCTCGGTACGACAGTTGATTTCTCTTAGTTTGTCACTTTTGTCTGCCCTGCTGATGAAGAGTAGGGGTCCTATATCTGGAGCATACAGATTCAGAACAATACACATATCTGAAGCATCAGATTCAAATTCTAGTGGTTTTAATTTATCAAGCAAATTTAGTAACATGTTTTAGTACAATTTGAAGTTTTGCAGCGAAATCTTTGGCTCTATATATCCGAAGGAGGATCTGCAAAAATCTATGTGAGATTCATGCGCGGAAATGTACGGAAGGAAGGAATGTTTACACTGGTTGGGTAAAGCAGGACTCTGACTCACCGTCCGTATTCGAACCACTGACCCTTTGCTTGCCGAGCACACTACCCAGGATTCCATATCCCAAAGGAAATTGTGAGGACCTATTGGGTTCAAGTCTCATTCGCCTATAGTTACGGTCCATCGAGGATAGCACACGTAAGACGAAATTGCTTCAAGCAAGCCACTGTCTACGGGGATAGATCCTAAAAATTGACGCAAAGGGTGATAAGGCACCACTATAAGATATTATGTCTCCGTGCGTAAAGAAAAAATAAAATCTCACACAACTTCCGAATGGTAAGCCGCCGGAAAGCTTACTACATTCTCTCCTGACGCCAACGGGTTGCGGAGGTTTGAGATGGAGAGGTCAGTGGAGTAGCGGGAATTGAGGACAAGTAGCGAGAAGAGGGCGAGGGGAAATATATGCATTGATTTCCACGTAAAGAGTAAAGCACGTGAATTGCTTGCTCCCAGAAACTGTCGGTTGTCAGGAGAGCTACGATGAGGAGTTTGCTCTTTAAAGGCAGGAGTAGGGAGTCTAACGTTGATTAATCTTTGGATTTGAGTACCCAAGAACCCTTAAACACATTCCGCTGAAAATGACAACAAAAATATGAATAGATGTACCCATATTTTCTTATTTAAACATTCTTTCTGGGCTTCCCATAATCTGATCAGTTTATAATTAACGAAATAATGTGTTAAAAAACTATAGCCGCAGAAAATTTGCTGTACAGATGGAAAGCATTGGCTCTTAGTTACCGAAATAGATCTTCAAATAATACCAAGAATGGCCATAATATTATTGCAAACATGAGATTCTAAATTTCCTAATGAGGTCCACCTAAGGCAAGGAAAATACTATGCTGAGATGAATCATGCAAAACAAGGTAATGACATGTATTTTAAAACTACCAACTGTATCAGGATCCGACCGAACCATATTGTATTATACGCCCGGGCTGATGCCCTTGAGTACCTCCTGGTTACAAGTCTGAATATGACGGGGTATTGCGCATCGTTATTATTTTTAAATATTTTCATTTGTGGTTATATTAAAACAACATTACATATTTTAAATATTTTTGACATCAGAAATTTATTACTTATAATTTTTAAGGAAGGAGAGGATTAGAGTATTAGCAATCGAGATGGGAAGGTGGAAAAAGGAATAATGTTGAATCCTGACTGTAGAGAGGTGCTAGGGGGTGCGGCTGTTTGGGAGCGACTCCACTCTCCGGTGCTGCATTCACTCTGCTCCTCTGCCGCACCTTCTGCCCTTATCAAGCGTGAGGAATCATTTCTATGCCCCTAGAAACGATTTCGTTGTCTGCGAGGAAGAATTTTCGTGGCCCACTGGCATCTCTAATACTCCATTTCCTCATTCCGTTCGCAGCGAAACGTCTGCTGTGAACCCTTTTCTTCGCGCAAACTTATTTTAAATCACCAATACCACCTTTCGACCATTTTATCTCCAAATTGCAGGGGGGTGAAACTGGACCCGGGTGGTAGGATTGTTAATGATTCGAGACCCGCGGTCGCCGAGCGATCGTGGATTCCGCTCTCGCCCCGAGGCAAATGCATTCGGCTTCGCCCGCACCCGCTCCGCGACGGACTCTCCTCGCCGCCGTCAGAGTGCGCGGCCGGGCGCCGACGACGCCGCGCCGCCCCGACCGTCGGGCGGTGGCCGACGCGGGTTAGCCAGGGGCCCCAAAAAGAGCCCCGCCATCGTCGGTTGGGGGCCCGGCCTCTCCCAACAACAGATATGTGTACTTAAGATGCACAAAACTCCGAAGGGGAGCGAGTGTGAAAGGGTGCGCTCGGAACGTGAGTTGAGAAGTCAGTCCGTGACGGGGCCGTGGGGTGAAGCGTGGTGGGCGCGGTAAGGAATCAAGAGACCGCAGCCGAAAGTGGCGCTTTTGCCCGGGGCGGTCCGGGCTGGTCCGCCCTGGGCGTTTGTCCGGTCCGGTTTGACGTTAGAAGAGGATAATGATAGGTCAATGCAAAAAATTTTTAATGAATCGATATCATCGGAATCAACATTTGACGGGTTGCTGCAGCATAGGGACAAGTCGTATTATATGTAATGGTTTTTATCTCAGTTCCTCGCATTGAATAAACTCATACGGCTCGTAGTAATGCTGACATTCTTCACAAGATCCACTATTTTGGAAAAAAAAGAATTTTGAAATATTTATAAAGGATGAAACTTTAGTGTAGTTCGTCATTTAAGGCAATTTTTGATGACCTTTCTCATTGGATTAGCATGAGGCGAAACAAACTTTAATATTTTGAAGTTCAATTAGAGATAGAAGTAAAAAATAAAATGATTTTCGATTAATTTTTTGTTTCGCATACTGCAGTCAGTAGTTCACTGTCTAGCCATTTAAAAAATGGTAGTGAATACTGCGGCATCGCACCACTGCGTCCCTTGTCCCTACGTTTCTTGCACATTACAAATGTGAATTAATGGCCTCTCTTAAGAGCCCTTGTCGTACGCCCAAAGTCGATTCCATTGGGAATGAACTGGTTTTGGTAAGCCCGGATTTCAGTGCGCAAACCATTGTCCAGGTCTTGACTTCACAACAAAGGTACTTTTCCGAGCAAATTTCCAGTCCTTGCTGCTTAAGATCTTTAGAGGACCCAGCAGAGTTTACAGCACAGCCGGCAGATCACTCATCGTAACGCAGCTGAGAATACAAGGAGGGAGCACGCTCATTCGCGGAAATGAGTCGCAATAATGCGTGAAGGTATGACGAGTCTTATTCCTTAAGCTTCAACACCGCCATAATCACTAAGAAAGTGACGATACTGAGGAAAATTTTGAATAAAATCGTATGCTCGAACATTCCCGTCTCCCATTTTCTTCCTAAGTAAAGTTCGGTGGTAAGTGACAGCCTTCCCTAGACGATAACATCAGCTCACGCACATGGCAATGCATCATCCTTTCGGATCTGCGCCATCTAAGGTTTTCCCTGCGCATAGAATGAATGAAGAGCTCTCAAGATGAAAATCAAGTAATATTCAACTCCATTGCCTCGAAAATACATTCGGCCAGAATTCAACCTAAGGATGAAGTCATCCTCAAGAGTCCGGGTTGAAGGCGTCGCCCTCAAGACAACGGCCGCGAGGGCAAGAAGGTTTTGTGGAGTCTGCGCCAAGGAGCTCAATTTGGCGACGTTCGAGTCGGCGCTTTTCATGTTTACATATTCAGAGCGAAGTTAATAATATGGCAGCTTCTTACGATAGGTCCGATGCACTCTTTTTCATTAAGAGTTTAATCATACCTAAGCATTAGTAAACTCTAAATTGACATATGGTATAATTGCATGGGGTGGAGCTTATCTGATCTCTATTAAACCAGCTATAACCCGACAAAAGAGGTTTATTCGGGTGATGCTAAAACAGAATTACTATTAGTCGTCCTTTCTGCTCTTCAAAAACTTAAAATTGCTCCCTCTAAGACACTTGTATGTGTATAAAGTACTTAGACTCTTTTATGTGAGGAGTGGAACAAAAGTACCGATGTCAAATAGGCGGGGCAAGTGGTAGTTTCGTAGGGTGTTGATACCCTAACCGAGGCCCAAATTGTCACTGTTCAGAAAAAGTTTCATATACATTGGGCCAAAAGTCTACAACTTATTACCATCTGAGTACAAAAAAGCGGTAAATCTTCATATTTTTCTAAAAAATGTAAAGAATTGTCTGTTTACTTATCCTAAAATTGAAGAAATACTTTGTTAAATCAAATTTGATAATTGTAATAATATATTTAGTGAAAGATATTATTTTTTGTTAATGTTGGTACATGTCCTTTAACAACTATTTATAAACCAATGCATGGAAGATTATTATATAATGATGGTAATCTAAACACAGGTCCGCCTTCTAGTTTACCTAGAGCTCCTTATGTTTTGTATGTCTTTGTTTTGTATATAATATGGAGTAATAAACATTATTATTATATTATTACCCAAGTGATGATGCGTTCAAACCAAATGTTGGTGCCCACCAATTGCCAACGAGTTACGGTATCCGCTTTCCACTGTGTCACCTACGGTTTCCTAGAAAGATGTGATACATAGAAAAAAACCCACGACAGGTTTGGCTGGATAAGCCCAAAGGTATCAGCCAAATTTGAACTCGGGAGTTCCGGTCAGCAGCCTTAAACTCTTCCCATTGGTTTGTATGATTACGAAATAGCGGCAAATACGTTAACGGAGTCACTCGCTGATATTCACACGATACCTAGATTTCCATCAAGACCAAATTCCGTGGATGAATTTTTCTCTGTTGCTATTCCACCCACTGAGTGACCACACTGTAATTCGATTACGGCTGCATCAGAGTACGCATATCTTCCAAAGAACTTCCCCCACCTTTGTGGTGAGTCACAGGGGAACATGCATGTACGGGTGTCGAACACTTTGGACGACTGAGAAAGATGTTAATTCCTAATTTCAGGGAGTGTTTCATAAAAAGTTCTGCAATCGTCAAAAGGAGTTTCATCCTTCCTTGCTTCCCGATAAGTCATCACTATCATCGCACAACTTTCTCAGATATCATCGTCTTATAAGTTTTTGTTCGTACAATAATGTGTTTATTTAGATTTTTATTATTATATTCCATCCCACTGCAAATTTTTTAAAATTTTCTTTATCCTTTCAAATTTTATATTTTTGATAATCTACCACTTTATTTCGCTTTCTTTCTCATGGAGGGAAGACCCCTCTCTACATTTACGGGTCATTTTCCGTTTCCATTTAACTCAGAAACCCTGATGTGGATGACCCAGAGTCGGTGATCGAAATGTCGGCAGCCATCAGAACACTCGCCCGGTGGAAGACCCGATGAGAACTCACACTCCATTATCCGTTGTATGCCCTACGAAGTCTCCTTCCTTCAACACTAAATATGCTGTTGGTTAAGTGATAAGCTATCCTTTTTCTTTTAAATGCTCTTTCGCTCATTTTCACCTAATTCACTTTTTAACTGCAGGAATTTTTATTCAATGAAATTAGTAGACTTTCCCGGGGCATAACCAATTCAGCGTCTACTGCTTGACCAAAATTTTCCTATGGAGAGGACAATCTCTCCTTTGAGTTCATTTCCATTAGTCTAGAATTTGTGGTCCATCGTACGCGTCCATCACTGGTTCCAAGTTCTTTCCCACTCGAAGCAATGATTTGCACAAGTTGAAAATGTGTTAGATCGTGGAAATTATGCGGCTAAATGCATGCAAATAGAACAAAGACTACTTTCCGCACAGTCGTCCAGAACTAACATGCCGTCACCTGGGGTACTACATGGAAAGGGGTGTCTAAAATCGCACACTTGTGAGAAGAATGTAATTTCCTTCCAAATGTGGGAGCTTAGAGTAATGACAGAGGTATTTCAGAGTATCTTGAAGGTAGCTGGAAATAACATTTAAGGGTGCAATTCAGGAGTTGATTTATTTTGAAACGGAATTTCTCTAGAATTTTGTGATAAAACCTTCAATGACCGAGTAAAAGCAGCAGACAATTAAATTATTTAGTCAACCATACAAAGTTAGCGACCAATGGGCCTTCTACACTACATATTATTTCACTCCCTTCAAGATAGAATGCCGTAAAACCTTTCCGGGGTTGAAAAGAAGGCTAACAAGTACCTTTTCGACAAATTTAATTTCAAATTTCAAAACAAATTCATTGTCTATCCTAATTTTTTCGCCGCTCGGGAGCAGCTCATGCTCTCCCAGGAACAAATCAAAAGTTTAACGTCCCATCCGACGGACTGAGTACTGGACTCAAAGTACTCTCCACATAGCCCTGCAATGGGGAACGGTATGCCAATGCCACCACTGGGAATCAAACCCGGACTCTTGAAAAGGAAGTGCGGTGCTGGGCAGGTGGAAGAGGGGGCCGGATTGTGGCCTCAACCTGCCCAGGTAAAATAAAGCACAAGACAAGACAAGTACTATATTGGCCACTACTCTACCAACTCGATCCTAATGACTGGATATTGATGGTCTGAAAGGGAATCAGGCTGATCAAGTGACTTTAGGAGCAATGTTTCTTCGATACGCCCGAAGGTTTTTTTCACCTATTGAAGATTTCCATTTCGATAAATACTATCAACACCCCCATGCATTTTTAAAATTTATTCAATTTTCTAACAAAATGGTTTTGAGTAGTACCATTGGTACAATTCAACCAAGAGTACTTTTTGCATCCAAGGATGCTTGGCTCGGCGGTACGAAGATGTTTTCAGTTCCGGCCACTGAGAAATGAAAATAGTTATCCACTTCGGGTTCAATTAGCGGGCAGTTCTAACCCCCAAAGGAGGGGTCGGGGTGCTGGAGCATTGGCCTAGGGTCTCGAATCCTACCAGTGGCCGAGATTCACCATTGGTGCACCAGTTCCTACTTGAGTGGGACGACTGCAGCACTCCGTCTGCAGGATCAAACCGAGAACCCTCCAGCAACTAACTCCCCTCACAGCCAATTCCGAATATTCCCCTCTAAGGCCTTCCCAGACGCCCATCGGCCTTGGCGCCGGCGCCAGCCGCCGTGAATCATCGTCTCATGACTCACACCGCAGCAACACGGTGCATCGATTGGGGACGCATCGTCGAAGCGCGGGAGCGTCAAAAGGGGAAGCGGCTCGAAGCAATGATTTGCGGAAGGGATCCGCTCACACACCTGCGAGCAATTGAGACGCTGGCGGGCCTACGCAACAAGTTGACCCTGGTGTTCCGGCACCGGGTGCCGGTATCTAGGTAAACGGCGACAGTTGCACTCATTGCAGAAACAAGCTGGGAATAACCTTTTGTGCGAAAATTGACTAAGATAGTAATTTAAATCAACTGAAATTGCGACACCACAAAGCGAGTTCACCTTTGAAGCGTTTGCTAATAATCCTTAGCAGTGGTGCCAGATTTTTCGACCCTCAACCCGCACGCCAAGATTTAAACAAAATTTAATGTATTAATTAATGAAATTAAACCAGGTGGTTTAATTTCGATATAAAAATAAATATATCATATGGTAAAATGTTCTTTTCTATTTATTTTGTCGCATCAAATGAAAAAATAGCAATAAGGTAACATTTATGAAACAATACGAGAAAAATTGACCAAAATATTAACTATTGTAAGAGGTAATTTATCTAGTGTTTTCAGAATCAATTATTCATATTTTTAATGATTTCTAAACATGTGACATTTTTATGGTCAAATGCTTAATTTGAATACCGACTTTTACCTCACTGAATTTTCCTTTTTAAATGAGGAATAACTTCATTGTAAGTTCTAATGTTGCAATGCTCCATTAGAAGATTTGTTTTCATTGAAAATTGCTGCTTTTATTGCAGGAAACAAAGAGCATTCTATTTATTCTAAATATATTTTAGAAGTGCTTAAATAATTTATTTTCCCAATTCTCAACAAATTACAAATATTTCTAACTGCTCGATCATTTTGGTTGGGTCTCGCGTCAGGACTCTGGTCAGTGATACTTTGCTGTTGCTGGATCAAGCTCATTGACAGTATTAATAATCATTCCAAAGAAACAGAAAACATTTTTCGGGTAGTTCAAAATTTGAAATGGAGCGTGTAAAGCTTTCCTTAGAATCTCCTTTCCAATCTCTTCAAATGTGATGCACCCAGTATTCTCGTCATCTTCACTTTATTCTTTTCCTTCTTTAAATGATGCATGAAATACTGGTAGAACTCATTGACATTTATTTCTGATTTATTGATTGCTCTCTGTAACTCCAGCCTACTACTAGCGTAATTTTTTCGCGGAATTCTGCCGACCGTGAGACCGATTGCACCCAGACTACCACCCAATCAGTTAAGGAATAATATCCTGTGTGCTTGCTCTTCAATCTGACTTAACATCTACATCTACATAATACCCTGAGAGCCACCTCAAGGGTGTTTTTAAGGGGAAACGGTCGTACTATTGTTAACGATCGAACTGTTTTTATTCTAACAAATTCAAGGTTCGCGAACTAGCCGCGAAGACTTTAACGGCGTTACCCGCTGAAAATGCACAATAGCAGAAATTCCACAGAGAAAAATTCATTCGCCTTCACCGGGATAGATCCCGGTCAAGGCGAATGATTTTTTCTCTGTGGAATTTCTGCTATTGTTTTTATTCTAATGTTTTCGTGAGTTCTACGGTATCTATCGGTATCAAATAGGGAAGTTAGGGATATTTTTAGGTACCCGCTCAATTTCCGGGGAGAATAGCCCAACCAGCCCAATTTGGCGGGAACCCGCCAGCAGAGCCTCTCAACCCGCCCAATTGGCGGGAACCCGCCCAATCTGACATCACTGATCCTTAGCTTGAGCGCGTTGCCATCTCCCCTGCCCCTGGATCATTGTTCGGAGATTCCAAATTTCCCGAGAGCGACATGTCGTCCAAAGTTTTCTGAATCCAACTTCCACATATACTTTGAATATTAGAGGTTATGCTTGAGTGATGTTGATGGTGGTCGTCACGTCACATCTATTTATTTATAGTTGCCAGGGGTTGCCATTGTATATTATTATGTGCAACAGAATGCAGTTGATGTATGAGAATTAGTAGAAAAAAACGAAAGTAACTGTTACTTTTATTTGGCGAAATCTGCAACACTAAACAGTCTCTGTTTCCAAACAAAAATATTCATTTTATATAGATAGAGGAAATTGATGTTATTATTTCCTTATTATGCATAGCGTGCTTCAAATCTTTCGTCCAAAAAACAGAGATGGCTCCTGCAGTGACATTACAAGTGACATCGAAACACAAAGAAAATAAGCCTTGTTATCCGAGATATCGGGATTCGTAAATAAACACTGTTTCTCTTCTTCTTTCTTTGGTAAATATTGGGTAGGGAGCTGTGTAAATCATTGCGTTTCAGGGGAAAAACGAGGCAATGTCACAATCACAGCTGCACTATACGGCAATGGTTTAACAGTCGTGCAGTATCATCAGGTGGGCTAAAACTTCAGGAATTGGTGATACTGCACGGTAGTGAAGACACAATGTGTTAATACAGTTGAGAATGGGAAGATGCTGTTATTTTTTAATCCTCCGATTTTTCACCATGGAAAAATTCTAAAGAGTAATTCCAGAAACAGTACGGTCAATGTCGAGTCAGCTAATGGTCACTTAAATTCGTAGATTATTATGCCAACGTTTACACTGCATTGATTTTTACGTTACGGAGAGTGACTTACTTATGTTTCTTGGGAGTAGGTGACCGATAACTAAGGTCATTTGCGCAAGAGACGAGATAGGTGCTTAACCAGGCAAAGGTAGGAGTTTTCAAGGAACGGAGGAAGGGTGGAGAGAACGCAGCGTCAGCATTAGCCGGCTAATGATAACGAAAGTCGCCAAAGGGACCACGGCTTAACGTCCTATTCGACAGACGGAGTAATGCACTCGAAGTTCAGCATAGCACTCATTTAGGGACTGTTTATTCAGAGACACAACCAACTTGGCCGGGATTCGAACCCGGACCCTCGGGATGGAAGGACAGTACTCTAGCCCCCCCACCAACCCGATCCCTAGGTGACTTGCTACCACCATAAAAAACACATGAGCAAAAAACAGAGCGCGACTTGTTCTAATACACACCTAAACATAAAATAAGCTACAGCACACAATATATGAGTACCTCGTGAAACACTAAAACGGAATGTTTGAAAAGGAGGCTAATCTGGATGGTTGTCTACTTTTAAACTTTCCTCGACGAACCCAGCTCCACGTCATACGTGTTAATTATAGGAGGATGTAAGTTTTGACTTAATATCTTAAATGAATTCCAAGAAAATATTTTCACTGATGACGTTAAAAATATTTTGCGAACTCCAACATATTACGGTAGACTGGACCAAAATCACAAAATTAGAGAAATTAATGGCCGAACTGACCGATACGAAATGTCCTTCTTCCCTCGTACAGTCAGGGATATGAATAGCTGTAAATATATCCAATAGCATAAATGCGAGTGTATCAATGGATAGCATAACTAGTTGCATGTTAGTATAAGGAGTTTAAGCTAACACAACTACAGCATGGTTTTGCATGTATGCTTTGCTATTGGAAATGCAAATTGCAAAATGTTCCGGCAGCTCGCGGGTAGAGAAAAATAATGAGTGGACTGTGTAATGAATAAGTTCATATCAACAGGATCTGTATTTCCAATCAATAATCAATATACTACACAAAAGAAATCAATGTTTGACACCCCTGACGAAGTCCAGTCTCAGAGGCAGTCATGTCAGCCCGAAGCTCTCCGACACCACCTCTCCACACGACTTCTTTCTTAAATTGGGAAGTTTAGACTAGAATATTATTACTAATCATTTTTATGCACAATATGTAATGCATGTTTGGTGTGAATTCAGCCCCCGCACATACCTTTATGGTGGATTGCAGGGTATAATGTAGATATAGGTATGTAATGTGTTGATTTCCGAGGACCTTTAAGACAACGGAATCCTTTGAAAGCACTCTATTGGAGGTGTTAAGTAGTTTGATTCATTACCTCGTACATTCCGAATATAGTTTTCAATTTTTGTTCTTCGATTTGAAGTAAATAAAACCGTCGATAACATGATTCTATTCCACTATTTTCACTAAAATATCCACTTTCAGGAGTTAAAATTGTAACACTAGATTTTTTGCAGACCTACTTGTTTTTGACACTATTTAACTTTCATAGGTTATTGAACACGTGCGTAGTGTTTCGTCTGTTGTCTTGTATTGCAAGAATATCTTTCATAGCACAGCATATGTACATACATACATATAGTCAGGTTGTTATTGGGGGTTGAGTGCGAGGTACGGTGTCGTCTACGCAACACCCTGCTAGCCACTACGAGGGTAAGTGGCGCGGGGTGAAGATCACCAAACATGTATTACTTACATGCAAATAAGAGCTATAATGCTACTAATTCATGGAGAGATGTTAGATACATGACGAGTAACAAGAGAAATCTGTCGCTTGGAAAATTTTTCATTCGGAAAAAAGCATTCGGAAGATGTAATATCTCTTTTCCTCTCGGGAGCTATGACTCGCTCACCGGTATGATGAGTAAAAAGTGAAAAAATCATGATTGTTTTAGAAAAAATGATAACAGGAAATGGTAAACGTGAAAACGGTATTGACACTTGAAGGAGTTCAGTGTCAGGTCTCGGAAAATTCTCTTCTTAAAAGCGGAACTAAAACCGTTTTTGGCATGTTTTCATCTCAAACACCGCACCATTCAGCATTGAAATCTATTGAAAGTACGCACAACAAAATGTTGAAACTGTATCTGGATATTACACAAAACCGGCAGTATATTTTAGATCATATAATTTCTTGCTCCATGCCATCAAAATGGTGGGTTTATGGAAATTAGTCTGATGCCCTCTCCTCTCTCAGATCACACGATTAGGTATTTAAACCTTTATAATTTATAAACCTTTCATCTTTTTCTTCAGTCTTTTGCTCTATATGCTTCATACTTATCCGCAGAATCTCTTAGATAAATGCTAGATACGACGAGTGACAAGGGAAATGTGTCGCTCGGAACATTTTTCATTCGGAAAAAAGCATTTGATGATTGCATCATCTCACGCATTGGCCCTCAAGATGGCGGTTTCTACGGATCCTTAATAACTCATTTGTCACCTACACCAAAGCATCTAATTAAGATTATTACAGTCCCTTCTCACCTTTTCCACTGACAACATTCCTCATCCATTTTATACTCTCAGATTTCCAACGGTAAATAAGTGAATATATTTCCGGTTCCATGTCATCTTTCAAAACAATGAGTTTATTCGGCAACGCTCTGGTCAATATGCCATGGAAACACGATAGAAAAACCATTACCGAATGATAAATGCCTGTAATTTGAGCAAATCATGATGCAACTGCTCATAAAGAATGATTAAGAGCACTAAACGTTTCGGCGTCCCAAGCTCAAAGCGAGACTGGAAGAGGATGGCTCCTCGCGCGACGGTCGAAATTTTGACTCCCACCTCTAGATTTTCAAAAAATTGTTACTGCATCCTCTCCCGGAGAAAACTTGATGGGCACTTTTTCTTTTCAGGGAAGCCCTGTCCTAGCAATTGTGCTGTCATATTATACAACCATATTACATGCGCTACGTGTAAAACAGGGTATAATGCAGTCGGAAGAAGAAAATATCTTGCAGTACCTTCTCCGACATAAATGAAATGAGGACTTGGCCATACGTACTCTTCGTTTGAAAAAGTCAGCGGATATTTGCGTACAGTTATTCCTATCAGTAAATAAGGACACTTTTGAATCTATTGCGATGCACAATTTCCTTAATGAAGACCTTTGAATCGTTCATAATCCTTATGATTTTTTTTGCTTTCGTACCATTTTTTCAGATGGCCTGGGAGAACGATATCTACAGCTACGTAACACCCTGCGAGCCACCGCGAGTGTGTGTGTGGCAGGGGGTGAATATCACAATACATACCCTACTGACATGCAACGAGCTTTCTTCTTGGGTGCATGGACGGAAAAGTCAAATTGGCCAAGGAGAAGTGAATTCGCAGGAGACATTACCGACCAAAGATGTAACGATGGAGGGTTCTTGCCAGTTAATCCATTTCTGCTCATACTCTTATTCTTCGCTAACATGAGGGAAAAACCGGCGTCTTCCCCTTGCGCTCCCTTAACCGCCGAACCACCCATCCTATTCTTCCCGACGCCGGTTGACTCATTGAGCCACGGTGCTTGCCCGAGTACCTTTCTGCAAAACTTGCATCTTTTAACTATTTTCAGATGAGCTTTTTCAAATCCACAGGCAGCAAAACCATCAAAAATCAAATATCATACGACTGCGACAATCTGATTGCAGCCTTTTCAATCGTGCTGGTATACGCGTCCTATAAAAACAAAAAAAAGCCCATCTTCGGGACATGAAGCGGTTCCCATATCCAGTTGTGAATCTAGGAAACGTAAATAAATTCACTTTGTATAATTCCACAGATTTATTAGAACCGACCTAGGTTTCGACTTACGCAGTCATTATCAAGGACATTTAGGATCTGAGGACAATTTATAGGACCTTGATAACGACTGTGTAAGTCGAAACCTAGGTCGGTTCTAATAAATCTGTGGAATTTTACAAAGTGAATTTATTTACGTTTTTAATAAGTGGTTCCACGAAGTCAAGCCTAGCAATTTGTTATATATTCATGAATCTAGGAACTTAGCGCCGTAATTAGCGTTAATTATTTTCATGTGTTGTTCGATATTTTATTAAATATAAATACATATATATTCATTGTCGTATCACCTCTTAAAAGCGTTCATACAAAATGAAATCGGACTTTCTGCAAGCATGACATTAAATATTTCGGAGCAATTGTCGTTTTGCTGAAGGGATTGAATGAAATGAATATTATGAGTCGAGGAGTTGTACAAAGGAGCAAGTCGAAAGTGGGAGTCGTGACTAATGACAACATGAATGGACAAAACAAGAATGAAACCTCCGGAATATATCAAGCCCCGAAGGAATGATGGAAAGAACTTCAAAAGGAAGAAGAAGGCCACGTGACGAAGCAGTTGAGTGACTAGAGATCAGGATTGGCGGGCCGCAGCCAGCCAATTATTCTTTGAATACGCGATAAGCATCGTCCGAATCCGTAATGCCTGAATACAACAACACGAAAAAGATGCTGTTGTGGAATAAAATTCGAAAAAGCGTAATGCCAGTTCCCTGATTCACAGGACTGTGGTAAATTCCGCTGGTGACTCTACGGATTAGAAAGGTGTGATTTCGTCGTGCGAGCTCATTCCAAATCGAATGAAATACCCCTTGAAGAGAATCGATTCCACCTGACGGGACAGAGTACTATTTCGCTGAGGGAATCACGGAAAAGGGTTTGGTTGTTTCCTGCCGCTGGATTTCCTGACCGCACCTTCAGAACGCTTCATGAACGAGGGCACTGAATACGGATTAGAAACACTACGACTATCTCGCAGTACCTGCCTCTAGGTTCTGAGTTTTAGGGTTTACTTTATGGAAACCTCAGAAAGGCGTGGAATGAAGATAGGTTCTTTAGAAATTTTGAGGTTATCCGAGGATGATCTGCAGACAACTTATGGAATAGCACAGAAAGGAGAGCCAGGGTCGTTGGCTTTGGCCAAATGGCGAAGGCATGAAGACTGGAGGGGGTCTGTGACACTGGGAGGGAGAGATGTTTGGTAAAGAATGCCACCACAGCAATTCTTGGAAGTGGTGCTTTCATTTCCCGCCTAAATTTGGGCTTATTGGCCGATTCCGAAGGAACCTGTCTGTGCGTGCTACTTCTGTGTACCTCGTCAGTCTCCAACCCAGGAAAAATTATCCATCCACACGCTGAGTTTGCCACCAATTATTCTTCTCATAATGAGTCGCTTTAATTATCACTCTGAATACCAAAAATAAATCACCACCCTATTTAATTTCATCGGGTATGGAGTGGAAAGGGTTTCAAATCACTCTGAATGAGGACTCTGGATGGAAGAAGTTCGACTGATATCATGCGGAGAGTAGCGCAAGGTAAGGAGGAGTTCATGAAGAAGAAGCAACTGCTGTGTTCTAAGAACCTACGGCTGCAAGCAAGGAAGCGCTTCATCAAAACATTCGTAAGGTGCGTGGCATTCTATGAATCAGATTCATAGAACATCGGGAGAGCAGACCAGCGACGGGTTGAAGCCTTCGAAACATGGTCCTGGAGGAGAATGTTGAAGATTAAATGTACAGATAAAGTGAGGAACGAAGAGGTGTACAGAAGAGCAGATGAAGAAAGGACAATAGGTATTGAAGAGTCCCGCGAGTAAGACCAAAGGACAAGTAAATACGGCAAATAAAGTAGGACGTGAAAGAGAAAACCTATCAGGGCGTGAGGGAATTAACACTGAATAGGGCAGAATAGAGGGCTGCAGTAAACCAATCCTAAGGTTGAAATACCGATGATTATGTCAACCACTCGACTTAAACTTCGGCAAAATCAATGCAAAGATAAATCTGCTTCTATAGTCTTATTTTTCGGAGTTTGAAGAGAAAGGAAGAGAACACTACATGAATAAGAAAAGATTTAAGGTTCTCCCGTCAAATGATCGGATTAGAAAGTTTCTCTTGCTTCACACAGGTAGATATCGTTAGTGGTAACTAACGTTTCTTTTTATTTTACTGAGTGAATAGTCTGTACAAATTCGTATTGGTAGCATATGTGTTGCCATAATTATTATTACTGACACTGTGCACCATAATTTTAAAAGGCACACATAATAACATTTATATTTGATGATGACCAGTCTATTAAATTAATTAAAATGGGAATCATTGTCAGATCGAGGGTTGAAATTTAGACTTAAATCTCCTAAATAAATTCCAAGATGGTATTTTCAGTGATGACGTTAAAAATATTTTGCGAACCCCGACTTACTCTGGTAGACTGGACCATAATTACAAAATTAGAGAAATTGATTTCCGAAATGACACATTCAAAATGTCCTTTTTTTTCCTCGTACGATTAGGGATATGAAAAGCGGTAAATATGTCCAATGCGAGTGATTCAATCCATAGCATAGGTAGTTGCATGTTGGTGTAAGGACTTGAAGGTAACCCAACTAACAGCACGGTTTTGCAAGCGTAGTTTGCTATTTTTATCTTTTTAAATATTGCAGTCTAGACTAATATATTAATACTAATCCTTTTAAATGCATGATATGTAGTGCGTGTTTGGTGAGAATTCACCCCCTGCCACACACCTTTGAGATGGATTGCATGGTATTATGTAGATGTAGATGATGCTTCGTGAACTAATCTTCGCGTAATGTGGTATGACAAAAAACAGTATCTATTCCACTTGTCCAGTGATATTCTTGGATACGGAGCGCGGCCCTAGCAGTTCCCACGAGCTGCTCATTCGGTGACCGGCTCACGGTGATACGCGGTCGGATGCCAAGGCGCTCGTGGCCGACACTTGACAGAACATTAGCCATGGCCGAGGCGCGCCCCTCAAGATAGCGCGACGGAGCCTTGAGACGCCGCAGACCATTCCTCACGTGCCTCCCGTCCGACGGCGTCTTCCGAGGAGCCGCCTTTCCGCCGTCTCCCGAGACGCGCTCGAATGAGAAACCGGCAGCTCTCCACTTCAGAGTGGGGAACCATACCTCACCTCAATTTTCCATCCGAAACTTGCACAGTTAAGCATTCATTTTAGTCGTCCGAGAGTTCATGAACTCTGTAGCATCTAGTCCGGATCGTCAGAGGTATTTGATTTTCATTTCCCAACGAAATACGTCGTCGGTTTTATGAAAATACTATTTACGAGGCTTAGGAAAGTAAATTCAACTGTCTCCTGGCCCTTGGCTAGCTAGTAAGGAATGCACGAAACCGCTGAATTCTCAAGAAGAGGACTCAGAAAGTGGTGCGGCGCAAGTTGGTGGTGCCGGAGAGAAGGAATGATATCGTGACAGATGAAGTCTTGAGAACATGAAGCGTGTAAGATGCTTTCTCATCAGCAATGCCGCGCCGCGGGGATACATCGAGGACGATTCCAAATCACGGTGCGAAATATTATTGGAAACACCTCAATTAAAAATATGGGGAAGACATCACTGAAGAAAACTTTAGTAGTCACCGAGGTAATTTCCAATGACGGTTTATTTCCGTCCGTATCCGTCCATATCCGTCAATATCCGTCAATAAACTCAGGCCTGTGTTATCGCCACGAAACAGTTACAGATTCTTGCTTCACTCTATCATATCTTTCGAAATAAGAAAAACATTCATAGACATTAAGGTTAACATTTAAAATGCTACCTTTTAGGGTGGTCTCCCAGAGCAGGGCGACTTTGTAAGACGAGTGTTAACAATGGCCGAGAAAGATTATTGATATTAGTAGTTTTTCTTATTTCCTGCGGCTCTATTTACAGCAATTCAGTAGATAGCTAAAAATACATTATTCTTCCTGCCGAAAATTTGTTCTCATTATGTATTTCGCTTATTATTACCAGAATTTACCCTGAAAATATTTTAAATATTTGACCAATGAAAGATTAAGCATACCCTTTGTGCTGGATGTATCCGATTCGGATGATACGGTGATTGAGTTTCATTTGTTATCGGGTATTTTGCTTGCATAAGGTCACACAGCCACGAGAAAAAAGCTCATTTTATCGGATTCCAATTCTTTGTAGTAGTGAGAGTTTTATCTTTCACAAAAAGCTGTGCATTTGACGAAAACATTCATCCAATGCAGGGGAGCGCAATTCAACCGAACGTGAGGCGGGTGTGTGTACTCACCACCAGTTGGCGGCGACGGCGTCCACGGCCACGGCCAGGAGGATGAGGGTCCGCCGGAGCGCGAGGAGGCGTCGGCCCTCCGCCGCCGGGCGCGCCATCGCCGAGGCGGCCGTCCGCTCCGTCCGATTCGCAGCTGCGACGCGGCAGCGCCGCGGACCGAGGTCTTCGCCTTGCGGGACTTGGCCTCGCGACGAGCGCGCCTAGCGACGGGTCCTCGCCGCGCCGTCTCTCTGCTCGGGGTGCGGCAAGTCTGTCATGCCTCCCCTCCGAGCGCCGAGACTTGTGAGGCGTGATCCCCGTGCACGCTTGCTGCGCGTGCCGGCTCCTACCCCACCTCGGCCGCGTCAAGCGCTCTCCGCGCCCGCGCAAAGCAGACGCCGCCGGCGACTCCTCTCTCGCGGGCGTCGCGACGGACGCGGCGTCGGGGGTGGGGTGATACCCCGGAGGAAGGAAGGGCGCAGCCCCCCCGCGCCGTGACCGCTCCTCGCCGCCTCTTCCTTCCCCAACAGAAGGAGAAGTGCACCGGGGTCGTCGCGATCGCCACTTCCTGCACTCCGATGGCCTCACGCTACCAAGACACACTCCGAGGAATTCTTCCGTGAGGGGCAAAGAGACGCGGGAAGTGGCAGAGGTGGAGGAGGGTAGGCTCCCCACACGCGAGGGTCGGCCGACGAGGTGGCTCAGCCAGGGGCGTCGTCGCTTCAGGCGTCTCGGAGGGTCCCTTTGGCTTCGGTCGGTCGACGTCGTCTGAGGACTCGGAGGAGTCTGGCTCTCTCTCGCTCGGCCGCCGGGCGGTCAAGGAGGGGGGGAAGGGGGGGGGAGCGGTAGTAGGAGGGGGATGGGGTGGGAGAGGGGGGAGTGCGGAACTAACTTCGGGTTGTAGTTCGGGGTAAGGGGGGGAGAGGGGACTCGTCTCCCTTGCGGAACCCTCCCTATAAAGATTGGTCGTAAACGCGGCGGCCCCCTCCCCCATCGAGGCCGTGCGTGGTGAATGAATGTTCGTATTTGAGCCCCCGACGTAATTGTCGAGCGTGGTGCGCGCAAGGGGGGTTGCAGCCAGCCGCTCGGGGTGTTACATCTCTCCGGGGTGGCCACACTTGCGGAGTGCGACTTACGCGTTGTCGCACCAGCATCTCGGTGAGGTCCACCTTTTGGGTTCATCACGTAAATAAGTTCACTTTGTAAAATTCTACAGATTTATTAAAACCGACCTAGGTTTCGACTTACACAGTCATTATCAAGGTGACAATGGTACATCATGAGCCCTTTATACACAGAATTGAGTGAGGGGGGGGGGCGGAAGGGGGCAGGGGATGGGGAGGGAGTCAACGTGTGGGAAGTGTATGCTTGGTCTAAGGTGGGAGGGCTATATAAATGGCTCGTGATGTACCATTGTCACCTCGATAATGACTGTATAAGTCGAAACCTAGGTCTGTTTTAATAAATCTGTGGAATTTTATAAAGTGCATTCATTTACGTTATCAATATATGGTTCCACGAAGTCAAGCCTAGCAATTTTTTATATATTCGGGTTCATCTCCCGTCGGTTGGTAACGTAATGACGCAGTTCCCGTCAGGCGTGGTTCACGGAACGAATTGTTTGACCCATTTCTCTCGATAATATTATGCCAACACAACGCCATTTTCTCGTCCTCTTGTCAATGAGGACAGGTGTATCTCCTTCGTCACTTTTCGATCAATTCAATGGGTCACTCTTTGGAGACTAAAATCCCGGGTAGCCACGTGGATTTTATTCGTTTTCATCTTAACTAAGGCACAATGGCACAAGACAAATATAGGAAACGTATTAAGTTTCCCGTGGCCTCGTGGGAGGCAAGGGAAACCTAACTGTAAGCAAGGATTTATCATGGCGGAATCTTTTTTACGTTAGGCAGTCATAATTGTTCACCTCATTTTAAATGGCTATCATCCGTTTGCCAGTCTAGAGCAACGTGTCCGTTCGCTGTTTGTTCCTAATTGTTCCACCGATGCAACGCTAGCCCATGGCAATCGCAGTAGAACGAAGATTTAAGATGCTCCATCTTCTAAGCTCGAACCCAGGCGCATTAGCTCCAAACTGCAATCAATCCTAAGGGAAATACGGAGTCCATGCCCGTGGCGGGATTCGAACCCACGACTTTCGATTTCCAGTCCGGCGCGATACCGACCGCGGCCAGCCCTCACGGCCAATACAAGAAAATCGCTACTCACAAGAATACTTTAGAGGTAGAAATAAATCTCACGTTTTACATCAGACATGACCTCGATAACCATAGGAGTGTTCAATAATGGGCGTCGAATCTTTTTGCAACATCGGGTGCCTTGACTCCCCGTTGGAAATTTCTCTCTCTTCCATCTCTCAATTTATCCTCGTTTGTTCGCCACTCATACTCAATTCTTATTTCCGACGCTGCCATCGCCCTATAGGTACTTCTTGTAGACGCATTATAAGGACTTCTTCCTCCAGTCACGATAATCACGGTCACGTTCATTCCACTTCTCCTTGCACCTCCCATCCTCTGTATCGTTTGCGTCTCATCGCTCTCGTTCACACCGCTCGTTGATCTTGATTTCCAGCATTGATTCATTGGTGCCAGCCGCGGCATTCAGGTCAGTAACAGCCCTGCAACCTGGAAACCCGAAGGTCAGGGTATCGAATCCCGCCTCGGGTACGGTTGTTGCGTCATCTTAGGATTGAGTTAGGTTCAGGAGAATGCTTAAAACCTAATAATCAAATTCTCCCCTTCTTGGTTCACTGGTCCAAATCATCCTCTTTCAGTCCCTTTCTCTTGAACGGCAGGTGATGAATCGGGCATCACAGAATGTTCATTCTTAATTAGTCTCAGAGAGAATGAGCTTCGGTTCGTCTGTTGGCAGTTCGCCGACTGCACGCTTTAAGTCCCTCCCCGCCGCCAGTCTCTTCTGCCGGCATCTCTCCGGGCGGGCGTGAGTCAGAGAATCAGCGGAGGGAAATTCTTTTTTGGAAGGTCGAGCAATAAATTCCTTTCAAAACTAACCAAGTAACGCCGCTTAATGCATTCCAACGACTAACCAATCAGCAAAATAATTTCTCAGCTAAGGGATCTAATAGTTTATTGCTCAAGCACGTATATGCCCACTTCAAATGGCAAACGCTGCTAAATAATCTCTCTTCACAAGGCATAATTTATCACTGGAGATAATTACGTGTCTTCCATATGTTCTCACAGAAAGTTAAACTCCTACGACTGCTGTAGAGCTTAGAGAGAAGTAAGTCTCTTAAATATTTAAGAAAGCAAATCTTGAATATCTTGAGTTATCTATGGATGATCCCTTAAGAGTTTGGACAAGATAATAATGAAGTCAAATCGTTTCCTAGCACATTCATTCTCAAATGTCTCATTACATATTTCTTAATGCATTTTATTGAACTCGTGGTTGTGTAGAACATACATTTAAATGTTTTGATATACATAACGTGGTTCTTCAGAATAAAAGAAACTTGGCCATGAAATTGGAGTTAGTTAAGTAATGTGTAATATTTTTCCTTATATGAGTTATATACTTGGTAAAAGCAACATTGATTCTATGTATTCGATGATCAAACGGTAGAAGCGGCTTGGCACTGCACAGCGTATAACCGACGATGGCACCTGATGCAGTGATGATGTTTAGCCAGCTGATGATGGCAAACCTAGGTACCGCAATTCAAAAAGTAAGTTATCTATTATTTCCACATTACTGTATGTAGATAGTTCAGTACTCGTTTTCACGTGGGCTCTTTAAATTAAAGGTGTTTATCATCCAGATCTGACGCCATTAGAAACATTTCTATAATAATAATGTCATCAACATCGGTCAGCAATCCTAGGATTGGTTTGACGCAGCCTTCTACTCGATTCTTCTACATTCCGACCTCTTCAAATTTCCTCTCTTTTAAATCCTTCACAACCTGTTCCATATATACGAGGCCTTCCTTTGCGGTTCTTCCCACTCACTTTTCCCTCGACGATTGACGATTTTCCCTCACGATTCCCTCTTCATCAGGCCATCTTGTGTCTTCAAATATGGCGGATTACATTGTCCCATCTTCTTTTCAGAGTTTTCAGTACACTTCCATTTCCTCTTATTCTTCTCAGGTCACACTTTCCACCAATATTTCTCCGGATGTTGTCATTATCCTGAAATGATGGCATCTTGTAATCTAATTGGTGTCATCTATGCTTCGGTTCTGTTCCAAACATTTTTAATGTAAGTAGGTATATGATATTTAGAGCATTGACCCGCTATTACGTTTTTCAGGACCGTCATGCACGATACTTGTCATTGTCCAATTTGAAGCAAGGACTAAAGGCTGTTTTACACGGTCATTGATACTGCGCAGGCTGTAACACTTGCGCAAGAAATATTGCACCGTGTAAAGTGACGACTTGCGAGGACAGGCTGCACGAACGCTTGCGAGAAAATTAGAACATGTTCTAATCTGATACATGAATTCGCGCAAGTTTGAGTTTATTTCTCTCACTAGATGGTGCAGATGTAGCGGCAACGAACTGCTACGGGAATTCTAGCAATTAAATAGGTTGTTGACGATTGAGTTGGGCGTTTTTGTTTGCATTCAACTCCTTAGGTAGAGAATAAAGTGCAATAATGATGAGCTGGGCGATTAATCACGTGGAAACTTAAATTTCGTTTCTAAAGGAAGAATCTGTTACCTTGGCCCACATCCGTTCGTTCGTGGTGCAAATTTTGGGCTGAGTATACGGGACTAGGGTCTACACTATTATGTTTAGACTATGGCTTGAAACACATTTTAAAATGGTGGTAATTTATCGCATCTTTCACGTCCAATTAATTGCTACTTAACAGATCTTGACGTTATGCGATATTATGACGGTATTACCGCTACTGAATGGTATATTGTCCCTGACATGATGCACCGACGATTGCACCGTGTAAAGCTGTCAAGCAAGCGTCCTCGCAATTTCCTACGTCACGGACATTCGCAGACGACTGCTCAAACGGAATCAACATCAACTTGCGCAGTTTCAATGACCGTGTAAAACGGCCTTAAGAACGGTGTGAACGTTGTTTCATGTAAGGGACCGAATTGCACAAAAACTTTGCAAATGCACGAACGACTGATGAGTGGAAAGTAGCTCATCCCCTGTTCCATCCATGTGACTTCCACGATCAGCGGCAGCTTTAAAATGTGTAATTTACTAATTCCTGTAAAAAGACCTTTATGCGTAACATGATTAGTTCATGACATTGATTTTTATCCTTTCATCTATCAGCACAGCATATTGCAATCGTCCAACACAAATCAAACGCCAAAAATACCTTTCAAGCTCTCCTCGAACTCATTACTATCACTATCACTGCATCACATTGCCTCGATTGCCTGCATGCCACAATAGTTGATATTCTAAACTATTCTCCACCGAAACTGCCATGGGCATCTTCAGATCCTTTCACATGATCTTTTATCAAGTCACATTCGATACCTTCAATTGGCTCCACCCCGTAGCTATCCCGGTCCACTTGAAGGAACATATTCACATGGAGCAAGCCTTTCTTTGGCGGAGTCATTCCGTCGGCCATTGTAATCGGCCATTCGACACGGGGCGGCGCGGGAGGAATGCAAGAGGAAGAGAGAGGAGGTCTTATTAGCAGCTGCTGCGGGAGGCTGAGTCACACCGAGAGGCGAGAAGACGGCATGGGAGCAGTCGAGGATCTGTTGGAGGTTGAAGGCAGCGCTTGCACACATTGCAGATGGGAGCCACGAGTATACAGGGATCGATATTGTCCAGGTGACAGGTCGAATCATCATTCTTTACTTGCAGTATGTGTCCAAATTAAAAACATATGCTGAAATTAACATATCCATGTGCCAACGAACCATCACGAGATTACTCAATAATCACGATATTGATGCAATCAGAGAAATCCTCTCGTGTGGTTCTTTAGATAACAAAAAAATACCCAGATAGAAATCACCCGTTGAGGGGCATAGTTAAACGATTCCCTTCCCTCTTAATGGAATAGGTTTATATCATATATTACTATTATATCTACATCTACATAATAAACAGCAAGCCACCATAAAGGTGTGTGGCAGGGGGTGAACTCTCACCAATCATGCACTACATAACATGCATAAAAAGGATTAGTACTTGTATAGGTACTGTTCTAAACTACGCTATTTAAAATAAAAATAAAATAGCGAAGCATACATGCAAAAACATGCTGTTAGTTGGGTTAGCTTTAAGTATTTATACCAACATGCAGCTACCAATGTTATCCATTGCTACACTCGTACTGGATATATTTACCGTTATTCATATCCCTAATAGTACGAGGAAAAAAGGACAATTTCAATCTGTCAGTTCGGCAGTCAATTTCTCTAATTTTGTGATTATGTGGAAGTCTACCATAGTAAGTTGGGGTCCGCAAAATATTTTTAACACATGTCCGCAAAATATTTTTACATAAAATATGGAAAAAAATCACCAGAGTTTCACGATGTATCTCAGACATTGACGTGATTACGTCAAGAATTTGGTCTTTCGGTAAAACAGGGATTGAAAACAGTGTATGAAACTCTCCACATATTTCTCCTATTCCTAGTAACCGATTCGTGGACCAAGTCACTGGTAAAAATAACGCTCCCGGAATATTTTCCGCGTCATGATTAAAATGCATTCGGCATAGTAGGGGAAATGCTGACCTTTCAATCAAAAAGACCAAACGTTACCAGAAATAAACTCGTTTTCTTTGATTCCCCTTAGAAATCGAAATGATTGATTTAATGGAGTGACAGCTAGGAATGCATTCACACAAGTTACCAATGAATTTCTCGCCGCCCAAAGTGCTTCAAGGATTCGGAACTTATCGGCGTTCGTGACTGATTTTTCTGGTTAAACCCAACACATTTGGTGCAATCTCTCTATAGTAAAACAAGTCAAGCTTTGCAGCTTACAAAATTTGTTTGAAACTGTAAAAAGTTTCAGCCATTAGACGAAGATGAAAGCTGAGTTTTTGGATCATTTTCCAACAGAAATTAACGAAATTTTGGTGAATATGGGTGGAAAGGAACACGTTTAATGTTGGTGAATGGAGAATTTCAATTAGATTATTATCCAGGGACTAAAATGTTAAAATGGTTATCCTAGTATGTGAGGTAGGGGGAGTTGGTGGCGAGGGGAGAGGATGGAGGTAGATTTGAAACGTCAACTTTCGAGTAGAGATGCCATTGATTACAACGGGGAAAAAGAATTGTTGAAGTCGTTTATTTCTAAGAGTCATTGAAGATGGGGGGGTCACTAAACATCCTGGAGAAATCTTTCCCGCGACAGCTGGTTCATGGCCTCACTCAGGCTACAGAAAAATCTACCATAGCAATGATAAAATACAAGTGATATTAATACAAGGAAGAAAAAAAATAGAGGCGATAAAAATACATGATACCTACGTTGTCTGTAAATCTGCCTATTGCTTGTCAATCTGAAAATCAAGAGACACTGCCAGTTGAAAGCAGTTTCTGGGCTTAAAATAGACGACCCTAATACCTTACAGACCTTGAGAAAAAAGTTTATTTTCCATTAATAATTCACTAGATGAACCCAAAGATCCAATTAGAGGAAAAAGGAATAAAGTCCTGCGCAGGCATTCCAGATTGAGGGGAGCAGGGGGGGAGGAATTTCGGTCGGGAGCGAATGTGTCCTACCCGTAGATGGTCACCATGGTGACAGAAGTAGGAGTTTATTTCCCCTCTCCCTTCCACTAGCTTTTTGATTTTCTTTATTTCTTTCTTAACCAATTTTCTCCCTAGTGATGTGCAGCAGTTCACATGCATGACTTTTTGGTTCGTATGCAAACGAAAAACGCCTAACATCTAAAAGTCCCATGGCTATGGCAGCAAAAATGTTTAATTTTCTGCCATCTGGTATTAAATCTATCAACTGTATGAAAGAATATAAATCTTCCTTAGAGAAATTTCTAACCGAAAAATGTAAATGATTTTTATTGCAAAAATTAGTGACAGTCAATTGTAACTATGTATTTTCTATCTTTATTATTATATGATTATAAATATGACGTGTCCTATATCTATGTAGAGGTCTATATTTATATGATCTTTGGGCAAATAAAAAGTAATAGTATGAAAAGGTACTTTGAACTTCCCTCAAGAAGCGGTAGCGGTTTAAATTCATTTGCAATCCAAGCAAATCGTATCAAGAATGTCATGTAGGTAAGCATTAACTATTTTTTTTGTTAAAGTGTAAAGTTGAGGCCAAACACACTGGGGAATTCGATTATGAAAGAAAATCGAAAAGAAAAGCTTTAGCGTCCCACAGGGAAAAAATATACTTCAATGCGATATTTCTCACTACACTATAGCATCTTCAGGTACAATTACAAAAAAAAACTGGAGAATGTCTTGCATATAGTACATGTCAGTTGTTGTGGTGGAGTTGTCGATACTCGCGATGCTATCACGTTAAGCATACCAGGGTAGCATTTCTTTCCTCGCCCAAGGAATTTGAGCAATCTTCAGTGCATGCTTGGCAGCCAGGGATGTGACGCGGCTTCTCTGTTAACTAGCGATGTACTTTGGGATTAGATTCCCAGAGAAACTGTTAAAAACTATATTAAGTAGGGCCACAATAGCATTTTTATCCAATTCAAGATTTAACTGGAAAGCTACAAACCAATTTAATCCTACTTTATCAAGTTCCAAAATCGATAAGCCTACCTACAATACGCCAATGTATGTACATTTCTCCAATCATGTTTCGTAGAGAAGGCTAGGAAGAATAAGAAAGAAGACTTTGGAAACAACCAGGTCATGGTAATATGTCAAACGGGGCGTAATGTGCGAGTGTTGTAATTATTTCTCTTAACTTATATATTTAGATGACGGATAAGCTACAAAATTTACATAAAAGTTTCATAATAAATTTAACCGAATTGTGTTCCCTTCCCAGTTTCTCCTTTAAGATCCAGGAACCAAAATAATTACCACATGGACCTTTAACGAGTATCACCGATCTCCTCTGTACACATCTGAATTACAGAATTACTCCTGCCTCAAAAACGGATCTCTTATATTGGTGGCGTGCACTAAATATGACCTGTCAAGAGTAATGTAAAGTTTTCTACCATTCCTCTAATACCTTATTCACAGATCTTCATCTTTTCCCCTCGCCGTGCACCTTTCAAGAGTCTTAAGACTCCTGCGGTCTAAGACTCTTTAACACACTGTGTACGACACCACGATGGCTTAGCCACAAAGTTATAATGTAGTGGAGGAGGAGGCATTACATATGATTTGAGAAGCCACTGATAATCTTGGTAGGCACGAACATGCGGGCTTGCTACCCGCGATACTCGAACGGATGACGTGATTTATGCACGCGATTAAACTTTGCGAGACTATATTTAATAGGGAAAACAATTAAAATTATAAAAATTCATCGGTTTCCCGGATACATCCGGAAAAATCTGCAATTGCCCAACTCTGCCAGGACAATGATCACAGGATCGATTTTGCCAGTAGGTACACAACTTCTGGGCCATTCTAAAGGCTATTGGAACCGCATAGTGAAAGAGGCAGTGGACATTAGAATGGAAAAAGGGAATTCTAACAGAGACAGCGGTTTCCAGCTAAGCATCTCGTGGAAACCAGCCTTGAAACGAATGAAGAGAGAGCGGGAAGGTACTGACCAATCAGACCCGACCTATTGCCTCGAAGGACCTTATAAATACCCGGCACATCTTGCTTAATTCACCCTGAAGATGATTGCAGACTATGCCATCGAAACATCGGTGCCCATCAACATAATTACCCGGCTAGAAACCCGTGAAAACCTCATAACTATAATTAAAATAAATTTAATCGAGTACGCAGAACGAAATTTGTTGGTGTAGTGAGATAAAAAAAAGGAATCCATTTTTAAAATCCGTAAACATGCAGGTGAACAGATCATCGGTTCATCACGACACAGAATGACACTGCCTCACTGCCGTAAAGAAACATGTTCCAGATGTATGTTCTGATGAATCTTTTCCTTACTTCTACGCTTTTATTTCCAACTGTAAGTAGATTCTTCTTTTGATAGAATGCTCTTTGCCTGGGCTATTCTACTGACTGTTTCTTCCTTGCTTCGTCCGTCGTTGGCTGACGACGGACGAAGCAAGAAAGAAACAGTCAGTAGAATAGCCCAGGCAAAGAGGGCATTCTATCAAAAGAAGAATCTACTTACAGTTGGAAATAAAAGCGTAGAAGTAAGGAAAAAAATCATCAGAACATACATCTGGAACATGTTTCTTTACGGCAGTGAGACATGGACGATGACAGGGGCGGAGAAGAAAAGGGTAGAAGCATTCGAAATATGGTGCTACCGAAGAATGATGAAGATTAAATGAATCGACCGAGTAAGTAACGAGGAAGTCCTAAGAAGAGTGGGAGAAAAGAGAAGTCTGCTGACAACTCTAAAAAGAAGAAAGGACTACTTAATCGGCCATATCTTGAGACATGATGGCCTGATGAAGACAATCGTCGAGGTAAAAGAGAACGGGAAGATTGGAAAAGACAGGTCTCGTATAAGATACTTGGAACAGGTTGTGAAGGATGCAAAAGAGAAGAATTACGTCACAATGAAAAGGCTGGCCGATAGAAGAATCGAGTGGAAAGCTGCGTAAAACCAATCCTAGGAATAGACCGATGATGATGATGATGAAAATGGCACTAATAAAATTGTATATAAAAAAGGAAAGAATATTGAGAACATAAAAGGAAAACAAAAAAGAAATTTGGAAAAAGAATTTTGTCAACATAAATATTTAATTAGCGGGTCGATAAAACAAAGTAAGCAGGAAACTTATCACATTTACACGAAAAGTAAAGTTGCCGATCTAATATATTCAATATCTATGCAACAAAGAAAATACTACTTCAGAGATGAAGTAAAATAAATCAGAATTTAGCGAGGAGGATGTGCGTAAGACTCAAATAAATGTAACAGCTTGCTTTACATCTGAGACTTAATTCGCTCGCAAGACACTTAAAAACGAGATTGGTCATTGTACTGATGGTATTTATGCAAAGATAATAAAATATGGTACCGGAAAACCATTTTTCCACTTTACAGCAATATTCACTTTTCAATCAAACTCTTGATTTCAGGTCTCTAAATAACGGAGGAAATCTTTCATTTTACTTATACATAAAAGGGACAAGTAAATGTGAAAATTACAGGGGAATATCAGAACAGACCAGGACAGTCTATATGAAGACGTATATATGAAGAAATTCTGAAGAATACAATTAAAAGCGAACAAAAGAATCTCAAGGCCAAAGAATAGGTCAGATTCAGAGGTGACCAACTATTCTGTGTCACTCAGTTCATTTAGAAAAAGATGGCGTCTGGCCTGGATAACCATCTACTTTATGTCGAATTGCAGAAAGATTATCACTGTGACTTTCTCATTCGACTATTAAAGAGCTTCAATAATAGTAATGTTTTTATAATTGTAGTCAAAGTAGAAAAAAAATGATGCGGAAATACAAATGAAAAGAAAAAATAGGGTGAAGAACGTCAGGTGAATTTTCAAAACAAAGTTCTAAGAGGGGTACTGAATCTCCGCAATATTACTCAAGATTTAGGTACTTGGAACAAGCTCTTAATGAAATAGGTGAAATTAAATGGTAATGTCTTTGTATAGTCATAATACCCTAGATATATTGAGCAACGAGGATAATCACACACCATTAGCCCAAAACCAGGATGACTTATCCTACATGACACGTAAACTAATTGAATACTACAAAAAATGGGGCCTCGCAATAAATTTCGGAAATACTCAGAATGTTGGCCCAAGGAGGGACGCAACAGAAGATGGATTGTTCTCTTAACCAGGCTTTCATTTCCTCATTGATTTCACGATCACACTTTTGTTATTTGATTCCTACTTAATCAATGTTCACCTTCGTGCGCATTGTCGTGATTCTACTGTCTCCCTTCTGGCAACTTTTCAATAATTTCTTTTGCAATCAATGTTTATTTGACTTTCAGCGAGTTTTCTGTTGATATTGAAATTTTCCAATATTTTACTCCTTCCTTTATTTGAAATATTTTCCATTCCTCTTCTTACTTTTCAATACTCAGTTTGTCGAGTAGATGACTAAAAATCTATCGGTTGGTGTACCTTCCTCCTTGCTCCAGACCCCACCTATTCTCCCTTCTTCCTTTTTATTTGAACTATTTAAAGTGTGTTGCACTATTTTAGACACCACTTAATCATTCTCTGTATAGCCACGGGGAAAATATGCGATAAATAATGCCTCTCTAGATTTTTGCCCGACTATGATTCAATCCATGAACCTGGAACCTCCCAGTGCCTCATCGTATTACCACGTGTGCTTCCTAAGCCTCTTATGGTGTAAACTAGGTTCTTGTAATTTCTTAGCAGTTTATTTTAGAAGTTGTAAACATCCTGACGTAGGTAATTTCTCATTTCAGACGGAAAAAATTTAAGTAATCGCGAAATAGGGAGGAAAATTTAAAGTGTCCTTTCTGGAAGGCATTAAGAGAGTAAAATATGTGAAGATTTCAAGGCAGATGTAGGAATTAGAGCTTCGTTTGGCACTTATGATGAATAGCAAGCAAGGACGACCCAAACAAAAACCTATGAATATTGGTAGAATACAATTAATTAATTGGTTATCTGTAGGTATCGCATCCAAGACGAGGTAAGTTTTCTCACCGACAGAGGAGGTGAATTCCTTAATGAACCCATTAATTACCCAGAGAATCCTATTAACTATTAGGAATCGCTAGATGGAAATTAAATCATCAGTGTTGTTATCTAGCTGATTATTTTTATTTACCTGATCCAACGCCCTTAGGTTTGTGAGATTCTACGCATTGTTTTATAAAAATACTATTCTTTGTTATATTATTGAGGATAATACTATTTTTTCTGAATATGACTCACCATTATTCTAGTCTGAAAGTATTTGAACCAGCAATATGATTCGTACTACGAATTCTCCAACTTTTCTGTGTCTCACATTTTGTAATTCATCTATCATTTGAATAATCACATATTTCCATGGTAATAATTAAAGAGTTATTATTTGGAAATATGTTCAAAGAATACGAGAAATATACTAATGTATCATCATTCCGTCTGAATTTCTGGAGGGTGAAATACCGCGCAAGGCGGTTTTAAATTGCGCGGACGAAGACTCCATAGGAGGCGACAATTCGTTCTCGAGGGCACCTCACAGTGACGCCACCATCGACTTCCATCTGTACTGCTAGCGCAGCTCGACAAAGGAGTGGGAACTACGCGCGTATTTAAACTCCGCTCAAAGCAGTCCCCCAGCGCTGGAAGAAATGCTCTCAGACAGACAGTCTCACTGGTAAACGCGGCCGAATCACCACAGACCCAGGGGCTTTCGGAGTTTAAAATGCTGCCCCTGGGACAAACACCCACGCCACAGAGCGGTACCAGTCGAAAGGAGGACCAACCAAGTGCGCAGAAGCAGAAGAAAAACATGGTCCAGGAGGCTCCACCGAATTATGAAGTAGATGTAATTTCCGTGCAAATTTCAGGACACAATTTTTTGGCCCTTCTATCGATTGGCAATAAAATATTGAGGCCTTTCCATCATGTATTTGAAGAAAAAAGACGAAAATGAGCAATTTTATACGTGGTTATGCGGCAGAGCATGGCCCTTACAGTAAAATTTGCAAATTGATGTTGTAAAGAGAAATGTCGTTTTGACTAAAAACTGATATAACATGCGCAATTTTATGTAGAATTTAGCTATGTAAAAAGTGCTCGCCTTACCACACTTGTTTAGTTGATATTAATAAATTTTTGCTCGAAAAAAAAAACAGAAATGCCTTAGTTACATGAAAGTGGCGCTACAGTATGTTGTTATCATTGGCAACGGTACTTGTGACGGAACGTGCTTACAAGCATATTTACTGACTTAATTAAGGATTATACCTTACCAAGGTCCTTCTTATATTTTTTCCGTAATTTAAATATTTCATTGGTTATTGGCATGGTGTAATTAATACCGAAGCTTCCAAATGGTAGCAGCGTCATTGTTTCCAAACAGTTTTCAAAAATATCAACATTAATAAAATAAAAAAAAGAATTGTATTTGCAAGGGAATAATATAAAACTAAGTAAGAAAATATTTAACCTATTTTAGAATACGTATTTACGGGATTGAACATGTATTCTCACTTTATAAATTAAACGTGGCAACAACACGTCAGTCATGCTTCGAAGTCAAAATGAGTTAAAGAGCTTGCAAAAAATAGAATGCAACTACAATGCGCAATATAATAGCATACTCATACAATTATTGTGTATGCGTTACCATACTATATATGATTTTCCATATAGGTGTTTTTCTGGATCTGTATTTATTCATTAGATAAGATAGCACTTTTACGGGATTTTGAATCGCTGAGTCATGGTGGAACCTCCTTAGGCTTTCCAAACTCGAGGGTTGTTATTTGGGGCAGAAAAGCGGCGAACTCCAAGGAAGTCGTCGATTTGGGGACACCCCTGTCCCTGGCAAGGAAAGCAAGCCGAGATCCGACATTCCCAAGAGTGCTGGAATGGACATTGTACACGGAAACGTTCCACCACGCACGCGTACATTTCAAACTACTGATACCCACGAGCATTCTGCATTCTATTCAAGGAACAGCGGATATCTACCTTATGTTGCAGTATATAAATTAATGTAAGATCATAGGAAGGCCTTCATGAATTCATTTACAGAGTGTATTAGAGATATAAGACAGTTTTGGGGAGTAATCAAAAGAAAAAAAAAAGAAAAAAGGAAAACTAGACAACCTGCACTAGAGCTAATCTAAAAGGGCAATGGTTCTGTGAAGGATGGGAAAGATGCAAATCTAAACCGGAGCAAAATAGTATCGACCAACCATATGACAAAAAGGAAACACACAGATCTCAGCCTAAACCAATGAAAAACGTAGCATTGGTATATTTAGCCCTTGTATGCATACGATAAGAATAAGCTGAATGACCTCCTAGCAAAGGAAAACATGTACTTTACTAACTGCACAAATTAACTGAATTGGTTGGTTAATCCCTGAATGTATAAAAAGGATAAACATAAACTATTTAAAAGCACTAATATACAATGCAGAAAAAATCCATTATCAAATATTACCAATATATCAGGAGAAAGGGAAACGATTTCGGCTGTTATTTGAACAAAAGTCACACAAGTAACCAAAAACAATGATATTCAAAGATGAATTTATGGAGTACCACAGCTCATACTAGCTGCATGAGATGGCAAATTAATGGTACATTCTGCGGTGTTCTTCAGTCTTTACAATTAACCATAATTTGTAAACACACGTTATGTATGAGTTTTGTAAGTAAGTACAACTTAGACAGCAATACTGTAATGCGACCAGTGAACTAGATATAAATTTATCCAATATATTTTAAATATATTTGTTCGAGGGAACGGACTACAGCAGTTATTCTAAATTTTACTGAAATTGATTCAAACAGACTTTGTCGCCTATCACATGGCAACACCATATGCTGCAGTCTCCATCATCAATTACATCATACGTTAAGCCAATCTATCTATGATAACACATTCCCATTCCTCCACAGCTCTGAGCTCAATTGCATTTGGATTAAGTGGAGAAAAATATTCAAGCTGTACATTACCCTATGAACGACTGCTTTTTCATCGCTTCTCTGCGGGGCGAACATCAACATAAAAAAATTACGATCACTGAACGGGGTGGTAAAATGGCAATCGCCTTGAAAGCCCTGAAAGAGGAAGTAGCTAGGCAGAGTCATTTATTACCAAGACAAATTAAATAGGACATTGGCATCCTGTTTGAAATTCAAAGAAGCGATTAAATTAAAAAGGAGGAAAATGCTCAAAGAGCAAAGAGAAACGAGATTTTGTACGAGGAATTAGTTTTGCTCGAGGAGCTTCCCGAAAACTAAATCATGAATTCTCGATCATCCCACAGAGTAGGCCACACATATTGGCTCCCTTCCCCTCCTCCTCTCGCTACAGCCTATACATACCTGAGTCCCTGACTTCCCCAAGCATCCTACCCGAGGATGGCATAACAGCCGAAACGCGTCGTAAGCAATTAATAAAATTTGTGGAAAAGTGCAAATAACGGTTTTAATATGTCCACTGACATTTGTTATAAATTAACGATATGTAGTTACTTAGGGATACGCGCATGCATGGATGGTTTTGAAAAGGTTATCTACACACCAAAATTTCCAGTTGTACCAATTAAATAATTCACTAACATAAGAGACTGTCGATGGCTCGAGGAATAAATACATCCTCAGACTCCACTAAATCTCCCCCGGATCAATCTCGACCTTGTTTTCCGGGCCTAAAGCAAAAGATTACCGGGAAAGAGAATCTAATCGTCGCATAGTGTTAAACAGCTTCATTTACTATCGTGAATTACATATTCTTTGCAATATTCACGCCTCAGTACAGGTATTAATTGAAAATGACGGCTCGTCCCCTTTTAAATGAGAAAAAGAACCTGCTGTTGGATGAGAGAATGATTTCTTTTTTTCTCTTTCACATACATGATTCAAGAATGAAATGACAATTGTTAAACAAGAATGTTAACATTCTCTAGTCATAGCTATCCGCCTATGCATATACTTGATAATAGCTTCTAGAGAAACTGCTCATATGCAACCACATATTTCCCTTCTGGCATGTATTTTTACTTGATAAATAGATCTTCGATGATAAAAATACGAGCTGAAGACATGGATTTAAATAAGTAGTGTTATGTTGTTCACGTGGGAAACCAACAAGTCAAGCTGGTGCTCCAACAAAAGTCCCCCACATGTACGACATGTAGCCACGGACGCCGGGGGCCAGTTTGCCTGAGATGACTGTTTCACTAAACTATTTTTTTGAAAAATATTTTTCAAAGGAGAGAATGGTAGGGAAAAAATTATCCATGCAGATGAGACTGTGTGAGTCGACTGGAGGGAAATGGATGCAAGTTAACTGCGCAGCAGGAATGTAAAAAAATATAAAAATAATAAAAGTCCCTCTCTTTATTTAGAGAGTGCATTTAAAACTAATGTCGCCACCAGCAAAACAGGTAGAGGTCGAAGGGTGCTACCTTATGAGACGTAAGTTTATTTTTGTATGCTAATAAAATAAATTCATCACACAGTATTAGTCTTCAAATATTGCAAATGCATATCTAGCTGCAGGGAGATGATTGAAATGCTTGGTAAAAAACGAAGTATTGTTTCCAAAGTAGTACCTGGTCGTAATGGACTGAACAAAGGAAGCAGCATGGTGGCACAGTTTAGGTCAGTATTTTTAGGTACATCTCACTATATTGCATGCCACTGTTAGGCAAAGGGTGAAATCGTAACTCACTCTCGCTAGAGTGGAAGAGATGAATCATTTTTTCCTGGGTTGGAACTCCTGAATGTGGAAATGTAGATCATGGGTCATCCACATCAACAGCGGCTGCTGATCCCTGAATCATTTTTTCCAGGGTTGGAACTCCTGAATGTGGAAATGTAGATCATGTGCCATCCTCATCAACAGCGGCTGCTGATCCCTTGTTGCCAGAAGCTCCATCCGCAGAAAAACAGGGAGGAACTCAAGCAAAAAAATTACGATCACTGAACGGGATGGTAAAATGGCAATGGCCTTGAAAGCTCTGAAAGAACAAATAGCTAGGCAGAGTCATTTATTACCAGGATAAATTAAATAGGACATTGGCATCCTGCTTGAAATTCAAAGAAGCGACGCAATTAAAAAGGAGGAAAATGCTCAAAGAGCAAAGAGAAACGAGATTTTGTGTGAGCAATTAGTTTTGCTCGAGGAGCTTCCCGAAAACTAAAAAGTAAGTAATTTCAAAATTCCTATTGTCTTCTTTTAGTATTTCCATTTCTTAAGATAACTCTCTAAAAATTAGACCCCTCATTGCCAGCTGTTGACAAATTTCACCCCTAAGAATTTTCTCCCTTCGGCATCAACAGGGTAATCTATGATTTCCTCAGCCTCTCCAGAATGGTTTATGCATCTTCGTCAGGGTGATCATCAGCCATGGGTTCCTCAAAACCCTCCAAATCATTTAAGTCCGCAATGTAATGCAAATCTCATGCATGGTTGATCGTTACAATTTCAACCGCATCACTAATTCTTAGATGGTAAAGTTAACGTAACCTTTAACCACCCTTAAGCGCGTTTAGAAGTAATTGGGAAACTACTCTGTACAAAGTAAAAATTCATTTTTGCCCTTGACAGGTACCAAATTAGGTGTAAAGTTTCGGATCGCCACCATTTGCATTGACACTGTTTAATAATGTTATTGGGTAGCCATTTTGGCATATGGCGCACGTTTAGAGTTGTTGTGCATTCTTGTTTTGACTCGATAATATATAATTAGCAATAATGGCCTTGCGAGGGAGAGCCAACTGTGGGAGAGTGGGATATGGATGGCCGGCGGCGATTGTTGTGGGGGCGAGTGTGTGATAGAAGAGTCCGCCCCTGACAAGAGAGTGAAGGCGTCCATTCCTGAGAGTAGTGAGAGTGATCGCTCCCGGTGATTGTGAAGGACACCGCATCAGCCAACCGGGTTTACATCGAGAGTCTGATGTGTTGAAGTATTATGCTCAGTGAAGGGTGCTTTGTGTTTGTGCTCCAGTGACGGTGTCGGAGTTGATGTGAGGCCGTGAAGGCGGATTAGAGTCCGGTGTACTCGGTGAGTGGTACAACAGCGCGGGTACACGTACACCTTTTCTGAACGTGCATAGGCTGTTTGTGGGGTGGAAGAGTGATGGTGGATTGGTGTTTGGAGGGCTGATGGTTTGCGTGAGTTGAACGAAAGGGCTTGTTGGGGGTGAGTTGGAGGTCATGGCCGTTGTTGATACATGTATGAAAAGGGATAAGTTTGGTCGTTGTTGAAATATGCATGGATACGTTAGCCATAAGTTAGATAAATAAGGTGCACTATCCCTTTCAACCTCTTTTTCTCCGACATCCCAATACCACCCAACAAAAATATATTTCAATACGCGGACGACGCACAGTGGTCGGAAATCGAAAATTTTTGGACAAAATTCAAAAATAGCTTTTTTTGAGATATGGACTTGAAACTTCGCACATATACTCACAAAAGATTGCTCATTAAGGAATAGTACGTCATTTGTCATAATTCTGAACCGTTAGCTAGATACAGGGGCTCAAACATGACCAAATTTCCAAAAAACTCCCGACTTCCTTTTTCTCCGAATATCTTCAAAATTATGTTGATGGTGTTGTTGTGGGATGAATTTGATCGAATAAAAAATGGTATGATCTATTAACACAATGCCTTGCCTTGAATATTCTTTAGTTTCGAAGATTTTTAAAAACATTTGTGTGCTATTACGTTACAAAATGGCGGAAGCTGTTTTTGGACAAAATTTCACATAAAGTAGAGAATATCTAGCATTTTAGCGAGAGACCTGTCATGTGACTTATATCAGAGCGTTTGTTGAAGACTTTTAGATACGAAACTGAAGAGAAATAAAAAATAAGTTTGCGACGCCGAAAAATACTCATGATTTTCCGACCGCGCGTCCGGTGTCCGACTCCGCGCGCCGGGGCTGGAAATGCCGAGACTCGCTTGCATTGCTCATGTGGAATGAACCCTAAAGCTTCGGATTCGCCGGAATTCCTATGTACACATTGTCACTAACCTCCACAGACCCTCTATGGACGAAAATGGTGAGAATATTGTATCGAGCGAGCGGATAATTGTACGTGTAGTAGCGTTCAAGTTATTTTTGTCGCGAACGTTCGGGAAACATATGTACATCTTATTCACAGCCTTCCAAAAAAAGTGTCTAGTCTTCTTGTGGACCATGCATCCTTCTAGAAAGACACCGCCTGGGATTTTTTTGTATTCCTTTTGCCCCCTGCCCGCACGCACACGCTAAAAGATGCACCGAAGAGGTCACAGTCCCCCCCAAAAAGGGTCCTGCGAAAAGGGACATTTATGACATTTCGGAACCTTTGACGGTCTTAAGCGGGTTAATCCGTCGAATCTTTTCTCTTTGTAATATGTTGATATGTCACTGAGTAAAATTTAGACGTTACTGGCATGATTGCAGCTGTCGCCACATTTGAAAAATATATTCAGAAAACAAATAAGAAATGAAATAAAAAGCCGATAGGGTATATGTAAAATGCATTTAAAAATATCTATCAATGTAGCGTTGATAGTCCAAGAGAGTATTTTTCCTCATCAGCAGGGCGATCTTTCATCATTCTTAAGTTGTTCATTTCCGACGTTTTCGTTCCGCAGATGCATCACCTCATACTTCCACTACCGGTCAATGCATTGCATACCAATTTCATTATAAAATACATCAGTATTACTTTTCCGTTAATCAAAGTTAGCTGCAAAGAAAATTTGATGGAGTAGATTCCATTATTGAATGCTTTTAGGCCATCAATTTGTTTTTGAAGATGATTCCTTTCTGCAATTGCTATTTCCCTTGGAGAATTCCCTTGGGGATCGCGATATTTATCGAGCAATGATATATCGTCAATTTAAAAAACTTAAAATCCGATTCGCGTAATATTAAAATATCGCGATGTTTTACAATATATCGCCCAGGCCGCCGGTAAGCAGAGACGATGACGGAGGACACTCCCGGCAAACATGCGCCTTCCTTTCTTCAAGTTTAAATGCTCGAAATAGTGAGAGGTCGAGATACGATAGGATAAGAGCGGAACGAAACAACTGAAGCGTGTAGACAGATGAGCGATGCAATTAAGAGTATGCATGCGGCAGAATGAATGGACAGAACTATTTCAAAGAAATCGCCTTGGGAACGGATTTCAAGAAAAGATATAGGGCAATGATAATGTAAACAACATGTAGACTCACGGGACTGAAGATCTCGGCTCAGAATCTTCAGTTCAAAAGGGCCGGCAGTGGCCCTACGCAAAAATACTTAAAAAGCAGTAACAGAATGAGGAAAATCAATAAAGGGATAATTAACTGGGAAGGTAGATTACGGGGACGATTAAATGGGGAAAAGAAGGAAAAGAGACGACTTATTCCCACTGGCCGTTCACCCCAATCACCTCCGCCAAATGGCTCGCGCTGACAAGAGAACAGCTCCACCTCAATCGGCGATGACAACCACACTGCCTCCTATAATAGCGATAATTCAGCGAGACTCCTTTCCTTGTAAACCAACTACTTCATTGCATGGTGCTATCTCGCGGCATAGACACACCAGACTCACATTAAATCCGAGACAGGAGTAAGTCATACAGAAATGAAAAGAACCTTGGGAAAAACCAAAGGAAAAAAACAGGCGTGAACCCAGGAGTATTGGAGGTTATACTTCCTGAGTGGATCACGAAATCAGGATTCGTGAGAGAAGCTACTTAAGGTGAAGATTGGCATCAAAACTTCGCGGAGTTAAAAAGGAGGGAATGACAAAATGAAGGTCTATGTGCGTCTTTAGGGGGGCAGTGCCACAGAGTATTCAAAAAAATTATAGTTTCTGGCGTCTAACACTCTTTTCGGGCATTCAAAACTGTTGGCGCAATTGATCAAATATATGATATGAACGAATTCAAAATGTACACAAGAAATCCTTTGTGTGATTTAAATAAATTAGTCTAGCTGAGTAAAGCAAGCAAGAGGACAAAATGTAACAATAATAGTATCAGATTTATTTGCTGTGGAAAGCACCCTTGGAGAATGAAAAAAATGCACAGGTTACTGCTCTGTTCAGTGCTAAATCAACGAGCAGTTTGTTTATAAGAATAAGAAAAGACAAAAATAGCGAGACGTAGATTACGTAAGATATGACAGGAATGAGATTTACAACAAATATATCATATAAACCTACAAAAACTGAAGCTAAGTTACATTCAAAATAAGTAAAGGTGAATAACAGATAATGAAGTATCACCAATAAATATGAAAACTTCTGACGAGCTTTGATCTAAAATATGACTCAATTTGAACACTTGGAGGTATTTGAAGCATTTATTTTTGAAAGATTTTTCAGAAATTGCAAAAGCTTTTGGTGTTTTTTAGATCATGTGGTGAAGCATTCAATAGATTAGAGCTGGATATAAGAAAAGAATTTGCAAAGGCTTAAGTTTGGGGAGTTGGAGGAATTAGGGATTCACTAATAGACCTAGAATATCGAGTATTTCGCGACGATCTGAAATGAAGAAGGTCATATAAATACTGTGGTGTTTTGTCTAAAGGAGGACTACCCTAAGTTATTTTCTTTGTTGCGTTGGATTGAGCCAGCGGAGTTCATGAGAGTAAGATGAGACATGATCAAATTTACGGATTCCAAAGATAAAGCATACACGTGAATTAAGAGCCTTTGCAATTTCAGGGGGTAAATCCTGTGTAAGGTCATAGTAGTCTGGCGAAAAGAGTCCAGAGTCGCTAGTATTAGGGTAGATACGAAATGTTTTCATATTGCTAAAGGCAAAAATTTTCTTTGACGTTTCAGTTGATAAAGAACTCCATCGACCTTGTTACATATTTTAATGACCTGAGTGATCCAGGTTAGATTACATGTTAAGGTCAAACCAAGGTTCAAAACCTTGAGTGAGTATGTGCATAAATTAGAAGGTATATTTAGAACAAACTATTTTTGTCGATGTTGTAATGAGACTATGTAAATGTTTTTATGTATATGTTTCAAGGGACAATAATGTCCTGGAACAAATAAATACATCTATCTATCTAAATTAAGTAGCATTAGTTATCTTGTATAAGAGTTCGTTGCGATGATATACATTGAATTAGAGATTTAAAATATTTATAAATAAGAATATGGAAGGCGTACGTCATGACGTAGCCTGCGGCGAGAGTTAATGCCCAGCAAGGGATATAAGCTGTTCCCCATATATTGTGATTAAGGACCCCATTTTTCACCTGATTCCTTTACTATTTGACGGCAGAGTAAAATATGAGATGAACAATTAGGGGCAGATAAAAATCTGTTTTTACTTCAAACACATATGAGTATTAATGTAAGTAATTAGTATTGTGCCATAATTAGTAATATGGTTGCACGAAGCTCCATCTGATCTCCTCCACACATACATTACGCGCCGTAAGGGCGTGTGGCAGCGGGTGTCATCAGTGGTAGAGAGAAGATGAGAATATAAAAAAGGAGTGTTGCGTGGGGCTTCTGCTTTTTCCTGTGCCCTCGGTTTCGTGCGAACGGAGTCCCCCAGGGACTCGGCGACGGCCGAAGTTCCGAAATCTATTCGCCCGCTCGTTGTCACACTCGTTTGTCCGGTTTTCTGTTTTATCAGAACTGCCATGGATCAAGGGACATGTATTATTGTCCCGACGAAAGCAGTTCATTCGGACGATGAAAAACTTTTAGCTGCAAATGTTTTGCCTGGCACTCAAAGTGAACCCCTCCACGCTTCCCGAGTATTCTGGTTTTGTGATATTCGTGTTTTCACTGCCATATTTCATCAACTGAGCATTTTTGACTTCCATATGGTCTCGAGTCTAAGGAGATCTGACGTGAGGTCCTAAATATACCAACTTGTTTAGTGTAGCGTTTCGTCGCTCTATTTTTATACAGCGCGTTTTAATAATACGAACTACTTTAATCTTCTGCCATTAATAACAACGTTTTTCGCAAATAGTGAGTAACAATCAATCAGTGTATTTATTTACTTTTTTTTGTTTACCCAATATATAAATATAATTATAGGGTAAACAATGAATGATGAAAGAATAAAAATATTATTATCATTGGTCATTTATAAATATCAAACGGATAAACACATGTATAAATTATGTATTCTACGCATCAACAACATCAGTTGTAAATCATTTCTAAAAATGATATTTCTTTCCGAAATTTTTTTATCCTTGGCACATTTTGTGAGTAGGTTAGCTATTAATATGTTGATTTCGTTCACATTACATAAGCACAATTCTGAATAGATGTCCAATAGCCATTTTATTCTACAACCTGAGTACTGACTTTACCCGAAATTCTTTTGATCTTTTCATCCTCTGGGAGAGTTGTCTTTGTTGTTCTTGTCATTGAAGACATAAGGTGTCTTTTTGCTTGGCTTGCGCTTGGTTTCCGCACCGTTTCATCTTCATGCCACACTGCCAGACACCAGGTTTCCCAAATACGATAAATTGTGAATTGTCACCGCTCGATTAATTCTCTAGATTTACGTTTGATTGTTAAGTGACCCCATTACCTATCGCTTGATGCTTTCGGAAGCAAACGTTTAATGTACCTAATGTTTCTTACGATAGTAAGTATTACTCGCTGCTTATTTAAAACTACCTCTACCAAAATAATACCAAATAACCACTATACAAGCACAGTTTTCAACCCGATGTTCCAACTACGAGATAGGCACGGGTAAAAAATTCTTCTTGGCTGGTTCTTCTCCAGGAGGAGTAGGACGAGAAAGTTTTTTTTAAATCGAATTCCAGTTTTTTTTAAAAATATGATAGGCAGTCAGTTCATGTTAATTCTTAGGGCCATTAATTTCACCTTAAATTCTGCCGACAATACTTTATAGCCTATCAAGAGATATTACGAACTAAGGACATTTCTGGAACATATTTCATCTCATAGGGCAAAATATCTCCTTTTCAGGAACGTATATTAGTTTACATGAGATATTTATGATACACATATGAGTTAAGTTCCTATGATTTTCCATAAGGAACAGATTTCATATCGTCAGTTCATGTTGGAGAAAACGAATAAATACGGGAAAAACCATAAACGTTGGTCTTTTGCCATCAGTTTGGGCTAAATATCTTTACGCATAAATTCCACATGTTTTTTAGCTTAGATAATTCTGAAGCGTGTTATCAGACATGATAAGATGGTAAAAATAAAATTAATGGTACCCACTTTGGGAATAGGGAACATTAGGGCCACGTAAAACTTCATTTAAGGTCGTGGTAAGTTATTTAATAAGGCAACAAAAATGTTTTCCCCAGATACATATTCAATGGTAAGATATATATGCTGTTTGTTTTCGAATAGTCACAATAATGGTTCTATTCATCATACCGCTAATCTCAAGTGAAACATATGCAATAACAAAGTTCAGAATAATTATCTACCTGTATGTTCTACCATGGTGCCAGGATGAGTCAGTTGTAGCCGAAGGGGATACAACAGTGTATAAACCGCTGTTTGGGGAGTATGACGTGGTCGAAGTTCATGACGAAGACCACCGGAATGAGGTAACTCATCCTACATACGCCCATGTCAGCACGAACACTAAAGTACATACTAGCTACTGCAGCAATAGATGAGGAAACAATTACCTTGACAGGGTCCAGTTATGCCACAAAATCTAAAAGGCCTTCGAGAAGAATTGATAAAGCTCAAAGCAGAGCCTCAAAATCTGATTACGTGCTGGAGAAGATTGCCAAATCTTCTCCAGCACTGAGATGATCAGCGTCTAATTCGATGTCTTCCCCCAGATTATTTTGCGAAGACTTCTGTGCCGGAGAGACTATCATCCTCCTCCATAGATTCCGGCCGCATAGGCTTGAGCTAACCGAGTAAGTAACGAGGAAGTTCTAAGAAGAGTAGGAGAAAAGAGAAGTCTGCTGAAAACTCTAAAAAGAAGAAGGGACAACTTAATCGGCCATATTTTGAGACGTGATGGCCTGATGAAGACTATCATCGAGGGAAAAGTGAACGGGAAGATTGGAAAAGGCAGGCCTCGTATTGGAACGGAACAGATGGTGAAGGATGTAAAAGAGAAGAGTTACGTCACAATGAAAAGGTTGGCCGATAGAAGAATCGAGTGGAAAGCTGCGTCAAACCAATCCTAGGATTGTTGACCAATGATGATGATGATAGGCTTGAACACGCCTGATAGACCGAGCTTGGAAGAATCGGACGTTGCAGGGGGTGGGATCATTTCACGCTTTGCTTGCGTCACTCTGGCGTTGGCTTTGTGCGGTTTCTCCAGGGAGGAGTCCGCACTGGTCACATTCTTCTGAGGAGCTGGATTTGAGGCCTTAGCCAGCTTGGTCGATCCTTTCCCTTGTCCTATAGGTTTTTCTATGTTCTCTGTCTGAGTCGCTATTCTGACTTTAGGCACGGGCGGGTGAGCAACTGTGGCGAACTGTGAGTAGTAGAAGAAGAGAGTACCATCGCGGCAGAAGAATGGATCCTCACCGAAGATCTGTACCTACATGTTGCACTAGCCCGGCACCGCACCCACTTTCTCTTCTCCTAATGAGGAATCAAATATTAACCTCACACTCGTCAACTCGTTCTCTGATAAGAAACACGTCTACGAAGATCTGACCGTAAGTGACCACCGCCTAATCGGGGCGTTTACTCGGAACCGAAATCGCAATTTCGTACACGAAATCGTTAGATGGAAACAAAAAAAAAAGAATTTTAGTGAAAAAATTAATCTTCTAACCACAACCATTCACTCATAAATCAAAAATTAAAATAAGCAAAAGGTGACGCCCACCGAACAATTTGCTGTGATAACACTGACGTCATTTTCCTCCCGTCCTTGGCTGCTTTTTGTGGAAGGGAAGGGAGTGGAGGGGGGTTCTCGTAAGGTCTGCTCGCACAGATGCTGTCGCTATTGGCAGAGTCAGCTGTGTCCCCCCCACTGCGATAAGGCAAAGTAGCTTCGAGGACTCAGTTGTGATAGGACGAAGTCGTTATACGTCAGAGGTTGCACCACACCCACTTTTCCGAAAGAGTTAAAACATAAGTTTTTCGCCACTTATAACTCGATAAATAATTGACGGATCAGAAAACGGAAAAATACGGGTCTTTGTATTTTACAAACTCTATCAGATTCGGCAATTAAAAAATATGGTTAACGTCCCCATTACATGCCAAATAAGAACTACTGGACCATCTAGTGAGTTCCATTCAGCACCAAAATTCAACTTGGGTGCCGAGAACTGGAATCGATTCATCCAACAATCATCGCAACAAACATCAACAGTCATCGGATGATCGCTGTGGTGTGCGGACGCTTATTCATTGCTGCTGTTGTTGAGTCAACTAAGCGAGTCATAATGCCTCAGTGTGATTATTGCGGTAAAGCTATTAAACACACTAAAGCCATCTATCTAACAACAGCTTTCAGCGTGTGCCAATCCCTATCTGACGAATTTCTGAGGGATATTGAAGAACATAATCAGCGCTGGACTTATAACAGCTGCAATGGAGAACGGCTGGAGAGCCATCCTAGCAGTGGAACGAGTGTTGATTCCATAGAGCAGGCAGAACCAGCTACCTCACCTTGTGAGCCCGGGAAGTTGCCCGAGTCATTAATACATGAGGTGCTGGCCAAAACTGCTGCATTGCACGAAGACCAGCGTGAGTTAAAAAAATCTGTCTCGCCTTGGCATGATACGAGTACCGAGCATACGAGAGCCCTGGGTGAACATACAAAAATTCTAGAAAATGATCACCTTAACGGTAGAATAGATAAAATCTCGGGTGATAATAATACTTCGAATGACAGACTCAGTGACCTTGAAACTCAGCTGAATTTGATAGAATAGAATACACTAAAAATACCGTGGATATTCATGGTATTCCTGTTTTAAATGGCAAAGTTACTTCTGCCATTGTCTGTAAAACTGGCCTTTCATAGGGAATTCGAATTGAGGCAAGTGACATAGAAACATCATACTGAACTGGGAAGGTTTTTCATAATTTGGCAAATAATCCACCTCTTGTAATGAAATTTGTGAGAATAAACTTAGCTGAGGAATTCGTAAGTCAAGGAGAGTGAAAAGGAACTTATCGCTTTTTGACCTTGACCTAGGTATTAACAGTGATAAGCAAGTCTTCGTAAATGAATCCTTAAATTTAAAAAACCGAACCGAAAGCTTTTCGATCTTGCGAAGGACCTGAACAGAAATGGGAAATTAAAGTATTTATGGGTACGAGGTGGTCGTATGTATGTGCATACGAAAGAGTGATGGTGGTGAGAAGTATATCATCCGAAATGAAAACGACATCGAGAACGTTAAGTGAGATAGGGATTGTAGTTCAACTCATAAAAATGAGAATGATGAATCAGGACCATGAAGGAAAAAATCAGGATGATAAAGGAAAGTTTAACAATTTACTATCCGAATGTTAGGGGAATGAACACTAACCTGAATGTTTTTAATATGTTTTTTGTGGATATGATCTCGATGTTATTTGTTTAAGTGAAGCTATCAGACAGCATCAGTGATACAGAAGTCTGTAAAAATGGGCAGTTTAAAATATACAGGAAAGACAGAGATACTGTTATGACCGGAAATAAAACTGGTGGCGGCATAATAGCATTAGTTAGGAATTCATTCACATTGGTGAGACTTCCAGATTTGGAGACTAGTGAAGAAAACATTTGGCTTAGGATTATTGTTGACAGAAATAAGTGGTAATATATATCTTGTTGCGTATTTCTCTCCTTCCGTCGTTGAAAAAATCATTCTAAATTTTATGATACAGTAATAGGTAGAAATATTATAAGCGAACGAAGAATTAATTATTCTAGGTGATTTTAACTGTCTCAATTTTATGCCTTTGGGAAGAAACAATGAGGTACTTTGCATTGAATTGGATATGTTCAAGAATATTATGGTATGAAGCAGATAAATAGTGAAATGAATGGATATAAAAATCTTGTTCTCACAAATATTGATGCTAATGTTGTTAGGCGGACCCCATGTGATATGCCACTGCTAACAGAGAATCCATATTATCCAGCCATTGAATTTGACTACTCATATAAACTTAAAAGAATATCTCCTTACATCTCAAGTGACTCCTATATTTTTAAAGGAGGAAACTCCCGTATCTTATACAACGAGTTTAATGGTAACAATTGGAATGCCAAAGGCTATTAAGAATGTTAATGAAGGTTTAAAATTATTATACACTAATTTTTATGAGGTGATAAATATAGCTATTTCCAAATTCAGGACAACAAAATACAAGTATCCATCTTGGTATATTTATGACCTTATTACGAAGATAAAAATAAAATAAAGGCATAGAAAAAAATGTTTAGGATGACTGGCTCAAAGTGTCATCAGAAAATGTACAACACATTAGTATAATAATAAAAAAAAAGTGTACTGAATAATTTTCATTTACATTTAGAAAAACATACACAGAATATACGTCATAGAAACTGTGACAGTAGCAGTAGGTTTAAAATTGTAGGATGCGTCGACGGCTAGGTCATTTTGTACCACTACACAGTCTTCGTAGTAGAAGTATTAAATTTGTCAATTGCATTTATGTCATTTATTTAAAAATTATATAAAGTGATTAAAAAAAACAGTGAGGTTTATATTTTATTGAACAGTCATGTCTCCTTCAGAAATAAAATAACTCGGCTTAATTAATACATTAGGGTCGTCTCCTAGGACGGATTCTACGTCTCCGACTAAGTTTAGCCGTCTTCGCGCGTCACGGTATTTGTCCCACTCCGTCAGGATATGCCGAAGGCTGAGAGGACTGTCTCAATCATCACACTGAGGTGGTTGTTTCTCTTCCGTGAAGAGGAATGAGTGGGTCAGAGGGCAATCCTCAAACGTGTGATGACGACTTCCTCTCTTCGGCTGTTCCTGACGAAAGAGTAACCGACTTGATGTCACGGAGTTTATTATTTCGTGCAGTACCCCAAGACTCCTTCCACTGCCCTAGGACTACCTGTCTCAGGGAAGATTTTAGGTCCTCGTGAGGTACCAGCGTCGCCTTAGACTCGATCTCCTTCAGAGCCTCTTTGGCCAAAGCGCCCAAAATCACCGTGATAAAAAGAATACCTGTCCCAAGAAATACCTCAATTCGAGCCTCTCGTCATTGATTTAAACAGCTCTTCTGATAGTGTAGAGGTCGAGGAGGATGACATTTTAGCCGTATCCGGAAGCCAAGTATGCTTCGGCAAAGCATTCTTGGTGATGACATATTGCTGACGCACAGTAAAGCATGCTTGGGAAAGAATACTTCATGTTCGGACAGCCTACGGTAAGGAGCGATGTTAAGCAGTAGTGGCAACATAAAAAAACCACTAGGTAGGTATAGTGAAACTCGATAGAGGGCAACATCTATCAAATGTTTAGATCGGGAGAAAAAGACGGATTATATGTATCTTAACCTTTTCATTGATATGTATATAAATAATTATGCAAATGTAATATACGAATTTAAAAAATAGATACTAAACACACTTAAAAGTGGCCAACGGCTTGGCCATATTTCGTTATTCTAGTCAACAACGCTTCGAAGCCAACATGGAAGCGTGCTTCTGTGCTTTGGCTTCGTAGCATGCTTCCCCCAGAGTGCTTCGCGTTCGGACATTCTTCGGGTGTTTCCGACGGTACCCCCCTCCACTTGCAAGCAAGCATTGTAGTATGCATATCGCTAGAAGCACACGTTTCGGACAGGGCTTTTGTGTGACCACATTCCATCAGATGATGATTTTCAATTGCTTTCGTGCATATATTGTTTTGAAAAAAATTTAAAAAATATATAAAAATCACACGTTTTTAAAGCTGCCGTTGGAGGCCCAAATCCCTCATGACGAAAGCCGATGGGAAATGAGAAAGATGCACAATTGTATGTGCTCGCGAATATGAACGCGGCAACACTGCACGGGTTAAACCACACCTTTGGGCACCTACAGTCATATCTAAGGTATGCGGTTTTCTGGCATCAAATATTTTTCCGGGGCACTACGGGCAGCACAATGAAAGGGCCCCACGTCATGATCCTGCAATGCGTGAATTTCTCTCGACTTTAGGTGCACCGTTGGTACGACTCCAATCTCACCTGTTTTGGTACTAGGATCCTCGGATGCTGCAGCCAATAAACTATGTGAGCAAAGAACATGAGCATGCTTGTCCCCTTCTATGGCGTCGTTTAGCTCAGTGCTGTGTCGAGCCGACGGAAACTTTCCGAGCGTGTTGAAGAGAATCGCTTCGCAGCAACAAATAAATACATGCGCGCAGCACATTCCCTTTTTTTCCACTCCCTCCTCTTTTTCTGGGGGTACGGGAGGAAGTGCGGTGGGGGGGGGGGGGGGGGTGATAAGCAAGGGAGCGGAAGTACACGAGAAGGGGGAAAAGGAATTAGAAGGGGGCTCCGGCATCACGTGTTCCGCAAATGAGGGTGAAAGGAGGAATTTGCGGAGCGCACATTTTCGGAAGTTGTCCGCTGAGAAGGAATCCGCCGCCGTTATCGGCGACAACAAATACGAGTCGGTTGGGAGATTAAGGTCGGAGTAGTTCATGTTCCCTTCCGTCCTCACCCCTGCTGGTGCAGGGATGGGGACCGGGGTTGGTATACGCTTCGGAGCGAAAAGGTCGGAGATCTCTTCCCCTTATCACTATCACGGTGTTTCATATTATATTAGCACTTAGTATTTATTTTAAGGCAATTAAATGTGCGGTAGTAAAAAATAAAGACCTTTCAATAGTTAGAAATGTTAAAACATATATAAAAAGGTTCTATTTTTCAAACTTGGCATATTAGAACATGAGAAAATGTAACTAGAAAATAAATAAATAATATGATTGTACACACGTGTTTGCTGAGCCCGCGAAGCTACTTCGCCTTATCTCAATGGGGGGTGGGGGGGGCACACATCTGACTCTGCTAATAGGAGCAGTTGCGACAGCATCTGTGCGAGCAGACCTTCCGAGAACCCCCCTCCACTCCCTTCCCCTAAAAGCAGTCAAGGACGGGAGGACAATGACGTCAATGTTATCACAGCAGCTTTTTCGGTGGGCGTCACCTTTTGCTTATTTTAATTTTTGATTTATGAGTGAATGGTTGTGATTAGAAGTTTAATTTTTTCACTAAAATTCGTTTTTCGTTTCCATCTAACGATTTCATGTACAAAATTTTGATTTCGGTTCCAAGTAAACGCCCCCATTGAAACGCAAGAGCAAATAATGGCAAATAACTTTTACAAAGGGTTCATTTTTTAACTTAATATGAGGGGATGGTTTCACAAATTAATGTCTGGCATTTATCATGAGAGACAATTCATTTAAGCATGAAAATACATTTTATACCGCTTTCTCTTAAGTTAACATTAAATTTCTCTTTGATTAGGTTTTCCAAAACGTGTACTTTCCTATATGCGCTGGGTGTCTTATGATTAAATGTGAGTCACTATTGACGCCATTCTCATTTTAAAGTATTAAAAGCATTGGGTCAACACAACCACGTCAGCCTGACTACAGACATTAGTAAAATTTCACATAGACATTCACCCTTTTATTAGGAAAAGCAATTAAAATACCGTGTTAAAAGTCTAAACATGTCTCCTTCCCTTTTCCTTCGAAGACCTCCATCGTGCCTTACCTCAAGGTATGAGTGATTAGACTTCCCCGAATCTTTTTAAAGTTTTCGCAAAACTTACCTTTTTTCCAACACTTTTTACAATTTTTCTTTTTTTCTAGGTTTGACCATTTCACCTTTATGTTCTATATGTACAAGTTTTAACATGAATTCGCAGATAAAAATTCTTTTATTGCATGAATTTTATTCATGTAATAAAAGAACTGACATTTGTAATTTAAGTAAAATATACCTATAAGAATTTAATACATCGAAATTAAAAATTATAACATATAGACCTTAACAACCAATTTGTAAACAATTTCAATTATTGAACTTAAGATATGTAAAATTTATTCCATGTATTCTTTTGACGTTAAAATTTGTAAAAATTATATTGTAAAGCATTTTTGGCACTGTAAATATCCTTTAGATCATGTTTATTATTTTTATGTTATTGGTGGTTCATCCCATTTATAGCCTTGAAGAAGGAAAAATAAAATTTCCGAAACGTCGGCCAGAAGTTGAATAGTTTTCATTTTTAATAAAAGGCCTAAACTCACGAAAAACCATCCATATATTAATAATAAAGAGGTCTGGATTTCAACTTACCAATTATTTTTTCACTTATCCAGTACATACACATTATGTAGATATTACTGTCGTACGATATTAAGAATGTAAATTGTTATACTTACTATGCTACGAACACTATTTGTATTTATCATTTACGGTCACCTGTTTACTAAGTTTGCCTTGTATGGCGACTTGATGTATGCACTCACTGTATCTTAATCTGTTCCTTATTATTTGTTTCACTTTTCTGGAACATCAAAGGTGAAATGTATACGTATATTTTTATATTAATACTGCAATCTAAGAAGTATGCCATTATATGAACATAGAATGTCAAAAGGACCAGTAAGGCAGTGACAGTTACATTTTAAATATTCTCGTATACAATGACCCACACATTCCATTAAATATCTTGCAATAAGACTAACGCATGATCTTTCGAGGAGAAAAGGGAAATCATTGGTCAAGCTAATCATAAATTAGGATTCGTCGAAAGGGAACTGGGTGAATGTAAAAATGATGTAGGTACGAGAAAACAACTCTTCCCTTGCTACACCTCATTCAGAATACGTTGCTATTATATGGGATCCTTGCGTGGCAGCTTTAGATAACGTACTGGAACTTGAACTGCGAACATCGACAATATTTGCTAAGAGACGGTATGATAATTATATTAGCGTAACCAGTTAATTATAACAACTTAAATGCAAATCACTATCAGACCGTGATTGCAATATAGCCTTAATCTCTTAAATAAATTCCATGACGATATTTTCACTAATGACCCTAAGGCATCTTGTGAAACCTGACTTGTTAATCTTATCTTTGTTTTTTCCTTTAACCATATTCATCTACCATTGAATTCAAGTTTCTTCAAGGCGGACTGGAAAATTATCTTCACGTGTTCTCTAGGTAGGTAAGTTCGTTGGTTCGTGCGACCTAGGTATTTAACATGTTCCAAATTACTTTGTTAATTCCCGTCTTTTTCGTATTTAGAATATTTGTGGCTAGGGCCTTAGGTTACTAGTTTTAAGCATGGAATGAGGCCCAAAAAATTTTTTTAATAGCGTGTTCAATGATTCGGAGCTTGAGACGGTCCCCATCGATTAGTTGGTCAAAATATGAAATATACCTACTCTATATTTATCTCCAAATTTCGGGGGGGTTTAAACCGCCTTACCCCCTCGCCCCCGCTCACTACGGCCTTGCTAGTCCCTATTCGTTGCCCCATGCCGAAATCGCGTTTAATTAGCGAGATAACGACATATCTTCCCCATAAAGATTTTATTCTTCGTACATCACTGTGCAATCCGTAAATAATTATTTACGTATCACTCCTACATAATATTATGAAAGAGTCAATTTCATTTATGTTTATTAGATTTAGGAGGGGTTAAAAAATACTCCCCAGTGGCATGCCAGATTGTACGTCCACTTCTGTGGAACATCGATGACAATTTTTGCATACGGTTTGATCCCTATAATGCATTGAAGTCCCTAATTAGTTATCAATTTCTTATGAACCCCTTAAGATAAAAGTTAACGTTCAGTAAGAATAGATGTTTGTGCTGGACTTACTAGTGTGCCAAAAGCTCTTTTTAAATACGAGAATAATGCATCCACTTGTGTATTACATTCTCAAAACGTAATGATGCACGAGTCAAAGTGTAGACAGCAAAGGTTCTCCGTGCACGGGTACGTCGACATCGCGGGCAGCTGATTAACAGGATAATCATTTTCAGAGAAGATTTCCCGCAATCCGAGTTATTTGGAAATGCAATGGAGCCGAGGAAGAGAAAATATCAAACTAAAATGTTTCTATTGCCGTTACAGTTACAGAAAGAGTGATATTGACATCAGGGGGAAAGAAACACAGAGGACGAAGTCGCCGCTGGAAGAAATCGAACCAACGAAAAAGGCTTTCCTGCCATACATCCGAGGGGTGACGGACCGGAGTGCGAGAATCATGGCCAAATACAATATACAAACTTTATTCAAGCACAAAAGTCAACTCCGGAATATTATACGCAGCGTTAAAGGACGCGATTGGAAACGGAGGGGTCTACGAAATTAAATGCCAAACTTGCCATAAAGTATATATTGGTGAGACGGCTTATCCAGAGAGAAACATTTCCGAACTCGCGTCATTCGAGAGGGGATGGAGATTCAGAAAAAGAAGAACAATTTTAGCAGGGACAAAGGGCAGAGAATATGTAATTCATGGCTTCCTGTTTTCAAAACCCAGAGTGTTCGAGAGTAATAACTCCACCCCCACCCACCCTTCACCCCACCTACCCAAACCCATATAAATACCCGCGAGATTCGCAGAGACATCCCCCAAAAAATCCACATCACTCACTTTCTCAATCCTCCAACTCTGCGTGTTCCAAACTGCCTCCAACGAGTTCGCTTCCTTTCACGATATCCAACGTACTTCCTCGTTTGCCATTTGCAGTCCATCGCAACTTCTCATTCATTCCTCAAACTCATACCTCAAAAATCTTCAAATTTTTTCTCACCCTCTTTCCTCAGGGCCTCGGAACCTCGGAAACATACAGTACTACGCTTCATATCACGTATCATACATATGATTTCTATACTAACTTTTATTTTCTCGACATCTTTGACCTAGGTTCTGGTCATTCCCTCTTGCTCACAAACACTGCTTTCGGCGACACAGTTCTCTTAATGCCTTCAATACTGCGTCCAACTTATTCAAAATCCAGTCCAGGTGACTAAGTTGCCCTGCCTCTTGTATGAATTCCTGATTTCAGGCTTTGTTAAAATCTATTTTGAAAGAAAAATATCCTTTTTTCACATGTGGGCACTTCGCTTTACGCATCTCACGAATGCTCCATTCAACAGAGGTCTCACATATCAACGACCGGCTCTGTTACCAATAGCTGAATTTTATTTATTAATTCGCCTCTCTCACCACTGAATCATCACCCAGTCTGGTGATTCGGATCCAGCACAGCCCACGGAAACACCCGCCCGGCAGAGAACCGAGCCAATGCCCGACGGGGCGACGCCGGCGTCTGCGGGAGACGACTGGCGGCGTCGCTTGGCGATCGTCCTTTGTTGAGCGTATGTCGAGCGGAAGTGTAGTGTACATAGCCATTCCCGTAAGCTCCATTTTATGGTCAGCGATCCCTAGTGGGGTGGGGGGGCATTTGCGGCGGTCCTTGGGGGCGTAAGATGTGACATCGCTTCCATTCAAGATCCCGAATATTGCCCCCTTAAAGACGCCCCCCTTAAAGATCGCCGCGAGGCCGAGTGTCGTGGTGGCGGAGCTGTCATTCGCCGCGAGGCTCTTAAAAAGGAAAAGGTGATCGTCCCTCCCCAAATACACCTCTATATATGTGTTGCGGGTGGGCGCGCGTTTATTACGGGGAGAGTGCGGATGCGGGAAGGGTCGAGGGTGCGGCGGGGCATTAAAAAAAGTGAAAGGGCATCCGGCTAACGGGGGATGGCTTTTTTTACGCCCTCAAAATAAGGACTCCGGTGTTAAACGTTATTGGGAGTGACGCGAGAATCTTTCCCTCCACAAAATGCCGGCAGATGATACATAAAATATTTAATTGGTGTACAGGACGGAGGCTGAGGCGTCTGCCTTTACGGCCCGTTCCCCTTGTGAGCGAGGTTAACTGCCTCCCCTCTTTACGGCCCCCGCGCCTCCCATAGGCTGTCGTCTGGCGACGACTTTTAAGATTACGTGAGGAAAGCCTTTAAGGAAGGAGAAGTTCTCCGTGACAGTGGATGGCATTAAATGACGTTGCTCGACATCCACAGATTCAAGCACGAAGCAACGCCGCTGCAAACCCCGCGTTCCTAAAGGTCTCACATTCATGAGCTTCAATGAGAATTGAGCGTCTGTTTGCTTATGCAAAGCAAAAATGCAAACGCACTTGCTACGCTGAGTCTAACATGCATGATTTCAAGTCTAATTTGTCGCCAAATTTATAAATACGCTGAGAGTAGATAAGGGGCGGATTAAGAACCCAAAAGTCTTAGTATAAACATTAAGGAATATTGAAAAATAAGCCACCGCCAAAAACGAAGAAAGTTGTGGTAATCTCTTCATCGAAACTTCTTAGGGAATCTCAAAAATGTTCTGGGAAGATGTTGGATTGACTCTTCTCCTTAGTATATGACTCATTTCGAAGAATTCCGCAACTACTGAGATGATTCGTGCCAGAAAAAGAGGACAGTAATGGGATGCAAATACGGTGGATGGCGATCTTATCAAATTCTGAGGATTATAACATGTAAATCGTATGGGGAGATGAGATCGATTTCACACGTGGTAAAGATGGCCCTTCAAATAATTGCCGAAGGTTTTGGGAAGACTTCGGTGACAAGCATAAAAATGCACAAAACATACAACTGCGGTGGTGAGAACATAAGAAGAAGGCGATGCAGTATCCTGTCAAGACAAGTTCATTTTCTCTGATTTCCAAAGGGCGTTTGTCCGAAAGCTCAGTCAGAAGAATAGTCAAAGAAATCATCTTAGAATCGTTTAGCTGAGTGAACAGGAAATAGATCCGAAGTTACATGAGTCAAACAAAATAGGTAAGAAAAAAGGAAGTCGTCCTCCTTGTTGGAACCGCATGTTGGTAACAAGGAGAAAAACCATTTAGAAAGATTCCACAAAAGTATATCCAGACACCGCCTAGATTTCGATTGCAGTACAATCATCTTCAAAGCAAGCGCAAAGAGTCCGCGAGAAAGTCCCACGACCAATCGAAGCCCATTCTATTCACGGAAGTATATTTTTATTTTCAAAATCTAAATATATTAGGCCTTTCGGCATGTGAAGCCAGTTTTCGGGCACACATAGAATCACGAAATTGCTTCGACAGTCTCCCAAGGGGGCTGATTGAAAATCCAGCAAATAGTTAGAAAATTAAAAAATATTGTTGTTGCTGCCGCAAATGAATGGTGAATAACAATAAAACACAACTTTGTAATTACACATAAAAATAGGCTTTAATGCGATTAATGGTAATAGAGCCTATTTTTATGAGGAATTACAAAGTTGTGTTTATTTGCTATTCATCATGCATCAATTCTACCAAGTTACGCCGGAAACCATTAATTATGTAAATAAATGGGATTGGAAATTTCACGGTGATCGCATGAAATATTCGAAAGGAAAAAATTTGGCCAGATAAGGTCTCGATTTCGCACCATCTCAAGGGTCTGACTGGTACATTGCCTTAAATCACTTGGTCAAGGCTGTTGTTAATGACTGCATGCGCTAGAAAGGATTTACGGAGTAACGAACCCGGGCCTATGTGGAAGAAAGCCGTGACACTTGCCTTGCATTCCCTCTATAGTTTCAGAAAATAATTGCGTCATTTAGATCCCGAGCATGTCTCGCGATGTCTCCTTGTAAGTGGTTTTTCTTCTTGTTGCCAGAATAGGTAAGGTTGGCGGCGTATGGTGTTGAATCTTAGCAAGCGGTCGTTGGTTTAAGCGTTACACTTCATCGCCGATCACCATATATCTCGAGAATATAGTTCGCAAGGCATGGAAAACGATTTACGCAGAAGAAATGAAAAAGGAGATTTGTTACAATTGTTAAGAATTTCGGATGACCAAATGATAGCTATCCAGTAACCTAAGTTATTATAAATAACACTAGATGTGTCGCATTATTGGTGTGAGAGATATAAAGTGATGTTTTCTCACAAAAATCGAAGTGATGATATCTTTTGTGCCAATGAAAGCAATTATAGATCAACATTCAGAGCGCAAGAACCGGATAGGTAGAAAATGGTCCCCGTAGCATGGTAAAATATTTTTAGTTCTCCTTTGTCTTTAAAGGAACAGGTTGGTGTGATGAGCTCCTATACTAAGGATCTGGGTTCGTCTCCAAGGGTCTAAAACCCGCGGGATTTTCTCAAATAGGTCACGTTGTACAAACACGAATGGTTAGCAAATTTAGTGTGTCTTAATCGCTCGTTACAATATCGTTAATTGCTTTCATTTGACTTTTTCTCATCTGTCTCGAATGTAGAGCCCACACATGAGATAAAACATGAGTGTAAGCAATGAATGAGGTTGAAATCAGCGGTTTTAACGCACCATATTTGCGAACCGTTCGTGTTTATACCACGTGACTCCTTGGTTACCTATTCGAGATCATCCCAATGGTTTCGAAAACAGCCCCCCCTGGGGACGACTGAAGCTTGACGGAAGAATCCCGGTCTTGCGTGTTGTGTACAAAGTACTTCAAGTGCATCGAGAATGGCGTCTATCATTAGGAGTAAGCTAATGCCGGTGCCTTTATCCCGTGCCTGAAACTCATATTCAGCTACAACCTCAAATTACCTCCACGAAGGGACACCTCTTTACTTGACAACAGCAATGCCTGTAACGTGTAAAAATGCCATAATGTCGGGACATTTCCAACGTTGAGGACTTCCTCGCAGGATGGTTGCAAATGTTTCTCGTTCAAACGCAGTCGATGGCAGAGATTTTAGCAGGCTTAAAGCGCTCCTCTAAAATTTAACGCGCAGGAATACTACAGGATAGAAATGATGCAGTTGCTCTAGGATTCGACCAGCGATTGTGCAACCGCTTAGGATATATGGGTTGCTTGGAGGAGCAGAATGGGATCAGGGAGGCGAGGGTGAACCCTGTTTCCCCACAAATACTCTTCCGTAGCCAGAATTCTCCCACTAGTAACTTCGCATCAAACGTTGTCCAAAAGAACACGTCTGTATCACTACATATTGAACAGGTAGGGATAAGCAATTTGCAGACCTCGAGGAAAACCGTCGATAGTGGAGTTAACATTCTGACGTCCGACAAAGAAGGCGATAGGACGATGAAAAGCATGCGCCACGATTACATCTCTTACCATACCAAACACTTATATAGTACAGACGATATAGTACAACTGCAAATTTGATAAAGACACAAAAATGCATTAAGCTTGGCCGTGTGAATTACTAGAGCTGAATTTATCGTAAGAAAGGTTCCGTGGGGAAGTAATGTTCGAAAGATGCTCCTAAGAAATAGGTGGCGCATTCCCGTTATAATTGGTGGTTTCAAGCGTAACTTTAGGGAATCTATTCATGATCGAAAAGAAAACTCTACTTTGTCGTTCCACGTAAATTTATTAACAAACAGCCTGGGTTTCGACGTCCAACGTCAGCATCAGAATAATAACGATAACGTTGGACGTTGAAACCCGGGTTGTTTGTTAATAAATGTATGTGGAACGACAATGTTAAGTTCTATGTTCGGGCATTCCCGTTGTTAGCTAAGCACCTGATTAAACGCAATTGCAAGGCAATACACACTGTTCCCGAAAAAAACTTTTCCTTTCTTAATTCTGCTGTTTATTTATTTTCCTATTAATGTTGTTATTTGATGCCACTGAAAATTTTCGATAAATGGCTGTTGTATGTTTCTTTACTTGATCAATTTTTTGAAGAAAACATAAGAATTGTTGTGACACAACCAATGCCAGGATTTGAAGTCAGCAGATGATTATTTTGAATTACATCCTTTTTGATGGAAACAGGCATGAGCAGCTACCCGGCCTGTTTCCTGGTGCTGTATGGTAACGGATAACATTTTTTAAATTATGTATTATACCTGACGGCTGATTGGTCCCACCAACATGCACATATTTGTTCACGTATCTTAAAGAAGTTAGAAGGATCTCATTTTCATGTTTTGTTGTCATATTTCAAAGATCCATTCTTTGCGAAGTTTTGGGAAGAAAACCCGGGAGGTCGACAACGTAGTGTGATATGGAGAGAATGGTTGTGAAAGGATATGCTTCGGAGGTGAATGGAGGTTGAACAGCATGACTTAAATTATTATCGGGACAGTCCCAAAGTCAGAGAAGCAAGCGTAAAGAAAGGAGTAAGACAAGGCTGTGCACTGTCTCCCGTATGCCCCCTTAAATGTCTACATCGAGAAAACCATCCAAGAAGTGAAAGAAAAGTCTTTGGGAGCAATTATTCGCGGGGAGAAAATCAGCATGGTGCGATTCGACAACGACATAGCAGTGATGGCAGATATAGAAGGATATTTGAAGACACTAGGAAATATGGAAAGGACAATGGCCAGATATCACCTGAAGATCAATAAAATGAAAACTAAGGTAATGGTATGCAGTAGAACAGAAGCTAGGACCAATGTTAAACTAGGAAAACAAAAAAATCAATGAGGTTGAAGATTTCTGTTACCAGGGAAGTCGAGCAACCAGCGATGGACGAAGTAAAAGGAAAATTGCCAGTAGAATTGCCCAAGCGGAAAGGGCATTTTAGCAAAAGAAGATCTGTCTTACAGCTGCAAATACGAGCGTGGAAGTAAGGAAATATTTCATCAGAACATGCCTCTGGAGCATGCTACTATACGGCAGCGAAGCATGGACAATAACAGCAGCAGAGAAGTCCAGGCTGGAAGCATTTGCAATGTGGTGCTACTAAAGAATGATGAAGATTAGATCGACCAAAACGAAGAAGTCTTAAGAAGTGTGAGAGAAAAGAGAAGTCTGCTGAAAACTCTAAAAAGAAGACGGATCAACTTAATCGGCCATCTCTTTAGACATGATAACCTGATGAAGACAATGGTTGAGGGAAAAGTGAACGGGAAGAATGGAAAAGGCAGACCTTCTATGAGATATATGGAACAGGTTGTGAAGGATGTAAAAGAGAAGAATTACGTTAATATGAAGAGGTTGGCCGATAGGAGAATCGAGTGGAGGGCTACGTCAAACCAATCCTATGATTGTTGACCGATGATGAGTGAAATATATTTAGAAGGATTCCTACTTACGTCTAAAAAATTTGAACGAATGCTGTTTCTGGCAAGCCGAGGGCGGAAGTGACTGATGTGTTTCCAGTACCAGGAACACATTAAATGAAATGGAGATCGAAAAATTGGCTCAATGGTTGAAATCGGGCGTGTGAGCTAAGCTGAGCATTGACGTCTAGTCAACGCAGAGTCTTTAAAGGATCCGTCCATGCTTAAGATCCTTATCGTCAGAGGCGATTTTTGTCCTCAGAGCAGGTTGACTGGAAATAATTCCGATTTGCTCACGAATCCCTGTCACCCAGAGAACTCGAAATACACCAGATACTTGATAATAATTTAGTAAAACATAGGTTTATTCACTTACGCTACATGCCTACGTGCTCGATCCCATCTTTTCCGTCAATCCCTGATCTGTGCCATCAAAGAATGAAAACAGATTTTAAATGTATTTACAATTCTCTGAACTCACACATTTATTGCCCTGAATTGCTTTCCGCCATTAATTTCAGAGTCGTACCACACGTACGCATTCCTTACTCCATATGAGTATCCCCCTAGACCAGTGATGGGCAAACTTTTTGAAGAGGGGGGCTAAAGGAAAGGAAAAAAAAACTCTAGGCGGGCCGATATAATATATTAAAAAATAAAAATGATACATTTTTCAAAATTCTTTTGTTTTTTGTGTTACCAACTCCTATTAATGACTGAAAGATAATGAAAGAGAATGCGATGAATGAAACTGTGACTGCATTTCTAAACGTTTCTCATAATTTGAATCGAACTGGGATTAGGAATAATGCCTCGCGGGCCGGATAGAACATTTCAGGGGGCCGCATCTGTCCGTAGTTTGCCCATCACTGCCCTAGACCATCCCTAGACAAGAGTGCACTTCACCACCTCCTTTCCTCCATGATAAATTCTTTGTCTGATAATACTGATCCGTTTTTTCTCTCTTTAAACTCATTTATCAGCCTCGCCATGCCCCATTTCCCTATGAATAAATAAACCTCTACCCTTTAAATCCTTTTCCATCCATGTTGTATTTGTATTCTTGATTATTTTTACCCTGTACCGTTTGTTTTGATGGATTGTTTAAATCTATATTTCCTATTTGCTACTGCGTCACGGAAATGCTGTGTATGAGTAAATAACTCAAATAAATAAATAATGCAAGACACACATTGAAAGAAAATCCAGCGCATCCTCACCAGTGGTCGCAAAAGACTTGACGTCGATGATATGACTCAAGATGCAGCCCAACAAACGACACGCTTCCTTGGGAGGTGAAATAGGTTGGCAGCCCTGTAAGCGGGCAAGCGGCAATAAAATCAGCGGGAGGGGTGTGTGGCGAAAGGAGGGGTGATTGTGGTCCGTCGTGGCCAGGTGAGTAAACAGGGGCCTGCCGGCGACTTGGGGATAACCCCTGAGAGGTGAGCGCAGTCACACTGGGGTCATAAAAATTAGGCAGGCACTGCGCAGGGGCGGCGAGTGTCCCGGAGGGATGGGGCAAAAGAGAACCCCCCGGAGTTGGTCAGCCTACGCCACAGCAAAAGTTTTTTCCGGTGAATCCTCAGGGCCAGAATGTTGAGAATTCAAAGATACCTTGTTCCTTTAGAGCTATAAAATTTCCCAGAGAAAGAGGACGCCTTGGTAGCTCAACTGGTAGAGCACCAGGCCGGAAATCAGGGGGTCCGGATTCCATTCCCGGTCAAGGCGAATGATTTTTTCTCCGTGGAATATTTGTCAGAATGTTTAGTTCTCTTTAATCCAATTTCGTCTCGGACCACGGTGCTTTACGAAGGGTGGATGGAAACCGTAAATGTGGCAAAAATACAATTTATAAATGTAACGTTTTATTAGAGTTCCTAATGGTACATGCAACATTTAGTACTTGACAGAATAGCGCAGAGGAAAAAGCGTTATCACAGTAGCAGTTCAAACACTACTCTTGGTTGCACTGAAGACATGCGACGAAGTATAAAAATGGCCGACGCACATTTTGCTTTGGTGAACAAGGTACTTTTTCTCGCCCTCTCTCTTAAAATTTCCAAGGTGGACCAAGACTTCGTCTCCAGAGAAGAGACTACAGAGGGAACCATCGCCTTCTCACTCCAAGCATCGAACAAGTACTCCACATGCCAACACGTCGCAGTCTGAGCCCTACCGTCAGCTGCCACGGTCTTCCTATCTTTCCAGCGTTCTCTGTAACCGAAGCACATGCGATTCCTTAACTATGATGACTTGAGTCCACGATTACGGCTAACTCATCCACAGTAACTCGCCTATTTTCCTTCGTTAACGCTTCAACACCTGCAACAGTCTCCGGCGTCAACTCGACGTGCCCGGGCGAGGAGCGTCTTGACAATATTCGATCTCTCACTCCACCCGTACACTTGTGCCCCAACAAGCACGCATCTCCATTCTTTGCTTTTAGTATTAATTTCAATAGGTTTGACACTTTCACTTTTCAAAAATCTTTAACCAGAAGGATTTTATACTTGGGCACAAGTCTCCAGTGCAACAGAAGTTTTCAAACTGCTAATGAGACAACACTTTTCCCTATACACTTATCTACCACCTTTTGAACGTTGCGTGCGCTACTGTCAACAATAAGGCCAACTCAAAGGATAATATTATATCGTTTTGAAATTTTCTTACGCACACATTTACGGATTCTATCTGACTTGCCCTCGCACTTGTTTTCGAAGAGAAAATGTCACAGATATCACGTGATACTTACTTAAAATTGATGCAAATATGAAGTGGAGAGAGCATACCAAGCATATCAGCAAAAACTTAAGCACTCCTTGTTAGCAAATGGCATGCCTATCTAAAATAGCTGACTATCAAACCAAATTAGCATTTTATTTTAGATGTTTTTATGCTGTTGTGAAATATGGCATAACTCTATGGGGGAATAGTTTTCAGTTTTTAGGCAGCTAAAAAAATTATAATGTATATGATTGGGCTGAATAAACGGGAAACTTCCAGACCGATATTTAAATTACATTTCTTTGTTTTGAATTTTATTAATTTCATATTTACGAAAATTATTTGGCTACAATGACGCTGCTACCATTTGGAAGCATTGGTATTAATTACACCATGTCAATAACCAATGAAATATTTAAACTACACAAAAAATATAATAAGGATCTTGGTAAGGTATATTCCTAAATTAAGTTAGTAAATAGGCTTGTAAGCACGATCCGTCACCAGTACCGTTGCCAATGATATCAACATACTGTAGCGCCACTTTCATGTAACTAAGGCTTCTCTGCTTTTTTCAAGCAAAAATTTATTAATATGAATTAGACAAGTGTGATAAGGCGAGCACTTTTTTACAATGCTAAATTCTACATAAAATTGCGCATCTTATATTAGTTTTTTGTCAAAACGACATTTCTCTTTACATTATTAAGGGTCATTCCATACCATTTCACCAGATTTTTAAAAAAGTTGTTGCAGCACCATTTCAGAAAAAATTCAAATTTAACACACTTTATACTACATGTCTGTAAGGCTCAAAACCAATTTTTGTTAATTTTTTTCCATGACCTCAAGGACTTACAGGGCCGCGAAGGTCACAGCACACTGTAAAAATGACACTTTCAGCGAGTATCGGTAATTAGAGTTAATCGGAAACTACAGGTTGTAGTAGAATTGTTCAAATACCATTTTGATCGTCATAAATTGAGCTTTCATTTGAAATATTTTTTAATAACCTTACTATGTAACATCTATGAGAATGACGAGTACAAAGTTTTGATACAAAATGCTGTTTTTTACAACTTTTGCTATTTATTTTCTTGTAGAAGGGTTGTGATCACAAGGTCTATATTTTTGTTAAGTCAAATTTTTAATAAGTCCCCCACCAGAGATACAGGGGCCCGAAAATGGCAAATTTTCAATTTTTCCTATTTGCGGAAGCTTGTAACAGCTAAAGGCTTAACAAACACACAACTTTTTTCTTACACACATTTACTATGGTACCCAAATATACTATAACAAAAATATAGACCTTGTGATCACAACCCTTCTATAAGAAAATAAATAGCTAAAGTTGGCAAAAACAGCATTTTGTATCAAAACTTTGTACTCGTCATTCTCATAGATGTTACATAGTAAGGTTATTAAAAAATATTTCAAATGAAAGCTCAATTTATGACGATCAAAATGGTATTTGAACAATTCTACTACAACCTGTAGTTTCCGAGTAACTCTAATTACCGATACTCGCTGAAAGTGTCATTTTTACAGTGCGCTGTGACCTTCGCGACCCTGTAAGTCCTTGAGGTCATGGAAAAAAAATTAACAAAAATTGGTTTTGAGCCTTACAGACATGTAGTATAAAGTGTGTTAAATTTGAATTTTTTCTGAAATGGTGCTGCAACAAGTATTCGGTGAATTGGCATGGAATGACCCTTAATTTAAACTTGAACTAAACTTATTTTAACTTGAACGTGTGCAGCGAAGATCGGCAAGACTTTTAAAAGGACGGTATGATAACCTTATTAGCGTAACCAGTCTATTAAATGAATTAAATTGGGAATCATTGTCAGATCGCAGGTTGAAATTTAGACCTAATCTCTTAAACAAATTCCAAGACCATATTTTCAGTGATGATGTTAAAAATATTTTGCGAACCCCAACTTACTATAGTAGACTGGACCATAATCACAAGATTAGAGAAATTGATTGCCGAACTGACAGATTCAAAATGTCCTTTTTTCCTCGTACTATTAGGGATATGAATAACGGTAAATATATCCAGTACGAGTGTAGCAATGGATAACATTGGTAGCTGCATGTTGGTATAAGGACTTAAAGCTAACCCAACTAACAGCATGTTTTTGCATGTATGCTTTGCTATTTTTATCTTTTTTAAATAGTGCAGTTTTGAACAGTACATATATAAATACTAATCCTTTTTTATGCATGATATGTAGTGCATGTTTGGCGAGAATTCACCCCCTGCCACACACCTTTATGGTGGCTTGCAGGGTATTATGTAGATGCAAATGTATTAATCTGCAAATTTTACTGCAAGAACCATGTTGCCGCATAACCACGTATAAAATAGCTGATTTTCAACGTCTTTTTTCTTCAAATATATAAAGGAAAGGCCTCAATATCTTATTGCCAATCGACAGAAGGACCAAAAAATGATGTACTGAAATGTTCACAAAAATGACATCTACTTCATAATTCGGGGGAGTCTCCATGTACTTAGCTAGTGAGTCATGTCTGAGGCAGCGAGCGAGGTAGTCGTGCTCGGCAGCAGCTCTGAGAGGGAAGGGCAACTTGCATAGATATGGGTCGAGTTTAATTTCTCTTGAACGAGTGTTCTGTGTACTGTGTGGAAAATCCTACATAGTAGTTAGTTTATGGCTTAATAAGTGAATATATTCTTCAGTGCAGCTTCTACTTACAAATCTGTGTTATCATATCAGATACCACAGCCGTTGCCAATGATATCAACATACTGTAGCGCCACTTTCATGTAACTAAGGCTTTTCTGCATTTTTCGAGCAAAAATTCATTAATATCAATGAAACAAGTGTGGTAAGGCGAGCACATTTTTACAATGCTAAATTCTATATAAAATTGCGCATCTTATATTAGTTTTTCGTCAAAACGACAAAATATACCAGTGTGTAAGGACGAAATATTCCCTTTAATAATGGCAGAATGCCGTGTGTGTAGTAAAAGCATCCAGAGTGGACAGTTGAAAATTAGCTGCAGTGAGTGCTAAAATCAGTGCCACGGAAATTGTGCTAACATTTCTAAGGACGATTTGGAGTTCACAATTGCTGAACAACAAATCTAGCGTTGTCCTCCCTGTTCCGATACATGGAGGAAAAGTATGTCTGCACATTCTTTAGCTGAAGTGGGGTCAGCTAATATCCCACAAGTCATATTTATGCTGGAAGAAGCCAAGAAAGACAGAGAACGAATGGAAGTGGATCTTAATAGTTCCATAGAGTTTGTACATAAAACTATTGACGATAATAAGAGAGTGCTAGAAGACCATTGTTCTAAGATTGATCTGTACTTAGAAATTATCGATTAGCTAAAACCTTATGTATCCTTGAAAGAACTTTGCTGCAGTAGAAAAGAGAGTGAATGACAACGAACAGAATTCCCGGTCAAATATTTTGGAAATTCACGGAATTCCGCCAGAAGCCAACGAGGATGTGCTAGAGGTTGTTAAAAATGTGGGGACTGCACTTGACATGAAGATAACCAGTGATATGGTGGACTTCTGTCATCGCATGAGCAAGAGAGAGAAAACTAAGTCACCGGGTATTATTGTCAAATCCGTCCGCAGATTTGACAAGGAGGAGATGAAGCGGAAAATAAGAATTAAGAGGACCCTTTCAACCCGGCACATGGGCTTGACGTCAGATATCCCCGTCTACATCAATGAAAGCCTATCGCACGGAAGAAGATAACTTCTAGCAACGGCTCTTAAAGTCAAGACAACAAAAGGCTACAAATACCTTTGGATCAGGAATGGTAAAATTATGAAGCGGAAGAAAGAAAAAGACCAAATATTTTACATTAACTCTTCCGATGATCTTCAAAAACTGTAAGATTTTTCAATTATTATTCTTAGAATATTCATAACTGACTACAACTACTACGTCGTTTTCGTTCTCGTATTCGCTTACATTATACGGTATTAATGTATCTATTGTTACCTTCTACAAGGTTTTTCCAAGCGTTGTAAGTCTAGGACCTATTTTCTATGCCTGCCTAATGGTTTTCTGTGCCTTCAGACTATATGGTAGTAGTTATATTTCTTTACTTGCATAAAAATGTGTGATATAAATATAAGGTGCCCATTAAATAATATCTCGGTTAAATGCTCGGACCAATTTAATATACTACATTAAAATATAAGAAGTCTAAGAACTAACTTTGATAGGTTTGTCATATTATTGGGGAGCTTATAAGTCAAACCTCACATGGTAATTTTCTCATAAATATGAGTACATGAATGTGAATTACCTACTTATAAGCTGCCTGGGTATTATCAAATTGCAAAATGTAACACGAATCATCGAGCTGGTGGCGTAATTATCTATATCTCAGTTAAACATTCCTATCTTATCTGTGATTGCCAGAATTGGTATCAGCTAATGTGGTGAAAATAGAAATTGAAATCAATTCCTCTATTTATTTAACTTTAATAGCTATGTGCAGTTTACTTTCTTTTCCTCTTGACTTGTTCTTAAATGAGATGCAGATTCTATTAGAAAAATCGACTGGGAAAACTTAATTATTTTGGGTGATATGAATTAATGCACACTGAAACAAACGGAGATTGCGCATGAGTATCAAACTCTAATGGCCTGTCACGGAATGGAACAGTTAATAACCTCTCCCACAAGAGTTACCAAGTCGAGTTAATCTTGTATTGATTATATATCCTGTACAATTAGAGATAATAGTGTCATAAAAGGAAAATAGTTGACCTAGGCCTAACAGATCACCATTTAACTCTGTGTTCTTCAGAAGCTAATGTACACTCCACTGCCAGGGAACAAGCAGCTCCCGTAAGAATAGACTTTAATGCTCTACATGAACCCCTGTCAGAAACCGATTGGAATGACGTATACAATGAAAGCGACACATCGATAGCTTACAAGTTATTTATTGATAAAATTAAGACCATTATTGATTCCACTGGCTATACTTCACAGCGAAAAATTAAACTTAAATTATTGAAACCGGGAATAACTGCGGAACTTTGTGGACGTATTGCAAAAAAACATTTCTTACCCACGAAAATGAGAAAACAGCCATACAATGAAACTTTGAAACGACATTATAAATCGTACAAATCGAGACTCGATAGGCATATCATCAGTCAAAAAGAAAATATTACCTGAACATTCTTCAAATTAATAGAAATAATACAGCCAAACAATGGAGAATTATAGATGGCTCATAGACACGAGGTCAGAGAAACGTAATATAGACAGGATTAGATAAATAGAGAACAATACCGTATTAACCAGCTCGCAAGATATAGCTAATGAATGTAGCTGCTATTTTGCTAAAATCATTGAAAGACTTAGAAACGGCACTATTATTAACATCAGTAACCTGAACAAGAACTATAACTATTGGTTTCCCACTTTTCAATCACAACAATCTTTATTCTTACTCCCTACATCTTCTAAGGAAGTTATGCAAATTATAAAAGAGCTAAAACCCAATTCTTCAAAAGGGGTAGATAACATAACAACAAAAGTTGTTAAGGCCACAAATGAAAACATTGCTCCTGTGTTTGCATTTATCGCAAATTTAAGCTTGGAAACGGGCATTTTCCCCGATGATTTAAAATCGGGTAGGGTCGTACCTATTTTTAAAAAAGGAGATAGGGCTGATATAAAAAAATTATCGACCAATTTCTTTTCTTCCAATTTTTTCAAAAGTTTTAGAAAAAATTGTGAAAACAAGACTTTTAATTTTCCCAAATATATATATTTTTTTTAGCAACAACCAATTTGGATTTAGGACAGGTAAAAGCAATGAAGATGCTCTCTTAAAATTTTGTTCGGGTCTTTTTGAAGGATTTAATGCAAAAAATAAAAATTCTGGCCTTTTTATTGGCATCACAAAACATCTCTTGACATCACAAAAGCTTTTGATTTGGTTGACCACAAATATGGTTGTGAAATAGACTAGACGAAGCTGGTATCAGAGGAGTTCCTAAGTATTGGTTTAAGAGTTATTTGAGTGGTAGGACCAATGTGTAAAAATTAATGATTGTACTCGTACCAAGGTACCTCTTATTTGTGGAGTACCTCAGGGCTCGGTTCTTGGACCATCATTATTTTTAATTTATGTAAATAACTTTAGATAAATAATTTATGTTCTGGATTATTCCATGGGGAACTAACTTGATTCGTTGATGATAAAGCATTGTTATATTCAACATCTAGTATTACTCCTCTTGCACAAAAAGTGCAAAGTGATCTCGACAGACTTAAATATTGGTTTCTGGCTAATAAAATGTCCCTAAATACTCAAACTAAACATATTATATTCACTTTAAACAATGTACCAATTCCAGGTATAAACATTTTTTACAGATGTTCTCGTTGTATATATTTGAATGGAAACATCTGTGAATATAGTATGTAAATAGAGCATGTTGACCAAATTAAATAATTGGGATTGATATTAGACCAACATTGTAAGGGAAACAGCATATCATCAAATTCAAATCTGAATTAATTCTGGTGCAAAGAAAAATTTATTTGTTAAGGCTTAACCCGGGCTACAGACGTAGCCCAGCTACTTTGTTTTGCCACCTACTCAGCTCGCCATAATGGGAGGCTTGTTGAGTCTCAGTACCTTCAAAGCAATAGCTGGCCATCCGGGTCAGTGTGCTTCGCACTTCAGAGTGTAAGAGTGTGTTTTAAGTTCACCGACAAAGTTGCCTGGGCTACACCTGTACCCCGCGCGAGTGATTGTGATGAGTCATCCAAAGCGTGCTCGGTTGTGTGACGTGATATTTTGGCTGCACTAGCGAACTGTAACAGCTCCAATGAGGACGATATTGTAAAAGCCGACAGTGACCACTCGGAAGAGGACATTTTGGAGGAGCAAGTGCACTTATCGGACACAGAAGAAGCTGAAAACGATCCAATCAGGTAATCCACAATTACCTACTCAGTTTCCAGAAATCGTCACCTTTTATAACCAGAATAAAGTCGGTGTGGATGCAGTTGCAATAGTCGAGGAAAAGTGAACGGGAAGAATAGAAAAGGCAGGCCTTGAATGAGATACATGGAACAGGTAGTGAGGGATGTAAAAGAGAAGAATTACGTCACAATGGAAAGTTTGGCCGATAGAAGAATTGAGTGGAAACCTGCGTCAAACAAATCCTAGGATTGTTGACCTACGATGATGACGAGGTGTAGTTGACATAATGTGTGTAAAGTATGATGTTTCTAGGAAACACTAAGCGCTGGCCAATGCAAAATTATTTTGGCTATGTGAATGTCGCCGCCATCACGCATACACAGATGGAAAAATCCCGTAGGTCAACCAATTCCGAGGCAGGAGTTCCTTGAAAATCTAGCGCGGGAACTATTTATCGTTTGATAAGAAAAAGACTAAAAAAACCCAACTCTGCCTGTGCATATAAAGACACGAGCCAAGAAAATCTTAGGAATCGAGAAACTCCCGCGCCAGCCGCTACCTAGGGACATCAGGGTGGGGCGCTGATTCATGTGTGGGAGGGCACGAGATAAATCCACAAGAAAGTCCTGTGACAAAGAGAGATCGCGAGATTTGTCCAGAACATTCTGGTCTTGTATGCCTACTTAGTATGAATACAACTGACTAAAAACAAACATATTTTTATCATACCATTGCAAATATGTATAATTACACTCTGAATACGCATTATTTCAATGAGGTAGATATTTTATAATGATATTTGTATTTTCCGTAACAAATGTTTATATCAAAATGTTCGCAATTAATCCGTATCTCAAATATTTCAGTACCATTATTTGGTGACTTGACAAAAATTTGAGTTTTGAGTGGTAAAAGTTGCCAATATTAAAATCTTGAAACAACCAAAAACTATAAAATATTTTTTTTATAAATGTATAAAATATTTTTGAGCCTAAACCATTTCTTCAATCACTAATATAAACATAGAAGAAACAGATAAGTAAAAAAAAATAACCTTAAAAAGCTGTAACTCATCCCTTTAAAAAAAATGTTTATGGGCTACAACTGCAGCCCGCGCGAGTGTCGACGTCTCAGTTACTCGCGCAAGTACCGCAGGGTTAAGTGCCCTTTATCTGTCATGAGATCTGTTCACTTTTCTTTTGTGCACTCGAGACTAAAATATGGTGTTACTTGTTGGGGTGGCACGTATCGTATGAATATTCAGCCTTACGTGTAATCCAAAATAGAATTATACCCACCATTCTTCGAACAGCGAGTACGGATACCTCCTTTCCATTATATATAAAGTTAAATATTTTACCTCTCAGGCATTTATTTATTTACAAGGTACTCAGAGTATTTTATTATAGGGGAGGTCCAAGTAATAAACCGTGCCTACATAAGCCAAGGCTAGATTAGATTAGATTATTTTTCGGTGGAGTTCCTCCAAGGAGGCCCTGGGGCACTCAGACCTATTGGCCCATTGTGCCAACCACCCTTCTAAGGAAATCACCCATAAATGCCGATCGCCTTGCTAAAAGCCAACAGGTCTCCTATGGGCGTTTCCCTTACCTCCCTGGGTTCCAAAAATGTAGACCCCAGGTACCTATTTCGAGTCCTCATCACAGCAGGGCACTCGCATAATATGTGGGATGTAGTTTCATCCCCTTCTTCGCACCACCTGCATCTAGGTGAATCTACAATTTCCAGGAGGTGCAGGTGCCTCATCACCTGGTAGTGCCATGTGAGGAGTCCCACTACAGTTCGTAATTGACCCCTGTTTAGTGACAGGAGTCTTTTGGCAAGCCCAGGCCTAGGTTCTCCTATGTGTAATTTGGCCTGTCTAAGACTTGGTGTAGTTCGCCAGATCTCAGAATGCCGGGCTAAGCCCCACATTCTAATTTCTGCTATCCCTATTGACGCAGCAATAGGTATGATTGGCTCTGGCCCAATCGGATGTCGGCTGGAACCGGCCCTTGCCAGCTCATCAGCCATCTCATTTCCGGATATGCCTGCATGACCAGGCACCCAGAATAGTTCCACCTTGCCGCACCTGCCTATATCATTGAGTGCCTCACGACACTCCTGCAGCAACTGTAATTTGCACCATGGTGATGTCAGCGCCTTTAAAGCTGCCTAACTATCCGTGCATATGTGTATCGGTCTGTTAAACATCCCGATTTCCTTAATAGCATACGCGCAGGTCAGAAGTGCATATACCTCTGCCTGGAACACCGTAGCATATTTTCCAAAAGGAAATGAGAGCTTCCTTGGTGTGCTACAATTCTAGACCCCTGCTCCCGCTCTTCCTTCTTTCCTAGAGCCATCCGTATACCATACCTCGGCCCCAGAATGAAGTTCTTTTCCCTTTCCTCTAGCCCACTGTTCCCTATCCGGGAAGTGGGTTTTGAAGTAGAGGGGTGTTTGGTTGAACCTATCATTCCATCACTGCCCATCCCGAGGATGGGACTCGACTTCATGAGCTCTGTCCAAACTTGTCTGTGACCATAGGAACTTCCTTTGTCATACCACTGTCCCATACATTTGAGACGATAAGCCGCTGTCCTTGCCTGAACCTCACCTTCCACATGGAGTGGAGCGAGGTTCAGCAGCGTTTCCAGCGCCAGAGTTGGGGTTGTTCTCATAGCCCCTGAAATTCCCATACAGGCCATTCTTTGCAGGCGGTTCAGTTTGTTCCCAGCAGTTTCGAGCCGGACTCTCTTCCACCAAACTATAGAGCAGTACAAGAAACTAGGTTTAATGACTGCCGTATAAATCCATCTAATGGCTTTTGGCTGAAGTCCCCATGTTTTACCAAGGGTCCTCCTGCACATCCATAAGGAGGCACAAGCTTTCTTTGCCTTGGTCTCCAAATGCTCTCCCCAGTTAAGCTTGGAGTCCAGAATAACCCCAAGATACTTGACCGATGGTGAGGGATATAAAACTTTCCCCTGCAAAGAGAGAGGTCTAAAGCCCTCCATTCTCCTTCTATTGGTAAACAATACAAGCTTAGTTTTCTCCGGATTTACAGTTAGCCCTGTTTCTGCACACCAACCCATTGCCTTATCCAGGGCTTTCTTCATGAGTCCAGAGACAGTATCAAGGTACTTTCCAGTGATGAGTATAGCCACATCATCTGCGTACCCTTGAGTGTATGCGCCAGTCCTATTCAATTTTAAAATAAGACTGTCGACTACAATATTCCAGAGGAGTGGAGATAACACTCCTCCCTGAGGGCAGCCTCGAGTCACAGCTACCTTCATTGAACTGTCTCTAAAGACTACTTTGACAGTTCTTTGTTTCAACAGGTATCTAATCCAGCTCACAATGTGAGCATGGATACCATGTCTTCCTGCAGCAATGCAAGTTTTATCGAAGGACTTGTTATTAAATGCTCCCTTGACCTCAAGAAATGCCCCCAGTCCGTACATTCCGTGTTCCAGCACTCCCTCAATCCTGCTAACAAGATTGTGGAGCGCTGTCTCCACGGATTATCCCTTCTGGTAGGCACAACATGCCTCGGGATTGGGAAAACTTTAAGGTTGCCCAACGGAGGTACAAAGCAGCAATCAAGCGCTGTAAAAGGGACTCATGGAGGAGCTTCTGTGAGAGCGTAGAGACTGTTTCACAGATGGCAAGACTTCATAAGATCCTATCGAAAGACTCAGAAGCGGGGGTGGGTTCTCTGCTGCTTCCTTCGGGAGACTTCACGTCTTCCGACAAGGAAGCACTAAAGCTAATGCTGGAGACCCACTTTCCAGGCTCCAGGGAGTTGAGGGAGTTGTATCATGGGAGGAATCCCATCCGTCCGGCTCGGACGGAATGGAGACTTTCCTCCAGCATCGTGACGTACACAGTTACAAAATGGGCAATCATGAGTTTTAGCCCCTTTAAGGCTACTGGGGAGGATGGGGTATTTCCTGCACTCCTTCGGGAAGGGCAGGATCTGCTCCTTCCAATGGTAAGAATATTTCGCTCCTGCCTGGCTTATGGATATGTTACAAAAGCCTGGAGGGTCACCAAGGTGGTTTTCATACCTAAACCAGGTGAGACGGACTACACAAGGGCAGACTGCTTTCGAGGAATCAGTCTGATGTCTTTTCTACTGAAGACCCTAGAAAAGATAGTGGACAGGTACATAAGGGATTGGGCATTAAGGGATCACCCCCTGCACCTGTATCAACATGCCTACCACAGTGACTCACCAGCCTCTCCATCTCATTTGATAGTGGAGGATCCGGTGCATCGTATGGCAGGTAGGAGGAGCAGATGACCACCCCCTTCCTTTTCTCACTTTCCCCCAGGGTCAGCAGAACTGCTGTATGATCCCTAGTGGTAAATTCCGATAGATGCAAAGCACTTATCCCATTCACATAGATACAAGATCTAGGCCTATAAACAGTGGTACAGTAATATATTATTCCCCCTGTCATGCTCAGGCCCCTGACTCTTCCCTGGAAAGCCCAGGGTTCCTGAATCAGAGCTATTTTGACCATACCTTCAGAGAATATCCTTTGCAGAACCCCTGAGGCAGCCTTACTGTGTTGTAGGTTGGCCTGAAGCACGGCTATGCCAGCCATGGTTCGGCCCCGCCCACATCTTCTTCCTCCCTTGTCTCCTTCTCTTCGAGGGGGTATGGAGCCTTCCCTTAGGTCACTACCCTCAGGGCTCCCGAGTCAGACTCTACCCCCATGGGGGAGACCAGGCTTGGTGCCTCCTTGAAGGTGGGCCCAGAGAGGTTAAAAGGATGTCGTCCTCCTCTCCCCACGAAGGGTATGAGGGGCAACTGGGATGTGTGGGTCTCCCAGAAGGAACCCCCACAGGCAAGCTTAAGGTAGTAGAGGGTGCGTCCCGACTGGGATCCCCATCGGGGCTCTCCACCGGTATCGCATCCCCCAAGGAAGAAGACAGACTACAAGAGTCCATGTGTAGAGTGCGCCTCTCAGCGCCCTCCATTGTTTTGTTTGAGGGTTCCAAGTTTGGTCCCACGAGTAGCTAGGGAAATATGGTGTCCGCCCATGCAGAGCCCCGCATGCATGGGTAAGGCTAAATAAAACCGGAGGTCGCCCAGTATCCGGAGTTTCTCTGTTAGTGACTTCTTACCCTCCGCCCCGCAGATGCGGTCACCCTTAGCACAGAGACGCACCGTGGTGATGGGAGCTGTTTATTGACCGCCAGGTTAGATCCGTCATGTTCAGCGATACCAGGGGCACCTCGAGGAGGATGTGGCTCTTCACCACGCAGAGCCACATCCTCCTCGAGGTGCCCCTGGTAAGCCAAGGCTAAGAAATAAACCAATATTAGAGTTCCGAGGCCCAATGTTGAAGCATATAAACATTCATATCCCTATATTTAACCTAAATGAATTAATAACTTGCCTAGAGAAATATATTCCCTACAAAGTGATGCCAGATTTCTTAGCCATCTAAGAAAATGGTTATTTAAGTAAAGAGATATAGACAATATTCTTTAATGTTAAAGTACCTACCACCATTGATATCATTATGTAATATGTCATTGATATAACTATATAATATATATAACTTTCTCTAAAATTGTTACTTGTTTTGTATTGTTCTATTGTTTAATGCATAAAGTCTATGTATTTTAGTTAATTTTTTATTGAACATACTCTTTGTGTCCCTTGCAGTTCCCATACATTTACATATGGGTCATTTCACGTCAATTCGAACAGAAAAACGGCAAAAATGACCCTTGGGAAATTGAAAACCCCAGAGCCGTTTTGCAAACACCGCAACCATTATTACAAAATATCGCAACGTTGCAAAATTCGAATTTTGCAAAAGTTACTACACCTTTTACGGTAAATCTCCGAGACTATTTGCGCTATAGACGTGCTAAGGGGCTTATTTTAAAGGCCTTGAACTGTAAAAATTAACAATTGATTACATTCTGAAATAAACAATTTTATAAAGTTTATAAAAATTTTTAATTTTCAAATCTATTTTCGACGAAGTACCTGGGCCTTCGATTTCGCTCAGATTTTTACACGTAGTACACACAACCCTCTTCTACAAATTACAAAGTTTGCCACAGGTAATATTTCATGCAAGAAAGAAAAATATTTTTGAGTGAAGGCGTGACGCCTACCTGTGGCCGCGGCGTCAGGCTAACGGCCGACGGTACGGTACTCTGGTGGCTTCAGATCTCTGTAACTTTTTCATTCATCTTCTTCTCACCAAATTTCAACCGTATACCAACTCTTTGCCCGTGCATATCGCTATTTGCTTCGCCCAGGTGTTACCACAGCCTTTGAATATATGAACAGTAGCTCCTGGCCTATTGGCGGTCGGCCTCGGAGAACAATAGGCAAACCTTGTCTCGTCTTTGACTTCTAATGCCACTGATTGTTTTTACGTTTTTTACATTGATATTTACTTGACCTAAAGCATTTTTATCGATAGCAGCTGTTTGATCGAACGGTTTCGAGTCTTGTTCAAATTGATTAATGCTTTTTTCCTGGGCGTAGCGACTCCCAGTTTTCTTCTCAAGATTTCATTAGTCCCGTTTTCTTTCGCAGCACTAATACATGCCTCTGACTGATACCCTTAATATTATTTCATAAAGTAGCATCGTATGAAGGTTCAGCTGCGCCACTAACGGTCATCTGGTAGTTGTCCTCGGAGGCATGCACTGATTTTTATAAACTCGTTCACTACTACTGACCTTTTACCTAAGCCATCTTTTCGGCCTTGTTGAATTTTTCCACGCACACTTTACATGATGAAAAATGTTTCAAGAAATGAACTCGGGAATATGTCTGTTCCTTAAAAACTCAGATTAAGTATCTGAATATGTTCTGTGAGGCTTTTCCCGAGGATATTATGAGAGTATGACGGCATGACTATATTGCTCGTATGCCAATTGTATAGCACTTGGAAGTCAAGAGACAACCTAAAATCATGTGAAGTTTTCTTTGTGGGTGATTTTTCTGAGAATATTTCTTTCCTCTACCAAGATTCAGTAGAAGCTGTGCACTGAATAACTGCCAGGCTACGGTACATTTGACTACATGTTGCAATAGAAATACGAACGATCAAGTATGCGCCTTTCAATGTGGTTATTATTTCAGACTGTATGAAACAAAACGTCATATTTCAAAGAAAGCTGCTTAATAGTGTAACAAGTGTACTAAACCTAATAATAAAATTTACTCTTTTAACGTTGCGAGGACTGAATATAAGAACCGCTATAAAATGTTGAAATGGTTGCAACGTCAAGATTACGGAGTCGATGCTGAATAGCATTTCTATACCAGGGAAAGGGTACAACTGACGGATATAAAGGGACACTGAATACAAGTCATACATGCCAGTCTGAAACTAAATTATAAGAAACATATTGAGACTTTTGAGGAACTCTACAAATGGGCCACATCGAACTTGAAGGGAGATTAACACTTTGGAAAACTTGGAGTTTGTAACCAACGAGCAAGTGAAGGAGAAGAGCCTGACGAAAAGATTCCGAGATATACCTGCCGTGGAGTGTATTCATACCTACCGTACGGCTATTCCACAATCAAAGGAAGACATGCTGATGAAGTACCTTTCTCAGTAATCCGAAGAACCAAATTTTCAATTTTGTGGTACAGATAAGATTAGGAGAGTTTGGAGGAGAACAGGGGTTTTTGGAGGTAAGGTAAGAAGGCTAGCGTATTTGCGATGCAAAACTGTATAATGAAACATTAATTAACACGACTGAATTTTACTTTCATCTTTTAACCCTACGCCAAGGAGGAAACATCATCGTCATCATTAGTCATCAATCCTCAGATTGGTTTGACACAGCTCTCCACTTAGTTCTTCTATCGGCTAATCTCTTCATATTTACGTATTTCTTCTCTTTCACATCCTTCATCACTTGTTCCATATATCTCACGCGGGGCCTTCCTTTGCCATTCTTCCAATCCACTTGTCCTTCAACGATTGTCTTCATCAGGCCATCGTGTCTTAAGATACTTAAACATCGTGTCTTAAGTTACTTTTCTCTAGTTGGGCCCCACCTTGAGTATGCAGCCAGTGTATGGGATCCGAATGAATTAGGTTTGATCAGAGAACTAGACAGTGTGCATCGTAGAGCAGCTAGGTTCGTTAAAAGGTGTTACGATAGGTTGAGTAGCATTTCAGAATTAATAAAAGAGTTAGGGTGGGAATCATTACCAGGGCGTAGGTTTAAGTACAGATTAAATCTATTAGAGAAATTTCTATCGGATAGCTTTACTGAAGATGTTAGGCACATATTAAAAAAACCAGCGTATTATACTAGATTCGACCAGATAAATAAGATTAGAGAGATAGATTGTCGTACCGATAGATTCAAAATGACATTTTTCCCCCGTACTATAAGAGAACAGAATAGGCAGCATAGCAAAGGGATAGGTAGGGAAAATATTTTAGAGTAGTCTGTAGTGCATGATGCATGTATTAACCCCTTAAATACTATAGATACTAACAATCTAGTTGCATGAAACACTATAGTTGCTTGTTTGTCCATCCTTCTCATTTCCACCTTTAGGTTTTCCAGTTTTCCGCAGGATCGTAGCGATATCACGTTCTATGTTCCTACCCTACTGGAGAACATGCTAAAAGAGAGGAGAGTAGTACTGGAAGCCGAAGACGGGACGAGGTTTGTGAATTATTCTCCGAGGCCAGATGCCGCTCTTCATATATTCAAAGGCTGTGGTAACACCTGGGCGAAGCAAATAGCAATATGCACGGGCAAAGAGTTGATCTACGGTTAATATTTGGTAAGAAGAAGATGAATGAGAAAGTTAGAGAGATCTGAAGCCACCAGAGTACCGTACAGTCGGCCGTTAGCCTGACGCCGCGGCCAATGGTAGGCGTCACGCCTTCACTCAAAAATATTTTTCTTTCTTGAATGAAATATTACGTGTGGCAAATTTTTTAATTTGAAGAAGAGGGTTGTGTGTACAACATATAAAAATCTGAGCGAAATCTAAGGTACAGGTACTTCGTCGAAAATAGATTTGAAAATTTAAAATTGCTATAAACTTTATAAAATTGTTTATATTTCAAAATGTAATCAATTCTTATATTTTTCCAATTTAAGGCCATTAATATAAGCCTTTTAGCACGTCTGTAGCTCCAATAGTCTCGGAGATAACCGTAAAATGTGTGGTAACTTTAGCAAAATTCGAATTTTGCAACATTGCTATATTTCGTAAACGGTTAAGTTTTTCGCAAAACGGCTTTGGGATTTTCAATTTCTTATCAAGTGAAGCCGTTCTGCCAAATTTGGTCATAATCGTTGACCCTAAGGGCAGTCACCTTGTCGATTTGACATGGAATGGCCGATATATATATTTTCTTCTATGTTGGTAAATAGACTGCTGCTGAACGCAGCGTACAAAGTTCATGGCAACCCCAATACAGGCCTCCTCAGGGGTACTTAATTTCACAAAAAAACTTAATAATATTGTATAATTTTGAGCGTGAAATAAAATATATTATATTATTATTATTAATTTGTATCTCGTATTTGAGGCAGAAATCCTGTATTTTGCTGCAGGAAGCATAGGAACAACATGTAAACAGGAACATCACGTGACGGCGAAGCGAGATCTTATTGGCTGCGATTGCAGAACCGGCCGGAGATATTACGGGTCTGTGTGGTTGGAACAGGTTGCGCCAACCGTATCTGACAAAGGCAACCGTAATCAGCAGCGGCTAGTGTGATACGGCCTTAACAGGCACTTGTGGCGACCACTACGGTGTTCATATCGCGTTAATGGTGGAGTTAAGGCGGCATTTCCCACGAGCTCTATAGCTTCAGGGCTAACTTCATAAAAAGAATCGTGAGACAAAGAAGCAGTGAGATTGGACGCAAAGAAGGTTGGCAAACGGCATTTACGTACTTAAGCGTGCAGATTACAACTCAATCCACATTAGACAAGCAGAAAGATCACTGAAACAACGGTTGGAAGAACAAAAGAGGAATATCTGAGAAGGACAAACCAACATCAGTTCGCAAAACACGTGTGGTAAAGTGATCACATAAGCGACTCCATCCCAGATATCTTTCCCTCAGAGGAGAAGGGATGGAGAATGGAACAATACTAAATAATGGAATGTGTTGCTTGAAAATGAAAAACTTTGTTCATGTAGAATGCGAGTGATAACCCTGCTAACTCACCTGCTAACCCTGGTGTCGTGGGTTTAAGTCTCGCCTGGGTGGGTTTTTCTCCACCCAGGGCATGGATGTAACTCAAGCTCCGTTGGTTCAGGCCCTGAGAAACCTCTTGACAGGTCAATGGGTATTGGGATCCCAGGGGTATATGGACCAACAGAATTGTCCCGATGCAAAAAAAAATCATCCCTTCTTTTGGCTATTCCAACGTCCGTAACTAAACCATCTCCGAGACAATCAGTTTTATTGGGTAACCAATTTCCTCGTAGTTCCCCACCGCCAGGATTACTTCATTTTAATTAACCAACATATTTATAAAAATAATCTTTTTGGTATGAAAATGAAACGGCTATTGTAATTCATAGATGCCTTACGGCTTTAATTCAATGAACATTCAGGCATGATCATGAAAATAGCGAAACACTTTTATCGTGGAATCGAGAAAACACCCAGAATCAGACATCATGAATGCACTCGAAGAAGGCTCATTGAGTTTTATGAACAAGTGCATTGCTGTTGAGGGGGGGTCGACGACGAAAGGTCGCAGGTTCCACCACTCTTTTTGTAAATCTTGCAGCAAACCCAGCAACCAATATCACTGCAGCCGTCCCAGTTGAATGCAGCGGTGGGTGCCGGTTTCGGGCAGTTGCAAAAATCAGGGAAGATGGCGCAAAGCAGGTCCCTCAGCGTTTCTGAAATCGGAGAGAGGGAACACTTACGGATAGGTGGTAACACATTGCTGGCCAGGGGTGTATTGGAAACTGTTGGGATTATCTCGAATACGTAACCAAAGAGCCACGTGGTACCAAGCTTGGAAGCACTATTTCAAATTTAACACCATGTAGACGGTCAGTTTTTACCGTTACAGGTTAGACACCATAACAGTATTGCTTGATACTACGTATGAAAGAAAAAAGCGAGATAATCTTTAATTGCCAAAATAAATAAATACAATGATTTCCTTGGACACCGTTCACTCAGGTGATGCAGTATAAACTATATAAATCCAAGTCGGATTGAAACCGCTAACTATGGTTGAACATCATTTTTCGATAGGGCACAGATATTTCTCATGAGGTGAGTCCTTGTTTTGGTTGTTTTACACGCTCGACAAAATTGTTTAAAAACATTTGAGGATTGTGTTGTATCCGAAAACCGCATCCATTTGAAGTAGAACATGTCACGAGTGCTGTGGGGTTTCTCATGGCCGACGAAGTGATTACTTCCTCCTCGTCCACTTCTCTATAAACATTGGCCTCAGTAGATGTGCTCGGGCAGTCACACTCGTTTTCAGTGCGTGGCGCTCCACCGATAAAACCTCGACTATCGGACATTGTCATTAAACCATCCAAAATTAAGCGATGGTAATACATGTGTTTTTAATTTTTAATTAATTCATTCACAATCCCGTAATGGTAGCGATACTTGGGAATACGTATTGGCACCCATATACCACAATATTTTGTCTAAACACAACATTTTTACCATTTTAATAATGAATATTTAGTTCTTTTAGCAATATTATAACCAAGAAGGAACCCTGCTTAGACAGTATTTGATAAGATGATTTCTACAAAACATTACTCCATGTTCCATTACGTGATTGTTCAAATATTTTCCGAATTTTTTCGCGCGAGAGCAGCGAAAAATATGCATATTTCTACCATCCACTCGACCTGTGCTTGCTGTTGCAATAGTGCTTATGTTGTGCAACTGACAACCTTCCTTCCTTCTCATTTGTCATTCTTCGTTTGTAAAACCGTGCATGTTATTCGCTGATATAATTTAAATTTAATAGATAATATAATTTAAAATGCTTCATGAAAATTTAACGCTGAACACGTTAGAATATTTTATGCACTGCGTATAAAACTGTGGAAAGGCTTGCAACTTTATATTTTTTCTATCACCATAAAAATTTCCGTTCAGGTTTCTATGATATGTATATAGCATTTATTCTTATAATTTTTTTTCATGCAGTAGTACACTCTAGTTTCGCTTCAAACATGTTAACCTACTTCGCCAGCCTAAAGAATCACGAGCATCGAGAAAACTGAAATTGGCGCGTAGAAGACCATTCGAAAGAGCGTCAGTGGAAGGAAGATCCTTCTTCAGAGGAGTCAAGACTTGGAGAAGTCAGCTGAACGAGACCCACCGGTGGGTCCGCTGTCGTGAGCGTGCTAAACTGAGTCAGTAGATTACTTAAGGAAGTCTAAAACCCGTGAAAGATCTTTGTTATTTAATGAATAAATGCATATTCAGAAAAATACCATTATGGAAATAAATCTATAGTATAATAACGTGTATAAAATAATTGTATGAGCATGCTTTTACATAGCAAGTTGTAGTAGCATATCATGTTTACGAGCTCTTCCAACTCATTTTGACTTCGGATCATGGCCAACGTATTGCTGCCACGTTTAATTTCCCACAATGAGAATTCATGCTTATTTCAGCTATTGCGTATTCTAATATGGGTTAAATATTTGCTTATTTAGTTTTATACTATTAGATTGTAAAGACTACTATTTGTTTGGAATTTTATCAATAATGGTATTTCGGAAAAATTATTGACAACACTGAAGCTGCTACCATTTGGTAGCATTGACACTTTATTAATTAACACCATGGCAATAATTAATGAAATTATTAATGAACACCATGTCAATAATTAATGAGCATATTTAGATTATTTAAAAATTAATTCTGAATAATCAGGCGTTATAGAGTGGAAGCGAAACATGATAACACAGAAAGAAAAAACTCTGGCCAAATCCACAAAAATAATAAACTTTACTACGACCCCGGTTTCACTGTATTGCAGCATCGTCAGGTAGAGTATATCTGAGAGAAGAAAGAAGAATATGAGTGGTAATTATATTTGCCACTCATTTGTCACCACCGAACCCCCTGTTACTCACTCCTTCCCACTTCTCCCACACTTCCTTTCCCCACACTCTTCTGATGGCCACCAATAACCGTCCACTCCCACACTCCTCCCTCCTCTCCCTCTCCCCCATTTTGTTTTTTCATATATATGTTGGTGCATCTCAGATATACTCTACCTGACGATGCTGTAATATAGTGAAACCGGGGTCGTGGTAAAGTTTATTATTTTTGTGGATTTGGCCAGAGTGTTTTCTTTCTGTGTTACTTAAAAATGATAAGAAGAACCTTGGGTAGGTAAAGTCCTAAATTAAATTAGATAAATAGGCTCGTAAGCACGTTTCGCCACGAGTCCGTTGCCGACGAAAAAAACATACGGTAGCGCCAATTTCATGTAACAAAGGGGTTTCCGCTTTTTTCTAGCAAAACTATATTTATATCAATTAAACAAGTGAGGTAAGGTCAATCCTTTTTTACACTGTAAAAGTCGACGTCAAATGGCACATCTTATATCAGATTTTCACCAAAATGATATTTCTCTTTACGTTATAGTCTGCATAGTTTACTGCAGCAGCCATGCTCCGCCATGTAGACACGTATTAAACTGCTGATTTTGAACGTATTTTTCCTTCGAATACATGTAGGGAAGGTCACAATATTTTATCGACAATCGATAAGGGGGCAAAAAAACTCAAAAATTCTGAACATTTCAAGGAAACGGCATTTACTTCACATTTTTGACTGAACCCCATCCTACTCACCGGGCTGGAACAACGATCGGCGGACGCGGCCGGAGTGTGCCGCCTTCGACTCGGAGAGCCCTCCGACGGCAAGCACCACAACCACGGCCAACATTATCGCTGCAAATTTCATCTCGTCAGCACCGTCTCCACGCCTGAAAGCAAAGAGTCGGGTTTGCAGCTCAAATTCCGGTTAGTGAATCATCCCACAACCCAGAAGTTCGGTCCACTTGGTGTTGATAGAGTTCATTAAAAGCACACGATGGCGTAAACATATAACCGGACAGCACACACACTCGCAGTAGCAAGGCCTGCTCCTTTCCAGATGTCGCCACCGGCCTTCTCGATCGACGGTAGAGCGCATATCACTCTGCTAGGGTTTAGCTAAGGGCGTATACTCCGACTCCTCACTCTTAATTCAGAATCATGACCACCAAACTCATATCTACATCTACACGATACCCTGCCAGCCTCTGCGAGGGTGTGTGGCAGGGGGTGAAGATCACCAAGCATGCACTATAAACACCCAACTATAGGGTCTCAGGCAACTAGACTGTTAGTATCTACACAGTAATAAGGGATTGATTATTAATACATGCATCATGCACTACAGACTACTCCAAAATGTTTCCCCTGCCTATCCCTTTGCTATGCTGCCTATTCTGTTCTCTTATAGAACGGGGGAAAAATGACGTTTTGAAGCTATTAGTACGACAATCTATCTCTCTAATCTTACTTATCAGGTCGAATCTAGCATAATACGCTGGTGTTTTTAATTTATGTGTCTAACACCTTCAGTAAAGCAAACCGATTTAAATTTCTGTAAGAGATTTAATCTGTACTTTAACCTACGCTCTGATAATGATTCCCACCCTAATTCTTGTATCAATTCTGTTACACTACTAAACATATCGTAACACCTTTTAACGAACCTAGCTGCACTACGCTGCATACTGTATAGTTCTCTGATCAGACCTAATTCATTCGGATCCCATACACTGGCTACATACTCAAGGTGGGGCCTAACTAGTTAAAAGCAACATCACTTTTTTGTCTTCTCATCACATTTCCCAAGTACTCTTTTTATACAACCTAGCTTTCTCTTCGCTCGGCCGCATATTTCCCGGATGTGTCTTCCCAACGATAAATCTTTAGTAATTGTTCACATAGGAAACACTTAATAAACATGTTGAGTCTCCACCTTGAATAGGATACCTCGTTTTAGCACTTTTATCTCAAATTGAAATGTAATATTCGGCCAATAGTCGGGTCAAGTTCACACAGTTCTCCGGGCAATAATGCGACGCGACGTCCAGAAAAACGGGCAGTAATGCGACGAATTAACAAATTAAAATAACTTTTTTACGAGCGGAAATGAAAATTCTGGACGGTAAGCGATTCTTCCGTAATTTATTCACTCAACTGTCTACCAAAAATAGCAGTGGTCTTACCTTCACAATCAATAAATAGTGATAATAATTGTGATTTTCGACTCATAAAAACTAGCTAAATTATTGCTGGGCCTATAGGTTTCAAGCATATTTTATATATTATGTTATTTTCAACTTATCTTTCACGTTTAGGCCCTTTTTTCAGATATGAACCAGCAATGATCATTATTTTTTCAGTTTGTTTTTAAATAACCATTTTCAATTGGTTACCGATATTTTTCAACGAGTTCATGTCAGGATCTCCGGAACCAACTCAACCGCCGGGCAACTGATCATCCATTAATAAATTTATGTCAGTACTATAAAGTGTCAGTGACACTATTCATACTTTTTATCGGTGTAAATAAGATAATGAAGGTTAGAAATGGTATTGTAGGAACGCATGCGTGTGACGAGGCGCATTGTCTGTGAAAAATGAAGTTTTTACACTGTTTCTTTTTGTACCTGATTTTGCAACATTTACACTTTCTATCTCAATGATTTTCTAATTTTTAAACCCAATCCCACGATGATTAATGATGATCAGAGTATAGTATTGTTGGAATGAGAGTGTATAGGTCCATGGGTGAGGGAGCTGTTTTTACGCCGACCACATTTCCCAAACCCCTTAAAAACACAATAAAATTCTTTTCGTATCCAAAAGAACAACATGAAGACATTCTAAAATAATGCTTTTATAATTTTTATATCCTGTCCCACATGGACTTTTTTAGCTTCCAAAAACCAATTTTTTCCAAATTTCTCAAATTCAGGTGATATTTTCTGTGAGAAATGCTAACATTCCATGTCTATTAATATATTCATACACTAGGTACGTATGAGTGCTACGGTGATTAGAAATGGCCAGTTTTCAAAACTATTTCTTGGTGTAATTTTAGGCTAACCTTGTGAAAAAAATGAATTTTGGAAGTTAAATTTACAGAAATTCTGGCGAAAAGTACATTTAAAAATCCTCTGATAACATTTAGACTTCATATGCCATCTATTGACACGTTTTACATGTGAATGTCACGAAAAACAAGTCTGCTGCATCTTGTTAGACAATAGTGTAAAAAGACAATTTTCAGGCGTTAACGCAATGCTTGCCTGCCTATAATTCAGGGGCGAAATTCTGCTAAAATTTTTTCGGCTTTTGGCTCAGAAAGGTTGACAGTATCAATGCACCACTTTTAGTTGAAATCTGAGGAGGTGGAGCAAGATATTTCTGAAAAATTTGTCTATTTAAAATGGAATAACCCTCTTGCCTCCAGCGATGACATGCTCGATGGTAATTAACCAAAATTGCCTCTGATAAACGTAGGATCTGCATCGACACTGAGATAAAAATCTACAGCTTTGGATTCGATGATGCAGTTTGCTTCTTCATTCAGATATTCTGTTGCCTATAGAAAACCTACCCATGCGCATAGATAGTTTAATTTTCTTATAGACAGAATTGACACGCAGTGTAAAAGATGAGCAAAATCGGTTGCAATAGAGTACATTTAAGTGGGTGAAATTGACGTTCGAACTGATGCATCGAAGGCGCACATTTGTCCTGGCACATGCCTCACGTATTTCAATTATTTTATCTGCAGAGTATAATGCAGTGTTTAGCCATGTATCCCGTGATTATCAATACTGGCTGTAAAGGCAGAGCAACTTCGCGGGGAGTATCTGTTTAAAGAAAAGCTTAAAATTCTTTAAATAAAGCTTGAAAAACAAGTTTTTGGCAATTGTAACCATTGCATGTACGTATCACGTAAAATTACCATAGTTATTTTCCTACACTTTACATAATAATATCTTGGATGATTTTTCTTTATATATGTTTAAAGACATTATTTCAACCTTGAAAGAAACTGAAATAATAGACTACCTCCGCACTAAAGAGAAGTTTGGTGATGTTGAGAAAAATATTGCTTTATAAGGCCCTTAAATAGGCGATATCATCACAAAAAGGCATAAACAGGTAGAATAGGAATTTTTCGGCAGTAAAAAATTGCCTTAATATCGCCATAAATGATCCTAAATGAACTTATAACTTCATAAAATTGGTTTCCTGAGTAAACAAAAAAATAGGCATTTTAGGCAATGTCCTCAGCTTAGTGTTTATTAATACATGTTTATTAAAGCTTAGGAACTCTAAAATACAATGGCAAGTTCAGGAGACAAATATTCCTTATTCCTAGCAATGTGAACTATGTGCCTGTTACGTCAGCAACAAGGATGGCGCTATGGATTCAATCCTTCCTGAGCCTCCTTGAGCAAAATTTTCTTTCCAACCTCCAGTTCAGCTCCTTTTATGAGATACATTTTCCTTCTCTAGGCACGCCACTTCAATTCCCTCAACTCCTCCTCTCCCCCAACATTTCCTCCTCTGTTTCCATCACCACTTCCATCACTAACATAATAATTTTCCTCGACGTCAACATCTTCGTGTCCGCCGATACGGACGAGGCAACACCCGCGGGCCGCAGAGCCCTTCGCGGAGGCATGGACGATGGAGGCAGCGGAGAAGAAAAGAGTGGAAGCATTCGAAATGTGGTGCTACCGAAGGATGATGAAAATACTCTCTTCATGGTTCCGGGTGTCCTTCCGCGTAGGTTGGAAAGATGAGTACAGTTTCGCTAACTATCCTGTCAGCGTCTTCAGGTTGAAGGTCCTTGCAGAGAGCACTTACCCAACGCCTCGGAAACCTTATATCTAAAGTGATGAAGATATAATGTTTGGACCGAGCGAAAAACGAAGAAGTTTTAGAAGAGTGGGAGAAAAGAGAAGTCTGCTGAAAACTAAAGAGAAGTCTGCTGAAAACTAAAATAAAGACGTAACAATTTATTCCGCCACATCATGAGACATGATGGTCTGATGAAGACATTCGTGGAGGGAAAAGTTAACAGGAAGAACGGCATCGGAAGGCCTCGTATGAGATATACATATGGAAGTGGTCGTGAAGGATGTGAAAGAGAGGAATTAAGTTAATATGAAGAGGTTGGCCGATAAAAGAATAGAGTGGAGGGCTGAATCAAATTAATCCTAGGATTGCTGACCGATGATGATGATGATGACGTCAACATTCCCCTATCCAAACCAAAGTTCATAATCGCCGTTCACACAAATATTACCAATACACTACAATACGTAAACTAAAGCAGATCCCATGCCTAACGTTCATTCCATTCTTCCTCTCCAGTTGTGCCCATCGCATCTTTAATAACCCGAATTCCTTTCGAGAATTCCTTTTGACCCTTCACACCTCTCTTATCTGCCGGTGACTAACCGGAATGTATTCTGCATAAAAAATCCTGAAAACCTCCTACAGCCCTACAAATTCTATTTCCCACGCAACACTTTTTCCATCTGCAACTTCCCTGGTGCAGAGTCCCTCAAAACACAACAGTTTCCCTGTCCTTCCCAACAATACAACCACCGCAAAGATATTTCCGGGCTAAATTTACTTTACCTGCAGACCTTGAAGCATTTTAAAAGTTCACAACCTCTCTTCAAATCCTTTCCTGCTTCGAGGTCCCTCCCACTACCACCAAACGCGCGAGATGTAAAACCGGAAATCAACATCTATATAAATTAATTAAAATTTAATATTACAGTGCCTTTTGATTTCTATATTTGAGTGCATTCCTCAGATAGATTTGTAAATATACGATTACCACTTTCCAACATGTTACGAAAAAACTCGACAGAAAGCTGGAGATGATTACTACAGTAACGCTATTAGCACACATAATATTGTAGTAAGTATATATAGCAAGGTACATATAATAAGTGTAATAGAAATTCCGATCTAAATACCGAAAACCATCGAGTCGAGAGAACCTTCCTCGTTTCCACGAGCCTGAATTTCGGTCACCAAGAGAATGGTGGTGGTTTATAAAATTACCAAAATATCTTGGCATTCGTAATGCGTGATTCACCAACCTTAAGAAGAGGAGCAAATAGTCGCTTTGACGGAATTGAACGGCAATTCCTCTTTCGTCCTCAACGCGTGTTCTGCGGAGTGGTCTCACGAAACGCACTGGGTCGTGTGGCTTCTTTCACTGTACATATTATGTATGTGGTAATGTATATATATGGAAAGAGAGTGAGTCGCAATTACTGGTCCTGAGTTATCGTGAGCCGTATGGGTATGGGCTTTCAGATAAAATATTGATAGGTAGCGAACCTGTATTTGGAAAACTGGAAATCCGCATTAACATCGTAGCTAAGAAATCATCACAACATTCTCCTAAGCAAGTGAACCAATTTTTTTGAATACGATAGCATTTAATCGTGGAACAACTTACGAGCAGTGCGATATATGTGCGCCGTAGTCGTCAACTGGTAAGTGTTAAACTTTGGAGCTTATCATGGTTCGGTATATTCCACCCTTCAAGTATTTTTGGCAATGTGACTTTGAAGCCATCATAATTCGAAGGTATCTCCAATACTCGATGATATAAGAAAACCACTGAGAGTCGCAACTATTCTCACGAAAGATAACTTTTGTGAGAATGTATCACGACCGCCATATTTCATGATAGTATAAGGTTGTTCTGAGGACTTATAGTCACCGAGTGCCTCAACCGGCTTGCGGATGGTGCGTCGACCTCTAGATATCGAAGTTAGCTGGTAGATAAGCGAGCTTACTTGTCGAATAAGCAGTCGGGGACAAAAAGTGAAGGCATTCCGAGGTGGTATTCGTCTATTCTTGGGTAAGTTTTACCCAGACATCTGTGAGGATGCCGTGTTTTCACGACGGAAGGTCACCAACAACGATGCACCTCCATCACTCGGAGAAGAAGGCAAGCAGCTCTTATTCATACGAGTGAAGGTGGAAACTATACTTTGGAATAGAGGTACTCATTTCACTCAGGCGTGGTAACAGTTACTTCAACATCTATAGAGCTGTGATGTTGAAAGCAAGGGGAAACCACCACAATCTTATTATCCCCACGAGTCGCTGCTACTCTGCTCTTTTCTTCTATCAAAACGTGATGTAAAATATTACGGCGGGAAAATAGTCCCCAATTTAAATTTCCAGGCGGAGACTAACTCAGGAAGTATGTAAACCAGTCCCGTAATGGAAGTTTGATAAGGAATTTAAGACAGGAATATGGAATGAAATATCTGTTCAAAACTCTGGAAGATTGAAGAACATTAAGATAGAAATGCGAATAATAAATCTTGACAAATTATTTTTAGTGAAATGAAGTGTCCCCGAAGAAGGAGACTTATGGAGCGAATGCTACGAATTTATCCTCACCGAATCACTGAATGGTAACGCTGAAGAAGGCATAATGCTATGGAAGGGTACCGGACCTCGAGTGAAGAGCTTCCTGCAATAAATCTTTAATCTGCCACACACACACTATCGGTGGCTTGCAAGGAACTATGTAGATGTACATATAAGAATGCAAGACCATAGTACTGACGAAGATAGTGATTAAGGCTATAGATACTGTTTTCTTGTACGCTAACAAGCCTACTACATGTCCGAGTATGACTATGAGGAAGAAGTGTAATTTTAAGACGATATCAAGGGAGTGATAAAACAGGTAAAAGGAGAAGAAAACTTATTTATTTTAGGTGATTGGAACGATATCATCTTGAAAGATTAAGGTGATAGAATAATGGGAAACTATTAATTGGGAAATAGAAATTGGTGAGGAAAAAGAGCACTTGATTTCTGCACACAGCACAACCTATCAAATGGTTTTGAACTATTTGCATTCAAGAAAAGCAAGGGCACAAGAGAGGTATGAGCCCTTAAGTAGGCTACTAATAGAGAATTTAATGTAGACGAACTAACAAATCTTTGTATATTTTGTGTAAGACTTAGATTAAATATGGACTTAGAACGAAGAACCCACATTTATGAAAGGATTGAGACAACGCTGTTGGATGTCTGCTGTAAAATTTAATGTTAGGTTTAACATGGTTGACAAGGCGCCACACGTAGCTGCTACCGAAAATGACTGATGCAGATTATCCTCGCTGCGAAAGCCTACCTAATGTCAGGCTAATACCGATGTTAAAATAGGGAAATATAACTGAAAGAGGTGAGCGAGCATTTATATCTATGAATCCCAGTAGTACTTAGCAGTAGAATTGAATTTTTGGTGCATCGACGGTCATGCAGCTCCTTCATGGCCAGGTTTAATCCTTCTGTAGGTATAATAACATGTGGACTTTTCATCTCAAATCAGGCAGATCCAGCAAAATCATCGAAGGTGACCATCAGCAATTTCCCTAAAAATTACGTATGTGAAAGCAGTATTCCTAAGATGAACATTGATGCTTTTATCTGAGCACATAGCCTGACCAAAATAAAGTTAGGAAAATTTGAACACTGCTGCGCCCATGGTCTATGCAAAAAATAACAAATCACATAAATTCTAATATCCGTGGAACTGTTGCACTTAGAGTCGCAATTTTTGTCTTACTAAAAGGTTTTTTTTTCTATATCCATTGACACGAATATTTTGCAAATTGGTTTAAATAAACAAACGACTCATCAAACAAAAAAGTAATAATGTAATACTTTTTAACAAAAAATGCCACCTTTGACTTTCATAAAAATATCAAAATAGCTTAAATAAATGTTTTACCAACAAAAAAAATAAAAAAGATAGTATTTTTATATTTTATGATGAGTCAAAGTCTGGCATGTTTTCAACGCAATTAGTAAATTCACTTGTTTTCGTTTGTCAGAGTTGCAGCACACTGAGTGCAAAAAAAAGTTTAAGTCTATTTGGCACGGACAATGTGTCGCTCATTTTTGGTTCGCTTTTGTGTGGCGCCTTTTTTCGCCACTCCGCAGATTTTCCCGGCCTGGTCTGCTCAGGTAAGGTGGACTCGACTGACGGGACGTACCCACCCTCCGCCCACCGTGGTCCGGATCCGAGAAAAGAGGGACAAAAGTCACTTTTTCGACTTTCTTCAACCTCACTTTAATAATGCAGCTCGTGTAGCATAATGTCTGGGGAACCTTACTGCACACTTAGTTTTGCATAAAAAATTGTTAAGGTTAGTAAATTGTTTTAAATTAGAGCTATTTTTAGCTAAACCACATATTTTTAATTTTTGCGAAAAATACACATTTTTAACAATTTTTTGGTCTGTTTCGTAGTAAAAATTGGTACAATTAATATGGTCTATAATAATATGGACATTTTACCATCAGAAAAAAGTAGAGTTTAAATCTTTTAGTGATTCTGATGATCGCTGGAGGAGTTTTTCAAGAGGAATCATTTATTCTCACATATTTCGCATAAATGTTGGATTGACACTGATTGACACGGATATTCTTATATTATACAAAAGTGGGATATATTAGAAAGATATTAGTAAAGGATTCAACTGCAAATATTTGCAAAAAAGTGAATGAAAATGACTTATGTGACTTACTGCCGCGGTCGTGCACGTCGGCACTTGACACGCAAGCTTCGGCACAGTGGAGACACATTGTACAATACAATTTTTCCGGTGTTTTGTTGATTAGTATTTAAAAAACGAAGAAGTATACTGTTTTCTTTCTCAATTTGATTCTGTCCTTGCACGAATTTACTCTAGAAAGAGGGAGAGATTGAATTTCTGACTGCGATACTTAGAAAAATTGTGACACTGGAAAAGAAGGAAAATATTTCCTTCGATCGCTTCTCAGTACGATTCCTATCGAACTTTGTTAATAGTTTGAAGCATATAAGATTGGTTGCATGCACTGCTGCTGGGAAAACCCACCACTGGCAGTCCCTTTCCTCAAAGCCAAAGTGACAGGAGACCCGTTACCCACACACGTGCCGGGTAACCCAAGGGAAGTGGGAAATACCTTATTCGGGACATTTTACTATCTCTACTAGGTCTCCACCCAACTTGTGTTTATTGCCTAGAGACGGTTTCTTTGACCTTCAATTGAAGTTTCGCGTGTGCATGTGATTTTTACCCTCCAGGCGCATCTTTCTAGACGGTTTTTATTGCAGGACTGCCGTTGGTGTGCATTTTAGCATAAAATTCATGGAATTCCACATTTATCTTTATGCGGTCCATCTAAAACCCTCATGGTTATCCTCGGGGGTAGACCCAGGTTCTTGGGGGTGGTGGTAACTCCTCTTCTTAACCTCCTCCATGTTTCAGTCGAAATATTTTGGTGCTCTTCAGTTGCTCCTTTTCTATCGCTGTGCACACATGCCATTCTTAGTCGTTAGGTCCTCGGTCGGCAATAGTTTTCGTGATTTGAAGTGATCTCTAAAGTAAGTGTTAGTGTTGTGATAATTCGGAAGTGTTGAGATTCAATGAGTTTTTGTTTCCTGGCCGACACAGCGATAAGGATAATCAATCAGGTACGCTATTTTTATTTCCGTTTTAAGTTTATCTAATACGAGGTACCACACTAAATTTGGCATTGTTTAATTCATCTGCTTACTAAATGTTGGCATGTCGCTCTCATCTGGCTATTCCTCTCCAGCTCAACGCCGATGGTACACCGTCAAAAACAAGTTCATTTGAATACATCTTCTGAAATTGTCTTAAAGCGAGGCATGTGCAAGTTCCCACACGGTGTTCGCCACCAGCCAGCGAGCATCGCTTTATAAGTTAACGCAACACATTGACTCTTACGATTTAGATCATTCACAATGTAAGAAGAAAGAGTTAAGTTAGTCACATTTTCAAACATTCCCAGGTTTTATACAGTCCCTAACCCTAATGGAACCCAGAGAAATTTTTTAAAATAGTTACTTATCCACAGGATGGCATCAGTGGGCGACAGGGTCGCATGCAGTGATACTCTCGATCAATTCAAGGCATGTTTTTTTTAACGTCCTTGCATATACAATTTGATTGATTTACCGGAATAAATAAATTCCAATCTATAACTTTCCCATAGTCGGGGGCAAAAAATATTATTCGGAGACCTATAATGAAACGAATGGACATCCTAACGGGTCACATTTGGGGACATGATGATCTTATGAAGACAGTCTTCAAGAAAAAAGTGAACAGTACACAGGAACCGGAAGTCCTTTTAATGAGATTTTTAAGGATTTTCGGAATGGTGAATCGCCTCACGCAGGGATATGAGATAACGGGACTTGGACACACTCGAAAGGAAAATGTAAATTAGTTACCCATTTTATACTTTTCCTTTTTCATTCTCCACCTTCAATCCTCAGCTGAATTTACCTATCATAAGTCATTTCCGTTCATATTCATCATTTGCTTGAAAATTGAGCGGTGTTGATGGATTCTTTTGGCCAAAGAAAGAGTTCATTCATAGAGAAGAAACCTGCGTCAAAACCTTTCCCTTATTTATCAACAGGCATCTAGGGGTAAACATTTAACGTGTCATCTACCGAATAGTTCCTCGAAGTCACACAGTTTTAACAAATGTAACTCGTCTTTTCAATTGAATTGTTTTTTTGGGAATTTCTGCTAAATGAAATATAATAAAATTAACTTATGCACCGAATTTCACGCATTATTATTCTTCACAATGCACTTCATGAAAGATAATTTATTGAAACGCTCAGTGAAATCCGCCATATGACCCGGTATGAAGTTATAGCAAGTAGGAAAATGCATAGTAATATGATTAATAAATCCCATTACAACGTTCACATCACTCGTGGCAATGAACCCTCTTTCTTCTCGATTGGATTTCAAAAACCCGTCACAACAAAGGTCGGTAAAAACAATTAGAGGTGAAAGGCCTTATGTGCTTATAGAGAAAGAGGATGTCGCAAGACGATTACTTAACGCAGATTGAGCTTAACTATAGTGACGCTTGCGCTAACACTGTGGAGTCAATTTCTAAACTACGTACTCCGGCTGATTCCATAGGTGAGATTCAAAGCGATAGTAACAACGATAATGTTCATGCCCAATTACCAAAGATAGAACTTACTACTTTCTCGGGAAATTTATTGGAATGGCAGAGCTTCCGTGACCAAAACAAAAAACTAGTTCTTGAGATACCAAACATTTCTGACGTGCACAAGTTACTCAACTAAAAAACTCATTTACGCGGGCAAGCTGCGGAAGTAATTGAGAACACACCGGTCACTACGCATACGACAGAGGGGCGTGGGACGACCTTGAAAGACGTTACGGGAGTAAAAGAATCCTTTCGAGCTTCCACATGAAGAGTTTATTTGAATTTTCACCAGTAACTAAAGCTACGTCGAGTGAACTAAAACGTATTCTGGATCATTTCCGTCAAAAGATACGAGCCTTTGAGAACCTTGAAAAACCAGTCGAAGAATGCGATGAGGGGTTCGTTTTCCTTCAGATAAGAAAACTTGCCTCGTCGACTCGTCTCGCCTGGGAACTTTCAATCGTAGGTACTTCTACGATTCCACAATTCTCGGCTCTAATCAGTTTTTTGAAAAATAGAATCCATGCTTTGGATGTCTCCAAGGAATCAAACTCTTTCAATGCTTTTCAAACTCGTGAAAGACGACGTGACCCGGTTGGGAATAATAATAAGACTTTTAAACAGAGGTCACTAGTTAATACAGCATCTACGAAACGATTGCCGAGGAAGCCTTTACAATGTCTCTTATACTCAAAAGGACATTTCTTGAATTACTGCAACGTGTTTAAAGGGTTAAAACCCAATGAGCGATAGGAGCATGTGCTTAAACATTCTCTTTGCTTAAACTGTCAATCTAATCAACATACTACGAGGTGCTGCAAATCCTCAAGTACATGTTTGGCGTGCAATCAGAAGCATCATACGTTACTTCATGAATCCTTCATGTCAAGGCACCAAGATACGCCTCAATTGCAACTTGACGATTCATTTTCGACAAGGCCGATAGACAACACGTCAAGCCCTCTAGCATCAGTAGCAATAACCCCAATAGCATCAGTCCATTCCGCTACGACTAATAAAGTAGTGCTATTAGCAACTGTGAGACTACAGATTCAATCGCCTTCTGGAAAAATTATAACTATTCGAGCCCTACTCGATACAGCTTCTGATTCCTCTTTTGTGACAGAATGGGTTGCACAGGTATTGAGACTTCCGAAAACAAGTGGGCATGTTCTTATAAAGGGAGTTCAGGCTTGTCAGGCTGGGATTTCAACTGCTCTTGTGAATTTCTTTGTTAGATCAATGTATGGACGCCTCCTTTGGTCTTTATGTTCAAGCATATGTTCTTAAAACGCTGACTACGCTAACTCCCTCTCATTCTGTACGGTTTCATCACTGGCCACACTTACATGGTTTGCATCTTGCCCACCCAGAGCTTGGTAAACCATATTCCCTTGATCTTATTTTGGGAGCAGACGTTTGTGGACTTTTGTTCTTAAATGAAGCTTGCCTAGGAACCATGGGCACACCAACTGTCCGGTTAACTCCATTTGGTTGGGTTTTAATGGGACCTGCGACGACTTCTACTTCCCAATGCGGGAGAAGTTCCGCGTCTGTAATACACATTCCAATTGTCTGATGGCCTTAAAGTATTCTGGGAGATAGAAGAAGTTTCTTCGGAAAAGCCCATATCTGACGATTACGCCGATTGTGAGAATCACTTTAGAGCGACTTATTCGAGGGATGATGAAGGACGTTATGTAGTGCGCTTACCCTTCAGAAAGGATAATTTAGTTCACTTAAGTTCCTCTAGAATATCTGTCCTGAAATTATTTGTGAATTCTGAGTGTCGCTCGGAAGGGAAACCTGAATTGAGAGCTATGTATAATCATTTTACGCCAGAATACTTATCCCTGAAACACATGGAGGTTACGGAACAGAATCCTCGTAACATGTACTATCTTCCTCACTATTAGTTTTTGCTAAAATCTTTATACATGATGTTGAGAAAAGATGTGACTCTTCCAAGAGCATTAGAGTGGTTTTCAATGCTTCTTTATATCTTCAACAGGACACTCTTTAAATATTTACTTTTACCTGGACCTATACTACAGCCTGATCTTTGGTTGATTGTGACACGATGGAGGTTTTTTAGAGTCGAATTCACTACGGATATTGTTAAGATGTTTCGCCAGATACGAATCCATCCAGATGATGCAGACTTTCGGAGAATTCTTTGGAAATTCAATCCTGCTGAGACGTTCAAGGACTACAAGCTTACTACGGTTACGTACGGTATCGCTTCGGCTCCTTTCTTAGCGATTAGAGTGCTACAACAGTTGGCTTAGGATGAGCAATCCAATTTTCCTTTAGCTGCAGAGGCCATTCGATATCATTCATATGTCGATGATATCTCTGAGGTTCCGAAAATGCAGAGCAAGCACTAGTGGTCAAAGATCAAATTACTCGCATGTTGAATGCAGCAGGATTTCCGTTGAGCAGGTGGGCTTCTAATAATCCTAAACTTAGTCCAGAAAAACTCAAGAACCAAAGTTTCGTGGATAGAGATCAAATCGCTACGCTCGGCATTAATTGGGAACCAGAGAATGATGTCTTCCATCTTAGAATTATTCATCCGAGCAAACATTCCTCATTAACGATGAGGTCAGTTCTCTCAGAAATTGCACGTCTCTACGATCATGTAGGTTGGATGGCACCCGTATTAGTTTTTGCTAAAATCTTTATACAGAATTTGTGGCTTACTAATTTTAAACGGGATCAGAGTCTGCCCTCAAGTTTGACATCGTTCTGCTGTAATTTCCGTTCTTCACTGTTTAAACTAATTTCAATCAGAATCCCTAGATGGGTTCAAGTACCCCCTGGAAACCTTTCAGAGATATCGCTTCATGGATTTTGTGATGCGTCTGTAAGAGTATACGCAGCTCTAGTATACTTTCGTATATCAATGACAAATTAACATTTATCAACGAGAGAGTTTATCACAGAAATCGCTTAGCACTGTTATCATTGAAATTACGAAATAGTACGAAAAATAAATTACCACCCTTGCGCTCAATTTCAAACGACTAGTTTCCTACGCATTTTTCTTTATGAAAGTCATTTCCTGTTGCAGTAGTTCGAAAACAACCAAAAAGGAAACCTTTTTGGTTGTTTTCGATCCAATTCATACATGACGTCACTTGGGACGAAACATTTCCGAAGATAGCCGAACCGTATCGTACGATACCAACGGTGAAACCATAATTACCTAGGACGTATCGCACGATATCTGGGAGCAGTGTTATCGTACGATATCACATAACGACGAAAGAACATTAATTGGCACCCAAGTTCGGCCGGGCTTGAGGGAGAAACGGATTCAGGAGGAGGCGCAAACTGCGGCGGCTGTGACGGCAATTGCGGAAATGAAATTTCAGTTATTTCTATTTGGCTACTTGTTGCAGATTCTTTATTTGCATTATCTCTCGGCGGCGCAGCCGGCTGAAGGGCTTGACTGGCCGTTTTAGCATAAGGTATTCTTTTGTTGTATTGTTTGAAGGCGATACAGCCTTTGTAACTGATAGGGTTCACGCTGTTGCAGTTGGCGCATTTCGGGGGAAATTTCCTGTCCTTGACTGGATACTCGTTGTGATGGTGGGGGGACCCGCATTTAACACAAGCGTAATTCAGATAACAGTTATTTTTAGTGTGGCCAATTTTAAATAAAGGGGATAGCACCATCATTTATACTTGCTGCGCAATCATTGTAAAACCTTTGATGGATCACTTGAAAGTTTTGAAAAATCGAAAACTAAAGCATGAGGTTTTAAAAGCGACACATTCAAGGTGAAAGCTTAAAAACGTTCCAGGTTGTCTTTCATATTCTCAAGATATTTTCATGTTTTACATGACCTTTTTCATATTCCTTGACTTTTCCCGGTTCTCCAGGTTTTTCGGACCTGTTGCAATCCTGCTATCTGTATAAAAATAGTAAAAATCAGAAATATTTTTAGCTGCTAAACGAGCAATTCCCAAGGGATCTTCGTAAATAAAATCTAAGTTAAGAAAGCAAGATTCCCTTCCGTACAAATAGAACTACATCATTATTTCTTACTTTTTTCGATAAATCCAATGCATATTTACAACAAGCATACTCTTCAATACATATTCTCAAAGTAGCTCTCATTGGGGCACTGCATGTATATCGGAGAACACTTACGTAGTAGAGATCTCAGAAATAGTCATGATTTAATGGGAGGTTTGATCGTTCTGCTGGCTGGTGATTTTAGACAAACTTTGCCAGTTATTCAACGTGGTACGCCCGCAGACGAGATCAAAGCCAGTCTGAAAAACACTGTGTTGTGCAGTCACATCGAGAAATACCATTTGACGCAGAACATGCGGGTTCATCTTCACAATTATCACAATGCTGGCCAGTTTTCAGCTGATCTGTTAAAAATCGGCGAAGGAACCATCAACACAGTCGAGAGGCAGAGAATCGTATTTCCTGAAAACTTTGGGCAGTCGGTTTCTTCTACTGATCAGCTAATTCCAAAGGTTTTTCCCGATATTTCTGAAAACTATCAAAATGCTGATTGGCTGTACAACAGAGCTGTTCTCGCCCCGAAAAATGACACTGTAAATAAAGTTGACAAAGTTATCCTCAACCTGATTCCTGGAGAAACAAAGACCTATTTATCAATCGATTCTGTCCCTGAAGAGGATCAAGCGGTAAATTATCCGGTTGAGTTTTTGAATACCTTGGAACTGCCAGGAGTTGCACCCCACAAACTTGATCTTAAAGTGGGTGTCCCAGTAATGCTACTAAGAAACTTGGAGGCACCGCGACTCTGTAATGGTACAAGGCTGTTGGTTAAGTCTTTGAAACAAAATCTTATACAGGCTACCATTTTGACTGGATGCGCTAAGGGAGAGGAAGTGTTAGTTCCTATCATTCCTTCAGACTTGCCATTGACATTCAAGCATCTCCAGTTCCCAGTTTCTATGACAATAAATAAGTCACAAGGGCAGACTCTTCAAATGGCTGGCCTTCAATTGGAAAGCCACTGCTTCACGCATGGTAAGCTTTACGTGGCTTGCTCCCGCGTTACGAGCGGCAATAGTCTATTTATCATCTACATCTACATCTATACGATACCCTGCAAGCCACCGCGAGGGTATGTGGCAGGGGGTGAAGATCACCAAGCATGCACTACTAACATGCAAACTAGCAACCACATTGTCTCATGCAACTTGATTGTTAGTGTCTAAAATATGTAAGGGGTAAGACATGCATCATGCACTACATAATACTCTAGAATATTTCCCCTACCTATCCCTTTGCTATGCTGCCTAATCTGTTCTCTTATAGAAGGGGGGAAAAATGACGTTTGGAATCTATCAGTACGACAATCTATCTCTCTAATCTTATTTATCTGGTCGAATCTAGCATAATACGCTGGTGTTTTTAATATGTGCCTAACATCTTCAGCAAAGCTATCCGATTGAAATGTCTCTAATAGATTTAATCTGAACTTTAACATACGCTCTGATAATGATTCCCACCCTAATTCTTGTATTAATTCTGATACACTACTCAACCTATCGTAACACCTTTTGACGAACCTAGCTGCTCTACGCTGCACACTGTCTAGTTCTCTCATCAAACCTAATTCATTAGGATCCCATACACTGGCTGCATACTCAAGGTGGGGCCTAACTAGTGAAAAGTAGCATCGCTCTTTTGTCTTCTCATCACATTTCCCAAGTACCCTTTTCATAAATCCTAGCTTTCTCTTCGCTCGGCCGCATATTTCCCGGATGTGTCTACCCCACGATAAATTAGTTAGATAAACCCCACGATACTCCTTAGAAAAACTGTAAATATAGTTTATAAGTCTATTTTCTAATCAGTTGAATATATTCCTGTATGATGATTAGTGTTTATCAACATTTTACGAAAAAATATTTATTTAAAAAGAAAAAAAAATACACCAAGAAAAATTAGAAACTAAATCGATCAACTCCTCATGGTGTTTCCCGGGTAACGCTAAGAACCTCATAAATTTCATTTTAACCAAAACTACGGACGGGCAACCACCTATAAATCTGGTTCAAATATTGACTCATCTGCTTCGAAACTTCAATTTGTTTAAAGATCGCGGAAATTATAAAGACTTCACTAGATTAAGATCCTGATTAAGATATTCAACACACATATCAAAGTTAAAAAGAACAACTCAATTAAGTCATTGAATGCTAATGTATGTATAATAATATAATGTATGTAGCTATCAAGCTGTTAATTCACTCAAGATACGGCTAAGAGAACCGAAAATACGAGATAGCCATCTATCTTACGTGGTGATGAGTTTGCGTGGGCCATTTTTGGATTTTCCGTGCATGAAAGAGGACCAATAGTCACTCATCTCTCCGTGCACCTGGAAAACGGTCAGCGTGTCTGCTACAACGACCACTGTGTACAACATAGGCACCAACTCCTCAAATGACCGCGCTAACAGTTTTCTTCAGACAGTGGTTTTCTTACAAAAATTCAATGTTTTTCACACCCGCTGAATTTCAGCGGGTAGCTTCCGCATTTATGACATTGTACGGGCCCAGCCGGGCATCTCCAGGGAGACACTTTTACGCCCAGTCCCAGAATGGACAGGACGTCGGGAAAAGCCCCGACTTCGGGCTCGTCTCGCATGATGACGTGGGGCGCATATTGTTCGACGCTATTGATGCCTTGCCTTTTTCGCTCCTCTGAAGGGTTGGTGGAAAGCACTCTGGTCACGGAGAATACCGGGAAATCCCGGCTTCGGAGTTCCTCAGACACGTCACTTGCAGGAATGAATGGGTGAATGACTCGGACCGAAAATTCAATTTTTTGTCAGCTGGATGTTGGTACGTTACGAAAGGAATTTGCAAATATTTCAGAATGTCTTTGGCGGCAAGGTAATCTGCGCTATTGGCACACTCAATTAGTATGGAATTAGCTCCGGTGAAATGAGTTATTGGTGGAGAAGAAATTTTTTTTCGTTTCGGCAGCAAGTTGCGGCCATTTCTGGGCATCGTGCAATTTTAACGGAGGAATGTGTGCAACAGTGTGTCATACGTAGATCATGTCGGTAAATTACTGGGTAATATCAAAATATTACAAATACCTCATGATGAATAAGCTCAATTAACGCGAGAAAATCATGATGTTTACACAAAAATTCCCTCCTGTACATGGGCGGCTGTCATGTCTATGTGTCTAAAGTTCGTCCTTAAAACCACAAGTGTAGGTATACAGACTGAAACCTTAGGAGATTCAAATATAAAAGCATACAACCTTAAGGATCTGTCTATTTGTGACTATGTGTGTGTCCATGAAAACAGCTGGTATATTGCAAAAATCACAGCCGTAAATTATGAAGAGAATGACATCGACATAAGATACATGCATACATACGAAGTGCTATGGTTATTCCACCGCAACCCCTACTACCCCCTAGCCATCCACCATTTCCCTCTCCCTTTGGTAACACCACACCACTCCGAGCCGACGTTTTGGACATCCCCTACCCTGCTGCCCCCACCCCCCCAACCTCCGGAGGACTCCTCAAGCATCGCCGAAAAGCAGCACCACGGGACATCACCCACTGGTCTCCAATTGCCGAACCCTGCCGCAAGAGCCATTAAATCAACGAGGGATCCTAGGACGACAACGGCATCCCAAGGCGTTTTTCTCCTTCTGTTCCCTCTCCCATCTTCCCCCATCGTCACCAACCAACACCGGGTTATACAAATTTGAATAAACTGACCTGCCCCTCTCACCCACGCTCCAACCAGATCACTCCTTGTTCCCTATTCCGTTTCTCTCCATTTCCCCTTCCCCGCCCCAGCCTCCCTCCACGTCCCCCCCCCCCCCAACGACCTGCTCTTATATACACTTGTTTGTAAACAGAAAGCTTCACTTGACAATGGTGTAGTACACCGAAACTAGTCGGAATAAAAATTGTTTACTTGTGGAAAATTGCATTATCTTTCCTTTAATATGGAACGTTTCCACCACATCTCACCTGAATCTGGTTTGTTTATGCTTGGCTACCTTCATCAACGAGGCGAAAACTGCGGGAAATATCATTAAGGATCTCTTTTGCGATGGTGGTGGGGAGTTCATCAACGCAGGTGTTAGAAAACTACTTGAGGAGAATGGTATCAGCCTTCGGAGGGCTATCCCATACACGCCCCAGCAAAATGGTGCTGCAGAACAAGAAAACCGAACGCTTGTTGAAGCAGCACGTTCGATGATTCATGCAAAGAACCTGCTATCAATCTTTGGGCTGAAGCATGAACACAGCTGCTTTTGGGCTGAATCGAACGGGGCCTACTGGGCAAGACAAAACTCCAATTGAACTTTGGACAAACTGCTCTCCATCGAAGATTGATTATTTCAAGATTTTTGGAACGAAATTTTACGCTCATATCCCAAAATGCAGGAGGCAGAAAATGGACAGAAAGAGTGAACCATGTCTCTTTGTAGGGTACATGGGTGATCATTGTGGCTACCGTCTATGGAATGGCAAAAGGAATTCCATTGAATTGTGCTGTGACGTCATCTTCGAGAGAGAATTTCCTATAATGCATGTTGTGAAATATTTGCATACAGGAATTCAGAGGGTCTTCAAGAAGAGACTGAAAATTCAACCCCCACGTTCAATGGAAATGAAACCTTTGGGTCTGAAGTCACCCTTCTGCCAAGTGAGAATGTACAGGAAGTACCTGCTCCAATTGCTTCCACTCCTCGAAGAAGCACTCGAAAAAAGCGACTACCCTTGTATTTGGCGAATAATTATGTTCTTCTTGCGAATAAAGACATGGCTGTCACAGAGGAACTTGAGTCTGAAGAACGTGATTTGTGGAAACAAGCCATGAAAGAGGAGCTCCAATCTTTGGGTGAAAACAAAACGTGGGATCTCGTTCATTTGCCAAAGGGTAAGAAAGTGATCGCTAATAGATGGGTATAGAAGGTGAAACGTTGACTTCGAGCAGACATTCAGTCCCGTGGCTTGTTTTGATACAGTCAAGGCCCTTTTGAATGTTGCCACTGCTGAAAAATATCACTTGAGCCAATTTGATGTCCATACTGCATTTCTGAATGGTAAATTAAATGAAGAAGTGTACATGCACCAACCCTCAGGGTTTGATGATGTACGTGATCGGGTGTGCAAACTCAACCGCAGCCTGTATGGTTGAAACAGTCGCCAATGATGGAATCAAGTAAATCGGATCCCTGTCTATTCATCAAGAAGTGTGCAAATGGTAGAAACTTGATGGTGGCCACTTATGTGGATGATGGGATTCTTGTTGGAGATAAACATTAAATTGATATGTTCTTTTTGAATCTGAAAAAGGAGTTTAATTGGGAAATTGGACACATTTCTGGGAATGCAGATGTATTTACCAAGTGCCTTCCAGCAGGACCTTTCACAAAAAAATAGGATGTCCTTTGGATTCCTATTTTTGGGAGGGAGTGATGAAACAAATTAGGTCACCATGAACCCGTCACTATGTACAAAGTTTTGATTGATTTTGTAATAACTAAATACAGTTGCTGATTTGTTCTCTCGTCGTGCAATAAAGTTTCTTTCTTCAAGTTTAGTTTTGTGTTGTATTTCTTGAAAAACCTTCCTCAAAACATATGCCCCAGCAAAGGAAAATCAGTGGTTTTATTGTCTACTGAACATAGGGCATTTGAAATTTATTCCTATGAAAAGAATAAACGGGAATTGTTTCTGTACCACAACTCTAAAAAATTCGATGTGCATACTGTAGATCAAATTATTTTGTGAAAAGAGGGACTAGAAGATGGCCATTGGCTATCTATTTGATATCGAGGATCTAGCAGGTATAAATGCATACCAAATGTATTCGAAAAAATACCCCTCTTTTCGCGGAAAAAATTCTAGGTGACCTGAAATTCATCGTTGAGTAGGAAAAACCGGAAGCCAAACAAATAGATTTTGGACTGCGATCGAAAATGCTGGGATTGGCGGTATTCTGCTAGTAAACGACAGAGGAATTGTGTCCAGAAAAAGAGTGGCAGATGTTCCATTTGTCTTCGTAAGAGTCACAAAGAACCAATATTCTCTATAATGTTTGCAACAGATACGTGTGCGGTGATCATGTTCAACAAAGAAGCGTCTGTATGCAATGCGACATTAATGAGTGTGTAGATGAAGATTTCAGATTAAAATCTGGCACAATTCTTTGGAGTCATGAAATTTTGTTATAAGCCATGAGGGTTGGCACTATGTTGCAAATGTTTAAATATTTTATTTTACTCAGTTAATTAAACTATGTACTAAAATACGTAGTTAGGTAAATTTAATCCTCATAATTCATGACTTTACTGAGAGTGCCGTCTAAAAAATTACAATATTTTTCCTGAAATAGTGCTATGCATATTATCTTGTGGTATTTTTCTGTTAATTTATATGAAATGTATTTAATGAAAATACAAATGAATATAAGTCATTGGAATAATATTATCACTTAAAAGAGTTAATATTCTCGATGGGGTCAAAAAGACCAGAAGTTGGTAGGACGTAATTTTTTTAGTAACAGCTGGCGAGGGTTAAGATGTCACCCGCATGGAACGTGCTAACACATTCCATGCGGCCGATAAATCTTTGCTGCTCCGGGTGACGGAACTTTTTTTTTAATTTTCAACAGAATTTGATATTTAAAGGATGCCTTGATATCGGGGACTGCCGATAAGATACGGGAAATACTTACTATTAAAAAATATTTACTTTGTCTTCCTCAGAAAGTTGCAGCGGCAATAAATAAACATGCAGAGGAGACCTCTAATTTAACTATAGTGCACGAGGTGTTTTCTGAAGTAAACATAAACATTAAAAAAAAAGAAAGTTCCAGAAAAATTTGGTTTACCAGGATTTCTAGGTTGTGCGGCGTCACAGGTGCACCCTCTGGGAAATAAACGTTACACAACGTTACCTTCTCCGGCAGGTGCACTGTTACTGCTTGCAAGGGTGTGGCTAGTTCCACTCGGAGGTGTACAGGACCTCCCGAATGGCAACTAAAACCCCTCCTCTAGCTCTCTGTCCAGTAGAGTCATCAAATCTAAAAACACTGTAACTGGTCAGTTTACCCTGGTTTGTCGTTTTAAAATGAGTCTCTTGTAATCATGGGGCCGAGACGATCAAGATCGCGAATTAAAATGGCAAGCTCCTCCTTATCCCGATAAAAAACATTGCAGTTCCACAGCAGAATAAAATTCAAGGATGGTTAATATAATAAAACGTTTAAAAAAAATATATATAAATAAAATATGTAGAATGTCTCTGCCACCGTACAGTATCAGCGTTTTATCCGTGCTGCTTTCCTCTTTGGCGAGCTATAAGGACTTCAGCCTAAGATGGGCAGTCGTCCTCTTCCATTGATTATAGCGATGCGTTGACCCTAGAAGGTCCAGGGAAAGGAGTCTTTCCCCTTTGCACCGCTGTGGTCTTGGTGGATTTCGTCGGGTTCTTCGTTGGAGAACCCGGAGTTACTTTCTCCTTCGATGGAGGTGCGTTCTTTTTGGCATTGGTTGAGCTGCGTGAATCCTTGGCAACTGTATTTTTCTCCGTGGGGATTACTTGATCTTGTGTTTGGGTACATATGGTAGGTTTCTGGACTGGAGTAGTCGCCACTGAAGCAAAGGAACGGGAGAAAATAGGGGCAGCTTCAGATCTATATTTCCTCCGCGCGTCAATGTACGGGATCTATTTGATTACCCTAATCTCCATTATCTTCCGTTCCTCGACCTACATGGGGCAATTCTGTGAATAAACTAGATGGTTACCATCACAGTTGACGCAGTGACGATCAGAGCTACATTCCTCATCCTCTTCTTTCCCGCAATTTGGGCAGATGGCCTTGCCCTTGCATCTCGTTGCAATGTGTCCGAAACGTTGGCAGTTGAAGCACCGCATGGGTGCCGGTATGTATGGCCGCACTAATTTACCGTTTTATTTTTCCGACGTCAGATAAAAGCACCCAATCCCTTCCCTTTACGTTTAATTCGTCAAGGATTTTTTCGGCAAAATTTCTGAAAGTTTCACCCATCATTTTGAGGAAGAAGTATAGGAACCAACTTGCCAAGAAGGCGAAGAAAAACGCCTTTGCCCGCAATATCAAGCAGGAGAAACTTGAAACATATGTGGAAATATCTTCCAACACAACTGACGCTGAAGAGACTACCATTTTATTTATCCCGAATCTCGCAGACTCCGTTCCAATAGCTTCCACGGAACGCCCAGAATCGGGATCTGAATAAAACTCAACGGCCCTCTCTTGGGGACCAATTCTACGCAATACATTGCCACTGTCAGGAGGCAAAAACTGGATAACCCAATGGAAATCACTGGGAATCCGCTGGAAATCAACACAATCGATACTAGCAGTGATGCAGCGATATTCCTACCTCCAAAATCCCCTCAAAACTAAACGGAGACTCAATCCTGTGAAAATTTTCCCTCTTTACCTAAAGATTAAAGCTTACCATCCACTTCCTCCCAAACCGGCTGGACAGTTGTTTATAGAATGACAAAACATTTGAAACCAAAAAAGTAATACATCCCACCTGACAATCCCGAAACCTTACCTGTCGAAACCCGTCCGAATTCTCGAATTACTGCTCTCAGACTCCTCGCATCCTCCAAATATCGACAACACCTTACCCAACATTCCTTCCCTTAATTACGCACCACGCGTATTCCTTGCTAACCAATACCTCTACATTAATCCCAAATGCCCGGCGGACTGCCGCACCGCTAAGCAATTCCTTGAACGCCGATTCTCTGCACACATGGCGTTTTAGAGGTAACTTATCTGTATGTATAAAAAAGTTTCTCAGGTGGCGTACGTTTAGAGTCCGAATAGGAAATTCTCTTTCTAAACATCATAGCTTACAGAACGGAGTTCCACAGGGCTCCGTTTCAAGTGTTACCTTGTATGCTATTGCTATAAATAGCATTGTCAACTGCATAAAGCCTACTTCATCATTCTTTTTTTTCGATATAATTTGGCGGACAGCCACAATACATTGGCTTGCGGCTCTTGCAAATTACCGGCTGCATTCCCTGTGTTCTGTGTGATAATATTTTTCACCACAAATGCACCGGCATAAATGACATTTGTTTGAAAGTGCTTAACGATCACCATTTCATGAAATGGAAGTGTTTTTTATGTCGCCTCCGAAAGTATCCGATTGATAAGATGGCGGCCGATATTGAAACGCTTAAATATGAATTTGAAGCTCTCAAAAACGAGATTGCTTTGGAAAAAGCATCAAGAAGAATGTGAAATTTTCTGATATAGTGAAGGCTGATAAAGAAGTCCTGGCGAGTGATTGTTCCTTGTCCGATAAGCCAATACAATCAGTCGGCAGTCTTGTTGCCCGGTGCTCAACACCCAAATAGGGTATTAAACACCCAAAAACCATAACAGGTATTTCGCCGAACTCTTCAGCTACGAAAATTGAAGATGTAAGAACCCTCAAGCCAGAATTCAGAAATTCAGGAGTGTCCCACTCTTCATCACCCGATCCTGGAGTTCCGTTAAACGCTGCCGAGGAAGTAAAACCTGCTTCGGCCGACGACGATAATAGCGACTACACTACTGTACGTCACCGAAATCCAAGGAATATCCAAGAAAGAAGTAAATCCAAGAAAAAAACTTTTTTTGTGCGCGGGAATAACGTGGAGGATAAGGAAAATTCCTTCGGTGTACCACGTAGAGCATGATTCTATCTCAGCCGAATTAAGGTGGGAACGAACGAGTCCAAATTCACTGAGCATGTATTTTCTTGTGATGAGATATCCACTAATGAAATAGGTTGTTCTTTTAAACTTGGAACTGATTATTCTCTGATCAATGTTATGTATCAAAAATCTACTTGGCCGGATGGTGTGGAAATTAGTAAATTTAAGTTCAAACGAAATACATCAATTGATGCAAGTGTAACGACTAATCCACCCATTGCTGATACTGGACTAATAAGTATATCCGAAAAACCAATCGTAAATAACAAATTGCCATTGCCCCCAAGAAATGAGAGAGTTTTGCGATCCAACTCTGGTAACCGAAACCATAATACTGATACAAACTGCTCTTGACTAGGAAACCATAATTTTTCTAAATGACTGTTGTTTTGACGTAAGATCCAAAGTGAAAAGTGCTGGTATAAATTTCCTTTTTTGTTAATATACAGAGTCTAAGAAATAAAAACCTTGAGCTTGAGCTACTACTGAATGAAATAGGTACTGATGTACTAGTTCTAGCCGAGCATTGGCTATGTAAAAGAGAAATATCCATTTATGCCATTGAAGGTTTCCACCTAGTTTCGTCTTATTGTCATCAGCAATTCAGATGTGGTGGTGTTGCTCTGTACTGTCGTCCTAAGGTAAATATTATTGATTTAAATATTGATCACTCTATAGAGAAATTTTGTGAATGCCTAGCTGGTCTATTGAAAGTGAATCACCAAACTTTTGTTGTTTTATCTATATATATAGGGTGCCTTGTGGAAATTTTGATGATTTCCTACATGTTATGAATGATACTCTTGTGTTTGTTCTAACCAGAAATGTTGATGGCTTAATAATATTCTGGGATGTTAACATTGATTTCTTAAAAGACTCCAGTATGAAATATGATTTCCTTAACCTGCTCAACTCCTTTGGTCTTCATGTTGCCAATACTGATCCCACAAGAATTACCCCACAACGTCAGTCCCTTCTGGATTATTTCATTACTGACATCTCAACATCCAACCTGGTATGTGAGAGTTATAATACTGGCCTCTCAGATCACTTAGGCCTTAAGGTATATATTGATTTTGGTACAGCCACATATAAACCCTCCCCAATATACTTAACTAAAAGACATTTTCACGTTGACTCACGGATTGAATTCTCAACCTACCTGGCACAGGAATCCTGGGATGATGTCTATGCTGCTCCTGATGGTGATAGTAAATTCAATGCTTTCTATAATGTTTTTGTAATGCACTTCAAATATGCTTTTCCACCCAGATAGGTAAAGCAAAGGAAAACAGCTTGTACACTAAAAATTTACTCTCCAGAGCTCATAGCTATGTCCAATCATATCCGTACACTGCATTCTCAAAAGAAATTGAATGATCCAGCCTTACACCAAACATATCTAAAACCAAAAAAAGGAATTCAAGGCCCTACTCTTTGCTACCAGAAAATCTCTCATTGATAATTACATTAAGAACTCTACTAATGTAATAAAATCAACGTGGGACGTCATTGGTAATCTGACAAGAGCCTCCTCTCAGGAAATTTACCCAACCTCTATGAAGTTCAATGGATTCAATGTTACAGAGCCTATGAATATCGCTGACATGTTCAATTCTCATTTCTGCAATACTGCTTCTCAGCTTACGGCTAATACACTTACGGCTAATACGGCTTAATGAAATCCCTATGCCTGTATTAAAAACGGCTTCAAATTTTATTGCTACACCTTTGGCCGATATTGTCAACTCATCTTTCTCTTCTGGCCAGTTTCCATCAGCCCTAAAGTATTCTCGTGTGCTCCCTGTTTATAAGAAAGGCTACCGCAGTGAAGCTGATAACTATAGGCCAATATCCATTTTATCAGTTTCTCCAAGTTATTTGAAAAATTATTTTATAAACGATTGATCTACTATCTTGCAACTTACTCTATGACAATCAGCATGGTTTTACACCTGGCAAGTCCACTATTTCTGCGTCCTTTGAGCTAGTTGATAACATCTTACTTGGTCTAAATGAAAAACTCCTTACTGTAGGAATTTTCTTTGATTTAACTAAGGTCTTTGACCTAATTGATCATATTATCCTAAAAAACAAGCTAATTACTCTCGGAATCACCGGTCCTGCCCTAAAAAGGATCATGTCCTACTTAAGTGACACACAACAAGTGGTGCGTTATCCATATAGATCTTCAACTATAAAATCTGGTCCCATGAAATTGACCAGAGGTGCACCTCAAGGATCTCTCCTTGGCCCACTGCTTTTTTTACTTTTTATTAATGATCTCCCAAATCACTTGTCCCATTGTAGAACTATTCTTTATGCTGATGACACCTCCACCATTGTCACAGCCAAGAATTCTCAAGACTTGATCGACCTCACAAATTTGATCATTAAGGAAATGCATCAGTGGTGTAAAAATAACAACCTCATTGTTAATGAAGAGAAAACTTTCTTCCTACAATTCCTCCTTAAAAACTCTAACAAGAAAGATCTTCTCCCTCATATTAACAATATAAATCACTCCACTGATTTGACAACAACAAAGTTCCTGAGGCTCGTAATCTCACATGGCATGGATTGGTCTCCTCATATTCAGGTCTTAGTCGATAAAGTTTCTGTGGGTACTTACATGGTCAGGAAATTTTCTCCAATTGTGTCTTTTGAAACCCTAAAATGGTTTATTATGCCAAAATACATTCACATTTTTCCTATGGCATTATGTTTTGGGGAAATTCAACTGCTGCCAAAAGGGCCTTCTCCGCCCAGAAAAAAGCAATTAACATTATGCATCAGGCTCCTATCCGCACCCCTGGCAAACCCCTTTTTGCCGCATCAAAGATTCTTACACTCCCTTCTCTCTATATCCTGACATGTGCCAGCTTTGTTAAAGTAAACCTTGATAAATGATTCCTTCAAATGATACCTTCCACCATCACCACACCCGTTCAAGTAATAACATACATTCCAAACAATACTCCAACTCTCTCTGTTTAAAGGGTCCGAGACACTCTGCCTAGGCGATATTCAACAAAATACCCCAAGAAATAAAAGATACCACCTCAATTAATGTATTTAAGAGTAAGCTGAAACACCTTCTATCTAAAAAGTGTTATTACAGCATTGCTGAATATATGGAAGATACCTTGTGAATCATATTACCTCCATGATGCTGCTTGTGACATTTCCTATTAGCATTGTCCATACTATTGTATTTTCCCATTTAATATTTTATGTATTTATTGTTATTAGCCATTTATTTGCGGATGTAATCTCGATGTAATTTTGAGGACATTCCATCATGGTATTTTTTTTCTTAACATTGTTTATTATCCATGACGTAGCCATGCAATTGTACTCTTGCTAATCGGAGAAATAAATTATTATTATTATAAAAGCACCCACAGTGGCCTCTCTTTTCGTAGACGACCTAGCTGTATTCTGTAGGTTTTCAAAACTTTCTGTCGCTGAAAGGCAAGTTCAAATGACTTTAAACCGCCTTCATAGATGGTAACGCGAGAATGCAATGAGGTTCAGTGAAGAGATAACGAAGTGTATGCATTTTCATAGGCTAAGAGGCATTTTTCAACAGCCAAATTTAAGGTAAGGCAACCACGCTTTGTCAGTTGTAGAATCTACTCGCTTCCTAGGATTACATCTGGACAGAAGGCTAAATTGGCGAGAACACATAGGGCGAACAAAAATAGCGTGCAATAAGATCCTAAACATGTTTAAGTTTTTAAGCAAGTCACCCTGGTGCCTACCGGAAAACACTACTCTTCGCCTACAGAGACTAGAGAGGCCCAAACTGGACTACGGATGCTTCATTTACTTCTCTGCAAGAAAGAGCTATCTAAAGCCTCTCACCTCTGTTCATCACAAGGGTTTAAGACTGTCAACTGGGGCATTCAGAACTAGCCCATTTCCCAGCATCTATTGTGATTCCGGAGAACACCCACTGGATGCGCGCATGAAGATTTTAGCCGATAACTACACTTGTAAGATTTTATCTATGCGACACCACCCATGCTATGAAATTATTTTTTCCCCCTAAGTTTTTAGATATTTATAACCGACGACCATGAGAGACTCAGCCACTTGGCATACGTTTTAAAATTTTAATTAATGACTTAGGCTTTGACCTACGGTATACCCGGCAGATCATTTTAATCGACCTCCGTGGGAGGCCCCTTCTGTTATTCAAAGTACATTGGCTCGAAAAGTATTGAAAAACTCCTAGTGTTGAAACATGCAGCACCTGAGGCGTTCACAATTTTAAGGAATCCGCCAAAATATATGCTGATGGCTCTAGAGCAGCCTCCGCATGTGGGGGTGCCTATGTATCATCAGAGGCAGGGCCAGCGGCCTATACGTTGCACCCCATGTGTAGCGTTTAGACAGCGCAGTTATCTGCTATAAAATCCGCTCTTGATGTGATTAAGGGTAGGAACAAATCTTTTTTAATCCGTTCCGATTCTGAGAGTGCGCTTCATGCTATTCGTACTGGTTCCCAGGCACATCCAATTATTAAAGTAGTAGTACAGTTGCTGTTTAGGGTGCGTCGACGGCATGGTCATTTTCCACCACTACTTTTCAGAAATATAGGTAGCTTATTAATTTAAAGCCGTAGACATTACATTACCTGAAATCAAGTATTGAGCTTATTCATCGTTTTTTCCCGCATAAAATCATTTAATATTGTTAAAGACTGTATTTAATGTAATTTACTAAAAAGCCCAGTTTCCTTTAATAATAAAATTACACGGTCAATAGTATCATGTTCGTCGGTTATCGAGGTTACGAGGAGTGTTGATCGGAGTTCGATTTCATCCAAACGGAAATATAATTAGCGCCAGCTGATTCAAAAACTCTAAACGAAGCTCTTACCGAAAGAGAAACTTTTGAAGACTTATTTTGATTTGGAGACCCGGTTAACAGAGCTTATTAAAACTGGAATTTCATCATCCACGAACTTACGTTCAGACGAAAATGCTTCTCTCGTCGGATTTCAGTTGTCAGCGTTAAATTTACTCTCTTTCAGTGGTGCATATGAGAAATGGGTGCCATTTCACGACACTTTTCATTCTCTTATTCATAATAATCCCTCGCTCTACCACATGCAGAAATTTCATTACCTTAAAACGTAATAACGAGTAACTTCTAATCTCCTGACAGTTTGGAAATTTCGGCTGCTAATTATGAGGTCGCTTGGAGGTTTTTAAAGGCCCGCTATGAGAACAAAAGGATCATTATAAGCAAGCATTATTATTATTATAAGTATTCTACCGGTGAAGGTAGGTTTAAATGGACATTTAATTCTTCCCACCCCCTAAATTTCACACGATGTCCCTCTTCAGCCCCTCATACCTTCTGCCACCTATCATTCCATCCAAGCTACGCGTTCTTCTTCTCCCTCTTCCCCGCTTACCCAACACTCTTCCCTCAATCACCTCCTTCAAAACACCATCCCCTTTTATTACCTTTTCCATCCACACCTTCTGCCTTCTCCTAATTTCATCTATCAAATTTCTTTCCTCTCCTACCAATTCTAGCACTTCATCGTTCGTCTTCCTTTCGACCCACTTTATTTTCTCCATTCTTCTCCACACCCACATTTCAAAAGCCCTAAGTCTATTTTCATCTTCTTTTCGCAAAGCCCACGTTTCCGCCCCATATAGTGCAACGCTCCATATTAAACTTTTCACTAGTATTTTCTTCACTTCCCTACTCAAGGCCCCTGTCATTAGCTCACGCCTACGAGTAAAGGCTTCTTTTGCCAATGCAATTCTCCTTCTCACTTCAATGCTGCTATACCCTTTTTCTTCCAACACACTACCTAGATAGGTAAATTGCTCTACCTGCTCTAGCTTCTGACCTCCCACTTTTATCGTTATGCTGACTCTTTTTGTTCTTGAAAACCGCATTACTTTCGTTTTCTTCTGGTTTATCTTCATCCTGTATCTTTCGCACTGTCCCTGCAACGCATCCAGCATTTTTTGCAAGCCACGGGCAGACTGGCATACTAGCGCTTGGTCATCCGCAAACCTCACTGATTTTATCAATTTCCCCCCGACCTTCACTCCAGCCTACAGTTCATCCCAAGCCCTTCTCACCATTTCCTCCGAGTATATGTTGAAAAGTACCGGTGATAAAGGACAGCCCTGCCATTCTACTCACCTTGAGCCCTGCCTAACTCCCCTCCCTATTGTTGCCCAATCCGATTCTCCATCTGCTACTCTCACTTGCGACTGATCGCCTGATTGCGCGTCGTCTGATCGTCTGATGTCGATCATTCATCAGTTCATCTTCTTTTGGCTATTCCAACATCCGTAGCTAAACAGTCTACCGTAACTATGCCGAGACATCCCAGTTTTATTGGGTAACCCATTTCCTCATAGTTCCCCACCGCTAGGATTACTTCATTTGAATTAACCAACAAATTTATTCAAAACAATCTTTTGGTATGAAATTGAAACGGCCATTGTAATTCAGAGATGCCTTACGGCTTTAATTCAATGAACATTCAGGCATGATCATGAGCATTGCGAGACACTTTTATCAAGGAATCGAGAAAACACCCAGGATCAGACATCATGAATTCACTCGATGAAGGCTCATAGACTACAAGTGCACTGCTGTTGAGGGGGAGACGAGGACGAAAGGCCGCAGGTTCCTCTCCCCTTCCTGTAAATGCTGCAGCACCTCCGGCACCAAAAATTACTGCAGTTGTCCCAGTTGAATGCAGTGGCGGGCGCATCACTCGGGCAAGGGCAAAAATCAGTGAAGATGGCGCAAAGCAGGTCCCTCCTTGCAACTGAAATCGGAGAGAGAGAAAGCTTTAGGACGGGTGGTAACACATTGCTGGCCAGGGTGTATTGGACACTGTTGGGATTATCTCGAATAGGTAACTAAAGAGCCACGTGGTACCAAGCTTGGAAGCGCTATTTCAAATTTAACACCATATAGATGGTCAGTTTTTACCGTTACAGGATATACACCAAACGTATTGTTTCATGTTACAAGCATGAAAGAAAAAAGCGAGATAATCATTGATTGCCAAAATAAAAAACTATGCTGCCGCTAACTATGGTTGAACATAATATTTCTATAGGGCACAGATTTTTCTCATGTGGTGAGACCTTGTTTTGGTTGTTTTACACGCTCGACAGAATTGTTTAAAAACATTTGAGGGATGTGTTGTAACCGAAAACCGCATCCCTTTGAAGTAGAACATGTCACGAGTGCTGTGGGGTTGCTCATGGCCGACGAAGTGAATACTTCCTACTCGTCGACTTCTCTATAAACACTGACATCAGCAGATATGATCCGTCAGTCATACTCGTTTTCAGTGCGTGGCGCCTTGTCTATCAGCTTGTCTACCTTGTCTAACACCTTGTCTATCAGACATTATCATTAAACCATCCAAAATTAGGATTTGGTAATTACATGTGTTTTTAATTTTTAATTAATTCATTCACTATCCCGTTATGGTAGCGATACTTGTGAATACGTTTTAGCACCCATATACCACAAAATTTTGACTAAACAATATATTTACCATTTTAATAATGAATATTCAGTTCTAATAGCAATATTATAACCATCATTGAAACCTGGTTAGGCAGTATTTGATACGACGATTTCTACTAAAAATTACTCCATGTTCTATCACATGATTGTCCAAAGATATCCTGATTTTTGCTAGCGAGAGTAGCGAAAAATATGCATATTTCTACCATACACACGATCGGTGCATGATGGTGCTATATTGCTTGTTGTGCAATTGATAACCTTGGCTCCTTCGTTTTTCAAACCGTATTATTTGAAACCGTGCATGTCATTCGCTGAGAAGTTAATATAATTTAAAACATTTCATGAAAATGTAACGCTGAAGAACACTACGTCAGAATATTTTACGCATTGCGTAAAAAACTGTGGAAAGGTTTGCTGATTTATATTTTTTCTATCAGCATAAATATTTTCGTTCAGTTTTGAACGCCATGCATATAACATTTGTCAAAAAAAATGTTTTTTCATGCATTAGTACACTTTAGTTTCGCTTCAAAAATGTTAACCTACGTCGCCAGCCTAAATAATCACGAGCATCGAGAAAACTGAAATTGGCGCGTAGAAAACCATTCGAAAGACCGTCTGTGAAAGAAAGGTCCTTCTTCAGAGGCGTCAAGACTTGGAGAAGTCAGAAGAACGAGACCCACCGGTGGGTCCGCTGTCGTGAGCGTGCTAAACTGAGTCAGTAGATTACTTAAGGAGGTTCCGCTATGACTCCGCGCGTCTAAAACCCGTGAAAGGCCTTTGTTATTTATTGAATAAAAGCAGATTCATAAAAATACCAGTATGGAAATAAATCTATAGTATAATAACGTGTATAAAATAATTGTATGAGCATGCTTTTACATAGCAAGTTGTAGAAGCATTTATGTTTACAAGCTCCTCCAACTCATTTTGACTACCGGTCATGGCCACCGTATTCCTGCCACGTTTAAGTAGGTAGAATTATTTTAAGGTGCTTCGACTGCTAAGGTCATTTTGCACCTTTACTTTTCCAGATTACAAGCAAGTGCCTGAAAAACAATACCGTGTAAGTATAAAGCAATACGTATGAATGATATTAACTATCATAAGGCTCGATAGGTTTAAGTCTATATTAGTCATAGTCATGCATCAAAAGGGATTTAGAGTTTTAAGGCAATTTGCAATTAGTCTTCCTCAAATTTTGGGTAGTAGATTCACTTCATGGAGAAATTTAAGAACGTAATCGATAAGATTGCGATTGTCACCTAAAACCTTACTCAGATTCCCACAAATTTTGTGGCGTTCGCGTTGTACCCGATACTTAACACAGTCGACAAGCAGGTGTTTCACAGTCAAACGGCAGTTACAGCTATCGCAATTTGGTGCGTCCTTTTCGGGTGTAAGAGAGATACGAGTGGGTCAGGGCTGTGTGTCCTATTCTTAGTCTGGTGACAACAACCTCTTCCCGTCTACTATCCCTGACCGAGGACGTCCTAGCTCTTACATGTTCTTTGATTTCCCTCAGTTTGTTCGACGTTGCGTCGCACCATGACATAGCCCAAGAAGCGAGAAGTAATTACTTCAGGTGAGCTCTTAAATCTTGGCTTGGGACTTCACCAATGTAATTCTCGCCGCTGTTGGTGACCGCTCGTGCAGCAGCGTCTGCTGCTTCATTACCAGTAACACCCACGTGGCCAGGTATCCACAGGAATTTTATGTGGATACCCTTGGCATAAAGGCTGTTAATGCATGTTACTATGTCTTGGGCCACAGGATGTGAAGGAGAGAGGCTACAAATACTTTGAAGTGAGCTTTGAGAGTCTGAGCATATTAAATAAGACATACTGCTACATTCAGCCTCTTCAAAGGCTTCAATGGCATCTAGCGAGGCTTTTATGGCTAATATTTCCGCCGTATACACCGTGCATATGGGGTGTAATGTAAAGGCCGCGGAGCCTATATCCGCAGAAAAGTAGGCGAAACCGCACGCAGTGTCTGTTTTAGAGCCGTCAGTATATATTTTTCGACTGTCACAACTGTTTATAGCTTCTAGGGCTCGACGTTTAAGCTCGATTGGGGTACTGTTAGCCTTGGCATCCATGTAGGTTATAGAGCAGTCTATCTTAGGGATCTCCCACGGCGCAAGCTTAAACGTATTTAAAGTGCATACCTTTGGCAGGTTAACGCCCAAGTCGGCCAATAAACTTTTAAAACGTATAGCTAAGGATTGCGTGGCCCTTGGTCGTCTGTTAAAAACATCTAAGAAACGCGGGTTAAAAATCACATTAAAACATGGGTGCTTCCGTGACGATAAAATTTTGCAAATATAGTTACACATTAAAATATTTCTCCGGACCTCTAAGGGAGGTTCGCCTGCGTCAATATAAATGCTTTGTACAGGACTGGTTCTAAAAGCCCCTGTGGAAAGCCTCAAACCAGCGTTGTGTACCGAGGCTAGAGCTTTTAACTGGCTATTCCTCGCTGATGCGTACACAAAACACCCATATTCTATTTTGGAACGCACAAGAGCTCTATATATACGGAGCATTGTTGTTCTGTCAGCGCCCCAAGATGTTCTAATCAAAACTTTTAATATATTTAAAACTTTAGAACAAGCATTTCTTGTATGCCGTATGTGTTCCCGCCAATTAAGTTTTCTATCAAGAACAAGGCCAAGAAAACGATAGGACTCAGTCAGCGACAATAGACAATTCCCCATCGTTAGCGTGGGTTCCTGTACATTGCCTCTTAGCCTGTGAATATGCATACAGTTGGTTTTATCGTTAGAGAAACGAAACCCATTCTCCTGAGACCACTGATGTAAACGATTCAAAGTTATTTGTATCTGACGTTCGCCTGTAGAAAGCTTTGATGACTTGCAAAATATTGCTAAGTCGTCTACAAACAGAGGCCAATTGTGGCCATTACAGGCGTCTGGATACAGTTTACAACGCTGTTAATGGCAACAGCGAAAAGAGACACTCAGAACGGAGCCTTGAGGTACCCCGTTTTCCAATATGTGAGGCTGGGATAGAATATTTCCAACTCTAACTCTAAAGATACACCTGGTTAAACAATTATTTATAAATATGGGCAAGTTACCCCTAAAGCCACATTCATGTAATGACTGTAGAATTTTATACCTCCAGGCAGTGTCGTACGCTTTCTCAATGTCAAAAAAGACAGCAATGACATGTTGCCGGAAAAGAAATCCCTCTTGGACGAAGTTCTCGATTCTCACCAGGTGGTCGATCGTAGATCGACCGCGTCGAAACCCACACTGTATATTGGAGAGGAGATTGCGGCTTTCGAGGCACCAAACTAGCCGTGTGTTAACCAACTTTTCCATCAGTTTACACAGACAGCTAGTTAAGGAAATAGGTCGGTAGTGAGATGGGTGAGATTTAGCCTGGCCCTGTTTTGGAATTGGAACAATAATAGATTCTCTCCAACTCTCAGGGAATACTTGTTCAGACCACAATTGATTTAGTGTACCGAGCAGATCTCGCAGTGCTCGAGGCGGAATATTTCTCAAGAAGGCGTTATGTATCAAATCATTGCCAGGTGAGGTGTCTTTTAAATCTTCCAGGGCTCACCTTAGCTCCCGCATAGAAAAGGGCTTATTATAGGAGGCAGTAGTTCTACCCTCACCGACATTTAGGTGCGTTCTTTCGGCCTGGCACTTTATTGTCTTAAATGAAGGATGGTAAGAGTCACTTGCACTAATGGTGGCATAATGCTTGCCAAAGGCGTGTGCTATATCTTCGGGAGTAGAGAGAATTTTTCCATCAATCTTTAGCCCCGAGGTTGGTGAAAAATTACGCTTACCCATTGCGGACTTAATTTTATTCCAAACTTGTGTAGGAGGCGTTCGGTGGTTGATGCTCGATACGTAATTTGTCCAAGATGATTTCTTTGCCTCTCTGATGACCTGTCGAGCCTTGGCTCAAAGTCAGCGGAAGGCCGCAGGTTAGTGGAGGTAGGGAATTTGTTAAAAATACGCAGCGCTCTTTTTCGTCTGCGGATGGCTTCTGCGCACTCCTCATTCCACCACGGAACTGGAGGGCGACGAGGAGTACCTGAGGTAGTAGCAACGCTACCTTCCGCGGCTTCCAGGATAGCTTCCGTAAGAGCCTTTACACTATCCAGACCTTGGCTGCTGCTGGAAAATTTAAAACAGAATTTTCGTTTGGAATGGACCATCATTTTAAAAAAAGGGCTATGGATTCCGTGCTAACCCACAGATCAATGGAGGAATACCCTCCGTTAAAAGCATTGAAACGGTCTTCTCCTGGTCATTTAATAAAACTAAGTTAAAATCGTTAAAAAACCTTTCTAAAAGACGCCCTCGGCCATTAAAATCACGCATCTCATCGCCCCAAAGGCTACTGTGCGCGTTAAAATCGCCCAATGAGACGAATGGCCTCGGAAGCTGACTGACTAGATTTTCAAGGTTTGTTCTGTTGACTGGAGCCCATTCCAAGAAGTATATATTGCAGAATGTAATACTTTCCGGAATAGCAATGGTAATTGCCTGGGCCAGTAGCGGAGTCTGTAGGTCCACTCGGGAAGTGTAAATGGTCTCGCGTATGAATGCAGCAACACCGCCACGTGCCCTATCACCATCGACGTCGTCAACTCTAAAAACTTTAAAATCATTAAACGTTACATTGTCTGTCCTTTTAAAATGGGTTTCTTGAAGAAAGAAACATAAAGGGTTAAAATTACTCAATAGGAGCTTAAAATCCTCTAAATGTTTAAAAAAGTATCGTGGCCATACAGGTTAAAAGATAAAAAAAATATATCTATAAATAAAATACTAAAAGCTCTGCTGGGTTGTGAAAGGATTACCGCTTTATCCTGCGAGCCTTTTTATTTTTCGCCTTTGCAAGGAGGATTTCAGTCTCAGAAAGAGACTCGTCCTCCTCCATCGACTCTGGTTGGTTAGTTTTTAAGGTACCAGATGGCCCCTGAGGCCGTGTATTTACACGACCACAGGGTGGTGTATTTACACGTCCGCTGGGTTGTGCATTTTCACGACTATTGGACGCGGCCTCACGATCAGGCTTCGTGGCCATCAGCTTAAGGGAGCCATTTTTGTTAGGGGCATTCGTCCCTACAGCCGGTTTAGACACCTTATCCGGTTTGGCTGAGTTGCCTTCTGTCTTACTCTCTAAGTCGGTCAAGTCTGTCTGTGTAGCGATACTGATCTTTGGAACGGGAGTGTGCATTACAGCAGCGTAGGAACGGGAGAAGGTAGGGGCAGCTAGTGCCCGGTGCTTCTTACGCGCTTCAAAATAAGGGATCTTTTCCACCGTTTTAATTTCCATTATTTTTCGTTCCTCCTGTAGCTTGGGACACTTCCGGGAATATGCCGGATGTGCGCCCTCGCAGTTTACACAATTTGGGGCAGATTCACAGTCTTTCTCTTCGTGTTTCTCTTTTCCACAGGTTGGACAGATTTCATTGTTGACGCATCTTGATGCGATGTGGCCAAAACGTTGGCATTTAAAACACCGCATTGGGTTGGGAATAAATGGTCGCACTGGGCACGATTCGTATCCCACAGAAACCATGTCTGGCAGCTTGTCCAGGGAGAAGGTAAGAATGACGGATGTGGTGTTAATTATCTCGCCATTCCGCTTTGTCTTTAAGCGACGACAGTCAATAACCCCTTGAGGCGCCATCTCTCTCTTAATTTCGTCCGTCTCGACAAGGAGAAGGTCGTAGTTAGTAATAACTCCACGGCAGGTTATTAATGTGGAGTGTACCTCTACTTTAACGGGGATATCGTGGAGTTTCTCCATCTACAGAAGCTTCGCACTTTGAGCGTTGTTCGCCGTTTCAATAAGTAACGTGCCATCCCTAAGCTTCTTAGCCGAATTCAAATTCCCTGGTATGGTTGACGACAGGACTTTGTTCATTAAAAACACCTTTTAAAGTGACTCACCTTCTTTTTCACACCTCATTACCAAAAACCACTGACACGCGGCAAGGACTTTATCTCCTCCACCCTTATCAGGGTGGAATCTTTTAGGTGGTGGTAGATGTTTGTCTGCCATGCCCCTAATAACATCGTCCCCCGGGCTTCCCACCCGCCACGGAGCCACACATTCGGGACGCCGCACCGCAAGCCGGTGCGGTCGCCAGGGCTACCCGAGGGGATATAGCACCCTGGAGGTGGTTGTCTGCTTCGGGTTGGGTCTTCAATGCACAAGGCCACCAAACCCGTACATCTCCGACCGCCCTACACAGACCTCCACCTCCCTGGCACTCGCCACCGTTACGCTAAACGCCACGGAAACCGATTGACCGGGAGTGGCTAGCTCCCGGCCACCCGTTTGCGGCGAATCTGGGGCCGAAGAGGGGTATTGGCCAATAGTCCATACCGGGCATCCGACACCCGGCTGGGAACCACGGACCTCACCCTCCAGGATCACCTTCTTCTCCTTACGGGTCTCCGCACACGACAAACACGCGGGTGGATCGCAGGCCAGGTGGTGCTGCCGCACACAGACAGTTGACCCACAAGACTGCCCGGGCTCAACCCTTGCTGGCTCTGGGTTTGTTTTCAGGGTTATCTCCCCGCCCTTTTAGTCGCCTCTTACGATAAGCAGAGATACTGCGGGAGTATTCTCAATCCCCCTACCCGCAGGGGTGTCCTGCCACGTTTAATTTCCCACAATGAGAATACATGCTTTTTTCTGCTATTCCGTATTCTAGTATCGGTGAAAATTTTCTTATTTAGTTTTATACCATTAGATTATAATTACTACTCTTTTTTTTGGAATTTTATCAAATATGGTATTTCGGAAAAATTATTGGCAACACTGATGCTGCTACCATTTGGTAGCATTGATGTTAATAACTCTATCTCAATACGTAATGACCATATTTGAATTACTTAAAAATGATAAGTAGGACCTTGGTTAGGTATCGTCCTAAATTAAGTGAGATAAATAGGCTCGTAAGCTCTTTCCGCCACGAGTCCGTTGCTAATGTGAACAACATGCCGTAAAGCAACTTTCATGTAACTAAGGGTTTTCTGATGATTTTCAACGTATTTGTCCTTCGAATATATGAAGGACAGTCACAATGTTATATTTCCGATCAATGGAAGGGCAAAAAACTGGTATATCCTGAAACTTTAAACGAATATGTCATTTACTTCATGACGCTTCCTACTCACCGGGCGAGAACAACGCTCGGCGGACCCGGCCGGAGGCAGCCGTCTCCGACTCGGACTGCCCTCCAGAGGTCAGTACCACAACCACGGCCAGAAGTATCGCTGCACACTTCATCTCGTCAGCACCACCTCGACGCCTGAAAGCAAAGAGTCGGATTTGCAGCTCAAATTCCGGTTAGTGACGCATCGCACAACCCCAAAGTTCGGTCCGGTTGGTGATGGTAGAGTTCATTAAAAGCACAAGATGGCGTAAACACATAACCGGACAGTACACACACTCGCAGTAGCAAGGCCGGTTCCATTCAGAATGTTGCCACCGGCCTCCTAGATCGACGGTAGAGCTCACATCACTCAGCTAGGGTCTAGCTAAGGGCGTATACTAAGACTCCTTAAAGCCCTCACTATTAAGTCAGCATCATAACCACCAAACTCATATCTTCTACATCAACACGATACCCTGCAAGCCACATCGAGGGTGTGTGGCAGGGGGTGAAGATCGCTAAGCATTAACTATAAACATGCAAAAATGCAACTATATGGTCTCAGGAAACTAGACTGTTAGTATCTACACACACAGTAATAAGGGATTGGTTGTTATTATATGCATCATGTACGACAGACTACTCGAAAATGTTCTGTACTTTAACCTACGCTCTGATAATAATTCCCACACTAATTCCTGTATTAATTCTGATACACTACTAAACCTATCGTTAACACCTTTTAACGATCCTAACTGCTCTACGCTGCACACTGTCTAGTTGTCTGATCAAACCTAATTCATTCGGGTCCCATACACTGGCTACATACTCAAGGTTGGGCCTAACTAGTGAAAAATAACATCGCTCTTTTGTCTTTTCATCACATTTCCCTAGTATTCTTTTTATAAATCCTAGCTTTCTCTTCGCTCGGCCGCATATTTCCCGGATGTGTTTTCTCCACGATAAATCTTTAGTGACTGTTCATGTAGGAAACACTTAATAAAGATGTTGAATGTCCACCTTGAATAGGGTACCTCGTATTACCGCTTTTATCTCAAATCGAAATGTAATATTCGCCCCATAGTCGGGTCAAGTTCAAACCATTCTCCGCGTTAGCAGAGGATTCTAGGAGCAGCAAGCGTAGGAGCCTTTAAAGTTATTATAAATATCATGCTTAATGGAGGAGACCTTATGAGCTGTGATAATATTTATAAGTGATTATCAATACATGTTTATACTAGCTTAGGAACTCTGAAATACAATGGCAAGTTCAGGAGACAAATATTTCTTATTCCTAGCAATATCAACTATGTGCCTGTTACGTTAAGAACGAGGATGGCGCTATGGCTTCAATTCTTCCTGAGCCTCCTTGAGCAAAATTTTCTTTCCAACCTCCACTTCAGCTTCTTTTATGAGATACATTTTCCTTCTCTGGCCACGCGGCATCGATTCTCTCAACTCGTCCGTCCTCTCCCCCATCGCTTCCTCCTCTGTTTCCATCACCACTTCCATCACTAACATAATAGAATTCCTCGACGTCAACATCTTCGTGTCCGCCGATACGGACCAGGCAACACCCGCGGGCCGCAGAGCCCTTCGCGGAGGCATGGACGATGGAGGCAGCGGAGAAGAAAAGAGTGGAAGCATTCGAAATAAGGTGCTACCTAAGGATGATGAAAATACTCTCTTCATGGTTCCGGGTGTCCTTCCGCGTAGGTTGGAAAGATGAGTACAGTTTCGCTGACTATTTTGTCAGCGTCTTCAGGTCGAAGGTCCTTGAAGAAACTACCCAACGGCTCGGATACCTCATATCTAAAATGATGATGATATAATGGATGGGAGAAAAGAGAAGACTGCTGAATTAAAAGAAGACGGAACAATCTTTTCGGCCACATCATGAGTCATGATGGCCTGATGAAGACTGTTGTTGAGGGACTAGTGGACGGATAGAAACCCAAAGGAAGGCCTCGTATGAGATATACATATATATGAAAGTGGTCGTGAAGGATGTGAAAGAGAGGAATTACGTAAATATGAAGAGGTTGGCCGATAGAAGAATAGACTGGAGGGCTGCGTCAAACCAATCCTAGGATTGTTGGCCGATGATGATGACAACATTCCCCTATCCAACCGAAAGTTCATAACCGCCGTACACAAAAACATTCCAATACACTACAATACGTAAATTAGAGCAGATCACATGCCTAACGTTCTACTCCATACTTCCTCTTCAGTTGTTCCCATCGCATCTGTAATAACCTGGATTCCTCTCGAGAATTACTTTCAACCGGTCTTATCCGTCGTAACTCTCCGGAATCTCTTCTGCATGAAATATCCTGAAAACCGCCTACAGCCCTAAACATTCTACTTCCTCCGCAACACATTATCCATCTGCAACTTCCCTGGTGCACCGTCCTCAAAACACAAGAAAGATATTCCCTGCCCTTCCCAACAATACAACCACCGCAAAGATATTCCCGGGCTAAATTTACTTTACCTACAGACCTCGGTAACATTTTAAAACATCACAACCTCTCTTCAAATCCTTTCCTGCTTCGAAGTCCCTGCCACTACCCTCAAACGCGCGAGATGTAAAACTAGCCAAATTTTCATTAGCTGGTCTAGAAATACGGCTCTAGTCGAACCCCAGCAATCGTGACCGAAGTAAACAGGTTTGTGGCATGGAAATATACCTATAGTTATTTCTTTTCAATCAATACATTGGCATAGCTATGGCTCTACGTTTTCACATTTATCTCCAATCTTATTAACGATTATGATTTAATATCACTTGTAAATGCCGGAAATCAACATCTATATTAATTAATGGTAATTAAAATTTAATATCATGCTGCCTTTTGATTTCTATAATTGAGTGCGTTCCTCAGATAATTTGTAAACATACGATTTACACTTTCCAACATGTTACAAAAAACTCGCGAGTAAGCTGGTGATGCTGAGGGATGCAGAAAGCTACAGTAACACTATTAGCACAAGTAATATTATAGCAAGTAGTATATAGTAAGAATAATAGAAATTCCAATCTAAATACCGAAAAACATCGAGTCGTGTGAACCTTCCTTGTTTCCACGCGCCTGAATTTCGTTCACCAAGAGAATGGTGATGGTTAATAAAATTACCAAAATATCTTTACAGTGATAAGGCGTGCTTCACCAACCTTAAGAAGAGGAGCAAATAGTCGCCTTGACGGAATTGAACGGCAATTCCTCTTTCGTCCTCAACGCGAGTTCTGCAGAGTAGTCTCACGAAACGCTCTGGGTCGTGTGGCTTCTTCCAATGTACGTAGTATGTATGGGGTAATGGATATATATGGAAAGAGAGTGAGTCGCAATGACTGGTCCTGAGGTATCGTGAGCCGTATCGGTATGGGCTTTCAGCTAAAATATTGATAGGTAGCGAACCTGTATTTGGAAAACTGGAAATCCGCATTAACATCGTAGCTAAGAAATCATCACAACATTCTCCTAAGCAAGTGAACCGATTTTGTTGAATACGATAGCATTTAATCGTGGAACAACTTACGAGCGGTGCGATATATGTGCGCCGTAGTCGTCAACTGGTAAGTGTTAAACTTTGGAGCTTATCATGGTTCGGTATATTCCACCCTTCAAGTTTTTTTTGGCAATGTGACATTTAAGCCATCAATATTCGAAGCTATCTCCAATACTCGATGATATAAGAAAACCACTGTGGGTCGCAACTATTCTCACGAAAGATTACTTTTGTGAGAATGTATCACGACCGCTATATTTCATGATAGTATAAGGTTGTTCCGAGGACTTATAGTCTCCGAGTGCGTCAACCGGCTTGCGGATGGTGCGTCGAACTCAAGATATAGAAGTTAGCTGGTAGATAAGCGAGCTTACTTGTCGAATAAGCAGTCGGGGACAAAAAGCGAAGGCTTCCGAGGTGGTACTGGTCTATCCTTGGGTAAGTTTTACACAGTCATATGTGTAGATGCCGTGTTTTCACGACGGAAGGTCACTAACAACGATGCACCTCCATCACTCGGAGAAGAAGGCAAGTTCAACTTTGGGGCTTATCATGGTTCGGTATATTCCACCCTTCAAGTATATTTGGCAATGTGACTTTGAAGCCATCATAATTCGAAGGTATCTCCAATACTCGATGATATAAGAAAACCACTGTCTCACGAAAGATTACTTTCGTGAGAATCTATTAAGACCACCATATTTCATGATAGTATAAGGTTGTTCCGAGGACTTTTAGTCGCCGATTGCGTCAACCGGCTCGCGGATGGTGCGTCGACCTCTAGATATCGAAGTTAGCTGGTAGATAAGGGAGCTTACTCGTGGAATAAGCAGTCGTGGACAAAAATCGAAGGCATTCCAAGGTGTTATTGGTCTATCCTCGGGTAAATTTTACATAACATAGAAAATCTGTGAGGATGGTGGATGTGAGGAGGTTGACACGAATATTTTGTAAATCTGTTTAAATAATCAAACGACTCATTAACCAATAAAAAAGTAATAATGTAATAATATATAACAAAAAATGCCACCATTGCTTTTTCTAAAAATATCAAAATAGCTTATATAAATGTTTTAACAACAAACAAAAAAAAGTATTTTTATATTTTATGATTTATAATGCGTCTGTCTGGCATGTTTTCAACGCTGTTTTTTTTTATAAAACTCACTCGCTTTTGTACGTCAGAATTGCAATACACTGAGTGCAAAAATAAAGTTTAGTCTATTTGGCATGGACAATGAATGTATAGTACTTGTATGAACCTTGAATCACATCCAGCGCCTGAATGCCCGTTCAGTTTTACGTAGGTCACTGGCTCCATGTATGCAAACGCCCAATGCTACTGACTGGAATTGGGGGATGTGACAATTTGTGCAGAACATATTACAATGGCACTATACATAAATCTTCTAACTTGGGCCGTTTGAAACCATTGGATGGTATATGTGGATGCATATATGTGATGTCGATGCCATTCTCTTCAAAATACACGGCTATGATATATGCAATATACCAGCTGTTTTCATGGACACACAGCTGGGACAGCTCCCCATGTACAGGAGGGAATTTTTGTGTAAACATCATGCTTTTCTCGCGTTAATTGAGCTTATTCATCATGAGGAATTTGTAATATTTTGATATTACCCAGTAATTTACCGACATGATCTACGTAGGACACACTGTTGCACACATTCCTCCGTTAAAATTGCACGATGCCCAGAAATGGCCCCAACTTGCTGCCGAAACGAAAAAAAAAATTGTTCTTCTACACCAATAACTCATTTCATCGGAGCTAATTCCGCACTAATTAAGTGTGCCAATACCACAGATTACCTTGCTACCAAAGAAATTCTGAAATCTTTACAAATTTCTTTCGTAGCGTACCAACATCCTGATGACAAAAAATTGAATTCTCGGTCCGAGGAATTCACCCTTTCATTCCTGCAAGTGACGTGTCTGAGGAACTCCGAAGCCGGGGTTTCCCGGTATTCTCCGTGATTAGAGTGCTTTCCACCAACCCTTCAGAGGAGCAAAAAAGGTAAGGCATCAATAGCGTTGACAAATATGCGACCCACGTCATCATGCGAGACGAGCCCGAAGTCGGGGATTTTGCCGACGTCCGCTCCATTCTGGGACTGGGTGTAAAAGTGTTTCCCTGGGGTCAGGTAGGTAGGTAGTAGGATTTTGTTTTTCAGGTGCGTCAACATCTGAGGTCATTTCGCACCTTGAACTCTCCATTACAGGTGAATTTTAGTAATTTACAAGGACATTTGTTTAAGACAGGTATTAAATTACTGATATTAATGAAGTAGAACGTGTCATAGTTTTTTAAAAATGCCAGTTAATCGTTAAAACTTTATTAAATTGTCGATGTGCTCATGGGGTTCGCCTAGAATTTGATCAATGTCACCAGATTTGTTTGACCTTTCACAGGTTACTCGCAATTTATCACACTACGTCAGGATGTGCCGCACAGTAAGGGAGGAGTCGTAATCCTCGCAACGAGGGGGGATTTTATCCTACGAAAAGAGGTCGAGAACGTTAGGGCACAATGCCCTGTCCTTAGCCGGGTGATAGCGACCTCCTCGTTCCGGTTATTCCTGACGGAGGTGGATCACATTGATGTGATAGGTTCCATTGCCCGAAGTTTGCTGTCAGTGAGATTAGTCCAGTAATCTTCCCACTTCCTCACCGATTAATTTTTAACGCCACCCTCAGGTCATACACAGGGACTAAAGGTGACGGTATTTCTGCCTCATTCAAGGCCCCTTATAAGCTAAGTTAGCCCTCTCATTACCGCTTATGCCAGAATGTCCAGGTATCCAAACGAAAGACACATTGACTCCCTTATTTATTAGGGATAAAAGACAAATCTGGATATCTAGGAAACGAAGATTACTGGGAGAGAACTCCTGAATAGACTGTAGAGCGCTGGCATGATCACAGCAAATAAGAAAGGAAGAGTTGGTGCATTCGATACTTGATAGGGCTAGTTTGATTGCACTAAGTTCGGCAGTGAAAATTGAGCACATCGGATTGAGTTTTAACATAAGCGCTCCGTGGAATGTAGATACCACAGCGCACTCGCAGAACGTATCAGATTTCGACCCATTCGCGTACACCGGGATGAAGTCAGGGAAGCTATTCAGGATTTCTTTGAAAAAAGTCTGATATTCCGAAGACAATGTGGAAAATTTGCGGCAAGTGCGGCAAGTAATTGTAGCAAACAAACTGGTCTTGGTATCGACCATAGAGAACATTTCATACACCCAGTAGGGTATGTGTCAGGCACGGAAAAAATAGTTTGCCAAATATAACCGAACATGTTTGATAGGATACTTTTCGATTAAAATTATTACATTTTCAATGAAAATAACCATGCGATAGATAAAATTTACTGAACGATTTGGTACCCGATTATTAAAATTTTCGGTAGTTAAGAATTGACTTGAAAACGCGAAGCATTTCGGCTAAAGTTACTGAATCGGTTCGATTGTTGCAGGAGTTTGATAATATTCACCAAGCTTTCGGTAAATTCCAAGACCCGACTTAGCGTTTGATTAAAAACACCTGACTCGTCGAGATTCTGTTCGATAGATTTTACTATCTTGAAGTGAATTTAATCGAACGAATTTGATTTTCAGAGAACGAAACATCTAATCGATTCGATAAATTCTATCCAAGTCGCGCTGTTTACAGAAAGTCTATTGTAGCATTGTTTATGGAAACGGAATGGTACGCTTTGGAAATACTGCTCTGCAGAACGGGTTATTAAATTTAGTGGCTGTCCGAGTGTGTTAGTTCGGAGTCAGCGAAGTTGGAAAGCGAAGCGTCAGATGGAAGAAGAGCTGCGAAGCCTGCTGGAGTCCTGGGGTTCCCCGGAGTTGGCGGAGTCTTTTTTAGGTTAGTAATGTTTGGATTCTTATCATAGGATAATATCATGAAAGTTTTATGTAAGCAAATTTTCTTTAAGGATCATTATAAAGCCAGCTTAGAAAGACAGCATTACAATTTCAACTCAATAACTTCCTGCTAAGGGGACGTGCATGCTCACTACTTATGCTGGCAAGTGCCATCAAAGCTGTCTTGCTCACCACTATTTCAAGAATGGTGTCTTGGATGATTCAAGAGAGATAGCTTGTTAAATGGGTTGACATCAATGGAACTTTATACAAGAGTAACTTCAATGTAATTCTAGACTATGAAAATGATCTTCCAGTGTTTGGATTAATTATTAGCATCATTGTTATCAACTTAGAGGATGTTAATTTTGTTTGTGAAAAATTGTCAACACTGTCATTTAATGAGCACTATTATGGATATGAAGTGTGTCACACAGAAAATGTGTACAAGTATGTGAGGTATTCTGATTTGGTTCATTACATACCAACAGTAATGAGCATTACCTCCTCTGGACGATCGATCATTATGTACAAGTATGGTATTTAAGAGAAATGTAGTTCTTGTGTTAGCAAATTCAGGTTGGTTGTAATGTCCTGTATTGATATTGTACATTTATTTGTTTAAAATAAAATATGCTTATGATATTTTGATTTTTGTTATCAAACTTTAAGTGCACCAGTGGAACAAGGACGTCGAATCTACGTAGAATCGACGTATTTCTGGTTGATTGACGGAGATCGACGTAATATCTACGTCGATGTAACGTTGACAGGTCGACGTCGATTGTTTTCGTTGAATCGACGTAGATGTAACTTCGACGCATCGACGTTGTAATTTGAAACGTTATATCTGCGTGGAATCGACGTGAACCGATCTACGCGATTCTACCCTTTACTAAAAAAAAGGTGTTTTTTAAAGTCTCAATTTGACATTTAATTGTCAATTTTAAATGGTAATTTGACATTTTGTAAGGAATGGCTGGGAAATTGAATGAAATACATAATTTCTCTTCGGCAAAAACTTGCACCATACTCTTTTGGGGCAATATCATGTGTGCCCGCCCAGTTTGATTAGTTTTTAATAAAAAAATTGCAATCTCCCGGAAATCAACATATTGCTTATCTTTAAAAAATTATGGTACGGCCGGCCATTTCAGGAAACTAGTGCGTATTAGGGTAACCAACAATTTTTGATGCAATGATAATATGCGAACCAGAAGCATCCTTTGCCTATTTGGGATCTTAATTTAATTAATGATTTTTATAGTGTAAGCAATACAAAACATTTCTATAGGTATTCTTACTACTTTATCTACTTACTACTTTACTTATACTAGGAGTTGATATTACGACCCTGTCCCCTTTGCATAAATTAAAAAATTAAGAAAATATTAGTATTTTTGATGGTATGAAAACCCGAGTTGGACATACGCAGCGTCAATTGTAGGAGCCGATTTCGATTACGCAGCGACTACGGTAACTCAGCACAGCCCATGGGCTCCCGAGCAGCGCGGCTTCGCTCGCTCGGCCCAGGCGAGTAACGCTCTGCTAGTTACCGACAACATTACGTGGCTTGAAACTTTTTTGAGCGTATATTCTCCTTACAAAAGCACCAAGGGTCAGCAATATCTAAGCTAAATCATCTCAACGAGAGGTTAACGTTTTCAATTGAAAAGCTTATTAAAAATCCTTCCTTGCATCGGTCAGAATTAATTTGAACATACGGCTTTCATTCAATATTTTAATCAAAGATTAAACGTTACTTGATCTTTCACAGTGTGTCTATGATGAAGAGTTGAAAGCTTCAAGCAGTCACCTGGCCTTTGCGTTCTTGGGTTGTAAATTTGCTGGTATGGTCTGAAATAATTTGGCTTAACTATGCAATTTGATTGATAATACTTGTTCTATGATGAATTTCTCACGCTGTATCTGCCACATTTTAAAAGAAATTATTATGTAAATGTAATTTAACAGAGAAAATAAATCTTAGTGTAATTTTTGTTTTTATAAATAATTATTTAATTACAAATTTTACAAAGCATATTATTGGTATTTTGAATGAAATTTCCCGGATGAATTTCCATTATTCAGCAGGACCTTTTGAATTGTACATTTGGCATGTTTTGCATCTAAGTACATCCAACTTGATGTAGAAATATAACATATGAATTTAAGTACATTTTTACGTAGGTACTACAAATCCCATACGTCTATGGTGGAGACCACCCGTATCAAAGGCATTCATTTTTTATCATTGGTATGCATACAAAAGAACCAGTAAATAATGATTTGTCAAATAAATCTGTCTCAGATCCACTTCTCATATCCAGAGGTAAAAGAACACATTTCCTTTTAATGTGCTTTAATGACCAATTTACAGGTTGACCCTACCAGTCTTACTCAGTCCCTACCATTTACAGGTTAACCTAAAACAGTCAAGCGCAGACGAGGCACATGGATAATTAAAATAGTCCTGTAGATTTTGAAAATATCTCCCTATAAATGTAATTTTTTTAGTGTTAGTATTAATTATCATCTCTGTAATTCCTATCTGACCGAATTTCGATAGGATGCAATTGTCTGGGCAGTGGTACGGAGCACGAAACCATTCCAAATTATCTTCTTGTACTCAGCTTCACCAAAGATATTTCGCGGACTATTAATTAGGTGTTGTTGCAGCGTACCAGAGAAGGTTGGATTGAAGTTTCTTGCAAATGACTGTGATTTTTCTGAAAGTCGTCTCATAACTTGTTGCAAAGTCTTACTGGGTGATCTCAGATGCCTCTTGATACCTCCGAGGTAACTTTCGAATTTAAACGCAATGAAACTATCTAAAGTACCATGTACCATGCATTCATTTGCTAAATGAATTAAATGATGAACATTGTACACGATGAATTCCCTTCCGTACATGTTCGAACGACTACAATCTTTAACGAAACTGGAAAGGAGTTTATTGGCATCGTGAATATAATCACGCAACAATGGATCACTTAAAATTCGTATTGCAACGTGAAGATTTAGAAAATTGTGGTAAAGTTCTTTTCCCAAGATTTTAAAAACAACGATACCATCGTAGAGAAGAACCACGAGATACCACGTAGGCGTTTTAGATTCTCCGCACCATAAGGCTATGACAAAGGGCTCATTACCTCCGACCAGGCAAACTAAAATTGGCCAAATAGGTTTTTTAACACTTTTGAAAGGGGACATACCATCCACAAACACACCCATCGCCACCGTATTTTGTTGTAGTGTTATACTTTCCAACACAGGCTGAATATTTTTCAATATTCCATTGTACCAATATAACCCTCCACATAACGATTTAACTAAATCCTTATTGGACCTAGGGGTTTTAAGAAGGGTTTTTGCTCTTCTTGGCAAATTTGAATTACCGCAATTCCTTAAGATTAATAGAAGTTCATCCGTTGCAGATTGTGGAATGTTATGCGTAACTGCCCACTTCGACAACTGAAACTGGAGAGATGCCTGCGACGTCTTCTCATCTGCTCTTGAAGCACAACTTAAATCATTATTCATTCCATTTTTTGATTCCATTTCATTTGCGCCAAATATGTGGTCTGATTCGAATGAAGTCGTGAGATTGCTATCATCTTTATCTATGCTTACGGTTTGGAGTTTTTCCGTGAAATTATCGTCTGTTTTTTTGTCACCCAAACGAATTTCATTTTCGTGGTAGGGAGGCGCTTCGCAGACGTTATTGGCTCCATATTTGTTGCAAGTTTCTAGCGTAACAAGTTGATCTTGTTCCATCAACACTCGTGCAATTTCTTTTGAAGCCTTTCTTCGTAATTTTCTATTCTGTTAATATAATGAAAATGAAATGTCAGAACTGCAGCTTAGTTATAATTTTCTTTGAACTTATCACAACCATTTTATCGATAATCGGATCGTTAGTGATCTTTAAAGTATTTATACATGTTAGTTAGAAACTCTAACTTATGCTGTATGGAAGCCAGCATGTTTTGCACTTACCTCATAAATCCGATTCATTGTGACGAACACAAATATACAAAACCCCTTGATGCGAGGAGATACAGACAATAAACTATTAAAAATCAAGATCTTGTTGTTCAATCAAGACGAATTCAATTGTAAATATCTTACACTCGGGAAAGACCGTATTGAAGACTAAAATTGTATTTACCGCCACTGGTGCCAGCAGGAGTAACCATTGGCAACGCAATGAACAACAGGCTGATAAGCGGGATTCACAAAACGTCTTACTTGATTACGTGTTTCAATTTACGTATTTCAACACTTGAAAATTGAATAAATTACATCGGAAGATGCCTAATGACTGCCAGGTGAGTATTTTAAAAGCATTTCATACAAATTGAGGTATGGGTTATATCATATGCTATTTAAACATGTTTTCCTAATGATCAAATTGTAACGTGATGGAATTACCATAGAGGTGTACTTGAATCAATAATAAAGTTAATCATCCTACATAGTTTTCAACATTCATAGCTCAAATAAACCCTCTCCTCAGTACTATGTCGTCGAGTTTAATCTTGACAATGCAGCTGAAGTGGAGGCAGTTCCTTCCAACTGGGTGAAAAATACCAAAAAAAATTGAAATCGGAACGACTTCCATCTATAGAGGAATGTGTAAGTGGCCAACTGAGAAAGGAAAGGTGGAATCATTCATCAAAAGTCGTAAATGCCCGGATGAGACTCCAAATTGGATGGAATTCCCTGTCACAATCAGGGCATGGTGCGGTGAGTTACCTGCATTAATTAATTCTAATGAAAAGGTGACTTAACGAACCGTATACATATACAAATTCAAACGGGATATCAAGATATAAGGTCCATTTAATAAAAGATATCGTGATGTACATATAGCGTGGTCAGATCCATTTGCGATGTTTTCTCTGAAAACGAATACAATATATAATTCAAAATATTTTCTTTCGTAGATACTCTGCTAGAGGCTAGGAAGAAGTCAACCCGGGCACAATTCCCTCAGATTTGGAAACCTCCGAAGAACCAAGTGGAAGCCACAAAAAAAGGAAAATTATGAAACCGGCAAGATATGAATCCGAGGAGTCTGAGATTGAAGAAGAACAGCTGCCTTCGCTCAGAATTAATCAAAGACGTTAGAGAGATAATACTTTGAAGCAAACCTTATATAATCAACTTGTTTATTTATCATTCCAGAATGTAATCAATGCTAATAAAACCTCATTACAGAAATGCTGGCAAATCGAGCATCCACCATTACCTTAGAGGAAAATGTACCTAGCCCGAGCGATCGAAACAATATGGAGAGAACGCCTCCGAGTGAGTCTGCCTTGATAATTAAATGTAGCCGTCTTCTAATTTTAAATAAATTCTATTCACCTGAAATGTAGAAAATCCTACCATATTGAAGAAGCATCATCATCATTTCGAAATGTATATAATCTTGCGTATTATACGAAGTCATTACAAGTTAATTCATAGAAAATAGTATATGCACTAGACAAGATCTGCATTGATATAAAAAAACTGGAGGAACTATTCTTGAAATGCCTTTTAATGAAAGAATTCTTATATAATAAAATATTTTATAGGTTACTGATACGGAAATTTAAGTGAAATTGTTTTATTATGTTATTACATTTAAGGTGATCTTTGCTCCAAACCGATTACGACTGAAATTTTTAAATTAAAAATAAAGTTTGAGGAAATGGATAAAAAATGAATAAAATACTGTCAATATTAACTTCAAATAGGTAATAGACAGAGCACACCTATAAAACCAATTTATGACTTTCCAAACCTCCCATTGCAAAGCGAGGACCAGATAGATGAATGGATGGAGGAATTGCACCAGGAGGAAAAATTTGCTTCTGCTGTGAGTTTAATTATTGAGTTAAGCCCCTTGAATAAAATTCTAAAGCCTAAATCACAGGGTCATCTTTTAACGAATAAGTTCTTTGAGATTCTTTCATACGTAGCTCTTCAATAAGGAGAGTGATAGTTAAAGACATCCTTTTTCCTTTAAGTCGGACATCTTCGGTGTAACTGCAGTCATCGTTTCCGTTATTTATGGAGGACAGTTGTCATTAAAATCCGTGTGTTGCGGAACATACCCTATTTGTTGTGTAAACTTGGATATGCTATATTTCAATTCACGTGCGTATTGAGGAACGATCCCCCTGCGGGTAGGGGGATTGAGAATACTCCCGCAGTATCCCTGATTGTCGTAAGAGGCGACTAAAAGGGCGGGGAGAAAACCCCGAAAACAAACCCCGAGCCAACAAGGGTTGAGCCCGGACAGTCTTGTGGGTCAACTGTCTGTGTGCGGCCATACCACCCGGCCTGCGATCCACCCGCATGTTTGCCGTGTGCGGAGACCCGTAAGGAGGAGAAGGGGATCCTGGAGGGTGAGGTCCGTGGTTCCCAGCCGGGTGTCGGATGCCCGGTATGGACTACGGGCCGATACCCCTCTTTGGCCCCGGATTCGCTGTAAACGGGCGGCTGGGAGCTAGCCACTCCCGGTCAATCGGCTTCCGTGGCGTTCTGCTTAACGGTGGCGAGTGCCAGGGAGGTGGGGGTCTGCGTAGGGCGGTCGGAGATGCACGGGTTTGGTGGGCCCGTGTATCAAAGATCCAACCTGAAACAGACAACCACCTCTAGGGTGCTATATCCCCTCGGGTAGCCCTGGCGACCGCACCGGTTTGCGGTGCGGCGTCCCAAATGTGTGGCTCCATGGTGGGTGGGGAGCCCGGAGGACGAAATTTAAAATTGGTATGGCGGATAGCATCCTTCCACCAACTAAAAAAATCCCGCCCAGATATGGGCGGGGGAGAAAAAGGTATTTGTGGAAGCAAGCGCTTCCTTGTAATGAGATGCGAGAAGGAAGGCGAGACATTTGCCAAGGTCTCCCCTTTTCTCATAAGAAAAGTTTTGTCGGCAATGGTGTCTGGCGACATAAAATCAGCAAAAAAGCTTCGAGATGGTACTTTGCTTTTAGAAACGGCAAACATAGCTCAGAGTGAAAAGCTCTTAGCAATGGAAAAATTCCATGACTTTCCTGTGAAAGTAGAGGCGCACCGCACATCGAATACTTGTCGGGGAGTAATTAGTCACTTCGATCTCCTCCATGTAGAAGTCGACGAGATAAAGAGAGAGATGTCCTCTCAAGGGGTAAGCGATGCTCGTCGACTTACTACCAGGCGCAACGGTGTGGTAATTAATACTACGTCCGTGGTTCTTACCTTTGCGTTGGACAAGCTCCCCGACAAAGTATTCATTGGCTACGAGTCAGTGCCGGTGAGACCTTTCATTCCAGCACCCATGCGCTGCTTCCAGTGCCAGCGTTTCGGCCACATCGCCACGCGGTGCGAGGGCAAGTCCACCTGCCCACGCTGCGGCCTGGACTCGTATGAGGGAGAGGAATGTGTGACTGATCCACACTGTGTGAACTGTGAGGGTACACACCCGGTGTACTCTCGCAAGTGTCCTAAAATGCTGGAAGAAAGGAAAGTCATGGAATTGAAAACGTTGGAAAAAATAACTTATTTCGAGGCGAGGAAAAGATACAGGGCGTTAGCTGCCCCCGTCTTTTCGCGATCATTTGCCTCTGTTGCCGTAGTGCAAAAAGCCACCATGGGTACGCAGACCGAAGATGTGAATAAGAAAAATAAAGTAGCGACAAAAGAATTAGCGAAGCCGGCGAAAACCTTGGCACCGGCTACTAAAGAGACCACCACTAATGTGGGTTCCCCCAAGAAGAACCCTACCAAAAATAATCCCGGGACCGCAAATAACGCGCGCGGGAAAACACTACCCCCCGGGCCATCCGGTGTGTCCAAGCTTGGACAGCCGGAATCTATGGAGGAGGATGAAAGTCTCTCTGAGACGGAAATCCTCCTCGCGAAACAATTGGGGAGAAGACGCCGGATTAAACGTTGATCCTCCCGTAGCACGGATTGCTCGATTTTAGCGATTTTTATTTGTATATATCAGTTTTAAATTTTATATTATATTTAAGTTTTATATTATATTTATGGCTTTTATCTTGCAGTGGAACTGCAATGGATTTTATAGGCATAAGGAGGAGATGACACTTTTAATCCAAGATTTTAACCCTTCTTGTATTTGTCTACAAGAGACACATTTTAAGAGGACGGACAAGGGCATTTTAAAAGGTTTTAACGCTTTTAGATTTGACGACACCAGTGGCAATAGAGCCCAGGGTGGAGTGGCTGTTTACATTCGGGAGGCCCTTTACACCTCCCGAGTCCAGCTTAACACACCGTTTCAGGCGGTGGCGGTAACGGTGCACGCCCCGGAACAGGTGACGTTGTGTAACGTTTATCTTCCGGAGGCTGCACCGGTTACTCGTTTTAATTTGGAAGCCCTTGTCCGTCAACTCCCAAAGCCCTACATTTTATTAGGAGATTTTAACGCCCATGACACCTTATGGGGGAGTTCCAGGAGACAGTGCGACCGTAGAGGTCGTATTTTAGCCAATTTTATTTTAGATTTTAACCTGGTTTTATTGAATAACGGGGAGAAAACCCGTTTTAACGCTTTTAACAGTCAGTACTCTGCGATTGACCTATGCATTACCTCGAGCAGTTTAATTAATAAAATTCAAATATCCGTGCTTAACGATTTGTGTGGGAGCGATCATTTTCCCCTTTTACTCAAAAGAGACCAAATGCTCAACTTCGATTATATTCGTCCGGGTAACTGGATTATCCGGAAAGCTGACTGGTCCTATTTTAAAAAAGTATTTAATTTTAACCATAATGAGGCTTGTGATCCTTTATTAAATATAGAGAGTTTGACAAACTGCCTGTTAGAAAGCGCAAGGTGCAGTATTCCTCGGTCAAAGGGCACCGCACCGAGACCAGCAGTTCCATGGTGGAATGAGGAATGCGCTGAGGCAATTCGACGACGGAAGAAAGCGCTGAGAATTTTTAATAAATATCCTACTGCAACGAATCTATCCTCATTTCGCCGCCTACGAGCTAAAGCTCGACAGGTAGTAAGAGAGGCAAAAAAGGCCTCTTGGATGGAATTTGTATCGGCTCTAAACTGCCGAACTCCGATTGCACAGGTTTGGAATAAGGTGAGGAGTATATCAGGGAGCCAGAAGCGACTTGGCGTGCATCTCCTTAAGGTTAACAACAACATTTTAACATCTCCACGTGATATTTGTGAGGCCTTTGGCCAATTATACGCCAAGGCCAGTAGTGACGAGAGTTGCCATCCACAACAAATGTGGCATAAGGAGTGTTACGAGTCTGTCCAGCTTACCTTTGAGTCGCGGACGGTGGCAGATTACAACCTACCTTTCTCCTTGTGGGAACTAAGCTCAGCCATTGCAGACTCCCATGACACCGCTCCGGGAATAGACCAGATCCACAATGCCTTTCTTCGGAATCTTCCTGAGAGGGCATTGCCGGAGGTCCTTCGCACCCTCAACCAACTTTGGTCTGAGGGAAGCTTCCCACCTTCCTGGCGGGAGTCTGCAATAGTTCCAATACTAAAACAGGGTAAAGAGACCACCGATCCAAACAGCTACAGACCGATATCTCTCACTAGCTGCCTGTGCAAGGTAATGGAAAGGATGGTTAATCGGCGGCTCGTCTGGTGGCTGGAGCACCGAAACCTTCTTTCCGACATCCAGTGTGGATTTCGGCGGGGCCGCTCGACTATTGACCACCTAGTACGAGCGGACAATTTCATCCAGGAGGCCTTTCTTCTCCGCCAGCACGTCGTAGGTGTCTTCTTCGACTTGGAGAGGGCATACGATGGAGTCTGGCGGAAGAAGATTTTAATAGTCTTACATGAATGGGGTCTGAGGGGTAACATGCTCACCTTTATTCGAAACTTTTTAGTAGACCGGGTGTTTAAGATTAAAATTGGCCGTCATCTATCTAGTCAATATACTCAGGAAAACGGAGTGCCACAGGGCTCCGTACTGAGCGTCACGCTTTTTGCAGTCGCGATAAATGAGGTGGCTAATTGCATCAAACCACCCATTATGGGATCTCTCTTTGTGGATGACCTTGCCATATTCTGCAGGTCTTCCAAACTCGTCTCTGCCGGAAGATTGTTACAGCTCACCATCAATAGGCTGGAAGACTGGTGCCGAAGGAATGGATTTAGGTTTTCATTCCAGAAGACGAATTGCGTTCATTTCTACCGACGGAGGGGAATCTTTTCTCCACCTGTGCTGAAGCTAGCTGGCAGAAATCTTCCTTATGTAGAATCCGTGCACTTTCTTGGAATGACGCTCGATTTTAGACTCAATTGGCGGAAACACATAGAGGAGTTGAAAAATAAATGTCATAGGTCTCTAAACATCTTAAAATTTCTAAGCCACTCGACATGGGGAGCAGACCGCAAAACGATGCTTCTGCTCTACCGTTCCCTTGTCCGCTCTAGGCTTGACTATGGCTCAGTTATCTATTCTTCGAGCCGTGAGTCGTACATGAGACCATTGACGACGATTCATAATGCGGGGTTACGGCTGTCCACTGGTGCCTATAGAACTAGCCCGGTCGTCAGCATTTATGCTGACGCAGGTGAATCGCCGCTCTCATACCGGAGAAATTTTTTAATGTGCAGTTACGCGGCCAAAGTCTTTACCACGAAGGCACACCCCTGTTTTAAAATTCTTTTTAAACCTAAATTTTTAGAAATTTTTAATTTAAGGACAAGGTCTACTAGACCACTTGGCATTCGTTTTAAACATTTTATCGATAGTGCTGGCATTATGCTCCCGGAAGTGTATCGCATTGGATACTCGAACCACCCACCTTGGTTAACTCCAACGCCTAAAATATGCTCTACTCTAAATAGCCGGCGGAAAAGTTGCACCACCGCATCGGAATATCAACAACTCTTCCGAGAATTCTTTAGCAGTCACTCCGATCTTATCCCCGTGTATACGGATGGCTCAAGGTCGGATACTGCGTGCGCCTGCGCAGTCACCTCGGCCCATCATGGAGTCATCCAGGCCAGGCTAAACCCACTGTGTAGTGTGTACACAGCGGAACTCCTGGCCATCAAGATGGCTCTGGACGGGATAAGAAGTTCTGGTGGCTCCTATGCTGTATGTACTGACTCCATGAGCTCCCTGGGTTCCATTTCCTGTATATTCCCCATGCACCCTATTGTACAGGACATACAGTCTTCCCTCTTATCCCTTGAAAGGAAGGGAATTAATATCACGTTCGTTTGGGTTCCTGGGCATGTGGGAATTGCCGGAAACGAGAGGGCAGACATATTGGCAAAAGATGCCTTGCTCATCCCAGAGCAAGCGCATAACCTAGTACCATGCGAAGACCTCCGGTGCATGTTTAGCAAATTAGTGAAGGGGCAATGGTACAATGCGTGGGTAAATACAGCCAACAACAAATTGCGGTGTGTTAAGCCGGTTGCATCGGCATGGCCCTCTTCCGTTAGGAGTAGTCGGAGAGAGGAAGTCGTAGTTACACGCTTGCGGATAGGGCACTGCGCCCTGACCCACTCCTTTCTCTTCACGGAAGAGAAAATTCCACCGCGCTGTGAAGATTGCGACTCACCTCTCACTGTTCGGCACCTCCTGACGGAGTGCGTCAAGCATCGGGATGCACGTAATAAGTTAGGCATAAGGGGAGGCCTAGAATACGTCCTCGGTGACGACCCTGATCGCCTAAGCCGCATTATTTTATTTTTCAAAGAAATAGGCCTTTTAACCAAAATATGATTTTACGAGTTCTTCTACAGTTACTGCATACATATTTATTAAAATTCGTAAATACGCTAACGATTAGTGTTTTATTTTTTTATTTTTTATAACTCGACTGTGTTTATATTAGGTTGTGGACGGTGCGAATGACCACGGCCGTCGACGCACCTCAAAAACCTAACTCTACTACTACTATTGAGGAACGAGAAAAGGACGATCACAAATAGTAGTATTAAAGATAAAAAACCATACCTTTGCCGATATCCCTAAAAATGACAGCACCACGCCTAGTGGCGTAGGTATAGGTACCTACGCCACTAGGCGTGGCCTAGTGGCAGTCAGGTAATTTGGCGTACCTCCAATACCCAAAATACGCCCCTATACAGACTATAATTTGAGATACTACTGCACCTATAACTGTATACCCTGGCGAAAATACAAACGGTAATAGAGAGTTTCTAAACATTCAGTTCCACGTTTCTGAACACTGCGTTTCACTGAATTACGCTCTACAAGGGCGTTTCAGAGTGCATTTGTGAACATGTTTGAGGGTTTAGCTACGCTCATTAAGGTGTTGATGAGTGCTCCGAGAGCGTTGAAGGCCGTATCGGCCGTGGTGGAGAGAGCTTTCTTTTACACTCCGAAACGCTCAAGGTACAGCGATGAAAGTGTTGTGGGTGTGTGTCTGAGCGCTTATGAACGCTTTCTTGTCCGATGGACGAGTGCTTATAAGCGCTTTAGATACATTCATATGGGCGTGAGCAGGTGCTTTTCCCGCTTTTAGGGTGCTTTGATTGCACTCTTTTGCACTGAATAACGCTTGTTTAATGAATTCTAAAGCGTTTAGAGAGCATTTTGGCGAGGGATCGTCTAGAATTTACGTAGCAGGGGCCGCCTTTAACCCTCATACGGATTCCTGAATTTTGTTACGCAAACGGATTCCCGGCGCCGCTTGGTCACCATCATGGAAAAAATCGGTTTTTGTGATCAAAAAACGTCTATTACTTGTACGATGTATGCTTATTTAACATTTATTGAAATTAAAAGACATCTTAAGGAGGAATATAGGACAAAAACAAGAAAAGAACAAAGGTAAAATATTTACAAAGATACATACAAAAATATAGATAAAAAGAAGCTATCAATAAAATTCATGAAGTACATAGCCGTCTTCACCGTTTAGCTACAGGTCCGGCACCATTGTAGCCATAGGACCCGAGACCGGGGGGATAGTACCAAAGACTGTCCCCTGATCCGAGTGCACAGGCTGAGGAAGTGGGTTTGGTGGAGGGGGAGGGAGGTGAAGGTGCTGTGATTGTTTGGGAAGCCGCTTGGTGGTGTTACATTGGCGGGGCGGCTTCCCCTCCCGCTGCCTCTTCTCCTGAGCCTCTGCGGCTTTTCTCTTCATTTGAAGAAGCAGCTCGGACGGGTCACCACCCGCCTCGCGCAGATCCTTCACCGTCCTCCACTTCCCCCGCGGTCCATTAAGATTTAGGCACCTATCGCCTAAATCTGAAGGGAGCTTCCCCACATTTTCTTCAATCTGTGCACTAGAGTAGGTCCCGAGCCGCACGTGCCACTCTCGGTATTCCGCTAGAAAAAAAAGAGACATTAAAATCTCAAAGCTAAACAGAATCAATAATACCAACAGTGTCACCATTTATAAGGTGATACATACCTTTAGCGCTAATAAGGAACTGGCGCCCGAACGCCTTGTTCCCGCTGTCCCTTATTACTCTACAGCGCATTATGCGCGCCTCCTCGCCGTAGACCCCCTCTAGGAGTGACATCTGCCACTCCCGGGGGTCCTGCGTCTTTTTCATAGCCCTGTAGTGGCTCTCCCATATTAGGATGGAGCCATCCTGGATTTGAATCTGGGGAGCAAATATACTCCAATAAGTGACAAAATAATAACGAGGACCTAAATGCAATCCTTTTAAAGGAGATATTGTAATCAGCTTACCTTATTATCAGTCACGGTACAGGAGGCGGAGGACACACCACTGGTGCTACTCCCTCCCTGGCCGAAACTGCCTTTGCCTGTGGACAGAATATAAACATGTTACGAGGCAAGACAAAAAGAGCTTTGGGACAGTGGTGTGTTTGCAAGAAATCTCACCCCTTAACAATACAGGGGAGACATGAGGTACTTCTGACATTTCAAATTAAAAGACTCTGAATATGTTGACTCTCAAAATTTTCTTCTCTTGTCATTCTCTATGAAGAGCAACAGCTTCATGGAGAAGAATTCCTTATTATCATTGAGTCAACCTGCTACTTTGACCACTCATGCATCAACTTATTAGAAGTTGGTATGAAAGGAGTCATTTACAAAAATAATAATTCTGTCTCAAGTTGAAATTAAGTACAGAGTTGAAATGAAAAACATAAAATGAATCAATAAGCATTGAATTAAAAACAGTGCCAAAATACTGGATCATATCTTTTGACGTTTTGGTATAGCTAAATTTTGGCTGCAGAGTTCATGCACAACAAGTTGAGCGACAGATTATAGCACATCCATGAATGCATTCGAAGCTAAAAGTTTAAATATCATTAACATGAAAAGTTATATCTTTCCTCACCAACATCATAATTCCACCACCTCTTCCATTATTCCTAGTTTTACAGAATTGATTATAACCATCAAAATTATACATACAAGCTTCCTAAGATGTAATATTTATCTCAGCCACAACCAAAATATAAACCTTTATTACCTGTAATAAACATTTAAAAAGATAGTCTAAACTATCCCATTTCTTTCTCAATGATCTAACATTCGAGAAAATTATTGTGTCAGAAACTTTATCTCTACCAGTTTCAACATATTTTAGGTTTTCAAAAACATTAACAATAACTTTTCCATCCTTAATAATATTGTATACATCCATAGCTTAATCTCTTTCTTGCAAACTGCATAGAATACAGTGATGTTATTGTTATTAAAGTCTATCTAATGCATTCTCATTAATAACTCTTATGGCAGTAGCATTATAGTCTTTTTTACAAATATATTTCCTTCTATAAACCAGACATATTTATAGGTACTGTGGACATTTATTTTTAGTTTTCCATAAAAGATCCCTGAAAAACCAGGTTAAGTGGTCATTGACAAATTTAGTACTATTCTTATGAACACCACTCAATTCACCAATCTTAGTATCCTCTTTTTGCTGATCCATTCTTTTTTGAGAGACATGGAATGGAATCGAACAATAACTTTAGGCTTTCTATCTTTTTTCTTTGAATTAATAACATAACAATCTTCAATATCTCTTACAGACATGTCCTTAATATTTAACTCTACTCCTAGATTAACCACCACTTTCTTAATCTCAGCAATATCTTTGTCTAGAACATTCAACCCCACAATCTCTATATTTTTCTCTAAGATTGAGCAAGTTCACATCGCTCAATATTTAGTGATGAGATCCCAAGTTACACAAATTAGAGCGATCTGGTATGGATACTAAATTATGAAGCTTGAAATAAGGGACTGTGGGATGTGTGCTGAAGATGTATCAGAATCACTTTATGAAATTTACATGCTTTATAAAATTAATATGCTATCACTCATGGAATCAAGAGTGATAATTGTTTATGTACCTATTTAAATATAGGATAGCACTCTTAATTTTATCATTCTGACCACATCTCTCAGTCTTTGGCACAAAGACAAAATAAAATTTGGCACATAAACCTAATTCTGACTTCTTTTCATGCAAACAACTATTTTATGCTTTTAACTTCATTACAGCGAAAGCATTACTGAATAGGTATTTTGATTCACTACTATTCGCGTAATCTAAAGATCATCACTCTTACTTACTCGATCTTTTTTCCTCTTCATCACAACACTCTGCTCATGACTGGATAACTCAGCAGCAGACGGTGGATCCTCCACAGGCGATGGGACATTGGGCCATTTTAGCCTGTTTCCTTTACCCTTTGCCTCTCCGGGTTTTAGTCCTTCTTCAGTTTCTAAACGAGACCAAATTAGTGTTATGTACCCATAATTAACATGAAAGAATCTCGTAAGAGCAGACAGAGACTTGAAATAAGAATAGGTTGAGATAAAAGAAAAACAAAGGCAAAGCTATACTGCTTAACTGTGCAATGGATACTGTAATGCATCATTAAAGTATGCACTCCGATAAATTTGGAAAGTAAGTGATCAGACTATGAATGATATGCTAACGATCAAATTAACGAATGGGTCACTATGGGTGGAAAATTGGGAAACCTCGACTGAAAATACCTAAGTAAAATTGCAAATTTTAAGATCATAACCTAAGATTTGTATGACTCACCTGCTAGTTTCCCTATTAGGGCATGCCATGTGGTTTCAACGCCATCCATTGTGTCTTGGCTGCTTAATGCTACGTAACATTCATGGGGATTAAAGTCTTCTAGGCTTGAGGGATTAAAAACTTTCAGTCTTTTCTTGCCTTTCTTTACGTGCTGAGTGAAAAGCTTGGTAACTGGCAAGTCTTCCTCGCCTTGATCATTGGCATATTTCACATGGGCCCACCAAGTAGTCAAATCACTATTTTCAGCTTCACTTCAAATCATATTTTCCATTTTATAATAAACAAAAAATTGAGATTAAAGAATAAATAAATAACGTGTGACGGGTGACGGGCAACGTGTGCGACGCGCTTTTGTTTTCAGAAGTAACAATGAAATGATGCAAACATGCAAACCAAAGCCATATAAGGCGCTTATGGGCGTTTCGTACAGTGTTTAAGCTACGCTCTCTTCGGTGCTGCAAGGCGCAAAAGGGTGTTCACAGAGCGCCCTGCAAAAGGCGCTTATGGGCGTTTCGTACAGTGTTTAAGCTACGCTCTCTTCGGTGCTGCAAGGCGCAAAAGGGTGTTCACAGAGCGCCCTGCAAAAGGCGCTTATGGGCGTTTCGTACAGTGTTTAAGCTACGCTCTCTTCGGTGCTGCAAGGCGCAAAAGGGTGTTCACAGAGCGCCCTGCAAAAGGCGCTTATGGACGTTTCGTACAGTGTTTAAGCTACGCTCTCTTCGGTGCTGCAAGGCGCAAAAGGGTGTTCACAGAGCGCCCTGCAAAAGGCGCTTATGGGCGTTTCGTACAGTGTTTAAGCTACGCTCTCTTCGGTGCTGCAAGGCGCAAAAGGGTGTTCACAGAGCGCCCTGCAAAAGGCGCTTATGGACGTTTCGTACAGTGTTTAAGCTACGCTCTCTTCGGTGCTGCAAGGCGCAAAAGGGTGTTCACAGAGCGCCCTGCAAAAGGCGCTTATGGGCGTTTCGTACAGTGTTTAAGCTACGCTCTCTTCGGTGCTGCAAGGCGCAAAAGGGTGTTCACAGAGCGCCCTGCAAAAGGCGCTTATGGGCGTTTCGTACAGTGTTTAAGCTACGCTCTCTTCGGTGCTGCAAGGCGCAAAAGGGTGTTCACAGAGCGCCCTGCAAAAGGCGCTTATGGACGTTTCGTACAGTGTTTAAGCTACGCTCTCTTCGGTGCTGCAAGGCGCAAAAGGGTGTTCACAGAGCGCCCTGCAAAAGGCGCTTATGGGCGTTTCGTACAGTGTTTAAGCTACGCTCTCTTCGGTGCTGCAAGGCGCAAAAGGGTGTTCATAGAGCGCCCTGCAAAAGACGCTTATGGGCGTTTCATACAGCGTTTTCACAACTCTTTTGAGCGATAAGGGGTGTTTATATGAGCGCATTGAGAAAAGGCGCTCTTCAAACGCTCAGCAAACGGAGAAGTACATGTAGGAACGCTCAAAAACACTTATATACGGGATTAATCACCCAGTTACCGTTTGTATTTTCGCCAGGGTATATACGAGAAAATTGACATTTGGATTAAAGATTTTCTCAGAATTTAAAAAGAAAAAAATAAAAACTACCTTCTTTTACACATGGTATAAAAGAAAAATTTTAGTCTATTCCACACAACTTTTTAATAACCGACCTAGGTTTTGACAATTTTTTTGTCATTTTCAAGGTACATTGTATCTGAGCAGCAGCCTTATATATCCACCAGGTCGTGGGGGGAGGAAAAAGGTGGAGGGAGAGGGGGGGGGGGTGAGTGGGGTTTGGGGAAATGACGGTTAAGAAGGGATGGGGGAGGAGGTTAGGTGAATGAGAAGGGGGGGGGGGGCGGGAGGAGGGGAGGAAGTGACCTTAGCTGAAAGTGGGTGCGTGCGTATCAGCTAGGAAGAGGGCTTTTCAGGAGGGGTGAGTGGGTAGGGAACATATAGCCATTGCATAATAATTCTTTATCCGGGCTATTCGAAATCTCAAATTGTTCTAGAAAGTTCAGTTTTAGCCCTTTGTTAGACGCATGTAAAATCTTGGGTTTAAATCACTAAAATGGCCCATTTTACATACATTTTTTTTTGACATACCAGATTTGTCGTAATGATTTATAAAATACGGTTTATGTACCTTGATGCGAATAGAAAACTTTCTACCAGTTTGACTAATGTATACTTTGTCTTAGACTAAAAGTTTTTATTTTATACCATGTATAGTTTAACTAAAGTCCACAAAGTGATCCCTTCAGTCCTATCTGATATACTTTCTTTTGCCATATATCACTCTCCGGATCCTTCGAGTATAATCAAAGAATTTTGTTGCAGGTTCAATATCTTTCAACTTTTGGAATTGGAGGAACTAGAGATAAAATATTTTCCATTATGAAAGCTCTAATGACGGACTATGTGGCACAAAACTACAACATGCAAGGAATAAATAGACCTGGAAGCAACAATAAAAAAAAGCTTCAAGAAAACGATAATATATAAATTGGTTTGTGGTACGTTGAACTCCATAAAAAATTATATCAAACGTGATTATTTTTGATCCTTTCATTATTTTTTCAATTTTCCTCCAATAGTGGTCCTTCGAAATTCTTCAGAACGAAATAAGAGGCCGGAGGATTACAAACAAGAAGAGGTGGATGAAGCGTTAGGTCGATGGCTAAAAGACGCACCGCGAAGGGCAAAAAACCATGCTCAAGTTGAATGAATAGTTTTTTTTATTTTTTTGCTCATTCCAATCTGTTTATTTTGCTAAAACTATTCCGTTACTGATATATTTCTAACTTCCTAATTTGTTTATTTAATGTCCATGTCGTAATGTTAAAATCAAATAAAGGTTCCTTGAAAATGGCAAAAAGCAGTGTTCTCATTTGACTTCTACCTGATGGCTGCCATGTACCTAATCCTGAAATTACGGAAAACGAATGCTGCACATTTTAAGCAGAGAAATGGGCTTCAAAAATTTTAAACAAACAATTAAAAAAAATACACTTGAATAAATACTACTTAAAAATACATTTTAGAAATTTTGTAAGCTGCATATTTCGGTTCGAAAGCACATCGAAGTATCATAGATATGACGTCGACGCATCGACGTCGATAATGGACGTTGAATCGAAGTAGCTTCGAGGACCATTATTACGTCGACGTCGATGTAACCGTCGACGTAGCACCAACGTAGTATCGATGTAAAATCGACGTAGATACTACGTCGATGTTCCACTGGGGTGTGCCTTCTTAAGTTATTCATGCAGGAGGATCACTGCTAACGAATTAGCCACAGGAGACCTCAAAAGAAAATAATTCAATGGGAGTGATATAAGAACAGGACACTTTTTCCTCTTAGGTGGATACTTTTGTATGTTAACTTGGTTAAGGTATTTAAAATTTCAGCACACTTATTTAATAGTGTATGTTTGTGCAATGGTGAACTTGTTATGAGCTTGATTTATTACACTATCAATGTCTGAACCTATCAAAGGTATCTAATGTTTACTTTTACAGGGTACTTTTATGTGAAATATGATGTTTTACTGCCTCAACCCACCCATTAAATACTTCAAATACTACGTTCTTATGGAAGCATAATGTCATACTTATATCAATTTAAGTAGGTATTTAACAAATATAAAAAATAGTACTGTGGAATGTGTGAGGTAATTTAATAAAATGCAGTTTAATCACATTGTGCTCCCATAAAATCTTTGTAAATGATAGTATTTACTGGGTGAATGTTTAAAATTTTTTCTGAAACTTGATACAAAATGGCCATTCACAGCTTTAAATTTCACAGTTTGTGAACATTAAATGTTTCATTAGTTTAGCCATTAATTAGGTATCATAAATCAAAATGAATACTCTGTTTGATAAATTTAACAATATCAGCTTTCTGGAGTATCAAATAGTTTCGTAAAATAAACAAAAAAGGCTACTTTTGTTCGATAAATTTAATCATACCCCTCAGAATACCGAACAAGTTTGGTAAAATTAACCGAGAAGGCTAGTTTTTTTTGATAAATTTTATCGTACAGTTTGATAATTTTCACCAAATTTTTTTACCTAACAGTCTTGGTAGAAATAACTTAGAAATTCAAAGTTCCACATGAACTGAACTTTTTGAAAAAATTCTTCAAATATGATAAATTCAATCAAATTTTTTTTCAGCGGGTAAAATAAAACGACTGTTTACGACAAAATTGTTAAAACGCACGTCATTTGTTTTGTGGACTTAGTCCTACGGTTAAAAACATCTAAGAATCGCGGGTTAAAAATAATATCAAAACACGGATACTTTCTCATTGATGAAATTTTGGCTACATAGTGACACACCAATGCCTCTCTACGAGTGGTCAATGGCGGTTCTCCTGCGTCGGCATAAATAATCGTCATTGGAGAGGTTCGAAAGGCGCCTGTAGCCAGTCGAAGTCCAGTGTTGTGCACTGTTGACAACGGTTTTAGTGTGCTTTCACGTCCAGATGAGTATAAAATTGACCCATGATCAAGTCTTGATCGTATAAGAGCCAAATGTAATAATAGCATGGTAGTCCGATCAGCAACCCACGTCGAGTGGCTTAAAAACTTTAGGATATTTAAAACCTTAAAACACTGATCTTTTAAAAGACGTACATGCTCATTCCAGTTCAATCGGTAATCGAGTGTCACTCCTAGAAAACGAATGGAACCGACAAAAGGAAGATTTCTACCGTTGAGATGGAGATTCGGTAGAATGTGAATTCCCCGCTTCCCGTGAAAATGAACTAATTTTGTTTTTTCTGAAGAAAACTCAAATCCGGTTCGTCGAGACCACTTCGATAGCTTATTTAAAGTCACCCGGGACCAGTCTACAGGCGGTGACGAGTTTGGAATAACGACAAAACATCGCGACAAAAAGGTCGTCAACAAAGAGGGATCCCATTACCGGCGCGTTTATAAAGTCCAATACATCGTTGATCACTATTGCGAACAAAGTAACGCTTAAGACTAAGCTTTGGGGTAATCCATTGTCCTAAGTGCAAAAGCAAGATAGGTATTTCCGATCCTTACTTTAATAACCTGGTCGGTCAAAATTTTTTTTCTAAAAACAGGTAAGTTGCCCCGAAAACCCAACTTATTTAATGCAACTAAGATCTTACGACGCCATACCCTGCTGGCAGTGTACGGGATCCCTACGAAATCGGTCTAAATAACGAACTTGAACGTGTGCAGCGAAGATCGGCAAGATTTGTAAAGGGACGGTATGATAACATTCTTAGGGTAACCAGTCTATTAAATGAATAAAATTGGGAATCATTGTCAGATCGCAGGTTGAAATTTAGACTTAATCTCTTAAACAAATTCCAAGACCATATTTTCAGTGATGATGTTAAAAATACATTGCGAACCCCAACTTACTATGGTAGACTGGACTATAATCACAAAATTAGAGAAATTGATTGCCGAACTGGCAGATTCAAAACGTCCTTTTTTCCTCGTACTATTAGAGATATGAATAACGGTAAATACATCCAATACGAGTGTAGCAATGGATAACATTGGTAGCTGCATGTTGGTATAAGGGCCTTAAGCTAACCCAACTAACAGCATGTTTTTGCATGTATGCTTTGCTATTTTTGTCTTTTTTTAAATTGTGTAGTTTTGAACAGTACCTATATAAATGCTAATCCTTTTCTATGCATGATATGTGGAGCATGTTTGGTGAGAATTCACTCCTGCCACACACCTTTGTGGTGGCTTGCAGGGTATTGTGTAGATGTAGATGTACCATATCGTAAGCTTTTTCCATGTCGAAGAATACGGTGACATGTTGGCGCAGTAGAACGGTGAAGGCTACGCCGTTTCTGTAAGGACATTGGAGCCTCCTTCGCTGACCTTCAGCCGTCGCTTCGGTCGTGTAGATACGCTTTAAACCGCTCTGGAGTTCATTACACTCCGGACGCCGCCAAACGCGTGGCGGATAGGATATTAGATCATTGCAGGCCTTTTTTAGGGTAGAGAGTAGGTTATGTAGTGGGGTAAATAACTTCTCGTTGCCAGTCGCTTTATCGGCTAACTTTCATGAAAACAGTATAGAGCCTCAAAAAACTTCAGGCATAACCACAGCTCTCCCAAGTAACCGTAATAATAGTCGAGATGAAAATATTTCAGTAACAGTAGTTAATTGCCGAAGTCTTAAAAACAAGATACCTGAGTTCCATCACCTTATTCATACTACTGATGCAGATGTAATTATAGGAACTGAAAGTTGGCTGACGGATGATTCAGAAATTCCTGATTCAGAAATATTCCCCAAATCTTTTAAAATATATAGAAAAGATAGACATAACAGAACAGGTGGTGGTGTTTTCATTGCAGTCAAGAACTCAATAATTAGCAAAGCAGTAATATTTCCCGACAACCCCTTAGAATGTGTTTGGTGTTCATTAACATGCCCTAAATCCAACTCAATATCTGTCTGCGCATTCTATAGACCCTAAACACTGATGTTGAGTCATTATTAGAACTGGGAAAGCAGATAAATTCTATAACCTCCCGTAACAGTGAGCGTAATGTAATAATAGGTGGAGATTTCAATGCACCATCAATAGACTGGACAACATACTGCTTCAAAGCTGGAGGAAGGGACAAAGCCAACAATTCCCTACAACAATTAGCTAAAGCACCTAATAGAGGGGATAACATTCTTGATTTACTGGCAACCAATATCCCACAACAAGTGACTAAGATTGACACGGTTGATGGAATCAGTGACCACAGAGTTACAACAGCAAAATTCTCACTAACTTTAGACAAAAATTTTAAACAAAAGAGAGAGATTTATATTTTTAAAAGAGCTCACTTTATTAGCTTTAAAATTTATTTAAGAGATTCCTTATCGGAATTTAAAAAGTCTTCCATCAACTTATGTACGGAGGGATCCTGGAAGTCGTTCATTAATATTATGCGCTCTGGGATCAATAGATATATCCCATGTAAATTTAAAAAAGAAAGCACTGAACCTAGGTGGTACAATGCCGAAGTGAGAAAATCCCTGAGATGGCACCGAATACGTCATGCTAAAATGAAAAGAAATAGCAAATATACGCCCACTAATGAGCGTAACGTAATAATTGATAAATTATAAAATTTCAAAATCCGCTGCAAAGACAGCCCCTAGTAATGCATTCGCAGAATTCAAAAGAAAAACACTTGGGGAACAACTGAAGGAAAATCCAAGTCTTCTGGTCCTACGTCAGGGAGGTGCAAGGCCATAAGTCTACCGTCCATTCACTAAAAAATGATAAGGCGGAAATGGCCACGAACACTCTGGACAAAGTTAACTTGCTTAATTCCTTCTTCCAAACCGTTTTTAACCCACCTTTCGGCGATCCAACTGTCGTGTTACCTGACCTCTTTCAGCGGCTGATGCAACCAACTAATATTTCCTGTAATGGTATTGAAAAGTTACTCAAAGATATAAGCCCCAACAAATCTCCTGGCCCTGATCAAATTCCCTCCCGCGTGTATAGAGAGTTAGCTTCCGAAATTTCTCCCTACCTTTAAATAGTATTTAATAAATCCCTCACTGATCACGTCGTACTGGAAAGTAGCCGATGTAACACCCATTTTTAAAAGTGGTGATAGGGAGCAGCCATCTAACTACAGACCAATATCTCTCACATCCATTTCATGCAAGGTCCTAGAACATATAATTGTCAGTTCAGTCACGGGACACCTACATAGCCAGAATTTGTTGTCCAACTTTCAGCATGGCTTCCGGAAGAGCAGATGAAACTCAACTTGCTCTCTTTTCCCACGATATTTTAGTTTCTGGCGAAAATAATATTCCAGTGGATGCTGTTTTTCTAGATTTCAAAAAAGCTTTTGACAAGCTGTCGCATAGCAAACTAATTTTGAAATTAAAATCTTATGGGCTAGACAGTAACATTATATCATGGATAAGTGATTTTCTACATGATCGGGTTCAAAGGGTTGTTTTGGACGGTGTTACCTCACCGAAAATTGAAGTCAATTCGGGTGTCCCACAAGGTAGTGTGATAGGTCCACTCCTGTTCCTTTTTTACATTAATGATATCAGTAAGGTGGTAAAAAGTAAGCTTCGTCTATTTGCCGATGATGCAGTTGTGTACAGGGAAATTTCTAAGGCCAAACGACAAGCAATATTTAAATGATGACCTACAAGGAATCGAAAATTGGTGTGATACATGGCAGTTAGAATTAAATTTTAAAAAATGTGTAGTAATGAATTTTTGGAAAAGAATAGTTCTCCTCCTAGCACATACAAAATAAGTAATAATGAAATAACAAACGTGGAATCCATTAAATATCTTGGAATAAGACTGACACATAATCTTTCCTGGGGTAAACATATACGTGAAATAATGGGTCAAGCTAATCATCGTAAACTGGGTTTCATCAAGAGAGTATTGGGTAAATGTGACGATCATGTTCAAGAAATCAGATACATTTCCTTGGTTAGACCTCATTTGGAATATGCTGCCAGTGTATGGGATCCCTATGAAATCGGTCTAAGTAATGAACTTGGACGTTTGCAGCGAAGATCGGCAAGATTTGTAAAGGGACGATACGATAATTATATTAGCGTAACCAGTCTATTAAATGAATTGAAATGGGAATCATTGTCAGATCGCAGGTTGAAATTTAGACTTAATCTGTTAAACAAATTCCAAGGCAATATTTTCAGTGATGATGTTAAAAATATTTTGCGAACCCCAACTTACTATGGTAGACTGGACCATAATCACAAAATTAGAAAAATTGATTGCCGAACTGACAGATTCAAAATGTCCTTTTTTCCTCGTACTATTAGGGATATGAACAATGGTAAATATATCCAGTACGAGTGTAGCAATGGATAACATTGGTAGCTGCATGTTGGTATAAGGACTTAAAGCTAACCCAACTAACAGCATGTTTTTGCATGTATGCTTCGCTATTTATATTATTTTTTAAATAGCGTAGTTTTGAACAGTACCTATACAAGTACTAATCCTTTTTTATGCATGTTTGGTGAGAGTTCACCCTCTGCCCTACACCTTTATGGTGGTTTGCAGGGTATTATGTAGATGTAGATGTGTTGTAAGGATAGACCATAATCATAAAATTAAAGGAGGAAAGATTTCATTTGGTAGAAAACTTGTTGAATATTCGGAGAGCCTTTTTTTTTTGCATGATGGCATTGGCGCATTCCTCGTTCCACCACGACACTGGCTTCCGTGGGGTCGCGCCTTTCGATCGAGGTACACTATTATTAGCAGCTTTTTTTATGCTTCTCGTCATTTGTCTAATATTGCTTTCTGAGCTGAGATAGTTATCACGCAAAAATGCCATCCTTTGTTTGAAAGTCACCCAATTTGCTTTCCTGATCCATACCTGTTTGAGTAGTAGGAGGGTTAAAATTCTGATCTTTAAAAATAAATATGGGGAAGTGATCACTCCCACTAAGGTCATCATGTACGGACAACTTTGTCTTGGTCATTAGAGTACTAGCACAAATACATATGTCAATGGTCGAGAAAGAGCCATTAAAACTACTAAAATGAGTTTTCTCACCGCTGCACATTGGGGCCAAATCGCATTTTGCCGGACTAAAGTCCAAAACTGCTTTTTATGAAATAATGTCTTGAAATTTGGCACATATACACAAAAATGATTGCTGATTATAGAATGGTAAGTCATTTTTCATAGGTATTACCCGTTACTTAGATACAGAGGCTCAAACACGACCAAATTTCGAAAAAGGCGCCCGCTCTCATTTTTCTTCGAAAATCTTAAAAGTTGAGCAGATATAGGAGTAATTAGAGGATTTTTATGAAATAAAAAACATAATCAATTGTGAACAGGGTACTTTGCCTATACCATGCATAAGTTTCAGATATTTTTGCCTATATTTGAGACCTATTACGTCACAAAATGGCGGACCCTTTCTTCAGACAACATTTTACATAAAGTAGACAATATAATCCTTATTCGGAAAATGGTCTCTGGGATATTTCATCTGAGTATAAATTGAAGATATTTCTAGGCTATTCCGTAAAAATGTTTGAAAAAGTTTGCGACGCCGAGAATAAACTCGATTTTTCGATCGCGCGTCGCGGCCCGGCTCCGCGCAGTGGGACCTGGAAATACCGAGACTCCGTTGAATTGTTCATGTTGTGTGGATAATAGCTCGTCGAATATAACTTTTTCAGGCTTTGCATGCTGTCACTGATTTCTGAAGATTTTAATCTGTTTTTATTGAACAGCGCGCTGTTCAATAAAAAGAGATTAAAATCGTTTGTAAACGATGATAAAATACGACCTCTCGTATTGCTTTGTGCACATTCATCACCGCACAGGATGTCATGGGCTTTAAAGTCCCCTAATAAAATAAAAGGCCATGGCATTTGACGGATAAGGGCTTCCAAATTAAAACGGGTGACCAGTGCACCCTCAGATAGATATTGTTGGAAAAAAAGCAATTACTCGAGTTATTAGATGTTATTAATAGATTTTATTATTTGTCATTTATTATTTGTTGTTATTAATATTATTTATTTATAAATATTGTTGACATAGTTACATCTGTTTATTAGTTGTTGATAAGTGTGTAATCTGCCTTTATTTCAACATCCTAGTTCCGTTTTAATAAATCTTTTTGGCATTTAGTTTGAGTTCATTTCAACAGGTTATGGGTCCAGGGAAGTGAGTGATGAAAAGATTAAACATCTTGAGAGCGTAGAGCAAGAAAGAAAATCCTATTCAGTGAGTCTTTCTTGGAATAGTGTGTGCCGGCCATCTTGTGTCAAACGTTGATTTCGAAGTTCGGGAAAAAGGAGCAATATGGAAGAGGAGAATATAAGATACCGCATTTGGATGGAAAGAATTATAGTGCTAGGAAGTTCCACATAGAAGTATTTTTAGATGAAAGAGACGTGCTAGAGCATCGAAGAAATACCCTCAGGCGTTACTTCGTGGTATTGAAGCATCATGGAAATAAAAATGACTTGATATATTCCACACCTTTTATTGTAAGAACCGACCGCGGTTTCGACGGCTAGAGCGTCATTATCAAGGCAACACATAGTGAACAACAAGTGCTGAAGGAATGGTCTTAAATACTAAACAGCACGGGCAGTGCCCTTTTAAACAAAGGTTACAAATTCACTCCTAGGTTACCCTTAAATCAAAACTTTGTTCGTAATCTTTTGGCAGACTGTGAAGTTGCACAATATAGAGAGTCACTGGGTAAAAAGCAAATGATAGCGGAATGTATTGCCAATTATGCATTAAGAAATTGGGATCCCATAGGTTACCTTTGCAAACGCCAAACCCAGGAGATTAGAAATATTGCCACTCAACAAGAGTTGATCATCACTAAGGCGGATAAAGGCAATAGACCTCTGGACAATTTTTTTAACCCTCTGGTTACCGAGCGGGGTCCTTCAGGGACCCCACACTCGAAAAATATTGAATAAATTCACGTTCATGGGTCTCCTGGTATGTGAGCAACTTTGTTATTCCTTTTTAGTCTCCAAAGTAGGATCAAAATTACGTTTATTTGGATTCTGTATCAATGAAAATATGGATGGGGTCCCAGAAGGACCCCACTTGGTAACCCACGTCCCAGACTGAATGTTTGACTGTTTTGCCAAAATGTGTGTGTATAACTGATTCTGTTATTAATAATTGTAAATATATATTACTATTGCTTTATTGTTATTATTATGTATTATTATTATTTAGGCACTATCATCGAGCTTTGGATTTTGGCGATTTTTATGAGTAATATGTGATCAAGAAAATTTTTATCGTGGGATAATGTTTACTTAGCCTTCTGTTATAGGCGTGTCCAACTGTACGAATACTCTTAGTGTAATATTACAATTTACGCATCGAAATAGCCTCTTCATAGCTTATCTCCACTTTTCTATATTTATTGTGGTCCTGTCCTGATTTACGTTCCTTCACTTGGCATCTTTAGCACATGTCGTGCGTGTGTATAATCCATACATTTTCCCCGTGAAATATTGTTTCGTCGTATCTAACTATACAATATTGGTGAAAGATCTAAAATATATCTGTGGTTGTGAGTGCGTGTTCTTCACATTGGCAGTTCTCTGCTCATTTCAGTTACATCCACTATTACAGAGGGAATTTGCATTCAAAATTTTTCTTCTTCATTTTACGTTTCAGCTAATTTGCTTGCTGGTAAATATCTGCGGTTCTTCGATCCAACTTTGTTTTGTAATACCATTTACGCATCGAAACTTCAGGTTTGACATTGCTTACCGTAGTGAAAGTAGAGATCATACTTTGTGATGGACCACTAACCGAGTTATTTATTCACGACCCAGATTTCGCATCATTTCACGACAGTATAAATACAAATTGAGTTGCGTACCGGTAAGAGAGGAATTGGACACCGGATATCCTTCAACGCCCGGAGTCCACTGCCTCTCCTACCGGAATGCACCTGAATTTGTATGTATGCCAAAGTGAAATGAGCATATTCAACAGTCCAATTATCTGAGGTGGTGTGTACCTCACATGCAAAGCTTAGTGCCCGTTCCAGTAACAGCCATTGCTACAGAGATACTTGTGTGCTACAGCTGCTTCAACTAACCAGTGCAGTCAACAGAAGGAAGATAATTCTTCGTTTGCAACACCTATAGAGGTAAGTTCATAAATTTATAGATCAAAAATGTACCGGTGTCACTCACAACTATGTTGCGTGTGCTGAAGCTTGACTTATTTACGTTAACACCTATTGGTAAATTAGTCAAATTTATTCTACCTACAAGCATCATAATAGAAAAATAAGTATTTTTTAAAATTGAAAGCGTTAGTCAATTTTTTTACTCTATCAATACAATATTAGCAATATTTAAAATATTGTGACTTTTCAAATTTTTCCTAATACCTACTATAATGGGACTTACAATTATATTCATACTGTGATAAAATTATTTTTTATTTAGAAATGACTTCGAAAAGATTCCTAACGGAGGAAGAAATTGAGAGAATCGCAGATGACAGTGACTGCGATGATTTTTGTAACAGTGATAGTGATAGAGAATTCCTCCCAGCAGAGTGCACATCTGATTCTGAAGATGATTTGGAAGAAGTAGAGAAGGAGCCGTTTGACCAACTGCCTACAGAAGATGATATTGACAGTGATGTGGAGGTAATTAAAAGTACAGCTAACTTTGACGTTTTAAAGTCAAAATCAGGACGTACATGGGAAAACATCCTCCAAAAGTTACAAAAACTTTACGAAACATTAATTGTAAACTAGGCCCTTCAAAACATTCAAATTGTGCAAGTTCCATTCGAGAAACTTTTAATTTGTTTATAAACGACGATGTCAAAGTCCTTATTTTTGAAAGCACTAATTTGTACGCCCAAAAATTCTACAAAGAGTTGTTAGTGAAGCACCCTAAATTTAAAAATAATTGGACTAACTTGAACATTGATGAACTGGATGCATTTATTGGAATATTATTGACAGCAGGTGCTCTCCGTTGCGGAAAAGAAAATGTCAAAGAATTGTGGTCAACTGATACTAGCATTCGCAGAGATTTTTTCACAGCACGTCTATGTCCCACACAAGATTTCAACAAATCATGAGATCCATATGTTTTGATGACTAAGATACTAGGGCCCAAAGAAAATAAAATACAAATTACCTGCTATCCGTAATGTATGGGATATTTTCGTTGGAAATAGCAAAAAAAATGTTTGAACCGTTTGAATATGTTACTGTTGATGAACAACTGGTGTTGAACAGAGGAAAGTGTACATTTAGGCAATGTATTCATTCTAAACCCGGGAGATATGGGATAAAAATATGGGCTACAGCTGATGTCAAAACTTCGTATCTCTTCAATTTGCAAGTTTATACAGTGAAATTACCTGGAAAGCGAGCTGAAAAGAACCAAGGGACTAGAGTGGTCAAAGATCTCATTGAATCTCTATATAACACTGGCCTCAGTCTCACAACGGACAGTTGTTTCACTTCTGTGGAGTTGGCACTCTTTTTAGCATCGAAAAACGTAACTCTTCAAGGAACAGTGAGAAAGAACAAGCCGGACACTCCTTATGACTTGAATAACACTAAAGATCGTGAAACTTTTTCTTCTAAGTTTGCTTTCTTACATAAAGAAGGATTGGCTATGGTCTCGTATGTGCTAAAGAAAAATAAAATGGTGCACTTACTAACTTCGCAATACTTAGATAAAAAAATATCTGAGAGCGAATGTAAGAAACCAATAATGGTATTATAATATAATAGAACAAAAGAGCTGTAGGTAATGAAGACAAACTTATGAGAGAGTATATATGCACCAGAAAAACTTATAGATGGCCATTCAGGCTGTTCATGAATATAATATATATGGCAGCTAGTAATTCATTTGCCATATTTATGTGCAAAAATCCAGAATGGAATGGCAAGACTTCGATTAGAAGGAGAATCCTTCTCAAGTCCTTAGGGCATGAAATTTCCCTACCAAGCACGACAAAACGCGCAGATTCAGAAGCGAAAAAAAGCTAATTTAGAAATGGCCTAATCTGAACCAAGTTACGGCAAATCCAAAAGGGGCAAATGCCATATTTGCCCACGAAATATTGACTTATAGATAAATGTAACATGTTCCAAGTGTAAAGCATTTGTTTGTCCTGAACATCTCAAGAAGACTGTCACAATTACCTACATATAAAAATGAAGGGTGTAATTGAATTTTCCTCTTTTTTGCAAAAAATATTTTGTTTTAATTATAAATATTTTTATGAAAACATTGTTTTGTATTCTGTATTATTATGATGTGTTATGATCTTTTATTAAAAAATCAATAATTGAATTTTATAACTGAAATTATCATTTTTTTGTAAACATTTTTTTTTGTTTATTTATAAATATTTTCGTGCAAAAATTGTTTAAATTTAGGTATTTTTATGGCCATTTATGACGTTATTTCAATAAAATCATTGTACTGAGGTTAAAAATTGTTTTCATTTCAACGGTAAATAAAAAAACACGATGGGGTCCCTAAAGGACCCCAACGGTAACCACCGTAATAAAATGAGGGTCGGTAACCAGAGGGTTAATCTCCTTGAAATGCTACTTAAAAATTGTTAATTATACTAAAACACCTTAGCGATGAAAACTATGCATTTATTTAATGTATTTTTCGAGAAATAAGCAAAATAAATGCCCAGAAAACACGCCCACTTTAAAACGTATTGTGATTGGCCGGCTGAAAGTGACGTCAGGTCCTGCAATGGAGAGGAAAACGGCGGAACGTACTGTACCTGTGGACATTGTTGTCAACATTTGTTGTCGGATTTAGATATCTTTGGTGGGGTTAAGGAAGGCTGCGAACATATATGATTTCTTTAGAAGGTATGGAGTCTGAGTTTGTCATAGCTGACGCAAGAAATCTTCCGAAAATCTCAACATTAGCAATGTTTTCATACGTATCAACACCGTGTTTAAATGTAACTTCGTTCAATCTTCGAAGAAAACATGATTCAAACGGAAATCCAAAGAGTTAAAATGGCGAGGTAAAAGCATGTCAATGTTTGAAAAAGAATGTTCACATTTGAATTTTGTAATATTCATAATATGGCGATGATGAATGTTTCGCTGCCGACAAAACACCGGAGCGATGGGAGGCCTACCGTATGTCCCGGAACCGGGTTAAACAAATAATCAGGAATGCCAGAGGGAGACATTTCGCCGAGAGGCTCGGCCGGGAGGAGGGGTCTGCGGGACACTGGCGGGTCATCAGGGACCAAGGGGGGGTGCCGATCGAGGGAGGCCCTGGAACCGGTCGTCCCGCCCGGGGCCCTCTTGGACTCCTTCCTCGCTGCCGCACCAGCGACCCACGACGCCAGCCACCAACGCCCGCCGCCAGCCCCGCGGGATGACCTCCCACCCTTCGAGCTCCTGCCGGTGACCGAGGAAGATGTGGAGGCAGCGGTCAAGGGCTTGAAGTCGAGGACGCCCGGACCGGACGGCCTCACCATCATGATGGTCCAGCCCCTCCTGCCGGCCCTCCGGCGACCCCTTGCCGCGGTTTACAACGCCAGCCTGGTCCAGTGCAAATACCCGGCCCGCTGGAAAGAGGGTGTCGTCATCCCTCTCCCGAAGTTGGCACACCCTACGTGCGCCAAGGACTATCGCCCCATAACCATTGGGAACTGCCTGGGTAAAATTTTTGATAAGATCGTGACGAAGCAGCTCACTGACCATGTCTGGCGCCACAATGTCCTTAGTCCACAACAGAGTGCCTTCCGACCGGGCCACAGCACCCAGATTGCCCTGGCCGAGATGCTCGACCGGGTCAGGGAGGCGATCGACCGGCGGGAACTGACCGTGGTCGTCGCCCTCGACGGACGTCGCCCGGGCCTACGATTCAGTCGACCACGACCAACTCATCGAACCCTCCGAGCGTTGCGGTTCCGGGACCGCCCCCTTCGGTGGTTCCGAGACTACGTCACCGGGAGGAGGGTCACCATACGAGGAGACGGCGCGTCCGACCCCAACTGGCCCACGGCTACCAGGGGGGTGCCGCAAGGGTCCAGCCTGTCCCCCATCCTTTTCAACCTCTTCGTTGATGGAGTGGCCCGCCTGAACACCTGGACCTCCCCCATGCTGTACGCGGACGACATCCTGCTCGTCGGGCATGCCGACGGGGAATCCCTCGCGGAGGCCGTGAGGGAGACTAACCACGACGTGGCCCCGGTCTGCGGGTGGCTGTCCGGGATGGGGCTGGCCACCAATGCAGACAAGAGCTCGGCGTGTATCATGGGGCACAAGAGGCTGCTGGCAAAATATCTGACCCCTACCACGCCTCCGGTCATTGTGGAGGGGACAGTCCTCTTACCGTGAGGCTTTCCGCTACCTGGGGGTGACCGTGGCGAGAGATCTCTCCTGGCGGGGACAGGTCTCCCAAACTATATCGCGGATGCACAACGTCCTACATAGGCTCCGAGGGATGCATTTAAAGCCCCCCAGGATCATCAGAGCGATGCTAGTGAAGACTCTTATCTTCCCTCTTTTAGACTACTCCCTGATCCCCTGCTCCGACCTCAACGGGACTGAGGTGGGCCGCCTCCAGGTGGCCCAGAGCGCTTGCGTGCGATGGGCCTTCAAGCCGGGTTTGTGGGACCACCTCACCCCGCTGTACTCGAGGGAGAAGATTCTAAAGGTGAAGGAGAGGAGGACTCTTAACATCTTGCTCGGCGGACTCAATGTCCTCCGAAACCAGCAGCCCGCCCATATCTACGCACGCTTCAGGACGATGGGGGAGGTGCACTCCAGGGGGATTAGGCGAGCGGACACTTCCCTGCTGGTGCCGGCCCACCGGACGGCCCGGGCGGCGGGCTCCTTCGCCGGGACCTTCGTCCGGGAGTACAATAAGCTGCCCGAGCAAGTGAAGGATCACACCACGAGAAGGGGGTTGACCAAGTACCTCCTGTCCAACTACGGGGGGCCAGGATAACCAGGACCCGAGTTCGGCCCGACCCACCTGGAGTCCTGCTCACATTCAAACCACCTATCTACCACATATATCTGCCTATTTATTTATTTATTGACTTATGTACTTATATATTTACCCTATGACCGGTGGGACAGCTAAGGCCTTTTATAAGTTTTTAACAAATCATCCGGCCTCTTAATGTGTCATTTAACATGACGAGTACATAATCAATTAGTCAAGCCAAGCAGATATTTTAATGGGCCAGTTTTAAAGAACAGGGAACTCTCTTGGCGAAAAGTTTAAAAGTGCTGCAACCTTCTCTCTGTTTTTATTTGTTTTTTTTAATTTCCTTCAATATTGTTCTGGTTGCACATCTATTGTTTTACCTGATGCTTTTTTATGCCGAGAGTCTCTTTTATGTCACTGTTTTGCTATCCTGTTACCACGGGTAGTTATTTAAAAAAAACTCCTCAACAGTGCTGTTTAAACCTATCAAACTATTGACTTTTATGGACCCGTTTTAACCTGTTTTTCTGTACGTTTTAACCACTCCGAAGACTTAGCGGCACTTACAACGTTTTGTTATCCCTTAACCCTACGAAATGTGGTTAAGACTTGTAATCCTATTATTTTCCACCTACATGTTGAAGGACCACGATGCAGGGATCCTGAGAATCCTAACGGGAACCTCAACAAAACGCCACGTGCTGGATCCGTCCGACGCGCCCATTCAAGCCAACTTTGACGGAAGAAAATGACATGTAATGGCATTTGAAAAATTGTATAAATCTCTTCCATTTCAATGGAAAACTATGGAAAAATATTATAAAAATATAAAAACTCTGCAAAGACCCCGACCAGAGAGCCTGGGGCAGGGGTAGAGGGGGCCATGAGGCCTCATCTGCCCCAGGATAAATAAACAGAAAGTCAAGTCAAGTCAATGTTCTGGTGTTAGGATCGTTCGTGAGGAACACAACGATGATACCATCGGCTATGTGCAGGTTAAGCTCGATAAAATGTTGTTCGTGCTCGTGTATGCCCCGAGCATAAACTAATATACAAGGGATATGTCGTGGAAGCACATATTTTGATGGATATTGAAGACAAGTAGGTATACCTACTTCGCTATAGACTATAGTGAGCATTTCGTGCAGGGATTGCGTACGTCAAGTTCGGGACCATAAAAATAAGATGTATTATGGGCATCTACTTTATCCTTTTTGTTTACATTGAATTACTGCTCCAATAAGTGTCGACATCTCTCTATTTTCAGGCACATTATATCATTAACGTATCATTTGGATGTTTTCAAGGATACGGATTATAAATAAAAAATACAATGAACGTGAAAATCTTTTGTTTGTAGTGGCATAACCTAATGTTGCAGTGATGAGTTTTGATGCGATTTCCAAGACCTTCCTTTTGGGGAAATATATATTAAACTATTGAGAAGAAGGTGGATTAAAAAGACCCTTGATTACCGAATATACCGAGGAATTTGAAAATTTAACCTGTTGCGCAGCAAGCAAGTGCGATCGTGATCCTGGATTCTAGGTAGGTAGGTAGGTAGGTTTAAAACTTGTAGGGTGCGTCGACGGCTAGGTCATTTTGCACCACTACCCATTCTTAGTAGTAAAATTTATAAATGTAACAGTAATAATAATAAAAATTGTCTATCATAGTTATGGCACTTATTAAAAAATTGAGTACAGTGATTTATTATTAAAAAAGTGAATTATATTTTTCTGTATAGTCCCGTCTCTTTCAGATATTTGATAACTCGGCTTATAGCATTAGGGTCGTCTCCTAGGACGGATTTTAGGTCTCCCCCTAAATTTAGCCGCCTTCGCGCGTCACGGTATTTGTCACACTCCGTCAGGATATGCCGAACGCTGAGAGGACAGTTGCAGTCATCACACTGAGGTCGTTGTTTCTCTTCCGTGAAGAGGAATGAGTGGGTCAGAGGACAATGCCCTATCCTCAAACGTGTGATGACGACTTCCTCTCTTCGGCTATTCCTGACGGAAGAGGGCCACACTGACGTAACCGGCTTGATGTCGCGGAGTTTATTATTGTGTGTAGTGCGCCAATATTCCTTCCACTGCCCTTGGACTACCTGTCTCAGGCAAGATTGTAGGTCCTCGTAAGGTACCAGCGTGGACTTACACTCCGCCTCGTTCAGAGCTTCTTTGGCCAAAGCGTCTGCCTTTTCATTTCCGGCTATTCCCACATGCCCCGGGACCCAAAGGAACCAAACAAGTACTCCCTTTCTGCTGAGAGACAGCAGGGACGAATGTATATCCTGAATGATCGGGTGCATGGGCGAAAAACCGGAAATTGATTGTAAGGAACTCAGGGAATCGGTGCATATAACAAAGGGGCCACCTCCGTCACATAGAGTTTCGAGTGCCATCTTCATGGCGAATAGTTCCGCTGTGTACACACTACACAGCGGATTTAATTTCGCTTTGACGGCTCCTTGGGTACTCGAGAACGCTGCGCAGGCACAGGCCAACTCCGATTTTGATCCGTCAGTGTACACAGGAAGAAAATCGGAGTGATTACTCAGAAACATTAAAAACTGACGTTGGTATTCCAAGGAAGTTGTAAAGGATTTTGGTAGTTTGCTTAGGACTGTATTAACCACAGGAGCGGGTGTTAACCAGGGAGGGTGGGTTGCGTAAGATACAGGGTACACTTCAGGCATACTGAAATCACACCCACGAATAAAATCGTTGAAACGTACGCAGACGGGCCTAGTGGCCTTCGTCCGTCGGTTAAAAATATCTAAAAAACGTGGTTTAAAGAGTATGTTAAAGCATGGGTGTGCCGTCATGCATAAAACTTTGGAGGCGTAATTGCACATAAGCGCGTTTCTTCGGTGGCATAGAGGAGGCTCCCCTGCATCAGAATAGATGCTTATGACAGGGCTTGTCCGAAATGCCCCCGTACAGAGTCGCAACCCCGCGTTGTGCACGGGGGACAATGCTCGCAGGTATGACTCGCGGGCGGACGCATAGACAAAACAACCGTAGTCTAGTTTAGAACGAACCAATGTGCGGTACAATAAGAGCAATGTTGTGCGGTCTCCTCCCCACGATGTGTTGCTTAAAAACTTTAACACGTTTAGCGATTTCAGACATTTTGTCTTTAAATTTTGAATGTGCTCTCGCCAATTGAGCCTATAGTCGAGTGTCATACCGAGAAAGCGGGCCGACTGGACGAAAGGAAGATTTCTTCCTCCAAGGGATAGTGTGGGCAGCATTTGGATTCCTATTCTCCTGTGGAAGTGGACGCACCTGGTCTTCTCAAAGGAGAACCGAAATCCGTTCCTTTGGGTCCATTGGTCCAGTTTGTTTAATGTCAATTGGACCATTCGGGACGCAGTTACAACCTTGGATGACCTGCAGAAAATTGCCAGGTCATCCACGAATAGTGTGCCTATCACCGGCGCCTTGATACAATTTACGACGTCATTAATCGCAATGGCGAAAAGCGTCACGCTTAAGACAGATCCCTGGGGAACTCCGTTGTCAAGACGGTAGAAGTTGGATAAAAACTGGCCTATTCTAATTTTCAAAACTCGGTGCATTAAAAAATTTTGAATAAAAATCGGCAAATTGCCTCTAAAGCCCCACTCGTGCAAAGTCGTTAATACCTTCCGCCGCCACACCCGGTCGTAAGCCTTCTCCAAATCGAAGAAGACACCGATCACATGCTGGCGGAGGAGAAAGCCTTCTTGGATGAAATTGTCGATCCTCACCAAATGGTCCATTGTGGAACGGCCCCGTCTAAATCCACATTGGATGCTGGAGAGAAGGTTCCGGCGCTCTAACCACCAAACGAGCCGCCGGTTCACCATTCTCTCCATTAACTTGCACAGGCAGCTGGTGAGAGATATTGGCCGGTAAGAATTCGGGTCAGCTCTATTTTTCCCATGTTTGGGTATAGGGACAATGACAGACTCCCGCCAGGACGAAGGAAAGTTACCTTCTGCCCACAGTTGATTATACGTCTGCAGGACTTCCTGCAGCGCTGTCTCCGGGAGGTTGCGGAGAAAAGCATTGTGGACCCCGTCTGGTCCTGGAGAGGTGTCGTGGGAGTCATCGATGGCAGATTTCAACTCCCACAAGGAAAAGGAGAGGTTGTAATCTGCCGTTGTCCGCGTCTCCTGGAAGCCGATAGGAATGTTCTCGAACCGTTGCTTAATCGTTCGGAAGGCAGGATCAAGATTTTCATCGCTGCTCGTCTTTGAGATTAACTGGCCGAAAATCTCGCCGATGCCAGCTGGAGAAGTAACCACATTTCCTCTGACTTTTAAGAAGGAGACACCGAGCTGCTGATGATTTCCCGAAATGCTCTTCACCTTGCGCCAAACCTGTGCAAGTGGTGTGCTGATATTGACACCAGAAACAAAATTCATCCAAGAGGCCCTCTTTGCCTCCTTCACGACCTGACGGGCTTTAGCTCTCAGACGCCGGAAAGAGGACAGATTGTTTTGAGTGGGATATTTATTGAATATGTGCAACGCCTTCTTGCGTTGCCGGATGGCTTTAGCACAGTCATCATTCCACCATGGCACGGGAGCTCTCGACATGATGCGCCGAGACCGTGGTACGCTCTTGTCGGCGGCGTTGATGATGCTGTTAGTCAGTGATTTTACATTAAAAGCGCTATCGCGATTTGCATCGCACGTGTATTTAAAATTACTTTTAAAACAAGGCCAGTCGGCTTTCCGGACAATCCAGTTGCCTGGTCGGATAAAATCAGAGTTAAAAATTCGCTCCTTAAAAATTAAAAGGGGAAAGTGATCGCTACCACAAAGATCTTCGTGTACAGACAAAGATATTTTATTGGTTAAACTGCTCGATAAGATGCATAAATCAATGGCGGAGAAATCACCATTGAAAGAGTTAAACCGGGTCTTCTCCCCGTTGTTCAATAGAACTAGGTTAAAATCTAAAATAAAACTTGATAAAATGCGTCCCCTGCGGTTGCACTGCACCGCAGTGCTTCCCCATAGACGATCATGAGCGTTAAAATCCCCGAGTAAAATAAAAGGCCGAGGCAGCTGGTGCACCAGGGATTCTAGATTAAAACGGGTGACCGGTGCACCCTCCGGCAGATAAACGTTGCATAACGTAATCGCCTCCGGAGCGTGCACCGTAACTGCCACCGCTTGAAACGGTGTATTTAGCTGTATTCGGGAGGTGTAAAGGGCCTCCCGAATAGCAACTGCCACTCCGCCCTGGGCTCGTTGGCCGCTGGTGTCGTCATGTCTAAAAACGTTAAAATGTTTTAAAATCCCATTGTCTGTGTCTTTAAAATGCGTCTCTTGAAGACAAACGCAAAAAGGGTTAAAATCTCGAATTAAAATGGCCAGCTCCTCCTTGTGCCTATAAAAACCGTTGCAGTTCCACTGCATTATAAAAGCCATAATAAATAAATAAATATATAAATATATATATATATATAAATATATATAAATATATATAAATATAAAAAAATAAAAAAGGGATTAAAACAATAAATACGAGCAGTTAAAACTTTGGGAAGATCAGCGCTTAATGCGGTTTTTCTTCCCCTTACTGCCAAATTGGAGTATTTCTGTGTCTGATAGACACTCCTCCATTGGCTCTGGTTGGCTCTTTCGAACCTTACCAGATGGGGGAGGGGATTGGGAGTTCCCACGCTTTGTTTGCGTGGCCCCGGTGGTAGATTTGTTGGGGTTCTTCTTAGAAGAACCCGGACCGGTGGTTGCTGTATTGTTTGCCGGATATGTGGCCTTAGCCGGCGTGGCCGCTTTTTGCACAGAGGATTTTGTTTTCGGGCTCTCATTATATTCCGTCTGTGTCGAGATTGTGACCTTGGCTATTCGAGGGGAGGCGACATGAGCGTATGACTTGGAGAAAGTAGGAGCAACTTGTGCTCTATACTTTTTCCGAGCCTCAAAGTAGGGGATTTTATCGACCGTCTTTATCTCCATTATTTTTCGCTCTTCCATCATCTTTGGGCAATTACGAGAGTACACGGGATGTGCACCCTCGCAATTGACGCAAAGTGGGTCTCCTATGCACTCCGCACCCTCATGCTTCTCCAGGCCGCAGCGGGGGCAGGTGGCCTTGCCCTCGCACCGTGTGGCCATGTGGCCGAATCGCTGGCACTGGTAGCATCGCATGGGTGCCGGTATGAATGGCCGCACTGGGACCGATTCATAACCAACAAACACCTTGTCGGGGAGTTGGTCACGCGCGAACGTGAGTACAACAGACGTTGTGTTTACTCTTTCTCCGTTGCGCTTTGTAGTGAGTCGACGAGCATCGGTGACTCCCTGAGAGGCCATCTCTCGCTTGATCTCGTCGATCTCTACGTACAAAAGGTCATAGTGACTAATCACTCCCCGACAGGTGTTTAAGGTGCGGTGCACCTCGACCTTAACCGGAATTTCGCCAAGCTTTTCCATTTTCAAGAGCTTGTCGCTTTGACCCCTCGAAGCCGTTTCGATGAGCAGTGTGCCATCGCGAAGTTTCTTGGCAGATTTTAGTTCCCCAGGAACAAAACCAGACAGAACTTTACGTATAAGGAAGGGAGACACCTTTTTCAGGCTCTCCCCTTCCTTCTGACACCTCATCACTAAATAGCGCTGACTAGCGCCGGGAACGTTAACTCCCCCGCCCGTTTCCGGACGGGATCTATTAGGTGGTGGAAGGGATTCATCCGCCATACCTAAACTTGATTCATCCCCCGGGCTCCCCACCCACCATGGAGCCACACATTTGGGACGCCGCACCGCAAACCGGTGCGGTCGCCAGGGCTACCCGAGGGGATATAGCACCCTAGAGATGGTTGTCTGTTTCGGGTTGGGTCTTTAATGCACGGGCCCACCAAACCCGTACATCTCCGACCGCCTTACGCAGACCCCCACCTCCCTGGCACTCGCCACCGTTAAGCTGAACGCCACGGAAGCCGATTGACCGGGAGTGGCTAGCTCCCGGCCGCCCGTTTACAGCGAATCCAGGGCCGAAGAGGGGTATTGGCCCGTAGTCCATACCGGGCATCCGACACCCGGCTGGGAACCACGGACCTCGCCCTCCAGGATCCCCTTCTCCTCCTTACGGGTCTCCGCACACGGCAAACATGCGGGTGGATCGCAGGCCAGGTGGAATGGCCGCACACAGACAGTTGACCCACAAGACTGTCCGGGCTCAACCCTTACCGGCTCTGGGTTTGTTTTCGGGGTTGTCTCCCCGCCCTTTTAGTCGCATCTTACGACAAGCAGGGATACTGCGGGAGTATTCTCAATCCCCCTACCCGCAGGGGGTTCCTGGATTCTAATGTTGTGTGGTGTAATATTGGTGTATTTGACATATTACCTGATCTCGATGCAGACGCGGTATGTTGAAACGTACATCTTATGTGTTACATCGTGAAGGTAATGCAAAGAAATAAATATTCCCGTCTATAACTATTTTGGTTTAATACATTGTTTTTGTGTGCACAAGTAGCCATTCACGCATCCAACGTTCACGCTGACCTTCGAAAATTGAAATTGAACGCTGAAAATTACTGCTTGCAATTAATAAAAGTTAGGACATCTAATCTTGAAAAGTAAGCAGCGATAGGTTCAGTGGCTTCAGTCTTTTAATCATAATTGAAAGTTGCTTAACGAACTTTTTCAAACATGGCTTATTGCATGATATGGAAAAGATTTTTCGTGACATACGTCCAGCACATTTCCCTCGTACTCTGATTACTGATATGTGCATATATTAACTTTCCTAGCAGTTTTTCAATCAATGAAAATGCTTTACCGAATAATATTTAGGCCATATGTCAATCGCATCAATAGTACTACTGGCGGCGCTTTGTTTTGACCTAGTTTCTGCACAATTAAGATACAATTAAGTTTAATTTAGCTTCCAGAATTGGTAACATAAATATATACTGAGTGAACGCTCAAAAATGCACACGTTTGATTGCAAAGACAAAGTTTCATTTCGCTTGCACTTCTTTCTTCACTCATATTACCCTGTTTCGAGTAATTAAAAAAAAACACTTGTTGGGAGGCATTTCCGTTGGTGTCCTTATATTTTGGCACAAGACAGCATTTAAAACAACGCTTTGGCATATTAAAGAAAAGTGTGTTCATGAAAGACATTTCAATAGTGATCTCCTAAACGCTTCAAACTTCGCATAGAAATATACGCACCGCGACCGCTGTTGCAGGACCTGACGTCATTCAAGATGGCAGCGATGCGAATTACGTTTTTGCGAGGGACGAGCTCGTGGCGATTCAAATGTTTAAATTTTAAAAATAAAATACTTTCTGTCAAAACTGCTTTCGCAGCAAGTAATTTTATTGTTTAAACACTACGAAAATGTTTTTATTGGAATATGTGTCCAGAGACCTATAGTATAGTTGTACTAAACAAAGCAGACTAAGTGAAAAAGTGCGTGGACTTCATTTCCGACAACAATTTTGAAATTTTAAATAAAGACCCAGCTAATATTTTCCAAACGACTCTAAAGTCGAACATTGACAAATGCAACTCAAGTAGTAGTAGTATTGGGTGTTTATTGGGTGCGTCGACGGCTTAAGGTCATTTTGCACCACCCACAGTCTAATTTGTACTGTCCTAGGTTTAATGTCAGTAGGAGTGTAATGCTGATATTATTATACTTACATGAATTAAAAGACTATATATCTACACAGACAGTGGTAACTTAGATTTTATTATAAAGGCCAGTTGCTTTCATAAACGATGTGACTCGGGATAGACATTCGGAGTTATTACCTAAGATATGCTCTAGGCCTCCTCTGATGCCTAGTTGCTCGCGTGCATCCCGATGCTTGTCGCACTCTGTCAGGACGTGTCGAATGCTAAGAAGACAGTCGCAGTCATCACACCGAGGTGGGTTCTTATCTTCTGAGAAGAGGTAAGAGTGGGTTAAGGCGCAATGCCCAATTCTCAGCCGGGTGATGACTACTTCCTCTCTGCGACTGTTCCTGACGGAAGTGGGCCACACTGACGTTACCGGTTTTATGCAACGCAGCTTATTGTCGGTCACATCTGCCCAACATTTGTTCCACTGCTCTAGGGCTACTCTCCGGAGGTGAGCCTGCAGATCCTGATAAGGTACCAGAGTCGTTGTCAATTCACGCATTTGGAGAGCTTCTTTCGCTGCTGCGTCTGCTCTCTCGTAGTAGTAGTAGTCATATTTGGTGTTTTGGGTGCGTCGACAGCTGAGGTCATTTTGCACCACTCTCAACCATGGGTGAATAAAATGTAAGTAATATAGTATTTCCCTATATTTCTATTTATGTGATAACATGTGAGGGTCATGATCTAATATAAAGATTTTATAATTTGTTGAAAACATTAATGTCTTTTAAAAAAGCAATTATCCGCGTCAGACTCTCCGGAGAATCGCCTAGAATAGTTTCTAAGGTCCCGTTAACCTTGTGTTTCTCCCTAGAAGAATGGTATTTATCACACTCTATAAGGATGTGTCGCACACTAAGAGGGGAGTCGCAATCATCACACCGAGGTAGTGCCTTCTCTTCTGTGAAGAGGTATGAGTGAGTCAGTGCAGTGTGCCCTATTCTCAGGCGAGTAATTGCGACTTCTTCCCTCCGGGTACTCCTTACGGAGGAGGGCCACGCTGATACTACCGGTTTGATAGCCCGAAGTTTATTATTCATTAGCCCCTGCCACGATTGCTGCCACCTGCCTATAACCATATTTCGAAACATAGACTTAAGGTCATCTACGGTTATCAAGGTCGTTGATATTTCTGGCATGTGTAGTGCTTCCTTTGCTGCTTTGTCCGCACGTTCATTGCCAGCTATTCCCACATGTCCAGGGACCCAAATAAAGGAAATTTTGATTCCCTTGCTGAGAAGGGATTGGAGGGTGCATTGTATATCCTGGACAAGAGGATGGAGTGGGTAATAGGACGAAATGGACTTTAAAGCGCTTAAGGAGTCCGTGCAAATGAGGAAAGAGCCAGAGTTGGAATTAATATTTCTTAGGGCCATTTTAATAGCCGTTAATTCCGCTGTATATACGCTACACAGCGGATTGAGTCTGGTCTTGATATAATTGTGATGAGTGGAGTACACGGCGCATGCACATGCTGAATCACACTTCGATCCATCCGTATACACGGGGATCGAGGCCGGGTTGTTACTTAGAAGTTCTAAAAACAGGCTCTGGTACTCCGACGACGTGGAAGTGGATTTCTGGCGACTATGCAGACCAGTATAACACTCTGGTCGCGGTAGTAACCAAGGTGGGTATTTCGAATACCCGACGACGTACACATCCGGTAGCGAAATCTGAAATTCCTCAATAAAATCTTTAAAACGAATGCTTAGTGGTCTGGTAGCCCTTGTCCTTCTGTTAAAAATATCTAAAAATCTTGGTTTAAAAACGATTTCAAAACATGGGTGTTTCGACATAGATAAAATTTTTGACACATAGTTGCATGTCAGCATTAGCCTGCGAGTAGCCAACGGCGGCTCTCCGGCGTCGGAATATAAGCTTGGGATAGGAGAGGTCCTAAATGCACCAGTAGCTAACCGTAGTCCTGCGTTGTGGACCGTTGTTAACGGTCGCAGGTATGACTCTCGTCCAGACGAGTACACGAAACATGCTCTCTCGTTCCCAGCGATTCCCATATGTCCAGGCACCCAGATGAAGATAACTTTGATTCCCTTCTTGTAGAGGGATAGAAGGGTATTGTGTATGTTCTGGACAATAGGATGCATGGGAGAGAATACAGAAATAGATTGCAATGCGTTCATGGAGTCTGTGCAGATGGCAAAGGACTTGGCAGCCTCCCCAATCCCATCAAGAGCCATCTTAATGGCCAGCAGCTCGGCAGTGTATATGCTACACAGCGAGCTGAGCCGAGCCCGAATGACACCATGATGGGACGATGTAACCGCGCATGAACAACCTACATCCGACTTCGATCCATCCGTGAATACGGGGATGAAGCCGGGGTGGCGAAAGATAAATTCATTGTATAGACACTGGTACTCCTGAGCAGTAGTATAGGCTTTGTGTCGTGAGGCAAGTTTCATATAGATTTCAGGGGGCGGAATTATCCAAGGTGGGTTACTGGAGTACCTAACAGAATAAACGTCTGGGAACATAAGTCCACTGTCCCGAATAAAAATTTGAAAACGAACGCTGAGCGGCTTGGTGGCTCTTGTCCGTCTGTTAAAAAGTTCTAAAAATCTAGGGTTAAAAATTACATTAAAACAAGGGTGGCTCTTCGAAGATAAAACCTTGGCCACATATGAGCACATTAAAATATTTCTGCGGTACGACAACGGCGGCTCCCCGGCCTCAGCGTAAATGCTGAGGACCGGACTTGTCCTGAAGGCGCCAGTGGATATCCGGAGCCCTGCGTTGTGTACTGTTGTCAGAGGCTTCACGTACGAATCCCGGGCGGACGCATAAACGAATGACCCGTAGTCCAGTTTAGATCGCACGAGTGCGCGGTACAAATTAAGCATGGATTTTCGATCAGCACCCCAAGATGAGTGGCTGAAATATTTTAAAATGTTTAGAGTCTGGAGACTTTTTTGCCTTAAAAGGCGAATATGCTCCCGCCAGTTTAGTCGGTAGTCCAGGGTCATACCGAGGAACCTGACCGACTCGACATATGGGAGGATTCTGCCATCAAGTGACAGCGCTGGCGGAACGTATTCTCCCATCACCCGGTAAAAATGAATACATTTACACTTCTCTACTGAAAACTTAAACCCGTTCCTCAAAGACCAATCCTCCAGTCTATTTAGAGCTAGCTGGATAACTCTGGTAGCGCTGGTAAGTTTCGCTGACCTGCAAAATATTGCAAGGTCGTCCACGAACAGCGATCCCAGAAGAGGAGGTTTGATACATTTTGCGATATCGTTTATGGCGATAGCAAAGAGTGTAACGCTTAAGACCGATCCTTGAGGCACTCCATTTTCCTGGGTGTGAAATTCTGATAGGTGTTTGCCTGTCTTTACTCTAAAAACACGATTTGTTAAAAAGTTCTTGATAAATACCGGTAAGTTCCCCCTTAGTCCCCACTCATGCAACGTCATTAAAATCTTCTGCCGCCAGACCCGATCGTATGCCTTCTCCATGTCGAAGAAGACACCCACGACGTGTTGGCGTAGAAGAAAGGCCTCCTGGATGAAGTTATCAACTCTGACCAGGTGGTCGACAGTCGAGCGACCACGTCTGAAACCACATTGGATTTTGAAGGTTTCGACGCTCCAACCACCAAACGAGACGCTTATTCACCATCCTCTCCATTAGCTTACACAGGCAGCTGGTGAGGGAGATGGGTCTGTAATTTTCCGGGTCAGCTCTGGCTTTACCCTGTTTTGGAATAGGAACTACGAGAGACTCCCGCCAGGAAGATGGAAAGCTACCCTCACTCCACAGCTGGTTAAGGGAGCGAAGGACGTCCAACAATGCTCTGTCCGGAATATTCCGGAGAAAAGCATTATGGATTTCGTCCATTCCTGCGGCCGTGTCACGCGAGTCTGCAATAGCAGAACGTAGTTCCCAAAGAGTGAACGGGATATTGTAGTCTGCCACCGTCTGTTTTTCGCAGAAGATAGGCGGATGAGATTCGGCTCGTCTCTTAACAGAAAGGAAGTGATCGGCGTATGTGTCGTCGCTGCATGTGCTGGCGAATAGCTCGCCGAAAACTTCGCCAATATCGGCTTGAGACGTCAACACATCACCGTCAACATTTAGGAACGAGACGCCGGGCTGATGGTGAATTCCCGAGATACGTTTCACCTTGTTCCACACCTGTGCAACGGGTGTTCTGGAGTTGATGCCAGATACGTACTCCATCCAGGAGACCTTTTTAGCTTCCCTCAATACCTTTCGAGCTTTCGCTCGAAGGCGTCTAAATGCGGCCAGATTAAACGCTGTGGGGAATTTGTTAAATATTCGTAATGCCTTCTTGCGTTGGCGAATAGCGTTAGCACAGTCTTCATTCCACCATGGCACTGCAGGTCTGGAGGTGCTTCGCACTGATCGCGGTACACTGCCATTGGCGGACTCGAGAATACTTCTGGTCAGTTTTGCAATGTTAAAAATCCCGTCGCGGCTTTCGTCAAAGGTAAAATTAAAAGTCTTCTTAAAATCTGGCCTATTGGCTCTCCGAATAATCCAGTTTCCCGGGCGGATAAAATCTATGTTAAAATTCTCCTCCCTACTAATTAAAAGTGGAAAGTGGTCGCTCCCACATAAATCATCGTGTACGGACAAGTGAAATTTACTAAGCAAGGTGCTCGATGCAATGCATAAGTCTATTGAGGAGAATTGACCACTGAAGGAGTTAAAACGTGTGTGTTCCCCGTTATTCATTAAAATTAGGTTAAAATCCGTGATAAAATTAGCTAGGATACGACCCCTTCGGTCGCTCTGTGCCCTAGAGCTACCCCAAAGGGTATCGTGGGCATTAAAATCACCTACTAAAAAGAAAGGCCTCGGTAGTTGACGGACAAGGGATTCCAGATTAAAACGAGTCACCGGTGCCCCCTCAGGCAAGTACACGTTGCATAACGTCAATGCCTCTGGGGCATGCACAGTCACAGCGACCGCCTGAAAAGGCGTGTTCAGCTGCACTCGGGAGGTGTAAAGGGCCTCCCGAGTGGCAACTGCCACTCCACCCTGGGCACGTTGGCCACTGGTGTCGTCCAGTCTAAAAACATTAAAACCTTTTAAAATGCCCTTGTTCGTTGTTTTAAAATGAGTTTCCTGCAGGCATATGCAAGACGGGTTAAAATCACGAATTAAAACGGTCAGCTCCTCCTTACGCCGATAAAAACCATTGCAGTTCCACTGCAAAATAAAAGCCATAAATATATTTTAAAATAAATAAATAAATAAATACGAATATATAAAAAGGGGGTTCAGCGCCGAATACGGTGCTTTTTCCCCTTTTGTTTCGCAGGGAGGACTTCGATCTCTGAGGGACTGTCGTCCTCCTCCATTGACTCCACCGGGGGGACTAGCTTGGCTAGTCCGGAGGGGTCAGGGGATGGGGTTTTTTCGCGCTGGGTCAGCGCTACCCCGGTAGCTGTGTTTTTCTGGTTCTTTTTAGGAGAACCAGTGATGGTGGTGGTGTTTCTCGGTGCCGGATTTGGTGCCTTAGCCGGCTTGGCTACTTCTTTTACTTCAGCGATATCTACATTTGCATTTAACTCAGTCTGCGTTCCTTGGGAGGCCTTTGGTATGTTTGGGGACGCAACGGAGGCAAAGGATTTCGAAAATATGGGTGCTGCCATTGCCCTGTACCTTTTCCTCGCCTCGAAGTATGGGATTTTCTCTATTGTTTTAATTTCCATGACTTTGCGCTCATCTATCATTTTTGGGCACTTGCGAGAATACGCCGGATGCGTACCCTCGCAGTTCACACTACGTGGTTCCTTGTTGCAGTCCGCACTCTCATGGTCTTCCAGGCCGCAGCGCGGGCAGGTGGCCTTGCCCTCACATCGCGGGGCGATGTGGCCGAAGCGCTGGCACTGGAAGCAGCGCATGGGCGCCGGTATGAATGGTCGCACTGGAACTGATTCATATCCGACGAATACCTTGTCGGGGAGACTATCACGCGCAAAGGTTAATACGACAGAAGTAGAGTTTACGACTTCGCCATTGCGCTTAGTGGTAAGCCGACGAGCATCAGTGACTCCTTGAGATGCCATTTCACTTTTTATCTCGTCGACTTCCACGTACAGTAGGTCGTAATGTGATATTACTCCCCGACAGGTATTAAGAGTACGGTGCAACTCCACTTTTACTGGAATTTCGTGCAGCTTCGTGAATGACAAGAGCTTCACACTTTGTACATTATTTGCTGCTTCGATTAGCAAGCTTCCGTCACGCAGCTTTTTAGCGGATTTCAGCTCTCCTGGTATTGCAGACGACAGAACTTTACGAATGAGAAAGGGGGACACCCGCTTAAGCGTCTCCCCTTCTTTAACGCACTTCATTATCAAAAACCGCTTGCAAGCGGAAAAACACTTATCTCCCCCGCCCGTATCCGGGCGGGATCTTTTGGAGGGTGGAAGAATTGAATCTGCCATGCCAAATATTACTTCATCCCCCGGGCTCCCCACCCACCATGGAGCCACACATTCGGGACGCCGCACCGCAAACCGATGCGGTCGCCAGGGCTACCCGAGGGGATATAGCACCCTAGAGGTGGTTGGCTGTTTCGGGTTGGATCTTCGATGCACGGGCCCACCAAACCCGTACATCTCCGACCGCCCTACACAGACTCCCACCTCCCTGGCACTCGCCACCGTTAAGCTAAACGCCACGGAAGCCGATTGACCGGGAGTGGCTAGCTCCCGGCCGCCCGTTTGCAGCGAATCCGGGGCCGAAGAGGGGTATCGGCCCCCAGTCCATACCGGGCATCCGACACCCGGCTGGGAACCACGGACCTCACCCTCCAGGATCCCCTTCTCCTCCTTACGGGTCTCCGCACACGGCAAACATGCGGGTGGATCGCAGGCCAGGTGGTGTGGCCGCACACAGACAGTTGACCCACAAGACTGTCCGGGCTCAACCCTTGCTGGCTCTGGGTTTGTTATCGGGGTTGTCTCCCCGCCCTTTTAGTCGCCTCTTACGACAAGCAGGGATACTGCGGGAGTATTCTCAATCCCCCTACCCGCAGGGGGGCAAATGCAACTCAATATTCTCCCCGAGGGAGAAATGGCCTTTGATAAAGATGAATCCCTTACCCCCTAGGATGCACTTGTACGGCCTTCCCAAAACACAGTCCCTATACGACCTGTGGTATCACATGTTACCGCTCCTTCTCACCTGATTTCCTCCAAGTTCCTCCTTCCACCTTGGACGGTTCACGTCTTTCAAGCCCAAATACAGCATCAAGAACTCAACGGAACTTGCGTCCATTCTTTCCGGTGTTACTCCCCCATCGAATGGAAAGTTGGTGTCTTTCGACGTCAAAAATCTCTTCACATCGGTTCCAGGGCAGGAGGCGATTGACATAGCCATAGACTGGTTAAGAAGAGCAGATTTTAGCGGTGGCATTGTTAGTGACTTTAAGGAACTTTAATCATGTGAATCGAACAGAATTACTTCTTATTGAATGGTAACTTTTACAGACAAAGTCACGGTCTATCCATGGGTTCTCCCCTCTCACCGATAATAGCGGAATTTTTCATTGACAAGTTAGAAGAAAAACAATTCAACTCAAATAATTTGCTTTAAAAAATGTATTTTACTATTACAGATATGTGGATGACATCATCTGCCTTTGGACTGGTAGTCTGAGACAGCTAAACACCTTTCTGGCATGTTTAAATTCCCTCCATGAATCAATCAATTTCACGATGGAAATTGGTAAAGACCACTTGAATTACCTGGATCTAACCATCTCCATAGCTCAGAAAAGGCACCAACTCTCCATTTACCGCATAGACACCTTCTCCGAGATAATGATTTGTAACGATTTACCACCATTCCCACAAACTGTCGGCTCTCCATGCTATGCTACATAGAATTGTTTCTATCCCCTTGAGTGATGATTGTTTCAGCAAGGAATTAAAAACTATCCAATTCATCGCCAAAAGAAATGGATATAACATTAACGTACTTCAAAAGCTACTCAATAAAAATTATATCACAAGGCCATCAATTCCCTAACAACGCGTACTAACAATATGATTTCACCTGACAAACCCAAACATTGGTGAAAACTTCCATTCTTAGGGAACATGACTAACAATATCGTTAAAAGATTGCCACGGGATAAATACAGAGTCTGTTATTATAACCCCTCAACTTTAGATAAATTGAAGACCTGAGTGCAAGAACCAGATAATGACCACTTTTTGCGAAAATGAGATTTCCACATACACATGAAGCCCTTCCTGCCAATCCTGTGTTACCTAGATTATATTGCCTCCCTAAAATTCATAAAAATGGTTGCCCCATGAGACCCATTGTTTCCGGAATCGACTCTCCCACTTACCTCTTGTCAAAATGGCTGGTTAAACAATTCTCTGAGTTAAATTTTCAATGCCCACACTCACTTAAGAATACCTTGGACTTCGTGAAGAAAACAAAAAGCCACACATTTACTGAGGGAGAAGTAATGGTTTCCTTTGATATTTTAAATTTATTCCCAAGCATGCCAGTAGATATAGCCATTGATTCACTCAAAAATTGGTTGATTTCTATAAATCTCGAAGATAATTTGATAGACGAATACATTTGACTTACTTAGTCATGAACCAGAATTTCTTTGTTAGCAAAGGTAAATTCTACAAACAAAAATTTGGCACCGCTATGGGTAACTCCCTATCCCCATTTTTGGCCAATGTTTTCATGACTCATTTTGAAAATACTCTCAAGAGCAAATTTAATTACTTGCCAACGGTCCATTTAAGTTACGTTGATGACATATTTGCCATTTTCGACACCCACAAATATGACATAGAACAGGTTGTTTGTGATTTAAATAGTCTATTTCCTTCCATTAAGTTCACACACGAGATAGAAAATAACAACCAACTCCCTTTTCTAGATCTGCGTCTGACCAGAAAAACAAATTCTCTTATGACGTCTACCGCAAGGCTACACACACCAATAATTACATTCACCGTGATTCCTTTGTACATAACAGCAATAAACTCGCTTCTTTTCATGCTCTGGTCCACATAATTGTTAATATTCCACTTGATAAAAATAATCATTTAAAGAGTTAAATATCATCAAACGCATTGCTGAACTCAACGGCCTTAAGGAGTCTATGATTGACAATATAGTAAAGAAACACAACTTTAAAAGATTCTTATAGAATTCCACCACCCTCACGAATGACGAGTCCGTCCGCTTCATTAAACTTCCTTACCACCCACAAATTACTAAAGGCCTAGAAAAGATATTTAAAACAGTCAACACGAAAATTTCATTTAGCAGTAACAACAAACTTATTGGGAAACACGAAAGACAAGATCGACACATCCAATAAGTCTGGCATATATCAAATAGCTTGTTCCTCATGTGATGTCTCCTATGTGGGACAACGCGCAGAAATATAAAAACTAGATTCAAGGAACACATGGCCCATTTCAAATATAGCAGTCCCGAAAAATCCAGTATCGCACAACACTAACTCAACACAGGACACGAAACCTCAGAAAACAACCTTCAACTCATCAAACAAACACCTAATCATTTGCTTGACCTTTATGAAAGTCTCTACATACACAAATTCAGGAGAAACATTGTGAATAGCGATAAAGGACCTATTTCTTACTTTTCGCTTTTCTCTATTTTAGAGTGAGGTGCTCTTTCTGTTTGAAATTATCACATTTCAAAAATATTTTAACGTTGACCGCTCTCTCGCCCCCCCCCCCCCCCCCCCATTTTTTAACGGTCACGGACTTCACTTTTCCCCCCTCCCTACCTCCCCCACTTCCTTGCTTCAACGGTCAAGGACTTAATTTTCTTTCCCTTCACACCTCCCCTATCTCTCCCTTATACCAGGGGTAAAAGTGCGGGGGGACGCGGGTGTACGGCGTCCCCTCACTCCCATGTTATTGTCTTGAAAAGGAGAAAACGCACTGCGCACGCGATGCTTAGGAAATTTTGCCTCTCTAGTATTATCTGCACTCACCCCCGCAAATAGACTTGTCCGTTCCAAAGCCGTTCTTTATCTTACGGGAGTCCAACTGCACAATTTGTTTTAAAACCAGACAGTGACAAACAATAGCCTCGTTCTTCTCTGCTATCATGTTGTGTCAGTCGTGTTCCTGTCAGGAAATGATCCAAAACCCAATCACATAAAGAGAAATGACGTCTTCAGAGCACAGGAAACTCGGAATCATGGAGTATTTTGAAAGAAGCAATAGCAAAAAACTGAAGACCGCTGCTGATGGTTACGAAGCACTAAAGCTGAAACAAAGCTGAAAAACTGAAGGACAATGGTGATTTTCTTGCTGCTGTAAACGCTGCAACATCTGGAGATTTTGGAGAGCAAAGAGACGTAAGCAACAGCCGTTGATTCGATGTTCATTTTATAAGGAAAGTTAAAAGAGCAAAGATACAGGAAGAAGTAAGAATGGAGTCATTCAAGACATGTCTGGAGAAGGGAACTGATGAGTACTTCAACACGACATCGCGTATTTTTAGGACTGCGTACAAGAATGCCAAATGTTAAAGCCCCTTCATAAACTTTCAGCAAGATCTCTTGCTGAAATTTCTTGTATCTCAGCAAGCAAATCTCTTGTATCTCAGAGTTGTCTTGTGCCCCAGTGCAGGCACATAATTTTTAAACTAATCCTGAAGATACATTCAAAATATCTAATTTCAATCCATACTTCTGCCTGTTAATTTTTACATATTGCCTGAAAATTAGGCGTCATCTCCAAAGAACCATCGATTCGTCTAAACTCATATTTTTCCCAGGATAATTTCACTCATGTTTCTTGCAAATAAATCAATAATAGGACGAATTTTATAGCATTAATCAGAAGGTTTCGATTAAAATTCCTTCGGATTCCGGCAAAAATGCATTGCCCTCAATATAACTCAATACATTGGGTGAATTTGCTGCATTTAGAGTTGGTGCTGATATAAATCTTGCGGATGAACTATTTAGGAGTGACACATGGCCTGTAGGCGTAGCTATAAGGAGATTTTTTATGAAAAGAGGAATTAAGAATGCGGACGCGAGTGCGGCAAACCTGCAGCAGTGGACGGGCTCGAGGGGTAGTGATGAAGCCTCGAATTCTGCGGATTCCGAAGAAATTGTGCAAGCATCAGGTGTCACAAATGCTCCAGACAGAATGGTTACCAGAGGGCTATCAGGAATTGTGAAACCGAAAGAGAAGTGGCTAGCTCGTGAGAAATTAGAGGTGTACTATCAGAATGTGCGAGGTCTAAGAACCAAGTTGGATTAATTTCGTGTGTCAGTGTTGAAAGCTGATTATGATATAATAGACATGCCAGAGAACTAGACATATTTGGACCGAGGCCAAAATATATCAACTATGTAAAGGCCTGCTGTAAATAATTGTTTTTGAAATTTTTATCTGTAGTAATAGAGGGTGCATTTATGGTTTGTCCTGTTATTGATATTCATTGTTGGATAAACTAAAATTAAATAAATAAATAACCAAAAAACGATTCCTTGACATATTTTAGTATAATATGGGAAAATCGTACACATTTGACCTTTTCCAATAGCACGGGATGCTTTTTAGTCGTACATTCCCCATAAGGTAAAGCAAACCCAGAAATAATTCAAATTCATTTTTTGTCAAATTCTGACATTCAGAAATTCTTGCACGAGGTAATGGACTTTTTGAAAGCATTTTCAGTGCATTGGCATTTATCTCTCTTATAATAAAATCAAAAAAACTCATCGTTTGACATGAGAGAAAGTAACTAAATCGATTCTGACCTTCTGTTTTTCTACTTTTAATGCAGGGTTCCCAGTGAAGGGAATACGTGAAACATTTTGTCTGTTTTCCGGTCAAACTAACTGTGAGAGCGCGACAGAAGTGTCTGATGTGAATGTTTCGGGGTGAGGAATTATCTTTTCATTACCTGCTTCTGCCCAACTATTTGCATTTACGTTACGCCCAGCGAGCCACCGCATGGGTGTGTGGCAGGGGGTGAACATTACCATATATTCATCTACATCTACAGGATACCCTGCAAGCCACCGCAAGGGTGTGTGGCAGGGGGTGAAGATCTCCAAGCATGCACTGCTAACATACAAACAAGCAACTATTGTCTGAGTCAAAACTCCAAACCTCATTATTATGTGACATGTCTTTTTTTCTTCATAGGTATCCAGGATAACGTCGCGGATAATGTCTTCTGACGAACATCGCACTTCCAGATCTCCGAAAAATTCGCTTTTGTGACGTTTTGTCCCAGTGCGTGATGTCGATGCAATGGAATCATCTAACTAAGTATTGCATGATGCATAGATAAAAAACATTTAGTCTTCTCCCTTATATTATGGTGATTATACCAGTGAATTAATGGCTCAAAATGCCAATTACACTTCATTTTACTTACTGCTGCAGAAGTTAAATTCCAATTTTACGGTGATTTCCTTGTCCCATACTCCTCTTTCTACGAAATTTCCTTGTGTCCGACCACATTCATGCAGATCCACAAATTATTTCAACTTTCCCATTATAGTACTTTTTAACAACACAAATGCTTCCAAAACATAAAACAGCACAAGCATTTTCAAACAAATACGGTAAGAGAGGCAATGGAACTTCTTGATATTTAGTTCTTACGGTCCAATCAATGGCATTATCAATAATAAAAAATGTCTTATACACCATAAAAACAACCATTGCCAATTCGACTATGGAACTTTTAATAATAAAGAGTAAAAAGGACGCACATTAAAGGGTAACTCTTATCTTTTTATTTGTAAAAAATGATAAAAATTCGGAACAAGTTTGTTAAATTGTTTCTCCACGAGAACTACAAATGAACTGAATTTCAAACTAATTGATCTAGGTTAATGTTTAGGTCACAGGTAAAGCCGGTATATAATAAAAAAGTGACTCTACTCCAGGTGAAGTGTGCCATCTAATATTTAAAGTATGTTTTACTCTTGACTCACACGGTGGGTCATCCGCCCCTGTAAAGCTCACAGCCATGACTCACACGTGTGAGTCATCTGCATTGATAGTGTTATCCCACTGGCGTCCACCCCCTTTTCAGAGCCACTTTTACCCCTGCCCTATACTCGCTTCAACGGTCGAGCACCACACTTCCCTACCTCCCCCACATCTTCCCCACCAATACCTTTATGCCCTCCCCACAACCCAACGTCATTGGTTCCCCATCCCTCTCCCCCCTTCTTCATTTTCGTATTTATTCTTGGCTGTCCTCCTCCCGATTCATTTACAAACTTGCGTTCCAAGTGATTACCCCCTTCAGTTCGCTGAAGAGGGCCACCTTGTGGCCGAAATACGCGTATCCGACGCACACCCTCGCCTTTTATTGTTTTTGTAGTTTTTCGACTGCGCTCTTTTGAGCTAGATTCTCCCAGAAATTGGGCCCGTCTGAGTGAGTGATTTCTTGAGTTCGAGTGAGTGATTTCTTGAGTTCTTGTGAGTGCGATTGTTGTTCTTAACCCAGGCATCCTTAGCCTGGTCCCATTAGCCCAGCGAAGGTTCCCTATTTGGGTGAGTGTGTTCATAACCCAGGCATCCACAGCGGGGTCTCTTTAGCCCAGCGAAGGATCCCTTTTTGGGTTGAGTGTGTGTGTCTGTGGTTGTGTCACTGGCGAGGAAGTAACATTCCCGTAAACCGCCACAGGGGTTTTCTGGTCGAGAGGTTGTGGTTGGTCACTGGCGTGGATTTACCCCTTTTTCCCGCAAAACAACACAGCAATTTGTGGTATAACATTGACGAGTGGTTCCAATTTTATAACGGGCATTGGAGATTTTTATACTTGTCACTTTAAGAGGCCGTAGAGCTTACGTCCCCTAGTTTCGAGTCCGTTGAAGCTGTATGTTTCGATTATCAACAGAATATGCCAACTCCAGTTCTGACAACGGGTGAAATCTTTTACTTGCGTCAGATATGGGTTTATAAAATGGGTTTCTATTCATGTAAGACTGAAAGTCATAAAATGTATATGTCTGATGAAACTACAGGGAGGTGCAGGGAGGAAAAGCTCAAATAAATCTGTATCACTTCTTAAACATTATACAGACAACTACATACCTGAAAATGTTAAAACCCTACATCTCTTCAGTGACAACTGTGCAGTTCAAAACAAGAATATCTTGACGGCCCAGTTTTTAAGCTCACTTACATCTACATCTACATAATACCCTGCAAGCCACCACAAGGGTGTGTGGCAGGGGGTGATTGCTCACCAAACATGCACTACATATCATGCATAAAAAAGGAATAGTATTAATATAGTAGTCAGAACTACACTATTTAAAAAAGATAGAAATTGCAAAGCAAACATGCAAAAACATTCTGTTAGTAGGGTTAGCTTTAAGTACTCATACCAACATGCAGCTACCAATGCTATTCATTGCTACTCTCCGATAGGACATATTTACCGTTATTCGTATCTCTTATTGTGCGAGGGAAAAAGGACATTTTGAATCGGTCAGTTCGGCAATCAATTTCTCTAACTTTATGATTATGGTCCAGTCTGCCATAGTAAGTTGGGGTTCGTAAAATATTTTTAACATCATCACTGAAAATATTGCCTTGGAATTTGTGGAAGAGATTAAGTCTAAATTTCAACCTGCGATCTGACAATGATTCCCATTTCAATTCATTTAATAGACTGGTTACGCTAATATAATTATCGTATCGTCCCTTTACAAATCTTGCCGATCTTCGCTGCACACGTTCAAGTTCATTACTTAGACCGATTTCGTAGGGATCCCATACACTGGCAGCATATTCCAAATGAGGTCTAACAAGGGAAAAGTAGCTGATTTCTCGTACATGATCGTCACATTTACCCAATACTCTTTTAATGAAACCCAGTTTGCGATTCGCTTGACCCATTATTTCACGAATGTGTTTACCCCAGGAAAGATCATTTGTCAGTCTTATTCCAAGCAACTTACTGCATCAGGAAAGTTTCTTCAAATACATCACCACTTTCCTGAACGTGGGCATTCATTTATGCCCTGTGCCCATTGATGCCCTCAAATTCAGAAAATCAAACGGAAAAAGGAATAAGTCTTTGTCCCAGAAGAATGGTACGAAATGGTATCATCAACTTCTCAGAAATTCTGTTATTAAGGTGAACCAGGATATGCTACTAGATTATAAATACCACCTTCAACCATTCTTTAAGAAGATAATCAAGAATGCAACTGAGCCTTTCAGAATTAGCAGGTATCGAAATTTCATTTGTGAAGGAAGAGATGCGTCTGTTTCAGCAGTGCAGTGGTACTGTTAGGGCCAAATTTTGTCTATTTAAAGCACAGCATCTGCCCTCTCATTTTAATGCACCCAAAGCATTGAACTGTACTCCATTGAACCGTAAAAAGAGTACAATGATGTAATGAAACTGGCCGTAAAAAGAAGTACATACCACCTGTTCACATTCAATATTACAACACTACGCTCTACGGACGACAAAAACCTACATGAGGAATCTGAAACAGACACTGACATGTAGAACGATGACAAATTTTCTTTTGTGTATAAAATAAATTTGCTAAGAAATTTCTTCAATAAATTTCATTTGTTGCACGTAATAACTTTAAACTAAATAATTTGTAAGGCTATTTTGAATGAAACCATTATAATTAATCATTTATATCCAGTTATTCTTGTCTGTACCCACTACACATATTTTGAGTGTAAGAGCCAGATATATTCAACATGTATTTATGCAATTATTACCCACTTCTACTGAAGCTATTGAATTTACAATTTGCGGTTATGTTCATATTGTTCTCTTCCTTCATCTCATATTGGCAAATCTGACGCATTCAACGTTTTAAGTAATGCAAAATGTTTTTCTCGTTGTTCTCATTTTTCTCGAAACTTCACTTTTGGTTATTATCTTTTTCTTGCACTCAGGTCTTCAATTACTGTTTCATTCCCAAGACACACTTGAACCTTCAAAAGAGAGTGGTGTTTATATGTTAAAGTGTTCAGATTGTAAAGGTGCATATATCGGACAAACTGGACGGAGGTTCTCCTCACGTGTGAATGTACACAAGAGGAGTGCAAAAAACTGTGATGATAAATCCACCTTTGCCAAACATGTGATAGGCACTGGACATGGCGCAGATTTGAATTTTCATATTTTACATGTGTGTGACAAAAGTTTTACACTGGATTTTTTATAACGTTACGAAACTGTAAAACACTCCAAATCTCAGAATGTAAATGTTTTAAACGACATGGCAGAGTTTAAATCATCACCCTTTGTAACATGTCCCCTACCACATCAGCCCCCAACCCATCCGCACCCCCCCACTCTCCACTAACCTTCAACAACCTAGGGAAAGCGTTTCCACCTCCGCCCCCCCCCCCTCCATCTTCCTACCAAACGAACTCCTCTTACAAGTCAACCGCAAGTGACTCACCCCCCCTCCCCACACCATGCCTCAATATGTTACCCCGGCCCCTGCTGTTTTGTATTTAAGGCCATTCCTTTGGCACTTGTTGTTCACTATATGTTGCCTTGTTGACGCTCTAGTCGTCGAGTAGTCGAAACCGCGGTCGGTTCTTACAATAAAAGGTGTGGAATATGCCAAGTCATTTTTATTTCTATGGTGCTAGAGCATGTTGAAAAATACTTAAAAACACTAATTGAGGTTGTCGCTGCAGAGATTGGAGATACCGCATCCCAGACGAAAATAAAAGAAGACAAGTTGCAGAAAATTATACGAAGTGGTAAAAAGTGCAGAAGCTACATTATTCAGATGATCACAGATGACCAATTGGAAATTGTTAAGGGCAAGAAATCGGCGTATGAGGTCTGGAAAGCACTGAAAGGAAGATTTCAAAGGACGACAGCCAGTAGCCGCATCAATCTTGCGAAGAAACTTCAACAGATGGTGAATCAGCCATCCCAAGAAATATTTGAAGAATATTGTTTAAAATTTGATCGAGCAAAGGGATCAGAGATAAGGGATCTGAAGAAGTGTGGTGATAACATTGACTACGAAGGCACTGTAATTTAGTTTCTATTAAACATGCCCACTGAGTATGATACCGTGGTAACAGGCCTACGTAAAATGACAACTAAAAAGCTATCCATGAACTTTGTCAGACAGCAGTATGAAGCTAACAAGAGAGCAAAGAAGAACAAGGGGTCTCCAACGGTGCCCACAGCCTTTACTGGGTTCCTGAGAAGTCATCAAGGTGTCGGTAGACCATTCCGACCGCGACCGACGTGCCACAACTGCGGGAGAACGAATCCTCTCATTGCTGAATGTTTCATTCTGGGTGGAGAAGCACATCGAGGCGTACCGAGCAGTTGGAAAAATCGAGGACCTCGAGGTGGCCGCAGTAGCAACGGAGCACAACAGCAACGGACAATAAACCGGGAACGAGGAGGAAGTTGTTTTCAATTGAGGCAGAAGTGCGAGAGGAAGAGAACGAGTACAAGCTCGACACACCGCCGTTGAAGACGAAGTTGAAGGTGACATACCGGTATACAGCTATCACATTAAATAAAATCAAATTTTGTAAAAAGAGAATTAAGTGAAAAAAATACGAGTGAAAGTGCTGAATGGTTATTAGATTCTGGTGCATCAGATCATCTGATTAAGATCATTTAATCTAAGGGAGTCATCAAGTCCGGTGAAGACTTATATTGCTAAAACCGAAGAATTCATCTTGGCTACACGGAAAAAAATAGGTAGGTAGGTTTATGTTTTTATGGGTGCGTCGACGACTAAGGTCATTTGCACCACGCAGTCTATTTGGTGTTCTAAAATAAAAATAAGATATGTCGGCGATAGAAAAAAAAATAAAAAATAAACGACTCTATATTAAATCTTATTTAGAAGGCCAGTTGCTTTTAAAAAAGATATAATTCGGCTTAGGCGATCAAGATCGTCTCCTAGAATTTGTTCTAGGTCTCCCCTTATACCCAGCTTTTCGCGCATAGTCCGGAATTTGTCACACTCAGTCAGTAGGTGGCGGACACTGAGAGGAGAGTCGCAGTCGTCACAACGAGGTGTAATCTTCTCTTCTGTAAAGAGGAAGGAGTGGGTCAAGGCGCAATGCCCAATTCTTAAACGTGTGAGGACGACTTCCTCTCTGCGACTGTTCCTGACGGAAGTGGGCCACACTGACGTTACCGGTTTTACGCTGCGTAGTTTGTTATTACGCACGTCTCTCCAAGAGACACTCCACTGCTCTAGCACTACTTTACGAAGAGTAGCCTTTAGGTCCTGGCAAGGGACCAGCGTCACCGTCTGTTCAGGGATCCTTAGAGCCCTCTTCGCAGCTGCATCGGCCGTCTCATTACCGGCAATTCCCACATGTCCAGGGACCCAGAGGAATGTTATGGTAATTCCCCTTCTATTAAGGCATAGGAGCCTGGAGTGTATGCTCTGGACAATGGGGTGATAGGAGCAGAAGACGGAAATGGATTGAAGAGCACTCATAGAGTCCGTACAAATGGCGAACGCCTTAGCACTCTTCCCTATCCCATCAAGAGCCATCTTAATGGCCAGCAGCTCGGCTGTGTATATGCTACACAGTGGGCTGAGCCTGGCCTTGACGACGCCGTGGTGAGAGGAGGTAACCGCGCATGCGCAAGCTGAATCCGATTTAGAACCATCAGTGAATACGGGGATGTATTCGGGGTGGCGACCAAGAAATTCATTGAAAATCCGCTGGTACTCTAGATCAGTGGTGTTGGCTTTCGGGCGGCTACTAAGACCCATGTGGATTTCAGGGGGCGGAATTATCCACGGTGGGTAACTAGAGTACCCGACCGGATACAAATCTGGGAGCCTTAACCTGGCTGCTTGAATAAATAAATTAAAGCGAACACCAAGCGGCTTGGTGGCTCTTGTCCGTCTACTAAAAAGTTCTAAAAAACGAGGGTTAAAAATCACGTTAAAACAAGGATGGTTCCGTGTCGCTAAAATTTTGGCCGCATAGGAGCACATTAAAATGTTTCTGCGGTGCGACAACGGCGGTTCGCCGGCATCAGCATAGATGCTGAGGACCGGACTGGTCCGGAAAGCACCAGTGGATATCCGAAGCCCTGCGTTGTGCACTGGTGTCAGAGATCTCAAATACGTATCGCGACTGGAGGCGTAAACAAATGACCCATAGTCCAGCTTGGAACGTACGAGTGAGCGGTACAATAAAAGCAATGACCTGCGGTCGGCACCCCAAGATGAGTGATTTAAAAACTTTAAAATATTTAGAGTCCGTAGACTTTTATCCCTTAAACTCCGTATGTGATCACGGTAGCTGAGTCGGTAGTCCAACGTCATGCCAAGGAACCGAACTGAGTCCACGTAAGGTAAATGTCTACCATCAAGTAAAAGTGCTGGTGGAATATAGGCTCCTCTTACACGATAAAAATGAACGCATTTGCACTTTTCCGTCGAAAACTTAAATCCATTTCTCTGGGACCAGCTCCCGAGTCTGTTCAGAGCCAGCTGGGTTACTCTAGCAGCGCTGTTAAGTTTCGACGACCTGCAAAATATTGCTAGGTCGTCCACAAACAGTGATCCCAAGAGAGGAGGTTTGATACATCTTGCTATATCATTAATAGCAATGGCGAATAATGTCACGCTTAAAACGGACCCTTGGGGAACACCATTCTCTTGTGGGTAAAAATCAGATAGGTGGTTGCCTACCTTAACTTTAAAAACACGGTCACTTAAAAAGTTATGTATAAAAACAAGTAAATTTCCCCTCATACCCCACTCGTGCAGCGTCGTTAAGATTTTCCGCCGCCAAACTCTGTCGTATGCCTTCTCCATGTCGAAGAAGACACCTACGACGTGTTGGCGGAGAAGAAAGGCCTCCTGGATATAATTGTCGACCCTGACTAGGTGGTCAACGGTCGATCGACCACGTCTAAAACCACATTGGATAGTTGAGAGAAGGTTTCGACGCTCCAACCACCAAACAAGCCGCCGATTCACCATTCTCTCCGTTACCTTACACAGGCAACTGGTGAGAGAAATAGGCCTGTAATTGTTCGGGTCAGCTCTATCTTTACCCTGCTTAAGGATGGGTACAACGATAGACTCCCGCCAGGAGTTAGGGAAGCTACCCTCAGCCCAAAGTTGGTTGAGGGATCGCAGGACCTCCAGCAGTGCCCTCTCCGGAATATTCCGGAGAAACGCATTGTGGATTTCGTCCATTCCTGCGGCCGTGTCTCGGGAGTCTTCAATGGCAGAACGTAGTTCCCAGAGGGAGAACGGGATATTGTACTCGGCCATTGTATGCTTTTCAGTCAAGATGAGTGGGCAGGATTCTGAGCGTCTCTTAATAGAAAGGAAGGTTTCCTCATACGTGTCGTCGCTGCATGTTGTGGTGAGTAACTGGCCGAAGACCTCGCCGATAGCAGATGGAGATGTCAATACATTGCCGCCTACGTTGAGGAACGGGACGCTGCGTTGATGGTGGTTTCCCGAAATGCGTTTTACCTTGTCCCAGACATGTGCCAAGGGTGTTCTGTAGTTAATACTGGATACGTATTCCATCCAGGAGGCCTTTTTTGCTTCCTTAACGATCCTTCGAGCTTTGGCTCGGAGGTACCTGAAGGAAGCTAGGTTCGTCTCCGTAGGAAATTTATTAAAAATCCGTAACGCTTTCTTGCGTTGACGAATGGCTCTTGCGCATTCCTCGTTCCACCACGGGACTGCAGGCCTGAGAATGGTTCGCACTGACTTAGGAACGCTGCAGTTGGCTGCATGAATGATGCTGCGCGTTAATTTATCAATGTTCAAAACTCCGTTTTGGCTTTCGTCGTGCTTAAAATTAAATGTGTCCTTAAAAACAGGCCAATTGGCTTTCCGGACGATCCAGTTGCCCGGTCTGATAAAATCTGGATTAAAATTATTTTCTCTATTTATTAGAATGGGAAAATGATCGCTCCCACACAGGTCATTGTGAACAGTCAAATGAAGCTTGTTCATCAAAGTACTCGACGTGAGGCAAAGATCAATTGTAGAAAACTGACCATTAAAAGAGTTAAAACGTGTGTGTTCACCGTTATTCATTAAAACTAAGTTAAAATCTTTAATAAAACTAGATAACACCCGGCCTCTACGGTTGCACTGCTCCCGAGAGCTACCCCAAAGGGTTTCGTGAGCGTTAAAATCCCCTAATAAAATGTAAGGTTTCGGTAGCTGATGAAGAAGGGTTTCAAGATTAAATCGGGTGACCGGAGCCGCCTCTGGTAAGTAAACATTACATACTGTCACAGCCTCTGGGGCATGCACCGTTACAGCGACCGCCTGAAAAGGCGTGTTCAGCTGCACTCGGGAGGTGTAAAGGGCCTCCCGAGTGGCAACCCACACTCCACCCTGGGCACGTTGGCCACTGGTGTCGTCCAGTCTAAAAACATTAAAACCTTTTAAAATACCGTTGTCAGTTGTTTTAAAATGAGTTTCTTGCAGACATATGCAAGAGGGGTTAAGATCTCGAATTAAAACGGCCAGCTCCTCCTTATGCCTATAAAAACCATTGCAGTTCCACTGCAGGATAAAAGCCATAAAGGTATAAAGGTTAAAACTAACGTCGAGCACTATCCGGTGGGAGAATCACCGCTTAATACGGCGGTGCTTCTTCGCCTTCTGCTTCGCCAGGAGGACTTCTGTCTCCGAGAGACTCTCGTCCTCTTCCATCGATTCCGGTCGGTTCAGTCCGACCGGACCGGAGGGACCGGGGGAAGGCGTCTTCTCACGCCTCGCATTAGTAGTCCCAGTGGTAGTCGTAGGTGGGTTCATTTTACCAGGACTCGCATTTTTATTTTCTGTTTTTTGTGCCGGTTTAGAGGCCTTAGCCGGCGTGGCCGATTTCTCTTTTCGTTCTGGTGTGGTTGTTTGCGTACTTTCCGTCTGTGTTGCGATAGTGGCCTTGGTTACTTGTTTTGTAGCAACTGCAGCGAAGGATTTGGAGAAGGTAGGGGCCTCCATTGCCCTATACTTCTTTCTCGCCTCGAAATAGGTGATCTTTTCTAAAGTTTTTATTTCCATGATTTTACGCTCTTCCTTTACTTTTGGGCATTGACGAGAATAGACTGGGTGTGTACCCTCGCAATTAACGCAGTGTGGGCTATTTTTGCATTCCGCACCCTCGTGGTTTTCCAGGCCGCAGCGTGGGCAGGTGGCCTTGCCTTCACATCGAGTAGCAATGTGGCCGAACTTTTGGCACTGGAAGCAGCGCATAGGAGCCGGTACGAATGGCCGCACGGGGACCGATTCGTACCCCACGAACACCTTATCGGGGAGCCTATCACTGGCAAAAGTCAGTACGACGGACGTAGTGTTCACTACCTCCCCATTACGTCTTGTGGTAAGCCGACGAACGTCTGTGACGCCTTGAGATGACATCTCAGATTTTATTTCTTCGGCCTCCACGTATAAGAAGTCGTAATGACTTATGACTCCCCGACTGGTGTTCAGGGTGCGGTGCACCTCTACCGAGACGGGAATGTCGTGGAGTGCCTTCATGCCAAGTAGTTTTTCAGCCTGATTTGGGTTGCTTGTTTCGATTAACAAGGAACCATCGCGCAGTTTCTTGGCGGACTTTAATTCGCCGGGTATTTTGGCAGACAAAACTCTCTTTATTAGGAAGGGAGACCTTCTTGAGGGTCTCGCCTTCCCTTGTACACCTCATAATCAAAAAGCGCCGAGAGGCGCAGAAACCGTTAACTCCTCCACCCATGTCTGGGCGGGATTTTTTAGTTGGTGGTAGGTTGATATCCTCCATGCCAAATAAAACTTCATCCCCCGAGCTCCCCACCCACCATGGAGCCACACATTTGGGACGCCGCACCGCAAACCGGTGCGGTCGCCAGGGCTACCCGAGGGATATAGCACCCTAGAGGTAGTTGCCTGTTTCGGGTTGGATCTTCGATGCACGGGCCCACCAAACCCGTACATCTCCGACCGCCCTACGCAGACCCCCACCTCCCTGGCACTCGCCACCGAACGTATCGGAAGCCGATTGACCGGGAGTGGCTAGCACCCGGCCGCCCGTTTACAGCGAATCCGGGGCCAAAGAGGGGTATTGGCCCGTTGTCCATACCGGGCATCCGACACCCGGCTGGGAACCACGGACCTCACCCTCCAGGTTCCCCTTCTCCTCTTTACGGGTCTCCGCACACGGCAAACATGCGGGTGGATCGCAGGCCAGGTGGTATGGCCGCACACAGACAGTTGACCCACAAGACTGTCCGGGCTCAACCCTTGTTGGCTCTGGGTTTTTTATCGGGGTTATCTCCCCGCCCTTTTAGTCGCCTCTTACGACAGGCAGAGATACTGCGGGAGTATTCTCAATCCCCCTACCCGCAGGGGGCCGGAAAAAAAAAAAAAAAAAAAATATTTTTGTCCTCCGTACAAAAACCCATTTGCTGACTGGGTCTTTGTCCTAAAAGCAAAAGCATATGTCACTCTAGCAAACCAATCGTTGGAATAACAAATGCTCAATGGTGGCTGGAGCAAATGGCAGTTTTTCCCATGCTTTTGTCACGACAACAAATGCGTCTGCTAGGCGAGCTATGATTTTGCCAGCGGAAACTCTGAACTAAACAGTTTTGCTGTGTTGTGGGTGAAAGAAAATGGCTGCATTTCTATAGAACTGTTGAAATTAATTCTTAGAGATTTCTTAGTTTGTAATGAAAGTGCATCAGAGCGAGATGAGCATATCTGATTATTAACAAATTTTTCCGAAGTTTTTGCCTACGTATAGTTCTCTACCGTTTACTTAGGAACGTGTCTATGGAAAATAATATAGTGCTCTACCGAATATTCGTTCTTGAGGTAATGCAAGAAGATATTCCAAACGAGTGAAAAAAAAATAATCAGCTCGGTAAGTTACAGTGCATATATTTAATTTCTCCCGAACAACCAAATTCATGAAATATTCTTATACGAAGCAATTAATCATCATGAACAGAAATATGTTCGTTCGTTCCGCATGTCCGTTCCGTTAGTGGGATCGTTCCGTACGTTCCGTTCCGTACGGAGCCATTTTGTTAGCGGAACGGATGGGCGGAGCGAACGAGTGTATTTCTGTTCATGATGATTAATTGTTTGAAAGTGCTGTACATATTATTACCATTTTGGTAGCAAAAGCTGCCAATTGAAATTCTATTTTTATAGCATAAATTACTCCAAAAAGCTACCCATGCTAGCATGTTTTCACATACAATGGCCAATGGAGAGAGGTATGTTGTGATGAGGCATTCCCTTTAGAGCTGTGGTGTGAAGAGTTGTTGAGGATTATTATATTGAGTATATTATTATGAGGTAATTGGTTTATTTTTAAAGTTATTTTTGTAAATTACTCTACTTTAGTGAACTTGAATGATTTATTGTACATATTTTAACCACCTAATGCTTTTCAAACTTTGATGTGGCATTGTTAATTACCCAGATACCACGGGTGCGTATGGGGGATTTTTGTATCAGGCGACAAAAAAAGATACAAGAAATCTCACATTTGATTGCGTTATGATTGTGGGAATACTTTGCATTGTTTGATTGACAAATTATCGTATATTGAAAGAAGAAACATGCACATCTTTAGTATAACAACAATCGATGTTCAGCTGCGTCTATTTTTTTTATTAAGAACTAAATAGAGACAAGATAAAAGGTATTCAACCCGATAGGGTACTAGGATCTCGTTTTGCCTTGACTTGTACGCGGGAACTATTTTTTGCCGATAGCACCTCTATCCCTCTCCTACCCCCCTCCCCTCCTACCCTCCCCCCTCCCTCCTGCTTTTTTGGTATATATGCCAGCGGAAAAGAAATATATACTTGTACCTGAAGATGACGCCTATGCGTTGAAACTAGTAGTACCTAATAAAATTCAAGTGGAAATATACATAGTTACTTGATTCTTTATTTGAACATGAATTTCCACATAGTTACGCCGCAAAGTGTTGAGTGCATGATGAAAGTTTCTCAGTCAGAGTTGATGAAAGTCATCATGTTGGGCAATCACCATTGGAAGGCATACCAGGCACTCTTATGGTCACCCATTTCCCCTTGGACTATATGCATCTTGTATGCTTGGGAGTCATGAGAAAGATGCTGATTTCTCTACTAAAAGGTAGCCTGCATGTGCGATTGCCAGGAAACAAAGTGTCTGCTCTGAATGATTCCATTAATTATATTAAGGACTTATTTCCACTAGAGTTTTCTCGAAAACCCCGATCAGTGACTGAAGTTCTAAGATGGAAAGCAACAAAATTCAGGTTGTTCCTCGTTTATTCTGGACCTTTTCTGCTGCAAACATTTCAAACATTTCTTGGCATTACATTATGCAATAAGAATCTTAGTGTCAAGGAATTATCATTCCAATTTGGACTATGCAGCAACATTGCTGAAATATTTTGTTAAAAACTTTGGTTTGGTGTATGGGAGGGAGAGTGTTTCATGCAATGTGCATGGCCTTCTGCACTTGGCTGATGACTCCAGGGTATTTGGGCCATTAGATTCATTTAGCGCCTTCCCGTTTGAAAACAATCTGCAAATAATCAAAAAGCTTGTGCGCAAACCACATAGGCCTCTCCCCCAAATAGTTAGAAGACTGCAAGAATCCTCCATCAGGGTTAGGGTTCCCAGGGATGAAGGACCACACCCAATACAGAGAAGGGATATGGGCCCATTGCCTTTTGGGCTAGAAGAGCCATGTTTCAAAGGATTCCAGAACAAAATTTTCAGAGTTACAGATCAAATGCCTAACAATTGAATTGTTACACATGATGGAGCAATTGTTCTGATTTATTGTTTTGCATCAAAGGACTCCTTGCCTTCCTTCATGGGAGGGAATTTCAATATTGTGCAGGAATATTATGCTGAACCTGCCTCTTCTACATGCATTGGCATATACAAAGTGCAGAAATTGGGAGAGTGGAGTGTGTGGCCAGTGAGTGACATAAAGTGCAAGGTTGTATTAATACCTGTAATGCATAGCCAGGAGTATTATGCCGCTGAGATGATGCATCATTAGTGGCGAGGGCACTGAGGTGATGAGAGTAGGATTAGGGGAGATTGGGGAGAAGGAATCATTGATTATCACATTTCAGGATGCAGTGGTGTGTGGCAGAATGTTACCCTCATAGACGGCACAATGAAATGTCTGTGGAAACTATTCCATGTTTCTGGGTGGAGGAGAATGATGGAGGACTGTTTGCATTCTACCCTCCTACAAGTTTCATACAAGCTGCAGATAAGATACTGTACAGGGGAATTTGGTAAGTGGAGAGATTGTCATGACAGAATGCCTGTTTTTTATTTTATGAGGAATCACAGTTGCTGCCTTAAAATTTTGATGCTGCTCTTAATCTCATAACAGCTTATTAATTTCCTCAGATCCTCTGTTAGAAGCCAGAGCACTGGAGGCGGAGGTAGAAAACTGTCAAGATACAGACTTGGAAAAATTTACCTCCAATTTTTCAAAACCAAGCATAAAGAGGAAGCGAAAACCAAAAAGGTTTTCATACCCGGGCGAATCAAGTGATTGTGAGCCAATGGAGAGGGGTTTAACAATTGTTGAACTTCCTTCACCCCCTGGTATGTATATGTATGCTGGAATATACATATATTGAATGTTACTTATTATGCATCTGTTATGCCTGTATTATTTACCATCTATGAAATTAAGTATCCATGCATAGTTATCTTCAACTTTATATATTGATTTGGATAAAGTATTGTTTTGCTATTGAATTAGCATACATGCATAACATTTTATTTAATTTCCTAGAAGTTTAACGTTCTTCATTTTCATGATTCAGAAGCTTTACCCATGGGTGCTGCAAAAATGTTGCGTGCTGAAGAGCGCATTCCTTGTGCTGCCACTGTGCTGCGTGTGACTGAGGGGAAGCAGCTAAAGAAGGCTAGACCAGCTGCAGTGCCTGGTACATCCAGACGGGTGATGCCAGCCAGCCTAGGTGTGATGGCCAGGACGTTTATGCCATCGAATCCCACAGGTGGTCTTAAATAATTATAAAATTGGTTGATGTTCTTATAATGACTGCTTTTTTAAATGAATGAATGATTGAAACCTTGTCAGTTTATGCTGTTGTGTTCACTTGTGCAGTCAAAATTTACGTTTAGGACAGAAGAAGAGCAATTTTAAATGGTTTTATTTCAAGATGAAACCAAACTCATTGAGGACATTGCATTAGTGTACAAAGATTCTCTTTGGCATACTCGAATGAAATGTAGTTGAGAGAAAGTTGGATTTGCTGTAGTGATTATATTAATGTATTGAGAGATTTTGCTGGAAGTGTAGTGCAATCTTTTTCCAATTTCCATTCCAAATAGCCATGCGAAGGACTGCTTCCACAGTGCAGCATATGACTGAGGGGAAGCATCTAAAGAATGCTAGACCAGCTGCAGTGCCTGGTACATCCAGACGGGTGATGCCAGCCAGCCTAGGTGTGATGGCCAGGACGACATGTAGGCATGTTGATGAAGATGATGACCATGAAGCAGTGTTGTCGGATCCTGCAGGTGGTATTAAATATGTAAAAAGGAAACTTTTATGAGAAATTAGTATTATATGACAATTTATTTCAGATTAAGTAAACTAATTAAAGAAAAATACTTTCAGGGGAAGTGGATACCGGAAGGACCTCAGGTTTATGTGACCCACAGGGAAATACATTAACTGATGGCAGCAGCACAGGATTTAGAGGTAGATATATAGTTGAGAGTAATGCTGGAGCGCTTAACCAAAAATGAATATTCTTTCGATGAATGATTGTTAGGAAGTAATGCTCGGTAGTAATACAATTTAATGCTGTATATTTGTGTTACTCTGGTGAAGTTTCATGCTCGATGCATTTCTGCTATAAAATGAAGTTATGGAAACCCATTTCTTACTTGTTCATTTCAGATGTTATGACAGCAATTGGGAAGCTGAGGGGACACATATCTGTCGAGAACGCTAGGATTGCGGATAAAATTGAGTCCCTTTCAGCACGGTTGGAAAGTTACTTGCTCCTGCACAGTACAACTGTCAATCTGGGCAATACGGACTTTGAGTGTTTGCACGTGCTCCCTGCAACCTCTCATGAGGAGCTAAAGTGCATTGAACTTGAGCTTAATTCAGATGTGGAATACAGGAAGTTTTTGGTAATTTCTCCACTTCCCTATTTTTAAATTTTTTTCTGATGTAGAACATGTCTGGCTCATTCAGAACAGAAAAATTGTGCTAATCTTCTAATACTTTTTTTGCAACTGGCTTCTTTGTATGACAAATCTTAAGCACAACTGATAACATACTATATCTACAGATAATAATTTCATTTGTCTCCTTTGTTAGGTTGAGTATTTGAAGAAAAGGTCAAGCAACCTGCTATTTAAAAGTTCTGGGGCTGACCAGATTTCTGCAGCCATCACCAAATGTATTAACACACTCAACGCGAATGCCTTGAATTCAAGGCATGAGGTCCCGATATGTTTGTTGCTAAGTAAAAAATTATTATTATATTGCAAAAATGTTATGTTTAAAGCATTTATAATAATGTATTTATTCATATAAAAGAAAAAAAAACTTTCACACATGAATAAGTTTTCATGAAATAGGCAGGCATTCAGTGTGTTAATGACTGTAGCTCATCATTGATGACAAATAAATTTGCAGTCACCTATTCAATGACCGGAAGGATTTCCGGTAAAGTTGCATTTGAGGCAACTTTTCCTCATATTATTGATATTGTTTTAGGTGGGTTATGTCTCAACAAATGCTTTTAGTTGCACAAACCTTAGAAAATATCTGGCTCTATCATGTATCATCTTTCCAGTTGCTATAAATGAAAAGGTGTTGCCTGGCAGTGAAGTGGATCTCCCATAATCCAATGGTAGGTAGGTTTATTGTTGTAGGGTGCGTCGACGGCTAGGTCATTTTGCACCACTACTCTGTCTTCGTGATAAAAGTAATATAGATTAGTCACATTCGCTTACGTCACTTATTTAAAATATATATATACATACATTATGCGATTAAGAAAAAAAACAATGAGACTTAAATTTTATTGAATAGTCCTGTCCCTTTCAGAAATAAAATAACTCGACTTAAAACATTAGGGTCGTCTCCAAGGACGGATTTTAGCTCTCCCCCCAAGTTTAGTTGCCTTCGCAAGTCACGGTATTTGTCACACTCCGTCAGGATATGCCGAATGCTGAGAGGACAGTCGCAATCGTCACACTGAGGTGGTACTTTCTCTTCAGTAAAGAGAAATGAGTGGGTCAAAGGGCAATGCCCTATCCTCAAACGTGTGATGACGACTTCCTCTCTGCGGCTGTTCCTGACGGAAGAGGGCCACACTGACGTAACCGGCTTGATGTCACGAAGTTTGTTATTTCGTGCAGTGCGCCAAGACTCCTTCCACTGCCCAAGAACTACCTGCCTCAGGGAAGACTTGAGGTCTTCGTAAGGTACCAGCGTCGATTTAGACTCTGTCTCGTTCTGAGCCTCTTTGGCCAAAGCGTCTGCCTTTTCATTTCCGGCTATTCCCACATGCCCCGGGACCCACAGGAACCAAATGCGTACTCCCTTTCTACTGAGAGACAGTAGGGATGAATGTATGTCTTGAATGATCGGATGCATGGGCGAAAAGCCGGAAATAGACTGTATGGAGCTCAAGGAATCAGTGCATATAACGAAGGAGCCATCATCGTCACATAAGTTTTCGAGAGCCATCTTTATGGCAAATAATTCCGCTGTGTATACACTACACAGCGGATTTAATTTTGCTTTGACTGTTCCTTGGCTAGGCGAGAACGCTGCGCATGCACAGGCCGACTCTGACTTAGAGCCGTCAGTGTACACTGGCACATAATCTGAGTGATTCCCTAGGAACATTAAAAACTGACGTTGGTATTCCAAGAGTGTGGTGAAAGATTTTTTTTGGTTAAGCAAGGCCGTTTTAACCACCGGGGTGGGTATTAACCAGGGAGGGTGTAATGAGTAAGAGACAGGAAACACTTTAGGCACCCTGAAATCACATCCACGAATAAAATCATTAAAACGTACACAAACGGGCCTAGTGGCCTTTGTCCTTCGGTTAAAAATGTCTAAAAATCGTGGTTTAAAAAGTATGTTAAAACATGGGTGTGCCGACATGGATAAAACTTTGGAAACATAATTGCACATGAGCGCGTTCCTCCGGTGGCATAGAGGAGGCTCCCCTGCATCAGAATAGATGCTAATGACCGGGCTTGTCCGAAATGCCCCCGTACAGAGTCGTAACCCCGCGTTGTGCACTGGGGCCAATGCTCGTAGGTAAGACTCGCGAGCAGACGCATAAACAAAACAGCCGTAGTCTAATTTCGAGCGCACTAATGTGCGATATAATAAAAGCAATGTTTTACGGTCTGCTCCCCAAGATGTGTGGCTTAAAAACTTTAATATATTTAGCGCGTTAATGCATTTTATCCTTAAAATATTGATATGTTCTCGCCAATTAAGCCTGTAGTCGAGCGTCATGCCTAGAAAGCGGGCCGTCTGAACAAAAGGGAGATTTCTTCCCCCGAGGTATAATGTAGGTTGCATTTGGACTCTTATTTTCCTGTGGAAGTGGACGCATCTGGTCTTCTCATGGGAGAACCGAAAGCCGTTCCTTTGGGTCCACTGCTCCAATTTGTTTAATGTCAGCTGAACCATTCTGGATGCAGTTACCACCTTGGATGACCTGCAGAATATCGCCAGGTCATCCACAAATAGTGTTCCTATCACCGGCGTCTTGATACATTTCACGACGTCGTTTATCGCAATGGCGAAAAGTGTCACGCTCAGGACGGAGCCCTGGGGAACTCCGTTGTCAAGATGGTAAAAGTCGGATAAAAACTGGCCTATTCTAATTCTAAAAACTCGATGCATTAAAAAATTTTGAATAAAAATCGGCAAATTGCCTCTAAAACCCCACTCGTGCAATGTCATTAATATCTTCCGCCGCCAGACCCGGTCGTAAGCCTTCTCCAAGTCGAAGAAGACCCCGATCACATGCTGGCGGAGGAGAAAGGCTTCTTGGATGAAATTGTCGATCCGCACCAAATGGTCCATTGTGGAACGGCCCCGTCTAAATCCACACTGAATGCTGGAGAGAAGGTTCCGGCGCTCTAACCACCAAACGAGCCGCCGGTTCACCATTCTCTCCATTAACTTGCACAGGCAGCTGGTGAGAGATATTGGCCGGTAAGAATTCGGGTCAGCTCTATCTTTCCCATGTTTGGGAATGGGGACAATGACAGACTCCCGCCAGGACGAAGGAAAGTTACCTTCTGCCCACAGCTGATTATACGTCTGCAGGACTTCCTGCAGCGCTGTCTCCGGAAGGTTGCGGAGAAAAGCATTGTGGACCCCGTCTGGTCCTGGAGAGGTGTCGTGGGAGTCATCGATGGCAGATTTCAACTCCCACAGGGAAAAGGGGAGGTTGTAATCTGCCGTTGCCCGCGTCTCCTTGAAGCCGATAGGAATATTCTCGAGACGTTGCTTAAACGTTCGGAAGGTAGGATCAAGATTTTCATCACTGCTCATCTTGGCGATTAACTGGCCGAATATCTCGCCGATGGCAGCTGGAGATGTAACCACTTTTCCTCTGGCTTTTAAGAAGGAGACGCCGAGCTGCTGATGGTTTCCCGAAATGCTCTTCACCTTACGCCACACCTGTGCAAGTGGTGTGTCGATATTCACACTAGAAACAAAATTCATCCAAGAGGTCCTTTTTGCCTCCTTCACGACCTGACGGGCTTTAGCTCTAAGACGCCGAAAAGAGGACAGATTGTTTTCAGTGGGATATTTATTGAAGATTTGCAACGCCTTCTTGCGTTGCCGAATAGCTTTGGCACAGTCACCATTCCACCATGGCACAGCGGCTCTCGACATGATGCGCCGAGACCGTGGTACGCTCATGTCGGCGGCGTTGGTGATGCTTTTAGTCAATAATTTTACATTAAAAACGCTATCGCGATTTCTATCGCACGTGTAATTAAAATTACTTTTAAAATAAGGCCAATCGGCTTTCCCGACCATCCAATTGCCTGGTCGAATAAAATCAGAGTTAAAAAGCCGCTCCTTAGAAATTAAAAGGGGGAAGTGATCGCTCCCACAAAGATCTTCGTGTACAGACAAAGATATTTTATTTGTTAAACTGCTCGATAAAATACATAAATCAATGGCGGAAAAATCACCATTGAAAGAGTTAAAACGGGTCTTCTCCCCAGTATTCAATAAAATTAGGTTAAAATCTAAAATAAAACTTGATAAAATACGTCCCCTGCGGTTGCACTGTCCCGCAGTGCTTCCCCATAGACGGTCGTGAGCGTTAAAATCCCCTAGTAAAATAAAAGGCCGAGGAAGCTGGTGGACAAGGGATTCTAGATTAAAAAGGGTGACCGGTGCACCCTCCGGCAGATAAACGTTGCATAACGTAATCGCCTCCGGAGCGTGCACCGTAACCGCCACCGCTTGAAACGGTGTATTCAGCTGTATGCGGGAGGTGTATAGGGCCTCCCGAATAGCAACTGCCACTCCACCCTGGGCTCGTTGGCCGCTGGTGTCGTCATGTCTAAAAATGTTAAAATGTTTTAAAATCCCTTTGTCCGTGACTTTAAAATGCGTTTCTTGAAGACAAACGCAACAAGGGTTAAAATCTCTTATTAAAATGGCCAGCTCCTCCTTGTGCCGATAAAAACCGTTGCAGTTCCACTGCAAAATAAAAGCCATAATAAATAAATAAATATATATATAAATATAAATAGGGATTAAAACGGTAAAATCGAGCAGTTAAAACTTTGGGAGCATCAGCGCTTGATGCGGTTCTTCTTCCCCTTATTACCAAATTGGAGGATTTCGGTATCTGAAAGATACTCCTCCATTGGTTCTGGTTGGCTCTTACGAACCTTACCAGATGGGGGAGGGGATTGGGAGTTCCCACGCTTCGTTTGCGTGGCCCCGGCGGTGGTTTTTTTGGGGTTCTTCTTAGGAGAACCCGGTCCGGTGGTTTCCGTATTTTTTGCCGGATCTGTGACCTTAGCCGGCGTGGCAGATTTTTGGGCTGAAGCTTTGATTTTTTGGCTCACTATTTCTTCCGTCTGTGTCGAGATGGTGACCTTTGCTATTCGAGGGGAGGCGACATGGGCGTAAGATTTCGAAAATGTAGGAGCAACTTGTGCTCTGTACTTTTTCCGAGCCTCGAAATACGGGATTTTCTCAACCGTCTTGATCTCCATTACTTTTCGCTCTTCGATCATCTTTGGGCAATTACGAGAGTACACGGGATGTGCACCCTCGCAATTGACACAAAGTGGGTCACCTGTGCACTCCGCACCCTCATGCTTCTCCAGGCCGCAACGGGGGCAGGTGGCCTTGCCCTCGCACCGTGTGGCCATATGGCCGAATCGCTGGCACTGGTAGCATCGCATGGGTGCCGGTATGAATGGCCGCACTGGGACCGATTCATAACCAACAAACACCTTGTCGGGGAGCTGGTCACGCGCGAACGTGAGTACAACTGACGTCGTATTTACCCTTTCTCCGTTGCGCTTTGTAGTGAGTCGACGAGCATCGGTGACCCCCTGAGAGGCCATCTCCCGCTTAATCTCGTCGATCTCCACGTACAAAAGGTCGTAATGACTTATCACTCCCCGACAGGTGTTCAAGGTGCGGTGCACCTCGACCTTAACGGGGATTTCGCCAAGCTTTGTCAATGTCAATAGCTTCTCGCTTTGAGCCCTCGTTGCCGTTTCGATGAGCAGTGTGCCATCGCGAAGTTTCTTTGCCGATTTAAGTTCCCCAGGAACAGAACCAGACAATACTTTACGTATGAGGAAGGGAGACACCTTCTTCAGGCTCTCCTCTTCCTTCTGACACCTCATCACTAAGTAGCGCTGACTAGCGCCTGAAACATTATCTCCCCCGCCCGATTCCGGACGGGATCCTTTAGGTGGTGGAAGTGATTCATCCGCCATGCCTAAACTGCATTCATCCCCCGGGCTCCCCACCCACCATGGAGCCACACATTCGGGACGCCGCACCGCAAACCGGTGCGATCGCCAGGGCTACCCGAGGGGATATAGCACCCTAGAGGTGGTTGTCTGTTTCGGGTTGGGTCTTCGATGCACGGGCCCACCAAACCAGTACATCTCCGACCGCCCTACGCAGACCCCCACCTCCCTGGCACTTGCCACCGTTAAGCGTAACGCCACGGAAGCCGATTGACCGGGAGTGGCTAGCTCCCGGCCGCCCGTTTACACAGAATCCGGGGCCGAAGAGGGGTATTGGCCCGTGGTCCATACCGGGCATCCGACACCCGGCTGGGAACCGCGGACCTCACCCTCCAGGATCCCCTTCTCCTCCTTACGGGTCTCCGCACACGGCAAACGTGCGGGTGGATCGCAGGCCAGGTGGTGTGGCCGCACACAGACAGTTGACCCACAAGACTGTCCGGGCTCAACCCTTGCTGGCACGGGGTTTGTTATCGGGGTTGTCTCCCCGCCCTTTTAGTCGCCTCTTACGACAAGCAGGGATACTGCGGGAGTATTCTCAATCCCCCTACCCGCAGGGGGGTCCCATAATCCAACCCCAAACAAACAAAGTGAGGAATAGGATGGGAGAATGGTTGCGGCAGGCAAAACGTAGGACAGAGAAGGGAAAGGCCACCAGGGCAGCCCAATATCTAGCTTCAAACTACACATAGTTGACGTTGATTCCTACTGCAGTACGGGATATGATGACAGTAGTGGCTTATGGTCGGCGTAGTATGCGTTATGTAATGAAATTGAATATTTTTCTGTATAAAACTGTGGGTGTCTAATTTGAAAAAAAATCCTTCTCCTATGGCTCTATTAATTTTATACGAGTGTGCTTTGCTGTTATTCCTTGGAATTGGTTTTCATGAATGCAAGTTGTTTACTTTTCTGCAATGAAATTGTTTGGAATGTACGGAAATAATTTCCCTAATGATATTTCATGATCATTTTGATGCCTCAAATCAGATTTGTTCGATACAACCCAGTTTCCTTCCGAAAAAGGTTTGTTTGGGGTTGGATTATGGTAGAAGTGAGGGTACTATTTCTTAAAATCGGGTCAGTTTTCGTCGGAGACGCGTAACAGTACCTTCAGTTCCTGCCAGCATCGTTTATTATGCACGACTTATTTTATCTTCATTTTCCCGTATTTATATGTCACTATTTTGCATGTTCGTTTCCATTCCTGCTATCTGATGTGTTATGCACGTAAAGCAATTCCTTGCGAGTGTTCAGAACGCGTCGGAGGCCGGAATGGAAACGAGCGTGAAATAGTTGATTATTACGAGAACATCAGTGACGGGTTATCGATTTCTACAATCGATAAATCTCGATCGAGAAGCGGTCGATATATATCGATCACACGTACTGCCATCGACCGATCGATATATTCGATGTCACCAGTACCGTTTTCATACGCCGCTGGCTCTTGTATCTTTTCGTTCACCGTAGTAGAAGTAGAATTTGTTTTTGAGGGTGCTTGGACAGCGAGGGTCATTCGCACCTCGGCTAAAAATGGGTTAAAAACAGTGGAAAAAATAAATAACAAATGTAAAATCAATAAATAGATCGAATGAAGATGAAATATTACATACTAGGTTTACATTACTAGGTATTTCTATTCGATGTAATTAAATCTTATTAAAAAGACCGGTTTCCTTTAGAAACTGGATGACGACGTTGATTCGATCAGGGTCATCTCCCAGAACCTGTCCTAAGTCACCCCTGACGCCCAGCCTTTCCCTTGAAGCACGGTGCATATCACACTCAGTTATGAGGTGTCTCACAGTCATGGGAGATTGGCAGCGATCGCACCGGGGGGGAATCTTTTCCTCTGTAAAGAGGAAGGAGTGTGTTAGGGCAGTGGTGCCCTATCCTCAACCGTGCCACTCACTTCACATCACCACTTCCTCCCTGCGAGTCCTCCCAACCGAAGTGGGCCAACCTGATATGCATTCCTTGATGCTGCGGAGTTTATTCCCCACCTGAGAGCGCCAGATCTCCAACCACTGATTCAAAGCAGCATTTCTCAAAGTGGCCATCAGATCGCACGCGGGTACCAATGAAAATGTTGTTTTCCAGCTTCAGCGCGTCTTTCGCAGCCCGGTCGGCTTTTTCATTACCAGCTATTCCCACATAGCCAGGTACCCACAGAAAATGAACTTTTACGCCCTTTTTAAAAAGTGATATAAGGGTGGATTGTATCTCCTGGACGATTGGGTGCATGGGAGAGTAGCCGGATATGACCTGCAGCGCGCTCATTGAGTCACTGCAGACCATGTAGGCGCCGTTATAGTTTTTAATCCCACCCAGAGCCATCCTTATGGCGTAGAGCTCAGCCGTGTAGACACTACACAATGGGCTAAGCCTCGCCTTTATAAATCCGTGGTGGGACGAGAAAACTGCACACGCGCACGCTGACTCCGACTTCGATCCATCCGTAAACACGGGGATGAAGTCGGAGTTGCAGTGAAGTGTCTCCCTAAACATCTGCTGGTACTCTTCAGTTGTAGTGGTACAATTCTGGCCTCTTTGCAGCAAATAGCTACATTTCGGGGGAGGTACCCGCCACGGTGGGTGGCGCGAATACCCAGAGTCATACACTTCTAGAAGTGTAAAGTCGGTGCCATCAATAAAATCTTTAAAACGAATGCTTTTGGGTTTAGTAGCCCTTGTCCGTGTGCTAAAAAAGTTTAAAAACCTGGGGTTAAAAATTATATTAAAACAAGGCTGCGTCCTCATGGTAGTAGTAGAATTATTTTAAGGTGCGTGGACTGCTGCGGTCATTTTGCACCTTTACTCAGTTTGGGGTAAGAATGAAGTTAAAATTTAACCACTTGATGATATGGGTAACACTATGATAGACGAATATGGGTAAAAACTGAAAAACATTAAAAGATTAAAATCAGTCATATTTTGGATAACAAATTGGCTTCCTGCAGGAATTTGAGAACGTAATCAATGCGTGTAGGATTATCACCAATTACCTGACTCAGCTCACCAGATACATTGTGACGCTCACGTAGTGCCCGATATTTATCGCAATGTACAAGGAGGTGTCTTATGGACAACTGGCAGTCACAGGAATCGCAGTTTGGTGGTTCTTTCTCAATGGTAAAAAGATAGGAATGAGTTAGTGCTGTGTGCCCAATTCTCAGCCTAGTGACTACAACTTCTTCTCTTCGGCTATTCCTTATCGAAGACTTCCAAGCTGCTGTACTATCTTTGATTTCTCTCAGTTTGTTTAGCGTCACGTTACGCCATGAGATATTCCAAGTTTGGATAACTGCATTCCTAAGGTAAAGTTTTAGATCCTGGGACGGAATATGGTCAATTTGGTCCTCGCAGCTGTTCAGGACCGCTTTTGCAGCTGCGTCAGCAGCTTTGTTTCCGCTAATGCCCACGTGGGCAGGTACCTATAGGAATCTAATTAGGATGTCCTTGGTACTAAGACTGGAAATTTGGGATACTATATCCTGGGCCAAGGGATGCGAGGGAGGGAAGCTACAGATACTTTGAAGAGAGCTTCGAGAATCTGAGCAAATTAGGAAGGCTTTGTTCCGATTCTCCGTCTCGTGAAGTGAGTCTCCAATGGCATCCAGTGATGCCTTGATGGCAAATAACTCCGCCGTGAACACGCTACACATGGGGCGAAGCTTAAAGGCTGCAGAGCCTACATCAGCAGAAATGTAGGCTCAGCAGAAATGTAGGCTCAGCAGAAATGTAGGCTCAGCAGAAATGTAGGCGCAGCCGCATGCGGAACCGGTTTTGGAGCCATCGGTGTAGATTTTAGCATATCCTCGGTAACTATGTATGGCCTCTAGAGCTAGTAATCTAAGTTCGGTGGAACTGTTATTTGCCTTAGCGCCTGTGTATGCTAGGGAGCAATCTACTCGAGGAAACTCCCATGGAGGAAGCTTAAAATTTTCTAATCGACACACCTCCGGAAGGTCGATACCCAAGTCGGAGATTAAAATCTTAAAACGCATGGCAAGGGGTTGAGTTGCCCTAGGTCGTCTGTTAAAAACGTCCGCAAAACGTGGGTTAAAAATTATGTTAAAACATGGGTGTGATCGTCTTGATAAAATCTTACAAATATAATTACACATAAGAATCTTTATCCGTACCTCAAGGGGAGGTTCACCCGCATCGATGTAAATGCTCTGAACAGGGCTGGTTCGAAAGGCCCCTGTTGCAAGTCTCAAACCCGCATTGTGTACTGAAGTGAGAGGCCGTAAGCGGCTCTTCCTTGCCGATGAGTACACAAAACATCCGTATTCGAGTTTGGACCTCACCAGGGCTCGATAGATGCGTAGCATCGAGGTTCTATCCGCTCCCCAAGTTGATCTGCTTAAATATTTAAGAATATTTAAAACTTTCGAGCACGCGTTCTGTAAATGCCGCATGTGTTCTTGCCAGTTCAGTTTCTTGTCGATAATTAAACCTAGAAACCGGTAGGAGTCGACGAATGATAGGGTATGATCTCCGAGCTTTAGTGTTGGTTGTCGCGGATATCCCCTTAGCCTGTGAATGTGCATGCACTTAGTTTTTCCTTCGGAGAAACGAAGGCCGTTTTTCAGTGACCATTCACTTAGGCGGTTCAGAGTCAATTGGACCTGTCACTCAGCTGTAGATATATTCGATGCTCTGCAAAAGATAGCCAGGTCATCGACAAATAGCGATGCCATTACAGGCGATTGAATGCAATTCGCAACGCTATTTATGGCTATAGCGAATAGGGTGGTACTCAGAACGGATCCTTGGGGTACTCCGTTCTCCAATTCATATGGTTGAGATAAAACACTACCTATTTTAACTCCTCATTGATAGAATCTTTGCTACATAATTACTCATAAGGATGGTTCTCCGTGTTGAAAAAGGGGGCTCCCCGGCTTCTGAATACAAACTCACAACGGGAGACGTCCTGGGGGCCGATTGTATAACTTTACGTTCGAAGGTTTTTCGGCTCACGATCACTCACGATCGAAGGAAAGCCGTCGACTGCTAGGTACTTGACGTTCCGGCCATTTTCAATCGTTAGAAGGTTTGTTTTTGTTTGCATTTTAATGTATAAGTGAAAAATTATCGTGTGTGGAGATCATAGTACGAAATATTAGAGATTAAGAATGTTATTGAAAGTATCTAATTTTATGAAAAGATGTGTGTGATGTGATAAAGCGATTTAATTATAATAATTATAGCAATGTTGAGTGTGTCTATGCATTCCGTGTTATAGAAATGAATAGGGATGTCATCAATGTGCCTTGTTAGTAGTAGAGTTAATATTTAGGGTGCGTCGACAGCATGGTCATTTTGCACCACTGATTTCAGAAATATAGCATTAATTTAAATCCGTAGACATTACATTACCTGAAATCAGGTATTGAGCTTATTCTACGATTTGTCAGCACATAAAATCATTTAATATTGTTAGACTGTATTTATAATTTACTAAAAAGCCCAGTTTCCTTTAAAAATAAAATTACTCGGTGAATAGCATCAACTTCATCACCTATAATGGACCCTAAATCACCCGTAATATTCAGTCGGTTACGTACGTCCCGGTATCTGTCACACTCCATCAGGATATGCCGAATTCCAAGAGGACAGTCGCAGTCATCACACCGAGGTGGCAATTTCTCTTCTGTGAAGAGAAAGGAGTGGGTCATTGGGCTGTGCCCTATCCTCATCCGGGCGATGACGACTTCCTCTCGGCGGCTCCTCCTGACGGAAGTGGGCCACGCTGACGTCACTGGTTTAACTGTGCGCAGTTTGTTATTTGTGATTATTCTCCACGACTCCCTCCACTGTTGAAGAACTGAGCTCTTGAGTGAGGCTCGTAGATCTTCACAAGATACCAGCGTCGACTTAAGATCGTCAAGACTGAGAGCGTGTTTTGCGGCAGAATCGGCTGCCTCTTTTCCGGCAATTCCCACATGCCCAGGGATCCAAAGAAACCAGACAGTGGTTCCCTTCCTGTGAAGGGAGAGCAGCGAGGAGTGAATATCCTGGACAATAGGGTGCAAAGGAGAGAAGCCGGAAATGGATTTTAGGGCGCTCATGGAGTCTGAGCAGACCACAAAGGAGCCACCGTTTACATTTATCCCATCAAGAGCCGTTTTAATGCCTAACAGTTCCGCTATGTAAATACTACACAGCGGGCTGAGTTTTGCTTTGATGACTCCATGGTGGGATGATACAACCGCACAGGCACAAGCTGTATCCGTCTTGGAGCCGTCTGTAAACACGGGAACGAATTCTGGATGTTGGCAAAGAAACATTAAGAATTGTTGCTGGTACTCTTCAGCAGTGGTAAAAGCCTTTTGTCGGTTGTAAAGGGACATTTTTATGTCAGGAGCGGGAGTTTACCACGGCGGGTGGGTAGAATGCCTGGTGGGGTACATTTCTGGTAATAGAATACCTCGTTCACGAATAAAATTGTGGAAGCGTATACTTACAGGCCGAGTGGCTTTTGTCCTACGATTAAAAAGTTCTAAAAGGCGAGGTTTAAAAACAAGGTTAAAGCATGGGTGCATCCTCATCGTTAAAATATTTGCGGCATAGTTGCACATGAGCAGCGACCTTCGGTGGCATAATGGCGGCTCTCCTGCATCCGCGTAGACACTGACGACAGGACTTGTCCGGAAAGCACCGGTGCAAAGCCGGAGCCCTGCGTTGTGTACACTGTTCAGAGGTCGTAAGTAAGACTCCCGAGTGGATGAGTAAACGAAGGATCCGTAGTCCAAATTGGACCGCACCAATGACCGGTATAGTAAAAGGAGTGTGGTGCGGTCTGCTCCCCACGTTACTTTGCTTAAAAACTTTAAAATATTTAAGGACCTAAAACAATTGTTCCTTAAAAATTGAATATGTTCCCGCCAGTTTAGACGGGAATCGAAGATCATTCCCAAAAATCTGACTGACTGAGCGTAGTTAAGATCTCTGCCACCTAAGCGCAGTGGTAACGGAATATGTACTCCCCTTAGCCGGTGAAAGTGGACACACACAGTTTTCACCGGAGAAAAAACAAAGCCATTTCTTTGTGTCCACCTGTGTAAACTGTTTAATGTCAGTTGGATCTGTCTGGAGGCAGTGAGAAGTTTGGATGACCGGCAGAAAATCGCCAGGTCGTCGACAAACAAGGATCCAATTACAGGGGTTTTTATGCAGTCAACTATATCGTTTATTGCGATGGCGAAAAGCGTTACGCTAAGTACTGAGCCTTGAGGAATGCCGTTGTCCTGTCTGTAAAATTCTGAGAGATGTTGGCCTATTTTTACTCTAAATACTCGGTTCACTAAGAAATTACTGATAAAAGTCGGCAGATTGCCCCTAAAACCCCATTCATGCAGCGTGCTTAAAATCTTCCGCCGCCAGACACGATCGTAGGCCTTCTCCAAATCGAAGAACACTCCGATCGCGTGCTGGCGGAGGAGAAATGCTTCCTGGATGAAATTGTCAATTCTAACTATGTGGTCGATAGTGGAACGGCCCCGACGAAAACCGCACTGGATAGTGGAAAGAAGGTCTCGGCGCTCCAACCACCAAACGAGCCGCCGGTTCACCATCCTTTCCATTATTTTGCACAGGCAGCTGGTGAGGGATATGGGTCTATAGTTGTTTGGGTCACCTCTATCTTTGCCCTGTTTTGGAATGGGAACCACCGCCGACTCCCTCCAGGTTGATGGAAAGGCACCTTCAATCCAAAGCTGATTGAAAGTGTGGAGGACCTCCAACAATGACATCTCCGGAATATTACGGAGAAAGGCATTGTGGACCTCGTCAAGACCCGGAGATGTATTGCCTGTGTCGGCAATGGCGGACTTTAATTCCCACAAAGAGAAAGGAAGGTTATAGTCGGCCACATGTCTCGTCTCTTTGAAGTTTATCGGAATTAATTCGCAGCGGTCTTTAAAGGACAGAAAATTCCTACCGCATGCGTCATCGCTGCTCATTCTAGATATAAACTGGCCGAACGCCTTTCCGATGTCATGTGGTGACGTTATAACTTCATCTCTGATTTTAAGAAAAGTGACTCCTAGCTGCTGGTGGTTACCCGACAGACTCCTTACCTTGCGCCATACCTGTGCAATTGGTGTCCTACAGTTAACCCCGGAGACGAATTTCACCCAAGAAGCTCTTTTTGCATCCCTCACAACCTGTCGAGCTCTAGCTCTCAGTCGTCGGAAGGAGGCTAAATTTCTTTCTGTTGGGTATTTATTAAATATTCGCAACGCTTTTTTACGCTGGCGAATAGCTTTCGCGCAATCATCGTTCCACCACGGCACCGCAGGCCTTGTAATTATACGGCGAGACCGTGGTACGCTGCTGTCTGCCGCTTCAATGATGGTTGCAGTCAGGTTATCAATATTTTCCACACTGTCACGGGTTTCGTCATATTTAAAATTAAAATTTTCCTTAAAAAGCCCCCAGTTCGCCTTCTGAACAATCCAGTTGCCCCGCCGAATAAAATCCGGATTAATATGTTGTTCCTAGTAGTAGTAGTGTTTGGTTTAAGGTGCGTCGACGGCCATGGTCATTCGCACCATACGCAACCTAAAATGTCCATAGGATCAGTATAACTAAACAGGCGTATTTACGAATTGTTATTAGAAAAAATTATTAAAATTATAAGAGGGCTGGCCGAATCAAATTTTGTGTAAAATGCCTATTTCTCTGAAGAATAAAATTACCCGGCTCAGGCGAGCAGGGTCGTCTCCGAGAACGTATTCTAGGCCTCCCCTGATATCTAATTTATTACGCACTGCCCGGTGCTTAACGCACTCCGTCAGGAGGTGCCGAACAGTGAGAGGTAAGTCGCAATCTTCACAGCGCGGTGGAATTTTCTCTTCCGTGAAGAGAAAGGAGTGGGTCAGGGCGGAGTGCCCTATCCGCAAGCGTGTAACTACGACTTCCTCTCTCCGACTACTCCTAACGGAAGATTGCCATGCCGATGCAACCGGTTTTACGCACCGCAATTTATTGCTGGCTGTGTTTGCCCACGCATTGTACCACTGCTGTTTCACTACTGTACTTAACCAACATCGAAGGTCTTCGCATGGTACCAGGGTATGCGCTTGTTCTGGGAGAAGCAAGGCATCCTTTGCCAATATATCTGCCCTCTCGTTTCCGGCAATTCCCACATGCCCAGGAACCCAGACGAACATAATATCTATTTCCATCCTCTCAAGAGATAAGAGGGAAGAATGTATGTCCTGTACTATAGGGTGCATGGGGAAAAGGCAGGAGATGGAACTAAGGGAACTCATGGAGTCAGTGCATATGGCATAGGAGCCGCCAGAACTTTTTATTCCATCCAGAGCCATCTTGATGGCCAGGAGTTCCGCTGTGTACACACTACACAACGGGCTCAGCCTGGCCTGGATGTCACCATGGTGAACCGAGGTGACTGCGCAGGCACATGCAGTGTCCGACCTTGAGCCATCCGTATACACGGGAATAAGGTCGGAGTGACTACTTAAGAATTCTCGGAAAAGTTGCTGGTATTCCGATGCGGTTGTGCAATCTTTGCGCCGGCTATTTAGAACAGAGTAAACTTTAGGCCTTGGAATCAACCACGGTGGGTGGTTCGAATATCCGATACGGTAAACTTCCGGGAGCGTAATACAAGTGCTATTAATAAAATCTTTAAAACGTACACCTAGTGGCCTGGTAGGCCTTGTCCTTGTGTTAAAAATTACTAAAAAACTGGGTTTAAAAACAATTTTAAAACAGGGGTGTGCCTTCGTGGTAAGAACTTTGGCAGCGTAGCTGCACATTAAAAGACTCCTCCGGTACGAGAGCGGCGGCTCGCCGGCGTCGGCATAAATGCTGACAACCGGACTATTTCGGAAGGCCCCAGTGGACAGCCGCAACCCCGCATTGTGAATCGTCGTCAAAGGTCTCGTGTACGACTCACGCCCCGAAGAATAGACAACTGAGCCGTAGTCGAGTCTAGAGCGGATAAGTGATCGGTAGAGCAGAAGCATCGTTTTGCGGTCTGCTCCCCATGTCGAATGGCTTAAAAATTTTAAAATGTTTAATGTCCGGTGACATTTAGTTCTTAACGCCTCTATGTGTTGCCGCCAATTCAGTCTATAGTCGAGCGTCATTCCAAGAAACTGTACAGATTCCACGTAAGGGAGAATTCTGCCAGCTAGTTGCAGCATAGGTGAAAAAAAGGTTCCCCTCCGGCGGTAGAAATGTACGCACTTCGTTTTCTGAAACGAGAACCTAAATCCGTTTCTTCGGGACCAGTCTTCTAGCCTGTTGATGGTGAGTTGCAATAATCTGCCGGCAGAGACTAGTTTGGAAGACCTGCAGAATATAGCAAGGTCATCCACGAACAGTGATCCCATGATGGGTGGTTTGATGCAGTTTGCCACCTCGTTTATTGCGACTGCAAATAGCGTGACGCTCAGTACGGAGCCCTGTGGCACTCCGTTTTCCTGAGTATATTGACTAGATAGATGACGGCCAATTTTAATCTTAAACACCCGGTCTACTAAAAAGTTTCGAATAAAGGTGAGCATGTTACCCCTCAGACCCCATTCATGTAAAACTATTAAAATCTTCTTCCGCCAGACTCCATCGTATGCCCTCTCCAAGTCGAAGAAGACACCTACGACGTGTTGGCGGAGGAGAAAGGCCTCCTGGATGAAGTTGTCGACTCTTACTAGGTTGTCAATAGTCGAACGGCCCCGCCGAAATCCACACTGAATGTCGGAAAGAAGGTTTCGGCGCTCCAGCCACCAGACGAGCCGCCGATTAACCATTCTTTCCATTACCTTACACAGGCAGCTGGTGAGGGATATCGGTCTATAGCTGTTTGGATCGGTGGTCTCTTTACCCTGTTTCAGGATAGGAACTATGGCAGACTCCCGCCAGGAAGGTGGAAAGCTACCCTCAGACCAAAGTTGGTTGAGGGTGCGAAGGACCTCCGGCAATGCCTCCTCCGGAAGATTCCGCAGAAAGGCATTGTGGACCTGGTCCATTCCTGGAGCGGTGTCATGGGAATCAGCAATGGCTGAGCTTAGTTCCCACAGTGAGAAAGGTAGATTGTAGTCTGCCACCGTCCGTGACTCAAAAGTAAGCTGGACAGACTCGTAACGCTCCTTATGGCACAACTGCTGTGGATGGCAACTCTCGTCACCACTCGCCTTGGCGTACAATTGACCAAAGGCCTCACAAATAGCAGGTGGAGATGTTATCACGTTGTTGCCGACCTTAAGGAGATGTACGCCACCAAGTCGCTGTTTACTCCCCGATATACTCCTCACCTTATTCCAAACCTGTGCAAGTGGAGTTCGGCAGGTTATAGCTGATACAAATTCCATCCAAGAGGCCTTTTTGGCCTCTCTCACTACCTGCCGAGCTTTAGCTCAGAGGCGGCGGAATGAAGATAGATTCCTTTCTGTGGGGTATTTGTTAAAAATTCTCAGCGCTTTCTTCCGTCGTCGAATTGCCGCGGCGCATTCCTCGTTCCACCATGGCACTGCTGGTCTCAGTGTGGTGCCCTTTGACCGAGGAACACTGCACCTTGCGCTTTCAATCAGGCAATTCGTCAACCTCTCAATGTTCATTATAGGGTCACATGCTTCGTCATAGTTAAAATTAAATACTTTTTTAAAATAAGACCAGTCAGCCTTCTGGACAATCCAGTTACCCGGACGAATATAATCTAAAATGAGATTTTGGTCTTTTTTGACTAAGAGGGGAAAATGATCGCTCCCACACAAATCATTATGCACGGATATTTCAATCTTATTTATCAAACTGCTCGATGCAATGCACAGGTCAATCGCAGAGTACTGACCGTTAAAAGCATTAAAACGGGTTTTCTCCCCGTTGTTCAATAAAATCATGTTAAAATCTAAAATAAAATTGGCTAAAATACGACCTCTTCGGTCGCACTGTCTCCTAGAACTCCCCCACAGGGTGTCATGGGCGTTAAAATCTCCTAGTAAAATGTAGGGCTTCGGAAGTTGACGGACAAGGGCGTCCAAGTTAAAACGAGTAACCGGTGCAGCCTCCGGGAGATAAACATTGCACAATGTTATCGGTTCCGGGGCGTACACGGTTACCGCCACCGCCTGAAACGGTGTGTTAAGCTGTACTCGGGAGGTGTAAAGAGCCTCCCGAATGTAAACAGCCACTCCACCCTGGGCTCGATTGCCACTGGTGTCGTCAAATCTAAAAATGGTAAAACCTTTTAAAATGCCCTTGTCCGTCCTCTTAAAATGTGTCTCTTGAAGACATATACAAAGAGGGTTAAAATCATGAATTAAAACGCTCATCTCCTCCTTATGCCGGTAAAATCCATTGCAGTTCCACTGCAAGATAAAAGCCATATTTAATAGTATAAAATATAAAAATAAAACTATGATCGAGCTCTCCGTGCAACGGGAGGATCAACGCTTAATACGGCGCCTTCTTCCCGACTGTTTTGCGAGGAGGATTTCTGTCTCAGAGAGACTTTCATCCTCCTCCATACATTCCGGCTGTCCGGGCTTGGACACACCGGATGGACCGGATGGTGGTGTGTTTTCACGCGAGTTATTAGCGTTCGCGGAATTATTTTTAATGGGGTTCTTCTTGGGAGAACCCGCAGAGCTGGTGGTCACTTTACGAGCCGGTGACAAGTTTTTGGCCGGCTTTGCCAATTCTTTCGTCACTACTTTAATTAAATTTTCACTTTTTTCGGTTTGCGTTGCTATAGTGGCTTTAGGGACTGGTGTTACGGCAACTGAGGCAAAAGAGCGGGAAAAGATAGGAGCAGCCAATGCCCTATACTTTTTCCTCGCTTCGAAATATGTTATTTTTTCCAGAGTCTTTATTTCCATGACTTTCCTTTCTTCCAGCATCTTCGGACATTTGCGAGAGTACACCGGGTGTGCACCCTCGCAGTTGACGCAGTGTGTGTCTTGCACACAGTCCTCTCCCTCATGCGCATCCAGGCCGCAGCGTGGGCAGGTTGCCTTGCCCTCACATCGCGTGGCGATGTGGCCGAAGCGCTGGCACTGGAAGCAGCGCATTGGAGCTGGAATATAGGGCCTCACCGGTACTGACTCGTAGCCAATGAATACCTTATCGGGGAGCTTTTCACATCCAAAGGTCAAAACCACAGACGTAGTGTTAATAACTACGCCGTTGCGCCTTGTAGTAAGTCGACGGACATCGCTTACACCTTGAGATGCCATCTCTCTCTTAATTTCGTCGACTTCTACATGGAGGAGGTCAAAGTGACTGATTACTCCCCGACAGGTATTCAATGTACGGTGAACCTCTACTTTTACTGGAAAGTCATGGAATCTATCCGTAGCCAAGAGTTTCTCGCTCTGTGCTCTATTTGCCGTTTCAATTAGCAAGGTGCCATCCCTGAGCTTTTTCGCTGACTTGATTTCACCGGGTACCAATGCCGACATAACTTTTCTTATAAGGAATGGGGAAACCTTGGCAAAGGTCTCACCCTCCTTCATGCATCTCATAATGAGAAAGCGCTACCTTCCGTTAGTACACATTTCTCTCCCACCCATGTCCGGGCGGGATTTTTTAGTTGGTGGAAGAATATTATCCGCCATACCAATTTTAAATTTCGTCCCCCGAGCTCCCCACCCACCATGGAGCCACACATTCGGGACGCCGCACCGCAAACCGGTGCGGTCGCCAGGGCTACCCGAGGGGATATAGCACCCTAGAGGTGGTTGACTGTTTCGGGTTGGGTCTTTAATGCACGGGCCCACCAAACCCGTACATCTCCGACCGCCCTACGCAGACCCCCACCTCCCTGGCACTCGCCACCGTTAAGCTGAACGCCACGGAAGCCGATTGACCGGGAGTGGCTAGCTCCCGGCCGCCCGTTTACAGAATCCGGGGCCGAAGAGGGGTATTGGCCCGTAGTCCATACCGGGCATCCGACACCCGGCTGGGAACCGCAGACCTCACCCTCCAGGATCCCCTTCTCCTCCTTACGGGTCTCCGCACACGGCAAACATGCGGGTGGATCGCAGGCCAGGTGGTGTGGCCGCACACAGACAGTTGACCCACAACACTGTCCGGGCTCAACCCTTGCTGGCACGGGGTCTGTTATCGGGGTTGTCTCCCCGCCCTTTTAGTCGCCTCTTACGACAAGCAGGGATACTGCGGGAGTATTCTCAATCCCCCTACCCGCAGGGGGAATGTTGTTCCTTCGTAAAAAGGATGGGATAGTTGTCGCTCCCACAAAGGTCGTCATGCACTAGTATATCAAGTTTTGTAGCTAAAATGCTCGACACGATACATAGGTCGATAGTCGAAGAGTCACCAGTAAAACTGTTAAAACGTGTTTTTTCCGCGTTATTTAGTAACACTAGGTTAGTGTCACATATGAATTGGGATAAAATCCGTCCTCTACGGTTGCACTGAGCTCTAGCGCTTCCCCATAGCGGATCGTGTGCGTTAAAATCTCCCAATAAAATAAAAGGCTGAGGTAGCTGATGGACAAGGGCTTCCAGGTTAAAACGGGTGACCGGCGCACCCTCCGGGAGATACACGTTACACAACGTAATCACCTCGGGGGCATGAACGGTCTAACGAATAACGAACTGCTACCGCCTGAAGCGGCGTGTGTAGTTGCACTCGAGAGGTGTAAAGGGCCTCCCGAGTAGCAATCAACACTCCACCCTGGGCACGTTGGCCACTGGTGTCGTCCAGTCTAAAAACATTAAAACCTTTTAAAATGCCCTTGTCCGTTGTTTTAAAATGAGTTTCCTGCAGGCATATGCAAGACGGGTTAAAATCACGAATTAAAACTGTCAGCTCCTCCTTACGCCGATAAAAAACCATTGCAGTTCCACTGCAGAGTAAAATCCATAAAACTCTTTTTAAAAATAAAATAAATAAGAAAATAATTATATACGTTCAATTATATAAAAAGGCGGAGGTCAGCGCCGAACACGGTGCTTCTTCCCCTTTTGTTTCGCGAGGAGGACTTCAGTCTCCGAGGGACTGTCGTCCTCCTCCATTGATTCCGCCGGAAGTAGCTTGGATAGTCCGGGGGGGCCGGGGGAAGGCGTTTTTTCGCGCTGTTTCAGCGCTACCCCGGCTGAGGGTTTAGACTGGTTCTTATTAGGAGAACCAGTGGTGGATATATTTTTATTCACTGCCGGATTTGGTGCCTTAGCCGGCTTGGCTACATCTGTTACCTTTGCGGCTTTCGTGTTCAAATTACTCTCCGTCTGTGTACCTTGGGACGCTTTTGGCACGGAGGTATTTGCAACTGAGGCAAAGGATTTTGAAAAGATAGGTGCTGCCATGGCCCTATACCTTTTCCTCGCCTCGAAGTACGGAATTTTTTCTACTGTTTTTATTTCCATAACTTTTCTTTCCTCTAACATCTTGGGACATTTACGAGAGTACGCTGGATGCGTACCCTCGCAGTTGACGCAGTGTTGTTCCCTGCTGCATTCCGCACTCTCATGGCCTTCCAGGCCGCAGCGCGGGCAGGTGGCCTTGACCTCACATCGCGTTACGATGTGGCCGAAGCGCTGGCACTGGAAGCAGCGCATGGGCGCCGGTATGAATGGCCTCACTGGAACCGATTCATAGCCGACGAATTACTTGTCGGGGAGACTGTCTCGCGCGAATGTTAGGACGACAGATGTAGTGTTTACAACTTCGCCGTTTCGCTTAGTGGTAAGTCGACGAGCATCTGTAACTCCTTGCGATGCCATCTCATTTTTAATCTCGTCGACTTCCACGTATAATAGGTCGTAATGAGATATTACTCCCCGACAGGTATTGAGAGTGCGGTGAAGCTCAGTTTTCACAGGAATGTCATGGAGCTTCCTTAGGGTCAACAGCTTCTCACTTTGTACATTATTCGATGTTTCGATAAGGAGGCTCCCGTCTCGCAGTTTTTTGGCCGATTTCAGCTCTACTGGAATTGAGGCAGACAGCACCTTACGGATGAGAAAGGGAGATACCCGTTTAAGTGTCTCCCCTTCTTTCTCACACTTCATAATAACAAACCGCATACAAGCGGGTAAACTTTTAGCTCCCCCGCCCGTGTCCGGGCGGGATCTCTTAGGTGGTGGAATGGATTCATCCGCCATGCCTAAACTTGGGTTCATCCCCCGGGCTACCCGCCCACCATGGAGCCTCACATTCGGGACGCCGCACCGCAAACCGGTGCGGCCGCCAGGGCTACCCGAGGGGATATAGCACCCTAGAGGTAGTTATCTATTTCCGGTTGGATCTTCGATGCACGGGCCCTCCAAACCCGTGCAATTCCGACCGCCCTACGCAGACCCCCACCTCCCTGGCACTCGCCACCGTTAAGCTTACGCCACGGAAGCCGATTGATAGGGAGTGGCTAGCTCCCGGCCGCCCGTTTACAGCGAATCCGGGGCCAAAGAGGGGTATTGGCCCCCAGTCCATACCGGGCATCCGACACCCGGCTGGGAATAACGGAACTCACCCTCCAGGATCCCCTTCTCCTCCTTACGGGTCTCCGCACACGGCAAACATGCGGGTGGATCGCAGGCCGGGTGGTAAGGCCGCACACAGACAGTTCACCCACAAGACTGTCCGGGCTCAACCCTAGTTGGCTCTGGGTTTGTTTTCGGGGTTTTCTTCCCCGCCCTTTTAGTCGCCTCTTACGACAAGCAGGGATACTGCGGGAGTGTTCTCAATCCCCCTACCCGCAGGGGGGATGTGCCTTGTTATTTTACGTCTGTGTATCGGATATTCTCCCAATGAAATGTTTACCTTTCTCAGTAGTAGGCATGCGAATTCCCAATCTAATAATATAGTATATAGTTATCCTATTTTCTACTCCGTGTCAGAGTTACCTTCAGATCTTGCGTTGAAATCAGTGATACTTCGCACGTTTGTTATTGCTAAATCAATGTATTGATTTTAGTTGCTCATAAAGTACATATAGTCTATGAGAGGGTATAATAAATTATTCGTTGCATAGCTTTAATGAATGCCTTGGATACAAATTTCATGTGAAAAAGTGATATAAGTGCCAGAATTATCATCGTGTTAATCCAGGTGGTGTGTGAAGATATAACCAATGACTGTGTGCTTGTTTCCTTTGTCCGCTTTTAGTTATGGGCGAAAGACTTATTGCAGCGGTTGTCCTTATTGAGGAGATTGAAAGGCGGATGAGGCGGAGGCCTGTCAATGTTGATCGGAGGAGGCTCCGGGATGCAATTAACCCGAATGAATTGGAAAGGACAGAATTTATATCCATTTACAGGTTACCCCAGGAGGGTGTGATGGCCTTGGTGGATGAAATTTCGCCTTATGTAAGGCAGAATGTGAGGAGAACGGGTATCCCACTACATTTGAGGGTGAATATCATAAATCATATATACCGTAAATTGTACTTTGTGAGGTAATTATCACATGCTAGTAATGACAGGGTGTCAATTAATTTATCTAAATATGTCATTGGTGGAAGTATGATATGCCCTCTCCATTTTCCGTGTGTCTAAAGTTCATTGAGACAAAGTATACTAGTCACATTTATCAATATGTCTTCGAGAATATTGAAAGTGTTATCTGCAGTGTTGATACCTGTTCCTGAAATTTAAGAATGCTGATGAGGACTTTGAAAAGCTAAGTATACTAGTGCCTCTTTATTAAACTCTTTCCTCACCTTTGCATGCGCTGGTGTGCTTAGTGAATGTTGGCATGTAACTGCATGGCTTCAGGCATGGCATAAGCTTATGGCATGTGATTATAGTGCTACTAAAAGAGTGTTAATCAAATTCTATCATATGATGTGCTAAACATAAACTTCGATTAAAGAAATGAAATTTAGGGAGAGAATATTTCAATGAGGATGTGATAACGCATTACCGAGGCATTTTGTAGATGGTCTTTAGTTACTGATCAGTTTCCAATGCAATCCAACTTATAGATGGTAGATGGCCATTTTTGTGTTTACAGTGCGAGGCCATGCCAGTAATATCTTTATTTACCTAGTATCACTATCAAATTTTGTTTCTAAATTTCTTTATCTCAATTTCTAATCAGCTTCCTGGTAACTTTCATTTTCCAAACTGCTTCCTAGGTTATGTGTGCTCTACAATTTTTTTCTGGGGGTAGTTACCAGCGCCGAGTAGGGCAGAATTATCTACACCCCATGTGCCAGACAGAAGTCAGTGTGAGCATTAAATTGGTAAGTTATGCCATAAACAAGCATCTGATGGCAGCATGGGTGAAATTCCCTTGAACCCAGAGAGAGAAGCAGGCAGTTAAGACAAGGTAACATGATTTTTAACTACATGGAGCCTCATTCAAGTATTGTCCTGATAAATGTTTGTAACTGATTTGTCCTTCGCACAAGATTCATGGAGAGAGTGCACTTTCCTGGGGTTGTTGGCGCAATTGATGGCACTCACATTGCCATTGTGCCCCCTGAAGCACCACGGGAGCACATATATTTCAACAGGAAGTACTTCCATAACAAAAATGTGCAAGTTGTGTTTCCTGATTGCTCAAATTCATAATGGCCTCATATTTGATATAAGAGCTAGTAATATGTTTTTAACAGATGTAACAATAATTTTATGATGGTTATTTAACAGTTCTCAGGAATTCTCATAAAAATGTTTCCAACATATAATACTTCTTTTTACATTTGTTTTAGAAATCATTTTATGGAAGAATCGCTTATTTATTTGTGCCATATTCCTTGTTATTCTTGTGCCTTGATTTATTCCTGTTTGAAATATATTCCAATTTTAAAGGTTTGTGATTATGATATTAAAATTCTGGCTGCGAATGCACAGCATGGAGGAAGAGCCCATGATGCACATGTGTGGCGAGCTTCCAGATTGAGGGAGTATATGGAAGAGTCACACCGGCTAGGCGACAGGAGTAGTTAGCTCATCGGTGAGAGCTGAACAAATGTCTTATTTGGTTCATCCTATCCAATTTCGATCTTGTTACAGTTTTTCTCTTTAAACGTAGGTGATTCAGCCTATCCTTTAGAGCCTTGGCTAATGACCCCTTTTCTGGGACCCCGTGAGGGTAGCCCTGAAGCGAGATACAATGCTCGTTTTGTATCATCACCGTGGGCAGCCCCTGGTCTTCGAGGGCCCAGAGGTAGGAAGATGGTGGTGAAATCGCCAACCCCTGGCCGCTAAGGGGTATCCCGCGGTGATGCTCAGAACTTCAGGTCCGAGGAAGGGGCTGAGAAGGGAAAGCGCGGGGGGTGTATGCACGTTAGTCGGGGTGGGGGAAAGGGGGCACTTATCCACGCGTGTTTTCTTTGTGTTATCCTAGCTAAGAAAATTGCCAATCTTATTTAATTATGTTATTCCACCGCATTACGCCTGAAACGACTCTTTTTACCCATAAAAAGGTTCGCATACGATGGGGCCATCGTAATTCCCATCGCCATGCCACTGGTTTGCAGGCTGAAAGATTCATTGAAGCAGAGGGCATTTTTTTTACACAAATTCAGCTATTTTTAACAAGAAGTCTGTTGAGGGGACTTGAGGGTCGGGGCGTTAAATTAGAAGAGGGGGGAATGGAAATGCTGTCAAAGTGTTGAAGGAAATGATAGGAGTCTTTAATGAAGGAAGGAAGACAGAATACAAGGGGTTGTAGGTAATGGTAAAGGAAGGCAGAGATTCTTTCAGTAGGAGAATTGAAACTGGATTCAAATGGTCGGCAGGGAACGGCAGGCTTGTGTATTTTGGGGAGAATATAAAGTGGAGGTGTTGTTAGGGTTAGGAGGCGAAAGAAAAGAAATGTCTTTCGGTGATTATCCTTCATCAGGAGCTTCTTCCTGAAGGAGGGATTCTATTTCTTTTTGGAATTCGAGAGTCGGATCGTGGTGTAGTGGTGTGTAGGTGGAGGAGTCGTTGAGATGAAGAAGTGCTTCGGAAATATAGTTTTTCGTGTTCATCACGATAACTGACTAACCCCTGTCTGCGGTCATAATGACGTAATTAGGGTTTTGGCGGAGTTTTTTGAGGGCATGAATTTCATTCTGGGTGAGGTTGTTTTTAGGGTTCAGGGATTCAATGAATGATTTTTTGGAGACTTTTTGGAGTAGGAGGCAAATGTAGATTTCCACGGGGTGGTGGGGTAAGATTTATGTTCATAATAGGAGGCCCACTCACATAGGGCGCCACTGGAAAGACCGGGCGCCATCCGTAACAACTCAACGGAAATTTTCTTTCCTTTCGCAAATGATAGCAATGATAGTGAGTGGGTCAGGGTGGGTGACGGCTGGGCGGCACAATTGGTTTGAAAAGAGAAGTGTGGAAGATGTTTCGGAGAACATGCTAAAAGGGTATGCGAGGATACTAGTGTTGGAAGCCCAAGACGGGATTAAGTTTGTCTATTGTCCTCCGAGGCCGACCGCTGTGAGGCCTGATGCCGCTCCATTCCAAGGCGGCGGCGGCCACTTCTGCGGGAAGCAAATAGCAAATGGCACGGGCAAAGGGGATTTAAGAGTTGGTATGCAGTTAAAATTTGTGAGAAGAAGTTGAAGGAGAAAGCGTGCTGAGATTTGTAGAACCGAAGTAACGGTCGGTGAGCGCGCGAGCCGCGAGCGGACAGCGTTACGCATGCGCGGAAAATTATTTCAGTTTTGCAATGAAATAATACCCCTGCCAAACTTTTTTACTTAGTATAATAGAGTTGTCTCTTAAAAGTATAGCAAAACGAGCAAAACCAAACGTGCAGGTATATCGTCTAAATTAATTTGAAAATTTCAAATTGTTATAAAATTAATGAAGTTGTTGAAATTTTATAATAATATCTGTTATTTTACTTTCTTTATTCATGATCTCTAAAATAAGTCATTTTATAAATTTTAATTTTTAATATTCTCGCTCGGCGTCCTATTCGTCGGACGTCGGGTGGGTATATAGGTGGGACGACGCCTGGGAGGGGTAGTCGCGTGGAAAAGATTGGAGAGGCAGCGTGCCACCAGATCTCTCTCATGTCGGAAAGTCCAACATTCAAACGTTCCCCACACGGCACGAGAGCGCGCACCCGAGGCAATACGCGTGTCCAGCCCGCTAGGCAAGTGTCTCCAAGGAAAAAGACAATTCCCGCGGCTCCCATGTCGGACTCCAGCTCGTCCGAACACGAGGCGCCGGCCGCGTCCGGCCCGTCGCGATCCGACCCACAGCCCATGTCCGAATGGGCGTTGCAATTACGACAGGAATTCCGGACATTATCTCAGTCTATACAGCCGACCCAATCGTCGGGGGCCTCGGCGGCCCCACCGGGAGTGCCTCCTTTACCGCCAAACCCGGCACAGCTCGTGCCCCTGTCGTTTGCCACCCTTAAACGCGAGTTGCCGCCAGCATGGATTGAAGTACCACCAGACGAGGACGAAATCCTCCAGTTATTTCATAGTGTATCTCAGAATCGCGAGAGTAAAAAGTTAACGCGTAGAGACTTGTATGAAATGGATGCCTTGCTGATACAGGCGTCTGAGTGGCCCATCCTGTCGCCGCTGTGCAGAGCTGTGATCTGTGCAGAGAGAGTTCTGGTGGCACGCTGCCTCTCCAATCTTTTCCACGCGACTACCCCTCCCAGGCGTCGTCCCACCTATATACCCACCCGACGTCCGACGAATAGGACGCCGAGCGAGCATAGGGAGGTAGGACGGTCCGGGAAGGACGGTCGGCGGGATTTTCGGAGGAGGCAACGTACCGCCAGGTCGCTTCGTGCGACACATCCTTTATTAAAGAAACATACATGAACTTGATATCAAAAACATAAAATATAAGGCCTTTACCCTTTTGCAATGAGTATAAGGCCGCTTGATTGTCAAGATGGCATATTACATGTACGAACTTTGGTAACACCCTAAACATGTGGGTGACCGCCATAAGGGCTCCCAAGGCTTCTGCTTCTACAATGGGTCTTTCTGCGTTGAATGCCCACACTTCGGTAATGTCCAGGTCGGGCGCCGTCCATGCGACTTGGAATGGGGAAGCATCCGAATAAACGTCTATAGTAGTCACAAAATTTGAAAAGCTGCGCGGCATGTGCCACACTTGCTCGTCCCACAGTTCCTGCAACCACTTCCGTTTCCTTTTGGCGGCGTCTTTTATCAGGAAATAAGGAAGCTTCCTTATGTAAACGCACCAACTGATGAAGCCGACGGCTTTCGGGATGTCCACCTGTCGGAGTCTCGGAAGCACGGAAAGAATGTAGTGTACACGTTGTAGGGATGCTGCAGTAAGTGTGAGGGTCATGTTTAGTGTGTTGATTTTAACACCAAGATATTTCATGCGCTGCACTGGTTTTAGCTGGCTTTTGGCGTAATTTACCTTTATACCTAGCACATTCACCATAAATTCAAGTACCCTGTTGACCATATTCACATCATAATGGGGTAAAATTATTAACCAATCATCTAAGTAACATAACATATTGACACCAAACTGGTTATACACTTCCGTTGCCACCGCCCTTGCCCAGCGTTGCATAATCGCTGGGGCAAGGGCGTGGCCCATGGGTAATCGGTTCCAAACATAATATTCTTTATCGAAGTAAACTCCGTAAAATCTCCTATGAAGGGGGTGGATTTTTAATTGCCAAAAGGCGTCTTTCAGGTCCACTTTAGCCATGAAGGATTGATATGGTATCGTTTGTAGGGCCTTCGCGGCGTCTCGCAGTGTAAACTTAGGTTTTCTGTAAAACTTTGTCCACGTACTCAGGTCCACAATCACTCTCTCACCTCCGGTGGACTTGGGAATGGCCACTAAAGGGAACGCACAAGTAGGTCTAGCCATAAGTAGGTCTAGCCATTGATAATATTCCGCGTTGCACTAGTGTGTTTATGTAATTGGATAACACTTCTGTAGGGCGTGTTGGAAGAAATGTGTACGGAGCGTCTGTAGGCATAGGGAGATTGGCTCCATCGCGTACTAGCTCATTGACACTGGGTGAACTGTATGTGTAGCACTTCACAGGGGGAAAGTATTCCACCTCTTGTACAGTAGGTACCTTCTGGCGGCGGGTCCGGTGCATGCGGCGGCCGCGGCGGTTCGTACCTCTGCCTATTCTGGTCCTCGTCTGGCTCCGGGACCTCTGTTACGGGCGGGAAGCCCGGAAAGTTGGACGGGAAGTCTACGCTGATCACTGAATCCGTCTCGGACCACGGGTCGTCTGGACTCTCGTAGCCCGGGTCCGACGTGGACTCCGAGCTTTCATCTTGGACGGTTTCTGAGATGAAATCCGTGTCTGATTCCGTTCCGGTCTCCGGGAGCTCGACCGGTGTCCCCTGGACTCCTGAGTCATGCCAATTGAGAAGGGCATCCAATGGATCGTCGTCCGAGTCCGCCTCCCCAGGTGCTGCAGGCGCCTGTTTATGGCCGCGAGCCATCGGAGGTGTAGGGCCGTCCTGTGAAGGGTGATTACCTTCTGGCGGAGGAGGAGGAGCCTCCTCTCCTCCCCCGCTGTTGACGAAAGGGCCGCGTCTGTGTCCGGCTTGTAGAGGGCTGCGAGGTTGATCTTCCAGTGGTGGTATGGCCGCACACAGACAGTTGACCCACGAGACTGTCCGGGCTCAACCCTTGCTGGCTCTGGGTTTGTTTTCGGGGTTTTCTCCCCGCCCTTTTAGTCGCCTCTTACGACAAGCAGAGATACTGCGGGAGTATTCTCAATCCCCCTACCCGCAGGGGACCATTCAAACCATATGCAATATTTATTACATCTATTTCAGTTGTTCATGATGTCTTAATTATTATCTAGAGCTCTTTATTTGCGTATTCAAAAAGAAGTTAATAACATCTTAAAATAAAAATCACATCCCATAGTCTTCAAGTCCTAATTTCACGTTTATTTTACAGTCCACTTGAACAATACTCGAAGGTAAGCATAAGAAATTTATGTCAGTATCCTTTGCAGCATATTCATGAACAATTTGCATCACAATTAATCATCACTTCATAGTGTGACGGTTAAAAATAATTAAATATTAATTGGAGCGGAAGAAATCGAAGGTAAATACGAAAAATCAATTCCGGCTCTCTTCTTTTCTGATAGTGTACAGCTATACTGGCAGATTTGATTACCGGTATTTACATATAAATATTTCTTATCATGACTGTTGCACTAAGTGAATAAAGTATCCAGACCACTCCTCATCTTGATCATTTCTATTTCACGGGTAGAGTAGCCGAAAAGCTCGTGAATGCTGTCTCTCTGGAAGGTTTTTTTTTTAAGGGTCACCAATGGAGCATTTCATATTTCTACTGACCCCAGAACGATTACTTTGCACTAAAACAAACGGGGCATTCAGATAATGCGTCTACGTGGAATTATGAACATTTACTGACAGAGGCAACACGAGAACTGACTGATTGCTTGGCAATCCGACGGCTTGTTTACAATGTGTTAACACTTTTGTAAGATCCTAATTTTACAAGGCAATATCTCGTAAATGGTTCCATGTATTACAAAAAGGCTTGGCGGTACTTATTTACAAGTTATATTTATTTATATTTGGATTATATACGGTAAACACATCTTCTATTATTAGGGGCTTGTGCAATTGAAGCAATATCGTGGCCATCGCATACCATTTCGAAAATGAATGAAAATAAGTTAATTACATAATCTAATTACTTAAACAGTTTCAGTGAATCCAAACCTGCCGCAGATTATCTCATCAGCCATGCGGTAAGTACCAAACGACTATCCAAAATACTTATTCAATTTGAAATGCATATTTCTGAAGTACTAATTTTAATGATCATGCGAAGCAATACATTCGTAATTATTTTCGCGAGTTCAATATTCTATTTAATTTCTCAGTTACTGTTCTATTTGTTAAGCATTACGACCAAAAAAGATAATGACTTTGAATACTATCTTCATTTTAGAACTAAATCAACATATCCGCAGCCTGCTTGCAGCAACTGGGAAGAAGAATTACTTTCGCAGGAGCATCACCTAACCCCTCCCTCTCACTCCCAGACTCCTGACCTTCAAATCTATGTAGCAACAAATGTTAAAGAAAGGTCAACGCATCATTCGGGGTATGTATTAAAATATTTATTTTCTAATCAGTTGCGAAAATTTTTACAATTTGGGTAATTCCATTGGTTTGTTAAGTTTTATGAGTAATGATGTTCAATATTTGTCTTATAAATGCCAGTATTCTTAATGTTGAGTTACAAGACACCAGAATACCTGTTTTTATTAAAACCCATAATCATTATGGTGGATGGTTACCACTTGTCGTTCATGTACAGCCCATTTTGGAAAATTATCTTTCCAGTATCCTATATAAAACCGGGCAGATGAATTCCATTTCTGAGTAATCCAAATGACGCTAGTCATAATTTTGGTCATATATTTGGGTTCTCCTAAGTCAGGGAGAGTTGTTTATTATTTATTTATATTGTTACCATACAATATTTAGGAAAAATTGGGGTTCATTCCTGGGAAATCGAGATGGAGTCGAACCTTAACATTATATTATAGATAAATTACTCAGATGAATAAAAAATGGAATTATACAACTATTTTCAATAATTATTATGTTATCAATATTAATAGCGAATGAAACATATTGGATAGTAATGTATTACCGCTGTAAAACATTTCCTTTGCTTTGTAACATACATGACTTCCTTGACTAACAGACTTCCATCCCCTCAACCCGGATGTAGTAACTGGGAAGATGCTGAAGAAATTGAAGCTCGTTCCTGTCCTAATTTTAGTGCACGTCAAATAGCACAGGAATGCGAGGAACGCACCACAGAATGGTAAAATAATCGTTTTTATCATGTAGCTTATGTTCTTAATCAAGAATGTTGCATCCCCCATCCCCAACTTATTTTAAAATATTAACCAAAAAAGAGAACATTTGTTTTTTTTACTATGCAATCACTCGCATGCTACACGAACAAAATTAGTGAATGAAATACTGAGAAAAGAACTTATTCATTCATTATTTTCCGCAAATTTGACTAGCGGAAATTAAATAAAAATTTTAATTCTTTTGCACCTTAATTTAATCCATCCATTCATCCATTACAGGGATTCCACAAAATTCCAAGATACGACCCAACCTAATGTCTATGTGCCCGAAGGCAGAAGACTATTTGATGTTAAGCATCGTTTTGAGGAAATGAAAACAATAGCACGTCATGAACCTTTCCATTGCTCGCTGGCTGACATGGAACTCATTGGTGAAAAAACTATAGGGTTTTTCAGTCAATTTTCTTTGAAGTGTAGGATGTGTGGGATTGAAAAGACACTTTGTACTGAAAATCCGAAACGGGCAAAAATGAAGGTTAATCACGCCATGGTGTGTATACAATGCATTTCTTTTACCATACTTTTCCTCCATGTCCACACTTGTAATATGAAACAGTCCACATTAATGGAATTAATGGCTATTTTTCCAAATTCAGGTATCAAGCATGATGTGCACAGGTCAAGGATTTTCGCAAATGGCTGAAATAAGTACAGTTTTGCATATGCCATGCATGGCAAATAAAACATTTTTGAAGATCCATGAGAATCTTGCACAAGCAATTTCCGATGTGGCTTGGGAGCAAATGAAAGTCGCTGGAACAGAAGAAGCGGAAATAGCCATAAAGTCAGGCAGCGTTGATATTAATGGTATTCCATTGATAGCTGTTGTTGCAGATGGAGCATGGGCCAAGAGATCTTATAAAACCAATTACAACTCTCTCTCTGGAGTGGTACGTATGGAAGTGAAATTGTTTTGCATTTTTAGTAATGGTAAATTTTTACAAAGATTATTGAACTATTGAATCTAATTTTAATTTGTTACTATTACAGGCATGTATTGTGGGTTATCGAACAAAAAAAGTTCTTTTTATTGGAGTTCGGAATAAATATTGCTCTGTTTGTGCCCATGCATTCCGTAAGAATCCAAAATCCGAAGCGAGTGTGCATGTATGTTATCGAAACTGGAGTTCTTCATCAACGGCCATGGAAGTTGATATAATCGTAGAAGGATTTAAAACCAGCCTTGAAATGCATAACCTGAAGTATCACCGGCTCATAGGTAAAGGCATTTAAATGTATGAAGAATCGCCTATTGTTACTTAACTTACCAAAAGGAATGAAATATGCGGTAGTTATCATCTGACACTCAGATGATAACTTGCATATATTGCATGCATATGATGCATATTTTTTCAAATTCAAACGTCTCTGCCTATTCGATTGAAAGTGACCACAGACATATTTGAATTTGAAATAATTTTCTTGCCACCTGCATGATTATAACCCATTAAAAATTTAAATGGAAGTTAGTGCCTTTGAAAATCTGTCTATTTTCTCTTGCGTAAAGTAGATATTCATGTTTTTATCGATAACCAAAATGCATTTCTTGTATTTTTGTGCCGTTTCAGGGGATGGGGACAGCAGTGTCATGCAAAGGTTGGTTTCCACAATGCCTTATGGAATCGAAACCCCCGTCCAGAAAGTAGAATGCAGTAACCATCTCCTTAGAAATTATTGCAACAGAATTAGGGATATCGTGAAAAAGACTAAAAATGCTAAGGGGCATGTTCCAACAATGCTAAGGGGCATGTTCCAATAATGCTAAGGAAAATTATTGGAGAGAATTTGTTGCGGCTGAGGACAGCAGTGACATCGGCAGTGCAACATCATTCCAACCCAGGGACAGCGGCTCAAATGAATTTGCTGGAAAGGGATATAAGAAATGGACCAAGGCACGTATTTGGGGATCATCAACACTGCCGAATACTTTTGTAAAGGACAAAAGGAAGGGGAAGATAACTTGGTTCCTCAACTTGTTTCCTGTGGTTCCTGGGAGGACATTATGTATGCCAATGAACTTTTGGCACAGCATACTTCCAGTTTAATTTTAAATGTAACAAGCAATAGTGCGGAGTCCTACAATGCGTACATTGCAAAATATGTGGGGGGGGAAAAGGGTTAATTTTTCTTTGAGAGGTTCTTACCAGTCAAGATGTGAAATTGCTGCAGCGGCATTTAACGTTGGCCCTGACTTACACACTATTATTCACAAAGGTGTTACGTCAATAAGCCCAGGGCTCTATACAAAAAAACATAAGGCTACTGCTCAAAGAAGAGTGTAGGAGCAAACGTCGGCTGGAATTCCCGCATCAGCGTAGAAAAAGGGCCAAAGTTTTTGGAGCAGACGAGCATTATGGGTCAGTCGAAGAGCACTCAGCCGATGGTGGTACAGAGCTTAAACAGGAGAAGAAAGAAGCCTTCCTTCGCTCCCTGTCCCTCAGTGATCCAGAAAGGATATTACTGGAAGAGAGCACAAGAGGACAGCGACAGAGCCAAAAGTGGTTCACCGAGCGATGGAAGCGGCTAACGGCGTCCAACTTCGGTCGAATATGCAAATTACGGCCAGGAACAGACAAAAAAAAAGTCGTCAAAAATATTCTCCATCCCACATTTCGGGGAAGTAAGGCAACTGAATACGGCATTGCCAAGGAGCCACTAGCTGTGGCTGAGTACGAGCAGATCTCGGGAAACAGAGTCCTGCCTGCTGGCCTTTTCGTGGACAAAACGCTCCCTTTTCTGGCAGCAACTCCAGATGGGCTACTCGAGGATGGAGATGGTATCGTGGAGATAAAATGTCCATATGTATGCCAGAATATGACGTTACACGAAGCAGTTGAGCAGAAAAAAATCAAGTTTCTCGAGAATATAAACGGGAAGTTGTCCTTGAAAATGCGACATGATTATTTTTATCAGGTTCAAGGGCAACTTCATATTACACAAAAAAATATTGTGTATTTATTGTGCGGAGTGCTACGGAATTGTTTCATGATAGAATATTAAGAGATGATAAGTTTTGGGTAGCAAAAATGGAGCAGAGTCTAAAAGTATTTTATATGGATCATCTTCTGCCGGAGTTAATCGGTCAGATGCAAAAATAGAGGATATTACTCAAAAACGTATTTTCAGTTAACATTTTTCTGTCGAAATAAAGTGCTTGGGAACTCGTTTACATTTTCAATTGTTAGTGTCTGATTTTCTTTTTAGCAGTTTCTTTTTTTCTGAACCTTATATAACATTTTTAAGTTCATATTATATGTAAATGGGAGTCTTGGTAGCCTCGTGCGTAGAGTGCTGGGCTGCGTACTGGGGGTCCCGGGATCGATACTCGGTGAAGCCCAAACACACCCACCTAAAAATCCTCGCGGTGGGATTGCCTACGTGTCAGAACGTAGGAAATTGCAGGTGTCCCAGGGAAAGGAACTGGCCTGCATACCCTGAATGTGTGAATTTCATACCCCAATGTCTTAGCTAACTTAGATGTCTACACTTCAAGAATATGTTGGTGCTCTCAACAATATATTGCTGCTCACAGTAATATGTTTTTGCACTTAAAAAATACGGTTCCAAGTAAAATCAATAAAAATAATTAACACGTTTATTAATAAATTAACTGCAGGGTGTATTCCACTTTTTCCCATAGGATGTGACTTCGTAATTTGCTGGAAATTCCGCTTCGCAAAGGCAAATTTCCGGCAGAAGTTGGTTTAAAAAATATAAATGAAATTGTCGGCTCGTGCTGTTTTACTGTGATCACAGGTAGAGGAAACCTTTTCCACCCGCACGAATAGGTTCCCAAATGAGGGACTCAACCCTTCCTCGGGGATTTTCGACCCATCTCCCGACCGCGACCGATCCCTAAACAGCGGGCGGTCACTGGCAACAATTCGTTTTGAACCATTGCTACGCGTTGTGTATAACATTGTAAAGTTCCTAACTAATAAAAAAAACGAAGGTAACATCATGCTCAGTGATGATGAGCTGATGAAAACGGCTTTTTGATCGAAGTTGTACTATAAATATTATCGTAATTACGTTAATTCTCGCAAAACGAACATCGGTTTCGCGCAACATAACGCTTTTAGAGAGAAATGAACAACGTGGAAGTAAGGATCATGAAAATATGGTTTATAATTTAAAAATTATGTCACCAATTGTTGCTTTTCTTTGAATTTTTCAAGTTAAATCAGTGGATAAGCGATAGCACAATGATCTTAGGTTTAAAGCTTTTTCTGATTTTTCTTCCGTTTTTATCTATGAATGCTCTCTTCACACATAAGTGGAATTAATACGTTGATCCACGGCATTTTGAACCCCAAAAGAATATTAATAGAATTCACCCCATTACACAAAATATTAGAACAGCAACTCAACGGTGGAAGGTATTTTTCGTACTAATGCTGAAGCGGATATGAGATGCGTAAATTATATTTATAATGAGGATGACTATAACATTCTGCGATTAACTTTATGGTTTTTGGCAATGAGTTGATGGAGTATACTAAAGTACCGTTTATATGTTCCTCTATTTGCATTCTCCAAGATTTCTATCCCTATGGAATGCATATAATAGCACATAACTTAAAATCGATCCAACAAATAATTACCTTCTTGGATACCCATATCTTTTGGTCTTGCATTTATGGTTGTTGATAACTTTTTACTCGTATTTCATGTAAGCGCTTGTTCTATTTAGCACAATTATTATTTACGAATCAAAATAAGTACTTATATACGTCAAGCCTTCTATAATCCTACGCATTCGCGAGAGATTTTTATTTAAAGTTAATTTCGTTTAAACTTTAATTTAAGTTTAAATTCGTAGTCAACACCCTTGACTTTGTGCAATGGTTTACATTCATAATTACAAGCTGTAAAAATGCTAGAGTAAAGTAATACAGGGCCATAATTAAATTCTCATAGCAGACTTCCAAGGCGACTCAAAGCTCTAGGATTATCTATTCCCCAACATATTCTCACGATTTGAGAAACTGCTAGGTCAGCATTCTCCTCGGACACCGTCCTTCTATCTCAACAAACCTCCCCTCCAACCCCTCTCCTCAATACCCTTCCCCTCTACTCCATTCCATCCCCTCCCCAAATTCGTAGATGTTTTCGGGAAGTGTAAAGGGCTTCCCGAATATAGATAGCCACTCCACCTCGGGCTCGTTGGCCGCAAATCACGTATTAAAACGGTTAGCTCCTCTCTATGGCGATAAAATCCGTTACAGTTCCACTGTAATATAAAAGCCATTAAAATTTAAAAAAATAAATAAGTAGAATAAATAAATATAAAAATAAATTTAAAAGGCAAGAGCCAGACACTGAGCACTAAGGGGTCAGCGTCAAAGGCGATTCTTCTTGCCTTTTTGCCTTGCTAATAGGACTTCCGTCTCTGAGAGACTTTCGTCCTCCTCCATAATTTCCAGCTCAGTTTGTTTTGAGCCGGAAGGGCCGAGGGTTGGCGTTTCCTTTCGCGTGTTGGGTGTATCCCGGGTTTCGTTTTTTGGTGGGATCTTCTTCGGGGAGCCCACACAGGCGGTATTTGTCTTTTTCGCTGGTTTGGGAGCCTTAGCCAGCTTGGCGGTTTCTTTCTGCGTGTCTTTCGCATTGACAGTATCGATCTGCGTACCTATGGTGCACTTTGATAGAGGTGGGGTTGCAACGGCGGTAAAGGACCTGGAAAAAGTGGGGGCGATCATCGCCCTATACTTTTTCCTGGCCTCGAAATAAGTCACTTTCTCCAGCGTTTTATTTTTTCATTTCACTTTCCGTTCTTCGAGGAGTTTGGGACATGAACGGGAGTATACTGGGTGATCGCCCTCGCAGTTCACGCAGTGTAGCTGTTTAGAGCACTCCGCACCCTCATGCTCCTCCAGGCCACAGCGCGGGCAGATGGCCTTTCCCTCACATCGCGTTCCGATGTGGCCGAAGCGCTGGCACTGGAAGCAGCGCATGGGCGCCGGTATGAATGGTCGCACGGGAACCGATTCATACCCGACGAACACTTTGTCGGGAAGCCTATCGAGCGAGAAGGTTAGTACCACGGAGGTAGAGTTCTGTACTGTACCATTCCGCTTTGTGGTTAGTCGACGAGCATCTGTAACTCCTTGAGAGGCCATTTCTCTTATGATCTCGTCGAATTCCACATATAGTAAGTCATAATGACTGATAACTCCCCGACTGGTGTTTAGGGTGCGGTGCACTTCCACCTTGATGGGAATATCGTGGAGAAGTGTCATGCCCAGTAGCTTTTCGCTCTGCACCTGGCTGCTTGTTTCGATTAATAGTGAGCCGTCCCTCAGCTTTTTAGCAGACTTAAGCTCCCCAGGTACGTAGGCAGACAACACTTTCCGTATAAGGAAGGGAGACACTTTTTGGAGTGACTCACCTTCTTTTAGACTCTTCATTACCAAGAATCTCTTGCTAGCATTTATGACACATTCTCCCCCGCCGGGATCCGGACGGGATCTCTTTATTGGTGGAATGTTGTTTTCCATGCCAATTCTATATTTCATCCCCCGGGCTCCCCACCCACCATGGAGCCACACATCCGGGACGCCGCACCGCAAGCCGGTGCGGTCGCCAGGGCTACCCGAGGGGATATAGCACCCTAGAGGTGGTTGTCTGTTTCGGGTTGGGTCTTCGATGCACGGGCCCACCAAACCCGTGCGTCTCCGACCGCCCTACGCAGACCCCCACCTCCCTGGCACTCGCCACCGTTAAGCTTACACCACGGAAGCCGATTGACCGGGAGTGGCTAGCTCCCGGCCCACCATTTACACAGAATCCGGGGCCAAAGAGGGATATTGGCCCGAAGTCCATACCGGGCATCCGACACCCGGCTGGGAACCATGGACCTTACCCTCCAGGATCCCCTTCTCCTCCTTACGGGTCTCCGCACACGGCAAACCAGCGGGTGGATCGTTAACCAGATGGTATGGTCACTCACAGGTAGCAGACCCACTCACTACCCGGACGATACCCTATCTTAACTGGGGGTTTGTTATCGGGGTTTTCTCCCCGCCCTTTTACTCGCCTCTTACGACAAGCAGGGATGCTGCGGGAGTATTCTCAATCCCCATATCCGCAGGGGGGGTTGGCTGTTTCGGGTTGGATCTTCGATGAACGGGCCCACCAAACCCGTACATCTCCGACCGCCCTACGCAGACCCCCACCTCGCTGGCAATCGCCACTGTTTAGCGTAACGCCACGGAAGCCGATTGACCGGGAGTGGCTAGCTCCCGGCCGCCCGTTTACACAGAATCCGGGGCCAAAGAGGGGTATCAGCCCGTAGTCCATACCGGGCATCCGACACCCGGCTGGGAGCCACGGACCTCACCCTCCAGGATCCCCTTCTCCTTCTTACGGGTTTCCGCACACGGCAAACATGCGGGTGGATCGCAGGCCAGGTGGTATGGCCGCACACAGACAGTTGACCCACAAGACTGTCCGGGCTCTACCCTTACCGGCTCTGGGTTTGTTTTCGGGGTTGTCTCCCCGCCCTTTTAGGCGCCTCTTACGACAAGCAGGGACACTGAGGGAGTATTCTTAATCCCCCTACCCGCAGGGGGGAGGTATTCCAGTGTGAAGGAGAAGGATTCTTTTGTTTAGTTAAAAGATGGTAGAGTTATGGTAATAAACTCAGTAGTGAGAGTGTGGGTGAAGAAGAGATCCATGATAATATGTTTTTTTTAAAGGGGATGCATTGAGACAGTTTGATGATTTTTATAATTATCCTTGTCCATCTTCAAAAATGAACGTTTTTAAGGCCGGAGGTGTGTGTAAGACATTGGTGTAATTTAGATACTCAGATATTAAAACGAAATGTTTTGTTATTCCGGAAAAGGGTAGTAATGTAGTGTTCTCTCTTCTCCAATCATGATTGCGATTTTCACCATCCATAAGTTCCTGGGAAGAAATAAATATACCATAAATGGAAAAGAAGTTTACCGTGGTTGAGTTCCGGGATGAATTGGAGTTTATTCCCAGTCATTGGCTCACAGAGGATAAAACCCATGTTCTTTGTCCATCCACATTGTCAAGGAAAAGGTTGGGAAAAGCCATCATGGGATGTGTGCAGACTGAGGAAGACTGGGCTCAATGGCCATGAAAAGAATATTTGCTACTAGTGGTATGATATACATACAAATTTCTCTGCTGCTCAAATTTTCTTAGTGCCATTTCGATTGATGCTATTGTTTAATTCTTTTCTAGGTTCTTTCCAGAGGGCAACAAAGAAGGCCAGTGCTGCTCTGTAGACATCAAATATATCTGATTCTACGGATGTGGATACTACAGGCAAGAGACTTGCCAAGCGCCCGGCAAGATACTACCATAGTGATGAAGATGTAAAGGAAGCTTCAGTTAATGAAGCAGAACCATCAGAACATGCAACCAATCTCAGACTTGAGGTACCTGTATTTCCACGCTGCAATAAAGAAGTACAGCCTAATAAAGAAAAGAGTGGACGACAAAGTCTAAACTCAAGTAAGTCCAACAATTTTTAAGTAACACTTAGTTATTATTGGAATCTATGATTTAATAACCATTTATTTTTTATATTCTTGCTAGTAAGTATGCTATAGCATGTGAACAGTTTGGACGGACTTAAATTTGTTTTTCTCATTGGTTTTATTTTTACATCAGTCAGTAGTATGAAATTAACTAACATTTTCTCATGGAGCCATATCAGCTTAATTCCTTTGTGTAAATTGTTCCACTTCGTATTTCAGATTCTGATACCCAGATATTAAAAAGCTTAGCCGAGTTAACATATGAAGTTCAGCATTTGAGGCAAGAGGTACTTGCGTTAAGAAATTGTTTATATATATCATGTTTAGCATATACAGTAAATTAAAAAAGCCTTGAGCATAACTGGGCTAATTTATTTTTTCGTTATTGTTATTTCAAATTTTCTCATTGTGGCATTGTAGGTTTGTAAGCGAGCTCCCTCTGCAATCGACCAGCGTGGTTTAAACCATGCAGTGTTGCCTTGGGGAGGGAGCTCGCCTTCGCCAGTATTAATACCAATCGTTTTAAATTAAATGCATGTGTTGAAATATTAGACAATTACATATTTGATACATTCAGGACATGTGGATTATAACGCGACCAAGTATGAAACTCTAAGACAACCCAGTTTTGAAATGCTACCGTTTTATAAAATTGATAGCAACTTTTCTTCTATTAAGGTTATACACTGCAAACTTACAGAGTACATGGAAAACATATATAGCTATCAATGTTCAAACTTTGGTTGCAATTAAATGCCTTATTATTGATTTACGAGTCATCAAAGTCGTAGCTTCGCTCGAACACCGTAAAAAACCGGCACTTTTTACGTTACAACTGCAGTAAAAAAATATGAAAACGCGTTTTAAAAATTTATGTCAAATATTCAATAACGCAGAATGAAATGAGAAAAATTACGGTGTGATTAGTTTTTCTGTAGTCCTAGCTATTAGTTTGTTCTTCGTATTCAAACTCGAGTGCACATAATTTCTGCGCCGACAGTAGTAGCTCTATGGCCTGGATGAGCATAATTGATCTAGTATTATAACCTTCATGTCCCTTAGATCTTTGTAGTCGACCAAGCTAATCCTCGCTGTCTCTCCTCTTTTCACCCCTTTGTGAACACTCTTGCTAGTCCATACTCATTGATTTATATCTTCCTACCAGGTGGTGAGGAAAAATGTTCCTGGAGCCACAGACAGCGACATTAAGGCCAAGGTCAGCCGGTTTCTTGCCTTCGCAAATGATCGTCAAGGGGGGAGGAAGGAAAGAGATTAAAGCAACACTTATTAGTAGGATGAGATTTATGTTGCTACCATGCATTTGTATTGGTAGCATTAATTCATAAATGCATCTTTTTGTAAATAATTGATTTCGAGTGTGAAATAAACTCTGTTTTGCTATTCATTTTCAATCAAATTCTTTCAAATTATTTGATTAATCCAAAAAGACGCCTTCCACTTCGCTCTAATGGTATCGAAGCTTAGCGCATGCTTTAATGACGAAGATGTATTAGGCTCTTTGAAATTGCTTAGTTTAGGTTTTAATAAAATGCTTCTCATTTGATCTGTTTGCTAATGTGTTAAATTTTGTGAGCACCTAAGTGCACTCACTCTAGTAATTTCACTAAGCATTACTCTAGTAAGTGCAATCGTGCTATGGCTATCAACATTCTATTGTGCTCATGATCTAAGTGGATAATCATCCTTGCATTGGTAGACTGAAATAAGCCTTTCTACCCTATGACTTGCCAATTGCATTACTCCTTTCACCTATTGTTTAAAATATCAATTTTAAATATTCGAGGACAAATGTTTTTATAGCATTGTTACCTCATATTTTTCGACCCTTGGCATTAGTTTCCATTTCAATTTTGGAGCAGTACCAAATTCAGCAAACCACCTCTACAATTTCAAAATAATGACTATATTTTGTCAAACGGCACAATGCAGAGTATTGCCATAAATTTGTCCCTACGTACTAGGAAGTGAATATTATTCATCCAATATTGTGTAGCCATTGGTCTTTAAAATTTGCTTAAACTTACCATCAACATCATTCCTAATTCCTAAAGGATATAATTTTTAAATCGAATATATAACAATATGACATACGCAACAAATCTCAATTTGACGTCAGGTACATCTGTCATTTTTATGTCATGTTTTAGTCGGGAAAGATATCCTTTTCAACCTCAGATTTATATCAATTTGACAGAGGCAGCAGATGTCACATTTATATTCGGCAAATGTTATCATTTTTTACCAATAATCGACATCGGCAGCTGATATCGTTTTGACTAATAAGTGATTAGTAATGATGTAAAAATTACATCGGACAGATATCAGCATGCTGCTTGGGTAGGCTCACCGTATTCAACACTTCTGGATTCAACTCAAACATGGTCACTTCAGCTGTCTTGATAGACATTAGCCAGGCTTTTGACAAAATCTGGCGCAACTTTCAATTTATTAAATCTAGGCATTTTCAAATTATTAAATATGAGCATCCTAAACATCTTTGTTAAATTAATTCAGGCATTTCTTCTTAACCGCACTTTTCAAATAAAACAATTCTAACCATTCAAATCCGTTCCTATACACACTGGTGTCCCTCAGGGAGCAGTACCCAGCCCATCAAGGTCATTTCGCACCACCCGTTCTCTAATTTTCCATAAGCAATATATTACATTATATTTATGGTAGATCGAAATAAAAATGAAAACATATCTATATTAAGATTATATTTTATTAAAAAGGTCAGTTTCTTTTAGCAGCATTATGACACGTGAAGGCGATCAGGGTCGTTGCCTAGAACAAGCTCTAGGCTCCCTCTGATCCCAAACCTGAGGCGTGTAATTCGGTATAAGTTACAATCCGTCAGGATGTGTCGCACACTGAGTGGCATGTTGCACTCATTGCAGAGAGGCGGTTCTTTCTCTTCGGTGAAGAGATACGAGTGAGTCCGACGACAATGACCGATTCGTAGTCGTGCAATGACGACTTCCTCTGTACGACTACTCCTGACGGACGTGGGCCACGCTGACGTTACCGGTTTTAAGCTGCATAACTTATTGTTTGGAAGACCGCTCCATTACTCCTGCCACTGTTGGAAAACTGAACCCCTTTGATGGGACCGAAGGTCTTCGAAAGGTACCAGAGTTGATGTGCAATTATCTTCTTTCAGGGCATCCTTCGCAGCTGTATCCACACGTTTATTCCCGACAATTCCCATGTGGCTGGGAACCCAAAGAAAGATGATGGTGACCCCCTTCTTTTGAACACAGAGCAGCGACTCATGGACCTGCTGGCATAATGGGTTCGTAGAAGTGCTGTCGGATATAGAATTTAGGACACTTAGAAGTCAGAGCAAATTGCGAAAGATCCTCCACTACTGTCTATCCTACACAGAGTAATCTTTATAGCGAACAGCTCCGCCGTGAATACACTGCACAGTGGACTGAGTTCAGCCTTTATGGTACCATGATAAGAAGAAACTACAGCACAGGCAGAGGCGGTAGGAGACTTCGACCCGTCCGTGAATGCAGTGAAAAAATTGAGGTGGTTGCCCAGGAATATAGAGAAGACACGCTGGCACTCAGCAACAGTGGTGGAAGTCTTTGGACGATCACATAGGAGAATCTTCATTATAGGAGTTAGCCATGGTAGGTGGTTAGACGACCCGACAGGGTATAAATCCGTGATTCCTCACGGATTTATACCCTGTCCAACCAACTCCTCGTTCACGAATAAAATAGTTAAAACGGACATTGGCAGGCAGTGTGGCCTTTGTCTTACGGTTAAAAACATCTAAAAATCGTCGTTTTGAAAACCAGTTAAAACATGGATGCGTCTTAATTGCTAAAACCTTTGACGCGTAGTTGCACATTAGCAGGTTCCTTCGGTAGCACAAAGGTGATTCTCCTGCAGCAGAACAGATGCTCAGGATAGGACTGATCCGAAACGCCCCCGTACATAGCCGTAAACTGGTATTGTGTATCACAGCAAGTGGTCGAAGTTACAACTAACGACCGGAGGAGTACACAAAGGAACCATTGTCAAGTTTTGACAGTACTAAAGCACGATACAATAACAATACATGTCGAGTGACTTAGATGCTTTAAAAGGTTTAATGTTTTATGACATTTCATTTTTAAAATTTCTATGTGATCACGCCAGTTGAGGCGGTAGTCAAATGTCAGGTATAAAAAAGGGATTGAGTCGACAAATGGAAGGTTTTTACCACCCAAGCGTAACGCTTGAGGGATGTGATGTTCCCTACATCGGTGAAAATGAACGCATTTGGTTTTCTATGAGGAGAACTTAAAACCATTACACTGGGCCCACTTGCGCAATTTGTTCAGAGTGAGTTCCAAATCAGGTTCTCAGTTGCTTGTTGGATTTCTGAAACTCTGTTTACGACGAAAGTATTCCAGTTTCCAGGCGATGCTGACAACCAGGCCAATACGATGGATGAATCTGTCCATAGATAGTGCTTCTTGAAACTGATGCCGAGTTTAACCAATTTCCGAACAAGTCGAGATAGTAGGAAGTCACCACAAAGTTCTAGCCTAAGTAGTGTAATCTTCTTGAGAGGAGCAACGCGGGATTTTGCTCACAGCAACCGACAGCAGGAATTTCCTTCGTCGTTGAAGCTTCGAATGTATACGCATGCTCCATAAGCAGGCTCCGTTGCGTCAGAAAATCCATGGAGTTCCATTCCGGCTTGAGGTGATTTTCTTTGCGGGCGGATAAGGTTGAGATGAGGAATAACCTATTTCCAGCCTTCACGCCATAATAACCCATTCCATCCTTCAAACCATAATAACAAAATGATACAACAAACAGATTTAACAAGTGCAAAAACATCTTGCATAGGATCAGTGACAAAAAAATGATATTAAAAGAGAAGGAAAACAGCACTAATCCATATGTATAAGTGGAATTACAGAATAACCAGTCCCCAACGGTAGCCTTAAAAACTTGGCAATATTCTCATCCAATGTCCATCCTTCCAACACAGGAGATAAATCTTCCACGTAGGCACAACGTAGCAATGACGAATCACTTGGTTCTCCATACAGGGGCTTGACAATTTGAAACTGATGGCCAATTATTACAATTTTGTTATCCGAAGTGCAACAAATGTTCTTTACCATACATTAAATAGTTCTGTGAGAATGGACATCACAGCAATTATCGGGCTCATTAATGGCAATGCTGAATGCATCACACTTGACGCATTGGTACTGGCACCCTGTGTATTCATCTATCATTGGACCTCCAAGATATTCATTCTTCACCTCAAAATTTGGTTTAGCTGACCTTGGAACCAATACAGCGGCTTTCAGGAATCTCTCTTTCACGTAACGCCTATGAAGTTCTGCAATGGCCGATCATGTTTTCTCAGGTTCTGAAAATGTTTTCAAACGGAAAGGCACTAAGATTGTCCAAAGTCCCATGTATTTCAGTGTCATCTGCCAAATGGATTAGCCCATGGACATTATGAGAGACAAATTGTTTTCCATATATGGTACCAAATGTTTCCACAAAAGGATGTAATAGTGATTGAGCGTAATTATTGTACTTTGTTTCCCCGCACGGGGGGAAGAGGATGATCTCTTCCTAAAGGAAGTAGCGCCCCCACGGACCCGAGCCAACCGAGGAGACAACCTCGTGAAAAAACTCACAGTGCGATGGGGCAGTTCCGGACCGTATGCGAGTCTACTGTGCTGAGCACAGCCACGACATCTGGCCAACTGACTCACCCGCGTGTTTGTCGTGCGTGGAGACCCGTAAGGTGGGGAAAGAGGATCCTGATGGTTGAGCTTCCCGGTCTGGATGGGAGTCGGATCCCCTGAAAGCCAGGTTGCAACACACCACTTTGGCCTTAGACACCACCAAAACGGGAGGTCAGAGAGTAGCCACCTCTGATCAATCGGCTAGCTGGTTCGAATTGACGTTCAGCAGACGAGTGCAGGCTTGCAGACGGGCGTCGAAGGTGCGCGGGTTTGGAGGACCCGCGTTATCAGAGACCAACCCGGAAGCAGACAACCATGCCAGAAGCGCTATATTCCACGAGTAGCCCTGGCGACCACACCGGTTAGCGGAGTGGCGTGCCCGGGGGACGAAGTTCCAAAGCGAATGGGTGAAGAAAACCTTCCTCCAACGAAAAGGCCTCGCCCGGACACGGGCGGAGGAGACTGAGCTTTTTGCGCATGTAAGCGCTATTTATAGATTTTCTTTTAAGAAAGTCTCGCCTTTTCTTATACACAGAGCCTTGTCAGCTTATGTAGACGGTGAATTGAGGTCAGTGAAGAAACTCCGTGATGGCACTCTTCTTATAGAGACCGCAAATGAGAAGCAAAGCGATAGGGTGTTGGGAATGGTTCAGTTGCACACGATGCCCGTTCAAGTGAGCTTACACAAAACCTTAAATACATGTAAGGGGATAATTCCCCATTACGATCTTTTATATGTAGATGTTGAAGAGATAAGGCAGGAGATGGCCTCGCAAGGGGTTACCTTCTGTCGCAGACTCACAACAAAAAAGAACGGAGAAACAATAAACACCACTTCTGTTGTGCTAAGCCTTCAACTTAGATAAGTTGCCTGAAAAAGTAAATGTCGGTTTGGAGAAAGTTCCAGTAAGACCATACATTCCAAGTCCTATGCGATGCTTTCAGTGCCAAAGATTCGGGCACATGGCCACAAGATGCGAAGGCAAGGCTACCTGCCCTCGCTGTGGAAAAGATCAGCATGAAGGAGAATGTTCATCAGCTGCCTCTTGTGTCAGTTGCCAGGGCCCTCACCCGGTTTACTCTCGTGACTGCCCAAAAGTTAAAGAGGAAAGGAAGATTATGGAAATCAAAACCATAGAAAAGATATCCTATTTTGAAGCCCGCAACAAATACAAGACCCTTGCTCCACCAAGCTTCAGCCGTTCATTTGCCTCGGTTGTCACCAAGCCAACGACAACCATCAGCACACAAACTGAACTCACTGAAATGACAGGCATCCCATCCTACTTCCAGCCAATCATAAATTGACCGAATTAATCACAAATTAGTTTCATGTAGCAAGCCATCACTCGGGTCCCTAGGCCCTTTTAGCAAGTATGAGGCTAACATACTGGCCTATACATGGAAGGAAATTGGTCACAAGAGCAGTCAGAAAATGTGTTACTTGTTTTAAGGTCAAGCCAAAATTATCAAATCAGCTAATGGGAGATTTACCATCAAACAGGATCACTGCTTGTAGAGCATTTTTAAATACTGGTGTCAACCTTTTTGGTCCATTATCTTGTCGCCGTGGACTGCAGAGGCGTACCATCATGATCAGGATCACTGCTTGTAGAGCATTTTTAAATAATGGTGACGACTTTTTTGGTCCATTGTCTTGTCGCCGTGGGCTGCAGAGGCGTGCTATCATCATTAAGGTCTATGTTGCCTTATTTGCATGTTTTTCAACTAAGGAAGTCCATATAGAATTGGTGATGGATTTAACGACATCGTCCTTTTTAGCCGCACTCCGAAGCTTCATGTCACGCCGTGGAGAGTGCGCGAATATTTACAGCGACAATGCTACCACATTTGTAGGAGCCAACCGAGAACTGAGAGAACTCAAGCGGTTACTCGCATCCCAGACTAATCAAGACGAGTTCTCACGAGCTCTGGCTGAAGACAACATCACCTGGCACTTCATTTCACATCGTTCACCGAACTTTGGGTGTGGGAAGCCGCAGGAAAATCCATAAAATTTCATTTACGGAGAGTAGTGGGAAAAGCTCTTCTAACGCCGGAAGAGTTAGGCACTGTTTTGTCCCAAATTGAAGCCTGCATTAATTCCCGTCCACTCACTCCCTTATCCAATGATCCCAATGATTTGAACCCCCTCACTCCTGGACACTTCCTTATTGGCCAGCCCCTCACGGCCGTACCCGAACCAGACTCGACTTCACTTGCTCCCAATCGACTTTCTCGTTGGCAGCATGTTCAAGTGATCGCCCGTAACTTTTGGAAGCGCTGGTCGGTGGAGTACTTGACGACCCTTCAGCAGAGGACCAAGTGGACAGCCCGGAACCGGAGTCTGCAAGAAGGGATGCTAGTTGTCCTACAAGAGGACACACGTCCTCCCCTCTTCTGGGAAACCGGAAGAATCACCGAACTGCACCCCGGCAGAGATTGACTCTGCCGAGTCGCCCCTGTCAAAACTCCAAGGGGATCATTTAAGCGTCCAATAACAAAAATGAGCGTGCTGCCAATTCATTGAATATACTTTCAGCAAAATTATTTCTCTGTTCTTTATCTCAATTTGTTTTCTTATCTTTGAAAGGCAATCCTTTCAAGGTGGGTGGTATGTTCGCGCTTCTTGCGCCGCCCGAGTTTTAGTTCCGGCAGTTGTCGCTGGTGGTGCGGAGGAGGCGGGCTTCGCCCCCGATCGAGGAGTCCTCGGAGAGGAGTCAGCTGAGAGCAGTCAGCTGAGAGGAGTCAGCTGAGAGGAGTCAGCTGAGAGGAGTCAGCTGAGAGGAGTCAGCTGAGAGGAGTCAGCTGAGAGGAGTCAGCTGAGAGGAGTCAGCTGAGAGGAGTCAGCTGAGAGGAGTCAGCTGAGAGGAGTCAGCTGAGAGGAGTCAGCTGAGAGGAGTCAGCTGAGAGGAGTCAGCTGAGAGGAGTCAGCTGAGAGGAGTCAGCTGAGAGGAGTCAGCTGAGAGGAGTCAGCTGAGAGGAGTCAGCTGAGAGGAGTCAGCTGAGAGGAGTCAGCTGAGAGGAGTCAGCTGAGAGGAGTCAGCTGAGAGGAGTCAGCTGAGAGGAGTCAGCTGAGAGGAGTCAGCTGAGAGGAGTCAGCTGAGAGGAGTCAGCTGAGAGGAGTCAGCTGAGAGGAGTTAGCTGAGAGAAGTCAGCAGACAGAAGTGGAAAGAGGACACTTGACCGTTTCCCGTTCCTGCTATATGTTGGCCGCTATTGCTTCCTGATGATAGCTATCCTGCAATTCTGCTGCCAATAAACCAGGAGTGTAAATCACGTCTTTTGCTTTAGCATTGCAGTAGGTTTATTCCCTTGCATGTATTAAGTAGTAGTAGTGTTGTTGTTTAAGGGTGCGTCGACGTCCAGGTCATTTTGCACCCTTGTCCCTTCAACTGACGTAATTGTGTATATAATAACCACTACTATCTTTTAAATAACTTATTTTTACTTTATCTTATACTTACACTTTAGAGAAGAGTCCAGTAACTTTTAGGAATAATATGATGCTATCAAGTTCATTAGGGTGATCCCCTAGGAGATTTCCTAGGCCTCCCCTAATTTTCAGCCGACTTCGAACGTCCCGGTATTTATCACACTCTGTCAGGATATGCCTAATGCTGAGAGGAGAGTCGCATTCTTCACACCGAGGTGGAGTTCTCTCTTCAGTGAAGAGGTAGGAGTGAGTCAGGGGACTGTGCCCTATCCTCAGACGTGTGATGATGACCTCCTCCCGGCGGCTATTCCTGACGGACGTGGGCCACGCTGACGTTACATATTTGATGTTGCGTAACTTGTTATTATCCACAGCATTCCATTCCTCCTTCCACAAGTTAAAGACTGAATTCCTCAGTTGTGCCTGAAGGTCTTCATATGGTACCAGGGTCAACGCGGGATTGTCTTCATTCAGAGCATCCTTCGCAGTTGTATCGGCTAGCTCATTCCCGACAATACCCATGTGGCTGGGAACCCAAAGAAAAAGGATAGTAACTCCCTTCCCTTGAAGGGTGAACAGCGACGCGTGTATCTCCTGACAAATTGGGTGCATAGAAGTAGTAGTAGTAGATTTGGTTATTACGGGTGCGTGGACGTCTAGGGTCATTTCGCAACACTACTGCTAGTTTTTTGCTCGTTTCGTCAGTTGTTCTCAGTGGGTATTCCATTTCCATGGTAATATTACTACACGTATATATACATAAACTTAACAAGGTGCTTTGCGTCCACAGTGGATTATTAACTATAAGGAATTTATTAGGTTGGATTCTTTTAGAAAATTCAACAATTTGTCTATTTTCTCAGGGTCATCGCCCAAAATCTCTTCTAGCTGCCCAGTTATATTATGTCGTTCGCGTACTGCCTAATACCTTGCACATTCCTCCAGGAGATGCCTTACCGTCAGTGGAGAATCACAGTCGTCACAACGCGGTGGTACTTTTCCTTCCGTGAAGAGGAATGAGTGGGTGAGGGCACAGTGTCCTATCCTCATGCGTGTGATTGCGACTTCCTCCCTCCGACAGTTCCTGACGGAGGTGGACCAAGCAAATGTATCGGGTTTAATGAACCGGAGTTTGTTGGAATTGATGGATCTCCAGGTTTCTCTCCACTTTTCTAAGACTATTTTTTTAAGCTTCGACTTCATATCCTCTACGGGAACCAGCGCCGAGGCGCTCTGGGTGTCCATGAGCGATTCTTTCGCCGCTGCGTCGGCCTTCTCATTGCCCAGTATTCCCACGTGCCCCGGGATCCATATAAATGATACTGTCACGCCCTCCTTACTTAGGGATGCCAAGGAGGATTGGATATCCTGGACAAGAGGGTGTTCAGTAAATAGGTCCGAGATTGAGTGCAAGGCGCTTAAGGAGTCAGAACATACTAGATAACGAGCGTTACGACGTTTAATGTGGCTTAAGGCCATATTTATGGCAAAACGTTCAGCAGTGTAAATACTGCAGAGCGGGTCAAGTTTCGCTTTCAGAACTCCGTGGTAGGAGGACACGATTGCGCAGCCACAGGATGTTCCAGACTTCGTCCCGTCCCACAGTGGGCTGAAATCGAAATTCTTTGGACAAAATTACAAAATGGCTTTTTTGGAGATAGAATCATGAAATTTGGTACAAATACTCACAATTGATTGGCAATCAAGGAATTACATGTCATTGGCCATGTTTTGTTGCCTTGACCGAGATACGGGGGCTCAAACAGAACCAAAATTCCAAAATTACACCCGACTTTAGTTTTCTCCGAAAATCTTTCTATATAAGCTGGGGGTGACGCTGTGGGAGGAATTTGATCGGATAAAAAACTATTAGGTCTTTTAAAACAACTCTTTTACTTAACTGTGCTTAACTTTGGGAGTTTTTTTCGTAAATTTAGGCTATGTTACGCAACAAAATGGCGGACGCTATTTTCACGCTAAATTTCATATTAAGTAGTAAATATCTAGCGTTTTACGAAAGATCCTGTCGAATGACTCATATTAAATCAATTGTTGAAGCTTTCTAAAGGTAGATCTGAAATCAAATTGAAAATTCGTTTGCGACGCCGAAAATTACATTTGATTTTTCGTACGCGCGTCCGGAGCCGGAGACGCGCGCCGGGAGCTGGTAATGCCGTGACCCGAGTAAGTTTTTTCAAGCCATAAGGAACACAACGCTTCCAATTCGTCTTTTTTAATATGCGTGGATTGATATCGATATACACAGGCTCTATGTGTATAAAATAATGGGGATATTGAAATATTAAGGTTTTAGAGTGTACGTGAAATCACGTTCAAGGTTTCACCTCTCAAAAGTAAACTACTCTTTCACACCCTTGAAGTCTTAAAACTGCGGTATTTTTCGCACTAAACATTATTTTACCTTCTAGAGGAACACTATTAAGGACTTCTTTTCATTTCTTTGCCCCTTCGCCCCAGCAATTCAAGCCTTTGACTATACCAGGAGGTTCATTCAGAAAGGTACATGTTGGACACCGCGGAGTTTTTGGTTGTTCAACGAGAATTTCTACACAAATCATTCATCTTTTCTCTTTTACAATATGCATATCCCTGATTTACGCGTCACATAGACTTTGTTCACCTAATAAAACTTTAGTTTCTACTTTACTTGAATTATGCTCACAGGAAGGAAACAAAATATTTAAAATAGCTTAATATTGAGGCACAACGATATTAATTCTGTTCGTCAAAACCCTTAACTTATAGTATTGTTACTCACTTCCTGCTGTTTTGTTTGACTGAGATAGTTGTATTGTAGTCAAAGGTTAGTATAAGTTAATACTCTTTGCATTCATTATACTTTGGGGGTAATATAATTATCTCCGCATCGCTCTACTGTGGTCCGCGGCGCGACGGTAATTTTCTTTCAGCTGAACGACTAATTACAATTTGAATTTTATTTTAAGGGAGTATTGTAGCCATTTAACAAAAAGAAATTATAGATACAATTCATTTTATTTTGAACACTTATTTTACATTGTTCTATGTTTTTCAAAGTTCCTACAAGGAATCGTCATCACTACTTGAGTCCGTTTATTCCTCACTTATTTCTTCCAAAACCAATAATACCTTCAATTCTTCTGGCATTTTCATACTTCTCTGTTTTGGGAGATTGCTATAGGAAATAAATGGATCGGACGTTAACAAAAGCCTTTTAAATAGATCCTCATCTGTGGCCACTCTGGAGTACTTTCTAGTAAATCTCTCTCGAAATTTCTGTGCGTCCTTATTTCTAGACTCCATTGAATCTCTCGATAGCTGCCTTAACAGAAGGGCTACTCCTTTGGAAATTTCCCCTCCGTAAAAGAGTACTTTATGTACTGTAGGTGGCATGTAATACCATGCGTAGTGCTCCACGTACACTTCAGCAGTTTTGAAGCAGTACTGAGTGAATTCCTCGGCGTTAAGTAGCTGTCCATTTGAAATTGCTCTCAAAATTATTGAAAATCTCTGTATGTGATCTAGGTTAATCAGGAGTAATACTGACTCTTGATCAGCTCTGTATAATTCATCAGTGACAACGCCTTCTCTACAGGAATTTCTGATTGAATTACATCACCTTTCCACCATTTGGATAAGACTCTCTTGGCCCTAGTAGGTGTTGTGGTTGTGATTTCAGTCACTAACGTAGCAGCCGCAATATTTCCTTCCTCCCTCAAACTCAGAGGCTGCTATCGTAAGCTCGGCGGTGGAATCACATGTCCTAAGTGATTCAATTTTACGTTTTTTAGTTCTTTCCGATGAAACATGAAACTCTTTTCTGGTCTTCCGGGTGCTCCTGTGTAAATTTCATCAAAATTATGAAGTCCAAGGCTCAAAGTGACTAATTATGTGGTAAAGAGACTATCGAAAGATAAAAACCAAACAATTGCCTTTTCTCGATGTACATTGTGAAAACATCATTACAATTTCAGAAAAATACATGCACTAATCCATTCAATTTTGCTTTTTGATCCTAAACCTCTCATTATGGCGAGAGCTTTCTTCCCACCGTATCAGGTACGGAACAAAAAACCCCTTGCGTGTACAATCCCGGACAGATATTTTGGCATTTGATTCTATATTCAACCTTCTGCATAAATAGTTGTACAAGAACTCTTTCCTATCAGTCACAGATATAGCCCTCGCTTCTATTACTTGATCATGGAGCTTAAGTCGATATATTTTTGTCAGCGAAACATATTTCAGATAGTGACTCTAGAAACCTGTGCAAAATTTCAGAAGGGTTAAGAATGATTCAGTCTGATTTTGGTAAATATATACGAAAACAGCGAGGTAATGGATGAAAGTACTAGGGCTCAACGATGATTACATGAAAAACTATACAATACACTCCAATGAAAATATTTAAAGAGAGCTTCATAGAAAAAAGTAATTGGTGGCAAGGAAATAATAGGAAAGAGCATACCTTATTGAAACTCAGGAATTGACAGGTAAAAGGTTTTCAATGACCGCCAAATCAGACACGCCAATGTGACGTGAATATGATGATGAGGGTATTGTACAGTCACACGAAAAATGGTAGGATCCTGTAAAGTCGCTACAACAACACCACTACTCAACAAAACCTTTTTCTCTCTTCTCTAGCCACTGCCATGCCTGCACTGAGAGTTAAATATACAATGCAAAAAAGGGTTTGAAATCAAATCGCCAGCTGACAAGATGCACAAAACTCTACATCCAAACACTCTCGCAGTTGACACACTACTACTGAAAAACCCAGGCGTCACCCATGCTATGGAACCAGACCCGGAGGAAAAGGGTCACTGCACCCTTGGCCTACGGTGTCAAAGAATTCCAACGACAGAAATAAAATGCGGAAGGCCCCTTTGTTAGCGGCGGAGAGCAAAACAGTTTCGATAAGGCAAGGAAAACCCCTGGGTTCGGCGGCAGGAGCGGGTGGCTATTATTCCCTACGCCGCGCTACAGGGCAAGGATGTAGCCCGAACATAAAATAAATGCAAAGACTCTTTTACTTAGCTTTGCGTTCACCAAAATTTTCTCAATCAAACATAACACCTATGCAGTGTGTAAAAATAATATAAGTTAAGAGTTTTTACGAACAGGACTTATTTGGATGTGCCTCAATATTCAGCTATTTTCGATAATTTATTTCCTTTCCCTGAGCATATATAAGCGATTTAATATACATAGAGCCTGTGTATATCGATATCAATCCACGCATATTAAAAAAGACGAATTGGAAGCGTTGTGTTCCTTATGGCTTGAAAAAACTTACTCGGGTCACGGCATTACCAGCTCCCGGCGCGCGTCTCCGGCTCCGGACGCGCGTACGAAAAATCAAATGTAATTTTCGGCGTCGCAAACGAATTTTCAATTTGATTTCAGATCTACCTTTAGAAAGCTTCAACAATTGATTTAATATGAGTCATTCGACAGGATCTTTCGTAAAACGCTAGATATTTACTACTTAATATGAAATTTAGCGTTAAAATAGCGTCCGCCATTTTGTTGCGTAACATAGCCTAAATTTACGAAAAAAACTCCCAAAGTTAAGCACAGTTAAGTAAAAGAGTTGTTTTAAAAGACCTAATAGTTTTTTATCCGATCAAATTCCTCCCACAGCGTCACCCCCAGCTTATATAGAAAGATTTTCGGAGAAAACTAAAGTCGGGTGTAATTTTGGAATTTTGGTTCTGTTTGAGCCCCCGTATCTCGGTCAAGGCAACAAAACATGGCCAATGACATGTAATTCCTTGATTGCCAATCAATTGTGAGTATTTGTACCAAATTTCATGATTCTATCTCCAAAAAAGCCATTTTGTAATTTTGTCCAAAGAATTTCGATTTCAGCCCACTGTGCGTCCGTATATACGGGGGTGAAGCCGGAATAGTTCCCCAATTCTTCTTTAAAGAGTCGTTGGTATTCTGCAGACGTAGTGGCAGATTTTCGGCATTTAAGTAAACGATAATTAATATCTGGGCGAGGTATCGTCCATGGAGGGTGCTTATGATACCCAGTCGAGTATGTCAGGCAAAGTAAAACGAACCTCTTGGATAAAATTACTGAAACGCACACCAAAAGGCTTTGTTGCCCTTGGCCATCGATTAAAAATTTCTAAAAAATGAGGGTTAAAAATATAGTTAAAACAAGGATGTCTTTTCATCGATAAAATCTTTGCGGCGTAGTTACACATCAGTGTATCACGGCGAGTCGCTAAAGGCGGTTCCCCGGCATCCGAGTAGATGCTCAAGACGGGAGAGGTTCTAAATGCGCCAGTAGCCAGCCGAAGTCCTGAGTTATGGATCGTGGATAGGGGTCTTAAATAAGACTCACGTCCTGCTGCGTAGACTACTGAACCGTAGTCGAGCCTACTACGCACAAGCGACCTGTACAGTAAAAGCAATGTCGTGCGATCAGCGCCCCACGTCGAGTGACTTAAAAAACGTAAAATATTTAAGATTTTAAAACAGGTGTCCTTTAAAGATTAAATGTGCTCTTGCCAATTAAGACGATAATCAAAAATCATGCCTAGGAAGCGAATAGACTCCACGTAGGCTAACTCTTTGCATCCAAGCCTTAACGAATCTTCCACCGCCACACTCGGTCGTAGGTCTTCTCCAGGTCAAAGAAGACCCCAACGACGTGTTGGCGGAGTAGAAAAGCTTCCTGTATGAATGTGTCCAGCGATACTACGTGGTCAGTTGTGGACCTTCCCCGCCGAAAGCCACACTGTATATCAGAAAAAAGGCCTCGCCGTTCCAAACACCAGACAAGTCGGCGATTTACCATTCTTTCCATGATCTTACATAGGCAGCTGGTTAAGGAGATACGTTGATAATGATTCGGATCAGCTCTATCCTTTCCCACTTTAGGAATGGGAACGACCACGGATTCTCTCCAGGAATCTGTAAATCTTCCCTCGAACCAAAGTTGGTTGAGGGTCCGAAGCATTTCCCTAAACCCTGACTCGGGAAGATTCCGGAGAAAGGAATTATGGATGTCGTCCATTCCAGGAGAACTGTCTCGAGAATCATTTATCGACGACCTGAGTTCCCATAGGCTAAAAGGAGCATTATAATCAGCAGGCTCGCTTGTTTCCTTAAAGTCGAGATGAGACGACTCATATCGGTCCTTCATCGCAATGAATGGAGCGTCGTAGGAATCGCTACTGGAGGTTTTAGCGAGCTCTAGGCCGAATATCTCGCATAAATTGTGGGGTGTGTTATTACTTCCCCATTAACCTTAAGATAGGAGACACTATGGGAGTGCGGCGTGCCCGAGATAGCTCTCACCTTTTTCCATACTTGAGCTATAGGTGTTCGATTATTGATACTGGACGCGTAATCCATCCAAGAAGTTTTCTTGGCCTTCTTTACAACCTGCCGGGCTTTGGCTCTCAGCTGCCGGAAGGAGGACAGATTTGTGGCCGTTGGGTACTTGTTAAAAATACGCAACGCCTTTTTTCGTTTTTTAATTGCTTCTGCGCACTCAGCGTTCCACCATGGCACTGGTTTACGGGAAGTAATACCGGTTAACTTCGGTACGCTTAATCTCGCAGCTCCAGTTATAGAAGCAGTGAGGTTTTCCACGTTGCGAACTGCATTTACGTTTTCGTCGTAATTGAAACTAAAATTTGACTTAAAAGCACTCCAGTTCGCCTTTCGGATATTCCAGCTATCCCGGTTAATACCATCTCCGTTATTGGATTGCTCCATTTGGATAAAAATAGGAAAGTGGTCGCTCCCGCATAGATCTCTATGCACGTACATGTTGATTTTAGTCATTAAGGTGCTTGAGCACATGCATAGGTCAATGGTGGAGAATTCACCCGTAAAGCTGTTAAAATGGGTTTTCTCCCCAGAGTTCAATAAATAAAGGTTAAAATCTTCAATAAAACTGGTTAAAATCCGCCCCCTCCTGTTGCTCTGTATTCGAGTACTTCCCCATAAGGGGTCGTGAGCATTGAAATCACCCAACAACACATAAGGTCTAGGCAGTTAATCAACTAGAGTTTGCAAGTTGTGCCGAGTAACAGGAGCTCCCTCTGGTAGGTAAACGTTACACAACGTTAGTTTTGCAGGAGTGTGAACAGTTAAAGCCACTGCCTGGAATGGCGTGTTAAGCGGCAATCGAGAGGTGTAAAGGGTCTCTCGAATCATTATTGCGACTCCCCCTCTGGCTCTTTGACCAGTGGTGTCGTCATATCTAAAAACGGAATACCCTCTTATGTTACCTTGGTCGGTTGTTTTAAAATGAGTCTCTTGTAAACACACACAGGATGGGTTAAAATCACGCAATAAAATGGCCAGCTCCTCCTTGTGCCTATAAAAACCATTACAGTTCCACTGTAAAATATTCATGACTAGAGTTAAGTAGTCCGCCCGTACAGGAGGACTAGCGCTTAATTCGGGGCTTATTTTTTTCTTTCTTTCTGGCTAAAAGGAGTTCAGCCTCCGATGGACTGTCTTCGTCTTCCATAGATTCTAGCGGGGAGATATTAACCTGCCTCCTGGGTTCGGGGGAGGGTGTCTTTCCCCTGCTCACCGCCGAGTCTTTTGTGGTAGGTTTCAAAGGGTTCTTGGGGAAACCCGGAGTTTTAACGTCCTTCGGTAGAGAAGGCGTGTTTTTGGCCTTAGATGTAGTGGCAGTGTTTTCATTTCGATTCTGATTCTTTTTGTTGTTTCCCAATAAAGTCTCGTCTGTTTGAGTCTCAATAGTAATCTTGCGAACTGGAGTGCTCGATACGAGGGCAAAAGATCGTGAGAAGGTAGGGGCAACCAATGATCTGTACTTCTTGCGTGCTTCTAAGTAAGGGATCTTCTCTATTGTCTTTATCTCCATCACCTTACGTTCTTCTTGGAGCTTAGGACATTTGCGTGAAAACACAGGATGTTCACCCTCACAGTTCACACACTTTGGTCCAGAGGTGCATTCTTCGTCGTGCTTTCCCTTGCCGCAGGATGGACAGGTGTCTATGCCCTCACATCTTGTGGCGATGTGTCCAAATCGCTGACATTTAAAGTATCGCATAGGATTCGGGATAAAAGGCCGCACAGGTACAGATTCATACCCGATGAACACCTTGTCAGGGAGCACGTCGCAAGCGAAGGTAAGAATGACAGATGTTGTGTCAATAAACTCACCATTGCGCTTCGTCTTCAATCGGCGACAGTCAGTCACTCCTTGAGAGGCCATTTCTCTCTTAATTTCCTCCACCTCTACGTAGAGGAGGTCATAGTGACTGATGACTTCCTGACAAGAGTTCAGTGTACGATGGACTTCGACTTTAACCGGGATGTCGTGGAGTCTATCCATAAGGATCTTCTCACTTTGCGCTATCGATGCCGTTTCCATTAAGAGACTACCATCCCTTAGTTTTTTGGCTGATATGAGTTCGCCAGGAATCGAGCTCGAGAGTACCCTCCTAATGAGAAAAGGAGAGTACCCTCCTAATGAGAAAAGGAGAGACCTTTTTAAGAGTCTCACCTTCTTTACAACATTTCATAACTAAGTATTTCTTTGACCTAGAAAAAACTTTATCTCCCCCGCCAGTATCCTGGCGGGATCTTTTGGATGGTGGAAGAGTTCCTTCAGCCATACCATTGAGATCTTCATCCCCCGGGCTCCCCACCCACCACGGAGCCACACATTCGGGACGCCGCACCGCAAACCGGTGCGGTGGCCAGGGCTACCCGAGGGGATATAGCACCCTACTGTCCATGCAAAAAGTCGAGATACCCGAGTTTGAGATGTTATAACTCAATAACCAATTAACCTATTGCAACACAGTAAACTGCATATCAAAGATAATTTATATGTCCGTTCGACTGATTTACTTTTAGATTTTTTGTACTGTTTAAATATTTTTAATGTGAGCTTGTATGAAAAAAGGCACGCTTTTTGCCGGTTCAAAAACGGTAGCACCACTTTATACGTTAATAACGTAGAATCTTACCACCGTATCCACCAGAAATTTTTTGTAGGTAAAAACAAGACTATAAGTATTAATAATATCGGAAAAGAAAGTTGTAAAAATATAAATTATATCGGATAAAGTTTACTACTTTCGGAAATGCTATTTTCGTTATTTGAAGGCTTACGAGGTATTTTAAAGTATCGTTGGCAGCGGATGAAAGCCTATATGGCGAATATATTAACAAAAGCATTCGTGTTCTTTCCTTCTATTTTATTTCGATTTTTATTTATCTTTCATTTTGCTCCGTGTTGCCCGCCGAGCCAGTGGAGCGGCGACAGGGGAAGGAGGGAGCATGTTGCCACTTCCTCACGGGCCGCTACCGCGGTCATTTAAATAGAAATTTCTCAAGGAATACGAAGCTTATTATTGTGTCGTACGTCGCACTGTCCTGCACAATGAAATGTTCATCAGTTTGATATATGGTGTGTATTATGCATTGGCTACTCCGTAACATTTCCCATCAGCTTTTTTCATGCGGGCTTTGGACCACCATTGGCAGCTTTAAAAATGGTAGGGTAGGTAGTATTAGTTTGTAGGGTGCGTCGACGGCATGGTCATTTTGCACCTCTACTCTTCAAAGTTATGTATATACTTTCTATATTCGGATAAGGCAGGTTGTCATGTAGCTAGATATATTGCTTATCTATTATAGGGTTCAGGTTAAAACCATTTACATTTCCTAAACTGTTGCTTAAATTTTATTAAAAAGCGCCGTTTCCTTTAGAAATAAAGTTACGCGGCCAATAGCATTGGGGTCGTCACCCAGAATGGACCCTAGGTCACCCCCAATGCCCAGTCGGCTACGCATGTCCCGGTATCTGCCACACTCCGTCAGGATATGCCGAATTCCGAGAGGACAGTCACAGTCATCACACCGGGGTGGGATTTTCTCTTCAGTGAAGAGAAAGGAGTGGGTCAGATGACTGTGCCCTATCCTCATACGGGTGATGACCACCTCCTCCCTTCTACTACCCCTGAAGGAGGACAACCAGGCTTTGGTGGAACTTTTTATCTCGCGCAGTTTATTATTAGTCACCGATTTCCATTCCGTATCCCATTTATTCAGGATTCTGCGTCTGAGTGTGTTCTGGAGATCTTCTACGGTTACTGCGTCTAGGTCAACTCTATGGTTACCGAGGGCCTTTTTCGCAGCATCATCGGCTGCCTCATTTCCCGGGATTCCCACGTGGCTAGGGACCCACGCAAACTTAATAGAGATGCCTCTGCTCTGAAGGCTTCTCAGAGATTCTTGTATATCTCTTATGATTGGGTGCGCAGCATTATAATTTGAGATGGCTTTCAAGGCGCTCATGGAGTCGGAACATAGCAAACATGATATACCTCGAGTCTCAACGTCCCTAAGGGCAAGTTTAATAGCAGTCAACTCTGCAGTGTACACGCTGCATTCGGGGTTGAGCTTTGTGCTCACGGTTTTGTACAAGCTCACATAGGCACAGGCACATTCTGACTCAGACTTAGAGCCGTCCGTGTAAATGGGTGTTAGATCGTGGCATTGAGATAGGAACTCTGAAAACAAGGACCTATTTTCCTCAGGAAGTGAGTCAGACTTTGCCCGGCTTGCTAGCTTCCACCAGATGTCCGGCTGAGGAATAAGCCATGGAGGAGTTTTAGCCACTCGTATCCTTTCTATCCGGGGAACGGTAATAGAATATCTCTCTAAAATATAGGCAAAACGCACATAAAAAGGTTTAGTAGCCCGTGGTTTTCTGTTAAAAATGTGAGTCATCGGTTCGTTAATGGTTAATTTAAAACACGGATGCGATGGCATGGCTAAAATTTTACTAGCGTAGTTACACATCAAAAGATCTCTACGGATGTCAAGCGGTGGTTCACCTGCATCACACAGAAGGCTATTGATCGGACTCGTTCGAAAGGCACCCGTTGCTAGCCGGAGTCCAAGGTTGTGTATACTTGCTAGCGGCTTTAGGTATGATGCGCGGGTAGCACCATAGATAAAAGAACCGTAGTCCATCTTGGATCGAACCAGTGCCCTATATAGTCGCAGCATTGTAGATCGGTCCGCGCCCCATGAACATCTTGTCAATATTTTTAAAATATTAAGGGATGGGCTAACTCTCATTTTCAGATCAGTAATGTGGGGTCTCCAGGTTAGCCTTTGGTCCAAGATCATTCCCAAAAAATGGGCTGAATTCACAAACTCCAGTGGTCGATCTCCTAGGCGTAGGGTTGGTAGAAACAGCCCTCTTTTTCTGTGAAAATGGACGCATCGCGTCTTCTCTGGGGAGAAGCGTAGCCCATTTTTGCATGACCAGTGGTGAAGTCTGTTTAGCGTTATCTGTAATTGTCGCTCAGCCGTTGATAACTTGGATGCCCTGCAGAAAATTGCCAAGTCATCCACAAAGAGGGATGCCTCGACGGGTGGTAGGATGGAGGATACCACGTCGTTGATAGCAATGGCGAACAGGGTGACACTGAGTACTGACCCTTGGGGAATTCCATTTTCTTGGATCTTCAATCTGGAAAATGAGTTACCCACCCTAACCTTAAAAACTCTATGGCTTAAAAAATTTTCGATAAAAACTGGCAGGTTGCCCTTAAAATTCCAGTCTCTCAGAGTCTTTAGAATTTTAAAACGCCATGTTGTGTCATATGCTTTCTCCAGATCGAAGAACACGCTCAGAACGTGTTGTCGTCGAACGAAAGCTTCCTGAATGAACGTGTCAATTCGGATAAGATGGTCAGTGGTGCTTCGGTGTCTTCGGAATCCGCACTGAAGATTGGAGAGAAGATTGCGGCTCTCGAGACACCACACGAGTCTGCGATTTACCATTCTCTCCATTAACTTGCACAAGCAAGAGGTTAAAGATATGGGCCGGTAATTCCCTATAATTGACTTCTCTTTACCCCTTTTGGGAATTGGGATAATTACCGATTCACGCCATGCATGAGGGAAGCTTCCCGTTTCCCAAACACTGTTGAAGGTGTTCAGAATGTGTTCATTTGCCTCCTTCGGTATACGCCTGAGGAAAGCATTGTGGACACGGTCCGCCCCTGGGGCGCTATCCTTCAGCTCATCGATTGCGGACGTGAGTTCCCATTGAGTGAATGGAGCATTGTAGTTCGCCATGAAGTGCCCAGTCGTAAAAGACTTGTTTTTCTTCTCTTGCTGACATTTAAGAGTCAGGAATGTCTTGTCATAATTCGCTGTACTACTGATAGAGGTGTAGTACTCCCCAAACGCCTCGGCCACAGCTTCTGGTTGGGATTTTATGATTCCATTCACCATCACAGATGGAATTGAGAGCTGATGATACCTCCCGCTTATGCTTTTAATTTTTCTCCAGACCTCCGAATTTGCCGTGCGATGGTTGATCGTTTTTACGTATTCATTCCAGCATTTTCTTTTAGATTCAATAACTATTTGACGTGCCTTCGCTCGTAGACGGCGGAACGCTTCGAGATTCCGTGCCGTGGGGTATTTTTTAAAAATACGCAGGGCTTTCTTTCTCTTCGCGATAGCTTCAGCGCAGTCCTTGTTCCACCATGGCACTGGAGCGCGCTTCAACCTACCAGATGAAAGTGGAACACTTTGCTCGGCAGCAGTTAGTATAGCGACTGTGAGTGTGTCCACGTTTTCCGGTCCGCTACGTGTGCCATCGAAAGTAAATTTGAAACTATTTCCAAAAGTTTCCCAGTCAGCCTTCCGTAAAATCCAATTCCTGGGTACGTTAATATTTGGGTTAAACCCATTTTTACTGATTAAAATCGGGAAGTGGTCACTTCCGCAAAGGTCGCTGTGAACACTTAGTTTAAAACGTGGGGCCAAGCTTGCACTACACATGAACAGGTCTATTGCAGAAAAAGTGCCGTTAAAAGAGTTAAAATGTGTCTTTTCGTTCTTGTTAATTAAAACAAGGTTAAAATCATTTAAAAACCTTTCTAAAATCCTTCCACGGCGGTTAAAATCACCACTGTTATCTCCCCAGAGAGCGTTGTGGGCATTGAAGTCACCTAGAAGGACAAACGGACGTGGCAGCTGCCTCACCAAATCCTCCAGGGATCTCCTAGTTAACGGAGACCTTTCTGGGAGATACAAATTACAAAAGGTTATCTCCTCTGGTGAGGCTACCCTCACAGCGATAGCCTGGAGAGGAGTCGTAATGTCGATTCGGGATGTGTAGAGGGTATCCCGAATAATTACAGCGACTCCTCCCTGAGCCCGTGTCCCAGTTGTGTCATCGTGGCGGAGTACCACATACCCTTTAATTTGTGGTGCGTCTCTTTCCTTAAAATGGGTCTCCTGAAGAAATACGCAGGTGGGGTTCAGGTCATGCATCAGGAGTTTGAATTCCTCTAATCTCCTGTAAAAACCATTTAGGTTCCATTGTATGGCAAAAAGAGCCATATTGTAAAAATTTAGTTAAAAATTAAAACAATAAATAAATATGTAGTCTTAAAAAAAATATATAAAATATAAGGCTATCTGCTTAGCTTGAGCTTCCTTCCTTTTCTACTTTGAAGGAGAGTTCGCAGTTGGCTTTCGTCTAATATTTCCTCTTCCATGTCCTCCTCCCGGACTTCGCGGGGAGGAGAGGCGGAGGGTGAACGCGAGGCTACGCGTTCTTTCTCTTTGCGTTTGGGAGAGGTAGATAGTGAGCGGTTTGGAGGGAGCTTTTTATTACTCAGGGCCTCAGAAACTACGGAGGTTTCATTTTTAGAATCCTTCTTCTGTGTGCTCTTAGGGTTTCCTGTTGAGGGCAATTTTTTAGTGGAGATATTCTCCTTACTTTTCGTTTCTTGCTTCTTTGGTTCCTGACTCTCAGTCTGTGTGCTTGCCGACACTTTTTTAATCGTGGCTACAGATGCGAATGATCTAGAAAATGTTGGGGCTATCACCGTTCTAAACTTTTTCCTAGCTTCTAGGAAAGGGATTTTCTCAAGCACCTTTATCTCCATTATCTTCTTTTCCTCCTGCATCCTTGGGCAATCCCGTGAATACACGGGATGCGCTCCTTGGCAGTTAACGCAGAGCGCCGGGCTGTCACAGACATCTCCATCGTGCTTGTCTTTTGCACATTTGGGGCAGGTAGGCTTCCCTTTGCATTTTGACACTATGTGACCAAAGCATTGGCATTGGAAACACCGTAAAGGACTGGGTATAAAGGGCCTTACAGAGCACGAGTTGTAGCCAACATTCACTCGGCTTGGAAGTTTATCCAGCGAGAATGTAAGCACTACAGATGTTGAGTCGACGAATTCCCCATTTCGCTTAGTCTTGAGTCTACGACAGGAGATGACGCCCTGGGGAGCCATCTCCTTCGTTATCTCCTCGACAGAGGTGTATAACAGATCGTAGCACGATATAACGCCACTGCATGTATTTAGGGTTCTGTGTGCCTCAACCTTTACGGGGATATTTAGAAAACTTTTCATGCTAAGGAGCTTTTCGCTTTGCTTATCATTTGACGTCTGTATAAGCAGTGATCCGTCGCGTAGCTTCTTTACGTTTTCCAAGGAACCAGGAACATCATTGCAGAGGGCTTTATGGATTAGGAAGGGGGATACCTTCGAGAGGTTCTCCCCTTCGACTGAACATTTCATTATTAAATATTTCCTGCATATCATTACAGGGTCTCCACCGCCCATATCAGGGCAGTGTCTCTTAAGTGGAGGAAATGAATTCGTCTCCATAAGAGTGTGTGTTTCATCCCCTGGCCTCCCCACCCACCACGGAGCCACACATTTGGGACGCCGCACCGCAAACCGGTGCGGTCGCCAGGGCTAACCAAGGGGATATAGCACTATCGATATGGGAGCCTGCGTCGAGTTAGAACCTCCAACGCGCAGGCCCTCCTAACCCACGCGCCTTCGGCCGCCCTAAGCAGACCCCCGTCTCTCCAGCACTCGCCATCGAACGCAAGCGTGTCGAAAGCCGATTGACCGGGGGTGGCTAGCCCCCGGCCGCCCGTTTACAGGGAATCCGGGGCCGAAGTGGGGTGTTGAACTCCGGCCCATACCGAGCATCCGACACCCGGCTGGGTGCCAGAGATCTCACCCACCAGGATCCCCTTCTCCCCCTTACGGGTCACCGCACACGGCAAACATGCGGGTGGATCGCAGGCCAGCTGGTATGGCCGCTCACAGACAGTTGATCCACACGACTGTCCGGACGCATCCCTTGCTGGACTGGGGGTTTGTTTTCGGGGTTGTCTCCCCGCCCTTTTAGTCGCCTCTTACGACAAGCAGAGATACTGCGGGAGTATTCTCAATCCCCCTACCCGCAGGGGGGTTTAAAAATGGTTTCGTGGCATGAGCCAGTCGTCATAGCTATACGAAAATATTATTTACAACACTATTTACAAAAATATTTCCTACATTATTTCAATGTATATATTTTGCCAAGAATAGGCACGTCGGTGGTGATACGTCTACGCATTCACTAATCTGATTGTGATTCATAGCTATCCGACAGTGAAACAGCATCATCATCGTCAGAATCGGATTCAGAGTCCAAGTGAGCTATGACTTGATTTTCGTTGCAATTGTCCATCAAGTAGTCTTTCTCCCAGTAATGTTCTTCTATTTTCGTCACATGTCGAATGCAATTAGCCCAGAGTTCGGCAGTTACTGAATTAAGTGCCTCTACACACAGCTGTTGCACCACTTTAACACTATTGCCCTTCTCTGCTGCATTGGATAAGTTTACCCTAGCAATTTTATTTTTAACATATGCCCAAATTAATTCTATGGCGTTAAGCTCGCAGTGCGCCACTGGTAGCCAAATAAGTTCCACGTCAGTTCTTACTTCCTTTACAATTCTCTCTAATATCCTCTCTGGTTTTCCGAAATATTGACGTGCATGATTAATCAGCTCTGCCTTGGTCAAATTTTCAAAAGCTGATGTACCCGTTGGTATTTCCGCGTCTCTTTTCTTCAACCACGCAATTATTTCCGCTTTTCTCCATGCCATGGAAGGATTCTTCGTTTCGGGATCAATCATGGTGTGGTATGGAGCCTGGTCAATAACCACAGCGGATTTTGGTGGAAGCAGTGTCAAAATCTTCCGAAACCACTCTTCGAAGTGCTTTGCATTCATTTCAGAGTGATAGTCTCCACTTCCCTTGCAGCCAACAAAGCACAGTTGTCCACCATTCAAAAACCCATCCTCACTGCCAATGTGCAAAATTATTACACGTTTCCCTGCTCCTGATGGGGTCTTGAATCCTCCGCGCCATCCATGTACCTCCTGAATATGTACACGGTGAATGGAATAATTATTCTGCGCCTGGTTTACTATGTTTTCCACCCAACCATACTTCAAAGAATGGTGCTGCGAGCACCAAGTTTCGTCGGCGTAAAATATTTTGTAGCCAATCCGCCGTAAATATCGAACTCTTCGTAGAAAAGCATGGCGAGTTGCTGCAATCGAAACTGACTCCATCATTACCGGCTTCCTGTCCAACTTTTTGTAACGAAAACCGAGCTCAATGAGGATAGATCTCAATTTATTGATGGATATTGGTGGGAAATCTGGCATGGAGCTAACCAACTTATCTTTTAAACTCTCCAAGGTAGGATACATACTCTTTAAATAAAACTCGTGGACTGTTCTCCTTACAACCCCCAAAGTGAAGTCGTCCATGTATATTTTTGGTCGTCCTAACTTCCCTTTTTTCTCTGGTGTGGGGCTATTCACAACAATATTTTCTTTATCACTCGTTTTATCCCTGGATGCAATCCTTTTCACGGATACCAAACTAATTCCCAAGCAATCCGCAACTGTTCGGTAGACGGGAAACCGACTGTCTCCCTTCTTGCCTTCGCAGCGGAAGAAGCAAATTGCACTTAAAACCATACGGACCTCGGCCTCAGAAAAACTGGTTCTCGGACACATTGTGCACCTCGTGATGGTCTTTTTGCTAATGCATACTATTCATCGGTTTCTTGCCTCTCTAGGAAATGAGTAAGTGGGGAAGTACCCCGCGGGAATTCATGACTCACATAAGGTACCTTGACAACACTGTGTAACTTTCTCCTTCTTCCCTCGGTAGGCATCAGCGCTGGGCGAAGCTATCTCGGAGCGTTAAAATGAAAGATAAATAAAAATCGAAATAAAATAGAAGGAAAGAACACGAATGCTTTTGATAATATATTCGCCATATGGGCTTTCATCCGCTGCCAACGATACTTTAAAATACCTCGTAAGCCTTCAAATAACGAAAATAGCATTTCCGAAAGTAGTAAACTTTATCCGATATAATTTATATTTTTACAACTTTCTTTTCCGATATTATTATTACTTATAGTCTTGTTTTTACCTACAAAAAATTTCTGGTGGATACGGTGGTAAGATTCTACGTTATTAACGTATAAAGTGGTGCTACCGTTTTTGAACCGGCAAAAAGCGTGCCTTTTTTCATACAAGCTCACATTAAAAATATTTAAACAGTACAAAAAATCTAAAAGTAAATCAGTCGAACGGACATATAAATTATCTTTGATATTCAGTTTACTGTGTTGCAATAGGTTAATTGGTTATTGAGTTATAACATCTCAAACTCGGGTATCTCGACTTTTTGCATGGACAGTAGAGGTGGTTGTCTGTTTCGGGTTAGATCATCGATGCACGGGCCCACCAAACCCGTACATCTCCGACCGCCCTACGCAGACCCCCACCTCCCTGGCACTCGCCACCGTTAAGCTTACGCCACGGAAGCCGATTGACCGGGAGTGGCTAGCTCCCGGCCGCCCGTTTGTAGCGAATCCGGGGCCGAAGAGGGGTATTGGCCCGTAGTCCATACCGGGCATCCGACACCCAGCTGGGAACCACGGACCTCACCCTCCAGGATCCCCTTCTCCTCCTTACGGGTCTCCGCACACGGCAAACATGCGGGTGGATCGCAGGCCAGGTGGTATGGCCGCACACTGCATAGAAGTATAATCGGAAATGGAATTGAGGGCACTTAGGGAATCTGTGCAAATTGCGAAGGACCCTCTGCTGCCGTCTATCCCACACAGAGCCAACTTGATTGCAGAAAGCTCCGCCGTGTACACACTGCAGAGTGGGCTAAGTTTTGCTTTGAGCGCTCCGTGATGAGACGAAACGACAGCGCAAGCGCATGACGTAGAGGACTTAGACCCGTCTGTAAACACGGGGACAACATTGGGGTGGCTGCTCAGGAACATTGTGAAGGCGCTCTGGCACTCAGCAGCAGTGATGGAAGACTTAGGCCGATCGCTAATGAGCATCTTGATTTTAGGAGTAGGAGTGAGCCATGGTGGGTGGTTAGAGCACCCGATAGGGTATAAATCCGGTAAATCGACTCCTCGCTCTCGTATAAAATAATTAAAACGCACATTCACTGGCCGAGTGGCCTTTGTCTTACGATTAAAAATATCTAAAAACCTTGGTTTTAAAAACAAGTTAAAACATGGGTGCGTCTTCATCGCTAAAACCTTCGCAGCGTAGTTACAAATAAGCAGGTTCCTTCGGTGGTACAATGATGGTTCCCCTGCATCACAGTATATGCTCAGGACTGGACTGGTCCGAAAAGTCCCCGTACATAACCGTAGACCGGCATTGTGTATTCGCAAATCCAGCCCGGCGGCACGCCAACTAGCGGGGGAAACAGTAAACACAGTTTCGGGTATAGTGAAAAGTGTAGACTGGTGAGGACGGCGTTGTCAACGTAGCGTGGATTATTGTGGTTTAGTTCGAGTAGTGGAGAAAGTTTGCGAGTGAAGAAATGGAGAATGTTCCTATGACTTTTTCACCACGGAAAACAAAATCCAATAAGAATTGTTGTGTACCGCAATGCTCCTCAAAAGCTTGCAGGGACACGAATGTCCGATTCCATGTCTTTCCAAGGCATGGTGATACCATGTCATGGGTGAACGAGTGGGGTGCAATGGAGAAGTGCGACCGCCGGAAATTATGGATCCACCGGTTAAAAATTGGTAAAGAGGTGACGAAAAATATGCTGGTATGCTCACTTCATTTCTTGAAGTCGGATTATATTCTCCCAGGTACGTGAAATTTTTAAAATCTCCATTAATTGCGCAATAACTCCAGGTTGCAATGAGAACTGTATTATATAATTAATAACAATAAAAACGTCCACCGGTGTATGTTTTATTTATAGATGCATCCGCGAAACATCGTTTTTTGAAGAGAAATGCAGTTCCGTCTGTAAACCTACCATTATCTTCTGTACAGAGGAGGTTAACTCTTGGAGAGAGTCGACGAAACAGCCGACGGGAGAACATGATGCAGGTAACACATTTTGTAACTTAAATTCTTAAGACTTAAGTCCTTCTTAAATTGAAATTTTACCGTTTTCACTGAGGAAAATGATCACAAATGAGATTTAGCATCCTTTCTCACGGCTGCTACATACCGCGATGAATTGCAATTGTGAGTTAAGGTAATGAATACATACAATATGAACTTGTGGTTATTTGATAAGCAGTATTTGTTTTGATTCGAAGAGAAAGCTTATGTGCTTATGTAGTTACTCTGTGCTAGCCACATGAATGCAACTAAGTCCACAAATTAGTTCACAAATATTTTTAAAATTTGCAGATTCAAAACTGTGAGGAGCAGGACGAGGCTGAGATCACACAACAGGAAATGTCCCAAACCACTTCGACCACTGACCACGGTCAGTGGTCGAAGATACGACTCTCTACCGGAGGAATATACAAATGATCCATAGTCTATTTTGGAGCGCACAAGTGAGCGGTACAAAAGAAGTAACGTCTTTCGATCTGCGCCCCACGAAGCGTGACTTAAAAACTTAAAAATGTTTAACGTCCGTAGACAGTTATCTTTTAAGACCCTGACATGTTCCCGCCAATTTAGTTTGCTGTCAAATATAATACCTAAGAAGCGGACTGAGTCACCAATGGTATAATTCTGCTACCTAGTCGTAATGCAGGGGGAATATGAAGCCCCCGTAGCCGCGTGAAGTGCACACATTTGGTTTTTTCATTTGAGAATCGAAAGCCGTTGCTTTTGGCCCAGTAAGTCAATTTGTTTAAGGTCAGCTGGATTTGTCTAGAGACATTGACTAATTTAGATGACCTGCAGAATATCGCCAGGTCATCAACAAATAGTGAGCCTATCACTGGCGATTGTATGCATTTTACGACGTCATTGATAGCGATTGCAAACAGCGTTACACTCAGAACGGAGCCCTGGGGAACTCCGTTATCTTGTTTGTAGGGGCCAGAAAGATGCTTGCCTACTTTCACTTTGAAAACTCTATCAGTCAAAAAGTTTTTAATAAAAATAGGTAAATTACCCCTAAAACCCCATTCATGCAATGTTTTTAAAATCTTCGTCCGCCACACCCGATCATAAGCTTTCTCCAAATCAAAAAAGACGCCCACCACATGTTGGCGAAGGATAAAGGCTTCCTGAATAAAATTCGGACCAAGTGATCAGAGGTGGAGCGGCCCCGTCGGAATCCGCATTGGACGTTGGAAAGTAGGTTTTTGCGCTCCAGCCACCAGATGAGACGCCGATTCACCATTCTTTCCATCACCTTGCAGAGGCAGCTGGTGAGAGATATAGGTCTGTAATTACTTGGGTCAGCTCTGTCTTTTCCTTGCTTATGGATAGGAACGATAACCGCCTCCCGCCAGGATGGTGGGAAGGTGCCGTCAGCCCATAGCTGATTAAGGGTCTGGAGCACTTCCGACACGGCCATCTCCGGAAGATTCCGAAGAAAAGCGTTGTGGACCCTGTCCAATCCAGGGGAAGTGTTCCGGGAGTCAGCTATGGCCGATCTTAGTTCCCATTTTGAAAACGGGATATTATAATCAGCCACTATCCGCGTTTCATTAAAGCATAGACGGCAGGAGTCTTACCGTCTTTTTATCCCCAGGAAAAAATCATTATAGCTGGCGTCGCTGCTGGTGTGCGCAAGTAATTTCCCACACACGTCCGCAATAGCAGGTGGAGATGTTATAATGTTGCTTCCTACTTTGAAAAATGCGCCGCCGAGATTTTGGTGCCTGCCCATTATACTTTTGACTTTGTTCCAGACTTGAGTTATAGGGGTCCTACTATTCACACTTGTCACGAATTCCCTCCAGGAAGTCCTTTTAGCTTCTTTCACCACCCTGCGAGCTTTCGCTCGAAGTCGCCGGAAAGAAGACAGGTTGGTAGCGGTGGGGCATTTATTAAAAATACGCAAGGCTCTCTTGCGTGCTCGTATTGCCATGGCGCATTCATTGTTCCACCACGGAACTGCAGGCCTCTTGGTGACGCGTACTGATTGAGGAACACTTAAATTTGCCGCTTCAATAATGCTCCTTGTCAGAGCCTTGCAGTTAAAAATGCCGTCACGATTTTGATCATGAGTATACGTAAAATTTGTTTTAAAAAGAGGCCAGTCTCCTTTCTTGATAATCAAGGTACCTGACTGGATTAAATCAGGATTAAATCCCTCGTCTCTGTTGATAAAAAGAGGAAAGTGATCGCTGTCGCAAAGATCGTTGTGCACAGACAACTGAATTGTATTCAGCAAAGAGCTCGACGCAATGCATAGGTTAATGCTTGAAAATTGACCGTTAAAAGAATTGAAACGGGTTTTCTCCCCACTATTTAATAAAAACAAATTAAAATCTAAAATAAAATTGGCTAAAATACGGCCCCTGCGGTCGCAGTTCCCTGGAACTCCCCCATAGGGTGTTGTGTGCATTAAAGTCGCCAACTAAAATAAATGGCTGAGGTAGTTGACGGACAAGAGATTCTAAATGAGGGCGGGTAACCGGTACACCCTCCTGGAGATAGACGTTGCATAGAGTCATCGGCTGTGGAACGTGCACGGTTACGGCCACCGCTTGAAAAGGTGTGTTTAAATGCACTCGGGAGGTGTAAAGGGCCTCCCGAATTGCAACCACCACTCCACCCTGGGCTCGTTGGCCGCTGGTGTCATCGAATCTAAAACAGTTAAAACCTTTTAGAACTCCCTTGTCCGTTCCTTTAAAATGCGTCTCTTGGAGACAAATACAACACGGGTTAAAATTAAGTATTAAAATATCTAAGTCCTCTTTATGTCTATAAAAACCGTTGCAGTTCCACTGCAAAATAAAAGCCATTAAAATATAAATAAATAAATATATATGCTAAAAAATAAAAAGCCGAGCGATCTGTATTTAAATTAGCGGCGAATGCGATTCTTCTTTTTCTTTTCTTGTGAGGGTGACTTCAGCCTCGGAGAGACTTCCGTCCTCCTCCATAGACTCCGGTTGGCAAGTTTTTGCCAAACCAGAACGGCCGGGGGAAGGCGATTTTTCACGCCTGCCGAGCGTCGCCCCGGATATTTTTTTGGACGGGCTTTTGTTTGAGCCCGTGGTGGGATTAGCAGTTTTTTGCTCTACTTTATTTACTTTTTCCGGCTTTGCTAGTGAGCTAACAGGAATTTTACTGCTACACTCAGTTTGAGTGGATATCGAGACTTTGGGCATTGGCGGAGAAACTACTTTGGCGAAGGATTTCGAGAATGTTGGAGCTAACAGGGTCCTATACTTTTTCCTTGCTTCAAAATATGTCACTTTTTCTACCGTCTTTATCTCCATAATCTTTCGTTCTTCAACTACTCTTGGACACTTGCGAGCATACACGGGATGTGCACCCTCGCAGTTGACACAGTGTGGCTCGTTGGTGCACTCAGTGTCCTCATGTTTGTCCAGGCCGCAGCGCAGGCAGGTGGCCTTGCCCTCACACCGCGTTGCGATGTGGCCGAAGCGCTGGCACTGAAAACAACGCATGGGAGATGGAATGAACGGCCTCACAGGTACCGATTCATAACCTATGAAAACCTTGTCCGAGAGCTTGTCATTCGCGAACGTCAGTACCACGGAGGTGGGCTTTTTGACCACACCATCACGTTTTGTGGTAAGACGGCGAACATCGGTCACCCCTTGGGATGCCATCTCCTTCTTGATTTCGTCGTCTTCCACATACAGCAGGTCGAAGTGACTTACTACTCCCCGACTCGTGTTAAGACTGCGGTGCACATCCACACAGACCGGAATATCGTGGAGAAAGTTCATTTTCAACAACTTCTCGCTTTGGACTACGTTGGCTGCCTCTATAAGAAGACTACCGTCTCTTAATTTTTTAGCGGAAATTAGTTCCCCTGGGACGTTAGTACTTAAAACTTTTCTTATTAGGAAAGGAGATACCTTTGTCAGTGTCTCTCCTTCCCTTGCACATTTCATTACCACAAACCGCTTGCTTACGCAGGATACAAAATCACTCCCTCCCGTGTCTGGGCGGGATCTTTTGGGTGGTGGAAGTTGACACTCTTCCAGTACTACTTCATCCCTCGGGATCCCCACCCACCATGGAGCCACACATTCGGGACGCCGCACCGCAAACCGGTGCGGTCGCCAGGGCTACCCGAGGGATATAGCACCCTAGAGGTGGTTGCCTGTTTCGGATTGGATCTTCGATGCACGGGCCCACCAAACCCATACATCTCCAACCGTCCTACGCAGACCCCCACCTCCCTGGCACTCGCCACCGTTAAGCATAACGCCACGGAAGCCGATTGACCGGGAGTGGCTAGCTCCCGGCCACCCGTTTACACAGAATCCGTGGCCAAAGAGGGGTATCGGCCCGTAGTCCATACCGGGCATCCGACACCCGGCTGGGAACCACGGACCTCACCCTCCAGGATCCCCTTCTCCTCCTTACGGGTCTCCGCACACGGCAAACATGCGGGTGGATCGCAGGCCGATGGTATGGCCGCACACAGACAGTTGACCCACAACACTGTCCGGGCTCAACCCTTGTTGGCTCTGGTTTGTTTTCGGGGTTTTCTCCCCGCCCTTTTAGTCGCCTCTTACGACAAGCAGGGATACTGCGTGAGTATTCTCAATCCCCCTACCCGTAGGGGGCTGCATGTATTAAATGTGCTAATCAACTCTTCAATCCCGAAGGAGATTGATATGTATTCACTGCTTTTATTGTTATTACCATACTCAATAAAATGTGTGATTGACAAGAATAATGGCATATATTAATACAAAAAAAGCCCAATTATTCCTCTTTAGAGTTATATCGAAATTTAAAGGTTCAGGAAGTAATCTAATGTATTTAAACCGATATAACAGAGAATTCCATCCATTTCCTGTGTAGGTTAGTTTAAACATGCACTCATAGCTACCGTGGAATTGATGAATATACGGCATAATTTATGTAAAGGAAAATGGAATATTTATTTATAAAAAAATAATTACTTTCTCACTCCTGTATTTATCAGCATTACATGAGCTATTTCACCTTTTTAGGTGGTACTAACTGGAAGTAAGAAAGAACCGATTAGAAAGAAGAATGTCAATTCATTCATTCTTCCTTGGTAATGTATTTGAAAGTTTCATTGAATCTAAACTCTCTCCAATGATGAAGAGAGTAATTGTACAACAGCATGGTTTTAGGAAAGGTTTTTCTGTCACAGCAAACTTGCCTGTCTTAAATCACTATGTCACAGAGGCAATTGAAACTATTTCCAGTTGACACAATTTATATTAATTTGTCCTAAGCATTTGATGAAGTGAACCATAATTGATACATATACTTGCAGCCATAGGTTATTCATGGGAAATCGCTCTCCTGGTTAAATAGTTATTAAACTGGTTGGTCATAAAATTGTTAAAATTCACTCTGCTGTGTCAGAGAATTTAGATGAACTGTAGAAATCCATAAGGTTTACATATGCAACTGGCCCCAACTATTTGGGGCCAATGTTTCTTGCTTTTCAAAAAGAAATCAGCCAACAAATCTCAACAAGTGGATATCCAAAAAGAGGACATTTGGATATCCATTGAATATCCAAAAGTGGATATCCGGTGGAGGTCCAAAAGTGGATATCCAACAGTGGATGGATATCCAACAGTGGATGGATATCCAACAGTGGATGGATATCCAACAGTGGATGGATATTTAACAGTGGATGGATATCCAAAAAGAGGGCATTTATATATCCATGTGCTGTGTGGGTGCAGTCTAGGTGGATTCCATTTCTTAAATGCTAACTTTTTCCTGCCTATTTCTTGTCTCAGACTTTAATACTGTCTATGACTCTTAGTGTTTCAAAATTAATGGCGGAGGAAAAATGTTGATATTTTAGTTTAGGCAATACTAAATATTTCATTGTCTCTTGAATGTTTTCTTCGCATTGCATAGGTATCTATGCCCATATGTTGAGTCAAATTTTTAAATTATTTCAAAATAATGATTTAATAATCATAGGTATTATAGTTAAGATGTATACACTAAACATTCTCATGCCCACATGTGATGCTTAAAAAATGTCAAATCTTCAATTTAATGCTCCATTATGGAATGTTATTTCTTTGGAGGGTAAAGGTGGACTATGTTAATGATATCACATCATGTGGAGTCATGCAAGGGTTTTCTGGGTATATATAGTCACATTTAGAGATTTCTGGTGAGTACAGTGGATATAAACGATTTTTCTTGTTATATCAAGTAGTAAGTGTAGCAATGAATGTCCATACTTTACAGCTGCTGTGAGGAGAAGGTACAATCAGGTGACTGATGAAGAAATTACATCGGTCATAAAGAACTGCCTGAGACTGGCTACCCTCAGGATGGAAAGGGAAAAAGCAAGTGTTAACGTTCACTTTTCCTTTGACCATAGTGAGCTTGCCTTCGCCGATCGGCTTTGTGTGGATACGACCTCCAGTGAGCTTTCATTCCCTTATGCAGGGTCTACACTAGCGCTTTAAAGTCCACTTTAAGTGGCCAGTCACTCTAAAGCTTTGGTGTAGATGTCAGCATCTCACTTAACGTCCACCTCCATTTAAGGTGACGGATACTTTGTCAGCGTGGTCAGTTGTTTCCATAAAAGCGTCGCCAAGCGTTCATATTTGAAGGAGTGAGTGTGGTTACGAGTGAGTGTTTTCTGGCAGCCATCCACCGTCATGAGCGCATCGAAGAAGATTATGATCAAGAGGGCGAATAATTTCAATTCTGATGATGTGGATGCACTCATTAAGATTTGGGGTAGCTATTTTGTGCAGGGAAAATTTAAAACTTGCATTGAGCACGACATAGTATGGCAGCAAATCGCCCTCGAATATAATAATGAAACAGGCTTAAATTCACCTGTGAGGACCTGGGAGGAATTAAAGATTAAAGTTGGAAATCTGAAGACGGAGTCCACCAAGGAGAATGCGAAGTTAAAATCGGGTGAGTGACTAATAATGATTGACAATAAGTTGCGTATATCGTATAAATGGTAACTGTTATTACTTTTAAGCTTCAATGTAGTGACATATTTTTATTCCTCCGCCCACTTAAGAATACGGCTTTGAGGAAAATTTTTTTCATATGTAAGGCTTTGTGTTGGTGGAACTTTCTGTTATACGATTTTCATTCGCAGGGTCAAGTCCAAGCACATGGCGATTTTACGACGCCATGAATGCTATTCTGGGAACAACGGATTACCACAATGGAATCTTGGTTATGGATAGTCTGCATGTCGCAAAGCCCCCCCATGAACCTTGGAAGGTAAATATAGCATCTGTTACAACGTAGGACATATGAATTGGGAATTCTAAGGCGATGTCAGCAAGAAATTGGACTTTAATTTAAAATTGCAGCATAATGAGTACGTAAGTTGTAATTATTTTAAGTAGCTTAAAATCAAGTGCTCTTTTGGTGAAATACTTCTGCGGTTCTAATTCCTTTGTATTTTTTTTAAACAACAATTATTGTTCGGCAGAGAGAATCCGATATCTTTTCTCATAATGCAATTAATCTCGTATTTTTACGTTAAGCTGAAAAGGATCAGGAACATTCACTTGTGACAATCGACATTTTAAGCATGAACTGGGGAAATTGAAGTTTTCACGTTAAAGTAAGTCCACCAGAACGCAAATTGTGTCTATAGTTATGTGTCATCACAAAATATTGGTAGCATTTCCACTAATAACTCAAAGGAAAAGCACATTTTTTTATATTCTCACATATGCTGACTGGCTGCATACATTCAAATTTGCCATATACCATTTCAGTTATTGGTTTTATTTTTAAGCACTTTTTCTATTCAACTTTCTCCATTGAGATGTCAGTATTTCTAAGGTTGACTGTTTAGTTTCGGAAACACTTTCGAAGTAATTTCAAATTTTTTCCATTTCCACATACGAATTCCATGGACATGTGAAATGCATCTACCAGCTCCAGTACAGAAGCATCTGTTGCTGGTGAACCATCAGCTACATGTGGAATTGAAGTAACTCCTGGCAAAAGTGGATAACTTACAATGTAGGTGAAGCACATTTCTCGGTATTTGGTCATTTACTACTCCGGTTTTGATGAATTCAATATTCCATTTTATACATTGCTTTCATTTCTTGTACAAAACAAGAGTGTTTTGCATTGCTTTGCAAAAAATTGCTGGAGCCCTGTCTGCAATCACCGGGGGCCATTTCTCTCGCGATCACGGCATCGTCGACGTATAGAAAGTCGTAATGGCTCACAACTCCCCGACTTGAGTTCAGGGAGCGGTGTGCCTCAACCACTACCGGAAGATTAAAGGTTTTTACATTTAACAGCTTTTCGCTTTGGGCGTTGTTTGCGGTTTCTATGAGAAGGGAATCATCTCTCAACTATTCGCCATTTTGATTTCTTCCGGCACTAATGAGGTAAATAGTTTCATTAATAGAAAAGGAGGGCGTTTTTTCAGGGACTCTCCTTCTCCACTGCATTTCATCACGAGATATTTATTGCTCGTCTTAACTGTGATTCCCCCGTCCGTTTCCGAACGGAATCTTTTTGGTTTTGGTGTAGGTGTATTATCCATGCCAAAACAACACTTCGTCCCCCGGCCTAACCATCCACCACGGAGCCACACATTCGGGACGCCGCACCGCAAACCGGTGCGGTCGCCAGGGCTAGCACGAGGGAAATAGCGCTTCTGGTAGTGGTTGTCCGTTTCAGGTTGAGACCTTCCTTGCGCGAGCCCACCAAAAACCAGCGTACCTCCGGCCGCCCTTCGGGACCCACACCACCTCAGCACTCGCCACCAGAGCGCAGAGCGAACTGGAGCCGATTGACCGGGAGTGGCTAGCTGCCGGCATCCCGTTTACAGGGAATCCAGGGCCAAAGAGGGTTATTGTTTCTCGGACCATACCGGGCATCGGACACCCGGCTGGGAGCCGAAAAACTCACCCTCCAGGATCCCCTTCTCCCCCTTACGGGTCTCCATGCACGGCAAATACATGGGTGGATAGTGAAGCAGCTGGTACGGCCACTCACAAGCAACGGACCCACACGTTGCTCGGACGCATCCCTTGTTGACACGGGGGTTTGTTTCGGGGTTTTCTCCAAGCCCTTTATTCGCCCCTTACAACAAGCAGGGATATTGCGGGAGTATTTTCAATCCCCGTACCCGCAGGGGGCAATAGACAAGTGATAGTATGCCTCATGCAACAACGGCCTGTGTTATAATGTGTACTTTTTTAAATGAAAACTGGAAGATGCCATGTGGCTATTTTTTATTCACTCTCTTTCTGGCAGTGAGAGGGCTAGATAGATACTGCTATTGAAAAGTTGGACGACGTTGGGAGGGGCGGTAGTTTTTCATATGAGTGAAAGAATTTATGAGACTGGTAATCATACATCAACTGTATTTTGATAATTATTTCACTAATTTCAACATGCTTTACGCTTTGAAGCATAAGAATATCCTGGCTGCCGGAACAGCTCGAGTAAATAGATTTTCGAAACCTCCAACAATACCTGATAAATAAATTCTAAAAAAGGATAGAGGTTACATGGAAGAAGTGACTAGCAAGACTAATGACGTTGCCTTCGTGAAATGGCTGGAAAATAGGGTCGTAAATATAGCATCCAATTTTATAGGTGTCGGAAACCCAGGCATGAAAAGGCGCTGGGATAGCATCAAAAAAGAGTACGTGCAGGTACCAAGGCCAGAAGTAATAAAATTGTATAATTCATCCATGGGTGGGGTAGACAAAATGGATTTTCTGATTGGCATATACAGAATTTTCATAAGATCAAAAAAGGGGACTCACCGCCTTATATTCCATGCAGTGGACATAACAACTCTGAACAGCTGGCTCGACCACCGTGCAGATGCTATCAAGTGTGAAGTACCACGGAAGCAAGTATTAGATTTATTGCACTTCAGGGTGAGGGAGGCTGAGGCTCTTTGCATGGCTAGTAGAAAACGGGGCCGTCGATCAGAAAGAAAGAATGAAAATGAATGAACCCCAAAACGAAAATGCGAATACCGGGAATAATAAGTAAAGAATTACTTTGAGTTGAGTTTACCTTATCTTGTCAGATTGTATTTGACTGGTGAGACTTATCCTTGTTGTTTTGTTAAGAGAATTAGTATCAATTAAATTGTACAATTGTTGACAAATTTGTTATATGTAATTGATGTTACCCGTTGGTGGGTACCAAGTTCAGCAAAGCAATCCGATCGGCCTCTCCTATTTTGTGCAGCCCTTAGGAAGACAACCTTGGTTGTCTGGCGCCCAATTAAAAAGAATTCCAATGAGGTTGGCACTCACGACGGAGGTGATTGAAGCCTGCCGAGAGCTGCCGGGACAACAGCAACTGGCAGGCAAGTCTCAGTGATCATAGGCCAGAGGATTTACGGCACAAAAGGTATACCGTGGAACTTATTTCAATATTTAAGTGTGATGTTGAAATGTAGTGAGAGCCTCATTCCACGTTAGAAACTCCACTTCCATGCCAGCCTTGATATGTTCCATGTGTTGTTTCCTATTAAAAAATTGTAAATTGGAGAGGTGGCTTTCTGGACACCCCCTGGTACTTAAACCTCTTAGATCCGTTGTGCCAACTCATTAAACTGCCCGCCACTTGCAGACAGGGTTCAGTTCAACCTGGCTACGACCTTGCTATTGTTTCCTATTACTGAGGGGTTGTATTTGAACCCATCGGGATTATCTCAGACAGGTAAACAAGGAGTTGTGAGGCACAAACACGAATGTTTTGTAAATATAGTGCGTTATAACAACGGATTTTTAACTCTTTAATTGTTTATACTCTATTTTTTCTCATCTGTCTCAACTACAGAGCCCCCAGATGAGAAAACACAAGTTCAACAGACAATGAGGTTGAAATCAGCGGTTTTAACATACTAAATAACATAACATTCATGTTTGTGCCAAATGACTCTTTGTTTAACTGTCCGAGATAATCCAAAGGTTTTCAACACAACCCACCTGGCACTTCAGATAGCAGTGCAAAATGCATTAGATGTTGAGGTTAAATCATAAAAAGATATTAAAGAAAGTTTTAATTGCTGAAAGTAATATTTTGATTGCAATTATTAAATAGAAATTTATTTAGACCTTGCTGCTCTTTTCTATTTTCAGGCACGATGGAGAGAATTTTTAGCAGCGGGTAGCTTTGAGGCCAGATTACAGATTGTACTATGAAGATAGAGATAAATGTACAAAGTAATTGGTAGGACAGTATGAAAAATTACAGATGGTAAAGAGGATACTTTAGAATTTATTTTGTAGGTAACGGGATTTGCAACCGGATAATGTATTTTCTGGCTTTCGAACTAAAATTGTTACTCGAAATATGTTAATATACTCAATTAACTGATAATTACTGAATACCAAGATAAACCTTTTACAATGTAGTGTTGTGCCAGAAGCAAACTCGATAGCTGATTCGAAAGTGTTGATTGATGTGTGACTCTGGCTTATGTCGCCTTGGATAATGGCTGAAATGTGAAATCGTATTTCATTTTGTCCTACATAGGCAAGTGAATGCAATCATTGAAGTAGTGCCAATAAATTTTTAAATATACAGCTGTTTTTGTTTAAAATCGTGCATTGTGCTCCCAAGTTGGCAGCTGGGACTTGACCGATAAGCGTTCGGCTGCTATAGGGTGCGGTCTAATAAACGCTACAAATGCTCCGGAGCGAGCTTCTGAGGGGTCCGTTATCCACTCCGGAGCGTTACGGCAGTAGTCATGACGTCACGAAAAACGTCATATTTCCGCTTCCCGCCTTGCTCCAGACGCTCTCGTGAAAAGCATGGGTTTCTTAGGGCCCTTTCATAGCTCGGCGTTGCGTTGGCGTTGGCCAATGAAAATCGTCGCTGAGATTGATGACGTCAGACGCAAGCTCGCCGGCGCTGGCCGCAGAAATTTCTGTCTTGCCAGAATTTTGCTGCGGAGACGCGAGGGCACCCGGCCATTTTGAACGGTACAGAAGAGATGGAAAACCAGGTGAGTGGTATAATATTTCAATTTTATCCGATGAATACTTTTATTTATTCATACGTCGGTGTTATTTTTCAAATATAGTTGCGCTTTGTTGATTTAACCTCGTATTATTGGATTATATGGATTCACTTCTTCAAACAGTTAAGTCTTGAAAGAAGGCACTTCCACCGCCAAGCGTGAATGCACTTTGATTTAGTTGTTTTTAATCTATCCACTTCAGCCATAGGTATCCGTGCGTATGATGCGAGCTTTTATTCTTGTGAACTGTTGAAGTTAGTTAAATCATAAGTTTGTCCATTGAGTGTTATTTATATGTCGAAGTTATCTAGTTACCCGAATGTTAGAATGGCCGGAATATCGGAATTCCTGTTATCAGTTATTCATTTACAGTAAACGAACCTTATGCGAAAATTGCTCTGAGGTTAATTAATCTGTGTATATTGTGGGAACAAATTAGTTTGAACAAATTGCCGTCGAACGTGCTCGTGAAGGTGACTAAGCGCGTGCCTTTCACTCGTGCTTCATGACCCCCTGTTGCGCGAATTTGCATGGAAGAAGCCTTTGAATTATTTTGTGTGGGTTTTTATAACGACGCGCTTGTGCAACTATGTTTAGTTTATCAAGAGTACATTACAATGTACTCTGTGGAAATGATCTGTAATCTATCTAATGACTACACAACGCCAATGGTGTATGGCAGGGAGCGTTTTATATTTATCTAGCTATGTAAAATATATGCATACCCCTACCAGATCCTGAATGTACTGAAATGTTAATTATGTCGAAGTATGCGAAGCCATACACATTAATGCAGGAAATTGTGCATTGAAGTGTAACGGGCAAATTTGCGCTTCATTTTCCGTGTATGTATTATGTAGTATACCTAGATATGTAGACATGTGTTAGAATGATCTTCACTGCTACCTTAATCATTATTTTAACTAATTACATTACTTCCAGTATACCTGCGGGCATTGCGGAGAGGAGATGCAAAGCCCAGGAATAGGGGACCACAGCTGTTTTTCATCGTCAAACCACGTCACAGAGGATCGTGGGACACTGTATAGGATGGGAGAAGGTAGGTATATAAGATAAAAGTTAAGGGATAATGGAGGTTTTTCCTTGCTTTTGTATATAGATATCTCTCGTTAATGCAGTTTTATATTTCCATGCTTAGTTCTTTGGGTAAACAGTGGACTATTTATTTGATTTTTATGGTCTTCTATGCACGATGGCAATCGTTCACTTTTAATTACATTGGCTGTACGCAATGTCTTTCAAGTAACACAGCATGTTTAATTTTTTTTCTTAGAAAATTAAAATTTTATAACGAAATTAATTTAACATCGTCAGTGATAATATTGTCTTGAAATATAGTTTATGCATGGACCATGATTTCAACCTGCCTTCAGTTAACATGTGTTATAAAGCCACTGATCCATGGGCTGATGGTATATTTATAATTTTTTTCAGGTCCCTCGGGTGGACTTCCTGCAGGAGAGAGTAATGGTAAGTTGTATGAGTTGTATTAATCCGAAGTTTAGTTTTAACCAGCACCTAGATTATTTAGTAAATAAGTCAATGAGAAACCTGGCCTCTCTGACATCGAATTCAAGGAATGTTAACATTAATTTTCTTGGGTGTAGTGTACCTGTATCGTGATATTATGTATTTATATTGGATTGGGATATCATTTTATTGCTATGTTTTGTAGTATTGTTCTTGAGTATATTCCACTGTATTTATCTACAGTAGGTACTTCATGACTATAGCATACCTGTTATATTTTTGTGTTGTTGACATTTTACAGCCTTCATTCATGAGTATAGCGTATTCGTGATGTATTTCTGAGATTATGAGTGTACTTAACATGTATGAGTGGTCTTAATCCGAAGTTAGTGAATTTATTGCATATTCAGTAATTTTGTCTCTTGTTATTAGGCGATGAAATTGTAATGGAGAAGTTTATAGCGGAGGTGGGACTGAGACCGGCCCTGTACGACCACAGGCTGCCGATAAAAGACAGGACTCCAGAAAGGAAGGCTGCCCTCTGGAGGGAGGTGTATCTAGCATTGAATGGTAAGGCTCAAATAGTAATTGTAATAGTGAATGAGCGAACTTAGATGCTGTTCAAGCTTGTCCCTCTACCTTATGTTGGTTACACCTACCACTTCCATCAATGTCACTGCTCATTAATCATCAATGTTCCCCTTCTGAGCCATAATACTACCTTTGTGCTATGTCACATCTCAACTCTCCTTGATTGGAGCCCTGTCTGGTGCATAGCGATATTTAGTGCCCCATCCATTCCTGCATATGTGTTTATTGTCTAGGTTTTTCTCCTTTTGACCACGTTAAAATGTGCCTAATATTCCATAACAGTTTAACAACCATTGTAGTTTCTACTACTGGATTGATGCTGACTTTTTTCTGTCTTCCTCCAGGGCAAATTCCAGAGGCTGACCTCCACATTAAATTTAAGTCCCTTAGGGATAGATACGTAAAGGAGAGGAGTGCCCTACCAAGTGGTTCCTCTGCTGTGAGCAGGAAGAGATGGGTTCACTTGGAGGCAATGTCATTCCTACAGGATTGTATCAGATTCCAGAAGTGAGTGAAATTGAGTGCAAGAATTATTTCGAATTATATATATATATATATATATGTATTCTCAATTGCACATCAGTAAAATGGTTCATAACAAGGGGGTTTCCTCTCATAGGACAAGCTGCAATCTGGACCCACAAGCAGCAGACCACTTGGTGGGAAAGGAATGTCCAACCCCAGGGAAACGTAAGTCATAGAAACTCTACTCACTACCCTACAAGCCGCCTCAAGTGTGTGGCAGGGGGTTGCTAATCTCCACACATGCACTTAACTTTACTTCTCACCTAAGGAGTATCATGTGTGAGACACGCACTATCAGTTCTCATTTTCATCTAGAATCAAAAAAATGTAAAGTCTTAAGTTGTTGTATCTAGGTTCTATTTAGGTTATGCTGTGTTAATGGAATGTTTGCTATTTCATTTTCATGTAAGGTAAATTTACTTTTCTAGCTTTCTTGGTATTGTGACCTAGTACTTGAAAACATTACATGAATAGTCATAAACGCATTAACATTGGTAGGCACAGCCTTGGATTACCATGCACCTTACATTTGCTCTTGATTTTCCAGGTCGGCATACAGATGTGGGAGAGAGGCTCCTGCAAGAGCTACAAACAACGAAGCCCAAAGAACCTGACGAGGTGGAATATTTTCTGATGTCTCTAGCGCCAATGTTGAGGCGGCAAACACAGGCTGAAAGGATAGCCACGCAAATTGAAATATTAAAATTATTTTCAAAGTATTTTTCTGCCCTTATTTACTCTCATAGGCGATGTGATGTTTTTGCTGGACACTGTACCCACAATTCCCTTACATATCGGATACATAACAACCTTAGAACATTTTTTCTTTTATATTAACATAGATTTTGTTAGTCAGCCATCCAGTTAGTCAGTATTGTGGGATGCAGTAAGGCATCCCACAATACTGTTATTAAGAAGTCAATTGTGCCCTAATCTTACTGTAAAGTAAAATTTAATTTCTTCATTGAGGCTTTGGCTTCTGTTGCATCCTCCACATTCAGAAGTTTTTTTTGCACGTACTAGCTAATTGAGGATGACTAGTAGTACGAGACTGGTGATTATCATTCTGGATGTTTACTTCGGAGGCGGAGAGTGCAGCAACCCGGATGTGTTGGGCGATGAAGGTAAGTCGTCCAAGTACAGGAGGAATAGTAAATGGACTGTGTATGTTGTCCTCACGTGACTTGGTAGTGTCATTGCTTTTAAGTTTGTTTCATTGGCTTGGTGTGACTGTGTGTTCAGTAAGTATTGCACGTGTGCTTTCCCCCATCGCAATTCTACCTAAGTCAAGATATTTTTAATGACCTTCTTTGAAAAAGTAATCAAAGGGGTGACAGTATTGTGTTCTTCTCTCAGTGCAACATTGCATAGTTCCATGAATAAAGGCCTCTTTCCCTTGGTGGGATGGAATTTCTTATTGCATCTTTCCTATTAGAGCATCAGTTTCATTTAATTTGCCTGGATAGGTAAATTTGGCCATGTATTGCAATGTTACTGAATTTCCCTCAATTTGTTTGTTACAAGTACAGAAAAGCTCAAATAAAGAATCAGATCTACATGTATGGAGATAGTACAGTCTATTTTAATTCCTTTGCTTAGCCCTTTCAGAGACATTTCGCTGGAACCATCCAGCTATTTTACTCTTAGTTGAGTCCTTCCGGGAGCAGGACCCACATAGGAGTGGAGGGAAAATTTCAGGGAAGAAGGGGTGGGAGATGATAGCTAATACCCTAAGGGCCAGTGGCAGTCCTCAGTGTAAAATTGAGATGGCCGGTTTGAGGAAAACGTATAAAACCATGAAAGACCACAACAGAAAAAGTGGCAATTCAAGGAGGCAGTGGCCATATATTAACCTGTTGTTTATCACACTTCACAAGTGATCACTGAAGGTTTCTTAAGTGATCACTGAAGGTTTCTTAAGTGATCACTGAAGGTTTCTTAAGTGATCACTGAAGGTTTCTTAAGTGATCACTGAAGGTTTCATAAGTGATCACTGAAGGTTTCATAAGTGATCACTGAAGGTTTAATTAGCCTTAATCAACATTAACTTGTTTTCAAATTTTGTCTTACTGGTGTGCTTTGTCCTTTCAGCTGCTAGATGGCCTATTTCAAAATCAGCCGTGGATTGCTCCTAGCCTCTCCCTGGAGTCCTGTAAGATGGAGCAGGAGGCATCGAGCAGTGGAAGCTTTTCTCCTGCACCAAGCACGTCCAGTAGGAAACGTAAGTCAACATTTCTGCAATGGCTCTACTCGAGTGTCTTCCATAAGTGTCTATGTGCTCTGCTCACATGTTCCATTGACAGAAGTGCTTTCTATGCAATTCTTAATTTTTGGAACCCCCATGAATGTGCATGCATTTCCTACATTTAGCATGATCTGAAGAACCTCCTTCAACCTCAACAGACTCAACGCCAACTGTTTTACCACCAGCCGTTGAAGGACCACAAAAAAAGAAATTCAGAAAAAGTCTTGATAAAAAAAGAAGAAATGATCGACGCTGTCCAAGCTGTTATCAACCCAGGAAAACGAATGCGACATCATCGGTCGGTTGTTGGGAATCCAACTACAGAAACTCGAAGCAACTCAACGAGCTATTGCCGAAAAATTATTCGCTGAAGTGATTTTTTACGGGAAAATGAACAAACTTACCCGTCTTCCAATTATTTGTATCCATCACAAATAATACATTTTCGGTACCCTATGCGTCCTCAACATTCACCTTCTTCGGTTTCCCGTACCTTTACTCAGTATTCCTCAGACCGCAGAACTCCTTCCCCTTCTATAAGTTCCACTCAAAGACCACAAACTACATCAATTCCTCAGCACATTCCACTCCAAACCCCATTTCAAAATCCTTAACATTTGTTTGTAACTGAAGAATTTCAACAAGACTCTACTCTTCAGTATCAAAATATATAATTAGTGATTTTTTTAAACAATGATACAATACCTGTTTACGCAATTCATTGGAATTATTAATTTAGAGTTCATTAAATTTTAATTTGGAATTATTTTAATGGTAATAAATAAATATTTTACTATACATTTCTTGTACTTACCTTTCTGTATTCCTTCAGACTGTTGTAAATAGCTTCACAAGTTTCTGGTATTATTGTTGATAATAATTGCGGAGATATGGCAGCACTATACTTCAAGTCTTCCAACGACCTTCCAGTTGCTAAATAACGGAGCGTCACCACAAGCCTCTCCTCAGCACTTACGCATTCCCTCATAACTGTATTTTTTCTATCAATTTGAGGTTTGATCTTGCCAAGCAACTCCATGAAACACACTTCGTCCATCCTCACATAATTTCGGAAATCATTTCCATCCAATTCTCGAAGTAAATTCATGTGGGTGAAACTTCGTCTCTTAAGCAGCCACTTCTTCACCCATAGGTACTCTTCTCTGTTTTTTGATGTCATCAATGAGAACCAAATTGGCTAAAGCCAAACCCATTTTTTGATGTTTCGAAAAATGCGGAGCCATCGCCAACACAAGCCGAAATTAACTTCACTCCACGAGATCACGTTCTGTACTGAGGAATATTTGGTAAGTTGGTGGGGTCGGGTGTATTGGTTTGGACGTCTGTAGAGCTGGCCCCGACAGGGATGGTCGGTTGTGTCGGGTGATCGGGTCGGAACGTGTGTAGCGCCTTCTAGTCGGCGACAATCAGTTACTCCTTGAGATGCCGTATCTCTCTTAATTTCATCCACTTCATAGAGGTCATAGTGACTGATCACTCACTGACAGGAGTTGTGTGCGATGTATTTCGACTTTCACCGGGATGTCGTGAAGTCTATTCATAAGAAGTAGTTTCTCAGTTTGTGCGTTTCCATTAAAATACTACTATCCCTCAGTTTTTTGGCTGATATAAGTTCGCCAGGAATCGAGCTCGAGAGTACCCTCCGAATGAGAAAAGGAGAGACGTTTTTAAGTCTCACCTTCTTTAGAACATTTCATAACTAGATACTTCTTTGATCTAGAAAATACTTTGTCTCCCCCGCCAGTATCCCGGTGGAATCTTTTGGATGGTGGAAGAGTTCCTTCAGCCATACCATTGAAATCTTCATCCCCCGGGCTCCCCACCCACCATGGAGCCACACATTCGGGACGCCGCACCGCAAACCGGTTGCCAGGGCTACCCGTGGCAATATAGCGTCACCGATAAGCAGAACGCCACGGAGGCCGATTGATCTGCAGAGACTACCCCTTGGTCGCCCTTTTACACAGAATCCGGGGCCAAAGAAGGGTATTGGCACCTAGTCCATACCGGGCATTCGAAACCCGGCTTGGAACCACGTACCTCACCCTCCAGGATCCCCTTCTCCTCCTTACGCGTCCCCGCGCACGGCAAAGATGCGGGTGGATCGCAGGCCAGGTGGTGTGGCCTCACACAGTTGGCCCACAAGTCTGTCCGGGCTCAACCCTTGCTGGCACGGGGTTTGTTTTAAGGGTTGCCTCCCCGCCCTTTTAGGCACTTCTTACGACAAGCAGGGATACTGCGGGAGTATTCTCAATCCCCCTACCCGCAGGGGTTTTGATAAACGGAACGGGCTAGCCAGATCGATCTGAGAAGGGAGCCGAATCAGCCCGCTTTCCCTAACCGATCTGAGATCGATCCGAAGAGGTCGACGTGTTGTGCAGTTCGTTCTTCATTTGCTTCCTCATGGGAAAAAAATTATGACAGATTTCATTTGTGAAGTGAAAATATTGTGGGAAAAGCTCATGTGCGTTCTACAATGGAGGGTGAGGTAAGTAATTCTCCAAGTAAAAGGAACGTTTGGAGTGAGAGGGAGACTTCCCATTTAATATCCATTATAAAGGAAGAGGAGATCATGAGGCATTTGGACGGGAAAAGGTAAAAATATTTCTAAAGATAAGTACATATTTTGCTAGCAAATGAATGAACGAAATATATTTGTTGATTATGTGTGGTATTCATGTTATTTAAAAGAAGGAATAGTGATATTTATCACCCCATGGTGGCCCCCATGAAAAGAGGCTGGTTTTCCTCGGGACGTGAGCAAAATTCGTACGAAGTGGAGGCACCTTCAACAGGAATTTAAAAAGAAAATGGCCGTGAGAAAGAGTGGTGCAGGGACAAGCGGTGTCTCATTTCGAGGCCCTCAATGAAATTCTGGGCCATCGAGCAATAGTTGCATACCCTGCGGAAAGAGTATTCGGGTAAGGAGTTTGAAGAAAACGATATTTGCAGTTTCTCGAGCAATAGTGCACCCTTAAATTAATTAAATATTACTTGTAATGTCGTGCGTTTTGAAAATCTTAATTGGGTCTAACCTAGTGGACGGAGAAATGGGATCAAGTGGACCAAGAAATACTACCTAAGCACTAAAGAAAAGAACATTGTCTTATTCCACATTCTAACATCAACAATCTGAAAAATTTATTATTCTCCAAATTAAAAAGTCCTCTGCCCAAAGATTTCTGGTGTACTCTGGTGCATTCAATCCATTGTAATGAATGCAATGTAAATTATACAGGGCAAACGTCACCAAACCTAAAAAGCAGGATATCACAACACAAGATGTAAAAAATCAGAAAACTTTCTGTGCACTAACTGAGCATGCATGTAACTACAAACACCCTCAATTTTAAAAACACAAAGATAATAAATACAAACACCACAAGAAAAAATTAACTAAAGAGAGGATACATACAGTCAAGGACCCAAACTTAATAATAATAATAATAAAAGAAGTGACATTGCTCACCTAAGTAGCATTTATGTGAATTTGATTTAATGTTTAACGAATTCATTTTTCAACTAATCTAAATTGGGTGATTATTACAAGTTTCCTGACAACAGTAGTAGTATTTTGTTTTAAGGGTGCGTCGACATCAAAGGTCATTTTGCACCACTACTAAATTGGTTGGAAACATATTTACTTCGACACCTATTAACGGTTACATACACGAAAATAGATGGACTTTTTATTGAAAACAATTATATGAAAGCAGTGAATATTAAATATTATATTCTATTTAAGATACCAATTTCTTTTAAAAACTTTATAATTTTGTTGACATTCGCCACTTCGTCGCCTAATACCTCTCTTAGGTCTCCACGGATATTAAGACTTTCACGTACTGCCCGATACTTAACACACTCCGTAAAGATGTGTTCCACACTGAGGGGGGAGTCGCAGACATCACACCTGGGTTGTGTTTTCTCTTCAGAAAAGAGATAAGAGTGCGTGAGGGCACAATGCCCTATCCTCAGCCGAGTGATGGCGACCTCTTCACCTCGAGACATTCTTCTGGACGTGGGCCACTCCAATGTTACGGGCTTAATCGAGCGGAGTTTATTTCTTGTGATGCTTGCCCATGCATCCCCCCATTCCTTCAGGGCCATTTTCCGTAACGTGTGTCTCATATCGTCAGCGGGCACTAAAACTGAGGTAATAGTAGAAAGACCTAGAGCTTTTTTGGCTTCTAAATCAGCCTTCTCATTACCAGGAATGCCAACATGTCCTGGTATCCATACGAAGGATACACTTACTCCCCGATTTTCAAGGTGAAGTAGTAGCGATTGTATCTCTTGGACTATTGGATGGACTGGGAGGTATTTAGAAATTGAAAGCAGAGCACTTGAAGAATCTGTGCATATAATGAATGAGTCGTTCCGTCGTTTAATATTTTTTAGCGCCACCTTAATAGCCGTTATTTCTGCTGTGAAGATGTTACAGAAAGACATTAATTTTGTTTTTATTACTCCATGATGAGTGGAGACAACTGCGCACGCGCAACCCGAGGTCGATTTCGACCCATCCGTAAAAACGGGGGTTATGCCTGGGTGGTTCGCCAAGACTTCATTAAATAGATTCAGGTACTCTGCTGGAGTGGTGGAGGATTTACGGCATCTATGTAGATGAAATATGATCTTTGGCCGCGGTATTAACCACGGAGGGTGTTTGGATAGCCCCGTAGGGTACACGTCCGGAAAATTAAAATTGTTTACGTTGATAAAATGGCGAAAGCGAATGCTGATAGGCTGCGTTGCCTTTGTCCTTCGATTAAAAGCATCTAAAAATCTAGGGTTAAAAACACTGCCAAAAAATGGATGGTCCCTCTGAGATAAGATTCTCACCACATAATTACACATTAAAATTTTCCGGCGAGTTGTCAGAGGCGGTTCTCCGGCTTCGGCATATATACTAGGTACTGGAGAGGTCCGGAAGGCTCCAGTAGCCAATCGTAATCCACTATTGTGGACCGAAGAGAGAGGTTTTAGGTAGCTATCTCGACTGGAGGAATAGACTGCTGATCCATAGTCAAGTCGTGACCGTATGAGTGATCGGTATAGTGTAAGCAATGTAGTGCGATCAGCACCCCATGTTCTATGACTTAAAAATCGTAGAATGTTTAAAATCTTAAAACATCGCTCACGCAAAATCTTGGTATGCTCTCGCCAATTTAGGCGGTAGTCAAATGTTAAACCAAGGAAGCGGACCGACTCTACGTACGCCAGGTTTTCACGGCCAAGGCGAAGTGTCGGTGGACTATGAATACCTCGTAGCCGGTGAAAATGAACGCACTTCGTCTTTTCAGGAGAGAAACGAAATCCACTGCTTCGGGACCACTCATTCAAATTTTTTAGACAGAGTTGGATATGTCTTGCTGCGCTTACTAATTTGGACGATCTGCAGAAAATTGCAAGATCGTCTACATACAATGATCCTAACACTGGTGTCCTAATATTCTCTGCTATATCATTTAATGCGATTGCAAATAGCGTTACACTCAGTACGGAGCCTTGTGGTACTCCGTTTTCCTGTTCGTATGATCTTGACAGCGTGTTACCTATCCTAATTTTAAAAACTCGGCCCATCAAAAAGTTTCGGATAAAAATAGGCAACTTACCTCTAAAGCCCCAGTCATGCAGAGTCTTTAAAATCTTCCAACGCCAGACACGGTCGTATGCTTTTTCTAGGTCAAAGAAAACGGCTAGGACGTGTTGGCGGAGGAGGAACGCTTCCTGGATGAAATTGTCCAATATAGCAAGGTGATCAGTAGTAGATCTACCGTGCCTAAATCCACATTGGATATTTGTCAGAAGATTCCTCTTTTCCAAACACCAAAGGAGGCGACGGTTCACCATTCTCTCCAAGATTTTACATAAGCAACTCGTAAGGGAGATTGGTCGGTAGTTGCCAGGGTCTGCTCGGTCTTTACCCACTTTTAGGACAGGAATGACAATAAATTCTCTCCACTTCTTGGGAAAGATACCCTGTGACCAAATTTGGTTAAGGGTCAAAAGCATTTGTTTCAATCCTGACACCGGAAGGTTTCGGAGGAAGGCATTATGAATATTATCCGCACCCGTGGCGGAGTCGCGAGAATCTGAGATAGCAGAATCTAATTCCCATATGGAGAATGGGACGTTATATTCTGCCTCATCCGTCTCGTTAAAATTTAGAGGCCGTGATTCACAGATTCTTCTCCTCCTCTGAAAGGATTCGTCATATACGCTGTCACTGCTGGTCCTTGCGAAGGTTCGACCAAATATATCGCAGAGCTCGGGTGGCGACGTCACCACTAGTCCATTCACCTTTAAGTGAGGCACACCATAAGGCTGCTGCGTTCCCGAAATGCATTTTACCTTCTTCCATACTTCCGCTATTGGTGTTCTGTTATTAACAGAGGACACAAAAGTCATCCAGGAAGACTTTTTCGCCTCTTTTACAACTTGGCGAGCCTTGGCCCTTAAACGTCGGAAAGATGCCAAATTAATTTCTGTCGGGTATTTTTGGAATATTCTTAACGCCCGCTTCCGCTTCTTAATTGCGTCCGAACAGTCTGAATTCCACCAAGGAACTGACCGACGATGGGTTCTCAGCCCCGACCGTGGTATGGCGGATTCCGCGGCTTCAATTATTGAGGTGGTAAGTGCCTCTACATTTTGTTCCGCGTTTGTGTCATCATTGTGTGAAAATTTAAAATTTGTTTTGTAGTTATACCAATTTGCCTTTCGGATAACCCAACTGTCAGGAAAATTAGAACTAGCACTATTTGTGTGTTCCTTATAAATAAAAAGAGGAAAGTGGTCGCTCCCGCATAAATCCTGATGAACGGACAATTTTAATTTAGTGATCAGGCTGCTAGTAGAAATGCACAGGTCAATCACGGAAAACTGCCCATTAAAACTGTTAAAATGGGTTTTTTCCCCCGAGTTTAATAAATATAAATTAAAATCATCAATAAAATGGGATAAAATCCGCCCTCTCCTGTTGCATTGAGCCCTGTTACTTCCCCACAGAGTATCATGGGCATTAAAATCACCTAAAAGAATATAAGGTCTGGGAAGTTGGTTAACCAGGCTTTCTAAATTTTGTCGTGTCACTGGTGCACCCTCTGGGAAATAAACGTTGCACAACGTTACCTTCTCCGGCAGGTGCACCGTTACTGCCACTGCCTGCAAGGGTGTCGCTAGTTCCACTCGAGAGGTGTACAGGGCCTCCCGAATAGCCACCGCGACTCCTCCTCTAGCTCTCTGTCCAGTGGAGTCGTCAAATCTAAAAACTTTGTAACCGGTCAATTTGCCCTGGTCTGTCGTTTTAAAATGGGTCTCTTGTAAACAAAGGCAGAGCGGATTAAAATCGCGGATTAAAATGGCCAGCTCCTCCTTATGCCGATAAAAACCATTGCAGTTCCACTGCAGTAAAAACGCCATGGTTAAAATAATAAAATGAATAAAATATTTTTTTTTTCTAATTAAATATGTAGATTGTCCGTCATCGTATTTCATCAGCGTTTTATGCGGTGCTGCTTTCCCTTCTGACGAGCTGCAAGGACTTCAGCCTCAGATGGGCAGTCGTCCTCTTCCATTGATTCCAGCGATGTGTCCTTACAAGAAGGTCCTGGGGGGGGAGTCTTTCCCCTTTGCATCGCTGTGGCCTTGGGTTTCATCGGGTTCTTCATTGGAGAACCCGGAATTATTTTCTCCTTAGATGGAGGTGTAGTTTTATTTGCCCTGCTTGGGCTGGTCGAATCCTTGGCAACTCTTTCCTTTTCTTTGGTGATAACTGGCTCTTGTGTTTGAGTAGAGATTGTGCGTTTCTTGACTGTGGTAGCCGCTAGTGAGGCGAAGGAACGGGAGAAAATAGGGGCAGCTTGAGATCTATATTTCTTCCGCGCTTCGATGTACGGGATCTTGTCTGTTACCTTAATTTCCATTATCTTCCGTTCCTCTACCTGCATGGGGCACTTGCGAGAGTAAGCTGGATGGTTACCCTCACAGTTAACACATTGACACTCAGAGCTGCATTCCTCATCACCATGTTTTTCTTTGCCGCAGTTTGGGCAAATGGCCTTGCCCTTGCATCTCAATGCTATGTGTCCAAAGCGTTGGCAGTTGAAGCACCTCATAGGTGCCGGTATGAATGGCCGCACTGGGACCGATTCATAGCCTATAAACACCTTTTCTGGGAGCTTATCACAAGCGAAAGTAAGAATGACCGATGTAGTATCGATCATCCTTCCTTCACGCTTCGTCTTCAGGCGGCGACAGTCGATCACTCCTTGGCAGGCCATTTCTTTCTTTATTTCTTCCTCATCGACGTATAGGAGGTCGTAGTGGCTGATTACACCCCTACAAGTGTTCAGCGTTTTATGCACCTCTACGTTTACTGCTAGTTCACAGAACTGTTCCATTCGCAACAGCTTTTCGCTTTGCGCATCGGAAACCGTTTCGATGAGAAGTGTTCCATCTCTTAGCTTTTTTGCAGACGCAAGTTCTCCAGGCACGCTGCTAGAAAGCACCCGACGTATAAGGAAGGGAGAAACTTTCTGAAGTGTCTCGCCTTCCTTCTGGCATCGCATAATCAAATAACGCCTACTGGCGTGAAAACACGTTACTCCCCCGCCCGTATCTGGACGGGATCTTTTTGATGGTGGAAATTTATTATTTTCCATGCCATACCATAATTCGTCCCCCGGGCTCCCCACCCACCATGGAGCCACACATCCGGGACGCCGCACCGCAAACCGGTGCGGTCGCCAGGGCTACCCGAGGGGATATAGCACCCTTGAGGTGGTTGTCTGTTTCGGGGTAGAATCTTCGGTGCACGAGCCCACCAAACCCGCACACCTCCGACCGCCCTACGCAGACCCCCACCCCCATGGCACTCGCCACCGAACGTATCGGAAGCCGATTGATCAAGAGTGGCTAGCTCTTAACCTCCCGTTTACGGGGAATCCGGGGCCGAAGTGGGGTATTGAACTCCGGCCCATACCGGGTATCCGAAACCCGGCTGGGTGCCGGAGAACTCACCCACCAGGATCCCCTTCTCCCCCTTACGGGTCTCCATGCACGGCAAACACATGGGTGGATCGTGGGCAAGATGGTACCGCCACACACAGACAGCTGATCCACAGGACTGTCCGGACGCATCCCTTGCTGGACTGGGGGTTTGTTATCGGGGTTTCCTCCCCGCCCTTTTAGTCGCCTCTTACGACAAGCAGGGATACTGCGGGAGTATTTTCAATCCCCCTACCCGCAGGGGTTCCAGACAACATATAAACCACTAGAAGGACGGGAGGGGTCACTTGACCCACTTGAAATTCAACTTAAATTTTCCCTATGCAAAACATTTTTAATTTATCTGAAACTTATTACTTTGTTCATTTTGGTCTGAAATTTTATAAAAGGGCATTAAAATTCCTCTAACGTTTTACATTAATTATTTACAAGAGGTTATACCTAGAAGGGTCATTTGCCCCCTAACTTGTTTTCGCAGCATATCGTCATGTTCCTCTTACTCTAGTCTTACAATCTTTTATGAAGATCCCTTTTCTCAGCGACTAGGTGGCCCAAGTGGGTTAGTGCTTGAGTTATGGACCAACGGGTACCCGGTTCGATTCCGGATTATGCCTCTGAACACCCACAGAAAAATTCAAGCTGAATGATTTTCTCTGTACATCTTTTTGTGAAACCGTAAGCGGCACAGGGAACATAAATGTCTCCCTGTATGAATTTCACTTTTCGATGGTATTTTATATGTATAGGTTCCCATACCTTCCCTTCGCTTTCTTGCTTCGAGCATACATTCAAATCGCCCGCGGACTCCATTTGGACTTATCGGCTGTAGTACATAATTCCACCACCAGTTTTCACGACTCGCCATTCAAGAAAAATTACGATCTTCAGCTGTTGTTGGAGATTGCTGTACATAACAAATTGCTAGGCTTAACTTTGTGGGACCACATATTGATAATGTAAGTAAATTCACTTTGTAAAATTCCACAGATTTATTAGAACCGACCTAGGTTTCGACTTACATGAACTTGATAACGACTGTGTAAGTCGAAACCTAGGTCGGTTTTAATAAATCTGTGGAATTTTACAAAGTGAATTTACTTACATTATCAAGATTGCTGTACATGTGCTCACGAGTAATCTTCAGGGTGTATCGGCGGAATTTTACAACGATGAAAAACTTAGGTAAGTGCAATATTTTGACCCATAAAAATTAAAAACTATTTCAATATTGTTCAACATGGGATGCCAAAGATTTTAAGCATCTGCCTCAGAAGATGTTTTTTTAACCTGATAAAATATAACATGATTCCATTTGGAATCATGTACGCCCAGATGTATGTGCTAAGTTTGAACTAGTTTGCGAAGTATCAATTTACGGAAAGTGCTCATAAGTTGAGATCCAACCAAATAGTTAGCATCTTATTAAATACGAATTAGAATTGACGGAATGTGTAAATTGAATATCTTAAGAATGGAAATAATGTTATTGTTTCTTCAGTATATTTAGCATAGCTACAGAGATTATGGAAAATATATTTTATTTTCAAAGATTCATTTCGATTTCAGAACATGGCGACATCCTTGACGGATAAGGAACTAGTGTATATTTTAGAAGGTGATATTGACATCTCAGATGATGAAGGCATCTCAGAGGAAAACTTGGATCGGATTTTGACTACAGATGCTGTCGGACCTGACTTCATGGATTCCGAGGTACAGGGTTTTCCGAGCATCCCTGATGTTGGACTTGATTTTGAAGTAAATAAAGGATAGTGATGATGATGACATGCCTTTGGCACAACGTTATCCTCATCTAATGAACCAATCGCAGAGAAATATATATAGGTCATTATGGACTTATGAAGACCTAGGTTATATTGATTCCTCATGTGTCTCTAAATTTTCACCTCCTCCTGATGAAATTGGCACTCCATTTTAATATTTCAAGCTTTTTGTTGATAACGATATGACAAGTAATATTGTAGAGCAAACTACTTTGTATTCAGTGCAGAAAAAAGGCCAAAATATGTATGTCAAAGAAATATGTCAGCTCTTGGGGATTCATATGATTATGGGCATTGTCACAATGTCAAGTTACTCCATGTTCTGGGGTGAAAAGTGGCGATATGCTCAAATTGCAGATGTAATAGATTCAAAACTTTGCGAGGTAATCTACATTTTAATAATGACAACAATATGCTGCCCCGTGATGATCCTGCTTACGATAAACTGTTCAAAATCCGGCCCTTTTTAGATGCCCTAAGGAATAACTTCCTGAAAGTGGAACCAGAAGAACATAATCCAGTGAATGAATTTATGATTCCTTTGAAAGCTCATACAGCATTGAAGCAGTATATCAAAAGCAAACCACACAAGTGGGGAGAGAAGGTGTTTGCTCGTGCAGGGGTTAGCAGATTTGTGTATGATTTTAAAATTTATTTGGGTTAGCAAACTAATGTAAATGCATCTGGTCTTGGAATCGGTGGTGACATTGTCATTCGGCTAGCAGAAAATATACCTAAACACAAAAATTTCAAATTATATTGTGATAACTGGTTTTCCTCACATAAACTATTCTCTCAACTGAGGAAAGAATGTATTTTGTCTGCAGGAACTATCCGTAGAAATAGGCTACGGCAATGCACATTGAAAAGTGACAAGGAGCTGAAAAAACAAGGGAGGGGCAGCTTTGATTTATAGACTTGAGAAAAGTGAAAATACATTTGTTTTGAAATGTCTGGATAATAAACCAGTGTATTTGATTTCAAACTTCGTTGGAGCTCGTCCTGTGGAAAATGTTCGACGTTGGTCTGTAGCAAAAAAGTTACATAGACGTGCCACAGCCAAATGTTGTTCGTGCATACAATAAACATATGGGAGGAGTTGATAAACAAGATATGCTTCTTGAACACTACAGAACAAACTCAACGGGAAGCGTTATTACCTCAGGGTAATTTTTCACTTCATTGACTTCTGTCTGGCTGTTACACCGTAGGCATAGTCAGCAATTGAAAGAAAAATGTATGCCCCTGCTTGAGTTCAAATTATCCGCGGCTTATGTATTGCTCTACCCTGGTCTCAATATCTCTAATAAGAGAGGAAGACCATCTTCATCACAGAGTGTGGAGGGAAAAGGAGTGTCGAAAAGAACTTTCTCACCACGACCGGTGGCCGATGTTCGATTCGATAGGATTGATCATACGCCTTTGCATGTAACCACTAAGCAAAGGTGTAAATTGTGTGTAAAAAGTTATACTCGAGCAAAGTGCGAAAAATGCTAAATACCATTGTGTCCCCAATGAAAAAAAACTGCTTCAAAAATTTTAATGTAAAGTGATGTATTTTTTCATCTGTATTTCATGTAAAAAATTATGCAATCTACATGAAGTGAAAATATTTTGTTATATTAAATAAACTGATAATTTAACAAGGTTATTGGTACATTATTTACGCATTTCATTTATGTTTTAAACCTATATACTCTTTAAATGAAAATTCAATTAGAAATCAATGCTTTCAAAAAGGCCACTCATTCCATTTGGAATCTAGTCAAAATTTGACTCAAATTATATTTGAACGAATTAAAGATTCTCTGCACATATATAACACCTTCAAACTCCTTTCAGTACATAAAATATATTTTTTAAATTTGCTAATAATTTCATGGACAGTCACTCCAAAATGCTGGTGGTCAGCCCGGAGCACCACCACTCTAAGAACAACTAGAAGGGTGGCTAATTTTAGGAGGATTATTGCTCGCCTCTGGTCCAATTTATTCAGAGCCAGTTGCAGAAAAGGATAAGGTGGAAAGAGAGACTCTGGTTGAGTTAGGTAAAATATATTTGCCGAAAACTTCACACAAGCTCTTCATGGCCCAAGTATAGTTGTGCAACATGGGTAAATTTGGTCGCCGTTGGTCTCCCTATATGAAGGATTTTGCTTTGTTACTATATTACCATGGACCTAAGGCTTACAGGTTCCTGCAGAAAAAAACTTTGTCTTCCGTCAGTGCGTCATTGTTGAACTGGTAGAAGGAGGTTATTGTGAAGCAATGCATTGAAGATAATACCTTGGAAGCACTGGAGAGGCACTCCAAAAACCTTACATATGCTGATTCGTTGGTTTCTCTTGTTTTTGATATAGTAGCTATTAAGAAAAGTTTGTATTATGATTCTAGCGTAGATAATATTTTAGGCTTCTGTAATTATGGTGATGATACTGTACCTACCATTGGGGATCAGTGCTTAGTTGCTATTGTTAAGGGTATCAATAAGAAGTGGAAACAGTTTATTGGCTACTGGGTTACCCACATAAGCACAATACCCACATAAGCACAAGTGCAGATGTGCTGCAGAAGATATTATTAGATTGTATTGATAAGGTTAGTTTTGTAGGTTTTAATGTTAAGGTTTTGATTTGTGACCAAAGTCCACAAAATTGAACATTATCCCGTTACTTGGGAATAACACCTAAAAATCCTTTTTGTGGTCCAGGAAAAGAAAATTTATTTTATGTTTGATCCTCCTCACCTTTTGAAATCAATTAGAAATAACCTTATAGAATATATATTAGAAATAATAAACTCATTTTACTTATTTTTTCCTGGAAATATTTATTGTTTAATTAGACAAGTATCTATCAAAGTAATGAGGTGGATTTTGAATTGAAAATGTACTATGTAATTAAAGGCAATATAATATAATAATATTCTCATCTAATTACTCCTCTCTTTTCAAGGTATGTCAGCTGCACTTTGACCCAGAGGAAATTCTGTGGGAAACTACATAATTTGACGAAACGTCTGGGAAGAGTGTGACTGCGCCTCTGCTCCGCCCTACATTGACGACATCAGCTGTTCCTCATAATTTCCCCAGTGGTCCCAGCTACCTGTCATCGACCCCAAGTACAAGCCGAGGGGATCCAACAGAGAAGCGGCAACGGCTACAAAGTGCAGCTGTAGAAGCAGCAATACAAGCTAGCATTAGGGCACAGGTGGTGTATGAGACTGAGCAGGAAATGACTTCTTTTGAGAAAACTGTGACGCTACCAAGGAAAAATAAGTATATAGATTATAGGGATTTAATTATCAAGGCCAATTATATTCTTTTCCTTCATATTAATAATGATAAAGGCCCTGTGTTGACTAATGCCATCACCATTGACACAGAACTAACTGTGAAAGTATATAAAGACAATGTGGAAATAACTACTGCTGGAAAATTTAACCTGCCCTTCAAAGCATGTATGATATATATGAACTGTTAGATATTATGGAAGCCTCATGCCAAGTCAACATAAGCAATAACTTTTCTGAAATATCTAAAGCCACTGATCAAATAAAATGCATGACTGTGAATATGAAAATTATTTTTTTTCTACCCAGATACAATTGCTTCAAAAGAACAGAGTGCAAGATAAAATTCAGACATGCTTGTCTTCGCTTCAGTGTTTTTCCTTATCTCCCCTCAGGCCTATAAATTTGTTAGAAACTCGGGCAATTTCATTCTTCCTCATCCAAATACTATCAAAAGAATTTGTTCTTCTTTCAAATTGGAGCCAGACTCAGAGCAACGCGAGGAAAGTTTTTTGTTTTATTTGAAGCAAAGAACAAGGCACCTCGAAACCCATGAACGACATGTCACCTTAATGGTTGATGAGGTCCAGATTAAGAAACACATGGATTACAAAGGTGGTTCTATTGTAGGCTCCTCTTTTGACAGTGGGAATCTTGCCTCCAGTGCTCATGTATTCATGGTCCAAAGTTTACTATCTACCAATAAAGATGTTGTCTACATACTTCCTGTTAGTTCCATGACAGCCAGTACACTTCACACCATCATAAAAAACTCATACTAGGGATTGAAAAGGCAGGGCTTAAAGTAATTGCTGTCATCACTGATAATAATTCTATAAATAAGAAAGCAATGCCTTATTTTACGCAAAAACCAGCAATGAGCATTGTCTATCCTCACCCCTCTGATGCCTTTCTTCTTTGTCATTGATCCTGTGCATATATTTAAATGCATTAGGAATAATTGGGTAAATCAAAAAAACGATGGAGTCTGCATGCACTTTCCTGATTTCAATAACTACGATATAAGAACTCGGCATCATTCCAAACACTAGCTACTCGAAACAACCATTTCATTCTTCCTCATATATGAGGAAGAATGTAATGGTCATCGACCCCATTACATTCTCTATATGATCAATGCGGATTTGGAACCCGTACATGTAGATTAATATAAAAACGAAAGTTTTTTGAAGGTAAGGAACCGCAAGTCGCGCGTTGGATTACCACACCCCGAAAGTGTTTGCATCAACTAACTCTCCAAAATGGAATCCAACCATGAGGAAAAAGTTGAAGGTAAAGTAAAGGGTGGTTCGACAAAGAAGCAAGGTGGCCAACCTAAGAAGAAGCCCCAACAATCTAGTCAACCAATCAAGCCCCAAACTAAGCCAGACGCATCACTTCCACCCCCCACGCACAAAGCCGAAAACACAGCGAGGCAACCCTCCATCAAAACAACCGAGGAATCGCTTGTGTCTGAGTCTGCTTTCGAGCCTGACTCAGGGTTTTCATGCGTAGCGAGAGAACAGAGGTTCACGCCCTCCACCACTGGATGGACGGCCTTCACGGACCTACTGTATACCGAGCTTAGGAACGATAAGACATTGCAAGTGGCAAAAGAGCTTCCTCGTGAGGCTTTTCGCTATTATACAGCGTGTCTGTTCTGGCTAAGGACCATAGGTCTGAAGCTTCAACTAGGCGACGAACTCTCCGCATCCGAGATCGAAATACAGCGGGTTTTCTCCTCTAAGTTATTGACGGTACCTGAGCCAATCTTTATTGGTCTAAAATCAATAGGTCGTGTCAAAACTAAGAATGGAGAAAGTTTAGCACCCTCTTTTCCTGGCCTCCCAAACACCCGGACTAGACAAGTACCTGGAGTATTGGGCGTAGTAAGCGTAGCCAATCACAGTCTTTATGAGGAACTACCTATAATAGGAGTGACTTACGAGGCATGTGTAGCCCGCGCAGCAGATATAAATGCTAACGCGTACGTTTCCGTCATTACCCCAGCACATGGTGTTGTCAACCAAAACCTACAAGGTTTCGGTCCCTTGATGCCCGCCCGACGCGAGGCAATTAATACCTTAACTGAGATGGGTTTTGAAGCAGGAAACGGACCTGCGACCATACGCAATACAGGGATAAATTATAATTCCCTCAAAGCCGTATCGAACCTGATCACTAAAGCATCAGTGTTCAAGATGGTCGATATAGACGTCCTTACAATTCCTGTCACCGGATCTATAGCACAAGTGATCCAAACTCGACCTGTCGTCGATGAGTTGGGCGATATCACTCGTGCCAGTATCACACCCCTCGCTCCGCAGAGTGCCTCAAATGAGTCAAAGCTCCATTTGGGTGTCTGCATAGCATTCGGTCTCAATCAATGGAAAGAGAACCGAACGGAAGGCGAGCCACATGAGGTGATACTCCCCTGGTCATGTATAACCTGGGAAGCCAATCATGTCCCCGATGGATATGTCGCTGGTCGTAATAATCGGCGAAACTTCCCTCAACGGTTCAATGACCGCGTGTTCAAGTCAGTCGATGTAGAGCCTAATGATCTCAGGATGACGATCATTTCTAAATTGGCGAAACATCCTAGTTAGTCTGAACACTTCCTGGCCTCCCAAACACCCGGACTAGACAAGTACCTGGAGTATTGGGCGTAGTAAGCGTAGCCAATCACAGTCTTTATGAGGAACTACCTATAATAGGAGTGACTTACGAGGCATGTGTAGCCCGCGCAGCAGATATAAATGCTAACGCGTACGTTTCCGTCATTACCCCAGCACATGGTTTCCTTTGGAGTACAGCTTCTGGAGTACAGCCTTGAGCTGTTGAAGTATGGCTATAGTCTTAGAGTCAAATCTCTTTGGCCATCTAATATTGAGAAACAGAATGTCCGTCTGGTTAGCCCGATATTTAATGATTACATAGTAGAGGCACTAAGACTCTGGGTCACTCAAAGCAACTGAATAACGTGGATGGGACAGCTTTTTTACCACCCTTGTGCCCGGTGGTGGCAAGTGGTAAATGTTAAAAGTCCTAATAAAGGCAGATGCCATAATGATGAATACCTTAACCCAGTCACTAATTCCATAAATGACCACAATCTGGTATTCCTTGATAATTTTCTTTCTTGGCTTAACTCCTGGCATGATATGTCCGAAAATTCTTTTTGCCTCACTAAAGAAACCTTTACTGCTATTAAACACACCACACGTGCTCTCCTGGAATTGACTTCCTTCTGTTTCGAGGAAATGACAATGAGGTACGGTCTTCTTGGTGAATTCTATAAATGTTTTAGAAGCAAGATTTGGTCTCTACAGGCAGTTAGCTGGAGCTCAGTACAACCTTTCTGTGAGACAATTCTTTGAAGTTGAGTATAAACTTCGCATGTCAATATCCATTCAGTCCTTCCGAAATTCCGTCTTCTGCTGAAACTCTTACAAGTGATGACTGCTTGAAAAGTGGTAACATAGCTATGTCTAGTGAATTACTGCCTTTCCACGAAATAATAGTTAATGCTGACGATCAGGCTGTACTCACAGAGGACATGCCTGTGATTATGTACTTAACACGGTACTGTGCGTTTTCTTAGTGTAAAACAATTAATTGCGAGTTATGCAGGGACAATCTTATTACTGATAGACAGGTAAATGTTCATTCAAATTCTTTCACGAGTAACTTAGATAGGGGAGAGTAAATTTTTTCACTCGGAATTTCGCGCAAATATATCCAAACATATTGCCGAGTAGCTGCATTGAAATTATTATCGTAGTATTTCTCACATTTCCTTTGAATATTTACTATATCTTTCTATGTCTTATAGGCTAGTCAATCGCGAGCAAGTTTTCATATGTTTATGTTATTTTACGAGCAATATATCGCATTCATAGACAGTGTTAAGGATGGCTACGGTCTTACAGTCAAATCTCTTTGGCCATCTAATATTGAGAAACAGAATGTACGTCTGGTTAGCCCGATATTTAATGATTACATAGTAGAGGCACTAAGAACTCTGGGTCACTCAAAGGAACTGAATAACGTGGATGGGACAGCTTTTTTTACCAGCCATTACAACACTAACAGCTCTACTGAATTTTCGGTTCCTGGACGCCACTCTATATCCTTTGATCATTGCACTGAGCGCGTGAAAAGGAGGAAAGCCGCTGCTCTCGACGAGGAGGCTAGTACATCGCAGCTCTCTTATGCAATTAAGGCGAGCCTTCGGGCTGAAAGGCAAGAAACTGCGGTACGTCTTGTGAATGAAGCTACGAACACTACTCCTAAAAGACCATCAAAGATAAGTAAAGCTTGGAAAACACCAGATTGGGAATCGACGAGATACGACTCTACTTGGAAGATGAAGCACTGTCCAAGTATTTAGAGGCAAAATTAACCAAGTATCAGTACTGCCTACTGAGAAAAGGAGGAAAGTTCAGAAAGTCGGACAATATCCTTCCTACAAACGCATAATACAGACAAAACTCATGTGTTACCCATCCGAAGTAGACATTCTCATCACGGACAACTTCGCGGACGTTAAGATACTGGCTCTGTTTAATCATACTGCAGATCGCCTCATCTATAGTCTGGGGACTCAAATATCCGCGTTATCTCATCCAACGAAGAATATGGTGCTCATATCAAAATGGGGCTTCGATAGCAGTAGTGGGCAGTCCAGGTCGTAAACATAATCCGCGTCCCTCATCAGGCAGATATTGCAGGCCTATAAAATTGAAATATGCTAGAGACATCAAATATCTTAGTAGTAGAAAAAGATTTGATAGATCAACAGATTGAGAATTTACAGACATTTAGCCCGACAATAGCTCCAGCAATCTCCGTTGCATATTGTCTTTTGCCGACTATGATGGTCGGAAAGGCCATCAGTGCCCTAAGCGAGTGTACCAGTCAAAAATGCAATGTATGTGGTGCACCACCTAGTGTAATGAAATCGATTGACTTGGTGTTACAAAGGCCTGTGAATAAGAAGTATTTATTTACGGTTTATCAATTCTTCACGCGTGGATAAGAATTTTTGAGGGTCTTTTACAAGTTTCCTACAGTTTAGATATCAAAAAATGGCAAACAAAAACAGACTATGAGAAGTGTAGACGAGAGGAAGAGATTTATTGAATTAAGATTTCGAGTGAAATGGGCCTCATAGTCGACGAACCCAAGTAAGGGAGTGGCACGACGAATGATGGGAATACCGCGCGTCGTTTTTTTTAAGGACCCGACATTATCTTCCTCAATCACAGGCATTGATTAGGAGCTCATACGGAGATTTTCAGCGATTCTGCAAGCTTTGTCGAGTGGGCGACCTATATACGTCGCCTGTTTTCGATAGTATTCATTACAAACTGCTAAGGACTTGTTCGGATTTACGGCTGGTATCACATGCCTGCATCCATGCTCAAGATTTTAATTCATGGTGCAGATGCAACAGCTGCTGCTCCGCTGCCAATTGGTCTGATGTCGGAAGTCTCAGGAATATAGCATTAAATATAGCATTAAATATTGCAGGAAATATCGGGAAAACAACACCAGGAAGATTTCCGAGCTCTGCTCCGCTGCCAATTGGTCTGCTGTCGGAAGTCTCAGGAATATAGCATTAAATATTGCAGGAAATATCGGGAAAACAACACCAGGAAGATTTCCGAACATTCCACTAATGAGGATTTGCTTCACATGCTGTTGATTTCGTCGGATCCCTTAGTCACGTCACTGAGGGAACTGCCAAAAAAAAAGAAATAGTAATCTATCTATTGATGCCCGGAAACTGATTCTTACTTCAGATGAGAAGGAAAAATTCTCCTCAGAGGAAAGTAGTTAATCTGATTCTGAATCTGATCTGAAGAGTGATGATATTTAATTAATTTTTTCGTAATTTCCAATACTATTAAATATCAGTCAAATAAAATGTGTACAATAAGAAATGTACATTTATGAATGATTATTTTCATCTGATTACATTTAAACAATCGTACTAAAATTGAAATTGTTTGGTATCCCTGATTTTATTCAAGACCTGATATCTTATTACTACAGGAAAAGTGTTTTTGGTGTAATAGACGTGATATTCAAATGAGCATCAGAGCCGGCTGGCGAGAGAGGTAAGTCGGCAAGACGACCCATCCATTCGGCCCGCAGGCAGTGGCGGTAATTCCAATATTTTTTTGCCATATAAATCTTCCAAAGGATGTCAATTCGTGTCAATGACTGACGACGACTATCACTACCATTTTAAAATGTTTATTTATACAGTAGGAAAAAATAGAATTTAATGCCGCCAGATTCGCATTTGGGACCACTGTGCGCCGACGACGCGTCCGTTATGCAAACCCAGGAATCCAGGCCCGCTTTCCCGGAAGCCATGCGGTCGGACGTCGATGCAGTCGCTGGATCAAAGTCAAAGCGAACGCCGCCTATCTTGATCTATGAAATCGAGGATATCCGCATGGTGCGAGACCTTATTCGCTCTGCGGTTAAGGATATGACTTTCACCATGACGTCATGCGGAAATGTCATGGAAAGTCAAGACGAAAAGTCAATCGGACTTCCAGAGCCTGAAGGCGGCGCTCATGGCACAGGACGCGCTCCACCTGGGCGGCGGCTGAAGAAAGGACCTCATCCTTCCAGATCCGCGGCCTGCCAGAATTCCATGACATGGAAATGCTACGGGAGGATCTCCTGGAAATGGGAGTTCCCGTGCGCAAAATCCGCCAGATGCGGCACAACGGGACGCCAATTGGCGTTTCCGTCATCGCCGTTCTGCAGACGAGCACCTGGATTCGCGGTATCAAGGCAATCGGAAACGCTATATGTATCGATAAGGATTACTTCCACACGCAACCACAGATGTGTTTCCGATGCAGCAGATACGGCCATGGAAGCGACGCCGAGGATTCCGAGGACGCATTTCCATCAAAATGACGGGTGAAGTTACATTAATTCAGCCGTTCCGGGGCGTGCACGGTAATCGAAACCGCCTGACATGGCGTGTCGAGATCAATTTTGGAGGTGTAGAGGTCCTTCCGAATGCATACAGGCACTCCCTGTGCTGTTTTGCCCTTGGTGTCGTCCAGCCTAATACATTTAAACCTTTGAAAATTACCATGCTGACTCGGTTTTATCCTTGCCCACCCATTTTACTGCTCCTTACTACAGGCAGGGGTACTGCGTGAGTATTCTAAATCCCCCCAACCGCATGGGATAAAGGCGCACAAGTTTATAACTACGAAGATTTCTTTAAACTGTTAAAGTAGGTTTTCTCCACCGAGGTGCATAAATATAAATTAAAAAGCATCGTTAAAATGGAATAAAAGCTGCTATGTACTGTTGAATTGGGGCCTATACGGTTTTTGCGTTTACGTTTACACTTCGAATTACCCATGATACCATGCGCAATGGAAGCCAAACAGCTTGGGAGTCGTAAGTTCCGGTTATATTGATTAAGGGCTTAGAGAAAAATGAGTGCTCATTTCTTCGGGTTGGCGAGCGATTGTAAGGATGAGTACGTACATAAATGAACGATTCATAAAAAAAGATATTAATATTCCGGATCCTTATCCGATAACACTGAATCCAGCAGAATATTATTCAGACCATGAATTTATGACCACACTCAGGCTTTCGAAGAGGACAGTGATCGATGTCACCGTCAATGTCACCAGCGAACGAGAATAATCGTGGAACGCCTGTTCCACCTACATTGAAGATATTGTCGGCCCTGAGATTTTATGCCATCGGTATCTTTGAGGTAAGTGTAAATAATGTTATGTGAAATCGTTGTGATTGATTGTGTGTCCATAATAATGATATATATTGTCAAGGGCATGTTCATTGACAAATGTTTCGCCGTAGACAATATTCATTCAAATGTAAATAGCCACATCACATCCATTCATTAATTATAATATTAAACACTTTAATGACGAACGCACAAGTGATAATATGGGTTATATATCATGTAATTATCGCTAATTTTTCGAGACACCACAAAATGTCTTTCACAAAGTCGGTATTTCGTTGATTTCAGATTGTCTGCGCTGATTTGTATCAGATGACTCAGGCCACAGTGTCAGATATCATCAATTAAGTGGAATCTGGTAATAAATTTCATTGTGAAACATGTAATCAGTTATGAATCGTACACAAATAAAGATATGATAGACTTGGGTTTGTTTACATAGTGGACACTTTGTCAGAAGAAAAAGACTGCAAAAACATACAGTCCACAGGCCGTCGACAGCAGGGTCGTTAAAATTATTCAGGTAGCCAAGAAGAATTTAAAACCGTTACAAGATACTGAAAATCTGACGTGTACCTTACCTAATTCCCTAATTCCGAGTCCCACTACAATCCAGGAGACATCAAGCTCTCCCAACAACACCTCCTATTTCGAATCTTGCTCATCAGGTGATTGTTTTCAAGAGCAGGGTATTCTATCGGATTCTATCTTAACTACTGAATAAGAGACATAAATATGAGTTAAAGTTATATATGTTGAGTGAGCCCTCTGGCTTAGTGTTGAATTTTTGTGTCTACACTGGTGCTCAAGACAGCGTCCATTGGTGGGCGTGGACATTCGTAAAAAGTAGTGAAATATTTGCTGCAAAAATTTCTTGACGCAGGGCATGCAGTCTATATTGACAATTTTCATAATTCCGTTAATTTGTGTCTGTATCTTTTGCAAAACAATACGTACGCTACCGGAATGCTTCAAGGGAATCGAAAAAATAACCCTCCAGATGTGGTAAATAAGAAATCAAAGAGGGGAGAATCCTTCTGCAGACATACTGATGAGGGAATAAGTGTGATGAAATGGCGAGACAAGAGAGAGATTTTGCTCATATCTTCAGAACACGATGCAGACTTTGATGTAAAAACAAAGTTTGGCACCATGTCCCGGAAGCCCAAAATGGTTGTAAAATATAACCTATTCATGGGTGGGATAGATCGAACAGATCAACTTTTGGCTTACTATCCGTTAGAAAGGAAATCCTTACGATGGTATATGAAATTAGGTTTGCATTTGCTACACCTAGTGATGAATAATGCATATTGCTTATTCAAGAAGTACGGGGGAAGGTCACATAGTATACTTGAGTTTCGTGATAGTGTTATCGCCTCATTGATATATAAGAACACTATACAAATGTTCCAAGATGCACCAAAGCCTCTAAGAGAAGATACAAAGGACCACTTACAATCAAAAAGTTCTGAAAAACGAAGTCAGCGTAAAAGGTGTAGGGTATGCTACAGGAAAGGAGTGAGAAAGGATGTTAACACTTTCTGCCCAGAGTGCCCAGAGCTACCAGGGTTATGTCTTGATCCTTGTTTCAGGGAATACCATGTATATTTGTAATATGAGACTATTCAAATACTTGATCTTTTCATTCATTACGCTTGTTATTTATTGCTATTTATTTTTTGCCTAAAATTACACCCCCCGTTTCATCGCTACCATCAGATGTAAAGCAACTACACAAGTAGTACCTTGAAGATGATAACCCAGTTGTTGCAAAAGTTTAAAATACCGTAAACTGTAAATTAAGTACATAGTAAAAAGAAATACAATTGAAAGTAAAATATACCTATAAAATATCTAAAATAATGTCCTATAGAGATTACAGTAGTATCTTTCAATTAAGAACAGGGTGGCCGCGAGTGGTTAAGTAATGCGGGTTGCCTACCAGTATATTCCTTACCCAGGGCGGATGACGCACAAGGTGCGTCATAAAATTTTTTCGTCATAGTCGAAAAAAAGGGCAATTAAATATATTTTAGACGATGGTCGTTCCATCATATCCCCTAAAGGATGCAAAAACGAAGAAAAAGTATTTCCGCCCCCGGGAAAGAATTTCGAAAACGGCTCCCGCACTCAACGTGGGTAAGTAAATTTCACCCTAAGCTTTGAAAGAATTTTCTCTTTATTAATTTGGGTTTGCTCTTTTTTATGATGCATAGTTAAATAAAAACCTTCTATAACTGTTTTTTATCCTTTTTACCAACCTTCCTTGAAAAACCACAATTCTATGGACACAAAAATCATAATAACTTTTCTGAGACGACTCCAACAATTACAAAAAATACAGCAGATTCTGCACTTTCAGAATATGGCCCAAAGTCACCTCTCTACTGAGTTGGTCATGTACTCATTGGTCTGTTATGCAAAAAGCATTGCAACCCAATGTCACCCCAGTCAGTGAGGTGACTTCAAAGCATTTTTTAATAGAAAAATAAACACCACCACTGTAGGGTAGACACTTTCAGACTAAGATAGCCATATAATACATTTTTTTATGACCAGGGTAGATAAAATTTTAAAAATAATTTTTGCACCGCCCAAAGTGACCCCTGCCTCTATTTTAAGTAATATATTTTTAGATGTATTTACAGTTTATTTTGCAAATAGTGTTATACCTGATTTCCTTAGTCATCTAATCTGTATTGTATTGTATTAATTTTTTTCTGCTCATAAGGAGAGCTACTCCTAGAGCAATCGAGTTTGTCATTATCATTTGGAACAAAGCGTCTATTCCAGCAGTTATGCAAACCAGAGTAAATCAACTCATCTCACGCTGCCATGATGAATACATTAGGATAAATAAATTCCTGAAGAGTAAAACGGTAGTTCAAAAAACAAAGGACGACTTGTTGAAGTCTTTTACTAAGGCGGCAACGAAACTAATTGATATATCTTCTGCAAATGTGCCAAATTTCCCAAATGTCTTTGTGAAATAATGTGATCACTATCTTTTCCTAAAGAACTTTTAAGAATTGAGGCAATCAACCCATCTCTCTGCTAATTTATTCGAATGTGTTTATGCTGATAATATTGATAGTAATTTACGATAATCTCAATAAATGCACGATAGTACTACATAAAACTGATGGTGAGAAAAATGGAAACTATGTTTTGGTTACCATTGGATGAAGATATTAGTTTCACTAATTTTTGTTAATGTTAATGGTTATTTTCAGTTCAGTGAGTTTATAAGATTCATTCATTCATGAAGACTAATACTTTGATAATTGCGTATGCAGCAAAAGAAAAAACTAATCATGTAACACTCTCAGGTACTTAAGTTAAAAAAGAAGAATGAAGCAATAGAGGAAATGTTGAAAGAATTGTTTGAGCTTGGCTATATACTACGTAAAAGTGCAAAGGGAATTCTAATCCATACTCATCGTCAGAGAGGATATTTAAAATGGCATTTCAAATCATGGCTGCCACTGGATAAAGGCAAACCTGTAGATTGGCTGCGGCAGGGACGTGCGCCCAGTCTCTCGAGGCATAATGTTAGAGGACGTCTTTCCCTGGGTCACGTTCAGAGAGGAGTGAAGACGCTAGCCTGTGGGTTGGCTCCGGCAGGGACGAGCAAGGTTAGAGGACGTCTTTCCCTGGGTCACGTTCAGACTAAGGAGTGAAGACGCTAGCCTGTAGATTGACTGCGGCAGGGACGTGAGCCCAGTCTCTCGAGGCATAAGGTCACGTTCAGTCTGAGGAGTGAACACGCTAGCCTGTAGTAGATCTGACCTCTGTTTATCGGCCATCTCGACTGTGTACACCTGTCCGGGGAATAACGACTTAGAAGGACACCGAGAGAGGGTTCTCTCCTCTGCTCTTCGGCCGGTACACTAGATCCTCTCCGTCGCCCCCGACGCACTCGGTGGCCTGATGGAGGGAGAGTCTCTTCTCAAACTCCCGGCTATTGCACGCTAGTGGGCTGGCTAGCAGCCGGGAGATTCCCACGAACAATAGTGAGGCCGGGCTTACTGAACTCCCGGTTCTCACCCGCGGGACACAATCGAGGGGATTCTTGTCGTCTGCGGACGGCTAGTCGCAAAGGTACACGTTGGTTTAGGAGGGCACAATATCCGCGAAAGCCGTATCCGCTTCATGGACGGCTTAAGGGCATAAGAGCCCTTATCCCGATTTAACTCTTATACATTAGAGCCTAATTCCTGCCCTTCAGGTCCCTTTTTCCCTTCCTTTTCTTCCTAAAGGCCTCTTTTAAGGCCCCCCTCTAATTTCGCTCACTTGCTCTGAAGTAATTTATATTCCCTCGCGCACACCCTCAGTAAGCTTAAGGTTTTTTTAGGACCCTAGGTCCAAAATTTTTAATTTTCATTCTTGAAAGCTCATAATTTCCTAGAGATACAGCTTTGGTTTCGATTCTTTTTTCCAATATTTAATTTTTTAATAATTTAATTCTTTACTTCTTGAATTGCCGTTAAATTCAGTAGTCATTACAGCTATTGTTTTGTTCAACCCTTTTAAATTTCTGAGTTCTATTAGTTCATTTCTTAGTATTTTAATTCTTAATTCCTTCTGATCCTTGAATTCTATTGCTTAATATATTAACAGTTTAATTCTTCAATCTCCGTTAAATTTGGTTGTCATTACAGCTTTGGTTCGCAGTTGAAAGGAAAGGCCTGTGTCACCCAACCACTCTGGCACTGGAGGTTATTTAGCTAGTAGAAGACGTTTTCAGAGGATATGAGGATACCCTGCTAATGCAGGAAATCCCGTACTATTAATTCTTAAAAAGGACATTAAGCTTTTCCGTGGTATTTCCAAATTCAATGTTGCTACATGCCATCAATTAGAGAACAATCTCATGGAAAATATATATTCATTTAAAACTTCATATACATTGGGAAGAGATGACGAAAGCAATGAAGTCCTCAACTTCATATGGGAGCCAGAGTTCTTCCATGCATTCTGTTTCCAATAATTAAAGGCAAATATGTGTAATTTGTAAATATCAGAGTAATTTCTGAAAGTGTATGCATATAAGTGTGCGTACTGTTGTTATTCTTTGTACGTATAAATTATGAAATCCCTGATGTAATAAGTTGTAAATGTTAGATGGGTGTCCCCCTCGATGAACGCCATACTTTCCTGGTGGTAGGGATTATTAGGTCAGGAGAAGATTAAAACCATACCATTGCAGGTTTAGCTTCATAAAGAAGCAAGACATCCTGGAGAGGTCGATGCTACAGAGGTAAACGAGGTATGCCCAATATTTTATGAATTGATCAACTGTGTATGTTATACATCAAGTAAAATGAAGAAAACATAGCATTCACCGCAATTTCTTTAATGGGCACATGATGACCTGTCAACACATACGCACCGAAAGATTTACTCACAGCAACTTCGGTGAGCTGTTACTCAGCTCACCGAAGAGATAAGGGTAAAAATCCGAGGAAGAGATAAGGGTAAAAATCCGAGGAAGAAATAGACCTACACGCGCTATTATCCGTTCTCGAAGTGCTACTGCATTTGAAATGTGTAAAAGGGATGGGAACGAAGAAAAAATGCCTCATCCAGGAATCCAAACGCCGCTATTTCTCATCGTCTCTCTCCAACCTTAAAAACTCATCAGACACGTCGCGGGAGCTCATAAAACTTGGGCTAGAGCGGCAAACACACACCCAGGCCGAGATTACTTATTCCCTTGAATTAAATGGCATTTCATTTGCCTCAAACCAACTATGCAGAAAATATAATTAAACTTGATCGACATACTTTAATACTTATTCATTTTACTTTGAATATATCACTCCGAATTCCCTGAATTGGTTTCTAAGGAGATCGAAATCGAATTCTGTCAGAGTAGATGACATACCTTTGGACTTTGTGATGAAAGGGACGTTCTGATGCACAGTTCCGAATTCGCAAGTTATGTGGTTGACAAACCCTCTCGAAGAGAAGATTCGTTTGTTTCCAAGGCCGAGGCGGTTGTCAAGCACAACGATTCGCTGGGTGGAATCAAACCGCTTCGATCAAATGATGGCATATTACCCAATTGAGAGGCAGACCCACAAATGGTATAAAAAGTTAGGGATTCATATATTTCTCCTTATCTTAGTCAATAGCCTTTTCATATTTCAAAAACACTCCGCAAAAAGTCCCATCCTTGATTTCCGGCTCTCTGTAATTAAATCCCTCTTTCTTCCATCGTATGTCCACGATCCTAAACCTACGTTATCTTGCAGATCTTCATTCCATTTCCCTTACCCTCCTTAAACACGGCAAAAAACCTACCGCAAATGCAAGCACTGTTACTCATAAGGACTTAGAAGGGAGACGGCGTATATCTGCCCTGATTACTAAGGAGCTCCTCCGCTTTGTCCTCAACGTTTTGCGGAATTCCACACAAAAGTAAAGGAAGTTTGAATCAGAACTTTAATTGGCTGTGAAAAAAAGCAGGTGAGATAGGAAGAAAAACTTGGCATGGCATCATATCTAAATGAAATGGGAATCGCCACTATGGACGATGCACAGGATGTCAAGTCTGCCCTATCTACCATACAAAAGAAGGACGAAATCACTCGGAAACAGATAGCGGCCCAGCAGAAAGATCTAAAGGAGAATACTTTGGCGCTGTGAGCCCAGCTCACTAGGGAGATGACAGCTATGAACACCCAGGTGCAGGAATTGAGGACGGCTGTGGAGAAGCAATTCAAAATGTTTGACTTGAAATGAAGGAAAGGACTGACTACATTCAAACGACAGATGTGGGTTCAATCGGTCCATTCTCTCGTCCAGAGCATTATATTTCAAATGGACAAGCAACTGACACTGAAAGTGTCTTACATAAATGCTTTTCTCTCGGTGGCTCAAACTGGACGCCTCGATCCTACCCTCCTGAGCCCAGATGCAGTGTTTGCCACCTTGACTGAGGTCAGCAAAGTGGTACCGTCTGAATATCGAATCTTACCGGAGAACTGTACAAACAGAGCTGTCAAGCTATGGGTTGAAAAGTGGCTTGTTGTAGCTAATATGAAGTTTTTTTATAGAGATGAGTTATGCACAGTACCAAACTTGGCAAGTAGTCCCTTTACCAGCCTTCATGCGAGGAAGGTAGGTCCAATACCAAGTTGAAGCAGATTATTTGGTGCCCTACAATTATCTCGTTCAGCTGGAGGCAAGTGGGAGGCTGGAAAAACGGCACATTGACCAGCTGATAATCAGGAGAGAGAGGGTTAGGTCCGAGCATCGGGCTGATCATCAGCAGTTAGATGATGACCACTATCATCCTTTGCACGAGAGTGAGGGGGCTGACAACACAGGTCCTAAACCCTCCTGCATCTGAAGGGGAGCAGCTGCACCCGCACACCAGGAAGCTGCAGCAAGACGAGAGTGGTCTCGTTTGAGGGTGCATTGGAGACATCATAGATTCCTCCAATAACTGCGGGAAGCTACCTTCCAACAATATCTGGTTGAAGCTTTTAAGAATCTTAATCATCGCCTGCCCCGAAACATTTCGAAGTAAAGCGTTGTGGAGGCCCAGCAGGTCCAGAGAAGTGTCCTCAGAATCTGCGATGGCTGACCGAAGTTCCCACAGGGAGAACAAAAATATCAGCGATGTCGCGAGATAAAAACTCACGACAAGGCCGTTAACTTTTACACATGAGACGCCGTGCTCCACGCGCGAGCTCGAGACACTATTCATTTTATCACATGCCTGTGCAAGTGGAGTGCGATTATATTTCTACGAATTCAATCCAGGAGGCATTCTCAGTCTCCCTTACAACTACCAGAGTTCGCGCTTGCAATCTTCAAAAGGGGCCTAGGTGAGTTACAGCGGGGAACTTTTTAAAAACCCGCAGAGCAAGTTTTCGCGGACGAATCGTATCAGCGCACTACTTGTTTTTACCAACGAACCGCTATCACTCGCAAAAGTCAGAATAATAGAGGACGTGTCTAAAACTTCTCCATTGTGCCTCATGGTAAGTTGGCGAACGTTGCCAAAGCTCTAAGAGGCCATCTCCCTCTATTTGTCCACTTCCACGTAAAAGAGTTCTTAGAGACTTATGTTGACACCCCTGCTGATGTCGAGGGTGTGTTGTATCTCCACCGTGATATCATGTAGCATTTGAATAGTAAGAGCACCTTTGCTCAACACCGAATTGGCCGTTCCGATCATCAGCGAGCCATCTCCAAGCTTAGCAGAGATTGTCCCCGGGTATTGGTGACGACAAGACTTTTCTTCTCTTCTTGAAAGTTTCACCACCTGTGCCCACTTTATTATCACTTAACGGTTACACCATTCTTAATATTTCTCCCCCGCCCGTGTCTGACCGGGATATTATTTTTGGTGGCAGTTGAAGTTCTTCCATTCCATTGTCAGCTTCATCCCCTGGGCTCCCCCACCCACCACGGAGCCACATTTTCGGGAAACTGCACCGCAAACTGGTGCGGTCGCCAGAGTTACCCAAGGGATTTTGATCCTTGAGGTGGTTGACTGCTTCAAGGTGTAACTTAAAGCACGGGCCCACCAAACCCGTGCACCTCTGACACAGACCCCCACCTCCCTGGAAATCGCCACCATCGGGCATAATGCCTCTGAAGGCAATTAACCGGGAGCGATTAACTCCCGACCGGCCGTTAATAGCGAATGCGGGGTCAAAGAGGAGTATTTGCCCGTGGTCCATACCGAGCATCCGACACACGGCTGGGGACCACGGACCTTAACCTCCAAGATCCTATTCTCCATTCTTGATTTTCATTAGCCCGAGAATTGACTATGGAGTATTTACAGACTCGGAAACAAAGCTCCTCTCTACCTCGAGAATTAAGGCTGAAAATTGAAGAAGTATGCCCTACCACATCTAACGTCGGTGAAACAGATAAAGAAATTGCCTCTGTTAAAAGAGGAAGATGTGTCAAATGCGGGCGTAATAAAAATAGATACATATAAGTACAAATGCAAGATATGTGGAAATAATATTTGTCTAGAACACGCACGCATGGTGTGCTTTGACTGTTAGTCTCTTGGCTTTTGTGAAACTATGTCTGAAAAATTACAAAAATGGGTTTGAAATAAAAATAATAATAAAATAATGCATTGTTTAACTATGGAATATGAACCCCGTAAAGTATTTGCATAAAATCACCGGATGAAATATCAGGAGTCATTTCTAAGGATTGAAAACCTCACTGGCGTCTGTGAGACGCCGCGCGACCTTTCCTGTAACTATTAGTCGCGCGCCCTCTGCAGGGTTAAGGGTCTCCTCAAACGGCAAACATTAGTGTGGATCGTAATGCAGCTGGTATGGGCAGTCACAGGTACCAGACCCACCCACTAACTCCCCGAACGATAGCCTAGGGGTTTGTTTCCTCTCCACCCAAGTCGCTTCTTACTACAAGGTTTTAATTTCAAGCAAGGGCGTGATGGATGGGCTCAAATTAGCTGACACGACTACAAATATTTGTATCCAGGTGAGTTACTCCTGCGTTACATACGCTGCTCTTAATTGGTGCGGAAGGCACCCGTTGCCAGCGTGAGTGCGCGATTTTGCAGTAAGACAAAGCTTTAATAAGTACCAAACACGTAAATTCCTTTGTCTAACTTAGCCTCTAATTTTTGAAGCATTAATGTTATATTTTCTCCCCAGAAACGACAGGTCAGAATTTCCAAAGGATTGATACAAAGCTAAATCTTGAATTTACGTCGGTATTGTGACTTCCAATTAACTTTTTGACCCAACGCCAATCCAAGGAATCGCACCGACTCAGCAACTGTCAGCGCCAGGTGTCCTGCACGAAGACGCAGCTGAAATCGTCAGTGTCGTTTAATCAAGTGGAAGTAGCGCGTCTTCTCGCAGAAAGGGAAACCTGTTGTTACGCGACAATATATGGAGGTTGATCAATACCATTTGTACCTGTCTCTCCATCATGATAGTTTGGATTACCAGGAACGTGCTAAGTCGTCCACATAAAGAGAAGCTTCAACAGCTTCTGGGATGCCGGATACTATGTCATTTATTGCGATGGCAAATAACAGGGTACTTACTGACATCCAATTTTTAAATTCCCTGACTTCTCCTTGATGGACTTAACAATTTCCCTGACGGATCGCCTAAAGGTCTCCTATAATTGGAATATTTTATTTCTGCCGAATTAAATATTCGCCAAAACTCTGAAAATGTTAAAAGCTGAAATCAATGCATTGAAAACTACAAGAACACCGTAATGAAAAAATATTTTAAGCCTTAATAAGTTGAACTCTCATCCAAATTATACACTTCTAATATAATTTTTGCCCTCGCATTTTTCATTGCAAGGCTCCCACGCAAAAGGGTAAAAACAGCGCATGTAGCGTATACATATCATCACTCGTGATTATCATGTATTAAAAATCGTAATTTCCTTCTCTTGAATAACATTGTGTTGGAACCAATTTTCATATTACTTGGTTTTTAAATTCAATTCATTTAATTTGTGGGTAACCCAAACCACGTACCTAATTCCGCCTAAAGCTCTATTGAGAAGGTACAGTCAATGCAACCAAAACAGACCTATCCCGTATGTGGGGAAGATGGTGAGTGAACATTCTTCCATGGGAAAAATTATTGCCAATTATTTGGGCGAGTTTTTACCACGTAATTCCATCAGTTGTGATGTTTTATATAATACTATAATATAACGTATCTTCCCAATTATCTCGGATGTTGGCATTGGTCGAGGCTCCACATAAATGTTAGCATCCATCCTCAAAAGAAAGGGAAAATCTTTGGGATTCATATTCATACCACAATGCTACTTAACCAACCTGCTTTGCATCCTAGCCCATCTGTGTTATCCTATCGCTAACCCCTTTAGTCGCCTCTTACGACAAGCAGGGATACTGTGGGAGTATTCTAAATCCCCTGCCCACAGGGAAGAGCGAATAATATACAACAATTGTCAGTCCATTCACAAGAAAACAAATGCCCTTTCACTTTTATGAGGATAGTATTCATAACCCCATGAACCTGTAGTAGGTAGAAAGGTTTAATAGGTGCATTGATAATGATCAATAGTATCATGCAAAACATAATAGCAACTCAGAAAATATGCTAATGCCTCTAATAAGCAAGTTAAATATCAATCACATAGGGTATGAATAAAATACTTCCATTACATTAAATTGAAAAGGGCAGTTTTCTTCAGGAAATTTGAGATGCTGCTGAGGCGATCAGGGTTGCCACCTACATCACACAAGAGGTCTCCCACAATGCCTATAAAATAGTCAACAAGCATACATATCTTGATAAAAACAGTACTCCACATATTTCCCACATCATTGTCAATTGAAAGCTTCCCTTCTTATATGTATTCCCCCCCTTTATATATTCCCAAAGTGGCATGGGAGGAATAAAGGAAAGGGAGGATAAAAGGGGGGTTTGCATTCTTATAAAAATTACAGAACTCCATGTCCTGCCAAGTTTCTGCCGTTTGTCCCAGTTGAAGCTATTCAATTGGTAACATATTTTGAAGGTCCTTTATATAGCAGTTTTACAAAGCCAAGACTTACCATTTTGTGTCAATGTAGTGTCCATTGTCAGTTTTTTCCTGCTGATTTGGTCCCTTATGTAATCATCAATGTCCCTCCTTTTGTTTTGATATTTGTGGGAAATCATCCGTACTTAGACCAGTGCTTGTGCCTTATGTTCCTCATCCGCCAAGAGTAGAGGTAGGAGGATCATAGACTGGATGATGCCATTGATTTGGCATGGATGATGATGAAATCTAGCATGGAGATATTATTGCTGAATATATCCTATGGATATGTCAGAATGGGCCCTTCGACTTTGCTGATCAATAAGTTCAAGAATGGGAGTGCATTAATCCAAGATTTGGGCACTTATGTGCAAATGACAAAAAAGGTATCCACCTTTTGCAGCCATAATTTCGGTCTCTATTTCTCACTGCTTATTGCTGTCCTCTCAAATTGTTCCATTTATAAATTGGCCATGACAGGTATCTTTGGGTTCTGTAGCAAGACTTTCTTCCACACTTCCTGGTCCATAATGTTGTCTTTAATGGATGGCACCATTCTTCTTTGATTTTTCCCGTTGTATCCCTAGGAAAACTTTTGTATGGTCGACAATTCTCTTCAGTTTTCTTTGGTGATCTCTGTCATCCAGGACTACTCATTTCCACAAAGCCTCAAATTCTTTCTTCGTGGTGCTGTTTTCACCAGCACTGGAGGTCTGGTTGCATCCGAATTTCTTCCATTTCCACCTTGGGATGAATTACAGCCGCCTCTAGGTTTTTTAATAATTTCTCCAGGTTTTACTAGTGGAAGTCTTTATGCCAAGTTAAGGCCCCTTTTCAAAGATGGAAATTCCTTCCTCCTTCAGTTGGCTAGGGAAGAGAAAGATGAAATGAAGATGACATAATCCTACCATCTGACAAGGAAGCCATAGTATTCCTGATGTCGAAGACTACAAGAGAAGAATTAAAGCAATAACATTGCAGACTAAAATTATAATGAGTTATTAAACCTATACAATCCACTACCAATAATGGGCTGATACAAATGTGACTGATAATTTACAACGCCAATGACAACTGCGTATCACTGTATCAATACTGTCAACATAACAGCCAGCCTCACTGGAATTCCAAAATTAAATAATTAAGCCTACCTACTATTCCAATTCTACATCATAAATTTATCTACTATTTATCATGGCTATCATCAATTATTACTTCATTTACTGCAAGAATGAGTTCAGCCACACCACAACATGAACATAAATGCAACAAAGCTGGCAGAAAATGGCATTTACACAAGCCAGAACCAAAGACCTTGGTTTGCCAGGCTAATTCCATCCTGCCTACACGATTCACAAATCCTTAACTCAAGCAATAACCCGTAGAAGATTCTTCGCAATGGTGACCTTACACCATTAGAACTTAAATAATACTACCCTGAAAATTACATCAAAAAACGAAGGGTTAGCATGAAATACACTACATTATTGCACAATAATGTCCTCAATAAGTCTTTACTATTGTTATAACTAATTGGTTGATTACCATAAAAATAACATTTCAACTTTATTTGATATTTTTACTGCCAAGGTCAACCTTGATAACTTGAATTCATTCACAACACATGATGACTTTTTATAGATATCTTTGTTCAAAAGTCATTGAAATATTTTTCTCCACAAATGACATAAAACTGCACTTGAGAGAGAATGCCTTCCATTAAAAAAGCACCATGAACAATGTATGGGAATCCAAAGTAGATTGACAAAGTATCACTCATTCTCTTCAACAACATTAGCTTCCCAAAATGATACAATCAAAAATGAGTCCCATTAGTTCCAGTGGAAGTAGGGTTTCAACAAGTCCAACAATAACTTAAAACATATAAATAATTTAATGATAGTAAATCCACTTGGGAAGTTATTTGCCATGCAATCTTTTATCAGGCAAAACTACAATTTCTTGGGCACAACCAGCCCAAAAGACAGCAACACACATCACCATGCACACAGAACCTTTCACTCCACACAACTTTCCCTCAGCAAACAGAAGTCAGTTTTCACGACACTCGGGTCTCCAAAATGTCCTCTCTCTCCCCTTGAGAGTTCTCTGACTCAATGTGCATGCTGTCATCATCTTCAGCCCGAGAGTTAGGAGATGAATTACCACTACTGCCATCCTCTGTGACTTTCATCACTTCCTTCCTCTCCGAAACGTGATAGAGACCAGCCAGAGCCTCCTGCAGGGCCCTGTAGCAAGCCACAATGGGGGTGAAGCCACCTGCTCCATCCCCAACCGAGACGGCCTTCACGTGAGCGACATACCCCAGGCTCTCGAGGGCTGGCAAGCCCCCAGTGGGCAAAGGTGGACCATCTTCAGGGCCCACTGGGGGCGATGGGGGCTCATACTCAAACGGAGTTCCCTCTTCACTAGGCTTGGGGACCGGCAGGAAACCAGATCGGCCAATCAGGATGCCAGTGGAGAATTGACTGGGTGCTGAAGCACGTAATGCCTCCTGTTTCAGAAAGAATTTAAAAAAAGGTATTACCTTCCCAATTTATGAAAAGAGAACAATCTGACCTCCTCTGAGCATGTTGAACCAAAAGAGTAAGTTTAATCAACCTATTATTTTCTATCATCCATTATCTTTCCTTTAATATGGAACGTTTCCACGACATCTCACCTGAATCTGGTTTGTTTATTAATCAACCTAGTTTAATAACAGAACACTGGAATATAGGAGCCCAAAAATTACTCAGACCAATTCAGCCATCATTCATAAATACCACAAAATTCAGCTATCATTCACTAGGATTTTCATTGGGATTTAATATCAGTAAAAATCCTTTCAAACAAAGGATGTGAACATTTTGCCGCCAATTTCGTGGAGAGAGTACTTGTCATCAGAGCTGAAGGAATAGTTTGAGAAAAAAACATTCAATTTAAATTCACAATGCGATACACTTCTGAACAAAATGGAGTTTGTGAATGCATGAATAGGACAATACTAGAAAAGGCTAGGTGTATGCTTCTTAGCTCAGGGCTAAAAAAAATATCTTTGGACAGAAGCAGCATTAACTGCAGCATAACTATTAAATCACAGACCAACTTCAGCACTAACTGAGGGAGTTCCTGCAGAAATGGTGTATGGACAAAAACAAAATTTAAAGAAATTATGGGTTTTTGGATCAATAGCCTATCTGCATCTACCCAAGGAAATTACAGAAGGCAAATTCGGTACAAGAACAAGGAAACACATGGTGGGTAACTGCCCAAATGGATGTCAACTGTGGTGCCCTGAAGAAAGAAATATTATACCACGAAGGGACTTGAAGTTTGATGAGACAAGAACTATTAGGAATTTAAAGAAACACATACTGGAGGATAGAATGAAAAATGAAACAGAACTGAATGAAAATACCATAAATGAGCAAGACACCCAATCAATTCAAGATGATTCACCAATCAGCAATGAAGAGTGTGTGTAAGTGTCACCAAACTATGATGAAGTGAAACAAGAGCAAGTTCTCATGCAGAGCCTAAGGAAGACTGATACACCGAAATACTTGGAAGATTAAGTCACCCTTACTCTACATGCAGAAACTTATATTGAAGACACACCATAAGGTTTTGAAGAATTAGCTGGCAGAGTTGATTGAGATAGCTGGATGCAAGCAATAAAAGAAAAAAATGGAGGCCCTTCAAGAAAATGATATCTGGACCTTAGTAAGTATACCTCCAGAGAAAAGAACAATGGAAAATAACTGGGTGTTCAGCAACAAGAGAAATGAGGATGGAGAAGTGGAAAGGCATTAGGCAGGACTAGTAGTGAAAGGATAAGCTCAGAAGAAGGGGTTTCATCACACAGAAACATATGCTCCAGTGGCAACACTAACTACACTTAGGACTCTTCCGGCAGTAATCAACAAAGATGACTGCTGTATGGCTGTGTGTAGATGGATGTGAAGAATGCCTTTTCACATGGTCAGGTAAAAGAAGAATTATAAATGAAGCAACAGGGTCTGGGTGCAGACAAATATCTGGTAAGTTAAATAAAACTATGTATGGGTTGAAGTAAGCACCCAAAGAGTGCAAAATTTGATACAAATATAAAATAACTTATGCCCGTATCGTAAAAGCTTCCTCTAGGCTGACCTCTACCTCTATGACGTCAGGAGCGGGCGAATTGGTATCCTAAATCCGACCTCTACCTCAAAATCGTCACCTCTACCTCTAAATCCGACCTTATACTTAGAGGTTGGTTAGAAGTAACCTCAAAGCGTAGAGGACTGGGTAAAGGTGACATTGCGAGCGTGAAATGATGGCTGAATTGATGAATTTTCATGAGATGAACGACTTGGATGAGTTTCTTCATCACATTGAGGATAATGAGGCTTTTTTATACGTACAACGCATAAGACTTCACGACAGGGATAACCCTCTAGAATTTTATGCGGACGATGAAGTTTTCGCTAGGTATAGGTTCCATAAAGCGATAATAACAGACATATTATTACGCTACGGCCAGAAAACGTGGACATGCGAGGCCTTCCTGTCCCGAGAATAATAAAGTTATTGGCTGTATTAAGGTTTTACGCCACTGGATTTTATTGAAAACGACTTATGCAGCGGTAATGTAGAGCTCAATGCTAGTGAATACATTGCATGGTTATAGTTAAAGTGCAATTAACGTTTGCACGTTAATTCTAATCATACATAGTTATATATCAAGTCAACTTCGACAAAAAAAGTTTGAAATATTTTATTGCCAATATAAAGCTAATAATTAGCAATGTCTCAGCAGTGCAGTTTGGGATAGGGCTAAAGTACGCGCTTCACAATTACAACGTCTCTGGTTCGAGACTATCCGGAATTAGTTTTTTTTCATCGCAGTATCGTTGTACGACTATCCCTGGTTTTACATATTTTTCATGTGTTTACCCGGGATGCATTTTAACTATTTTACGTACTTCTTACGTAATTTGCTAAAGTACGTAAAATAGTCAATTACGTTATTTACCTAAATCACGTAATTAGTACGTGGCGGAAATACGTCCGCACGCCGTGTCGTTTTTTGTGTACGAAATTAACGGAAGAGCATGAAGTGTGATCGTGATTTTTAATTTCCGTATCTTTGGCAACGTAGTCCCGACGTACGTACAACATTTGTTCTAATTTGTCTGGAGCCGTGATTTTCTAGCGCTGTGCTTTTTTGGAAAAACTAATCGCAAGAGAAAAAAGAACTTTGAGAAAAAAGAAACGTTGACATTGTGATGCGAGTACTTTACCCCTAACCCAAACTGCACTGTTTAAACATAGCTAATTATTAGCTTTATATTGGCAATAAAATATTTCAAACTCGTTTTTTGTCGAAGTTACTGGATATATAACCCTATATGTGGGGTGATTCGTAAATAACTAATCGAGCACTATCTGCCTATCAAATTTCGTCAAAATCCTAGACCCGAAACTCGGACACTCCCCTTGTTAAATAAATACCACACTGTAAAGATAACAACATTATAGCGATTCAAATGAAAAGTTACGTCTGGTTCATAGATTTGAAATGCATTCACAAGTACTCCTATACCTTCGCCTCTTGCTTTAGATTGTCTCCGGCGATTTTCATGGATTGGCGCAATCTACAATGTCCAGATTGATAAAGGTATGCGATTGTATTGTTATTCACATAAGTGAAAAAATTGATCCGTCGCGTTTTTACATTTACCACTAATTTGCAAGGCAGTATCCGGCAAGCTTTGTAATTTATTTACCTTTCAGAGTGTTTAACACGCATACAGATAAAGTCCTCGTCAGAGAGACAAAATTAGTTGACTTTTGAAGGTGCACAGGTCATTTAATGAATAATTATGTGTAATATGCTACAACAGTACAAGGTACAGTACTTCTGCACAAACAGGCAACATACACACAATTTACTATCAATGTAAGTCAAACACGATGGTACTGATAATTTGGGACATATGCTCTTCAGGTTATTAGCACACAACTAGCCAGGCAACTGCCAGAAATTGTGAGGATCCCACAGACAGCGAGACATATTGCGTGACTTCGAGCGTCTATCTCCACTGCGCATTGCTTTACAGAATACGCTTCGAAAAAATCACCATAGCATACTACTAGAAGACTGTCAACTACGCAAGCAGAAACTTTCTCTAGAAAAATGCGTCACTTCCGCCGGCTCTAACCTCTCCTCCTAGAAGCCGAGAGGGAGGAGACTTTTAACATACGAATAGATAGAGGGACCTCCTTCGCAAGCAAGGTCAGCCTCACAGTAGGCCAGCCTGTGGCTCTACGTAGAGGGGACTTTTACGATACGGGCCTTAAGTTCAAACAGTAACTCAGATGTTTAAACATATATTTGCTCCAGGGGAAAATGGTAATATTTTTACTCCTCTGTGTTGATCACTTTATAATCACTGGAAACAATTTGCAACCTTTGCAGGAGATTAAGAATTCATTAATGAGTAATTTAAAGTGAAAGATTTAGATCTAACTTATTTTCTGGGTATAAAAATTGACAGTACTAAAAACAGTACGATTTAGAGTCAATGTACAGGTACTTCCAATAAAAAGTTAACACATCAGAGCCGAAAATTTTCTAAGTCCCGAGTTGACGGCGATTTGGCAACACTGCATCACAGCTCTGGCGGAGCCGTGCGAAGTTCTAACCGAAACCATCCCCCCTCTCCTCCTCCCTCGTCCTTTACTTTCCCTGTTTAGCAGAAGGGATTACTGAACGGTCAGTCTTGTTATACCCTAAAGAAGGGGGCTATGGTGGGCCTTCCATGGTCATTCCTTCCGACTCGTGCTACAAGCCATTAAGTCCTGAACACCTCTACACTCGCCACCATCACGAATAAAGCAGGACAAAATTCAAAAATAGCTTTCTTTGAGATATAGACTTGAAACTTCAGATAAATATTTAGAAAAGATTGCTAATTAAGGAATAATGCATCATTTGACATGATTCTCATCTGTTAGCCAGATACAGGGATTAAACATGACCAAATTTCCAAATAAACACCTGAACTAATTTTTCTCCGAATATCTTCCAAGTTAAGTTGATGGTGACTTTGTGTGAGGAATTTTATTGAATAAAGAATAGCATAATCTAGGAACACAAGGCTTTGCCTTTAAATTACCTAAGCTTCAAATAGTTTTGAAGCATTTAAGTGCTATCCCATTACTTAATGGCGGATGCTGTTCTTGGACAAATTTTTTACATAAAGTTGAGAATATCTAGCATGCACGACTTTGCCTTGCCTGTGATATTATGGTAAGTACGGCAGGCACGTAGCATTTTGTCCATTAGTGCCTCTAGAAATTCACAGGGTAGAAGGAATATTGGTAGAGTATCACTAAATAGGATAATTGGTAAAGTATCTGGGTTCGAGAACCGGTATTGGTGGATTATTTCCACCCTACACCCTTTCTAACATACACTTGCTTCATGGATTAGTAGATACCAGCCATCTAGTTATACGTGACTCTTATTTCTAACATGTATCCGTGAAGTAGTGATGTTGTAGCTCTAAATAAACTTGAAAGTATTTCATATTTGATAATAAATAAAAAATAAATAATTATCACTGCTGATCGATGAACAGAAAATGCTACCAAAGGTGTTGAGGCTTGAAAAACTTAAAACACAAGTCCAAAAAATATTTTAAAATCCCGAAAAGTCACTTGGGCACAATTTTTCTTCACTACTGCCAAGCTACAACTGAATTTCAAAAATACGTCACTCCAATGAAAAGGAAACTGATCACTAAAATGCCTGTCAAGAATATCAACGGCTCTGCGGGTCCATAAATGTCCCTTTGTGCATGAGCCCAATGGCCGGGCGAAGTCTCTGATCTCGTCGGTGCATCTCTTACCGCGTGAATAAAAAGAGGTGGGTGAAAGGAATTCAAAAGAAAAACTAGTATATTTCTGGAATGTTACATGGGCCCTAGAAAGACTTCACTCTTTTCAAGGACTGAAGGGCGTGAATAAGAAGTATGTTTCCGGAGCGTACACAAAGAAATACAGTAGAGTCTTGATTTTACGTAACACCTTGGGACCCAAAACTGGGGTGTTATGTAAAATCAAATTACGTAAAATCAAGATATTAGCGGATTTTGAAAAATATGCTAAGATTTCACGACGTATGAGAACACAATGTCATTGAAACTATTTTCACTACAAAGAGATTATTATTGCCTACATATTAAACTTTAGAAATTAAAACTATTTTAATTATGGTGGAGAGATAATTATATTTTAAATCAAAACGTGAAATAGAATTTCAGAACAGAATCATAGCTTTTCGGCTGCTCAGGCAAAAGTACAGATTTAGCATTTAAACATGTAGCAATCAAGTGTGTACATAATTAGAAAATCATTCCTGTGGAAGAGTATGAATTGAACTGAGAAATAACATTTGAAATTAAGGCGGTTTAAAAAATTTATCCAAGATAATTAAATAGAAAAGTAAATCACTCAATGAAAGTTAAATAGCATTGCATAGCAAACAAATAAACCACCTGGGCAAAATGAAAATGAAGAAAAACCCCTCTGAAAGTAAAATTTCATTTATAGAATTATGCCTTTTTAAAATATTTTGTGATGTTTTTTCGCACTTTTAACCATTCCATTTTTGAGTGGATTACTTTTTCAATTTCTCTTAAATTATCTTTAAAATCATCAACTTCGTGAAGTAATGAGAAATGATGCAAGGTATTTAATGCCTGGAGGATGTCTTCTTTTTTGGGTTCAGGGATGACCTCATCACTTTCATCTTCTTCATCGTCACTCAGTACTTCATTTAAATGTGTTTCTGAAAAATCATGAGAGCCCACTAAAATCTATCCGCAAAATCCCTACGCATCGCACCAATGCATAGAAATGTCGTAAACTTGTAACACTTTTTCGCCCTTGTTAGAAAGCTGTCAGTTTATCCGTTTTGATGAGGAAGATTCATTATTCTAATATTAAATTTCGTCTGTGAGAAGGGATAACTAATAAATCCAAGCAACATTATGAACGGTAAAATTTCGTATTCCGCCGATTCGCAGCAAACTTAACCGTGCTCACACGTAAATTTTTCAATTGAGGCATTAGGTAGATTTTTCCATGCAAGGGTACTACTGGCATGTCCATGGGCATGTCAACATGGCTCTGCTACTAAGTGAGATGCAAGCAAACAAAAAAAGTGTTGGTTGGCTGAAACTCCTCCCCCACTATGTAGTGGAGGTCACCTGGGTCGAAGGGAAGCTACGCGGGGGTAGACAATTACAGATAAGACGGAGTGATCTTCTCGCGTTCCCCTCTTCTCTTTCTCGCTGAATGAGTCACGCCCAGATGAATTTCGTCGTGACCGGAACAAGAGATGAAGAACTCTTCTTGGGTGAGGGGGGTCTTTTGCGGAAAACCGGTTTAGATGCGCCAATTATGTAGACCCGACTGAGGGATCGACCCTAAAAATGACAACTTTATCGTTCCCCACCCCACTCTTTGCTTGACCCTTCCGTGGCCTGCGGACTGGGGTAATCTCCAATCTTTCGTGTTAGCATGGTAGATTCCTTTACTGTGACTCCGTGGTCAAGCATTTGTTTACATACTCGGTGGATATATAACAATAAGTATTACGATATTTGTAGCATGCTGGGAAAATATAAGCTCAGAGTTACATTTATTAAGTTTTTTTCTGTTCATTTCCAAATTTTAAACGGAACTTTATTCTAAACAAAATTGTTGAGTGTTCATTTTACAAGAAGTTTGTTAATAATAACCGTAAAGTTCCTTTTAAAATTAATAACTGCAGAATGAAACATTCGGTACGAACTGCTGGGCCTGTATTTTCATAGTAGGCGGCAAATATTTTTAGTAAATGAGTAAACGAATAGTTGGTTGAGTGGGGATGGTACTGAGAAGAGGGTCGTTATCACCTCTGCCCAATGATCGAGGAAAGGGTCCAGCTTCCCTGACTTGTGATACAAAATAGACGAGAAGTATATATGTGCCATACCTTTCAAGAGTGAGTTCTGTATGGAGGAATACAAGGATATGCTCAAGGTACTAATGACAAGGGAGAGAGGTCTAAGTGCCTCAGGGCCTCCTTGGAGGAACTCCACCACAGCATTAATCTAATCTAATCTAATGACAAGGGAAGCATTTTTCATTGCAAGGCTCCGGAACGAAAGGGTACTTAAAAACAGCACAGGTAGCATCTACGATAACATCAGTTGTAATTATCATTTATTAAAAACCATAATTTCTTTGTCTTGAATTGCACTGTGTTTGCTATCATTTTCATATTCCTTGGTTCTTCAATTCAATTTATTTAAAATCTTGGCTAACCCAAACGGTGTATCGAATTCCGCTTAAAGCTCTAGATTGGAAAAGTACAGACAACACAACCTAAACAGACCTATCTACCTAGACATGGGGAAGGTAGTGAGTGAACATGTTCATACTGGAAAAATTTGTTGCCAAGCATTTAAGCAAGTTTTAGCCATCTGATGCCATTAGTTGTGATGTTTTATGTAATACTACAATGTCACATATCTTCCCAATTGCCTTGGTTGTTGGCATCGGTTGGGGACAAACACTGTCCATACATTATTCCGCTTAACAACGTACGCAAGTGTCAAGACACGTGTGCTTAGGCGACCCCAAAGCGAGCTTCATCTCATCACTCGGAACAGCTGACAGGGTTGCTATCTCAAGGTCATAAAACAGCTTTGTGCGAGCATACCGGGATTCTGGCGCAATTATCATAGCGTAAACAAGTAAACACCTTGAACCCATAACTTTTCGTGCTGAAAGATGGAAAAATAAAATAATAATATATATACCATTAAAATGCAATGTATTGATTCGTTACAGTTGAATTTCACAGTAGTACGGCATGATATTGAAGATTTCCTTTAAAGATGGGCAAGAATCTGACAGATTTTGTTTAAGTTTCTTTAAGTTCTGTTGTTTCATTTTGTAAAATCAAATTGATATCTCCACTGGGGACCAAAATAGCATTATGTAAAATCGTTACATCAAATTTACATAAAATCAAATAATGCTTCCATAAGAATACTACAGGAGTCGGCCGGGACCGCTCATTCACTTTTGTAAAATCAAATTTTATGTAAAATCAAGTTATGTAAAATCGAGATTCTACTAATGTGATTCCACGTAAACATCACGGGTCGCACGATTCAATATTCTCAAGATTTCAACAACATAGAGTCAGTGGAGGTTAGTGAAAATGAGAACAGCTGCAAAACGATGAATTGGAAGCCTTACTGTCCGTTGCAAAATTCCATCACCCGAGTTTGAAGACTAATATCTCAAAGACGGCTCACTGGATTTTAAAATGAAGTACACCAAATTAAAGCTAGTTTAATTTTGCGTTTAGTGGTTGAAAATGGAATTTTCTACCGTTCGTAATAATTTTAGTCAGTGGTTAGAAACGGAATTTTAGCGCATTTTTCCGGGTATCCGATGGTTGCATCGCATTCCACCGCGCTCTTTTTCCAAAGTAAATGTTAATCGATACTGATTAACCAAGCAATTCCTTTACGGTTTTATTAACGGATTTGCGGTGACGAGCTTGAGAGCAAGAATACGGTTTAAACGGCGATTTTCAGGGATGCGCGGAACGGAAAATAACGCAGTCTGACTTTTTCATCAACAACTAAAATAATAATGCACTAAATAAAATGAAACTTGGTGTGATTATTGATAAAGGTCCTTGCTACGACATATAAAAAGGAAATTTTGGTATCTCGATCCGTGTTGCTTTTACGAAGCCGCAAATGCAATGCAACCGTCGGATACCCGGAAAAATGCGCTAAAATTCCGTTTCTAACCACTGACTAAAATTATTACGAACGGTAGAAAATTCCATTTTCAACCACTAAACGCAAAATTAAACTAGCTTTAATTTGGTGTACTTCATTTTAAAATCCATTGAGCCGTCTTTGAGATATTAGTCTTCAAACTCGGGTGACGGAATTTTGCAACGGACAGTAGGGTCCATCTCACTTCAGCAACTTAAGCGAGACACGTCAATTCCAGCCCACGATGTGTGGAGCCAGACCCTGGATGCACGGTCGAAAAATCATATGTATTTTTCGGCGTCACAAGCTTATTTTTAATCTCTCTATTGTTTCGTGTATGAGTTTTCAATGAGTTCTCCGATATAAGTGGCTTAACAAGTGTCTCCCTAAAACGCTACATATTCTCTACTTTATGTAAAAATGTTGCCTGAGAACAGCGTCTGCCATTAATTAATGGAATAGCACCTAAGTGCGTGGCAATGGTTTTTTCTGCGACGATGGTGGCGAGCATAGATATATGTTCGGGACTTCCAACGTTGTGCAGCTTGCAGTAAATTACCTAAGCTTCAAAAATATTTGATTTAAAGTAATTTAAAGGTAAGGCCTTGTGTTCCTAGATCATGCTATTCTTTATTCAATCAAATTCCTCACACAAAGTCACCATCAACTTAACTTGGAAGATATTCGGAGAAAAATTAGTTTCGATGTTTATTTAGAAATTTGGTCATGTTTGAGCCCCTGTATCTGGCTAACAGATGAGAATCATGTCAAATGATGCATTATTCCTTAATTAACAATCTTTTCTGAATAATTATGTGAAGTTTCAAGTCTATATCTCAAAGAAAGCTATTTTGGAATTTTGCCCAACTTTTTTGATGATTTTATGACAGTAAAAGTGAGACAAGTGCTTAGAATTGGCTATGGGAAAGCCTGAGGCAAAAAGCTCAACCTCTTCCGAAAAGTAAACGAAAATCCATGTAGGAAGAAAGTTTGCTGAAATAGCCGCAAAAATTGAAGTTCAGCCATCATCTCAAGTTCATTCTGCTCAACGCGTACGTTGTTCGGTGTTTCCACCTACATTCCAAGCTCTTTTTCTAAAAATATTAAATTCAAATATCGTGGCATGGTCAAGTGTTATGACGTTAATGGATTAGCATTAGAAATTTTAAAATGAAGACTAAGATGTTTGTCGCCTGCCTCATATGTTGCATACTTACGGAGAAAACCTGGTTTTGTAAATTGACGAGAATAACTTAACGAATACAGTGGACCTTGGTTAGTACTTTCCTCCTTAGCACGTTTTCCTCCTTTGTACGGCGATTTCGCTCCTTACTGGTACCATCAGTACAAAATACAGGTAAAATAATTTGGTTAGTACATTTTTTTAAATAGCGCTTTCCTGGTTAGTACGCTCAATTACTTGCCATACAGCGGCCCGCAAGACATTTTCTAGTATCTTTTTAAGTTGAGTAAACCACCGAATTTACAAGTTAGTTTATTATTATCAACCCTGGACCGTCTAACGTTCATCCATATGCATTTCTCAACTTTAGTGACGTGGATATATAACAATACGCGGCCGTTCACCAGGAGTGTCTGAATATGGGTCGCAATTATTTCAGGGTGATTATTGCCCTGAATTTCTCAGCCTCATAATACAGTAGAAGCCCAGTATAGTGAGTACGGCTTATTGCGAGAATTGCGTTATAGCGAGTGATTGTCTTTGTACCGCCAAAAGGCCTATGTTTTACATGTAAAATAAAGCAGATATAGCGAGGCCAAAAAGTTCCTTCCACAGTATACGCTCAGTATTACGACAGATATCTCTCGAGGGCGATGCACCGCCTAGCAAAAATAAACTATTGTGTTTTGTATTATCTGCTAATTAAACTAAAAATACAAGATGTGTGCCATATCTACAACACCTAAAGCCAGTTATGTCCAAACATTAACGATTTACGGCCTTGGGTACGCTCTGCGCGCTCCTATTTTACGTTCTTCTTTTGTTAGGCCCAGTCATCAGTGGGAGTGGGCAGACGACGAGCAAGATGAGAGTAGGAGAGGGAGTTAGGTCTAGGCATGGGCGATATTGATAATTCAATATCGGGATACGATAATTTTAGCATATCATAAGGTGGCGATAACTATAACTCAGCGTGATGATAAACATCGTCTTAATGTGGCCGATATGCTATCGGGGCACGATAAGCTGTCGGGGCACGATAAGATGTCGGGGCACGATAAGATGTCGGGGCACGATAAGATATTGGGGTGCGATAAATATCGCTCTAAATAGGTATCGTGATAACTATCACGATAAATATCGTGATAAAATATCATGATATCGTGACCATGATAAATATCACGATAAAATATCATGATATCGCGCCCGATAAAATATCACGATATCGCGCCCAATAAAATATCACTATATATTATCACGATAAAAGATCGTGATATTGCGCTCGTTCAAACATAGCATGATCGCGCCCGAAGAATTATCGTGATATTGCTCCAGTTAATCGTGTCGGAAAAAGACAGCCGTAAGTTGGTCTTCGCTTAAGCTTGAAAAATATCTACGACCCCCGAAACATGCCGTATTTCAGTGAACCTTCAGGCCAATTTTCCCAACTGATGGACGTACTGGTTAACATTCGAAAACTCGACAAAGCTGATATTATCCTCATGATATATTCGCAAAATTATCCAAAAACTTCCATAGTATACCTAATATTTTAATTCCGACTAGTTACGCTGTCTTTACAGATTTCTTCGGCGATCGAAAAATAGAAGAACTGGAAGAAAAACACCGACTAGAAGAACTAAGAAAAACTAGGGGAATTAATTTTTATATAATATATATAAAAATATTTTATATAATTCTACCAGATTGTGCCTGAAATGACTTTTTTGCTGTTTACCTTCGTCAAATACCACGGAAACAAAAGAAAAACTGTAAATACGAACGACTATGAGAATTAGGTGGGTTTTTTCAACACCATCGGATATAACGAGCGCTTGATTTAGCGAGTGCTTTCCGAGGGATTATGAACACTCGTTATACTGGGATTCCACTGTATCATGTTTTGTGGTTCTAAATAGAGGTGAGTATTAAGTAGCATGGGTTTTGGGTCGCTATTTTAAGTCCCGCCCTGTCCGGTATGAAAACAGTCGTTGGACGTACAGTAACCAATATTACTGCAGTCAATGAGAAGCCCTGATTATCCCCCACCCCGAGCTCCTCATGAGTTTGTGAGCGGTCACTTGTTCGTATTGCACGTGTTACAATTGCAAGGGCAGTTTAATTTTATTTGACATGGAAAGAAAACGAGTGGTGAAGCAGATTACAACTGAAGAAAAGATTGAAATTCTAGAAGAAGTGGACCGAAATCCACACATGAAGCGAGTCAAATTAGCACGAAGATTAAACATTCTAGCTTCCACTTAAAGCACGATTGTAAGTAATTGTGAAAAAATCCAATGTCTTGGTGACAAAAAGAGAAAGTGCATTCGTGATGGGAATCATCACGAAATTGTAAATCCATTGCGAATCAGCAGCATTGTGAATATCATCGTCCCAATGCCACTAGTGAAGCTGAAGCTGATGCCACTATTGATAAGGAATTCTAAACACCCGAGGTGTTTCAAGAATGTTCGAACCTTTCCCTGTCAATACACAGCTAGCCCTTCAGTATGCATGACGACATCTATTTTTGAAACCTTTCTGTGTGGGTTTGAAGCCAAACTGGGTGGTAAAAATAGAAAAATTTTACTTTTTGTTGATCAATGTGCTGCTCATCCCAACGAAACAAGTTACCTAACGAACATTCAGGTCAAATTCTTTCCAGCGAACACAACTAGTTACCTTCAGCCTCTTGACCAAGGTATCATCTGATGTTTCAAGCAAAAATAAAGAAGATTTATTGTACAAAAGAGGCTGGCAACCCTACAAACAGCTGAGCGGAAGATAGTGCCATGTGCCATGCACTTCGTCAAATATGCATGGGATTCCGTAACCAAAGAAAACATCACCAGTTGCTTTAAAGCAGTTGGATTTTCTCGTATAGAGTCAGAAATAATGGATGACACAGCAGAGGAGGCACAACTGACTCCTTCCCCCAGAAGAGTGGCGTCAGATTGCTGGATAGGTGAATTTCGATGAGTATACTGCGAGTGCGATAATAATCTTACTCTCTGACACACCATTTCGATTGATGAAATTCAAGAGCAGGAGTTGGTAGAAATGGACAAAAACGATGATACTAACAAGGAGACATCGCGAGAGTGATTTTCGGGATCCGAATGCCAATGTTATTTTCTGAAACTATAAAGGAAATGTAGAAAAAGTGTCACGGCTTTCTTCCCCATAGGCCCGGGTTCGAGAGATAAAAGCAAGTAAAGATTTGAGCGGCGGTTGGCGAGTACGATAATAATCTTACTCTCTGACACACCATTTCGATTGATGAAATTCAAGAGCAGGAGTTGGTAGAAATGGACAAAAACGATGATACTGACAAGGAGATATCGCGAGAGTGATTTTCGGGATCCGAATGCCGATGTTATTTTCTGAAACTATAAAGGAAATGTAGAAAAAGTGTCACGGCTTTCTTCCCCATAGGCCCCCATAGGGTTCGAGAGATAAAAGCAATTAAAGATTTGGAGCGGAATGAGTATCTTTGAGAGTGAGGGTGTGACTTCAACAACCGGCATGGACGAGTGCATTGAGGCGCGCGTCCAATACCTTTTGCCCCACGCGACCTGGGTTCCAGTCCCGGTGAAGTCAAATTTTTTTTCTTTCTTATAATTTAAGGAATCAATGTTACAACCCATCCCCATTCATTTAAGTCAGTTACGTTAGTATTTTTTCTATTTTCAACTCATTTTATGGATTTTCAATGGACCGAGGACTTACGATGCAAATTAAGGGATTTTACTTTCCCATTACAGCCTCACATGCTGCCCAATGCATTAGGTTTGAATTTCGAAGATCCGTGAATACTTCTATGATTACCAAGGGCTTCAATTGTTTGCTGGACTACCTCAAGACCGTAAAGAATGGGGAAGCAAGCCGTGACACTTTTTCTACATTTCCTTTATAGTTTCAGAAAATAACATCGGCATTCGGATCCCGAACATCACTCTCATGATGTCTCCTTGTGAGCAAGAAATTGAGAGAGATCCAGTTCCCACTTTAGCCACAACAGTCGAGGCTATGGAGTACGTACGCCGTTACCAAGTGTTGTGGGAGCAGACGATGCTTTGGATTTCCACTTGAAGCTTGACGCAAAAATACTTGATCTTGGCAATTTAAATAAAAAGCAGACTGAATTGTACAAATTTTTTATGTGAATTTAAGCTGTAGATTTAAAAACATGATTGTAATAAGCATGAACTGTGTTATCAACCGATATATCGATCGATCAAATGGTATCACACAAAGAACAAAGGAACGAAATGGGTATAGCCAGTATAGTTGTTGTTGAGTTTTAGGTAAATATAAAATGTTACCAAATGTTTACCAAGCTTTAAAACAACCAACTGACATACTTACGGTTATTATATTCTCAGAATAAGACGTTGACTTGACTTAACTTGTCCTCTCCTTATATGCATTATAAACCGCGGGTAAATGCCACCGTGTTTATGTAATTGTCTTGGGGAAATCTATGAAATATTGTGATTTCCATACATATTGTATCGTTTTGGCAATGTCCCACCCATTTTATTAATTTTAAACGTGCAAAGAGGCGATGTTACGATAACTTCCAAAAGGAATCATAATTATGACGACTTTACCACATTGCAATTACCCTAATAGCTCTTATTTACCTTCCTGGTTAGCACGTTCATTTTTTGAGGTCCCTTCAAAAACGTACTAACCAAGTTCTACTGTATAAGCAAATAATAGAAACTTAAATGACGTCATGGCAAAATTCTACCTTTATCAAAATTCATATTCTATCAAAATTTCCTTACATTTGAGCTTTTCATATTGTTATGACAATCTCCAAAACGATGCTGGCCTCTGCAACTAAAAAAAAGTGTCATTTTTCATCCTCACTGCAAAAACATCCCTCAAAAGTAATTGCTAAAAAAAGTCTGGTACCTGCATTAAACGTAAAGCTAAATTATCTACATGATGATATGTGCTCTATGAATTTTGCTTCTTCCTTTTTTGGAATATCAAGCCTCAAAGTCGAGTCTATAAATACTTTTTGCGTGAATAGCATACACAAAACGTACTATTTGGTCATATCACTCACTCAGTGATTCAACCCTAAGGTTGGTCTTTGATAGGTGAGAGTAGAGCTCACCCCGTACTCAGCCAATAGCATGTGAAATTCACACATTCAGGGTAGGGGGGCCAGTTCCTTTCCCTTGGCCACCTGCAATTTCCTACGAAATTCTGAAATGCAGAAAATCTAATCACGAGGATTTTAGATGGGGGTGTCCAGAAAGGCTCTTGCTTGGGATTTGAACCCCGGACCCTCCGGTCAGTAGCTCAGTGCTCTACCCACTAGGCGACCACAACCCTTTTTGGTCATATAATTATCATTAATTATTGAGTGCGCATAAATGAAAGGTATCATACCTATTTTTTTGGGAAATGTAATACTTGAAAATGAAACTTTGTTGCAATAAATTAATGCCAGAGCAATGATCTAAATTGATAGCAAGCATATTGTTCCCCTGAGGGTTATGCAACTCACACATACGTCATCAGCCTATCCCGAGAAGGCCTAACATGATCAGCAAGTTTTCCTCGTTACCATGTTTAGGATTTCGCGTCCCTACAAAAACGTGCTATAAAGAGTCCACTGTATTTGGGTGCTCCTGCAGGTTTAGAGTTTCCCGAGCAAATGTTTTCAGAGACTGGTGGGTCCTGATAGAAGAACCCTCTTAACTGTTGAGCATGTTCAGCAGCCGTGTCAATAATATTCCAATGAGCAAGACATTCAAATATGAGCTGCAGAGCATGTTCAGCAGCTCTTATTTCTTAAAAAGAATTTTCAGTATTTGCAATGCAAGAGGGCTTAGAGCCTGAAATCTAATTCCCACGATAATTGTAAGAGTGGCAAAATAAAAGAGTTGTCACAATGTAATTTCTCTCAATAATTAGGTACTCTTTTATAACACTTTTAAATACTGAGTTGACTTCATGAGAAAGAAAGCACTTACAATATTTATCAAATTTTTTAATACAAATAAGTAAGGTATCAGCAAATAATACTATTGGTATCAGCCCCTGGTATTGAGGTATCGGTTTGGTATTGGTACAAGTCTATAAAATAGTACACCTTGAGAAGTCAGCCTCATGAATGGAAGAAATTGAGCACTTGCTTGAGAAGCTGTGACTGAAATACTACTTGAGCTTGATGAATAAAATTAGGATTGGTCACATTATTGAGGGAATGATATGTATCAAGTTTTGTCAAAATCCAAGTTTTTATGTCATGGTGTGGCTGAACTGACATGGAATGAACCCATAAACCAGTTCATTCCTTCCCAAAGTATAATAAACATTAAAATTTGGAACTTTTAGCATGAACTTCAATGTCCTTCAATAAGTACAGCATGCAAATTCGGTAACATAATTGATGGCACATAAGATGCACTTTTTTCCATAAATACAGTTAAAAAATCACCCCTGGGCCTTGCACGCCAACTATGGACCTCAAACTTGCCCTACAGAAATGGGAGTTTGTCTAGTATGCTCTAAAATACTGTAGTTGGATAATTGAGCCAATATAATTGATATGTTTTACTGCTATTACAATTCATAGGCAACAAAATAAAAGTAAAACAATTCTTACCAATGTCTCATAAATTAATATTGAAAGGCATTTCGAGATGCACTAAATTTCTGCAATGACTCCACAAAACTCTGAGTGAGCCTTAAAAAACATCCAACTAGCATTTTAAATACAAAATTCCTGTGGGGTCAAACAGTCCACAGTACATAGGGCAGACAAGCAGAGGGGAGGGGGACAAAGGAGAAGAGAAAGACTTGCCTTCCTCTCTTCCTCGAGGCGAGCCTCCTCCTCCAGGTCTTCCATCTCTTGCTTCTGGGCGAACGTACGCAAGATGCCCTGCGCATCGCCATCAGAGAACATGAGCTCATCAATGAGCGCCTCCTTGGCCTTCACCTTGCGCCTCCGCTCCTCCTTCTCCTCCCACATCAACTCCCGCTTGCGCACCTCCTCTCTGCGCATCTCCTCATCCAAGGCCTCCTCCAGCTCCAGCTCCTCCCGACTGACACGACTCTGTGGCACAAGCGCACATTCAAGAGTGAGGGGAGCAGATCATGCGATGCATTCAAGAGCAAATCCACCATGGACCAGTAGCAAATAACAAGCGGTGACTTGGTTTTCCCACATCAAATTTACTATTCATTATCTAGGTTTCACCGTTGAACAACTTCACTATGATGTTGTGTTACAGCAAAACATTGATTGCGGATTAAAACTATGAAGTGGGCAAACCAAATGACCCATTATTTTATCATGAACATTCCCAGAAAGCTACTTATACTAAAGTAAAGCAAGTGAATTTATCTCAGACCAGTCTAACTCTACACTAGTATCTAAGGAAAACAAACTAAGAATTTTTCACTGAAGTTTATTTGATTAAAAATTAAATAAAAGAGAGGCAGGTGATATCCACATAAAATACATAAATAATCCCTACTAATTCCATAATCGACCTGCAAGATGACTATAAGGACTCCCTTTAAGCCCAAAAATCTAATTATTTTGCTTCCTATTTTGTAACATGTTGTAGCTGGATTTTTTTCATTAACTGGACAGGAGGCCATTATAAGGCACACAGTAACCACCATCATAACACTTTGACCAGAAGATGCCAACTACAACATGGGCAAAACTGTTGTCTGCGCAATATGGACGTGCAATATCCCTGGAAGAAATTGAACTCGAATTTATTGCTGCTGTACACATCATACTCACTGCTTTTGATCAAATTACTCGCATGCAGAGTAATAACAATAAAGCTTATGAAGTAATGGCATTATAGCTTTGAATTATCAGGCACTTAAAAGAAGAAAATATCATTGAAAAGAGGAAAAGAGCGTAACTGATGAAAAGAGCGTAAGCTCCTTGGTATAGCAGAGTCAGTAAAGCACATGCCTGGCAGCCCTAACTTTTATGGGTTCAAATCCTGCCTTGAGCATAGATGTCATGTTACCTCATGATTTAACTTCAATTAGAAGAAGCAACATAACTACCACGTGAGATATTACAAGGGTTGTCCAATAAGTTCTCAGCATCACAGAGATATTGCAAGTATAACCAAGTCACAATATTTGTCAAGCATGATCCATCACATAGCATATTGAATGTTTCTGATTTTCCTTTTTAGCTACTAGTTTGTTGCAAGGAAACAAGTGCATATGATTAAGAATCACAAAAACCAACAATACCATACATATTAACCCTTCAAGCCCGGAGGAGATTTTAATTAATCCCATCTTGCAGGTCGGAGGATATTTAAATGGAATGGCTGGTTTTCATTATTTTGTGTCACAAGAACACACTCAATAAAATATGTTAAATGAAAAAAATAATAACAGTCATTAATACTAAAGCCAAATTATTCCTCCGTAAAACTTTGGAAAAATTTAAAGGATCAATAAACATTATAATGTATAAAAAATTGAGATATGAAGTTGGCCACCACGTTGTAGCCACTGTGTCGATTGTTGGCATGTGAAATTCATGCACCACTTAGTGACTAAGTGCTCATTGCTGAATGGTTAAATTATCAGGACTGAATACAGCAGAAGCCCGTTATAGTGAGTACAGCATATAGCAAGAATCTCACAATACCGAGTAATTGGCAATGTACCATCAAAAGGACAATGATTAACACGTAAAAGAAAATGGATATAGCGAGGCCAAGAAGCTCCTGCCACGGTATATGCTCAGTATTACGAGCGATATTTCTGGAGGTGGGGGGGGGGGGGCTGGGGCTGCAAAGTACAAATTAACACAGGGTATTTATCTTTAGTAGCATTATCCGTCAACTACAACTTAGAATACAAGATTTGTGCCATCTCAACATTATTTAAAGTGTAATCAAGTCCAGGCACTGACGATTTATGGCCCGCTGTCGTATCTTGGGCACGCTCGTACTTTTGTTAAGCTGAGGAGGAAGACTGTTCACATAGGAGCGGAATGGGCGTTAGATGGACTAGCGGTAAAGCATTAACCAATCACACGACAGCGGAAAGTGGTGGTGTGGGTAAGGGGCAGAGTTCAGCCCGCCCACCCACTCGTTCCTGCTCCTAGACTGAAGCATATGATGCTTCAATCATTTTTCAGCCAAGAACTGAAAGTGCTGTGCTGTTAATGTAAAGCATGTGTATGTTTGATACTAAGGGTCCGATGTTTGTTTTGTTAAGCTTGCGACAAAGTTGTCAAAGTTTTTAGTTGCCATGGAATTAATAATTTCCTCATAATTTCATAATTCATATATCTCGGTTTGGATTATTTTCTCCTGTTAGCAGAAATAATGGGAATACTTATGTTTTCTGGTACATTTGTTAATTTGTGTATATTTTTCAATGTTTTCGTAAATATTGCTAGGGCCGATTTTATGCAAATAATTAAAATTCATCCCATTCAACAAGTTTTTATTTTGATTCCTGAATTCATGGATACATACAATTTTGAGTGAATGCATTGATTATTCTCAGCAATAGTATTTCACGGGAGTTACCTCAGTTTGCTCTAGATCCTCCAGATGGCAGCACTAGTACGACACATGATGTGCCGCACAACCAACAGAGGCATTTGCTTGTGTGAATAAATACTCCCTGCAACTAATTTTCGAGAGGTAACTAAATTGGAAGTTAGGAATGTCTAGGAATAGGTAAATACACAAGAAATATTTTCGACAGCTGAAAAATGCTGTATTTCGGCGAATCATTACAACTTTCCTAACCAATGGATGTACTGGTTAACACTTGAAGACTTCAACGAAGCGTAAATTATTGTTTTGGAAGATTTAATTCGCAAAATGATCGATGAATATGCAATTGTGCACAAAAATGGCTCATCTGCCTGCTTCTAATAGCATGGTAATGAAAGAAAAACAGAAACTTTTTCAGGCTGAGAACTTTTCAAGCAAACCTCAAAGAGTAGCCCACAACCATCCACCACCTGGTCAGAGTGGAGGAGAAGTATCCCCACATCACACTCCTGAAGGCTGGGACCATTTAGAGGGCACAGGGGCCCACGAAACCATGCCCTGGAGTAAAATGTAGGCCCTGATAGAGTATTCACAATGAGCCTCTCATGGGACAATTTAACGATGGTGATTAGGGTTCTTTATGTCGTTAAGCTCTCCTAGTAACCATTCAAAGAGCTGCAAATACAGTTGTAAGTACCCTGGTGCAGGGTTTTAATAGTCATAGATATTTGTACTCATGTTTTGTCTTTATAAGCAAGAAAAAATCTCTGTGAAGTTACCAGGTTGCAAGGCTAACATTGGGGGCCTCAGAGGTTATAAATATGTCCCTGACTTCCAACCATTGGAACTCAAGCCACAACCAGTTTCAGTACCCTTAACCCATATTCTTCCATTGCCCAAGTTCATCTGGGTGGACTTGCAGAATTATATCGCACTAATAATTGCCTTTGCTCCGAAATGATAAAAAGTTGTACCTCGCTGCCACTAAGTCTCCCTAATGGTTTACTCTTACTTCGTACACAAGCTGTGCTCTAATTGGTTGGCCACTCAAATTCCATTCTCTCATGAAAATATAATGGATAAAGCAAAATTAAATAAATAAATTGCCACCAAAATTGGAATCAGGTGGTTGAAAATTCCTACCTTGTTCCTTAGAATCACATCTCGATTTTCTCTTTTGAACTGTTCAATTTTTTTATTGGTAGCAATTACATCTATGTTGTTTGCTAAATTCCATATTATTGTCTCCAACTCCTAGAAAGGAAAGGCATGTATGAGTTATAACACCACAAATAGTGACTTCTGAAAAACAAAATGATTTTTCATATAGTAAGGAAACCATAAACACAGGCAATAACTATGTAACAAACCACACTGATTAACCAGAGTAACTTAATACTCCATGGGTTTCTTAAGGACTATCAACATCAAATAAGAAGCTGTCCCACAGTGCTTAAAGATTAAGATTCCAAGTCACCTACGTTGATTGTGTATTCAAAGACCAGACACCTGCAGTTCCTATAATACACTCAATTACAATAGCATACTAAAATTACTAGTGTAGAACAATTGCACTTCACTAGTGTAAAATTAAATGTGTTTAAATTTTTTATCGCTTACATCTTAATTTATTCATGTTCAATCATGACTTTCGTATGCACACCTTCAATAGTGCCACAACTTATTAACATGCCTAGTAATGATGATTACCTTTCTGAACAAAACCATTTCGTTCCTTTATTCTATTGGTGATAAACAAAAAGATATGCTCCTAAAAATTTTCCTGAATCTAGTTAATTCTCATTCACAATGTCAATAAAAAAATGCACTAAATGTTTTAAAATGAACTAACATGGACAGAACTTATACTTGAGTAGGTTTTCCTTCAAAGGTCCGAGACCGAAGCACACTGGTGATCTCCTAAGCAATGTGATTCAGCCTCCATACACATTTACACCTCCCCCCCACACTAATTAACTAAACATGCTTCATAAAGAAGTTATTTACATTCAAAAAAGGGTAGCTATCTTTTAAGCTACTCAAGTGCAGTTGTGTGAGGTATGAGCATGAAAGTACAGTAATTTATAGAGGAATCATTAATGCCATCAAAAGCTTCTTTGAACACTATGGAATGTTACATAATGCTTCTTCCCTTTCTTACAAAGGCAATCCCATGATATAAATTTATAACATTGTAGACACCTTCTATGTCAATAAACAAATGGTATTTCCCAGTTTAAATCATGCTCAACCTTGAATTGCAAAACTGTCAAAGGAAGTTTGGGTTACCCCAACAGCAGATTGTTGAAGTGAAAAAGTAATGTCGAAGTCAAGTTGAATTTTGCAGTTGATGGTTTGATCCAGAGACGGCACTGTGATGCCGATTTTAGATGTTTGTGTTTTTTTGTTGTTGTGTAATGAAGGAGGCAACAAAAAGGACCTAAAAACAGCATTCGAATCTTAAAAGACATATCGAAATGTTACAAAATAAATAATGGAAAAATATATACCTCAATAGGTTACGGGCCAAGGCCACCCAGCTCATGGGAGTTGCTTTTAAGTAAATAGAGAGTTCGTGAGAGATTAAGTAAATAGAGAGTACATGCAAGATCGTGTGAATCACATCAAGGTTGCTGTGGAGTCTCACCATCTCAGCATTCTTGAAGAATGGATCCAGCGAAACACATCAAACCCCTGGCTGGAGAGCCAGACTGACCAATTTGGAAGAGAAAATTGCGGGACTTGTTGGATTACCACTTGAAGGAGCCCTTGATGCAATTTAAGGAAAATTGATGAAACCCAAGCCTCTGTCCTCTGACGCTACGGAGGAGGCAACCAAAGAGCACAAGAAGGTCAGCGATCTATTCCCTAAGGCAAATAGTTATGCAAAGTCCATAATTTTGAGTTCGGTGACTGATGAAATTTATGAGAAAATCATGGATAGAGTCAGCACGATAGGCATGGAAAGCATTAAAGGTGAATTTCAAGCAATTTCATCCAAAGATTATCATTTCAAAATATGCACTGAGTGTTTTTGCCTTTTGCTGGATTATTGGAGAGGATGTTTTGACTCAAGCCGCATAGTTGAAAAATTTGTGGTTACAGCCCAAACACAGCTTGAAAGCAAGAATGAAAATGCACTGGCAGACCTGATTTTAATTAGTATAGTCTTTCAAATTCCACCGGGTGAATTCGAGAATTTCAGATCCAGCTGGATGTTACTGTCGAAAGATGAAGAGAAGACTTTTGAAGAGCTAATCACCCAGTTATGCATGTACCAGTGAAATTTAAGAAAGAGCACAGAGGGAGACACCGAAGTAGCATTATTCGTGAAGAGTGGAAAATCAAGGTAAAATCAAGGTCAAATCAAGGTCCAAAGGGGTCAAAAGAAAATGACACTTGTAATTACTGCAAGAAGAAAGGGCATTGGGTAATTACATGCAAGAAGTGGATTGCTGATGGATGACCAAAGAAGAGCACCCCTCAGAGCAATGCCGTGGACACCAATGTAGCCCTGTATGCCATCAGTGAAGACATTTTTCAAGAAGAGACGGTCTAATCAGGATGGTGGATCGACCACGGAGCAACAAAGCATGTGATCAATTGTCCGGATCTGTTTGTCAAGTTTCAGGAGTTTCGAAGTCCTTGCGTCATCAAGGCCACTGGAAAAGAAGCTCTCAAGGCCATCGGGAAAGGCACCATAGAAATTTTATCATTCACTGAAGAAAACACCTTTAACATGATTCTGACAGACGCTTGGTTCATTCCAAGTATTTTAAGAGACCCGTTTTCTGTTTTAGCTGCCCAAGAAAGGAATGAAAATAGCAAATTCCATTCCACGACAACTAAATGCTGGCTAGGTCAATGGAAATTAGTAGTGTGTGGAAGTCGCAAGAAAGGCAGAACCCTGTACAAGGCAGCTATTGAGCCAGCTGTTCCCAAGAAAACAGAAAGGGTCAACATTGCTGAAGCAGAAAATTTGGCACTGCAGAAGAGAGAATTCTCTAAATCCACACATTGCATTTGTGGATTTAGAGAAGGCTTTTGATGTGGATTGGGATTCAATGTTTGGAATTCTAAAGGGAATTGGAGTGTCCTACAATGACGGAAGAATTATAGTCTGTATAAAAACCAAGTAGCTGTGATTAAATCTGGACCCAGCTGAGATGAGGCAAGAATAAGGAAAGGAGTGAGACAAAGCTGTGCACTGTCTTCCGTAATTTTTAATAATACATCGAGAGAGCCATCAATAAGACAAGTCTTCTTGAGTGACTATCCACGGAGAAAAAACAAGCATGCTGCGAGGCACTGATAACATAGCACTCATAGTAGAGACAGAAAGGGATCTGAACAAGATTCTAATAACCATGGAAAGGACAATAGCAATATAAAGGCAATATCAGCTGAAGATAAATAAGAAGACTAAGATATTGGTGTCCAGAAAGAAAGAAGAGGCCAAAACCAAGGTCAAATTAGGAAAACAAAAGCTTGATGAGGAGAAAGAGGGCTGTTACATCTGGAGTGTGTTTCTTTACGGCAGTGAGGCATGGACGATGACAGCAGCGGAGAAGAAAAGGGTGGAAGCATTCAAAATATGGTGCTATCGAAGAATGATGAAGATAAAATGGATCGACTGAGAGACAAATAAAGAAGTCTTAAGAAGAGTGGGAGAAAAGAGAATCCTGCTGACAACTCTAAAAAGAAGAAGGGACAACTTAATCGGCCATATCTTGAGACACGATGGCCTGATGAAGACAATTGCCGAGGGAAAAATGAACGGAAAGATTGGAAAAGGCAATCCTCCTATGGGATACATGGAACAGGTTGTGAAGGATGTAAAAGAGAAGAATTGTCACAATGAAAAGGTTGGCAGATAGAAAAATCGAGTGTGAACCTGTGACAAACCAATCCTAGGATTGCTCACCAACGATGACAATGATGATGAAGGACACTTGGGCATAACATTGAAGAGCTACTCAGTGACAATGGAGGAGAATTCGACTGTGAAGAGATTAAGTGCATTCTAAAATAGAGCGGAATCACACAGACCGACAGCACCATACACATCTCAACAGAATTGTGGCAGTGAGTGCAAGAATAGAACAATCATCGAGATGGCAAGGAACTTCAAGTACTCGAACAGTGAAGTAGAATTTCCAGATGCAATATGGGCAGAGCTAGTGACAACCGCCATTTCCATTCTCAAAAGAATAGGAAAATTGTCAGAAGATCAAGTCAGTCCTTATAAACTGTGGATGGGAAAGAAACCGAGAATCAAACATCTGTGAATCATTGGATCTTCCTGCTACAATCACATCCCATCTGAAAAGAGGAAGAAGATGGACAAGAAGGCAGTGAAAGGATTCCTAGTAGGATACGACGGAGATGAGCCCTACTGAGTTTACATTCCAACTAACCACAAGAGTTATCCTGTCAAGAGATGTTCAATTCTAAGAGAGAATTAAAGAATGTGAAGACGAAGCCAAGCTACCATTGAAAGATATCGGGCATAGAGTTGAATTTGACGAAAAGGAGAAGGAAGAAGAGCCACAGATCGACATCGAAAAAGAATCATCAGTCAGGGAAGCAAAATCACTTGGTGAAGGTGAGTCAGACACAGATGAGGAAGAAAAGTCCAAGCACTCATCTGGAAGAATTCTGAGAAATCGATCAAACTTGAAGAGACCAAAACATCTTGAAGATGAGAGTGGAGGGAGTTTTTGAATCAAGTGATGGAGGATCCCTAGACCTTTGACAGGGTGGCTACTGATATACAATTTTCAAATTCCCTGACTTCTCCCTGATGGCCTTACCAATTTCCCTGACCGATCGCCAAAAGGTCTGCTATTATCGGAATATTTTATTTCTGATGAACTAAATTTTCGTCAAAACTCAGAAAATGTTAAAAGTTGAAATCAATACATTAAAAGCTATAAGAATGAAAAAAATACATTAAACCTTCAAAAGTTAAGCCCTAACACAAATTATACACACTTATAATACATTTTTCGCGGCCACGGGTACGCAGCCGCGTATCGTATTTCCGTAGCCATGTATGTTTCCTTCGGTAAAATTACAAATTGACAATGTCTAATTCTTCAAGGAACAGGTGGCGTGTCGTGGTAGCTCTGGGAAGTTTAAGATTACTGAAAAGGCATTGAAGGGGAAGTTAATGGTGAATTTATTGACTCCGGCACAGGTTGCGCGAAAAATACAAACCAAGCCCAAGTTGTTAGACCGGATCAAAATCTGATGGCACGAGTGACGTTCAGAAGCAAATAACAATTTGATTAATGTGGTTATAACCCCTTGACTGTAAGAAGGAACCAAAAATGTAAAACTATTTGTATTTTTTTCCAAACAAAACGTAATCACGCCACTGCGAGCAAAAACAGGAGGAAATTAGCAATGGCAGCATCATATTCAGGAATATCATATTTGAGGTTTGTGACCTGATCAAATTGCTTCGAGACGGAGCTAAGGGTGCCATTCAATAATTACGTCAAGAGTGAGGGGAGGGGAGGAGGACACTTCTTTCTTACTGTCTCGCGAAGTGGGGTATGGGAATCAAAGATGATCTCACATAAGACTTTGTTTACACATGTGATCGTACTTGTATTACCGTTTTGATAATCATCATCTCGTATTTTTAGAACTGCAAGCACGTATTTACTACAAGCTAGTCGGCTGCAACTACCTCTTAACCCGAGTCTCGGAAGTTAAAAGAAACATGATGTAAAGTCTTCCGAACAACATAGCCTCGGATTCCTTGATATGAGCGGAAAGCATGGTGATCATGAATTATAATGCTACTAGGCAAATATCGCATTAAGGATATACAAAAGAGATACATCGTACGACTGATTCACAGCTAAATTACTAAGATTCACAACTGAATGTTCAACGAATTGATGGGGCTTATTCTATGCACTTCGGCGACGGATATTCATTTTAGTTGGTGAAATAAAGAGCAGGAAAGACTGCCCATTAAATGTAATGGTAGAAAAATAATGAGAATGTCCTATCCCAGTTTCTCCCTGACTGTTACGAGAATTCCCCGACTATTCCCTGACTTTTCCTGATTTCCAAAATTCCCTGACAATTCCAGGTTTTCCCTGATGATCGCCACCCTGTTTGAAGATACGTTGAGAAGCGAGGATTCAGTTGAGTGGAAGAAAGCTACGGATCGTGAAATTCCTTCATTGAAAAGAATCAAACCTGGATTTTGACAGAGCTTCCACCAGGTGCAAAGGCAATTCCTTGGAAATGGGTCTTTCGGCTCAATAAAAATCCAGACGGCAGCATCGACAAGTACAAGGGGCAATAGGTTGTTAAGGGGTTCAGTCAGCATCACGACATTGATTACAGCAGGACCTTCAGTCCGGTGGCGAAGATGGGAAAGATCCACCCAATTCTCAGCATTGCAGGAAGTAAGAAGATGCACCTAACAAAATTCAACGTGTGAACAGCATTTCTGTATGGAGAGCTTGAAGAAACATTTTCATGAAGCAGCCTCAAGGATAAAGATGGAACCAGCAAGGTTTGTCAGCTGAAGAGAAGGCTTTACGGACTTAAGCAAGCACCTAGACGCCGGAATAAATGACTTGGAGCATTCCTGCAACAACAAGGCTCAAGGCCAGCGATTCTGATCCACGTTTATACATTCGAGAGAGGAATGGTCAGAAGCTTATATTTGTGATCTACGTAGATGAGTGTTTCATGACAGCAACCGATCTACAAGAGAGGAAGTATTCATTGAAGAGTTGAAGAGAGAGTTCAAAATCGCTGCAAAGCAAGCAAGCTATTTTCTGGGCCTTGACATCCAGCAAGAAGGAAAGTTCATTAACTCAGAGAACATATGCAAAATATTTTTAGAATGCTTCAATTTTTCAGAATGTAGACCGGTTTCAACTCCAATGCTCAAAGGTGCAGAAATTTCCACACCAGGAAAGATGATGAGGCAACAAGGTTTCCCTACACACAGTTGGAACTCTGATATATTAACTCAAGCAGACGTGTTACGAGTCAAGAGTGTCTTCAGATACATAGCAGTGACATTGGATCTGGTGATAGTCCATCGAAACAATGAGGATGAGGGTTTCCTGGACATCTACAGCGATGCAGATTTTGGAGGATACACATTGATGGGTCTTTCAACCTCTGGAGCAATCGTTAGGTATACAGGAGGGGCGATTTCATGGATGAGCCAACGACAAGCTGTCGTAGCAACTTAGGCAACTGAAGCAGAGATCATCACAGCAAACGAAGGAGCCAAAGAGGCAATTTGGCTCAGTAGACTGTTCAGAGGTTTAAGGTTAAGCTTGAAGATCAGCAGATCTCCACAGAACATCAAGTGGCTGATATGACGACGACAACGTCGCCAAAGACATGTCTAAACATTTTGTCTGTAGAAATAGGACTGATGTGAAATAGAAACGACAATGAACAATTACTGGTGTGCTTTTTTGAACTGTGACAGTAATTGCATCTCTTTCAGTATTTTTTGTTTACTTTATGTTGTTAAATTAAACTTAAATTAACAAGGGAAAGTGCTGAAGTGAAAAAGTAATGTTAAAGTCAAGTTCAATTGAATAAAGGCAAGTTTGTAGTTGATGGTTTGATCCAGAGATGGTGCTGTGATGCAGATTTTGGAAGTTTGTTTTTATGTTGTTCTGTAACTAAGGGGGCAACAAAAATGACCTAAAAACAGCATTCGAATGTAACAAGTGACATCAAAATGTTACTAAATAAATTATGGAAAAATATACATCGCAATACAGATTATTCTATCCTATTAGTAGGAATAGAGCAGGTAGCCCACTATTCCCCACCCCCACACCTTTCTGCCAAACAAATCCCCGTTTCATGATCACTCCGACGGTGATACATGGCTGCAGCAAATGGGGCAGTTTACACCTTCAACACTAAATACATGAAATTAATATGGCACTAAAGATGAAACCTGAATGTCTTCATGGCCCGAAGTAACAATCAGGATACTACGATCCAAGGAATTAGATACACCACTAGTATAATACCCACGCAACTTTCGAACATAACACCTCAAATCATTCTAATATATAGGTGTATCCTTTTCCATGATCATGACTTACAGCCGTTACAAACATTTACAGTACATGAAATTATAAAACCTCCACATAAGTTGGAGGTAGCCGTGTTTCTGCGGAGGCGCATTACCATACAACACATTTCACACTAAACAAATTTTTCTCCGAGCAAACAGCTGAGAATATCGGAAGGTGTCTCACGTAAAAAATACCAAATTATTGCCTATCTTTTTCGAAAACTCGAGTCAGCTGATAAATTCCCCACACAGTATCATGTATGTACAGAATAACCCGCATATGATCAAACCCAAACGATTACACATTACGCTAAATTTCTTACTCAATCTTACTTACTCAATCATCTTCCTCAATAGGATTTTCAGAACTACTACGCCTCAGGCTGTTTTAAGACTATAATTCATAGGTACACTATTACTTCAGAGAAAATTGAATATAACAAAGGCCAAGCTATTTCTGATTCTGTAATACAGATGTGCCTACCTGATAATGAGTTAATCAACAACCGCATGAACGTTCACCTAATACCCAATTCTGGAAAAGGGATTTGATTAAAACACTACCGAATAGCTGAAACGAATTGCAGATAAAAGAACACAAATTTCAAGCAATTGAAATACACGATGCGACTGTTACCTCCAAATAATCATTGTACTCCCTCAGAGTACCAAAATCCTCTTGACGCTTATTGAAATCTTTCAGAATCCTTTTACGAATATCAACTTCTTTCTCCACGGCTGGGTCCTCGAACAACTGAACTCGAAAATTACTGCGACGAAGAGGGACATTACATTCTGGACAAGAACCGGATCCTGTAAAAGATGCAAATAATACTGAACGTTATTGGCAATTACTTAACAGTGGGTCATGAATTTACTACTTTAGATATTAGCAAAGAAACCATTAAATATTGTTAACGCATCGAAATACAACGATTCTCCAATGTTCAGTAAACAACCTTTCAAAAACAGCAGGTCCACGCAGCTTTCACACAGTGTGTGGCCACAGACGTTAACCATCAATTTTAAAGACGGATTCCGATATTTTGTCGTCTTGCAGCGAGGGCAAACTTGATCATCCATGTTGATAAGCTTAACTAATATAAACTGTGGAGAAAAAATATTCTATAATGCCCTAAATTTTTCAGACCGTTTCACTGGTAGCTTCCCATTTCTTCTTCCGGACCCACGCTATGAGAAGAATTTCTGGTTTCGATTCAGATACCTCCGAAATTCATTGAACTACATGCTACACGTCGTCGCTTTAACTTTGATTTACCTTTCATACGAAGAATCACATTATATCATACTTCCCCTAACTAGCCAAGCGTTGTTCCGCGAGCATGCAACCACGCTTCCCATTTTCATGCGTCGTTCTACCCTCACTAAACCGCCATTACTCACGCGTTTCGGCTGTTTCAGCCATGTTTCAGCTTTCAATTCGTTCAATTGGTTCAATGCTTAGTTACATAGATGACTCTGAACAACCACATCGCCTCGATCCTCGCCCTGTTATGGCGGTTCCTTTAAATTCTTACGAAGGGTAGAGAAGAATTTTCTAATTTTTTATCGCATATTTTACATATATGTCGGTCATTTCCTGTATTGAAGTTCATTGAAGGAGTGATTCTAAATTAAATTACACAGTAATACTAGTAATAGAATGGCAACATTTGGGGAAAAATATATTACCAATTTATTTAAATACAGAGTGAACAAACTTTATTAAAAATTCAAAATATAACGTTAAAAATGACAATGAATACAATTAAAATAGAATAAATACTTTGATTTGCGTGCATATTGTAATAAAACATTATTTTCTCTAATAGCTAGACCACCAAATATAATTTTATATAAATAATTTAAATTAAAATTTTAATTATAAAAATTATTATTTAAATTAAATAATAATTTAAATGATTTAATAATAAATAAATAATTTAATTGGAAAATATTATAAATTAAGCATACGACTTATTCTCTGCATTTGTTCCTGTTAGAGGTGGGCCACGCTGACGTAACTGGCTTCACAGAGCGGAGCTCATTATGGATCATGTCTCTCTACAGACCACTCCACTGCTCTAGCACGACGTTTTGAAATGTAGCTTGCAGATCCTATTTTGGTACCAGTGTTGTATTAAACTTGGAGATGTTCAAGGTTTCTTTCCCAGCTGCATCAGCCATCTCATTTACAGGAATTCCCACATGTCCAGGGACCCAACAAAAGATGTTGTTATTGCCCTTCCTACTAAGGGATAGGAGGGAGGATTAAATTTCCTGGACAATCCCAAATTGAGTAACCAAATTCTAAAATTGTAACAGTGATGTACGATCGTTAAATATGCCAAATTAGGTATGTACAACTTTTGGTTCCTCATAACAAGGTGTAAGTTTCTTGTGGTCTTTGCTGTAATTCTGTTTTGTAAATATTCTATGCTAGATCTGATGAAAAGTATAAGCCTAAAAATTTCATTGAATAGGCTGTCAATAATGGATCACCACCTACACAGTAATTATGTAATACAGGATTTTTTGAAACAGTAAAACTTAGGTTACTCTAGAATGCTGAAGATCTAAAGAACAGATACCTAAAGAGAGAAATGAGGAGGTAGGTATACAGAAGAGGGAGAAATCCTATGGAGAACCATACATCAATGAACTACACAGTGGCTTGGGCACACTCTGATACACAACAAAAGCATTGAAATCATAATGGAGGAAAAATCCAAGGAGAAGTGCCACCGGGAAAACCAAGAGACAAATACCTATGACAAGTCAAAAAGAACCTGGGGAAGAAAAACTAAAGGACCTGGCATGAGGTGGTGAGGAATGAAGGGATGCAGTAAACCAACCCTAGGATTTAAACAGAAATTGTAATATAGTGTGTTTGTATAATTTTTGATCCTCACTTGTTGTGAGTAGGGGATCATGGGAGTCTCACTTCCGTTTCCGCATGACGTGAGAAATGACACACACAAAAATGGAAGACAGTTATGTTATAAAGTAGTATCCTGATGTATCGTTGGTCTCACCCGAGTTGTGATAATTAATGTATTATTTATCGGAACTTGAGTGTAATTACAATAATAATAAATAATAGCTAAGGCTTACAATAATACTATTTTTACTACTAATACTCATAATAATAATAAATTACAATAATAATAATAAATAATAGCTAAGGCTTAGTCCACTGTAAAATGGGCTTAAGCTCCCATGCGACTAAGCGTCCACTGTGGGTGATGCATCATTCTCGTAGGAATTCCGTGTATCTACTCTTATCCACGGGTGAAAGGAGGCCCTTCGCCGGTGATATAACGTTATTTTCTTCGACAGCGTTCTGAACCGCGTCTAAAATATCTGCTTTTTCTAACATGTTGGAAATACGCTCCGAAACACCACCGATGTACAGTGGCGTGGTCCGTAGGTTTGCGACGATCATCCCTGCCGCTTCTATTACCCTCGTCACCAGAGTACTCTGGTCCCTCGTCATTCGGAATGACGTGGAATATGAGAGGACACCAGTCGAGAGAAAACTTATGTGACCGCTAAAGTTCACACTAACAAAACGACATGAAGAGCCGAAAATCCCTCGACATGGATTGCATCTGATGAATATCTTCTCCTTTCAGTGCTGAAAATAATCGCCAACTTTCGGCGGAAGTACGCACCGCACCTAACGTCTCCATCACTTCCTCCTGTTATTTTTTTTTGACTTCGCGTTTGCTCTGAGTGAGTGATTTCCCGAAGCTGGTCCCGATTTTTGTATTTTGAGGATATTTCGGTAGTGTGTGAATGGGAGACAGTGAACAAGTGAGCATCTTGAGCAAGGCGGTACGTGCGCTCTCCCCCCCCCCCTCCCCGTCCCCCAACAAAGGCTTGGAGAACTGAACTAGATAGACTGCCTTTTCATTGGAGGGGTGGGGGTGAAAAAAAATAATAATAAATTGGAGGGGTGGGCGGGGGCCTTCTGGAGCCCCCAATATCACTTTGACCTCTTTAGATCCATTGCACCAATCCACATTTAACCTGCTCACCACTTGCAAACAGGGGACTGGAGCACCGCGGTAGAGTAATGGAGGAGGGCCACCCATCCAACGTCCAAGGAGAGTAGAGAAGAGAGTAGAGTAGAGAGAAGAGAGAGTAGAGTTCTCTACTCTCCTTGCCAACGTCCATCCCGGCCCAACGTTGCTTAACATCGATGCTCTGACGGGAACCGGTGATTCAACGTGGCTAGGCCCTTGCCTTAGGGGTGGGGGTAAGGAGGACAAGACTGGTGACTGCCTCTCCCCTCGCCCCCACCGAAACCTAATGTCGCCCCTGAGTGTGGCCCCTTGCCCCAGCTAAGGCGTTGCGTTGCTCCCGCGGAAAGGCGACGCGAGCCCACTGCCTAAGCCACCGTGAGGGTCTGTGGCAGGGGTTGAAGATCACCAAACATGCACTGCTTTCACGCAACTTAGAGCAAAAATGCTACTTCATCATTGAAATGTGTTATATATAACAGTCGCGTGAAACTAGAAGGTTAGTGTCTACATAGTAATGAACATGGGTTAGTAATGTTAAAACATGATCATTGACTATAGATTACTCCTACAATATTTCACCTACCTATCCCTTTGCTATGCTGCCTATTATGCTTTCTTACAGTACTCGGGAATAATGTCATTCTAAATCTCTAAGTCAAATATGTAAGCCTTCATAGCTCGGTGTTGCGGTAAGAAGTGAAGCGTCGCAATAAATCAGCTCCTAACTCTCTGCATTTCACTGCACATTACTTTAGTATTTGATTGCAACGGCGTTAAGCAAATGATAAATACGGTATGGTGAAATTTCAACTATTTATGAGTCACTACCAGATTTTTTGCAGTTCCATTTGCTCACTTGCTGAAATGGAACTCCGTTATTTCGATAAATGATCTCAATCGATCTCTGTCACCCAAGTAAGTTATCACTTCATATTATTTCACACAGAAAGGAAGAATTAAGTATATATTGGACAGAAACGATCACTGCACGAGATTTTTCAGCCGCTTACGCGCGAACAACTCAATTGCATACGCACGTGTAATGCGCAATAGCCTTGGCGTAAAATTCCCATGTGTTACGGACCTTATCTGTGGTTTCAAGTCTGTCCCCGAACATAGGAGCGCTTCAGGCAGGGAGAAAGATGTAAGGATGGGAATGGAAGGGTGGAGAGAAACTCGGCGTCGGTATTAGCTTGCTGTTAACGAAAGGTGCCAAGGAGACCACAGATTAACGTCCCATCCGACGGGCGGAGTACTGAACTCGAAAGCTCCACACAAAGTACCTACATAAGTGGGGACTGGCTTGCCAATGAAAAATAACCTCCATTGTCGGGATTTGAACCCGGGACCTATGGGTGAGCAGCCAGTCCTCTAACCACTAGGTACACTTACCCAACCAATGAATGACAGAAGTGTAATATCTTTCCCGGAGTTTACTATAAGCTCCGATATTAGGTAGATACATAATAAGCTTATTGTCCATAGTGCGGAAGTAGTTTTCCAAAAATAGTCTCCGATGAAGTGTATGTGGATAGCCACAGGGAATACAAGGAGGATATAGGATATCGTGGAGCTTTCTGAAACTGTGTGGGACATTTACTCCAAAGGCTATAACGGTAATCCACGGAAGCCTACTTAAAAGCTGTGACTTCTGATGATTACATGAAATAACTGACACCATAGAGGGTATGCTGAAATACTTGAAACGTCTCAGCAAAACTCTTAAAACAAGCTGATTTAGAATCCCCAACATTTCCTGAGAGGCTGCATTTCCTACGCCCTGAAGAGGACCAAATGGAAGACTGGCCCTAAACTTGAAATACCACCGAAAAAGAAACTACAATTCCTTAAACTAACGAAACTTTTCTAAACTACATATTTTCGCTGTGAAAATCCACCAAGATATTAAATTAACTAAGTCATTGATATTTTAAAATTTATTTTCTTGAGATCGTGAGATCTCAATTGGTTCTTCTTATTTCATCCCAGTTCTCTTATATCCATTTGGATGAAAAATTCTCCAATCTTACAGGTAGCGAAACTGAGCACAAGGATTGCGTTTTGTAACAGAATAGTGAGGAGTAATAGCGTTGGAGGAATAATCATGGAAAGAGTGGGGTTCCAAATCAAAATAAGACCGTCCGCCTTGACGAAAACTTAATCAAAAATTTGGTAAAACATACTCTTTACTTTGCAACCAACCATTGTTATTCGAAGTTTTCTACCGGGAAGGGTGGGTTGGTATAGAGTATTCTTTTTCTGTAACCACTGAATTTTCGTACAGCCACTTCCCAAAGATATTTTTCACTTCGTTTGGAATACACATTCCCTACCTCTTCGCACGCTATTAGTATACCTTTTCTGTTTTTACTTCCCCCTCGCTTACTTCAGTAACAGTTAACAGTATTCCATAGTTCCTAATTACGTGTCCCATCAGCCTACTGTGCGTCTCGTCCGCCAACAACCCTCTTTTCTCCCCCACCACGCTTAATACTTCATCATCTTCTGTCCTCCTTTCCGTCCGTAGGCCTTTCTTCATCCTCCTACTCTTCAGCCTCATCTCCGTTCTCCTATCCATTTCTTAGATGGAGTCCACACATAAGGTCAAAGCTGCTCTGCTCTTCATGTTAACCATCTCATTGACCTTCTCTTTACGTATTTCCTCGAGATATTCGTCATGAGCACATTTCTTTTGGTAAATGCAATCGTAGCACCCTTTTCCTAACGCCACTTTGCCCAACTTCGTCCTCAATGTTACTTCAACGATAAAACTGTTTCGCTCATTTCAGCCGTTGCTTTTACGTTCGGCTTTGCCTTATTTTTCTTAAAGAATCCCATCATCCTAGCTGTCTTGTGATTAATCTCTCAGCGCAAATCTTATAATCAGCGGCGTCGGAAGTGGGGGGAAGGAGGCCGAAGGCCCCCCGGGGGCCTTGAGGAATGAGTAGTCTTCACAAATAAAAATTATATTTCACTTGCTTCCACCTTCCTTTTTCCCTTCTGACACATATTCTCACTCCTTCATATGCTCTTTTAGCGAAATTCTAGTCTCTACCCCCTCCTATCCGCAAAAAAATGTGGGCCATTTTCTAAGGCGCCGGGCCCTTTTCTTAGGAGCTGGACCCTTTTCAAGGTTGCCCCCCCCTCCTAGAGAAAATAGTTCCGGCGCCCCTGCTTAATACATTGGATTTTTGAAGCGTCTAAAAGTGGTTGAAACCCTGTGGAACTCTTCTTTATTGCTTTTTCTCCGGCAAACCCAACCGATGTAATGTGAGAGATCCTCCTAGTGTATGCCTATCGGTACATCCAGTTCCGTCCCCTTCGCCATCCCGTACACAAATACATTGAGGGTGCTTCCTTCCTATTCTTTGAATTATCTGGTGGCGGAGTGAAGTTGAGGATGAAGTAGTGGAGTCACAGCAGATAATTTATAACTTTGGCAACATTTTCTTGCGGTTGATCAAGTGCTAGTCAGCCAAGGGATCAGAATAAAAAATTATATTACATTATTTGTTAGATTAGATAAAAATATTACAAAATCAGGGAGGAAGAGACTGGATGAGGAAAAACACCAAGAAAAAGAGAGTAATGAGATTACTATGAACAAAAATGACCAGATAAAATCTAAAAGTAGAAGGTCACAAACTATAGCAGGTGGAACAATTTAGCTTCCTCGGGAGTAATGCAGTATTACCTGTCGGCAGGCACGTAGCCAGGGGGGGCTAGCTTCAGGGACTTCAGCGAAATTTTTCCTCGTGAGGCAACTGCCTCTGTTTCATTCGCCGAGTGGACCACTACCCAAGGGGAATTGTTTCTCAGCGATACTCGATTCACATGCATTGATTTCTGCCTCAGAATCACTTTGAAGAAACACATCCATTTCCTTTCCGTTAGGTTCTGTGCCAGATATTATACATATAGTACAAACTAATATCATAAAATTCTTTCTCCTTTGGAACAGTACGATTTTCCTTGGTAATGTGTGGTTCTCATGGAAAGACTCACAATCAGAGAATGAAAGTATGGAGTAAAAGTCATTGAGAGGAGTTTCATCGTCACCTGTGTGGCTAGGATAAGAGCTGAGCATGTGATTAGATCGGCGATGCTCGGTACACCCAGAAGTGTTTAGGTCCAACATAAGGACGTAGAGGGACGCATATGAAGTCATCTGTACTGTTTGCGTTAGATATACCGAGGAGAGAGATACGTGAAAACAAGAGCCTAATTTCGAGGGCGATGAAGAAGTTATGCATATCACTTAGCATGTGCGATTCGTTGCTTTGACATCAGCAGGAGGGTCATCCTAAGTTTCTTAAGTGCTTGGCCATTCGCAAATTCGTTTGGTGGTCCCTTTAGGAACCGCACGGACGAGGTTCAGACTACGCTCACGATACATTGGTCTATGTGACAATATCGCCAAATTATAGCAAACATACGCAGCGTCGGTTATATTACCACTTTCCAGCAACGGATTTGTATTTATTTAAAACGACGTAGTGCCGTTTTTTCCAGGGTGTCATATAAAAACAGATTTAAATGATAAATGCCAATACGCTTGCGTTAAGGCGTGACTAAAATGTATATTAAATTGTATTTTTTTATTTTCCAACTCTGAAAGGGATTGTCCCATCAACGTATTCAATGGTAATCACGATAAAGAAAAAGGGAATTTGAATTCTGCTTGAATAATCTATTTTTTTGCCTCCAATCAGAAAAATAACTTGCTAATCTTCCGATCATTCAAATTCCCTTTTCTTCATCCAAAGGGAAGACTTCTAACCTTGCCAGAGATGCTGTAAAGAAGCCAGTACAAACTTGCGAGTTCTTTGAGCTTCCCGACTGTCGTAGAATAATTTTCCACTTCTTGGAAACATTTCCAGTCATCTTTCAGGCGCTTTTTTCTTCCAGCTGGCATTTCCTCAGACCTGTTTTTTCCCCTCACGATGACATGCAACTGGTTAGCTATTTGTTTCCGTATTATTGTTACGCATGTGTTTGTTCTTCAACATCCGCTGAACTTTGGCTTGGGCGAACGTCGCTTTATTTTTAGCGAGATCACCGCGGGATGAGAGGCAGGGACCTCCCTCGTGTTTTTTATGCCTCCGTCAATGCCAAAACCATTCATTCGTTTTCATTCTGGTGCCCATTTATGCCTATTGGGAAAACACATGTTTCAGACTCCTTAAAAAAACTCAAAAATCATTTTTCTTGACAGAGGGTTTCAAAAGCTTATGTTTCGCCTCATTTTTGCAAGTTAATCCTGTGAAACTTTCATCAGTCATTCGTCTTTTCCGTTGTAATCAAGGTGAATCCTGAAGGAATCATCTTTGACATATTATTGTTATTCTGACTTCTAGTCTTAATTGCACCATTATAGTTCAGAAGAGAGTGCAATGACGTACAAGTTTTTTTTTGCATTTCTTCACTTCACGAATCAGCTCCCTCTCATCAACACGTATGGTCAACACATCGAACGTGACAAAGATGAACTCATGTTTTAGCCATTAACAAACTTGGAAACCTAAATGTCAGGGTATTTCCAATCTATGGTATTTGGTTTTTCAAAAACTGGTCCTAATTATTTACCTTTTTTCAATCCACCAGTCATCAGTTGATCTATTCACATCATGGGTATGAAAAAGGTTTTTCTTGGGCCACTCCTGCAAATTTATTTCTTTTCTAAAACGAAATCTGAGGCCTCTTAGGACGTTTCTTGTTTCTCTTTTCGCCATAGATTTTGGCATTTTCAGAGAAAATATACTTGAACTTCTGTATAATCCTTCTTAAATCCGTCACTAAAAATATCTTTTCTTGCTGGTTGAGCGTAAACATTTTCAATCTACGAACAGACTGCATCCTTTTCCTATCGACATGCAGAACATTCTATTACTAAGGTGCTGAAAGCTAACAAACAGTCGGGGAAAGTGTAGTCTTCTAGCAAAGGAAGTAGGGGAAGTTAATAGTAGCTCGTATATCACTTGGTAGCTGGCATTGAAATTGAAGAAATATGTGGTTATGTACTTTTGGGGAAGTTCCCCACATAAAACGAACTGCAACAAAGCGAAATAACGAAAGCAGAAGAGTTTTTATACTGTGACACCACTATCACGGCAGATGACATGCCGTCGAAAAACAGCTGGAAAATAACTGACCGAGAAAATCGTCAACATAGAAAATTTTTATAGGCTCACATGTTTTCCTTCGAGGCTACCTAAACTCATTCTGTTTTCTTCTCGCACCTGATTTGGGAGCAAATAAAAAAATGAAACATCTTAAAAAATAAGATGAAGTACGAGAAAGCTGCTGCTTTTTCCTCGGCGGGCCTTAGAGCACGCATCTAATACATGAAACCAATCCAAGGCAGTTGTGTTATTGGAGTTAATGTGTATGCATCCATGTACCGAATGTTGGCTAGATGCGTAAATTGTCACCATGGTAATCGTGTTAGTGTCACAAACATGCCTGAAGAACTTGTATTGGAATCGTTATCAGCACGCATGTTAGCGTGTTAAGTGAATCTTCTCAGCAAATTATGAAGATTTTAACTATAGATCTACTGAAGTTAATCAAAACATAGAAATACGAACAGGCAACAAGCTTTAGATGAAATGTTTCCTCAATGGCCGGTCGTCGGCCTCAGTCAGATAGAGCCAAGGCGAGGGTGAAATTAGATGCAAGGCGAAGAAGTGAAAAGGTAAGATCGGGGTCGATAGAAGAAAATAAAGAGCAATAGGAAAAATATCCAGCGATTTTCTTTTGGGTTACCCGCGTCAAGGTTAAAAAAGCCTACGTTTCGTCTCCGCTGCTGGAGACCAGCCTTGGCTGAGCATTGAATATATATCCTCAAGGAGGTGGAGAGGGTGAGGGTAGGTGTGGAACCTTCTCGAAGTCGCTCTTCGTTTTCGAAATTGCAAGTAGTCAGGATAAGCTTATCTTTTGTCCCTCGTCTCCATTAAAATCGTTCTTGTGCTTCCTGATTTCCAAGGCCTCCCTATAAATAACCTCGTCTTAAAATGCTTTTCTTTCGCGAGAATTTTGGCGTTGGTCACGTCCTCGGCCTCGGGCGGCGCGCTTCTCAGCTTTTTAACGGCATAACATTTTTTAAGATATCTTGAAATTGGACCGAGATTAATGATTTTGAACGTTACACAACGTAATTCATTTCAGCTTGTGGCTGACATTGTGCAGCGCGCGCTGGGTCACAATTAGCATGTCGCGCGACTCGATACATTCAAAATCGATTTGCGGCTAAACTATTTACGGCATGCAAAAAACACTTCAATGCTCTTTTGCTATATTTCTCTCGAAGGTAACAAATCTGATTTTAAAATTTTTCTAACGTGAATACTACCTCCATCATTTAATTTATTAATAAAAAGTTGTGTATAACAAAAACATTATTTGCTATTTAGACTTGGTTTAATCTTATTATCAATGTGTATGAGAAAAAATAGTAATATGCATATTTTTGTTTTTATTCAGTTTTAGCCGATTTATTTTATTCTATAAAAATAATTGGAAAAAATTACGGCATTCGCACACTTTCTGCAGACTTTAATTGCTATTTTTCATTAGATGCATATTTTTTCCTTATTTATTAGGGTTTTAGCTTTCAAATAAAAAATATTTTATGCTAACATATCAAGTCATTCAAAAGTTCTACGATTTTGAAAGTTAGCGCTACCTCCGTACCCCATAGTGCGGCGTGTTCCGCAACTGATGACTTTTGGAAGTGCTCCAGTCTGATGGCAGCGCTGTGTTCCTTAATTCTCGTCCGGATGGTTCTGCCCATCTCCACTACATACATCCCGGCAGTTTAATTGACAGATTCAATCCGTCTCTACATCATCTTTTTCCTTTACGCTACTGATTATGTTCCTTATTTGTCCTCGTGGTTTAAATATTGTCCTTATTTCATGTTTCTGATTTCCCCATCTACCTTAACTACAACCTATTGAGATGCATAAAAGGCTTTACTTGGTGGAATCGCATAATGGTAACAAGGATATTGGCTTACTAAGTGTTTTTTCTCCATGCTATAGAAATGCACATTCCGAGCGACCAAAATACTCGAAAAATCTTGTCATTTACATTTGAAGCAAAATATTTGGAATAAAATCAGAGCCATCATCACATTTGCCGTGAATCATAGTTATTGGTCTCGTTCATGAATTCGCATAGTGTAACAACGACCGCACCCGTGAATGTAATGGGAGGATTGATTGGACGCGGCTCTGGCCAATGGCGAGGCCCCAATCTCCCCTCCTCCTCAGACGAGCGGCGGACAGTCCTCTTGGCGAATCGCTTTGAGAGAGCGAGGATGCGAGCATCATCCGGGTGCGGTCACGCCGTGGTGCGGCTGCTCCTCTGCGCCACCGCGCCCCTGCTCCCCTCTGCCGCCTTCAACGTGGACGTGCGCCGCGCCCGGGTCATCGCGGCACCCGACGGGAGCGGCCACTTCGGGTTCGCCGTGGCCCTCCTCCAAGAGGACAACAACACCTGGTGAGAGGGATCACGTCCTCTTACGCGCGCGTCATCCGAGGAATAATGTTTCTTCTAACCGTAAAAGTCCGTTTGACACGGTCCAATTTATTGACCAATAAATCGGCACAATTATTGGACGCAATATTGGGTTAAAAATTGTCGATATGTTCCGCATAACACCACCAATATTGGAACCAAAATTGGTCATAACAATGCCCAACAACTGATACACCTAGCTAACATAAAAATAATTAAGATCGTAACCAAAGAATTTTCTTCACCATCATATCACGATCGCTCGTAAAATTAACAGTAGACAAAACAATCTGACGTGATTGTTGTTCACGAGCTCCAGCAGTGAGAGTGATCACCTGGCAGTGACGCAGTCCTGGTCCTCGGTATGAACCTATGCAGGCAATTTTTAGAACATCAGTGATTGACGGACCGATTCGACAAATACAACAAATATGTCTTGCAGTATAATATAAAACATAATATATTGTAATGCATATAATATACTGTAAATCGATCGAAAAGGAATATGTATAAAAATATAGTTAACGAACACATAAAATATAGTTAACAAACAAAAACAATTTCTTAAACATTTGTTAAAAAATGGGCATAAAAGTAATTTTATCCAAAGCGTCTTATGCGACCAAGGTAAAGGACAAAAATTGGACTTCATGGAAATAACGAACAAGTCGAATGGGAATTTGGTTTAATTTAAGTTTATTTAAATTTAACGTCTTATCCATAATTTCTTCATAATACACAGTATACATAAATTTTCATCTTATCACCGTGGATAACGAGAGAAGGAATAGATAACTCCATCAATGTTTCCGATGCATATTGATCGAGTCGGATAGGTTACTCTGGCAAGCAGAATCGAGTCTCCGGCGTGTTTTCCCCGAAGTAACGTGGCTTCAGTGTGTTGACCATCGCTTTAGGCCAGCGGTCGCCAAGCATTTGGACCTTACCGATACCATTCTTTATCATTACATGGCATGCTTTTTGTCACTTTAGCGATTTCCAAACCTCTGCGTTTTATCACCTTGGCTCTGCATCTTCCTTTATCAATTTACTTGGTATGCATTCATACACCTGGTATAAATTTAGTATGCATTTTTATGATCGATAATTTCATTATCTGTAACTATATTTAGATCTTGTTCGGGTATATTTGCTTCTAACAAAGCTATAATACTGTTCCCTCTGGTCGTCGATGTTACTAACTGATGCAAAGAATCTTACGTGAATGTATACAACAGTGATTCGCACAGTTCACTAGTCGTATCTCCCGTTATAAAACCATATGTATTTTAGGGAGATTGAAGTCATCACCTACCATTATGTCCCTATATTGTTCCAAGAAAGCAGTCTACCTACCTCTGACTCCAGTTCTACTAATTAATAAGCGTCGGCGTCTGCTGGTCTGCAATATGCACCTACGCATATTTTTGCGTTATTACTTTTAACGGGAAACCAATCATTTTCTGCATTATCCTTGGAAATTAGTTTTCTCCTACTAACTCACTGATCCTACACAACTATCAAAACCTCTTCACCATTTCTATTGACTCTTTGCTTTCTACAAATTGTGAACGATTTTGGGAATACTTCATTATCTGATATGCCAGCGACTGCCAGCTTTCCCAATAATTACATCTGCATCTGTGCTTTGAATAATGTGTTGAAATGCAGATACTTTATTTTTCAATCTACAGCAATTAACTACTACCCCAGGAATACCTCTCCTATACTGTTCCTCTCTTGGTACTTTTTATCTGCCGTATGAGGTGTCATGGAAAATGGTGAAGTTGTAATGGATTGAGAAAGTATCAAACAAAGAAGTCTTGAGAGGAGTGGAAAAAAATATGTCGATTGAAAACTTTATAGAATAGAAGGGCCACATCGGCCACATCTTGAGACATAATGATCTAACGAAGACAGTTGTCGAAAGAAAAGCGAACGGAAAGAATGGCGAAGTCAGGCTTCGTACGGAATATATTCAGTCGGTAATGGGAGAAAATACTTTTGCATTAATGAAGAGGTTAGACGATAGTAGAATTCTGCGGAATACTTCGTCAAACCAATTTAAAGATTAATGACCAGAAATGATGAAGATGAGTTATTCATTCCTGTATAACTAGGTGATTGCTGTTATCACGTCGATAATGTGCCTGACTTTCCACTCGAAGTTTGCGGGTTCGAATTCCGCGTCGGGCATGGATGTATCGTTACCTTTGGGTTTATGATTAGGTTATGCATAACAACATTAGCAGTTAGAGCATCCACAAAGTGGATTATACTTAAACCTTATGACGAAAGTATTTCCCAATAAATCACTCTTGGCTTTTGTGTTAATTGGAAAGTAATAAACGGATGACAATTCCTCTCCCACATAAATAATACGGAAGAGTTCATTGGATCGGTAAATTATCTAAAAAAACGATCCAGGAGAATGTCCTTCAAGGTTTTCTGGAATTCACTTTTGACTGTCGCCCCGGAGATAACTAGACGCGGAGGAAAACCTGGAAACATAGCTGCTTCTACCTTAACACTCCACGGAAGCCTTCATCAGGACATAAAGGCTTACTACTCACACTTATGGAATTGTCCCTCGGATCAAAACACTTTTGTGCGCGGATAAACTAAGAGTTCCTAGTGAGATGACTAATGAAATACACGGAAAAATTCATCAAATAAACCGTGAAAAGTGAGTAAATATGCAAACATGAGCCAAATATGTAGTTTCATTAGTTAAAATGCTTACCAGCTGTTTGTGATAGAATTAACTTCCATTGGAATGAAATACATGAGTACTTCCCTGAATAGTCTCAGGAAGATTAATTCACACAGATGCAATGAATTTCGGTTACGAATCCGTTGTTTTTCACATTTTAGCAAGTATTTAAACTCTGTAAGGGGCCATAAAAAATCCAACGTTTTGTGCCGAGGCGGCAGGACTTGCCAAGCATCCCCACTCTCACTTCACACGTCATGCCCCCTCCTTCAATCCCACAACACAGGAAACTGTTGGAGTGAAGCGAAGCGATTGCTGTATTGCATGAAAGAAAATACCCTGGGATCAGATATTTTGGTGAGTGGCATTGCCTTAAGTTTCCTTTCCCAAAAATTCACGCCATACGATTTTTTTATTTATTGCGACACCAAAAGCCTGCAACGGGCTGAATGAGTTTTTTTTTTTTCAAGAAGTGAGAATAAATAATTTCAAAACCTCTTCGGCACGAAACATTGACTTTATGTCTTGCAGGGGTATGGCTGATGCTGCTCACCGAAGGTCTAACGTCCGAGATAGTCACTTGGATTGACATGGTCACAAATATAGCCACAGTGAATGCATTTAAGAATATTTTTGCTCCATCTGCCATTGACCACTGTCGAACACTTACAATTAGTTTTATCTGAAAAAAGCCCAGGAGGGGAGTGTTTGAAACCGTCGGGATTATGTGAAATAGGTAATCAAGGAGTCAAGTTTAACAAACACGAATGGTTTGCAAATTTTGTGTGTCTGAGCCGCTCGCTACAACGTCATTAATTGTTTTCACTTGAGTTTTTCTCATCTATCTCGACTATAGAGCCCACAAATGAGGTAAAACTCAAGTTTAAACAACGAATGAGGCTGAAATCTGCGGTTTTAACACTCCAAATTTGCGGACCATTCGTGTTTATACCACGTAACTCCTTGGTTACCTATTCGAGATAATCCCGACTGTTTCAAACACTTTCAACCGGCATACTTTGGTTCATCAGCAAAAATTGTTGATGTCCGTATTGGTCGTGACTCTACAAGACGGTCTTTTACTCCCTCGATTTATATTTCTCTCTCCCTCTCAAATCCTTGTAATTTGCATTTGGTTCCAATTCCTAGCAGTTTCCTGCTAGGAGTTATATCTTTCGGCTCAAAGTGAGTTATCGAATTTAATACCATTTTTTTCTTCTCTGGCGAGTGGCTGGGTTTATTTAAGGATAATTTCGATGACTAACCCGGTATTTGTTTTAGTTTCCACATCAAGATGGTGTTTAATTTCACCAAAAAATTCTTAGTGAGTCCATCAATTAGAAGATGTTCTGCATTTTAAATGTTCAGAAGGAGCTGCTCAACCTTGATTAGGAATTGAAATAATTTATTAATTGCTCTCGAAAGTATGTACATTTTTGTATCAGATGTTGTCGGAGACGAATTAAAGTAATGAACGAGCCAATTGTTTCGTGGCAAAAGTGAGCATGGAGCTGATTGTGGACCGAGAAAGTGAAAGCGGAGCAGATAATGAGTGGTGGTGTCGGTCGAAGATCTCCAGCTCCTTAGCAGCACTCGGTGCCCGCCTTGGTCTGACGCGGCACTCTTCCTGGCCCCCTCCTTCTATTCTAGCGAGACGGAACCGTAAACAAACAGAGGGGAGAGTGAAGAATAACACTAAGCACTCTCACTCGGCTCCGAGCAATGGATTGCTTTTCAACGCTTCGCGATAAAAATGGAATATGCGGGTAGCGAGGACGAGGGGGGATATTAGGCGAGTGCTTCCTGGAAATATCTGCGCGTGGCGCTCTGCTCCTTAACCAAATATACGCTAACATCTGCATCATAATGCCCTGCAAGCCACCGAAAGGGTGTGTGGCAGGGGGTGAGCCATCACCAAGGCATGTATTATCAATCAGGGAGAACACTCACTACAAGGCAGACATGCAAAAAAATTGCCATTTTAAACACTAGATACTTATATAAAACCAAGAGTCACAATAATACTCATCATCATCTTCAGTTAGCAATCTTGAGATTGGATTGACGCAGATTTCCGCTGTATTATTCCATCGGCCAATCTCTTCATATTTACATATTTCTTCTCTTTCACATCCTTTATCACTTGTTTCATATATCTCATACTGGGCCTTCCTTTGCCGTACTTCCCGCCCACTTGTTCTTCAACGATTGTCTTCATCAGGCCATCACATATCACGATGTGGCCGATTAAGTTGTCCCGTCTTCTTCTTAGGGTATTCAGAAGACTTCTCTTTTCTCTCCCTCTCCTTAGGACTTCCTCCCGAGACGGCAGATTGACCTTGCTGTAATATTGTGGCAGCCTTGTTTTCGTAACATGGCAACATTTCAGCAAATTTGAATTTGCAAGGTGTTACCTTGCGGTAATGTTGCCACAAGGTCACTGATGCATGTTTTCCAACCTTGCCGCAAGGTTACGAGCGTAGTCTTTTCGCAAGGTTGTGGGCGTAGCCTTATTGCAAGTTTGTAGCACAATGCCGTGGCGAGTTCGCAGTGCAAACATCGGTATAGCAGAAGTCAGTCCTGAAACGTACTAACTTTAATTTGTGAACATATGTTGTTGTAACATGCTTGCACGCAGTAAGTTCCCACCAAATCGCGTTGTCACAATGTCGACAATGCAAACCTTAACATGCATGAGATGTTTTTGCACTCGTGGTTTAGAATCAGTTTCATGTTGTACTTATTCCTTCCGCCGTGATCCCTCAATCTTCCCGTGTCAATTCAATTAGTTCTTTCACACTATCACAAAAATGAAACGGTAAAAGTATGAAATTGCTTTAAACATCTATGCAGTTGGTACCGATTGATCTAGATGTTTGTCGTCACATATATGAATCTATTGTTATTTCTTCGATACTGTTCTCCCCCATCCTGGGGGTTTATGCTCGAAAGTATACGAGTTCCCGTTCGAATGGCTCTCGTTCGCACGGCAGATTCCGTATGGGACGCGTACGAATGGAAGATCGGTGTGCTCTAGGCTCATGCGGATCCGAGGGAACACGACTTTCGTACGACACTATGTGGCAACGTTGGTCTACGTTGCTATGCGAGAGGCCACAGCCAATCACAGCCTTGATTCACTTATTTGCTGCGAACTTCATATTGCTGTTCGTCTCTATGCATTCTGAAACAATGCATTTTCAACAACCTCCACTTCCACCACCACTTTCAAGATGGAAGGAACATCGTTTACGGTAAAAATTCCAAAGATCAGCGAGGAACAGAAGCTCATTTTGTTGGAGTTTGTGGAAGGTCAGTAGAGTTTTTTTTACATTTTTAAGTATTTTCGCTTTATCTTATTGCTGATAACCGAGAAGGTGCTCCTAGGTAAGGAGTCAGTTCCCTTATCAAATCAGCTGCTATGTCCTTAGGCATTCTATACAGCCTTCTAAATTTGTTATCTTCCAAATAAAATGAATAAATCCTTACTCGCATGATTCGCTGAGGCCTTTCCTCTTGTAAATTCTCTTCTTCGTGATTGAGTAGAAGAATACAAAACATCGCAGCTGCCATATTGTCTCTCAACTCCTCCGTTCGTATACGAACTCGTCCGGTCCCGGGCGTACGAGTTGAAAGGCCATTCGAATTCACCCGCTCCGCGCTTCGAGCATACCGATTTCCTCCGCCATGCGAATTGGTACCACGTGACTCGCACGAAATTGCTCTTTCGTATACGAACAGAATTTTGAGCATAGGCCCCCAGCCTAACATACGAAAGACTGTCAACCTAGCAATCCTATTCACCGACTACGTACGTGTGCGCCGGTAGCAGGTACGTAGTATACAACGATATAACAGAACCGGTAGCCAATATGTTTGTTGTGTTGTACAATACTCTAGTGGAAAAATTGCAAAGTTTCATTTTTTATCCAATTGAAACTATTCTCATTAATTTCCATATTAAACATTGGGACTCATTCCCTCATGGTACACATATATTTTTATGAAATTCTGAGTTGGTTTTTCCGTCCTGATGTAAAAAGCTGTAATTCTCAGGCCTGTATTTATCCTCAGGGTATGTAATTCATTTACAAATCCGCCATTTCCATCACTGTGCAATACAACAATAATGAAAATAACAACCACGTGGTTTACGCTGCTGCCAAACAATTAGCCTCATCCCAAGTGAATGTCACTTGGGAAGATAAAGCAGCAAATAGGGTCAAGCAAATAAAAGCCTAAATCATGCTGGGTGGACTAGAGATGTCGAGAATTTAGTGTGTGGTGGAATATCTTTCCTTCAGTGGGGCCTTAACTCCGAAGGCTAAGTGCATCTAGTGTTAGCTTGAGACGGGACTGGGGAGAAAGGTTTGAAACAGTATTCATCTCGAATTCATTTATCTCGAATAGGAAACCAAGGAGTCACGTGGTACAAACTCGAATGATTCACACATCTGGTGTATCTGAATCGCTCGTATCAATTTCACCCCTTGTTGAATGTTTCTCATTCGGGGGCTCTCATGCTTGACACTGATAAGAAAAACTCAAGGAAAAAGCAATGAGAAACTTCGGAGCTAGCGATTCAAACACAGCAAATTTGCGAACCATTCGCGTTTGTACCATGTGACATCTTAGTTACAAGTGCGAGATAATCACAACGGTTTCAAACACATGCCCCTCGGGGTCAGTGTCAGTCTTGTCTCGTCTTCAGAATATGATTTTTTATAAATACCCAGGGTGTGCTAACGATGGTTTCCTTAACGAAGAATTACGACCATCGGGATCTATTGAGACATTCATATTCTCCAATTATTCCTCCATGGTTAAAATATTTAGAACATCAAAATTTAAACATACACATAATTGCTCCATTGATTTTCTCAGGATGAAGGTGAATAGGACTACTTAACGATCAAAATAATAATGACCCTTAAAGTGTCCAAGTCAATGTAGTTAAGCTAAGTTGAAAATTATGCTATACACTTAAATAATTAAGTGCACATAATAATCAAACGAAGGGTTGTTCAGTCACGCCCATTGTTATTGCAAATTGCATGGAAAGAAAAAGTTCGGATGCGAACGAGAATTATTTTGTGCAGAGAAGGATGGAGGACCAAGGAAATAACCATGGAGAATACGCGATGATGGGATCCATTTAATCGAAGGCCTTACAGCCATCCACTTCCATCATGCTGCCAACTAATGTATCTCTCCCATTCTTCTTCTCCTCGGCCTTAGGGTGGTGGTGGGGGCGCCAAGAGGCTGCGGGCGCCAGGGCGCCTGCCATGGCGCCGTGTACAAGTGCCTAGCGGAGGGCGACGACCACCCCTGCACGGCCATTCCCCTACCTGGTACGCACCCCTGGAATCGTTGGGATAGCAATACCGATGGGTAAACCGGAAATATTGAGGTATCGGAGAAGGGAATGCGACACTGAAAAGGAATTCAAGGTGTCGAGAAAGTTTAAATGGTTAATTGTTAACAAGTTTAAGAATTGCGGATTACCAAGTCTTGTTCCTTTTAAGCCTTTTGAAATCCTTAGAAACGCCTTAGTAATTTAACTGGCTAAAGCATGGATCGGCGAACTTGTGACATAAGAGTCAAAACCTGATCTCACAAGCGTTTAAAAATGAATTATTCAAGAGCCACTATTATATTTTTAAATAAGTACAATTAAATACATATTATTAAATACTTATTAACTAATGAGGGGGAGAAGTAGCCTAGGGGTAGCGAGTCGGAGGGCCACTGGTTCGATCCCGGTGACGCCAAATATTTTTCAGCTTTTGGAAAAATTATATTTTTCGATTTTTCCGGAACGAGACAAGACGGACATCGGCTCCTACCCTAAAACACCTCAATTCCCCTCAATACCCCAATAATAATGGTGAAAGGCACCATGAGGCCCTGATGTTGCAGATCAAGTGGATCGGTCCGGCATCAGATGCCATAGCTGCAGTCGAGAGTGTAGTTCACGGAATCGGCTGCAGTACTGCACAGTGGAAGGCAACGGTAAACTACCACATTATTCTCCCTAGAAGAAGCAGCCTTGCATTCAACATGATGTGATGGCATTCCTCCCGGTAAAATATTCCTGAGGTAATATAGTCCCCCAATCGGATCTTCGGGTGGGGACTACTTGGAGGGGGACATCAGTCAAGAGAGACAAATGCAGAATTGGGACGTGGAACGTAAGATCACTAGGAGTGTGTGGGAAGTTGGAGAACGTTAAGATGGAGATGGACAGACTGGGGATAGACATCATGGGAATGAGCGAAATAAAGTGGGCCGGGGTCGACGACTTCTGGAGCGATGATTACAAGGTGATTTACTCAGGAGATGACCAGAAGATAGCGGGAGTGGGATTCCTACTGAAGAAAGACTGGTCAAGAAGATTGAAGTCCTACTGTAAATATAACGAAAGGATTCTGATGGTCAAGTTAGAAGGAGAACATACAGACACAGTGATAATGCTGGTGTACATGCTGATATTGAGCCACTCTGAAGAGGAAAAGAAGAAATCCATGAGCAACTGGAAGAGGTCCTAGACAGAGTAAAAGGAAAGGAGAAGCTATTAGTTATGCGAGATTGGAATGCAGTGGTCGGAGAGGGCCAAGAAGGAAGTAGTGTGGGTGAGTTCGGTTTGGGAAAAAGAAATCCCAGGTGAGAAAGGCTGGTAGAGTTTTGTAAAGAAAAGAGCATGGTAATAGCAAACACCCTCTTCGAGCAACATCGGCGAAGAAGATATACATGGAATATGCCGGGGGACAGAGTAAGATTACAGATAGACAACATCCTTGTCAGAACGAGGTATAAAAACCAAGTTAAGCAGTGCAAGAGCTACCCCGGAGAAGATATAAATAGTGGCCATAACCTGGTGATTATGGACAGCTGCCTGCGATATAAGAAGGTGAAGAGAATTACGAAGGAACCAAGATGGAACACAAAGACTCTGGAGGAAAAACAAGTAAGAGAAAGGTTCACCTCGGCCATCGATGCAAAACTAGAAGTGAAGGAGACAACTGTTACGAGAAGACGGAATGAAATAAAGAAGATCCTCACAGAGGTAGCAGATGGGCAACTTGTGATTAAAGAGATAGAAACAAAACGGCCATGGATAACGACCAAAATAAGAGACCTCATAGTGGAAAGAAGAAAATACAAGAATCCAAGAAATGAAACTGAGGATGCCCAATGTAAGAAGTTGAGAAACAAGTAAATATAGAGTGCAAGAAAGCCAAGGAAGAATGGATAGAAAACTTGCTGCGAAGAAATAAATAACAACGCAATGAAAAGAAACGCAGAATCGGTTTATAAACTGGTAAAGAGACAATTCGGAGAAAGGAAAACAAGATCCCACAACATAAGAGATTTGAATGGAAAGATACTCATAGAACAGGAGGTCATAGGGAAGAGATGGAAGCAATACATCGAAGAGCTCTATCAAGCACCCAAACCACTGGAAGATGACTTAACGGAATAAGAAATCAGGGAGGATGAATATGAATGGGGGCCCGAGATACTGAGAAGCGAATTTGACAGGGCCGTGAAAGACCTAAGGAACAACAAGGCAACAGAAGGGGACAAAATAAATGGAGAAATCATCAAGGAGTTCGGGGTAAAAGTAAAAGATACCCTCTATGGAATAATCAAAGATAGCTATGACAGTGGAGGACTACCAGAGGACTTCCAGAAGAGTGAAATGATTGCAATCCTAAAGAAGTCAAGGACAAAGAAATGCGAAGAACACAGAAAATTAAGCCTGGTGTCACACACATCGAAAAAACTTACTAGGATAATTAACAGAAGAATGGAAGGAAAGATCGAAGGGAATCTTTCGGAAAATCAATTCGGATTCAGGAAAAACCGAAGAGCTAGGGAGGCAATACTCAGCTTAAGAATACTGGCCGAGAAAACGATGCACGTAAACAAGTCGTTGTATGTGGCATTCGTGGATTTGGAAAAGGCCTTTGACAACGTCGAATGGAACAAGATATTCCAGATACTGGAATCAATTGGAATAGACTACAAGGATAGAAGAATAATCTGTAGACTCTACAAGAACCAGGTCACCACAATGTGAATGAAAGACGGAGTGAAGATGGAAGCCAAAATAAATAAAGGAATCAGACAAGGATGCAACCTCTCCACAGCGTTATTCAGTATATACCTGGAAGAAGCAATAAAAGATGCAAAGGAAATTGGTATCTACGGCATCAAGGTGAATGGCGAAGAAATAAACATGCTAAGGTTTGCTGATGACATCGCAGTTGTAGCAGAAAGTCGAGAGGACCTGCAAGAATCCCTGACCACAATGGACCAAGTACTTCAAGGATATAATATGAGCATCAACAAGAAGAAAACTAAAATCCTAGTGTGCGGAAGAGAGAAGCTTAGGGCAAATATAACAATTCGAGGAGTGAAATTGGGGAGAACTTCACCTACCTCGGCAGCACTATAACTTGAGATGGAAGAAGCTTGACGGACATCAAGCAAAGAATGGCACAAGCTAAGGAGGCGTTTATGAAGAAGAGACAACTACTGTGCTCAAAGAACCTACGGCTGCAAATAAGGAAGCACTTCATCAAAACGTTCGTATGGAGCGTGGCACTCTATGGATCAGAGACATGGAACATCGGGAGAGCAGACCAACGAAGAATTGAAGCCTTCGAAACATGGTGCTGGAGGAGAATGTTGAAGATTAAATGGACAGATAAAGTGAGGAACGAAGAGTTGTACAGAATAGCAGATGAAGAAAGGACAATATGGAAAGAAGGCAAAAAAGATCCAGATGGATTGGAAATGCCTTGAGGCACAATGATTTAGTTAGAAATATAATAGAAGAGAAGATTGAAGGGAAGGTCGCGCGAGGAAGACCAAGGGACATATAGGGCAAATAAAGAAGGACGTGAAAGAGAAAACATACCAAGGCGTGAGGGAATTAACACTGAATAGGGCAGAATGGAGGGCTGCAGTAAACCAATCATAGGATTGAAATATTGATGATGATTAACTAATGGTTTTCCATTTAAGGTACTATATCTAGTTGGCATTAGTACATGATACTATAGTCGTTTCATTCCAGGTTCCATACATATAGTCATTTTTAGTTTTCAATAGAGTCACTTGGCTTGGCTCAATAGAGTCATAGGCTTGCGAGCCATACTTTTCCGACCTCTGGGCTACACTGCAACTGGCGCGAATTTGGTGGATCAGGACTCATAAAGCGAATGTTTGTTTTCTATGTGGGGATTCTGCCAGTGGTTAATGATTATTGATGGTAGCGAACGAGATATCAGACCGTGGTTGTTGCATGGTTTTCGTTTTATAATGCCATGTATGAACCCGCTTTCAGTCATATCATCACCACCTATTCCCTGAACGAGGTAGATGCTTTTTATTATCCATAGTCACACTTTTGGTTCCTTCACGACCCAAGTAATGATTAACTCGAAAAATATGCTAACGAAAACCGTGCACTTTTATTTTTTTGCAGATATGGAGAGCTGTGCGGAGGGCGATTGTGACAGCAGGGAAGGTGCATTGGCCGGCTGGGCAATTGATGTGCAGGACGCAGTGAATGGGATGATTGTGGTAATTATCTCCCAAAAATCAACCCGAAATTTAGTTTTAATATATTTAAAGGGCTTGCCTCTTACCAAGACTTACACAGAAGGGAAATTTCACCTTCAAGAAAAAAGGGGCCTCTATCCCAAGAAATTTGACACTTCCAACGAAGGACCATCGTACCGTAGACCAGGCTCTACATCCAATGGTTCAGTCTAGGCCTGAAACTTGAGCCCATTGCCAACGATACTTGTTCCAGCACAATAGATAGTATGCTAGCCGTGCTTGATATTGAGAAAGGAATCTAGCATGACATAGAAGGTATCACATGATCATTGGAACTAGTGCATGCGAGCAAGCTGTATTATCATACTCTGTTGTGAACTTTAAACAAAAATGGAATATTTATGTGAAAGAAGATAGCTTGAAGAATTTTATTCCGTCCGTACGACAATCGATGTAATGCCTGGTCCAATATTTCCTATTTCCAGCAATGATCTTGTCCTCATTGTTTTGACGTGGTACACAGGTATTTTGCATAAAGCAAACAGCCATGTCTACTGTGATTTTAGTAGATTAATAAAGTATGGTAGCAGGCGACCAAAACAACTGTTGGGACACCTTCGCCATGTGTTTGATATCACTGGAAGAGAAGATAGCTACGATAGACTGTAAACGCTAACGTAATTGGTAGACGGTCGCTAGGTCCTATTGGGAGCAAAATAGCGTCACATCAAGTATGAAATCAACTAGATAAGCGAGTATGATAGCGACACCAAGCTTGTTATCCAGCGTACTGATTCTATATCACACGAAGACCTAGCATATTATCCTTGACCCTGTACAGGAATAAGTATTCTGAGGAACGGGTTTACTATCTTTCCTCGATATGCTAATCGAAAAAAAGACGGAATCCTCGGACACACTGTATACAGGAAACCGTCGTCGTCAACAAATCATTACCTCAATGCCACATCACACCACCATCCGGCCCAGATAAATGGTGTAATGCACAGTCTAATACAACGATCCGTACGGATAAGCGACAAGAGAGTTTTTCCAAATGAGAAACGAAATTTACTCTTCAATGGATATGACGAAGGAGCTATCTCCCGAGCTATCCGAAAAATCAAGGACAAGGCCAACCGGAACTATGCCGAATCGTTACCGACGAGAAATGACGACACCACCACCCCAAAGAGAGCCTGCCTTCCCTACATAAAGGGTGTGACGGTTAGAATAGGGAATGTTCTCAGAAGATATGACATCAAGACCACATTCCGGCCGCACCGACAGATAAAATCTTTTTTGAGAAATGTGAAAGATAGGACTCCGCTGCAAATTGAGGGAGTCTATGTAATTCCCTGCGGAACATGTCGGAAGGAATACATCGGGGAGACAGGACGCAGCGTCAAAACCCGGCTGGAAGAACACCCACGAGCCACTCGACTGGGGCAGACATCGAAGTCGGCAGTGGCAGAACATGCAGCCCTGGGACATGAGATTGACTTCGAAAAAACTTAAGTCATCGCGAAGGTCAACAGATTCAAACCCAGGCTATACCGCGAAGCAATTGAAATAATAAAGAACAGAGAAAATTTTGATAGCGATGGTGGCCTCCAAATAAGCCACACGTGGAGGCCCACACTTCACAAATATTTTTCAATGACATCTCCGTCCATCCCCCATGCCTCTCCCCCCCTCAACCCTCCCACCTGAGATATATAATACCCTCACCGGCAACGAGGACCTCATATCCCTCTGAAGAAGTGACCAGCAGAGGTCACTCGGGGCAATACCTGAACATCACGTGGCACACCCGAATAACATACGTTTAACCACAAAGAAGTTAAAAATTTTAATATCCCTGCAACTTAATGTTTGTAGCACTCAAATCAGTTCGGAAAGTAATGAAAAACCAATGTTAAAATAAAAAATGGCCAATTTTTGTAATGTCTATGCTTAATAAGTCAGATTCAGAGCCATACGTGCTTCAAATTCCCTCGCAATAATTCCCCTAAGTTGTGTATGCAAGAAATGAATTTTGTGCTCCCTTAGAGCCTACCACTATCCCTATGAAATGATTGCGATAATGATAATAACATACATACAATAAAAAAAAGCCCTTTAGCTACGCCAAGAAAACCAGACCGATCGGATGACTGGTGTTCAATTTCGTTTCTGCGACGAGATCCGCTTCCATTAAATTTCATGCCATTTGACTGATAACTTGCACGACTATTGCCTCAAAGCAGGTTGAAATCCAAAACCGTGCCCCACTTTCTCTGATGCATACACAAATGGATCCACTCTTTAATATAAGGAAGGATAAGTGATGATTACTATGGAAATCTGCATGCATCACTGGCATTCATTCTCACGACCCTATTTCGCCGCAGTGCAGCATCTTCAAGTGAACATGGCCAACTCTTACCTACTGGTGGAGTCTTCACGGGTTCTCTTATGGGTCAGGGAAACGGCTAATGCCGACGTTTCGACGGCTAACTCTGCCATCGTCCTCAGGGCGTTGAGTGTCGTGTTCAAGAATCTGCCGGGTATATATACTCTCTGACAATTCATCCACATCTACATAATACCTTGCAAGCCACCATAAAGGTATGTGGCAGGGGGTGAATTCTCACCAAACATGCACTACATATCATGCATAAAAGAGGATTATTATTTATATAGGTACTGTTCTAAACTTCACTATTAAAAAAAAAGGTAAAAATAGCAAAGCAAACATGCAAAAACATGCTATTAGTTGGGTTAGCTTCAAGTCCTTATACCAAATGCAGCTACCAATGTTATCAATTGCTACACTCGTATTGGATATATTTACCGTTATTCATATCCCTAATTGTACGAGGAAAGAAGGACATTTTTGAATTTGTCAGTTTGGCAATCAATTTCTCTAATTTAATGATCATGGTCCAGTCTACCATCGTAAGTTGGGGTTCGCAAAATATTTTTAACATCGTCACTGAAAATATGGTTTATTTTCAGTTGGCAATTGATTTATTCCGAACTTTTACAAACCTCAATAAAATTGAAAAAATCACGACCCAGGTTTCGGCGCAAAGGACCATCATCAGGTGTTCTTTAAGCACCATCAGTATGTTGTTCCATCTAAGCACCATCATCATAGACCTGATGATGATGCTTAGCGCCGAAACCTGGGTCGTTATTTTTTTCAATTTTATTGCGATCTGTAAAAGTTCGGAATATATCAATTGTCATGATGAAATTCCACAAAGTTACAAGTGAACTTATTTCATTTACATACTCTCTGCTCCGGCTGTTGTTCACTACTGATTGGCTGGTTCCAACCTTCACTCTTTCTTCTCGTTTTTCCCGGTGCACTGGTTTCCTAGAGTTGCCGAAGGCGTATCATGCGTCGCGGTTGAAGTTTTTTTGCCTGCAATCTGATTTCAATCGCCTTCTTGGTTATACGGTCACAATACCCATAGGATCTGCCAAGTAATTTATCGTCGTAAAATGCTATGAGATGGTCCCTACTGAGGCTGTGCTCGGCGACGGCGGATTTTTCAGGGTAGCCCAATCTGATGCTTCTCTTATGCTCCTTGATGCGGTTTATTGGATATGAGCAACCATTATTCTCCTCTAACCATAACTTCATCAAGTATGTGTATCCGTGATATAAATATATCATCATCAAGGGTCAACAATCCTAGGATTGGTTTGACGCAGCCCTCCACTCGATTCTTCTATCGGCCAACCTCTTCATATTAACGTAGTTCCTCTCTTTCACGTTCTTTACGACCTGTTCTATATAATTCATACGAGGTCTACCTTTTCCATTCTTCCCGTTCACTTTTCCTTCGACGATTGTCTTCATCAGGCCATCGTGTCTTAAGACGTGGCCGATTAAGTTGTCCCGTCTTCTTTTTATAGTTTTCAGCAGACTTCTCTTCTCTCCCACTCTTCTTAGAACTTCTTCATTTGTCACTCGGTCGATCCATTTTATCTTCATCATTCTTATAAATATATATATGCATATATTATGCTTGGACTGGGACACAATGACAATTACAGAGTTTCATAACTGTGGTGAACTCACAGTACAATTACATAAAATTCATCGGTGAAATAGAAACTTAAGGGATCTTGATTTTCTTCACTTATTCTCGAAGGTCGTTTACCAAAGGATAGATTTCCCAATACATAATAAACAATGTTACCTTGATAAATTCAGCCATTACGACTCCGACATCACATACCAAAACCATAAAAAATTGAGACTCAAAATTTAGCCTGAATTGCGTAATTTCTTCAAACCACACTCGCAGATCGGTGAAACATCAATCTGAGTTCTCCTTCAGAAATTGTCAAGTAGGATAAAAGTTGTACTTTCCCGATGCATTTGTTGAAAGAATTCCTCTCGGGTCTTCTGCGTCACTGTGTGACTGCGTCTCCATTTCTACCAGCAGCGTTTCGAGGACCGACTAGGACATCGTCTTCAGGGTTTCCGAATGAATGCCGTTTCGAGGAAACGGCGTTCAGAAACCCTGAAATAGATGTCCCAGTCGGTCATCGAAACGTCGTCCGTAGAAATGGAGGCAGTCACTCTCAGTGGAAGATCCGAAAGGAATTCTCTCGGCCAATTAGGGTGTTGAAATTTAGATAATGGTCGTGAGAGCCTCTTCAGCGATTCTCACAGGATTTGGAGTGTATGATAAAAAGGGTTAAATATCTTCCATTTCCATTTAAAGGTGTGTGCTCCCCACCTCAGAGACCCACGTTCGCAGGATGCCGTCAGCGGAGCATGCTTCTGGCTCCCTGGGATCGGAGAGAAGGCCAGGAAACTGAATCTACCTGAACGAGGTAAAGGGAGTGCCAATCGGCGTCTGTGTCTAATACTTGCAACTCGAGTCATTCGGATCATGGGGTGATTATTAGTGATGTCTGCGGATGTCAGTGGATTACGTGTCGGCGCAGTAGCATACCATGGCTACATTGGCGTACCTTGGTGCCCGGGGCTAACTAGATGGTAGCCGCCCCCCGTGGTAAAAAAAATTATTTTTTCTGAAACTAAAAAAATGTTTTTCAGTTTTGGCGCCCCCCCCCCCTTTACGGCGTCCGGGGGCTGAGGCTTCGAAGGCATCTAAAGGCCTTAGGGATTTATAAAGGTGATGCAGTGTCGTGGTCCGCTTTAATATGCTGCAGTTCATTATCGAAATGAATTTTCAAGAGTCGTTACTAAATATTTGTGAAGCCCTAAAACTATTTTTGACTGCATGTGTGTCTGTCTCTTCAATGAAAGAAGTTTTTATAAACTTAATTAAAAGCTATTTTCGCTCAACAATGAACGACTCCCACCAGACCAGGCCTATCGATAAAGAACGATGTTGCTAAATGAGAAAATTTTTATGATGTAATAAATCAGTTGTAGAGATAAAAGCTCGCAAGAAAAAAATGTATATCTTACTACTGTACCATTTAAATCTTTAACTGTTGGGTTTGATTTCTATTTTAAATAAAATAATGCTGTGAAGTAACAACTCTTCATTTCATACCTATTAAATACCATTGCCGATGGAATAGCATGCTTATGTAAATTTCCTCCGGCCATTAGCAGGTACTGGTACTTACATCAAAGTAATTAAAAGTGTGTTAGGATGCATTTAACTTATTATTCTGTGAATGCTGAGATACATGACGTGATCAATTGATAAATAGTTGATTCTGGGTCAGCAGGAATACAAGAAAAGGGCATCTTCCTATTATGCTTGCGTAGACAATGTCAATAATTTCCAAATAGGCCCCGTATCGAATAGCGCCTCAGGCCCCCAACCATGTTGATACGCATCTGCTTCCCAATATAAATTTGTGAACATTCGACGTTCTCTAAACTTACGATCATGTTTCAAGATATTGATTACGATGGATTTGACCGATTCATTTATTTAATGGTATTTTATATTTCTAAAGGCAAGCTATGGAAATGACACACGAAATTTTTCATAAGGTCTCAAACCCAGAGCGGTGTCCGTTATCTATCGTACTCCGAGATCGTGCTGGTAGGTGAGCCGTATCTTCAAAATTAGCGAATTCGCACATTTTCGACACATGGAATAGATATCACTAGATACTTTTACGCATGTTTTTCTTTCGGAATGGTTCAAGTTAGAAAGCCAACAGTTTTTATGCAAGAAAGTTTGTGATGAGAAAACATTTTGGACATGTTTATTTTACATACTTGATGACGTGCTGAAATGTGATTATTGTGTGCATCGTAAGTGATTAACCAAATTATCCGGTTTTAATTTACAGTTCAATAATACAAATAGAATGTCATTCTCGGTAATAGGTATCGAGTTTATAATTGAGGTTACGCAAGTAACGTGCGGGATGCATACCTTCCCTGATGTGCGAGCGCTTACCCGAGGCTAATTGACACCGCATTATAATTATACAAAACTAATAATTCATGTCTGCAGGTGTTATCTAAAATCATGCTTCTACTGTATAGCACATGCACATGTTAAAAACGGACTATTATTGTTTCACTTTCCTAGATTACGCACCCCAACAGGAAGGTGAAAACTTCCAATACCTCGGAGGAGTTGGATTCTCCGTTCATTTTGTGAGAGTAAGTCAGCCATATCCCTCAGTTACATGGAAACATGAGTTTCTAGTCATTTGGTAGGGTTAAAATAAATTCAGATCACTAAAATGTATTCTATCCACATATTTCAGCATTCCACTGAAATAATAATTGGTGCTCCTTTGGCCCTCAACGGGAAAGGTAAAAAGGATTAATTATTAGCTCAAATAGTCTGTCCCTTCATGTTTAATTCTGCTAATTAGGTACATTTGCCACTTCAGTTGTGACTACATGTGATTAATTTATTTTTTAGGGACAGTCATAAGACATACAGCTGTGAAAAAGGTGGAAACTACAGCATCTGACTCATATTCTGACTTTTTAGATGACGCATATACAAGCATCATTACTCCCAGTTCACTATTAATTGAAGAAATAAACAATGAGTCTTACTTTGGTATGTAATGCACCAATTTTTCCTCAACTCATAATGAGCATGATCCTCTTTTTCTTCATTACGAATAATTGTTGAAAATTACATTTGGTTTTCTTGGCCATTTAAGTGTTTGAAGAGCTATGGACTATGCTAACGGTGGAATAATTTATGCCGTTACCCGGAAATTTAATACTTAGTTAGCCACGAGACCAATAAAGTGGAAGGAAACCCAAGGGAGTTTTGTGTTTGAAGCTCAGTACCAAGCCATATCATCTATAAAAAAATGAAGTTACTCCTTAAGAGATATAATGTTCTTTTATCACAATCAAGCAATAATTTTCAATCTATTGTCTTTTACAGGTTATTCTTTATCATCTGGAAAATTTCTCCGATCAAATAAACCATTGTATGTTGCCAGTGCTCCAAGAGCGAATTCCTTGAGAGGGAAGGTGAGTTGAAGGGGACAGGAGTAAAAGTAGGGGATCTTTAGCAAATCTAAGCAGATACGATTGAGCCATTGCAAGACATTGTACTACATGGCAAGAAATGTCCTGCTCAGTGGGGAATTATTTTCTCTTGAATGAGATAGCCTTCAAAAATTATATCTGTTGTATTTCTCCACTATTTCTGCCCGCCCCTTTGATATAAGATTTTTGTTTTCCCAATTTCTCATCTGTAATTGTCATAACTCAGGTGCTTATAAAACTGAGTGCCAGAAAAATTGAGAAAATTAATGTGCCCATTAATTTAATACATTGCTAATTTTACAGTGATTTTTGGCCTTATCTACTTACTTCACCCAAAATATTATTATTCAATCTATTCTCACATAGTGGAGCTTTATATCATTGCAAAGGAATATGTAATGATATACCTAACCTCAAACAGAGATTTATAGAAGCCAGATATGTATTGAAAAAATCTGTACAGCCATCTGTAGTTGATACACAAATCATCATCAGTCAACAATCATTACATTAGTTTGATGCAGCTGTGCTTTCAATTCTCCCATCAGGTAATCTCTTCATATTTATCTACTTAATCTCTGGGGTCTTCTTTTGCTATTCTACCCATTCCCCTGTCCCCAAATAAATGTTTTAATCAGGCCACCATGTCTCAAGACATGGCTAATGATGATGTTCACTTGTCTTCTTCTTAAAGTTTTCTCTTTCCTCCTATGCTTCTAAGGACTTCTTCATTAGTCACGCGGTTGATCCATTTTATGTTCATAACATTTCTGTAACACTACATTTGGAATAATTCCAGCCATTTATTCTCTACTGCTATTAAATAAAAGTGCTAAAGATGTATGTTCTGATGAATTGCTTCCTTACTTCCTCTCTTGTATTTCTGGTGGCAAGGAGATACTTCCTTGGGTAGAATGCCTTCTTTGCCTGGGCTATTCTACTGACCATTTCTTTCTTGCATCATTCGTTGCTGGTTACTCAGCTTTCCATGTAAATACTCACTCCTAAAGCCTTCTCTTTGATTTCGTCGATAGATTTCTAGATGTAAACATTGAATAGCATGAAGGACAGTGCAGCATGCTATTCTTTTCCTATGTCACTCCTTAAGTATTCTTGCTTCTCCTCTGCTGGAGAGGTTTTTTTACAGTTTTACTCATAGCTTAGTTTTTTTATAAGCTGATAATAATTGTTTGGTCATTGTAGAATATTCCAATTATTTTCAGAATGCCATGCATTGAATTCCAATCCACATTGTCAGAAGCCTTCACCAAATCACCAACAGTAATAGAACTTGATTGTTCTTTTTCATTCTCTTTTCTACAAGCAGTCTAAGATCTAAGACTGCTACTCTTGTCCCCTTGCATTTCCTGAATCCAAAGTAGTCTTTATCCAGAAAACCCTCAACTTTTTGTTCTATTTTTCCATTGACGATCCATGCCAAAACCTTTGATGTGATGTGATGATGATGCATGTGTTGTCGGGCTTATAGTTCTAAAATTTTCACAGCTCTCTGCCTCCTTTTTGGAAATAGAGTTGATGACGTTATTCTCCAAGTCCATGGGTACCTATCCTGTTGAGTGCATGTTGCAGATGGTTTTGTACTGCTGGGTTGACATCTTCTCTCCTTCATTTATTATTAGCTAGGCAAGATTATCATAAATTCCAGAAGCCACCACCTTATTTTTCCACCAATAACCTGCATGGAATTCTCAAGACTATGTCTTATACATCATCTTCTTTGACTTAATTTTCTTCTTCGATAGCTTTGGTGCTGAGATTACTTTCATTGCATAATTGCTCCAAATATTCCTACTATCTCTTCACTTCAATATATTTTCAATAAAAAGTTCTCCATTCCCGTCCTTTATGGAATTGCATCTTTCACTCTGTTCCATGAAATGCGTCTTCGCCATCCTATAGGGAGCTTCCATCTTTCTATCAGTGAGTTTATTATGAAACTTTTGCTTTGATCCTTCATCTATATTTCCCTATCCTTTATTGCTTTTTAACTTATTTTGTTTCCAATTATTTTGTAGCAGGGTTACAAAAGTATGTTTAAATATTTTCCTTTTTTGTTAAGGTGAAATATTATCCCAGAAATTATCTTGATATCAGGAATGTTCCCTTTGCTTCAGAAATAGTAAAATTTCAATTCATGCAAACCCATACTTAAAGATAGCATGCAAAAATATATTAATTAACTCTTTCATTATATTTTTATTGTCAGCATGGCTTCTTAATAACATGATTAATTGTTTTTGCCTATGCTTTGACAGGCATTTTAGAGACTACAGATCCATGTTTTCAACTGATGCAACTAAATAACTTTTCTCCTAGGTTTTCATTTTTGATTTTCCACAGACAAATGGGAAACCATTTTTGATAGAGTTTGAATTGGCTGGATCCCAGATTGGAGAATATTTTGGCTACTCTCTTTGTGTCTCTGACCTCAACTCTGATGGTCTTGATGACTTAATTATTGGGGCACCCCATCATTCCTTGGACCATCATCACTCCAGAGAACCAGGGGATGAGGGCAGAATATATGTATTTATGAATCAGGATAATGTGAGTATGACAGTACACATGTACTGATGTGATGCATATAAGAATTATCAACCCTATACCCACCATTGGCAGCTGAGAGCAACATTAAAAAGAATCTAATAGTTTGTTGAACATTGGAGTTACATTCCATCCTGATTAAATACTTGGCTGGAGTTGATGAGATATCTAGTGATAATGAGCATACTGTTTGGACATGATGTGATATCTTGCTTGAGTTTACCCTTCTGCCTTAGTCTGTCAAGTATGGTTTTTTTGCCAGCAGATGGCTGATATCAGAAAACCTTTGCATGGAGGGCATACTTGCATAACACTCCACATCTGTATTGTGACAGATCACGCCCCTCCAGCCCACACTATTAGGAAGGACGGCCGCACACATGTGATGCACGTTTCAACCCACCATTTGGGGGCATATTCCGCGCTATCATAAGAAATTTGTTGAAGGATTGCCCGAGGCGTCCCGCACGCAACGCTCACGGCTGATTCTCGCTAGGGAACGGTGGGATGGGGGCAAACCACCCAGGGTCGGAGATGAACCACGAACTGGGACTCGTTTGACACAAATTCATTAATCACTTTTGATACTTGGCAAGAGATTACATGCATTGGCAAGGCACACAAAAAATAGAATAATCACTGCATGACATACAAAGAAATATGGATTCACTGATGAGCATGAATGAAAAATGGGGGGTGATCAAAACGCAAATGATATGGATAATAGTGAAATACCCTAGAAATAGTGTGACTAAAAACACTTAAACATAATTACCCTATTTTGACAGTTGTGGTAGATAATGAATAAAAGATGAGGATGCTACAATCAAACGAAGAAAATTACCCTTTTTACATTACACAAGTGTGACAGATCCCCGTGCCACGCATCGGGATGGGAAAAAGGGCACTAGTTCAATCGACAATGGATCGTGCGGTATAGCCGCTTCACAATTATTTCCTCCGACGATGTGGCCGGGGCCAATTAAGCAGTGAAGATGTGGAGAACTCTCTTGTTCACACTGGAGGGGGAAAAGGGTGTGGAGAGGGGTATGGGGTCTGCCGACGGCAGCTTACGTGCTGTAGCAGGGCTCAGGCCAGAAGGAGAGAATCGGCTGGACTTCTCACCGGGGACTCCTGAGTCGCAATCCTATGTGGCTGCGCAGCTTCCTGGACCCACGAATCTAGGCGATGTCGTGCTCGATCGGGATACCCGGCGGCTTGGGAGAGTTCTCTCCGGCGGCTTGGGGGCGCTCTCTCCCGCGTCCCACGAAAGGAGATGATGAACGGAATATCTCCGTCTCCTGTCCGCGTCCCGTCTTTGATTCTCTGCTCCACTCCGGCTACTCCACGGGCATAGGCTTCCGCGACACTTTCCCAAAACGTCTCTCTTCACTCTCGTGCGCCCAGGCCCTTATATACCCACAAGTGGTGGGGTGGGGCATCCGAAGGCACGCAGAATAGGAAAGGGGGGGGAAATTTCACATTGTCGGGAGTCGAAGCGGCACACACGAACACTGCCTCTAGGGCCACTTGATTTGACGGCGGCGAGGGAGATCGGCGGCGGCCTCCCGCACACTCGTTACATCACCGGACTTGCATACCCGTACGCGCGAGCCAGAACGTAGTCCGTCTCACCCGAGAAAAAGGGGGGTGAGAAAAAACAATGCGGAAACGCGCAAGGACGCGAGGGGACCCAAAAACTAATATGCGACGGCACAATCTCTACCGCCACAGTATGCAGGTGTTGCTTAGCATAATTTCCCAAATAAAATGCATTTTTGAAGATATCATTCACTAATTGAGTGGTCAGATATCCAAAACTTGGTTTGAAGAATATATTCAGAAATGTAACGAGGGTAAATTCACACATATTACCCATCCAATTTTCCTTACAACGTCACTGTTACCCGTACGTAAGATGTGGTACAATTGCAGTCCACGGTAAATCAAACCATAATAAATCTTTAGATCCTTAAAAAATAGATTTTAAAAATTTGACAAGTAGTTTTAGCTGTCATTATTATTGAGGACGAAACTGAAAATTAAAGGTAATTTCTGCCATCGAGCATAGGTTTGAGTTGAGGAAGGAGTTCAACAATTCGACTGTACAATGGTTCATAACTCTATGACACTTTTTAAGTGAGCAAAAATTTTATAATATTTTCACAGGAGAGATATAACTCAGGGAAAATGCAGAGTGAGGGGGCTTTCGATGTGTTGCAAAATTCTTATCCCCATCCTGCAAAACTGCGATATGCTTGCCTTAATTGACTAGCTGTGAGCCATAGGAGTATTAAGAAACTGCCAGAAGGCCAGCCGACTTTATGTCAGCTTCACAATGTTACCCTTGGTTGTGACAATGCTTATCTGAGGCCATTATCATCTTCAATTTACTCCATTAATTTGGACAAATAGTATGAAATATTCTAAGAGATCTGATTAATTTAATTTCATAAAATTTGTAGTGAAAATAAAAAAGTATGCTGACGTATTTACACCTAATCAAATGTCACTCATGATATATTAGTCAAATATGCTACTGATCAGTGGATTTTAACTTCTGTCCAATTTTGTGGATATAAAAATACCATAAATATAAAACATCATACTCCTTTTCAGCCACAAATCAAAGACTATCTCAGTAGGTTTTATCCAATGCCTACTTAATAGTCATACTGGTATGCAATAAAACTCTAGTTATTGAAATGTTTATGGAAGGTAGTTCCTTCATTTTTCATTCCAATTCCTATTAATCATGCTTAATTACATTCAGTAAGTGATATGAGTCTATGGAGTGAAGAATGCCACCTTTCCAGGGCAAAATGGCTGAAATTGGACACCAAATAATGGGTATGAAGCAGCCTGGAGCCAGGTTTGGTATTTCAGTGGCAAGCATTGGAGACCTAAATGGCGATGGTTTTCCAGGTTGGAAAGTTGAACTAAGGGGCTTGGTATAACAAATTGTTTACCTGCATCTTTCGGATCCCCTATTCTGAACTTTCAGATGTTGCTGTTGGGGCTCCGTATGAAGGACATGGTGCTGTGTACATCTATCATGGATCAATTACCGGGGTCCAGCCTCATTATGCCCAGCGAATCTCTGCTTTGAAAATTGACAATTCCTTGCAAGGATTCGGTATTAGTATTTCAAGGGGACTGGACGTGGATGGAAATTACTTGAATGGTGAGTAAAATTAGCACTAAAATATAAGATTCCTAGATAAGGTTGTCCTTCAATGACTGTCTCAATTAAGGATAAAACGGACAGGAATTCCGTTAGGTACACAGTCCATGTGAATAAGGGGTGTTCCATACATTGAATGTGTACTGTACCTGTTGCTCAAATTTTAAAGAGAAACATCTTCACTGGTTTTATGCCACGACTCTCTCTCTGTCTCTGAACAGGGAATGAAATTAATAATAACTGATCGAGATCGATATGGAGAGAGTGACATTTTAATGGATGGTGAAGTGAGAGACCCCCTTCCTTCCCTCCCATCCCTGAACTCCCGGTTACCTCAGCAATACAGCTGCTCAGGGGATTTATGGCACAAGGCTGTTGCATTGTAAATATATCCGTTACCACCAATTCACTTGCCAAGCTGGGTTATTTTGGAAGTCCGTGACACATTTGTCATGATTTTTTCGCCACTCTATAGTTTCCACTCAGAACGGTAAAATTATGAACTTCTTTTGTCAAACACAGGCCACAAACTGAGGTAATGTAATAAACCAGAAATAGTAATTATCATGACGCAACATGTCACCGTTGGAAATAGGCTCCGTTTGATCTAAATCCAGATTGGTTACCATCCTATGCCACTTCAATTTTTAACCAGTATCCTACAGTATATGCGACAGTACATTACTTTGCAGCTATGCGGATAAATTCACTCCACGGCACTAATAATCATTGCCGTGTAATGTGCACCCACATATTATTTCTATAATCACCATGCGATATCTGAACCAGAGCTAATCAGAATTCTGCTCATTAGTTTCCAAACTTCAATCTTAAGGCACTTATTATTAGTACTGAACGCTGAGAAATTTTAGCGTTGTAATATAAAGCTATCATGATGCTTTGAGAATGAAATTACTGTAGTATTCGTAATCATTAAGAAAGTTAATTCGGAAAAATCATTTGGAAGCCTATTATCGGCTTACTATTACTTCTATATGGGCCTGAAACTCTCAAATATTGGTATCGGATACTGCATTAGCTTGGCTTTAACTGTCTAATGGAAGGATTGCTCAAAAATAAAATATTTACGATATTTGTGCGCATAAAAATATTATTACAGTTTTAAATCAGACGCAATAATCCATGACCATAATAACAATTTTTATTTATTCTTCCCTCTTGTGGTACTTGTCTCTATCTTATTGGAACATTATGCCTAATTTAATTCGTAAAAATAAATGAAGCCTACAAGAGATCTTTAAAAAATCTCTCCATAAATTTCTTAAGGACACAGTCTGGAGTCGAACCCGCTAATATTTAGCCAAATTTCGATAATTTTACGTATGGAACCTAGCACAATCCATTACTGGTAGCCAAAAACATCGATATACAAATTTTTGGCAAAATCGTTAATCATATCTGATAAAATGTCCATACATATGGAGACAGCTCGCCTAGTGGTATAAGATTATTGCAAAAAACCTCGTAATATAGATATGTTGGAGATTTATCACAATTTCTATAGCAATTTTTTTTTCTTATATAAAATAATTATACTGATTCACATAAAATGTACACTTTGTCCAAATGATTCAAGAAAAAATGTTTTATCCTGTAAATGAATAGTAGTGTCCATAGCAATTTTTATCTAATCTATATTCTGATTTATTGTAGGTAATTATTTTAGCAATATTCTATTAATGTATCCTGCATCCAATTCTAGCGATATTTCTGAAAAATAAGTGTATAATTATTATTACTAATAGCATTGTTAATTTTCAGATATTGCTGTGGGAGCATACCTGTCAAGAAATGTTGTAATTTTGAAATCCCGGCCTATTGTTCGATTTCAAACAAGCTTAACCACAAATGTAGGCAAAATGGGCCATAGTGCTGATGGCTTTTTGAGAGCTTGTATTAATTACACAGGCATTCACGTACCCCTGCTTCTTGGTAGGTCATTACTTCTACCCAATTCCAAAGCACCTATGTGGATGGATGATTCTCATGTTGTTAGTTCAAAATTTATATTAATTGATTAAACAGTTAACCTCATTTAATTTTAGTTGCTGCTGTCACTTTGACAACAATAGCAGAGACTGGTAAAGTGAATTTAGTTGTGAAAGAATCAAAGTATGGAGTGTATTCCTACTTTCCTGAACTTAAACCCAGCAGTAGCTACTGCAATAGGTTTGGCTTGGAAATAAAAGTGAGTGAGTAAAATATAATTTAACAATTATGTGAACCTATTGTATTATGTTAAAAAATACTCATTTACATTTGAGGAAGTCTCTAAAGGTTCTTCAAGACCAATTGAGGTGAAGATGGACTTTAATATTGCCTTAGAAAGGGGAGCATTTGAGAAACCTCAAAGCATGTGCTTGATGAAGCATAAGAGGAAGGTGGAAAGTGAGTTTCTTCACCCTATGTACTTTTGTAGATGCTTTTGTCCCAGAATAATAATGCCTGCAGTATAATCATGGCCAAAACTGTAGCATTACATCTGAGCTAAAAAATTAGAAGCAGATGACTTTTTTGAACTAAGATTTCTATCCCATCAGAGATAAATCTAAATCAGATATTAAAATCTGATAATATGTGAATTCAAGCATGGGAGATTCTTTGACAAAGTATTTATATAACGTAATGGATGAAAGACTTTTCTTCTGATAAGCAAGCATGTATTCCTTAAGTCAGGGATGCAACTGCAATGTAAGGAATGGACGCTATCAGTATAATGCCCATTAACCACCTGGCCAAGGATATGAAACTAATAAAAATAATAGAAGATAAATTTAACTTTTAGCAAATGAGATATATTATATGTAATTTCTATTAGTTTCAATAGGCTTAACTTGATGGTTACCATTAATTTGACAGTTTCACATCATTTAGAATGTAAAACAAATGCTTTTGCAGAGAAAAATTAATTTTTTAATTTGTCTGTTTATATATTACTCATTTAACCTAATTCTAAATATTGCCCAGCATGATTAATTTGCAAAAAAATATTTTTTGCTTTGCTTGAAAAATCTAAACACAGAAAAAAATCTCATTTTTTCCAATGATTACATGTAATTCTTTATAATATCAGGACACCCCTGCCAACCTCCTCCAATGGCTGATCCATTGCTCCCTAACAGCATCGTGCATAAGCTACCCCATCCGACTTATTGTGGAGAAGAACTCATATGCACTACAGATATTGAGACAAGGGCTGCTGTAGCAGGAGTGTCGTAAGTTAAAATGGAAATCAGTTTCCAAACCCTGTGAAGATATCTAAGCCTCTTCAATGAAATTACTCATGTTACCACAAATTTTAGTTGTTGAGTGAAATGCTAAATTAATTTATCAAAAACAGAAAATGGAACATTAAGAAAAAAACTAGTGAAGTTTCATGTTCCTAATTCCTCAGTATTCTAAGTAATGCTAAATGAAAAACAGGCAATGCATAGAACTCTATACCTTTACTGCTTTAAAATGAGGTACATAACTTTTGACATATGCCTTAACCATAATATAAATATTCTGGTGATTTACCCTTCCGGCTTTCTTAACCCGTTATCTTACCTTGGGTCTGGGTTCGTGTCCCAGTCAAATCAGTATCTTATCAAAGGATCGTTTTCTTCAGGGAAATTGTTTCCTTGCATTACCAGCTTTCCAAGTAGGTATCATGGGAGCATATTGTAATGGTACGACCATTACACAATGCTCCCTGGCCCGACCGCATTCCTCCCCCCCCCCCTTCACACCCTCACCCCACCCCCTCTAGACTCGACCCGTGGAGGAGGGTGAGACTGAGTGAAAGCGGGAGTGAATGAGTCACCAAAATCAAGTGAGGTGATATGGGCCTGTGGCCACGGTGGCCTATAACCCCAGTGCAACCCCCACCCACCTCGAGAACCCTCCCCCACCCCATCGTCATCCCCGGGGATATAAAAGCCGGCAGCAGCAACGCCCGGAGAGAGATTCCCCAAAAAGTGAGCCACGGGCGAAGTTGTGCCCGTCGCAAGGGCGGACGAGTTGAGGAGATTCCCAAAAGTGAGCCACGGGCGAGGCTTGCGCCGGTCGCCAGGGCGGACGAGTTGAGGAGATTCCCCAAAAAAGTGAGCCACGGGCGAAGTTGTGCCCGTCGCAAGGGCGGACGAGTTGAGGAGATTACCAAAAAGTGAGCCACGGGCGAAGTTGTGCCACTCGCCAGGGCGGACGAGTTGAGGAGATTCCCAAGGAAGCCGAGCAACGGGCGAGGCTTGCGCCGTCACGGGCCAGACAGGGTGAGGAGAGTGTTCGCAGACGACCGGAGAGCTCCAGGACGCGGTCGTCGCCGTGAGGCCAATGGTGGTGTGTGTTGATGAATGAAAAGGTGTGTGCGTCGTCTTCTTCCGCGGGTCGGGAGGCGAGGCTCCCTATCACCCCGATCCCCACCACATTCCTTCCATACCCTTCATACGTTTCGCCCCGGCGGTAAAGCCAGGGAGCGCGTAAAAGAAAGGGAATTGCACAGGGTCGGGAACCCCTTCGCGAAGGATTCGCGAAGATTTTTTTTTATTTTTTGTACATGTTTCTTTCGGCCCAAAAAGAGGTTTCATCCGGGCGGGCCGTTGAACCATTACATCTGGCGCCCGAATCCGGGACCCGATTGTTGTTTATTGTCGTTAATTTTTCACGTGTGTGAGTGGCATTTAGTCACGGGAAACGCATGATTGAGGGTTAAGACGGAAGGAAGTTTTATTTCGCATTATTTGGGAATTTGGACTGGCAGTAAAATGAGTAATAGAAAGAAGGAAACGAAGTATATGGAGGGACGGAGGATCGATGAGACGGAGGTTTCGGACAATAGTGGGGACGGTGAGGCGAGTGAGGTAGGAGTAGTCGGGGATGAATCGGCCGCTTGGTCGACTACTAGTTTCAAGTCCTTACCGGCCTCACCGGATTCGAACGATCTTATGTCAGAATTCAAAAGATACTTATTTTCTGAGAAGGAGGAGAGGCGAAGGGAGGAAGAAGCGAAGGAGGAAAAGAGACAGAGGGAGAAGGAGAAGAGGCGAAGGGAGGAAGAGGCGAAGGAATAAAGAAGAGATCGACAGTTCAGGGAAATGTTGCAAATGATGAACGGTAAGATAGAAAACGCGAAAACAGAAATTAAAGGGGAAGTAGAGAGTATTCGCGAGAATTTGACGCAAACCATTGAGGTAAAGGAACAGGAAGCCATAACAAGGGAGACGGGTTTAAAGGCTCAAATAAGTCAAATATCCGATGAATTTATCGCAGAGAAGGTAGAGGCGGCCCGACGCGAAGAAAATTTAGCTCAAAGGTTGAACAGGCTAAGTGACAGGGTGGGGCGCACGGAGCATATAGGCAGCAGCCAGGTTATAACCACCGCGGTTGCTCCGCCCAATATCGGCCTAATTAAACCAATATTTAGAGGTAGAGCGGATCAAAACCCCCAAATATTCGTGAGTGAAGCAGAGGAGTATTTGAAACTGCTCGCTATCCCACTTGTTAAATGGCCATATCTTTTTCTAAGTATGATGGAGGGAAATGCTCGATTGTGGAGAAATGCCTTATTTCCAGTGCCTGGAACGTACGAAGAACTTAAACAAAAGTTTTTGCAGAGATATTGGGGTGAGAATGCGCGGTATGAATATCGAGCTAAAGTAATGACGGGGTACTATTCGCGTGCGAGGGACGGCAAAATGAGTGAACATGCGATGAAAAAGATTGCGTCAGCTAGATCTTGTGAGCCCCCGATTTGTGATGAGGAACTTAAATTCTTTCTCACACGCCAATTCCCTCCGTGGGTGCGAAACCTTTTAAGAAGCGCGGAGCCGATGGACTTGGAGAAACTAGTCATTCTGTTAGAATATTACGACGAAAGCGTAGAGGAGGGGCAGAATGCTAGGCCGCCGCCAAGGGAGAGGCCACAGTGTGTAAACGCAATGCAATGGTCAGGAGGGGCAAACACCAGTCGAAGAGAATGGCAGAGAAACAGTCGATGGAGAGGGACAAACAGGTCGGAAGCGAATAACGTGAGGGATACCATAAGGGAGCAAGTAAATGATTCACAATCCCCAGGCGCGAGGGAGGAAACGATTGCTGACCCCCAGGTTAGGAGCCGAGTACAAAGCACGGAACGGGAAAACTAGAAGGGTCCGAGTCGAATAGTCTCGCCGGCGCGGATCCCGAAGTGAAAGAGACAGTGGAGATAGTGGCTACCGTCATTTTAGAAGGGAATCCATTAGATGACCTTATGGCGGAAGAAGGGGCAGCTCTCCCGCGGAGGGAATGCCCCCAAATCAAAGTCAACTGTATGGGAGAGACGGCGTTAGCATTGATTGACACCGGGAGCGAGGTTTCCGCAATTGAGGAAGAATTCTTTAAGAAGCCTCTAGAAATAAATCCGAAAATAGCGGTATTGCCGTTAAACAAAAGTTTTTTGATTTGTGCAAACAGAGGAACGGAACTTCAAATTGGTCGGAAACCAAGGCGCGAAGATGAGATTGTTAAACTGCTAACGCGGCAACAAGAATCGAATGAAAAAAATCAGCAGCTCGCGAGAGTTCATATAGAATTGGCAGATCGAAAAAGAAAAGAACAGCAAAGTGCCAAGGGACATCAATTCAGGGTGGGAGAAAAAGTCCTCCTGAAAACCCCTCGGTCATCCGATTTAAAACAGAAATTATTTCGCAAATTTTTTCATTTATGTACGGGCCTTTTTCGCATTTCTCGCCAGGCGGGGCCAAACTCGTGTCACCTGTCTGATCGGGAGGGAAAAGAAGTCGGAATTTATAATTACGGGAATTTAAAAGTATATCACGAACCTATGTAATGTAAAGAGGTTTTTTTTTTGTTTTCAAAAAGTTAGATTTCGTTTTGTTTACGTGCGAGTCGCCGTAACGTCTGGGTTTGTTTTCTTTGTTTGTTAGTAAACTGCGGATCCTTCTCTTCTTGAAGAGCGGCATCCACAGTTTAGGGAGGGGCAATGTAATGGTACGACCATTACACAATGCTCCCTGGCCCGACCGCATTCCTCCCCCCCCCCCCCTTCACACCCTCACCCCACCCCCTCTAGACTCGACCCGTGGAGGAGGGTGAGACTGAGTGAAAGCGGGAGTGAATGAGTCACCAAAATCAAGTGAGGTGATATGGGCCTGTGGCCACGGTGGCCTATAACCCCAGTGCAACCCCCACCCACCTCGAGAACCCTCCCCCACCCCATCGTCATCCCCGGGGATATAAAAGCCGGCAGCAGCAACGCCCGGAGAGAGATTCCCCAAAAAGTGAGCCACGGGCGAAGTTGTGCCCGTCGCAAGGGCGGACGAGTTGAGGAGATTCCCCAAAAAAGTGAGCCACGGGCGAAGTTGTGCCCGTCGCAAGGGCGGACGAGTTGAGGAGATTCCCAAAAGTGAGCCACGGGCGAGGCTTGCGCCGGTCGCCAGGGCGGACGAGTTGAGGAGATTCCCCAAAAAAGTGAGCCACGGGCGAAGTTGTGCCCGTCGCAAGGGCGGACGAGTTGAGGAGATTACCAAAAAGTGAGCCACGGGCGAAGTTGTGCCACTCGCCAGGGCGGACGAGTTGAGGAGATTCCCAAGGAAGCCGAGCAACGGGCGAGGCTTGCGCCGTCACGGGCCAGACAGGGTGAGGAGAGTGTTCGCGGACGACCGGAGAGCTCCAGGACGCGGTCGTCGCCGTGAGGCCAATGGTGGTGTGTGTTGATGAATGAAAAGGTGTGTGCGTCGTCTTCTTCCGCGGGTCGGGAGGCGAGGCTCCCTATCACCCCGATCCCCACCACATTCCTTCCATACCCTTCATACGTTTCGCCCCGGCGGTAAAGCCAGGGAGCGCGTAAAAGAAAGGGAATTGCACAGGGTCGGGAACCCCTTCGCGAAGGATTCGCGAAGATTTTTTTTTATTTTTTGTACATGTTTCTTTCGGCCCAAAAAGAGGTTTCATTCGGGCGGGCCGTTGAACCATTACATTATTTACATTTATATACATTACCATATTTCGATTTAGTACTACATATTCAGTTATCACAATCAATTTGCATTTTCAAAATTTGAAAAAATTATCAACATAATCTCTGCTGTTTTGATCACCATGGCCAAAACAAAACTGATCCCCTTGTGCTGCTATGGCCAAAATGACCCACGAATGAATCATTATTTTTGCCACTCATTGAAAGTTGTTGATCATGATTTCAGTGATGTTGTTCATTTTGGACTTAGCCAAACAACTGAACTTATGAAAAGCATGAAAATTAAACAATGGAGAATTTTAAAACTCTAGAAAATATTACATCATAGGTACAGTGATTGAAATCAGGTGAAATTAAAAAAACCCAGGGGTAGGGAATATGTTAAATAATCTAAATGATATCACTCAACAAATTCCTTTGGTACACATTATTTGCAGCTATTAGCATACAGTGAGTGTATTCTTACTCATCATTATTAGTCATAAAAGTTATTTGGATTACTCATTATAGGATTCCCTTCATCATTGGATCTGCCAAATTTATGGACTTGAACTTGGTTATAAGAAACAATAGGGGAATTGCAAGTCTGGTCCAAGCAAGAATTTCTTTCCCCAGAGTAACCCCTCTCAGAAGCATTCCACAACATTGTCAAGAACTATCTAAACCTGACATTTGGTCAAATGAGTCACTTCTGATGTGTGAGATGGCAATTCTAATGGTGACAAAAGAAAAGGTGGGTTTAGTACAGCAATTTTATTTTTAAGTATTTTCAATTAACTAAAGATAAAATGAAATAGAATTCATAGGTTTATCAGTGCACCCTCAAATATACAATTACATGTTTTGACATTGAAGTTAGGCTTCTCGGAAATTTCAGAAATTCCATTTTGGCTGACAACATTTCAAAGGGTGACTCATTCATCATTACCAGGGCTCTTCGAAATGCCAATGTCTTTCTATGCCCATCTTGTACTCTCTCTACTTAGGGTAATATATGTCACATGGTTGGAGGAGATGTTGCCTGGACTCCATATGCCTCTTTATTGACTAGCCATCTTCCCTCATACTCGCAATGCAACTTAAAATCTGGTTTCCAGGTGTTTCTTCAATGGAAACCAGAAAGTTCTTGTTTCTCATGTGTATCGGGAGGGAGGCAATGAGGATACGGGTATTACTGAACGGGGCCAGCCAATAGGAGGCACACAGAGTCCAGGCAATGTCTCTTCCAATCACATGAAACATTACCCAAAGCAGAGAGTATGTAAGACAGTCAACTGCATTTTGGAGGAGCACTGATGATGAAGAGTGAGACACATTTGAAATGTTGTCAGCTAGAATGGAGCTTCTGACTCTGACTGGAAGACCCAAAAAAAAGTCTTCACTCAATTAATGTGCAAGGAAAACACCAGATCATCACTTGGCTCTATTTCCCTTCCAATGCTCTTCCAGATGTATGCATATGACAGTAACTGATATAGGTGATAATGCTTTTCAAATAGATTGTGAGAAAAGCAACATGCCTTTCTCTACGGCAGGAGACAGAGATGGAAGAGCCAAACCTGTCCCTCATAATAATAAATAATACTTATAAATTCATATAATAGTAAGTTATGGTATAAATTACATCTTCACTAGAAGGCATGAGAATTATGCAAAAATAGTCCTCATTGGCTTTAATTAGTGTAAGTATAGAGGGAGCATTTTCTCAGAACAGTTCCGTGTCCGATTTGAAACTAATCTTTTTTAACCAAAGGCACGAGTACAAGTTACAGTAAATTGAATTTTAATATTTTCACTTACGATACCAATATATTCCTTCATTAACTACAGCATGAGGTTTTTTTCATATTCAGATTTGGTTTAAAGAAAGTGGAGGATGACAATGATATTCACTAAGGCAGTATAACTAAGATATGTTTTCCTCAAACTCAAATTTCTCAGAGAAAAACATTTTCTTGTTTATAGTTAAAGGTAAAAAATTTAGTTAATGCAATATTAAGTGGCAGTACCAAACCAGATAGCTACACACTCTATTCAGGAACTTAAACAACCATGTAACCACCTAATTTGTTTGAATTGCCCTTTGGCATGTGATAGACATTCATCTTGAGTTTTAACGTCAAACATTTTTTAACACTTTCCACTCTGTGGGCCATATGTGCTTCTTAATCTAGTCTATTGGGCCTAATGGATTAGCAAATGTCAAGTAGCAACTGCGAGATAACAAGAGAAAAACCACTTACTATGAAGTAGAAAACCACTTACTAGAAGTGATATGATGGGTGCTGCCAATGATTAAGGAATTCTCGAGTAAAAATGTAGCTACAGAATACACAGAAAACAAGTTACTGCTGAGAAAACTATCACAAATTTAACAGTGCTAGAGACAAAATGTAGGAACAAGCAGCACTTAGGCTTTGAGCACTGTAGAGTACTGGCCATAATGAGCCCTGCTTGTGCATGGAGTGGAAAGTGTCACACTTTCTACATATCAATCCATGCTGTCACACCTATAATTTATTCATTGCTGCCATCATGAACTATTTTGCTCACATGGAAACTGGGTTAGCCATAATAATAGAGCACCATGATTAGTGTGAGCATTAGGTTAGTACTTTTGTGCTGTATTAAATGGCCGGCATTACTTCACAAATCAGCTGCAATGTCACCTTGAGCACCTTCCAACCTCCTCACCATAATTAAGATGGCATGCAAATCATTTTTTTTCCAAAATGATGGTTCAAATATCATCCCTGGGTTTTAAATGTGAACATTTGACCTAAGAAACATGTGCCGTAGAAATGGCTCTCTCTTCCATATGCCATCAAAAATGGTACTTATTTTATTATCTTTAGCTCTAATGAATCGAACGAATCAATGTTGCAATTATGTACTTTTCTCATGCTAATTCTTCTAAAATATTTTTGTTTGTTTTCTGCTAGAGAAATCTGACCTTGGTCTTTGACTTGAAGAATATACCAAGTGGTTATGATAGACTGATATTTAAAATCACATCAACCAGTGCAGGAGAAGATCTTAAACCAGAGAATAATGATCAGCAATTAATAATTCCACTGAGAACAATTTCAGATGTATCCATATCTGGGTAAGACCTTGCTCATAGTTATTACTAAATTATTATTATTGAAATTATCCAATATATTTCAAATTAAGGAATGACTTTTGCACTCCATTTATTTCCATCCAACCCTCAGATTATAATTAATATAAATACTTCCACTCATTCTTCCAAATGTATCTATGCCTTACAAATAATGTCCCTCATTAGCATTACATACTTAGTCTCTTAATCCTTTCCAAATGCTTAGATCCTTTCTCTAGAGAAGGGAGCTCCCTTCTTCACTTCCTTAATATCCACCTCAGTAGTACATATTAAAGAAATTACTTTGTATATTGCACACTATTATTTGACCAACCACTTTCCACATCAACACTTTATTTTTAAGGTACAAGTACAGTTCTTTCCCTGACAAACTCTCTTAATATACACCCTCTCAAACATAAGGGGTATGGGTAGAGATGGGTAAATTACCGTAGTTTTCAATTGAGGTAAATTACCGTGATAAATTACGGTAATTTTTGAAAATTACCGTAATTTTCAGGTAATTTTAAGTTTTGAGCTGGAAATCCTTATCAGAGGACGCAAAACGAAATCAAATGGCATTGAGATTTTAATGCCAACGCTTATATCAAACATATCATGACGTTTATCTATGATAACTCATTAAAAAAATTAAAATGAAGTTGGCAGCAACACGCAATTTACCTCTCTTTTGTCACACTATGAGAAATTTTCGTTCCAAAGACATACCTCTGCGCAATGTGCATTTCTTAATTTAAGCTGAATTAATTGGAATTAATCATGGACACAATGTAAACAAAATCGTTTTATTTTCTTAATTTATAATATCATCCATTCCAATGGTTTCTTCGTGCAGAAGAAATTTTCTGAAAAACAACTTTTCTGAAAATTACAGTTTATTACGGTAATTTTCAGGGGTGTTGGTAATTTACGAAAAATACCACGGTAATTTACGAAAATTACCACGGTAATTTACCAAGTTGCCCATCTCTAGGTATGGGTTTGGGAATGTAGTAGGTTCATGGAACTGGAGTTGAAGTTGTGGGGGGGAGAGATTAAACATCTGGCTAGTGAACTGGAGGACATGTGAGTGGTGGAATAATATTTTTGGGAGGTGGAATAGGCACTCAGTGAAGTGGTGACACACCAAGTGGTAACGAGTTATTTAAAATATTCAAATCAGTCACCTTGGTATGCGATAAAATTATGAAGTTTTCTTAAAAAATCCAGCTTTTTGGCTTTGTCATGACATGTCAAACATTAGTAGAAAAAGCATGATGTGTTGTTGTTGTGATATATTAATGATTCACAAGGGCACAGTCACAATCGATTAGGGATTAATGTTCTTTAGTCCTCACACTGAATTTCATATCAATCCATCTGGTACCAAATAAACTACATATAAGATTCTGTTACTCAAAAACTTGTTCTAAAAAATTGTAAAATTAATTATGAAGGTAACATGTGATTTAACGTCCATTTGACATTTGGTAATTTAATTTTCAATTCTAATGGACAAAAGTGGAGTGTATCTGTTAACGTGACTTAAAATACTTTTTTTTATGTGGGAGATATAGGTAAAAAAATATACTTTTTATTATCACCTACGTGAATTGCAATCACCTCTAATTAGCCATGCTTAGCGGTAATTTTAATCAAAAATACATCTATTTTTCACAGGAAATCATTCCAAACCTCTGTGCACTTCTATAAATGCAAACATGAGCTGAAAGATGCAATATCATTTTCACATATTTATGAAGTAAGTATGGTGAATTATGGCTTAATTAGAGTTAAGTGGATTAGATAACGCATGTCCACATAAAATAAATTGAATATTTAAAATTCATATTTAAGTGCCCTAAAAAACAATGAATTTTTATGTTTGGGTAAAATATGGAAGGAAAAATCTGAAATAACTATGTAGTTTGCTGATTTTCTAAAAATAAAAAAATTAAGCATAGCCACATCACATCACCTTTCTATGCTCAATCATTTCATTACAAAAATGTTGATATCTCTTAAAATATTAATTGTATTGGATATTGGCTCTACTTGCTCTACTCTTCTTTGCATCTACTTACAGGCCTACACTCTTGGGCCCAGTCCATTAAGTCTGGCAAGAATTATTTTTAAAGTTCCTACAGCTATGGAGACCTCATCTGGAACTGAGAACTTCATTAAAGTGTATCATCCCCAGGTTTGCAGATGTTTAATTAAAAGATTTCAAATTTAGTTACCACTTAGATTTTATGTGTATGAAATCATCCCAACACCATGATGAATAAAAGGAGAAACATTCAGAGATGAAGAATGAGTAAGAGAGAAAATAGAAAAGGAACAATTGTTGAAAGGAGAATCCAACAAACTGAAGTGTAACCACCAAACACAGTGTTCAAACCCAAAAGTTTGGAAGGATAGAAATCCAGAAAATCCCAATGCTTGGACTTAACTGACTGCGTCAAAGAGCCTCTCCAAAATTCAAACTTGTGATCTTTGGCCTGTGATCAGAAGTGCAATGCTTTATTAGCTAGACCACCATGCTGGTAACTTGAAGAAGAAATTACAAAAATTGTGGTAGAGTTTTGTTTGGCATCTTGGAGAATATGTAATTATTTTCCAAACACAAATGCAGAGACATTAATCATTCACCTTTGTTTGACTTCATTCCAATGACTATTCACAGTAAATATTCTTCTTATCATAAACCATTTCCTGTCATTTAGAGGTCAAGGTTACTTTCCTTCCCCCATTGTTGTTGATGCTCATCACTTGCAAGACCCTTTTTTTTTACTTTCAGACTTATGATGGGTACCCATCCATCACCTGCTCCCTGGGTATTGACTCTCGTGGCCGTTCAGTAAGCCTTCCTCATAAAAATGGCCGCAGCGTGACATCAAAGAGGATCAGAAAAAGTAAGTGATCAGCTCTTGGAATTCAAGCCATGGGGAGGGAGGAGTGAATGGCCATTGGCTATGTATTGCAAATAGGGAATCTAATTCTTTGGCTTGGAATCATTTTATTTTCATCCACGTTTGTTGCTGGAATTACATATTATCTTTTGGTTGTGCTCATTTCATCTCATGGATGTCTGAGTGTGTGCTGTCATCTGGGATAATAATGAACTCACAAGTTTGGAACAAACATATGAGTACCTACCTACAGTTAATAGCAACATCATTTGGAAACATGAGAAACTGAGAAAATGAGGGAGAACTGGTAGAATTATAGATAATTTATGACCACTGTCACTAAAATTATCCAAAATGCAAGCTTATCCAGGAGAGCACTATTCACAGTCTCTGCTCTCATGATATAATTGCTACGTAAATTGAAACCAGCTATTTGAAGCAGCGAACAAATTAAATGGATGGTAGGATCTTATTTCTCCTGTGCCCAATGAAAAAGTACTGATAACCCTGGCACAAGTAATGAAGGCCCAGGACACAGCTAACCAGGACATGAACAGCACTTCCCTGCCAAAAATGATGGGTAAGCCAAGGGTAGGAAATGACACGGCGGGTGCTAGGCGGATGGTAGTGGTACCCACGCCTTACCCTTGAGTGGCGGTAGGGGAAGGGTAATTTAGAGCATACGAGGGTAGAGGAAAGGTAGAGGAGGTGTATGGCGTGGGTAGTGGAATGGTAGGATGGAGGATAGGGGAAGGGTATAGTGGGGGTATGCCTTGAATCTGGGAACCCAGGTCACTTGCAAATTTGCAAGTGAGCTGGGTGCCAGAGTCCAAATCTTCGAAATTGTTGGATCTGAGGTTTCCATGGCATTTCTCAACACTGGTAACGGCTTTCGGGCATTCCTCTGCGTCGTGTTGTGTCAGGGTGATGACAGTTTCTCCAGCCATCCTGCTGGCATCTTCAGTTCATGTTCTTGTCGTCACGATGCGGAGAAATGCCCGAAAGCCATTACCAGTGCTTCGAAATTGTTTTTACCAAGCTTTCACTTCCAACTGTTTTCCAGTGAAGTGGTCCTATAGAATAATTTATCATATTTGTATGAAATAAAAATGCATTTCATTGTGATTAAATGCAACACATCAAATTATAACCTGTTTATGTAATTTGGCACAATAGGTCCCATATACATATGTACTTATAATTCTGAGAGAGAATAATGTCACTGGAAAGGAGCAAGCAAACAAAAGCATTACATAAATGGCTCATGCTTATCTAATAGACACCAGCCTCTGGGGTGAAAAATATCTAATACTACGTAATTAAGTTTTATCGAAACAATTCTTTGCAACAAGTCAATTTTATTTTCATTTCTTCTCTGGAATATGTTATGATAATTTTATTACATAAAAACTGGGAAGTATGCTTCATGCAAATAAATAGAACAACATAGTTATCAGGAAGCTTGAAACACCTTATGTAGTGACATTAGGTGTAAACTGCATAATCAAATCAAATTAGCTGCCAATAATACATGAAATAATCATAATAATGTAAATTATGTAACGAGTCTCTGACATTTCCAATCCCCTTTACAAGAAATATCATGTTGAGTCATCATGTAATTGGAGGTTAAACCATGTATGAGGCATTGAAAAATCCTATTATTCTTCTAAGAAACTACGAACCTAACTATGCATCAGAGTGAATTTATTGGAACTAATCTTATGGCTTTTATGTAAGTGTGTCTTTTTAGAATCTATAAAATTAAAATTTCTAATGTTAGTTGGCTAGTGGTACTGTAAAAATGTACATATACTCATATTTTATTTATTTTTTGTCAATGCACTTGAAATCAATCTGTTGTCTACCTTTGGAAATACAAGCCTCATTAACTTTATTATTCTTTTTCCTGTAAATTTCTGCTGGACCTAACAGAACTGAGCATTATGTGCCATTTTTGTATTTGGACTAAGAGGGTTGGAGGAGGGCAGTTTGGAAGATCATTCTATATATGCATATTTCTCTCTGCAGAGGAATATCAAAATATTATGGATCTCAGCTCAGCTAGAAAGAAAAGGAACAGAAGAGAAACAGAAGATGATGAGGAAATCAGCCATCTGCCTGAGCTTAATAGTGGAGAACTTGTGGCTGATTGCAAACAACCTTTGTTCAAGTGTATGATGCTGCATTGTGTTGTTGGTCCTGTGCATACTACACGAACAAGGGCAGTTATAACTATTCCAATGGTGATTTACCCTGCAATTGCTGGTATGTAGACATCTAATCATCTTTTACCCATTAAACTAAATACCATGCGGAGTTCGTATAGTTGAAGGCACACATATTTAATCAATGCAAAGTACCTGAGTGAGAGGCCAAACCATTATTCTGTAATAAATTAATTGGGGTGGAAGGAGGCTTTCTTTGAGAAGGGAAGTTATTTTACTTGCTCCCATAGTGAAAGCAGCATATGCTATGCTTGTAAAACATCTTGTTTTGCTGGAAAAATTCTTTATATGTTAACCTTTTCCACTCGGAGTGATACTCGACACAGCATAGCTCACTACCAACTCGCGTATCGAGTGTCACTCGACATTCAGGGGTAAAATTAAGGGGCCTCTAATAATTATATTCCGAGTGGACTACTGGTATAGAAGGTGAAAACATCCGAACTCGGGTGTCGACTGATACTCGACACAGCGTAGCTCAGTACCAACTCGCGCGTCGAGCGTCACTCGACACACAACACGTGTAATCCAGGGGCATTTAAAAATAAATTCCGAGTGGACTACTGGCATAGAGGGGGAAAAAAATCGAGTGCAAAGGGTTAATCTTGTTCTCTCAGTCCTAGCGCCACTATTGAGCCAATATTTAGTCCCTCCCAGATAGGCTCACCAGTTAACTTTTTTTTACTTGCAGATACATATTTATTATTATGATACCCCTCTGCCTTAAATAATTATATTTTATTAATTCTATCCTTTTCTCAGAACCAAAATGCACTGTCATCATTTAGATAAATATTAAGTTCATTAAATAAAGATCTGTTGCGTTTCTGGTGAAATTATTCTTCTCATATTTCTCTTAAATATATAATTCTTCACTGTCTTATTTATGCCAATGTTTTGAGGACTTCTTGAAATCCTGAAGGCAATGGCAAAATCACTCCTCAAAACATTGTCAGAAATGGAGACAAAAACTCAATGGAAGATCTGTGAGGAATTCTTTCAATGAAGTTCAATTATTGAAATTAGGTCCTTTAAATAATGTAAAATCAAGAGTCTTGCAAACTTCTTTCAAAATGGGCTTGGCAGTCTTATCCCAGGTCACCTGCAAGTAGGGGCTCTCAGGAAAAGAATTCAAGTAAGATTTCCCCCTTTGCAACACACCTTACATTTTTAATAGTGCTGTATAATTCTATAATGGTATTTGTTCATTGTCTCTATTCTATTGTAAATATGAGTTGTCTTTTAGCTGGGACATGCTATTTAAACTAAATTTGAAAGTGATGGTGTTATCGACCGTGACATGGTGGAAACGATTCTATATAATAAGAATGAATAAACTTGATTTTTCCACATTTTTTTTTTTTTTACTTGCAGATACATAGTATTTATTATTATTATACACCTCTGCCTAACATAAAAAATTTAAAAATAAAAATTTGTGGAAAAATCAAGTTTATTCATTCTTATTATAAATTTGAAAGGTTGATGGCAGCAAAGCTCAAGAAATAAGCCTTGCTACCATTTTCCTTCCAAAATATTTTTCTTGTTGTAAATGAAAACTTGTTTTTTTACATTTCACATGAACAAATGGAATCATTTAACATTAACATTCATTTCTTTCAAATGTAGAATGGAAATGGTAACTTTATGGTCTTTAATATTTACTTAACTGCCAAAATTAATGAATGGGTGGCTAGGAAGTGATTTAACATTTTCTATTGCACATTATTTATATTTTCAATTTTTTAAATACATTTGAAAATAAAACAGCAATAACATATTTAAAATATTTTTTTCAGAAAGAATATTAATGGAAAAAGACCTAATGACACTTCATTCATCTGGTGAAATCACTGCTGAAGATTTATCATCATCAATCCAGCCAGATATTCATCAGTGAGTTTAAAAATCCTATACATTTAGTATTATTAGTTAAGTTAAAGATCTTAGACCCGATTGAAGACAAGAAAGCACAAAAATGCAGACACCGAAGGACAGCTCTGCTAAAAAGGAATAAGAGAGAAATATTCTGAAAAGCTATGGAAAGCAAGAGAATGTGTATGAAGGTCTATGTGAAGATGTAAAAAGCAATCTTGAACATGGGAAGATGGAAGTTTCAAGCAAGATAGTGAGGAAGCAGATGAAATGCTATTATGTACAAGAATGGAAACTTTGAATTGAGCAAGGAGATAAAGTGAGGAGATGGGAAGGATTATGGTGATCTCCTTGACCTTCTAAAAGAGGACAAGGAATATCACCTTGTTCAAGACTATATAAGATAGTTATTACCAATAGAACATGAAAATATATAAGATGTCATCCTGAACACTAGGAGAGGTTTAACATGTGATTGTATTTTGCTAATGGATTTTGAGACATTAACATGGTTACTTAGCGTATCTCTGCCTTATTTATAAATAGTTCCTTTAACTGTTTTAGCACCCAAGTTTATTTGGTGGACATTAATTTATTTTCAAAAGGCATTAAATTTGCTAATATTTCAGCCTGTTCTTGTCTAATACATAATACTCTTTGTAGAGTAGGCATCGTTTTTTAGCCATATACAATTTTTAGACTTTCTTTTTGTTCCATTTTTAATGCCTCCATAAAAATAATGTTTCAGGCCAGATGTTACAGAAGTTTCCACTGCATTTTTTGGGAAGCAACAGGAATTCAAATTTGACACATGGATTCTTCTCATCAGCCTCTTAGGAGGGAAAATGGCATTATTCATATTGGTTTTGTTTCTCTTCAAGGCAAGTAATCAATTAAGGTTATAATCAATAATTTGATGATTTGAAGTCTTTACTTTTGAGCCATCAGCAACTATAAAAATTCCTTGATCTCCAATACTATTATTCTCAGGCTGGATTCTTCAACAGGAAAAAAAAGAGGGAGCAGAGACTTATCAAACAAAACTTGGTAAGTTGTGAAAAGTTTCAAGCTGCTCTTTCTTAATGCATATAGAAAAAACACATTGAAAATTATGAAATACATGATTGTATGGTATTTAATGCAAAAAGATGGCTTTGGTTGCAGGTGAAAGATGAAGCAGTGGATTCCTTCATTATGCCAAAAGCTTCCAAACTGCAGCTATCACTGTGTAGGTATGCACTCAATAATGCATAAAACATTATTATGTAGCACTGAATAAACAAAGGCCAAATTGCATTCACATCTGAGAGAAAACCAATTATACATAATAGTGAAAAATTACCCTAAAATATTGGTCAACATATATGTAGTATGTTGACCAATATGATGTTACTGAAACATCATTGCTAATCAAGTAACCTTCACTTCTGCCTGTCTTCCTTTGCAGCACCTGTGAAGCAAGTCTCAACCTGCCAAATCTGCCATCTATCTCTCCATGTGAAAATCTGAATTGCAGTAGTCGGCCACTAAGGGTATTGAAGGCGACACCCTAAGTATTGAGGGGTACATTTGTCTCATCATGATGTGGATTCATCCTCATCTGTTTTCTACCTCTAATGTATAAATATCTGTAAAAAAAACATAGTAGGAAATATGAGCCAAAAAGTGTACAGAGTAGAGGTGTTACAATTATGTTTCATGCATGCCTGAAATGAAATAGATTTAATGAATCTTATATGCATCACAATTCTGTAAAAGATGAAATAAGTGTAAATTTGTTTGCCTTCCTCATCAAAAGTGAGACAACCAATTGTATTTATGTAAGTATCTCTGCCAAACAGTAAGTAATATTCTCTTTATTCGAAGCTTGAATATCTTTCACATATCACATTAAAGGTTTTTCAGAAAAATACTCAGTAGAAGATAAAATCGCAATTTACTATACTCAATCTTTTTAATGAGTATAGTAAATACCTGGGCCTTAAGCCTTAGGCCTAGATGCCCATGGTGCCATGAAGGAAGGGGAGCTGTGGGAATTGAATAAGCTTTTTTTATTTGAGTATTGACAACTTAATTCATGTCCAACAAGCTATAATTTACAATTATTTTTACTGTTTAATTTTTAGTACTGTGTTTAACTGGTGAATGTGTTATAACAGGGCTTGCCCAGTGGGAGAGGGAGTGTGTGGGGTGCCGGAATACTCTCTCGCCTCGGTAAACATCTTATCTTAAGCCAACCCTGTACTCAATGACACTAGCCACCACTTGGTGGAAGTGAATCACTATCAATGAACAAAAATTTTTTCCAGAATTTGTTTATTTTTCACCACCAGTTTTGACTTGTTATGTCATGCACAGATCTCTGTATATACCTACGTATACTGTGGGTAAAGGTTGGGGAGAGGGCCTCGCAGAGGTGGAGACTGTGCAACTGGGTTGATTGGAGTAGGGGGAAGTCGAGGTAATAGGTAAACATAGAAATGGTTATATATAATGTTACAGTATGAACTGATGCTCTTGATGATTTTCAGCTACACTCAAGAGCATCTATGCAGCTAATCTTTCCAATTCATATGATGGATTTTGAGAATGGAATTCCAAAAATGTCTAATTTCACCTAAACATTTTGAAAACTGGGTTTGTACTCTGATTTTCAAGACATAACTTATGTTTTTTTGAATATATTAGTGCAATCGGGGTAAAAGAAAGAAGGAATTTTAGTGATGACATAAGAAGTTATTGATTTCACAATAGATAACTTTGTGTGAATCGTGAGGATAACTGTGGTATTTATGAAGTGTCATTGAAGAAGAGAGCAAAAGAGTAATAGAGGCTAAAAGACTGGACGTTGACTTGGTGTGTGTGTGTGTGGTATTTTCTTAAAAAAGATTACGTGTGTGGGAATTAATATATTAATATGGAATATGATCAGGAATGACCTAATCTCATCATTTCCATAAGAAAATAAGAATTCAAGTAAAAGGATATGAAATATAAATGTGTGCTACCAACATTTTTGTCGATATTTATCTATTCATTGATAATTTAGAAAACTTTCAAAAAATTATTATTAAAAGTCTATGTGATACAATGGCTGTTGGTAAATTTTTCAACGTACAATTATTCCTCAATAGAGATTATTTATTACTCTGGGTGTAGTGCATTAACCCTTTGCGGTCCAATGTCGAGGCTGGCTCGACAGGCCTAGCTCTAGCAGCAGGTCCAACGTCGAGTTGTGCTCGACATCAGATGGCGTTGTGATTATGCACATTTTATGTAAGGTGCTGCCATCTTATATAAGACATATGTCACTGTATATGATAAGTGACATATGTCACTTTTGTGAACTTTTAGTACCTCATGAAGCCATTTCACCTATTTTGCAAATAGTATTTCTTTTGGCTACTTCTTGAATTCCACAAAAAAAATTGGACTGCAAAGGGTTAATAGCCTTGGTGTAAGACTTGATTAAAAATGATACATAATTAGAATGAAAACTGGTTGGAATTGTTTTTTTTGTGGTTACCGCTGCATCATAGTTGTACTCACATGAACACAGCTGTGGGTGGTAGAGCCAGCATTGCAGACAAGAGGAAAAAGGCCTGCGGGAAAGGTGAAGCCAGAGTGTCAGAATAGAGATGGTTGTATATTGGCTCAAATATCAGCGGAATCAGTGCCTCCATGCAGCCAAGAAGTGAGTTAACTCGGCCTGGTTTTGAAGAAGAGTGATTACTGCAGACATTCAAGATCACATAGTTTGTAGGGACTTTCTACTCTTAAACTAGAGAAAATTCAAAGACTATACTATTTTCTATTCATAATCAAACCTTGCATCTCTTATCATAATTTATCAATATCACATCCCCTCTCAGTCTTACTGACTCCATTACTGATCCGGTATTCTTAACTCTGCGTACTTCCTAAATATCATTCAAACTGTCCTTTCTTCTCCTCCTCCTTCTCTACTTACTTACATTCTTCCCATTATCACATTTTCCACAACATCCTAACTCCTCATTACCCTGTATACCATCTCTCTCTCTTTTCTCCTTTTTCTTCAGTCGACTTGTTCTCTTCCTCATTTATTCCCATGACTTTATCATTTGTCTTTCTTTTGCACCAATATTTCAGTACATAGATATTTATTAGTCATAAAAAATTTCCTATTTAACTCCATTGAACATAAAACAATAAACCAAAACTATGAGAATGTCTTATTAAATTCTACATTCCTTTCATAAGTTAGTCAGTTATTCAGGGGAGGCAACCAACATCTGAGGTCATTTGCACCATTTAGGATAGGAGAGGTAATTTGATGATGGTAGGAATTTTCAGGGAATGGAGGAAGGGTGGAGAGAAACACGGCATCGGCATTAGCCTACTCTTAACGACAGGCACCAAGGGGACCACGGCTTGACGTCGCATCCGACGGATGGAGTCATCATCAGTATTTCAATCCTAGGATTGGTTTACTGCAGCCCTCCATTCTGCCCTATTCAGTGTTATTTCCCTCACGCCCTGGTATGTTTTCTCTTTCACGTCCTTCTTTATTTGACCTATATATTAGTCCCTTTGTCTTCCTTGTGGGACCATCCCATCAATCTTCCCTTCTATATTATATTTCTAACTAATTCATTGTGCCTCAAGGTATGTCCAATCCATCTAGATCTTCTTTGCCTTCTTTCCATATTGTCCTTTCTTCATCTGCTTTCTGTACATCTCTTCGTTCCTCACTTCATCTGTCCATTTAATTCTCCTACAGCACCATGTTTTGAAGGCTTCAATTCTTCGTTGGTCTGCTCTCCTGATGTTCCATGTCTCTGTTCCATAGAGGGGCATGCTCCATATGAACCTTTTGATGAAGTGCTTCCTTATTTGCAGCCGTAGAGTCTTTGAGCACAGTAGTTGTCTCTTCTTCATAAATGCCTCCTTAGCTTGTGCTATTCTTCGCTTGATGTCCGTCGAGCTTCTTCCAACCCAAGTTATAGTGCTGCCGAGGTAGGCGAAGTTCTCCACTTGTCCCAATTTCACTCCTTGAATTGTGATATTTTCCCTAAGCTTCTCTCTTCTGCAAACTAGGATTTTAGTTTTCTTCTTGTTGATGCTCATATTATATTCTTGAAGTAATTGGTCCATTGTGGTTAGGGATGCTTGCAGGTCCTCTCGACTTTCTGCTACAACTGCGATGTCATCAGCAAACCTTAGCATGTTTTTTTCTTCGTCATTCACCTTGATGCTGTAGATACCACTTCCCTCTGTGTCTCTTATTGCTTCTTCCAGGTATATACTGAATAATGCTGTGGAGAGGTTGCATCCTTGTCCGATTCCTTTATTTATTTTGGCTTCTGTCTTCCTTCCGTCTTTCATTTGCATTGTGGTGACCTGGTTCTTGTAGAGGCTAGATATATTCTTCTATCCTTGTAGTCTATTCCAATTGCTTCTGGTATCTTGAACATCTTGTTCCATTCAACATTGTCAAAGGCCTTTTCCAAGTCCACGAATGCCACATACAACGGCTTGTTTACATGTATCATTTTCTCGGCCAGTATCCTTAAGCTGAGTATTGCCTCCCTAGCTCCTCGGTTTTTCCTGAATCCGAATTGATTTTCCGAACGATTCCCTTCGATCTTTCCTATCATTCTTCTGTTAATTATCCTAGTAAGTATTTTCAATGTGTGTGACACCAGGCTCAATCTTCTGTGTTCTTCGCATTTCTCTGTTCTTGTCTTCTTCAGGATTGCGATCATTTCACTCTTTTGGAAGTCCTCTGGTAATCATCCATTGATATAGCTCTCTTTGATTATTTCTAAGAGGGTATCTTTTGCTTTGTCTCCAAGTGCCTTGATGATTTCATCATTTATTTTGTCCCCTCATGGTGCCTTGTTGTTCCTTAGGTCTTTCTGTCAAATTCACTTCTCAGTATCTCAGACCCCCATTCATCTTCATCCTCCTTGATTTCACCTTCTGTTAAGTCAGCTTCAAGTGGTTTGGGTGCCTGATAGTGCTCTTCAATGTATTGCTTCCATCTCTTCCGTATGTCCTCCTGTTCCATAAGTATCTTTCCATTCGAGTCTCTTATGTTGTGGGATCTTGTTTTCCTCTATCTGAATTGTCTCTTCACCAGTTTATAATCCATTTCTGCGTTTCCTTTCATTATGTATTTATTTATATCTTTGCAGCATTTTTCTATCCACTCTTCCTTGGCTTTCTTGCACTCTCTATTTACTTTGTTTCTCAACTTCTTATATTGGGCCTCCTCATGGATTGAGTACTGAACCTGAAATGCCCACCACTAGGCACTTCACTGAAAAATATGCCAATGCCGGGAGTGAAACCTAAGCCCTTGGGATGGGAGGCCAGTACTCTAGCCACCACACTGACCCGATCCACTACCTTTTCTAATTTGACATTCTTATCATCCCAATTGCATTATGAGTTGACCCCTCTTATGAATCTAAATTGATATGTTTTCTCCTGAGATTTTGTTTGGTCTATTCTTCTTAATTAGGCACTGCCTTCCCCCTTTAAGATTAAACTTATGTTAGCCCCTCTGGTCTTCACTTTCCCAGTTTTCATCTTCTCTTTCATTGGCACTTTTATAGTTTGAACCAAATCCTCTGGCCAAACTCCTTACTCATACAACCTATGGGCAAATACACACCATGTCTCTACTTAGTAATTGGATTTACAGCTGTAGATATCCTTGCTGTCAGTATTGCTATTGTGTCCCTCCCCTGCTAAAGGTGGAATTTGTTGAGTGTGGTGCTGTTTCATCCTCCCTCTCTGTTCCATGCACTTCAGTGATGCACAGTTGTTCCCAAAGCCTCCAAGTCCCTCAATCCTGCCCACAAGACAGGCTCACCTCCTGTCAGAGCTTAATCACACCCTCGTCATTTCGTCTCATCTGCTAGAATTGCTAGACCTTCAGTCACTGCTCCTGTAATTTTTAGTGTTATCACATCATTGCTTTGTGTCTTGTCAGATGGACTTTATTGTTCTTGAGAGAAATTTGACAATTTCCTTCATAATCCATCTTTTATCTCACATGAAATGTCTATGCTCAACAAATTCCCAGTCTTCACCTATAAAAATGTCTTCTCTATCTCACTAATATTTAAAGTTATATATGTGAGCCCAAGTCATTCTAATCTATGTTGAATGTTAGCCCAGTTATCATTGCAATAGATTTCTTCCACAAACATTAATATTCCTTCCACAAACATTTATATTTCTTCAGCAAATAACTACTCTGTTTGGCACTTAGGTAACTCCTGCCTTGATTTCTTACAGTAATATGTTCTCCATCAGCCTCAAAGTTGACTAATAATATATTACTTAAATTAACTGCTATCATCATTAAAACTGAATTTGTGATATGCATAAAATATTTATTAAAATTAATTTTTACTTGCCTTGCTCATTTTTTTTGACGAGTTTTGTAATGATTGCTCTTGGAATGACCACCACTTGGCCATTTGCCATTTCCACCAGTGGAGCTGGAAAATAAGATTGGATTTACATTATTTCTCTCATAAATGATTAAATGCTTTTCTGCAAAATTCATTCTTACTTTCTTCCCATATTTAGATAATGTATTAAGTATTCTATATTATTACTCTATTGTATATTTTCTAGAAATGTGCTAATACTGCCCGTGATAACTATATGCCTCGAATATTAGAAAGTATTCGATATTCGAGGTATCGAATAATTATGCTAAAAGATAAAATTCAAATACATCAAATATCTCACCATACACCTTTGGGTCATTTTGGGTGCCCATACGTAACTATAGCTATTTAGCTTGTTATTCAACATATGCTCCGCGACAGGATGGAGGAGATTCGAGTCTGTTGATGGGTTTTGCCGTGTGATTCCTGGTGTAATGACAACAACAGTTTCAACTAATGGAATTCCAGAGAAGCTATTGTCTCTTCACTATAAATACACGCCAAAACTAATCACCACTTATCATGATTTAAAACAGAAGAAAGTTCGTAAACATCATCGATGGTTCGCTCGATCGCTTTTAATCTGTTAATCAGCTTTAATTTATAAGAGGTCTTTTCTTCCAAATCATACTTTCGTACAAATCAAAAAAAAAAAAAGATTTACCGAGGACTCATGCCTCTACTCTGCTATCTTGCTATCAGCTACCCGTCGGACATGGTCAAGAATATGCCGAGGCCACAGAGTTAGATAAGCTCCATCGTTCAAAAGGGAAAAAATATTTCAATATAATGTATTTTATAAAATGTAAATTCTACATTTTTATAAATTTTACATTTATATATTTAAGTAAAACTATTGCTGTCACCTAATATAAATTTTATTTTGAATAAAAGGGTGTTCGTGACAAAATTTGATGACTTAGAATTGTGTTTTTGTTATTAGGTCATTCCATTTTAAATTGACAAAGTTTTCAGAAACATCTTGCTTCACTATCTCAGATTTCAACAAAATTTGGTGCATAGATGTTTCAAGCTTCTTACGCTAAATGCCTTTCCCCATTTTTTAAAAAAAAAAAGCCCCTGAAACATAGGCAGAAATGCATTGCATTAACCCCTGAAAAACGTGTTTTTAAACTATTTTCCTACAAGCTGCAGCAGACAGGTTATATGTGATATGCACATGTAAAAGGTGTCAATGGAAATCATACTAAGTCTGCTTGTCACTTTAGTAGTTTTAAATGGACTTTTCGCAAGGATAAGATCTTTTTTGTCGCTGTAAATGTAATTACAAAATTCATTTTTTCACAAGTTTAGCCTAAAATCACACCAAGAAATAATGTTAAAAACGAGCCAGTTCTTCTCACCGTAACACTTATACGTACATAGTGTATTCATATATTAATGAATATGGAATCTGAGAATTTCTCACTAAGAAAAGGTCACTTGAATTTAAGACATTTTGTAAAAGTGGTTTTTCGGAGCTAAACAAGTCCATGTGTGACAGGGTTTAAAAATTATAAAACCGATTGCATATATGCACCGAATTTTGTTGAAATCTGAGATGGTGAGGCTTGACCCATTTGTTGATTTAAAGTGGAATTACTATATTCTGTTAGCTTTCGTCATATTAAATTGCAATTTCAATAATATAAAGTCAATGATGTTTTTTAAAGTTTAAAGATAAAATTTTAAGGTCCTGTAAAATTTACAAAAGCCATCATGAAATCGGTAAAACCCTGTTACGAAACCTGTGACTCGACAAACACGAGTGGGAACTTTGCGGGCACAAGGTTATCAGCAATTAGATTAAAGATAAGTTAAGGAATAATTACCAATATTAAATAACTGCATTAAAATTAATTTTCTTTTTTGGAAGAAATACATAGCTTCTCAAACTCAGGGATCTTGACATACTATACTGACAGTAGATCTTTACCAATTTGTGCATCAATTATGCTCAAAATGTTTATCTTGTCATTTTCATACCATATATAGCTAATTCTGTCAGATCTGAGTTTATTATTGCCAAATTAAATCTTTTACGTGTATTTTAATGTATTTGAACTTTGACAGTATAAGTTTGTTGCAAGTTCAAAACTGGAAAAAACATTGTTGCATTTACACTTTCTGCTCACTTATGAATATGAACCTTATGAATCAATTATAATATGAATCTCTTCACTTATGAATAGAGTGGTAGATTTTTCTTTGAAAAGCAACAAAGAAATTAGCGGAATGATATTTAAGATAGGTATTAATTGCAATTTTAGAATTAGAGATTTTCGAGTATTTGAGTTTAAGGTTTATTCAAATTCAAGAAATTTGTTCTTTGTCCCATCTCTAAATATTTCCTCATGAAATGCAGAAATAATATGGATTAATTACACTCACCGACATACATAAGCCATCCACTGTTGGCAAAGAGATAGAACGTGCTGGAAAGTAGGTGACTGGTACAGGACATGGCCCCTATAATTGAATCGGCCATTCTCAAGTAATAACTAAACAATCCCATTGCAATGAAGGAACCTGTTGGATTAAGTTTAATGATAGTATCATTTATCATTTTCACCAAAATCATGTTTTAAGGTAACATTCTGTATTCATTAATTAATATATTTTAAGCTTAAGCTGATTTTTGTAACATATTACAGTAAATTTGATAATTGTTAAAATGAATATAAAATTAGAAAAACTTTATAGCTTTCAGTTCAAAAGGAACTTTATCATTCCTGTTCCATGTGGAATCAATGTCTCCAAAATTATATCTGTAAGACATTTTAAGGCTTAATATTTACATAATTTGGGAAAATATTAAAATCGAATACATGTGGCAGTTACCATTTTATATATGTACATACCTATGTAATAATAAGGGATGGTTGGATCATATCCATTGGATTCAAAGATCTGTGGATCTCTCATTTCACTCTGATCTGAAGACACAGTGTAAAATTGGATCCAGATCAGAGATTTTAAGTTTTCACAGGTTAGCGACTGAAGCATCCCGTGAATGGAATGTAGGTATGGTAGTTATTGACAAGGAGAGGTTGTGTAACTCAGGTAATGAAATTAGATTTTCATTGCAAATACATAGCAGCAAAATAGAGAAATATGTGTTTTGGCTTTTTTCTCAGTAGGCCCCATATCGTGACAATAAAATAAGTAGAATGCCATGCCGGCAGCCAATGTTTGCTGGGCTCAGGCAGATATTGAGCACTAGTGTACTGCAGGTTGTGATGTTCGATCCTCATCGCAGTTAATTTTTTTCTTTCCAAAATTGCATCGAAAATTTTATCATATTCAAATTGCAACCATTGCATGTGAATTCTCACTTTTTTATACTTTTATATATTAAATTAATTTTACGAATGCATCACTAAAAGTTAGTTATGGCTGCATCCAAAGATCAACAGATCATTCATTGGCTACTGAAATTGGATCCGAAGACACTGTAAATTCATATCCGGACACATTTAGAAACTCTTTAACTACTACAACGTTGTTATGAATCTAAGGCAAACTTTACTCACTAATTTAGAATAGATCACATATATTAGATTTAATTTACTGCTGTATCCTTGGAGACCATTTTTTTCAACAGAACTCTAATAAACAGAACTCAATATGGATAGTATCAAAGATCATGTGCTAATGGTAGAAATCTACCGAAAAGAAAACAAATTTATTCATTATAACACAGTTTTCAAGCCTAATATTGGACCAAAATGTAAAAGAACATTAATTTGTATATTAATTTTTGAAAATTATTGATGGCTATTTTCAAGATGATTTTAACATGGAATGTAATCATCTGATTTTTGTAGTTCAGAGTTTGGCCAGGAAGTTTTATGCAAGACATGATGATGACCATGAAATTGAAATTGATGAAAATGTAGTGCAAGAAATAAAGAAAAAGTCACTTTTGGGACCAAAGGAAAGATATGAATGGCCCATGGTGGAAAGCCATGAAATTGGTTGGTACAATGAGCCTCTGGTTCCCGCGGAAACAACTGCTTGTAAATTCTCCTACCATAGGCATGAATCTCCCATGACAAAATTTGGTAGCTCACTCTTTAAAAAGAAATGAACATTCAGAACACTGTAATCATTTAGAGTTCACCAATGGAAAGGTACTAATGAAAAATTTACATAATTTAATAATATTTAATATTAAAATGGTTAAAACATATGAACCTATGTGATGTTCAGATTTGGAGTTTTAGGTTAGTGGAAATATCTCTATTGAATTGGTAAATAAATTAATGTTTTATCAAATAATATGAGCAATAAACCTGTCATAAAAAAGGAATACACAATTGATGAATCATACTAACTGTATATCACCTTAGGCTGGGTACCTATTTCACGTTACCTTCATGGTTCATGTTTGAATAGTGCACAAATGTTTTATTGTTTGTGCACCTTTGTGAAGTATGGTAAATATTTATTAGGATTGTTACTTGCACCTCTGTTAAAAGTAATGGAATTGCTGATGACCATTATGATGAGACAATAAAAAAATCATTCATTTGCTTTTTTCTCAAGTAAATAATTTGCTCAAAATAACAATCAATATGAAAGGAACACAAAATTAACCATATATTCAGGTTTTAACCCATCATGTGAAGAAAAATATGCTGTAATTTACTGTGAAGCAATTTTAATTAGTATTGATGATTGTGTTCATAGTTTGCTTGACTTGTAGTTCCATACATAAGGTAAGAAAATAAGATTGTCTTGCTATTTAAAAATTTCATATTAAGGATTTTATGTAATTATACATTTCTAATTGGCTTTAAGGAGTCAATGATGATAATTTATATCAGAAAATTTTTTCCTGAATTTTTATTGAATTTAATTTCACTTTTTGAACTTCGTTTGTATTCATCACTGAAAAAATAGTCAAATTTGCCATATTCTAGTAATTATGTAGTAGATATGCAGAGGTAGAGTATTCATTACTGATGAAACACTTTATAATCTGTGTTGAAAAAAACTTCACTACAACCCTTGCAAGCAAAGAAGAAAGTTAATCAGACTAAAACATGGGGTCTCATGCTGTGCATTCTTCAAGTGCATTGTGGTATTTAGCAGTTTTTTGATGGAAGCACCATAGGTATATGAAGTTTAATTAGGTTTCATTCAAACCAGTATTGTTGATAAAATTACTTTCAGGGATAACTTATGCATTAACTCCAACCTTAGATAGCCTTGGAAATATCAATTGATGCTACTGCAATGAAATTTGGGTACGATATTACATTTTTATTTATGTTTCAACACACATACAGTCTCCATAAGAGGCCTTTTAAAAATCAGTGTTTGGTACGGAGTTGGCCTAATCATTCCCAGGCACCCTCATACTGGCTTCATTGCACCCAGAGGCTAGCTTGCCAACACCTCCTCTTGTGCTTCCTAACCTCCTGGCTTTGACAAACCAATCTTTATTAAAAACAGTTTAACCCTTTCGCTGTGGCTCACTCTCCGGAAACCTACTTGTCATATGTGGCAGAAAAGTGAAGGTATCCTGTCGCCGCAACTTTTATCTATTCCGATCTCATGTTGTTATAATAAATGAATCCAGATTCACTGTTTTAATTCACAGAAACTATTAATTAATTAATTTTATATGAACATAATTTAATAATAATAACAAAATATATAAGAGAAAGTTCGTCCACAGTGCGCTACAGGGAGAACGAAACGGTACGTTCACAGCAGCCCACCATGCGATCGTACTAGGTACATTCACAGCAGCGAAAGGGTTAATATTCATCTAACAAACTATTATCGCTTTTGTTCCTAGGACTTTCAGCTAGAAAATCAAGCAAAAATTGCAAAAGCCAAACTAAAAAAAACATTATTGACTTTGTGTTACACATCCTTTAGATAGTGCTAAGAACATACAGTAAGGTGGAAACTTATGTCAAAGAATGGGGTTGAACATTTCCTAAGGCACACAATTGTAAATTGCTGAATAGTATCCGCTCAATGTCTTGAGGAGTAACTTTATGAAATTACATAGTCACAGAATTAAAATTGAAAGACTTGGTAAAACTTCACAGTATTTAATTCACAATCCTGGTTTCATCCCTGATGGGACATCTTCAGGTGTTTTTTCCTGAAGATATTGATTGAATTAAAATCTCTGAAATTTTACCAAGTTTTTTAATTTTTATTCTGTGCTGAATAGTAGATATTTGTGCCTGGTTAAAATTTTAACTGTTTCTTGGCATTTGCCCAGTATTTTCTCATGCTATAATGGATGGAAATGCCTTGGCAATGCCTTTCCATCCATAATAGAATGAGAGGCGAACATGTTAATTACCTGCCTTGTCAGTCAGGTTAGTAATGTATTGGCTTGAAACCCATGGGTCATAGGACTGAATCCCACTAAGAGCATGGGTGTCATGTTTGCTCTAGGATTAAGATCTTACGTTAAAAATTGCAGTACAGTCTAAGCTTTTTGAACCCATATAGACCCAAGTCCACCTCAATAGAATGGAAAGGCAAGGAGGCAATAGAAGAAAAACACAAATATTTTTAAATGTTATATTAATTGGAACCTGCTGTATGTCTTAATGCCTTCAATTTTGGCTTCACCAATATTACGAATATCTTATTTTTATCCTTGGTGCTATTGTTTGAAGGTTGATTATTCAATAATAATTAAGCAGTTAAATAGCAAGTGAAATAATTATCTATTAAGTAGGTAAGCAATTCCAACACGACATTTTTCCATTGAATATCATTTGTTGTTGAAATTGATTTTTATAAAATAGTTGGCCATCAAAAGATGTAGTTTAATAGTGAGATAATTTTCCTTTACCTATAACTTCCATCACCATCAGAAACATTCCATAGAGACCGTATTCCACTTCATCCCAATGGAAACGATATCTTGTATAAAGGAACAGCACTGACTGCCTGCCTAGAAAATTGAAGTGTTAAAGAAATTTTTAGAGAAGAATTTGAGAAGAAAGAAGAACAAATTGCTTGGCATATCATCACTGACAGAGGTGCATAAATTCACCACATTTTATGAATTTATTTTCACTTTTAAGTACGTCAAGCAAACAGTGAAGGATGTAAAAGAAAAAACTCATATAAGTATCAAAAGAGTAACTGAGCTACATCAAATCAATGTTAGGATTGATGGTAAAGTATAAGAAAATAGCATATAGAAAGTTCTTAATTAGCTGACAACCATTGATATCAGTATGCTACAGGATATCAGCAAAAATATAACTGTCCATGTACATAAAATAGAATTAATAAAATTAATGGGAGGAATGTACAGTAGACACCATTCGATGAAATTAAGTGAGTCTTATGCCAGATGTACAAACATTTACTATACTCGGAATCCATCCTAAAGGAATTTTCATCAAAAAATAATTTAAACTCTCAGTGAAAACCCGCTGACAGTTGGCATTTAAATTTCAAATTGATGAATGCATAATTATTTGTTACATATGATTTCAAAGAGCAATCAATAGCAATTGTGAAGATGATTAACTGTCATATATTTTAAAAATTAACAATCTACAAGTTGCTAAGTGCAATTGGTAGATTTTGTGTGCTATATGCAAGTTCACTTGCATACAGCACACAATATAGCACACTGCAAGGTGCTATATTGTGTGCTGCCTAGAGCATATAGGTTATTTCCTTGAATCAGCAATGTAAAAAGTTTCTAAAAAATTTAATAAAAATTTAAAAACAAATATGAGAGATGCTTGAGCTGAGATTCATAGATAGCAATTAAATATGGTATTCCTCGGAATAGCATGAAATGAAAAATAGATGGTAATGCTCTTTCATTACAAAATTATGGAAGAAGTTGAGATTTATCCTCATCAGGATCAACGCTGGGTGAGAAATGGAGTTTTAAATGCCAAGAAGAATAAATAGATAAAATGGATGGTAATGCTCTTTCATTACAAAATTATGGAAGAAGTTGAGATTTATCCTCATCAGGATCAACGCTGGGTGAGAAATGGAGTTTTAAATGCCAAGAAGGTGGTACAAAAAGGTCATATAAAAAGGAGAGTCACGGAGAAACAGGCCATTTGCCTGGAAGAGTGAACTTCACTCTGGGAGAATGATGATGGGATACTGAAGAGAGGATTCTCACCACTCGACGCCCCGTACGAAAGGAGGAGGCAGAACAGCATGAGGAAGATGAGGCGCCTGCTGTCACCCTGACGACGGCGGAGAGTCACCTTCAGCGGTCCCAGGACTTCCCTCGGGTCGATGCAGTCGCCTACGGAAGAGAGGCGTCCAATCAATTTGCATTCTCCAGCGTTCAGCTGGCCCACCGAAGAGTCAACGCCACCTTACGGCACGGTTTGTTCCGGGCGGGGTCCGCTGCGTCCTCCTCTTTCACCAGCCACAGCGTGAGCGCGATGGCCACCAGCTCCAGGATGGCAGCAGTGCCGAACACGCCTGGAAACAAAAAAAAACACATTCCCAATGAGTAATAATAATAATAATCCTGCGCTCCGTAGGTCTGAAGTCGATGAGAAGATGAGATGAGAAAAACTCAAGTGAAAGCGATTAATGAAATTGTAGCGAGGCATTCATACACAATCAATTAGCAAACCATTCATGTTTGTACCACGCAACTCCTTGGTTACCTATTCCATTTAATTCCGATGGTTTCACACACAACCCCCTTACGGAGCGCCGCCACTATCGCTCTGAAAGATAATCGGCTTCCTTTCTGAGAGTAGATACGATATCCTTTAGGCAGGCAAGAATTCCGTCACATATACGGTCTATTACCTTACCGTTTTGAACTTGTCTCGCGGTGGCAGAGACCCAAGAATACATCTACATAATACCCTGCAAGCCACCATAAAGGTGTTTGGCAGAGGGAGAATAATGTACTGTCAGGAATGAATTCGATTTTCTCTAAGAGCGATAGTGGCGGCTCTCCGTTTGTTGGGAAACCTTTTGCCCCCACAGTACCTATATGCTTGAGGATCACATACCAGATGATGGCTTGATAGACGAAACCGGTAGTGAGTGGTTTAATAAATTAAGTTTATTTGGAATGACTTGACCGGTTTTAACCTTTACAGGTCATCATCACGAGTCCTCATGATTGTAGAATTGTGGAATTAACTAAGTTATTTTTACTAAGTCTAATTTCCACCAAGTAAACTTGCCGTCCATCGATTTTAAATTAAGTTTAATAAAGAACTCACAAAGTTTTTTCCCATTTTAATTATTATGTCCTTCCACCAAGGCAAAGATTCGCTTTTCCATTTCATTTATAAATCTGCTTTTAAAAAATGCATCCAGGCCCGCAGACGTTTCTGCCTTATTATTTAACCGTTCATACCAGAATCAAGGTATAAAATGGAACATGAGAGAACTTAAATACGACATGACATCCCTTAAAAGCCGGAGAGATGAAATGACCGAAGTTCTTATAATTGGACAAGTCGTGGGTGGAATATCATCTCCTCGCAAAAGTATATTACTTCTACATCTACATAATACCCATTTTAGCCACCTCAATGGTGTGTGGCAGGGGGTGAAACGTCACCGGGCAAACATAATCAATCGGAGAGAACAATTAACGTCATGCATGCATGCAAAAAAATACTTCAACTTTGTGAATGTAAATGAGGTGCATGTGCTGGCAGTTCATTAATGAGAGGGGTACTGTGATCGACACTGGTGCGTGCGCAGCTGGCATATTGTGGATGATTGGGCGTCGTGGTGCTTGCCTGAGAAGCCAAACGCTTTGAAGAGGAAGCCGGAGATGACGAAGCCCACCACGGTGCCGAGGCACCAGAACCCGTTGGCCATCCCGAGGCGGAAGGTGTGTCGGGGTGCGGCGGCCAGGCACGCCACGTGGGCGTAAGCGGCCGCATCGAATGCCGCGCTCGACCCCGTCAGGGCCACCGGTAGCGCCGCCGCCAGCGCCGCCAGGGTGGATGGCCGCACCGTGGTGTGCAGAAGGCTCCTGGAGAACAGAGGATGACGGTGGATCAGTCCAGTCTGCGGCCAGGGAGGGGTGCGCTTGGAACAGCAGTCGGGATAATCTCGAATAGGTAACCATGGAGGTGCGAACACGAATGGTTCGCAAATGCTTGAATACCTCATTGTAATGTCACCTACTGTTTTCACATGAGTTTTATATCGTCCGGATGCTCTTTGTTAGTGGCTGGTGAGAAAATGACCAGAATAACAATGAGCGATGAAATAACGAGAGCTTCTGATTTGGCTTGATTGAAATTGTCCGAAGACTAGAAAATCCAAATGCCAAATTAATTATGGAAAACGATATCTCCAAAACCGGTTTCTCGATTGTCAAGGCAATCATCAACGGGGAGATCCAGGCAAAACATGTCAGAACCTGTCGAGAGCCAAGCGGAGAGTGCTTGGCTCTCGACAGGTTCGACTCTCGAAGTGCCCACACCTCAAAGCTTTTAAGTATTGTACCCCTGAGAAGATTCAGCATTAAAAAGGCCCCAGACGTATCATTTTTCCTTATTTTGCCGTTTCCCCGACCCCCCCACCGCCCCGAGTGAATGTGAGTGCAATAGTTAGATTCAGTGTCAACCTGTGACCAACCTACGAAGAGAGTACATACTGTGCAAGCTGTGCTCGACCAATGGGCTATTTCTCTGTAAATCATTTTCTTGTTGTTTTTCACGCCCAAAAATCAGCTAACTTACTGAATGATTAAACGCCCGGGAGGCGAGAGATATCTATTTTTGTTGTTGTTAGTATTAAATTAGTATTAGCGCCCCCCTTATTTATGTTGTTACTGCCGATTTAAAAATCTTGCTTGTACATTAGGGTACGGCTTATTTTTCGAAAATCGGAAAAGTTAAAAGTTCCACCCCTCAAAGTATTCATTTTGATGAGAAAACACATTCGTGAAATTTTTGTTAAGTTGCGATATCGTTAACACGTACCGCATGGGGTCTGAAGTACCCCACTCAAAAAATGGAAATATCGCATCAAAATAACTGCTTCTAGAGTAAATATACGATTTTACGACCCTTCAGATCAGAAATTTCATTAGTTTCTACCTATCTTTAGCCGTTTAGGAGATGCAGGAGGGCGAAGCGAGCTCGAAATGCTAATTAGGGGGCGCCGCGCTGCGCCGCCGCCGGCCCGGACGAGTTTCTCCTGTCCGCAGACCCCCCCTGTAAGCGGCCCACGACGACACCGCAACTGCTGCGTTGTCTCGTGGTAATTACATAGTTCTGGAGCACTCATTCACTGGTTATGGCGAAGAGCATAGTATTTTAGTAATTATTTCAATTTACTCGGTCATAAAAATATGCCAAAGCTGTCATCTTCATTTAAAAGAAATCTGTATAGCTTACAAAATTAAATAGGCAATCTGAAGGACAGTGCACTAAAAAAAAAGAAAAATACAAGGAGTTTCAGATACCAATACTTATCTATAAGTTTTTATTAAAGTTGTCTTCCTTACATCTGTCACCCTTCTTCTATGTTCTTGAACAACAAGTAACAATTCTTGGTATTTATTCTCGTCTTTGGTCAAAGTTCTGCAAAAATCTTTCAACAATTTAACTCCTTTCTCGGCATGGTCATTAACTACTTGCAATGACTTGACTTCTCTCTCACAATGGAGGTAACTTGAATTCCTCGCCCAACTGCTGACTGGTAGATCAAAAAAGTCGCAGTTAATTTCCAAAATTTGAAAAAAATTAGCCGATATTACCGATTACCGATCTTCGCTGTACACGCTCCATTTCGTTATTTCGATAGGATCCCGCATATTATCTATTAGCCTGTTTATTTCCATCTGTTACGTAGACGTGGACTTTCGTGACACGAGAGCGGCCACTGCCTTACCCGTCGCGGAAGACGCCGTGCAGCGTGAAGAGGCAAGCCGCCTGGAGGAACCTCCCTGACAGCGACAGCAGCATCACAGCCCTGCGGTTGGCGCGACCCCTGCGCGCGCCGTCGCTCCACACGCCGAGCAGCAGCACCACCGGCACCAAGATGGAGAATTCCACGGCGGCCCTCCACGCCTGTGAAGGGGAAGAGGTGAAAGAGGACTCACTCACCCTCTTGGGAGAGGGTCCGTCACGCGAGAAATCATCTCGACCTCCTCCCCTTTCTTCAGTGTTTAGGTGATTGGGGAACAGGGGGGATCACTCACATTCATATCATGACAATAAGGGGGATCGGGTTGGTATGGTGACTAGAGAATTGCTTCCCCTCCCACCCAAGAGCCAGGGGGGTTGTGTTTGAAACCATCGGGATTATCTCGAGAAGGTAAACAAGGAGTCACGTCGTATTAACACGAATGGTTTGCAAATATAGCATGTTAAAACTACTGATTACAACCTAATTCATTGTTTACACCTGTGATTTATGTCGTCTGTGGGCTCTATAGTCGAGAAAGATGAGATCAAGCACAAGTGTTAAAAATTAATGAGGTCATCAGTGGCTTTAACACACCCAATTTGCAAACCATTCGTGTTTGCACCACGTGACTCCTTGGTTACCCATTCGAGATAATCCCGAGGGTTTCAAACACATCCCCCCCTGGCTCGAATCAGAGCACAGGAGAATTTTCATTATCATACCAGTCTCTACACGAGTGTCTTCGAGTGGAGAGCACTTCGAGTTCAGCACTCCGTCCGTCGAATGGGACGATAAGCCGTAGTCACCTTGGCACTTTTCGTTAAGAGCAGGCTGATGACGGCGCCGGGATTCTCTCCACCCTTACTCCGTTCCCTGAAAACTCCTACCTTTACCCAGTTACCCACCTATCCTCTCTAGGGAAAATGGTCTCAGTTGTCGGTCGCCTTCCCTAAATAACTATAGTTATAGAATACTACCACACAATGGGGCGTGAGTAACCTTTCCTGTCACCCATAAAAGTAAATCCTACAGCAATAGGCAATACATTAAACACACACTTACCAAATTTCAAGAGATTCAATTTCTGGCGAAGGTTTTCGCGGCGTTCCGTTGATTGTAGGAAGCCTTCGGGAGTCTTCCGCGTTGTCATTCTGATAAAATGGCGACGTTTCACCCACTCAACTACGGTGGGCCAGGCTGAAGTGAAAGATGCTTCGAAGTTGACGCTTACTTATACTCGTCTTCTGAGGTGGCCGCTGCTCGCTGATTGGCTGTTGATGTTCGTGTGAATACTCGTTTCCTAGAGTGAATACTGTTGGAGGTGGGGTAGCTATCCTCTCTATTCATATTGTTGGGCCTCTTGGAAATTTCAATTGCCCGATTCCTCAAGGATCGCCTCCCACCCGGAATCCACGAAGGCGTTTCCGAGATTCTCTGCAGCTTTGGAGAATCCTACGTAGGGAAAGCAAATAGAGTCGTGCAATGCCGAATGAAAGAACATTCTCGGGCCCCCAAAAACTGACAAAGGAGAAATCGGCCATTGGGGAGCATGTTTCGATGGAACCTAACCTCTCCGTGAATTTAATGGAACCAAAAATCCTCACGAGGGAAAAGTGCTATTTCCCTAGAGTTATAAGGGAAGCAATTGAAATTTCCAACAGACCGAAAATATGAATTGAGAGGATAGCTACCCCCTCTCCAACACGTGGAAACGAGTATTCACACGAACATCAACAGCCAATCAGCGAGCAGCGGCCACCTCAGAAGACGAGTATAAGTAAGCGTCAACTTCGAAGCATCTTTCACTTTAACGTGGCCTGAGGACGCCCGCAGTAGAGTGGGCGAAACGTCGCCATTTTAACAGAATGAAAACGCGGAAGACTCCCGAAAGCTTTCTACAATCTTCAAGTGATTCAGACTTTCTTTGCTAAAAATATGACCAATAAGTTTAATTTATTTCTTTCTGTCTCATCTATTTTTGATTTTTCATTTATCTAACAACTTTCTCTGAGCAGGTTTACCATTTATCAAATGATTATCCATGAATCTGCCTTAGTTGGCTTTTCTATTGACAAGAATGCCTAGAGCTCCTTTCTTGCCATCAAGCAGGTTTTCCTCAGATGTATTGTAAAAGAGAACTGTTGAAAACAGATAACCATGCCCAATACAGTCTAATGATTCTCACCTGAGACTAGCTAAGGTTTCACTGTCATTTACAAATTTTTACTACAATCTTAATGGTGATTTGATATTATGCCATGAAGATTTTGATCAGAACTCGCTGTCCTAAATAAAGAATTATTTAGAAATTTTGGCCCTCTGTAACCACCCTCTTCATTAGAAATAGTGTAATGACAATGGTTAAGTCATCATGAAACATCTATATAAATTAATGGCAGTACCAAGGAAAATTATCCGAGGGTGAATCACAAAGGAATGATATTGTGTACCTATGTAGCCAATCAATTGGAAAAATGTATTATACTGCTGAAGCATCAAAGATAAAATATTCAGTCGATAATGAAATGGGCAGCTTAAAAAAATCAGTGGTAAAATACAAACTTCGATGGCTCGATGGAAAATATGAACTTCGATGGCTCAATGTTAAGGCCCGAAGGAAATACTTCCTCGGATGTTTTCTGTACTCCGTATTCAAAGAAAAATCCCCCGAATATCTTTTCGACATGTTTGCTGCCAAATCTTCCACTAGAGATACGTGTACCTACCAGATGTGATCCTGAATTTCTATATTCTCCTGGTCATCGCTCAACGAAGTTCCAAAATTCTTTTATAGCTGGAACACCTTGCTCAAAAACATTTTTTAAAACTGTTCTTCCGTTGCTAGCTTTTAAGACGAAATATTATGACATGTTAATTTTTGAGCACCAAATGTTGTATTTATTCTTTGTAAATAAATAAATGTATGTATATGTGTTATATGATGTCCTAAGTACCTCGCATTTGGTCTTTTTTTACTTGCCAATTGTTTTAATTTATATTTCAACTTGTCACAACCTGTTTGTAGATTGAAGTGTTTGACTTATTTCTCTTTTGTATTGCTCGTACAACTGTGTACATTGTTTCTTGTCCTTAAGGGGCAATTCCCGGGGACGATTAATATAACATCATTCATTCATGATGAATGATTACAGTTACAGGAATAACAGTTACATAATGATTCTTGGATGTTTACATGTATCCTTTACACATTAATTATAATTGATGCGAGTGAGAATAATACAAATTTTTGAACAGATGCATTCTTCTGATGGCTCAATAATTATTTGGTTAGGACAGTAACACATCTGATAAGCATATAAACTTAAGTCTATGCTTATCAGATTGATTATATTAAAACTGCGAACTGTAGTGAAATTGAAAAACTAAATTGAAGAGAATCTTAACATGCGGGAAGCACATACTTGATTTAGGTATACGAATGGAGGTACGTAAGAAATAAATTTAAAAACAAAATGAAAAAGTTTTAGCATTGAACAGGCTAAGTTCTCACTTGGGGCTATTCATGACTGCTAACTTGGTTTGGAGCTACATTAGTGACTGTAGTCACAAATGACCCCGTGAGGAGTAGAAAATGCTATGGACCTGTATTTTTGCAGCATCACTTTGTATGATGGCTTCCGCCTCATCTAATTCATCTTCAGCAACCACTGTGAGAAGATGATGGCAGATGGCTGGGGTCATATTCTGTCCTCCAATGGTTGTGTTTTGGGAAGCAAATTCACTGCAAACCAAATTCAGCAAGAAGCTTTGCCACACCACCTGTTTAAGAGATGAATGCAAATGTTGAGTAAAACTGGCAACATTTTTCCATTTGCACTGCTAATTTTACATTGCCTTCTCAGGAATTATTACCTGAATTTTCAAATGATTCAAGCTGCAATGGTTCATTGCTTTCCACATATTATTAATTAACCAAAGGTAAGCTAAAACACTATTTCAATAACAAAAGTTATGAACCGGACTTGTGGAAGTAGCCAAATGGGAGAAGTGCCTATTGGATCAAAGATCCTGCGTTCAAACTCATTATAGGAGCACATAGACCTAAACCGAGGTTGTCCTTTTTTGTGGGTAATGCATCTTTCGTAAAGCCGCAGGCAGCAATAAAAAACTTGTGTCCAAGCCACACTTCAGTTTCACTTTCCATTTGGGCTAGTACTTGGTTAGCTGTACTCTACACTACCTGAGTAAAAATGGGGTCGTTTACCAAGTCCAGTTCGGGTTGTTTGTGTGCAAAGGACATGCCAAGAAAGGTTTGTCATCAAGGTAAATTAAAATTTATACCTCAATATCATTCCTAATCTCGATGACAAACTGATGGCAGGTTGTGTTTTCAACTCTGCTGAAAGAAGTTGCAGTATAGTTGTCAATCCCCATGGAGGATGGTAGAATTTAATTCCACAATTATGATGGAAAAATACTTCAATGTGATAAAAAATGAGATGGCTGCGTCAAACCAATCCTGGGATTGTTGACCGATGATGATTGTTTGCCTACTTGGGCAAGCTCTCCCATAGAAATTAAAGAACATTAAATAAGGAGAGAGAGGTGTACAGGATGCAGAGCTGGAAAAATTCTGGTTTAAACCTGACTGGCGTCACCAAACCCCTTCACACGCAAGAGTAAGGTGGTGGTATGAATCGACTGATTTATACCACCACCTTTAGCAAATGCGTGTCAGGCTACAAGGTCTGATATTTGCTTTGCAGTCAATTTTCATCAGTAATTTCATGGCAAACGCACATTACCAACATTACCCTCAATGGGTATGACCGAAGAGGGATTTTATCCGTACTGTGGGAACAAAAATTTGGGGCTGTTATGTAAGGGAAACTCCAGTCGGGTTTGATAACTGTTAAGGGTGGAATGTTCCTACTCAATTTCAAGTTATCCGATCCGCCTCTATTACCTGCACAAGCATCGCGGCCGTCATGTGCACGACCATCACCGGCTCGACGGTGGCGCCGCCCAGGAACGCCCCCACCAACTGCAGGAAGGGACGCCGCCCACCCGAAGGCGCCTCGGGTGCCTCGACGCCTCCCGCCGCCGCCGTCGCTTCCATCGTTGTCACTCGGCAGCGTCCTCCATGTCGCACAGGAAGCGCTCCTTCACGCTGCGAGCGGACTTCTCATTATGGCCGGGACCTCGAGATCTCCTTTTGACGACTCTCTCTCTCTCCCTAGGAGTGCACCGCCAGCGGTAAGATTCAGAATCAACGGAAGACCTGTTGGGAGCAGAGGAAATGATTGGAGAGAGTTTTTTAGTGGAATAATGAAAAACGTGAGCAATGCTAGCCTCGCAGATAATGATTTAGCATGCAAATAACCAATCCAAAAGTGCGTAGTGACACGAAGTATAGGATAATTAGGAAGGTCATGTGGATTGTTGGGGATAAAATTACCTACCTACGGAGATCTTGAAGCGTGTTTTGAGCTGGGATCGTCCGAAAACCCAATAAAACGGGATGCATGACGATAATTAACTCCACCCTTTACTGCCGAATCTACCTACTGCTCCTTTATACACACTTTCCTCCAGTATCAAGCATCTATTAGTTTTCTTCATCCAAGAAAACAGAATGGGGGCTTTTACTTGGAACCTAAATCGCAATTTTGCAGACGAAATCGTTAGATGGAAACGAAAAAAGAATTTTAGTGAAAAAATTAATCTTTTAACTCCAACCATTCACTCATAAATCAAAAATTAAAATAAACAAAAGGTGACGCCCACCGAAAAAGCTGCTTTGATAACATTGACGTCATTTTCCTCCCATCCTTGACTGCTCTTATGGGAAGGGAAAGGGAGTGGAGGGGATTCTCGGAAGGTCTGCTCGCACAAATGCTGTCGCAACTGCTCCTATTGGCAGAGTCCGCTGTGTCCCCCCCCAATGCGATAAGGTGAAGTAGCTTCGCGGGCTCAGTTGTCATTGGACGAAGTCGATATACGTCAGAGGTTGCACCACGCCCATTTTTCCGAAAGGGTTAAAAACATCAGTTTTTCGCCGCTTATAACTCGAGAAATAATTGATGGATCAAAAAACGGAAAAATACGGGTCTTTTTATTTTACAAACTCTATCAGATTCGGTAAAAAAAATATGGAAAACGACCCCATTCATTAATTTCGATTCGTGCCCTTTCCATATATGTATTTATTTTACGCAAAAAGTTTGGATTGAGAATTCCCAGTTCACTGGAGAATTAGGTAAATATTAATTTTAAGACCATTTAAAAACGCTCAGAAATGGCGACTAGTGAATTTTTATTAATAATGGCCCATAGAAACTATCAATGGTCGAAAAGTCTCCTCCGTTTAACAGGGTATTAATTGTCGTTTTATTGGCTCCAGGCTATCCTTATTGTACAGTCCTCTGCTGCTGCGAAGCAAGGCGTGAACATTGCACGGTTATGAGCCAACTCAACAGCACGCTTCGTAAAATGAATTCTAATGGTTTTTAAACGAATAAAATGAATACACAATTTTAATTAAATAAATAAAAGTAAATTACAATAAATTAACTGAATAAATGTACCAAAGACACCTTGTTAATAAGCTTTGACGGAGTGCACCGTCTGCTTGGAAGTGTCCGCAGCACCACCTTGTGGAAGGTAGAGGAAATACTGTTACGTCAGACTCATGATTGCAATTGTTGGCCGTCGCGTTTTCGCGTCGTTGATTTTTTTCACTTTTAAATTAATGCGGAAAAATACCTACTTAATGTCATTTCAAAATCGACGGCTTAAAATACGTGCTCCAGAGGTGATAAACGTTCGATCAAGACAATAAAAAAATAATAGTCGAATAATAACTGAATTCGTTAAACGCAAATAATTCGGATTGAGAAATGACAGTTAGCAATAAAATTAAAAGTTCATTTTTTAACTCATTTAAAAATGCCCCTGTAATGGAGGGACAGTCTTTTCAATGAGCAACAGGTAGGTATGCATAGTTTACATTGTGAGGCATGTGGAATTTTCGTCACCTGATTTTACAATTGTGTTTCTGAGTCCCTAAGCTCTTTTAAACCCGTGATTGTAATCGCAGTTTCATCTCTACTGCAGCATCATGTCTTCAGCGGTCAACGGTGCTGCTATTGTGGACCTCACGAGGCTGTAGAAATCTCATTGGATGGTTTTCGGGAAGTAATGCCTCGCTCAAAACTAGTGTCCCGCGCAACTCGTCAACGTGAATACGAAACTCGTGAATAAACACTGAAAGTAGGTATGCAGCTATTGGAGTAAGGATTCTTCCCTTTTTCACTCCAGGAACGGATTTCATGGAGTGGGCTACTGGCTACGTTCGACTAGGTGATTAGTAAATACACGTTAATGAATTGATTAATGGTTATAAAAACACTTTCCTAAATTCATTTATTAGTATTTCCCTATCAGTCATGTGTAAGCAATGCTTAATCATGCATCATTCACCACAGAGTACTTTAGTAAGTTTTTAACTACCCAACCCTTTGCTATTCGGCCTATTGTTTTCCCTGTTATGGTATGGTAGAAAAATGACATTTTAAATCTGTCGGTATCACAATCTCTCTCTCTAATCTTGTTTATCTGATCAAAGCATAATACGTAGGGTTTTTTGTTTGCTCGTCAATAACACGTAGAAATACCGGCTATTCAGCCGTAACTGGATTAAAAATACTCATAAGAACGAAAGTGATCACGATGACTCCCGCCATCATTAAATTTCCTTCGAGTACCCCTAAATCTTCGAACGGGTACCTCTAAAGGCCGTATCACACTAGCGGTTGCCGGTTACGTTGCCGTTGCCAATTACGGTTGGAGTTCTAATCACACTGACCGTTTATATAACCGGCTGGTTGAGCAATCGCAGCCAATAGGATCTCGCCTCACGGTCACGTGCTCTTTCTGTTTACATTTTGTTCCTATGCTGCTTCAAATGCAGGATTTATGCTTCAATTACAAGATACAAATGAATTGAGTACATTTTATCTCACCTCATAAAATGCATCCTATTATAATACATCCTTCACAAAATAATAGATGATGCAAGATAGTTAAATGCTGCTTTAATTGTATTCTTAATGTTTTTAGGATTTAGGACGCAGTTGAAATGGTAACAATCAAAAGATCTCGAAATGTAAACACAAACAGCACGTGACCGCGAGGTGAGCTCCTATTGGCCACGGTTGCACAACCGGTCGGTTGGAAATAGACGCGCTCCTATAATTATAGTTATCCCAAAATAATAGTTAGGCCCCACCTGGAGTATGCAGCCAGTGTATGGGACCCTAATGAATTGGGTTTGATCAGAGAACTAGACAGTGTGCAGCGTAGAGCAGTTAGGTTCATTAAAAGGTGTTACGATAGGTTGAGTAGCGTTTCAGAATTAATAAAAGAATTAGGGTGGGAATCATTATCAGAGCGTAGGTTAAAGTAGAGATTAAATCTATTAGAGAAATTTCAATCGGATAACTTTACTTAAGATGTTAGACACATATTTAAAAAAAACAGCGTATTATGCTAGATTCGACCAGATAAATAAGATTAGAGAGATAGATTGTCGTACCGATAGATTCAAACTGGCATATTTCCCCCGTACTATAAGAGAACAGAATATGCAGCATAGCAGAGTGATAGGTAGGTGAAATATTTTAGAGTAGTCTGTAGTGCATGTTGCATGTATTAAACCCTTAAATACTATAGATACTAACAATCTAGTTGCATGAGACCCTATAGTGGCTTGTTTGCATGTTAGTAGTGAATGCTTGGTGATCCTCACCCCCTGCCACACACCCTCGCGGTGGCTTGCAGGGTATCGTGTAGATGTAGTTGTAGATAATCCAACCGTTGAGAGCTGGTTGGCGCTGATTGGTCGACTGTACAACCGCAACCGGCAACCGTAACCGTCAACCGCTAGTGTGATACGGGCTTTGGTCAGGCCATGATGAGATGGAGAGGAATCCAGTCGAAGAGACAGCGATGGTTAGTCTTCAAAAGCCTCCGTCCGTGGATATAGCATTCAGTTCGAATGGTGAATTGTGACCGGTGACGTTTTTTCCAGCATAATCCATTTTACAAGTGGAGCGCCAATGCGAATGCTAAGATCTTGAGCTGGTTCGCTCCTCGGCTGGATTGCCCGACGGGAGTCAGCCGGGTCGTGGCATTCACAAAGAGACTCCCTCACCAAACTCGAGGGAGTCGCTGGATGAGTTGGCTAAATAAAGGACCCAGACGTCTAAGAAGCAAGTAAATATTGGCATAATTTTATTTCTGGAATTAACGCGATAAAGGCATAAGTGCTTCGGGGTTTAGCACCTGTCGGAACGATTGACGTCCAAAGTGTGTCAAAATGTTGTCGGAGAGAGGACCATACCTAAAATGCTCCTCGCGAGGGTATCTTTACTTTATTTTTTTTTTGGATGTTGACGTGGCGACCTTGCTGCTCCCGAGTGTGTCTTCCTAAGTGTGCTAATCTGTCTCACACTCCACGCGGTCCCTCTATCCTATCCCTCCTAATAAACTTGTCAGGCATACTTCATTATCACAATATTTTCTCTCAAATAAATTGCATTCTACCGTAATACACAATGCAACTTCGAAGTTGTCACACTCTGAAGTAAGGAAAATACTCGTCACCCATTTTCAAATACACATTACTATAAATTAAAAATTACAATGATTTATAACTCTTTAAAATGAATTCACCCGGACCCTAAACAGCTACATCTACGAGTGGATTATAGATAGCTATCCGCAGGCCACAGGTGAAATGTGCGGTTTCGGAGTATTCGACACCAGGCGTGCCATATCCACATGAAGTCCTGCAAAAAGGTTTCAGAGTGTGCAATATAACCAAATGTTAATGCCAGTTAACATCTTCCATTGCCCTCGTCAACGATGACAACTATTCAAGTTTCTCATCACAAGTCGATGTAAACTCTTCCGTTTCATAGTATAGTCTTCAAATATTATGCTAATCACGCATAAATAGAAGCACGCGGTGGAGCGACTAAGTGGGTAGCCATTGGGATTCTTTTGTCTGGTACCAGTTACCCTGGGAACGATATGCACGTTTGTATTCGTGAGGAGACATGGGAGTTCTTAAAGACGCTGATGTATGACGTCCGCAACTTTGAAGCGTCTGCTCATTCAGTGGCACCCGAAAGAGCATTAGAAGACCACATGGGGGGAGTGTTTGAAACAGCAGTCGGGATTATCTCCAACAGGCAACCAAGCAGTCACGTGACACAAACATGACTGGTTCGCCAATTTGGTGTGTTTGAATCACTCATTACAATCTCACTCCTCGCTATTCTGATGTTTTTCTCCTCAGTCATGATCATTGACACATCCGGATGATATAAAAACCTAATTTTCGAACCATTCGCGTTTGTATCACGTGACTCCTTGGTTACGTATTCGAGATAATCCCGACAACTTTTTCAAACACCTGGATTCGAAGTCGGTTCCCCAGTGAGGAAATGCTGGGAAAGGCAGCATTGTCCTCGTTTGCTCGAAATCGTTAGTATGAAAATAAGGGCGAAGAGTCGGCAAAGCAAAGAAAAGACATGCGAAGAGTTTTATTTGAAGCGCGGAAATGTATGGCTCCCAAAGTTGAATTTTAACGAAAGAGGGACAGTCGGGTTTTGAGATGAAGGTGAGGAGAAGGTAAGGCGGGTGGAAAGGAAGACCTACGATGAAGAAGCGGGAATCGTAGGAGAGGAAAGAGAGATGTTTGAATTAGGAGACACAGAGAGTGTGGATGCCAGGGTAAAGAGAAGACGAGTTAAAGGAAGAATAGGTATTAGGAAGGGGCAGCAATTTGGGGATGATTATGATGAGGGGTAGTAAATACGCTGAGTTGAAGAAGAAAAACACGCGACAGACTGGTGGATCCCTCCCTCTATGTTGGAGGATTAAGCGGTTTTCAGAAGATTCCATGGCTAGAATAAACCGAACTCAACCAGTAGATCACCAATGATAGCAGGTATATCTGAAACACGAACGAGCCCTCTGGCAGGAATTCATTTCGGAGCCAAGCCAAGTGGGTGACAGTAAGACGGAGAACTCCGGAAAGGAGAGGTCCAGTAGTAGCAGCTGATCTGCAATTCAAAGCGGACGGGGTCATTCCCTCTTACCTTTGAGCTCGCGACGCGCAGAGGATCACGGGAAGGAAGGAGCTGCCGAGAGTGAACGCCGACGATAATCCTAGGCGAGAACGTCGACTGCCCCTTTGCGATGCGAACCTCTCATAAGAGAGAGTCCAGGGATTAGATAGCCGTGAGAGGGTGGAAGGGAGAGGGGGCGGAGGAGGTTGAATCGGTAGTTTGTGTGATTTGAATTAGCGCAACCCCCCACCCTGAGAGCGGCTATAGCTTCTGACGCAGGTAAGCAGGGGAATACCAAATTCGTATTTCAGGATGTACCATTATGAATTAAAAAAAAGTATGACATCATTACTTACAGCCCTTTCAGCAATATTGAATTTAAATGTACACTTTCAGGGGTGAACTTGCATCGTGAGTGTAATCAAAGGAGGCTTTATACATATTTTTCTCTTCCTTATCACAATCGTTTTGAAATCAAGAGTCTTGCAATGCGTCCATCTTCGAACTATCGAGCACGCGTCCTTTATCTTTGCTCGACAGATAGCGCTGTTCTCCTTGTCTTCCTCTTCACAGCGCGCTCTTGAAATGTGTGTCACGGGGGATTGAATGCGTATTCTCTTCTCCTTTTTCATATTCAAGAAGGTTCAGACAGTCCTCTACGATGCTCAACTGCGATGAACAATTCAACAGCCTGCGAAAGTGTGATCGGTAACGCACCGGCTTCGCAACCTTGAAGTCGCAGGTTCGAATCTCGTCTCCATGGACTTTTATCAGGTAGATGATGTAGATCGGACGATGCATACCTTAAAAAGACCTCAGTAATTGGAGCACCTTGATACCCAAGTTCACTACATATTTCTGTATCTCTCTCTCCATTCACTTTTTTCCGTTCACCACATCGCATTATCTCTCGGCAAAATTAGTCCAAGCGTGTGCTCCTAATTGAGCAGCGAAGATCAATCAATAAGAACCAATTGGTTGCTACTGGAATCAATCGTTTTTCTCTAAACTCAAATCTGGTTAATTTTTACCTGGGGTATTATTAACAAGGTATTGTTATACAGAAGGAGAAAAGAAGCCAGGATCGATTAATATATTATATGGGATCGATTGATATAATATATAAAGCCTACTTCCTAACTTTAGGAGTATACCTTACCAAGGTGCTTCTTATATTTTTTATTCACTTTAAATATTTCATTGGTTATTGACATGGTGTAATTAATACCAATTCTTCCAAATGGTAGCAGCTTCATCGTTGCCAAACAATTTTCAAACATATATTAATAAAATTGAAAACAAAGAGTTGTATTTCCAAGGAATAGTTTAAAATAGGAAAACAAAATTGAGGAGGTGAAAGAGTACTATTACCTGGCAAGCCGAGTAACCATCGATGGACGAAGTAAAAGAGAAATTGTCAGCAGAATTTCCCAGGCGAAAAGGGCATTATACCAAAAGAAGATTCTGTTTACAGCAGTAAGTGGAAACGAGGAAACATTTCATAAGGACATACACCTGGAGCATTTTACTATACTTAAGGCAACGAAGCGTGGGCTATAACAGCAGCAAAGAAGTCAAGGCTGGAAGCATTTGAAGTGTGGTTCCACCGAAGAATTAATATAAATGAAATAAAAGTTTGTTTTTAATCCACACAAATATTATTAAATACCGCTCGACCGGTTTCGACCTTTTCAGGTAATTCACAAGAGCCGAGTGACATAGGAATCTAACTCGAGGGTCCATTTATATATATAAGTACGGAGCACAAGGGGTGGGGGGAAGAACGAATTCCAAAAAGGAAGAGGAGTTAATGAGGAGATTTGGGGGGGGGGGGGCGGTGTCGCAAGGCAAGGCCACGGGAGGGAGGATACTGCCAAAGCACTGGTCAAGGGCAAATTATCGGACTATGGGGATGGTGGTAGGGAACATGTACTGAATAAAAGGGGGAGAGGCCATGGAAAGGACTAGGTCATTTTAAACATCGCCTTAATAATCATTACAGTATGATAAAATTTCAAATTTCTCCATAAAATTTAGCCTTCTGCCGTTGTCACAAGCATATAAAATATTGGGAGTTGTATCAGAAGAGTGATCTTAATCAATTAAGTGTTCTGCAAATATCGACTAATGATCACACTTTAAAAAAAATTAAAAGGTTTATATTAGCGAATGAATATTTTTCCTTCCCGTTTGTCCAATACGGTTGTAATCGCTTTTATACGTCTCCAATAATTCTTTTGCGAAGGGAACTTCTTGAGTAAATATAATAAAACCACACAGGTTTTCTATCGTCTTCAGGAGGGAAGTAACGTAGCATTCATCCACACCCTCCAAACCAACACCACAAGCGTAGGGCAGCGGGTGACAATCCACTCCAAGCTTGCACTATCGTTGCGCCCATGATACTGTTCATAGCAATCACATTCCTAATATTTCGGTTCCTCCTTGCCGCTATTGCAGAGACATGTTAATGTCACCTCATCTTCCATATGACGCGTAAGTTAGACGCAACCGAAGGGAGCCGAATCGATCATGCATTTCATAATGCAGCATCAACATATGGCAGCGGAAAATATCTTCACATGTTAACCGGCCCCTACTTGAGTGCTGTGCATGAAGCATGTTTTAGCATTATAACACATACAAGCTGGGAAAATAAACATAAATAAATGAAGGTAGAGGAACTCTATTCTAACCAGTAACCTCTTGATTACTATGAAGATATTAACCATATAGTTTTACGGGAATCTTATACCTAAATTTTTTTCATGTGGTAGTAGCATCGTAGCTCATAGTTTCATGTAAGTACTGCATGTTTGGTCATCTTCACCCTCTGCCACACACCCTCACGGTGGCTCGCGAAGGGTATTAATAGCATGTAAATGTAGATTACCAATCCGTTTCCATTCTTACACCCTTCGCTCCCGGTCTAAAGTCTCATCTAAATGTGGTCGAAGGATGATGAAGATAAAATGGATTGACCGAGTGACAAACGAAGAAGTCTTAAGAAGAGTTGGAGAAAAGAGAGGTCTGCTGAAAATTCTAAAAAAGAATACGGGACAACTTAATCGGTCATACCTATCTCAAGATACGATGGCTTGATGAAGACGATCGTCGAGGGACAAGTGAATGCCAGACTACTTCGACTACTATGTGATTGAAGGTAAATTAGTCGCAGGTAAAGTGTTGAAGTCTCATCTGAGATTTCAATTCCGTTTCCGGACTTGCAAACTCAAGATGAGGCGTCGTGGTGGCCATTACGAACTCTCCTCGCACCTGCTGCAGCGGAGCGCGGCAACCGAAGGACCGCGCCACACAACTCCCACGGCGTCCTTGGCCACCGCACGTGGTCAGTCCTCTTAATCAGCCTCGGGTGAGCACAGGTGGCTTCAGGTCAGCAATGGGGAGGAGTGGGGGGACCACGTCACTGCCCACTGCCCACTGTGGCTTTCATTTCGATGTGAATGATTGTGTACATCTACAAGATACCCTGCAAGCCACCGCGAGGGTGTGTGGCGGAGGGTGAAGATCTCCAAGCATGCACTACTAACATGTAAACAAGCAACTATAATGTCCCATGCAACTTGATTGTTAGTATCTATAGTATTTAAGGAGTTAATACATGCATCATTCACGACAGACTACTCTAAAATATTTCCCCTACCTATCCCTTTGCTATGCTGCCTATTCTGTTCTCTTATAGTACGGGGGAAAATGCCCTTTTGAATCTATCGGTACGACAATCTATCTCTCTAATCTTATTTGTCTGGTCGAATCTAGCATAATACGCTGGTTTTTTTAATATGTGTCTAACATCTTCAGTAAAGTTATCCGATTGAAATTTCTCTAATAGATTTAATCTGTACTTTAACCTACGCTCTGATAATGATTCCCACCCTAATTCTTGTATTAGTTTTGAAACACTACTCGACCTATCGTAACACCTTCTAACGAACCTAGCTGCTCTACGCTGCACACTTTCTAGTTCTCTGATCAAAACAACATTTACAACGAAGTTCCCGGAGGAAAACAGTGCTGGCGGCGAATAAAGTACATCAGTGAACCTTCACTCCAAATGGCCAAGTGGCTCAAAATCCTCGGTATACGGACGACATTCTACAGCAGCCGCAACATTAGGAGCCTTCTCCCCAAAAAAAAGACCCAATAGATATGCTGGACCGGAATGGAGTTTATAGACTCCAATGCGGGAATTGTGACGCTACATACACGGGGCAGACAGGTAGGAGCCTTCGCACCCGAGCAGCGGAGCACCGACGGGACTTCGTCGGAGGGAAGGAGAACTTACCCTTCGCGGCCCAGCTCCTCAAGGAAGGCCACGACGCCGACTTCATCCCGGCGATGATTCACCAGGGGGAAAAAGGTACCAGGATGGATATTCTAGAGCAGATGGAGATTGTTCTGGATGCGAAGAAAGGAAATACCATCCCAAATGACCATTCCTACCACTAGCCTCCCCTAGTTCCCCTACCACTCCTCCCTCCTAGATATCCCGTGGCTGCACTCCACTCGGCGGAAGGGTACGCCCCCTGCTCCCTGTGGAGTCCTTCCTTCCTACTCCTTGTGAAGTAAACGCTCCTTACCCTTTCCGCCCTCACTCCTAAGTTCACTATCACCACAACCATCTCAGGCCTCTCCCACCAACTGTACGGACCAACCTTAGCACCCCCTTAGCACCCACACCGCGCTTCCCCACCCACTCCCTCCTCCTCCCCCACTCGCCCCCTCCCCCCTCCACTTTGAACTACTATATATTCAGACGCTTTCTGTTTTTTTTGTATGTGTTCCTGAAGATGCTACAGTGTAGCGAAACATGTCGAATAAATTTTTCTAACCTGTGGATAGCTAAAGTTTGTCTTTTTCATTTATATACGATCGAGAGGTGATATGCGTCATTTACCGGAATCGACGTGAAAAGGTTTTTTGAGGGCCACTTATTGAGTCATGATGGCTCGATGAAGAAAATTTTCGAAGGAACGCGAAGAATTGAAAAGGCAGGTCTCGTATGAGATATATGGAACAATTGATGAAGGATGGAAAGAGAATAAATACGTTCATTTGAAGACATTACTGATAGGAGAATTCAGTGTAGAGCTGCGTCAGACCAATCGAAAGATTGCTGAATAATTATGCTGATGGTTCCTTTCAATTCAGTGTTCAATGTTTAAATTCACAAAAAAATAAAAAATAAACTTTAAGCATAGTCACACTTACGGCTTAAGACTTAAGACCAGTATTAATTTTTCCATCTAGGATTTATCAGGTAAGTATAAGCATAAATGTTCGTAGAACAACGATCTGTGCTCTTTGGAGTACTAGTTGAGAGAAATATACATAGACAGCACCCAGTTGAACGAAAGTCCTCATAACGGTCACTCTATCGTTCTTTTACTCCTAATATACATTCATTAGCCAGGAATATAGACGTTTTAGACTAAAATATATAGTTTTGAATAAAAGGCCCAAAAAAGTCCGTTTCTTTGGCAACCGTTCGGTGCGTCATAAAAGTCCAAAACAACCACCAAGAAAGTAATATAAACATGTTCTATTTGACGACATTGGTGAAGGTTTTTCCTTAAAATCACAAAAGTTCAAAGATTGCATATCGATTCTATTTCGTGCTGGTTAAGTGCGACGGCGTGTGAAATGTCCGCATTAGTGATTGGAGGACAGTAGCTCTTTCGTCATTGGCACCCGTGAGTTTCTCGAAAGATCTGCTGTCGTAGCGATGACACAGCATTGCCCAGAGCCCTCTTTCAGATTTGAACCCGGGACCTCCATTCAGTAGCTCAGCGCCCCACCTAATACTGCCTAATATGGAATATTGCACAACTGACAAATGCTCAAATTTCTAGCACGTAGAGTGCGCAGTAGATTTTCTTAGATTGACAAATCAGTTTCTCTCATATGCAGTTCACTTCAAAAGCTAGAGAAAGATACTGAAATAAACCTGTGAACTCACCAGGCAATTGCTGCGGGGGTCATTGGTAATTTTTTGATTAAAACCGAGAAAATACCAGCCAGGACACGAAAAGCTTGCTTACAACTTCATCTCCTAATGCTGCTGTGATGCATGAAAAAGCAAATATGTGAACATTTGGTTTAATAGACTGAGATGAGATACTCTAATCAAATGCATTTACCTCCAAAGCCTTCAATGATATTCATAAAATAAAACAAATACTACATCAATTGTAAAAATTGTTTAATTTATTCATTGGTCCAACGAATCTCAACTTTTGACGTGCACTTGGGAAATACAAGGCCATTTGTTTCAATATTTTAATGTAAACGAAGAGTTTTCAGCTGAAAAGTTGAGAGAGCATTCCAACTCATTCATCTAATACGCGAATCAGAATCCAAAAGTGCTGGAAAACAAACAAAAATTACAATTTTCTTGAATTGTGCAAATGCAATGACGCAGAAAATGTGAATGCGTAATCAGTCCATTGGAATTGATCCGACGCGCGTGCAACTCAAAACATTGAATTTGAGGGCACGTGGTCATTTTTACTAAACAGATTTCGCGGTTACATTCGGAAGCAATTAATGAATTCAGAGGAATGGTGTTCGCATTGAACACTTGAATCTATTAATGAGTCGAGAAAAAAAGGGCTGGGATGGAGTTCTACTTTAAAAATCAATAGAACTTAGCAAGAGTACGAGCGTAGAGTGCACGCTCTCGAGAATGTTTCTTTGAATATCTGGAAGCACGTTGGGCAATATGATGGGACAGCATGATCTTCCTCGTGAAGCTTTACACACACTGTAAAGGTACATTACAATCGACATTTGCTTAAAGAACATTGAATTTGTGCTATTGATTTTAGTGCTTTCATGGTTCCTGATTCCGCGTGAAGTTCCGCCACCTGCCCAATTGAAACTGCACCTATCAGCCTGGTTCCACGTCAACCCGTAAACAGCTAATCCGTAACCGACATTTCGAAAAATACTTTTCGCAAACGGACACCTCGTAACCGCGGCATTTCGTAACCACGACAATGGGTAACCAAACAACTTGTGACTTGCTATTTCTTAAACACGAGTCCGTTTGCGAAAAGTCGGTTACGAGATGTTGGCTACGAAATAGCTGGATACGGGTTGACGAGATATCCACAGTATTCCTCGGGGATTGAAGCGCAGCTGTCCTAACTCTTGTCAATCTCGATAAGCGGATTCAACTGAACTTTGACGAAGATGCTTGAAGACTACACAGGCCAAAACAAAAGGCATTAATTAATGAAATGATGGAGTTGATCTTAAATATTGATAATGGTCAGTGAAATGAGATGTGCACTACAATCATATTTCTTCGAACCTTCCCGAAAATCAAAAAAGCCGTCATTCTGTGGATTTTGCTCCTCAACAATCGGTCGATGAAATGAAATGGTACAATGTACAATGGTAGAATCAGTGACTTCAATCACATTTGCCAGAAGGAAATTTGTCATCCTAATGGAACCAACAGTTCTCGAGTCATCAGTACCAATCAGGCACAAAAAAGTTAAATCAACACTGAACTTGAGATGCACTGACTTGAAGAACACTGATGGACAACAATTGATTGATGTAGCATGACGATCACTCAGAAGAGTAAGTTTGCCGAACTACCGGTCGTTATCGTTCATTCGCTGTTCGTCGCCAGATGGCACTGCAGTGTGTGTGAGAGATGGGGTAAAGGGGGGAGAACGGAGGTAATCAACTACTACAACTCGAAGGCGTTCCTCTCCACTTCGAGGTTGAAGATGCTGCCCCTGGCCACCCCTGGGATCCTCCAGTTGGTCACGGCCGCCGAAGACGGCGTTTGGGGCGCGGGCTCCTCCGGAAGGTAGCGCCACATGTAGTAGGTGGATGCAGCGCAGACCACCAGCAACGCCGACGCCACCAGCGACAACGGCTAAGCGACAATTGAGTACAATTAGAAATCCCACAATCCAATTTGCATCCGAATTTTCGGTCCCTTACATCCAAATTATTGGATGAGATAGAAGAAATGTGATTCCCCGTGTCGCAGTGTTTTGTTCCAAAATAGACGAACAAATGAAATACGAGGAAATGGTAAACAATCAAAATGGTTGCCACAACCGAATGCAAAGTAGCCGCGTCAATATTAATCTTAGATATGAGAGTCGTGCAAATACTTAATTAAGTTCATGTGAAATCGTACCATGTGACGTTCGTACCATGCGTAGTAAAATGAACAATTGCTTTTAAACGATTTTATGCTGAAGAAATAAAATCAAATCAAATAGCTAAAAGTAAATCATAATAAATTAAATGAAAAAATGTTCCACACATACTTAATAATAACCTTTCATGGCGTACATCGTCTGCTTGGCGGTGTTCGAAGTACGACCCAGCTTAAGGGAGATGACCTTTACGTGCCTTTTACGTCACACGTAGAAATGACCAACATGCTAATTGAAAAATTTCCATTTATGTTTGAGTAAAAATATTTTTTTTTGCTTTTAAAATCAAACGAAATACATAATGTAGGGTTTGAAAAACGTTATATAAAGACATTAAAAAATTGAGAAACTACCATTTTGAGTACTGACCTCTCATTTCAACGGCTCGAGTTTAAATCCCAGTAGTGGCAGGGAGTTTTCACTCACATGCCGGTCCCTAATCATCATTAAAACTATCAAGTACAATATTTGATCGAAGGTTTCCGCGGCGTGGGTTAGATTCTCTCTGCATACTTTCGGGTGATCGTCCGCGTCCGTTGGTTGGTAGACAACAGTTTCGCTGACTGTCCTGTCAGCGTCTTCAGGTCGAAGGTGTCGGGAAGTGATTTCTGCCTTGCTTATATAGCGTTCGCTGTCCGGGTGCTGCTCAGACGCTGACAGGACAGTCAGCGAAACTGTTGTCTACCAACCAACGGACGCGGACGATCACCCGAAAGTATGCAGAGAGTATCAAGTACAAATTGAAAAAGGCTGTGGAGTGGAGAATACTGACCGCAGGGATGGCCTGGACGGAGTTGTTTGGTGGGCACTGCGTGAGGAGCAGAACGGCGACGATGAGGTTGCCGACGGCCAGCAGCGTGCACGCCGCCATGTCCTGTGGGGATGGAGGGCGTGAGAAACTCGGAGCACATGGAGAAGCATTGGCGGAAGATAAGCCCGCTTCCACAAGAGGGATTCATGCCAACGTATTAGGCTGACGTGCCCTCAGGATTAAGTGATAGGAAACGATGCCTTGGACATTGGTTCGTAGCGGGAAAATCAATATCTTGCCAAGGATAACCGCGGAAATTCATCTCACCGCTGCTGAAAAATTCCGTAGAAGTTCCTTAAAAGATTTCCTTAGGCCATTCTACAGAGATTCCTTAAAGTATTGAAACACTTTTTTAAGGAATTCCGTAGAACGTTCTACAGAAATTCCCTGGCCTTCTGTACAGATTCCTTACAATGTTCCGTAGAGATTCCCTAGCATTCTGTACAGATTCCTTAAGGCGTTCCGTAGATATTCCCTAGTATTCTGTACAGATTCCTTAGAGCAATCTATACATATTATAGAACGTATTTTATGCATTCCTAAAGGTACATTGGCAATGGGGGCGTTTACTCGGAACCGAAATATCAATTTTTTTCACGAAATCGTTAGATGGAAACGAAAAAAGAAGTTTAGTGAGAAAATTAATCTTCTAACCACAACCATTCACTCATAAATCAAAAATTAAAATAAGCAATAGGGGACGCCCACCTAAAAAGCTGCTTTGATATCATTGACGTCATTTTCCTCCCGTCCTTGTCTGCTTTTAGGGGAAGGGAGTGGAGGGGGGTTCTTGGAAGGTCTGCTCTCACAGATCCTGTCGCAATCGCTCCTGTTGGCAGAGTCAGCTGTGTCCCCCCCCATTGCGATAAGGCGAAGTAGCTTCGCTGGCTCAGTTGTGATTGGACGAAGTGAATGACGTCAGAGGTTGCAAGACGCCCACTTTTCCGAAAGGGTAGTTTTTCGCCGCTTATAACTCGAGAAATAATTGACGGATTAAAAAAACGGAAAAATACGGGTCTTTTTATTTACAAACACTAGCGGATTCGGCAATAAAAAATATGGTAAACGACCCCATTGTTTACACTATTTTGCTCAGCTTTCTAAGTGCACTCATTCCTAACTTAAATTCGGATGATATTTAGACTGATAGTACATAAGTTACATAAAAAGAATAGAATGAATAAATTAAACACTCGCATCTATTTACCTCTGTATTTATTATCAGCCATTTATTTTACATTTCCTTTAGGAATTGCACTGCATATATTACTTATAAATAGGTTCTTCAGCCATGTTCTCCGTAGTTCATCCACAAAAAGGTACGGCATCTCGGTGGAGGGATACCTCGGGTTAAAATACTTTTTGGTACTTCGCACATTTCGTCACTCCGTCCGATGGTGTGAGGAAAATAAGCCTTTGTTTTCAATATTCGATTCTAGAGATGACACAAATGTGACAAAGTTCGACGGTATTGGAAGACCGCCAAAGCATCGAGACAGTGCGCGGAATGAGAAGTAGAACATGTTTTACGATTTACCATAATGCTGTGATTTTATGCAAGATTCTATGCATAAAAAGACGTAATTTCACAAATAAAAGATTTTTCTGCGTCATAAACGTTTACTCTCAAACCTGAGTACTGCTCAACCAAATGTGGGTGATTTTTTAATATTTTTTCTCTGATGTTACTCATTTTCCCTTCCAATATGCGTTAGCAGACTTTGAATGTCTGGTACAAACAGCACTAGGAATGACGAAGCGTTTGAGGAACCATTTGTGACATAGAGGCACATTCCAGGTATGAAATGGTGAAAATTGAAACTTCTTACCTTCGTGCCAACAGACGTAGCGAGGGGAAAGGCGAATGACTGAAAATGATTTTAACGGAGGTATCCCACCCTCTTTAGTAAGTTGATTAATAACGCGGGATAAATTTCCCTCTGAGCCACCAACTGGAACGTGACCTGTTAAATGTAGCTCTCCTTTGAGGTGGCGAGAGTTCGAGCAGTTTAGGGAGTCACTCACAGAGTGATTGTTTCCTGCGATTATTCCTCCGGGTAAATTGATTTTTTCCCGCAGATAACCTCAGGTGGGAGTTTGAACCCTTTCCGGGAGCCCCTCAAGCAGCACTCACCAGTGGCACCCACAGGGCGAGGATCCGCTTGGCGCAGCCGATGGCGAAGACGGCGTACGTGAGGGCCGAAACGGCGGCCGACGAAACGGCGAGAAGCGGGAACAGCAAATCTGGGGGCTTGGCAGAGGAGTCGCCCCCGGCAGCCGCGGCCGCCTCCGAGCACTGGGGGCCGCTCGCCGAGAGGTCGAGAATGCCGGCCACCAAGAAGAGGATCTTAAAGAGAGTCGAGAGATTTGCAGCGAGTGGACGCCGAGGACAGTCCAGGTGCGTTTGAAATGGTCGAGATTTATCTCGAATGGGTAACCAAGGAGTCACGAGGTAGACACGCGAATGGTTCGCATATTTGGTGTGTTCGATTAGCTCATTACGATCTCACTTGTTGCTTTCACTTGAGTTTTTTCTTATCCGGGGGCTCTATGCTCTAAGACTCAAGTAAGAAAAATTCAGCTATTCAGCTAATGAGTGAGATTATTATAAGCGATTCAAACTCTCCAAATTTCCGAAACATTCGTCTGTCCCACGTGACTCCTTGTTCACTATTCGATTAATTGTCCATCAAGCGCGCCCTCACTGGATGTTTTGAACGTCGCCGCGCAATAATACCGGAAGTCATCGGATTTCTATGCATACTATATAGAAAATATATACATAGAAAGGTAATCGAAAGTTTGTGTCAAACCTCGGTGGCTAAGATGAAACTGCAATCGAATTGCAATGTCCAATTGCAATGGACAAAACGATGTTAGAACTCCCAGACGGGTCATTTTGAACAAAACGTGATTTTAAATTTAGATTTTGATAGCATTTTTAAAGAGAGCAGACTTTCCTCTCATGGATTTTATCCATTTAAACAGGTTTTTACGTCCAATAAATGTAACCTTCCTGAAATACTCCGTTTCGAGATTTCGAAGTTCGCTCTTTTCAAATATGTGTCAAACACGCACGCGCATTGCGTTCTGGGCACTTTATTGTGAAGCTGCATAATATTCACGAGGATGAGTCAGATGGTGGAAAGTTTTCATTTGACAATCCTGATGATGCCCTGACATGTGAAGCAGGAAGAATCAGCAGAATCCTCAGAGTTAATTGCATGATCGCAATGAAGAAACGACGGAGAGTATATTTAAATGTAAGCATTCTATTTAATATAAAAAATCACTATTTATTTTCGTTCATACTTTTCATACGAATTTCCGATCGCGTAGTGATCCGTATCATGCAGCCTTTCTGAACAAAAGGAGAAATACAACTACTGATAACTTCTTTACATCCTTTAATTTGGCTGATTTGCCGAAGGAAAAATATACCCGTTTAGGTGAGACAGCAAATCGTTCTACGGTCTAATATCTCTCGGGAAAACGCACGAAGAACTGTTATCTACTAGCGTACTTAAATCTGACGATATTTACCGAGACGATTTGTCAAGGGAAAATGGACATAAATGTCCTATTTCTGAGTTCTCTTCACTTCAATTCTAGAGAAACTAATTCTGAGAAAAAATTCCAAAGACAGTTTCGTATTATAATTCAACGAATAAATTATTGCAATTAAGTACATAAATTATATTTTAACAAAGACAATCTTTATAGTTTACTGAACTTAGACAAGATGAAGATAAAATTTAATAATAAAACGATAAAATGATACCAATTCTCAAAATTAATGTCACAGTAAATAACTATTATCAAATAAGTTGTGAATGTATTAAAGTGAAAACATTAATGAATGTGAAGAATTAGAATGGAGGTAAAAAAGAAGCCGTAAAAATTCAAACTTATAAATGAATAGTGAGGATTTAATTTATTGATTACCGTAGGTAAATTAATCCTATTTGGGCGTTTTAATTGTCAAGAACTCCGGGAGTCCTTGTGTCAAACATTACCAGGTTAGTTGTTCTTCGGGGGGAAAGAGTATTTTCATTTCATTTTGAATGTAGAATTTACTAAATTTAACCGTTTAGCAATATATCCTATTCAACCCCTGCCATACACCATTGAGGGGCTTGCCGGATGCACATTTGATGTAAAACATATAATTGCCAAAATACTGAATTTTTCATTTCTGACGCAACGCCTTGGTCAATCTTCAAGTGCAATTCGAATTCTGTCTGTTCCTGAAAACACTTGATACGGATTTCAAAATCATTTTAAATCGTTAATGAACAATTTTAATGGCGAAGGATGGTGAAGGAAACTTACAATGGAGAGTATTTTGGGTATACCCGCCTTGGAGAAGATGTATCGCGTGCTGGAGAACCTCTTCCTCACTCTGTTCTTCTGCGAAGTCGGATTCAGATCCATGGCTCAAAGCTTCATTCTCCCATCAAGTGACCCTGTCCTCGTTCCTGCTGCCACCTCCGGTGAATTCTTGCATTAGAGACGGACTGCTGGTCACTGGTCACCCGAGAAAGAGAGCCATCCTGCGTACGAACAAACTCGATATAACGAATAAACCCAATAAAAAGAACGCGCGCCGATCTGTTTGGTCGGATTTGTACTTCGGCGAAGAGGACTTTGTCGGAAAGGAAATCCAACCAATGTCGATTAGAGTGAAAGGGAAGATGGATCATGGGGGGAGGGAGGGGGTTGAAACAGTACTCGGGATCACCTCATTACCTCGATTGCCAAAAATTTGAGGCCTTCTTGACATCCATCGTATTCAATTGCATTTTCATTTCACCTGATATAGGTATGTCTTGAATGAATAGGTAATCCTCGCTGGATTTCACACGATCTATGTTGTGGTAACCGATCAATAGTTAATGAAGAACTTTTACTATCCAGATACTGCATTGTATCACATACTATTATGTGTTCAATGATTTTACAAGAAGGGGATATTAGTGATAAAAAAATTAGTAATAGAATGGGGAGAGGGGACAATTGCGAAGGTATCTGGGTGGTAAGGGTTGGGTGTTGGCTTCAACCCCGCATAATGTGGTCTGGGAAGGCGCCAGCCGGTAAGGAGTGCCTAGGCACCATCAGGTCCAAAAAAAGTCCACTATATTGAGCGGGAGGAGATGGCCGCCGTCCCACGGGAGTATGTTTGCTTTCCCAATTTTTCTTTTACAATTTCTGACGTCCGATTAGTCTTGGATGGCCATTCTATCCGGTTGTAGGAAAGACTGATTAATACATTCCCTATCGTATCACTCGGAAGGGTCTGAATGTAAACACACCACCACAGATGGTATCACGTCAAGTCGTATCCGTACATCTCGTAGCCGACATCTTGTAAACGGACATCTCGTCACCGCGACATCTCGTAACAGCGACATTTGGTAACCAGAAAACTCGTAACCGACTATTTCGTAAACGCGACAACTAGTATACGGTCATTTGGTAAACGGAAGTGCAGAGAACGACTACTGAGGAGCATGAGAAATATACATATCCAAATTATCATTGACACGTGACATGAACTATAGCCAATATTAAACAAGGTAATTTTGATATAGCTTTCACACCAACAATGAAGTATGAGAAGGAAAACTTTTATGCGCCGGGGGAATTACGATGGACGTTTCTCTGCCGGCGGGCCGCTAGGGGAGGCTGATCTTTGCTAAAACTGTGGACGCACAGGGCCAGTATTAGAACCATGTTGAAACGGCTATATATCGGGAACTATCCTGAGTGGACACAAACTGGTAACGGTATTAGACGGGGAGTGATAAACTTTAGAAATTGCAATGATAATTCGGATATGTATATTTCTCATACTCCTCAATAGTCGTTTTATTCACTTCCGGTTACCAAATGACCGTATACTAGTTGCCGCGTTTACGAAATAGTAAGTTACGTGTTGTCTGGTTACCAAATGTCGCGGTTACGAGATATCGCGGTGACGAGATGTCCGTTTGCGAGATATCGGTTACCAGATGTCGGTTACGAGATGTACGATTACGACTTGACGTGGAACACCACAGATTGGCTAAAATGAAAATGAGCCCAATGGAGAGTGGGTGAATGAAAGTAAAGAATATTATTTGTTTTGAATGTAACATCATCATACGAAAACAAAACTTGAAGTACTAAATAATGGACTTTTTTTCCATGAAAAAATAAAAGCAAATGAGCATTAGTTTTCATGATAGAAGCACATAAAATCATTTAAAGGCAATTATATGTGCCTTTAAGAATCATTTTATGCCATGAATAATATCTTATTTGTGGGTAACAATACATTTCACCTACTTGTAATAATCTAAATTCGTTTCAAACTCAAAACGATATCTTGAAGGCAAGTGGCACTCATTTCCCATTGATGTATCTCCGCAATACAAAAAGTTTATCCTTAATTCATACAGCCAGATTAATAACCAAGAATGAATAATTAGACACCATACATTTCGATTCATCAAAACTATCGAATCCCACGCCCACACACTCCTCTTTTCTTATAATCTGAGTAAATGGTATTACGAAAACGGCTATTTTCTTCATCTTTTGAGATCCTTTTATCTAGCAGTAAAAGTCAGAGAGTTATAAGATGATTCAACTCTTTCCCGGTGAATTATATTCATGAAATGTTGTCCGGTTCAACGCCGATTTAAAGTATCCATGCTTGCCGACGTTTTGGGTGACAACTCGTCGCTCATCATCAAGGCAAGAATAACTATCGACTGCATTACGTACCCGGGCAAGTGGCCTTTCAAAACTTTCAAATTTGAACCAACAAAGGGTGTGTTTGAAACCGTCGGGATTATGTCGAATAGGTAACCAAGAAGTCACGTGGTACAAACACGAATGGTTTTCAAATTTTGGTGCGTCTGAATCGGTCGTTAGAATTGTTTTCACTAAGTTTTTCTCATCTGTCTTGACTACAAAGCCCCCAAAATGAGATCAAACAAAGTGTAAACAATTCATGGGGTGGTAAACAGTGGTTTTAACAAACCAAATTTGCGAAACAATTTGTTTGTAACACGTGACTCCTTGGTTACCTATTCGAGATGATCATGACGGTTGCCATTTCCCTTCTTCAGCCGGATTTCAATGGCGTCTTCAATCCCAAAAGCGTCCTGAACGCCAAGGACATTATGTGTCATTCCATTCAATATAATGACCTAAAAAGATGCTGTGTTCAACTACCACGTACTTATCAGATTGATGAAGCGTAAGAAATTTGCGGTGTTCCTGCAGTCTCAAGGAAATCGTTCCATCCGTCTCACCCACCTACACTTCACCGCATTCATATAGGACCAGGAGTCATAGGTCCGACTGTGTCCTTCGCACTTATCTACTGTATTGTCTCTTAATTTGTTCTAGTTTGAACTTCACAATTTAAAAAATATCAAAGCAAGCGTGCAAAAACATGCTGTTACCTGGGTTAGCTTTGGGTTAGTTCCTTATACCATCATAAAACTACCAATGCTATTCATCGATACACTTTTATTTATATTATTATTGGGTGTATTTACAGATATTCATATAAATAGGATGGGGTTCAGGTCATACAAAGAGCGGCCATGCTGTGCAGAGACTGGGAACTTCACCCAAGAATTCATTTATGATCCAGTTTCAATTGAAACGGGTTTGATGACGCCAGGAAGTAGAGGAGTAAAAGGGGGAATGGAGATTGTGCCCAATCGCGATTGCCTCGTGTCGAGCGGCTTACTTATCGTTTGCCAAACAAAGCTTTTATCGCTCTCTCCTGTAATCTCCGACTTTATTGAAGTGATTCGCTTCTGCAAGCAGGGCGTATTATCAAATGCAAAACTCATACATGCGAACACAGACAAGAATCCAGCATCTGTAAACTAGGAAAGCCGCAATCAGTGACCAAATCTGGGTTTGGATTTGAGCGAACAATTAATGGTTGAGACACTTTACTACAACTTTGGATTAGTGGAAGTAAATGGGGTCCTTTACCATATTTTTCATCACCGAATCTGATAGAGTTTTTAAAATAAAAAGACCTGTATTTTTCCGTTCTTCGATCCGTCAATTATTTCTCGAATTATCAGCGGCGAAAAACTGATATTTTTAACCCATTCGGAGAAGTGGGCGAGCTAAGGACTCATACGTCATCGACTTCGTCCAAACACAACTTAGATCGCGAAGCTCCTTCGCATTACCACAATGGGGGACACACAGCTGACTCTGCCAATGGAAGTGGTTGCGATAGGATCTCTTCAGGGAGGCCTCCCTTCCCCACCTCCGCTCACTTCCCGTTCATCCTCGATACAGTCAAGGACGGGAGGCAGAGTGAGCTGAGTGAGTGATAGCTGAGTTTCACGATACCGCATCGCTCAACACGATTAGTGAAGCTCTGATTCAGCGATACGACTTTAAGGAGGCTCCACCGAATTATGAAGTAGATGTCATTTTTGTGAAAATTTCAGGACAGATCATTTTTTGGCCCTTCTATCGATTGGCAATAAAATAATTTGGCATTTCAATGATATATTTGAAGAAAAAAGACGTTGAAAATCAGATATTTTATACGTGGCTATACGGCAGAGCTCTTGCAGTAAAATTCGCAGAATAATACAGTAAAGAGACATGTCGTTTTGGCAAAAAACTAATATAATAATATGCGCAATTTTATGTAGAATTTAGCGTTGTAAAAAAGTTCTTCCCTTACCACACTTGTTAAATTGATATTTATAAATGTTTGCTCGAAAAAAAGCAGAAAAGCCGTAGTTACATGAAAGTGGCGCTATAGTATGTTGTTCTCATTGGCAACGGTACTTGAGACGGAACATGCTTACGAGCCTATTTACTAACTTAATTAAGAAATATACCTTACCAAGGTCCTTCTTATACTTTTATGTAATTTAAATATTCCATTGGTGATCGACATTGTGTAATTAATACCAATTTTCCAAATGGTAGCAGCGTCATTGTTGCCAATCAATTTTCAAAAATATGAATATTAATAAAATTCAAAACAAAGAGTTGTATTCGCAAGGGAATAGTTTAATAATAAGCAAGAGAATATTTAACCTATTTCAGAATACGTATTAGCGGCTTGGAGCATCTGTTCTCACTTTGTAAATTAAACGTGGTAACAACAAGTCACTCATGTTCGGAAGTCAAAACGGATTAAAAGAGCTTGTATATAATAGCATACTCATAGAATTATATCGTATGCGTTATCGCCCTATAGATGAATTTTCATATAGGTGTTTTTCTGGATCGGTATTTATTCATTAAATATCATAGCTCTTATACGGGAGTTTGAGTCGCGGAGTCACGATGGAACCCCCTTAAGGTTTCTAATTTTTAATGCTTTTGTTTTTCAAAAGCATCCTTTTCTCTCACACAACGGGTTCTTGGTATGTGATGCGTGATGCTCTCATGTGACACCCCCGCGTTTCACATGTTAAAGAAAAACTGGTATGCTTGCACCTCTGAAGCGCAGCATAGTAAAGTCCAAGGCTGAATCTACAATTGAGACTTGTTTTGGTAAACGGGGATTCACTTCATCCCAACTCTTTGTGCTGCACGTTCCAGTGACATGGTCTTTATGGGATGGGAATGAGCGCCAATTGGAGTCATGAGTGTAGTGTGAAGAATGGAGGAGGTGAGTGAGGAAGAATTAAAGACGGTGGGAGAAGAAAGTTGGCCGGAGAAATTAGAAGAGTTGGCAAGAGTAGATGGCGATCGCTTGGAGAGGTGGCAACAGAATGGGGAACATGCACTATTTTTTATGACTCTTTGAATGTGAAGTTTATTAGCTGAAATGTGCTTGGCGAATATTTTGCTGAAGAATTAAGTTGTGTTACAAAGATATTACTCTTTGAAAATTGTACCTTTTCGGCAGCTTAAAAACACGACGTCATCGCATGATGTCACGGCACGGTATCACCATGGGCGTTGTTTATCTGTTTATGGTAAGTTTTAAATAAATACTTGGCGATTACGTATGTATTTATCTCATTTGTTTAACGCAATAAACGATTGTATTTCGAACTTTTATTTACGTAGTATGGACTGTAACGAGCAAATCGTCCATTAATTAAATATAATGCCTGTTTAGTGCCTAAGAATGTCTACTACGCCTATGCAATCGCTGATTTTTTTTTAAGAAGAACGCCGCTTTATGGGAGTCAACCAAAGGAAATTGTCCGAATGTGCTTTTTTAAAGTATTTTTTCAGTCATCGTTGGTTCGAGAAGCGGCTAAAAACCTCAAAACAATATATTCACTTCGTTTTCTGTTAAAAATAAATGTCTATCTCCGTAGCAATATGGAACGTATACCGTGCAGTGACGTCAGAAGGCGTTTTAGGTCACGTGACTTTCGTCAACTTCCGGGAACATTTTAAATTCATTTAATAATCTTTGTGGTGGGCGTAGAAAAATTTGGCTTATACATTTAAATTGGTGAGAAAATTTCGCATTAAGTACATCATTAATCTTTGAGAAACAAATTTCATGCATATTCCCCCTTATTGAAGCAGCTGAACGAGGAAATTCGATAAGGATGCCGTATCTCCTCAGAAGTCTGACACTACAACGAAGCTAATACAGCATACCATGTGCAATTCTAATATTCGATGCATTCTAGTATCCGAGATATTCAAGTCACGATTTAATATTCGAACCCGAGAAATCTGCCATTCGACCTGCTATCGCTATACTTAAGCCTTCCTTCCGCATACTCGAAGGTCCTTAGCGCCCTACAGATGAGGGCGGTCATCAACCAAGGCTGGTCGACCAGAACTATTGAGTTTTCTTTATTTGTTTTGATAATTACTACTAATTAGCTGAAGGTGCCCGTTGAAATTCAAAGGGAGATAGAAATACAATAATTACAAATTTTGTTAAGAAATTTTAACCTACTTGTGTTATGGAGATAGCTGTGGCTCCAAGTCACTTTCGGAACCAAAAATATAATTTAAACCAATTTAAAAATATAATTACTTCCCGGACTCACCTGGACCTTTACAAAAATAAGAATATTTTCTAAAAACTTCCAGGTCAGAAGATACAAAGTAGGTTAGAAGGGAGGGTGCATACAAATGTCTGTATGTCTATTGTTGACAATGAGGCCAGATTCGGGTTTTCGGCAAAAACGTTTTTCTCTGGCCTTTTATGTATGCTATGCTGGTCTCAATTCTCCAACTTCATGACAATGGCGTCAATAAATTCGCTACGGATACGTATTAAGGCATTTTATTCCAATTAGAGTAAATTCTATTCTTATTACCTAGCAAAGGTTTAGCCTACTTAAACCGGGTACTTGCCACTCGGTTGCATATATTTAAATCTTCTACTGTATATTTGACGTATAACTATTATACAATACACTTTTAGTTTTTCCGAATGCAAACCTACTTGATCTGGGAGTATCGCGAAAAGTAAGCCCGGTATGATTTTCCGAAAGAAATGGACGATCTAGATTAGAACGAAAGAATTAGTTGCAATACTTCTTTTAGTACCTACCTTTCAATTAAACCAGGCACTTGCCGCTCGGTTGCGTATATTCACACCTTCTACTGTATATTTGACTTAAAACTATATTTTTTCATCTTGCTACTCTTATTCTTGATTAGACTTCATTTAAGTTTTTTTTATCATTTTCTTGCGTCTCAAAAGACAACAATTTTGAAAGCGGTTCACTTCGAAATATGGCATAAGTCAATAAAATATTAACCTTTTGAACCCCGAAAAAACTTTCATTAAAATAATTTTAGTTTTACCGAAATCAAACCTATTTGATCTGGAAGTAACGCAAAAAGTAAGTCCGTATGATTTTTCCGAATGAAATGGCCGAACTAGATCCAAGAATTAACTGCGATACCTCTTTTTGTACCGTTCAATATCTTCTCGAAAAGAACAATGCTGTTTACGGCATCGCTTTTGGATGAATTTTTTTAGCACCATTGCACTGGCTACAATGAACATCCCAAGGATACGTAATGAGAACTATGCTCCATTGGGATTTGAACTTTATTCCTTGGTTTTTGTTAAACTATCTCAAGCTATCTTCATGGACGACGATTCCAAAAGAGTTCCATCTCTTCTCTTCATGTCCCAGGTTGGTTCAAATGCACAAACCCGTAAATAAATAAAAAAACATTAAAAAATTTGAACACTGCTGAAGCATTCATTTAAATACTCCTAATTTTAACCGAATGCAAACGTTCTTAATCTGTGAGTAGCGCTAGCAGTCAGCACGTATCTTTGTGCGGAAAAATATGGCTGACCTCGCTTCACGAATAGCCTACAATGCCTTCAGTACCTTCCTAAATCCTCGCGAAAAGCACGATTCCATTTACGGCATCCCTCTATGACGAACTGTTTAAGCATCAACGTTGTTTTCATTTCGGGGACGACAATGGCAAAGGCCTTAGCATCGCTCGGAAAAGAACCGAAAAAAACAGCAAATTTCAACGTAAATTACACATTGCCCAGAAATCTCGAAAACAAAGTGTAAATCGGATAAGAGAATAAGAAATTTTAAATATTTTCCCGTTAAATACAGAAAGAATGAAAGAAATCGATTCATATATAGTTTTTAAACTGAGCGAAAGAAAAAACTCTTGCGCTACCATAAATTGAAAAAGTCAATTTAAACTAGGGATGGGTCGGTTCGGTTCTTCGGTTCTCGGTTCCGCCGGTTCTTGGGCTTAGAACCGAAACCGAGGCCAAAAATAATCGGTACCGAAATAATTGGCGCGAAAACCAGTTTGAAACCTGCTCACACTCTGAAAGTGGAGTCTTCACAGGCGTTAAACCTGGTGAAATAGTGTACTTAGATGCTTCACAGTTGCCGCGAATTATTCCAATTCAGTCGTTAAAATGACTATACGATTTATTTTATCACATCCAATTCTAATAAATGATGAAATACCGCCGCAATAAGGATATTCTGATTGATAGGTATGTGTTACGTCCACCTACATTGGATAACCTGTATATCATAATATAGTGTATACTATTACAAAAAATACAATGAAGTAGGTATTCTTTTTCGAGCAGTATGCCTCTGAAAATGATTATTGATCATCTTATCTTACTACTAAGCAATGCAAAGTAAGTGGTAAATTAAGAACCAGAACCGAGAACCGGAACCGAGAACCGAAGTTAAGAACCGAACACGAACCGGAACCGAAAAAAAGTGGAACCAACCCATCCCTAATTTAAACCAATGTAAATACATAATTGGCGCCAGGAATCGAACCCGGGCCCTGACCCTTTTTTATATAGCCTGCAGCACCTTTAGTGTATATGCTAGAATCCTATAAAATTTCAGCTCCATCGGTTCATTAGTTTTTGATGAGATACGTAACATAAAACTGGCAGACAGACAGACACCACTTCATTTATTATCATATTAGTATGATTTATTTGTGCTTGCAAGTTCTTCACCGATCGAAGAGTCTCGAATGTATTCTCAGGTATGGTGGAGTGTGCTCTTGTGCCGCAGGCGATAGAATGCGTAAAGAGGGAACACGCAGGTTGATTGGTGGCCTCCTTGGTTTGGGCGAGAAAGGAACTTCTGGGGGAAATGGCCCATAGAGGGGAGGGGCGAGGGATGAGAAGGGGGAACGTAGGGGTGGTAATCGGGCCACATTGGGCCCACGGAGGATTGGGAGGTTTAAAGAGTCCAAATGTGTATTATCTCCATTATCACTCATTTAAGGGGAGAATGAGGAGGAGGAAAAGAAGCAGCTATCATACTTTGCCAGGACTGTAAAATTTCTAAGATAAGATTAAGTTAGGAATGAAAGGTGTATAAAAAACTTATTGAACGCCGGGTGACTTTATGTTTCCACATTCGAATGCGAAAGAATTGATTTATCATAATACGTTAAAGGTCACCACTGAGTTTTGGAATTTTTTAAATAATTTTAAAGAATGTTAAATGTTTTTTATTTTAATAACAGGATACTGACTCTAGTTTTCATTTAAAAAGCTTTGACAAAACATATCACTCCAAAAGTTAACAAAAACAAAATAAGCGATAGAATACTGCGGAAGAGCGAAGAGCAGGACTAACTCACGAACAAAAGATGTAAATAGAGAAATTAGGCAAAATATTAACGTCACCTAGGCGCAGCTAGGTTTTCGGGTTGTCCCCCGCGTCGATTCATCTTCGAGACACCAGTTTCGCCATCGTTGTAACAGGCATCTTCAAGTTTGAAGTGTCGGATGCAAGTTTTTTGCCCGCCCTTGCTTTGGCCCAGGAGCGTCCTGATTAGTCGGTTTGTGGAAGTCTCTTCCAGGCGTTGGAGAGTGAATAGCTGTCCTCCCTGTTTTGGCTGTTTCTCTGATAGCCTCTCGTATGAGTCGGGGATAGTGATTCTTCTCTCTAGCGATGAGTCTTACATTTTCGAAGTCCACATCGTGCGTTGGCCCTTCCCATACGTGTTCGTCGATGGCGGATAAGCGGAACTGTCTATTCTCAAGGCTGTTTTACACGGTCATTGGAACAGCGCAAATTGATGTTGATTCCGTTTGAGCAGTCGTCTGTGAAAGTCCGTGACGTAGAAAATTTCGAGGACGCTTGCTTGACAGCTTTACACGGTGCAATCGTCGGTGCATTATGTCAGTGACAATATACCATTCAGTAGCGATAATACCGTCAATATATCGCATAACGTCAAGATCTGCTAAGTAGCAATTGTTTGCACATGAAAGATGCGATAAATTACCACCACTTTAAAATATGTTTTAAGCCATAGAGTAAAAATAATAGTGGAGACTCTAGTTCCGTATATTTAGCCCAAAATTTGCGGCACGAACGAACGGATTTGGGCCAAGGTAACAGGTTCATCCTTCACGCGCGAAATTTAAGCTTCCACGTGATTAATCGCCCAGCTCATCATTATTGCAGTTTATTCACTACCCAAGGAGTTGAGTGCAAACAAAAACACCCAACTCAATTGTCAACAACCTAATTAATTGCTAGATTTCCCCAGACGAACTGCCGCTACATCTGCACCATCTAGTGAGAGAAATAATCTTCAAACTTGCGCGAACACATGTAGCAGATTAGAACATGTTCTAATTTGCTCGCAAGCGTTCGCTCAGTGGCGCTGCCTGTCCTTGTAAGTCGTCGCTTTACACGGTGAAATATTTCTTGCGCAAGTGTTCTCGCAACAGCCTACGCAGTATCAATGACCGTGTAAAACGGCCTTTACGGCCTTTTGCTAGTGGCCCTTTGGTGTTCCTTCATTCTGCATTTCATGGCCTATTGAAGTTTGGCCGATCTACGAGTCTCCACAACGGCACTTGACTTCGTACATACATTCCGCTTTGTATCACCCTGGGCACGCGGTCCTTGGTCTTACATAGGAGGTCGGCTGTCTTCGTGACACAGTTAAAGCGTGTCACTATATTGTGTTTCGAGAGAACTCTCGCGACTTTTCCCGATGTCCCGGCCACATAGGGAATAAAAGCACAAATGGAGCTTTTCTTCTCCTCCATCTCTGGCTCTGTTTTTCCGACCGTCCCTTATAGGGAAAGTTCTTTGTGCTTCTTCTCTTCCTTCGCAGTCATCTTATCAATAGTGCCGATGGGAAAGTCATTAGCCAATTAGTCAAACCTCCATCGACATTATCGTCACCTGTGCACCTGAACGCGCAGGATCTAACGCGTCGAGTGATCCAGATGAAGAGGACACTCGAAAGAGAGAGGAATCTCCATGAGGCTGGAATGCCAGCTTGGAAGTTAGGGAACAACTAGAGATGAGTCGAATGGCAGAGTTCTCGAATTCGAGTCGAATCTCGAATCATTAAATCATGAATCTCGAATACCTATCTCGAATTTCGAATGCCTCGAATACTAGCAATGCAATTGAAAAGATAATTGTTATTCTAAAATTAATTTATTTCCTATAGAAGTAAAAATCTATATGTTGATTAAAGTAAAAAATTAATTCTGATTTTAAAATATCAAATACCTATATAATAACATATTTTTCCTACCAATTATGAACTGTTTAATATATTACTTTTATTAGCCTTAAATAAGTTAGCAGAAAGTATTAATACACTTTCACGTTCTGTCCAGTTTTGAATTAATTCGATGTAGTACGTCAACATGCCAAATATATCTTAATTAGCATTTGTATTCGAGATCCCGAATATCGAATACTTTCTTGTATTCGAGTATTCGCACATCTCTAGAAACAACACATTAGAACTTATACCTGGGGTTTCTGACTCCATAGTGGCAGTGAGACGTTTGAGACGAGGTCTTACAAAAGAACGATGAAGAAAATGGATAGAAAAAGAGGGAAAAAAACCGATGAAGCGCTTAAAAGAGTGAAAATAGATCACAAGTCAGCAATCCTAATATTGATTAAAGACGCGGAGTCTCTAATCAGCTGACCTCTTTATATTTGCGTAACAATTTCTTCTCTTTCACATTCTCCTTCACTTCACACCTTTCCCTATACATCTCATACAAGGCCTTCCTTTTCCATTCCTCCAATTCTTTTTTCTTGGCTTAAAGGGTTGTCTTCATCAGGCCATCATTTCTCAAATATGCTGGATGTAGTGGTTTCGTTTTCTTTTCCAAGTTTTTAGTCTTAGTCTAGTTTTTATCTTTTACTTTTCTCCCAGACTCCTAAGTATGTCTGAGGAAATAAAGCCTAATTAAAACTTTGAAAAGGGGATGGGACAGCTTAATCGGCCATAGCACGATACACGATCAACTGATGAGGTTTATCATCGAGGGAAAGGTGCTTGTGAAAGGAAAGACTCGTAAGATGTTAGTGGTTAAGGGTTTTAAAAAGGAAAGATTGCGTGAATGTGGAAGAGGTCAGCTACTTGAAATAAGAGCTGTATCAAAGCAATCTACTGAAGAATGGTGATGATGATGAGCGAATTAAAGAAATGTGTTTTATGAAATAAAAGAACTCTTTTCTTCGACTATGACGTAAATATATCAGTTGTAAAAAATGAACTATTTTCTTCGACTGTGACGTAAATATATCACTTGTAACACAAGCAGGCTTCCGGGAGTCTCCCGCATTGTCATTATTGATAGGGACCCTCTTTGCTGCATACGTCCTCAGGCCAGGTTGAAGTGAAGATTGATTGCTTCGACCATTCGGCAGGAAATCGGCCATTGCAGAACTCGTTTTGGCCGAGCCTAACTATCACGTGAACTTTATGGAACCGTAAATCCTCGCAAAATAAAAACGCTATTTCCCTAGAATAATCAGAGAAGCAGTCGAAATTTTCAAGAGACCGAATAAAATGAATAGAGAGGGCCGATACACCCTTTCCAACACTTGGAAACGGATATCCCACACCAGTAATACCAACAGCCAATTAGGGAGCAGCAGCCTAATGCCGCATGGCCTCCTCGGAAACAGTGTATAAAAAAGGGCCGTTTTCGAAGCAATCTTCACTATCAGCCTGGCCTAAAGGAGGCCTGAAGCATAGTGGGTGAAACGTCGTCACCAACAATGACAACGCCTGAAGCCTGCCTGTGTCATCAGAACGCCGTGGAAACATTCGCCAGTAATATCATTTGTAACCCTCATTTTGAGCACTTTGCAATCATACCAATTTATACCCTGATGGCACAGAGAGATGAGCATGCAGATTGCAAATATGTGCGAAATTCATAAACTTAGTGGATGAGGAACTGGTCATTTCCCTTTTTCCACTGCAATCATGGGTAGATTTTCAGCAAGAATACATTTTTTTTTTCGTCGTAGTTGAACCGTTCTGTTTACGTAATCTTGATTACATCAAAACTTTATTGAAAGCAGGCGATGGCTGATGGAAAGGGATGACGAATTCCCTTAAATGTAGGAAGTTTTCACTCCATTGATGATAAGTATAATCATTAAACATTAATAATTATGTGCATTATCAAATGAAGGCACAGGGATTGTGCGATGCTAAGTAACCGTAGGCAAGCAGTATGAAGTGACCAAAGCACAACTTTCCGAAATATTAGCCATGCATATCGTAAATGAGATATACTAGATGTTTTACAGCATTAGATTAGACATTCTGCGCATTAAACTATCAAAAATCAAGTCCCAGAGAATAAATAGAAGTGGTATTATAGTGTCGCAAAGATATTGAGGTGGAGTGGCTCGATAAATTAACATTTGGAGAAAAAAATAAGTATTTTTTACAATATTTACTACAAACACCAAAAATGAAGAGAGGAGCATGTCATAAGTATAACTCACTCAGTGAATGTTGGTTTTGATAGGTGAGAGTAGAGCTCACCCCGGACTAAGCCACATGCGTGTGAATTTCACACATGGGGGCCAGTTCCTTTCCCTGGGCCACCTCGCACTCCGAGGATTTTTCGTTCGGGGGCGTCCAAAGGCTTCACCCGGATTTGAACCCGGGACCCTTCGATCAGTAGCCAAGCGCTCTACCCACTAGGCCACCACGCTCCCTAAGTCATTAGAAGCAAGCATATTCCCACCACAGTAATCCCTCAAGCAAAGGAGATAAGTACATACTTAGCAGTAACACGATAGCTAAGAAGGCCTCTGAGTATGGTGTACGTCAGTGAGGGTAGGGTACTTGTCTTCGCTCCAAAAATAAATCAGGACTTCTGAGACGATTTTCGATAAAGTTGTCATATTTTTGATACGAGGGACCTTTTTTATCGAAGGAATTCCTTATCGTTATCAGCATTAAAGTGGAGATAGTGATCACACACCAGTAAGGCTTAGAGTTTTTACTCACTCGGAGAATGCTGGGCATATAAAAAGGCAAGCGATAGTTCATCGGACGCAATCGGACGCACTGGCCTTGGCAAATGATCTTCGGTACGCAAACTGCCATCAAATTGCTGTATTGTTTATAAACATATACATAATACACTGAAAACCATCATAATTGTGTGTGACAGGGACAAAATCACACCAAACATGCATAACATATCTTGCATTAAAGGGGTTAGTATTTATATTCTAGCCTAAACTTCAAAATTTAAAAAAATTAAAATAGCAAAGCAAGGATACACAGACATGCTTTTAGTTGGGGTAGCTTAAAATCCTTATACCAACATGCAGTTGCACGTTGAGGCTAAAAGTAAAAGTAAACCTATGCTATCCGTTGATACACTAGAATTTACACTAATGAATATATTTACAGCTATTCAGATCCCCAATTGTACGAGGGAAGAAGGACGTTTTGGATCTCTCAGTGCAATCAATTTCTCTAACTTTATGAATGTGCTTCAGCCTTTCACAGTAAGTTGGAGTTCGTAAAATATTTTTAACTTCATCAGTGAAAACATTATCTTGAAATTTATTTAAGAGGTGAAGCCTAAATTTCAACCTACGGTCTGACAATAATTCCTATTTTAGTTCATCTATACTAACATACCGTCCCTTTACAAATCTTGCCGATCTTCACTACACATGCCTTAGTTCATAATTTAAGCCTATATCGTAAGGATCCAATATAATGGCAGCGTATTCCAAGGGAAATACGAACAAGGGGAAATATTTTATAATTTTCAATGCTTATCAATAATTTTCTTTTGGCGTTTCTGGATATGTTTTTTCCCATCGATTTCTCATTGGCCCAATGAGGTTAGAAGGCACAGGAGAGGGCATATGCATGTTAGCTCATTTCACGAATCAGTGGTGATGCTGCCTCAAGTACCATGTAACTTCCGTATATAGGCCTATCATCCCCAAGAATTCTTATGAGAGTAAACTTTAACAATGCATTTGGTCGACAAGATTTCAAGAAGTTTCTCAAAACCACAAAATTTGACCAAATGTCAGTACATATGGATTATTTCATGCTTTAAAACATAAATTTATATTTAAAGATTATAATTAGATTCTTAATGTTATTTTGTTTCTTGTGGTTATGTCCGGTATTCGCAGGATCATCATCATCATGGGTCACCAACCTAGGATTGGGTTGACGCAGCCCTTCACTTGATTTTTCTATCGGCCAACCTGTTCACATAGACATAAATCTTCTCTTTCACATCCTTCACAACCTGTTCCATACATTTCATACAAGGCCTGCCTTTTTCGGTTTTCCCGTTCACTTTTTGCTCGACGAATGTCTTCATCAGGGCATCGTCTTTCATATTATGGCCGATTAAGCTGTCCCGTCTTCTGCTTAGGGTATTCAGAAGACTTTTCTTTTCTCCCACTCTTCTTAGACCTCGTTACTTACTCGGTTGATCCATTTAAACTTCATCTTTCTTCTGTGGCACCACATTTCGAATGCTTTCAGTCTTGACTTCTCCGCTGCTGCTATCGTCCATGTAGCATGCTCCAAATTTAGGTTCTAATGAAACCTTTCCGCACACTCACGCTTGCATTTACAACTGTAAGTAGATAATCCTAGGCTATTCTACTGACTATTTATTTCTTGCTTCGTCCAATATTGATTACTCGGATTCCCAGGTAACAGAACTCCCTCGCCTCTTCAAGTTTTTATTTTCCTAATTTAACTTTGGTTTTGGCTTATTTTCTCCCACTGCATAATCTCCTACTCCTATAATCTACTAATTTACCTATGCACATGCTATTATATTTGAGTTATTCTTAAACACTAGCTTTACTGTCAGTAGGATTTCGCAGGTTTTTCACACCCCCCTTCTTGTGTGGGTGTTTTCCTGCAGTGGGTTTTTGCGTACAGGATGTAAGCATAATAATCCTCACGTTTTTCCCACATTGTACATTCTTTCACACAATATTAGATATGTAATATTGATATATTGTGTATATATATTTCTTTTGTATTAATTTATCATTCTTTAGTTCCTATAAGTGTATTCTTTACTTATTTTTTTTGACCTCAGATTGTTATTGTTTTAGGTATTGACCACTATTTGATTTTATATTTATTTTAACGAGGGGTTAGATGGCAGAAGGGACAGTTTTGTCTCAATCTCGCCCCAATAAAGACCTGTTATTATTATTATTATTACTGCATGCCAAAATATTGGTTTTATTTTTAATTGGATAGCGCACATAGACGGCATTTATAATAAGCTGTGAATAAAGGATTACAAACGAATCGAATGGTCTCAGGCTACGCTATGTGGAATAATATCTTATGCTTAGCCTAAGTTTTGGTACCTGAAAATGGCACAAGGTGCCGAAACCTTGGTTGAGCGTAAAATTAATCTTTGAGTGAAATTCAGAAAGTTATTCGTTTATTTTCTTTCCGTTAAAACTATGAGTATTTGATAATTTTTCGGCAATTAAATGTATAAGTTTATTAATTATCCTAGTGATGTGCTCACATGGTAGGTAACACTGCCTTTGCCTGTTAACTGTTATACAGGAGTGAGCCAAAATGGAATTATCTATAGAAATAATATTGATATTTGTGGTAACAAGCAAAGCGCAGACCATTATACATACTTTGATTGATACATATTTTTAATGAGCGTTTAAAACTAAAAGATAGTAGTTCCTACGTAAAAGAACAACTAGGTGTATCACTGTACAACCACAAATGAAACTACTTTGCTTTTTTTTAAATAAGTGGGTTATTTTTTTATCTAAGAAACATTTTTTATGCTGCCTTCGTTAGTACGCTAAGTAAATTGTGTACCGATGTGACCAACCAGGTCTTTATTTCGTCTGTTCAACTCCCGCTTCATGAAATGATTTTTCTTTTTGAGCGATACGGAAACAAAAAAAATAATTATTTCCGAAGATACTAATGTAAACGATCACCCAGACATCAACGATCACCACACATCACGATCAAGCAGACAATGCTTATAAAATTGTCACAAAGCAGTGATGGGAATCTATTTAAGATAGTTGACTTAATCTGTGAAGTATTTTAATTATATTGATAAGAAATCGCGGAGGAGGAAAAACCTTTGTTTTCACTAAAATTAATTGGTAGTATCCCATTTGTGGATCGTGAAGTACGCATAATCAGTATGTACTCAAATTTGAAGATGATGTTTCGAATTACCAAATATTTTCCCTCTAATAAATCTTAGCACTGACAGGATACATCTTCAAGCTTGGCCTGATATCCTGTCACTCACAATCAGTGTTCTGCAACTGGGGTTACCAAACTAATTGATCTTTAATCGTACTTTGCAGGAAAAAAATGAATAAATAAAGATTCTGAAGAAATCTATAATCTGCTAAGTATATGGAGTGCACGATAGGGAGAAGGAAAATCGTATTTTTTAATAAATCAGATTGGTCAATGAATTTAACCTTTAAGATACATTCAGACAGCGATTTCCGATTAAAGGTAACTAAAACTACGTTATGTTCACCACAAAGTCCACTGAAGGGGGTTCGAGGGCTCAACATTCCTTAACACTCTGCTTGTTTATGCTTTTTGATCCATTTTGTTTCTTCTCGTCAGATTTTCGGACTAAAATGAGATATTGGAGTCGAATTTTAATTTCTACCCACTAGTTGTTGCGCAATCTTTTTCAACATATTGAATCAAATACATATTTAGCATTTGGTGCAAAAAACTAAGTATTAAATTTTCTGTAAGCCTTTTAATACATGTTCATTTGTTTCTTTGCTCCCATCATATTGTAATATATTCCTTATGTATATATCACACACATTTATTACACAAAAGGAGCACAACATAAGAAATTTCCCTCACGAAATGCACTTAAAAATTAATCAAACACCAACAAAAATATGCACTTTTCTTCAGGCTCGCACTTAACAGGCCATACACTTTCACACTTCCTTTTATTTTCAGCCACTTCTTAAATCAAATCAGACACAACACAACAACACCAATAATCTCTCTTCCCTCACGAATATTGTCGCTTTAAGTTGATGTAAATGTGTGATATTATCACCCTGATGGAACTTCTATCCTATAAAATGACATTATATATTGTGCGCCTATATTTTAGCTCTGTTTGAAATCCTCGGGATTATCTCCAAAAGGTAAACCAAGCAGTCACGTGGTGCAAACACGAATGGTCGGCAAATTTGGTTTTTTTGAATCACCCATTGTAATATAAGAAATCGTTTCAGGCGTGACTTTGTGGAAGTTTGCGATATTCATAATGAAACACAATGGTAATACTCCACACTTAATTTTAATAGCCGATCCGGGTTTCGGCAACTCAGTGCCATTTTCCAGGCACAGAGTCCTGTGGCGGTTGGGTATATATAAGTTAAAAGGTGGTAGGGGGAGGAGATGAAAGAGTGAGAGAAAAAGAGGGGGTGGTTTGGGTTGGGGTGAAACAGGGGAGTGGAAGGTGACTCATTGTGAGGCTGTTTTTGTGGAGGAGTATGAGCAGCCAGGGTAAGGAAAACAGCTGGAGGGCCGAAGGTCGTGGGAAGGAGGAGCAGTGATTTTTAGGAGAGGTGAATGGGTGGAGAAAGTTACATGGTCATTGCATAAAATATTTTTAGAATTAACAATTTAAAACTGCTCTAAAAAATCCAGCTTAGAGTCTTCGTCAATAGCAGTAAGTAAAATTTCGTATTTAAAATGGCTAGAATGGTTGTTAAAACATAAACGTTCTGCAAATTTTGGGTTAACATTTCTATTTACACAGGAGATATAGATGTAGATGTAGATGAATCCTACCACCATGAGGAAAATATTGAGAATGCAGTTGCGAGACACGAGAAATGATACATGACACTAAATTGTTAGTTAATACAACGTAATGTTATATTTACTTTTAGTTAGGCATTTTTATATAAATAATTATATAGATAATCTAAATCTTGTTGGTATCTTATCGACTTCATAAGGACTTAGAACCCCAACTTACTATGGTAGACTGGACAATATCATAATAATATCAACTGGACATAATCACAAAATTAGAGAAACTGATTCGCGAACTGACAGATTCAAAAAATGTCATTTTTTCCTCGTGCAATTAGGGATATGAATAACGATAAATATATCCAATACGAGTGTATCAATGGATAGCATAGGTAGTTTCATGTTGGTATTAGGCCTATTAGCTAACTTGCATGCTTGCTTTGCTATTTTTATCTATTTTAAAAATTGTAGTTTAGACTAATATATTATTACTAATCCTTTTTATACTTGTTATGTAAAGCAAGTTTGGTGAGAATTCACCCTCTGCCACACACCTTTGTGGTGGCTTTCAGTGTATTATGTAGTTGTAAATGTAAGGATTTAGAAGCCATGGTGGAAATTTTAGCCTCAACGTTTAATGAAAAAGAGGGATATGTAGGAGAATATCATACCCAGGTGTCTTGGCAAGTTTTCTTCACGAAGAAAATAATTACTGCGTAATTCCATTGACTTCATACCATCTGCTATTCCCGTTTAATTAGGTCGCCACTGATTGGACCACTGCCATAAAACTTTTAGAGCGTCTATTCTCCTGATCTGTCATGTTTTCCTTGAGAGAGTGAATCCCCGTCCTTTGCTCTTGATAGTCCTCTAGTTTGAGTGAGTGGATTAGCGCATAAACGCTATTCTTTTTTCAGCTGATTCATCAGATCGGAAATAGTTCTTTGGCGATTGTCTTAAGTGGTTAATAATCTCGTTTGCACTATGAATTGGTGTCGGGTTTCAAGGTATGCATGGTATTCATGGGTGTGTCCTACATGATTGGGATTTGGTAGTTTTTCTTATTTTTTCCCCAATTACTTTTAAAGGTGTAGTGTTTGCTTTGTAATGTTCATTTTTGTTTGTTGTGACATTGTTCCTGGTGCGGATGCACCCCCTGCCGCACACCCTCGAGGTGGCTTACAGGGTATGTCGTAGATAGAGATATAGGAGCTTCTATGTTCTTTCACTCGGTCCCTGAATTTCCGTCAAGTTTGGCCATTATAACAAATGCCTCAGTCCTCGCACTTTAGTTTATACGCTCCACTTTGATCTTACTTCGCATATCCGTCTTTAGAGTTAAAAAGGATTTTCTCCAGAGTGCCTAAATTATAAAATGACACTTCGTGTTTCGTCGAAAATAAGATTCTCGAGTTTGTGTGCCGTACCTTGGAAAAAAGCAATGAATACCATTTCTTTACGCTATCGCCCCCACCTCCCTTTTCTCTCACTCTTTTATCTCCTACCCCTACCACCTTTTAACCTATAAATACCCAACCGCCACAGGACTCTGTACCTAGAAAATGGCACTGTCAATGAGTTGCCGAAACCCGGGTCGGCTATTAAAATTAAGTGTGGAGTATAACCATTGTGTTTCATTATGAACAAACCCATTGCAATATTTTTCATCCTTTCCACAAGAGTTTTATTTCATCAGGGGACTCTATGCATATAATGGATGAGGAAAACTCAAGTAAAAACAATGAATACGATTGTAACGAGCGATTAACATGCACCAAATTTGCGAACTGTTTGTGTTTGTACCACGTGACTCCTAGGTTACCTATTCGAGATAATCTCGAGGATTTCAAACTCACCCTCCAGAGGAAGGTATTGGGGGACAGATACTATTCCAGTGCCGCCTATCGTTTCCCAGAAAGAACTGGTATCCAGGGATTGATGCAGCTTGATTCCAACCACACATGTCCTAGGGATTCTCCACCCGGGTCCTTCCGGCAGTATCTCTATGCTCCAGGAGAGTAGAGAACTCTTTACTCTCCTTGTCTATGCTTTACCACTTGGGCTGTCAGGATTGCTAGACTTTCTCTACGAATAACTCATTGGGGAAACTAACCACTGATTGCATATAGGTCAAACTTCACGAAGTGGAAGTGATACATGATAGTCAAATAAAACAGTAGCACTTTTCCACAGAGAAAATATTTTTACACTGCACGACATGTGTTTCAGCTATGGAAGCCATCATTAGGTACTCATAAATTATCCTTTAGTGGGAGTTAGTACGTAGGAAACGAGGGAGGGTTGAGAGGAAGGGGGTAAGAGGGAAGGGAGTGCACAAAGAGAGCGCGTGGAAGGAAAAGGCAAAAGCACTCGACTGAAGTCGTCCTTGGAAGATATCGTGAACGCAAGATACCAAGATAATGATCACAAAATACCACGCAAAAACCCACTTAAGTAGGCCATTACGGAATTAAGTGATTTTCCCGAAATTGTACAAGAAAAAGAATATTAGTATTTTACCCATTTAAGGTGGCCTGTTGCCCGAAATAAATAGAAAAATGTCCATGGGTGTATCGTCATCATTAGTCACCAATCTTAAGAATTGTTTCACGAAACTCTCCACTGGATTCTCCCAAATCAACTAACCTCCTCGCATTTACATGATTCTTCCTTTTCACGTCCATAACAACTTGCACCCACCATAATTCTCATACAAGGCTTTCCTTCTCAATTCTTCCCATTCAATTTTCATTCGATGACTGTCCTCATCAGATTTACTTGAGACTTTATGTGCGTGATTTATCCAAAAAATAGCTCTGTCCTAAGGAGTGTTTCGGGTAAATTTAAGCAAAATTGCTAATATCAAAAATCCTCTGATAGGTTTTACTCAGCTCTTATCCACTAGCATCTTTACAATTATGTAATTCTCCTTCTCATTCACATCATTCACTACCTGCGCTACACTTCTCCTGCCTTTTCCTTCCACTCCACTCACTTCCATAATTAACTTCATTCAGCGTGTCTCAAGATTTGGCGGAGTAATTTGTCCCGTCTTCTTCTCAAAGGCTTCAACAGAATTCCTTTTTTACCGCTCTTCATAAGGCTTCCTTAGTCACTCGGTTGATCCATTTTATGTTCACCATTCTTTGTTCTTCTTTCGGAATTTTCACAAATGGATAATCAGGGATACATAAAAATACTTCTTCTTACTCCATCATTTTATCCCAAATTCTATGCCGAAATGATGATGTTATTGAAGTCACATATATTTTAATTCACTCCCACTGTCCAGTAACAGTGTAGGTGCGTGAAAAATAGTAACATGTCATTGTGTTAGCTGGTTAATGATTTCAACGAGACATCACATCACTACCTTTTCCAATCGGTAATTCAAAACATCGGGAGAAAAGGACCGAGATTGGACGCATTGGTAATCGTCCACAATGACAGCAACCTCCTGTCAAATGAACAACTTTCTGAGAACCATTCCCATCTGCTGGCAATTCCTTTACCAAAGAACCTCTCCTCACCATCCCCCTTACTCCCCGCACACAATCTTGCAAGGAAAACCTCCATTGAGCTACTTACAGCACGACCAATACTTTCCTAGTACCCAAAATGTTTTCCCAAATATTTTGGTGCTAATCAAATTGAAGCACTTACTCTTCAATACCATGACATCGACTGGGATAACTGAGAATGAATACATATGTACAATATTTTCAAGATTTCATCTAGTTGGTATCACGTTAGTGATTGTCACTCTACTTAAAAAAAAGGGCACAAGATACTGCAACAAATTATTGATACCTATGGCCTGGCGATGGTCAAATACGTTATTCACAAACTTTTCACGACGACGAAATTCACGACGGTGAAGACGCTTCGACTTAAATTCGGCGTCAGTCGCATCACGAGTGGCTGGGCCAGAAAACAAATGAAGCACTTATCCCTTATAGTGGCGAAATAAAAAGATCGTGGGTGGGTGCTCCATCGGAAAAGTAAATGTGTGAAACAATTTCCCTCCGGTAAGGTGGCCTGCAAGGTGTATCGAGTAAATTGGACACAACTAGAGAAAGGTTAGACCTGAAAGCCGAATGATATGTAAAGAAAAGCGACACTTTTTTTGCGATGAATCTTACAGACGTACAGAAAGCACGTGTTGGCTATTGGAAGGACCTGTTTGACAAATCGAAGAAGAAACGGTTGCACACCATATTTTAATTGCATTAAATTTGCCCGAGTTTGCTGCTGACACCGCAGGCCTCCTACCATAACACCAAGTACTACGTAAATCAGACCAAAGCATCGGCTTTTGATGAACAGTGAAAGGGAAATACTCATGAATTAATTCTTCCCATGCAAAAAAATCCATGTCCAATAAAATACAAAGGCTCAATACTATCCATAAAGTTAGCTAACCATTTTTTCAAGTTTTTTTCCTAGGCACGTCTGCATCATAATATTATTTTTGCAGCGGTAACATTATCTGTGACACAAGCCTTTGAGTGGGGCTAAATTGATGCTGACGATTAGTAAGTTGTCCGAATTAGTAAAATGGCTATGTGAGAATTTAAGAAGCCAGCGTGAAAATCGGGCAAGTAATCCAAGATTTAGTGATCCGACCGGTCAAAATTGATGAATTCGATTAATTCAGCTAGTACAGGATATACAGAAGTACATAGTAAGTATACATAGGCGATAGAGATGCCTCAGCATTTGCCATGAATAGATAAGAGCATTTACCTGCAGTTGAAGGGAGAATGGCCAGAGTGGTGCCGTGGTAGGTTCCGCAGAGGAAGAAGAGGCGTCTGTCACCTCCCGGCTGAGCAACTGCGGCGGTGCTTTCTTTATCTGTGTGGGGGCGAGATTGAATCGCCACTATCGACGTTCACCTGTTTCCACTCTCCCTCCAATTCCATCAGCCAGATAAATGCAGGAGTCGAAAACTTCTCATCGTTATCTGTGTCAAACGACACCTTCGCTAAGGCTGAGAGGAGGTTATCGCCCCAGATGACGGGAAGGACTTCTTGCTCTCCGCTCCTCTTCCTGTCAATCCTCTCTGTTCTGTATTTTGCTGAGACGATGCATTATATCTTGAATTGGTCTGCTGATGCAGAGTTGGATTGCATCTGCGGAAAAGTGATTCATGACATATTATGCTCAAACTCATGACGAGTTATTCCCATATGAAGAGCCACGAGTTATTTATTTGGAAAATAAAAGAATGAAACTTTGTTAGGTTCACTTTATATTTAAATAAGCACGACCCAGGTTTCATAGCATAGTTACATCTGTAACTTTATTTAAATATAAAGTGAAGCTAACAAAGTTTCATTCTTTTATTTCAAATTATGGCAAGGTATCACATAGTCAAGCCTGAAGTTATCAGCTATGGTTATTTATTTATTAGGTGCTTCTTTCCAGGCCTTGGAAATGCGATTCACGCCATTTTCTTGAGCAAACGGACTCTGTCTTCCTCAATATCTTTCGAAAATGAAATTTCTTTAAGAGTTTACAGACACCTTGCACACGCCACAGCCACAAAGTGTTTCCTACCACGCCGTATTTAATTACCGCAGTTAAAAAAAAATTAATGTTGTGAAGTTTACTGCTTCGCTCAGAGAAGAGATGCGGATATAGGGGCAGAAAGCTGGCATTCGCAAGGTATATTAGATAAAGAGGTATTCTCAAAGTCGTATAAATTATGTAAAAAAAAGGATGGAGTCATTAGAAACGGAGGAGGGATTCACAACTGTAAGATTCTATGCGTCAGCGGAAGATGATTCATTTCCCATGGCACGTAGAAATTAGAAAGCATTTGGCGTTCCTTTAAAAAAAATAATTTAGAGAAGATGAATCACGTAGATGCAAATTAGAGACCACCGGACACCAACGCCAACTCATTAATGAAACTTGATTCAGCGATAAGTACACTTCATTCTCGGAGCAAAGATAGGGGAGAGTACTTAATCTTCCTTCAATAGAATGAAATAATTGTAGTGGTGGTAAGGAAAAGGTACTCTGTGAATCACTCTTTATACATTAACGTACATTTTACTCATTACGTTAGCTAGTTCCATCATATGAACAAGTTAATGAGATCCGGATGAAATAGGTTTGATCTCAGAATTAGACAATAAGTCTCTAAGAGTAGCAAGATTTTTTAAATATGATAAGGTAAGTTAGTAGTGTTATATAGAGTTAGAATAATTGGGTTGGAAATCACTATTGGAGCGTGTATTTAAATACCGAATAAATCTTGAGTATAAATTTAAGATTGGACGTTTCTCTGAAGATTTTTAATATATTTTCAAAACTTCAGCGTACACGGTACAGTATGCCATTAAATCAGGGGGATAGGTAGTACAACAGGGAGGTAAATATTCTAAATATTTTCGCCTTATTTTTGCCTGCCTCCATGAAAAAAAACGTTAATGATTTGATTTATTTGCCAGACTGTCAAGAAATGCCACATATTTGTATAAGTTTATGCTAGAAGTCGATGGATTCTCATTAAAAGCAGGAACTTTTTCCTAGGGGTGAATTCTTTTATTTTAGGCTTAGAGACTAACAAAAAAACCCCTTATTTAGTAATTGACTTATTAGGATTAGGACCCCTTATTAGGATTTGAGTTGTTGGTTTTAATGCATACTGGGTGATGATCATTGGCCCCATTCCAAATACCCTCACTTTGACTTGAAGATATGTCCGTCAATGCCTCCTTCTCACATATATCAAAGAATATTAAGATCTTTGGAGGAACTGATATTGCGAATTTACCTTCCCACCGGAATGCAACCTAGTATTATTGATAAGTTTCTCATAACTAATCAAGCTAAAGTATTGCTATTTAAGTTATAAATAACATTATGTTTTGTACCTTTAAACAGTGATTCCTAGCCTTAGCCATTCTTAGATTATTTTATTCATCCAATTGGGCTTCCCTCTCCACTACCAAGGATGAGGAGAGCTTTACAGTAATTATACCTTAGGTTGGCGAACGTATGTACCTCCATTAATTTCAACATCTGGCTGACGTGAGAGAAACCAATTAAAAATAGGTCCTGCTGAACATTTTTATTTTTCCTGCAATAATCTCGCGCCACCCCTGTTACTGTTTTCCCGGAACCCTGAAGCAACGCGGCATACCGTTAGGGAATCACTGTCGTAGAATGAAAATATCCGTTTCATTCTTTGATTTTACCTGAGGCTCGCCCATGCTTAGGCTCTATTATCGTGAAGCAATGTGATTTATTAAACCGTGATTCCATTCTCCATTCTCAAAAGGAGCCAGTGACAAAAGTAGTCTAGAAGTCGAATTGCAGCCGTGAAAATGAGAATGTATGGACCGTGCTCTTCTGAAGGCGTGAATGACGCTTGAATGAAGAATAACGCTTGTTGCCCACAGAAGCTAAACATATCCTTCCGCAGACTTAAATGTTAACGCGTAATCCCAGGGTTTGGTCCTTGAATGTATCCGAAGATATGACAACTGGGTCTATCGGACAACGACAAAGAGAATGGATTTTCCTCTCAAACAACTATCATAGCACCTGTGTCGGTCATTTGCAATACATACTGTTAGAAAAACGACATAAGTTAGTTCATGGATACACAGTGTATGATAACACTCGCCGCGTCACTGTATTCCCATTGGCTGGCGCGCAAGGCTGGACTCCGCCGCGCGATCGAAACATCGAGAATATACCCGACGTCGCAGATTAACAGAGTTTTTCAACGGAATGGAATTTCCGAAGCTTCATTGAATCTTTTTATATAAGTTTCTTACGAAACTTTCGAGAACAAATTAACTAATTTTCTGCCAAAGAGCAAAAAATTGCTGGAAAATAGGGTCTAGAAAATTTTGTCCTATTCACAGGACACACTATCTGTGCAATCAACTAAAATACGATATGTCAGAGACTAATGTTTGTTCTGTGACAACCTGTCACCTGTTTTCCCGTGCGTCTGCCACAAAAGGTTCTGCAACCTCTTCATTTCGGAGATTTTCAGCGAAAACTGAATTCCGGATTTTTTAATGTTTTGTTCAACTTCAAGCCCTCGCATATTGTAGATGCTCAATTATTATGAAAAATGAATGCACCAATAAAAGTAGAACAACCATGCAAAGTTATATCTTCAAATCTGAAAAAAAAACATTTTTAGTATTTTGGCCAGCTTTTTTTTATTCGGGGATTCACAACTTATTTCAACTCTAATAAGCTCTAATTGGAGCTAATTAGGCCGGCCCTGGGTGTCACTCAAGGGTATCCGATGATTAGCGATGGAACGACTTAATGATGCCGTAGGAAAAGCCTCGAACTGTTCCTGCAATGGGGTAGTTTCCGATTATTTTTTCATTGTCGTGATCGAAAGTATATTACCTCTGGAGTACGTATTCTAAGCCGTTCTATTTTTAAATTACATAATGAAAGTATTGAACATAAATGACAAGTATTTTTCCTCATTAATTAAAAAGTGAAAAAAATCAATGGAGCGAAAACGCGACGGCAAACTATTGCATGCCAGTTAATCCTGCGTGTGACGTCAAACTATTTCCTCTAACTGCCACCAGGTAGTGCTGCGGACGCTTCCAAGTAGACGCTGCACTCCGTTAAAGCTTATGAACAAGTATTGGAGGCATATTTATTCCGTGAATTTATCATAATTAACTTTCATTTATTTATTTAATATTACTTATGCAGTTGATTCATTTAAAATCAGTTAGTTTCCCTTTCACAAGCATACCATGTAGTTCGCCCATCGCCGCACGACCTTCACGCCATGCTCCGTCGTAGCAGAAGACACCACGAGCAGGACGTCCTTGAGCCTATAAAATGACTAATAATACCATGTTTAACTGAGAAGACTTTTCGAACTTTGATAGTTTTCACAGGCTAATACTAATAAATATTCATTAGAGCTGAGAGGCCCTGGAATTCAATGGTAAGTTCAGGAGACGAATTTTCCTATGCCTCGCAACGTAAACTACCTACCTGTTACGTCAGCAAGAAGGCAGCGCACCCCGCCATTTCAGAACTTTTTCAAACGATCTTGACATTGACATTTAATTCTCTTGTAAACTGGGATTTCTAAGTCCAAAATTATTGCGTAAAATAAATACATTTATGGCAGGGCACGAATCGCAAGTAATGAAGTCTGTTTTCTTTGATGAAGGAATCTACTCTATTCGCGTATCCAGGCTAAGTCGCAACAAAATGGAATAGAGTAGTCGGAAATATGGAGATAACCAGTGTGGTTCATGCCCGATGTGAATTCTATGCTGCCTGCTTGGGCCTTGGCTCTATTCAATTAACAATGCGATAAATATTTTGAACTGCTTTTCGACGGCTGTGACTAAGGATCCCAAATCTGGTTCTTCGAATCGATATCCCTGCAGGGGAATCAGCCATTGATGCAAGCCATTAAATGCCCGAGTGAGGGTGGTTGTACCATTGTCATCGACAAAATCGTTACCCTGAGATTCACCCTGGGACCTTCAACAATTCCCCTGTACTCCTTCGCAACATGATTACTTATTCCTTATTACTCAGGCATCATATACATCGTTTTCTGTGAATTATCCGACCCCTACCGACAGAAAAGCAAACGTCAAACAACAATAGTATGCCAAACAAGATGAGGAAGACCCAGTAACGAGAACCGAACTTCTTACGCGTCTAAGGTTTTCCCTTAGTATCATAAATAGAAGGTTCTTGGAGACAGCGAAGAGCTTTTTGGAATAAGACCAGTTTTACTTGAATAAATCTAGCACAACTCGATTCTGTTCATCTGATAACATGTGTTTTTCATATTGGTTCCCTTTACATGTGCCACCTATCTTAAATTCTTGCATCAATTTAACAGGTGATAACTTGGAAATGTCGCAACCGTGTACTTGCCTTAATGGAATTTTAATGTTTACCCACACAATAACTATAGTTTTATCAAGGCGGTGAGGAGTTGATATGAAAGTTTGTGTTAACGGTGCAATGCATTCTTATCATACTCAGAGTTATCTCGAGTTATCGTAGCTCAGCCTACCAGGGACCTCGGCTTTGACGATCTAAGATAGGCTTGCTCGTTACCGTGACTCAAAGAGATGAGAATCCTGGTGACACCAAATGTAAGGAGTAACGTAAAAGATAGTTCACAAAGAGTCTGTTCTCAGAGAGTTGACTGCGAAAAGGCATATGACCACAGTGGGGAAGCCTATCAATGGATGGTTTCAGGTTAATATACTAATCTACATCTACATCTACACGATACCCTGCGAGCCACCGCGAGGGTGTGTGGCAGGGAGTGAAGATCACCAAGCATGCACTACTAACATGCAAACAAGCAACTATAGGGTCTCGTGCAACTAGATTATTAGTATCTATAGTATTTAAGGGATTAATACATGCATCATGCACTACAGACTACTCTAAAATATATCCCCTACCTATCCCTTTGCTATGCTGCCTATGTTGTTTTCTTATAGTACGGGGGAAGACTGCCATTTGAATCTATCAGTACGACAATGTATCTCTCTAATCTTATTTATCTGGTCGAATCTAGCATAATACGCTGGTTTTTTTAATATGTGCCTAACATCTTCAGTAAAGCTATCCGATTGAAATATCTCCAATAGAGATAATCTATACATTAATCTTCGATCTGATAATGATTCTCACCCTAATTCTTTTATTAATTATGAAACGCTACTTAACCTATCGTAACACCTTTTAACGAACCTAGCTGCTCTACGCTGCACACTGTGTAGTTCTCTGATAAAACTTAATTCATTAGGATCCCATACACTGGCTGCATATTCAAGGTGGGGCCTAACTAGTGAAAAGTAACATCGCTCTTTTGTCTTCTCAATACATTTCCTAAGTACCCTTTTTATAAATCCTAGCTTTCTCTTCGCTCGGCCGCATATTTCCCTTATGTGTCTTCCCCACGATAAATCTTTAGTGATTGTTACACCTAAATATCTTATGGTTTCAACGTTTTCGACCTTCTAATGAGTCAGGCAACGGAAAACAACCTCCATTTAACGTTGCCATGACAAGGATGGACTTGAAAAATAGATAACTGAATCATGGCAACTGCTATGCCCAGCCCCAGGTAACTAGAACGGGAATCGTGCTCAGTAGCAGGGAGGAAAGACCCCTGCAGTCCTCATCTCACGAAATTCTTACGCGGAACTAGGAATAACAGCAGCATCTGAGAAGAAAACGCTGCATAACTGTTATAATACGAACTTGTAACGATGCTAAGTGCTAGAAAGATGATAATTGAGATATAAAATATAGATATTTAACATTTACGATCGAGGTAGGTAGAATGGAAAAATGGAACATATAGATACCAAGTAATTCATAGAGTGGAAGAGAAATAGCGTGGGGTAGCCGTAGTAAAATACAACATTAAGAAGTTGGGTGGAGTACGGAGTAGAGTTGGTAGGGGAGCGTATTTCAGCAATGAAATGCTTGAAGTAAAAATGAAGAACCTAGTTGTCCTTCAGTTGTGCATGTTGACATAGGTCGATAAGTAAAAAGAAGTTGGTGGGATATATGAATAGCTGGAAGAATTACTTGATAAAGCCAAGAAAACAAACATCTTGTAGTAATGGGGTATGAGAAAGTTGAGAAAGAGGGGTACGGAACTCTACATCTACATCTACCTAATACCCTGCGAGCCACTACGAGGGTGTGTGGCAAGGGGTGAAGATCACCAAACATAGGTCAACCCAAACCTTTTAAGTAAATTCGAAACCGATTTGTTCACAGATGATGTTTGATATATATTAATAACACCAGCGTATTATGCTAGGTTTGATCAGATTAACAAGATTAGAGAGATAGATTTCGTACCTATAGATATAAAATATAATTTTTCCCGCGTGCCATAAGAGAGAACAATAGGCAGCGTAGCAAAGGGATAGGTAGGTGAAACATGGTCAGAGTAGTCTGTAGTGCATGATGCATGTAATACGTAACAACCAATTACGTACCAATACGTAAAAATAATCCCTTTCTCATTATGTAGATACTAACCATCTAGCTGCATGTCACCCTATTATTTAGCATGTCTCCATTAAATATTCTAGTTGCATGTCAATAGCGCATGTTTGGTGATCTTTCACCCCCTGCCACACACCCTCGTGGTGGCTCGCAGGGTATTACGTAGATGTAGATGTCTCAAAATATGGCCAACTAAGTCGTTCCCGCTTCTCCTTAAAGTTTTCATCAGACTTTTTTCCACTCACATCACAAGATTTCTTCGTTTTCTATTCGGTAAATCCATTGCATCTCCGCCTTTATTTTATAACACCACCTCTCAAATTATGGTGCCGGTTTTGACAATTAAACGTTTATGAATGCGCCACACTGTTATCTGTGTTTCAATTGTCTGTGACGGAACAGCCCTCAATTGCATGTGTGTATCCTTCCTGAATAAACGGATTTATTCGCTTTCCTGCCAGCAATGGAGTTGACGCTACTTTTCGAATATTTTAATATCTCCTCCTCGCCCTATGGCGAGTATCAAAATCACGATCGCTGGAGTTGTTTCCCATACTTCAAAAAAGTTGTAGTCTTGTCTTCTCTACTTCAATTGTCGTCATTGCCTCACTTACAAAAGCATGCTTTAAGTGTAAGTTGTTAAGTGTTTTCTACTTGTAGTTTCTTCTGCCAGGAGATTCTTCTTTCGGTAGAATGCTTCCTTTACCTGGGACATTTCACTTTTAATTTCATTCTGCCTTCATCCATCACTATAGGTTCCTGTAATTACAATACTCTTTCACCTCTTCGAGCTTGATTCCTTATTTAGGTCTTCTTATTCTTTTTTTTATTTTAATGCTTTTATTTTAATAAGTGATTTTAATCTTGTTTTCTTAGTTTAACATTATCCTTGGCTTCTTCTCTTCTGCTGCATATTAATACCTAGTTATCTCTTTATTGATCTTAAGGTAATATCTGGCCATTTTCCTTTCCATATATACTAGTTTTATTTATATCTCTTTCTTTGTTAGGGTAAATGACTGCTATGCCATCGACTAAACGCAATTTTAAAAATTTAATTATCATAAGCATCTATTTCAAATATTATCATGTTAACTTCGAATGTACCAAATGAGGTAGGGAGATACCACTCATATTATTAATGAATGTTTCTCGGGCTTTCCACCGGTTAATAGGCTCCATTTCTACCAACGTTTCAAAAAGCGACTCGCTTTTCATCCTCAGGGCTTCTGAGTGCCGGATTTTTCATTATTGCCGTAATATATATGGGTCATTCCACCCAAATTCGACCAGGTGATTGCCCTTGGGGTAATCGATTTCGACCAAATTTGGCAGATCGTCTTCATTTGATTACAAAACAAAAACCCCAAAGCCATTTTGTAATACATGCAACGGTTTACGAGATATTACAATGTTGTAAAACTAGAATTTTACAAAAGCGTCTTCGCGTTTGACGGCATATCTCCGGAAATAAGGAAGATAAAAATACATGCAATGACTCATTTTGAAGGTCTTGAATTGAAAAAGATAATTATTAGATTCTTTTATAAAATTTAAACAATTAAATAAAGTTTATAACAAATTCAATTTTTCAAATCGATTTTTGACGATGTAGCTATGCCTTCGATTTTCCTCATTTTTTTATATGTTGTAGATACAACCCTTCTCTACAAGCTTAAAAAATTTGGTAGGGGTAATATTTCATTTAAGAAAGAAAAAAAAAATTGAGTGAAGGCGTAACGCTGGCCTCCCGCCGCGGCGGCGTCCGGCTCTCGCGCCGAACTTTCAGTAGTCGGTTCTCCAGATCTCATCAGCGCGCTTCCTTTGCTATCCTCTTTTCGCCAATTTTAACTGCATACCGACCCCTTGATTCTCTTTACCCTTGTCATTCGCCATTTGCTTCCCACTGAAGTGACCGCCGCTTTAGAATCCAGGATTAGCGACAACATGCTTAACAGCGGGGGCGACCATGGGCCCACCAGCGGCCGTGCTCGGAGGACAATAGACAAACCTCGCTCCGTCTTAGACCTCCAATGCTACTTTCCTCTCTTCCCCTATCCCATTTTCCTCGCATACCCTTTATTATGTTCTGAGAAACATCTTTGTAAGTATTGCTCCCAGTAGCCGTCGCCCACCCTCACACATTCACATATTAACCCCTGGTAAAAAACAACGGTAAATACGGGTAGCCACCCATGAAAATGTTTTTTCCCTCACAACCTATCTCATTTGCAAGCAATTCGTCAGTTGTCGCCTGTCCTCCGTCAGTTACATTACAAAACACTCCTTGGTCTCGCTTTTCAAGTGCGCGCGTTTCAGTGCGAGTAAATGTTCTTCGGACTGTAGCCGTTGATTATGAAGTGTTCCGTTGGTGATGCGTTAAACGAGAAATGTTCGAGTGATACAGTATTGAGAAGTTTTCGCAGCTATTCTACTCGTGAAATTGAGTTAATCAAATTGAGAAGTGGTGTGGATGCTGTCCTCAGTGTGTGCAACCGTCATTGTAAGGATTATTTACTGTTCTACGAGGTTCGTCAAAAGCAGTGCTGCAATCCCTTGAATTTGCACAGAAACATTCGCTCGATTAAATTGTGGACAATTACAAGGGAGTTACAAGATTCCTATCATGACTTAGTGCCTGTTGTAATAGAGGGTAGAAAACTCTGTGTTCAATGTAAAGTGGGTGTGAAAAAATTGATCAAGCCAGAAAATGTTGCCGAAAAGAACAGTTCAGGTTGCTCTCAACATGAGCCAGAAAGTCAGTCTGAGCAAGCGACAAATGACGATTATCTGAGTAGGGTTTATGGTGCAGCAGGACCTTCAACCAGTGCTACATTCACCATTAAATCTCAAGGTTCTCAGTCAGAGTCATCAGTTAGTTCCATGAAAGATAGCGGGACTGATGAAACAAATGGAAGTCAGTACACTCCAGGAAAAGAAATTCGCTTGGGAAAACTGAACGAGACCTTAAAATCCCTGGATCAAACACCTATAACAACGAAAAAATTGCACAGATCAAGAAAATATCCGGCGAAGAAATTAAAAGTAGCCACCTCTGCTTTGAGATTATCTCTTCAAAGGGTTACTGGTGGGATGGTGGACATTCAAGAAGATATCCCTGAACAAGAAGATCACTTCCACCAAGCTGGCAAGGAAATGATTATGCAGCTGAAGAATAAGTTCCTCAACGCTACGAAAATTAGTGACAAAATTTTAATCTTATCTGTCCTACCTAAATCTTGGAGTGTTTCAAAGATAAAGCAGGAGTTTCACACATCGACGTATTTGGTTAAAAAGATGAAAAAATACGTATATGAGCAAGGAATTCTATGTTCTGCGAACGCGAGACGAAGCAAATACCTCTCAAATGATACTAAACTGAAGGTGATAGAGTTCTACCGTGAACCAGATATTAGTAGAGAAATGGCGGGTAAAAAAGAGTGTAAGAGTGTGAAGGAGGGAAATTTGCGTGTAGTTAAGCAGAAAAGGTTAATTCTTTGTAATTTGAGGGAAGCCTATGAAGCTTTTAAAGAGAAAAATCCTTATTTAAAGATTGGTTTCTCCAAATTTGCGGTTTTGAGGCCTCCTGAGTGCGTGTTGGCTGGTAAACCTGGCACTCACACCACATGCGTCTGCATGATCCACCAGAATTACAAGTTGCAATACCTCGGGGCTGGATTAGAGCAAATAAAATCGGATAACGGAGAAAAATTGTTCAAAACCTATCGGGATTGCCTGAAATTCTCACTCTGTCGCCCTCCGTCAGAAATGTGCGTTATGGGTGAGTGCTCAGATACACTACCGCGAGAAGAGGACGAAAACGGTGATGACGTCGTCAGAAAATGTGGGAGTACAGACAGTATGACAACAATTATTTCAGAGTACTTCAGGGAAAACTGTATGGATGAAGTTCGTTTCAAGCAATGGACTCATGAAAATCGTTTTACATTAACTACACAGGTCAAGGACGTAGATAGTTTTTGTGAGGCTTTCGCTGAGAATACCACCAAAGTAAGAAGGCATGACTACATCGCTCGCATGCAAACTGCATTTTATTTGAAAGTCAGAGACAATCTGAAATTGCGAGAAGTTGTCGTTGTGGCCGATTTTTCCGAGAATTTTTCATTTCTTCACCAAGATGCAGTGCAAGGGGTCCATTGGTGTAACGATCAGGCTACAGTACATCCATTTGCATGTTACAGCAGAAATACCAGCGATGAAGTCACACCTTTCAGTTTGGTTATTATTTCAGACTGTATGGAACATAACGTGAGTGCATTCTATACGTTTCAAGGGAAATTGATAACTTTTCTTCGAAGAAGGGATCAATATCTAAGTAAAATAATTTACTTTTCCGACGGTGCTGTGGCTCAATATAAGAACCGCTACAGCATGCTGAATCTATTACATCACCAAGAGGATTTCGGAGTTGATGCTGAATGGCATTTCTATGCAACATCGCACGGAAAGGGCCCGAGTGACGGACTAGGAGGGACGCTGAAACGATTAGCAACACGTGCCAGTCTGCAGCGCCCGTATGGTGAACACATACAGACTCCTGAGGAGCTATACAAATGGGCAAAATCAAACGTGAAAGGGATGGACTTTGAGTTTGTAACCAACGAGCAAGTGAACGAGGAAAAGAAGAAGCTGGTGAGAAGATTCCGGGAGGCACCTGCTGTGGAAGGTATACGATCTTTCCATGCGGCTATTCCACAATCCAGAAAAGACTTATTATTGAAAAGTCTCTCCCAAGCATCCGAGGGAATTACTTTCCACTTCTCTGATGCTGATTTGGTGTGTTTGGAGGAGAGTACAGATGTTTTACAAGGTCCAGTGAGAAGGTGAGTACATTTCGCACCCGGAATTGACTAGGCAATATTAATTCCATGGCTAAATCTAACTTTCATCTTTTAGGTCTGCAGCTAAGAAGAAATCACCCTCGGTGATTTAAACAGCCAGCACAGCAATGTTTCATCAGAGAAAACAAAAGGATACATGAGTTTCCGGCCATTTAAGCAGCTCTAATTAATCCTGCAATTGTTTTCTAAGCACTTGCTTTAAATAACTAAAGGGAAAAATGATGGAACGATATGCATACAAGCTAAATACTCTAACTTAAATAATGTATGCTTACTTTCAATTTCAATTAAAATTTAATTTAATTTAAAGGAAAAATCAGTAACTATGGTTATTTAGATACAAAATTTAATTTTAATGTGACATTTAAAAAAAAAATATAGAGATTTATAAAATTAATTTGAAATAAAGAAATGTTGATTTGAAAAAGTTCAACTTCATGCCAACCATAAACTATTGTTTCAGAAAATTGAGAAAATACACGTTTGTTCCCACTCACGTGAGGAAACGTTTTTCATGCATTATAGTAATAGAGTTTACAGTTCAATACTTCAGGAGAGAGGGGAAAACGTGGTGATGACTGAGGGCAAAAGAGTCCAGAAAGGCAATCGTTTCTTAAAGGAAACAAATATTCCGCTGAATGGCAAGCATGGGTGGCTACCCGCCTTTACCGTTGTTTTTTACCAGGGGTTAATATGTGAATGTGTGAGGGTGGGCGACGGCTACTGGGAGCAATACTTACAAAGATGTTTCTCAGAACATAATAAAGGGTATGCGAGGAAAATGGGATAGGGGAAGAGAGGAAAGTAGCATTGGAGGTCTAAGACGGAGCGAGGTTTGTCTATTGTCCTCCGAGCACGGCCGCTGGTGGGCCCATGGTCGCCCCCGCTGTTAAGCATGTTGTCGCTAATCCTGGATTCTAAAGCGGCGGTCACTTCAGTGGGAAGCAAATGGCGAATGACAAGGGTAAAGAGAATCAAGGGGTCGGTATGCAGTTAAAATTGGCGAAAAGAGGATAGCAAAGGAAGCGCGCTGATGAGATCTGGAGAACCGACTACTGAAAGTTCGGCGCGAGAGCCGGACGCCGCCGCGGCGGGAGGCCAGCGTTACGCCTTCACTCAATTTTTTTTTTCTTTCTTAAATGAAATATTACCCCTACCAAATTTTTTAAGCTTGTAGAGAAGGGTTGTATCTACAACATATAAAAAAATGAGGAAAATCGAAGGCATAACTACATCGTCAAAAATCGATTTGAAAAATTGAATTTGTTATAAACTTTATTTAATTGTTTAAATTTTATAAAAGAATCTAATAATTATCTTTTTCAATTCAAGACCTTCAAAATGAGTCATTGCATGTATTTTTATCTTCCTTATTTCCGGAGATATGCCGTCAAACGCGAAGACGCTTTTGTAAAATTCTAGTTTTACAACATTGTAATATCTCGTAAACCGTTGCATGTATTACAAAATGGCTTTGGGGTTTTTGTTTTGTAATCAAATGAAGACGATCTGCCAAATTTGGTCGAAATCGATTACCCCAAGGGTCAATTTTGCCAAATATCTGGTCGAACTTGGGTGGAATGACCCATATATATATATATACCTTTGGCCAGGGTCAGGTGTCTCCTGATGGCCTTAGTGGTCGGAGCATCATTGATTCTAAGGGCCATGCTCTGAATCTCAACTGCAGTCTCGCTTCCACTGCTTGCGTCTTGAAATCACTATCAACATCATCATCATCATCATTGGTCAACAATCCTAGGATTGGTTTGAGGCAGCTTTCCACTCGATTCTTCTATCGGCCAACCTTTACAATGTGACGTAATTCTTCTCTTTTACATCCTTCACAACCTGTTCCATGTATCTCATATGAGGCATGCCTTTTCCAATCTTCCCGTTCATTTTTACCTCGACGATAGTCTTCATCAGGCCATCATGTCTCAAGATATGGCCGATTAAGTTGTCTCTTCTTCTTTTTAGAGTTTTCAGCAGATTTATCTTTTTTCCTACTCTTGTTAGGACTTCCGCGTTACTAACTCGGTCGATGCATTTAATCTTCAGTATTCTTCTGTAGCACCACATTTCAAATGCGTCTACCCTTTTCTTCTCCGCTGCTGTCATCGTCCATGATTCACTGCCGTAAGAAACATGCTCCAGATGTATGTTCTGATGAACTGTTTCCTAACTTCCATGCTTTTATTTCCTGCTGTAATTAGATTCTTCTTTTGATAGAATGCCCTCTTTGCCTGGGCTATTCTACTAACTATTTCTTTCTTGCTTCGTCCGTCGTTGGTTACTCTGCTTCCCCGGCAACAGAACTCCTTCACCTCTTCAAGTTTTTGTTTTCCTAGTTTGACATTGGTTTTGGCCTCTTCTTCCTTGATGCACACCAATATCTTAGTTTTCTTCTTATTGATCTTCAGCCGATAACTTGCCATTGTCCTTTCCGTGGTTGTTAGCATCTTATTCAGCTCCTTCTCTGTCTCTGCTATGAGAGCTATGTATGAAATCACTACTCCAAGTGAAATTGGAGTGCAGATTCACCCTACAAAGTTGGTATTACCTCATAGCGCCAAACTGAATACCACTCTGAATCACATCGAGGAGAATCTGCGAAACTTGTTGATTTCGTATTACGGATTTTATGATGTAAGCAGTAAAGGTGAGAGTGTAGTTGAGATTCAACTGGACGTATTCAGAATCGCAACTCAGTCTCACTGAGATGCTGAAGAAAGGGTTGACATTATGAACATGGATGGGCCACCTTCAGAATATCAACTACAGTCTCACTTATACTGCTTGCGTCATAAAATCTCTTTTTTACGATAAACAGTACGTAATACAGTACAAATTTCTATTTTACAGTACATAAAGTCTCCTCGATATGGTTCAAAGCGGTATACAGCGTGGCGCCATGAGGTGATAACAACTTTGCAGGGTGAATCTCTACTCCAATTTGAATCGGAGTAGTGATTTCATGACGCAAGCAGTGGAAGCGAGACTGTAGTTGAGATTCCGAATATGACCCCAAGTATACTCTGCGCACACAGACACATAGAGATATGCTGCGCTAGCTAGCCAGTCAGGTAAGAAATGGTGAATGATGATAGATGCGTCGCCTCCAAATGGGACTGAAATTATTCGTCAACTAGAATAAACCAGAATGATTTGGCGACCACACTATATAAGCCATGATAGCAACTCTGGCCGGATTTCGGCCAATGGCGCTTCGTTATATCAGCTTATAGCGCGATAGGGCGGTCTCGCTAAATCATTCAGAATGTCAGCCGTAAAGAATCGAGATTTTCCATGCACAAGAAAGCAGATGTGAATGTGAAATTAGGTAGAAAAAAATAAAGTTGGACGTCGAGAAGAAACTGATGAAGAGCGTGCTGTGTAGGGGTGCCAAATAAGGTGCCAATACCTGGACTTCGAGAAAAGGAGTGTGAAAATAAACTGGGGCTTAGGGGAACACGATTGAGGTTCCATCGCATCGAGAAGGAAGCAAAGAATTGATCGGAATACGACACGGGAAAGTTCTATGAATGAAGTCAATGGAGGCCCAGGTCGCACGATTCGGTCCACAAGTCACACGTTACTCAATCTCGAGTTGATTGCGAATGCCGACGGAATGAGTGACCTGACCCCTTGCAAGGGAGTGGTGGGGAATCGGGGGGGGGGAAGGGTTAAGGGTGGGGGATTTGAATATCCCGGCTCATCGGGTGTCATTTGGGAGCACCGCAATATATGGAGGAGCAGGGCCGGCATTCCACGGCGCCTCTGCATTCCGCGCTTATTGCGTTCCAGGGCAGCCTCCCCCCCTGCCAGCCGAAAGGCAGAGACAGAAAGGGAGGGAGGGGGCGCACGTGGCTGCCATCTGCCGGCGGCGGCAGCGGCGTATGATGGAGCGATTTCAACTCTTCACCGCAGATGGCAGCGAATCGCCACTTCATTGTTAAGGACGACCAATCACGCCTAAAGTACGCACACGGTTTTTTCCAACTTGAACTTCTAATCCAGGTATCACGGTAAATAATTATTTCAAATGAAATAAAAAAGACGACTGAAAAAAAGATGAATTCCTTAGAGAATCTATAATTCGGTAAGAAATTTATTAGCATTTTGAAACTTGCATGCCGCGTCAGTGTAAAGAAGGTTCTCCTTTTAGAAGTGCTGATCTACGTTTTCCATCGCATGTTTAAAGAATGCTTTAAGGAAGTAATCATCTGTTACTGCAGGAAACGTGGCAATATTCTATAATTGCTAATGATTCCCGTAGAAATAGACTAAAATATTTCCGATAACTTTCAGAGGTAAATGTAAATTATGTAAGTCTTTACGTTGGCCATTTTAATCGGAATCCCAACTGCTTAAGTGGCTTATGGTAGGTGGTTTCAAAAATCCATAATTTATAAGAAATTTATTGGCATTTTGAAAGTTGCATGCCGTAACAAAGTACTGATCAAGGTCTCTTCTTTTAGAATTGCTGAACTGCATCTTCCATGGAAATGTTGAGTTTTAAACTAAGCAATTGCCTGCTGTTCTTAGAAATGCGGCAATTTTCTTGTCTTTGCTAATGATTTGGATGGAAATGGGCTAATATCTCCTTTAACTTTCATAGGTAAATGTTAATTATATTCTATGCCTTTATGTTGACCATTTTCAATCGGTATCCTAAACGTTTAAGTTTCTCATTGCATGTGTCACGGTGTCGCATTCTACATTTCAAGTGCCGTTAAAGTATAGTCTCATAGAACATGTCTGCTTCAAATCGGCGCCGAAAGCGCAAATATTGAATAACATTTAAGGTTAACATTTTGCAATCAGTATTTAGCAAAATTTGAACACGCTTCCATTTATCAAATCACCAAAATAAGAGAAAATCACGAATGAAAGGTACATACATAAAGGTTTCATAAAAAATACAAGGAAGACCAATACTTATACTAAATAAAAAGAAAACAAAGCATAATTTACATTTCAAATCAGTACAGTTGATTATTTATTAATGAAGTCAATTGAGAGCAAAAAAGTGAGAAATATACCGCCATAGTCTGAATACTTTTTTATATGATTAATTTGTATCGAATAAGCCTAACAACATTAATTTCTTCGGCCGTCAAATCGATCCAATACGTAATTCCTTTCAAATATCGATGGAAAGTGTTTGTTTGCTCATTTTAAGAAGGGAATTCTTTGTCACGATAAAAATTAAAAGTGGAATTGTTTTGAGGGGCCTTTCATCTATTGTCAGAGGTGCTTGAGGTGAGACCCAAACCGCAGTCCCATTGCGATCTACTCTGCACCAATAGGGGCAGTTCACTAACCCACTGTTGTGATCTATTTCCCGGCTTAGAAATCACGTAACATTGCCAGGGAAAAGTCACAGATAATTTGTAGCCAGCTACACTTCAGCTGTTTTGTCAAAATAGTAACAGCTACTCTCAATAGCTACAAATTGAAAAAATGCTGCGAATACACTCCAGCTACTCATAAAAAGTAGCTGTCAACTGCTTTCAGCTACCTTTCAATTACATTCTGAAAGAGTGCAGTTTGAATTAATCCTTAAATGAATGAGTTTAGCTAAGTTATACCCTTTTTAAGTTCGAGAAAACAATTTTATTCTAATTTTTATAGAGCCGATCCTGTAATAAATATTTTAGTTTTCATCGATCGATTATGCCTCGTAATATGAGTGTGATATTTTACTCCTCGTGTGGCAAAGCAATCTTTTTTCTTTGGAGAATATCCTCTCCACAGAATCATTTGATGACATTGATGTATAGTGTTAAATAATGTATCTTTCTGCAGATTTATGCCGTTGAGCTACAGCTACAATCTGCGTGGATTTCTGTGATTGCTACAAAGGAATCATTTTCATCACAGAAAGGAAAATTAACAAAAAAAACGTGAGTGTGTATACATCGGGACCACGGCGAAGTCGCTTGAAGCCATGTCATACTTCGATAGCTGGGCGAACCCTTAGGAATCTACAACACAAAGAGTTACGATAGCGCATTCGTAAGTTTAGGCGTTGCAAGAAGGAGAAGTAACGTAGAAATCTGTCTTCGCCCGGTGGTGATTTTGTGTGGGTGGAGGGCGGCATATCATTGAAGACACAAGGCCAGCCGAGGGAGATAAAGATGGCACGTATTCACGAAGGAACCGTATGCGCGTGCAAGGGTGTGTGTGAGCCCAATGGAGATTCACCGTGAATTAAAGGCAAAGAGGAGAGCAAAGGAAGAGATGGAAAAATTCCCTTTTTGGACGTTTTGGTGCGAAGGAAATATGATGGAACCCTGGGACGTGCGGTGTATAGAAAACCCTCTTCCACCAATCGGTACCTCAATGTAAATTCACACCATCATCCTCCACAGCTAAATGCGGTACTCAACACCATAATCCAGCGTTCCTGCAGAGTTAGCGACGAGACCACCTTCCCGGCCGAAGGACAGAAAGTGGAAGCCATTCTGAACGGACATGACAAGAAAGCCATCTCCAAAACATGTTTATAAAATCGGGACTAAGGATAGGGACGGCCCAAAAGAAGAAGAAACTGGGTATTTGGACGCAGATAGTCTTGCACCAAAGAAAGCCTTCGTTCCTTACGTCCGAGGCGTAACAGATAGAATAGGAAACATCCTCCACAGGTATGAAATAAAAACTGTTTTCAAACCACATTTAAATATTTGAAATTGCCAGCGGAGTGAGAAGGATGCAACACCATTTCAAGAGGAAGGAGTGTATGAGATACATCTACATAATACCCTGCAAGCCACCATAAAGTTGCGTGTGGCAGGGGGTGAATTCTCACCAAACATGCACTACATATCATACATAAAAAATGATTAGTATTTATATACTGTTCTAAACTTCACTATTTAAAAAAAGATAAAAGAAGCAAAGCAAACATGCAAAAGCATGCTGTTAGTTGGGTTAGCTTCAAGTCCTTAAACCAACATGCAGCTACCAATGTTATCCATTGCTAAACTCGTATTGGATATATTTACCGTTATTCTAATCCCTTATAGTACGAGGAAAAAAGGACATTTTGAATCTGTCAGTTCGGCAATCAATTTCTCTAATTTTGTGATTATGGTCCAGTCTACCATAGTAAGTTGGGGTTCGCAAAATATTTTTAACATCATCACTGAAAATATGGTCTTGGATTTTTGTTTAAGAGATTAAGTCTAAATTTCATGTGAAACTTGTGAGAAGAAATATATCAGCGAAACCGGACACTCCGTTATAACGCGTTTAGAACATCAGCGGGCTATTCGACTAGGAAAACCCTTAAAGTCAGCGGTAGCGTAGCATGCAGCCTCGGGACACGCGATTGACCTCAAAGAAGCAAAGATAATCGCGATGGTGAAAAATTTCAAGCCCCGGCTGATCCGCGAAGCATTGGAAATTAGAAAACGGAAGCAAAATTACAATAGGGACTGTGGCCTCAAAATCAGCCACACGTGGGACCCTGCTTTGAACCTAAATAAAAATTCAATGACTACTCCTTCCACTCCTCCTCTTCCCATCCTTTTCCCTCCATGAACCACCATATAAATCCATCTCCCCCCCCAACTCGACCGCTACTTCAATCCCTTTGATAAATTATGAAAAGAGTACTTGGGAAATGTGATGAGAGGACAAAAGAGCGATGTTACTTTTCACTAGTTAGGCCCCACCTTGAGTATGCAGCCAGTGTATGGGATCCGAATGAATTAGGTTTGATCAGAGAACTAGACAGTGTGCAGCGTAGAGCAGCTAGGTTCGTCAAAAGGTGTTACGATAGGTTGAGTAGTGTTTCATAATTAATACAGGAATTAGGGTGGGAATCACTATCAGAGCGAAGGTAAAATACAGATTAAATCTATTAGAGAAATTTCAATCGGGTTGCTTCACTGAAGAGGTTAGGCACATATTAAAAACACCAGCGTATTATGCTAGATTCGACCAGATAAATAAGATTAGAGAGATAGGTTGTCGTACTGATAGATTCAAAATGGCATTTTTCTATATCTCATTACTATAATAGAACAGAATAGGCAGCATAGCAGAGTGATAGGTAGGTGAAATGTTTTGGAGTGGTCTGTAGTGCATGATGCATGTATTAATCCCTTAAATACTATAGTTACTAACAATCTAGTTTCATGAGACCCTATAGTTGCTTCTTTGCATGTCGGTGTCGGTGCATGCTTGGTGGTCTTCACCCCCTGTCACACACCCTCACGGTGGCTTGCATTAGTGCATTAGTGCATAAATGAGGACTTCAGTTCCTGGGCTGTTAGATTAAAGGTGGAGTGGAAGGTTGTTTATTCTCGTATTCTCTTTTATACTAGGAAGAAATTGTGAGCGTAGAATTTTGAATAAGAAAATTAAAATAGATTTTTACGTTGAAACACCCCGTTGAAGCTGCCTTTACACCGATCCCACTGACCATTAAGGACAATTGGAGCTGTAGTCATTCATTTTAACGCATTGTTGAATCTAATAGATAGAAGTATTACCTATTACTTAAAAACAAGGCTTCCTGAAGATTTAGTGAATAGCACGTGCAGGCCCCAGGCTTATTCTGCTTGAATGGGTCTAGGTTAAATCACCATCCCTTGAAATTGCCAATGTGGAATTTAATCGGTGAGTAATCTATATGGAGAGAGTGCAAAAGGATAATCCATGATCACGGTGCACGATGGGGATATGGGATCAGGGAAAGAAACAGCTACCTCACATGAATTAAAGTACGGCTTTCTCTCAAGTCTTTCTCACAACTAACTAGTGGTGATTGCTGAATTGCCCAACGAGGATGTGCAATTGTGTTAAATTATATTCACGGTATGCCGGTAACATTTTTGCCCTTTAAGGCCTCTAGTTTCAAATGGGGGAAAGGAAGCTTCGGTAACTCAATTGGCTAAGTATAAATCGCTCGTCACCATACCATTAATTGCTTTCACTTGAGTTTTACTCATCTGTCTCGACTATAGAGCCCACAGTCGAGATAAAATACAAGTGTAAACAATGAATGAGGTTGTAATAAGCGGTTTTAATTTCGTGTTTATACCATGTGACTCCTTGGTTACCTATTCGAGATAATCCCGACAGTTTCACATACAAACAACCCCGGCCGGAAATCAAGTTGTTCCGCGTTTGAATACCGGTCATGGTGGGTTTTTTCTCTGGTGAAATACTGCTACTGTGTAAAATGACTTCTTGTGGCTCGCAATTCAAACCGAGAGTGAGCAATGCGTTCTTGTATCTCAAATCAGATATTCCCTGAAATGTGCTGCAATTGCTCTATAGTAGGGACATTAAAACCTCGTGCCCGGAGGAAAGAATCCTTGTGAACACATTCACTCCCTAGAATCGAACATATTCTTTCTGATATTCCTCGCGTGAACCATCTTCATCTCAGAGGAGGAAATACTTTAACGCGAATGTCATCAATTGAAGATTTTCCATGAATTCTTCTACATTGCAAGCCGACCTTGCTTAGAACTCACACACACGCAACTTACATTGCTCCATCATAGAAGGATGTCTCTCTAAAAATCATTGACAGAAATATATAATAAGCCAATTTGTATACCCTTTCATATGTCATAGTCAATAGTTTCCGTATTTTCAACGTTTTTATAGGAAATAATGTTCACACTACCGTTTGACTTAGGTTCAACGTTCAATGAAGAAAAAGTTACAAATTCATGATGATGTTGGCACGCAGTTTGGCATAAAAGACAGCATATGGAAGGGACATTTAGGTTAAATCTTACTTGAGTAGACTGCAGTGCGCGTTGCACGTTTTAAGAGTACTAAACCATGCGTGCTGGGGAAACGAAGATAAATATATGTAGAGAAATACCATTATGACCAAAAATACCTTTATTGCTATGTAGATACTAACCATCTATAGTATTACCTGACTTTATCATCTAATACGTTCCCATGCATTGATAACATTGTAGCTCTTAGTAGTCAGTAGTGCATATTTGGTGGTCTTCACCAGCCAGGCACGTAGCCAGAAATTTGCTTCGGGGGGGCTTAACCTGAAACAAATCAGCTTTGCCCGTTCGGTTCCAGAAATGTTACAAATCTCTTCCCTTAATTTTCAGTCCTTAGTTTTGCAGTGCCCATTCCTATCTCTTCTCACTCGTAATGTTCACTGCTTACCTTGTTAAAAAGCAGTTAATTTGACCGGTCAGAGAACAGAAGTTCAACGCGTACATAGCATATCGGATTGAACAGGACAATTATTAACCATACATGTGCATCAAACTAGTCCAACTTGAAATTGAATTATACGCAGTGTGATTCGGATTATCATGCCCAGTTAAAATCAGAACAACAAAATTATTTCGTAAAAATTTCGGGGCCCCAGAGGCCCCCCCCTGGCTACGTGCCCGTCACCACCCCTGCCACACACTTTCGCGAGGGCTCTCAGAGAATTGCGTAGGTGTAGATGATGTAGTGGTAGAATCAATTTTATTGAGTGCATCGACGAGTAGGGACATCATCCACCACACCACATCAGCAAAAGATCCCAGACTGTGGCCTATTTTGCCGATTGCAAAATACAGGGTTATTCAAAAAGACGGAGAGGATTTAAACATTAATTTCTTCCAAACTATAAAAGATAGAAACATAATTCCAACATTCCTGGACAGAGAAAAGTTCAATTTTTTATGCACTTAATATGAGCACCATGTGTTACACTGTGTTACCATATGTTACGAGGCGGTTGTTTGTTAAACTGGCGGTGAAATGCACGTTGCACTTCAACAATGGGCTCTAATTTTGCTAATTGCAGCACACAAGTGATTGTTCCAGTGGTGTCGCCGCTATTTTTCTACAGACAATTGTCTGCCGCAGTGACACTGTTGCTTAAGCAACAGTGTCACTGCGGCCTTAACTGGAACTTCTACCCGGACTGTTCAAATATTGAACAATTGACTCAAATTTTGAACTTTTCTCTGTCCAGAAGCGTTGGAATTATGTTTCTATCATTTAGAGTTTGGAATAAATAAATGTTTGCATTTTTTCTGCTCTTTCTTTTTGAATAACCCTGTATTGATATGCTGTGAACAAAAAAAAATACTTGATATTTATTCTCGTTGATGATCCGTGAGGAGCAGCAAGAATGATCCTCAAAATGGAACCAGCAATAAGCGAATTCGAGGATCTTAATGTAACTTTTCACGAAGAAAGTGTTTTACGTACTAGTTTGCGTCTCGGAAAATCGACGCAGTCCGGGATAAACTTCCCACCATGCCCTTTGTGCTCTTTGAGGGAGCCCTTGAAGTCGCGGCGATCGATAATCGTGTACACGAAGCAACTTAATCCATTTCTTTTTCGACGCACGATAACCGTCGGATGCGCGAGAATAATAAAACAATTGCCAGTCGCCAAGCGCTCTTATTGAGAGAAGTTCGCTCTCCATCCCGAGGAGAGGAATTTCGCCGGGAATCCAATAAACGGGGATTTTGAGCTTTCTCGCATAGTTTCCCCCCTCCCCCCCCATCATTTTCACGCCTTTTCCCTCCCCTTCCACCCTCCTCCCCCCCCCCCCCCACCTCTCTGCTCTTCCGCGCAAATCGAGCGGCACTTGCCCATCACGTGAACGGTCGCACATTGCGTTCTTCAGTGGGCCAATCAAAATCGAGACGTAATCGCATTCGGACCGCTCCCATGACGACGATGCGTTTACAACCCTCGACGGAGTTCCACTCACAAATCTGGACGAGGAAATGGGTCTGTTCTCTGCAGGAATCACACTGTCAGTTGGGTGGCGAGCAAAGATGTCTCCCGCGGGGAGCAAAATATTACACGGTCCCATTTTCCCATGTCACGCTCGCCTCATCTTTTGTTTTCCTCATTTATTTCTGTATATACTTGAAGAGGTCGATGACAATGTGCTCTTCGGTCATCCAAGTAATTTACCAATTTTTATTTCATTTATTTCATTTATTTCGTTATTTCTTATTCATTTATTTCAAAAATTTAAAGTTTATCTCAAATAAAAGGCAATCATTTGTGAATGTAGAGGAGTAAGAAGAGGTAATCAAGGTCTGTCGTCATCAATTCGCTCCCTTTCTCCAATGGCGCTACAGCCCTAGGCGAGCCTTGGCCTCGTCAATTTCTCGTCTTCATCTATCTCGGTCTATTGACTGTTCTCTCCAGTTCCCAATTCCTAGTAGGTCTCTTGCATCCTTATTTACGTTATCCCCCCATCTTGCCCGCTGGTCTCTTTCCTCCCATACTCTCAGTGAAGACTTTTTTGTCACCCTCATCTCTGGCATCCGCTGGACATGTCCTGCCCACCGGAGCCTCATTAAATTAAGGAGGTTGATCCGAAAAGTGAAATTCATGTCATTTTTTTATATTTTCAGCACTTATAGAACTAAAATGTCTCTATCTGATAAAGTAAAGATAATTATACCAACCCTTGCTCCTTTTTCCACAAATTGCATTTCAAATTACATACGATTAACGGCGATAATGCCCGTCACATGGGAATATAACGTTTAAAAATACTATAGTGACATGTCATTTTTGCAAAAAACTGATATTTAATGCGTAATTTCACAATGAATAAAATGACACGAAAAAAAGGCACCAGCCTACCGTATTTTTCTCTAAATTCACCAATTTCTGCGCTTATAGCAGACGAAATGCGTTAGTTGACTACAATTCGCCATGCGGTCACTGTTGCCAAAATGGTTGGCGTATGAATAATATCATAACTAAAGAGATATTAAGGAATATTTCAAAAATATCATAACCTAACGATTGATAGTAATATTCTGGTGTTACACATTAGTAAATTCATTGAGTACATGAATATATTTCTGTAACGTAAATGCTGAATGACTCCATCGTCGAGCTGATTGAAATTATCATAAAAAATAAATGCTTCGATTTTCCGTCGTATTTCTTGTAATACTTAAGACTTTCAATAGCTTAGGTAATCTTCTTTGTAAAGCAAGGATCACTTAGCAGACATATACTCGTACATAAATTAATAAGATTCCTTAGACAACTTGACTCAAGCAGTAGCGAGCCAACCTCCTTAATGTGTGAGGAGATTTTAGGTTCCAAAAAAAGTTAACACTTCAGAGCCGAAATTTTTCTAAGTCCCTTTTTGACGGTGATTTGGAAATGCTGCGTCATGGCTGCGTCAGGACGGGGGAGGAGGGAAGGGGGTTGTTTTCGGTTAGAACTCCGCGAGGCTCCGCCAGAGGGAAGCCGTGACCCAGCGTTGTCAAATCACCGTCAACTCGGGACTTAGAAAAATTTCGGCTCTGAAGTGTTCACTTTTTCTGGAAGTGACTGTACAGTTCATATATTTCATGGCTCCAACAAATTCTCCATATCTCTTCACTGTTTACTGGCCTAAAGATTCTCCTCGGTATTCTTCTTTCTGGACTCGGGACTTCTTTCAGCAGATTTGGCAGTCAATGTCCATGTCTCACTTCGCATGCATATTATTTCACTGTATATATTTTCCGACGTGGACCGATTTACACCGATGTCTACTCACTTGCGGGAGGCTTCAAATGGAGCGGGAGTGGGGGCGGGAACTAGCGATGATGACGACTGGGGGAGAGGGGCGAAGAGAGAGCCCCCCTTGCTTTTGACAGGAGGGGAGACTCCCCCTGCACCACCACCGGAGAGTGCGTGGCCGCTGATTTCAGCCGCTTCGGGTGCTCATGGTGGTGGTTGGGGGCGGGTGCGCTTGTCCTGCTAGTGGTGTGAGGGGGGGTGTTGGTCGGTGTCACGCCCTCGGCGCCGCATTCAGAGTCGTGAATGGCGACATGATTATTAATCCCACTCTCTCATTCTCCCTGCCATTTTCCCTTTCCTCTTACTCTCCTCCTTAAAGATCATCCTCTCTCCCCCCGTCGCACAGTGGTCTGAAATCGAAAAAAATTGGGAAAAAAGTGTCTTTTCCGATATGAATATTTTGGCTATTTTTGCACTCCAACACAATTAACTAAGACCAGACTATCACCTGCGTTTAGTTTTCATTACTTTTACCTGTTGATTCTCTTCGTAATGATGTCTCAAACCTTGAGTACGCTCGGCTGCCTTTGCAGCGTGCTTTTCGGCGTCAAATTTCAATTCGATTGATGTTAGATACCGCAACAATTAATCAAAGTGTGTAAACATTTCATGCGCCATTAATTGCAGGAAGCTGTCCTCTTTTTGTTTATTTAAGGAAAAAATGTTTTCGCAACGTGACGCGTCTCAAGGATCGTGCAAGAAGGAAATGAAGAATTCGAAACTGATGCGACCGAATCAAATGTTTTGGGTGCATCCACATCACCATGATCAGTCGACAATCCTATAATTGGTTTAAAGCAGCGTTTACACGTATCAGTTGACTGCTATGACAGTCGCGAGATGCGCGATGTATCTATATCGCTACTGCTATGATGCGTCTGCGTTAACTTCTATGCAGCTTAAAGCCGCTATTTAGGCGTTGCCACAACAAATAAAAAGCGCTTTATTTCAATAGTGATTGATGCTTAAATTTTCACGTAATTCTACAAACAATAGATTCCTTTGCCGATTATCTTTTGTTCCCATTCTTTAAACAGTAGAATCTCCTCTTTGGGGAGGGATATCCTTGTTACTACATCTAAATTCCGTCATGTATTGCATTCCGTTGGCGATTGTTTCGATTGTGCTGCATACATTTCCGCTGGAAAGTAGACGGGCTTCAACTTTGCTAATAGCTCGAACTAGGATCAATAGTGTTCGACATGTGTCCACTATCGATCTGATCTCGCATCGCAGTTGCTATTGACACATGCGAGTGGAGTTTAATAGTTGTTAGCAGTTGACTATCATAGCAGTCAACTGCTAAGTGTAAACGCACCTTAATAGCTCGAACGTGGATCGATAGTGTTCGACATGTGTCCAGTATCGACCTGAACTCGCATCGCAGTTGCTATTTACACATGCGAGTGGGGCTTAATAGTTGTTAGCAGTTGACTGTAATAGCAGTCAACTGCTATTACAGTCAACTGCTAAGTGTGAACGCACCTTAAGACACCGCACTCCAATCGATTCTACTCCTCTCGGCTGACCTCATCATATTCGCTCAATTCATCTCTTTCGCGTCCTCCACTACCTGCTTCGTATATCTCATGCTAGGCCTGCTTTTTTCATGATTCCGGTTCATTTGTACCTCGATGATTATCTTCACCATGCATCAAGGTATGGCCGAGTAGATTTTTCCGTCTTCTCTTCAAAGTTTTTCAGAATACTTCTCTTTTATCTCACTCTTCTTAAGATATCTTCTTTAGTCAATTGGTCGATCCATTTTATCTCCGTCATTCTTCTCTAGCACCACATTTCAAATGATTCCAGCCTTGACGTCTCTGCTGCTTGTATCTTCCATGCTTCACTGAGATAAAGAAGCATGCTGCAGATGCATGTATGTTCTAATGAGTTGTTTCGTTACATCCTCGCTTGTATTTCAAGCTATAAGTCAATTCTTCTTTCGGTAGAATTCCGTTGTAACCTCTGCTCCGGGTCACAGTCTTGAAAATACACTTCTTCCTGGGGATCGGGTTGGTGTGGTGGCTAGAGTACTGGCTTCCCATCCCGAGGGACCGGTTTCGATTCCCGGCAGTGGCGGATTTTTCTGTGGAAAACCGGTCCCCACTTGAGTGCCTAGTGGAGGGCAGGGAGTACTTCTTCCGTCGGATGGGACCTTAAGCCGTGGTCCCCTTGCCGCCTTTTGTTAAAAGTAGGCTAATGCCGACGCCGGGTTTCTCTCCACCCTTCATCCGTTCCCTGAAAACTCCTATCTACCATTACCCAATTACCCAAAAATTCCTAGATGGCGCAAATGACCTCAGCTGTCGGTCGCCTCCCCTAAATAACCAAACAACACTTCTTCCTCCTTCTTTCTTCGGTGTACTTCCGCGTCCCCCGTCTCCACTTTTCTTGATTGTTCTCCTCCGTCCGCGTCCCTCGCCTTCCTCTTCTTGTTTGTTTCTTCCCGACTGAATCCTTAGTGACCACTTCTCACTATGTTTCTCCCATTCTCGGGTTGTTTACGTCGCGAATTAAAGTTTTTTTTTGTTTACACCGCGAATGAGATGTTTTGCCACCGTCTTCATCTGGGACATTCTTCTGGCTGTTTATTTCTAGCTTTGTACATGGCTGGTCACTTGGCAACATAGATAACAATACTCTACCTCCTCTTCAAGCTTTTGTTTATCTAGAGTACCATTGTTTTTGGTCTTTCCTCTCCTACTGCATACAAATGCTTGAGTTTTCTTCTTATTAATTTTTGAGTGATATCCGGCCATTACCATTCTCAAAATCTCTAATCGAATCTTCAACTACTGCAGTCTTCAATCAAAACTTTGAGTAAGTGTCGTTTAGACGTTAGTTGATGGAAGAGGCCGATACTTCCTGGAAATCCATGCTGAAGTAGGTGAACAAATACTTCGCGATTCCACTGTTTGAAAAAGATATTTATAGATCACGGCTAGTTTCGCTACACTGTAGCATTCGCAGGTTAATAATTCGTTTTGACATTTGGCAACGGAATCACTTCGGTGTGAATCATAAGTTGAACAATATCCTTAACATACCTTTACGTAGTCACGACCACTCCCGGAGTCGGATCATTTCGGTCATAATCGGTTACCACACATCTACATCCACATAATACCCTGCAATCCACCGTAAAGGTGTGTGGCAGGGGGTGAATTCTCACCAAACATGCACTACATATCATGCATAAAAAAGGATTAGTATTAATATACTAGTCTAAACTTCACTTTAAAAAAGATAAAAATAGTAAAGCATGCATGCAAAATTATGCTGTTAGTTGAGTTACGTATAACTCTTTATACCAACATGCAGCTACCTATGCTAGCAAGATATGCGGCTACCTATACTAGCGTTTCTACAAGCGTCTGAAGGGGGAGGTCACCACCGAAACCCCCATGTAAACGGGGGTCCGGAAATTTTTTAAATATATATGTATACTTTTTACCAATGAGGGGGGTTACAACCCCCAACCCCCCCCCCTCCTCCTGGATACGCCTATGGCTACCTATGCAGCTACATTTGCTGGCGAGCAAGCGTCGCGATCATGATGGACGGCTGTCGTAGCTGCGACGGTAGCAGTCGAAGTGTTGATCTTCCTCACGCGGAATGCAATTGGTGAGAACGCACTTAATTCTAGCTAATGATCAATCCTTTCATGCTCCTCCGGCGGTGAACGATGGGTCGCGCGATTCGTTCTCGCCAGCCAGCCAAAGCTCTCCATATGAGCCGAATTTCCTTCGACTTCACAGGAGGAATGGACGCCGTCCGCCGCTGACTGTCTCGACTAGGCTTGTGCGATGATCGATTTTGGTCATCGATTTTCGATGAAAAAATTTCATCGAAATGATTCGATGACGATGGCTGTCATCGATCATCGAATAGAGTGTACACGATGATTGATGACTATCGATGAATATCGATGATCGATGAATATCGATGATCGATGACTGTCGATGATCGATGAATTACGTTGATCGATGACTATCGATGATCGGTGCAGATGTCTCGGTTGGCAGTTTGGTGTGGTTATTAAGTGAAGATTGAATTGGATGAAACGTAATTGATAAGGACAAGGCCTACTTATTAAAGAGCGAAGCAAGCACCAAGTTAGAAATTAAGCAACGACTCTTTGTTGTGGTATAATACAATTCTCATTTCCGCATTTCCATCGACGAGTAGATGTCGTTCGTCCAACACAACGTTTCCTGCATCGCTGAAGAACCGCTCTGACGACGTTGAAGTGGCAGGAATACAGAGGTATTTCCTCGCGTACTTCTGAAGGCGGGGAAACACATCCTTCCTGACCCTATACCAATGTAGGACGTCCGTAGATTTGGATAAAGCTGGGACCTCCTCGTACTTGTGGAGCTAGGCCGGGAAGAGATGTAGTCAGCAGAGGTAGCGTTTCTCGTATCAGAAGCACATCACGACTCATCGACATCAATGATTCGCATCAACTCATCGACTCATCGGCATCGATGATGCTCATCGACTCATCGCAGTCGACGGTCGATGACTTCGATTAATCGACTCATCGCACAAGCCTAGTCTCGACTCATTAAAGAGTCCCATTCTCAGGCGGTGAGCTCAATGCCGCCGTCTCGCCAATATTTTTCCGGCTCCCGGCACGGGACGTGACCGAGCCATCCCTTTCAACAGGAGAGTATTTGGCCCCGAAAGAATCGTTGAGGGCGGCCGGACGAAATGCGGCGGCGCTTTTTCATCGCGGGGATATTATTTTTTTCCCAAATCAAATTCCGACTGCCCGCACTCCATTATTGAATCCTTGGGTGTCCCGTGCGCGACAAGCCTCCCAAACCGCATCGCAAAAAGGCTTTTTTTGTGCTCCTCAGTACAACCGCAATTGAATTCCATAGCATCTCAAGAGATAAATTATATCGATTTCCACTCGAGGGCAACCTGCATGGAAAACATAGGACGAGGAAGGGATGTTTTCTGTTTAGTTTTGAGATCCGAATCAATCGGTGCTTACCCCACTCCCAACACTTCCTTTCTTACTGCACGTTGGTTTCATTTTGAATCGTTGCACTTCATTATTTAGTTTGATATTCAGGGGAGGAGACCGACATCTGAGGTCATTTGCGCCATATAGGATAGGTGGATAATTGGGTATTGATAGGAGTTTTCAGGGAACGGAGGAAGGGTGGAGAGAAACCCGGCGTCGGCATTAGCGTACTCTTAACGAAAGGCGCCAAGGGGACCACAGCTCAACGTCCCATCCGACAGACGGAATACTGAACTTGAAATGTCCTCCACTAGGCACTCAAGTAGGGACCGGTTTTCCACTGAAAAATCCGAGTATCGAACCCGGGCCCTCGGGATGGGAGGCCAGTACTCCAGCCACCACACCAACCCGATCCCCCGCACGTCATTATATTTACCATTGTGTAGTCAGGGGCACTGAACTGAAATTGTAATCGAGGGAAAGTTCCCAGATCCATTATTGACGACGAATTCCCAATTCTATTCCACCATAGGGAATTTCAACGATTTGACGATGCCTCAGGCTGCGAAGTTTTAATACAATTCGTGGTGTCTGCGACTGCTAATGCGCATGGACCAGGTGATATTAATGCGAATGCTGAAATTTTAACTTATAAATTTGTCACCGCTCACTTGACATAATTTCTCATTATATTTGAGCCGCAAATTTTAGTGTTATATTCGTGTCCTAGGGTAAGATATATAGGGATTGGTGATCCTAATACGCCTAGGTCTAGGTAATACCTTGCGAGCCACCATGAGGGTGTGTGGCAGGGGGTGAAGATCACCAAACATGCACTGTTGACATGAAACTAGGATATTTACTGGAGAAATGCTACATAATAGGGTCACATGCAGTTATATGGTTAGTGTCTATATAGTAAGAAAGGGATTATTGGCAGTTATTACATGCGTCATGCCCTACAGACTACTCTCACAATATTTCACCTACCTATCCTTTTGTTACGCTGCCTATTGTTCTGTCTTATGGTACGCGGGAAAAATGACATTTTAAATCTATTAGTAAGACAATTTAGCTCTTTAATCTTGTTAATCTGATCAAACCTAGCATAATACGCAGATGATCTTAATATATATCTAACGTCATCTGTGAACAAATTGGTTTAGAATTTACTTAAAAGGTTTAACCTAAATTTTAACCTGCGTTCTGATAGTAATTCCCATTCTAGTTCTTCTATTAATCTCGTAACACCTATACAATTCTCATAACGGCGTTTAACAAATTTTGCGGATCTCCTTTGCACACGCTCTAATTCTTTTATCATACCTTTCTCCCCCATGACATGTCTTCAGTGATGGTGACGCCTAAGTATTTGATAGAATCTACGTTAGATATTTCCTTTTCTTTGATGCAACAATTGTTCCGGGGAAAGCTATTCTTTTCCCAAAAGTTAATTTTCGCGCATTTCTTCAAATTTAATTCTAGCTGCCAACTATCACACCAATCTTCAATCGCATCTAAATCCTTAGCTAAAGACTGACTGTCCTCTTCATTCTCTTAATTTTTAATTTCCTTACACACTACTGCATCATCGGTAAAAAGACGGATCTTGCTATTTTTAACTGCTGTATTTAAGTCATTTTCGTAGAAAAGAAATAAAATTGGGTCTATCACGCTTCCCTGGGGAACACCCGATATAACTTTTACTTCGTCTGAACTGATACCATCTAATGCCACCCTTTGAACGCGTTCGTGTAAGAAGTCTCCTATCCATCCTACTATATTACTGTCTATCCCTTATGATTCTAACTTCGCGAGTTACATACAGTGGGGAACCTTGTTCAAACACTTTTTTAAAGTCGAGAAACACTGCATCTACCTGTACGTTTCCTTCTCCGGAAACTAAAATATCATGAACAAAAGGACCTAATTGAGTTTCACAAGACAGACTATTTCTGAACCCATGCTGGTTTGTTATCAATAAATCCTGGTTAGCGAGGTGTCCAATTATTGATGTAATTATTATATTTACATGATAGTAGTTTTACATGATAGTGACGTTAACGATATTGGTCTATAATTACATGGCTCTTCCCTATCGCCACTTTTAAAAATTGGGATCACGTTTCCTATCTTCCAATCTTTGGGAACCGCATGTTCTTCAAGGGATTTGTTAAATATTACTTTAAGATACAGAGCCATTTAAAGAGCTAATTCTTTATACACATGAGCTGGAATTTCCTCAGGACCTGAGGACTTATTCGGGCTAATGTTTTTTAGTAATAGATGGCAAAGAGGAAGCGAGGAAGTTCTGAAGAGGGTAGGAAAGAAAAGAATTTTCCGAATAAGGAGAATGCGGAGCAAGTGGACGAAGCGAGTAATAAGGGGCGATGGGATTGCGGACGTGGTTGGGAAAGGAAGAATTAAAGAAAAAGAAGAATTCTGAGAAAATGAATGGGAACTTTTGACGGAACAAAATAATGTAGAAAAAATGCTAATTCAAGGATATAAATAATTTAGGGAATGAAACATTCAATGGGTAAGAAGTTAAAAGTAAACCAAAGTAGATGTACTGCATCGGAACCAACTATTGACGGTAAAATAGCAATTTATTGGTAAAGGTGTACTTCTGCGAAAACCTACCATCATCATCGGTCAACAATCCCAGCATTAGTTTGACGCAGCCATCCACTCGATTCTTCTATCGGCCAACCTCTTCATATTAACATAATTCCTCTTTTTTACATCCTTCACAACCTGTTCCATGTAACTCATACGAGGCCGGCCTTTCCCAATCTTCCCGTTCACTTTTCCCTCGACGATTGTCTTCATCAGGCCATTGTGTCTCAAGATGTGGCCGATCAAGTTTTCCCAACTTCTCTTTAGTTTCAGCAGACTTCTGTTTTCTCCCACTATTCTTAGAATTTCCTCGTTACTCACTCGGTCGGTCCATTTTATCTTCATCATTCTTCTATAGCACCACATTTCGAATGCTTCCAGTGTTGACTTCTCCGATGCCGTTATCGTCCATGCCTCACTGCCGTAAAGAAACATGCTTCATATATACGTTTTGATGAATTGCTTCCTTACTTCCAAGCTTGTATTTCCAACTGTAAGTAGATTCTTCTTTTGATAGAATGCCCTCTCTTCTTAAAACTTCATTTTTCTCTCGGTCGGTCCATTTTATGTTCATCATTCTTCTACCGTACCACATTTCGAATGCTTCCAGTGTTGACTTCTCCGATGTCATCGTCCATGTCCACTGCTGTAAAGATACACGCTCCAGACAGGCACGTAGCCAGAAATTTGCTTCGGGATGGGGGCTAAGTCTTGCGTCACTTGAAACAAATCAGCCTTGCCCATTCGGTGCCTACATGTTACAAATCTCTTCCCTTAGTTTTCAGCGCTTGGAATTTACTTTTACAGTGCCCATACACATCTCTTCTCACTAGTAGAGTTCACTGCTAAAATCAGAACAACAAAATTATTGGGAAAAAATTTCGGAGGGGGGGGGGGGGGGGGGCTGAAGCACCAGAAGCCATGGCTACGTGCCTGGCTCCAGATGTACGTTCCGATGATTTGTTTCTTTACATCTATGCTTGAATTTCCAGCTGCAAGTACATTCTTCTTTTGATAAACGTAAAAACATCAAATAATAACGACTGCCAAAATAATAAAAAAAATAGCAAAAAATAGATTCAATGACTTGAATTAGGTCTTGGCATGATTTCCTTCCAAAGGGTTGAATGATGCCCTGTCCATTTTTTTGCGCTCAACACTCTTCGCATTCCCAAACCCTTCCCCACAACCACTCCCCTCTCCTCCTCCTCCCTCAATAAGGATATAACCCCTCCCCCCCATCTAAATCAACCACCCCAGTTCCCTCTTCCCAAGGGTCCTCCGCGCATGCTCACGCGTCTTCCCTGAAAAGGGTCTCTCTCCAGGGCCCGCTCTCACGCATTGCCACACCGCCGACGCCTCTGCACCCAAGAGCAGCCGCCGCCGCCTTCTGCCCTGATGGAGCTGGGAAAGGCTCGCTCCTGGCCGGTGGCCCGCCGTCGGTCCTCCTCCGTCGCCTTCCCGCCGGCCCTGCTGCTGCTGTTGCTGCTCGCGCCGCAGGGCCGCCCCGCGCCTTCCTTCTTCGCCACCTCTCCCGTCTTCCAGGTAGGGACCGGCTACTCCGCGACAGAATCCCATGCAGCAATGCGGTGGTTAAAAGGGGAGGTCATTCCCTTCGCACGCTATATCCCTGCTTGCTTCATTCACGGTAATGTTGGCAGGCCTAAAACAATTTTTTTTCGTATTCCCCTCTTCACGCAGTGATTCAACTCGAAGGTTGGTTTTTAATAGGTGAGAGTAGAGCTCACCCCGTACTAAGCCAATGGCGTGTGAAATTCACTTGGAGTTACTTGCGGTTTCAGGAAAGAAGACAGCAGAGATCATTAGCTCCGATAAGAATTGCACGAAAGGGTGTAAGTAGTATTCATAGGGAGTGGAGGATGGCTTGAGAGACACCCGGTATCAGTATTAGCCTGCTTTACGATTTAGGCTCATATTCAGAATCTCAACTACAGTCCAGATGGGATACTACACATTGATATATCCGAATCCGGATATCCGAACATGATCCCATGTATCAGAACTCTCAACTACAGTTCTACTGCTTACGTCTAAAATCCCATGAAAGAGTCAAATTGGTGTACAGATTCCATCTGAAAAGGTGGTATTACTTGTCAGTGAGACGCTAAGAACTGAAAGGAGATTCTGAATATGGCTCAGAATCTCTTCTACAGTCTCAATTCCACCGCTGGTCATCTACTCAAACCATCTCTAATACGAGTTCAAAAGGGCATACAGATTATCCTCCATTTGGTTCGAAGCGAAAAACAGTATGTCGCTGAGAAGTAACATCATAGTTGCAACGGGTGAATCTGCATACCAATTACCATACCAAGAGATTTCAGGACGCATGCAGTGGAAGCGAGACCGTATTCGTTATTCCGAATATGGCCCTTGAAGTCCAATCCGATGGACTTGGATTGGATGGACCTTACAGCACGGAAGTACGGGACCGGTTTGCGAATCAAATGCCTCGGCCCCTGCCTGGGTTCAAACCGGGAGTTGGGCGTGGGAGTCCAGCGGGGCTCTATTGGCCACCGCAGCAACCCAATCGACTTCGAATTTTATTTGGGATGAAATGTGTAAATAAAATCAACGAAGGAGATGAAATAGACGTGGCGGAAGAGGCAAAGTCGATTGCCTCGCCTCGTAATAGCGATGTCGGTAACCTTCATTGCAGAACCGATATTGCGATAAATATTACAACTTCCCGAAAATGTCTTCCCCAATAATATCCATGGATATATTCTTTCCGAGAAAACCTCAACAAACAACCATGGCGCTTCTATTATTATCCCCACAGGTCATCAAGCAGAGCCTCAAGACTCTAAAGTTCATTCGAGAAAACTATTTTCTTTTTACAGTCGATATCGATCGCAAATACGTATTCCCTTCTATTCGACTTATTGAGAGGTTTATGTAGAGTCTCGCGATATGAATTCGCCGGATTTGCCATGAGCTATTTTACTACATAAAGGCAAAAAAATTGACCAGAAGGGGATCGGGTTGGTGTGGTGGCTAGAGTACTGGCCTCCCATCCCGCGGGCCCGGGTTCGATTCCCGGCAGTGGCGGATTTTTCAGTGGAAAACCGGTCCCCACTTGAGTGCCTAGTGGAGGGTATTTCAAGTTCAGTGCTCCGTCCGTCGGATGGGACGTTAAGCCGTGGTCCCCTTCGCGCCTTTTGTTAAGAGTAGGCTAATGCCGACGCCGGGTTTCTCTCCACCCTTCCTCCGTTCCCTGAAAACTCCTACCATTACCCAATTACCCACCTATCCTAAATGGCGCAAATGACCTCAGCTGTCGGTCGCCTCCCCTAAATAACCAACCAACTTGACCAGAAATAGGGTCCACCATTTTATAATGTGGCAATAGCAAATATCTTAATTATGCCAAATATATTGTACGAAGACAAGAAATGCTAGCATTAAAGAAAAAAACGGTTAAACAAATTTAAATACATTTTCATATCACGAATTTTCCTCCGAAGGTTCAGAATAAGCTAAAACTTAGATGTTCCCGGAGAAAAGTGCAGTACCTTAACAGTATCTTATTAGATTTGATCGCATGCGGGTGCAATGGATGATAATTAAGCCAGAAAGCAAGAATATTTTGCTGAAACTAATCCATGTAAAATTACAATTTTAAAATGTAAAATGAATATTTCGGGTTTTGGTTACATTTTTTCAACATTGATCCCATCTATTGAAAAGAAATGTCTCCAAGCCGTAATGTGTGTCCTTTCGTATGTGGTATAAAGGGGGGAAAAAAAGGAACTTTTAGGAAGTGAACAACAGTACCTCAATGTTTCTTCTGGCTTGAGAAGGTCTTCCGGTCAGCGACCAGCTTCCAGGAGTCTGAAGAAGATCTTGTTAAAAAACACAACACTTCTAGAATTTCCACACTGGACACTGATGCACTTCCACAAACGCTGATGTTGGCATGTGCCACTTGTCAAGGGAAGGTAAAAAAGGGGGGGAGAAAGGGTGGAACGAAAGGTAAAAACGTATACGTATTTCAACCACAAAGTGGCCCTCTTCAGCGTGCTGAAGGTGTATACCTCGAGACAACACGGAGTTGACTGAGTAAGAATTGGTGCATCCGAAACCTTATACATATATTTGAAAAGAGTGTGTAGGGGAGGAAAACTGGACTCACTATGACGGCCAAAGGTGACCTTGGGGGGGGAGAACATATTAACGAAGGGACTGCCACTCCGGAGGGTAAAAGAGGAAATTTTAATGGCCTTGTTGTAAGTCATAGATGACAAATACCGCATAACGGTCTGTTGAAGGGAAATTTAGACTGATATGTAGTTCACCTAAAGAAGTGTGAACAAAGGGGAATGGGTGATGGGTCCTGAATCGCTGTTCAAAAGTTGTCCTTTATTTGTTGATATGAAAATGGTCTCATAAGCGTCTAACAAGTTATTGCTGCAATGTTTCATCAAACTTAAATTTTCTTGTGTAATTTGGTGTTCCGTCTTGATTAAATGTTGTGCTATGCTCGATTTGTCGGGATTGTTGTGTCTATAGTGAGCCAAATGTTCTTTGTACCTAGTTGATAGAGCTCGACGTGTTTGGCCGATATAGGAAGCTTGGCAGTTGCCGCAATTGATTCTATAGATACCAGATTTTTCAGTCGTGGGAATTTAATCTTTGGTGTTGCCCAAGAGGTGTTTAAGCTTATTATTATTGGTGTAGGATATTTTAGTGTTCATAGTTTTGAATACTCTATCTATACCCTTAGTTAATTGCGGGTAAAAGGGTAACTTTATATATTTCATTGTGCAGTCTTTTTTGTGTGTAGTGGAGCTATTGATTAGACGCTTGAATTTGTGCTTCTTAATTATGTTGTTTATTAGTGATTCATGGAATCCATTCTGTCTAGCAACGTTTTTGATGTAATTCAATTCTTTGTTATAAGCAGATCTGTCAAGAGGGACGTTATTTAATCTATGTACGAGGGAATGGAAGACAGCTGACTTGTGGTTCGGGTGGTCAAATGAATGATTGTGTGTGTAGTTGATGGTTTGTGTTGGCTTACGGTATATGTCATATGTTATTTTACTTCCCAACCTCTTGAGTGAAAGGTCAAGAAAAGGAAGGATGTTTTCTTTTTCTTTTTCATAGGTGAATCCTATGGTGGGAAATAGACTGTTTAGGTTGTTAACGAAATCGTCGAGATTGTATTTCGTTGTATCAAAAACTGCGAAGATATCATCAACATAGCGCAAATAAACAGATGGAAAATAGCTAAATTTTTCTTTGAAGAGGTTTTCAAAATGGGTCATAAAAATATTTGCCAAGAAGGGTGAAAGGGGGTTACCCATAGTTGTTCCAAATTCTTATTTGAAAAATTTTCCTTGGCATTTAAAATAATTCTGACTCATCACTAAATTGGTTAAGCGGATGTACTCATCTATTGTTTGTGAATTCAGAGAAAGTGATTTTAGCCAGTTCTCTAATGCTTGGATAGCTATGTCCACAGGTACACTTGGAAAAAGGTTGGTTACATCAAATGACACCATAATTTCGCCTTGAGAAAATACGTGATTTTTTGTTCTTTCAATGAACTCAGTGTTGTTCTTAATCGAATGTGGGCATTGAAACTGGAGACTCGAAAGCTGGTAAACTAACCATGTGGAAGTGCATCAGTGTCCAGTGTGGAAATTCTAGAAGTGTTGTGTTTTTTAACAAGATCTTCTTCAGACTCCTGGAAGCTGGTCGCTGACCGGAAGACCTTCTCAAGCCAGAAGAAACATTGAGGTACTGTTGTTCACTTCCTAAAAGTTCCTTTTTTTCCCCCCTTTATACCACATACGAAAGGACACACATTACGGCTTGGAGACATTTCTTTTCAATAGATACTGTTAGCCGTAAGAGCTCACCGTTTTCACTTGATTGATCCCATGTGTGCAGTTTGCTAGAAAGTGTGAAACAAAACCGTAATGAATTCCAGCGATGAGAAACCATATATTTCACCTATTTTTTTCCATAGTTCCAATATACCAATTCACAACGTTCTTCGCAACACAAGTTTCACTTCCCAAAAAACTAACAATACTTATGCTCCACATGCAGTCAAGACCGCAAACCTGTGGTTTAGGGAACGGCTGGGCGTGGTGACTAGAATGCCATCCTGAGAGCCCGTGTTCGAATCCAGGCAGGGAAAGAGATTTTCCAGAAATGTAACTGTCCTTCCCTACACGATCCATCTGTGTGCCAATCACTATAATTGATTCTAGGACTCTTTCCAGTTGGACGGAATAAAAGGTTAAACAAAATTAGATCTGAGGTTTCCGTGGGGTTTATCATTGATTAAAAGGGCTTTCAGACGTTCCTCCGCGTTTGTTCGTCTGTGGCCGGACCAGCAATGCTGCTGGCGTCTTCAGGCCAGAAGTGACGTGGCTTCTGGCCTGAAGACTCCAGCAGGATCGATGGAAACCTGACACTGAATTCGCCAAGTGTCGAACCAACATGGAGGAGAACCCCCTGCAGCCCTTTTCATGAGGGATATTAAATCGTTGGCCCCGTGCGCCTTTCGCGAAAGCTAGACTAATCTGTTGGCGTCGATTTTCTTTTCCAACATTCCTGCAATCCTTTGAAAATTCCTATCTCTACCCAATAGGGAATATGCATGGAATTTGTTTCTCGCGTGTTGAAGATGTACTTAATGCGAAAATTTCTCACTAATTCAGTTATATAAGCCAAAATTTTCTCTGCCAATCACAAAGATTATTAAATTGTATTAAAATGTTGCCGAAAATTTACGGAAGTCACGTGACTTGAAAAGCCTTATGACGTCACTGCACGGTATAGGTCCCATGTTGCTATGGAAATTGACATTTATTTTTAGAACAAAACGAATTAAATATATGTTTTTGAGGTTTTTAGCCGTCCGTTGGTCGAAAAAATGACCGATAACGGACTTAAAATACAGAATCCGACAATTAGCCTTTGGCTGACTCCCTTACGGTGGCATCCTTTTAGAAAAAAACAGCGATTGCTTTGTCGTAGCGGAGATCCCGGGAGTGAAAACAAACAGGGTACTATGCAGGCATGATATTATTTATGGACGATTTGCTCGTCACCTATTATATAAATAACGAAATACATTACTTTATTGCAATAAACAAATGAGATTAATATCTACGTTTTGCGCAAGTATTCATTAAACAACTCAAACCCCACGTACAATAGATAAACAGCACACATAGTGATACCGTGCTGTGACTCCATGCGATGACATCGTTTTTCTTAATCTGTCGAAAAGGTACAATTTTTAAAGAGTAATATCTGTCTAACACAACTGAATTCCTCAGCAAAAATATCGCAAGTGGTCAATTGGGTAATACACTTCTCACTCGAAGAGTCATAAAAATAGTGCATGTTCATCCTTACCCGAGAGTTCTTAACGAAGCGACTGACCCTTACTTTCCGGTCCTCTCCAATGAACAGTCAGTGCCTCTAAGGACGATGTCTCCTACGATGACGCGTCACTGTAATGGCCGCCTCTTGTTTTTACTCTTCCCGCACCACAGGTTCCACTGGGGCCGGCCCTGGGAGTGCACGGCGGCATGACAGCCACCCCTGCCGCCACCCCCACCTTGTTCTGGCGCGTGGAGTATCCCGCCGGGGGCAAGGTGCTCGCGGAGGTTCACGTGCCGGCCCTGGAGCCCACATCTTGGTTCGCAGTCGGATTCTCCGACCGAGGGGAGCCCGCCCCTGCCGACTACTGCGTCCTCTGGAGTGACTGGAAGGGCAGGGTCACGCTCTCCGTGAGTTCTTGGGCGTGGTGACCTCTCCTACGTGCACTGTGGTGACCTCGGCGAAGTAAATGGAGTTGCGCTTATAAGGAGACACCGGGAGACTGGTCGTGTCACGGTCACGTCACGGTCGCGTCACGGTCGTGTCACAGTCAAATCCCACGACCAATCAAAGTCCATCCTATTCACGGAAGTATCCTTGTATTTTTCAAAATCGAAAGATATTAGGCCTGTCGGTATATAAACCTCTTTTCGGGCACACATAGAATCCCGAAATGTGCTTCGAAAGTCTCCCAAGGGGGATGATCGAAAATCCAGCAAATAGTTTGAAAAAAAAAATATTGTTGATAATGCCGCAAATGTATGGGATTGGCCATGTAGGTAACAGTGATTCCCCAAAATATTCGAAAGGAAATATTTTGCCCCAATTGGGACTCGAACCATTTAATGGTGGAACTTCATCAGCGCCTTTACCCACTCGACCCCGGCTATTGTTAATGAACGTTTGCCCTAAAAAGGATTTATAGGAAGGTAAATCCAATAGTTGCGTTTTTATTCGTGAACCCCGACCTGTATGGAAGAAAGCCATGACCTTTTTCTCTGTATTCCCTCCATAGTTTCAGAAAATAATTGTGTCATTTCGATCCCGATAATCTGTCTCGCGATGTCTCCTTGTTAGTACTGGTAACTCTTGGTGCTGTGTGATGAAAGATAATCATTGAGATGAAATTCATTCATAATTCAACCATTGTACCTTCTTTACCTCGCACCGATATTCTACCGTCTTAGTTTTATTATGCCTGATCTGGTCTCGTTTCATCATTGTGTATCATTTCGCGTCTTTCTATAAAGTAGAGAGATAGATATTTATTTGTTCTTGGACATTATGTCCCTTGGAACATTTACAGGTAGCAATTCGTAATAACTCACAGTATCATTAGTGACAATTTTACAATTGAGCTCTTGTGTAAACATCGACTAAACGATTAACACAAGGGTCAATAGTTGAACAATAATTTATATAAAATAACCAATTTAACGACAATAATATTTTAACACAAAGAAACCATAAGTTGTAAATTGCATAAGCGTTACATTTTGCAATGCATGATTATTTTATTTACATTGTATAAGATAGGATTGTAACCGCTTCTTTAACATATCAATGTTTACAGTAGACCTTTGTCCATCAGGCGAAGAATTCCACGGCCTACAAGATGTAACTTGAAAAGGTCTACCGAACATATTGTTGCGGAAATCAGGGATTAATAATGCCTCAATATTTCGTGTTAATCGTTTATTTGTTTATGACAACTGGTTGTATATTCACTGAGATGTAATCAATTCATAATTCAACTAGTGTACATACTTCCCTTGCCTCGTAAAGTACAAATGAATCAGAAGAGTTTTAGATTCTTGGTTTTATCAACATGGGAACGAGAGCGTTGAAAGAAAGTATTAATAGTTAAAACGTTTGAATTCAATCTTCAATTATGATAGACAGGATTATTTTTTTATTTTAATGAATTTTAATCATTATTTATTGAATTACAATTATCAATATGAATTTAAGTACAAATTATTTATTGAATTCTATAATTGAAATTTTAATATTACTTGATCCAGTTTTACAAACCGCTCTCCACCACACTGCGGCATATGAAGGTCTAATTAAACGCCTAAATCGACCGTGAAATGTATTTTCGTCAAAGTTATGTCGATTAATTAAAAATACCTCGATTATTTGTGGGCAATTCATTGTTCAGTATTGTTATAAAGCACCAAAGTAATTTGAAGACCTCATTGATTGGCTGGACTGATGTAGTATGAAGTTATCCCGCGCTGAACACCATGCTTCATGAATCTCCAAGATTAACTAATTCGCCTCTTAATTTTCCATGGATTTTCTGCCCTTTAAACTCTGTTTAATATTCTGAAAATTTTCTTTTTGAATTTTTTTTGGAAATTGAAATTAATTATGCAATAAATGTTTCAAAACTTATTTGCACTGAATAAAAAAAGACTTGTGGTACATATCATCGGGAAAAAAGAATACCATTAGAACATTGTATGGGGGCGTTTACTCGGAACCGAAATCGCAATTTTGTACGCGAGGTCGTTAGATGGAAAGGAAAAAAGAATTTTAGCGAAAAAATTAATCTTCTAACCACAACCATTCACTCATAAATCAAAAATTAAAATAAGCAAAAGGTGACGCCCACCGAAAATGCTGCTGTGATAACATTGACGTAATTTTCCTCCCGTCCTTGACTGCTTTCAGGGGAGAGGAAGGGAGTGGAGGGGGATTCTCGGAAGGTCTGCTCGCACAGATGCTGTCGCAATCATTCCCATTGGCCGAGTCAGCTGTGTCCCCCCCCATTGCGATAAGGCAAAGTAGCTTCGCGGGCTCAGTTCTGATTCGACGAAGTCGATATACGTCAGAGGTTGCACCACGCCCACTTTTCCGAAAGGGTTAAAAACATCAGTTTTTCGCCGCTTATAACTCGGGAAATAATTGTCGGATCAAAAAACGGAAAAATACGTGTCTTTTTATTTTACAAACTCTATCATATTCGGCAATAAAAAAATATTGTAAACGACCCCATTCCATCACGTGACCGGCGAATCGCTCTTTCTGTATCTCTTTCGCTATACAGAAACCGCTGGCTCTTTACCTTAAGGCAAAATAAGGTTGACCGGCGAATCGCCGGTGCTTTACCCCAATGGGATAAAATGAATATCAAGAGTTTCCTTGCACCACCGATTGTAGTTGGCATTAAAAGTTAACAGAAACCAGGGATGACACGCGTTTTGGAGTGAATCTTGTTATTCTCTAGGCATTTCCATGTATAGATGCTGTGTTCTTTAATCAGTAATAAAAATATTCACCTGTGAAAATTCACCTTGACCCTTCGGGTATGTTTAGTTGATTTATTTATTATATAGTTACATCGACAGTCAAATTTGGGGCGTTTACTCTGAACTGAAATCGTTATTTCATATATTTAAAATTATTTTATTATTAAATCGCTAGATCGAAACTTAAAATGAACTTGAATAAAAAAATTAAGCTTATAACTAGAGATAGTCTATACACATAATCGCTATACAGAAACGAAAAATGAATTTTACTGAAAAAATTAACCTTCTTCCTGGAGCCGTTGACGCATGAATCAAAATACGCAACAGGTGACGCCCCCGTTCACGAGCTGCACGAAAGCTTCTACGTCATCCACCTCCTCCCCTGCTTGACTGTTTTGGCGGGAGAACTGGAGGTGGCGTTGAGAGGTCTGCGTTCAAAACTCCTGCGAATCCTGTAAATAACCGAAAATAAATTAACAACGAAATTCACCAGACACTTTTTGACATGAATAAATGTGTGTTGAAGTTTATATCCTTTTTCACAAATTACGATGTAGTCGAATGTATGCATTGTCTTTCGAAATACCCAAGAGTCCAAGGAGTCTAACCCCAATGGGCGGGATCAGCTCTGTGTCCCCCATTGTGATTGGGCGAAGGATCTTAGCAGTCACAGTTGCGATTGGACGAAGCGGATGACGTACGAGTCTGTCGCACGCCCACTTTTCCGAAAAATGGTTGAAAACACAATTTTTAATCGCCGCCCATAACTCAAGAAACAATTGGCTGATCGAAGAACGGAAAAATACGGGTCTTTAATTTTATATATAACATTCAAATGATGATGCAGGCTGCGTCCACATAGGTTTAAGATGCCCCTAGAGTCAATGTTGTCCCCCAGTGTCCCTATAGAGCACTCATTGTTGGCATCTGCCGTCCGCAGGACACGTGGGCAGACGAGGACGGCCGGCTGAGGTTGGACGCATCCCAGGACTGCGAGGACTTCATGTTCAAGCGGCACGGCGACTCCGTCAAGTTCGCCTTCAGTCGGAAGTTCGACACTTGCGACGCGAAAGACTACATCATAGAGGTGAGATCACTGACGCATGTCACGAGTGATTTCCATCGTCTTAATCGATATCATTTCAGGTCATGGCTGAATTCCCACAGAAAAAAAATCCACCTTAACCTGGACTCGAACCCGATCCCCCCCCTAATTTCCGTCCAGGGGGGGTGTGCTTGAATTGTTCGAGATTGATTCCGGTACGGAATAATCCCGAACACAATGTAAAAACATACGAGTGAGTCCTTAGTTACGTACCGGAATCAATCCCAAGCGATTCAAGCACACCCCCCCCCCCCAAGTGCTTTACCAATCAAAGGGGATTGATACCTTGAGTAAAAATGATTTTCCAAGGCATCGGATTTTTGGTCAATACCTACGAATACGAAATACCAATACGAAGTCGATATACGTCAGAGGTTGCACCACACCACTTTTCCGAAAGGGTTAAAAACATCAGTTTTTCGCCTCTTATTACTCGGGAAATAATTGACGGATCAGAAAACGGAAAAATACAGGTCTTTTTACTATACATACTCTATCAGATTCGGTAATAAAAAAATGGTAAACGACCTCATTGCGACAGAACAGGATATTTCTTGCATCAGATGGTGAAAATTGAAACTTTTTATCTTTGTAACAGCGGACGCTACGAAGGAAAAGCCGAATGTCTGAAAACGCATTTTTAGCCCAAGTACACCCACCTCCGTCAGACCATGAAGTCATCTTTATCCCCTGTGTAACTCTAGAGGACTTGAATGACAAGATATTGCCCCTCCTTCCGCGGGAGACTTAATAATAAGTAATAATAATTTTATTTCTTCCGTACATATTTTTATGCTGTTATTATTGCTGTTCAGGGAAGTGAGTTAGCCTATAAGGCAATAAGTCTGTGACTAGGCTAACTTCAGAATAAGTTACCGGAAATGAACAACATAGAACCAATTGACTCAGTACATAATGAAAACGAGAAAAAGGATTGTTGTGTTTAAAAAGATAAGAAAAAAAATTGATACCATTGGAGCCAGAAATTCAGACCAAAATACAACGTAGGATTACCTACAACAAATATGACTTACAGCACAAATCACACACCCTATACCCAAAACTTATATCCTTTTCACTAGGGTATTCGCGGTTAGTTCGCAAAACCTTGTATCATTTCAAGCTCTTTGGACTCGGCGATTTTTCAGTCTTCCCCACGACGCACTATGGGGTACGGAAGTAGCGCTCACTTTCAAAATTGTAGAAATTTTGAATGAATTAAGATATTAGCATAAATGTTTTTTACTTGAAATCTACAACCGTAGGAATAGAGAAAAAATATGTATCACATGAAAAATAACAATAAAAGTCTCCAGAAAGTGTGCGAATGCCGTAATTTTTTCCAATTATTTTTATAGACTAAAATAAATCGGCGAAAAATAAATGTTTAAAAACAGAAATATATATTGTCTACTATTTTTCTCACACTCATTGATAATAAGACTAAACCAAGTCGAAATAATAAATAATTTTTGTTATACAAATTTTATTTTTCGCCGATTTATTTTAGTCTATAAAAATAATTGGAAAAAATTACGGCATTCGCACACTTTCTGCAGACTTTTATTGTTATTTTTCATTTGATACATATTTTTCCTTTATTCCTTAGGGTTTTAGCTTTCAAGTAAAAAAAATTTATGTTAATATCTCAATTCATTCAAAAGTTCTACAATTTTGAAAGTGAGCGCGACAACTGTGCCCCATAGTGCGACGTAATGGCTTGAAGTCGTTCTCTCTCTGTGTTCTTTAAAGAGTGTTCCCCTCCTCCTTCTCCCCTTTCCCCACCATCTTCCGACGACCGCCTTTCCCCTCCGCAGGACGGCACCACCCACGTGGTGTGGTCTGCCGGCCAGGGTCCCCTGTTCCGCATCCCCGGCTTGGACGTGGTGGGCCAGGCGGAGGCGAACGGCATGGTTCGGGTGCAGCTCCTCAAGACCCTGGGGCCGACCCCGCTCACCCCGGAGGAGGTTCCATCGAAGCCCTCGGAGGACCACACGTGGAGCCTCGAAGTGAGGGCCGACAGGGTGAAGGTCCCCTCCGATGAGACCACCTACTGGTGCCACGTACACCGGCTGCCCGACCAGCTGAGGAGCAAGCACCATGTGGTGCAGGTGGGTGCCTGCCCTTTGAGAAATACTGGGAGCGAACTGTACTCTTGAGCACCATCCCCTTCTGGGCGTCAATACCAAAATATTACGTGCACTCGAGTTTGAAGGGTACTGATAAAGTAACCAAAACGAACTACAGAAAATTTAATTGTCACATTTTTCATCTATTTAGTTTTATTTAATTCTACGTTTGTTGTTGCACGCAAAAAGTCTTGAGTTATATTGTCGTGATTTTATTAAATTTTCAATGGAAAAATTGACGGTTTTTTTAACCTGTTCGCCGATTACGACGAATTTTAAAATTTATTTCCAAAAAAACTCTTCAGTCAATTAATTCAAATTATTGCGCACAACACATAAGAATATTTATATACGTTTTCTGTAAATTTCAGATTTTTCTCTTCGCCAGAAATCATACTGAAATCATTTTTATCAGAAGCGTTTTTCTCGGCCCTGGGTGGCCAAAAATTGTATTTTAATTGCGTTTTTATCTTTAGATGTCCAAGTTTTATCATTAATCGTCATTAGGAACGTTATTTAATCAATTTTTGTACAGCAATACATATTTGTATGGGTAGGAATGAGACAGGTCAACGGCAATTAGTTTCTTGGAAAGCCGTGAGACGCTGCTGGGAAGTGGGTACATATCTGTGACATGAAAATGAAAAGCGTTTGCATCTTCACCCGTTTTCGTCCGTTTTCCTCACCTCTGCTCTCTTACTACTCAAAGAGGGAAGACAAATAAAACTCGGACCAGACGTGATGCCAGAGTTTCCGGGAAACAAGGCTGGTTTTTGGAAAATATTAGCGTGAAATTAACGTGTTATCGTAGACTTCGCGCGATATTCTTGGACCCTACCGGAAATGGCGGCGTTCGTAGAAACAATTTAGCGTGCAACCCGTCTTAAGTTAAAATTAGCGCGAGGATTGGTCGGATTAGAACTGACGTTAAATTAACATAAGAGCGCAGGGTCTTAGTCGTTTGTTGCAGCGCCTTTCTGCGGTGTTTTGTTAATATTTTCCATGCATCATGGTAAAAAAACATCACGGGACAAATGTTGTGCGATAAATGTCAATACCCTATTCCTCCAGGCCCTACGGCAATTTTCCTGCATACATGATAAGGGACTTTCGATTGTGAATACTGATGAAAATGATAAACACTCATAATTCGCCATTATGACCTACAAGCAAGTGAAAATTGGAGTGATACATGGCAATTACAATTAAATTTTAAAAAATGTCTAGCAATAAATTTTTGGAACAAGAATAGCTCTCCTGCTAGCACTTACAAAATAAGTAACGATGAATCAACAAACGTGGAATCCATTAAATATCTTGGAATAAGACTGGCACATGATCTTTCCTGGGGAAACACATACGTGAAATAATGGATCAAGCTAATCGTAAACTGGGATTCATCAAAAGAGTACTGGGTAAATGTGACGATCATGTACGAGAAATCAGCTACTTTTCCCTTGTTAGACCTCATTTGGAATATGCTGACAGTGTATGGGATCCCTACGAAATCGGTCTTATAACGAACTTGAACGTGTGCAGCGAAGATCGGCAATATTTGTAAAGGGACGGCACGATAACTATATTAGCGTAACCAATCTATTAAATGAATTAAAAAGGGAATCATTGTCAGATCGCAGGTTGAAATTTAGACTTAATCTCCAAAATAAATTGCAAAATAATATTTTCAGTGATGACGTTAAAAATATTTTGCGAACCCCAACTTACTACATGGTAGACTGGACCAAGGTTACAAATTAGAGAAATTGATTGCCGAACTGACAGATTCCAAATGTCCTTTTTTTCTCGTCCAATTAGGGATATGAAGAGCGGTAAATATGTCCAATGCGAGTGATTCAATCCATAGCATAGGTAGTTGTATGTTGGTGTAAGTACTTGAAGGTAACCCAACTAACAGCACGTTTTTGCATGATTATTTTGCTATTCTTATCTTTTTAAATATTTCAGTTTGGACTAATATATTAATACTAATCCTTTTAAATGCATGATATGTAATGAATGTTTGGTGAGAATTCACCCCCTGCCACACACCTTTGAGGTGGCTTTCAGGGTATTAATGTAGATGTAGTTCTAAAATAATGGATCCGGCGTCCGGCGTTCAGTGGATAATATTTGGCGTCCAATCCGCGTCAATTTTTTTTATAAACTCCCGAGGGCGTTAAATACTGAAGTTAATTCAAGCTAATCTTTCCCATAAACCGGCCTTTAGCGATAACTTCCAATACGGACATACGGAGTTTAGTGGAGTTTTGCCTCCCACCCTTCCCCATCTCGCTTATTTCCCTCGTGCAGTACGAGCCGGTGATCCAGGCGGGCAACGAGGCGCTGGTGCACCACATGGAGGTGTTCCACTGCGAGATGGCCCCCGACGTCGAGGTCCCCTCGTACCGCGGGTCCTGCTCCAGCCCCGATCGGCCCGACATCACCATGCCCTGCAGGAGGGTCCTCGCCGCGTGGGCCATGGGCGCAGGGCCCTTCGTCTACCCTGAGGTGAGTGGGTCCCTTAACAACGATGCCCTCTTCGTCGCGTCTCTCTCTCCCTCCGCATCCCCTTGGGGAGAGGAAGTGAGGCACACTTAAGGCCATCACTCTAATTGATAGTAATAATAAGTTTATTGTCGTAGACCAATATTGGCCTTTTAGACATACAGTACAGTGTAAGCTGCGAATAATATTCATTTTCAATTCAAGATTATGCTAATACAGTACCTTCAATAATGATAATTATAACAGCATAATGATATCATAATAATAAAGCAATTATAACACTATATTATAATAATCAAAATAAATTAACAACAATAACAATAACTTATAATAATAATAAGTTTATTGTCGTAGACCAATATTGGCCTTTTAGACATACAGTACGGTGTAAGCTGCGAATATTATTCAATTTCAATTCAAGATTATGCTAATACAATACAATCAATGATGATAATTATAACATCATGATGATATAATTATAATAAAGCAATTGTAACACTCTGCTTCGGGTTCACGAATTTTCACGCTATCAATTTAAAACAAAGGTAAGCTTGTGAACTTGTGGAACTTAACTTAAAGTATAATGCTTCACATATATAAATACATATTTTCAACTCTTAATAATAACAATAACAGTAGGGAATAGGGATAATCATATTGGTTTGTGAAAAGACAAATTAAAATTGTTAATACATTCTGTTTCAAGCGCACTATTATACTAGTATTTCATTTCAAATGTATTTAAATGCTAACATTCAATAAAAAAACGAGTGCATAATAAATTCTGAAAAGATACTCTGTTATGACAAGTTCATAATTATTCCCGATGCACAATATAATTGCCGATATAATTAAGGAAGTGACTCGGCGTGATTCGGCGATTCAATCTCCGGCAAAAGAGCTATGTTATTTAATGAATAAATACCGATACAGTAAAACACCTATATGAAAAATCATCTATATGGCGATAACGCATACACAGTAATTCTATGAGTATGCTATTATATATCGTGTTGTAGATGTATTCTATTTTTTACAAGCTCTTTTAACTCATTTTGACTTGGGAACATGACTAATGTGTTTCTGGCCACGTTTAATTTACAAAGTGAGAATGCATGCTCAATTCCGATAATACGTATTCTAAAATAGATTAAATGTTTTCTTACTTAGTTTTAAACTATTACCTTGCAAATACAACTCTTTGTTTTGAATTTTATTAATATTCATATTTTTTAAATTGTTTGGTGCCAATGACACTGCTACCATTTGGAAATATTGGTATTAATTACAACATGTAAAAAACCAATAAAATATATAAATTACATAAAAAATATAAGAAGGACCTTGGTAAGGTATAGTCTTAAATTAAGTTAGTAAATAGGTTCGTAAGCACGTGCCGTCACAAGTACCGTTGCCAATAATAACAAAATACTGTAGCGCCACTTTCATGTAACTAAGACTTTTCTGCTTTTTTTCAAGCAAACGTTATTAATATCAATTAAACAAGTGTGGTAAGGTGAGCACTTTTTCACAATGCTAAATTCTACATAAAATTGCGCATCTTATATTAATTTTTCGTCAAAACGACAATTCTCTACACATTATTAATCTGCAAATTTTACTGCAAGAGCCATGATCTGCCGTAGAGCCACGTATAAAATAGCTGATTTTCAACGTCTTTTTTCTTCAAATATATGATGGAAGGGCTTCATTATTTTATTGTCAATCGATAGAAGGGCCGAAAAATTATGTGTTCTAAAATTTTCACAAAAATTACATCAACTTCATAATTCGGTGGAGCCTCCTTAAAGGGGAGACCCATCATCATCACCAGTCTGCAATCCTCAGATTGGTTTGACGCAGCTCCCCACTTCATTCTTTCAGTGGCTAATCTCTTCATATTTACGTATTTCTTCTCCTTCACATTCCGGAGATATTGAAGGTCATCAAAAAGGTTTTTCTTTGGATGGACCAGGGTATCACTTCATTCCTTCGTCCGCAGGAGACCGGTCTCCCGATTGGCGGCGCTGATTTCAACCCGTATGTCATGCTGGAAGTCCACTACAACAATCCAGGATTGAGAGACGGTAAGAAACCTTTAATCCTTTCCTTCCAATCGACTCCTTCATCCCAAAATTTTTATTATAATGACTGTAAATCGTTTTTCATTATCATCTACTGAACACTGGACATACTTTGATCCTGTAAGTGTCGTATTTTCATGACGAGGATGTTAGACTAGATTTTTTTTGGAAATGTGGGAAATAACTCAACGATCATTAACGTCTGATGTCACCATGATGAAATTTGTAATTAATGGATAAAAATCAAGAATTCAATGCTGTTTTTAACCATTTTTAGACCTGGACAACATAACTCTCCGCTCTGTTCCATTTTGTCATTCACTGCCGCGCATTCTGCGTGACGCTTACTGATATTTTTTGTTTTCGGAGATTAAATGCAATACTCTACAGTTAACACAATCGTTCCAGGAGACACTTTCTCAATTCATATTACGGAAACCGACAATTTAAAGTCGTATCATCCCTTTTTCCTTAAAAACCTATTGCTGGATGCATCAGCTAACTACATGGGCTACTTAAAATTGTCATCTATAAAAATCTGTTGAATCGGGAATTTGGAACTCTGATATGGTACGCGCTATGCTATTCATTCAAACACATACAGTTGTCTATCTTTTTTTATGAGATAAGTACAACAGTGCATATTTTTTGGCGAAATTTACATCCCTGTGCGCCCGTGGTGGAGTGTAAATTTGCTGCTACGTTGCTTGCTGGGTGTAGAGGAAACCGAAGATCTTGCCTCCTGCAGGGTGGACCCATTTTCGAAGAAAGTTCGAAGCACAAAAAAAGTCTCTGAGGCGGATGGTTTGAATTTTCGCGGGAAATGAGTGCGGCGAATGAGAACATTAGATTATTCTCGTGACTCGTCCAAATCGTTCGACGTCGCATTCGCAGAGGCCTAATCATCGGTCTTCGAGTCTATACTCGCATAAAAAGGCGCTCAGACCGGGAGGAAAGGGACAAGGATGGGAATGGAAGGGAAAGGAGGAAGTGTGAGAGAGAAACCTGGCGTCGGTGTTAGCCTCTGCTCTTATCGACAGGCGCCAAAGGAACCACAACTCAACGTCCCATCCGACGGACGGAGTACTGAACTCTAATGTTCTCCACAAAACACTCAAGTAAGGGTCGGATGAAAAATATCTTCCACTGCCGGGATTTGAACCCGGGGTCGCTGGGTGAGAGGTGAATACTCTAACCAGTACTCAAGCGGTTCCTAACCGGTGTGTCGCGGCATTTCTGGGTGCCCGGGAAAACAGCAACAGGGTTGCCGCGAGACGGGCGGATCCAGGCAGTCGCACCCCCCAAACAATGATTTCAATAATAGATTTTGATAGGCTCTTGATCTTTTCATTGGAAGGGTGGGGGTGAGGAGGACAAGACTATAAGACAAGACTATAACTGTCTTGTACTCCTAGTCTTATAAGACTATAATAGTCTATAAGACTTATAGTGACTGACCCACCCCCCCACCCCAAATCTGGGTCCGAGTCTGGATCCGCCCCTGAGGGCCTGTGTTTGAAACCGTCGGGATTATCTCGAATAGGTAACCAAGGAGTCACGTGATACAAACACGAATGATTTCAAAATTTAATGTGTCTGAATCGCTCTTTACAACATCATTAATTGTTTTCACTTGAGTTTTTCTCATCTATTCCAACTAAAGAGCCCCCAGTTGAGATATGACACAAGTGTAAACAAAGAATGAGGTTGCAATAAGCGGTTTTAACACACCAAATTTGCGAATCATTCGTGTTTATACCACGTGACTCCTTGGTTACCTATTCGAGATAATCCCGAAAGTTTCGAATACAGCCCCCCTGGCGCGAGATTATATTACGGGAAAACAAAATATATTTAGCAGTATCAACTTCTAAATTGGTCACTCTCACGCTCGACAGACGATCAAAGTATTAAAAGAGCTTCTTCCAGCCTAAGTATTAATAATCGCAATGGTGGAGAAGAGGGAAGCTCAATTGGATAACTAGGGAAACCTAAGAAGGGTACCCCAGGATTGTAACCCTAGCTTGCAGGGAGCCACCAGCGAATAATATATGGGAATCACTGCACTGCACCACCCCGACCCCATTCGCTCTCTTTTTCCCTCCCGTCTTATGTATGTGTGGTCTCAGACTGGGTGGACAGCTCAGGCGTCCGCCTCTACCTGTCGCCCAAGCCGCGTCGCTTCGACGGCGGCGTCTTGGAGCTGGGCCTGGAGTACACGGACAAGATGGCCATCCCGCCTCACCAGGTCGAGTTCCCGCTCAGCGGACACTGCATCTCCGAGTGCACAGCCGTGGTGGGTGGACTCCTCACTCTTTGTCTCCCCTCAGATAAACAAGATTAGAGAGGTAGATTGTCGTAACGATAGATTTAAGATGTCGGTTTTACCGCACGCCAGGAGAGAATAGACAGCTTAGCAAAGGGATAGGTTGTTGAAATATTTTTAGAGTAATCTGTAGTGCATGATACATGCTTTAACATTATTGACCCGAGCATGGTGGGGAAATTACGATTAGCTTGAGGTCAACTGGGATAAATCAAAAGAGTGCTGAACTAATGTGACGATCATGTACGAGAAATCAGCTACTCTTCCCTTGTTAGACCTCATTTGGAATATGCTGCCAGCATATGGAATCCCTACGAAATCGGACTAAATAATGAACTAGAACGTGTGCCACGAAGATCGACAAGATTTGTGAAGGGACGGTAAGATAACTATTAGCTCATCCAGTCTATTAGCTGAACTAAAATGGGAATCATTACCAGACCGTTGGTAGAAATTTAGAATTCACCTATTAACTAAATTCCAAGACAATATTTTCACTGATGACGTAAAAAATAGTTGGTGAACTTCAACTTATTATGGTAGACTAGTAATCACAAAATTAGAGAAATTGATTGCCAAAACCACAGATTCAAAATGTCCTTCTTTGGCCGTGCACGCACAATTCGGTATATGAATATCTGTAAATATATCCAATAGTAAAAATAAAATTGCATCCATGGATAGCATATATGGATGCATGGATTGCATGGAGTCATTATATGCATGCTTTAAGTCATTATACCAGATGCATGGATTGCATCTGGTATAATGACTTAAAGCTAACCCAACTAACAGCATGTTTGTGCATGCATGCTTTGCTATTTTTTTCTTTTTTTTTAAATTGTGAAGTGTAGACTAGAATATAAATAGGTACTAATCCTTTTTATACATGATATTTAATGCATGTTTGGTGTGAATTTACCCCCTGCACACACCATTATAGTGGCTTGAAGGGTATTATGTAGAAGTAGATGTAGATAAAATACAGATCCATATATTTAGAAAAATGTCTTTATAAACAGTAAATACTTAATTACTATGAATACACTAACCATCTAATTGCACTTGGCTCTTATGTCAACAAGTTTACACGAAGTGCAGCATTGTGCCTCTTAGATGCATGTAAGTAATGGACATTTTATGATTTCCACCTCCCGCCACACCCTCGTGGTGGCTCGCAGAGTATGGCCAGTGAATGGTATTTGATTGATTGATTGATTGATTGATATCAGGTAATATATAAATGAAACAATGATAACAATTTGCAATTTACAGTTTTTTTTTGTTTTTTTTAGAGACAGAGTTCGCCCTCAAGGGTATTGATTTGTTATTGCACATGAATCTTGAATGTTGTAAATGAGGGAGTATTTCTCTCATGAGATGGTAGTGTATTCCATAAGTAAGATTAGATAATATGGAAGGAGTTTCGAAGAGCTGTCTCCGTAGAGCAGCGAGGTATCGCCAGGGGCGGGATCTCACCCCTCACAGGTTTGGTGCAGTGATAAACAGAGAAATAACTGGCTAAGTAGTTGGGTACCCCGGTTTGTAGTATTTTATCCATGAGGAAGGCAGCAGAGTATTGTCTTTGCTTCTAAACGGTGAACCAACCCAATTCCCGCCTGTAAGGTGTGATGTGGATATCCCGTCTTAGTCCGAAGACCTTACCTTACCTTATACCTGTGTTAACTAATCGCTGTAGCTTAAGATTCAGTTCCCTTGAACGTCACAAATAACCTGAGAGCAGTAGTCCACCATGGGGAAGAGAAGCGTTTCAATGAGATGTTTCCTCAGCAATTGAGTGGTACTCTTCCTGAAATAGTTCAGGCGGTACATAAGTGAATTTACCGGTTTGCACACGCGTAACACGCGCTGCTTCCAAGACAACTTTTGGTCCAGTACCACTCCGAGGCTGCGAACCGAAGATCTAAAGTCAACCCTTGTTCCATTAAGGAAGATGAATTTGCTATTTGCCGAGGAGGATAGTCTATTCACAAAATAAGGCGAATCAAAAATTGAGGCGCTCGAGGCTAGATAATGGTAAGCCACATTTAGGAAATTTTACAGGAGTGACATCTGAAGGTTCGAAAAATGCCATAAATTAGATGTTGTGTCTTGGTGCAATACATAACAACAAGGTGTGTGCTGTCATCTCTTGGTTTCTTTAAATAATACTCCGCCAGTGGCTTCCTATCGTCTAGCAGATAAGAAAGGCGTATAGATCTCAATATTTCTCAGTGTGTGGCTTACCATAATCTAGCCCCGAGCGCCTCAATTACAGATTTTGTTTTGTCACATTGAGCTTAAGGTGATTATCGGTAGCCCAACTTTGAATATGTTCAGCGCTTTTACTCATTTTTATGATAATCTCATTCAATTCCTCAAAAGACATTGAATGTAAATTTGTAAATCATCAGCAAAGGTAATGTGGTATAGATGATCATCCAACCCATGTGCAACGTCATTAATGTAGAGAGCAAACAAGAGTGGGCCCAGGATGGAGCCTTGAGGAACACCAGAGTTGGTGGATACAAAGGTAGAGAGCGTACCATCGTCACCCACAACTGCCTGCTCCCTATTTGCCAAATAGGATGCTATCCATATAAGGACATGGTTGGGAAAACCAAGTTGTTCAAGTTTCATGAGCAGTTTGACGTGGCACACGGAGTCGAATGCCTTACTGAAGTCAAAGAGTAGGAGAAGAGTGACCTTACATCTATCTATACCCGGTCTAATATCATCCGTGAGTTTGATAAGTGCAGACTCGGTACTGTGACCTGTGCGGAAACCAGACTGGTATTTATTGTGGAGGGATATACATCTATTTCTATGCATTGTGTCAGCTTAGTATCCGACGAGGTTGCAATAAAATGAATTTCAAAACATAAAAGTAAAGTAAAATTTTCATGTTCCGGGAACCCAAAGTGCGGCGAGGTATGAGATAATTAAATAATAATAAAAATAACAATTATTATAATTCAGTTGAATTCCATCTGCTTTATGATTATGTCAGATATATTCTGAGAATTCCCGCCATTTACGCTCGATCCGACCAACCAAAAAAGCAAGAGTGCCGAAAGGTTGTATTCAGAATACCTTCCCGCGAGAAATAATAGATCACGAAGATCAACATGATAAGTAGGTTAATGTAGCTAGCTTAGTTCGTAATATATTATACATTCAAAATGTCATTTTCCCCCGTACTATTAGAGAACACAACAGGCAGCATAGCAAAGGTATAGCTAGTGGAAATATTTTAGAGTAGTCTGCAGTGCATGATGCATTGATGCATGTATTAACAACCAATCCCTTAATCTATGTAGATGCTTACAATCTAGTTGCATGAGCCCTATAAAAGCTCGTTTGCATGTCAATATGGCATGCTTGGTGATCTCCACCCCCTGTCACACACCCTTGCGGTGGCTTGCAGGATATCGCATAGATGTTGATGTAATGCATGTGAAAAAGTTGTTGAGGTGGATGTGAGCTGAACCCTGATTTAAAGCTTTTGCAAGGGAGTTCCATCGATTGCCTAACGCATCAACGACGCCAGTGTTATTTCATGTCCACGAATGATTCCTCGTGAATCCATTGCCACTCTCATCACGCATGTATTCCTGAATGGTGCGCGCCCTCTTTGCGGCAGGCCATCCCCCCCGAGGGCATCGTGATTTTCGCGTCGCAGCTGCACACGCACCTCACGGGCGTGCGCGTGATCACGAGGCACATCCGGGACGGCCGTGAACTGCCCGAGCTCAACCGAGACGACCACTACAGCACCCACTTCCAGGAGATCCGGATGCTCAAGCGACGCGTGCTCGTGCTGCCGGTGAGTAAACAAAATGACGTCTCACACTCTGTAACCGCTCTTGAAATGGGGGTACTTGTAGGTAAAGGGCCTCCTAGCTAAAGGGCTCCTAAGAAAAGGGCCCGAATTTTTTTGCGGACAGGAGGGGGTAGAAACTAGAATTTCGCCAAAAGAGCGTATGGGGGTGTCAGAATATGTGTCAGAAGGGAAAATACTGGCTAGAAACAAGTGAAATTTATTTTTTATTAATGAAGAGAACTCATTTCTCAAGGGCACGGGGCAAATTCTGGAGGTGGCGGGCCTTCGCCCCCCCTTTTCCGACGTCGCTGCAATATTAGCACGAAATTAACTTAAGTAAATACTTAAAGAAAGATTAACATAACAACCATGGCAGTTCAAAAAGAAAAAAAGCGTGAACTGAACGTTATCAACCCGTCTTTTTTTTTAACTAATCACCTTGCGATCCGCAACCCACACACCCTTGCGTTGGCTTGCAGGGTATCGCGTAGATGTAGATGTTTGCAAATTTTTTTTCTCTCTCTCAAATGGTTTGCAAATTTTTTTTGTCCCTCAACTGAACCTTTGGTTCAGTTGAGGGAGAGAAAACGAGAGGAAGAAGAAGAATTAAATTGGTGGATGATGTGAAGATCAGCAACTACAGTGCGACTAAAGATAACAGGTTCGGGACAGAAGCGGATGGAGACAGCAGTGGTGTTAAGGGACGTACCAGCAGGCAGAACACCAGCTGATGAAGAATGAATGATAGCAGCTGAAAAATAGCAGGTTGCGCATTAACAACCCATCCCTAGACTGAGAATAATCTGGGAGTGGAGAAAATATCGAGAACAGATCATTATAACCTTGGTTATAGTTGGAGCAGAAAAAACCTAACCATGATGATTCGTGTAGGATATTTCAAGCCTACCGAGTGAACTGCGGTGAAATTAACAATTATTGTCATGAGAAAAAATTCACCTGGACCGGGAATTGAACCACGGACCTTAGGCTTTCCGGGCCACTGCGCAGACCACTACGCTACCCAGGATCCTTAATTTATCTAAAATTGCCGTGACAATTGCCATTTGCCATTGGCATTTCAATAATGAAAATTCGATTCTAATTTTTTTAAAGGTCAATGAGTCTCTCAGTACGAAAAAGTAAAAATAAACGTGTTCTTGCATTTATAATTAATTTGCACAAGGATAACATATGAAAGAAAAATGACATGAAGAGTTTGATGACGGGGGAAGATGACTGCCTACTGTGAAATTAAATAAATGTAACAAGCAACAGGAAATCATTAACTGGGGACACTGGAACTTTTTTCAGAAGTGAACATCAATCGCTTCAAATTTCAAGTAAACACCCCTGCATATATGAACTGTAGATTTAAAATTATTTTTAAATGACGAAAATTTCTCAAATTACACACTTGTGCACTTGTACACTATACTGTGCATTAGACCCAATGCACAGTATAGTGTACATACAATTTAAAGTGGTAAAGCAGAAGTAATTATGTAGAACTTATGTAGAAGTAGAATATATTTATATGTACGTTGTAATTTCTACCATCATTAAAGTAATTATTCTTTTTAAGAAAAAATACTACATTTGAAGTTACTTTTAAATAGATTCTAATAAAATGTTTAATTAATTGTAGCACTTAGCAGCCAGTGCTTTCCTATTGTCAGCCATCTTGTTTATTTTGATGTTTATAATCAAAACTACATCACAGATAGCGGTAGCGCTGCAACGCGTTAATACGTGCTGGAGTGCTTGGTTCTCGTCACCTTTTCGCTAATATTATTCGCTTCGGTGCACTTCGGTTTATGCTTCAATATGTAGTATATTGTAGGGAAAACCTTACTCTTCAAACTGAACAGAAAACTGTCAAAACTCACGATAACCTCCAAAATGTAAGGAAGTATTTACGCGGAAAATCGACCTTCGGACGGAACCTACAGTATCGCAAAAATAAGTTCGCTCACCATACTTACGGATTGTTGTATTGTAAATTTTGAAAGTACTTCCTTTTTGCTCCCGGTTCCATTTTGCAAAACGAAAATCGGTCGCGTAAATGTAATTTTATACGTTATTGAAGTTAACGCTACTCAAAGTGCACTGGTCTAATGTACTTATAACCTCAGATGCGCTCACTCAGACACTGACCTATTGCGTCAGGTGGACTCCTACTTACCTGATGCAAACGTTTTCGAACGTGGGGGGCAATTATCTACTGCCCCCACCTGTCTACATTTTTTTAACCTATGCCATGATTTTCTGGGTACCGGGACCACTGTGCGCCACCGCGGCGTTATGTGTCATGTCCGATACAGTTTATATTGTTGATAGGCCGCGGCGGCAGTCGACCCATCCGCCGCCGCGGCGAAAACCGCCACGTGTGTCATAGGCCTAAGTGTGTGAACGTTTTGTATATTCTTCTTTGTTGTTTGTGCGATTCCATCCGCGGACTGGGATCCAATGGGATTGTTTTGTGTTAATTTGACTCTTGTCGACTGAGGAATGAATTCCGGCAACAGCGTTAATGCGTGTGTAAGTGTGTCTCTGTCTCCATTGCCCAGGGTGACGCGCTGATGACGACCTGCTGGTACACGACCTCGGACCGGCACAACGTGACTCTGGGAGGATTCTCCATCAGCGACGAGATGTGCGTCAACTACGTCCATTACTACCCCAAGATCTCGCTGGAGGTGTGCAAGAGCGCTATCAGCGAGGCCAGCCTCAAGGGATACTTCCGCTTCCTGCGCGAGTGAGTTACGCAGCCGCGCATTCATCTCCAAGCAGGCCTCAATTCCGGCCGTCATTGAAAGAGAGTGGGGGATGGGATTTTTATGGGAATAGTTGGGGGAAAGGTTTTGCATGTTTTGCTGCGACGCACAGTGGGCTGAAATCGAAAAAGTAGTCCAAAAATCAAAGTTTTTTTTCATCTCGGACTTTGAAAATTCACATAGTCATTCTGCATTTGACTAGTGCGGTTTCACATGCCATTTTCCCTAGGTATTACACATCAACAATTTACGTGGGGTCTAATTTGAACAATTTTGCAAAAAAAATGCCTCTTGGGAGATAACAATTTGGGATAAAAACAATACCGATGTATATAACAGTCACTTGTCTTTAATGTCGTGTAAGTTATATGATTCAATCCTTATACAGTTTACCATAAATAGAGATACCATAGAAATGGCGGACCCTATTCACAGTCACTTTTTTTTATCTTCATGCAGGAAAACCGTTGAAAGCTACATCGAGCAGCAAAAATCTGCTTATATCACGATACTCCACAAAGTATCTTAAGTTAGAATCCTTAGAGAAATTTCGCAACCGTTTGCGTCGCCGAAAGTAAAATCAATTTTCCGATCGCGCGGCTCGTATACAACGTGTCGAGGCTAGTATGCTGATGTTCTATATGGTGTTTACAAACGTCGCTATGGTTATTTTCAAGGTCTACCAATTAAAGACACCCTCCACGGATGTTTTAATGGCAATAATATAAGGGCATCGATTCCTTCGATGCGATATAGACCACGATATCGGATGCCGATGTAAGTAGCCCAAAGGCCCCTTTTTCCTGAAGCGTTAGAGATCGAACGCCGATATTTCATTCACATATTTTACTGCGCCTTTGACCGAATATTTAGCCTTCGGATGCGTTACCTTTCAGATTTACGAACGATCTTGGGGGGACTAGCCAATGCTAGCGTTGTATTGCCATCACCTTCCTCCCATTAGTGGCAGGCTTGGTGAAAAGGTATCATGACAAAAATAGGTATTATGACATTTTTGGTCGTCTTTCAGGGTTATTTTCGCAAGTGCCGATAGAAAAATCAATAATCATGTTTACTTCTTTTATTAATGCTCTGAAATATCTTTTGCCTCAGCAGCACATTAACTCTGGTTCAGAATATTTAATAGGGTAAACTTTTACCTTACTAAATTTAAGGTAAATGTTTACCTTATTAAATAATTTGATATGAAAGACAACAGAGTTACGAGAAAAAGTCTTTCATTTCTCTAAAAATCATTCTCTTCACTCGCTTAATCCAGCAGTTTTTTTTTGCATCGCTCCATAAGAGAACGTTTCTCATCACCTTTGGCAAATTCTTTGAATCCTTAGGCATGCATAGCGTGACGTTAGAAATTGAAGGATAAGGAGGAATCTTCGAAATAAGTCCTCGTCCGTTGCCACACTTGAATATTTTCTATTTAAGTGCTCAATAAAGTTTTTCGTATCCCTATTACGTTTTTCGATTGCCTTTTTGATAACTGACCCAACGGAAGAATTGCCTGTTGTGTAATGTCAGTCCCGTAAGTACCATATGAACTCTGGGTGTACAATGTCATCTTTGATTACCTGGGTGTAAAACGGCACCAGCGTTGTCTTAGCAGTCGACTTCTACGTGTAAACACACCAGTACATTGGTTTAACGCAGCTCTCGAATCGATAATTACATCCACAATGAAAAGTACAACTTAGTAACAATTTCACTGAAAATTATTAATGGTTAGGACCGGTTTCGCCGAAGAGTCGACATCATCAGGCGAAATAATACAAAAGCCTCGAGAGCTTATGTAGTCCAGTCTAAAAACAAGGGGGGGGGGTGAGGAGAAGGGGAGAAAGGGAGTAGGATCTGACCTTAGCTGGGAGAGGTGGGGTGATGTAGTGGGTTCAAATGGGGTTGGGCAGGGAGGGAGGCAGGCGATGGCTGGAATTGCTTGGTGAAGGTAAAATCTAGTAGGGGATTCCATGTCATAAAAATGTTTTCATTTATCAAAAGTTGTACATTGCTAAAAATCTTTTCTTATCTCCAACTGCTCCTAGGCGTCGAGCCTCCTTCCCTTCCTTTCTTGGTGGAGTATCTCAAGGTCGAAAGTGCTGGAGTGGTCATACTCCACATAGCTGGGCAAAGTTAATCCAAAAATTAACTTCGTTAATGAATGAAAATCTACTTAAAAAGTTAACTTCGTTAATCGCTAACTTGATGAAAATTTAACGCGAGTTAAAGTTATCCGTTAAAGTTAAAAATCTATATGAAATTGTAAGCAATTTTGAATTATATGTCACTTAACATTTAGGTATTTTTTATGTTAATCAACGTAACCAGAATTTCATAGTCAAAAATACTTATTTAATAAACAGTATAGCAGAGGTAATGTAGACTTATATACATGAGGTATGCAGTTTCATAGTAATAAACCGTTTCCGTCAGTAAAGGTGGACCTGACGCTGTTTGTATTTGATTGTGGAAATAGAAACTTTGGGATACGCCGCTACCGGTAGCTGCGATACCAAATGATTCGCCAATATTTTGCTGGCCTAGTTTTTTGCAATTAGACGGTGAAAAAACTCTTTCCAGTCCTATTGACATAAGAAGAAGCCACAGCTCTTGAAGAAGCCTTAGACTTGGTTTTCGTTTTCCTGCGAGTTGATCCTGCCTTTACTTTTTCTTCAAATTGAACGTATTTAGGTGGATGCGTTCTCTTCGTGAGCTATTTAAGATTGTTTAGGGTGGAAACGTGAGCCTTGACTGTGTAAATTTTGTCTGTAAAAGTTATGTAAAAGTGTGATTGCAGCACAAACGCTGAGTTCTCTAGATTGCATTCTCAGCACTAATCCTTCATCAAGTTATTACATGGCAATCCAGATGGCTCTGAACAAAAGTAATGGACTAAAATTAACGGAATTAAAAGTTAACGGAATTTAATAAGACCGTTAATAGTTTTTGGATTTAACTTAAAAGTTAAATCGTTAAGCAATATGTTAACTTCGTTGATTAACGATTAACGGATTAACGCTTTTCTGCCCAGCATATGCTCCTCCCACAGGTGCTTAGCAAAGTGTGACCGATCCGCATTTCCACTGGTAAAGCACCTCTTGTGCCCTCGTGCCCTCACCTTGAAGGATCTGCCAGTTTGACCCATTTGAACCCAATAGATCCCCATGTTAATCCCCCCACCTCCCCCAGCTAAGGTCAGATCCTACTCCTCCTCCCACCTCCAACTTTTAAGTTAAATCCAAAAACTATTAACGGTCTTATTAAATTCCGTTAACTTTTAATTCCGTTAATTTTAGCCCATTACTTTTGTTCAGAGCCATCTGGATTGCCATGTAATAACTTGTAACTCCACTCTCCCCCCGTTGCTTTTAGACTTGACTATATAAGCTCAAGGATTTTGTATCATTTCACCTGATGATGTCGTCTCTTCGACCAAACCGGTCGTAACCATTAAAAATTTATGTAAAATTGTTACTAATTTGTACTTTTCATTGTGGACATGAAATTTCACGAAGCTAAGCCTGAAACCATCAAGATAATTATATCGGCTAATCTCGTCACATTCACATAATTCATCCTGTTCACATAATTCACTACTTGTTCCACATGATTCATGCGAAGCCTTTCTTTTCAATTCTACCCATTCACTTTCCCCCTCGGCGACTTACTTCACCAGGCCATTATGCATCAAGTGGCCGAATAAGCCTTCTTTTCAAAATTTTCAGAACACTTCTGTTTCCATCTACTCTTTTTTGGACTTCGATAGTCACTTGGTCGAATAATTTAATTCCCACCATTCTTCTGTAGCACCGCATTCTGAACCAGCAGATCCAGCTGCGTGTCCCCCATTGTGATAATGTGAAGGAACTTCGCGGTCTCAGTCGTGATTGGACGAAGTGGATGACGTAAGAGGTCGCACGCACGCCCACTTTTACGAAAGGGTTAAAATCAACAGTTTTTCGCCGCTTATAACACGAGAACTAACTGACGGATCGAAGAACGAAAAAATCATCATCATCATCAAGGGTCAAAAATCCTAGGATTGGTTTTACACAGCCCTCCACTCGATTCTTCTATCGGCCAACCTCTTCGTATTAACGTAGTTCCTCTCTTTCACGTCCTTTACGACCTGTTCTATGTAACTCATACGAGGTCTGCCTTTTCCATTCTTCCCGTTCACTTTTCCTTCGACGATTGTCTTCATCAGGCCATCGTGTCTCAAGATGTGACCGATTAAGTTGTCCCGTCTTCTGTTTATAGTTTTCAGCAGACTTCTCTTTTCTCCCACTCTTCTTAGGACGTCTTCATTTGTCACTCGGTCGATCCATTTTATCTTCATCATTCTTCGAAAGCACCATATTTCGAATGCTTCCAACCTTTCCTTCTCCGCTGCTGTCATCGTCCATGCCTCACTGCCGTAAAGAAACACGCTCCAGATATACGTTTTGATGAATGGGGGTCTTTACTCGGAACCGAAATCGCAATTTTGTACACGAAATTGTTAGATGGAAACGTAAAAAGAAATTTAGTGAAAAAATTAATCTTCTAACCACAACCATTCACTCATAAATCAAAAATTAAAACAAGCAAAAGGTGACGTCCACCGAAAATGCAGCTGTGATAACATTGACGTCATTTTCCTCCCGTCCTTGACTGATCTTATGGGAAGGGAAGGGAGTGGAGGGGGATTCTCGGAAGGTCTGCTCGCACAGATGCTGTCGTAACTGCTCAGATTGGCAGAGTCAGCTGTGTCCCCCCCTTTGCGATAAGGCGAAGTAGCTTCGCGGGCTCAGTTGTGATTGGACGAAGTCGATATACGTCAGAGGTTGCACCACACCCACTTTTCCGAAAGGGTTAAAAACATCAGTTTTTCGCCGCTTATAACTCGAGAAATAATTGACGGAACAAAAAACGGAAAAATACGGGTCTTTCTATTTTACAAACTCTATCAGATTCGGCAATTGAAAAATATGGTAAATTGCTTAAAGACCCCATTGCTTCCTTACTTCCAAGCTTGTAACGGAAAAATACGGGTCTTTTTTATTTAATAAACTCCATCAGATTCGGCAACTGAAAAAAAATGTATGGTAAACGACCCCATTTGGTGAACAAAAAAGTACCGATTTCGGTTCCAAGTGATCGCCCCCATTGCTGAAACTAGAGGGGGTGAAATCATGAATACATAGCTATTGGCAGTGTTTTTGGAGGAGGGGTAGTGCGAGTGAGTTGACTGAGTTGTTCGTTCGCAGGTGGAGCGACGAGCCGACGGACGAGGTGGGCAAGGGCGTGTCGCAGAACTACGGGTCGGTGCGGTGGCTGGAGCGCCCGCTGGAGGCTTCGCTGCTCCAGAGGCTGTACGAGGACACGACGCTGTCGATGCAGTGCAACCGCAGCGACGGCCGCCGCTTCCAGGGGGAGTGGGAGGGCGTGCCCAACATCAAGGTGGCCATGCCCCTGCCCCCACCCACGCGCCCCTGCGACGCCACGGAATGAAGAACAGTTGAAACGCGTCATAGTCGAAATGTAAACAAGCTCACTTCACTTCCAGTGGGATCAGAAAAAAATAGATCAGATTTCCTTTTGTTTCTTCCAAATACTTAATGCCCAAGCCACCGTATTCTTCATCATATATGCCATTTAATTTCCTACCGATTCAAGAAAATCTGTAGTTTTCCACCTCATACACCCTCGAGAGAAAATTTCATTGCCCTTCAACTTAAACGAGCATAGGTTTTCCTAAACCTTATACCCTACAGGCAATTTATAACTTTTTTATAACAATATTTTTTATAACAATTTTTAATGACATTTTTTTATTTATAACAATTAGGTCCTTACTTTTTGCATCTCATTCCAAACCTTGAGTTAATTTATGTCTCTTTCTCACACAAAACATTTCAAGAAAAATAGTGTATTTTGTTCACTTACATCATCAGCAGTCATTCAATACTTAAAGAACATTTTCATCAAACATTTTTTTTAGCAACAATCACTCAGCATTTCTGTTTTATGTTCTTCATTTGAATCATTTTCAAAAGTAGCCTCGTAGTGAAAAAATGGATAGCATGAATACGTTGATGGATTTGAATAGCAAAACACTATGATGTGATCGCTGGTTTAAAATGCCATTAGCTGTTTACCCTGACAGCTTGGGAGAACTTGGCTCCTACAATCATACAAAGAGTGAATAAGATGGTTCCGATGGGGTGGATGGTTCTGTATGATGTGTATACTCCGCATAATGTGGTCAAATTTCTTTATGCTAATGTTTCACTCCCTCCTCATCTCTCCGCGACTCGGCCTATCAAAACTCATGAACTGGCTCTAAACTATGTTTCACTGTTTTCAATGGCATACTCTGTGGCACCATAATGAGAGCACTTTTGTGCTCTGAACAAAAAAATTGACAAGGAATGATAACAATATCATTCAATAAGTCACCAAAGAATATTTGGAGGGAATTTTGACTGTTTTTGCATTGGACTTTAGTATTTTCATGGGAGTTGAAGTTGGCTATTAAACCCATTTTCATTTCATTGACAAAATATTATTACCTTCTGAACTGCACTGATAACTCGTATTTCAAAGAACATCATACATCTCAGGGTTTCAATTCAAATATAGGTTTCAAATGTACAGGATGGCAGTGAGGTCTACTTATTTTCCCTCATCTTGTTTTGAGCATTTTTCAAAAACTTAATTTAAATGGATCCTCTCATTTTCTTTCATAGATGGCCAACAGTTCTACAGTAATTACAAAATATTGATACTCTACAAAATACTTGAATAACATGTTTTGCCATTAAAGTTAAATGTAATCCATCTAATTATTAATGAATCAATCAACAGGATTAGAACAGTATACATGTTGCCTGAATAACTCAGACAACTGATTACCTTAAACTCACTGATTCTCGTCAAGAAACAATAACCTTTTTTTGTTCAGGATAACTTTTTGTTATTGCAAAAGATTTCTGTAGGTTTCCTAATGAATGAACAATACGCAGAATATGAAGCTAAATATTATTAGGGTACTTTCATCTTTTTTTTCATATTTTTATAGTCATTTGATCCCCGCTAACCCAGCTCAACCATCTCACTAAGTTTATTGATCTAGACAATGACTAAGTCTGAGTTTCTTTAGAACCTCATTGTCCTAGACACCATTTCATCATCTCGAGGCCTAACTTCTTAGAAAGTCTGGAGGAGGAGCACTCTGTACTCTGCTGCCTCCCCACTCCCATCACCATGTTAATTTGACCTCGTTTTTGGTCCATCATTAAGTAAATAATCCTTAGTTCCGTTGATCTTATTTATTTTCTGCAGATAATAATCGGTCTCTTTCTGAAGGCTAGGTGGTGATTTGCTCAGGGAATTCATCATCTGGAGTCACTGTTTAAAAAAATAACTACCTACTAAAGCCATGTGTCAAATCTTTTAAGGGGTTATCCCAACTATAGCTACTCGATTATGATATTGATATAATTTAAACGATTATTAAGGGTAAGCTAAAGCAAACCTTAAACATGCGTGTAAGACAATACAAATGAATATATGTGCTATGAAGCTACTGAAAATAAAGTTGGAATATGTAATGTTTCAAAAAATTCCTATTTTTGTTGTTTCTCTCCAATTATTATTGCAACCGGAATAAACAAGAAAATATGTGCTTATTCATTTACAACTGAGCCTTCATACTAAATGGAACCAAATAATTTTACTCAAACGGAATATTCAATGTAGTGAAAACTGTACATATGTGCATAATATCACAAAGATTATTCATATAGATATGGATGGACAATGTACATACATAAATGGTACCTACCTGTTAGTTGTGAAAGATACGGAATAAATGAAAATTGCATGAATTTATCGTGTATGTATGGCATATGTAAGTGCTGGATTACAAACTATGTTTCAACGAAACAAATGCTCTGAGATTTATTTCTATTCCCTCGTTGATTGCAGGATGCTAAGGTCTTTTATTTTAGTACTCTTGACCATTCCATGGCTAAAGGATGTTTAAATGGGAAAGTAGGGATGTCAATATCCATAGAACTCTCATGAGATTCAGGCAAGAATGGTAACATTCTTTTCCCTTTCTTCCATCATATTGTTCTCTCCCAGGTGGATCTTCATTCCATTTCAATAGAGCACAATATAGACTCAAACAAAGTGTTCATAATCATATTCTCCATTTGATTTTCGAAGCTCTAATTCAGTTTCTGAGTGTAGGTATACTGCTAGAGTCCCCACACCAAGATTAGCTTGTTTTGCGTACACCTCTTCCTATTCCTCCTGAAATGCCCATTATCCTCCTCACTTTCCCAAAATCCCTTAATCCACAACCATCCTGTGCTGTACTGTGATGTGACCCGTTGGCAGATGTTGGGAGAAGGGGTTGGGAATAAGAGACTGGAGGGATGCTGAGTCTGTTATGGTACTGGGCTGTGTTCGGGGATCTTATGGTGGCCTTGACGGCATGGTGCGGCAGCCAAGGAAGAGTATAGAGTGGGGGTGGCCAACCTATGGCACGTGGATCAATCATTTCAGCATGTGGAGCTCTGGGAGAGTGCTCAATTGATACCTCTATCTCACTCGATGGGTTGGCATGCGAGAATATTCTTATTTCATGAACTTTGGCACTCAATTACCAAAAGGTTCGCCACCCCTATTAAGACGCGAATGAAATAAAAGACGCTTTCTGCTGGCTGAATGATTCTCTATAACTGCATGATATTTCACCATGTTACACATAATACTTAACATTCATTTATCGTAATAACCTTTTGATACTTATGCAAATTACTGTAAACGGGTAAAAATATTTACAGTTAGTGAATTTTTTCATGCATTTTAAAAATCTCCCAAATTTTTATTCCCCAAAATAGTTTTCTATGGTGCAACTAACAGGCCCTGCATTACCCTTTACATTCATTGATGTTGATGGCACCTTACCCTTCCTCCCAGATTTTGTAACCAAATAAAACTTCTCTCCAAATCACTGAAAATATATTTTTCAACTCATCTCAAGGAACTCACATGATGGAAAATTTTCAGATTGGAAAAGGAGCCTTTACTGTAGCAACATTCTACTCAAATTCTGCTGAAGAGTTAATTCCTACAAAACAGGAGATGAAAGATGCCCTCATGATATTTCAGCTTTTCTGAATGGGAAAATGTCTGAGGAGAAAATAGTCACTTTTGCCTCTAATTCTCAGATGGCGATTTCCAGAAATAATGGAGCTGTAATTGATGGCAACTAGGCAGAATTTACAAGTGCTAAATTGCAAGTTTGGTGATTGTAAACCTTCACCTTCTCCTTCGGCTCTGGCTACACTCATGGCATGGTCTTATGTCAATGACAACATTTCTGTAAATAGCAACGAGATCCTTGAATTCAGGACTGATAATATGGTTGTTATGTACTCTATACAGAAGTGATGAGGAGAACTATTTAAGTGCCCAATTGTACATAAACTGCTTGTGAACAATTTACTAAAGAGTAGAGGTCACTCAGTGACTTGGAATTACCTCCCGTCTGAGGCCTACCTGGCTGATGGGCCCACTCAGGCTGCTCTTAAACCCCCACCATCATCTGGGACAATTGGGTGTACAGATCAGAGCCTCCTGGGAGGTTTGCAGTCAGTTGGAAAAGCTGAGGACGGACATGGTTCCAGCAAAGCTTGGCTATGTTGCAAGAGAGCAAGTGAAGCTCTGGTCAGAACTCCTCATTATACGGCTAAAACACCAACTAAAAACAAATGATACCAAATCAAACACCATAGAATCAGACAAAAACCGGGGATCGGGTTGGTGTGGTGGCTAGAGTACTGGTCTCCCTTCCCAAGGGCCCGGGTTCGATTCCCGGCAGTGGCTGATTTTCCAGTGGAAAACCGGTCCCTACTTGAGTGCCTAGTGGAGGGCATTTCAAGTTCAGTACTCCGTCCATCGGATGGGACGTTAAGCCGTGGTCCCCTTGGCGCCTTTCGTTAAGAGTAGGCTAATGCCGCTGCCGGGTTTCTCTCCACCCTTCCTCCATTCCCTAAAAATTCCTACCATTACCCAATTACCCACCTATCCTATATGGCGCAAATGACCACAGCTGTCAGTCGCATCCCCTAAATAACCAACCAACCAGACGAAAACCAAATACAAGAGCACAAAATACATATCAATCAAGGTTGTAGTTCTCTTGGTGGGTATCTTTACATGGTGCTCTTTAGTCACATGACATATAGGGCAGATTGGCAGTCCAGAGATGATTTTGTTGACAACCAGTGCCACATCAAGTCTGTGGTGGCCATGCAGAATTTATATTTGCACCCTTTGCCACTGCAATGCATGACTCTGGCATTCGTTCCAGATTTGGCATGCGGCCATATGAGTCCACCTCTGCGGTGCTGGCAAAAGCACCGTCAGCAGTCTAACTCTAGCGACCGATAGGGGCAATCCAATTTCTGTGCGGCACCATAGGATACTGAACCACGCTTTGTTGCCAATAGTAATAAATTGTTATTGTTCCATAAGTTTGTGTTGTTCTTCACCATTACCCAGAAGCATCACTAGAAGTCTTAAATTGATAGATGCATTTCACATGCATATTTTTGATTGACAGGATGGCTGCAGTTCACCATCAAGTTCATGAAACAAAGAGTTCTTGTTCAAAGGTGCTAACTTTCTTCAGAATTTACATATAGATACCATAACTGCCATGAATTTTGCCCCCTGAATAACTTGCATATCTTAGTGACTTCATTGCTACTTTTTCCTGAATGACTGTCTCCGCAAATGAGGTCTCATCATCATCATCATCATCATCATCATCATCATTGGTCAACAATCCTAGGATTGGTTTGACGCAGCTTTCCACTCGATTCTTCTATCGGCCAACCTTTTCATTGTGACGTAATTCTTCTCTTTTACATTCTTCACAACCTGTTCCATGTATCTCATACGAGGCCTGCCTTTTCCAATCTTCCCGTTCACTTTTCCCTCGACGATAGTCTTCATCAGGCCATCGTGTCTCAGGATATGGCCGATTAAGTTTTCCCTTCTTCTTTTTAGAGTTGTCAGCAGACTTCTCTTTTCTCCTACTCTTCTTAGCACTTCCTCGTTACTTACTTGATCGATCCATTTAATCTTCAGCATTCTTCTGTAACACCACATTTCAAATGCTTCTACCCTTTGCTTCTCCGCTGCTGTCATCGTCCATGATTCACTGCCGTAAAGAAAAATGCTCCAGATGTATGTTCTGATGAACTGTTTCCTTACTTCTATGCTTGTATTTCCTGCTGTAAGTAGATTCTTCTTTTGAAAGAATGCCCTCTTTGCCTGGGCTATTCTACTCACTATTTCTTTCTTGCTTCGTCCATCGTTGGTTACTCTGCTTCCCAGGTAACAGAACTCTTTCACCTCTTCCAGTTTCTGTTTTCCTAGTTTAACGTTGGTTTTGGCCTCTTCTCTTTTGCTGCACACCAATATTTTAGTCTTCTTCTTATTGATCTTCAGCTGATATCTGGCCATAGTCCTTTCCATGGTTGTTAGCATCTTATTCAGCTCCTTCTCTGTCTCTGCTATGAGAGCTATGTCATCAGCGAATCGTAGCATACTGATTGTTTCTCCGTGGACGTTCACTCCAGAACACTTCTCCTTGACATCATTTATGGCTCTCTCTATGTAAACATTAAAAATTACGGGAGACAGTGCGCAGCCTTGTCTAACTCCTTTCCTTATTCTTGCCTCTTCACAGCTGGGTCCAGATTTAATCACAGCAACTTGGTTTTTGTACAGACTGTGTATAATTCTTCGGTCATTGTAGGACACTCCAATTCCCTTCAGAATTGCAAGCATTGAATCCCAATCCACGTTGTCAAAGGCCTTCTCTAAATCCACAAATGCAATGAACGTCGGTTTGTTCTTCTCCATTCATCATAATGAATGGTTACTTAGTTACTCTTCCACCTTGATAATATGGTGTTGAACATAAACATTGATTGGCACGGAAGTAAAAACTTTGCAAAAATATGATTTAGATTCTATTGATTCCATATATTTTCATCAATCAATGTCCTTTTTTTCATTCATTTTTCAAGCAAAGCAGAACTTTTTTTTAACAACTTGAAGCTGCAAGATACTCATTATTTCTCAGTTCCTGTCAAGTCACCTTGAGGCCATGTAGCAGAAGGTGAAGGTTTATAATCACTAAACATGCAATTTAGCACTTGTAAATGTTGTCTAGTTGCCGTCAATCACAGCACCAACATTTCTGGGAATCGGCATCTGAGAATTAGAGGCAAAAGTGACTATTTTCTCATCAGACATTTTCTCATTCAGAAAAGCTGAAATATCATGAGGCTATCTTTCATCTCCTGTTTTGTAGGAATTAACTCTTCAGCAGAATTCGAGTAAAGGTGAAATATTAGCCTCCAAATACCACACCTCTTATCCAACCCATTCGAGTTCTGGAAAATCCATACTCTGTCCTCCATTGCATGAAATCGCTGAGAAATGATGGAGGGACAACCTTTGAGGACATTGACCTCTGCCTGAAAAAATGTTTGTTCAGAATGCGTCTCTGCCAGAGAGGCTTCGAAGGCTCTGAGGAACCAACATTTATTCATGACATCTCCATGGGTGTAGAAGAGAGTGGACACAGTGTCAACGAGTAAGTGGACAAACTCAGGAACAAACAGACAATGGAAGAGCTTCAGCACCTGAACCAGCAGCAGCAGAAAGGAGTAGCAGAGGAAAGTTCTTTAGGACAGGATGAGGGAGACACTGGAATCATTTTTTTTTACTTCTGAAACCAAGGATCTTCTCCACATCGGGTCCATAACCCAGAAAGCCATTGAGAAATGGTATGCTAATGAAGCCCTTGTTAACAGGTGTGTAAACTTGCTCAATAATATGTAACATCATTGAACATTATAGAAAAGTTCAAAAAGGTCACCAACATCAGACCATGTTCGAAAACTATTGACTGTAAGCCCTCTACAAGTGGTACCTGAGCAGGTAGCATGAAATGGCAAAGAATACAGACACAAGAACCACCAGGAACGAACGTAGGTATCTGATGCTATGATAGAAGGTGATTCACCCTTCAAGTATAATCTTTCTTCTACTCCAACTTCTACCTAAACTATCACAATTTATTTTTAAGGCAATTACAGCTTTGTTTATTTCCATTTTAAATCTTTATTCAAATACTATTAATTTTTTATAATACTAGTGGAATCAAGTGGAGGGCTGCATCAAGCTAATCCTAGGATAATTGACCAATGATGCTTAAAAGTTAGTTAGATTAGATTTTTACTGTGGAAATAATTTTGAAAATGCAAGTTTGAGGGGTTGGATCAATCCACTTTCTCTTAATTTAAAGGGGGAAGTTGTCTAGGAACTTGAACAAATGTCATGGAATGGATTAAGTTCAAATTCCAAGGTACCACTCTAACATCATTGGGAAGGTAAGTGTTTTGGAACACAGATCTTCTTAGAGAACTAGGTATAGGATTATAATGATGCATCCAACCCCCTTTTCTCCCTAAGTCCAGAAGGGAAAAAAGATTCAGGCTCGTGCAAACATGGCAGCAAATATAATGGTCAGAGGCCTGATTTTTTTAAATTTATTCATTAATTCAACCCAATGTCACACATCTTCATGTTTCCTTCATCCTCTTACTGTCCAATGAGAAAAATAAAGACCTGGCAAATACATTGATGAGTGAATATGAATCCTAGCTTGGATCCATTACATTTCTAATTCATACCTATTGTGGGCTGATATTTAACGTCTGAACACTCAAAATTTAGTCACAATTAAAGGGCCTCTTTAGCTAGGGAAAACATTTTAAACGAATAAAAAGCAGAATTTGAAACCTTTCATTGAATCCAGTTATCCCTACCCTTTCTTAGCTCAATAACCTGGTGATTGATAACAAAGTGTCAATTGCTTATGAATTATAACTTATGCATAGAAATCTATTCATATACTTTATGATTTCCATGGCTGCACAAGGGATCTTGATTGATTAAATAGGGCCAACATCACTGGCGTACCAACAGGGGATTTACGGTTTAAATACCCCAAAAAAGGTTCCTGTAATATGTGTATTCATTATATTTTGCACTAGTGTTTAGAATTTTGCTTATTGGGCTGAAAAATATAGTTGAATTTGTCTTTACGAAAATATAATGTTAATTTCATTGTTGTTTTAGTGAATAATAATCTAAATATCATTTTATGACGATGCACATAAATATTAACGAAACCCCCCAAAAGAAAATCCTGCGCATGCCACTGGCCATCATATCCATGAACTTTAATTTGAACACTTATATCCATTTGCCCTCAGATTTTTGCATCCTCCATACCAGAACTATTTTCAGAATTTAATTTTTAAATACCTGGATATAAGGGATTATGCATCACTTGGCATATAAGTGGGAAAGATTAAGCTTTCCAAGGATGAAATGAGGGGTATACCAGTTGCTAAATGATATTAATAATAAAGGGGGTTCTATTTCATGCAACTCATTGTCCTTGTCTCATAACGTATAGTAGAAACTTATTCTAGACATAAAAAAAGGAATAATTGAAAGTTTACATTAAAGTATTGAATATGACACACAATGTGCGACCTTTCAGATTCAGAGGCAAATGGCCATTTTTCAGCACTGATGTTCAGTGCACTGTATCTTGTACCTAATGAACACCTATCTCAAACCTTAAAAAATTTGGGTTTCATGATAATTAAGTGAAAACATGAAGTAATACTTCCGTACTCTGTTTAAAACATTGACCATGGTTTCAATGTAATTGTCTTGGCTAACACCATGACTATGATTAAACATAGGCAAGGTTGGTGTTGAAATTTGCCAGAGGAAACTTTTTCCTGGAAATAAAATTAAATCATGAATCTATGGCTTTGTTTAAAGGCATAGACCACTGAATTATCCATGCTCAATGTTCCTAATTTTTGGTAGGATATGTTTGAGCTAGCTTCATTTCTACTCAACCAGGTCTTGGTCCATGAAATCTTTTTTTCTCAGACGGTTTGCAATGCTCACGCTTGAAATTAACCCTTTTGCTGCATCTCACTCTGCGGAAACATACTCGTCCCATGTGGCGGAAAAGTGAAAGTGCTACAGGGAGAACGAAAAGGTACGTTCACAGCAGCCTACCATGAGATCGTACTAGGTATGTTCACAGCAGTGAAAGGGTTAAGAGTGGCAGAGAAAATATCATACAGGATTTGTGTTTATGATAAAGGTTGGAAATACCTATTAGTCATTTCCCTCATCAGAAACAAACATTTTCATGATCCCTTTGATTCATCTTGCCAAGACTTTGGTGCAACTAATCAGCTTCATTAAATGAAGTACAGCACAACCTTCTATACATGTCCTCTCACCCTTGGCATCCCAACCTCAGCTGCTCAGTATCTCTAGTCTTTATAAACAATCTCCCACCTCTTTCCCCTTTCAAGTTAATATAATAACATGTACCATTCAAAATCGACTGAGGCAGGCGAGATGTAGTGCAAAGCATACATATTGATAATAAGACAAGATGGTTCTTTTTCCAAAAGTTTTATGTTGGTACGATGCATTTCAACCAGTAGGTCATCATCAGGTAGCTACACACCTGTTGGTTGAAATGCAATAATGACCATGTACCTGGTGATGACCTAATGGTTGAAATGCGTCGTACCGACATGAAATTTGTGGAAAAAGTGCCATTCTGTTTTATTATTAATGAGTACCATTCACCCTGCAGATAATTTTCTCCGCCCTTTTTTTCCACAGCCTAAGTCAAAAAGCCTCTAATTGTCGTTAAAGATGGGTTTCATGTCAGGATAGATTACCTGTTATAGAGCGGTCATCACCAAAAAGACAGGCAAACCAAGGTTAAGTCTCAGATACTGAAGTAATCCATGCTGACAAGAGCATACAGACAGAAATGGATCGTTTAAATCATATGATATGAATCGTAAACCATATGGTGAGGAAAAGTGTTCTGATTGCATTAATGAAAATGAGACCAGCATACACAGTGGTGAATGGATGAAGTGCGATGATAATACTGCTTGGAAAGTTACGCCAATTATTGTGTCACAAACATTTAAACATAATATTATACGTTACACAGCTGGACCATTGAGATTACTGCATGATCATTTTGTTTGAAATACTTTAAGAAAGATTTTAACTCCTGTTACGTGTGACATCTAAATCGGGAAGATCACCCAATAACTAAAGAGTGTATTTGATGTATAGAACACTGCGAGCCCTAACAAAGAGCCAAAAGTTTGGAATGATATCACAGTGGAAGGGTTTGATGGCTACCTAGGGATTCTAATTACAGCAGTAGGATACCATTTTAGTAAGGAAAATGTACAATATGAGTTGTGGAAATGTGATGCATATCCACTCTATCAAGCAGCAATGTCAGTCAATACATTTTGTTCCATTTAGTGTTTTCTATCATTGGATAATTTCAACACTAGGAGAAGAGCATGGTTCACTGAGGTCCTACCGGCTAGACCAGTGAAGTATGGCATAATAATTTGGAGGTAGTGTGATGCAGGAAATTTCTATCCTCATAATGTCCAAATATACTACAGAGAATCAGTTTCTCAACTTAAAATGCACCAAAGTGAGCAAACGACCAAGGAATAATCGCTCTACAAAAACTCCAGTAGAAACATAATAATGGATAATTTTTTCACCCCTCTTCCTTTGGCAATGTTGTTGATATCCTGGAAGCTTTCTCTGGCACAGTGAAACAAGGTATAAATACCAAGAGGCCCATCATTCTAGGAAGCCATTATTATCAATCTTTGTGTTTTTGGTCGCTCAAGGCAGAGGGAGAGAGGATTAACACAAAACATTCACGTAAACGATAACAATATATTTGTGTCTTGATACACAAAATGGCAGCGTACAGCAAGGTAGCCAGTGCGCACTGCGATGACCTTTCACTTTCACCTTTTTCCGGTCATTTCCCCATCTGGGGCCTCGTTACTGGGCCCTCGCCTGGGCCCCTAGCAGCGGACACTCGAACTCCTGGCCCTCCAAGGTTGGCCTCTCTCGGCCAATTCTGGAATTCTGGTGGCAATCCTAGATGACAAGGCTGCCACAGATTCACTGATGACTACATCACAATGGTTTCTTATCTTCCAAATGCATGGGAATAATTCATACTGCTGTTTGCATTCAAAAATATCTCAAATATCTCCAGGGGGGGTGTGCTTGAATCGCTTGGGATTGATTCCGGTACGTAACTCACTCGTATGTTTTTACATTGTGTTCGGGATTATTCCGTACCAGAATCAATCTCGAATGGTTCAAGCACACCCCCCCAGGCCATAGAAAAAGCCAAAGGTACCTAACTCATTACCATAATTTCTGCAAAAGGAGGTGATGACAACATGTTCTGTCATTTCAGTGTGAAGGGGAAGCCAAATATGAAAGGCCAGTGGCTATGTTTTGCAATATTATTGATATTATGAGTCTATCCTTGTGCATAATTTATGAGGAAAATAACGCATTACAGAATGAAAGCCTCAATTACAGTGAAAAATATCTTAAAGAACTGGGGAAGCAACTGTCTGTGCCATACATTGAGTAACGTATTCATTGTCCAAGAAAAAGTCAATACTTCAGCTCCAGATCCATGATTGAAGGTATGCAAGTTGCTCCAATCCATCCAAGCCTGGCACAAGGCCTGTTCCTCTGCCCAAGGTGCCGTTGGGATGGAAAAATCTTTATTTTATTCAGAGATTGACAACACACTTCATGTCCAACTATCTAATTTACTACTGTTTTAACCGGTTAATGTTTGTTATAACAGGGTTTGAAAACCGCAGAGTGGGGAGGTTACTGGAATCACGGGAATATTCTCTTGCCCGAATGAAAATTTTGTCTTAAGGTGGTCCTGAATCCACCATAATGGCAACCAAACTCCTAAGCTGACAGGGAGCCAATCAAAGAATCATCCGGATGCCTTGCATCTGTCAGTTAATTTACTAACTATCAAACTAGTGAAAAAACGCAGAAAAAAACTGAAAATTTTACCTTTTGCTTAGAACAACCAGTCATGTCATCAGCAAACACAGAAAAAGAAGAGTGCAATCCATGTCATGAGTTGGAAAGTAATAAATATGTTTGCACAAAAAAAATATTTGCTTTCTCATCACTAAAACATGAAATTTGAGCAATTTTTACATTTAAAAAAAAGCTGTAGATATGAATGAAATATAAAATAAATTACAGTGTAAAACTTTGATGAAGATGTTAATGCATGTACACATACAGAGTGGTACCTGGTTGCCTCATCGTAAAGATGAGGTAAAACAATTATTTTCTTCACAAGATGTCGAAAGTTAATATTGAGAGCATTTCTTCTTTTTTACAACATGGACTTCTTTTATGCTATTCATAGACGTCAGTTCTGCACAAATATTTGTTATAAAAGACCCATAAAGAAAGAAATAGGTACCTACCTATACTCTGGTACCACGTGGCATGGACAAAGGCTAAATCCAATGCCAGCAAGTAGCCTTCCCTTCCTCCAGTATCACTTTTCTGATTTTATTGTTATTCTGGAGGGTGACAAGGAGGAGGGGAGGGATATTGTAATGAGAGGTGACTTTCATTTGTCAAATTTTTTCAAAAGTGTTAGCTGAGATGTTACTAGGAGCTAGACCACGTTTCCACCTTCTCTATCTTCTTGAATGTAACAACTCAGTTACCTGGGGAAAGATTTTTAGGTACCTAATTAATACTCAAACAGAAATCTAAGTATTTTTCAGCATTTCATGCAGATTTAGCAGTAGTTGAAAAGGAGAAACAACACATCTTTCCAGCTCAAGTGAAGGCATTGCAGATCATAATAAGAAGGAATTTTTTATTTATTTGCCAAGTGAAGGGAATTTGAGAGAGTAGATCCCATTGCTTTGCTCTTAATGCATAGGTAATACGAAAGGGATACATGTTAATTATTATTTCCTGCAGAATATAAGTCGTTCAATATCCGGTGCATAAAATCTTAGTGCATATTTCTTAATTAATCATTATAATGAGCCCTCCAGCAGAGCATGGCTTTGATTTCCTGTTCCGTCCACTGCAACAACGTTGGGGAAAGTGATCTGACATTTCAAACCTCTCCAAAACTGATGGAAATCACTAAATGTTAAGCGAGCTAAAATTAAATCGTAGTGGTCCTTAAATCAACCTGAATTTCAGTGATTGACACTGTTGACTGCCTGTATGCAGTAAAATGCACAGATGTAAGCTTATGACTCAATAAAGAAGTATAAAGCAGTTTTCTTTAAATAGTTCTACTTAATTTATTCATCATGACCATAAAAACCCTAAGCTAATTTAATATGCTCTCTGTAATGGAAAGGTCTCAAATAAATGGTTGTTTCCCACTGAGTTTGAAGGAAATTTTTACTGTGTCATTATGATTGTCAACAACTGAAAACAGGAATGGGAAGTAGTTGAGCATCCCTTAAATTGCATACAGGGTGAAATGATCAGGTGAGACATTACCTACGTCACAACTGGTAATAGGCACAACAAAACTCAACCCTTCCTTGTTAGATAGAAAACGCCAGCACCACTTGAAACACATTTCTAACATCAATTGCTGTGACAAATTTTTTTCCACCAAAATATTGGATTAGATCTTTTTGGTGCCATATTGTAATTTTTTCTTAAAGTGCAGGGTTGCCACAAACTTAAGAGTGAAAATTGTTGACAAAACTAAACTATTTTGAGTTCCTCACAAGTTACTACTTTAGAGGTGACAATAACTTAAGACAGAAACTGTTCAGTAGGCTTAATGTACATACTTTCAGGTCCAGAAAGTTTCTTTAAAGTCATCAAATAACTTATACAGAGAAACTGTTGAGTGATCTAAAGTACTTATAAAACCTTAAAGTAACTTAAATGTTCCCTAAAGAGTTTCTGAAGAAACTTTAAAGATAGTTCAAGTTACTGAAGCATTTTTAAGTAAACTTTGAAATTTTAAAGCAACCTACACAATTCTAACAGTTGATTTTCTTGAGGGTATATACTTGCAGTTAACAGCTTAGTACTGCTATAGGGTCTATATGCCATGGTACTGCCCACTGAGTTGTTTTTTTAACAGATCACGATCAATAAAATCATAACAGATCAAAAATCAAAATAGATCAGTTAAAAACATTCATGCGTCATTTCCAAGCGCCAAAACAAAATGTAACAATTATTGTAGCAAACAACAATAGAATTTTGCTAACGACAGAAAAATTTCGACAGTTACCTTGACAACCTCAGGTGGATTTCGAATTCATCTTCCATATCCGCGTATAATGCGTGTTAATGTCCTGTGTTCTCGGAGGGTTTGCCCAGTCCTCACTTTCGAAGTGCCTCCTCAACGAATCAAGAGCCTCTGCGCTTCCACCTCTCGTCATGATTCACGTGCAGACCGCACCGGGCGCTGGCGTCCGCCGCGTGCGGACGGCTTGAAGACCGGTTTGTGCGCTTGGTGAAGCCCCGCAAAGTCCCATCGTCCCATCGAGAAACGGATAGGGTGTCCGCGCATGCGCACTAAGCTTGACGCTCGAATTCCACAATCTTTTTTCCTCCCTCCCCCTTCCCCGCTCAGTCGTTTCTGAGCGCTGTTGGGAGGTGAGGCGGTACTGACGTTCCCGTGAGGCAGTCCTCATCACCTGCACCTTGGAGGATTATTCCGTGGATACGCCTCACCTTTCCACTTGTTCACGCAACAGCTTCGGACTTCTTTTTAATCACCTCGTGCGTGTTATCGCTGTGGACCTTACCGCTCGTGTATCCAAGCAACCAGGAGCTTTGTTTTGTTTTGGGTGAGAGAGGCCATGTAAAGAGAGTTCTGTTGGCAGTTTGCTTCTTCACCCACCATCCTCTCTCTCTACGGAGCACGTTTAGAATTTTATTTTTTTACGCTCAGTGTCGCGTGTAAACGTACCGTTTTGTGATGTTAGTGTGAAGTTCACGCAATTTGCAGATAATCTCCGTTTTCCTTTGGTCCCAAGAATCGGGATGGAAGATGAAAGTTGCTGAGCTGCGCTTTCGTGCGATCACAATCGAAAGTTAACGGTCGGCGGCGGCAGCGGCCAGTTGGTCGTGTACCTGACGTTTGGCGTTTTCTCGCTATCGGCGATGATAACAAGCGATATTTAATCGAGAGGCAAGAGGAGGCCGAACTGTTGTACTGAGGAGGAATCCTTACTATGCCGTTCACTTCGACGGTGATCCCCATTACGTGACGCAATGCAATGCGGATTCACGGAGGAAAGAAATGAGTGAGATTCGTCATGGATTTAACGTAGTGCATCATGACGAACATTGTGCGAACTTTTATTGAGTGAGGTGATTCTTTTTTTACTTGAGTGACTGCGGTGTCCCTTCCAGGGTCTTTCTTCCAGGACGCGGACCCTTGATGCGCCGGTGACCCTCCTCAAGACCCGTGTGCATGTGATTGTGTCCCTTCGACTCCCGTCGCATTTTGGATACGAATCAACAGGTCTCCTACGCTGTTTTGTGCATCGCATCAACCGTTACCATGGCTGCCTCGACGAGCTTCGTTCCGCTCAGATTGTTGTGCTCCATTGGGATTATCCTGGCAGTTATTCAAGGTAATCACCGCTCCATTAATTTGGCAATTAAATCTACCTCTTTCCACCTGCGACAAAGGGTCTTGTCTCTCAAAGCAAGACCATTTGGTTGTTGTCATTGCTTATTAATAAAATTAATTTTTATTGGTTTTATACGCGTGGTCGTTAAAGGCCAGTTTTTTTAAGCGTTCTCGTCATCACGCTAGACAATGAGAACGCTTAAAAAACCTTTTTCTTTCTGGTTACAGTAGTATAAATAGTTGTGGTTACTCTCAGTGGCGTACAGTCGAGGGTTTTTTTTAGGGTTGAAACCCCCCACCCCTCCGAAAACATGTTTACTTGAATTCGGAAATTATCACTTCTATCCCTTGACAGAAGACAGAAACATTGAAAGAGTCTGCAGTAATAACACTAAAAGCATGGAGCAAACGTTTTTAAAATTCTCACACATCATATTAATATCATAGGAAGTCGCATATGGACGTGCCGATGCCAATGTATCATTTCACAACTCATATTCAGTTACTGTTTCAACTAATATTCAGATACTGTTTCCCGTAATTTACAGTATTTTGTGCATTATGCGCTATCGTTTAGAATTTTGCTTATTTGGGCTGAAAAATGGAGTTGAATTGTCTTCATTAAAGGAGAATGTTAATGTAATTGTTGTTTGGTGAATAATAATCTAAATATCATTTTATCATGATGTTCATAAATATTAATGAACCCCCCAGAAGGAAATCCTGCGTCCGCCGCTAGTTATTCTGTATTATTATTAGTAAAAGGGGTCCTAGGAAAATGCGATGAGATAGTACGAGAAAGATGCTGTTTTTATCTAGACAGCAGTTGCCGCTAGAATGTGGGATCCGTAGGTACGAAGAAGGTATGATAAAGGAATTAGAGCCTGTCCAAAGGAGATCAGCAAGATTTGTTAAATGCCGGTATGACAACTGTATTAGTGTTACGAGTTCAATAGAAGAACTAGGATGGGAAATACTATCAGAACGCAGGTTAAAATTCAGGCTAAACTTATTAGGTATAGTCGAAGCTGATTTAGTTACTGAATACGTTAGATATATATTAAGGACCCCTGGGTATTATTTTAAGTTTGATCGGAGAAACAGATTAGATAGATAGTTAGTCGTACCGATAGATTTAAAATGTAATTTTTCCCGCGTTCTGTACTAGAGCACAAGAGGCAGAAAAGCTAAGGGTTAGGTAGGTAAAAAAATTTGGACTAGCCTGTGGTGCATGAAGCATGATTTTATATTAATAATATATGCATGCTGTAAAAATGCAGTTAAATATATTTAGTGAAAACTTTCTAATCACTTACCACTTCGTAACTTTGTAGACATTTACCATCTGGTTGCATCTGACCTGGCTTGTTTTCATGTAGTGGTATCATTGTGGCTCTTAATTTGCATGTCAGTAGTGCATGTATGGTGATTTTCACCCTCTGCCACACACCCTCGCGGTGGCTCACAGGGTATCACGTAGGTGAAGATATATTCACCAGAACTATGTTAATGGTAATAAGTGTGTTGTAATGTCACTAAAGGGCTGCAATACACAGTAGGAATAACAAGGGCAATTGAGGATAGGTATAAAATCGCTCGATTAACCACTTTTTTGAAAACTTTATCTACCTACTACCCTGCAAGACACCTCAAGGGTGTGTGGAAGGGTAACGCACTGAGTTCTTAGTGTCTTCTAACTCTTTGGTTGTGTATGTCATGATACTCGCGAGTAACTGGGCAGGTGATCCAAGCTAAACCAAATTTGATGCGTAAAATTTCTGTTATGAATGTCATCACGAAGATTTTATCCCTGTTGCTGTATATTTTTCGGCCGAACGCACCGAACGTTCTTACGACAATGTCAATATTGTTGGAACCACGGACAAAAGAGGTTCCCGGGATGTTTGTTTACGAACGCTGAAATATTGTTTCGACGTTGGGTGGTGTGAAGCAGGATGACAATCAGTCGTTTCGTTTTGGCCTCTGGCGTTCCGTTCATTGCTTCTCCAATTTCGGTGTTTTTGGGTGACGTGCTTGATGGCGACAGTTTCCTGAACATGTCTCGCTAATCAATGGCTTAAATTTAATAGTGCAAGCGATCATCAATGTGTGTTGTATTAGCAAGCAAGCACGTCACTCCTTGTAGCATTGGACACGATTTGAAATCACTTTGGATTTCATTATCCTCCTATTATTTTTATCCTAAACGGTCTGAAATCTCTTTGTAGAAAATATATCATTGCTATCATAATTGTCACTGGTAATCATAATTGTCATTACTTCGCAAATAAACCGATAAGAGTGTTGCGTTTATAATGTCTATAAATTATCATTTTAGCGCGAAATATCAAATAAACCGGGCTCATGGTCCAAGAACACTTCCGTTTGAATAATTGTAGTCCTTGTTGACAGTTTTGGAGTGGAGTGTCATGCTATCCTGTTTATGTATTGGTCTCCCTCTCGTGTTTAATTACGGATGAGTGACTTATCATTCACGTAATTCTGATTTACTAATATCTCTGTGGTTTTACCCTGAAAAAAAAGAAAAAAAATGGCTATGCAGCCATTCACCCTGATGTCGGCAGATTTCTCGCCTCTTACCGTGGAACTTGCGATCCGACACACTCTCTTTCCTAGTGTACCAACTGGTGAGAACCTTGTTTGCTGTTGGAGTTCTGAGCACCAAGCTGTCGTAATTTAATTGGCTTGCTAATAAAAAATAGCGGGAGAGAAATGGACTGGCGAATGATTTGTTTGCACGATACATTTAACACCAATGTAGGTTACGACAGTTCTCAATCTGAAATTGTGTTTCCAGGTTTGTCTCGTCTCATTATCACCACCCGTTGATGCGAGAATATTAATCCTCGAAATAATGGGCCAAGATTATCGTAAACTGGGATTAATCAAAAGATTACTGGTCAAATGTGACGAACATGTACGAGAAATTAGCTATTAGCTATAAAAATTACTCTATAGCTATAGAAATTAGAAATAGAAATCAGTCTATTAGATGGAAAAAATGGGACTCATTATCAGACCGTAGGTTTTGCGAACTCCAACTTATTATGGTAGAATGGACCATAATCATAAAATTGGAGAAATTGATTTCCGAACTGACAGATTCAAAATGTCCCATTTTCCTCGTACAATTAGTGATATGAATAGCTGTAAATATATCCAACAGCATAAATACGAGTGTATCAATGGATAGCATATGTAGTTGAATGTTGGCATAAGGACTTTAAGCTAACCCAACTAACAGGATGTTTTTGCATGCTTGCTTTGCTATTTTTATCTTTTTTTGGGTGGACAAATTTAGGCTAGAATAATATTACAAATAATTTTTATGCATGATATGTAATGCATGTTTGGTGTGAATTCACCCCCTGCCACACACCTATATAGTGGTTTTCAGGGTATTATGTAGGTGTAGATGAATATTGCAGAGATTCTTTTCATCTCCGTCCGATGGTATTTGGCTGTGGAGGCCATCTCTTCATCTCTATAGCCCTTCACCCCACGACTAGATTACGGGGCGATTTCTCAGACGCCGGTCCTGGGACACCTTGTAAACTGTCTTTTGGCTGCTGCTCGAGCTCATCATGGCGGAGAGAGTTTTCTGCGATATCGGTTCTATTGCTATTTCCCCGTGATTATCCACACGCACTGATTTGGGATGCTGGAATCGAAAAAGTGAAACTTTTACTCCTTTCAGAGTTTATTATTCCAATTTTCACTTAATTAATCGGAGGTGGTGGTAGGTAAATTAACATAGTTTCATTACGACGGGAACATTATTACGACCTTACTTCAATGTAAACTTATTCGATCGAATTAACTCCTCCAACCCTCTAATTGATCCCCGTGAATCGCCGTGACGTCGAATCAAGCGGGCTCGCATCATTGGTGGCGCCTGCCCCCGAGTCATTCGTGACTCCAGAGGGCCCAGATTTCCCAATGACCGCATCACGCTTTCTATTTTACCGACGCAATATTTTTATGAACCGGTGCCGCTTTCCTCTCCGTCATTTGTTCCATTCCTCCATCCGCAATTTCTTCAGGCGTATCTGCCATGACTAATGGTTCGAAACGTGTCATCTTCCGCCTTTTCGTGCTTTCTTCTCTCTAAAATGCGGTTAGTGGGTGTGATTTTCTTCACTGTGGATCCCCACTCCCCGTTTTCCGGAGTTAATATGATTTCGACTAGTGATGACGTTTTGATTTAGCATATACGTAATAATCGCATGACGATGAGTAAAATAAAAATACCAGGAATTGCACGTGGTATAGGTCCTGCCCGTTATTTATGCCATGCTGTATACCGTAAAAATACCGCTTATATTTCCCGCAGAAATTTAAAACGCATGGGTTCACAGAAGAGAAGTTCTAATCTCTTAAACTAATTCCAAGACCATATTTTCAGTGATGATGTTAAAAATATTTTGCGAACCTAAATTTATTATGGTAGACTGGACCATAATCACAAAATTAGAGAAATTGATTGCCGAACTGACAGATTCAAAATGTCCTTTTTTCCTCGCACAAAGAGGGATTTGAATAACGGTAAGTATATCCAATACGAGATTATCAATGGATAACATTGTTAGCTGCATTTTGATATAAGGACTTGAAGTTAACCCAAGTAACAGCACGTTTTTGCATGTATGCTCTGCTATTTTTATCTTTTTTTAAATATTGAAGTGTAGAACAAAATATAAATACTAATCCTTTTTTATGCATGATATGTAGTGCATGTTTGGTGAGAATCGTCATGTCATGTAGTTCGTCGTTTGTTCTGTGTCATTATTGGGGCTAGTTTTTTTTTACCGTTAGACTTTTCTGGAAATGAGATGCAGCAATTTGTTTACGTGCTGCAGTGCCATGAAGTTGCTATCTCAGGAATCGTTGACTCGAGTTCCGTTGGTCGGACTTGTACGTTAGGTACGGTATGTGTCATGAAATAAATATCTCAAACTAGTCTGGCAAACTTAGTGTCTGGATGTTAGAGAGGGATTTTTAAAAAAATATTCTTGGGCGCCAGGTAATTGTGAGAAATTTCCGCCGAAGTTCAAAGTACATTTATGATGTAAAACAAACAAATAATAATTCAGTTGAATGCACAAGCCTCAAACTTATTATTGACAATAGCATGTTTTCACCATAGAAACATATCTCGACCTTCTCAAAATTAACCATCCAACCCCAGTCGTTTACAATTTATTTACAAATAACCCGTTTTTAAGCGGGTTGCTAAAGTAAAACCCAGCCAAGATCTAATATTATAATACCTAACTTATAAAATGTGATGAAGAATATTCCTTTCATAAATACAACATTATTGTTACAAGAATTCTGATGACGGGTGTAGAGTGAGTCAGGCTCACTCGGTTGAGAGATGACCCTCTCGTCCAGTCGCCGAATGTCTCCTGCCATATTTTTGAGTGGGCTGTGACTTCGGCCAGGTCTTTAACCTCTCCGTGAATCTTTTGAGATATCTGGCGAAGAACTTGCTGCGTGTATCCCATTTCCTCGGGCCCGTGATATTCTTTGCGAAGATGTTTTCCTGGCTCGGGGAACTTCAGCCATTTACCCAGGTGGCGTTCATCGAGGTTGTGGGCTGGCGGCGTCCGTCCGTCGTTTGCGACGGTGGAAAGCCGCAGAAGTTCCGAGCGTAACGTCAATGCGCCCTGCGTGCTTGCGGGGGAAGAAGGGATGCGGTCAGTCGGACGCCATGGGGGCGGAACAAATGCCATCGGGTATCAGTTTCGCCGGGGAGTGGCCGGAAGAGGGCGATCCCGTCATCGGCTCCTCTCGATTTACCGGCGCCGATACATCTACATAATACCCTGCAAGCCACCATAAAGGTGTGTGGCAGGGGGTGAATTCACAACAAACATGCAATACACATCGTGCATAAAAAAGGATTAGTAATAATATACTAGTCTTAACTTCGTAATTTAAAAAAAGATAAAGAATGAAACTTAAGGTTCACTTTATATTGGAATAAGCACGACCCGGGTTTCATAACATAGTTACATCTTCAGGTAGATGAAGATGTAACTATGTTATGAAGCCCGGGTCGTGCTTATTCCATTATAAAGTGAACCTTACAAAGTTTTATTCTTTAAGATAAAAATAGCAAACCAAGCATGCAAAAACATGCTGTTAGTTGGTTTAGATTGGAATCCTTATACCAACATGCAAATACCTATGCTATCCGTTGATATACTAGTATTTATGCTATTGGATATATTTACAGCTATTCAAATCCCTTAATGCACTAGGAAAAAATTACATTTTTAATCTGTCATCAGCTCCTCTCGATTTACCGGCGCCGATACATCTACATCCACACAATACCCTGCAAGCCACCATAAAAGTGTGTGGCAGGGGGTGAATTCACACTAAACACGCATTGCATATCAAGCATAAAAAGGATTAGTAATTATTCTGTAGTCTACACTTCATAATTAAAGAAAAAAGACAAAAATAGCAAACCAGGGCATGCAAAAACATGCTGTTAGTTGGGTTAGCGTAAAATCCTTATAACAACATGCAACTACCCATGCTATCCGATGATAGACTTGTATTTATGCTATTGGATATATTTACAGCTATTCAAATCCCTAATTGTACTAGGAAAAAATGACATTTTTAATCTGTCAGTTCAGCAATCGATGTCTCTAATTTTGTGATTATGGTCCAGTCTACTATAGTAAGTTGGAGTTTGCAAAATATTCTGGACGTCATCAGTGAAAATGTTGGCCTGCATTTTAGTTCAGGGATTAAGTCAAAATTTCAACCTACGGTCTGACAGTGATTCCCATTTAAATCATTTAATAGACTGGTGACGAAAAAATATTGTTATTTCTGGCGTTAATGTATAGAATTGGGCACATAATAGTGATTCCACAAAATATTCGTGAGGAAATAAATTTGTCTCAGCTGGGATTCGATCCTGCACCACCTTGTTAACTATGACTGGTGCATCGCCTCAACGCCCTCGGACACGGCTGTTAATGCACAGTCTCGCGGACGTGGACGCCGACGAATTTTGGCTTTGTCGTGAAAAGAACTGGAATCGCATTAGTCACATCTCATTGTCAGAGAGGAACCTTTTGTTTTCCCTGCGTCGTCGTAGCATTGTTGGCGATCGCGTCGGGCGTTGAAGTCACCGCTCTATTCTCTGTGTGGAGACTTGTTCCCGTGGGCGTCGCCGGAAGGCCTACCACCCGTGGTCCCCACGCGTCACTGGAGAGCGTCACGTCGGACGTCTCTGCACGCGACGAGATAGACTTCGTTCTTCCCCCAAAACAAGTCGTGACCATAACAACTTCAAGACCTCTTACACCATGACACATTCATAAAATAAATTTACCTTAATAGGAGAATGAATTTGCACACATTGGATTAGTACGAACTAATGAAACAAACTGAGATGACGTTCGAAGATGGTAGATTTCTTATTGTTTTTAATATCAAAGCATGCCAGCATGAAGTAGTAATATTTGTGATGCACGTCTGTAAGTACTTCTCAAATATTTATGTGTATTCCGCGTGATATTCATCGAGAAAATCTCCTTAGGTACGCTGTACAAGTAAACGTTTGTGCATGTTTGGTGTTATCTCACACCCTCAGGTGGCCTGCTGGGTAGTCAGCAGATATATATTAAAAAAACAGCTTGGTTTGCACAGATGTCCGAGACATCGCTGTCTTTGGTATCGGGAAAGCAATCGAATTTTTTTCCACGAATGCCGTAGCTTAAACTTTTTTTTCGATATGACGTGGGTACGGAAAGAATTTCGTGAGAACCTGTATGGAATTTAACTCCATATTGAGCAAACTCCTTTCCCTTTTTGCGTGGTAAAGCGAGACAGAGGAAAGCATTGTGAGTGCATACATACTCAAGGCGTTGGAGCCATGAACATTGGCAGTTCACTCTTTGGCCTCTTCGAACTTATTACTTTATTCACATGGCACCCATGCTTGAAGTCAATTTTTTACTTTGGCCCAGTTCATAGGATTGCTGATTTATCGAGATTTAATTTATTAACATAGCCCAAAAGTTATTTTTATCACGGAGGGAAAATTGCCTGCATTTCCAAAGGTTTTCCAAAGGTCCAGCCATTTTAGTTCAGCAAATGTCGTTGAAGTTGCGCGGACACACAGACCGCTAAAAAAATAGCCTCGGGCTGAAACAATGAATTTCTTCCGTTCCATTGGATCGAATTCTTCGTCACCGGTTCGCTTTCTCGTTTCCGCCCTTGTTCTTTCGGGGCGGGCAACGGACGTCGGAACAGCCCCGCGTCTGTTTCTTGTGAGAACGCTGTCCGTCCGAGAGTTCCCCCTTCCTCGCATAATGACGGAGTCGCCGTCGTGAGAACATTCGTGGACGGGGATTACTCAAACTGAATGCCGAATAGGCGCTCGGACTCGAGTCTCCCTCGAGAATTCCCGAGCTGAAAACGCCGAGGCCGGGAAACAGCTTTTTCATTTGCAGCATTATTTAACTCTTTGTCCCGTCGTAAGTATTCGTAAAAAGTTCTCTCACGGCTAAAATCGGCTCTCCAACGGTTTAAACAATGCATGTTTGCCTCTGCGGCAAAACTTAGACCGGAGCAGAACCCGGGAAGGTTTTACGAGCATTTTCAGTTGTTCGTACTATTGTTATCAGTACATACTCGATTCGAGCTGCCCTATCGCTTTCGGGATGTCATCCACATCTACACAATACCCTTCAAGCCACCGTCAAGTGTGTAGCCGGGGGTGAATACACACCAACCATGAATTACAAATTATTCATCTACATTACTAAAAACCCTGCCAGCCACCATAAAGGTGTGTGGCAGGGGGTGAACTCTCACCAAACATGCACCACATATCATGAAATAGAATAGGAATAATGTTAAAACACCTTTCATGAAAAGGATTAATGATTATGTTCTAGTCTAAACTTGAAAAATGCCAAAGATTAAAATAGCAATGCAAGCATACAGTAACATGGTGTTAGTTGGCTTGGCCAAAGTCCTTGTGCCACAATGCAACCACCCATGCTATCCATTGATACACCAACATCTCTACTATTTGATGTATTTACAGATAATCTTATTAATTGTACGAGGGAAGAAGGACATTTTGAATCCTTCAGATCGGCTGTCAATTTCTCTAATTTTCTTGTTATGGTCCAGTCTACCATAGTAAGTTACATTTCGCAAGATATTTTTAGCGTCATCAGTAAAGATGTTGTCTTTAAATTTAGTTAAGAGATTAAGTCTAAATTTCAACCTACGTTATGATAGTGATTCCCATTTTCGTTAATCTTACAGACTGTTTACGCTATACCGTTCCTTTGCAAATCGTGCCCAAGAAGGATCATGGGTCAGTCTTTTTCCAAGACATTTAATGGATTTCACGTTTGTCAAATTATAGGTCCTGTTGTAGTAAGTGTGAGGAGGAGAAGTATTCCATTTACAATAATAAATTACTCAAATTTTTTTAAGTTTAATTCCGACTTCCATGTATCACACAGAAAGAATTGTCCTAAGACCAGGCATAGGTTTCTTATAGTCGCCTCCTGTATAGAACCCGCCTCTTATCACCCTGGCTAGCGGGATTCTTGAACAATAAAAGGTTGCAAAGTATCATGCACTGGAAAACTCACTTGCCTGCCACGGACTCTTAACATACAACTGAAGTGCCGATTCGAATTTCGTAAGAGTTGAGCAGCGTACGTATGTATGTACAATACTCACTGGTAATGTGATTGGCGAAAATGCTTGTGTTATTTTTGCATCTACATATCGAGAACACTTGCAACCATGCAGACATGGGAAAAAACCTACGCCGTTTATACACTACTGATGTAAAGCTAGGAATCACAGCATTACCACCTCGAGCAAAACATAGTCATATACGTGTTTATATTTTCCCTAATGGCGACCGAAAGCCATTCCGTTCCGTTGATCGTTGGTCCTTTCCCTCATTTTTAACCTTCCGTCCTTTCCATTCTTACACCGTTGATATTGCTTCTACGATCCTCCTTAACCTGCCACCACTTCTTATTTTTTAAGCTTTATCCTCCCCTTAGAAAGCGGGGGAATGTGAAATGATTGTTGATACAGACTAAGCATCGTGCACAGGCGTAAGATAGCGTAAGAACATCTTATGTCCCATATGATTATTCTTCTGCGTTATTGCCGCAAGGGGCACAAACTATATCCAGGCAGCTCCTACTATAATCCTTTCTTATATACTCCCAATGCTTGCATATAACCGCTTATGTAATCGGTACCTACTCTGTATTAACTAGCAATTTAGCTTCATTTGTAGTTAACTTTTCACGTATCTCGTGACTGCATGCTTAATATGTTCCTTAGTGTGGTAGTATTGTGACTCTTCGTTTCATTTTAATAAATTGTATAAACGGAGGAGCACGTAGGTATTTCATTTTTTGCATGCCTTCATGGCTTCTCTGTGATTGATAATGCATGCCTGGTGATGTTTCACTCCCTGCCACACACCCTTGAGGTGATTAGCTCGGTATTACGTAGATGGAGATGTACTCTTAACCTTCAAGCAGAGATTTCCCGTCTCCTTGTCATCCCAAAGTTTTCTTCTTTTGAGTTCTGAAATGTTTTCTGTAAATTAATGTTTACAGGCCTTACTCTATGGAATCGATTCATATTAGTATGAAAAACTGTGCCATTGTAAAATTGTGGAATCTTTCTAATAGTTTTCTATTCACATTCAATCGACGAGAAGAAAACCCTCTTTTTAAGTTCTCTTTTGACTACGTTGAAAGATCTTAGCAGCGTCCGGAATAGCTATAGGTTTGCACTTTTTTCATGCATTTAAGGTACTACCATTTATTCCCCATCGATATAATCGCTTCGTGGGTTCATGAATGCGGGTGGAGTAATTTTGGATGCTAGACGAATGCAGTGAAGTACTTATTTCAACGGTTGCAGTTCACTCGATCTAGTGAGGCATACTATCAAGTAAGGCATACTTCTTGGGAGTCCGTGAAGCAGCGCTGGAGATTTGCCCGGAGAGCATCCGGATGCGATGAGTCGACGGGCGCGCGCTCTCTTTTGTCTGCAGGAGGAGGGGGCTTACGCCGGTTTCCATGGAGTTCCTCAGCGATGACTTTTCTTCCAGTCGGAGCGGCCCTCCCTCGGAGCGTGAAGTGACTGCTTCTCATCGCAAATAATCAGATCCTCATAATCTCATACTACATCTACATCTGCATAATGCCCTGCAAGCCACCATAAAGGTGTGTGGCAGGGTGTTAATCCACACCGAACTTGCATTACGTTGGTTGGTTGGTTATTCAGGGGAGGTGACCGACAGCTGAGGTCATTTGCGCCATTTAAGATAGGTGGGTAATCGGGTAATGGTAGGAGTTTTCAGGGAACGGAGGAAGGGTGGAGAGAAACCCGGCGTCGGCATTAGCCTACTCTTTAACGACAGGCGCCAAGGGGACCACGGCTTAACGTCCCATCCGACGGACGGAGTACTTAACTCGAAATGCCCTCTACTAGGCACTCAAGTGGGGACCGATTTTCCACTGAAAAATCCGTCCCTGTCGGGAATCGAACCCGGGCCCTCAGGATGGGAGGTCAGTACTCTAGCCAATACACCAACCCGAACCCCTTGCATTACGTATCATGCTTAAAAAGTATTAAAGTAACTATATTCTAGTCGAAACGTAACAATTAAAAAAGAGATAAAAATATCAAAGCAACTATTCACAAACATGCTGTTAGTTGATTTAGCTTAAAGTCCTTATATGTACTAATATGCGAATACCTAGGCTTTCCATTGATACACTTGTATGTAAACTATTGAACTTATTCACATCTATTCATATCCGTAAGTCTTCCTCAGCCTGCCAGCACGAGAGTGCTAGCTGTCATGGAAGACGATCCTTTTCTCTGACTATTTGAGGAAGTTGGATAACAATATGAGAGCCATGCCATTGTGTTCGTGCTCACGTTGCTTTGAGGTCAGAGTACCGTCAATACATTTGAATGAAAACTGAATTCTACCTCATCTTTCCTATTTCTTTAAACAATCGCGCTTGAATTTCTGTAACCTCAATGGGCATGGTGCAGGAGAAAGCTACTTCCATGTAACACACAGTGTTTTGCCATTGTTATATGTAATTTCAATGTTTTTCCAAGAAATCACATTTCCATGGCCTACGGCTTGTATCTATTAATTACCCTGCATGTCACCTCTGGGGTGTGTGGCAGGGGATTTTTGGCCCCTGCGGCTTCCTTGTTTTTCATCCTCGGTAAGTTTTTTTTTGCAGTCTGAGGAGGTTATATTTGGCTGGAATACCAGTATATAAGTCCTTATGTGCTGCCATTTTCCGCTCGTTGGCTAAATTATGTTTCTAACTTGCATCCAGTGGGGGTTTTGGACCTCTCCTGTTAGATGCTTCACGAATAATGGTCGAATCCCGCTTTTTGGGGCTCATTTGCTAAATGATGATGACCGCTACTTACGTGATCATAACATTTTTATAATCTGAAAATCCGTTATAATGGAAGAATTCTCCCGCTTGAGTTGTCAGCTGCCTGAAAGGAGGAAAAATATTATCTTCAACTGCTTCGTATCCTGAAGAATACTGGTGCGTTAACCTTGCATACTTTTCCCTTCCGGGCGCCACATATGTACTCGTAGGGGGTCGGTTAACCCTCCAGTGTGCTTGGCTTTCATCTATATCGACAAAATATCCTACAAGACACCGTAAAGGTGTGTGGCAGGGGGTGAATTCACACCAAACATGCATTACATATCTAAACCATGGTCTATCACCATGGTCTAAACTTCACAATTTCAAAAGATAAAAAAATAGCAAAGCAAGCATACAAAAACATGCATTTAGTTTGGTTTACTTAAATTCCTTATACCAACATGCAATTACCTATGCTATCCATTGACATACTTGTATCTATACTACTGGATATATTTACAGCTATTCATATCCCTAATTGTACGAGGACAGAAGGACATTGTGAATCTGTCGGTTCGACGATAATATTCTCTGGTTTTATGATAATGGTCCAGGATACCATAGTAAGTTGGGGTTCGCAAAATATTTTTAACGTCAACAGTGACAATATTGTCTTAGAATTTATCTGGAGATTGTCTAAATTTCAACCTACTATCTGACAATGATTCCCATTTTAGTTCGTTTAATAGACAGTTTAAGCTAACACAACACTTTCCGTGAGGTTCTCTACGCCCATTGGATTCCTTGAAGGCCACCTGAGGGTGTGGCAGGGGGTGAATAATCATCGAACATGGACCACGTACATATAAGACCGTGGTTGGGAAATAAAGAATCAAATTTGTTCCCCAATGTGGTGGTAAGTCATAGGGTTTTTGGTTCTCTGATAGGCAAGTCTAAGGGCTATGTTGCAGCGTGTAACCGCCCAGCATCTATGTTTGGAAGAAACACACAGGGTGGGATTTAAACTCGCGCCATTAGAGTTCCCAGGCCAAGGCGATACCCATCTGGCTGTTGCTCGATAATTTTCACAGCTTTCATTTTTCAAAAGCCCTTTCTTGTAAGAACAGTAAGAACTCTTTCACAACGCCACTCCGCTTCCATATGTTCATTTAAGAGGTGTTGAATGTGGTTAGGGAGCAAAAGACTGTTGCTGTCGGAAATTATAAGGCAGAAATTCTGCCGCAGAATAGATGGACGGAACGGGTACTTAAGGGCATTGGAATGCTGTATAGGTCGCTATTGAAGGCAGAATGCTTTTTAAGCGAAGGTGAGGTAGACAGAAATAGGGTATTATGGATATTATGAAAAGCGATGTTCCGACTGTAGAATAGAGGGAAGGAGCCATCAAATGAATGAAATTTGAATTGGAGTCGACAAACTCCATCAAAACCTACTCCAGCCGGTGGAAAACTTAAGCTATCAATCAATCACTGTTTTCTTCCCAGACTATATGGTAGCCTTAAGGGAATCACAGAGGGCAAGCGGGAACCAACGGCAGTTATATCTACGGTAGATGTAATTATCACCAAACATGCGCTGTTGACATGCAAGCAGGCTACTGCATGGAAACATTCTGGATAATAGGGTCATATATCTACCTAATATCTTCCTCAATGCAAGGATCAGAAGCCAGTTACATCTATCTACATCTACATAATACCCTGCAAGCCACCATAAAGGTGTGTGGCAGGGGGTGAATTCTCACCAAACGTGCACTACATATCATACATAAAAAAGGATTTTTATATATTATTTAAACTATATTCACTATTTAAAAAAAGATAAAAATAGCAAAGCAAACATGCAAAAACATGCTGTTAGTTGGGTTAGCCTCAAGTCCTTATACCAACATGCAGCTACCAATGTTATCCATTGCTACACTCGTATCGGATATATTTACCGTTATTCATATCCCTAATTGTACGAGGAAAAAAGGACATTTTGAATCTGTCAGTTCGGCAATCAATTTCTCTAATTTTGTGATCATGATCCAGTCTACCATAGTAAGTTAGGGTTCGCAAAATATTTTTAATGTCATCACTGGAAGTATGGTCTTGGAACTCGACAATGATTCCCAATTTCATTCATTTAATAGACTGGTTACGCTGATAAGGTTATCCTACCGTCCCTTTACAAATCTTACCGATCTTAGCTGCACACTGAGTTACTAGCGTATTGGCATAATAATTGCATCTACATCTACGTAATATCCTCTAAGCCACCATATAGGTATGTGGCCGGGGGTGAATTCACACCAACCATGCATTACATATCATGCAGAAAAAGTATTAGTAATTATACTCTGCTCTAGACTTCCCAATTAGCGTTGGCCAGCGTCTCCTGACGAGTTATGCGCTTACAAAGTTTTCGGTGCACCCCTTCGAAACGGCTGTCGTTCGCCGTCGACTCTTATCCCCGCGTTGACAATGCGGTCCAGTGCCAGATGTTGCGCCTGTCTCTTTCGTGGGTGTGATTGCGCAAGCGGTCTGTGCCTTCCCCTCCTCCCCGCCCCTGCTCGGAGGGTCATTTGCATCCTGGAGACAGCAGCCCCGACAGACCCTAGCGGTTGCTTGCTGCCTCGGGTCGCCGCCGCCGCCGGAGCGGCCGTGACCGCGTGGTGCGATTGAAGTGCAGCCAGCGTCCTTGCCCCCACCTCCCCTTTCGGATGCGGTGTTGCCAATCCTCGTTCCCATCCGGCAACGCCGCCGCCCCCCCACTCTGTTGTGGTTTGTTCTCGGGGTTGAAGTCTCAGGTAGGCCGAATCTACCGAATGCCCTGGGGGTGGCTGTGGATGCGACCGTGCTCTGAAGCGAAGGAAGACTCGAAGAAGGTGGCTTTGATGGGCGAGAAAAAATACGGCAGCCGGACACTTGACCTGTGTTTAGGTTAGCGATTGGTGCCGCTTCTTCCCTTGGGGATTCATCGTCTCCACTTCATGGGAACACGCTCTTCTGTATCGTCGCTCTTCTCAACTTGCACGAATAAATCACGATCGAAATTAGAGCAGTTTTTATTTTCTGTTCATGCATTCGTACATGCTGGTGTTGTTACACGGTGAATTTCCGCGTTCATTCTCGCGTTCATGCATTCACACATTAACTTGTGCATGTTAATGTATCGTGTAACTAGGGCTTAACAGAATGTAATTTTTTATATGATAATATTTTATTGCTCCAGCAACTTATAAATAATACAATGAGAATTTTGGAGCTTTAGGTGAATCCTAAGGTTTTTGCCTGATGTTGGGTTCACCTTCAAATTACACATACAGCAATACTGGCTTACATTCTCATAAAACAAATGTCACCAATTGAACATAGAATAACACTGTTACAAGAAATGTTACTTATAGTATTATGGAACGTTATATGGACAATACAATTACAGTTATGCTTGCTTAATTTGTATATGCTTGCAGTTATACAGCTTGCTTGCTATGCTATTTTTATCATTTTTAAATTATGAAGTTTAGACTAGTAGGTATATTATTTCTTATCCTTTTTTTATGCATGATATGTAATGCATGTTTGGTGTGAATGTATCCCCTGCCATAATTCATTATAGTGGCTTGCAGGGTATCATGTAGATTATGTCTACTAACTACCCTGGAAGCCACCTCGAGTGTGTATGACAGGGGGTGAGTTGTAACCAAATATGAACTAAAGTGTACTTACCCTAACTACCTAAGGAGAGGTTTGTGGTAGGGGTTGAATGACGCGATACCCTGTAAGCCACCGTGAGAGTGTGTGGCAGGGGGTCAAGATCACCAAACATGCACTATTGATATGCAACTAGGCTACTACATGAAAATATGTTAGATAATACAGTCACCTGCGGCTAGGTGGCTAGTATCTACATAGTAATAATAGGATTTTTGGCTGTAATGGCATTTATCTAAATATATGTATCTGTGTTTACCTGGGTTAGTAATGTCAATACATGCATCATGCACTACAATTTACTCTGACAATATTTTGCCGATCTATCCCTTTGCTATGCTGCCTAATATGTTCTCTTATAGTACGCGGGAAAAATGACATTTTGTTGACGTCACCAAGTATGCTCTACATGCATGCACGTAAGTGTGCATATACTAACTACCTTAGGGGAAGTGCAACCAATCCATTTCTATGTAATCTAGTTCTTATTATTTGGTTAGGCATTTGCTGTCATGCAATAATTTCTCTTCCATTTACGCTTGCCAGGATCCAGTTTGTATGGGTTAATGATGAACTATGATCATGCAGCCGGGAGCGGCTACCATCTAGTTGGTCCCGGGCACCAAGTAGCCTTGGTACGCCCCTGTGATCATGCCCTTAAAACCTACGCTACGCCCAAGGTCTGTAGAGTATACTCTACAGACCTTGCGCTACGCCTACCTAACCCTTTATTATCCTGCCTATTATGTTCCCAGGGTGCTAGCGGGAAGTAGGACATTTCAAAACTATGTGTGCGGCTATGTATCAGACTTAGTCCGCCGAAAGTGCATGCTTTGTTCTGAATAGATGCCGAGAAAGTGCTAAAGTATTCTTTTCCATGCAATTTACGTACACGAGACATGGAATAAATATTTTCACTGAGAGAGTACTCTCGTTCAGAGTTCGGATGACGATAGCACCGGGTTTCTTCCGTTTCATTCCTCCTCGTCACCAGTGGTGCATGCTCTCCACTACCCACTTCCTCAGATGTCACCCTTCGGTGTTAGCCCTAAAGCTCTGTATGTATACTGATTATCTTAATACAGAGCTTTAGTTAGCCCTCCTGGATAACTATCTTGCTCTTGGAACACTCCGAAAGCCGATTTCTATTGGCTAAGTCCGCTTATTTCCCAGGTGTTTTTTTCCCATCGACATGGCTATGATGATCGTGTCAAGCTAAGTGTTTCACGCTGAGAGTGATACTACTAGTAGTAGTATCAATTTTTAGTACATTCAATACATACCGTGGTTTCATATTGATTTTCAAAATGGTTGAACAAAATTTCATCGTGGCTTTTCGTTGGTGTTTTATTTATCGCAGCGACATCCCTATTTCACCGCAGCGCTCTGCCCGTGGATGTTGTAATCATCATCGGTATTTCAACATCCTTGAATTTGGTTTACTGCAGCCCTCCATTCTACCCTGTTCAGTGTTAATTCCCTCGCGACATGTTATGTTTTCTTCTTCACGTCCTTCTTTATTTGCCATAAATACTTGTCACTTGGTCTTCCTCGCGAGACCTTCCCTTCAATCTTCCCTTCTATTATATTTCTAACTAATTCATTGTGCCTCAAGGCATGTCCAATCCATCTGGATCTTCTTTGCCTTCTTTCCATATTGTCCTTTCTTCATTGCTATTCTGTACATCTCTTCGTTCCTCACTTTATCTGTCCATTTAATCTTCAACAATCTCCTCCAGCACCATGTTTCAAAGGCTTCAATTCTTCGTTGGTCAGCTTTCCCGATGTTCCATGTCTCTGATCCGATGTCTCTGAGTGCCACCCTCCATACGAATGTTTTGATGAAGTGCTTCCTTGTTTACAGCCGTAGGTTCTTTGAGCATAGTGGTTGTCCCTTCTTCATAAACGCCTCTTTAGCTTGTGTTATTCGCTTCTCTTGATGTCCGTCGAGCTACTTCCATCCCAAGTTATAGTGCTGCCGAGGTAGGTGAAGTTCACCGCTTGTTCTAATTTCACTCCTCGAATTGCTATATCTGCCCTCAGCTTCTTTCTTCCGCACACTAGAATTTTAGTTTTCTTAATATATTAAATAATATTATAATGATAACTATTAAACTCAATGGCTCTGCATTTCGTTCTTGTGGAGGTGACGAGTCGGGAAACCAGCGAAGAGGGCCTTCCTCATAGCACCTCTGATTTTTACCTCCAGCTGACCACTCTTGATTTTCCCTCTTTCCGAGGACCCTCCGTCCACCTGAGAGCCCTCGAGACCTTCTCCTTTCTTCCCTTTGTCCTCCCTCCGCTTACCCCTCCCTCCTTCCCCCCTGCCCTCACCCTCCCCGGGAGCCACTGCTCTCCCTGGAATTCGTTTCCGGTGACAACGCCGTAAAAGCACGCCACCGTGCGGGCGGCGCCATCTTGCCCCGTGCTCGCGTTGCACCTCCTTCCCCTCTCAACCCCAACCACTACTAGTAGAGGGTTAGCGGCGTTCGGGAGGGAGGGGGTAAAGAATGCGCGGGTCACGACCTCAGACACGATCTAAATGGGAAACTCTTTCCGATAACGGGTGAGCGGAGAGAAGAAGATTGCCATAATTCCATGGAAGCCCATCCTTAATTTGTCCGACCGAGCATCCTGGGATTATTAGATGTAATGTAATTTTTGTCAGATCGTCGGTTGAAATTTAGAATTAATCTCTTAAATAAATTCCAAGATAACATTTTCACTGATGACATAAAATATATTTTGCGATCCCAACTTACAATGGTAGACTGGACCATAATCACAAAATTAGAGAAATTGATTGCCGAACTGACAGATTAAAAATGTCCTTCTTTCCTCGTACAATTAGGGATATGAATAGCCGTAAACATATCCAATACGAGTGTAGAACATTGGTAGCTGCATGTTGGTAAAAGGACTTGAAGCTAAACCAATTAACAGCATGTTTTTGCATGTTTGCTCTGCTATTTTTATCTTTTTGTAAATAGTGAAGTTTAGAACAGTATATAAATACTAATCCTTTTTTATGCAAGACATGTAGTTCGTCGTTTCGTTTGTGTCATAATTGACGCTAGTTTTTTTTTTACCGTTAGACTTTTCTGGAAATGAGATGCAACATTTTGCTTGCGTGCAGCAGTGCCATGAAGTTGTCATCTCAGGAATCGTTGACTCGAGTTCCGTTGGTCGGACTTGTACGTTAGGTACGGTATGTGTCATGAAATAAATATCTATAAATTTAGAATTAATCTCTTAAATAAATTCTAAGATAACATTTTCACTGATGACGTTAAATATATTTGCGACCCCAACTTACTATGGTAGACCGGATCATAATCACAAAATTAGAGAAATTGATTGCCGAACTGGCAGATTCAAAATGTCCTCCTTTTCTCGTACAATTAGGGATATGAATAGCGGTAAATATATCCGATACTGGTGTATCGATTGATACCATAAGTAGTTGCATGTTGGTATAAGGAACTTAAGCCAACTAACAGCATTATGTTGCATGCCTGCTATGCTATTTTTATCTTTTTTTTAAATTGAAGTTTAGACTTGTATGTTATTACTAATCCTTTTATATGCATGATACGTTGTGCATGTTTGGAGAGAATTCACCCCTGCCACACACCTGTATGGTGGCATGCGGGGTATTATATAGATACAGACGTATTAAAGCCCTATTTACTAGTCTCAGCTCTTAAATTTCTTGATAACTGCGTGTTTTAAGGATATCGGTATCCTTACGAAATAGGCTTAAACAACTAACTGAAGTGTGTGTAAAATAAATACTTGATACCTATCGTAAGGAAATTTCAAGGCCTTATATTTACTGATGACGTTGAATAAAATTTGCCTACTCCAACATACTGTGGTAGATTTCATCATGAACATAAACATAGCAAAATATATTTCCAAACCGACAGATTTAAGATGTCTCTCTTTCCTCGTTAGATTTAGGGATCTGAGTTGCTATGAATATATTCAATATTATATATGTGCACAAGTTTATCGATACTTTATATCTGACTTGTTTCCATGTAGTAATAGGATTGTAAATCTCTGTTGCATGTCGGTGTTTGTTGATCTTCACCCCCTGCCACGCACTCTCGCAAGGCATATCGTTGGTGTAGATAGCCTAGGTAATTGCATATTGGTATAAGGACGTTAAGCTAACTCAAGTAACCGCTCGGTTATGAATTCTTGCTTTGTGTATTAAATCTTTTTTTGATGTTATATTTCCACTAAAATATACGTACATACATCTACATAATACCCTGCAAGCCATCATAAAGGTGTGTGGCAGGGGGTGAATTCTCACCAAGCATGCACTACATATCACGCATAAAAAGGATTGGTATTTATTTTCTGTTCTAAACTTCACTATTTAAAAAAGATAAAAATAGCAAAGCAAACATGCAAAAACATGCTGTTAGTTGGGTTAGCTTCAAGTATACCAACATGCTGCTACCAATGTATTGCTACACTCGTATTGGATATATTTACCGTTATTCATATCCCTATTTGTACGAGGAAAAAAGGACACTTTGAATCTGTAAGTTCGGCAATCAATTTCTCTAATTTTGTGATTATGGTCCGGTCAACCATACGAATAGAGGTAGCGACTAACGTAGAGACGTACATACGTAGCGACTAACCCTCTGGTAGTTATTGTATGCTTGGTGATAATTTACCCCCTGCCACACACCTTTATAATGGATTGTTAGGTATGTACTATTTAAGTGTAGATGTATGAGATCCCATTGAAAACAGTCGTAATGTTATCGGATTTGTGGCATCTTTAAGTAACACTCAAGATGGGGTTTTTCATGCGAAAGTGTTCATCGTTGGAAGCGTTTTTTTTAGTAAGATATGTGAATGGGCTCCAATTCGCCTCACAAAAAATTTACGAGCTGAAGGAGTGCCTCTTGGGTTATGGTGGGACTTGGCGTTGATGGGACTTATTATGATCCGAACGGGTGGAGGAAGAGGGATCGGCGCGTGCATTTTACGATTGGGTGAGAGTCGGTCTTGGTGTATTTTTAGAAACTACAAGTTCTATAAGTCCCCACAGGTGGCTCCTTATCGCCAAATCCTGCGGACAGTTTTCATTTGCTTTCCGTGTACGTGAAACGTAAGAGATGGGAGATGTCAATCTCCCACGCATGGTACTAATTAGTACCATGCTCCCACGTACACGGTCTCACGTTACGCGCTGGTTGTCTCTCTCGTTTCCGTTCTCCACCACCCATGCGCCATCTCTTCACTTTTTGCGGTAAATGACTCGCGTCACCCGTTCACGTTGATTGTGTCCCTGGCGTGTCCGTTGTGAAGTTTTTTAACCAGAGTCAGGCCTAACTAAGACTAGCGCAAGATGAAAACGGGGCATGACAAAGATTCTTCCTCTTCTTCGGAGGAGGAGAGACAGTGGTTCCATTCTATCTTACGCATTTCTCATTTTTCCACCTCTGTTTACTCACTTATTCCTTCCAAGACAATGTCCTTTAATCATTAAAAGTACAGCCTCATCGAGCCGGCCAGCCGACGCTGTCTTACAGTTGCTACCCCCTGCGGATGGATTGCTTAATCTTCGGCCGCGATTCGGCTCATAATTTCATGCAGTAATCATCTAGGAATATCAGTTGTAATGCCCTCCTCCATTAGTAGTCGCGAGTGACACGATCGCTGGAAAATTCAAGTTGATCTGAATATATACTTATTTGATCTGTGGTCCGAGGACTATATACGTCTATAATGCATTCTATAGCCTACGTGGAAAATCTTGAGAAGTATGTAATGGGGGATGGACCTGTAAGGATACTGTAGGCTTAAAGATTACTTGGTGAAAGGCCTTCCCACTCGTGAAGAAGTAGTGGAGCCGGTCCGGAGATCAAGGTTTTGTTTGCACCCGGCGTTTCTCTGAAAAAAAGGACGGAATAACGGAACAGTGGCGCCAAATCCGTCCTTTCACCACTCTTCGATAAGCGCCATTAACCCTCACTCTCAGTAGTCGTACGTGATTTATGTGTGTTTGAATCTTCTCATGGTGGTAACCTTGTTATTTTCTTGAGGAATGTTGGTAGTAAAATGATCCATGCTGGAAATTTTTGCTGCAGCGGAAATATTTTACTTTCGTTCAGATATTATTCTAGTTGCAAACTAAGTCTTTTATGAATTGAAACATCATCGCAAAAACATGCCTTTCGACTCGAAAGTCATGAATTCGAGTCGAAATCACATTAACAAGAGTTCTGAAACTCGGGATGGTGCTCTTTCTCACAAATCACATGTATGTACAGAACATCAAGGTGCTAATCGTTACTCATTTGTTAGTTTCCCTCGTTTTGACTTCATTATTACTTACGACTAAGTAAAACTTTTATCTATAAAAATCTTACAATGTCTCGAAACACTTGATAAAAATATTCTCCCCATTTTTATAGCTATTGAATTATTTCATCCCGCGCATACATATATTTAGAGACATTAATGGAGTTCGACTGGTACGACAACTCGATTGCCTGTTCAACTCAAATGAACTGAAACAATTCGCTACGTTTATTTTCGGTTACCTTGTATAGTATGATGCGTTTCAGTAATTTAAACTTGTGAAATCATTTGACTGAATTTTAATGAAAATATAAACAATATCATCAATAACCGAACCTAGATCTCGGTAAAGGTAGTATTAATGCCAATAACAGCCAAAATTTCAAAATCATATATTCGAGGCAACATTTAAATTTCTTCCTCGGTTATCACGTATAGTCCATTATTCGTGGTATTCGACTCTTCGAGTTGCCCATCCCTACTTCCGACCTAAAACAAATGAACTCTCTGGAAGTCTTCCGAAACTCATGGGCAAGCGATATATGCATATTGATCGAAATTCCTCATTTCAGGATCATTTTTGATACATAGGTACATTGAGAAAAACAAGTTTTTCGGGTGTAATAGTGCATACATCCTCTATTGGTAAATCTCGGCACGAAGCAAAAAATGGTATTGCCCATTTCCCCTTCTTTCCGTGATAATTTCCTTCTATGTTCACTGTTGGCGAGATGCCAGAACACTGACTTCAACTTCCTTGTAGTACACACATACAATCATTTCGGCGGCATCAATTAGAAATTTCAAAAGGTGCTCGGCCGGATTTATCCACCTAAACGTTCTTGGATAATTATTCGGAATATTTCGTACAAATATTTAAAAGAGTTGTCAGATAAAAAATAGAAACAAAGGATAATGCACGGACCTCATTGGAGTTTGTAACGAACACTTCCGATTGTCTTTCACAAAGGCTCCTTATGAATCCCCATCTTTCTATTGCCGTAGTGTGGAATTTGTATGGAGTGAAATATTATACGAAAGTAATGTCCGCTAAGTTTCTGTGTTGCATTTACTTTTTGTGCGGCTTTTTGGTGCCACGAAAAGAGAAAGGGGATTTTTAGCCATCCGCCTTTTTTAAATCGCATTCCTCTACCATCGTCGGAGCTATGATTACTCATGTAGAATGAGTTCTGTTTACATCTACACATATTACTCTGCAAGCCACCATAAAGGTATGTGGCAGGAGGTGAATTCACACCAAATATGCATTTCATATCATGCATAAAAAGGATTAGTAATTAGGAGTAATTAGTGAAAAGGATTAGTAATTTCAAGTAACGTAGGAAGTGTAGAGAGAAACCTGGTGTCGGCGTTGCAAAGGGGACCACAGCTTAGCGTCCCATACGACGGACGGAGTACTGAACTCGAAGTGCTCCCTACTCGAGCGCACTCAAGTGGAGATCGGTATTCCAATGAATAATGCTATTGCCGGGATTAGAACCCGGGCCGTCGGAATGGAAGACCAGTACTCTAGCAAGCACACCAATTCGATCCCCTTGGCGTAAATCTACATCTACGCAATACCCTGCAAGACACAGTGAGGGTGTATGTCAGGGGGTTAAGATCACTAAAACATGCACTATAGACATGTAACTAGGCTACTACATGATATTTAATAAGGTCACATGCAACTTGGTGGTTAGTATCCACATAGTAATAAAGGGATTATTGGTTATGATGGCATATTTATCGGAAATATATTTATCTGTATTTACCTATCGTGCATTATTGGAGGCTGGCTGAATTGGCACCATGCATTGACATCAAATGTTGTTACGTAATATTCAAAGTGAGGCGTCGTGATTCCTAGCGTAAATGTCGCTTGGTGTCTCCGTTGTTGATCTCTTCCTTCCCCCTTCAGTCGTGAGGAGGGATCTCCTCTCCCTTCTTCTAGGGAGCGTCTCTTCCGCCTCCTCCCTCCTCCCCCAGAGAGAGAAAGGACAGCTATCTTCTCAAGTGGCCCAAGTACGGGGTCCTTGAGCAGCAGTTAAAGGCCCTTCCGAGACAAATGCCGGCGGCGAGGCCGTGCTTGCTTGCTCGCGCAGACATTCGACTCATTTGGTCGCGTGGTCAGTGCATCGTTCGCTTTCGGCGCTGTTTCCCGTCCGAAATTCCTTTTCCTGACGCTCCTGAATCTTTCCGGATGACAACAAACAAACATTGGGTCGTCATTGTTTTCTTGCGTTATAATTTCGGGTTTCTTGTGGCTGCGTTCTTAATGTTTACCTCGGGGTGGTCTTATTGTCACTCTCGGTTTCGTGTAAGTTGCATAAACGAGGTAGTATTCTTTCCGGATGCCTTCATTGCAATGTGTTCTATTTTATTTATAATGGGGTCGTTTACCATGTTTTTTTAAATGCCGAATATGATGGAGTTTGTAAAATAAAAAGACCCGTATTTTCCCGTTTTTAGATCCGTCAATTATTTCTCGAGTTATAGGCGGCGAAAAACTGATGTTTTTAACCCTTTCGGAAAAGTAGGTGCGGTGCAACCTTTGACGTATATCGACTTCGTCCAATCACAACTGAGCCCGCGAAGCTACTTCGCCTTATCGCAATGTGGGGACACAGCTGACTCTGCCAATAGGAGCGAATGCGACAGGATCTGTGCGAGCTGACCTTCCGAGAACCCCCCTCCAATCCCTTTCCTTCCCATAAGAACAGTCAAGGCCGGGAGGAAAATGACTTCAATGTTATCACAGCAACTTTTTCGGTGGGCGTAACCTTTTGCTTATTTTAATTTTTAATTTTGACCGCGAAGCTACTTCACCTTATCGCAATGGTGGGGGGGGGGATACAGCTGACTCTGCCAACAGGAGCGACTGCGGCAGGATCTGTGCAAGCCTCGCGGTGGCTTGCAGGGTATCGTGTTGATGTACCCTTCAGTCCATCTTATTAGGTTGCGAATGGACGCAAGTTTGATATTTCGATGTAAAGCTGTTACGCTCCGAAGCCGAGGTTCGAGTTGTTTGCCGCTTCGAGCGAAGGACGCCATTTCGTGCGATCGATTGTCGTCACGTCGTGCCTATTGACATTATCACCTGCTTCACTCCGTCGTTAGGAGGAACCCGAATGGCGGTCTCTGGTGCTGAGCAGGTGAATTATGGCCCGTTTCCCTCGAACAGCTCGGCTGCCCCACAGACGGATAAGTACCTAACCCTACTTATTTAGTAGATACCCCTTGGGGAATTTATCGTGTCAGCGCTCACAGTCTGCGACCGTACTACATCTACATCATATCCTGTAAACCACCATGAAAGTGTGTGGCAGGGGGTGAATTCACGCCAAACATACACTACATATCATGCATAACAAGGATTAGAAATTAAATTCTGTTATAAACTTCACAATTTAAAAAAAGACAATAGCAAAGCAAGAATGTAAAAACATGGTGTTATTTGGGTTAGATTAAATTCCTTACACCAACACGCCACTATCTATACTATCCATCGATACACTCGTATTTGTGCTATTGGATGTAATTACAGCTATCCGTATCCCTAATTGTGCAAGGAAAGAATGACGTTTTGAATCTGTCAGATCGAAAATCGATTTCTTTACTTTTATTATTTCTTAACTTTATGATTATAGTCCAGTCTACCACAGAAAGATATTCGGCTGATGGTGACGGGTCATCTATCTGAAAGTAACCATTCAGATTGTGGATTCGGATTCTTGAAGCATTAGCAAATTCCTCTCCAGGCTCGATGGAATTCCGGATCACGCAAAGCCAATCCTATCGACTGCCAGAAGCTACAGTCTTCGGATTGCAGAACATAACGGTCTTTCTGCTTGGCGAAAGAGAAAACAGTGGTATAAGAGTTAAGAGGTTTATCGAGCCTGAATGTCAGAAAAAGGCAGTATTATATTTCGCTGGGATTGTTTGAAGCATCACTCAAGAGCTTGAGTCAAAGCATTGAAGAGAGGAACGAACTTTCCAGAAACTCATCAACGGTATCTTTCTAGCGTAACTCAACGGCGTGCGTAACGGTGATTAATACTTTGTTCTCAGGTCTGTGCAATGAGCGATTAAGTTAATTTTTTTCATTTCGTTCCCTTCCTATTAACTTAAATATGTGGTCATTAATCTTTCAGTTTTACAGTTACAGAGTTATTTCTCGTAAAAAAGTTGTGTTTCCCGCATTATTGATTCTATGACGAAAACTAGTTTAATTTCTCCAATGAAATGTCATAAAGGCCTACTCAGTGAGTAGATGATTTGTTGACTTATACTTTACACATTCGGAAACGTGCGTTACAGCCCGTAGTTACGGCTAGAGATACCCAAATACCCAAATCCTTATTCGGTGGCCTTCTTGTCTGAGTCCTCTGTGGTTTTAGTTCTTTTCCCTTGTTAGACCTCATTTGGAATATGCTGGCAGTGTTTGGGATCCCTACGAAATCGGTCTAAGCAATGAACTTGAACGTGTGCAGCGAAGATCGGCAAGATTTGTAAAGGGACGATACGATAATTATATTAGCGTAACCAGTCTATTAAATGAATTGAAATGGGAATCTTTGTCAGATCGCAGGTTGAAATTTAGACTTAATCTCTTCCACAAATTCCAAGGCAATATTTTCAGTGATGATGTTAAAAATATTTTACGAACCCCAACTTACTATGGCAGACTGGACCATAATCATAAAATTAGAGAAATTGATTGCCGAACTGACCGATTCAAAATGTCCTTTTTCCCTCGTACAATTAGAGATACGAATAACGATAAATATGTCCAATCGGAGAGTAGCAATGAATAGCATTGGTAGCTGCATGTTGGTATGAGTAGGTACTTAAAGCTAACCCTACTAACAGAATGTTTTTGCATGTTTGCTTTGCAATTTCTATCTTTTTTAAATAGTGTAGTTCTGACTACTATATTAATACTATTCCTTTTTTATGCATGATATGTAGTGCATGTTTGGTGAGAAATCACCCCCTGCCACACACCTTTATGGTGGCTTGCAGGGTATTATGTAGATGTAGATGTAGTTAGATTCATTTTAGTTTAGGAATGTATAGTGGAGATAAAAATGGAATGTTTGTTTTTAATTCGGTAGCATATGTAATGCGCTTTATACTTGAGTTAGGGAACCGCAATGCCTCTGTGATCTCATTCCTTCGTGCGTGCAAGTGAATGCGACGGCTTTAGGCGAAAAATAACTGTTCGCTGTCGAAGTGTAGCCGAATACTCATAAGTTTCGTCGTATTAGGGATACAGCAATTATCAGTCATGCTAGATGTTTACATCCTCAATTTTTAAGGCATAGCCGATAATTTCTGGGACCTCGGTGAATATATAATGTGTTAGAATCCAGGTACCCGGTCGATATTTAACTCAGGTAACAGGAGTTGAATTTCTCAATATATTGAAATCTGCCGTTGAAAATTAGTCCATATGTATGTAGGGTAGAGCGATGGCGAGCTTGGCGTGAATATTAACGAGAAAAAAATCGAGTAAGGGAATTTTCCAATCATTTTCTAAGAATTAGGTCAAAACTGGATGTCAGCAGATTATTATTGTCAGGCCTGAATCATGGCATTTATCAAGCAATATACGTATTTCCCTTTTTCCTTCGGACGGAAACGACTCATTCGTAAGTTCCCATTTCGCGAAAACACATGACTAGAAAGATTCCGCTGGCGCTACGTAATCAACCTCTTATGTTCCTCTCTCAGGTTTCCCGACGGCTTACGCCGGCTTAAAATGGAATTAAGATCGTTTCTGCGGGAAATCAATAGACTTCCAAGGGCAAGAGGCTTTGGTTGATGGTCGATATATCTCCAGTACCTAACTTGCCTCATATTTTCACCTTAAGTGGCGACCGTCACTTTCTTACACACGTAAGGGGATGAAAATTCAAGTAGAGGGTATCTAATAAGGATCTCCATGTCAACATTGGAACAACAGGGGTTCATCCAGTGTGAATTGTGTGTGGAAACTTTCGATCTAATCTCGTCATCGAGGAATCTCGCTTCGCAGAACATTATTTCTCGAGGATAAAGCGCTTTTTGACTGGTCTTTTGCTCGTCTCAGGTCTTCTCTGCCTGCACATTGCGGCAAAGTACATCTGCATCTACACGATACCCTGCAGGCCTCCGCAAGGGTGTGTGGCAGGGGGTGAAAAAGTAGAAATGACTTAGGAAATATATGTACAACCTTTTACGTGAAGGTTTCTCGGGTCCTCCACCGGGTTATAGCGTCCATGTCCGCCGACTTTTCGATTCCCGACTCGGTCATCGTCTTCAGGGCTTCTGAATGAAGAAACCCTGAAGACGATGACCGAGTCGGGATCGAAACGTCGGCGGACATGGACGCTATAACCCGGTAGAGGCCCCGAGAAACCTTCACGCAGCAGATACGCCGGGAAAGCACTAGGTCTTTCTTTACAACCTTTTAATTTCATGATTCAGTGACTTGGAGAGTGATATATGCCAACATTTTGTCGATACCCTGTGTCCAGAGGAACCGTTTCAATTTTTCCTTTGGTGTGAGTTGCGGTGATCACGATTTAAAAAAAAAATGTTTACAGCGACTGTTGTGACCGCTTATTTTACGACCGTCACAAATTTAGCTTCCATTTCTAAATTGTAATTACTAGGTAATGCTTTCATCCGCTAAAGAAGGCTCTCACTTTTTCATCATCATCATCAGTCAGCAATCCTGAGATGGTTAAACGCAGCAGCTCTCCGCTCAAATCTCCTATCAGCTAATATCTTCATATTTTCGTATTTCTTCTCTTTCACATCCTTCACGACATGTTCCATTTATATCATTCGAGACTTTCCTTTGTCGTTCTTCCCGTCCTTTTGTCGTTCAACGATTGTCTTCATCAGGCCATCATGTCTCATGTTATGGCCGATTAAGTTGTCCCATCTTCTTCTTAGGGTATTCAGAAGACTTCTCTTTTTTCTCTTAACTCTTCTCAGGACTTCCTCGTCACTCACTCGGTCGATCCATTTATTCTTCATCATTCTTCAGTAGCACCTATTTCGAATGCTTCCTTCCAACCCATTCTTCTCCGCTGCTGTCATCGTCCATCCCTCAAAAAGAAACACACTTCAGATGTACGTTCTGATGTATCGTTTCCTTACTTCCACTCTTCCCTTTCCTTCTAAACATCAATTTTTATTGGATAGCAATCCTCGCTTATCAAAGCTTTATGCGACATTCCTGTCCTCATGTGGAAAGGGCGAGGCATTAGATCCTCACCCTCTTCTCCCCGAAAGTCGTGTTTGCCAGTTTATATTTCGTAAGCGTTGTGTCTCAGAGCCTTGGATCAGTTTTTTCTGGGCTTAATTATGCCTGTAGTTGCTTGTTTGCATGACGGCAGTGCATGCTTGGTGATCTTCCCCCCCTGCCACACACCCTCGCGGTGGCTTGCAGGGTATCGTGTAGATGTAGATGCAGACATTGTAACATGTGATTTTCTAATCTTGCCATCTTTCGGTAATAGCACAATGGATACTTCGAAATTCTGCATTTTACTGATACTGGTATCCTAGGCCGTGATAGAATACGGTATAGCGTGAATTGTTTTCAATGTACATACAAGTTCTTCGAAAACCACACCACTTTATGAACCCTGAAAAAACATCGTTAAAAGTAAAAGCTATATTTAGGAAGGGTGCTAACGCTTGATGTCGGACGGATCACTGAACTCAAACGTCTCAACAAAGCAATGAATTAGTGGCCGGTTTACCAATGAAAAAGATATTTTATGTCCGGGATTGAACCCGGGCCCCCTAGGTGACAGCCCAGTCCTGTAACTGCTACACCAACGTGTTTGGACCGTGGCCAATGTATGTCCGTACCAAGACGAGAGGTTTCTTATACATGCGGCGACGGCGGCCTCATTACGTCCCACGCCCGGGCTGGCCTTCCAACGCCGCGTGGGCTAGAGGCCCACCTGCCCGTCTATTTCGCTATCCAGCCCCTAGGGGAGGTGCTGGCCATCCCCGTCTCCCATTGGCCGTGATTGCTTGCCGGAGAATGGCGAGCGAATCGGAACAATTATCACGAGTGGCCATTTGTAGACATTTAACGCCACCTTTTTCAATTGATTACCTGAATTATTAGTGGTGGGAGATGTGGCGACATCTGAGGTCGCGCACGTCATTCTGGATGTGTAGGGAGACGAAGGAGAAATCCGGCGTCTGCCTACTTTCTGCGAAAGAGGGTTCCACTGTTTAACGTCTCGTTCGACGGGCGGGGTGCTGACGTGCGGGCGGTGCTTGAGAATTTCTACCGAAACGTTTTTTCCACTGCCGGTATTTGAAACCCGGCCTTCGGGACGGAATGACGGTTTAGGTGCCCGCAAAATCGTTAAAAAAATAGTGGTTTGATTGAACATTCGAAAGATACCTATTTATCCTTCCACAATGTGATACGTACCGGAATTATTATAGGTTAAATAGCTTGGAGTGGTGTGCTTCGGTTCTAGTTACGTAGCACACCTTGAATATTTAGTATTTCCATGCGAACTCGGCTGAAAATGGCCTTTTGGGTCAACTAATAAGTTTTCCGTGTACTTAGAAACGCTCTTAGAAAGTGCAACGTCGAACGACTCTCAACTTATTTATGCAATCCTTAGTGCACCAATTTATTTACTTCCATTCAACGAAATTTTCTCAAAGGAGTGACTAACATAATCTTTCATCTCTATCACCCTCTCAACAATCCCCCTAAACAAACCCTTCACGACAAATCAACAAAATGAAACATCGCAACAATTAACAAAACAGCAACTTATTTAAAGTAATCGAAGTTCTACAAAAATGAATGGATTTTCAAAAATACAGCGCCAAAGCCTCAAACGTGACTAAAGTAACTATGAGCCAAGTGGATGTCGGTGATAAATATTATAAAACTGTAAGTTTACCTAGCATTAATTTCTCGATTAAGTAAAGGTGAGAGATGTTGCTGAAATCGTTGATGTAGACGTGATGGAGGTCGCGTTCCAAAGTTCCCCGTCCGTGAGTTCAGTCTCGCTACCGACCATCTTGTACCACCTCGTGATGAAAGTGCTTCAGCTTGTCTCTCTTTCCAGATAACTAAGAGTCGAGGGGGGGGGGGGGATAGTTTTTTTTATCCTAGTGCACGCATACTGTAATCTCTCGTTTACCACGTTCACTGTGCGTATTCGACTCCGTCGGTTCGATAGATTGAGGGTGATTATTTGCCACATCCTATATCGCATTGCTGGTCCATCCTTGGAAGGCCGTTTCTGCAGTCCGCTATGCACTTTCGCTTCTGGGACACGTGCCAGCAGCCGCTCCGGTCGGCTCGCAATTCGAGCAAGGAAGTCCCACGCCAATCTGAGCTCGGATCGGACGACGTGTTGCCGCAGGGCAGCGCTGTTTCGTTCGCCTGCAACATTTTTCCTCTCCGGCATGAAAGGCACCCCCACGGCCTCAATACTTCCCGTCATCTCTCTCTCCCTCCGTTGCTACCTTCGCAACGAGGCAACCGGTTTGGTCCTGACGTCATCGGATTAAGTGAGCGTACGTACTTGTCTTGGGCGCCTCTTTTTATGCGCCCATCCCCTCCTCTCCTTCTTCCACACTCCGATCCACCTGATCCCACGTGAGAACACCCTCTTCCCGGGAGAACACCGACTGCTCCCAATTGACTCCGTTGCCGTCATTGTCACGCCCTTTTAGGATGCTACATGTGTACTCAAATGTACAATTTAAATCATATGCCATATATTTGCCGGATGAAATTATGCAATACGGTTGGGGAAACTAGATCCAGGGCTCATCTATCTGCCGTGTGATAATATCCACCAAGTACTATGCAAATTGTGCATAGGTACGTGGTGGTAGTGGGTGAATCAAACGTGTCCTTATATCCCTTATATCTAACATGTAACCATGAAGTAGTAGCGCTGCATCACGTATTTGAATGTATGTAGGGCGTCTACATCCACATAATCCCCTGCAAGCCACCATAAAGGTGTGTGGCAGGGGGTGAATTCTCACCAAACATGCACTACATATCATGCATAACATAGGATTAATATTAATATATTAGTCTAAACTTCACTATTTAAAAAGATAAAAATAGCAAAAAAGGCATGCAAAAACATGCTGTTAGTTGGGTTACCTTCAAGTCCTTACACCAACATGCAACTACCTATGCTATCCATTGCTACACCTGTATTGGATATATTTACCGTTATTCATATCTCTAATTGTACGAGGAAAAAAGGACATTTTGAATATGTCAGTTTGGCAATCAATTTCTGTAATTTTGTGATCATGGTCCAGCCTCCCAGGCAAAGAGGGCATTCTATCAAAAGAAGAATCTACTTACTGCAGGAAATACAAGCATAGAAGTAAGGAAACAGTACATCAGAACATACATCTGGAGCATGTTTCTTTACGGCAGTGAATCATGGACGATGACAGCAGCGAAGAAGAAAAGGGTAGAAGCATTCGAAATGTGGTGCTACAGAAGAATGCTGAAGATTAAATGAATCGACCGAGTAAGTAATGAGGAAGTGCTAAGAAGAGTGGGAGAAAAGAGAAGTCTGCTGACAACTCTAAAAAGAAGAAGGGAAAACTTAATCGGCCATATCTTGAGACACGATGGCCTGATGAAGACTATCGTCAAGGGAAAAGTGAACGGGAAGATTGGAAAAGGCAGGCCTCGTATGAGATACATGGAAAAGGTTGTGAAGGATGTAAAAGAGAAGAATTACGTCGCAATGAAAAGGTTGGCCGATAGAAGAATCGAGTGGAAAGCTGCGTCAAACCAATCCTAGGATTGTTGACCAATGATGATGATGGTCCAGTCTACCATAGTAAGTTGTGGTTCGCAAAATATTTTTAACGTCATCTCTGAAAATATTATCTTGGAATTTATTTAAGAGATTAAGACTAAATTTCAACCTGGGATCTGAGAAAGATTCCCATTTTAATTCATTTAATAGACTGGTTATGTTAGCATGGTTATCGTATCGTCCCTTTACAAATCTTGCCGATCTTCGCTGCACACGTTCAAGTTCGTTATTTAGACCGATTTCGTAGGGATCCCATACACTGGCAGCATATTCCAAATGAGGTCTTACAAGGGAAAAGTAGCTGATTTCTCGTACATGATCGTCACATTTACCCAATACTCTTTTGAGGAATCCCAGTCTACGATTAGATTGCCCCATTATTTTACGTATGTGTTTACCACAGGAATGATCATGTGTCAGTCTTATTCCAAGATATTTTATGAATTATACGTTTGTTAATTCATCAAAGTGTCGGCATCTGCGAAATACCCTGCAAGCCTCCATAAAGGCGTGTGGTAGGGGGTGAATTTACAACACACATGCATCATATATCATGCTTATGAAGGATTAGTAGGTAAATATATTCTAGCCGAAACGTAATAATTTAAAAAAAATGGTGACGCAACCAACAGCATGAACATGTTGCTAGTTCAGTTATCGCTATCCTCATTGGGAAGGTCTGATATTCTATTGGAAAATTCCCTCCTCTCCCGGGATTTGAATTCTGAGTCTCTGGATTGGCAGCCCTTTGTGGAGCCACCACTTGCACTGTCCATTTCATTTTCCGTCGCATTCCGTTGCTCGTTCCAATATGGATGGGAAGTTTCCCTTGGAGGGGACTAATGAAGCCTCGGCGACGTTCTCCACTGATTGTCAAGTGGAGATAAGACGTGTGTCTCGTTAGGTCGTGCACTGAGCGACGTGTCCTCACCTTCCGTGTTCTGTTCAGTCTGATTCGCGGCCGACAGTCAATCCATGACAATCACTCAACAGCGAATCGTGTAATGGTTATCTTGGCATTTCGCCCTTGGCAACGGATCGAAGTTACTAGGAAAAGTATTTTCCGTATTCTGGTTCTCACGGTCGACGTGGAATAGTCGTTCATTCGCGATTCCCTCTTGTGGCATGGCACTATACTGAGAGTCTTGCCCCAGACTTCGTTTTCCTGTCAGCGATTTGAACGCGAGGTAGGGCGGACGAGTCCAGCGATCCTTTAAGAGTCCGTTATGGGCGTCGGATTTCTTGTTCTCCAGCGACTTGTTGCATTGTAGAATTGTGCACGACTATAGTTGTGCCAGGATCTTCGATTTCATTAATTTTTCCTGAAAGGAAACAGTTCTACAGTGGGTGAAAAAAATATTTTGGGTTAATTAGTTAAATATATCTGCATGTATTTTCCGTACAGTAGTAATTTCATGTCTTTTGATGGTTTCGTACAAATTTATTTCAGTTCATACTTTTCTTGCGCAAATGAGGTTAAGCATCGTCAACTAATAACTAAATAAACAATCAGTATTGCCAGGTATCCGATTGTAATATGCTGCTTTGTAATTAGTGACTTTCCTCATTGAATAAGCAGGAAAATACTGCTCATGCTTCCACGAACTTGCTCTATGAAGATAACGTATTAACATTGAGTTCTCCATCAATAATTTCGCAGCGGTAATTCGCCTCTCTGTGGAGTCCTTTTTTATCGACGGGTGAATACTAGAGTCCTCGGCAACAAACTATTCGCAGCAGCGGCAAGGGTGTCGTCTTCGGAGAATTAAAGGAAAGAGACAGATAGAAATTGGGGGAGATGTGTTTGAAAACCATTTGGGTTATCTCGAATCGGTAACCAAGGAGTCGCGTGGTACAAACACGAATGGATCTCACAATGTGTTTGCATCGCTTGTAAAAATCTTTTTAGTTGTTTTCAGACGATTTTTATCTCCTCTGAGGGTTTCATGCTCGTGACGGATTAGAAAAACCAACAAAAAAAATTATGAGGGAGATTGTAATGAGCTATTCAAACTCAAAAGTTGCCTACCATTCGTGTTTGTACCACGTACTCCTTGGTTACGTATTCGAGATAATCCCGACAGTTTCAAACGCACTCCCCGTGGGTTGCGTGGGTTTCACGAGGGCGTGGGAGTTGGAGATGGGGGTGAATGGCGGTGAATGGGATTGGTCAGGAATGAAGGAGGCTTAATTATACCTGGTTACCGTTTACCATCAGTAGATATATCCGTTAAACCGATATCATGGATGCCAGCGGTATCTAAAAAAATAAGTGGTTACATTTGTATCATCAGGCAGAGGATTGTGTAGCATTAACTTTAACGGCAGAAGAGAATATCTGCAATGGTTATCATATCAGGGATATATTTACTCAGGCCTAAAATCATACCAACCTTAGTGATTTAAATTTGTGCTTTTCCTTCGTCTAAAATTAATCTTCCGGCATTCAGCGGCCAGCTGTTGAAAATCAATGTGGTGAGTTTCTATAGTTTTTAAGGGCTTTTTTTTTTGGGAACATCTATTCTAAATTTAGTTTGTTTTCGTCTTCTCATGGCAGTTTATGGAGCGGCTTGTTCCGAAACGTGTCCATTGCCGTGTAGAAGTGCAAAGATGGGCACTTATCTGGCATATTTCTTCTGTTTGTTTTTAACATAGGATATTACGAAGTAATGCGGGGGTGTTCATTTTTGAGCTAAAACTTCTTTGCCGGCCCTTGTCTGGCTCCGTGTTGTGAGTTGTGTGGGTGTCGGTCCCCCTACCCCATCTGGTGGCTTCCCTCGCATGCCTCGAAGTGCCTGCGATATGTCTGGCATGCACGGGGGCTTTGCGTGCGGCGGTCTTTGCCTATCGATTACGAGATCTCCGAATGGCGTCAACTGCGTCTCGAATATCGCCAGAATTTGGGGAAGAAAGGGAAGAGGAGAAGGGAATGTTGTGGCCTTTCTTTCTGTTTCATGCCACGCTTCGCTTACTATTTTCTTTTCTTTTCATACTATTGGACTAGTTCTCCTTCTTGCCCCTGTTCTCTTCTTCCATTGGTATTAAGAGAGACGGGAGCTGGTGAAACAGTGGCACGCATAACACATAGCCTTTGTTTCATTTTTTCAGTACTATGGCATTAATGCCATTCCCATAATAGGTACACTTGGATGCCTCTTCCTCCTCCGTCTTTTCTCGCAACTTTCTCTTCCGTTTTCCTTAATGTGTAGAGACCATTTTGTAGACCTTAACTGGAGTAAAAGCAACAATATAGCACTGTTCCACAGTTTATTATCTGTACGACGCGTTCCAGGACGATCATGATCGTCCTGCAGGTATATACGATGTACCTGTTATCTGGACCTGTATCTAAATGTACCTCATGATGCCATAGCGGCTGAAACGCATCGTACGGATAGATAAACTGTAGAATAGTGCTATCTTGTTGCTTCAAATCATGATAAAATTCCTCTACATCTCGCCAAAGTCTGTTACTTTTAGACCATAACTTGTTAAGCTCACTTGATTTTTTGGCTCGAGTTTCCCCAACTATGTGTATTTATTAGCCCTTAGATTGCTTTAAACTAGAACATGATCGATTAGCAAATAGTACAGATTGCTTTGCTGTCGCGAAACATCGTGCTCTCTGGCATTAATAATAAGTTGTGATAAGCTGACGAGTTTATTGGAATGGAATTTCTGAAATTTTGTAAATTAAATTTTCAAAAATCCACGAAATGACAGGTACGTCTAATGATCTTGTGCATAACATACCGTGGCTACGGCTGATAGAGCTCATTTGTTCGCTTTTTCCTCTGCAGGGTCGCCTGCAGACCACCACAAACTAATTCCGCTCCCGATTTGTGACAGATGTGCCAATCGCTGATATCATTTTGGTGTTGCTTGCCGCTATATACTAGAGACCTGAGGGTCGATTAAGGCTCTCCATAACGCGCGAGAACGCCTTTTTATCAATATTTTTCAGTTGCGCATACGAAGACCTCAGTATTTTTTTCCGCTGTTTTTTCAATCGCCAGTCTCGGATTGGTGGAGTGAATCATTACAAAGATAACTACACTGTAAAAAGTTGATCTGATTTTCAGTGCGATCTGAATTTAAGCACTGTCTGATTTTAAGGTAGTGGTCTGAATTTAAGACTCATGATGCGTGAAAATCAGACACACCTCCGTCTTATTTTAAGACCATAACCACTGCATGTTGAAAATAAGATGGTTGTGATCTGAAATTCAGATCACCCGGGCTGGAAATAAGCACGCCTTGGTTGGCTCCGCAATTGGAGCTAGCCAGCCAATAGCAGAGACTGATGGGCGGAGCGTAACCAGGGAGCAGAATAAACAAAACGCAGTGTTTTTCATTCAACCTCAGGGAGAAGGATGTTAACAAGAATTACGAAGCGTAAGGAAGTAAAATTCGAAGTCTAGTCAAATTTCATTGGAAGTAGGTGAAATAAGTTTCGTGCGATGAATTAATGGTGTGAGAATGTGGCAATGATACTTAGTTTATTTGCAGAAGGGAGTCAGTTGTGTCTGAGTGACGTATCCTGAGAGTAAACTTCCTTATTTTGTCTACGAGGCAGGGTTGTAAGAACTAAAAAATAGTCGCCCTCATCAAGTGACAGTTCCTGCTTCGGTTTGAAGATACTGGCACACATCTGTGGTATCGAAGACTTTGTATGGATTACTTTGTTTCCAATAAAAGTACACATTTTCATATTATCTTTGAAGTTATTTTCCATGTGTTCCCATTTCAGTTCTGGAATCTTTTTCAATGGAAATTATATGACTTACGTTTGCTCTATTGAAGAATTTAGTCAGTGAAACAGTATCATCGAATAAAAATATGAAACGTTAGGGTTTTGGTTTGTGTTCGTGTGAAGTGTTTAAATATCTAGTATTTATAATTAGACATCGCATAAAAGTAGGCTTTGATTTCAATAGCAACCCGCATTGTTACGTGGTACTTATTTTCAGATATGCCCATGCTGAATTTAAGACAGCCCTGGTCTTAAATTCAGCATGGGACTATCTTAAAATAAGTCCCACCTGGTGTAATTTTCAGTCCTGCACCTGCCTTAAAATAAGACGTCCTCTCAGAGTAGGCTTGAATTTCAATAGCAACCCGCATTATTACCAGACCAGGGCTGTCTTAAATTCAGAATAGGCCTATCTGAAAATAAGTCCACTTGGTCTGATTTTCAGTCGTTCACCTGCCTTATTTTTAGACAAGATATTACTGCTGAAATTCAACATACCCTGTCTTAAAATTGTTGCATCTGAAATTCAGATCACTTTTGTACCTTAAAATCAGATCTACTTTTTACAGTGTACTGTAAGCTATGTGCCTCTACATCTACGCAATATCCCGCAAGCCTCCGCGAATTTGTGTGACAGGGGTTGAAGATCACCTAACATAAACTGTTGACATGCAACTAGACTACTACATGGGAACATAGTTAGATAATAGGGTCACATTATTAGCTAGATGGTTTGTATCTACATAGTAATATAGGGACTTTTTGGTCATGACGGCATTTTTCTACATATTTTTACCTGTATTTACTTGTGATGCATGGGTTAGTAATGTCAATACATGCATCATGCACTACAGACTACTCTAACAAAAGTTCACCTCTATCCCTTAGCTACGATGCCTATTATATTCTCTGATAGTACGGGGAAAAAGACGTTTTGAATCTATCGGTACGACAGTCTATTTCTTGGTTATATTCTTAGAGCAGATTGAAAATGCAATCACTCTTTCGAGCGTGATTGCAATTTCAATCTGCTGTCGTAGTTTGTACCAGGATTATAGTTTGAAAAGTGTGGGGAAGGAGTAAAGTGGTGTGGGCGGGAATTCACAGCACTTCCTTTGCGTAGAATTTGAATCGGCTCTAATCCCATGCGTTCCAACGAACCCGGATACTGTGAAAACAATTCAGCAGCGATATTTTTCGCGGTCGCCCATTTCTGCTCCTTTTGTTTCATTCTGCGCGCGACGTGACTCGAGAACAGCTATACCGAGAAAGTGACGCGGCGAAATTTGGAATGGGTGTCTGGCGTAGGCAACGGTGGTACCGCCAAGAACGCCAAACAGCGGGATCGCTTTCAGAAAGGAGTCTGCCGAGGTGGTGTACGAGGAACAGTGGCTTCGGGGAAACGGACGGCTAAAGAAAGAAAATGAACCATGCATTGCGTGAGGCGATAGACGTTGAATGATGTGGGGATATAGAAGACAGTCGAAATAAGGTGTTGGATCCATTTTATTCCTTCCATCGATAATGGGGTCGTTTACTATAGTTTTTTATTGCCGAATATGATAGAGTTTGTAAAATAAAAAGACCCGTATTTTTCCGTTTTCAGATCCGTCAATTATTTATCGAGTTGTAAGCGGCGAAAAACATGTTTTTAACCCTTTCGGAAAAGTGGGCGTGGTGCTAACTGACGTATAACGACTTCGTCCTATCAAAACTGAGCCCGCGAAGCCACCTCGCCTTATCGCAATGGGGGGGACACAGTTGACTCTGCCAATAGGACAGTGGCGACAGCATCTGTTCGAGCAGACCTTCAGAGAATCCCCCTCCACTCCCTTCACTTCCACGAAAAGCAGTCAAAGACGGGACGAAAATGACGTCAATGTTATCACAGCAGATTTTTCGGTGGGCGTCACCTTTTGCTTATTTTAATTTTTGATTTATGAGTGAATGGTTGTGGTTAGAAGATTAATTTTGTCTCTAAAATTCATTTTTTGTTTCCATCTAACGATTTCGTGTACAAAATTGCGATTTTGGATCCGAGTAAACACCCCCATTAGCCAGAGTCAACACCGGTGAAATTCTGTAGAACCTGACACCAGAAAGCCTGGGCAAGAAAACCGTCGCTCAACGGCTTGTGTTATTTTATTTCTAAACAGTTGCCCATCAGCCCAAATTTCCAGACATTTCACACTTTTTTATTTTAGAACTTTTTTTTAAATGTTTGAGCATGATTTTAATCGTAATGTCGCCCGTGAACCCGTGAGAGGAAGGACATCTGCATATTGAAGGATATTGATTGTTCATACGCAGTGAGAGTCTGAGGGGGTATGCGACACGTAATTCAATTTCCGATGTTATTATTCGACATTTCAGAAGCAAGGCAAGATTTATCCATTTCATGATGGCGCATTATAAACCATTGCTCGATTCTTCTATCGGCCAACCTCTTCACATTAACATAATTCCGCTCTTCTTTACATCCTTCACGATCTGTTCCATATATCTCACATAAGGTCTGCCTTTTCCATTCATCCCGTTCACTATCCCCTGGACGATTGTCTTCATCAGACCATCGTGTCTTAAGATGTGGCCGATTAAGTTGTCCTGTCTTCTTTTTAGGTTTTTCGTTGGACTCTCTTATTTCCCAATCCTCCAGTCTCTTTTCTCCCTCTATTCTGTGACTTCTTCGTTTGTCACTCGTTCGATCCATTTTATCTTCATCATTCATTCAGTTCATGCCTTTGAAAATTTCCAAATAGAGAATAGTGGTCCATACATTTAACATTTCGAATGTTCGAATTTCTTGAGGAATTTTCATGATTAACTTACAAAATGGAGTGATTGAAGTTCCTAATCTGTGGTCATACTTAATTTGCGTTCACCCGTTTTTGGATTTTGGGACATTTTTACTGTCCAGAAAATTTCTAAAGGAGTAAGCAGAATCCTGAGAGATTGCTAATCACTCTCCAACGCTCTCGACTTTCATAGAACGCTCAAAATATATGCTATGGTGGGTTGATGACCCTCACTGTCCAAGCCACTGGTGGAGAACGTGAGGACAATATTGTTCGACGCGCCGGATTTTCATGGTGGTCGCATTCAGGTCACCTGGTCGCTTTGTGAATAACCCCCTGTGTCCATGGACTTATCATCGCTCACATTGGCACATAGGAGTCCATCGCGGAAGAACGCACGCTCAGAAGTACATACATACAAAGAGTTTTGGGGTAAATGCTTCGCCAGAATGGGAGATAGCATGAATACAGCCATAAACCGCGCTAACTGAATGCATTTCTTCGGTTTATATCGAAACCGTGGAAATATCGAATACATGACTAGATACCGCAGCAAATCTATTGTCCATGCATCCTAAAAATCAGCGATTACCAGAGCAAGCGTCGTTCCGTATATGGCAAAAAAGCCAGCATTCAAAATGGTGCATAAACTGACGTTTTTTTTAGGAATGAATTTTTGGAAAAAGAATTGTCCTCCTCCTAGCACTTACTACGTAAGTCATAATCAATTAATAAACGTGGAAGCCATTAAATATCTTGGAATAAGACTGACACATGATCGTTCCTGGGGTAAACACATACGTGAAATAATAGGGGGAAATAATGATCTAATCGTAAACTGGGATTCATCACAAGAGTATTGGGTAAATGTGACGATCATGTACGAGAAATCAGCTACTTTTCCCTTGTAAGACCTCATTTGGAATATGCTGCCAGTGCATGGGATCCCTACGAAATCGGTGTAAATAATGAACTTGAACATGTGCAGAGAAGATCGGCAAGATTTGTAAAGAGACGATACGATAACCATATTAGCGTAACCAGGCTATTAAATAAATTGAAATCGGAATCATTGTCAGATCGCAGGTTGAAATTTAGACTTGATCTCTTAAATAAATTCCAAAATAATATTTTCAGTGATTATGTTAAAAATATTTTGCGGACCCCAACTTACTATGGTAGACTGGACCATGATTACAAAATTAGAGAAATTGATCGCCGAACCAACCGATTAAAAATATATTTATTCCCTCGTACAAATGGGGATATGATTGGATATAGATATGTTCAATAGTGTGTAAATACAAGTGTATCAACGGAAAGCCGTGGTGGTTGCGTGTTAGTATAAGGACTTATAAGCTACACCAACTAACAGCATGTTTGTTTATGGTTGCTTTGCTCTTAAAATATTTTTTTTTTAATTGTTAAGTTTAGGCTAGAATATAGTTACTAACCCCTTTTTAAGGATGATATGTAATGCATGATTGGTGTGAATTCACCCTCTGCCTATTTTTTTACAGTGTATTGAAGGGTATTATTTAGATGCAGATGTAGTACGGATTATCGGAGTAGTTATTGTTCTGCACATGATAAAAAAATCGGCAATGGCGTAAAAAATGCTGCATTTAGATTGGTGATGCAACGCACATACGAAGTCTCCCCTTATAATCTTTCCATTGAACTACAGTGTCCGGACGAAATAAAATTATCTTAGTGTTTTATGTTTCACATATTCGTAATATCCGCGGCATAGTGCAGGAATCTCGATTGAGGCCTTGTGCTGTTGCTATTAGGCAATTCCGTTCATTACCGCTGCATTTGTAAGCAAAGGGATAGGTAGGTGAAATATTTTCGAGTAGTCTGTAGTGCATGATGCATGCATTAACCCCTTAAATACTATAGATACTAACAATCAAGTTGCACGAAACCCTATAGTTGCTTGTTTGCATGTCAGTAGTGCATGCTTGGTGATCTTCACCCCCTGCCACACACCCTCGCGGTGGCTTGCAGTGTATCGTGTAGATGTAGATGTTTGTTGGCATTGCCGAACAGGGTCTTTTATTTGAGAACTACGTGACTCCTGAGGCCCTGGGTACTTTGGCGCTTCCAGTTACTTTACCTTCTGGGGGTGATACTGCTCTTACCCCGTGAAATTGGTGCATCTGTTGGACTGATGAAGTGTTATGAACTTTGTGGAAAATTATTCCTTATCGGAATCGAGTAAGCTTTGTTGCTAGAGTACTGGCTTCACGAGGGCCCGGATTCGAATTCCGGCAGTGGTATGTATTTCAGTCTCATACTGGTCCACACTCCAGAGCCCTGTGGAACTTAAGAACCGTGTGTCGTAAAGACTCGATTCGCTGACTGTGTTTTGCAAATCCAGAGTAGCCTAGAGTTCATAGGATAATTCCAATTGACCGCAATCTGTACGCTGGAGTGTGACGTGCTGACCTTCCGTCCTATTGGTGCGTACGTACATCACCTTCGCAGGTCTAAATATGTCCACGGCGGCGGCGGCGTTCCGTCGTCTTTCTCAGCATCTCGACGAAGTCCACTCTCTTCCACTGTACCTGCATTTCTTCTCCATCTATGGGCTTAAAAACTCCTCTCCTTACGTCCATTTTGAACAGAAGCTGTTCTTGGAGGTGGAGGAGATGATTCCTCGCTGTCCGAATCCGGTTTTTAGCGAAAAGAAACAATTGACAACGTCTCGCGGATCTTCACTCGACTGTTTTATTTTTCGCCGAGTCCCCGTCCGCCAATGGAGAACGCTTTGGCTTCGCGGTGTGCTCACGTCGGACACTCAGGGTCGCGTCTTCGGGAAGCCATCCGTACTCAAAAGAAAACTGTCGTTTCTACACTTATGTATGGAGTTGGTATTTACTTTTTGAATCACGTGCCTATTGATGCACGGAACTTTGGTACCTCCCAGATTTTTATCCTACTCACTGGTTTAAGTAGCTTCGGCCACTTAACTTGATTTTCAAATTTAACATTTTAAATCCTTGGTTCAATCTTCTTCGTACATAATGGGTTGATATAAAGGATTTGTTTTAATGACAAGAAACGATTCTGCGAAAGTGAACTACTAGAATTTGTTATCTGGAAGTATTCGAAGCCTTAAGACGATATATAGGTACTGTCTGTTATGGAACTAACATTTATTACTCACTCTTACTATTATCTTTTTCTTTACTTCATACTCTATGTTTCCCTATAAAATTAGTCACACGAAGATCGAAAGCGTTGAAACCATAAGGTATTTAGATGTAACATTCACTGAAGATTTTTCGTGGGGAAGACTCATCCGGGAATTATGCGGCCGAGCGAAGAGAAAACTAGGATTTATAAAAAGAGGACTTGGGAAATGTGATGAGAAGACAAAAGAGCTATGTTACTTTTCACCAGTTAGGCCCCACCTTGAGTATGCAGTCAGTGTATGAGATCCGAATGAATTAGGTTTGATCAGAGAACAGGACAGTGTGCAACGTAGAGCAGCTAGGTTCGTTAAAAGGTGTTAATTAAAAACACCAGCGTATTATGCTATATTCGACCAGATAAATAAGATTAGAGAGATAGATTGTCGTACTGATAGATTCAAGATGGCATTTTCCCCCATGCTATAAGAGAACAGAATAGGCAGCGTAGCAGAGGGATAGGTAGGGGAAATATTTTAGAGTATTCTGTAGTGCATGATGCATGTATTTATCCCTTAAATACTATTGATACTAACAATCTAGTTGCATGAGACCCTATAGTTGCTTGTTTGCATGTCAATAGTGCGTGCTTGGTGATCTTCACCCCCTGCCACACACCCGCGCGGTGGCTTGCAGGGTATCGTGTAGATGTAGATGTCCCCATTGTGATGCCGCTGTGGCTATTGCTCACAGGGTTGTACTGTAATAATTATCAGGATTCCTACACAGAAAGTGGTTGAATCCGCCAATTTTAATGATAACATTGTCTAGTACGATGAACGTGACTTTCCGTCAGGTGATTTCGGCAATTATTATCTGACATACGCTATTTATAAATAGTTTCGTGCGTTGTGTCATTGATCGATCATCTTCCAAACGCACTGAATTACGTGGCTAACCTTCTGGGACTTTCTTCCCTCATACTCTCTGACGCTAAGATATAGGGTTTCCAGAAACCTTACGTGCTCTATCGTTCTTTCATACCGTGCAATGCGGCAGATGTGCATTCGGTGCAATATGCACTTCCTCCACCATCTTCTTAGTGCTTGGGGCCATGTCCAGTGCTTCTATGCGACCGCTTTAGGTGCGAACTCTATTGGAGGTCATGCTGATTTGGCAGCTAAGTAATACTTTGCGTTCTGCTTAAAGTAGTGACATTCTATTATTAAGAATAGTTTCGCTAAATTGTAAAGCATGTTCAGGTAATACATGCTGGAGACGCTAAATTGTATTGAAAAAGGTTTTAGACATGTTGAAAGAAGTGGAACGTTAATTATACATTTAGATCGGTACCGACCGCAACTAATATAAAGTAAAGGACTCGTAAATTCTACTCAAACAATGTACATATAATTCTTTCCTGTATGTTGCACTCATTATTAATTGAGAGTTTTCGTCAGATAAACTCAACTTCACGGTTGGTGACCTCGCAACCGCTGCCGCACCCCCTTGCGGCGATAGGGTGAAATGTATCTACATCTACGCGATACCCTGCAAGCCACCGCGAGGGTGTGTGGCAGGGGATGAAGATTACCAAGCATGCACTACCGACAGGCAAACAAGCAACTATAGGGTCTCATACAACTAGGTTGTTAGTATCTATAGTATTTACGGATTAATACATGCATCATGCACTACATACTACTCTAAAATATTTCCCCTACCTATCCCTTAGCTATGCTGCCTATTCTGGTCTCTTATAGTACGGGGGAAAATGCCATCTTGAATCTATCAGTACGACAATCTATCTCTCTAATCTTATTTATCTGGTCGAATCTAGCATAATACGCTGGTGTTTTTAATATGTGCGTAACATCTTCAGTAAAGCTATCGGATTGAAATTTCTCTAATAGATTTAATCTGTACTTTAACCTACGCTCTGATAATGGTTCCCACTCTAATTCTTGTATTAGTTTTGAAACACTACTCGAACTATCGTAACACCTTTTAACTAACCTAGCTGCTCTACGCTGCACACTGTCTGCACAATGTGTATGTGGAAATAGTTTTCCACAAAGTGTCGTCTGCATCCAACGGCAACGGTTATATTTAAAGGAAAAAATTATATCATTAGAATTACCTGGTACACGAGTCTAATCGGTAAATGGGTAAAACCGAAGGAATATTTTTTAAAATAAATTTTCAATATCGTCAATGAGAAACGCCGTCACACCTTGCTCCTACACCGTTTGATGCGTCTGCGTTAAAAATACCCTATCCCCGAAAAATACTACGGTTGTCTAGTAGTGAATGTTCCTTTGGGCTCTTCTTTAACCATGCTCCCTGTAATGGCACATTAGTTGTGTTTGTTTTTCCGGAAGGACCTTTGGTTTTTCCGGTGGATTATCTGGATATAGTCTTCTCGAATCTGCTCTAGCTTTCTTTATTTTCCGCGTGAGGGAGGGGTTGGCGCTTCAGGCCTATCATGTGGAGGGGGGTGGAGACTGCGAGAGGGGAACTTTCTTCTCCTCCCCTTTCTTCAACAATCGCACCCTCTCCCCCTACCCTTGGAGAGACATCCTCGAGGGGGTGAAACGGCTTCCTTCGTAACTCATCTTCCCCCACCAGCACTATACCGACTATATTTTTTATAGTCGGTATTACCCACCGGTGTGCTGTTATATTACCCGCCGCACTGTAGGCTGGGAGGCTGATTTAGACAGACAAAAGTCATAACATATTCAAAATCAGGCTTAAATTGTATACTTTTTTATTTTTGTTGGCGGCAGAAACAAATTTGATGTTTTCAAGGCATGATTCCGTCTCTCGATAGCTAGTATTGGCGAATAAAAGTTATATTATAGACTCCTCGAATCATCATCATTCCTTCCTAATGAGGATAGCGATAACTGAACTAGCAACATGTTCATGCTGTTGGTTGGGTCACCATTTTTTTTTAAATTATTACGTTTCGGCTAGAATATATTTACCTACTAATCCTTCATAAGCATGATATATGATGCATGTGTGTTGTAAATTCACCCCCTACCACACGCCTTTATGGAGGCTTGCAGGGTATTTCGCAGATGCCGACACTTTGATGAATTAACAAACGTATAATTCATAAAATATCTTGGAATAAGACTGACACATGATCATTCCTGTGGTAAACACATACGTAAAATAATGGGGCAATCTAATCGTAGACTGGGATTCCTCAAAAGAGTATTGGGTAAATGTGACGATCATGTACGAGAAATCAGCTACTTTTCCCTTGTAAGACCTCATTTGGAATATGCTGCCAGTGTATGGGATCCCTACGAAATCGGTCTAAATAACGAACTTGAACGTGTGCAGCGAAGATCGGCAAGATTTGTAAAGGGACGATACGATAACCATGCTAACATAACCAGTCTATTAAATGAATTAAAATGGGAATCTTTCTCAGATCCCAGGTTGAAATTTAGTCTTAATCTCTTAAATAAATTCCAAGATAATATTTTCAGAGATGACGTTAAAAATATTTTGCGAACCACAACTTACTATGGTAGACTGGACCATCATCATCATTGGTCAACAATCCTAGGATTGGTTTGACGCAGCTGTCCACTCGATTCTTCTATCGGCCAACCTTTTCATTGCGACGTAATTCTTCTCTTTTACATCCTTCACAACCTGTTCCATGTATCTCATACGAGGCCTGCCTTTTCCAATCTTCCCGTTCACTTTTCCCTTGACGATAGTCTTCATCAGGCCATCGTGTCTCAAGATATGGCCGATTAAGTTTTCCCTTCTTCTTTTTAGAGTTGTCAGCAGACTTCTCTTTTCTCCCACTCTTCTTAGAACTTCCTCGTTACTTACTCGGTCGATCCATTTCATCTTCAGCATTCTTCTGTAGCACCACTTTTCGAATGATTCTACCCTTTTCTTCTCCGCTGCTCTCATCGTCCATGCCTCAGTGCCGTAAAGAAAGAAACATCTCGAGAAAGACTCCTCGAATTTGACATAAAACGAAGCAAACCAGTCTTAAGGGTGAAATAGTGTATATTTATAGTCATAAAATATCAACGCTTGTAATTCTCCTCTTATCAAAGTTAAAAGATTACCTCTTACTCGTCTTCGTCACTAGATAGGTCATTGCCTTCCATTTGAGTCAAAGACACACAGGGGTCCCTAAAATGTTGAATAACATTGAATAATAATTCTCCACTCGTCCTCTACTCGTCTTAGGGATGGTAATTCTCCTCTATTCTCATTAAATTCGTAATACGACTTTTGTCCACCTAAATCGACCTCCCATACCACTGTGCAAGGCCAACGGGGCAGGCAAGATCCCAAATTCAAATCTTTCGCTATTTATTTCGGAAATGTTTGCTGGAATTGTACAGTTGTTTTCAAATAAAAAAACGTTTATGCTCATTTCCATTTGTATATACATACGTGTACATATGTACTGTTTGTTACTGTTTAAATGAGGGTGTGCCTGACCTTTGTCTTCTCGTTTATTTGTTTTATAATGTGCCCGAAAACAACACAAGTTACAGTCTTTACATAGGGTGGTTGAACTAATAATAATTGCACAGGCACTGACATCGATGCCAAGGTCAGAACAAAATCTTCCCGAACGGGATTCGAGCCCATGACCCTGGGATTATCAGGGATTTACCCCACCGCCACCGGGGGAAGGGGCAGAAAAAAATTGAAGGATTCCGGCAAATAATTCCGTAATAATTACCGATGGATTTGAAGTGGCGAGGGATTTACCCCGCCACCAGGGCTGGAATTATTTGCTGGAATTAAATTATTTCCTAAATAAAAAAACATTTATGCTCATTTATGCCCTGTGTACATTCTTTGTAATAGGAAAGCGAGGCTTTACGGAAGGACTTTATATGTTAAAACTTTGTGAAACTTTTAATTGCGATAAACTTTAAACTTGTTTTCAACATTACACATACTTGCCCTCTTGACTCGATCTCCTATTTTTTTATTTACTCGTGAGCGCTGTAAATAGTTGATAAAATAAATCAGTAATACATGAAAAAATACGTATGCCGATGCCATTATTCCGATGGTCGCTGAAGTGGGGCCCAGTAAATCGAGTATTTTTGCAATTGATTTTTTACGTTCTGTTCTCGTCGTTCCTGTTTCTGTTTCGCCACTGTAGACTTCGCTGTGCGGTGATTTTAATTAGACATTATAAGTATCGCTGATTATCTGTAACTAAGGCTTTTCCTTTTACGAGCTCTGTTGCCAATTCGATACTCATTTAATTCCTCCCAAGATTTCTGTTTCAACGGCGGATCGACTTTTCATTCCTTTTGTGAAGTTTTCGTCTCTCTTGCGAGGAGAGAAGAGGTGACGTCCCCCTTCAGTTTCGCTTCTTATACTCCTCCATTCTTGTCACTAGAAAGATCGCACTTACCAGGGAGTAGATTGCCCGAACAGCATTCTGGCAATTTACTCCCTGCTAATCATTCGCGAAATTGGGAGTTCTCAGGATGCCTGGCTGCAAGCTTTCGATTTCCAAAGACGCGTCCTCGCTCTATTCGTCGTGCATATGTATGTGTGTAGTACATATTTAATGACTAAGCATTGCCTTAACCGGGGCATCTCATCTCCACTTCCCCCTATTACTCAGGGAAGAGAGAGTCCATCAATCGTCTGCTCATCAATTGAATTGCAGATCTGGGAACGTTTCTCGTCAACTAATGTTTGGTGTTTGGGTTGTGGGATGTAAATCGATATGTTGGAGGTTTGAATGAAGAAAAGTTTTAGTCTTTTACACATCGGTGTTTAATTTAGATAATTTTGTTTGGAAATAATATTTAATGATGCGTGCTAGATTTTTATGAGATTTTGAATGATTTGAGTAATGTTCCTGTTGGGAGAAATAAATTTTTTCTTCATTTGAAATAGTATTTAAATGTAGTTGTTCATAGATTAGTGATCCTTGAAGGAATCATTGTGTCAATACTCGTCATAAGGGATGATATTCTTGCTTATTGAGTGGATTTAACTTAATTAGCCAACTGGATCGTGTGCAGATAAGATCGGCAAGATTTGTAAAGGGAGTGACTGTATGGAAGGGTATGAACACTGTATTATCGTAATCAGTCTAATAGATGAACTAAAGTGGGAATCATTGTCAGACCGTAGGTTGAAATTTAAACTTCTTCTCTTAACTAAGTTCCAAGACAATACTTTCATTAATGACGTCAACATATTTTTCGAACTCCAACTTAGTATGGTAGACTGGACCACGTTCATAAAATTAGATAAATGAATTCCCGGCCTGTCAGATTCAAAATGTCCATCTTTCCTCGTACAATTAGGCATATGAATAGCTGTAAATATATCCAATAGTAGAAATACGAGTGTATCAATGGATTGCATAGGTAGTTGAATGTTGGTGTAAGGAGTTTAAGCTAACCCAACTAACAGCATGTTTGTGCATGCTTGCTTTACTATCGTAATATTTTTTTTTAATTGCTAAGTTTGTACAAGAATGTAACTGCTAATCCTTTTTAAGCATGATATGTAATGCATGTTTGGTGCGAATTCACCCCCTGTAACACACCTTTATGTTGACTTGCAGGGTACTCTGTAGATGCAGATGGATTTCCAGTTCTTAGGTGGTTTAGTTGTGAATTGTAACTATCCATTGACGAGGTTATGAAAGTGTAGGACCAAAGAGGTCACGGCTTTTTGGTATTTTTACATTATCCTTTACCCGTGCCGTCTTTGCTTTCATTAAAAAGATGTCGCGGGTTGCGCTAAATGGGACGTGTCTTAAGAGGCCGCTTCAAGCGGAGAATTAGAATCAGGAACTGCCAATCAATGCGCTACGCAGTCTAGTCTCTGAAACGAAATCGACTTTGAGATATTGGGAGTCCTTGTGTGCGACGAGCCGAAAAGGCTAATTAACTTGTCATCGGGGCACAGACAGATGCTCTCATACGGTCTGTTGTTTTTTTGTTTGCCTTTCGTTTTCTCCTTTTGAGTTCTCTATGGAGGTTCTTAACTAACTCCAGACTTTTTGTGGCCAAGATTTCATCTTCAATCGAATGTCATTAAGCCAATGCATCATATGGCGAAATGGGGGAGTTTAGTCGGAACCGAAATCGCTATTTTGTTCACGAAATCGTTAGATGGGAACGAAAAACGAATTTTAGTTAAAAACATCAACATAGTTAAGGGTTGAAACACATAAAGAGTTTTTCGATGCTCATAACTCAAGAACGAATCGGCGGATCGAAGAACAGAAAAATTAGGAAACTTGAATTTTCTTTTTATTTTGAAAACTCGGAAATAAAAAAATATGGTAAACGACCCCATCCCCGGTATCCCTTTACATTAATTATTGCTCACTTTGGAAGAACGGAATAATGTGCTATAGTTTGAGACAAACTAATTCAGTTTTTCATTCTGCCTCGTAGACAATTCTCCTTATTTTTATAGTTCCGTCCTAGAAAAATACCGAAAATAGCCTGTTTTGCATTTCAGCTTTTTCTGTTGTCATATTTTTTTGTATTTCTGGGTGATCGATTTTAGACCTCTGTTTTGAGTAATGTAGTAATTTGAACTACTCATCAAAACAATGAAATATTCATTTTTTGCGTAATGAATATTTTTTGTATACATTAATGTTAATTTTCACCAGTTACCTTGAGTATGCAGCCAGTATATGGGATCCGAATGAATTGGGTTTGATTAGAGAGCTGGAGAGTGTGCAGCGGAGAGCAGCTAGGTTCGTTAAAAGGTGTTACGATAGGTTGAGTAGTGTTCCAGAATTAATACAAGAATTAGGGTGGGAGTCATTATCAGAGCGTGGGTTAAAGTAGGTACAAATTATATCTATTAGAGAAATTTCAATCGGATAGGTTTACTGAAGATGTTAGGCATATATTAAAAACACCAGCGTATTATGCTAGATTCGACGAGATAAATAAGATTAGAGAGATAGATGGTCGCACCGACAGATTCAAAATGCTATTTTCCCCCGTACCATAAGAGAAGACAATAGGCAGCTTAGCAATGGAAAAGGCAGGTAAAAACGTTGTTGGAGTAGTCCGTATTAACTAGCAGATAATAACCATCTAGCTACATGTTTATCTAACATGTTTACATGCAGTAGCGTAGTTGCAAGCCAATATTGCATGTTTGGTGATCTTTACCCCATGGCATGACCCTCGCGGTGGCTTGCAGGGTATTACGTAGATGTAGATGTAAGTTGGGGTCTCATCTACTGCAGCTGCTAATCAATCCCACATACCATGTTGGTGCTTGGAAACTGCTGTCCTATTTCATTGATTGAATGCCCGAGTGAAAATCGTTTTAAAAGTTCTGAGCACGTTCGCTGCCGAAAAGCACGATGGAAGTGATTCTGTGGCCGCGAAGAATTGAGTCCAGCCTCCCAGAATGCATTGCCTCAGTGGACAGGCCTGGCGTAGTGTTGGGCAGTTTCCTTCCTTAAGCCGGACTCGTTCCTTTCGTTCCCGATCACCAAAAGTAACGGGTCTCTAAAGATTCGTTTCTTTTTCACGCTGATTGATGGGGGCGAGGGAATTCAGTTCGCACCATAGTGCTAGTTTGGACCTTGCCGATGATAACATGTAGTCTCCTTTACTGCTCAATTTGCCAATTTATACACATTAACATTCATCCCAAATTAGATGCATCAGTTGATTTGGGCGTTCCAGACGCCAGACATTCTATGTTTATCAAGAACAAAGTATTAAATTAATGATTCGTTTTCATCCTTTCTGACGTAGCCCGAATGTTTCAACTTGAAGAGGTTAAACAGTTTTCGCGTATTTTGGATAAAATGAAAATTCTCATCGTTAATTTCACTACTCGTATTATACCTACGAGGCAAGAAAGAAATAGTGAGTAGAATAGCCCAGGCAAAGAGGGCATTCTATCAAAAGAAGAATCTACTAACAGCTGGAAATACAAGCTTGGAAGTAAGGAAGCAATTCATCAAAGCGTATATCTGGAGCATGTTCCTTAACGGCAGTGAGCATGGACGATGACAGCAGCGGAGAAGAAAAGGGTGGAAGCATTCGAAATGTGGTGCTATCGAAGAATGGAATACAGAAGAATGCTGAAGATTAAATGGATCGACCGAGTAAGTAACGAGGAAGTGCTAAGAAGAGTAGGAGAAAAGAGAAGTCTGCTGACAACTCTAAAAAGAAGAAGGGAAAACTTAATCGGCCATATCTTGAGACACGATGGCCTGATGAAGACAATCGTCGAGGGAAAAGTGAACGGGAATATTGGAAAAGGCAGGCCTCTTATGAGATGCATGGAACAGGTTGTGAAGGATGTAAAAGAGAAGAATTACGTCACAATGAAAAGGTTGGCCGATAGAAGAATCGAGTGGAAAGCTGCGTTAAACCAATCCTAGGATTGTTGACCAATGATGATGATCGAAGAATTATGAAGATAAAATGGATCGACCGAGTGACAAATGAAGAAGTCTAAGAAGAGTGGGAGAAAAGAGAAGTCTGCTGAAAACTATAAAAAGAAGACGGGACAACTTAATCGGCCACGATGGCCTGATGAAGACAATCGTCGAAGGAAAAGTGAACGGGAAGAATGGAAAAGGCAGGCCTCGTATGAGTTACATAGAACACGTCGTAAAGGGCGTGAAAGAGAGGAACTACGTTAGTATGAAGAGGTTGTCCGATAGAAGAATCGAGTGGAGGGCTGCGTCAAACCAATCCTATAGGATTATTAACCCTTGAAGATGATGATGGTGTTATTATACCTGGCACAATGTCCCCATTTTAAACCCTCGTTTCTCTAATTCTTTGGCTCACGTGAGTCCTTTCGTTCCTATGGTTCCTTTCGTTCGCGAGGGTCGTTCGTGCAGTCGGATCCGTTCCTCATGTGCACCCGTTCCAATGGAACGAATCGTTCCGGAACCTTCGCGCCTCCAGCGGGAAATTGTCGCCGTCTTCGCCCGTGCAGGGGGTGGGGAGGGATGCCGTCTAAGAGGGAGGAAACTACTCCTTCCTCTCTCTCTATCTGCGTTTACGAGGGCACTTAGCTGAAGCGCGACAATGGCTCTGTTTGTTTCCGAGAAGGCTCTAAAAACGGCTGGTGAGAAAATAATGCGTCCTTCGAGAGCATGTTTTAATGTTTGGGCGAGGGGAAGCTATTTGCTGTTTAAATCTCGCGAGCTCTTTCGAGGCCGCGACGATAAATGGAAAACTCGCGCGGACCCAACTGCTCGCCGTGTTCTCCGTCTGGACAGCTGCCTCCAGCGTCTGGAAGGAGCGGGACCCTCCTCAGCTCGCTTTGCCACCGAGGGTCCCCCGCAGCCCTTAGGGCCTCATTTTTAATGCATTTTCGAGTGTCGCCCACTTCCGCCCCCCCCTCCCTTCCCACCCTGAACCGCATCCTCAGCACGCGACCCTGGAGCGTGGAAAGCCATTCCCGTGGAGGAGGGGGGAGAGGGGAGAGATTATCTCGCCCCCTTTCTCCCTCTAAATATAGACAAACACCCCCGCGTTCCTTCCTCAGCGGAGGGACAACCATTAACGCTGGGAAAGGAAAAGACGATGCGTTTCTCCGATTTTAACTGATCCATGAAAGGATCTGACTTCTTGAGGCACCGCATTAACTATACATTTTAATGCTCCGCTAAAACCGTGCGGTTTTTTTAGAATAGAATAGACAGTTAAATTTATTATTCCGGCACAAATGCGTCCCTCAGTAACGTAAATAATTACACTTAAATTAGAGTCAAATAAGCAAAATAACAACATGATTACAAAGATGTATTGGCACAGAATACAACCGAACATTTAATTTACTTTTAATACAATTTAATAAAGAAGACAAAGAAATGATTACGTGACAGAACGAATCGGGTACGAAAAACAGGAACATTACTATAAAAATATATTTTATACTGCGGAATATTATATAATATTTAATTCAATAGAAGTAGTGTTTGATGGTATTTATTTTTAATTTCGTTTGCATTTTCACACTTTTTTACATATTCTGTCATGTGATTCCATATTTTGGAAGAGGTGGCATGGAAGTACCTACTTAGCGTTCGATGATGTAATTAAAAGTTCTTCCATACGGCGTGTGGAACTGGTTTTACTATTGTATTGTTTTTTTTTGGTGTGAATATGTGGGGACTTGTCTTTTTTGGCTTGTATATGAAATGTGCCCTGTTAACTAAGCGCCTAATTTCGTATTTTTAATCTACAAGTTCTTTCAAAAAATGGTGAAACGTGTTCATAATATGTGCTGTCGTAATAATAACCTCATAAAGGAGTTCTGAATCATCTGTGGTATTAAATTCATTTCTTTTGCAAGGTCGAAGTATTCCATGCAGCAATAGCATACATCAGTCTTTCAATGAGATATCAATACAATCGTTTTTAAAATGAAACATCTCCTCATTTTGCTGGAGAGAAAGCACTCGTGTGTACACAATGAGATGTTCCAGAACATATAGCACGATCAAGGTCAATTATAAGTATTCGTAAGGGGTTTAACCATAACCATATAACCATTGTTGATCGCTTATAATAAAAGCGTAGAACGTGATAGCAGTAGCGATATAGATACATCGCGCATCTCGCGACTGTCATAGCTACGTGTAAACGCTGCTTAACGTAGATGAGAAAAAGCTTTCACGTTCTTCGCTTTTATTTTAAGTCTTGCGTAACTTGAAAAAAATCAGCCTTGCCCATTCGGTGCCGACATGTTACAAATCTCTTCCCGTAATTTTCAGTGCTTGGTATTACTTTCGACATGTAGATGCAGTGTTAGAATTTTAAATTAACCCTCTGCTGCGGCAATATCGATTGCTGTTGGAAAATTCGGTACTAAGCCTCACCTGATATTATGTTAGCACTTTAGGATTGCAGCCGTAATATGATCTCATTGGTGCGTAAAGATATACCTACTCATGTATCTTATCTTTTTTTCTCGGCTTAATCTATCTTTTATAGAGTCGCGTGATTATGAACGTATTGCCTTATATTTCGTTAATATTTCCTTAACTTTCCAAGAAATGCCGTTTTTCTGTTTTACCCGTGAAAGGAAGAAAAATGTTTTTTCTCGTAGGAAATAAAAATTGTTAATAGAAGAAACACATTTCCTAGAAACTGCATTTGAGGAAAATGTGTGGATATTTCGTTTGCTGAATCTCTTAACGAAAGGTAAATTGAGTACATCATCATGATCAGTTGTCAATCCTATGATTAGTTTGGCGTATATTTCCAATAGTTTCCCATAGCGGTTAACCGTTTCGTACGTACATAACTCTTCTCTTTCACATCCTTAACAATCTTATACGAGGCCTCTCTTTTTATATTCTTCCCATTCGCTTGACCCTCGACACTTGTCTTCATCAGACCATCATGTCTCAAGATATGGCCGATTAAGTTGTCCCATCTTTTTTCTTAAAGGTTTTCAGAAGACTTCTCTCTTCGCCCACTCTCCCTAGGACTTCTTCATTCGTCACTCGGTTCAAATCAATTCGTTATCTTCCTCATTCTTCTGTAACACTAAATTTCTAGTGATCCCAGCCTTGACTTCTCTGCTGCAGTCATCTTTCACACCACCCCACCATGAAGAAGCATGCTCCAGATATTAGTTGTAACGTAGTGTTCCCTTAAATCCAAGCTTTAATTTCCAGCTGTGAGTTGATTCTACTTATGGTAGAATGCCCTCTTCGTCTGGGCCTCCGAGATAACAATACTCTTCCACCTCCTTAACTTTATGTTTTCCTAGTTTAACGTTGGCACTGACCTCTTCTCTCCTACTGCGTATACCATTACCATAGTTTACTTTTGCATCTACATCTACATAATACCCTGCAAGCCACCATAAAGGTGTGTGGCAGGGGGTGAATTTAACCAAACATGCACTACATATCATGCATAAAATAGGATTAATATTAATATATTAGTCTAAACTTCACTATTAAAAAAGGTAAAAATAGAAAAGTAATCATGCAAAAAAATGCTGTTAGTTGGGTTACCTTCAAGTCCTTATATCAACATGCAACTACCTATGCTATGGATTGATTCACTCGTATTGGGCATATTTACCGCTATTCATATCCGTAATTGTACGAGGAAAAAAGGACATTTTGAATCTGTCAGTTCGGCAATCAATTTCTCTAATTTTGTGATTATGGTCCAGTCTACCATAGTAAGTTGGGGTTCGCAAAATATTTTTAACGTCATCACTGAAAATATGGTCTTGAAATTTGTTTAAGAGATTAAGCCTAAATTTAACCCTGCGATCTGGCAATAATTCCCATTTTAATTTATTCAATAGACTGGTTACGCTAATAAGGTTATCGTACCGTCCCTTTACAAATCTTGCCGATCTTCGCTGCACACGTTCAAGTTCATTATTTGAAACGAATTCGTAGTGATCCCATACACTGGCAGCATATTCCAAATGAGGTCTAACAAGGGAAAAGTAGCTGATTTCTCGTACATGATCGTCACATTTACCCAATATCCTTTTGATGAATGCCGGTATACGATTATATTGCCCCATTATTATACGTATGTGTTTACCACAGATCATGTGTCAGTCTTATCCAAGATATTGAATGGATTCCACATTTGTTAATTCATTATTACTTATTTTGTAAGTGCTAGGAGGAGAGCTATCACCCATAAATACTCCGATGTAAAGGCCATTGGTGCTGTTTTGGGTGGTAATGGAAAATAATATGTAATGCATATTCGGCGTACATTCACTCCCTGCCACACACCCCTATGGTAGGATTTCCGAGTATATATGTAGATGTTTCCTGCTTCTCTATGCTCGTCGCAACCAGTATCCCGGCTGGATCAGTGAGTCTGAGGCCAATCGCTCGTGTCTTTGCCGCCGCCACCGCTGACCGAGTTATTCGTCCGACTAGCGAAGTCGAGGCACAGTCATCCGTCACCTGCCCCCCTTCCACCCCTCTCCCTCCTGAATGCGCGCCTTCCCTATCTGCGACACGCTAGCCCCGTCTGCACGCACGTCCGTTTACACCCCGTCGCTGAGCAACGCCTTCTCGTGCCTTTCGTCCATAAAGTTCAATGCCGCGCGCAATCGGATGCACACTCGCCTCTGCATGTTCGCCATCTCCCGTCTCAGACTGCGTTTGTGCACAGAGGTTTCAGTCGGCGCTTTTGTCGCCGGACTTCAGCGCCTTCCGTTGCGGCACCAGCACGTCAGCGCCTTCCGTTGCGGCACCAGCACGAGTGACTAGTAAAACTCTCGAGGTGGCTTGCAGGTAGAAACTCAGTAGTTGTAGACGAGGACTTCAGGATGAGGAAGTTTCAGCGTCGATACTTACGGATATGAAGCCTCAAATTTTAAATTTTACTCAATCCCCTCGTTTGGCCTTGTAAAGATCTCCTTCTTCTAGTACTCTCCGTAAAATATGAAAGTAAAATAGTAAAATATTCGTATGGAAATCTGTTTGGAAACCAAAATAAAATTCTGAAAAAAATCTCTGAGTTACGTTTAGTTTTATCAGGAAAAAGTCCGAAGAAATGGAAGAGTTAGGCGAGCATCTTTGCTAAAAATCCATCTTTCCGCGCTTCCATGTTTTAAATAGTTTCTATTTGCCTCTAATCCTACGTTTGTCTCCGAACCCTCATGATGCGCCGTATTTCCAAGCTATTCACGGTCACTCACAGGATTATCTCGCCGTCTATTTTTTGGAAGCGTTTCTGCGACGGGTAGCCGTGTTCGAGGAAACTTCCGATTCGATGTTCACGACCCTCCCCTCATCCATATCCTCGTTTCCATGGAAATAAGAGGTCCAAGCCCACTGCGAGAGTTTGCATTGGCCCTCATCTTTAATTATGCTCATATGGAGGCGTGCGCTGCCCTACGTTCTTAAATTGAGCTCGAGCCATTGTTTGCCACGCACTCTTCCGCCATCGTTGGAACTTCGATCGATTTTCGAGAGGTACTTCAGGGTATATGCTTCGGTCGTCTTCTTTTGTGGTCGGTAGTGGTTCGAGTGGCCGGGAAGGGGTTCGGAGTGGCGAACCAGCCCCCGAAGGGACGCGGAAATTTAGCGGATGAAGCAGATAAGTCACACGCGTGTCATCTTAGGATTCCGTGCTGGTGAGACAGGGGAAGCCTCCGCTCGGTGTTATTCGGGAGATTTATTTTACAGTCCGGTCTCATTGACATGCCGAAGAATTCAGAAAAAAATCTGGAATTTTTAAGACGATGTAAATCTAAAAATACATCGGCATTGTTAGTGAGACAATGGGGGGCGTATTTTCAGCCTTTTCTGTTGGCAGCTCATCTCCCTCAATCATGTAGAACATCCAAAAGTAAATTTTCTTGAAGTAGTACTCACGAAACCTACCTCATCCTTTATCGCTAAAGAATGAAGTGTAGAGGTGTCAGGCGAGAAATTGCGAACACCCATCTTTATACCTTAAGAAGAAGGTAATTTTTATGTTTCATCGTCAGTAAAGAAGTGTTAGTGGCAACTTCCATCGCTTTGCAGTGAATTAACTATAGTTTTTCAACATCTATGTTGAAATATAATGCGCTCTTATGCAAAAAGATGACTGCCAACTGCCAACAAGCATTAAATCTCGCTACACGTTTCAATTGTAATGACAGTTCCTGAGTGTATTTTGTGATTGGTGTAATGTTATCTAATTTTTCCGTAATGATTGCTCCCGGGACACTGTACAAGTCAAGGGTCTTGAGCGAGGATAGCGTCTGGAGTCCGTATGAGTTGGATTAAGGGAGGTTATGGGCGAGCAATAAGGCACGCTTTATCACGTTGCTAATTCAGAAGCGTCTGTACCCCTTCGTAAATGAAAATGCATCTCACGGAAACAATTGTCGGGCAATGCTCGTCGACTGATTAACTTCTCGCAAGTAGTCTGTAGCCTGTAGTACGTGAAATATGCTTCGATATTACTAATCTATGCATGTTAGAGAAATACAGAGAAATATATTTATGCCTACTTGGCTCTTATGCCTAACTTGTTTTCATGCAGAAGTATCATTGAAGCTCTTAATTTGCATCTCAAAAGTGCATATATGTTGATTTTCACCCTCTGCCACTCAGCCTCGCGGTGGCTTGAAGGGTATTACGTAGATGTAGAAGGAGTCGGTCGTAATTATAATCTATTATCAGTCTACCTTAATGGTGATTAATGGACCAAAATATTACATGGCTGTGTATTTTTCAGCTCTGGGATTGGTTGGTTGATGCTCTTTCAGTCTTCCTTTTCTTCCTGTGTCGAGAAAATTCCTCCCGGGGAGCTTTATCACTTCCCGGGGCATATATATTATGTCGATGATTGTGAAGCTGTTACTAGGGAAAAGTAAAGGATGTAAAGACCATCTGAGTGGTTATAGGGTTCATTGAAAAAAAACACCTATCTCTAGTCAAGGTTTTTCCACAAGGATGCAACCTTCATATATGTCGTACTTTGATTGCATTCTCTGGAGTTGATGGAGGATCAGTATTTTAGGTACTCTTGACTGCTAAGGGTATTTCTCACCCCATAACCGAACTTGATCCTAATGCTAAGAGACCCACAAGGACTTTAGGATTCTCAGGACAGCGAGTTACCGATCTGATCCGGCTGTTGTGTGGAGCTTGAAGTACAACTAGTATTAAGGCCAACAAGGGTAGTTGAGATTCATACCGTTTTCGCTTTGCTAATCCAGTTTTTTTTTAATATCCGCGAATTGCCTCATTCTCTCGCGTCATCATCATCATCGGTCAACAATCCTAGGATTGGATTGACGTAGCTTTCCACTCGATTCTTCTATCGTCCAACCTTTTCATTGTGACGTAACTCTTCTCTTTTACATCCTTCACAACCTGTTCCATGTATTTCTCTCGCGATCCGTGATAATTCTTGTTCCAGAATATTTCTAATTTATATAAATATTTTAAAACATTTTGCCAAATGTAGTTGATTTTCTCATGGCAGTCCAGCAACAAATCTTGAATTATGACCCGCATGACTGAAGGTAGGTCGTCGAAAACATTTTCGGATGTTTTTTTATTCCTGGAATCGTAGAAGGAATTGGAATCTCTTTATCAAAGTTCTGCTGTGTGTGCTCCGGCGTTAAATTTAGTTAATTTTTTTCTTTTAGTTTTAAGAAAGGGATTGAGTGTCTTTTTGTGTTTTGGAGTGGAGACGACTGGGTGAGCTAACTGTTGTGGAGGAGAAGGCAGTTACAGTCGGAGTGGTTTTAGGGAGACGGAATAATGAGCGGATGAGACCCGAAAGACGCGGATGGAGAGGATTAAGAGGTTGTCGAGGTGAAGAGAGTCGCACGAAAGCGAAGGAGCATTGGGTAAGGAGGCGGCGAAAGAAGATTTGGAACGCTTTGAGAGAGGGAGAGCTTTTTTCGATCGGTTAAGGAAAGACAAAGTGCCTGGACAGAAGGGCGATCTTTCTTGTGCAATCAATGCTTTTTTCTTTCAAACAAATTATCTATGCAACCCTCATCATTAGTGTCATGCTAATAATGGTCTTCTTCCTGTCTGATTGGCTCCCCCCTTGTCATTGCGGTTAACTAACGCTTCCACTGTCATGCACTATATTCATGACAAATAAAATAAAATTCTCCATTGGCCGTAAAATTGGCAACCCTCGTCAAGGACAAATGCTGTGTTGGTTTGCGGGAGGATCAATTCCACAGCAGTGACCAACCACAGCCTCTCAACCAGAAAATCCTCCTGTGGTGGTTTACGGGAATGTTACTTCCTCGTCAGTGACACAACCACAGACACACACACACACTCAACCCAATTGGGATCCTTCACAGGGCTGATGGGACCCTGGTCAGGATGCCTGGGTTATGAACGCAAACACACAAGCACTCAGAAAAAATACTCATTCACGCACTCAAATGGGCACACCTACTGGGAGAATAGAGCTGAAAAAGAGCGTAGTCGGAATTCCCCTTTTTCGGAATTGACCCTCCCGCAAACCAACACAGCATTTGTCCTTGACGAGGGTTGCCAATTTTATAACGGCCATTGGAGAATTTTATTTTATTTGTCACTTTAAGAGGCCGTAGAGCTCATCTCCTTACACTATATTCATCTTTAACCTTCTTTATGCCTTCCGCTCTATCTGTTCGGAATCCTCATTCTTTTTCTCTCTCTCTCCTTTTCGCCCATCAACCTCCTCCGTCTTCATCGCTGTCGTCTCCGCGCTAAGGGCTGCACACAAGATCCCTTAGATCCACTTTTCCTCCTAAATTCTCCCACCAACTTCTCTTCCACACCCACATATCACTCCCTCGTTCCCCTTCATCTCTTCCGAGAGCTCACCCTCCGAGACCGTATTTCGAAACACTCGACCTACGTTCGACCTCCTTTCTCAAAGACCAAGATCGCCTCCCCCTTCTCGGAAGGCCTCTATCGACATATATATTGAGAAAAGATACTTTTGCTACCCAAATTCTTCCGCAATGGAAGTATATCTGCTTAATAAGTTTGAACCAAAAATAAATTCATTTCCGTCAATTTAATCGTCACTTTCATGGGTATTTTTGTGATGTCTTACGTGATTTTCGCTGACGTTACCCGTCGTGGAAGGCGAACAGCTTTCGTCTGCTGAGGAGCGTCTTCCCCTCGTCGAAATACGTCTACATAATAACCTGCCTGCCACTATAAAGGTGTGTGGAAGGGGCTGAATCCACCCAAAACTTGCATTACACTTCATTCACAATAAGGATTAGTGATAATATTCTAGTTCTAAACTTCACAATTAAAAAAAATACTTAAATTGAAAAGCAAGTACGAAAAGATTTTATGACAGGAAAATTTACAAAAAGATTCCGTAAAGGCGACTTCGAGATTTCAACCTTACAACTATACTCATACATCTACATCTACATAATACCCTGCAAGCCACCATAAAGGTGTGTGGCATGGGGTGAATTCTCACCAAACATGCACTACATATCATGCATAAAAAGAATTAGTATTAATGTACTAGTCTACACTTAACTATTAAAAAAGATAAAAATAGAAAAGTAAGCATGCAAAAACATGCTGTTAGTTGAGTTACCTTAAAGTCCTTATACCAACATGCAACTAGTTATGCTATCCATTGTTACACTCGTATTTGTGCTATTGGATATATTTACAGCTATTCAAATCCCTAATTGTACGAGGAAAAAAGGACATTTTGTATCGGTCAGTTCGGCTATCAATGTCTCTAATTTTGTGATTTTGGTCCAGTCTACCGTAGTATGTTGGAGTTGGCAAAATATTTTTAACATGATCAGTGAAAATATTGCATTGGAATCTATTTAAGAGATTAAGTCTAAATTTAAACCCATGGCCTGATAATGAATCCCATTTTAGTTCACCTAACAGACTGGTTACGCTAATATATGTAGTTATCATACTATCCCTTTAAAAATCTTGCCAATCGTCTCTGCATACGCTCCAGTTTGTTAATTATCCCGTAAATAATATTTAATAAAACACTAAAGAACCACACAATGCCCAAGGACTGGAAAGTAGCGAACATTTTTAAAAGCGGTGATTGGAGTAACCTCATAACTACCGATCCATATCACTCACGTCAATCTCCTGTAAGTTATTTGAGCATATAGAGGTCAGTTCGATCATGGGGAATTTAGATATACATCTACATCTACACTATATCCTGCAAGCCACCACGAGGGTGTGTGGCAGGTGGTGAAGATCACCTAGCATGCACTACCGACATACAGGCAAGCAACTACCTATAGGGTCTCATGCAACTAGAATGTTAGTATCTATAGTATTTAAGGGCTTAATACATGCATTATGCGCTACAGACTACTCTAAAATATTTCTCCTACCTACCCTTTGCTATGCTGCTTATTCTGTTCTCTTATAGTACGGGGGAACATGCCATTTTGAATCTATCGGTACGACAATCTATCTCTCTAATATTGTTTATCTGCTCGAATCTAGCATAATACGCTGGTGTTTTTAATATGTGCCGAACATCTTCAGTAAAGCTTTTCGATTGAAATTTCTCTAATAGATTAAATCTGTACCTTAACCTACGCTCTAATAATGACTCTCACCCCAATTCTTGTATTAATTCTGAAACACTACTCCACCTATCGTAACACCTTTTAACGAACTTAGCTGTTCTACGCTGCACACTGTCTAGATAGTCAGGGATTACTCATAAACAGTCAATATGGGTTCCGGAAAGGTGGATCTTTGCAATCAACTTTATTCGTGGATTCATAGGTTGGCACATTTTATATTTCGTCGCCCGTCTTTCAGGAGCTAGACGACCGCGAATATGTGTGACGTAAAACCACGGGTCCTTAAACTCTGTCAAAGACAGAGCTGTAAAGCAGTCTCGAACAGCCCATTGTTTCGGAAGTTTTCAAGAGTGCTGAATTAGTTATAATCGAGGGCTCCAAGTAGTCTACTTCCTCACGTACTTACAAAGACCTGGTGCTATGCACTCGGAACAATGGGGACGCCTTGAGTCGATGGTTTGTGAATGAGCCTCTTTAAAGTGTCTGCGGCGTCGCCTTCCAAGGAAGCGTGAATTAAGCCGACGGCAGCCGGGAGCTATGGCGTCGGATGCGGACGCGACGGCTCACCGCACCCTGTTTACCCGCCTGGGTCTGTGGGGGGCTCCGGACAATATTGGCAAGTCAAGACGCACAGTTCAAGGATCTCGAATACCTTAGCGTAGCGTGTTCAGTTCAGAATCATAAATCTTATATTTTAAAATTTTTTACCCAAGCGAAATATCTCACGTTTGCTTTTTCTTGAAGACTAATGTCATGAGGCCATCATTTCTCAACTTTTACCCCTATACCCTAACTTTACTCTGTAGTATAAAGTACGCATCATAAATGCATGAGCCTAGTGCGTGTGTAAAGGCCGTTTTACACGGTGAATGGTCATGCGAATGAAATCATGCGCATGAAGTACATGCGTCGTGTAATACGGAAATCTCCTCGCGTGAAATTCATTCGCATGATCATTCGCATTTTCATGGGATCAAAATTAGAACATGTTCTAATTTTGATCCCATGATTCTTTGAATGATCACGTGATACGAGCGCACGCCGTCTGTCTTTGTTTTATGAGCGGGTAGAAGAGGGAGAAGAGATTCAAATTAAACAAGTGCAGGACGAAATGAAATTATAATTGATTTTCGGAGCTTTTCGTGCTCATACAATTAATTGGTGTGCCCATGGAGTACATATAATCTTATGTAATTCTAAAAGGTAATTTATATTGGCATTCACCTGATGAAGTTCTTCAATTAATCACGTTTTGGGCGAAGGTTGAGTTGAAAATAATATATTATGCAGGTACTCTAAGATTTTGATAATTCTTGTGACAAGCAGGTATAGAGCAATAAAGTATTAGGACAGAACATGAAAATTATAACTGAAAACAATACATTGAAATATCTCCATCGGCACTTTTCCGTTGTCTCTCATGCCATTCATGAGTATGTCACCTGTTGTTTGTTATCACAGCTACCACGAAATGGGATAAATTGGTACAAATAGCACGTATCTAGCCTTTAAACAGTACACTATCTATTCCAATTGATGCTCCTACACACTTCACGCATAATTAAACTTATTTTACCTTCATTAATTATTGCCGAGTAGTCAGGGAACGTTATAACCGTATACGGTCATTATACGATTCGCCCGTCGCTAAAAAATCTTAGCGTGACAGACAGCCAGAAACGAATAGCAAAATGTCTATATAATTGTACACATGTACATCAAAGGTTGAATAAGGAGCTCTTGTCACAGTAATTGCTTCTCTCGTCGTCGTGTCCGATCTTCCATAACCATGTGTTGTGAGATTTAATATAATATTAAATTGCTCCAGTTTCTCCAGTGTCAAATTACGATAGGCCTCACAGTCCTATAATAACAGTTCATTTTGAATCAGGCCTTATCCTCTATTTCTCCTCTCTCCTAGCTTTCTCCGCGTAGCCGTGTACATAATACCCTGGAAACACCATAAAGGTGTGTGGCAGGGGTTAAATTTACACCAAACATGCATTACATATCATGCATAAAAAGGGTTAGTAATTACATTCTATTCGAAACATCACAATTTAAAAAATAGATTTAAATAGCAAAGCAAGCATGCAAACTCGTGCTGTTAGTTGGACTAGATTAAGGTCCTTATACTAACATGCAACTACCTTTGATATCCATTGAAACACTTGTATTTATACTATTGGATATATTTATTCAATACCAATTTGTATTCATTGCTATTCATATCCTTAATATTACGGGGAAAGAAGGATATTTTGAATCGATCGGTGTGGCAATAAATGTCTCTAATTTTATGATTATGACTCAGTCCACCATAGTAAGTTGGAGTTCGCTAAATATTTTTAACGTCATCAATGAAAATATCATCTTGGAATTTATTCACGAGATTCAGTCTAAATTTCAACCTGCCATCTGACAATGATTCCCATGTTAATTAATTTAATAGACTGGTTACGCTAACATAGATATCATACGGTCCCTTTACAAACTTTGCCGATCTTTGCTGCACACGCTCGAGTTCATTATTTGAGCCTATTTCATAAGGATCCTATATACTGGCAGCGTATTCCAAATGAGGTCTAACAAGGGAATAGTAGCTAATTTCGTCAATCGATGATCAAATCAAATGTAATGATCTAATGGTCGTCTCATTTGTCCAATACCCTTTTGATGAATCCCAGTTTACGATTAACTCGACCCATTACTTCACGTATGTTTTCACCCTAAGAAAGATCAATGTAATGGATTCCACGTTTGTTAATTTATTGTTCCTAGCGTAGGAAGTGCTTGGAGGAGAAATATCTTTTTTTTTTCAAAAATTCATCGCCACACATTTTTTTCAAATTTAATTTCCACCTGTCAACTATCTTACCAGCGTTCAATTGCTTCTACTTAGTTCATCATTTAAAGCTTCTTTATCGTTTGGGCTTAGAATTTCCCTTTTACACCACTGCGTGATCGGAAATAGACGAACCTTACTTTTTACCACCTTATTGTCATCATTAAATCCGGTAGCTTTGATTGGTATCATAAAATCGGATGTTATATTGACGTTACTACCGCTACTTTATGGTACATAAATTGTCGCTGAAATACTGCGCCGATGATTGCACCGTAAAAAGCTGTCAAGTGTGCGTATTCCTACGCCACGTACTTTCGCGGACGACTTCTCAAACGGGAGTGACCTCAACTATCGCAGTTTCAATGACCGTGTAAAACGACCTTTCGAGAGCGACTGTGGAATCCAGGGAACACTCCTCCGCACTCGCGCGAGTCGTGGCACGCGATCCATGGTTCAGTCGCCGTCTCCTCACCCTCTAATTCCGAGCTCAACGGAACGGTGTGCACACCTTCTTAAACCTGCTTAACCTACTTCCTCCCACACCCTCCTCCCCGACTCGCTTTCATCGAACATTTCCATCCCCCTCTTCTCCATCGTCTTCGATGGCTCGATACGATCCAAAATCGATTCCTCCCTTCTTCGAAGTCAACGGCAAAAGAAAAGAGGGTTTAATATTCCCTTGAAAGCCCAAGCTGCCTTATCGGCCTAGGAATCTCGCGCGTGAAACTCAAGGCATCCGCGGTGAATGTTGACTGAAGTTCTACTTCGGTATGTATCTCGAAATTAAGTAACTTGAAGGAAATTCATAATGAGAATTGAACAAAGACCAGTTACTATTTTCACACTATGTTTAAATACGCAGCATGCTTTCTACAACTGGGTGTCATTTAGAAGGCACGCCTCTTACCATTAATTATAACTTGAAGCAAGTTATGCGCTTTTGCATGTACACCTATGCAATACACTGCACACCACAGCGATAGGCAAGTAGCCAAGGAGGAGGGGTGGGGGAGTGCTTCTGGGGCTTCAGCCCCCCCTCCGAAACTTTTTCCAATAAATTTTATTGTTCAGATTTTAAATGAGCATGATAATCCGGATTAAACTGCGTATAATTCAAGTGTTAAGTGTCTTGAAATGTGACCACTAGTTTGATGAATGTGTGTGGTTAATAATTGTTCTTTTCAATTTGATATGTAGGTATGCATGCATTCAAAGTCTTTTCTGGGGCCGGTCAAAATAACTGCTTCATAATAAGGTGAGCAGTGAGCTTTACCAGCGAAAATAGATAGGAATGGGCTCTGTGAATGCAAATACCAAGCACTGAAAATTAAGGAAGAGATCTGGTACCGAACGGGCAAGGCTGATTTTAGGTTAGACCATATGGGCTACACTAGACTTAGCATCCTTCGAAGCTATTTTCTGGCTACGTGCCAGCACAGCGAGGGTGTGTGGCAGTGGGTAAGAATCCTCAAACATGCACTATTGACATGCAATTAGGCTACTACATTTCAATAAGGTCCCATGTAGCTAGATGGTTAGTATTTACGTAGTAATTAAGGGATTATTGGTTATGATTACATTTTTCTAAATATTTTTTCTGTATTTACCTACCATGTATGGGTTGGTACATGACACATGATCTTCCCTGGGGTAAACACATACGTGAAATAATGGGTCAAGCGAATCGTAAGCTGGGATTCGTCAAAAGAGTATTGGGTAAATGTGACGATCATGTACGAGAAATCAGGTCCTTTTCCCTTGTAAGACCTCATTTGGAATATGCCGCCAGTGTATGGGATCCCTACGAAATCGGTCTAAATAACGAACTTGAACGTGTGCAACGAAGATCGGCAAGATTTGTAAAGGGCCGGTATGATAAAATTATTAGCGTAACCAGTCTATTAAATGAATTAAATTGGGAATCATTGTCAGATCGCTGGTTGAAATTTAGACTTAATCTCTTAAATAAATTCCAAGACCATATTTTCAGTGTTGATGTTAAAAATATTTTGCGGACCCCAACTTACTATGGTAGGCTGGACCATAATTACAAAATTAGAGAAATTGATTGCCAAACTGACAGATTCAAAATGTCCTTTTTTCCTCGTACTATTAGGGATATGAATAAGGGTAAATATATCCAGTACGAATGTAGCAATGGATAACATTGGTAGCTGCATGTTGGTATAAGGACTTAAAGCTAACCCAACTAACAGCATGCTTTGCTATTTTAATTTTTAATTACAAATTTTATACATGATATGTAGTGCATGTTTTGTGAGAGTTCACCCCCTGCCACACACCTTTATGGTGGCTTGCAGGGTATTATGTAGATGTAGATGTTAATACGTGAAATATGTACTGCTGACTGCTCAACAATCTTACCCCTTTGCTATGCTGCCTATTATGTTTTCTTATAGTACGCGGGAAAAATGTCATTTTGATCCTATCTGTACGAAAATCAATCTCTCTGATCTTATTTAGAGCCCGTAGCTGCCGTTTCTATCAATCTGCGGACTCCCTTGCAAATCACTTCGAGGGTGTGTGGCAGGGTGTGAGTTATCACGAAACAAGCTCCACGTACATACACCAAAGTACCAACTCTTACTACGTAGGTACCTAAGGAGACTTTTCTATGAATTTCATGTGGGATGCATATTATCAGTTTTTCTTTTCATTCAGCTTGAAAAAAAATCATTTAAGAAGTACGGGGTTGAGGTTTCAATTACCAGGAGAGTTTAGTGGTAACCAATTTTTACAAAAATCTTAATCGATGTCTTTCGTTTAATGCAGTGAGAACAGAAAATGCGAGTTATCTTGAAGTTTTAAATCCATGAAAATCATTTACATACCTTCCATTTATCCCGTCAACGTTCTAAGAACTGAGAATAGGACTGTTTTCCGGGGTTATTAAATGAAGGAATGACACTTCTTCATCTACATCTATACAATGCCCTGCAAGCCACCATAAAGGTGTGTGGCAGGGGGTGAATTCAAAACAAACATGCAACTCATATCGTGCATAAAAAGGGTTAGTCATTATATTTTAGTCTAAAATCAGCAATTTAATAAATGATAAAAATAGCGAAGCAGGCATAAAAGAACATACTGTTAGTTGGGTTAGCTTATACCAACATGCAGCTACTTATGTTATCCATTGATACACATGTATCTATACTATTGGATATATTTACAGCTATTCATTTTCCTAATTGTGAGAGAGAAGAAGGGCATGTTTAATCTGTCAGTTTGGAAAATAATTTCCGTAATTTTATGATTATGATCCAGTCTACCATAGTTAATGGGAGTTCGAAAATTATTTTATAATGTCACAAGTGAAAATACTATATAGGAATTCATTTAAGAGATTAAGTCTAGCCTTCCAACCTGCAGTCTGATAATGATTCCCATTTTAGTTCATCTAACAGACTGGTTATGCTGATATGAGGGGAGGTTAAGCGCTGAGCTTGTTCAAGTTACGACGGCCTCCGACGGCCTCCGCCCTTCCCCTTGGCTGTAGTTGGTACTTTGTGATGACGAATTCGATGCCCCGCATTACGGCGTTGTGGCTGCAGATTACACTTCAATCTTATTTTTGGACGAAGTTCAGTCGTGGGACTGAAGCACGTAGTATCTCTCGTTATCGCGACGAAGCTTGCTTTGCGTGCACAGCGAGTCCTTGAACATGCCTGCTATACTTTATGCAGGCACGTAGCCAGAAATATTCTTCGGGGGGGGGGCTAAGTCTTTGCGTAACTTGAAACAAATCAGTTTTGCACATTCGGTGCCGACATGTTATAAATCTCTTTCCTTAGTTTTCACTGCTTGGTATTTACTTTTACAGTGCCCATACTTAACTCTGCTCACTGGTAAAGCTCTCTGCTAAAATCAGAACAACAAAATTATTGGGAAAAAATCTCGGGGGGGGGGGGGGGGGCTGAAGCACCACCCCCTGGCTACGTGCCTGACTTTATGCGCCCGCACTGAAGCCCATACATGTTACATATATTTCCCATTATGTCCCATATATAGGCTTCAGTGTGGGCGGTTACGTCTCCAAGAGTCGTCTTTGCGTTCCGAAATCTCCAGGCTACCATTGTATTTGGATTTTAATGCGTAGCTGTACGACTTCGTCTCTCATTCGTGCAAAAATATCCTTATGTCTGATGGAAATCTAATACCCTGGTGGAACGCCCTTTGTGGAGAATGTGTGTTTTCACTATCCTCCCACTTGAATGTTTTGTGGAGAGCTCTTCCATTACAGCACTCCGTCCGTCGGATGGGACGTTGAGCCGTGGTCCCCTTGGCGCCTTTCTTCAAGAGTATCCTAATGCCGACGTCGGGTTTCTCTCCGTTTCCTAAAACACTCCTCCCTTTACTCAGATTCCCCCTGCCACACACCTTTATATTGGCTTGCAGGGTATTATGTAGATGCAGCTTCCCACCTAACCTCTCTGTCCCTAAAGGCTTCAGTTTCCAGTCGTCCCCTACGAATAACAATAACATAACGAATACTTGTAGTTAACGTTACGCGAACGTGTGCAGCTCGATCATTCTTTTATAAGCAGGTATTCCCACCCTCATCTACATCTACATAATACCCTGCAAGCCACCTCAAAGGTGTGTGGCAGGGGGTGAATTCTCACCAAACATGCACTACATATCTTGCAGTTAAAAGGATTAGTATTAATAAATTAGTCTAAACTGCAATATTTAAAAAGATAAAAATAGCAAACTACGCATGCAAAAACGTGCTGTTAGTTGGGTTACCTTCAAGTCCTTACACCAACATAAAAAGATAAAAATAGCAAATTACGCATGCAAAAACGTACTGTTAGTTGGGTTACCTTCAAGTCCTTACACCAACATGCAACTTACGTATGCTATGGATTCAATCACTCGTATTGGACATATTTACCGCTATTTATATCCCTCATTGCATTTATGGTGAAAACAATCACGTTCACAGTCCATTATTGCACCTTGTAATGATCTATTTATTTTTGAATGATGTGAGTATCTATGGGTATGAGAGTTAACTTTAACATCTTCTCTTCCTTTCTTCCTTACAGTGGCGCTGTTGGAGGACGTGCAGGCACCGAGGTTCACGGGCAACCAGTCTGCATCCAGTAGCGTCGTGGCGGAAGGACACACCAAGATCCTCTACTGCAAGGCACTCGGTGAGTGTGGCCGATGTCCGGCTGGGATCCAAGTACTCTTCCTCAGTTATCAGCATGAGAGGGGGTTCCGATATGATCTACGAATTTAAAAGTGGATTATTCCGTCTACACAAAATAAAAGAACCTTTCTACCTAAATTACATTCCCTATAAAAATAAACATTCTCCTCAAATTAGCCCTGAATTAAAATCCCTAGTAAAATAGCCTTTGTAAAAATTCCAAAAGATAAAAATACCAGCACGTAATTTTATCTTCCTTATAACATACCAACCTCCACCAAAAAAGGCAAAAGAGCCCGGTATGTTCGGTGATGCAGTATTACTACAAATTGATGGACCAGGATCAGCCTTTCTTCGCCAAATGCATAACCTTTAAAAAAAATCCATAGACCTTCACCCAAATCCTCCATTCAACTCCCTCTGGAAACCCATACCAAATTCATCAATTCATCCACCCCAAATCATTCTTGATTCAACCACAAACTTCATTCCGAAACCCAGGAAAGTGAAAATCCTCCATTCCATAATTCAGCTTGACACTAACCTCACCAAAATTCCTTTCCCAACAGCGGCTCAATATTCTAAACAAACCATAGCTCTCCCATAATGCAAAAGCAACGTTCCTACTGAGGTTCCTACAAATCATTGACAAACTCGTTAAACCAGTTAACAAAAATTAAACTCCCAGTTAGATTCCTCCAACTCAATATTTTCTAAATGCCATACTCAAATTAAGAAAACCGGTTAAAATACTATTAATCCCCTATATAGAACTTTCACACTCAATTACACGACACGTAAAAACAATCCACTTGATAAACAAAACCAGAACATTCTACATAGAATTATGCTAAGAACAACACTCCCTTAAAAGATTCCCTGTTGTGGTAAAATGCTGAGGAGGGACCGTAAAGGGTAACAAATTACCCTCTTAGAAGCTAGAGGGAGTCGTGTTGACCTAGTGGGTAGGGCCACTGGGCTACTGACCGGAGGGTCCCAGCAAGAGCCTTTCTGGACACCCCCATCTAAAATCCTCGCGATTCAATTTTCTGAGTGTCAGAACTTCGTAGGAAATTGCAGATGGCCCAGGGAAAGGAACTGGCCGCCCTATCCTGAATGTGTGAATTTCACACGCCATTGGCTTAGTACGGGGTGAGCTCTACTCTCACCTATCAAAGACCAACCTTCGGGTTGAATCACTGAGTGAGAAGCAGGAGAGATAGAAAGACAAGAGAGCCTTGCTTCACCTTGTGAAAAGTGATTCTTTCTATGACTTCTGTTTTTGCAACACTCGTGATCGAAGGACTGTGTCGATACTCTGTGGAATTGGTGAAATCCAGCCGAGGCGTTCTGAAAAACAAATGAGAGATCCTTCGACCCGGCAGTGGTTTACCGGTTGTCTCTGCCTTGTTTTCCGTCTTCAAAGCGGAGAAAGGCTCTCTTAGGAATCGTAATGAAGCGAATTCTCTGGCGCGGTGAAGCACAACTTCTCTCTGGCTGTCTGTCGAGGATTTCTTGGTCTTTCAGTAGTTTACGAGGAGACGTGTTAAAATGTGTGGTGAATAATACCGCGGAGCAAAGATAAATGCAAGAACTCTTGTGAATTAGAAAAGAAGATTTTGGCAATGTTGTTCGCGTGTTGTGTACACGGAAGGATGTTGTTTTTGAACTGACGCCCGAATCACGCTATTATTTTTTTACGTCCCTTTTCAGGGATAGCTCAAATGATAAGCTCTGTCTGAATTTATTAGTCATTAGTAATTAGCCATGTTCCATTAACCATCGAAGGTGCCTGAATTCTTCAATGACTAAAAGGAGCGTGAATTCGGACGAAAATTACGGTGTCGCAATCTGCAGTAGAATACTAGTATTTTGAAACAAATGAATTGCAATAACCTGAATTGAGATTATTTACCAGTGGTCATTTCTTGAAACACTTACGGTCTGACGTTAAATTTTGAAGTAAAAATATGCTCACCGGATGAATTATGTTGCATCAAAAATATTTTCCCAGCACATGCTTGGCATAAACTCCAGCCTAGACAGAGATTGTTGTTAGTATATTATTTGCTCAAATACTCCCTGTAGTGGGAAGACATTTCGCCATTTCCTCCTACATCTAACGTTACAAAGCCTACATTTCCATATATTTCTGACAGCAATCGCCTTTCGCTTGTTGGTTGAAGTAATATAATGATTTGTCCCTTATAATTACAGAATTTTTGCTTTCGAGTCAAATTTACATCCTAAGCTATGGTTATGTCGAAGTACAATATTGTAGTTAGTGCAGATAATGAAATGGATAGGAGCAGATCTGTTGCTGAAATACCAAGTTCGGTGATCAAATCAGGGCTGACGGTAGTTCTTTTTTAAATGTTGGCCTCACTTTGTTGCCAATAAAATACAAGAAGAGGAGCTTTAGTAAATAATGTCCAAGCAGAGGAGGAAGGTACCGTACGATTTCAAAAGTTCATGCCAGCACCTCCAACCACATGTTTCACATTTATTGTTTAAAAAACAGAAAAGTACTTTTCTTCACCGTTTTATAAAAATACCTCTGTTCCTCGAACATTTACCACTCCTAACTGAATACCTTTGCAAGATGCAGACATGAATTATTTTTCTTTATTCATCAGGAATGCCTCTTCAATTTGCGAACATCGAGCATTATTCAGGATCAGGTCTGCGGTAAATCATGGGGACAATGGGGGCGTTTACTCGGAACCAAAATCGCAATTTCGTACACGAAATCATTAGATGGAAACGAAAAAAAAAATTTTTTAGTGAAAAAATTAATCTTCTAACCACAACCATTCACTCATGAATCAAAAATTTAAATAAGCAAAAGGTGACGCCCCCGCTGCTGTGATAACATTGACGTAATTTTCCCCCCCTCCTTGACTGCTGTTAAGGCAAGGGAAGGGAGTGGAGGGGGGTTCTCGGAAGGTCTGCTCCCACAGATGCTGTCGCAACTACTCCTATTGGCAGAGTCAGCTGTGTCCCTCCAATTGTGATAAGGCAAAGTAGCTTCGCGGGCTCAGTTGTGATTGGACGAAGTCGTTATACGTCAGAGGTTGCACCACGCCCACTTTTCCGAAAGGGTTAAAAACATCAGTTTTTCGCCTCTTATAACTCGAGAAATAATCGACGGATCAAAAAACGGAAAAATACGTGTCTTTTTATTTTACAAACTCTATCAGATTCGGCAATAAAAAATATGGTAATTGACCCCATCATGTTCAGGTTGTATTTCACTCTCCAAATGCTGCTGCTTCTCCAATTTTGCCTCCGTTCGGAGAAAAGACCCGAAGTGGAGAACGACGACGTCGTGTGGCCGAATTGTTATTCCGTATGGAGAAAGGGCTCCCCAGACGTTCTCCGATCCTCTCTCCCATAGTGATTATCGAGATGGCCCGACCAGACGGACGCGTTCGTCAGCCAATGCCCAGCGTCCATTCCACTCGCGGAAATGGATGAACACGTGTGTCAATATTGACATCAACCGTAAGCGGAGCACCATGGCGACCCGTGAAATGGCGGCCCCTCGACGAATGAGTAGTGGGTGAATGAATGAATGACCGAATGAGTGAGTTAACTCTGGAGGCGGGGGCGTGAACGAGGGGCGAACAGACCGCGGCGCGGCGGCGGCGCCCTCTTCCGGAGGGGCTGATCTTCCGAACAGTGTTACCAACCGTTTTAGATCGAGTGATTTCAGGATGTGGGTGGCGTCCGTTTATGTCCCACGTGGTCAGTTTTACTATTCTTTGTCCTTACGCAGATGATTTCGTCTTTCAAGTACTCCTTCCACTCGTGACTGAATTAGTTTCATACTTCTACATCTACGCAATACCCTGCAAGCCACCGCAAGGGTGTGTGGTAGGGGGTGAAGATCACCACACATGCACTAATGACATGCAACTAGGCTATTACATGGAAACATTTTAGATAAAAGGGTCACTTGTAGCTAGATGCTAGATGGTTAGCATCAGTTTCCTTTATTAATACGTAATTTTGATACCCATCGTCAGATTGTGACCTGTGGATTTTCTTCTGGAAGAACATTTTACGGTAACGCTGCTGTTGCGGCAGGCGTTATATATCTATCCCTCGATGACACGCTTGGCTATTTGATGTAAAGAATCCTACCGTCTTTGAATAAGAAAGATAAACATGAAAAATAGTATTATCCACAAATTTTAATGCCAACACTACTATATATACTATGATCCACACACTACTAAATATACATATTATATATTTAGGCACTATTATTCACACAGTTCTCCTTCCTTCTCTTGAAAATGGCGGCGATACGTTGAAACCTTGGTCGGTGGTGGTATTAAAATTACGTGGATAATATTATTTTCCAAGTTTTTCTTTCTTATTCGAAAATATAGCATTCCCCGAAGTTAATCCTGACACTCTTTGTTCAATCGTACCCTTTATAGATTTTGAATTGTCCCTCGCTTTATTCTTCACCATGTAGGTATTCAGTTTGCAATTCCACGTTGCATGTATTCATGGAACGTTTGGTTGCTATCGGGTTTTGCGTCTAAAATTCGTCCGGAGACCTCTTTGCAAAAGTTTTAGAAGTCTTTCGTCCCAAAGAGCTGAAATACACAGAAGAGTTCACTTTCGTCGCTGTGCAAGTGGCCATCGGGTCTTGTTGTCATCGATCCTTGTATTAAAATGCTCCGTCGCTTCCCCCGCCCTCTTAACAACGTAGCTCCGTTTGGTAGTCTCTCGGGGCCGCTGACGGAGCGATACCCTCGAGGAAAGAAGAGAAAGAGGTGAGTTTCATTTCTTTTTGAAGCCCCCACCTTTGAGCCTCAAAATAGTTATTGTAGAACAAAAGTTTAATGGAGTATTTCGGCTTAAACACCTCGAAAAAGACGCTGATTTGGAAGCCAGGCACCATAAGAATGTGCTCCACGCCCAGACTTCCATGAATGACAACCTCCCAATCTCAGTAAGGATATAAGAGGTAAAGAGGCAAGGATAATTAACAATTTAAAAAAAAACATAAAAATGGCAAAGCAAGCATGCAGTATCATGCTGTTAGTTGCGTTATCTTAAATTCCTAATACCAGCATGCAACTACCTATGCTATCCATTGATACACTCGTATTTATGCTATTGGATATAGTTACAGTTATTCATGTCCCTAAATGAATGAGGGAAGAAGAACATTTTGATTCAGTCTGTTCTGAAGTCAAATTCTTTAATTTTATTATAATGGTCCAGTCTACCACAGTGAGATGGAGTTCGCAAAGTATATTTAACTCCGTCGGTGAATACATATCTTTGAATTTATTTAAGAGATTAAGTCTTAAGTTTCTACCTTCGATCTGATTATGATTCCTAGTTTAGTTCATTTAATAGACTGGATACGCCAATTTAATTATCCTACAGCCCCTTTGCAAAAAAATCTTAAAACACTATCACACCCAAAAATAAAAATCCACACACCCCCGAGGTGGCTTGGAGGGTATGTCGCAGATATAGACATATAGATAAAATACAAAACAAAATTCGTTTCAGGCAAGAAAAAACGACCCAGGCAGGATTCGAACCAATAAACTTCGGATACCGATTTCCGATGCCTTATCCGTTAGGCCACGAGACCTCAATTTTGTAACGGATTCCATGTGAATCATTGTCAGGGTAAGGATATTTTTAAAACTAATATATTTGCCCTGATTCATCCTCGAGTCTGTGGTTTAACTGTTGGAACCCAATTTCTCCCATCCAAGGAATCTCTAAATCGTTCGATCGGAGCTCGGAAAATCTATTTAGATATTTTAAAACCTTCGTCGCCTCTTTGAAATCTGGAAGCTGTTAACTCTCGTATTTTCTTCTTTTTCGTCACCACCGGCGAGGCATTAAATCCGAGATAAGGCATTCCCCCCTCCCCTCCCAAGCCATGGCGTCTCCGCGCAACGTGACAGACGAATCAAGGGGCGACGTGTTTGGCAGTCGGCTTGCGCGCACGCGATATCTCGAAGGAACAATCCCGCCCTCTGTCTGCTGAGTTCGAAGGACGGATGGGCTGGACGTCCGGAAGGGGCGCATTATAAGCAGCTATGGTTAATCTTTTTTTCTTTTCCTCCCCCCAAGAAACAGCCAACTGAGGGCGAATGGAAGATGATATAGCGCGGCGAGAGATAGAGCAATGGAGATAGATTAATGAAAGAGCTATACAGTGTGACTTCCACTGCTGGAAAAGGAGCTACTGTTCCTCCCAAGCTCGCTTATTTATTCCCTTCTTTTTTTTCTCTTTTACCTTTAAGATACGCGGTGATAAAGTAAACCTGTAGAAATCTGACTCGCGTACCAAAGCTAACCGTACAAAATTCATTGCAAAATTCATAGGAGTAGATGTAGATTTAATAAAATTAAATCTACATCTACTCCTATGCAATACCCTGCAAACCACCGTGAGGGTGTGTGGCAGGGGGTGAAGAGCACCAAACATGCACTATTGACATTCACTCTATTACATAAAACCATGCTAGATAATAGGGCCACATGCAGCTAGATCGTTAGTATCAAAGGGATTGGTTGTTAATATATTCATCGCGCACTACAGACTACTCAACAATATTTCACCTACATATCCCTTTCCTATTTGCGTATTGCCCCTTTCCAATGCTGCCTATTTTGCTCTCTTATGGTACGCGGGAAAAATGACATTTTAAATCTATCGGTGCAAAAATCTATCTCTCTAATCTTATTTGTCTGGCCAAACCTAGCATGATACGCAGCGTTCTTAATATATATCTAACGTCACACTAGGCCTCCGCTTTACTGTGGGTTCACTTTATGGTGGATTCACTTTACCATCTGCATAATAGGAATTTTAAAATGCACCATTTTTGTCATTGCCCATTAAAATTCTTATTTTAAAACGCTTGAACATTTTAATCCACATGATTCCAGCTCAGATTTTGTACCTATACACTATTGTGTACCACTGAATTCATTGGTATCGGTGTTAGTACATCGATACCTTGACCGGTAATATGTTGGTTCACTTAACGATGAAATTCACTTTAGGGACGGTCCTGTGGAACGGATTAATATCGCAAAGCAAGGGTCCAGCGTGCTGTCCGACGATATGTCCATGTGACGATCATGTACGAGAAATCAGCTACTTTTCCCTTACTAGACCTCATTTTAAATACGCTGCTAGTATATGGGATCCTTGCGAAATAGGCTTAAATAATGAACTGGAGCGTGTGCCGCGAAGGTCGGCAAGAGCAGTAAGCTAACGTAAACTATCCCAACGTAAAGGGATGTCATGATAAATATATAAGCATAACCAATCTGTTAGATGAACTAAATTGAGGGAATCATTATCAGAACGTATGTTCATATTGATACTTGACGTTTTAACTAAATTCCAAGACGTTATTTCACTGAGGACGTTAAAAATAATTTGTGAACTCCAACTTACTATGCATACTTACAACCGGTAAAATGGATTATAATCATAAAATTAGAAAAAAATTGATTGCCGAACCGACAGATTCAAAATGCCCTTCTTCCCTAGTACAATTAGGGATATGAATAGCTGTAACTATATAGAAAAGAAAGAATACAAGTGTATCAATGTATAGAATAAGTAGTTGCACGTTGGCATAAGGACTTTAAGCTAACGCAACTATCAGCTTGTGTCTGCATTCACTTGTAAGCAAGAGTGAGACATAATTTCGACACTTATGTGTCTTCAATATCCGAGTCATTCTTTTACGGCTTACGTTCGATTTTCTACATGATCGGGTTTAAAGGGTTGTTTTGGACGGTGTTACCTCACTGGAAATTGAAGTCACTTCGGTTGTCCCACAAGGTAGTGTGATAGGTCCACTCCTGTTCCTTCTGTACATTAATGATATCAATAAAAAGTAAGCTTCGTCTATTTGCCGATGACGCAGTTGTGTACAGGGATATTCTAACCCCAAACGATAAAGAATATTTAAATGATGACCTACAAGCAATTGAAAATTGCTGTGATACATGGCTGTTAGAATTAAATTTAAAAAAAGTGTAGTAATGAATTTTTGGAAAAAGAATAGTACTCCTCCTAGCACATACAAAATAAGTAATAATGAAATAAGAAACGCGGAATCCATTAAATATCTTGGAATAAGACTGACACATGATCTTTCCTGGGGTAAACACTTACGTGAAATCATGGGTCCAGCTAATCTTAAACTAGGATTCATCAAAATAGTATTTGGTAAAACATATTGATATTCGTATTAGTGACGATCATGTACGAGAAATCAGCTACTTTTTCCTTGTATTGAGGAAGCTGGCTCAGTTTACTGTTGATGTGATTATGACGTTTTTTCGTAGTTTTATAGCGATGAATGATATCACATTTTAAGTTTTCACTCTCGTCTTTGAATTCGTCCCTCTCTTATCATTCTTATTTCTTTGGAGCGATTCCTTGCTACGCCTTCTCTCTCTCTTCCTGCGTATTCACTTCCTCCCGGCATTCGCACCTCGTCCTTCCGTGGGCCGCACAGTTGTTGAGCCTCTTCCCGCCATCCATTACTTCATCGGAAGGCACGCCATGAGGTAGTCTGCACTATTATCCGCCGCCCTCCCTCAGTGCTCATTGTCCCCGCGCCGGTGCTTGAAGTGCTGACTGACGCAGCTGCAAGCACACGAATCGACCCCTCCTTATCCCCTTGCCTTCGAAACCCTTCCAGGAATACCACCGCCAGGAGGGGTCTCGTGGGAATCTCTACACGCTTGCGATTACAATACCGCGAATTATTGCGAGGACACGCGAGGGTGCGTTTGTGTGGACTTTATGAATAATGATGACAACCGCGGTTCGGCTTTGGTGAGTAACGTGCTCGCCTTCTAATTCGAAAGAAGCAGCTTCGAATCCAGGTATCCCGCCCAGGGGTGGTGTGTTTGAAACCGTCGGAAATAACTCGAAACGGTAACCAAGGAGTCACGTGATACAAACACGAACGGTTCGCAATTGTTGCTCTGTTTGAATCGCTCATTACAATCACATCGATAAAAATCACGGAGCTTTTTTTACATTCACTCACATTTAAGTCACTTATTTCGTTCATTATTTTGTTATGCAACTTTAATCCATTAATAACAAAAGATTTCTGCCCAGCTGTATTACATTGCACATCCAAGGAGAAATTGTTCCTGTTTCTGGTTGTGTACTTATGGTTTTCACTGCTTCTTACTAAGAAATTCTTAAACTCGTTACTTCTATTTGAATTCTTATTTGATACATATCTATGTACATATAGAAGGCTTCTATAAACTACTCTCTGTTCTAAAGATAAGAAACAAAGTGCCTTCAACATGTCATTTCTATGTGTACTTGTTTGGTATGCTAGAATAGCCCTCATACCTCTTGATTACAGTTTTTGCGGTTTTTTTTAAGTTTTCTTTGTTCGTATCAAATAGAATGGTGGCGCAGTAATCAAAGGGAGGAGCTATTATTGTTTTGTACACCAAAAGTCTTGTCCACATGGATAGAAATTTACTAATCCTAGATAATATTGCAATTTCTTTACAAAAATAACTTAAATGGTTTTCAAATTTTAACATTGAATCAACTATCACCCCAAAGTTATTTACTTGGGTTTGGTATTATAGAGTTTTATTATCTATTTCTATTACTGTCAGCATGTTTTTTTTTAAATAAGTCCTTTTGGTTTCTGTTTGAAATTGTTACTAGTATTGCTGAAGATTTTTCGACATTTAGTTTTAGAGTATTTATTGCAAACAATTTATTCTGAGTTTTTAGTTCATTATTTAGTTGATTCTGGTTGGTTTAGTTGGTTTTGGTGAAAACATGCCTGTCATTTCTGCCTGAATTACTACTCCAACTCCGTCTTTCTCGAACATACCGTGGAATGGCGTTTTTTCCAGAATGATTTAGGATTTATTCTTCCAAAAATTGAGGATTCAATTTATGTATTAAGATCACTCCCCGAGAGAAGTCCGATTCGAAAAAGCGAATACGTATTGAGCAATCTCTTGGGCCCGGTTCGCGTGCGGACCTGCCTCCGCTTTTGTTCTGTCGTGCGAGTATTCGGGACCCTCTGCGGGGCAAAGGGCCTCAATTACAAGGGCCCTAGGGAGTGGGCGGGCAATAATCAAGGGGGCCTTCCGTGAGGGTGACCCGAATTGACCCCTGACCTCCCCGCCTATCTCCCCGAACTCCTCGCGACGTCATTTCCGAGGATATTTCTCGTGCGCCGTCACGTGGCCCCTCGGAAGTGGCGGGTGAACAAGTGAAGGGGGGGGGGGGGAAGGTCACGTTCGCAGCCTGACCGCATCTGACGGCAGCGACATTGTAAATGAGCTGGAATCGTGAATAAGGCGACTATTATGTCTCTCATTTTCCCTCGTCAGGGTCAATTTGGAGCACGACATGTGAAGAGGAGGAGGGAGCAACAGGTGGGGCAATTTTATTACTTATGCAGGATTTCGGACGATGCTGGGCAGTAATGGATTTAGGAGATGGTTTGCCTCATCTAAGAGGGCCAGCCAACGGAAATGACGAGATTCTTGAGCAATCTTTTTTAATCGTTAATCCTAACTATATAAAGGATGAAAATGAACCACTGCAATCTCTACACGTTGATTAGGTTTTTACGACAATGGTTTTCAGTACTATCACAGAGTAAGTATAGAATAGGTATATTATACCTACTCTATGGTACCTACTGTCCATCATCTTCAGGTGGAGATGTTGCATAGCAATTATAAAATGGTTGTGAAAAATCAATCTAAATTTGGAAATTGTAATGTTTCTTTTCCATCCTTCACTGCTGCATTATTTGTTAATTATCGTCGGTAAAGTCGTCTTTTTTTGTGAGAGAAGTCTTATGGGGAGACATGATCGGCGATCTCTCAATCGAAAAGTGCTTATCAAAGAGCTCAGTGTGTGGCCGCAATGGCACGAGACCATCTTCTAACGAGAAGTCAGTCGGCTGAAGAAGGGAATGGTTCGTAATTGACAAATGAAGCGAGGAATTGTGTTTCTCCACTGAGGATGTTTATCAGTGTGAAAGAGATTGTGTTATGGGCCGTCTACTCGCTGAGGAGGTTCTTCTCAATGAATTCTCTTTATTCGAAAGAGAAGGTTACCATCCTGAGGGTTGGATAAATATCCAGTAATTTTCGTGAAGCCAAGTTTTGATAGACGAGTTGCGAACCATTTCCCTTTTCTTATCTAGGAATTTCGTTGAGTAATGACCGTATCGTCAACGACCTAGATAATACTCAAACTCGGATCACCTTGGTGCTCATGCTTTTTTGAAGATATCAGCTTGCCGCCTCATCTTAGAAGGCGCTATCTCATGTGTTTTGTAGACGAAAACGAACTCGAGTACCAGGAGATATCAAATCTATCAGATTTTAAAGTATGGGATGACTCAAATTCCATTAAACGTTGAGCATCTGTGTGAAAATTCGAACGATTGGCCAATTGGAAAGGTTGGCACTCGTGGAATTTATGCAAATAGCGTGCGGCAGTACTGATGTGTTTTCTTGCTTGTGGATTGTTTGTTATTAATCGCAAAACCTTTGGTTGCAGATATCTTCTGCGTAAATATTCACGTATCGCCGATGGACAGTCATCTTTAGGCGAGTGGGGTACAGAAATTCCCCAGCAAACGAATCCGATAATAGGTTTGTGCACTACTTCTAAAAATACCTGAAAGGACGGCTCCAAATTAGAGTGTGGAATATCAATAATATATTATAATCGATATAAAATTTTAAGGCTCTAAGTTCACTATCTCCAATGTCAACAATGGCAAACAAGCTTTTTCATGTAATTAGTTACCATATAAAATTTCACCGAAACACAATAGCTTTAACTAAGTATTCATTAATTGAATCCCTCATTACTAAAATGCCGGGGAATTCTCTATGTTAAAATAAAAGACAGAAGTAAGTTTTGCAATATTTGAGACCAAAATTTTAGTTCAGAAGAGGTATGCATCCACTTGTAACTTCAATAACTCCCCACAGGTGGCTCCTTATCGCTCATTCCTGGGACAGTTTTCATTGGTTTTCCGTGTACGTGAAACGTGAGAGATGGGAGACGACCGTCTCTCACGTACGCGTCTCGCGTTACGCGCTGATTGTCTCTCTTGTTTCCGTTCACCCACCCTTGCGTCATCTCTTCACGTTTTACGGTACACGTTTCACGTCACCCGCTTACGTCGATTGTGTCACGTCCATAAGGAGACGGATGAGAAATAAAATACTTCATTGCTCACTAATTCAGACCTGAAGACGCGAATTTAAACGTTGGCGAAACTTTTGTCCCCCCAGAATGGACACACGCGGAAGAAATCCCGAAACGAATGGATCCTCAAACCAGACACTCCGCGGAAGCCTCAAGAAGGAATAAAATACTGTCGAAATGTTCATGTCAGGTGCCCTCGAACCGCTCGTGTGGTTACACGGGAAAGAATTTGTAGTAGGTATAGGATTGATTATTGGTGGAACAACGGTGATTGTTGATGCGTATGGCGAGGGGATTAGTGACAATGCCTGCGAAAGAAGCGGAACAATGTGCAGGTTAGATTTTAAATGTTGTTGCTTGAAGTACATGTGCTGTAGTAGCAATTATCGTAATTGTCATTATTTATTGCAACCATCTATAGCTGAATGTGACCCTATTATCTAACATGTTTCCATGTGGTAGCCTAGTTGAATGTCAAAAGTGCATGTTTTGTGATCTTCACCCCCTGCCACACACCCTCACGGTAGCTTGCATGGCATTGCGTAGATGTGGATGTAGCGTAGGTGAAGGGTGGGCTGGAGTGGCTGGACCAGAGAACTAGTTTTAATGAAAACTCTGGATAATTATTCCACTTTTATAAAACACTCAAATTCTCTGTAGAATTCCAAGCATTGAATTTCAATCCACGTTATTAAAAGCCTCCCTAAAATCAACAAACGCAATGAATGTCGGTTTGTTCTTTTCCATTCTCATCTCTATGAGCAGCCCTAGGGCCAATATTACTTCTTTTGTAACCTTGTTTTTCCTGAATCCGAATTGGTCTTCATCCAGGAACTCCTTTGATTTTCGTTCTGTTCTTCGGTGGGTGATATCCTGTCAATATCTGCGTCTGGCGTATAGTCTTAAGGCATTTACGGTTCTCAGTCCTTTTCTCTTTGGGAGTAGCGATGACAATTTCTTCTCTATGTCCGTGGGTACCTCTCCTGTTGAGTGCATGTCGCAGATGGTATAGAATGTATGGAAAAGTTCGTGAGGATGGAAACCTTCAGAAACACTTGTATGTCGCGGACGGAAGCATAGCTGGGAATCCCATGAGAAGAGAACAGGCGAATGAAAACAATGAAAGGAAGACTAAATTGAAAGTATTACGGGAAATGCATAGGGGTGTACCCAGTGATAAAAAACCAGTTTTATTAAAAAATACTCGGTTAACGAAGACGCCGTAAACCTTATTTCCTAGGAAAAAGAATGCTCCCATTGTGTGCAACCGGACGTGAGACTTCGGCCGCGGTTCAAATGTTTTCGCATCGCTTGGGTGTTGAGCGAGAGAGGCGATGTTGAAATAACGGAACAGTAAATGCTTTATGAGTCGTTGTTGAGAAATTTTTAGCGCCCGCCTTCATTTTACCATTTAATATTTCTTTATGGCGCTGACTCAAGGCTTTATTTCTAGACATCTAAATTCACGCAATACCCTGCGAGCCACCATAGATGCGTGGCTCGCAGAATATTTTTAACGTCGTCAGGGAAAATATTATCTTGGAATTTATTTAAGCGATTCCTTCTAAATTTCAACCTACTATCTGACAATGATTCCCATGGACTCATACCAAACATGCATTACATATCATGTACAAAAAGGATTAGAAGTTATATTCTAGTGTAAACTACACAATTAAAAAAAAGATTAAAATAGCAAAGCATAGTTGCACAAACTTGTTGTTAGTTGGGTGAGCTTAAAGTCCTTATACCAACATCTAACTACCTATGCTATCCATTGATACACCCGTGTTTATGCTATTGGATATATTTACAGTTGTTCATATCCCTAATTGTACGAGGCAAAAGGGGAATTTTGAATTTGTCAGTGCGGCAATCAATTTCTCCAATTTTATGATTATGGTCCAGTCCATAATAAATTAGATTTCGCAAAATATTTTTAACTTCATCAGGGAAAATATTATCTTGGATTATTTTATTTAAGCGATTCAGTCTAAGTTTCAACCTACTATCTGACAATGATTCCCATTGACAATAATAATGTTTTTTTATAGCGTTTGTGCTAATGACTTCGCGCGTTTCACCTTCGAGTCTTCACACAATTTAGAGAACAAAAAACTCCGTATTGTGAATAAAGACCAGTAAGGACACATTTATGAATTAATTTCTGCCTCCATCTGTCTTCTTAGCGTCGCACTCTTCGTGGAAAGCGACTGAGACATTTTCCTCAAACGTAAAATGTGATTCCGGCGAAAATGAATTAATGTGGGTCACGGGCATGAAGTGGCAAATTTTCCGCGACTCGATGCCCCCTAAAGTTCCCGTTTTGTAGTCAGATGGATAACGGTTCATTGATGACTCAAATTACTTTTTCCCTAATCGCCAGAACCTAATTAGGGGCATTAACGGCAAAAACGGATATGTATCAATGTCGTTGGTAGATATTACCAGTGTTTCAGGATCTTTGGGGCAGTCGACCCTAGGATCACGCCCTGGGGTAACGACACTGAAGGAGTTATCCTTTATGGTCACGGTGATTCATTTTTCACACCGCGATCCATGTAGCATTTGCCAAAATTTAGTGAAACAAGAATTGGAAAAGCGGATGTTATCTTCTGATTACATTTTCGGCGCCTTCATCCAGTTTAGGCTCTCCGTCTGCGGAGGTTGAAGGCTGAACGCAGATTTAATAACCGGAGAATAATTCACCCAGAAGATCGCCGGGGAAACACAAGAACTTTCTTAAAATCTCATCTATAAGGGAGAAGAAATCAAACAAGCAGCTGATAATGAATCATTTCAGAGAAGCTGACTAGGAGAACATAGGTGCCTGCAAAACACTCCGATCAAAATATGATTTCTTCGGCTGGATCCCCTTAGTTCTGAATTCTCTCGCCACCAGTGGAGTTTGAAGTCTCTGGAAGGCATATGAGACCGAGAGGAAAGGTTTAACGATGGAATTGGAAGCGAGGAGAAGTAGGATAAAGAAAACGGGGCCTCCTTATTAGCCTGCTCTACCAAGGGATCAACAGTTTTACGTCTCATGCAAACGTTCCGGATCAATTGTTTGTTGGGAAGGATGTTAACATTTGAACGTCAGCAAAAGTATCCATCAGCTTATCGCGATAATTTTTAAAAAAATCGCTGGTCTTCATCTGTTATATGTGCGCTGCAGGGTTGTGGAAATATGTACATAAACCTAACCATTGAACAGACGGTCCACCGACCGGTCAAGTAAGAGAATAGTATTGCGCAGTAGAGTGTCAAGTCTCGTGTTTGCGTAGTTTCGGTTGTATGAACATTACAAATTCTATGAACGATGATTGTTGTTAATCCACGGGGAGAAAGTATACAAAATAACTAGGAGAGGATAATGAAGGCTAATGTTGGATAAGTGGAAAGACATGAACAACTTTTAAAATGTTCTTCTACTCGCTGCCGAATGGCTGGACCTGACTTGTGAGGCACTTATAAGTCGACGAGGAAGTAAGTAATTAGGATAGACGAAGGTTCTGTCGCACCGCAATGTATCCAAGGGCATTAGTCGAAATGATGTGGCACCGTGCCCTGGAAGGAAGGAGAAAGAAGGGCTTCGGCCCTACCTTGGGCCCACCATCCGCCAGTCTTGTGTCTCTCGCGCGATCATGGGTGGTGGGCCGATTTCTGAATTCGGTGGGGATCGATAAACATGAGGGCTCGATGTATGCACTCTCGTTCGACCAGAGGGAAAGAGATAGGGCGAGTGACTCCAGTCGGCTCGCTTCCATTTCCAGGAAAATTTCGAGAAGGGCTGCTATACGATAGCACCTACCTTAAGTCTCGCACTCTGGTTGTTTCAATTCTTTGCTCGCGCAGTTATGGCCATTGAGTTATCAGCAAAGATAAGAGAGTGTGTTACTAACATCCGCAAGTATAACGATGCATATGGCGCCGGATAAACCAAGCACGCTCCGGTTGGTTGGTTATTCAGGGGGGGGCGACCGACAGCTATGGTCATTTGCGCCATTTAGGATAGGTGGGCAATTGGGTAATGGTAGGAGTTTTCAGGGAACGGAGGAAGGGTGGAGAGAAACCCGGCGTCGGCATTAGCCTACTCTTAACGAAAGGAGCCAAGGGGACCACAGTTTAACGTCCCATCCGACGGACGGAGTACTGAACTTGAAATGCCCTCCACTAGGCACACAAGTGGGGACCGGTTTTCCACTGAAAAATCAGCCACTGCCGGGAATCGAACCCGGGCCCTCGGGATGGGAGGCCAGTACTCTAGCCACAACAACAACCCGATCCCCCGAGCACGCTCCGTCCCCCTAATACGCCGTTTCAGGTACTACATTTCAGTCCGTTGAACAAGGGAAGCAGTGGAAGAAAGACGGGGAGGGTGATGAAGGATTAGGGGTCTTGTTGGTGTAGCGGTAGAGTACTGGCCTCTCACCGGGCGGGCCCGGGTTCGAATCCCACAAGTGGAAGATAAGAAACCGACCCCTACTTGGGTGCTTGAGTAGCGCAGGGTTAACAATAACCGTCTATAAAATTCGCTCTATTGATTTTGATAAGCAATTTGAAGTGCTGCGCGGAAAAGGAAGAATGGAGAACGCTTTCTCTTTGACATAAGCTAAATAAAAAAATAACGATAACGCTAGCGCACGCATTATGATGACTCATGATCGCGTCTTATCGTTTAGAGCAATGTTAAGGTTTCTCTACGTACTTCTTCCTTTTCCTTCTAGTCCCATCATAATGTAGCTTACCTCCCGGTCTTAAGCGCCTATTAATACTGAAACAAACTTGAAATCCATAGATAGATGGGATGTAGTCCCAAGGATTGGAGTGAAATACGAAGTAACGGTTATCATGAGGAGCAAGTACATGAGAATACTTGACATTTTCAGTTTCTTTAGTCTTATTGAAATCGCATGAGCTTTCTTCTACGATAGCCTGTGGAAGAATAATAGGGTAGTTTCCTTCAGCAAAGAAAACAGGATTCATTAATTGCGATCCGTGCCCTGCCATTAACGTACCTATTAGTTTTACGCAAAACATTTTGATTGAGAAATCCCAGTTTGCTAGAGAATTATGGGTTAAGAGTGATGATCTGGGACCATGTCTCAGGTAGTCACCAGAAGGGTGTGTCCCTCCTCGGGAACGGTCCTAATCCGCGACCCTTTCCCGAGCTCCGAGGCCCTAGCTGGCCTCCCTCCTCGACCCACGCGGCGGGGGGCTACCACGGCGAAAAGTGACCGTACCAAGTATAATTTAAACTTTAACAGCTACGCCATATTGCAATGAATACCAGTTTTCATCGTACTCCTGATAATCGTGCGAGTACGCACGTCTTTTAAACGTCGTTCTACGATGAAAAATAACAGTTTTATAGATTTTCGTAAAAATGCTGTGGGCGACTGCCGGAAAAATGGCAACCTCGCAGTGAAATGGAGGGGGTTCCGCGAAGTTTGAATATGTCTGGATGATATTCTGACGCTTTCCTCATTATGTATTACGTGTCTAGTTTTGATTTTGGTGTAATTGACGTCAATGAATGATATGTAACACTGTCGATGAGAGAGTACGAGAAAGAAGGTATTAGAGCGTGTGGAAAGGAGATCCGCTAGATTTGTTAAAGGCCGATTTGATAATTGTATAAGTTTCACAAGTTTAATGGAAGAACTAGGGAATTATTGTTAAAATTTAGGTTGAAACTTTTAAGAAAATTCCAATCCCATTTGTTCACTGATGACATTCGATATATATTGAGAACACCTGCGTATTATGCTAGGTTTGATCACATTAACAAAATTAGAGAGACAGATTGTCGTACCGATAGATTAAAATGTCATTTTTCCTGCGAACCTTAAGAGAGAACAATAGGCAGCGTAGCAAAGGGGTAGGTAGGTGAAATATATTCAGGGACATCTGTAGTGCATGATGCATGTAATAACAATCGTATAGATGTAGATGTATAGATGTAACAACCAAAAATCCTATTCTCATTATGCAGATGCTACCATGTAGCTGCTTGAGGCAGTATTATCTAGCATGTATCCATTTAATATCCTAGTTGCATGTCAATAGTGCATGTTTGGTGATCTTCACCCACAGCCATACACCCGTGTGGCTCGCAGGGTATTACGTAGACGTAGACTGTCTTTACCTAGGGAATGTTTCCAACATTATCTGTCAGCCATTTCTATAGGAAAAACTACACTTTGTTCTCGATCGCTTAAGAATTCCCTGATTCAAGACATTACCTCGTTGTCCACCCCTAAGATGTTATTTTTATAAGTGACTTTGTGCTTGAGAATTTATGAAATGTATTCTCACAGTCACAGAAATAGGCGAGGCATCTCTTGAACTTTTGGATGCTATATTTCTTGACTTCAAGAAGGCTTTTGACAAGGTTTCTCACAGCAAACTAATTTTGAAGTTAAAATCTTATGGGTTAGACAGTAACATTATATCATGGATTAATGATTTTCTGCATGATCGGGTTCAAAGGGTTGTTTTGGACGGTGTTTCCTCACCGGCAATTAAAGTCACTTCGGGTGTCCCACAAGGTAGTGTGATAGGTCCACTCCTATTCCTTTTGTATATTAATGATATCCAAAAGGTGGTAAAAAGTAAGCTTCGTCTATTTGCCGATGACGCAGTAGTGTACAGGGAAATTCTATGCCCGAACGATAAAGAATATTTAAATTATGACCTACAAGCAATTGAAACTTGGTGTGATACATGGCAGTTAGAATTAAACTTTAAGAAATGTCTTGTAATGAATTTTTGGAAAAAGAATAGCTCTCCTCCTACCACTTACAAAATAAGTAATAATGAATTAACAAACGTGGAATCCATTAAATATCTTGGAATAAGACTGACAAATGATCTTTCCTGGGGTAAACACATTCGTGAAATAATGGGTCAAGCGAATCGCAAACTGGGTTTCATTAAAAGAGTATTGGGTAAATGTGACGATCATGTACGAGAAATCAGCTACTTTTCCCTTGTTAGACCTCATTTGGAATATGCTGCCAGTGTATGGGATCCCTACGAAATCGGTCTAAGTAATGAACTTGAACGTGTGCAGCGAAGATCGGCAAGATTTGTAAAGGGACGATACGATAATTATATTACCGTAACCAGTCTATTAAATGAATTGAAATGGGAATCATTGTCAGATCGCAGGTTGAAATTTAGACTTAATCTCTTAAACAAATTCCAAGGCAATATTTTCAGTGATGATGTTAAAAATATTTTACGAACCCCAACTTACTATGGCAGACTGGACCATAATCAGAAAGTTAGAGAAATTGATTGCCGAACTGACCGATTCAAAATGTCCTTTTTCCCTCGCTCAATAAGAGATACGAATAACGGTAAATATGTCCTATCGGAGAGTAGCAATGAATAGCATTGGTAGCTGCATGTTGGTATGAGTACTTAAAGCTAACCCTACTAACAGAATGTTTTTGCATGTTTTCTTTGCAATTTCTATCTTTTTAAATAGTGTAGTTCTGACTACTATATTAATACTATTCCTTTTTTATGCATGATATGTAGTGCATGTTTGGTGAGCAATCACCCCCTGCCACACACCCTTGTGGTGGCTTGCAGGGTATTATGTAGATGTAGATGTAGATGTGAACTTACTAACTATACACTTGATCTTAAATTTCTTCTGAACCTGCAGTTTTATTTGGACTTACTACATCTACAACTACATAATACCTGCGAGACACCTCCAAGGTACATTCTCACAGACATTCCATATATAATATTCCTAAAAAGGTAATGAAAAACCAAATTAATAAAATAACAGTTATGTATCCGCAGAAACATGAAAATACATTTCAGGATGTGATTATTTCTAATAGTGATTTACGCTACCAATGCATTTGCCTCAAATAGCATAGATACAGGGTGTGTGGCAGGGAATGAGTTCAAAAAGAGTAAGCTCGAAAATCTACGTAGCGGAGTGAATGCGGCTACAATCCATTCCACAGACAGAATGCCCCGTTGCAGACAGGGTGTACCACACTCGACTGCGCGATTGAAAAAATTAATGTGAAACTCGGAGTCGCAAACGGTCGCAGCATAACTCTCATCTGGTTTGTAGTGTGGAAGCTTTGTACATAGAGTTTCCCCAAATAAGTTACTTCGTGATGCTCGGCGATGCAATCTACTTTTTCTCTACGTATTAAAAAAAACCAGAAATGAGCGTCCGCCATTTTGTTTATATATCTTTGCTGAATAATTACAAAATGTAAGAAGTCTACATTAAAACGAAGATGAAAAACTGTCTCATCTCATAGCATCACTTTTTATTACAATTCTTTACCCATAAACTTTCAGCATGGGGTTGTTCCCATAACATGTACTGCACTACATATATAACAACAAACCTATTGAAGCAGCAAATCAATCGAATGCCAGCCGCCCCTACGTGTACGCGTCACGTGTACATTGAAATTAATTCAAAATAATTGGCAATCAATTGAAATTTAATACCGCTGGATGATAACTTACCCTACCCTTACTGGCATTTATTTTGCGTACATCTGAATGAGCTCTTCCAGTGGTGAACTTTATGTTAATACATAATTGGGTGCATAAGTGCACAGATATGGATATTAAAATACATGAATAGTTAGTTATAGTGTCTACACTGGAATGGAAAACTCGGTGTTTTCACCTTCTAGTCCTATGAGTTGCTTGATATTTGATCATTTGTTTTAAAGAGCTAATAGTTTGTTGTTTGTTTGATTTAATTTCTTGTACAATCTGTACATTTGTTGTACTAAAAGATTCCCGCATCCCTCCGTTAAAAGTCAACGGGCACTTTCCACTAGTGCTTTATGAATGTTCGCAGGAGAAATAAGATTTAAATATATCCAAAATTTTATTCTCAAGATGTAATCAAAATGGTCGCCCCTACACTTTTGCTGCTCGATCGTGGTGAGGTTGCATGGAAAAAATATAAAAAATATATGAGACCATAGTATAGGCAGTTGCATTTTGGTATGAGGACTTTACGCTAACCCAATTAACAGCATTATATTGTATGCTTGCTTTGCTATTTTTATCCTCTTTAAAAATTGAAGTTTAGACTAGTTTATAATTATTAATTCTTTTTATGCGCGATATGTCGTGCATGTTTGGTGAGAATTCACCCCCACCTTACTGTGGCTTCCTGGGTATTGGGTACATGTAGATGCCTTGAATTGTGTAATTGTACTTAATTACAATTCGAAGCAAAAGTGTTTGGAATAAATATAAACCATAAATTGAGATTTGTAAAAAGATTATTACGCAAGTTGGACGAAAAAGTTAGAGAAATAAGCTACTTCTCCCTACTTTTGAAGGAGGCTGAAAAACGAAGTTAGAACGAGTGCAGCGAAGATCGGCAAGATATGTTAAAAGTTGTTACGATAGTTCTAAAACCCCATTTCTGTCCAACGTTGCGAGTACGCAACGCTATTTTCGCGATTTTTTCCAGTACATCTGAATTTCCTGTGTACTTTGCATTTCATAGACATACTGCACTCCGAAGAAAATGGAAGGAGATTCCCCTCCCTCAACTCCGATATTTCCAGTAGCTGACCGATCAGTGAGCCTTTATCAGGATCCAAGAAATAGTTATGCCAAGTGCATTTCCTCTTACTCTGACGAACTCACAAAAAAATTTCCTCCAAACGACATGCACCCTCATCAAGAGCCTTGATTTGCTGAACACCAGTGACCATTGTGAATAGAAGTTCTGAGAAAATGCATTGTGAGCATTTGTTCCTTGCCAAGGAACAAATGCTCACAATGCATTTTCTCCCTCCCTTCTCCTCTCTTGCTACACCCCCTGTTGCTCGGAGGCCCATTAACGCCGGAAAATCCCTACCCAGGGTAACGCTGCCCTTTTCCCCCAACCCCTTACCCTTCTGCCTCCTTACCTACAACAACCCTACTCAAATGCCCACCTTTCCCCCCCCCCTCCTTACTCCCCTCCCATTCCACCCCTTCTTTCCCCTCTTGCCGCTACGCTCCCAGATTTTGTATGCATTGGGAATTAAAAATTATCATTCTTACCTGAAGATGTCACCATGTGATGAAACTCGGGTCGTAAAAGAGAAATCAATTTAGTGGACCATTACGAAGTGTAATTTTTATATCCGATATGGAGAGGTTCCACATACTGAAGTTATTACTAATATGTATTTTGTAAAAACTGGGTTCAGATTCGCCCATAGCTCACCATAATTCACTTATTGAAAAGTATAAATGATCTAAAGTCGTACAAAAGGAAGCTTCTCGGAATATGTTCTCGGATTTTAAAAGGAAAACTCTGGTTGAACAATTGCTGGATAACCTGAAAGCCTTTTTGTTATATGTGAGGTCTGTTCAGGAAAAAAAACCGACTCTTCATCCGCTAAGAAACGAAAAAGGCGGAGTTTAATCAAGGCGTATGGGGAAGGCTAACCTGGTGCTTTATTACTTTCAAAGCGTTTTCACTGATTCATTTGAGAACACATCCATCACGGTGAATGATAATTTCTAGCGAACGATATATATTCTGCCGGTGGCGATATCTTTTGCTGGAAATTGTCATTCACCGTGATTTATGTATTCTCAAATGAATCAGTGAAAACCCTTTTAAAGTAGTAGTTTCACAAGTTAGCTTTGTCCAAATTGCTTGATACTGTTTCACCTTTTTAGTTTCTTAGTGTTGCTTGTTGATCTATTGCCTAGAACTTCCCTCACGTATGACCAAAAGGCTTTAGGGTTATTCTGTAACTGTTCTGGAGTGAGTTCTCACAATCATGTACTACACTATATAAAACAAAGCTAATTAAACAGCAAGACAATCGAATGACAGCCATGCCTACGTAGAAACATGCACTCACTACCTTCAGATATGCTACAAGTGATAGAAATAGTAAGTGCGAGAGTAATTGACAACTGTGAAAATGCATACCGATCAAAAACGATCATGGAGAACAAACGAGACGTGCTGTTAGTATTCGGTAGCATGATAGTAAGCAGGCATTACTAAGATAATAAACTAAACAGCTACACTACCTGACGACAAACCAAACTGTACAGAGTCATTTACAGTTGTTATGGTTTCTTATCGTTCGCGGAAAAATGACATTTTAAAACAGTACGTTCTGCAGTCTATTTCTCTCATTTTTTTCTCGTGATCTAGCCTGCCGTAGTATGTCGGGTTTCGTAAAATGCCCTTAGTGTCGTCAGAAAAGAGATCGTCTTGGTATTTGTACAAAAAATTAAGTCTACACTTTAGCCGACGTGTCGGTGGAACAGCGTTTTTATTCTAATAGTTGCAGAAGGCTTGTAAGTTGTTACCCTTACAATACTGTCGTGAATGTCGACTATTTACATATCGTGCAAATCTTAACTGTAAGCGTTCGAGCTCGGTTTCTAGTCATACATCTTAAGGATCTAAAATACTGGCAGCGTATTGTAACTGAAGTCTAACTAGGGAAAATAACATTATTACTTTAAGTTTTTAGTCGCACTTAACAAGAACCCTTCTTACAAATTCCAATTCACGATTAGCTTAACCAGTTATTTCGCGAAAATGTTTACCCCTTGAAAGATCATGTGTCATTTAAACTCCGAGGTATTTCGCAGATTCTACCGTATCCAAACTGCTTTGTTCTATGCGTCAAGTGTAATCAGGAGAGTTGTTTTCTACCAGAATTTCATTACTACACTTTTTTCAAATTTAATTCTAGCTGACACGTATCGCACCACTTTTGAATTGCATCTAGGTCTTTTGTGAGAGCTATCATTATATCCGCGAATTTCCCTGTACACTACTGTATCGTCTGCAAATAATTTAAGATTACTATCAACTATTTCTTCAATGTCATTTATGCATAAAAGGAACAATAGTGGAATTATCACACCTCCCTGAGGAACGCCCGAAGTGACTTTCACTTCATTAGAGGTTACGTCGTCTGAACAAACTTTTGCACACAATCACTTAAGAATTTTCGAATCCAAAGTATTACATGATTATCTAATCTGTTCAAGTTACGACGCTACTTCTCCCTTATTGGACATCACTTGGAATACGCTGCCAAATTCGCGTTTGAAAGATGACAAGTTTGCTCTGATATCAGAGGTTTGGATCAGATTTATAGCAAACTATCAAAGCATGTGGATTCCCGGTCCATATATTTCCGTAGATGAGCAGCTTTTGCCGTCAATGTGCAGGTGTTGATTGATAAAATTCATGGCTTCCTCGCCTGACAAATATAGGCAGAAATACTGTATGGCCGTAGATAAGGATTCAAAATGTATGTTGAATGCCATCCCTTATCATGGGTCCTATTGATGAACGTCTTAGAGAATTTGAAGTCAGAAAACTTGCCGGCCCATTCCTAAGCAAATTCCTACTTTTTTACTTCACTTTCACTAGCAAATTATTTGAAAACAAACGAACAATTTTGCAACGCATAATGAACAAAGTTAAAGGGGGAGTACCGGGCTAGCTCAAGAGTAACTTTATAATACTGAGGCTCTCATATATCGCATGGATCCATTGAAGGTTGGTGGTCCCCATCGCCGCTGTCAGGTGCGAAAATATTGCATATAAGGAAAAAATTCTTATAATTGTGCATAATGTTATTAGCTAGTGTCCAAGAAATGTGTCGCTGCTGTTTCTTACGTTTGTATTTCGAGTAATACACAGTATAGAGACGAAGAACACATATAGATACCTGCAAGTAATTTAGTGGCCTACTCAAAATGTAATATCAAACTCTCCGTAAATTGGTGCCAAAGATAAGATATGTCGTTACATTGGTACTCAATACGAATATTTGTTTGCATCATTATTTATTTATTTTTATATTATATTTACTTAACTGTAGTTTGTTTTAATTTGCGATAAAAGCTTCTACACTTGACTACTTCCAAGAAGTCATAAAAATGTTTCCCTTCTCAAAATATCAACAAAACTATGCACCAAATATAAAGGTAATAGACAGTGTAAAATACAAAAAATATTGGTTTTATTGCTCGTAATATGAAATCCCATAATATTGTAGTATTTACACTACAACAAATTGTAGTTAAAATGAATCATGCTCTTAATCTAAAGTCTCTTCTTAGTAAAACAATTGATTCCTGAATAAAAAAGTCAAGTTAAGTCACCAGACACCTAAGATTTCCGATGGGACATTTTTGTCCTCTCAGCGGTATTAGGAATGTTGTACAATCCAGCGGTTTTAGTGTTCTCATAATGATTCCAACCCTAATTCTTGTATTAATTCTGATACACTACTCAACCTATCGTAACACCTTTTAACGCTCTTTTAGCTGCTCTACGCTGCACACTAGACAGTGTGCAGCGTAAAGCTGCTAGGTTCGTTAAAACCTAGTTCATTCGGATACCATACACTGGCTACATACTCAAGGTGGGGCCTAACTAGTGAAAAGTAACATCGTTCTATTATCTTCTCATCACATTTCCCATGTACTCTTTTTATAAACCTAGCTTTCTCTTCGCTCTTTGTGGTGTCTCGAAGATATTATGTAGTTGTAGATGAAGTCCAAATAAATCTCCAGGTCCAAAAGAAATTCAAGACCAAGTCTACAGCTAGGAAGTTCAAGAGAAACCTCGCCTATTTCTTTGACTGTGAGAATATATTTGGTAAATTGTCAAACAGAAAATAACTTATAAAAAAACATTCAGGGGTTGGGGGACGACGTAAAATCTTGTATCAGGGAATTCTTAATCGATCGCGGACTATGTGTTGCTTTACGTATAGACATGGGCGATAGATAATGTTGGAAATATTCCCTAGGTAACAATTCGGTAAAGACAGTGATACATATCATTCATTGACGTCAATAACACCAAAATCAAAACTACACTCAGTAGACATACGCACACATAATGAGGAAAGCGTCAGAAAATCATCCAGACATATTCAAACTTCGCGGAACCCCCTCCATTTCACTGCGAGGTTGCCATTTTTCCGGCAGTCGCCCACAGCATTTTTACGAAAATCTATAAAACTGTTATTTTTCATCGTAGAACGACGTTTAAAAGACGTGCGTACTCGCACGAGTATCAGGAGTACGATGAAAACTGGTATTCATTGCAATATGGCGTAGCTGTTAAAGTTTAAATTATACTTGGTACGGTCACTTTTCGCCGAGGTAGCCCCCCGCCGCGTGGGTCGAGGAGAGAGGCCAGCTAGGGCCTCGGAGCTCGGGAAAGGGTCGCGGATTAGGACCGTTCCCGAGGAGGGACACACCCTTCTGGTGACTACCTGAGACATGGTCCCAGATCATCACTTTTAACCGAATTATGTGTTAATATGAAGGTCATTTGAAAAGGAAATGAAAATTCACTTTGTACGTTCCACACTACTTTATTGGTTTCGACCATGGTTTCGACAAAATCAATGTATTTCGACAATATCATTGATAATCATATTTTGTCGAAACCATGGTCGAAACCAATGAAGTATTTGTGTGGAACGTACAAAGTGAATTTTCATTTCCAATCGAGTGGTTCCACAAAGTAAAGCCTCAAACTTTGAACTGTCATTTGAAAAAGCACAGAAATGGCGGGATGCGGTGCCTTGTTGCTGACGTAACAGGTATAAAGTTAACGTCGCGAGTCATAGGAAATATTCGTCTCTTGCACTTACCATTGCGTTTCAGAGCCCCTCAGATCTAGTGCATATGTATTAATAATATACAAGGATAGGTGGGTAATTGGGAAATGGTAGGAGTGCTCAGGGAATGGAGGAAGGGAGGAGAGAAATTAGCCTTCTCTTAACGAAAGGCGCCAAGGGGACCACGGCTTAACGTCCCATCCGACGGACGGAATACTGTACTTGAAATGCCCTCCACTAGGCACTCAAGTGGTTTTCCACTGAAAAATCTGCCACTGCCGGGAATCGAACCCGGGCCCTCGGGATGGGAGGCCAGTACTCTAGCCACCACATCAACCCGATCCCACCCGCACCGTTTTTCACATTTTAATTAATGAGGAAAAATAATTTATGATCGCGTCATTTCAAAATCGAACGGCTTATAACGGCTTATAATATGCACTCCTGAGATAATAAACTTTTGATCAAGACAAGATAAAGAAATAATAGGAAACTTCCCTATACACCGTATTATGTATCGCGATCCAACGAAGAATTCGCGTCGTGGTTTCAGCAAAATCGACGTCCTCGCAACGTTGCGTCTCGGAAGGCTCAAGCCAAGTGCTCGTGTGTGGGTGGAGTGGGAGCCGAGTCGACGAGCTCACTTCTCCCCCAGGCCGTCGTTTGCCGGATTGGGGCGAGCTTTGTCATTCTTCTTATTAACGGGGAGAGAGGGAAGGGTCTTCCCACTCCAAGGAATCCCTTCACATCGGCCACCCTCGCATGTGCTCCCTCTGCTGCAACCCTCGAGGGTTCTCGAAAAGGGTCTCGGCAGCTGTCCCCCCACACTCCACCGGACGCTTCCCCTTTTCTCCCCCGCCACGATGCTCCCCTGAAGATGTATGTCATGGGGGTCACGCCTGCGGGTGCTTGCATGTGGTGCCGCGGCGCTCAGAGGCGGAAATAAGGTGGGATAGATTCCATCGTGGTTCCTTCTTTTCCCTCGAATAATCATGTCCTTTTTCGCAAGCGCAAAAACAGCATGTAGTGGAGGTATAATTGAAAGTTTTGGCTTTTTTCCTGCGTGGAAAAATGGGAATTTCGAAAATTATTCTGTAAATTGACGCACATCATCGTCATGAATCCAATAATCCTGAGGTTGGTTTGACGCAGCTCTTACCTAGATTCTCTCATCAGCCAACCTCTTCACAATTCTTTCCTTTCATATCCTTGACAACTTGTTTCATAATCCATCCAATGCGAGGCCTGCTTTCGCCATTCTTCCAGTTTACTTTTCGCTCGACGATTGTTTTCATCATGTCTCAAAATATGGCCGATTGAGTTTTCCGTTTTCTGCTCATAGTTTTCAGCCCAATGGGGTCGTTTACCATATTTTTTTATTGCCGAATCTGATAGAGTTTGTAAAATAAAAAGACCCGTATTTTTCCGTTTCCTGATCCGACAATTATTTCCCGAGTTATAAGCGGCTAAAAACTGATGTTTTTAACCCTTTCGGAAAAGTGGGTGTGGTGCAACCTCTGACGTATATTTACTTCGTCCAATCACAACTGAGCCCGCGAAGCTACCTCGCCTTATCGCAAAGGGGGGGACACAGATGACTCGGCCAATAGGAGCGATTTCGACAGCATCTGTGCGAGCAGACCTTCCGAGAACCCCCTTCCACTCCCTTCCCCCTCCCCTGAAAGCAGTCAAGGACGGGAGGAAAGTGACGTCAGTGTTATCACAGCAGCATTTTCGGTGGGCGTCACCTTTTGCTTATTTTAATTTTTGATTTATGAGTGAATGGTTGTGGTTAGAAGATTAATTTTTTCACTAAAATTCGTTTTTCGTTTCCATCTAACGATTTCGTGTACAAAATTGCGATTTCGGTTCCGAGTAATCGCCCCCATTCTCTTTTCGCCAACTTCTTAGGACTCAACTTTTAGTCACTCTGTCATTACCTTTTATCATCCATCATTCTTCTGCAGTAATTCAAGGATTGCGAACCAGCCGCGAAAACCTTCGCGAAGTCACCCGCTGAAGTGCACAATAGCAGAATTTCAGCATGGAAAAAATCCACCTGGTTTTTTTTCTTGGAACTCGGACCCCCTGATTGAACTGACCCCAACTGGTAGACTACCTAGCCGGAAATCAGAGGGTCCGGGTTCGAGTCCCGCCCGAAGTGGATCCAAATGGAATTCTGTTTTTCTTCTATAGCACCACACTTCGAATGGTTCCAATCTTGATTTCTCTGGTAAAGAAGCATGATCCGGATGTAAGTTACATTGAAGTGTTACCGTGCTTCCACGCTATCATTCTGAATTCAGCCGAGTGATTAGTGTGAACAGTTGTGACGGCATGCAAAACCCAGCCTCTCAATATCGCTGGCGAAGCTTCAAGGCATCAAACATAGAGGAAACAAGGAGAGAAACCACTTGGTAAGATTCCACGAAAGTTTATTCTGACACCGACCTAGGTTTCCATTACAGTACAGTTATCTCTTTTCGAAGATGAAGATGACCTTGAAGATGATTGTATTTCCATCTAATTATCGAGTATCGAGGCCAATGTGAATAAAAATTGCCGACGTTTCCGTGTTTAATTCTTTACGTGTTGATGTATGTACCTTCAAATTCTTATTATTTTATAGCCCTGAAGATGGAAGTATTAAACGCCGAAACGTCGGCTAAGAATGATATTTTTATTCACCATTGACCTATACTCGATAATTGGATGGATTTACAAGAGAGGCTGATGAGAGCAGCACTTTAACTGTGATGATTGTATTGCAATCGAAACGTAGGTCGGTGTCTGAATAAACTTTTGTGGACTCTTACTAAGTGGTTTCTCTCCTTGTTATCAACATGCGATCCCTACAAGTAAACCCTGAGGGCTTCCTATTTAAATATAGAGGAAATGATAGGCAAAATAAAGTTATTCGTGTAATAACGCATGAAAAACCAACCTTTGGGTTGAACACTAATTTAAGACGCACCCACTATCATTTCGGTTCTTCGGTTTCATTTGGGTTCGGGTAAGTATAGTGGCTAGTGTGCTGGCCTCTCCCCTCGAGGCTCCGGTTCCGAATTGGGGTGGTGAAAGTTATTCTTCATTGATAAACCGGTGCCTGCGTGAACACTTTGTGGAGAGCATTCGAGTTCAGGACTCCGTCCGTCGGATGGGACGCTAAGTCGTTGTCCCTTTGGCGGCTTTCGCTGATAAGAGCAAGCTAATGCCAACGCCGGGTTTCTCTCCACCCTTACTTCTTCCCCTCCCATTCTTCTTTCCTCCAGGTCTTAAGCGTTTACCAATGGGGAAACAGACTTGAGAACACGGATGAGTTGATTTCCATGTCCACAGTACTTCGGCGTAGCCGAGACTCTCCGCAGGTGACATTCGGTAGCTCACTAGAAGGCCATGGACGGTGCAGATTTGGCACGAATCGCTCTTGGTGCGCTGTTATCCGACTTTTCCCACCCGCAATCTTCGGTTTCTCCATTTCCTTTGCTGCATGGCGCGCGCGCCATGGCGCTTGGTAGTGCTCTTCTTTATTCGAAAGCCCCGAAGGGGGGGTTTGAAATAGTAATCGGGGTTATCTCGAATAGGTAAACAAGTAGTCACGTGGTACACACAAACACGAATGGTTCGCAAATTTGCATTGTTTGAATCCTTCATTACAAACTCACACATTGTTTTCACTTTAGTTACTTTCACTGGTTGTTTTCTTTTTAGTTTTCACTTTAATTTAGTCCTCACAAAATATGCTTAAATAATGAACTGGAGCGTCTGCAGTGAAGATGGGCAAGATTTGTAAAGGGACGGTATGATAACTATATCAGCGTAACCAGTGTAGTAGATGAACTAAAATGGGCATCATTGTCAGACCATAGGTTGAAATTTAACTTATCTCTTGACTAAATTCCAAGATAACATTTTCACTGATTATAAAAATTATAAATTCACTGATTTAAAAGTTATAAATATTTTGCGTACTCCCAACTTACTATGGTATACTGGACCACAATCATACAATTAGAGAAATTGATTGTCGAACTGATAGATTCAAAATGTCCTTCTTTTCTTTTACAATTAGAGATATGGATAGCTGTAAATATATCCAATAGTAAAAGTACAAGTGTATTAATGGATAGCATGGGTAGGTGGAATTTGGCATTAGGACGCTTTAAGCTAACACAACTAACAGCGTGTTCTGCATGCTTGCTTTGTTACTCTTTTCTTTTCTATATTGAGGTTTATACTATAATATAGTTAGTAATCCTTTTTATAAGTGAAAAGAAATGCATGTTTGGTGTTTATTCACCCCCTGCCATACACCTTTATGGTGGCTCGCAGGGTATTGTGTAAGTGTAGTTTCTCCCATCCATCTCCAGCATAGATCCCCCGGATGAGTAAAAATCAAGTGAAAACAATTGAAGGCATGGCATCGAGCGATTCAAACACACCAAATTTTGCGTACCATTCGCAGTAGTAGTAGTTTTAGTTTTTTAAGGTGCGTCGACGGCTAAGGTCATTTTGCACCTTGTCTAAATATTTTATAAACGAGTACATATGATCATTAAAAAGTGAGAATGTAAAAATATAAATTGTCTAAATATTTTATAAACGAGTACATATGATCATTAAAAAGTGAGAATGTAAAACGTTAAGAGTACTAAAATGCTATAAGTCAATTTTTTTAAATATAGAGGTATCTTTCAAGAAGGAAAGTAAACGGTCGATCATGTTGGGGTCATTACCTAGTATTTGTCCTAGATTGCCCACAACGTTCAATCTTTCTCGCGCAGCACGGTAGATAAAACACTCCGTCAGGAGGTGCCTCACAGTGAGGGGGCGCGTACCATTCGTGTTTGTCCCACGAGACTCCTTGGTTACCTAATCCCGACGGTTTCCGACAACCCCCAAGCTGAGGAGCAGTTGTGCTGCTAAGTGACGTGCTCCCGGACGCCTTCCGGGGACCCCCAACACATGCCGCCACCCCCCTCCACTTCCTCCTGCGAGGGCCCCGCGGACCGGAACAGGGTCGGTTGGTCGAAGGGGTCCCCCAAGGGCGATGCTGTTTCTCACGGACCCTCTCGTGGGCGGAAGCACTTGCTGGGCTTTCCATAACCGCCTCTCCCCAAAAAATTTCAAACTCATGCGCGCAACGGTTCCGGAAAATGATAGGTACTCCGTTAAAGGGGGGCCTCGGCTAATAATGCGATCTCAGACATTCGATTTTTCCTTCCCTTAATCTTCTGGTACTAAGGTAACAAGCTACTGTTTTCACCATTTGATGCCAGAAAGATGCCACTCTGTTTCCAAATGCCTACGCCAACGCTTGATGCATAGCAGTTCGGAAAGAAAATAATAAAATTGGAGAAAATAGAATGAAAACCATCGGGGAGTAGTCGTTGTATATGAGAGGAAACATGAAACCATAAAAATGGTTTATGGCCTAGAATAATGTTTTATATTTTGATTCGCGTTTATTTATATATACCCTTGTATAGATACGTAGCAATCAGGTGAAGCGTAAAACATATAACATAAATCTACTTATTCGGCCCACTGTCGCGATGGCAGCGCCGTCTTGCTTGAATGGTCTTCCAGTAATGTCGAGCTTTGCCACGTTTTGGCATCTTTCTGGCATCGAATAGTGAAAGCCAGACCTTTTTATCTAGGCTTATGCCAGCTGGTGTAGTGACGAAAAATCCGAAGCATGGACAAGCTTCTTACCCGAGGAATCCATCCCCCGTAAAGTGCGTAGCGGATCGCGGATGAAGCAGAGAATTTTCCGAACGAAGCCCTCCGAGAAAGCGTCCCCCTCCCAACGGAATGAGACACCACCGTGGCGTTTCCGAGGTGGGGCGAATGAGTTCGTCGTGAGCTTCCCTTTCTGCCGATGAAGTTGTATAAATTACAAATTGAAGGACCGCGAACTTGCCGCGAGCACCTTTAACGGAGTTACCCGCTAAAATTGCCCGAGAGTCGAAATTCGCCATGACAGGACCTCGAACCCGGATCCCCTGATTTCCGGCTTGGCGCTTTAACCAATTAATCTACCGAGGTGTCCTCATTCCTTGGGTAAATTTTAAAGGCCCTAAAGGAATAAGATGTTACCGAGCTCCGCAGGTAATGACGTTAAAGTTGTCTCGACCAGTTCGCGGTCCTTCAATTTGTTATATTGTTTATGCGCCTTAAAATGTGTTCAAAATTCGGCGGTAACCTCTTGGACGGTGGCGCCATTCGCACGACATCGACGGCTTTGTGACATGATATGTCTAGCTGTTCGAGTACATTTTGTTCCTTAAGGACTCTAAAATGTCTACAGGAAAAGAGGACGCCTCGGTATCTTAAATGGTTTAAGTTCCAGGCCGGAACTCAAGGGATCGGGGTTCGAGTCCCGATCAAGGCGAATGATTTTTTCTCTGTGTAAGTGGCATAAGTTGCATAAGTAAATGCAAAGGATCGTTTCCACGCAATTAGAATCATAACGACGACTGCTGACTTTGATATTGATTGTCAGGTAAATGTTGTTCCCGGAATAAAATGAAAATAAATTCAGAGAGCATGATGAGGGTGCCCACTTATCACGACTGTCCTTTGTTTTACCTCGAATCACTCAGGGATTCCTGACTGTGCTCTATTTGCTCTAGCGCTTCGCGAGTCTATAATTCATGATTGGAGGCTCTGGGACCTTTTTTTTGGAGTATACATCTCACAGTCTGCTTGTATCGAGAACCCCAGTGATAGTTTAAGGTAGTTGGTGAGCAGTATTGTTTTGAAAGATGGTCTCTAAGAGTTTCATTAGTGAGGCAGGCATTCCAGGGAATAAAATGCCGCACAATATTAAATTAAGTCCCAATATAGAAAGTAGGAGGAAGTTGGGGAAACCCAGTGAAAAATTAGTTTTTTTTAGTTTTAGTTCCTCTAATTGTACCCAGTTATTACAATAGTGTACAACGAATTGTGTATTGTACACAATATTCTGGGAGTTGTACAAAAGTTAATCAATCTTAAGGTTCATTTCACGAAACCCCAACACACAACCGCCGACCCAAAAATATGACAGTTTTTCTTCTGAATGCTGCTGTGTCCAATGCAATCCGGTTGTCATGGCTCACCGGAGGTCTTAGCGTTTCAGCGCCTAGGGCGCGCCTTCAATGAAATGAAATGTATTCATCCATAGCTGTTCATTGCTCCTAAGATTGGTGTGACACAGCTGCTCTCCTTCCTTTCTACATTTCCATCGGTTTATTATGCTTATTATGCTTTAGTAATTCTTCTCTTTAACGGCCGTCACTGCTTATGGACTCTCAACCGACCCCTGTCGTAGTAGTTCTTCCCATTCACTTTCGCTCGAAGACTATTATAAGGCGATTTTGTTGGTTGTCCCGTATTCCTTCAAGAGTTTTGATGAGGTTTTTCCTTTTCTTTTCTAAGGATCTCCTCGTTGCACACTCGATGTTCCCCGTTCGATCATAATCGTTATCTGCTACATCTGTCGGGAACCATTGCGAGCTAATTATGGTCCACGGCTTGCTTGCTGTGATATGGCATACTCTTTAAGTAGCTAATTACACTAGCTCGTCCCTTCTGTCGGACTTCTTGTAATGTTCATCGATGTCCCGCGTCTATGAAGTGTTTCGTCTACGGGGAGATGTTTCGCTCAGTTGATTTCAGATTCGACATCTCTAAATTTACAGCTAAAAATTCTAAGCTGATTGGAAAAAGGAAAGCATTATTCATCAGGATCATCCCAGTGAGATTCGAGATGAGGGAACTTCGAAGTAGAACATACCAGAGGACAATATAGAAACGCGTAAATTGTGCGGGCAGTTGCAAAGGAACACTTCCGCTAGAAATACTGCGCCGTGAAAAGCGACGACCTGCGCCACTGCGTGAACGCCTGCGAACATATCAGAACAATGTCTTATGCGATACATACAATGTGCACATTTTTATCACTAGTTGGCGCAGATGTAGCGGCACTGGTACTGGTTTACATACCTAATGTAAAACCTATTTTAGCGGCTACGTCTGGTCTACGTCTGTTTTACACCAGATGTAGACGCTAAAATTGGGTTTACATTAGGTATACTGCAAGCTTTGTGCTGCAGCTCACTTTTCGCCGAGGGATTGTGTTTGATCCCGTCGGGATTATCTCGAATAAGTAACCAAGGAGTCACGTGGTACAAACAAAAATGGTTTGCTAATTTAGCGCTCGTTACAATATCATTAACTGTTTTAACTTGTGTTCGCTTCGCTTCCTTCGTTCGCAATGCACTATGAGAGCCACCCGTTCACGGTATTGGCATATGATGGCGGCATGCCCTTCTGGTTTCACGATGTGCTGTCGAGTCGTGAGGAGCCGGCGCCTCAACCCCCTCCCCCCCTCCGTGGGAGCCTCTCAGCCTGCCTAGGGGCGGAAGTTATGTCACGGCCGCCGAGACGTCCCCCCCACCCTCCTCACCTGCCCGCGTCTCCTTCGCCCTCTGGGTGACAGTCCCGCGCTCTCTGCCTCTCGTGTTTCTCGCAGATCGCGCTGCTCTCTCGCGGTTGGAAGCTCACCATGCGAACTTGACTGCGTGCATGGGAGAGGACCTCAAGACTTTTCCCTCCACCCTTCCCCTTCTCCCTGAATTATCCTCACCTCTTCGCAATCACCTACCTATCCTCAATTCCATAAATTGTCTACTAGATCCGTCTCATTTAGGCCAATATAAATATAAATTAATATAAAAAATTTGAGTAATTTACAACGCTGACGTATTATAAAATTTGAATGTCTAAGGATTACAACGCAAATAAGATAGCGTTTGTTCCACCACCCAGAGCCGTGAAAAACGCTGCTCATAAAAATCATGAGTGTCTTTTTTGACTGACTGCGTGCATGGGAGAGGATAGGATATTTTGAATCTGTCAGTTCGGCAATCAATTTCCCCAATTTTATGATTATGGTCCAGTCTACCATTGTAAGTTGGAGTTCGCAAAATATTTTTAACGTCATCACTGAAAATATAATCTTGGAATTTATTTAAGAGATTCAGTCTAAATTTCAACCTGCGATCTGACAATGATTCCCATTTTAATTCATCTAGACTAGACTGGTTACGCTAATATAGATATCATACCGTCCCTTTACAAATCTTCCGATCTTCGCTTCACACGCTCCAGGTCTTTATTTAAGCCTATTTCGTGCGGATCCCATATCCCAATTCACTCCCCCTCCTGATGACACCGCCTCTGAAAGTGAGAGCGAGCGCTTATTTACACCTTGGTGATTTCTTTTCTTTTTTTGCCAGAGGAGGCGACCGACAACTTACTGTCAACCAAAATATTATGTGCACTCGAGTGTGATGGGTGTTTATGAAGTAACTAAAAGACGCACAGAAAATCAAACTGTGCCAAATTTTTTCTTTCTTAATTGTACTTTTGTTTATGTAATTTAACATTTTTTAGTTATATATTAGTATTTTTCATTACAATTGGAATTCAAAAAGTGAGTTTTTTTACGTGTTGAATATTTGCGCCGCTTTTAAAAATGTTTTTCTCAAAAACCGACAAATTCAATTGTTAAAGCAGTGTAAAGAGATATGTTTAATACGTTTTCATAAGTGTCATGGTTCAATTTTTCCAAAAAATAAAGACAGTCATCATTTTTATGGGCTGCGTTTTACTCGGCTCTGGGTGGTGGAACAAATGCTATCTTATTTGCGTTGTAATCCTTAGACATTCAAATTGTATAATACGTCAGCGTTAACAATGTAAGTAATTCAAATTTTTTATGTCAATTTATATTTGTATGGGCCAAAATGAGGCGGGTCTAGTAGACAAATTGTGGAATTGAGGATAGGTAGGTGATTGCGAAGAGGTGGGGATATTTCAGGGAAAAGGGGAAGGGTGGAGGGAAACCCGGCGTAAACAATAGAAAGGTGCCAAGAATGCTTACGGTTTAACGTCCCATCGTTCGGACGGAATGCTGAAATCGAAGTGCTCCCTGCAGAAAACTCGAGAAGGGATCGGTTTGCGAATGAAGCATCTCACAACCACTGGCCGTTTTCGAACCCGGGCCATCGAGATGGGCGATTGCTCTCGGCTCGGATTCGTGTACTACCTCGCAACGCACTGAGGTGAAGCCAATGTATGTCATTAGCTCTCTCTATACTTAATGAATTAATACCTTTATTCTTCAGAAGTGAATATCCACGGAGAAAAAATTAGCATGCTGCGATTCGCTGATGGCATAGCACTCGTAGCGGGGACTGAGAGGTATCTGAATAAGATAGCCATGGAAATGACAATAGCCAGGTATCACCTGTATATCAATAAGAATAATCTAAGATAATGGTATGCAGCAAGAGAGAAAAAGCCAAAACCAACGTTAAACTAGGAAAACAAAAACTCGAAGAGATGAAAGATTTCTGTTATCTGGGAAGCCGATTAACCAACGATGGACGAAGCAAGAAATAGCCCAGGCAAAGAGGGCATTCAGCCAAAAGAAGAGTATAATTACAGCTGGAAATACAAGCGTAGAAGTGAAGAAACAATTCATCAGAACTCACATCCGGAGCATGTATCTTTACGGCAGTGAGGCATGGACGATGACAGCAGCAGAGAAGTCAAGGCTGTAAGCATTTGAAATTTGGTATTACCGAAGAGTGTTAAAGATAAAATTGATCGACCGAGTGACAAATGAAGAACTTCCTAAGAAGAGTGGAAGAAAAAAGTCTGCTAAAAACTAAAAAGAAGACGGGACAACTTAATCGGCCATATCCTAAGACAGATGGCCTGATGAAGACAATCGTTGAGGGAAAAGAGAACGGGAAGAATAGAAAACGCAGGTCTCGTGTGTGATACATGAAACAGGTAGTGAAGGATGTAAAAGAGAGGAATTATGTTAATATGAAGAGGTTGGTCGATAGAATAATCGAGTGGAGGGCTGCGTCAAACCAGTCCTAGGATTGTTGACCGATGTTGACGATGAATACCCTCATTAGTCTAATTTTCCACGCGTTCTTTTGCATCGCCAACACATCCAGGCAACCAATTTGCATGACCAAAACATCACATCATTTTTGTCATTTCTCGTAAGTTTGGTTTATATTAGCTCTCCACTTTATTCATATTTGATTACCCACTTCATTGTTACGTATTCTTTTCTCTTACGTCTATTACTACTTGCCCCTTGTATCTCATGCAAGGTTTTTCTTTGCCAATCATCCGTTTCAATTTAACCCCAACGGCTGTATTTATGATGTCTATTATCTAAAAAACGCAAATCTACACTGTTTGATCAAATTTCGTGAGCCATTTGCGGACCTCATCCTGTATTACAATAATTGTTCATAAATTGTCGTTCAGTTATTGTAATCCAGGTCTATTGATTTTGTTCTGTTTACTGTTGCGAGCACTTTCTTGTAGACCTTGAAAATGCGAATGCCGGCCTGATGAATCCGATTGCTAAGAAAGGGTTATTTGTGGACGAGTGAAGGGTGCTTTGACCCTTGTCCTTGTGTCACGCGAACGAAGCGGCATTCGATGTATCGATCTTAGCGTCCTCCGTTGCATGAGAAGTCGTTTGGTCGCCCAGCGTGGGCAGTGTGGTCTGAATCGAAAGCTCTCTTCTCTTGCACCTACTTTCTATTCAATGTGCTTCTTACTCGCCTTTTACCCAGACACTCCTTTAGCGGCGAAATGGAGAAACATGAGAACGAGCTGGCAAAGTAATTACTATTTAGAGTAATGATTTCCATTTTTTGAGCTTATCGTAAGTTTCAATATGTTGCAGTTTTTTATTGCATTTTCGTCTCGTCAAAAGGATTCGATGATTTGACATTCATGTAAGGAATTTATGAAATTGCAGCATGAAGCATCGGGAAATAAATAGAAGTCCTTGAAAAGTTATAACTGGCGGGAAAGCATCATGCCAAAAGAAAAGCTGGTCTCGTTTTGTTGATCATGGGCGTCTGTATTGCAGATGCAAGCTTGATAGCGAGTTATAAAAAGGTAATCAAGTTAGATGATAAATCTCGTTGATACGTGAGGAACGCCGCCGTGTGCAATTGAACCTTGCCTGAATATATGAACTCAGCGCGCTGTGATGTGTTATTAGCGATAAAAGTTTTGCCTAGGAATCTACTTGGGTTGCTTTTCTTGAAATACTTGCACATAATGTGTAAAAAGAGAAGCGATTGCGCCTTCACAGCGACCGGCAATTAACTCTGGGGTAGCGGGCGAATTGCCACGAAACATAAAACTAGATACGTGCGCCTAAGAGATATAGGGAAAAAAGTTGGCGTACGGCAACAAGAGACTAGAACATGCGAAGAAATGCTGCTTTACCTTGCCTGAATCTATGTACTCAGTGCGCTCTTTGTTTTCATCCATTGCGGTATTGAATAATTTTGGCATATAAATGTGCTGAAAATGTTGATAAAAATAACTTTGTACAATTCCACAATTTATTTTACTCTACCTATTGATTTCGACGTCTGCGTGTCATTGTATGAATATCTTTTTCTTAACATGTTCTACGTATCAAACTCTATCGACCTAATGTTAGTTTATAGAGCTGAGAAGATATCTAATGTTTGGTTTTCATCTTTTTATATCATGTTTATATCGATTTCAAAAATGTACGCAAGTTTTACGAGTTAGTTACTTGAAATGCAAGATGCCTGCATTTCAAGTAACTATCTTTTCGTCGTTTCCATTCGCTATCCATTGATCGTATTGATATTAGCCGAGTCTCTGTCACTAAACTTAGCCTAAACTTAATGGGGTTAAAGCAATTTCAAGGTGGCGCTCCACTCTCTGTCGAAGTACTTGAGTCGCGGCGCAGAGTTTGAAACAGGTGGCTCTCACCCATTTCCTCTGCCTCCAGTCCTGAGGAACATTTGGCAAGCATCATCCCTGGACTCTATTTTACATCGATAAGCATTGGAAATAGATTGAAAATAGAGATAAGCATACTTCCAAATCATAAAGTGTGTAGTACCTATGTAGTTTTTCGAATAACTATGACAAGACCGAAGAAAGTGATCATAAAAAAATATCATCATGCCACTCGAGGAAATAAAGTGAACAAAAAAGGAATGTAGATATTTTAACCCGGACTGGTAACTGCCTTCGGCATTTCAACGATTCAAGTCTAATTTTTTGCTGCTGGCGCGCGACTCCCACGAGTGGATTCGTGGACGACGGTTCGCCCTCTTCCGACGCGGCCATCTATCGGTTGCATGCATGCGGGCAGCTGTACGTGCGTGGGAGTATGGCGGCGGCGGTGGGGGAAATGCACGGTTAGGCTGCCGCCGCAGGAAGCGTGTAATGCATCCCTCCCTAGCATTTGTTTCTCCCCCTTGGATCGCGTTTCCTCCACCGAGGTCGCCCCGGGCGTCCCTCTTGCGACAGGTCTCGCGGGACAATGGGGGAATATGCATGGAATACGTTTCTTCCGTATTGATGACTTCAAAAATAGTTTGCGAACTCCAACTTTCTGTAATGGTAGACTGGACAACGATCACAAAATTAGAGAAATTCTTTGCCGAACTGACAGAATAAATATATCCTTCTTTCATGAGACGGTTAGGGATATCAGAAGATAACTGTAAACATATCCAATGGCATAAATGCTAATGTATCAATGGATTGCATACGTAATTCTATGTTGGTATAAGGACTTTAAGCTAACCCAACTATCAGCATGTAAATAATTGGACATACGGGTGTATGCCGCGTCGTATATCGGATTTTTCCCCGACGTTTCGTTTTGAAATTTTTGAAATTTGAAAATTCATTCCCTTGAAAAAGTGACCAGCAGTCGGTCACGAAACGTCGGGGAAAAATCCGATATACGACGCCGCATACACCCGTATGTCCAATTATTTATCATCACGAGCCGCGAAAGCTTCAATGCAGAAATACCAGCATGTATTTGCATGCTTGCTTTGCTATTTTCATCTTTTTTTTAATTGTAAAGTTTAGACTAGAATATAATTACCAAGGTTTTTATGCATGATATGTAATGCATGTTTGGTGTGAATTCACCCCCTGCTACACACCTTTACGATGGATTGCAGGGTTTTATGTAGATAGATGAATGGATGATGTACAAACGTGATCTCGTGATCAATAAGGTAGATATTGATTTCAATAAAAGTATTCACAAGTACTGATCAAACAGTCATAAAAGTACCTACGCTGTTGGTGCATCTCGGGACTCCTCTCGTTTTCATTTGCTTGCTTACGGCTTATCAGAGCCTTTGTTGGCGAAAGAGAAGACGCTGTAAATAGCGAGCCTTGAGGAGGAAAGGATTGCAGGGTTAATTTACGCGGGAGGATGAATAGCCGCCGTAATTAGCCCTGCCAAATAAGTATACCCTCCTCCTTCGTTTATAATTTCTTTCTACGCCTAGAATAAATTTTGCATGCACTATTTTATCATCACTAAGTCCTGTGTCTGTAATTATATTAAAGCTTTTCTGGTATATTAATATAAGAAGTAGGATGGGAATTACTATCAGAACGCCGGTTAAAATTTAGGCTAAACCTTTTGAGTAAATTCGAAGCTGATTTGTGTAGAGATGACGTTAGATATATATTAAGAACTAGGCTTGATCAGATTAACAAGATTAGAGAGATAGATTGTCGTACCGATAGATTAAAAATGTCATTTTTCCCGCGTACCATAAGAGAGCACAATAGACAGTATAGCAACGGGATAGGTAGGTGAAATATTATAAGAGCAGTCTGTAGTGCATAATGCATGTATTAACAACCAATCCCTTTATTACTACGTAAATACCATCTAGCTCCACATAGCCCTATTATTTAGCATGTTCCATGTGGTAGCCTAGTTCCATACCAATAGTGCGTGTTTGGTGAACTTCACCCCCTGCCACACACCCTCGTGGTGGATCGCAGGGTAATTACGTAGACGTATCCCGGCCGGTGGGGACTAGACTTCTTCCGATCCGTCTTCGGGACAGCAGAAAACCCTTCTCGCTTTGGACTTTCCTCGGGAGCTCTTCACGTACACCTTCCTCCGATGTCTTGTTTGGCCTTTCCGAAGAATAAAACATTAGTGTTCAACCTAACCTCCTTGGTTCAACCCGAAGGTTGTTTTTTTGATAAATGAGGGTGTATCTAACTCCATACTAAGCCATTTTAGTACGTTTGAAATTCACACATTCTAAGTTGGGGGTCGATTCCTTTTCCCTTGGTCACCTGCGATTTTCTATGACACTCAGTAAATGGAATAGCGAGGATTTTAGGTGGGGGTGTCCACAAATGCTTCTGCCCAGGATCTGAACCCGGGACCCTCCGACAGCCCTGAGTTCTTACCCAACCCATCTTAGGCCACCGCTACCCCCGAAAGAATGCGATTCCCTTATTATTCCTGATATTCCGGCCGAATAACCTTGCTTCTTTTTTTTTAGGTTTACTCAAGACTCCACCTCCATTCTGCATACCTCCATCAATGCGGTCAATCATGTCTCGCCTTAATGAACTACGGCTTTGCGGAGTGTTTTATGATTTTGGTTTTGCGGAGTGAGCGAATGGTTCGTTCTCAAAACCAAAGTTTTTTCTCTCTGGTGGATATCATTTCCGGTTCAACCATGGCACCTCATGCCTCAATCTAACACGGAATAGCCGACAAGATCTGTGTTGAACTGAATTGTGGTCCTAGTTAAGATCAGGTTACTGTCGACACCGGGGGGTGGCGATCCTGTAAAGTCGAAAGAAATTCGCCTCATATAGAGAGCCGTGGCTCGCCGGGGAGAACGATTCGCGACCCATCTAGTTCACCCGCGCCGTAGAAACGAAAAGATTTATCATTAGCTAGAATCACGTGCGTTCTCACCAAATGTATTCCGCGCGAAAAAGATCAACACCGTGATCGCAGCACCTTCTCGCCAGCAAATGTGTGGCGACCGATAATGAACTAAATGATCCGCAAGAATGATCCGACTCCGTCGCCGTGACACGGAACGACCGTCGCGCCATCAAGCGAGCGTAAATACTACGAGTTATAACTTTTGTTCCATATATGCGTATAGTTGTAAGGTTGAAATCTGGAATTCGACTTTACGGAATCGCCCACCCTTCTTCCGCGTCATTTCCTGCCTGTGACCCCCAACCTATCCTCAGCCTCCGCCAGCCACAGTTCTCTCGAGCGTGTTGTGTTTCACTATTCGCGTCGCCGCAGTTTGTTTGCTCTTTCTTCATCGTCGCGCGGTGTAACGAGAGACACAGGAGCGCTCCCTAACCCCTCCCCTCGACAAGCATCTACCGTTATTCGGTGTCCGTCCGCGTGTCATTGGGCCCACGAGTGACCAAGGGGAGGCTGAGGATGGCCGTCGCATTATTAGCAATGCAAGCAACCTCCGTCTATCTCTCTTCTCTTCTTCTTTCTTCTAATCTTCTAATTGGAGCCGTTCACTTATAAATTGAAAATTAAAATATGCAAAAGGTGACGCCCCATGTTCACGAGCTACAGTAAAGACGTCATCCACCTCCCCTACTGTCTATTTTGGCGCGAACATTGAAGTGGGGAGAAGAGGGGCTGCGTACAAAGCTCCTGCGCATCCTGTAAATAACCCAAAAAAACTGAATAACGAAATTCAATAAGTACTTTTTGCGCACATTATGGTGTGTAACTGAAGTTTATACAATACAACCTCGCTTACACGGCCCTCAATAACACGACAACCTCAATTACAAGTGCAATTTTCAAATCCCCTTGAGATATAACACATAATGTTAAATTAACCTCTATAACGCGACTATTATAATCGGAACAACCTCAATAACACGGATTTTTTCCAATTCACAATTTAACTCAGAACCTCTATAACAAGTCGTTTTGAGAAGTCAACCTCGATAACGCGACTCTATACATGGATGGCTTTGAAGGCTGAAATACCTTTGGCTGTCGGATACCACTGCCAAAAACGCTTCTGCAGACGTGCACGCCTCTTGACTTGAAGACTCTATCTCTCTGCTTTGCTACTTAAACAAAAGTTTTCTGCGCAACTTCGAGAATAAGGATTGATCTAGTAAGTAAGTTTAGTAATTTTTCACTCGTTGCTTTTCTCATAATTCTGTTAACATAAGAAAAACGGAAATTTTGACGAAAATAAACTGATTTCCATGGCGTGTATGAAGTTAAATTCCGAACATAATGACTACTTATGACACTCTTTAAAAGCGGGAATCCTTCATCTCCATGTGGGACCAAGAATTCGTATTTCTTACCTTGAAATTTAAGCGAAAAGTTGAAATAAAACAATTCCATTGCAAAAATTCTGTATTCTTGGCGATATGAGAATTGATAATACATAGACTTGGTTCGAAAAGGATCGCTCTAAAATCCACTCGTTATGCAGGGATTTAGTGATTCCATTAACCTCGATAACACGACTGATAGCCAAAATAACCTTGATAACACGACCCTCAACAAAAAGATCACCTCTATAACAAGACTGTTTCCCTAATCCCCTTGAGACACTTCTTATCGAGGTTCTACTGCATACGTTTTCACCAATTACTATCTAGTCGAATATTTGCAATGCCTTTCGAAATAGTCTCTCATGGAGTCTAAAAACCACTTCCTTTGGCAGAATCAGTTGTGTGTCCCTCTACTGTGATTGGGTGAAGGAGCTGCGCAGTCTCAGTTATGACGTGAAGAAGGTATGACGTAGGATTCTTTCGCACGCCCACTCAAGCGAAAGGGTTTTAAAACAATATCAGGTTTTCGCTGATAATCACTCTGGAACTACGTGACGTATCGAAGATCGGAAAAATATGGGTCTTTTTATTTTAAAATCTTTATCAGATTCGGCAGTATTAAAAAAAATATGGCAAACGACCTCCTTATGCCCGCGCATAGCTAGGGTCGCGAATCAGGGTGCGACCTCTCTTGCGACCGATCAGCGGAGAAGCGAAGCGGAGTTATAATCATCGCGGTCGAAATATCGAGCCAGCTCAAGTGTATCGGAATGAGAAATGGCAAGAGTAGCGAAGAGGTCGAGTTTTGAAATCATGTCTTCGTGTGTTCAGTCATCGTAAATTGGTTTCAATTAGACAATTCAACAATTGGTAGTAAATTGATTTCAATTCGGCTACTCAACTGTGAACCTGCGGTGGTCCATTCCACTCTTTGGATGCGCCCATTTTAACTTCCTTCGTCTTATTACTCTTCTTCGCCCTGCAGATTTTTCTTCTGCGGTTCTCTCATATTCGGAGGCTGCATTCCTGCACACCTCACCGCGTGAGTGTACACGAGGCGTCAATTGCTTTGAACAGGAATATTCTGTCAGCAGTTCACTCCTTTAATGTTTTTGTTGCCTCAAAATAGGCCCAATCAAATTGTCTCCTACTCGGTAATATTGCTGCTTGATTATCATCATGGTGAATTCGGAGTCAACTTATCGCCTCTCTTACTGCTTCGAAATGCCCTCATTGCAGTTGTTCGTGCTGCTTTATTGTACCAGAAAAAAGGGAAATAGATGAGCAAAGCTCCGTTTCTCACCTGCGACATCTCCTTTTAGGTGTCCTTGTGCCTCTTCCGGTAAACTTAGGAATTCCCCCCTTGGGGAGCTGTGTTTGAAACCGTCGGGAATATCTCGAATAGGTAACCAAGGAGACATGTGGTATAAACACGAACGGTTGCCAAATTTGGTGCGTTAAACTTCTGATTACAACCTCATTCATTTTTTGCACTTATGTTTCATCTCATATTGGGGCTCTATTGTCGATACGGGCTGTCATCGTCCTTGCCTCACTGCCGTAAAGAAACATGGTCCAGATAAGTGTACGTTCTTATGAATTGTTTCCTTACTTCTTCGCTTGTATTTCCAGCTTTAGGTAGATTCTTATTTTGATAGAATGCCCTCTTTGCCTGGGTTATGCACATATATCTGGGAAAAAATTTGTGATAATTTTGCTATTTTTTCTGTTGTAAGAAAAGATGAAAACTGAGAATATTCGTATGCGGTTCTCCACCCAGCATCCATCCGCAGTTCACCCTCCTCACGGAAAGAATCCGTGCACGGATCAACCCCCTCACCACCCCTCGAGGAAGACTCACGAATCCGCCGCGGCGTCTCTTTCGTTTTGAAATCACGTTTCGCCGCTCGTGACCGTTCACGTCTTTCTCGCTGATGAAGATTGCACTGAAGTCCAATCACCCGCCGGTATCCGCATGCGGTACACTTAAGGCCCTGTTCATCTGCTTGACCCTTCCCGGAGCCCCTTTGTTTAGACTCGTTGACCCCTCTGGGTCTCGGGGACACTTGCCCCCATCGGATGACGTCACCCGCTCCGCGAATTGACTTTCATCCTTTCCATCCCGCAGCCAGTCTCTGATGGCGTCACCGCTGACTCGGCCAATTCCTCAAAGGTCAGCCGGTGCTCCCTTCCTCTGCTGCTGCGGTCTCCCTGACTACGCCCTCGTCACTGCAGGACCCGCAGTCAGCGATGCGATCCGCCTTCGTATCTTTGATTATTCAATCAGTGCCCGCGTTTATAAAGACGCTTCAGATCGGGGGGAGAAGTACATACAAATATGGGAATGGGAGGGCGGAATTGTACTCGGTGTCGGTACAGTCGAACCTCACTACAGTGAACTCGCTTGGGACCGGAAAATTAGTCCTCTATTACGAGGTGCCCGCTTTTTTAGAGGGGGTTGGCATTCGGATAGGTTTTTTTATGCAGTAACTACGATAAATTAAAATATAAAGGCATTTAATATTTTGCATTAAACTTTTTTTTTTATTTTTGGAGACAAATAAATCTCTATTACAAAAAATATGTAATGAAATAATTATTCATTGTTTACCCATTGAGTAGGGGAGACTGGGGTAATGGCAGTCACATAAGGGGAAATAATTATAAAAATTATGATTTTTATTTGCTTGAAACACTACAACCCTTAATAGTATACTTATACTCTTTCCTTAGCTCTAATCACTCAATATTAGATTAAAATATAAAACATTTTTTTAATGACAAAAACAGTAAAATATCAGCTTTGACCGGTATTACCCCGACCCAGGGGTAATTGCAGTCGGTGAGTCAGTACTGACAATACAGCAAGGAATATGGGGATCTTTTAATGATATAGCCATGTATAACTGAAAAACCGATGTATATTTCATGTTATGATACATATTTAAGTTTTACGAAAATTACACAAAATAGGCAAGTAGCCTATAGTCATAAGAGCACAATCAAGGCCTAAAAGGCATTATCAGAGTAAAAAAATCATGATAAAAAGTGTCTAGTCTGTTTACACGCTAATTTATTTACGTCCTAGAGCAAATGTCATGCAAATATCGGTGGGGAGTATACCAGCCAAAGCAGTCTGAATGTGCCCATAAACCACAAGACGTGCAGCGATACCACAGTTCATTATCTTTTTCAGTTTGCTCGCAATGAAAACAAGTGTCTTTTCCCACTTCTGTTAGACTTTGTGATGTCATCTCCTGACACAGCTTCGCAAATGTCATCTTCGTTCATGGAGTATCTGTGTCAGATTCAAAAAGTGTCTTTTTCATTTTCTTTTTGGGTTCCTTCGGCTTATATTTTAGTGAGTTTTTTTAGCCTCTGCAGTTTTTCTTCTTCTTTTCTACCGTCAATTCTTTCTTTATTCTTTTTTTCATTCCATTTCGCTCTCCTATTCTTTCTCTTTTATCTTTACACTTTCCTTCTTTTTCTTCTTTCTTTTTTCTTCAAGCATCATTTTCATTGGCGTTGAAGTCAAGATCTCGGAGTACTGCTTAGCTCTTGCTCCTGATTTTGTTGATACATCAGTCCAAGTACTGCATCCAGGTATAGGATTAATGTCCTGTACGGGACCTCTAAGGTTATTGCCCCTTTCCCAACTTGTTATGGACCCAACACGTTTTTGGCCCCTTTCTGCTAAAATAAGACGAAGGTCTTGCGCAGTTGTTATTCCCGTCTCATCAGCATTCCAAAAGTTTATGTCTTTAAACTTATACTTGTGATTTGCTTCTTCTAAATTCATGAAAAAAGATGAACTTCTTCTTTGTTAAAGATTTCAGCTCTTCTACGCTTGTTGCTTCAGGTTTCCTAACACTTATCTTGTTCCTTACCATGAACCCATACATCCAGTCTAAGCCAGCCATTTTAGTTTCCTTATTAAATCTATGGACGAAATGGTTTTTTCTGCATACCCAAAAGCAATTTTTCTGAAATTTTTTGCTGTGAAACCATAGAAAATCTTTGAAACTGCTTTATCATGGTCAGCTGCAGCTATTTCGTGTACAAGAGGAAAGTCACATTTCCTTTCTAAGCGCAGAACAGAATCAGTCCCACTCTTTAATCTGATTTGTAGTCCGCGAACAACTAACTAGTAATACGACAGTAAAAAGCCACTTCAAGACAAAGGAGACACTCAAAGAAACATGCTCATTCAGCGAGTAAAAATGTAATTTGACTTGTGACCTGTGGTTTTAACACACCAAATGTACAAACCATTCGTGTTTGTACTACGTGACTCCTTGGTTAGCTATTCGAGATAATCCCGACGGTTTCAAACACAACCTCCCGTGGGCAATTAAATGATTAAATCGCTGCCAACTTCTAGCTACTACTGCGGTGTATAGTTGGGAAATCACCTCAGCAATATACAATTCATTCAAAAGGCTATTTTCGAGCGATAATTATGGGATGAGGTGTCCAATAGCTTCAACGATTTAATGATTCCACAATTACGCGTCAGAAAATCGAGAAACTTCGACAAAATTATTTTATTGCACGTCTTGAACGGACGAGAGGAAGGAATTCCAGAGCGTAGGGGAGGGGAAGAGGAAATCCTGGAGCAGAACACGTGACGTGAAGGGAAACGGATTCGGATAAATTATAAAATTTCAAAATCCACTGCAAAGACAGCCCTTAGCAATGCATTTGCGAATTTCAAAAGAATAACACTTGGGGAACAATTGAAAGAAAATCCAAAAGTCTTCTGGTCGTACGTAAGGGAAGTGCAAGGCCATAAGTCTGCCGTCCATTCACTTAAAAATGATAGGGGTGAAATGGCCACAAACACACTTGACAAAGTTAACTTGTTAAATTCCTTCTTCCAAACCGTATTTAACCCACCTTCCGGGGATCCAACTGTCGTGTTACCTGACCTCTTTCAGCGGTTGATGCAACCAATTGACATTTCCTGTAATGGTATTGAAAAGTTACTTAATGATATAAGCCCCAACAAATCTCCTGGCCCTGATCAAATTCCCTCCCGCGTGTATAGTGAGTTAGCTTCCGAAATTTCCCCCTACCTTGAAATAGTATTTAATAAATCCCTGACCGAACACGTCATACCGATGGACTGGAAAGCAGCCGATCTAACACCCATTTTTAAAAGAGGTGATAGGGAGCAGCCATCTAACTACAGACCTATATCCCTCACATCCATTTCATGCAAGATCCTAGAACATATAATTGTCAGTTCAATCATGGGACACCTAGATAGCCAGAATTTATTGTCCAATGTTCAGCATGGCTTCCGAAAGAGCAGATCATGCGAAACTCAACTTGCTCTCTTTTCCCACGATATTTTAGTTTCTGGCGAAAATAATACTCCAGTGGATGCTATATTTCTAGACTTCAAGAAAGCATTTGACAAGGTTTCTCATAGCAAACTAATTTTGAAATTAAAATCTTATGGGTTAGACAGTAACATTATATAATGGATTAATGATTTTCTGCATGATCGGGTTCAAAGGGTTGTTTTAGACGGTGTTTCCTCACCGGCAATTAAAGTCACTTCGGGTGTCTCACAAGGTAGTGTGATAGGTCCACTCCTAGTCCTTTTGTACATAAATGATATCCATAAGGTGGTAAAAAGTAAGCTTCGTCTATTTGCCGATGACGCAGTAGTGTTCAGGGAAATTCTATGCCCAAATGATAAAGAATATTTAAATATTGACCTACAAGCAATTGAAACTTGGTGTGATACATGGCAGTTAGAATTAAACTTTAGAAAATGTCTTGTAATGAACTTTTGGAAAAAGAATAGCTCTCCTCCTACCACTTACAAAATAAGTAATAATGAATTAACAAACGTGGAATCCATTAAATATCTTGGAATAAGACTGACAAATGATCTTTCCTGGGGTAAACACATTCGTGAAATAATGGGTCAAGCGAATCGTAAACTGGGATTCGTCAAAAGAGTACTGGGTAAATGTGACGATCATGTACGAGAAATCAGCTAGTTTTCCCTTGTAAGAACTCATTTGGAATATGCTGCCAGTGTATGGGATCCCTACGAAATCGGTCTAAATAACGAACTTGAACGTGTGCAGCGAAGATCGGCAAGATTTGTAAAGGGACGGTATGATAACCTTACTAGCGTAACCAGTCTATTAAATGAATTAAATTGGGAATCATTGTCAGATCGCAGGTTGAAATTTAGACTTAATCTCTTAAACAAATTCCAAGACCATATTTTCAGTGATGATGTTAAAAATATTTTGCGGACCCCAACTTACTATGGTAGACTGGACCATAATCATAAAATTAGAGAAATAGATTGCCGAACTGACAGATTCACAATGTCCTTTTTTCCTCGTACTATTAGGGATATGAATAACGGTAAATATATCCAGTACTTGTGTAGTAATGGATAACATTGGTAGCTGCATGTTGGTATAAGGACTTATAGCTAACCCAATTAACGGCATGTTTTTGCATGTATGTTTTGCTATTTTTATCTTTTTTTAAATAGCGTAGTTTTGAACAGTACCTATAAAAGTACTGATCCTTTTTTATGCATGATATGTAGTTCATGTTGGTGAGAGTTCACCCCCTGCCACACACCTTAATGGTGGCTTGCAGGGTATTATATAGATGTAGATGAAATGTGTAAAAAGAGAAGCGATTGTGCCTTCACAGCGACCGGCAATTAACTCTGGGGTAGCGGGCGGATTGCCACGAAACATAAAACTAGATACAGTACCTATAAAAGTACTGATCCTTTTTTATGCATGATATGTAGTTCATGTTGGTGAGAGTTCACCCCCTGCCACACACCTTTATGGTGGCTTGCAGGGTATTATGTAGATGTAGATGAAGCAGTGCGAGGAAGGGGGGGGGGGGAGGGGAGGGAATCCGATGACAAAGTTTGAAGAGGGACTTTTGGGGAACAAATAGGGCGTCTTAGATGCAACGAGAGGTTGCAGAACTAATTAGTGCAAAGTGAGATGTAAGACTTTCTCGGCGTGTTCGAAAATAATAATAAACATTTATTTCACTCAAAATAGATACAAAAAATAATAAAACAAACATAAAAAGAGAGTGAAATTAGGCACCCCTGTAGGAAACTTCCTTTGTTGGGGTTGCCATTCCTTGATTATGGCGTTTTGCGGCAGTTACAAGAGATATTAAGAAAACGAAATATCAAGGGCTATACAACTGAACAGAAATTGTGTCCTTGAATATTTAAATTGTCCTTAAAAAAAACCTTCTTATCCCTTATGTGTTACATTTAATTCAGGTACCTATTTCACAGTGCATTACAAATGCAATAAATATAATACAACATATATGGAGCAAATTTGCTAAACTTCATTTACATAACTATATCGAATATACATAAATACATGGAAACTTTGAACAATGAACATGTTAAATTGAGGAGATTTAAGCTTAAGTTCTGAAATATATTTCTATATCTTTTTGTAAAAATAACCAGTTATGCCGCATGCCGCATGCCGCAAAAACCGCATGGAATGCGTAAGTACCTCTATAGTCGTGAACATTAATTCTTAGCTCCTGTTTACTTTCGCTACGGATTCCCTATTGCGCCTTCGACAGTCAATTTTTTCTTGAAGGCCTCGTAAGTCGATTGTGTCCGCTGGAGAAAAAGTTGCGGTCTCACGTTTCCCGTGAATGACTCTTGTCACCCGCTAGCGTGGATTGTGTATTTAGCCTTTATCCTTTACATGAAATAAATCCCATGGCTGACAAGTCATTTTTTCACGTGGCTTCCTCATCACTCGTATGCCTCATCACCATCAGCACATCCAGGCATTTTAACTTTCTCCCAGTGTCCTCCTCTGCCCTTCGTCTTGCAAGACATCGGTCTCTCCCGTTCCATCCATCACCGCCTCCTCCCAATTTCGCCAATCAACTTCATCGCCCCCTAATTTATTTTTTCTGAGGCTCGCGGGTGAAGTCCCTCCCGACATGCCACGAAACTAGCCTCTCTTTATCCTGCTTCGGTGGCTGCGAGGAAAACCACTCGCATGTTGAGGTTGTGGGTTGGAAATAGGTGTTAAGTAGGAAATAATAATATGTTCACTGCCCTTGGCATTTCCAAGTCAATGGGGTCGTTAACCATATTTTTTTATTGCCGAATATGATAGAGTTCGTAAAATAAAAAGACCCGTACTTTTCCGTTTTTTGATCCGTCAATTATTTCTCGAGTTATAAGTGGCGAAAAACTGATGTTTTTAACCTTTTCGGAAAAGTGGGCGTGGTGCAACCTCTGACGTATATCGACTTCGTCCAATCACAACTGAGGCCGCGAAGCTACTTCGCCTTACCGCAAAGGGGGGGACACAGCTGGCTCTCCAAATGGGAGCGATTGCGACAGGATCTGTGCGAGCAGACCTTCCGAGAACCCCCCTCCACTTCCTCCCCTTCCCATAAGAGCAGTCAAGGACGGGAGGAAAATGACGTAAATGGTATCACAGCAGCTTTTTCGGTGGGCGTCACCTTTAGCTTATTTTAATTTTTGATTTATGAGTGAATGGTTGTGGTTAGAAGATTAATTTTTTCACTAAAATTCTTTTTTTTGTTTCCATCTAACAATTTCGTGCACAAAATGCGATTTCGGTTCTGAGTGAACATTGTGAGGACATGTCGACCTGAAATCACTAAGCGACTTATTATGACCATCGCTACTATCATCATTACATTCTTAGCACTCTTCCGTTTTATATTCTCCATTTTTCATACCAATATCTCAAAAAATTAGTACCCACAATTGGTGGAAAGTCTTCGGTAAAAGTAATGCAAAGGCTCTCAAAATCCTAAAAAAATAGGGGATTAATAGATCACTTCTCTTTGACGGGTGATTCGACGCTCATTGTCGCTAGCTTCATTCGCGATTTTCCGAATCGCGATTCCCGATTCCAAATCCGCCTGCGTTTGTATTCGGCGCGGCGAACGAGACGAGTGCCGACTTAGCGAAGAGAAAACGCTCCTCTGTTTATCCTTCGCTCTCCGCAGCCCGCGCGGCACCCGTGCATGCTAAACAGCTGACCTTGTACGCTTGCAGACATAGTCACACATTTTAGGTCACACGGCTTAATCGGTTCTAATTTCCTACCTTGTCCTTTCCTATCATCCTTCCCTGAACCTTTTTCCAATTATCCTGCATCGGATTCATCCCATTATGACGACCGGACCTCATGGACAGCCCTAACGGAGGAACCAATTGGAACTGAGGTTCTTTCTGACATCCTTCCTGCCCTCATCCTGCCATGCTAGCACGGGTGCACTGCGAATGCCGTTTTAGATCTTCCTATTTATCCTGCCTTAATTCCTATTCCTGCCCTAATTCCTATTCCTAAACACCAACTCTTGACTCCTTAGAATGGTTTGGTCCATCAAAGTGAGATTCCTTTTCCTAAATCCGCCAGAATGGATTAGCCCATCAGAGCGTGAATTTCCTTTCCCAATTTCCTACCTTAATTTCCGCCAGAATGGATTGGTCCATCAGAGCGTGACAATTCCTAAATTCCTGCCTTATTTTCCTATTCCTACGATTATTTTCCAAACCTCATTGTCATTCCTTTTATCCTCTCCTTTTTCCAACCACGGCCGGCAAGGGCTATTCGCTCGGAACGGTGATATAGGCATTACTCTCCTGGATCGGATCGGCTCGCAGACATATTTTCTTCTTCACAATCCCCGTGCTGACAAGCGATTGACGCCGGGCTGATTCGGGATTCATGAAAGCGCTCATCTTCCTAAGCGTGAGTCCCACCAATACAATCCATCGTCTCCGGATATCAAACCGGACGTCTCGGTTTGACAACAGTCGAGTCCTCCGTCGGCTAGCATCATCATGTTTCAACACATTTCTTCTTCTTGTCATCATTAGCTCCACACTTTCATCTTTTTCAAGGTCTTCCTTTCCCAGTCTTCTCACTCACGTTTTCCTTGACGACTGCCATCATCCCTGAAGATTTGTCGGATGAGGTCAACCCGTCTACTTCTCAGAATATAAAGATAAAACTTCGTATTTTTCCGCACTAATTTTATTGTAATCTCGACAGGTTTCAATGTCTTTCAACGTCATCTTCGAGCGACTGTCGAAAATCATGTTGAGAAATATAAAACCGGTCGAGATTACGATAAAATGACACTGGAAAAATAAGTGATTTTATTTTTTAACAAAATGAAATTCCACAAAGTGCAAAGCATTGATTTAATTATTTCCTGAAGGCGAAATTGGTGGCGAAGTCGTAATTGCGACAGTTTGGCAATTCAAAGGTCGCGGGATCAAATCCCACGTTGGGTATGGGCGTTGGCAATGTAGCGCAGGGAGCACGTAGAAACTGAAAGCAATTACAATACGGCAATACACAACTGCAATACGGCCCGGGGAATATCCGATACTCCATGTTGAGAGGAAAGGCTGGAGAATGGACGCTCTGGAACAATTTGAAATGGTTCAGCAAGGGGGGAGTACCTCATGAACGACCAGCTGTTCAAATGTCCTAACCATTTTATTCCCTAAATCATGCCTTAACTTGCCACCAGGGCCCCCCCTCCCACCTCCTCCCCCCACCAAAAACCTCCCTCCCCCGCCCCTTCCTAGTTGTGTATATATATCGAATCTTGACCGAATATTCTTTGTACCTGATGATGGCTCAGCGGCTGAAACGCGTAGTAACACCATTAAAACTGTGGAATAAGTGCTATATCTTGTGTTTCTTCATTATGATATCATTCCACTACGTCTCGCCGGACACAGTTAACGCTCATTCATGCGATGATTTCGTGTTTTGAAAGGAGCCAAAAACATACAATTTTTAAAGAGCACTTTCTTTGTAACACAGCTTAATGCCTCAGTGTAATTTTCGCCAATTACACTTTAGCTAATATTTTTCTCTTTCAAGGAGTCATTAAATGTAGTGAATGTTCCCCATTCTGCCTGTGCTACGAATCTAGATTCATTGGAAGCCATTTTACTTTTCGAAAGCGATGATGAAAGGTTTCTTTGGAATGCGGAGTACTTCTCGAATGCTGCTAATCGACGTAAAGAAAAGTACCTCTGCCGAGTTCTCAAACGGCGCCATTGAAGTGAAATGCGCCAATCAAGGACGAGGGGTGGATGACGAGGTTTCGCTATTTCCTTTCCGCTGCTGTCAAGGGTTACAAAAACACGCTCGCGCTGCGGCAGCCGAGACGAAAACTCGTAAATCCGGTTGTTCCGTCGGTTGGAGACATTTCTTTTGATACTGAGCCAGGAGATGCAGCACGAAAGTCGTCTCTTTTGTGGTCCATGACATTTCTTCCTCCGCAGATGGCATCTTTTTTGTTTTTAACATCTGTCGGAGGGTGTAAAATTTCAACCTTCGGGAGACTCGGTTGGTGAAATAACGTTCGATTGTTAAGTAATGAGTTTGATGATGCCATAAAGTATTCAAATGCTGTGTTGAAATTTTGATTGCCCATATATTCCTGAAATGGAATCCGAAGATAAATATTTTCGCTTTTACTCTTCGCTCCGATGTTGGCGCCTTATTAACGGACTTGGATCTGCTGATGCAGCTATAATATTTTTCTGATTTTTAATTTAACTTCAGTTCTTTTGTTTATAAGTAATTACTTATTTCATATACAGTTTTAGGAGTAAATTATCGTGAAATCGTGAACAAATTTTCGGGATTTTTTAATTTTATTATGACGAGTGGTTACCACGCTGCAGTTACTAATTGGTAGATAGCAGTTTAATTTTGCAGGCTGGGGACATCCCGCACACGTCAAAACACAGCCCAAACTAATGGTGATAAAAACTGGAAATTTTGAATAAATAATCCTGTCATAGTGTAGGGGCGCACTAAGAAAGGAGTTTTGCGTAATCGAGATTTAAAGGGTAGTTTCTATCCCTTTATTTTTAACTTGTATCCCCATGAGAAAAGCATTGAATCCGGTGCAGATGTGTTCATTTGCTCCCTTAAATCATAGTCAATGATAGTTTTTACCCTAATCTCACTTTGCATGGCAGAGTTTAAGAATACTAGCACAAAGTGTGCACTGACATTTAAATTATACTAAAAGTTCTGAAATATAAATACAAAGTTTCTCCCGCTTAGGGATAACTATTGCGCCATTGCTGGAATTTATTTTGCGTACATCTGCAGTACCCCGGACAGAGATGAACCTGGTGTGGAATCACGGATCTATCTTTCGCGTTATCGCAAACTTTATCGTTAACGCTTACCCCTAGAGTAGCGCAGGGTTAACAATAACTGTCTATGAAATTCGCTCCACTGAATGTGGTAAGCGATTTGAAGTGCTGTGTGAAAAATGAAGAACGAAGATCACGACTACCTATGCTATCCATTGACACACTTGTATTTGTACTACTGGATATATTTACAGCTATCCCTAACTGTACGAGGACAGAAGGACATTGTGAATCTGTCGGTTCGATAATCAATTTCTCAAATTTAATGGCTATGGTCCAGTCTACCATGGTTCGCATCGTGATGTGAGGAGTTTTGGAGTTGTTATGGTCACGCATTGTCTCGGAGGAAGAACGATTATTTGAATCTTTCTCTAGTTCAGTGTATTTCTCCTATCTTATTCTTGTTGACCTTTCTACCAGTGTTGTGTGGGGCCCTTATAATTAACTAGGTGTCGGAGGTGAACTCGTCCGCCCTGTTCTTCTGTAAAAGCCGCAGTCTGTCTTGTTGTCTCCGCGTTTGAAGGTTTAATAAACGGAGGAAGGGTGGAGAGTGCCTGCCGTCGTCATCAACTGGTCTCGGCAAGTAGTCCGCTGCCGGATTGAAGTGCTCTCCACCCAAGTGAGATTCCTCCGTCTCTGTTGGGGTCTGAACCCTTAAAAGGGGCGTGTGACTCATCCGCTGTCTCTTGTCCTTCCGCAGGATACCCGGAGCCAGAGTACCAGTGGCTCAAGGATGGCGTTCCCCTCGGGGGCGGCGCCTTCTCTCCTCAGCACTACCACAAGATCCCGGCGACGCGACGGGAAGACGCCGGCGTCTACCAGTGCGTCGCCAGGAACATCGCGGGCGCCATCTTCGGCGAGAGGATCCGAGTGTCCGTCGCGCGTAAGTATCCTTACACCATGAACCCTTTCCGAGTCCGGCGATTTAGGGGCGGGGAGGACCTAGACCATTGTCTTCTACAGCATACTGAAAAACTGTAGAATGCAATGACCTAGCCCCAATCATACTGGCCGTAGACGGTTACGATCGCGCTGTAGACCAACCAGCTCTCGGTTACGGGTTCTATATCTATCTATCTATCTATATGATACCCTGCAATCCGAGGGTGTGTGGCAGGGGGTGAAGATCACCAGGCATGACCTACTAACATGCAAACTAGCAACTATATTGTCTCATGCAACTTGATTGTTAGTGTCTACAGTATTTAAGGGGTAAGACATGCATCATGCACTACATAATACTCTAGAATATTTCCCCTACCTATCCCTCTCCTATGCTGCCTATTCTGTTCTCTTATAGTACGGGGGAAAATGACATTTTGAATCTATCTGTACGACAATCTATCTCTCTAATCTTATTTATCTGTTCGAATCTAGCATAATACGCTGGTGTTTTTAATATGTGCCTAACATCTTCAGTAAAGCTATCCGATTGAAATTTCTCTAATAGATTTAATCTGAACTTTAACCTACGCTCTGATAATGATTCCCACCCTAATTCTTGTATTAATTCTGATACACTACTCCAGCTATCGTAACACCTTTTGACGAACCTAGCTGCTCTACGCTGCACACTGTCTAGTTCTCTCATCAAACCTAATTTGGAATTGGGTTGGAGGAAAAGAGCGAGTCTATATATCTATTCGGCCAGTATAGGCAATAGGGTCTCGCCTCGCGGTCACGTGATGTTTGTGTTTTCGTTGTTGACATTTCAAATGCTGTGCGAAACTTAAAAATATTAGGAATGTAATAATACAGCAATTTGCTATCTTTTATAATCAATCTTTTGTTAAGGATTTATTGTTATTGCATAAGTTTTATTGAGGTGGGGTTAAATGTACTTTATGCATTTACCTATATCTTGCATTTGAGGCAGCATATGTACGTACAAAATATTAACACAAACATCACGTGATCGGAGGTGAGGTACTATTGGCTACGGTTGGACAGCCGGCCGGCGTGGATATCGGTTAGTGTGATTGGAACATATTGCAACAATTGTAACCGAAAACTGCTAGTGTGGTACGACTTCGTTAACAAATGAACTCTACTGTGTGCAAAAGTTAACCGCTCATTCCACTTTTTCCGAGTTATTGCTTGGAATTTTATGAGTTATTACAAAGTTTTGTTTCTGTCTCCGAAATTGATTTCAACTTTATTCCCTAAAAATTACAAGAATTGCAAACTAGCAGCGAAAACTCGTAAAAGAGTTCTGGGTTCGAGGCTCATTTAAGGTGATTGATATTTCTCTGTGAAATTTCTGCTATTTCTTTATAACCTTGAAACAAATGCTGCATTGTAAAGTCATGCGAAGTGTTGCTTAAGCTCCCGGAATCTTAAATCAAATCCAAATCTCACTTTGCTTGAAAAATTAACGAATAATATAGTGAAACAACAAAAATACATTTTGGTCTGGATCTTAATGAAATTAAGTCACTGAAAATCGTGAAACAAAAAGTTATAATTTAAAAAATTAGGAAAATCTAGGAAAAGAATGAGTTGTATTTTTGTTGCAGAAAAGCCAAGCTATTTTGTTTGGTAAAAATAGATATACACATAGAACAGCAATATAATGGAGGGGGTCTTCCCTTATTGAAGAGAGATTCGAAGCGGAGGCTGGAAGGAGCAGCTACAAGGGAATGCCCTCCATTGCCGAACACCAGATGGCACGCAAAACCATCGTCGCTAGATTGTCTTTTCTTCCACGTACCCCCAAACCCTCCCTCTGTGCTCAAATCGAACTCCCATTGAAACCGTCGACATTATCTCGAATGGGTAACCAGGGAGTCGCGTGGTACGAACACGAATGGTTCGCAAATCTAGTGTGCCTGAATCGCTCGTTACAATATCATTTATTGTTTTCACTTGACTTTTTATCACCTGTCACGACTATAGAGCCCCCAGATGAGATGAAACACTAGTGTAAACAATGATTGAGGTTGTAATCAGCAATTTTAACACACCAAATTTGCGAACCATTCGTGTTTATACCACGGGACTCCTTAATATTCGAGATAATACCGATAGTTTCAAATACAACCTCCCTGATCCTCTTTAACTTGGAACGTCCTCTCTCCTTAACGGCTTTCCCCACCCCTTCAACCCCTGTACCATGGACGTCACGTGATCAGACCCCATCCTTCTCCCCCTAAACAAATCCCAGCTTAAATCTAATGTAGTCCTACCTTGAGAGCTTCAGTTTTATATGTTGATATTCTGCGAAACTGGTCGTGGATCAATTCTTGAATACGGGTAATTGTACTTTATAATGGAGCCGTTTTAGCATTTCAAGCTTGAAACAGTATTACCTACCTAAGTGTCAACAGTTGTTTCGAAAAACTTTATAACGATTTTCAACGAAAATTTGTTTTTAAAGAAAAATTTCTTTTTCCCTGTTTTAAACCCGTTTCAATTTTAAGGAAGTTAACCTTGATTTTATCAGCATTAAATGCAGGTGTAGAATAGAATCCCCTCACCCGAATGTCTAGAATACAATGGGTGAATCCGTTTCCTTTACATATTCTAAGTTGTTCTTCACTGTTCTTTCATTTGCGTCTACCTCTTGCAGGAAATAAAATCAATTTAAGTCATTGCTTCACGCGGCTTCTTTTCATTTTCTTCGCTGCAGTGGATTCGAAGGATTGTTTCTTTCTACAAACTCAAGCATTGGAATCCTTAAACCATTAGTTAACCTAACCAGTTAGTCCTGTAAATTCTGTAGTGTTTCGATGTTCTTGCAGGCTTGATGATGTTCAGGGTATTTCGTAGATGTTGTATGACCGTGATTTGGGAAGCCTCCCGGTATAATCGAGTCATTTATAATTAGTTGAAAGACCAGAATTGGAGTTTCTTTTCTGCCGCGACCGTCTTGAGCCAGGATTGTCTCGAAGGGGGCGCAATTTTTTTAAATTTGCAGCTTACTTTTGAGCAGCAAGAGATTGACGGCCGACTGAACCGATCGTTCACTCATTCATGCGCCCCCTCCATTCTGTCTGGCCGGCCCACGGCCCCATTCTAATGGCTAATCGCCCATTCAACCATGCCCCCCGCTGAGAAATCGCCCGGGAGATCTTAGGGCGGAGGACAAGTGGGTTCCTTCCTTCTCTAGATTAAGTCCTCCTTTCCATCTGCCACAGCTGCGCCTCCTTCTGTGCAAACCTTGCTATTCATTCGTCGTCGTTGATAGGGGCCATTTACGATAGATGGCGCATGTGTGATACATTCTAAAGGGCGGAGTCTCAGAATTCGTTCACGCTAAACAAGCCGATCCGAGGGGTGGTCGAAATATTATTTTATTTTATGCTCGACGGACAAATGACCTCACTCGGAGTGCCTCCTGCACAACGCCCAAGGTGACGTTCCGGTCTTTCACTGAGAAATATCTACCACTGTTCCTGGATTCGATCCCGGTCCTCGAGATGGGAGGTCAGTGCGACCATGTCCACCAACATCGAAACAGGGGCAAGATGTTGAGCCTCTCCCCAAGCTGATTCTCCCCGACTGTGGCTCATCCGGCTGTGTCCTGGGTCAGTGCATTGGCCCGGAAAGCCAGTTGAGCCAGGTCGGGAAAACATTTTTCCTCTTGCAATTTTCAACTTACTCAATTAAAGTTCATCGTGGCTGATAAAATATCCTGCACGGGTTGTAATCTTATCCGTTTTTTGGTTTATTCGTCCGTTTTCCCCCGCGTAGCAAAGTTCGTCAGTAACTTTGAAGGCCGTCTTTGTCCACTATTCGATTGTAAGTCGCCAACCTCGGCTAAGTTGATTATAAATGTTGAACGAATTGTTTCATGTTCTAGTTGTTGTAAAATTGGCTGTAATTAATACTACTATATTATTGTTGTATTAATATTGCATTGTTAGTGGCTCATTCTTTTGGGACTTGGCAAGCTACGTTATTGTTAAAACCTTTTGTATGCTAAATAGTTATAAAGTTTATTTCTGCCGTAAAGCCTTCGGTTCTATCGCGTATTCTCCGAATGCCAATCATGAAGCAGAGGATGCGACTGGGTGATTCTTTAACTATTTTACCGTTTACTTACAGGTTATCCGATATCTAGTCATAACCAGTAATGCATTCTAACAGGAACGTGAAGAAGTTTCGCCTGATTGTATTCAGCATTCCTCAATTCTTTTTATTTTGAGCGTCCCAGATGTCCCAGAGCCCCTAACCCTAGTCCGTGGAAATAGTAGGTTAGTTCACTTGGTATTTCGACATGTTATAAATAAAATTAAAGGCTGTACGTCCCGTGCCCCCCCTTTCTCCTTAGTAACCTCTCACTCATCTTCCTTTCCTCCTCCCCCCGTCATCTCTTGTGCTCCTTACTTATATAATCCCTCAAGTTAGCATTCTATATCACTTAGCTCTTGTGAATGACCTGGAAAGGTCGAAACCGGTCCAACAGTATCTAATTATATCTTGTGGAATAGAAAAAAGTTTTTATTTTATTTATGACAGCCCCTTATCCCTCGAATTTCCCCGAAGTCTCCGTGTAGCGCTAAAGTCCGAACTCGGCATTCCCTTCCCGGAATTTCTGCCGTGGGGTCCCACCTCAAGGGTGCCGCTTTTGAATAATCCACCTCTTGCTCAGCCCGACACAAAGTTTTCTACTCGTTCCATATCAGTGCTATTCAATTGAAAATGCATCATTGCGTGGAAACTAGCTCCTCTGTAGTATAGAGCTTAGTTTTTCTTGCTGGAAAGCTGATGCTTTTATCTTTATTCCCTTTTATTTGTCATCATCATCGTTAGTCAGCAATCCTGAGATTGGTTTGACGCAGCTCTCCACTGAATTCTTTTATCTGCTAGTCTCTTCATATTTACGTATTTATTCTTTTCACATCCTTCACGACATGTTCCATTCATGTCATTCGAGACTCTCCTTTGTCGTTCTTCCCATCCACTTGTCCTTCAACGATTATCTTCATCAGGCCATCATGCCTCATGATGTGGCCGATTAAGTTGTCCCGTCTTCTGCTTAGGGTATTCAGAAGACTTCTCTTTTCTCCCACTCTCCTTAGGACTTCCTCGTTACTTACTCGGCCGATCCATTTAATCTTAATTTTTTATTTCTATTTTATCAAATGTCTGGAACTGTAGTTGTCGTAGCTCGGGTCCGGTGTTTTATTATTATAGCCTGTCAGTGTTTTACTTCGATTTAATTCTTTCATTAACACTATATGTCCTCCGTTTAATATTTTATTCTATACTTATTATGTAATAATAATATATTCCACTACTTCTTCGCATGCCTACGCAATTCGTCACGTCACGTTATTTGTTTATTATGCGAACCATCAATTGTTATCTCTTTACAATGCGAAGTGCCAAATCTTCTACGCAGAGGAGTCATAGCCTAGTTGCATGTCACTAGTGCATGTTTGGTAATCTTCACCCCCTACCACACCACTCTCTCGGTGACTTGCAGGCTATCGCGTAGATGTAGATGTCATATTTGGTCTCAAGTTTCACTCGAATTGAAGGATCGCGAACTAGCCGCGAGAACCTTAACGGCGTTACCCGCTGAAATGCACAATAGCAGAAATTCCACAGAGAAAAATTCATTCGCCTTGACCGGGATTCGAGCCCGGATTCCCTGATTTCCGGCCAGGTGCTTCAAACAGTTAAGCTACCGAGGCGTCATTTTTCCCTGTGGAATATTAGAAGCCTTAAAGGAACTAGATGTTCTCGAACTGCTAGGCATATTATTCCACAAAGCAGTCGATGTCTTGCGCATGGCGCCACCGTCCAAGAGGTTAAGGCCGAACTTTAAAGTTTTAAACACTAAGGTGCTTACTGTATAACTAATCGATGGATCGTGAACTAGCCGCGAGAACCTTAACGGCGTTACCCGCTGAAATGCACAATAGCAGAAATTCCTCAGAGAAAAAAATCATTCGCCTTGACCGGAATTCGAGCCCGGATTCCCTGATTTCCGGCCAGGTGCCCTAACCTTAGCGTTTAAAGTTCGGCCTTAACGTCTTGGACGGTGGCGCCATGCGCACGACATTGACTGCTTTGTGACATAATATGCCTAGCAGTTCGAGAACATCTAGTTACTTTAAGGCCTCTAATATTCCACAGGAAAAATGACGCCTCGGTAGCTTAACTGGTTAAAGCACCTGGCCGGAAATCAGGGGATCCGGGATCGAATCCCGGTCAAGGCGAATGATTTTTTCACTGTGGAATTTCTGCTAAGTTTCACTCGGTTGGCCATATCGTCGTCATACTCGTCCGACGCCGCATCGTTTCAGGAACTGTTCGATCTCGTGTAATTACTTACCTCGCGCCTGACCTTCCTGACACCCTGCTATTCCCCACCACCCTGCATCCTATCGGATATTACTGCTATATGTAATTTCGTTCTTTTCCAAGCCTTGGATCGCCTTGTGTCGTCTCCTCTTATTGGTTGCCTCCGCTGTTCATCACTTTGAAGATCATGTTCTGTATGCTTACTATGGTTGACTATCTGTAAACCAGTATTTTTTGCTGGCGGGTAATGATTATTTCCTCCCGAGAAAGTCTTCTGCGTTTTCCCTCTTTCGCTTGCTTTCTCCATTTTGAAAATTGTAAGGACGGGTTTTGATTCCCGTTTAGATGGACTGATATTTGCACAGAGCCGCACAGAGAGGAAAGCATTTTACTAGCGAGATGATTCAAGTAGGCATTGGAGGAAACGAACGGGAAGTAAGGACACTGAACCAGCGCTAGGGTGGGCTAGGCTAAAAGGTTGGAAGGAAATACATATGCAGCACAAGTTTGGCTGCACCAAGTATGTGATGCTTAGGACCGTAATGTGGGAAATGGAAACGGATATAGCTGGAGGGCGGTGTGATAATTAAGTCCGAAAAGATGCATAAAATAGAAGAGGCTGGGCGTAGTTTAGAGGTTTGGGCTGATCACGCGAACAGCATTTTCGTAGTGGCAATTGGTTCGCAAGTGTATTGGCCGGCTCGTGCGGTCCGGACGGAAGATAATATCTCTCCAGTTAAAAAAATTGGTGTTCATTCCAAAGGTTGGTTTTTGATAGGTGAGAATAGAGGTCACCCCGTATATACAAAGGCATTGGCGTAAAAATTCATAGATTTAGGGTCCAATTCCTTTTCCCTGGGCCACTTATCGTTTCCTGCAAAAGTTTTAACAGAACTTCGCAGAATCTCGAATCGCGAGGATTTTAGTAGGGGGTGTGAAGAAAGGCTTCTGCCCAGGCTTTGAACCCAGGACCTTCCGGTCGGTAGTTCAGCGCCCTACCCACTTGGCCATCACGACATCCGGGTCGTTTGTGAGAAACGGATTGGGGAGCGGAACTAGTTGCGTTCTATTTTTTTCATTTTGGTTTAATGTTTTCAATATTGCTGAAAATTGAGCCATGGGACGAATGTGGCGCAGATTAGGACGATCTCCAGTTGTGGAATGATGTCAGTGTAGGTTCATTGGAATGGAAAAGGAAGAAGTTTCTTTCTCAGTAGAGTTTTATAATGTCCACGTTTTGTGGCGCGAGTAACAGGTTACTGAATAAGAGGTATATTTTTTTACGGCAAATACGGATAGAGTCGTGGAGTGAAGCGCTCGTTGCGAATCGGATAGCGACTGTTTCATTGGAGCTGATGATCGCATGCTGCTTGCAGACGTCTTTCTTTTGCTTGGGCGTTAGTTTGTCCTGTCACTTTTTCCCCCGAAACAGTGCCGAAAATCGCGATTGTTGTGCATTTTGCTTTTATTGTGCTTTTCTGTTTACCTTACCCGTCGAGAACTGTTATGTTTACTCTCCCAATCTACTATACACGATTGGGTGATGAATGCCTCTATTGATCCTGAAAATACTGCAAACTGCGCCGCTAACCAAACACTTTTCTACTTCTCCTTCTACAATAGATACCCGTTTAAATATATGCATCCATTCCATTAGTAAAGAATTCATTCAATGATGTACGTCCAATCGACCTTTCTTGTACTAATTTCTGTGTTTTACCCACTTCTTACCTTATGTGAGTTTCTTTCTATTCTTCCCGGCTGTCTTACAGTGACGAAATAGATACATACGTGTAGAATCCAGAGGAATCAAGTTTATTGACATTATAAAATACGTTACGCATGCAAATAAATTGAATTGGCAGCATTAAAACAAGAAATGAATTCGTGTGCCGACTTGAATTGCAATCCAAATTTTCATTACTTGGTGCTTTTCATGCCCTCCACGAATAAATAACTTGAGGCTATATTTATGTATATACCTACATGAGCGTCGCACTATATGGGGCGGAAACGTGGGCTTTGCGAAAAGAAGATGAAAATATACTTAGGGCTTTTGAAATGTGGGTGTGGAGAAGGATGGAGAAAGTAAAGTGGTTCGAAAGGAAGACGAACGATGAAGTGCTAGAATTGGTAGGAGAGGAAAGAAATTTGATAGGTGAAATTAGGAGAAGGAAGAAGGTGTGGTTGGAAAAAGTAATAAAAGGGGATGGTGTTTTGAAGGAGGTGATTGAGGGAAGAGCGTTGGGTAAGCGGGGATGAGGGAGGAGAAGAACGGGTAGCTTGGATGGAATGATGGGTGGCAGGAGGTGACATGGGGGGCTGAAGAGGGACATCGTGTGAAATTTAGGGGGTGGGAAGAATTAAATGTCCATTTAAACCTACCTTCACCGGTGGAATACTAATAATAAATAATAATGTACAATACATATATGTCTTTCATGTGAATCTTTTCTCCGGTGCAGACATGGGCTCGTTCGAGGGCGACGGCGCCGAGAGCGTGGTGCGCGTGGCGTCGGGGCGCGCCGCGGTGCTCACGATGCCTCCGATCCGCTCGCACCCGCCCCCCGCCGTCTCCTGGGCCGCCGACGACGCCACGCACCTCTACGGCGCCAAGTACGCCCCCGTGGCGCCACCCCCGACCCCGCCCTCCTGGCAGCGCGACCCCGGGGGCGAGGCCGCCACCACCACGCACCAGCTGGTCATCCTGTCTGCGGACGCGGCCGACCAGAAGGCCTACCGGTGAGTGAGTGACGACCAGGGTCGCTGGAAACGGGCGCCGGTCGCATTTTGAAGGAGCACGTCGCGTACCTACCTAATAATAATGACAATGACAATGACAACGATAATACCAACAATAGCATTTATTTGCCTATTCAAATAGATACGTCGAGTAAAATAATCGAGTAGATATCGTTGTGACATTGCACAAAAATGACGTAATGCTGCACAGAAAGAACACTTTGGTTGCGATAATCGAAGGTATGGATGCTTCACCCATACCTGAAGTCAAGAAAAGAATTTGTCCATACATTAGAATGTAAAATTGAATCCAACAAAAATCCTAACTGACTGGGTGATAATGACTTTGTCACCGATTTCTTTGGGTACTGCATCCAAAGAGAGACGGAAGGACAAGGGACATCAACTCATAAATTCACCTTCCATATACGTATGTGCCTTGGAATGTCAGTGAATATAAATATTTGTCATTCGCATTATTTAGTATTGTTTTGAAGCATAGCTCATGCTTTGTTGCACATTTATATAATTCTCTGATTAAATTTCTTTACAGTGCACAAGCAACAAACACACAAATTGGCAAGGAGGAAAATAGTGCTTTCATCCGCCTTGTTGTGATCCCTGATGGCAATAATGAGGATTCAGAGGTTCCACCGGAGATTGTGGTTGCTCCAGCAAATGTGACAGTTGTCAGAGGAGAAGCACTGGCTGAACTACACTGCATTGCAAATGCAAGGTTTGTATCATGAAATTTCCCCCACTACAGAATTGGTTTTGTTTGAGTTAGATCATTATAAAGGGTAAAGATTATTTTAATCCTGATTAACATATGTATTCTTGTCCAAACCTGCCCCAAAAAAAGGGCCAGTATTGACCACATAACTCAATTTTCCCTCACCTCAGAATTGTGTTGAGCACTAGTATTTTGGAGATTTTGAGTTAACTGCTTTCTTGTAGTCTGTTGGTAATGTATGTAATACCTTTATAATAGCTTAATAGAAGTATAGCTTAAGTTTCAATTGGAAATGTTTTATCATTAATTACTTACACATAAAATACCGAGACAACATTGGTTGATATATAAGCTTATGAAAATGTATGCATTTTTCACAGTCTGCAATGGAAGACATAACTCAAATAACTTCACATTGTGTCACCTTTATTGGAAATGAGAAGTTGGAATTGAAATGTTTCATAGATATAACATTTCAATCTTCTAATTCTTGGTGACAATAGTTCTCTGATGTCATCTAAGTAGCTCAATATCGACAAAACATTTTTAGCCACAGTGATGGCGTAACATCACACATATGAGTTATGGATGTATGCTTTCTAGAGGTGGATGGCTCACCTCATGAGACAAGATTAATTAATATTCCAAAATTCCCACCACTGATAACTAGGTAATTCTCCTGATGGTTCCTGTATTTGATGTGCGAAGAGGTGAGAGAAGTACAAAAATACAATTCAAGCAAACAGTTGTTAGGTATGACGTAGTAATTGTGTGCAATGATGTAATGGTTACATTATGAAGTATTGGTTGCTGTTTTATATCTATGAATCTAAAAAATGTTAACCATGTGTAGTTCAGGCACAAATTTTTTGCCCGTAATTATGGACTTAATGGTTTAAACTGTGAATGAGTGTATTATATGTAGTTATAGGTTAAAAGTGTATTTTATAAAATCCAAGATCTTTTTTTATAAAACCTTGTGGTGTTTCCACTAAATTTTTAGCTATACTGAGGGGAAGTACCACAGAAATGTTGGGAAGATGTAACACTTCAGAAAGGAAAATACTCTGGAAAATGTTGTTTTGCAGTTATCATCTTGAAATTTTCTGTAATTTACTAACAGTTAAGTAGACATTCCTCAGCAAAACGGCTTTCCAAGCTCAAATTAAGTCAAAAAAAGTATATTCTCTTTAATTATAAGTATTTTATATTTGGTCGGAATGAAAACTGATATATCAGCTTGTGGCACTTCTCACTTGAGGAGCAAAAGCCGATATGGATTTTGGCCCACAGCACTTACAGGGTTCATGATTTCAATCATAGTACATACATGCCACCTCTCTGTGGTCTGAAGTCTTAATTTAAAAGTTTGCTGTAGTTTTTCATCTGCAAGCTGTTGTACGCTCTGCAAGTATCGTCCATTATAATATTTATGAATAAAATGATAAAGGAGTGTGAATGACAGCATTTCTTTGTAGTTTTAATGGCTTTACTATTGGGAAAGGGAATATGAGAGACTGCTCTTCCTGTGCCTACTGCAATTACAATGAGAGCACTTTCTCCCTCCTTGCACCAGGCCTCTGCACCAGCTGGAGACGACTTGGCTCAAGGACGGCGTGCGCCTGGAGCCTGGTGATGGCATGGACGGTGGGGGCTACAGCTTCAACGACCCCTGGAATCGAACGCTCTCCTTGCTGTCGGTGGGCCTGGCGCACCACGGCCACTACTCTTGCCATGTGCGCATGCGCTCGGGGGGGCACCCAGCTGCCAGCGCCAGTGCCTACGTCAGCATCATTGGTGAGGCCACACCACTTGTTTCCTTAAATCCAATGTTGCAACTGTCTGGATTGAATTTTGAAGCATGATAGGAGATAACAGTTGACTATTGTCAACTGATGAATTGGCCCCTTGGTGACTATCTGCTTGAAAGTTTTTCTTCTTCAACTGGAGATGCAGAGCCTGTTTTAAATGTTAAATGCATCTGGAATGAAATGAAACTAATCATGACCTGTATGCATAGATCTTCATGCAGTTTAGTGTTCATAATAATAATAAAGCCAATAATCATGCTTATGATCTACCTCTTTCTTGTATTTACCTGCTGTTTACGGTGTCAAAAATAGTTTCGTGTGAGCATCCAGTTGATTCTAGCTCCCTCAATATGCTGCGATGATCATAGATTAACCCTTTTGCAATTGCATGTGGATATTTATTTAATGGCTTCGTATTTGCTTTCTTGTGAAAAATTTTCCTAACAGTGATCTGTTTCAAATGGCAGTTGTTCATCTTTTCCAGGGAAATTAGTTTTTGGTGCAGTGGGAATATTTTTAAACATCAGTTTATTTTTGTAATGCTCTATATTCTTGATTTTAAATGAATTTAGTGGTTAACTTACATTTACGGAAATATAGATTTACATTATGTATTATTATAGTGCATTCACTGTTTATTGTCTCCTCAAGGGAAGTGATTATGTCCCTACAGGGTAATGATGTGGGCCACTGAAAAATGAAAATGCATAAAATTGCTAATAATTTTAGAGAGTGAATTAAGTTTTAAATACAATTAGTTGTTTGCTGGTATAATGTCAGCATAAATGTGGCCTTAAAGGTGGGATGCACTGACTATAAGCTGTGGGAATGCAAATATTTCATTCAGCAATGTTTATGAATTTTTTTGAAACCCCTCATTTTTCCATGATTAGTGCTTGCTCATTGCCTCTTGCTAGAGGTAGTTTATGTGTGTGTGTGTTTTGTAATATTATTAATCTTCGAATTGTCCCTGTGTTTCAGAGAGGCCTTCCTTCACGAACAAAGTACGGGCTGAAACGCTGGGAGAGTTTGGCTCGATAGTGACTTTGCCCTGTGAGGCTCAAGGGGTGCCTCCACCAAAGGTCACTTGGTACCGAAATACCATCAAAGTGAATGAGGTGGACCAAAAGAGGTAATTGACAAGTTAATCATATCTTTTTCCCCATGAATGCCGGTGAATATGTAGTATGCTGTGGGAAGGAAATTCATGGTAATGCAACACTTGTATAAAGCAACCACTGATGGTTGCACTGAAAAATGGCTGTTAAGAAGGGTGGTTGTTCAGGAGGGTATTGTTGCCTGAATATTGTTTAAATAATAGACTTTGAAATTTGACTTTGAAGAAATGAACTTGGAAATTTGGGAAAATTATAGTACTCATGACTTTATTAAATAAGATTGGCAATTTTCCACAAAGAAAATGTGGGAAATCGAAAAAAGAATTCTTTGTGGAAAATTACCAATTTTATTTAATTATGTTATTCCACAACATCATGACATGTATCTTTTGTTAATCTTCCTTAACTGTGATTACATTTTTAATAAGTATAGGAAGTTGCTGTCTCATCTTTCTGTTCAAACCTCTAACCAATCTTAAAAAATCGTAGAATTTATCAATGGCTTCTTATTTGCATACCATGCATTATTTAATATTCCTGGCCTGAAATAGAGTGGTTGTTGGTCACTGAAGAAGGAAACCACTGAAATGAGGGGAAGTTTATGTGTATTGTATGGGAAATAACATTCGGCTTGGATAAAAAATGTCCTCTTAAAGGGGTGGCAATTGAAGCAAATTCTTATCCTGTATATCATCCACTCATGGCTATGATCATTCTTGTGTGATCACCTGTCACAGATGTTGCCAGAAATGAAATGTAAAAATGTGTGGCAAATGTACAGTCGATATTTGACAACAATGACTCTCCATATACTTGCTATGTTTTAAGGAATTCTGAAAGACACAAAACCGCACTCCTACATAGAGGATCAAGTTCCTGAACACTGTCTGAGGCAGCAAAAATTCGGGATGAAGGTTTGTTCACTTTCTTTCCCAGTCCTGCTATTTAGCAAAGAATTAGATATTTCGAATCAGTTATATTTCCGACACTAACTTATCAAATCCAAAACGGCTGCAGAAGCAATATAAACTCACTCCCCTTGGGCATGCAAGTAATGAGCAGTGATTCAGGAGACTTGCCATAATACAACATTGTCATGTGCGTAATTGGATTCCCTGCTGCAGGAAAACCTTTTGTGTAGGCAAAAGTTAGCAATTTTTTTAGACTTGAACACGGCCACCCACTGTCTGCGAGAGTGAGCAGAAGCTGGAGGGGAGGATAGGAAAGGGAGAGTAGGGGAGGGAGTTGGGGGACTTGTTGAGGAACTGATCGATGGATAATGCAACGGTCGGTTAATTGAGCATCCGATATTCGGCGTTCTACTGTATCTGTGAAAGATTACATATATGTAATGTAGAACATTTTCACTGTTTTGTATACTGTATTGCTTCATGTAATATTTTATTGTTTTGTTGAATGCCAACTGGTATACAAGTTGAATTTGTATTGTTTTTCTAAAGTGACTTTGCCACAGAACATAAATAAATTTATTGTTTATTTAGTTTACCCTAACTACAGTTAATTTAGTTTGCTCTGAATGTATTGCAATCATCAGAGGTAAAGCTCTATTGATGGATGGGGCAATCCTTTTAATTCTTTCTTGAATATTTGATCCAATGGAGTGCATTTTTTCATGCATTTCTGAAGTTGATTATTATATTAAATTTAAGTTTCATAAACCCAGAATAGACCCAGTTTTGAATTTTAATTTCCTGTGGAAATTCCAGCTTTGAGTTGAATGTGTATTAGTTTATGTCGTTGATTAGGTCTGTTTTGAAGTGAACAAATGAATCTTTGCTCTACTTCTAATAATGTATTGAAAGGTACATTAAATATTTTTTGCTATGACTAATATCTCTTATGTATGTTTCTTTTGAAGGTATGTGGTAGGAGAAGATGGCTCCTTGCAGATTCGCAAACTCAGAATGGAAGACTCAGGGATGTTCCAGTGCATAGCCACCAATGATGCTGGAGAGGATTCCCTGACCACTTGGCTTCGAGTCAAAAGTAAGTTTTTAAATTCATTTTATGTGAGCTAAGGTTGTGTACTGTCACACAAAACATATAACGCTAATGGGAATAATAGTGTGGATTTTGAATTCTGGTCTGTAAAGTGAAAATTCAAGTGAATGTTAGAATGTAATATTTTAAGCGCGTTTTTGCCTTTTTGACATGTGGTGATATGTGTGACATGTGGTTAAGACCTGCCTCAAATGTTTCTTAGTGTTATATGGACCAGGGATGTTAAACATTATGTCAACCTTTTTAACTACATTAGAAGTCTGCTTTGATGAGTTGCTGGGAGGAGTCGTAAAGTCTCTCACTTTAAAATGCTCTTGTTACAACCACAGTCCTTATTTATTCATCCCTATCATCCAATTTAAATTTTTCTCTCATAGGCTATTGAGTTTTGCAAGTGGGGATGAGAGTCGCCACAAAATTAATTTGTTTTGTCCATATGATGGAAATTACCACTTGTAATTTCTAAAAAAAACTGTGATGCTTTTCACCATGGGCCAAGAAAGGCAAAGAATCACTCTTTAATGGTGATACATAATTGTGCTCATTGTAATGGACTTCTACTGTATTTGATTTTTTGAGCAGTTTCCATACTCTAACATAGTCTTTTTAATAGAAATATGTGATTAAATTCATGACTATTACCTAGCATAGTCTTTTTAATAGAAATATGTGATTAAATTCATGACTATTACCTAGTTCCTTTCTCCTATATTGCCTGCATATACCTTTACCACAAGATGACATCAATTATGCTCTAACATGAATGAGCATATAATCCTTCATTCTTTTTGGGCTTAACAAAATGCTTTGAGTTCACTTTTCTAGTATTTGCCCTGTAATCCAACTTTTCCATGTTTTGGTTTAACTTTACATCTTTGTCAATACTATCATACTGTTATTTTTCTTGGTGCTGATTATGTGTCTTTTGGCTTATGGGTAAGGTTTGCAGTTGATTTTTCAGATATCGTATCATCGGCATGAAAGCCTATTTTTTTCATTTCTGTAATGTACCATTAAATTGAAATTTCTTGCGAACCTAAGGAACAGGAAGTATGCGAACAAAGCGAGAAGTTCCCCCTGGCTCGATTGTTCGTGTACGGAAGACAGATCTGGCTAAGCGGCAAAATCCACGTGGATTCCCCTCACGCAACAAGAATTCCAATGAGTCTTCTCTCAACAAGACTGATGAAGAGGAAGAGTTGATCTGTAAGAATATTGAAAGTATGAAGATTAAATTGTGTGTAGATAGATGTTGCACCCACTTTTTTGTTTGTAGATCCTAGACCAAGGACCAAATTGCTTGGCTCATGGTCCCAATAGCTGCTTAGAGCCATTGTCAGTTGCACTGCACCCAATAGTTTTGGATGTTAAGCACAAAGTTATTTGTGTCATCACTGATGTCAAGTTGCATGTGAAATCTATGGATAGAAATGAGTTTTTGATTTGTTATCTGAGTAATTCAATAAAGTTGGTTGTGATAGCATAAATAGTTAAACATCATAATTTTCAAATCATTTTATTTATGCATTGGAGTGTAAACGTTAGGATTCAAGATCAAGTCAAAGAAAAACTTGAGTTTTTACTTTATGGGTCTAAAGCTTATTTTGCTATCCTTCGTTGGCATGAAAAATATATCACCAGATCTTCTTTTGGCCTCTGCATCTCTTCCAAAAGAAAATGAAACCATAATGTGCTGTTGTCTAGGTGACTGTGAAGCAAGAAGGGGAAGATTCTCTGAAGTGAGCAGTAGTAGTGGCTAATCTCCTCTTCCTTAGTGATTGCTTTCATTGATTCATTTAGTTCTTTGACGCATGCCTGGAAATTTGGATCACTGATGCATCAGGTTTCAAGAGCCAATTTTTACCTTACAGCTGACTCAGCCTATCTGGAATTCTCTCATCAGTGTATAGCATATACTGAGGAAGATCCATTACCTGTATTGACTTTGCTTTTATATTCCTTGGGCTCCTCCCTTCATCATGATCTCAGAGGGCATAAAAGATTCAAGACTTCATGAGTAAATGAAAATTTGTGAATGGATTTACCTGCATTTCAGACATAATAAATTGGCTAGAATTGTATTATGTTCCAATGCATACATTCTACAAGACAAGGCATTTATGAGGTCATGGAAAAGAAATTAGGTTAATTTTTGATGTTGCAGCTATTAATTTCAGAATAGAGACTGCTAGGGTATATGAGAATTAAAACGAAGTTCGCACACAATAATTGCATTTTACCTCAGAAAAATCTACTAGAAAGCACATCATTATGGAGTGGAAATTAAGAAATTTTCTGGAAATCAAAATTATGACATAGTGAGCAAATAATGTATTAATGTGAATCATGTGAAATCATGTGAATATTTTTATTTGTGACTGGGTACATGAAGTCTATGTTGCACCCTGTGAAGACACCACAAGGAGGCACCAAGTAGTGGTGATGATGTCACTGACTAGGCAGCTCATATCACATGTGACCGTATGAGACCACAGAGGCCATCTTCACTCTTTGATGGAGATGATGAAATTCACCCCATCTGGAGGGCCCATTTAGAAAATCTCAGATGGGAGCAAGTTGAGGGGTCACATCTTTTTATACAATTCAAGGGACTACCAAATCTGATTTTGGCCCCTGTAGCTAATGCTGGAGTCTAGTGAGTGGACCATTGGACTATTTGATTGATATACAGACAGCTAAAGGCATCAGCATGTAGTTATGTATTGTGCTTGAAGTTAGAAGAAGAAACAGATTTCCTCAACATAGGCAACCAAGTTTCCGGCGAGTAATGGTAAAGCCACAGTGTTCCTTGAGTCATTTGTGACCACTTTCTTATTTTTTATAAGAGATCAACCCTTGAAGATTGAGAATACATAAATGATTATTACTATGTATTTCTTTAGAGTGAAGAGTTTGTGTGGTGGCCAACTTCATCTTCTGTGAATAGATAAATAGAACTTGAAAAATAAGTGGATTATTCTTTGATGGTAGGTTTGGTCACTCCCAAATTTATAAATATTTTAGCTGGTCATCAGTCTCTAGATACAGGAGTACTCTGTTTAACATGAAAAGGTACTCATCATAATTGTATATTACAATGTGATCTATTTTAATTTGAGATTATATTAAGATGTTGATAAAATATTTTCACTCCTCAAATCATGCTTGATACCTGACACAGTGTTTATGATGTGAGATGAACTTATTATGGCACTTTTTGTATTCATTGTTTAAAGATGTATATAACCAATTATTGTGTGACTATTGCTGGTAGTCCAGGAACTATTTCATTTGCACCAATGTTGTATGTGTTGTTATTTTCACCAAAAATGATGTTACATGTTCCTCCTGTGCTGGATACTCGCACATATTTGTTCTTCGCTTTTATGCATTATGTACTATTTGTTCACTCCAAATGTTTGTCTTTTTTTTATGCTATGTCTTTGCACGTAACTTTCAATTTTCATGCGTTGTGTTTTTCTGAGCTTACTTTTTTATGTTCCCAAGAAACATATTTCCGAGATGTTATTTTCAAACACATGCAATGATACTCTTATCATTAATGCAATGTTATATTGTAGCTGAAACTGTAGATAAAATCGACTGCTTGCTGAGTTTCTTGGAAATGGAAACAAGTTTTACATCTTAATTGCCCTTACTATAATCATGCAAGTTTCAGATTTCTCTCAATTAGTTTATTTCCCTCAAAACAGCCTGATCCTCCTCCCTTGGTTGACTCTCAAAATTTCCTTTTTTTCCTTTGTATTGAGGATACCAAAAAATGACAGAAAATATAAGCATTGCTATCACAGTTATGTACTGAGAAAAGGAGGGAAAATTGCAAATTGTTGGCTGAATCCAGTAAAATGTTGACAACAATAATGTTCAAACCAAATGATAGATGCTCACTGTTGTCATCATACAAAGACCTTTTGATTGAATTTCTTCTTCAGAAAATAAAAGTTTTTCACTTAATTTATTCATAAGGCACTGTCTACTTTGAATTCCCGTCTGTGATTATCCCTTAGGCTATCAATCCTGAGAGTCCACTCAGAACTACATGGATGTGAAGGTTTCCCTTTATGAATCACAGACAAATTTTCATGTCAGTTTTAGTGCCATATTGAGAGTAGCTTGGCACTGTGGGCAGTTTCTTTTACCTTTGGTTATTTATAAATAAACTTGAGATTCTAAAAAGTCTGGCATTGCATAATAACTGATGGAATCATGAATGCTCTAAATCATTAATTTTCCTATTTTAATTTAATTTTTCCTGGTGCTAGACAAGCTTTTTATTGCCGTCTCCTTTTGTATTCCAAAGTCTGCAATGCTGATATTCTTTTTTCCAAACTCTGCATTGCTGATATGGCTCACTCATATTTTTTGGGACCAATTTTCTGCACTATGTCCTTCATGCACAGCATTTTTGTATGAGCAAAATGAAAGAGTAACATCTAGGAGCTAAATCTTGATTCAAAAATATTGAAATAATCTAAATATTGTTTCAGTGTGTGTTCTATTATAGCTAAGTAGTGTTAAACTTGTAAACGCTAGACAAATGAAATCATTGCATCGAATGGTAATCACTCTATGTATCCAGCATATGTGCTAATGAGAATGAACCCTTGTTGTAAGATCAAGATATTCAGTTTATTCTCCTATTCACTAGTATGTAGTGTGTATTTACCAGTAGGCAGTATTTTTGCCATGGCATTTTTTAAATTATAATCAACTTTTTCCAGTGATGTATAAAGTTCAAGGTGAATTATTTGCATATTATGTACATAGTACTTGAGGGAACTTGTGGTATGCCAGCTCCATTAATGAGCTGAGAATTTTGAAAGGGTTTCAGCTGCAAAAATGTGTTCAGTGAATTCAGCATTTCCTGTGTGGTTGTGTGTGAGTCCATACACATGTGCTCAAAAAGTGTATGGGAGGGAGTGTATGTGGGAAGACGAGGAGTGGATTCTAAACCGCTGCTGCTAGGAGGATGGCAGATCGTCTCCCTCTTTGCTGAGAAATGACTTTGAATCTTTTATGTAGCAGGGCATAAGAAGTGTGGGGAAACCTAAATGTGATTCCCTCTCCCGAAGAGACTAGATTTGTACATGTATTTCTCTGCCAAATATCTTAGTCTAGGATCAGTTGAAGGATATGCTCTCTCATTGACTGCTTTAATTGATGAATGCTAGTTTTCCTATTTTACTGTAGAAATGTCTAATGATAAAGTCTGTCATGAATTATATATGCCTAGTTGTGTAGCTCATGTTAGAATCCAAAAACTTGATTTTTATTTTTGATGGATGCATGATAGATTTGGGAAATTGGTGATGATATTCTCCTAAAACTCATTGGTATCTGTAGTTAAGAAGCAGTTCTCTAGAAAATAGTTGCAGCTTCCAGTTTGTTCTTCAGATAGAATATTTAGATGTGAATTTCCAACTCCTTGGCAAATGACTTTCAACAGTATTCAAAATTAAAATGCATCATCATTTAGGTACCTACTTCATAGAGTAGTCTAAATTCTTCATATTATAGCAAACATTTTTATTACATACAGTTGAAAAATGTCTTCTTTCATCTTCATACCATGTGGATCAATTTTGTAGCCAGTTTATATTTACAAGTAGTTTAACAATCTATATATTTAATGGTTTTCATTCAGAAAACCAATCTCATTATTTGTGAAGAATATATGTTATTTGCATGTTCTAAACTTTTTATGAAAAATGTGAGTAATTGTTTATATGCTGTTTTGTGTTCATTTAGGTCAAATAATTTTTATCAGTAAGTAATTTTTGTTGGAAAACTTGTTCATTGTGTGTGTGACACAAGGTAATACATTGGATAGGTAGGTACCAACAAGGAGACAAATATAAAATTGTAAAATGGAAAATTTCTCAAGGGTTGTTAGCTTCTCAGTTTAATATGGACAGGTGCAGATAAATCAGTAAAGATGTTGCATAAATCTATTGGATTTGTGCTGGGCTTCACATGGTGCCCAGCTTACTTTTTTTAAGGTATTTCTGGAACATTAGTGGTACACATGGCTACTTATTTAATATGAGCATGGCAGTCCTTTTCAAATTCAGAAAATTTCCTAAATATGTTTTCTCACTTATTTTAGTACAGATGATTTTTTCATTTCTCCTAGTATGTCCCTTTATTAATTTGTAAAAGTCCTAATTTGGCTAGGGCCACCCACCAGGGTAATGAATTAAAAGGAAAACATAAAATAAATATAATGTCCACAACTGACTGCCATCAGCATTATTTATTGAGAGACCTGTCCCTTACATGATTTCCCTCAGTTTGTTAACTACAGGATAATATGTGTATAAGTTTCTAGAAGAGCTATTTCATTTAATTTAAAATCAGAATGGCTTTTATTGTTATGGCACTAGCCTCTCAAATCAAGTATCCTGAGTTTATTTTTAGCTGGAGTATCCTAAATGGCCATTCCTATCATAAATGTGCAAGGTGTGTGGAACATCTTCAGGGAAATATTGTAACTCACAATGAAATTTTAGGTCTTGAACTGTGTATTACTTCATTCTCAGAATGTTGCTAAATGTCTTTTTGACCACTATGTTACCCTCTCTTATATATTTCTCCTAATCCTGAGATGATCGCATCTGTATGGCGATTCCCTCTAAAGTAAACATTGCTGTTTCATGGTAATTGATGCTGAGCAAGCAATGTATTTAGATGAGCTGATCCAGGGTTTTTATTAATTGCCTTATGTAGAGCATACCAAGGCTAGGAAGTGATTTTTCTTGGAGCTTGAAGTTAATAGGGAAATGCATCAACCTCATTTGAATGGCTATTAGAGTTGCGGGCTAATTGATCTAATTTAAATTAAGAATTAGTCTTATAGCTCAACTACCTACTTTATAGTACATATTATAAGTTAATATGCTGGCTTAGTGTATGAATATTAATCGAGAAATCTCAATTTATATTATTAATCTCAATTCTAAATTTCATGGTTTGAATTTTAGTTGACATAATCATTTCAGAAATGGTTTCTGGTGTGACTGCATGGAACTTCTTCATGATTAAATAACCAAAAACACACTATGTGAGTCCACATACAATAAAAATTTATTTACAACCTGGTTTCATTGCAGCGCAACATTATCAAGTAACACAGAATTTCTGTATGTCACTTGATAATGTTGCGCTGCAACGAAACCAGGTCGTAAATAAGTTTTTATTGTATGTGTACATAGTGTGTTTTTGGTTATTTATCCATAATCATTTCTCTGAATTGGCTAATGTAATTTCCATTCTTTACCAAGTTCAAATAAGAATAGATGTTCTCAAAAATTTAGTTTATATTGGAATCATATGTATTATCCTTGTTACTTAATATCAAAGTCAGTTAATTTTTTTCATTATTCTCTCCCAAACTATCTGCACCATTATCTAAAGAAGCTATTGGCTTTAGGGCTTGTGATGTAATGTTTTGAAATCTATTTAAGCCCTTTAAATATATGCATACTTGGCTGTCGCATTTCTTCAAATTGCTAAATGTGGGATGAAGTATGAAAAAATGTTCCTTCTCCCTCCTGATGCCGGGTGGAGAAACATTGCATTCAGAGTAAGTCTTGTGAGGGATAATCCTAGGGGTAGTATGCATTACTGTCCAAAACAATTTGTGTAATAATACAGCTCAGAAAAATCACATCTGTTTTTACTGTCTTCATATTTTTATGCACCTGGTTCATTGTAGCATCCTTGTATGTTCAGTGTTTTTGAGCACCTTAGGTAACTATTGTTATCACCATACCTCCTATTTCTCCACAGTTGCATTGTAGGGTATGTCACTTCTGAATCAGATATGCTGTATATCACTACTGTATGGGGAGAAAATGTGTGAATGGTGCATTTAAATGAGTTAGCTTTTTGTTGAATGAGGTATGAGCACATCCTTTCTACCATTTCCAGCCTCGGCCCCCCAGATGGAGCACCCGCCCCAGAACTTGACCATTTTGGATGGGAAGGATGCCACTTTCACCTGCCAGGCGGCTGGTGCACCAACTCCCAATGTCACCTGGACAAGGGCAGGTAGGGAACCGTGACCACCTGGACACAGGCTTTCATCAACTTGTGTGTGTCACTGCATTTTAACATGTATATTTTGACCAAAGATTCAAAAAAATAATATCTTTTGATTTGAGAATTGAATCGAATTTCAGGATACCATGATGTTCTAATAGGTGCACTGTGATAGTATGCAATTGTGTTTATACTACATATATTCTTAACTGATATAATATGTAATATTTAAAAAATCAAGTTCAAAATCAAAGACTAAGGGCCAGTTTCACCAATGATGGTAAAATTTCCAATTATCGCAGTTTACATTATCTCCCTTAAAATTATTATCTTGATAATCTCTCCTTTGCGTTCCACCACTGTTATTATTATCTCAGTTTTATAAAACCAAGATTTCTCTGAGAACGTTTATGTTAGTAAATTTCTCATACTCATGACATCAACAAACATATAAAAGCACTTATCCGATTTGTAATTCAGCTGATTTAACTTCATGTTTATTGTAACTTAAGGCATTTCCAATGGACCCATGAAGAACAAAACATTAATTAAACATCCACGAAATATCTACATTATCCTCTATGTATATCTGGAAAACATCTACTATCACTTCCAAATATGTATCATCTATATGTTTTTAATATATTTCAATGCCTGCTTTTCCTATTTCTACTAAACATATCACTTATTATTCTCACAGTTACTTTTAGGAAATACAGAAATAAAATACTGGAATGAACTTTAATGGCATTGTCTTTATTTGCACCCAGTGAGAACAAGTTGGTGGATTCCACGCGGGTTCCACGTGGAAATGTGCGTGGAAATTCTAGGTGGAATCCACGTGAATATGGTCACCAGATCCACAAAATTTCCACCAAGATGCCAAATTTCCACGTGGGATCCACATTGATTCCACATGGATTCCGCATGAAATCCACGTGGATTCCACCATAATTCTTTAACCTACTATTTCCACGTGGGATCCACATTGATTCCACGTGGATTCCGCATGAAATCCACGTGGATTCCACCATAATTCTTTAACCTACTAATTTCCACGTGGGATCCACATAATTTCCACGTGGGTCCCACATCATTTCCACGTGGGTCCCACATAATTTCCACATTGGTCCCACATCATTCCCAAATAAATTTCCACGTAGGTCCCACGCCATTGCAACGTGGAATCCACCTCTGCTCAACACATTTCCACATGGTATTCAAATATATCATACATACTTCACAAGACAGATACTACTGTAACATAATTAAAGTTAATGGACACTTAACAGCACATTCAAATGTTAACATAGTAGTTACTTAATACCTCAATTCTCTTGAGTGGTGTATAATAAAAATTGATAAACTGGAATAAAGGGGCAATTATTCAAGGGAGGATGAATATAAATATGAACTTGAAATTTAAACCCTTAATTGAAACACTTAAAATTTGACCATTTCAACTGAATTGCTTAGTTCAATTAGCCCAATAAATACCTTTAAAATGTTATACTGATTGTGAAATGAATACTACCTCTTTGACGTTAAAAATAACATTTTATTGGCCAATAAAATACTTGAAAAAAGAGCAATCAGGAAAATAAAACAGAAATTAATTTACACTCGCATATTCCATTTATAGCCATTTTCTTGCCCACGTATGCACCGCTGCTCCATTTTGTATTTTCCAAGTCTTTAAAAGGCACACCTTCCCACAAATAATGCCAAGAACATCTGTAGAAATAAAAAAAAGTATGTGATATTCATGGTATAGAAAGCACTTAGGTAAAACCTATTAAATCTTTTTACCTTGGGGTAGGTATAAGCATTAATGGCAATTATAGACTTTTGCAATGCTTTTGCCTGGGTTATATTACTTTAATAGTAATGTGTATTACGTAAGTAGATACTAAATGTTATAAAGGTCCGAGGATCTACAAACATTGCATTTCATGAGTAATCTCAAGATTTTCCTTAGTATTGTCATATTTATAAATCACAAAATTAGGCCAACAAGTCCAAAACTACTTAGATTTCAGGAATAACTACTTACCCACAATGATATCAACTCAACAAGAATGTGATATGTACAGGTTCGTCCATAAATATCCACTTTAGTGCGATTACAATAGTTTATTTTGTGGTGTCACTCAGTTCACTGCAACATGTTGTTTTCTTTCGCGCTGAAAAGCATATAAGTTATGTTGACAAGTAGATCAAAATAACATTCATGTAATAACTAATGTTGCGAACTTAAACAGTTTCTGACTAATTAAAGAATTACTCAGGAATCAAACCGATTCAAAGAGTTGCTTGCCTCAAAAGGCTCTATTGCTATTGCCCCGAATGGAAACACAAAGCCTCTTAATTCTATGCACCGGGAAAACATCAACTCTTTCTTCTTAACTGATTGGCTTGCACATATTCACGATTAGAAAGTAACGTAATATCGTGCACTTTTTTTTATAAGTTTAGTTACCAAAGGCAGCACGTCGCGAATGCTTGAAATACATTTTAAGCGTAAAAGGAGTTCAGTAAGCAAATTTATTAAAAAGAGAATGAATGAAACTTACCAATTGATGCTCCGATAATAGCGGTGCGGTGTATTATATCACTGATTGACGATTCAACCGATGAATTCATCAGTAAAATACGAATAATACTAATATAATTAATAATACAATTATCACCAACCACACGACCTGTGTATTATAATCTTTGCACACGACCGTCTCACGCCGTTCAATGTGAAATAATGCGTCAATTGATGTTTCGTTGTTTCCCAGCATTCAACTCTAACCTACGTGCTTTGAATTTCAAAAGCAGAAAAGGGTTGCATTTATCGGAAAATCTTTAACATGGCATTAGTATACTTTACAGCAATGTTTTTAATACCAGGAAAGGGAGAAAAATTATTGCGGTGGAGTAAATATTTCTTAAGGCCGCTTTACGAGGTACAATTTCTTGTACAAACATTTGTATAAACTGAACGAAATTGTATGTTTTTCTGAATGGAATTAGAACAGGTCCTATTTTCCATTCAGACATTCGCACAAGCGTTCACACAATTTTCCGCTTTACAGGGTACAATTTCCTCATACAAGCGTTTTTACAAAAAATTGTTTCATGTAAAGCAACCTTTAAAAATGCATTGTATTGCGATGAACACCACAGAGTTATGGTGGTCAGACACAAGTCAAGGTATTTACCAAGACAATAATTATTCTCATTTGACAAAAACACAGTTCCTTCAATGATTATTGATAGTATAATGAATCCCGTGGTATTTCAATGGAATAGTAAACAATCAACTTATTTCCTGAAATCTAGTAAACTTTTAAGATATATAAACAGTATGAAAATATGCTAGGGTTGGTTTTTATTTAACGGTGTGTAACATGGGATATTTAAATTCCGGGCCATAGTAATTTTTTAAATTCACAAATTTTCACTTCTAAGTCATCAATTAGATATTATTTTACTGTTAACATAATATCCATTCAAACTTTCCCCTGAAACAGCCAGGATCTTTCTGGCGCAGTTCCCCTTATTCCCAGAGAGAACTTCCCAACAGAGTGTATGCATAATTCATCATAATATTCATTCCTTATGTATAGACATTGAAGAAATACTTTTTTTTTGTAGACTATGAAAAATAGAATGCAAGAGAAGGTCAAAAGTGATTTGACAACATTGTACTTGGTATTATTATGTCATGTGACAAAAAATTCAAGAAAACCAGGGATTAATTCCAAAATATTTATTCAAAGAGGGATCTTTACCCCTAAGCACACTATTGGAGATGGATATTCAAATAAAGGTGAGATATGTTTACACAGTTAGAGGAATTTCTATTTCCACATAATATCCACTGAATTTCCACGGTGGGTAATAAGTGGAAATTGAGAAAATTTCCACCTCCACCAAGTATCCACTGAATTTCCACAGTGGATAATAGGTGGAAATAGAGAAAATTTCTACCTCCACCAAATATCCACAAACTCAGGTGGAATCCACGTGGATTCCACGTGGATCCACGAACCTGTTCTCACTGGGCAGTGGCTCGAAAATGTACAGTAACTGCTAATATACCTTTTGTTAACTCAAAACTTAGCATTTCCTTCGTCATTGTCATTGGTGTCAGAGCGAAGACTTCTTTCCTACCACCAAATAAATATTTTCGGCCTCTTTGTTCATGGAAATCCTTACACTTATGGCTAATATCACTCACATTTTTGAATTTGTTTATGCCGGAAAACAAATGATGGATGCCATATTTAGCTATTCAAATGCAAATTGAGTTATAACAAATGCAACCAAGAGCATAAGTTTCCTGGTAGTTAATTCAATAGTTTACTATCTCATGGTAATATAATGTCGGGCACTACTTATAAGTGTGGCTACAGTATCCATGTATGTAACTAATAACAAAACATCAAGGCAATGTTATATCTTTCGGCAGGAGATATATTGAAACTTACCTAAAATATTTAGTTTCCAAGAATAAGGAGGTTCGAAAAATTCACCAAGTTGTCCTATCATGTAGAGAATTCGCATTACCATTCATGCACAGTAGGTACTGAGAAAGTAAGCACAATAAAATGAACTGGAAAACTATTGTTGCTACGTGCTTTTCATTGCGTTTATTAATTCAGGATAAAAATATCAACTTTTGGGTTCAAATCAATTAGCACGTTCCTTAATCCACGTAATTGCCTTAAATTATGATAATTGGGCTCAAATGTGTCGACAGTGTCATTAATAACCAAAAGTAGCTCATGAAATCGCCTGAATGCCATATTACTTCTTCAGAATTAACTCGGATAATAAGCTTTCACCTGACGAAAACCTCGTAAAAATATTAAACGAGATAATGCTCCAAAACCGAGTTAATAGTACTGGTGAAACAGAAAAGTCACATTAACTCAGTTAATAACAAAATTAACCGAGTTAAAACGATTATCTTCGTTGGTGAAACTGGCCCTAAGTTCTATTTCCTGTTATCTCTAGTTCAAAATAACTATGTGGAGCACTTTCTTTAAGGAATCCCAGTTTATAATTATGCATTAGCAACACTGACATAGTACTACACCACATCTACTGACACAACAACTGACTGAGTACAGCTCTATCTTAGATCTACATATGGCCACCTGTGGCACTAATATACTTGTCGGTAAGCATACAAAATGATATTAAGTATAGGAAGAAACTTATCAACTTTAGGCTTATAATGGATAACATGCCAAACTAAGCACAAAGTATGCAACATTTCCTACCCTCACACACTGTTTGCCCTTTCACCTTGTTTGTCTCACACGCAGATGGTTCCCTGGTGTCTGGAGGAGAGGGTGGAGGTGGGAGGGTGCAGGTGGTGGAGGGAGGGAGCTTGCTCGTGGCGGCAGTCAGGGAGAGTGATGCTGGGGAGTACGTCTGCACGCGCTCCAATGAGGCTGGCTCCATCACCGCCTCTGCATTCCTCACGGTTCTAGGTAAGTCCATCTTCTTCTATTTCTTCATAAAATGACATCTGCTGCTTAACACAACTTTCAGATGCCTGGTGAAGACCCTGTGCAATTTCCTTGAGTATAAGGGCAATCTCTGCAGAAAGTCGAAACTGATTCAATTTTGTGATACCCTGTCAACATGCAAAGCACATTTCTGTGGGCAATGAGGTGATAATAATTTCATATTCATACCAAGGATAAATCTGTAACTGGTTTTTACTTGCTATTATTAAAGGAGCATTTTAACAATCTGAGAAGAATGTATACTTCTGTTGGTCATCAACTATGCATTAAGTTATTTGGTAACCTATATCATAATTAAATGAACACTACTCCTAATGCTATTAATTATGCAAATTGTTATATAGGTTTCTGATGTAAGTTGAAGGTGTGTAGAGTTTTAAAATGAAATTTTCTTCCAAAAGGAATTTATATTATGAAAATACATCAGGATGATAAAACAGGGCTAATTTTTTTGTGATACTTATAAACTCAAAAACATATAATTTTTCTTCTGCACACAGTTATATGATGAATTATTACCTGAGTATAGCATGACCCTGAATCTATGACGACCCCTCATTTTGGAGTACTTTTGAAAATAAAATGACAAAATCAACATTATCATTGTAACAACTATGCCATTTATCAATATTTACTTTTTCTCCACTTTACTTGTAAATAATTACCTGAAAACTAAATTTGAAACCACTTCAAACAAACATTCAGGTTTAAAAAGATTCAGTGTAAGAGAACAAAAACTTTAGTTATACAGGTATTTATGGTAATTACCATGGATGTAATTGGACCTTTTGTTTAATTAGTTTGTTTTTTGCTGTGGTCATCATGCAATTCCTTACAGAGTGAAGTTCTGTGCCACAGTACGCCCTTGGCATACATTAGAGAAAAATTCTTTTCACTGCAACAAGCTTTTGTTCCAGTCTTAGATAGATTTAAATGTATTTTATGGAGTAGTGATATGTTAGGCCCTTTACCAACTCAGTGAGCTCTCTGAGTCATCTCTCTTCATTACTTTGTCTTCTACATCATGGAATCGGCCTGATTTTGGATCACTGAATGACTTTCTGGTGGAAGTAGCTTGCCCTAATTTAACCATTTATAGATTTCTTTCTGTGCATTATCCTCAAATACACTGAATTTTCATCTTGGACCTCAGTTACAATTCGGCATGATGTATGAAAATAGGCTTAAATTTGTGTTGAAATTGTGTCACTTATGTATTACCCAAGGATAATACAAGAGGCCATTAAAATTGTGAAAAACACCAGATAGCAAAAACAGTTACTCCCTCCACAGTTCATCGAAGAAAGTCTTCCTAGAAACCACCATTCGGAAAGCAGCCAACAGGCAGGATTGCCATAAAACAGTTCTAAAGCAATAAAAGAAGTTTTCAGTCACGTGAAAAATGTTTAAATTTTGTCTTTGTTGATAGTGTTTATGTAGGAAAATATGGCTGTATCTTATTGCATTATCCATTTCATAATAAATTAAATAATAGTACATCCATGACGATAACCTGATTTTGTTAATGAATCCTCTCCTTTTTTTTAGTCCGGACACGAATTGTACAGCCTCCAGACAATGCGCAAGTTATCCTGGGACTCACTGCAACATTCCAATGCAAGGTTTCTGGGGATCCCGCTGTGCCATACACTGTCGAATGGTTCACTAACAATCAGTAAGTTTGGAGTTGACCGATGCAATGACGTTTGGGTGGAGGAGGGCAGTTTTTCATTTTGGTTGTTTCTCTGTGTTTGCAGGCGCATCCCACCTGGTGCCTCGGGGCGCTTCTCCATTGACCCAGCCACTCACACACTCTCGGTGCGAGAGGTGAGGGCAGGGGATGCCGGCACCTATTCCTGTTCCCTGCTCTCCCCTGGGGGCAACGACACTCGCTCGGCCAAGCTGAAGGTGGTGGAGCTCCCCTATGCCCCAGTGCACGTTAGGGCACAGAGGGTCATTCCAAGCCCAGGTGAGCATTCAGGAGTCTCTTTTCAAGCACTTGTTCACGTTTCACTCAAAAGTGACCTTCAAACTGAGTCTGCTGACATTTCTATTCATAGTTAGCTGTGGCATGCAAAAAGCCTCTCAGTTTAAAGTATAAATAATTTGACTCAGTAAAGGGGTTAAAAACACTTACTATGTTCATTTCTTACCATAAGTGACTGCCCTAACTGGAAGTAGAATTTTACAGTAAAGTTTGATATATCTTCAGGAAACCATGTAATTTCATCATAACCATGGTGCCTAATGGTCAATTTATGTCTATTCAAATTTCCAGTTGTTTTAAAGTGAGGTGAATACTTTGAAGATATTTTTCTCAGGTCTTAGAAATCCATTGATGTATTTTCTGATTTGTATTGACTAAATCTTTTTGGTTCTGGAAGCTTTTGCCTTGGGTTTTTGATGAAATCGAAAACAATATTGACCTTGTCATTCTTTTAAAATGGACCTAAAAACGTGACGCATTAAGTAGAACGATAATTATTGTTTATTAAGGGTTATTATTGTTGATTATATAATGAACATTGGAAGTCCTTAAACTCTGATGCAGAGCAAAAATGTTGCCACATGAGTATGTCAATGGCACTCATACCTATAAATGTGCTGTTTGCTATAGAACTAATTGTGATGTACTGCTCTTTTGTTTGAACAATCGAGGACTGCCTCTTTTATTTCTTATCTTTAATTGTTTTTGTAATATCTCTGTATGTGCAGACATGTATGGGAGACATTCCCCATTATCAGAAAGAAAATGTTAAACTTACTCATACTAGCACTGACAAAAGACAGAAAACTTACTCCTATATACTGCCCACATCTTGCAGTATATGTATTTGCTTTGAGTTCATTTTCTCACTTTTACTCTGGATAACTTTTATTCTTACTGTTTGACTATTAAAAGTGAAATATCTAGGAAACAAAATTATATTTTGGCATGACAAGTAAATATTTCGCTGTAACCTATGAAATAGTAATTGTGAAATCCATTAATTTCAGTTACTTCACCACCATTTGTTTCTCTAATGTGAGGGTAATGAGTTAGACAAGCATTCATATCTCATGTAGAGTGCTGACTGATTGCTTATCCATAATTGATAGACATGTACTGTCCTTATATCAACTGTTGATGAAACTCGAGTGTCTTCACTGAAGTGGAGTCTTCGATAGTGCCTTCTTTAAGTGCTCCACTGGAGTGCTATTATAAAAGCTCTAGCTTTGTAGGTCACTTGAGCATCATGCTTAAGATGGCACTGTATTTTTAGTACATTCTAAATGTTTTGATTTTATATTTGAACTTTACAGTGAATGCCCTCTCATACCACATAAATCAAAGTTCTCAACACTTGCTCTTCTTATTGTAAAGCATTTTTTAAAAAGAAAGTGTATCAGTAAAAGGAAATCCTGGGCCATCATACTGTATCAAAAACCATGTCTCATGATACAAATCACTCCTTCCTCCTACTCAATCCTAGATGAATGGTACAATTTAATTGGAAGTGGTAACATGATGTCTACAATGAGAAGTTTCATGGTGCCTTTAGAGCTGTGGTACTAAGTTTAAGTGCTTGCAATGGTGCATATATATATATATATATGAACATATTAACACAAAATGAATGGGGTTTATTGGAGCCATAATTTTCCATTTTGTTTTTCCAAGCTGAGAGAATATTGAGGGAGTAAGGGTGAGTCTGTGGAGGTGAAAGGGGTGTATGGGGGGGGGGAGGGGTTCTAGGGTATTTGTAGGTTGATGACCCTATGCTACTGGTCCTTTCACTCCCTTTTCCTCTTTGTAAAGTAGAGCATTGTCTAATAATTTCAGCTTCTCCTATCACTGCCGTGAAGCACGTGAATGTGAGTTGGACCCCAGGATTTGATGGAAACAGCCAAATAGTGAAGTTCATTTTACAGAGGAGAGAGGTGCCCACAGCTCATGGAGATGGAGGTATTATATTCCCACTATTATGTATCATGTTTTTTTTTCTCTGTCACTGCTTCTCTAAACTTGATGCCTAATTGCGTTTTGTTTGGGGGTCTCTTCTGTAGAAAGAATTGTATTTCTAATTGTGGGAATGGCAGCCTCAACACATTGTTTACGAAAGAAGCCAGTCAACATTATCTGCCATGGCAATCCCCAATTGGCATCACCCACTCCTTATGTAGGCTGCCAAGTTATGTCAACTGGTGTTTGGTGCTGCTCCATGGGGAATTAAGAAAATCCTATCAACAATCCTTGTGTTAAGGAGCAAATCATACATACATATTTAGATTTTAGTGAATTATTTATTTTGGCTGGAGAAGAGAAACCATAATTTTCACCTATAATTTACCAGTTTTATTTGACTTTTACCTTGATTAATTTGTTATTCAAAACAGCATGTGAAATGAAGTGAAAATTACTGATGTACATTAATGTAAAACCCTGGTGCAGTAATCTTGGTGGGCTATGTTTCAGGGGATACCAATGATGAACAAAGTTAGGGAAGTTTTATGAAAACATACATATCATTTCATTGAGGAAACATTTGTTTGCATTAGAAATATTAGTTCAAATAAAAGAATAAGAATTAGTGCAAAGAAAAGAATAAGAATTATTAATCTGAGATGATGATGTTGATGATATTGTGTGGAAGAAGTGCTTCATCCCATTTTTCCAGTGTGCATATCACTGTTGGTATTGAATTCTACTCTTCTAGTATTCCATAATTTTTCTCCTTTGTAATTAAATGTATTTTGTGATCCAAGCTTAATTGTGCAAGGAAATTGCCATTTCAATTCCATCCTCTCTTGACTTTAACGCCAATGCACATTTTCAGCCGATGACATGGTGGTCGATGCTGCAACAGGTGAAGTGCTGCTGTCCCCATGGTTGACGGAGGATGAGGATCTGGGGGGGGAGGATGGGGGAGGCTCTGTCCCGGGCCACATGCGCTGGGTTGTCCTCAAGAAGCTGAGGGCAGCCGCTGCTTACCAGTTCCGTGTGTCGGCAGTGAATGCAGTGGGCGAGGGACCACCGTCCACGGCCAGCAACACGGTCACCTTGCCTCAGGAGCGTGAGTATTGCCATAAGAGTATGTGTATGTGATTGATTTGTGGGCTGCGTAAGATTGCACTCACAGACATGAGCACAATGCGAACAATCAATCAAATGAACTCTGCATTTGGTTTTTGAAAAACTGAAGACATTGATCTTGGCAGCACGAGAGGAATTTTGAGGCTGTCCATATAGATGGGGCCATCTGATATTTTATTAATTTAACACTGAGTAGCTCTGTCACAAAAATTAAATGTCTTCCTGTACACATTAGTCAGCTTTGCAAGTTGTTGCAAAAGTATTTGGTGTTTATTTTATGAAAAATAAAAGGAATGAGTGTGTTAACATTGCCTTTAAAGTACCACAATCTACCTTTCAGTTGCTAATGCACTGCTTTTCAGCATGAAGTTAGATTACTTGTCTTCTAATGATGAGCTCATTTCTAAAAGATCAAAAATCTCATCAGGAATTGATGTTACTTTTAAATGATACCTATTGACGATGCTAATGCCTTATTCAAAGTTTCCCTGTGTTCCTTTGTCTCCAGCACCATCTGGACCTCCTCTTGGACTTGTTGGAACTGCGAGGTCACCATCGGAGATCATTGTGCAGTGGCAGCCACCCAATGAAGATCATAGAAATGGACTTCTCTTGGGATACCTTGTCCGTTATCGTTTGTACGGATACCATAGTTCACCTTGGTCATTCAGAAACATCACAAATGAGGTTGGCATTGAATATACATATGTATCTTGTCCCTTTTTGGCTAAATTTTATCTGGCAGCAAAGCTACAAATATGGTTCTCTGTTTATTTGGGTACCTATAGTGTTTTGCTCAAAGGTGTACCTATATTAATGCCACTCTTGAATGAATAATAACAGTGAGTGTATATAACTAGAAGGGCATGAGTATGCTGACAGATTGGGTCGTGTGTTTGCTTATCTTTTGTCTGCATTGAACTCAAATGAATATGTATCTAGTTAAAGTTACTTCATGGCAATGTTTTAGTTTCTTTGGATAGCATACTTTTGGAATGTTAAATTTGATGCCTGGAGAGATAAGTTGAAGAATAGATTGTAGTTTGTTAAAGTTTCTGATTTCTGTTTAAAGTAGGATGGAGAGATAATTTATGGCCATCTACTAAAAATTTAATAACCATCAATGCAATTATGCAAATGCTTATAATATTTCATAATCACCCTGAGAGCACAAAAATTGAAGTATACCTAATTTAAACCCAATTTTAACCATATGGTTTGCTCTATACCAGATGTAGATGTCTTATTTTGGTTTGCATTACTGCTACATGTCATCTAAATTAGGGTGAAATGTATGCCATTTTTGGTCTACAGGTGACTTGCTTATAGCAATAATAATCAAGCAACATAGTAATACTAGTAGCAAAGTAATGATAACAGAGCAATAAACAAGCAAAAATCACAAAAATGTAACAAGGCAGTAAACTTTGTCTTTCTGCGCAGAATAATTATATACCACTGAGGTTTTACAATATGTCATCATCAGGTAAATTGTAACCGGATAATTACACTGTGTAGTCAAAACTTAGGTTGTGCATTAACTATTCAGTGCACAAAAACAAAGTTATGTTTCATTTTGAAGCATTGCTTCCACAAAAAAGCAGGGAAAACACCAAATCCAACCACTTCCTCAGGTTATGCCAGAAACCATCAACGTCATACAAAAATATAATAAAAATTACCTCTATTTATCAGAAACGATATGCAAATGAATTATGCAAAATATACTCAACAACACCTTAACAGATAATAACTTCCTTATGGCACTTAATAATGGCACTTCCTCTCCATTTTCGAAGACACTTTCCATGGAAAGGGTTTTATGGTGACCTAAAGCATCTTATTTTATATATTTTTTGTTGATTATTCACCTGATTTACACTTGATATCCCGTATCCATCATTTGAACTTGATAATGTGATGTGTCATGAAGTTAACATTTTACATGAAGTAATTTAGTACAACTGTTATTATTGTAATTTCAAGGAGCACCTATTTTATGTTAATTTAAAATAATTGAATACATGTATTTCTCTCTAGGCTCAGAGAAATTACCTCATCAGGGATTTAATAACATGGAAAGATTATGAGGTCCAGATTGCTGCGTACAATGCCAAAGGTGTTGGGGAGTTTAGTGATGGCATCCGAATAAAGACCAAAGAAGGAGGTGAGTATGGCCTTCCCACAAATGCAATCATGTACTTTAGCCCTAAAATTTAATTCCAAAGCCATTTTTCTGTATTGTAGAAATACAATACCTGAGAGAAAAGGGAGCGTAGACTTCCTACTTGATGTATATTTGCTACCCATTTACTTCTCATGCATTTTTGATAAAGTGAATCAGTTTCTTTGTATTTTCTAGAACAATGGTGGAAGAGGGAGTAGGTGTTGACCAATGCATGGATGTATATTTGAGTATTGTATTTCAATGACAATGTCAGAATGTATTTTAGGATTTTTGATGTATTCACATTTCCTTTTCTTTTACCCTCTTCACCTGTTCATGTTCAAATTTTATTGTTGGGATTTATCTTGCTGAGATCAATCAATGAGAAGTAAATATTAATATTTAAAATGTAAAATTATGAGACTAAATTTGATTTTCATAACCTTTGTGTAATGTTGTCAATATTCAGTTGTGAATGTTATCACTGTGTTTAATGGCATGGCAGTAAAGTGCTTTCCAAAATTTTGCAGTTCCTGAAGCACCTCCGACTCAAGTTCGAGCGGAAGCCGTCAACTCCACTGCAGTCCGCGTTTGGTGGACCCCACCAGATCCACAGAAAATCAATGGCATTAACCAAGGCTACAAGTTGCAGGCATGGAAAGGTAAAGGTAGACTATTTTATTGCTATAGCTCACCAATGAAAATTTGTCACTATGAAATCATTGTTATATCAAGAGAAGGGACACTTGAACTGGATCAAATACGTATACAAACTAACATACATTATGCATATTTGCTCAAATCTAAGGTGAAGCCAATTCTGAGATGACTACACTTTTAGGAACTCCACAGGGGAAAAATTTTAATACAGTAAATGCTTCATATAATGAGAGCTCTCGGGAGCCAAAAATCGCTCTCTTTATCGAATCTTTGTTGTTACTAGAGTTGTTTAAATAATCATTCCCCAGCCAATTTTTATGACTTTAATGCTATTTTAAACAATGTTGTGCGTGTTTTGGGTGAATGGCCTGAAGATCCCATTAAGTATTAAACTATTGGATTTATAACCTAACAATGGGGTGATTCAGAAATCACTAATCAAGGACTACCTGCCTGCCCATTTTCCTTAACTAGACCCGATTAATGGACACTCCCCTTGTCAGAGAGACTGTTTAGCACATCTGGTATTTTTTGAGTTAAAATGAGAAATCGGCTTGATCCAGAATGTGTTAAAATGCTAGGTTTTTTTAAAGTAACACTTAAAGCAATAAAATGTTTTATGCCTTTAGTTGGAGTGTGTAATTCAATTGTATGAGTAAAATTAATATTAGAAGTCAAAATGAAATGTAAGAATAAAGAGAAGATAAAGATTTGGCTTTTAAATTATACTTGGGATTCAAAGAAAAAGCAACATTTAGATTTTAGATAAAATTTAGGTGTAAAGATAAAGTTAGAAAGAAAGAAAAGATTGATAACAGGTTAAAAGGCACAAAAAATATGATTTGCAAAGCATAAACTCAAAGAAGTTAATTGTGATGTTTGAGAGGCTGATAGAAGCAGCTTTGATAAGCTGGGATATGGATCAGAAGTCACAGATCTTCATAACATCCAGGATTTCTCTGTATCTCCAGTGTTAAACCTCTGCCTCAATATTCTGCCGTAGAAAAGTAAAAAATATCCTTGTAAGATTTCTGAGTTTAAGTGGGCGACAGTCTGCAATAGGGTTGCATTTTTCGTTATAATGAAGATTATTTGCTCAAAATGTTTTTCTTGTGTGCCTAAAGAAATGTTCTTTATTTTATTCCTCTAATTTAATTATTTATCTGTGGATTTGTGTACATCCCTGTGTTGTTGTTTTTGTTTTACCTCTGAACTCCCTTTTGACAGTGATTCTTTGGTCATGGACGTTTGTGTGGGAAGAGTCATGGAAATTAAATTGTGTGCCCACCCTGAAATGTGATCTTTTCATGATGACTTCCCCTTGCACTCCTAATAAAGGAAGGCATATAATAACTCTCCCATTGACGGTGAATGTCTCTTGCTATAGTGAGTCCTCACAAGAACAGCATTGACTCAGTGGATCTTGAGGAAAGTGTAGATGGCAGCTCAAAGGATGTCGTGGTCGTCAGTGTCCCTCCGAGTCTGTTTGACCCACTGGCCGAGCAAACTGCAGTGGTGGGCAACCTGGCCAAAGCGACCCACTATAACATCACGGTTGTTTGCTTCACGGATCCCGGGGATGGTCCTAGGAGTAAGCCGGTCGCTGTTCAGACTCAGGAGGATGGTGAGGACTCTAGCCCAACCCAGAAGTAGCCTTCCCTTACGTCTGTTTCTTTCCTAATGATGGAGTGTTGGCAAATTTAGTGTTCGTTAAAATTAAATATTTATTTTGTCATCATTTCATAAAAATCACTTGATGCGGGAAACAGGCGAAGCAGCTAATGAAAAAAATACACCTATCTTTTCAGTGGAACAGAAGCAGGTGTTTTAGTGATTGCTGGCATATCCACCTGGTTGGCTCTTACAGCTTCTGTTGATGCATATTTTTATATTTTGTTATTTTAAATATCATGGCTCTTGGGCTTAATCACTAGAATTTTGACTGAAATTCAAAAAGACCTTTAACATGCCTCACCTAGAAGAATTAAGCAGGATAAATGGTCCCTCCTTTCACAAAACTGCTTTGGGCAGGCATTTCTATTTACTCATGACTATGAGTCTTCAACTTTCTACTCATTGGGCAAGTGTAGAAGAACTTTTAGGTTTATGTAAATGAGTTCATGCTCTAGTTTTTTAGACTTTGCCCTTGGAGGCTCCCTGAAAAGCCTAATGTGTTTAGTGTGTGTTTTTCTTATTGGAAGTAGCTTGGTACTGATTGGGTGATCTTTGTTCATTTTCTTGGTGGTCTCTCTTACCTCCGCAGTTCCGGATGAGGTGGGGAGTTTGCAGTTTGATGATGTAAGTGACCGAGCTGTTAGGGTTACGTGGACACCCCCAAAGCATCCAAACGGAGTCATCATAGGCTATGGCCTTCGATACTCCCCTATGCCTTCACCCTCATTTTCCGAGGAAGAAGGGGAGAATGGGACTGTTGGTCCACCATCTGTGCTATCGGAGCTCCCTGGTGCCATCGAGAGGAAGTTCCTGGCAGATGTCCTCAGCATTAAAGTGGAAAATCTCAGGGTGGGTAAACCTTTTGAATGGTGGTGTTTCCTTTTAAATGTGATGATTACATTGAAGATGAAAGTCATCCCTCTTCTTTTGTCATTTGCAGGCTCTGACTCATTATTCTTTTGAGGTTTGGGGGGTGACAAAAATGGGACGAGGGCCGTCCCGCTCAGCTGTCATCCAGTCAGGAGTTGAGCCAGTGCTGCCACATGCTCCAGTTAGATTGGCTCTGTCAAATATAGGTGCCACATCTGTGGTGCTGCAATTTGCTCTACCATTTGATGGAAATTCTTCCATTGTGAAGTGGACAGTTGAGGTAAGAGTTAAATGCATCATTTTTATTCCTCACTTTTCAAGCTGATACCATAAATAAGTGATTAATAATTAAGGTGATGAGTGATCAGTGTATCAAAACTGAAGAGATAAGTTCTTTTATATTCACTCATTTTTGATTGTTTTACTCAAAATGTGTGTACTTTTAATGGCCGAAAGGATTGAGGAAAGTCATATTTGTTGATGCGGGGTAGGTGATTGACAGCTGAGGTAATTTTCACTATGTTAGGATAGGTGAGTTTGAGGTGTTTTCAGGGAACAGAGGAATGGTGGAGAGAAACCTGGTGTTGGCATAGGCCTACTCTTAACAAAAGATACCAAGGGGTCCATGACTCTACATCCCATCTGACGAATGGAGTATTGAACTCAAAGTGCTCTCCAAATGGCACTCAAGTGGGGACTGGTATACCACTGAAAAGCTTGCCATTGCCGGATTTCAAACCTGGGCCCTCCCTCAGGGCATGGGAGGCTAGGACACTAGAGCATAGGGAAGATATCTCAGGAGCCAAAAAACCACTCGCTATATAGAACTCTGGTTATTACTCAAGATATTTTAATAATTATTCCTCTGCCAATTCCTATGACTTTAACTCTAGTTAATCCAATATTGTGGGCGTTTTGGGTCAGTGGCCAAAAGATTCCATTAAGAAAGCTATTAAAAATGATATTTTTGCACAACTCATTGACCCATGGTTGTATTTACAGTCAATGACATTAAGTGTAATGTTAAATGTAGTAAGTTGGAATATAAAATGTTGACTTTTGACACTTAGGACACTGTGCATTACCGTACTTTCTTAAGTTCCAAATACATTGCGGCAGCAAGTAATGAAATGTGATGAACTATCAACAGCAAAAACTTCTGAAATCAGAAGAATTGTCATAATTCTCTCTCTACCTCTCTAAAAGGTGTAAAAAAATGAAAAGTGATTCAGAGAAAGATCTATTTATTAAGAATTGCAAGAATGCTCATAATGGCATGCACAAGATAATTCCCTGCAGGATTTATTTCCAAACAAGCACCTTAACTAAGTTAACCTTCTCCTAGGATAGAGGCAGAAATGTATGACTTTCATTTGCTCTAAATTCACCGCAGAAAATTTATGAGTTAAAGTTGTCATTATCAGTACTAGTATGTAGCAAAATGGTCCGAATAATTGTATCCAATATCATCAACTTTTGTAAGTACATGCATAATAGAAATCAATATCCATTGACAGCAGTAATCATGCATGGAAAATTATTCATTTTTTTATTTTGCAGCATGGGCAATTCTGTTTTAAATGGACAAACTTTTCAGGAATATGTTGCTTTTGTGAATCAAAATCTTTTCCCTGGATTCATGGAAAAATGTTGTCCCTGATAGTTATGCATGCATTGCGTAAATCCAAAAATAATGTCTTCTATAATCTTTATTTACGAGCTGCAGCAGGCTCTTTACGTGGTGCAGTCACCTAAAAGATGTCATTATAAAACTTAAGAAATGCACTTCATACCTGTGTACTTTCAAATGAACTTATTACAAAAAGTGTGTTTTCACCCCTCTAAGTTTAACTTAATAAAATTCATTATTGTTCAGATTAAGCGTAAAATTTGCCAAGAAAGACTGAAAAACAAACTTCTCGTCATAACACTCAAATTTACATAGTGTAGGAATGCCATTTTTCAAAATTGGAACTTTTTCGTAGTTCACTGAGAAAAAATCCTTTAAAATCAGAAATAGAAAAAGCTTTTCCAGAACTTAAAATAAAAATAACTATTTTTAACTTTTCAAAAAAGCAATTAAATTTATTCATTATTATAATGAAAGTTTCTCATAAATTTGACATAATTTTTTAACTTTAATACCTCAGTGAAAATGACAAAAGCATTCATAGCAGCACTAACACTTTGTAATAGAGACAGAAATTGATGCATATCATATGGATGATTACAAAGAACCTCCTGGGAAAGAACCTCTTTACAACAAAGTGTCAAAATTTATGTCCCTTCAGATTCATTGCAAAGGGATTTTACTGTACAAATTGTGTTTCACTTGGTTGATACATTAAAATTATTTCTTACTGCTCTGATTTTTCTTCCTCCTGATGATTCTCAATGCAACAGAACAATGGTGTTCCAGATCATTTTTTTCTCTTCCGCTGACTATGAGGAATTGCTTTGCATTTCCAGGCCCAGAGCAAGCCGAATGGGGCTTGGTGGATTGTCCACGAGGAGAGAGACGTCCCATCAGCTCGGACGTTGATGGTAGGAGGTCTCATCCCATTTGCCGAGTATCGCCTGCGACTGACTGCCCACAATGTTGTGGGTCCATCGCCACCCTCTCAGCCTACCAACACTTTCCAGACTATCCAGGTGAGATCTCAGTCTTTTCATTCGTTCTGTGCACGCAAACAATGCCAGCCCATGGGAAGGGATGATCAGTTAACCTCTCTTCACTCCCTGATCAACTGCAGCATGCTTGCTGTATGTTGAGGTCTTAAGGGAGTCTGGTTGGTGTAGTGCCTTATTAACCAGCTACTAGATGGTTTGATTAGTCTTTCGCCCCTCTACCTGGACCGGGAATCGAACCACGGACCTTTGGCTTTCCGGGCCACTGCGCAGACCACTACGCTACCCAGGATCCCTAATTTGCACGGCAATTTTACCGAGGTTCAAGGTACTAGATGTTGAGCCCTCACGGTCCATCATGGATGGCAACGCAAGGGTGAAAAGGCTTCAAAGAAGCCACTACCAAAGGTGAACCCCATCCAGGGGGGTTATTTTGTAATCTCACTTTAGTGAGAATACGTCATAAAATGTCACTTTTTCGTAGTTAAACTCCGCCACCCAGGCAGCGTGACCATCTTCGGATCTCAAGCGGTGAACTGCCGGTCATGTGCTGGTCTTTTAGACGATTCATCCGGTCTGATCCGTATCTTTCGACTCTTGATCCGTTTCATTATCTCCGCCTGCCATTAGTTCCCATCTCATCTTCATAAAGAACGTGAAATGGAGCCACCATCGTTTCCATTTGAAGATTGAGTTGGAAAAAAGCAAGAGCGAAAAAGATACAAACGATTTTAAATTGTATTTTTGGAATTTGCACAATGCTTATTTATTCAAAGTAGACGAGATCGGCAACAGATAGCGCTACCAACAGAAGCTTCGACAATTAACAAACCGTTCGTGAGCCGATCATTAAGAGAGCAAAACGGATCTCCTGCCTTCCCGCAAAGAGTCATTAAAAAGGTGAGATTACAAAATAACCCTCCAGCACTAAACTTGGCTTGGCGCTTGGCGGTAAATGTAGGAAATTCCAAACCTGCCATGTGACGGCGGTGAAATTCACATTAATTGCCACACAAAAAAATTTCTATTCCCGGTCCAGGTAAATTTTTTCATATGGCAATCAATGTGAATTTCACTGCCGTTCACGTGGCAGTTTTGGAATTTCCTACACTACAGACCTCCATCATGGTTTCCCCTGACTTTGTCCTGGCCAGGCATAGTTCACCATCTTTCGCGTCCCAACATTTGTGCTCTGGGTGTGTCTCCCCTCAGAGTACTGGCCTCACATCAATGGTTCGCGAGCTTACTCTATGGAATTCCATATAAAATCAAGTGAAGTTTGTCATTCCACACCATTTTTTGGGTACAGCCTAACTGGTTTCAACACTTTTGTGTTGTATGCCTATGCTCAATAAGCTTTATGCCAAGCATTATGGTATGAGTTTACTTAACAAGGTGGTACCATTGCACAATTCTACTCTTTCCCTAGTTCCTGGCCCTCCTCCCAGAGACTGCTATGTTACACCGCCTTTCAGCCCAATAAATAAACAGTATGGAATAACAAAGGTTACTGATTTTACTCTGTTGGGTTCAAATCCTCAAATCTCAAATCTGGGTTCTAAAATCCTGCTTAACCCTTTTACTGCCAGTGGGCCAATATATTGGCCCTCTATGGTTGTGCGAAAACTGCAAAGGGCCGACATATCAGCCGACTTACATTACATCAATAAATATTTGTAATATGCATCTTATTTCCTTCAATTCAGAGACAGCATGAATGATTTTTTCAGCCTCATAAAAACTGAAATATATCGTCAACATTGAGACAGAAACATAATTTATATATTAAAGTTAATTGCTTCAAGTATATCTAAAATTCGTAATCTAATGTTTTTCATGGAAATGTGCTCAGCAGTTTTCGCACAGTCTACCTAAAAGGCACTGGCAATAAAAGGGTTAAACAATCTATGAACAGAAATGCCTCCTGGCCTGTTCATGTACAGATACCAACATTGTGCAGTTGTGATTTTATGCTCATTGATGTTGTCAGCTCATGATTAAATGTTTGCATGCTTTCTTCACAGGCTCCGCCTGCACACCCACCGGCAAACGTCACTGTGAGGGCCCTCAGTGCTACGCAGCTCAGAGTGCGGTGGATTGTAAGTTCTGTTTCTTTTTCTTTTCATTCAAACATGCCCTCTGCTGTAAGAAGGTACCATCTGACCTCCAGCAGTAGAGAATGTGTTTCAAGAACCCTCAAGAAATTCAAGAAATTGAAAGTAAATAAATAGCTTTCTTCTTGTCCCAAGAATTTTGAAATGATAGATGATTTGTCATTCATGTGGATAGCATCTATATTAATTTTCACCTTTCAGGGTTGTTAAAGAAATTAATTTAAAAGTGAACAGTTTTAATGTGTTGAAAGTCATACATGCGAGTTGCACCTTGATTTTCAAAAATTACCGTAATTTTCTGGTAATTTGAGCTGCAAATCCATACCAGAGGACTCAAAATAAAATCAAATAGCATTGAGATATAAATAGAGACACTTATATCAAACATATCACGACATTATCTATTATAACTCATTAAAAAAATTATAACTAAGTTGGCAGCAACACGCAATTTGCCTCTCTTTTGTCACACCATGAGAAATATTCGTTCCAAAGACATACCTCTGTGCAATGTGCATTTGTTATTATACTCTGAATTAATCATGGACACAATGTAAACAGAATCGTTTTAGCTTCTTAATTTATTATATCACCCATTCCAATGTTTTTTTCATGAGGAAGAAATTTTCTGAAAAAGAACTTTTCTGAAAATTACCATTTATTACGGTAATTTTCAGGGTTGTTGGTAATTTATGAAAAATACCACGGTAATTTACCGAGTTGCCCATCTCTAATGACAATACTCCATAGTCACAAGAAAAGGCAAAAATGTAATGGCATATAAAGATAAGATATAAGATAAGTCATATAAAATTATGAATGCAAATGAACTGCCTTTTGACGTAACCATTGTTCAACATTCCTAAGATCAGTTTGATGCAGCTCTCCACTCAGCCAACCTTTTCTTAGTCACACAATTTTTCTCTTTCACACCGTTCACTACTTGCTCCAACTGTATCATACGAGGCCTGCCTTTACTGTTCCTTCCCATTCACTTGCCCCTCAACGATTGTCTTAATCAGGCCATCATGTCTCAAGATATTTTGAACATAGTTGACAATTTTCACGTGGCATGGACTCATCATAGTTTTTTCAATTAGAGAGATTTAGCAGGTTATACAACTAACCAATTTGCTTAATGTGTTGACAATTGAATTTCGTTAGAATTTTTTACTAGTGGTAAGAATTTTTTACTAGTGGTAAGAATTTTTTTAACTTAATTTATGCTTGACTCACTGAGTGAGTCATCCAACCCCTTTGAAGCACACAGACGTGACTTCACACATGTGAGACATCTCCACTTGCAGCATTAAAATATTTTTTTGAATTCACTGGGTGCAGTTTTTTTTGTTTTTAATGAATCATAATAAAACAGTGATAAGTTATATTTGGTAGGTGAATATCTTTTTCACTCAATCTTTCTCTGGTTAGAAAAACAGAAGAGGCTATTCCTTCACAACCATAATGGAGATTTATAAAATTTTGTTGATTTTTCTCTGGGTCAGAGCTTTATTAATTCCTAATTTAATGTGAAATCTTGACTTCTCTTGCTCTCTTCCCGCAGTCATTTGTATATGTATTTCTGTTTCAGCCTTTGCAGCCCATTGAATGGTATGGAAACCCCAAAGGATACAATGTGTCATACAGAGAAATTATGGTGGAGAACATGATTGGTATGTAATTGTGGAGTCCTTATTTTCAAAGTCATTTGTAGAATAATTTCTAATTGATTATTAACGTAAACCTTAAACCTTGATGGAGAAAACAAACTTTGCAAATTTCTTTTAATAGATTTATTCACGACACAGGTCATGAATAAATCTATTAAGTGAAATTTGCAAAGTTTGTTTTCTCCACCATGGAAAAAGTTCACAAAGTTACCCCTGAATCAGTTCGTTTTCTTAAACCTTGAATTACACATACCTTCTGTGAACCGATCCTCACCTAAGATAAAGAAAAGAGTGTACGTACATACTTGAATACTCCGTTTTGTACGAACTTTGAGTGATTGGATGCGCATTAGTATGGATACTTTACAGCTATTAGTTTATGGGAGCACTAAAAAGTCATATACTTGTTTTAATGATTTATGTAATTCTAATTTGGTTCCTCTTCTGCTATGTTTTCCAGGCCATTGCTAGCAAATACCAAGATATCTAATCGTTCTTTCCATAAACCACAGCAATGAAAATGAAACTGAATAGATTTTTTGAATAGAAAATTTACAATGAAAATCTAAAAGAAGTACATAATATCATAATATCACTTTTATGGTGTTGTCTGAAGGTTAATCTTGCTCTTAAGCAGTATTCCTTTCACATTGCTTCCTTTTTCTGCATTTGTCTTTTTTACCTAATGTTCATTCAGGAGGAAGTTAATCATCATAATTGCAAACATTTTTCCACACTTATTATTAATGCATGAGAGTGAAAACCAGGCGTAATTTATTCTACTAACCTGTAATTGGCTAAAGTGCTTGGTGTGTATGTACATATTATCTGGAAGTGTCTTGAAATCTTTATGAGCTTAAAGTCTTTATGACGAAGTGTCTTGGAATGAGTGACAGTTCCAATAAAAATTCTCCAACAGTAGTAATGCTCAAATGTTCACCATCAAGGGTGGTGCTCAAGTGCTCATTATAGTCCCCCATGAGTGCTTCTCATTGTTGATGCTGCATTGATTTCCATGGCAAAATTCTCTTGCTTTTGTTCCGATGATGTTTATGATTCCGAGTGCAATAATTTAGCTCCTCATTCCTCCCTTCAGAGAACACAACAACAATCTCTCTTTCTGGGGAGCCCATTCCTCTGAAGGAATCTGGCTGGCAGAGCAAGTGGACCAATGACCCCACTGCAAACTCCTTGATCCTGGGCCCTTTGGAGGAGTGGACCCTGTACGAAGTGGTCGTGAGGGCCACCAATGAGGTTGGGGCCTCAGGTGCCAGCTCTCCCCCTGCGCAAGAGAGGACACGCGAAGCCGGTATGCATACTTACTACCCTCTGTTGCTCATTTTATTGGAATTGACTTTTTAAGACGCATGCTTGTTTCCCAATTTTTTAAAGTTATAATCAGTTGTTTGATATTATTATAAGTTTGTAATAATTTGATTGGCAGTTTACCATTAGACTTGATTTTTATTTATAGCAATCTGTGTTTCTCTATAAAAATAATTTGGCACAAAAATGTTGTTATTCTGTGGGAATTGAATCCCATGTTGTGGTCAGTGAATATGATGTGGCAATTAGGATTTATTTTCTAAGTTTTATGCTATATTCTAGCCATCAAATGTTTCATACTTTTGAGTATTTTCATAAAAGCAACGCTGTTTAGAGATTTGCAGATCTGGTGCATGTATGTTAATTTCCATTGAAGGAAAACCTCTCTAGTAAGGTAAATTGTGGAATTTGAAGTAAATGTGGTGGACTTTTATTATGTGTTTCCATCCTTTGGTCAGTGTCTAATTTGTAGCATGCCTAATTTCATCTTGGAAAATAAAAGAATGAAACTTTGTTAAGTTCACTTTATATTTAAATAGGCACGACCCGGGTTTCATAACGTAGTTATATCTTCAGGTGACTGATCATGCATGCATCATCTTTATATAACAAGTTGGGTGCGACAGTAAGGACATCTATATGTCGGAAGGGAGTGGGGTGAGTTGGGAGTGGGATGAGAAGGGATAGAGGGGGAAGGAGCGGTGTTAGGTTCGGGAAAATGATGGTCGGAGAATCCAAACATGCCAACAACGCTGGATTGAAGACGCTTTGAGCTAGAAACGGAATGCTGAAGAGTGTAATAGAGGCGAGATAGAGAGGGAGAATGAAGAAGGAAAGTGGAAGAAAAGAACAGGCATTCCATGTGGCAGATGTTAGATATGGATATTTCATGGAAAAGAAAGGAATGAAACTTTGTTAGGTTCACTTTATATTTAAATAGGCATAACCTGGGTTTCATAACGTAGTTACATCTTCAGGTGACCGATCATGCATACATCTTCTTTATATAACAAGTTGAGTGCGACAGTAAGGGCATCTATCTGTTGAAAAAGAAAGTTTTGCGGGAGGACATTATGTTTTACCAGGCACAATAGTAAATGCTAGTTCATTGGTCCGGCTGTTGCTGATGCGGGCACTGTGATAATCGCATCAGCAACAGCCGGACTGCCATGAACTACCATTGAGTATTGTGTCTTGCAAAACATAAAAAACATTGACTATATTGCCTTGTAAAACGTAATGCACCCCCGCTAATCTTTCTTTTCTCCTTCATCACGCACCTTACCTCAACCCTCCTTAGCCCCTCCTTTCCTCATTCACTCTACCCCCGCTGGTCGAAGACCCATCAACGCAGGGAAATCCCTCTACTCAACCAAACACCGCTCCTTCCCCCTCTATCCCTTCTCATCCCTCTCCCAACTCACCCCACTCCCTTCCAACAGATAGATACCCTTACTGTCGTACTCAACTTGTTATTAGAAGAAGATGCACGCATGATCAGTCACCTGAAGATGTAACTACATTATGAAACCCGGATCATGCCTATTTAGATATAAAGTAACTTAGCAAAGTTTCATTCTTTTATTTTCCATTATGGAAAGGTATCACATAGTTAAGCCTGAAGTTATCTGCTATAATTTCATCTTAATCATTGTCATGAATGAGTTGTGATGATTCTCATCTCCTGAGTGATACATGAACCATTGGGAATTACAAAAGGTATTATTTTTAAATTGGGATAGATAAATTGTAATAGTGGTGGAGTTCCTCACAACAGAGGCCCTGAGGCACTTAGGTCCATTGGTCCATTGTGCGAACCACCCTTCTGGAGAAATCACCCATATCATCACCATTATCATCCGCACCATATCTATTCTATCTTTTTATTTTCCATCCATATACATATATACCTCCTTATATCTTTTCATAAAATGCTTTTTTGCTTCAAACAGTGCCATCAATGGGACCTTTGGGAGTTGAAGCTAATGCAACCTCATCCACAACAGTTGTGGTTCGATGGGGAGATGTGCCAAAAAGACATCAAAATGGACTCATTGAAGGGTTCAAAGTGGCCTATTACAGCACCAACCCCAGGACTCCTCTCCAGGTACAGCTCATTAATTACTTATGTGCCTCAAGTTTTCAAAAAATCAATTTTATTAATTGATGCTGCTTATTTTTATTTGTGACCTCTAACACATGCTAATTTTCTTTATTGTTACAGTATAAGGAGATACCTTCGAATGCAACTCACACTACAACTCTTACGGAATTGCGAAAATATGTCACATATCAGGTGAGCAGAAGTTTTCCTTGATCTCTTGGGTCCTGTATTTAGCCATTGTGTCAATTGAGTGCTTGTAATCTGTGGAAAATGTATTTAGCCATTTTGTCAATTGAGTGCTTGTAATCTGTGGGAAATGTATTTAGATTTCACGAGTTATGTGATGTAGCTCAACTGTGGATAGTATTGCCTCTGACATTACCTCTTTCATCGCTAAGGGCAAAATTTGTGAACTTTCTGGGTGATGAAGTTCAGTTTTGGAATACATATTCTAATTCAGAACAATGAAATAAGATGTTTGTGAACAACATTTTTAATTTTTAAAATATATTTACGATAGTTATAATGGTTTGAACTTTTGACGTTCTTGTATGTTCTGTGCCAATGACAAGAACGTGCCGAATGGGTTACATGCATACAAAGAAATTCCTCTAACAATTTTACATGTTACTTGTAATTGAATTTCCAGTTTGCCTAGCTGTTAAGCACTTAATATCAGTTGTTCGTTTGATTTAAAGTTATTCTTACTCTTTGCATTCACTTATGTTTCTCTATGACATTATGAATATTAAAATGGAAAATTTGAAATATTTTGAAATTTTCATTGGAAAATATCTCCTATCGAAGAACAACTGCTGTTTTGCACAGTATTTTAATGACAAAAGTACTGTAAGTTAATATAAGATCAAGATAGGGCTTTATTGAGACTTAATTAAAAATTACTATGGTAGTTCTTTTTCAATTGGCTCATTTCTACAGTATATAATCAGTCACAAAAATTAAAATTATAAAAAATATATATTGAGACAAATCTAAGTTTTACTATATACAATATTTACATACAGGCAGCATTTGATGTTGCTGTGATAAGGCTTAAAGTAAGAAATAATTCAAAATGGTGCGTTTCCCTCACATGCTGGGCAATATGTGGTATGTAGTGTTCTTCCTAATCCCTCACTTTGAGCACTCTTGTCACTTTCATCGGTCTTTTTCACTTTTTCATCTTTTTCATCATATTCACTTTTGAATCTTATGTCGTCTAATTCGTGTGCTTCAGGAAAATGCCTAGATAAGCCGTAGATTTCTGGAGGTTAGAATAGTGGAAGTAGGAAGGGAAACAGAATGAGTCAGTTGAATTAGTGATGGAGGGGCAGTAGTCATAGAGTGTAATTTTGGGATCGCATTTCGTGAATAGGAAGTAACTCTTGAATAATAAGAGGCGAAAGATGTGGGTGCCCAATTTTATATACCATTTCAGGGTCTTCCTTTCGATCTGGTAATATGACACCATTTGATGAAAATGATCACATTGATGCATTTTTTTCAAGACAGCTTCCAGCTTGGTTATGTTTCCATCTCCTCGCCGGCAAGGAACATAAATAATTTCCCTCCCAAATTCAGAGCTGATCTTCAGTACATCCAGTTTGTTCTTTTACTTCATCATGAAAACAGCATCATTAGTGGATCCATGCACAACTTTACCCCTTTTCAATTTTGTTGAAGTAACATGGGAAGTATTACCTTTTCGGTTGGTTCTGAGGGCCCCAGTACAGTTGGTCTGACACTAAAAAAGACGGTGGGCCAAATCGACACTTGCTTAAAAATCATCCATAATCAGTGGCTGATTGATTTTTCTATTCATTAATTTATGGACAACTTTTCAACATGACATGGGCCATCCACATCTATGTCGATAGCACTAGCATGCACAAGGAATCTGATAGCCAAACCAGAAGGTTCAGTTAGCATGTGCAGCTTAATTCTGTGATGGTGTTTCTTGCCTTTCATAAAATTCTAAGTACAAGGTGGCTTCTGTTGCTGTTGCTGTTTGATAAGTGCCATTCCTTGGGCAATGCATGTTATAGCATTGTCATTAAGAGCTACCTCCATCGTGAGCCCTGGAATAGTTAACCTTAATTGTGGCCACTCTTTTTGTGGATAAGTTCCTTTCCATCAGGGTGTAATATTTTTCTGATTTCATGTGCATTTCTTCATTCAGGTATTCGTCTTGGCTTATAACAGATTAGGAGATGGAGTTCCCTCACAACCACCAGTTTCTTTGCTGACATTTGAAGATGGTGAGAACTAATTTTTAGGCATAATGCTGAACTTGTGCTGAAAATAGTTTTCAGCCTTTTTTTTTCATAAATCTGCATAAATACATGACATCCATTTCAACTCTAGATATCAAAGAATTTTTATCTCCCTCAGGGCTTGCATTTTTATGAATTCTAATTTATTTTTTGATTTATTTAGCAATGGAAAAATAATGAAATATATTTTGAATTGAAATGATGGTTTTTAATTATTTATTTAGTTATTAGGTTTTTGTCACTATGCATCACCCCTCAACTTTTTCAACTACATACTACAAATTACCTGGTCCATGGAAACTGATGCTTGGAATGTTTTCGTTTGCAGTTCCCGGTCCTCCCTCCAATGTCTCTTTTCCTGATGTGTCATTGACCACAGCTCGAATCATATGGGATGTACCTCTAGAACCAAATGGTCGCATCTTGGCTTACAAAGTGTCCTATCACCTGCACACTGACCAGTCTCTCAACTTCTCTAAGGAATTTCCTCCATCAGACAGAACATACCGGTAAGGTTTTAATGACATGATGATAATTTAATAACATTAAGTTGCTTGTCTTCACAAGGCATTGCATAAGTACTTCTTCCTTTATTTTAATACTTGTTCTGTTAAAGTCCCACCAGTATATGCGTAGTTCAACACCACAAGTGGTGTTTCAGCTAGTGTGGGGACTTGCATCCCTCTTCCTCATTCAATAACTTATGATCTACATAATATAATTATATCGTAAATTATATCTTATTATTTCAATATGTGCAAAGATCATTTGATCTCTTATTGCTATTTATATTTTATTCCTTTTCATTGTTTCTCATAGTAGACACTGCTCTGAATATTGCAATGGACCATTCTGTTAATATGTGTAGCCTTTCTTCATTTCATTGCCGTTGCTTTGGCAAAGAAAGATAATGGAAGGAATGGACAGAGCTTGTCTTGTGCTAAGTTCATTTCCAAATGAAATATGTGTGCTTGGATAGGAGGAGCCATTTTTCTAATGCCTAGTTGTTTTATGTTGGCGGCAGGGCTGTGGAGCTGCAGCCAGAGCGCTACTACTCCTTCTCTGTCGAGGCGCAGACCAGACTGGGGTGGGGGCGAGCAGCTCATGCCTTGGTGTACACAACGGCCAGCAGGGAGCCACCTCAGCCCCCATCAGCACCACACATATCGAGGTCAGCCGCCTTGTGTGCTTCAATTCGTCAGCCTTGCATGAAAATATCAAATTCCTAGACTGTGCATCTTAACTTTAGTGACCACATTTTCAAGAAACTTTCTGTATTTTTTAGGTTTTCCTACCTATAAATTTTGCTGAGCAATAACTTGAACTATTAATTTTACCCCCAAACTCAGTATCATCCCGTCTTAATATTTCAATTGAACTATCATTTTAAGAATTAATTTTCAGGACATTTTGTTAACTTTATAAAGATGTTTCTTCTATTCAAATTTGTGAATAAAACAAGCTGAGTGCATTCAATTCATAGAACTGTATGACTTAGTGTATGAATCCAATCTGTTTTGCAGTACTACAACCAGGATTTTAATTTGTAAAGCATCTTCTTTGGAATGAATGCATTTTTGAATAGTTACTAGGGAGGCATTGAAATAATATTCTATCTTCTTCCCTAATTACTTTTCTGTGTTCTCATGCAGGTCCCAGATTCAAAGCCATCGAATAACTTTCAGTTGGACACCTGGGAGGGATGGTTATGCACCAATCAGGTATGATTTCTATGATTTACCATTTGTAGTTTAGCTGGCTGATGAATGCTGCATAGGTTGCTTCTCATGGTTTGAGGAGTGAAAACAACCACTCATCCCTGTTTTGTTGCCAGGAGCCTTTACAGCATATCAAAGATAATATTTTTGGCAGTATTTTGTAGAGATCCTCTTCTGCATAATAATCTTCATTGTAAGAGGTATTAGCTGGTGAGTCACTGTCAAATGTCTTGAATACCTGAATTGAAGCCTCGAATTTTAAACGAGAACACTCTACCATTTCTTTCTAGTAATAATAATAATAATAAAATTTATTAGTCCCAGGACTTAACATGGTAAAATATAGGACAAGTCAAATATAACACATAAGACTACATGATGCATTCAGCTGCTTCTGTGATCAGAAGACTCCTCCAAAAACTCATTCACACTATAATAGCTTTTGTCAGGCAGAAAAAGTTTTAGATTTTTCTTGAATATTCCCTTATACATTTTTTTTACTTGGTGGCAGATAGATGAAAAAATTTGTTGCCATATGAAAGAGACTCTTGTTGCACTTTGGAGTAGAGTAAGAGTACATGTGTACATCAAGACTATGATGAGTGATATGCCCATGTACTTTAGCATCAGTGGTAAGTTGGTTCATATTATCCTTGACATGCATACATAAATAATAAATATACAAAGAAAGTAATGTTAGAAATTTCAGTTGCTTAAAATATGGTTTGCGAAATTACCTTGAGGGTATTTTTGCTATGTACTTAATCCTTCTTTTTTGCATTACAAAAACTCTATGAAAGCCAGGCGATGATCCCCAGAAAATAATTCCGTAACACAAATGAGCCTGAAAGTTACCATAATTGACCATTTTCAGTACATTTAATTTTATTGCATTGTACAGTAATGCAGTGATTGCTGCTAAAAAGATAAACGTAAAAAATGTTTTTAAAGATACATATACCAAAAATTTAGTGAGTATATTAGGTGTCATAGGGAAGTCTTCTGACATTCATGTCTGAATTTAATTTTACAGCCTTCAAGTCACAAAAAGTGGAATCCATTTGAGTATTCTAAGTTCAGTTGTCATTGAAAGAACCATGCTCATGTGTATCAATGGTATTCCAGGTATTACACAGTGCAGCGTAGTGAGGTGATGGAGGGTGAGGACGGGCAGGGCACTGTGTTTGGGCCGTGGGTGGAGGTGGGCCCAGGGGAGGGTGGCCCATTGGGGGCCAGGGTGGAGGGGGGCGCTACCTCTCTCACGGCCTCTGGACTCCAGCCAGCCACCAGTTACGCGTTCCGCATCCGTGCCACCAACGACATGGGCCACAGCACCTGGTCCCCTCGCTCTGAAGTGGTGCGGACACTGCCAGCTGGTGAGTTGTGGGGACTTCCCGTGAATCATTCGTGTTGAGAAAATGTCCGAAGACTGGAATATCCAAATGCCAATTAAGGTAGGGAAGATAATTGATAATTTAATTGGATATTCCGGTCTTTGGACATTTTCACTTCAGCCAATTAAAAACATACCTAAATTCATCTATTTGTATTGAGGGCAAATGAAGTTGAGGAATGAGGGCGTTTACTCGGAACCGAAATTGCAATTTTGTACATGAAATTGTTAGATGGAAACGAAAAACTAATTTTAGTGAAAAAATGAATCTTCTAACCACAACCATTCAGTAATAAATCAAAAATTAATATAAGCATAAGGTGATGCCCACCAAAAAAGCTGCTTTGATAACATTGACGTCATATTCCTCCCGTCCTTGACTGCTTTCAGGGGAAGGGAGTGGAGGGGGGTTCTCGGAAGGTCTGCTTGCACAGATGCTGTCGCAATCGCTCCTTGGCAGAGTCAGCTGTGTGTCCCCCATTGCGATAAGGCGAAGTAGCTTCGAGGGCTCAGTTGTGATTGGAAGAAGTCAATGACGTCAGAGGTTGCACCATGCCCACTTTTCTGAAAGGGTTGAAAACATCAGTTTTTCGCCGCTGATAACTCGAGAAATAATTGACGGATCAAAAAAACTGAAAAATACGGGTCTTTTTATTTTACAAACTCTATCAGATCAGGCAATTAAAAAAATATGGTAAACGACCCCATTGCAACTTCCATTAGGAGAGCTCTCTATCTCTGTCAATGTCTTCATCCGCTGATGTTTTTGTTTGTTGAATTGGAATAGTGATGATGCCAATCAACCCCAAAATTATGTTGACTATGCATAGAACTCTGTGAGGAAGCTTTGAAATGAATGCAAATGTGTCATGCAAGGAAATTATGCACTTGAAGAAACTGATGGAAATCCTGAGATTCAATGCCATTGCCTGAAGGTGAAATATTCTAGCTCTGCAATTAGTTGACACATCTGAAAGGTTGAAGTTGTGGTGACTAAAGAATCTGAGAGTAACTGGCCATGACTGTTCTAAATTTTTCTCCTTATGCATGCACCAGTCGTAATTCTTTTTTATAAGGATGAGCTAGAACTTGGTCGCATTTTAGAAATTGTTAATCAATTTGAATGGTACTCAATTTAGCATGAACTCAATATGCATAATTTTAAATGATACATATACTGTCAAGCCCGTTTATAACGAAGTTGAGGGGGCCGAATATTTACTTTGTAATAACCGAACTTCGTTATATGTGAACCAGTTTTTTCCAACTTCTCTTTGATGGGGAATAGCCTTCATTTCGTTATAATTGGAACTTTGTTATAAATGGGTTTGATATAAGTGGGCTTGACTGTATGCAGATTCTTCACATGGAGTTCTTGAATTGTGACTTCAAACTTAGATTTAATTTGTTTATTTTACCAATTTAATTTAAAGTAACATGCTGTATTACTACCTCAATGCCCCCTCTAATTCTCTTTGCTTCCGTGATCAGCTCCAAGCAGGGCAGTGGAAAATGTTCGTGTGGTGCCGATCACAACGACAAGTGTTCGAGTTGACTGGACCCCTCTGAGCACGGGTGGCAAAGGGGGGGCTGGTGCGTGGAGTGGGGATTCAAAGGGGGGAGGGTACAGGGTGCGCTACCGGCCCACCTCGGATTTCCCTGTGCCACCCCCATCACCTGTGCCGAGCAAGGAAGTCAAGGGCACCAATGTAAGTAGTACATACCTCGATCGATCCTTGAGACCTGACTGAAATTCAGTCTTTCAGCCAGAATAATGGCTTGTGATATTCACAAATGTGTTCTATAATTCTGTTCACCAAGGGATTGTTTTCAAAAGATTGTGGTTTGATTCCATAGATAGTGATGAATAAGTATTATCTCATCCTGGATTGATCCAATTCACAGAAGCATTTGTTCCTTGATGTGTGGGTGCCCTTTGAAATGGCAAAGAACTCTAATTCATTCTTCTTCATCAAGAAAGTTGTGTTCAACCAAAAGGTTGGTTTTTTGATAGGTGAGGGTAGAGTTCACCCCGTACTAAGCCATTAGCATGTGATAATTCACACATTCCGGGTAGTGGGGCCAGTTCCTTTCCCTGGGCCACCTGCAGTTTCTTGCAAGGTTATGACTAGCCAAAAATCAAATCCCGAGGATTTTAGGTGGGGATGTCCAAAATGGCTCTTGCCCAGAATTTGAACCCAGGACCCTCCAGTCAGCAGCTTAGTTCTCTACCCACTAGGCCACCACGACTCCTCCTCTTCATCAAATTGGCCATGGTTGTTGCATGATTTAGAAGGAGGGCATAATTTTAGTTCTGACTTGAGGTGTCTATATAGGGATTAGGTTTAGGGGGTATAAATTATGATTCCAAGCCATAGGGCAGAAGTTTTTACTAGAAAATGGATTCTACAATAGGCCTATGACCTATAAACTATGTAGCATATACAGAACAAGATCAATAATTCGGAATTCTAAGCAACGGGATATCTAAATAACGGAAGGTTTTCCAGAATTTTGTGAAGTTTGAATTGATTGAGAGGGCTTTTCCCTGGCAAATTCTTCCATTAATCATTTCCTGCTACTCTTACATGAAAAAGATGGAGATCAGTTACATGGAGGTGGTTGAATTAGGTTGCATGCATTCTGTGTGAGACATCTCTTGCATGGAAATTAAATCAGATGAATCCAGTGAGAGTGTAGTGTAAATCTTTTGTAGTTGATTAATTCATATTGATTTATAATCAGTTAAAAAAGGTCAATCAATATGACCAAAATATTGTGGCTATTCTACTGTTAAAAAAAAGTTCTGGAAGATTTTCCAGTTTATCATTCCTTTGTGAATGATTCATCGTTCAGGCTTCAACTCTGTGATGAACATGTAGTGTCAGATTTCTTTGTCAAGGATGTTTACCTCATCCTGAGTTCAGTATCTCTTCGACTTGTCCCATAATTCAATCGCATTAAGTAGATATTTGTCTTTGGTCTATCATTTTAGCCAAAAATTGCCACTTCTCGAGAGCAACTCAATGAGTAACAGCTTATGAATAAATAACTATTCTAGTTAGTCTCTTGGTCAAATTTTCATTTCTGCTGTTATTATCATTTCTCCTCTAATGCAAGTTATGCATATAGCCCGAGATTGATGGATATTCTCTGCATGTATACATGGATCAGGGATAGCTTTTGCTTTTAGCGATGGGAAACCCAAAACCCTTGAGGATTTCTTACTTTCCCATGTGGGAGGACAGAGCGCTGGACTCTTAGGAAGATGAATGCTGGCCTCACAATGGTGTTGTATCTCGATGCAGGTGGGTCGGTTGGTCCTGGAGGGGCTCCAGAGAGATGTGACGTACGAGGTTTGGGTGGTGGCTTTCAACAGCCAGGGGGAGGGGCCGCCTTCCTCGCCCCCGGCCTCAGTCTACGTGGGAGAGGCAGTGCCCACAGGGGAGCCCAAGTCACTCACCGCCACGGCCCTCGCTCCCACGGAGGTGGCCTTGGAGTGGGAGGCCCCTGCACCCGCTACGCGCAATGGAGAACTGCTGGGGTACAAGGTGAGCCACCCCGGTTGCTCTTTGTTTCATGTGACTGCATCACATTCTCTATTTATTTCTATATAGGGACATGTGATTTATGCCAATGCAATGTGAAGGAAAAATTGGTCGAAACAATTTGTTATCCTTTCCAATCACAGTACATAACTAAGGTGTATTATTGAATTTGTTCTTCTTGTGGGCTCCTAAAATTCTTGTTCCTAAAAAAAGTCAACACTGGTAAACTGGTAAACCCACGATGACTAATTACTGCTTAAAATATTATTATGGGTTTCTGCCTAGAATTTCTTTTGTGTCACATTTTTCTGAATTACAGGCTGAGAAGTGATTCCAATGCCTGTGTCTTGAATTTTTTAATTTAAAAAAAATTTATTGATATATATGATGTGCGTGAATTTATTTCAAACAATAATTCTACATTTCCTTCACATCCCTAACCAATTCTCATGTTGTACTTTGAGGATAAAGAGATTGAGGAGATTACACTGTTTAGAAGGAGAGATGGAAGCAGTGGAAGTAACTCTGTTTGATGATTCATATCATGAGGCAGGCTATGATGAAATTGAGGAAAGTGAATACTTAACGTTACTTGAAAAATCTGGTGAAAGTGATAAGTAATTTTGTATAGTTAGTGACCATAGAGTGATGCATTGCAACTTATAATGCTGGGAAAGTGGAGTTAGTAAATGGAGTCCTATACTTCCAACTGATAACATATTCACCAGTTGAGTAAATGTAGTGACAGGTTCTCCAGGTTTGAAAGAGCATGCTTGTATTGCAAAATCCACTATAGATAATTGGGAGTTATTTTTTCGTGACCTTGGCATTGAAAAGATTATGAACTTCAGTAATATGCATGTTACATGTAATATGTAAGTGCATTGCTAAAAATAAGCATATTTATTCTCATCAAAGGGATGTTGATATGAATATTTTATAAATCAAAGACTATTGGCAGGAATTCTAGGGAATGTAGTTAGAATCTTGAGGACTTAAGAAGTAGGATGGAACTGAAGTAGAGCTATTTTGTACAACATTGACATTGAAAATATTAAATTTTTTCTGTGCATTTGCTGTTACACAATATAAATGATAAATATATTAAAAAGGATGAATAATAAATAAACTCTAGCATGAAATATTCTTCGATTTTTTTTCAGTCACTAAGCAGATAATTACAAAATATGGAATACATTACCACTCACAAATTTTTTACATTTTTATGAGAGGTGTATGCATTTTGACCATGAATAACAAAGTTGAATAACAAAATCACAAAACATTGAATAAAAATTTATTCTGTAGCATCTTCATTAATATTTTACACCCTAATGTTGGGGATATATGCTGTAAAACAGCACAATGGAAATATTGCAGTCGACAACATTGCCCTCAAAGTTGTGAAAAGATTGATACATCGGATATTTGGATAATAATAATAGCTTCTGCAAGTATATTTAACTTATTTCATCCCTAAAATTGTAAGAGTTTTAGCTTTACCTAATGATGGATATGTGCCATTTGTCAGTAATATAAGTTATGTGATAACGTCTGTAGTTTACAGTTGTAAGCATGGTAAAATATCACAAATACTGTAGCTATAGCATATTCTTTCTGTAAAATTTTAATTTTTATAAAGAAATTGCCAGTCAAACAGGTCTGAAAATCTTGGTTTGAAATTTATTTTTGGATATACAGAATCAAAAATTTCGTGATAAAGAATTATACTTGATTTACTGTTGTCATAAATAATAAATAATCATGTTTGTCATTTGTTGATATTTTTGTGGTTGGGTGCACTTGAGTAACTCGAAAAATAGAAATTGTAGAAGTGAAATTTTTAATGTTGACCGCATGAACTAAAAAGATTCATACAATTGTGAGCTTAAATTGGAAATTGTCCTTGCTGGATTAACCATAATGCTAATTAGGGGATCAAGGGTAGAGGACACCACAGGAATTTTAAAACTTTTTAAGCTATAAATTAAATGAATGAATACAAAAATAGCCATTATTTTCCATCTTTAGGTAAATTCTGTGTAATTTTGAAATATTACAGTTTATTTATTATTTAATATTGTATCTGTGTGTGTCTTCATGCTGTAAATACATATGGGGTTTTACATATGCTGGAGGAATAAGAAATTTAATGCTACATGAAAAAAATTTGTGAATTGCAGGAAAGCGTAAATTCTGATACATAAATACAGGGTTTTACTGTGTTTATACACATACCGATATACCTATGGGAGTACCAAAGCCTTATAAGTGCTCAGGGCCCCTTAAGTTTTTTATTGGGCCCTGAGCCATGATTTTCTTCAGGAATGAATGTTATTCATAAGGAAGTTTAAGTTCATTGGAAACATTGCTTGCGTTCAGCATAAAGATAAGAGGTAAATAAAAGATTGAAATGTAAGACCAGAATTCAAAAGGTGTGGACTCAGCTGTGCAGTTTCCGTAGTTAGGTGACCCATTGGTAATTTTACTGAGTAATGTGTACCCTAGAGATATTTACTCTTGTCTCTCTGTCTCTATAAACATATATTACCTCTGTAAATATTATTATTGTAATAGTGTATTGTAGGACTTAGTTTTGGGAGTACTAATCTCTGTCCATTGTGTTCAAATTGTCATCCTATTCCTCTCATGCGTCACCTATTCGGAGGAGCCAGAAATCACTGGCTACAAGGTTTGTTGTGTTGTGTATATGTTGTAATTGCTTTGCAATGCAATTTAGCTGTTAGCATTTAGTTCTCCTGGTCTAAAAATAGTTCTGGCATGGTATTTACTCCTTTTGGCTTTTTAGGTGACTTTTTACTGCTAGAATATAATTTTCATTCAGTTTTTCCTCTCTATTAAATTGTTTCAATATTTATGTAAGCATGCATTGCAACCCATGCATGCTAAAATTCCTTTTTGATGCATGTATTATTCAGTTCTAGCCCTTGATATTTGCTTAAACAAAGAATTTTTAGTAATTTAATGCTTGGAGAAAAATGTTTGCATCAATTTGCAAGGCACATGACATCGACACTAGATGCTATATGCTTTTGCTATCTGCTATTACTGTCATGAATCAAGTAAAGTTCAAGTCTGTTTGCAAATTTTTTGGCAAAGAAATGGATGTGTAACAATGCACTAGCCATTCTTTTCTGGGGTTTGGAATGTTGTCTCTAAAACCTTGTCACAGTATGCAGGTACTTTGTGGTGGTGACAGAAACATAGTGATATAATGCCTTTCTTATGTTTTCCAAATGTTTCCTTGATTTTATTTCTCCTGTTTTTAATTGTAAAATGACACAAAGCCAAAATTTATTTGCCTAGGTACATAGTGATTACATTTATCCCTTGAAGAATGTGTTTTCAATGAATTTTCAGAGAATAGACCTGAGAGCTCCATACACATAAATAATCTGTTTGAAAATTCAATGGGTTATGAAAATAAATGGTGGGCAGAAGTACCAAATTAAAATTATATACTATAGAGAAGTATAGTTGTAATGGCTGTTAAAGAGTAAAATTGAGGGGACAGTGTTGTTCAAAAGGCATTATATCATTCATTGATGTATTGGTTTTATAATTTAACCTTGATTTCTGACTCACATGGTATTAACCTAATTAGTTCAAACTTAATATGTAATACCTATTTCTATAATAGTTTCCACCCCTGATTCCTTTACAAAACTTTTAATGTTTAGATTGAGGAATTTGGGGAAACAAAACTTAAGAAGAATTGAGAAAATCTTTTTATTTGAGAAATTGGCAATTGAGCTATTTACAAGTCTAAATTGTTCTTCAGATTATTTGGTATTTCATTCACAGTAGAAAAATGGGGTCTTACTGTGAAAATACACCACCATGAAGCCAAGAGTTATTTTCTGGAGAGTATATGAGTACACTGGATTCTCTTCTCTTCATTTCTGATTGCCTAATCATTCCATTACGATTCCAGATATTCTATGTAGTGGTGGAGTCTCCCAGCAGTGGGGCACGCAGGGCTAAGACGAGGAAGGGGGGGAGCCGGAGAATGCGCGGCAAGAAGATTGGCTATTCCATTTCCGCCGAGAACTCTGCCGTTGACGTTGACCCATCTCTTGTTGAGGTAAGTGTGCTCAAATACGTGGAAGCTCATGCAATGCTGAAAGGTGCATGGCAGCAAGAACATCTTGTGCATCATGGTCCTTACATTTCATCATTACTCCTGAGTAACCTCTATGTATAGATATTGCTTTTCACTCTTCATTTTCTCCCCTCACTTTTTCTCATGAGCAATGAACAATCATAAGTATAAACTTGAGTAACTCTTAAGATCACGTGCCATATTTAATACCCAGTGATTTGTGTGATGCTAAAAGTTCACGTCATCATTGTCATGTCGTATAAAATCCAGATTTTCTGTTGGCTTTGATGAAGAAAATGTCAATGACATTATTGCTATCTATTAGTGTTGTAACTTTGTAAGTTGTCATTTTCAAACTTTGGGTTGCTTTGAGTAATCAATGGTGGTCTTTCTCACCAGAGCGGTTGAATAATTCCAGGGTCTCAGTTACTCAACAATATCATTCCATGAATTTATGTGTGCATGTTTATGCTCATGATGACTTTGACGCTGTTTGATGGAGCCCCCCCTCATATTGTTTAACCCGCAGAGTGGGGAGTACGGGCGAATGGTGGAGGAGGAGGAGGAGTTGCTGGGAGTGGAGGAAGAGGAGGAGGAGGAACTGGAAGTGGTCCCGGCCTCCCACACGTCACACACGCTCGCGTTCCTCGACAAGTACACTACGTACCGCATCCAGGTGCTTGCCTTCAATCCAGCCGGCGATGGTCCTCGCTCCAGCCCCGTCTCCATCAAGACGCTTCAGGTGCGTGTCGTGCTCACGACCTTCCTCATTTGGTCATGCATGAGCTGTTCTGTGTGAATGAATACAGTGCATCTTATGGATATGTTGACACGTCCCTGTTGAGAACTGACTCAGTCCTGAGCAATTGAGATAAACGGTGTTCTACTCTGTGTGCAAAACAAATCAGTGGACTTTTGTTAGCACATTTATGTAGGGACCCAAAATTTTGAATGAGGAAAATGTGCTCCAGTGTTATGGCTTTCCCAGGTAAGTAGAAGACGTATTTGTAGGGCTGTGCGAGCAGGGGTTTTTTTAATTCGAGCGAGATCGAGCGAGAATTTGAAAAAATCTTGAATCTCGAGCGAGATCGAGCGAGATTTAAGCACACTGAAATTGCAGTAGAGACTTTTATCTATGCATGTACTAATTTTGTTCTTACACAAACATAATTTTAAGCTTAAGCATTACAGTAGTCTTCATTTTACATAACACCTTGGGACCCAAAAATGGGGTGTTATATAAAATCAAGATATGAGCAGATTTTGAAAAATATGCTAAGATTTCACAACGTTTGAGAACACAATGACATTGGAACTATTTTCACTATTAAGGGATCATTATTGCAATACATATTACACTGTAAAAATTTAAACTATTTTAATTATGGTGGAGAGATAATTATATTTTAAATCAAATGTACAATAGAATTTTAGAACATAATCATCTAGCTTTTTGGCTGCTCAGGCAAAAGTACAGATTTAGCATTTAAATATGTGGCAATCAAGTGTTAATCAAGGGTGTAAATAATTAGAAAATCATGCAAGTGGAAGAGTATGAACTGAACAGAGATAAAATTTGAAAATAAGGCAGTTTAAAAAAGTTATCCAAGATAATTAAATAAAAAAGTACACCACTCAAAGAAAGTTAACTAGCATTGCATAGCAAACAAATAAACTGCCTGGGCAAAATGATAATGAAGAAAAACCCCTCTGAAAGTAAAATTTCATTTACAGAATTAACTTTAAAAAAATATTTTTTGATGTTTTTTTGCACTTTTTACCATTCCATTTTGAGTGGATTACTTTTTAAATATTTATTAAATTATCTATAAAATCATCATAAACTTCGTGAAGTAATGGGAAATGACGCAAGGTATTTAATGGCTTGAGGGTGTCTTCTTTTTTGGGATGATGCCCTCATCACTTTCATCTTCTTCATCGTCACGCAGCACTTCACTTAAACTTGTGGCAATCAAGTGTAAATCAAATGTGTTTATGAAAAATCATGAGAGCCCGTTGAAATCTATCCGCGAAATAGCTACGCGTCGCGCCAATGCATAGAAATGTCGCAACATTGCAGCACTTTTTCGCACTTGTTAGAAAGCTGTCAGTTCATCCGTTTCGATGATGAAAATTCATTATTCTCATATTAAATTTCGTCTGTTAGATGGGATAACTAATAAATCCAAGCAACATTTTGAACGGTAAAATTTCGTATTCCGCCATTTCGCAGCGAACTTAACGCGCCCACGCGTAGATTTTTCAATTGAAGCATAAGAATGTCATTAATAAATGGCGTAGATCTTTCCACGCAAGTGAACTAACGGCATGTCAACATCGCTTGCATGTCGCTGCTAAGCGAGATGCAAGCAAGCATAAAAAATGTTGGCTGCAGAAGCCCCAAAATGTGACCCAACTCCTCCCCCACTAGTGGTGGCCACCTGGGTCGAAGCGAAGCTGGGCGGGGGTAGACACTGATAAGGCGGAGAGATCTTCTCGGGTTACTTACTCCTCTTCCTCGCTGAATGAGTCACGCCCAGATGAATTTCGTCGTGATCAGGGATAAGAGACGAAGAACTCTTCGTGGGTGAAGGGGGTCTTCTGGGGAAAACCGGTTCAGTTGCGTCAATTATGTAGACCCGACTGAGGGATCGACCCTAAAAATGACTACATTTATCGTTTCCCCGCCCCGCTCTTCGCTGGACCCTTCCGTGGCATGCGGACAGGGGTAATCTCCAATCTTTCGTCTCAGCATAGTAGATGCTTTCACTGTGTGTCCGTGGTCAAGCATTTGTTTACATACTCGGTGGATATATAACGATAACAATAAGTTTCACAATATTTGTAGCATGCTGGGAAAGTATGAACTCAGAGTTACATTTATAAAGTTTTTTTCTGTGCATTTCCACATTTTGAACGGAACTCTATTATCAAAAAAATTGTCGAGTGTGTTCATTTTGCAAAACGTTTGTTAATAATAACGGTAAAGTTCCGTTTAAAATTAATAAATGCAGAACAGAACATTCGGTATGAACTGCTGGGCCTGTATTTTCATATAAGGCGGCAAATATTTTTAGTAAATGGGTAAAAGAATAGTTGGCTGAGTGGGGATGGTACTGAGAAAAGGGTCGTTATCACCTCTGCCGAGAGATCGAGGAAAGGGTCCGGCTTCCCTGACTTGTGATACAAGATAAACGAGAAGTATGTCTGTGCGATTCCTTGCCAAGAGTGAGTTCCGTACGGAGAAATAAAAGGATATGCTCACGGTACTAATGACTAGGGAAGCATTTTTCATTGCAAGGCTCCGGCGTGAAAGGGTACTTAAAAACAGCGCAGGTAGCATCCACGATAACATCAATTGTAATTGTCATTTATTAAAAATTGTAATTTCTTTGTCTTAAATTACAGTGTGTTCGCTATCATTTTCATATTCCTTGGTCCTTCAATTCAATTTATTTTAATTTTTGGCTAACCCGAACCTTTTATCGAATTCCGCTTAAAGCTCTAGATTGGAGTAGTACAGACAACGCAACTTAAACAGACCTATATACGCAGACATGGGGAAAGTAGTGAGTGAACATGTTTATACCGGAAAAATTTGTTGCCAAGCATTTAAGAGAGTTTTAGCCATCTGATACCACCAGATGTGATGTTTTATATAATTCTACCATGTCACATATCTTCCCAATTGCCTCGGTTGTTGGCATCGGTCAAGGACAAACATTTACTTTATTCCGCCCAACAACGCGCGCAAGTGTCAAGACATGCGTGCTTACAGGCGACCCCAAGGCGAGATTCATCTCGTCTCTCGGAACAGCTGACAGGGTTGCTATCTCAAGGTCATAAAGCAGCTTTGCGTGAGCATTCCGGGATTCCGGCGCATTTACCATTGCATAAACAAGTAAACACTTTGAACCCATAACTTTTCGTGCTGAAAGATGGGAAAATAAAATAATAATATATATTCCATTAAAATGCAATGTATTGATTCGTTACGGTTGAAATTCACAGTAGTACGGGATTAAATTGAAGATTTCCTTTAAAGATGGGCAAGAATAACCGGATTTTTCTGTAACTTTTTTTTACTTATTGGGTTTATACTAGTTCTAGAAGTAGCCTACGTTCATACGTGCCTATTTTATGAGTCATTTGCTAGTAGGTACTAGGCCTCCGATTACGAAATAGAGCAGGGACTCGGTTAGGCCCTACGCCGAGGCCTAGGGTCTCCTAACTTCTCGAGTCTAGGCCTAGAACTAAGAGATATCTCTGCATTTTGTGGCGTGACATCATGAAATTATCATGCAAAAGGAAGAGAATAAATATAAATTTACTACGTCGCATTATAACGCAAGACCCCGTAAAATTACGTCCACCACGACGGAGATCTCGAGACAAGCTCGAGACTCGTTTTTCGAGCGTGTTGAGCTCGAAATCGAGCGAGATTCGAGCAGTACTTTTATCTCGCTCGAATCTCGAAAAGTCGAGACTCGCACAGCCCTACGTATTTGTGATTTGCATACTTCCAGGGGAACAATATGAAATTTCAGAAAAAGGAATGAATGATAGAAATTCAATGGAATGCTTTTAAAAAACGACTTATTGAAATATTGCACAAAGTCCAACCAGGCTGCTCTGCACTATCAACTGCTTAGAATTTATTTGGGGATATAAAATGAAATGTTGTAAAGATCAATATAGCTGTGCTAGTGTGTGTTGAATCCTCAATGCATTTCTTCTGCTGTTGTCAGACACATTTCTTTGAAACTCATTATCATTGATATGTCTTATTATTTTTTTGAATATCCAATTAGTTCAGTTATATGTTCAAGAACTACCTATATTAGCCCATATCTGATTGATTAAATGAGCATTGCTAAATAAACTTTTAAGCAAAATTTTAATCTGGTGAGTTGTTTGTACTTAATGCAAAGTATTCCTCATTTATTGGCTACCATTGAGGGGTTGCATTATTCCCAACCACACTTAATTTCTCTCAGTAAAAAGAGTTTAGATAGTTGTGTCTTAGATTCTCCATCTTCAAAATGAAGAAGAACTTGTCCAATGAATTTTGGAACTGAAGAGAAAAGTTATTATGCTGCATGCCTTGTGCACCAGCCATTGCTACATGCAAATTCTAGTATTGATGCATTAATACATGTAATACATCCTCTAGCATCCTCATCCTTGATGAAATTCAATATTACAACCTGCTGATATTCTCACCCCTGTTTATTTCATAATATCAATTTTATACTGTAATATATGAAAAAGCCATGCCTGAAAATTTGAGTGATCTCCATTTTCATGCCAATTCTTCCCATGCCAATCTCCTATGTCCCATTTTTTCTTCCATTTACAACATTTGTTGCACTGAAAATTTAGTATTATGCATTATTTCTCTGCAATTATTGTTGATTTTTGTCTATGTGGACTACTCTATAGTGTTACAATTTCGTGAAAAAAATGTTAAGTATTTGCATAATTATTTCTTTGAGTCTTATTTCAAATCATGTTAATGTAGTTTATTTTGTAAAAGTCCAAAATTTCTAATTTGTGTAAAAATATTTTTTTTAACTCCCCCAAGTATCACTGAATGGGTGTTTTTGAAATATAATAGGTAAGGATTCAACTTTTGTTATCTTTTCAAGCACCACTATTTTTATGAATCATTTTTTCTGTTGAGCCATTTCAAGTCCTTAGAGTATGTAGTTCTCTGTCTTATATTACTTTCCACTTCAATTAATTGGTCACTTTCCTCGTCATTGGTCTTCCTTCCTGAGTGTGTGGCTGACAAGTATGTTTCTTTCAAATTCCAGGGCATTCCAGGACCACCAGGGCCAATTGTCTTCTCAGAAATAACAATGAACAGCTTGAAGGTCGGTTGGGACTCCCCTCAGAATCCTAATGGCGAGATTTTAGGATATGTGGTGGCGTACGAGACTCGAATGCCTAACGAAAGTAAGTGGAAACCCATGAATTTCAGGCTGTCTTTTCACATCTGACTCCCAATCAATTATAAAATAGTCCGTCATCTCCCTGAGAATACCCATGTAGGTACTTCACCAATTACTCTTAAGGCTTAGGCGACTCAGAATCAATGGCTTAATTCAAGGATTGTGAGCTAGCTGCGAGTACCTTTGCGGAGTCACCTGCTGAAATGCATAATAGCTGAATTTCCACAAGGATAAAATCATCTTGCCTGGGATTTGAACCCATACCCCCTGATACTATACTAATTAAGCTACTGAGGTTTCTTTCTCCCCTATGGAACTCTAGAGGGCTTAAAGTACAAGATGACGGTGGCACTGTGCACACAACTTGGACTGTTTGTGACATTGTATGTATGGCAGGCTGATGACATCTTGTCCTCTAGAGTTCCACAGGGGAGAAGGAAACCTCAGTAGCTTAATTAGTATAGTACCTGGCTGGAAATCAGGGGGTTTGGGTTCGAATCCCGGTTGAGGTGGATTTTTTTCCTTTGGAAATACAGCAATGGCTTAATATTATCATTTCCCTGGAATTTCCATCTCATTTGTGATGTTCTGACAACAGTTTCTTCCTTCATACTGATAATATGCGGAAACTACTGTATATCGTAAGCTGTGAAAATTTTCAGCGATTCACCATAATACACATACTCATAGTTATTTTTTAACTTACCATGTACCTAAGTTTCATGTGGTGTCCTTCTTGAACTCCACTTGCCTGCTGCCGGTCTTCATCCTACCTGCAATGCCTTTCTCTCACTCCTTCCCCTTCTTATACACCCAACACTGGCTCTTCTACTGTGTGTAACCCTAAAATATCATTGCCAGCCTCTTTTACCACATTCTTTTCTTCTACCGAATACCTCCTGCCATAATAATAATTATTATTTGGGAAACTTCCAGCTCAAGGTAGCATTTCAATTACATAGTTTTTTTGTGACCTGATCCCCTGTAATCAGTGCTGTTGCAATCTAAGTGGTGTTTCTTGTCACTACACAGGATTCAGCAAGCAGGTGAAACAAGTTGTGTCGTCAGGGAGTGGATCCAGCTCTGGGCGCCACTGGTTGTTAGTTCAAGGTTTGGAGGAAGAAGCCACCTACTTGTTTACCGTCAAGGTACAAAATGGTGCTGGGATTGGGCCAGCCATTTCTGCCAATGTCACCACAGGGCCTCAGGTGGGTACTCTTGGCAGCAGCATTGCCATCAGTGTGTGCATGTTAAATTTCCCGCAGCAAAAAATACAATTTGTGGAAGCATGTTGTTCTGGAGGAAGCTTTGTATACTCTTAAGATATGCAGCTGAAATACTTATGTAAAATCCTGTTGAAAGAGGAATTGAATGGCAGAGATGTAATGACTGTCTCCTCAAGGTATTTTTTAAAAACATGTGAATTAAAAATTCTGACTCATTTTGTTTAGAAAATAATTGCAGAGTGAACTCAATAAATGGGAATGCATTACTTATTCCATTCAAATCATGTTCTAGTTGTTGTGTCCTCTATAAATTCAACTGTAGGGTCCCTGCTCGGTAATGACTCTAATCCAAGTAGTGTCAACATAAGTTACAATCAAGCAAGGTCTAGTTGTTCTTTTGGATTAAAATGAACAATCCACTACTGTTATTGCTTCTTCAGAGGTTCATTCAGTGATACTTCTTAAGAGTGTCCATGTTAGGTGAATTTATGGTGTCAAATAAATATTAGAGTCAAAATACTGTTGGAATTGAGATAAATCTAGAAATTTTACATGCCAGTGACATATATACTATTTAAAAGAAACTTTAGTGGTGTATGGATGAACCATAAGTCTACATTCAGATTTACTAAGGAATGCATCACATTGCTAAGCAAGCCATATCACTGAATGAATTGAGACAACTAAGAGATGGGAGATGATAGATATCACTCGCTTTTTCACTGCTGTGAGAAGTAATAAGGGAAAAGTGATTCAGCCAATTAATGGGAGTGTGCTCTTTGCAGGATGGGTCTCCTACTCCCCCGAGAGGTCTAGCGGTGGCCAGAACAGCATCATCTGTGCGTCTCAGCTGGGGGAACGGACCTTCTGGCAAAGGACCCCTACTTGGCTACTACATTGAGAGCCAGCGGAATGGTAAGCTGAGGTGGTGGCGTAAACTTCGGTACATGTATAATCTTTATGCCTCACATGAAATGAACTTATGAAAACATCAGAGGTGGATTCTGATTCAAACCGCAACCTCATTGCAATACACTCTTTCGACTGGTTCCAGGGCCATAGTGGGTATTGCACCTCCCCATGCAAAGAACCCCTTCCATATGTGAAGGATGTTTCACATGGTCATTGAAACTGCTAAGTTGATGTCCATTTCATTTGAGCAGTCATCTGCGAAAGTCCATGACTTGGAAAATTTCGAAGATGCTAGCTTGTCACCTTTACAGTGGTTAAATCATTGGCACACTTGCAATAGACCTTTAAGTTGCAGTAGTACCATCAATTTACTACAGAATGTCAAGATCTGTCTAGCACAAATTAATTGGACGTGAATGAAGTAACTATCACCACTATTTCCATAGAATCAGGCTCAACTAGATGGAAGTTGAATTTCGTAAATGAAAATTTATTTTGTTTCCTTCGACAGATTTATTTTCCTGGTAAGACATGTTTTGACACATTGGTGTCATCATTAGGTATGGTACTAAGGTACCAAGGTACCTGATGATGACACTGATGTGTTGAAACATATTGTACCAGGAAAATAAATCTGTGGAAGGAAACAAAGTTAATATCACCACTATTATAGAATGTTTTTAAACCATACTCCAATTGAAATAGTGGGCACCCTGTCCCTTATACATAGCCCACATATTGTTCAGCGAACGCATGATTGTGGGCAAAATTAACATGGTGAGCAGAACAGCATATGGTGACCGGAAAATACAAAATATACCTTGTATTAACACTGAAGCAAACTCTCATATTGCTTACATAAATTTGGGAAATAGGTGGAGGGATATTTAGCTTTTATTAAATTGGCTTCCTGTCATGTTTTTTCTCTCATAAAAAACACATTAATATTCCATTACACAGTTCAGCAAATAAATATTCCTTCCCACTGAAACATAAGCCTGCATTTTTCAGCCAGTGCATCTAAAACTAGGAACTAAATGGCAAATGAAAACTGCGGGTCCTAGTTGGTGAGTCAATAACCATTCAACTGGAATCCTGATGTTCATGGGTTTGAAGCTCTCCTCAGTGGAGGATATTTTTGCTGATATATTCTGTCATGAGAACTGAAGTCATAAACCTTCCGATGCCATAATTGTCAATTACTGTGAAAATTTCTCTCGAATCTGACTTTTTAGATTGTCACTGAACTGTGCGGACATTGTGCTATGATGCTGATTGCAGCAAAAACTTGAATGTCAAGATAAAAAGTCCTTGTTGGGTTTGTATGCTATTAAATGCACCAGTTGTCATAAATATATTCCCATTAAGGCATATAGTCTTTTTTCTATGAATCTTGTCAGTAAAATCTGATAGAGTCGAACTGATTTTGAGAAAAGACAATATTAAAAACTTTCTTGGAATAAAAATAACTTCATTTTAGGAAATTCAATATAATAAACCACCAGTTTTTCTGTCCTGATGACTTTATAAAATCAAGTTTCTACTCTAAGTGTAAATAGAAGTTAAACTGCTATATAGGATACAGTAATGGGGCCCAAGCCCTTTGGGATGCACTGGAGCAGCACCTTTGTCAGTAATACTGGAACTTTTGATGTATGTTTTGTCACTGTTGGCTACTCTGAGTCAATTATTCTCCAAATCTGATTTTTTTCTCAGCTCATGGATAGCTGACTTGGTGACCTTTGATGGTCTATTATCTATCTTATATTCATTGATGCAGTTTATGTGTCATTGGTCCTACACCTGTCCTAATATACTGCACTTTTATGAGGTCATAAATCCTAACCATGAGATGTGTTCACTGAGAGAAAAAGTTGTTGGTGAATCAGGTCAGATGTCCTTGATTCTGGTGGGTCACTACACCTAAAAGACATGAGAGATACTCTCATGCTTGCTATTTTTTTTAAAGTCAGTTGAATGTAGAAAACTGGCGTATTTTCATGCTTCTCCTCTCTTTGTCTAAAATGCATTGCAATTAATTGTTTCAGAGGATGGCCGCTGGCAGACGGTGGTGCGAACTGGTAATGGCCCCCTTGAGGAGTACTCCATCTCATACCAGAATCTCCTCCCATCCACGTCCTATTCATTCAGAGTCATAGCGCACAACAAATATGGAGTCAGCTGCCCTGCATACTCTGATGATGCCGTGAGTGAAATTCCTTCTCTCTCTTAATTCATTGCACTTAGCTGGGTGCACATAAGGTTATTGAATTGGGGGTCCAGTGAATGCCATTGTTGTTAAAGACTGTCAGTTTTCAAGCCATGTTGTATTTTTCACTTTGGAAATTGCTCAGATTGCCTCTGGCATCTCAATCTGTTTTATACATGCATGTACATAATGCTATTAGAAGTTAAAATGTATATTTTGAGTTGATTGCAGATAGAAGTTAGTTAGGAATTAGCATCAGATAACACTATCATCATTTTTCAATTGCAGGTTGTAACACCTTCAAAGCTGTATCTTGAGTACGGATACTTGCAGCAGAAGCCTTTCTATCGGCAGACATGGTTCATGGTTGCATTGGCAGCTGTCTCCCTCATCCTCATTATTACTGTGATTGCTGTTCTGTGTGTCAAAAGTAAAAGCTACAAGTACAAACGTAAGTGATGGGAATTTGGTCGGTTCTAGTACTTAGTCAAGAGTCAGGCTGTTTTTTTTAGCATTGTTTAAGTCTGTCATGCCAACAATGTCCTAAAGGATGGACCCTGTGGGTTCTGCCGTATGCGTAGGGCAACGAAGAGAAGCTCACCTTGGGAAGGGGTTGACACCCCACCGGAGGATTCCTTTGAGAATCTTCTGGTTGTTAAAAAAAATAACTTGTTTTCCATTTCTCATATGCTTGTATGGCTTCAGTTAATTCACTGATAATTCTTATGTTCTTCTATCGGCAGGCAGGCAGACATCTCTCGTAATAATTCAGTAATCCTGTCATAGATCTTTTTTTTTCTTTTTGAACTATTTTTCATGTTTAACTCTGCTCACTTAATGTATTTGCTGTGGCTAGAACTTTTTAAACTTTCCCATGGTGTGGCAACTCTGTGCTTAGCATGTTAGTAAACTCCAAGTGATGTCGTCCACTGCAAACATGTTAAATAATGATAAGTTACTTAATCTCATCAATATTTTCTAAAAAATCATTTAGTGCATTTGGACTGTCATGAGAAAACTTTTGGTTACCATGGTGGCTTTAAATCGTTTTAAATTAGATTATTTTCCTTTTCAACTTGTGTTTAAGTCTGGTTTCTTGCTGAAAAAGTATTCCTTGTTGAGGGCTGGAGGTAGTGTAATTGTGTATAAATAAAAAACGAACTCTAAATATGGCATGATTCGGGAAGGGTAGTGGAAGTTGTCTGATGAAGACTTGGAAATCCATGTGATTTGACATCTTGGGCTCTACCATTAAGGACCATAGCAGTGCATTCATTATTATAATTAATAATTAATTATATATATAAGCAAATCATAAATTATATAATCAAATAAGGAAGGTTGCGCTGGAGGATCCAAATTTCTGTCGACATTGCACTCTCCAAAAGGGCTCTTCCCTTTTTGTGTTTCTCTTTTCCCATCAGCATATCTCCCACATCTCTCCTCATATGTTCCAAAATGCATTTTCTTTTCTTGCATTCACTGCAAGCCATCGATTTCATATTGCCCCTCTGCCTTCTCTTATTCCTGCCTTTCTCTCTCTCTCCTTGCTCAACACTTCATGATCTGTCCTCCTTTAACATGGGAGATCAGTAATGTAACAAAAGTCATATTGATGTATCCCACTGTCCATCTCACCTTCTCCTTGTACCTCCACATCTTGAGAGCCTCCAATCTATTCCTGTCACCATTGAGTCTCAGATACATACAGTTTTTTGCCCCATATCAAGTTCCCCACCAGCCTCTTCCTTACTCAAAGAGTCCTGCATCATGGCATCGAAAAGGATGGCTAAGTGGTGGTGAAGGCAAAGGCATGGTGGAAGTAAGAGTGGCTCATCTCCGCCTTTTGCAGAGGAGGCGCAGAAGACGCTGGAGGAGTCGATGCGGATGGACATGGAGGAGCGCCAGGAGTTGGCCATGGAGATGTACCACTCGATGAGGAGAGGGGGTGGGGGAGGGGGGACCCTCGGGCGCAAGGGACCCCTGGGGGCCTTGGTGGGTGGGGGGAGCTGTCTGGGGGCCTCTGGGCCCACCCCCATGCTCGGCAAGTCGCCCCCTCGGCCCAGCCCAGCCTCCGTGGCATACCATAGTGAAGACGAGGACGAGGAGGAAGAGGGCAGCACCAAGGGCTACGATGAGAACCCTGACGACAGTAGTCTCACCGAGAAGCCATCAGAGATCAGCTCCACTGACTCACAGGTTAGACTCTTGATTATATGCCCCACCTTTGTGCTCTTGGCCCAAGTTTGTGGCTGGAATACACTTGTGTTCTCACAAAACATTTTAGAAGTACTGCTCTGGTGGGGTCTGTAGAAGAACAGTTGATGCCAAATGGGATTCCTCTTGAAACAGTTGCTGTGTGAGGTGTATGGTGGTTGACTACAAGAAGAATTCCTCCACCTTCCACATCACACTTATTTCTTATTTATGTAAATTTTATGATGATGATATTTGTTGTTATACTTTTGCACAATATTGAGATTTTCTTGTTTGATAATGTATTTTGAAGCTCATGCATAGTTAAATCATTGCTTTAGAGACAGGAAAGTTCAGGCATAAACCAGTTATTCCACCCAGAAATCAAGTCATTTTAAATTATCTTTAATGGGAAAAATTTGTTCAATTCACATGAAATAGGTAACTATTTCAATATTCAACTTAGGAAAAATATTCTGCTAGTTAACAACAGGTCTCAAAATTTATGAGTTATAAATTCTCACTACTCTTTCATTGTGAGTCCAACTAGAGCCTCTGAGACCTATGAGGTTTACCAAACCATTAATTAATTGACTCCCTTAGCTATTCTTTGTCTATGGTGCCGGATAGTATTCCTTTTAAAGTTGTCAAAGCATCTTGTTATGCCTTAGAGCTTTGTAACATCATTAATTAATCCTTTTGTCCTGGAGGTTTTCCTGCAGTCCTAAAGCAGGCTAGAGTTGTCCCCATTCCAAAAAAAGGTATCTACTTCGACTGCAAACTGAGTCCAACCAATCTCAGGACTATCAAGTTTTCCTAAGATTTTTGTGAAGTTGACACATGTGCATATCACTGGTTACCTTATATCTTTCAACCTATTAAATTGTAGAGAACATGACTTTTGAAGGGCAGAGCAATGATGGCAGCCATATCCCATTATGTACATTCCTAACTGTACTCCTGGTAAACCATTATCCGTATCCCTAATAATCCCTAAATCCTAACTCCTCTGTCAGTCTATGTTCTTGCAAGCCCTGTTTGTCAAAAGCAATCAAACCTTTTACTTGTAAATACCAGCACCCATAATCATCACCCCTTTGGCAAAAGAAGATGATCATCACCGCCAGTATTTTTACACTGATTGTCTGAATACATATATAGAATATCTGGTCAGTTTCTGTAGTTTACTATGTTGAAAAAGCTGAATTCAATTCTCAAAAGCACATCTTACTGGAGGACAGAGCATTGCATGGTGACATATTTTACAGTCGTTATAATAAAGAACTAAAGATAAATAGTTTTAAAAATCGTAAATATGTATGTAGTTATTTCACAAAGGAAAATTAAGTAACAATATGTTTCAAAAAGTAAAACTATTATAATGTTTTATGAAGTAATATGAAAATCATATCGGCATATTCAAACGTTTTGCCTTGAGTCTCAAGGCATGAGCTGGTCTTATGAGAAATTGATGTCGTTGCGTGATATAACCAAGCTCACCCAAGTTATTCTTAAAATATGCACTTCTTGACTCAATATTACACCTATAATTATTGTTACTTTGATTATGGTTTTACACAAGTCAGTGATCCTTAATCTATTCTGATGATATTCCTTGCTTTCCGTTCATGTGGTGGTGAGTCGTCTGTTACCACAGAATTTAGATAATCCAGAGTAAATTGAATAAATCTTTGTAATAAATTTTTTTATCTCCTGTAGTTAATTTTATTTGTTTGTTTGTTGTTTCTATTTTAGCTCTGTCTTTCACATCTTCGAATCTGTTATTAGTAAAACAGCTTCCAAATGCTAAGTCATTTAGATACCTTATTGCTCTATTAAATGCACTTTAACTCACTGTTTCACCTTTCAAACACAGTGCATTATAAGGAAAAATGCGCAAGACAAAAATCATACGGATAGATAGACGAACCTATCAGCCATCACAAAAATTAATTTAATTGCATTGAAAATCTAAAAAAATACATTGTATGTATCACTTATTTTTATGATACATTTCAAGTTAAGTTGCTCTATTGGTAGAGTAATGGAGGCTGTGTGCTACAGCTGGGAGTGGTCTCCAAACATGTCCAGCCAAACCCAACCTAGGGTTCTATCTGGATATCTGTATGGGAAACCACAGGAGGCACTGGAAAAGCAACTGTCCACCCTAACATCCTGATTTTTGAATTTATCACGCCTATAGGTTGAGTGTTTGGCAAACTATACCGATTTCATAACTGAATGATGAATTTCAAAAAGGGCTCATTTCGACAAATTTTGAAATTGGATTTTCTCCCTTTTCCATTTGTATTTTTCCATTTGCACATCTAGACCATTGTATGATAAACGTGCCATTTCAGTTATGATATAGCACAGTGATGGGGAGTCTATGAAAGAACTGAAATCTTATTCAAATTGCTTGAAAGAAATTCAGTTTTTTTATGCCCCCTGAAAATTTTCAAGTGTTCAAGATGAGCCCATTTTAAAAGTCATGATTTCATTATATCTTTATGCTGAGGATAGAAGAAAAAATTGTGGCTTCTCATGCTATATTCCAAAAAACAAATGTGAATGATGGTAGATCTGGCTCTATTTGCATATGCTGGAGATCCAATAAGTTAATACCATTGTTTCCAATGAATGAAACCTATTAACCAATTACAATGTGCACTGATACTGATATAATATCATTGTAGCTTCATGACTGTGATTGTAATTTATTATGACTGGGTGAACCCTGAGAGTTTGCCTCATGATGTATTGTTGCTAATTCCTAAGTTATAGATTGTAAAATGTTTCAGACAAAAATTTTCATTCACTTCTCTGCTCAAGCCTTAATCAAGAAAGGTGTGCGACTCACTCTGGGACAATTGATTGGTCCACGCCATGTCTACAATGCTCTGCAGCTATATCATCATGGTTTCGTTGCATGTTACAAGTTACCATATATAGTCGGCACCTTCACCAAGTTCTTCAAATTGAGTGACTCTTCGATGTCTTTCAGTATGGGCATGAAGAAGAAGTGAGAATGAATACATATTATAGTGGTCCTGACACACACCCCTCCCTTTCGGTTATGACCTCAGTTTTCCCCACGGGATTTAACCAGGGTGAATGAGTCGGAGTTCCGCCATACAAACAGATTGCTGTTTGGATGTCACGGCTTGTGAAGACCGTGGAGTCGAAAAGCAGGTGATGCCCCTCCACTATCAGACTTTTGGTTTGTGAAAATGTAGAAACAAGGGCACAGGTAGAGTTCCCCGGGTTCCGCGAATACCGCGTTACAATCCTAAGCAATGCAATCGGGGGAAAGAAGATTGGCGATTTAGGCAACAACATTATACTTACTAGCGTCTTTTCTGTAATAACATTCAATGACTTGAAAGCACTATTCCCACACGGCGTCACCTTCGACATACAATTCACCTATCTCAAACGGCGTCACCTTCAATACGCAAAGAAATTCGAGAAAAAAAAATACCCTTTAGTGGCACACAGCGTCACCTTCAATACAAAATACACTTCTTGGACACGGCGTCATGTCTCAAATATACACAAAAATACCCTTTTTCCTCACGGCGTCACCTTCAAATAATGAAAAAAATACCCTTTTTTCCAATGATTTAACTTTATCTAAAGTCCACTAAGTATGACGCATAGCTGGCGATCTTGAAATACAGGGGCTTGTGATCATGGAGACTAGTCCAGAGATGCCAGATGAATGAAGCCAACCATAAAAGCAGGCTAGCCGTGGGTTGGGGATCGTCGTTGATCGAGAGGGGGGAGCAATGGGGCGGGAGGAATAGCACGTCGCGACAGGAATTCTTACGAATTTAGCCCGGGTGAAGTCTCTTCTTTCGGAGATCCTAGAAGCCGATGCAGGGTGGCAGCTGCGATTATAATGAGCAGCTCGCGATGACCCTCAGCACCTCGTAGCCCTTTGAAGAAACCCCGAACCTCGGAAGACGTTTCCCATGCGCCTTGGCTTTCTCCACCTCTCTCCTCATTTCTCGACAGTTCCTTGCCTCCGACTCCTTTCTCGGATGATGGCCACCTTACTTGGCTCTGGCACAATGCTCACACCTGCAGCATTCAACCAGCAATGTCTCTCCAGGCAATCCGTCCAAGAGTGTGTTCAAGAGTCTTTTTTCGAGAGTGTTCGGCGAGCGTTATATGCCCCTTTGTCTCCACCCAGAATGCCCCACTGTGTGTCGTCTGCTATTACGATGTTCTGTTCGGGTCACTTGTTCGATGGTCTTTTCAACTGGGATTTTTGAAATGTAGTTAACGGCACTCACTCAAACTATTACTCGTATTTTTCACTTATATTCACAAATACACTTTTTTTTTATTCACACATTCACACAACCCTAATGATTCACTCGTTTACATTTTTTTATTATTAATTTACACAAATAAACCCTCTAAAAAAAACATTTACAAATAGTTTGCCCAAATCGCGAACTTCCAGGTAGTAAAAAAAAATAGACAGATGGATGGACATCACGGAACCTTCCATGGGCCATCACAATATATGTTTAGATTTCAATCAACTGCATGGTTTGGATTCAGGATGAGGAGTCCTGAAGCTATCTTTACATTCTCGCTTTCTTTACAGGGCTCGGAGACAGATGACCTGAGTGAGGCCTCAGACCTCGTTGACTGTCCAGCGGTGCCACACGAAACCTCTCCCTCGGAAGATCCAGATCACTCTTTTGTCAACCACTACGCCAACGTCAACGACTCGTTACGTCAGTCTTGGAAGAGGCAAAGGCCAGTCGTGAGGCCGTCTGCAGCCCAGCAACAGCAATCGCACCTGATGAGAGATGCCATACGCAACCACAATGCACAGCACCTGCATGCGCAATCGCTCCTGCCCCCTCCGCCCCTCCCCCCTCCCATCGATGAGTCTGAAACCTCCGACTGCAGTGCCATCCCCCCTCCTGGCCCTCAGCAGCCGCAACAACCGGGACTCAACGGCGGCCGCATCGTGCTCAACAACATGGCGCGATCGCGCGCACCCCTCCCTGGCTTCTCATCGTTTGTGTGAAGTCCTCCCTTCGTCCCAGTCATTCCTTTGTTTAGGTGCACAATGCATGCTCGCCAGCTGCTGGTCCATGCTGTAATTCTTTGTGTGATATCAATGGCAACAAGGTCAACTGGCCCATAGGATATAATCTCTAATCCTGACACCTTTGAAGTAAGGGAGACAATGAGTGTGTCATGGAAAGTAACATTCACATCATATTCATCTCATCATTATGTGATACATTCCGTCAAATGTCAGTGCAGTTTTTAGCTGCAAATTTACTATAGAGTCTACATAGCTTCACTTCCTTTTTCTATAACAGAATCAGTTGTCCTCTGTCTGGCTGTAAAAGTTATTAAGGTATCAGTACTTATGTTTATAGATAAATGCGGTGGCTCTGGGTGCAGACAGCTACTTCAATTCATTGTAGGAAGCCACTGGAAGAATTTCAGGTCATCACTTAAGTCCTGTGTGTAGCTTTTTGACCTTTAAACCTCTCTCTGAGTGTGGAGAAGATGTCCAAAATAGACTTGAGACCATGACCAATTAATTGCCGATTTTGAATAGCATCTTGTGCGGCTCTGTTCAGTATGTCTGTTTATTGGTTCATCATAGTCTTGGAAATAGCAATCTAAGTAAATGATCAGTGCATTGGTGTTAATTTGCTACTGGTCAATTCTTGGTGGAACACAGAATTTGCCAAAAACTTGTGTTTATCTCATATGAGACCTGAAATAATAGCCACCGTATGTAACATGGGTCCACACCTAACCTGAGGGCTTTGGATGGCACAATTGCATCCGTTTATGCAAAATTTGCATTGCAAATTATTCAGCCATTTTCTATGATAAATACAAAATATTGATAAGAAATGACGTTACCTTGCATTAAATTGTGGTACATGTATGGAATACAAATGTGCTTAATTGTGCGGTGCCATTGCAAGGTTGAATTAAGCCGAGACTGTATCATGCGAAGTCTCACCCTTTGTTCAGGAGATTGATTGTCATATGCTCCACTAAAGAGATAGAATACCTGAGAATGGCATTCATTGAACATTATTATATAATGTTACTTTGAGGTCATTTCAATGATCAAAATACCATCTCAAGAGACATTTTTCACTACATATGCTGACTATTTTAGCTAATATTCTGGTTATAATCCGTGATCCATATGGAAAAGTATCCATATGCATTACTTATGAGCTCTTGCTGGAATTTTCTTTGCATTAATTATTCATTAATAATTTATTGTTGAGTTTAATGATGCAATCATTGTGAATTTGTTTTATGTGCTATAATGGTCTCAATTAGGGATTCCTAGGGTTTACCCTGACGTGTGCTCAGGCCAACCCATTTTCCCCTCTTCATTTTTAACCCTCCTGTTTGTATTTATTTTCTCATTGCCATATGTGCGGTTAAAATTAAGTGGTGCCTTGTTTGACTGGTCAAATGGCCCAATTGTGCGTGTCCATTTTCATTCAAATCGAGAGTGAGTTTACCCAAGGATTTTATGTGCAATTGTATTGGTGGAGAGCATGGGTCTTCTTCAAGATCTCATCAGGTGGTTTGGTGCTGTTTCGGAGACTTAAGGATGCTCTTCTGTAGGATTTGTGTCTAATGTTTGCAACGGGGAGATATAGATTGTGATTATGTATTTCTTGGTGAGGCAGTTGTGATGAAGTGAAAATTCTGTGATAGAAATTCATTGTCCACCCAGCGTGTGGATCATGCAGTTAGTTCCAGAGAAAAAAGGATTTGAATATGTTCAGTTCATTGCCTCCCTATGGAAAATTAACCACAGCTGAAAAGACAGGCGGTTTTCCATTGTGTGATAGCTAATGCTGAAGAACTTGATTCCTTCAAATTGTATTAGGTGGTGATTGTATGTTTTCTCATGAAGACTCATAACTTGTGGGAAGTTTTGTTAGCGAGCCTTGTCATAGTGACCTTATGTTTCAATTTGAGTATTAATGCTGAAATTTGAATCAAGAAGTGTGGACACCTCTTTGTGTATAGTGCCAGGACTCTTGAGCGAATGTACGTTCCTGAAGATATCTGTCGTTTATTGTTTAGTTCTCTTGCGTGGAAAACACAGGATGTGTCCAACGTGCCTGCAGTCTTAATATGAATGAGAGAGTGCCTGTGTTGGTGATTTTACTCACTTGCCTTCTGAATTGTGATCTCTGTAGCATTTCTCTTTGATTCCTCTCACATGACGCAAGATCCGCATTCTAGTGGGTTGTTTTATGTTGACTGTAATCATGAAATCCTGAGAGTACTTTGATGCTAAACATAAAATTATTCTCTTGTTACCTATCCATGTGTTTGCCACCATCTATAATTCAAAAATGGACCATGTTTATCAGTCTCAAGATACTCCACAGCCAGGAAGTATTTGGTTCTGCATGAAATAATCTGAGCTAACTTGAGTTTCTGGTAGAATGAATTTACAGCAGAGAAGGCAAGGGAAAAAAATGTAAATGATGACCCTGATATTGCCCTGAGCAATAAATATTAATGCCAGTATTTATATTTCAGCCACATTATGTGCCTGCATGTAATTCCATTGGATGTTTTTTCTCAATCATCCATATAAACAGAGTGTTTGTGTATATGAGTGACCTTATAAGTGTTCCGTTGTAATACCCAAGGGATATTTGAGTGGTGGAATGGTTTATAATTAAGACTGCTCTTTCTTTTTATCATTTGTAAATGATTGCCATAAGTAGAAGACCATGCTTGACCTACCTATGTAATTATCTCCTCCATTTGAGTATTAATTACAATTTATTCTCTTACTTGGTCATTTCCTGTCCCCATGTGATGTAAAATATTTTTGTATGAGTGTGATTAATGTTAGCACTGCCAAATTTTATTAAAACATCAGCAAATATGCTGTATCTGTAAGAAACTTGGTATTTTGTGAATGGATTGTTGTATTTTTATCAACAAATAATTACATTAGGAAGGGAAGTGCAATTTTCTTGCAAGTTCCTTCATATCACATAGATAAATTAACAACAGTGAAATATGTAGGTAGAGAAAAATAATTATGAGTTACATATATTCGTTAAGTTCGTAAGGTGACCTGGGCATACCATAACATTCAAAGTTTGTTTTCTCTCCTCCTACAAGTGTTCGATTGTTCATGTAAAATTGATACCTACTTTGCCAACATGACATTTAAACTATACTTCAGGTCATTTTCGTAAGAAAAATAAATAACAAAAAACAATTGCACTTTGAAAATCCCATCTCAATGGGGCACTTGCTCCAGTTTGGGGCCAAGTCTGACTATGGCTATTACTCATGCCATTCAGAGTATGGCAAAGACTTGAGTGTAGGTTTTTCTCAAGCTTCCTTGATAAAAGGATAAATAACATCAGATTTGTGTCTATCACTGATAAGTAAGGTTAGTTTAGGATTTACAGACTCAATGATACTCATAAGTGTGTGTACAAAAGGTTTTTCTATAGGAGCGTTCTCTATCCATTTGTAATGAAAAATGGATCACAACTTTTTCTATGTATTGTCTCTTGGCTTTGAGGGTCCGTGAAGGATAACTTGTGGTATTTTAAAACTGGATTAACTAAAACATCACCGGGTTGTCTTTGAATGGAATGGGAATATTATTAATATTAATCTCATTTTCTGCTATAACAACTGAATTTCAGTTCTTGATAGGCTAAAACCATATTTTTCAAGAGCTTAATTACTTGTGCTAATTTTTTTCTTTGTTTGGTGGTTTAGCAAAAATGCAGTGACATATGTCATCACCATTGTTTAAGTTGAGCAACTAGTGAAGCCCTTGATTTTCCAAATTTTTAACAATATATTAAAACAGTTTTTTACCGACTAAAGAACATGCAAGGTATCATACATATTTTCTTTCTTTTATGTTGTGCGATTGTACTTTCGAACATTAACTTGCCTTGTAGGATGTGATGAAAAATGCTGGGCAATTGAAACAATATATGATAAATGAAGAGGCTGAAGATAAACTTCCAAAGCCTCTGCCAAAGTGCAAAAAAAAAGCTTCATAGTGACAAAAATTAATGAAAAATTAATGGTCTCACTTGCCACTTAAGAGTTGCACTTTCCCCTAGTGGGGTTTTAATGAATCAAGAATAAAAAATCCGATATTTTAATTATAGTGATAGATTTGAAAAAAACAGTATGGGTTGTTAATTGCTTACCTATTGCAAACTATAAAAAGTAATTACGTGTTTTCCTTCTGCCGCCTGCACTGGTGACAAACGTAAACAGCAACACCTTCACAACATGACATTTAAGTTGTTTGTAGTATTGGCTGTTTACTATCCCACTGACCTTACTGATTGACATTTGCAGCCACTTAACACTTCCAACCCGAAGTTTACAATTTTAACTTTGCCGAAATCCGAAACTATTTTTTTGCGGGATTTGTGCTCAAAAGTGTTATATTATGGCAATAGTGAGCATAATAAGTCATGGCATTGAACTTTAACTTGAATTGCATTTATTGTGATTTGTTTTTACCATCATCTATAGATGACGCTCTGATCCCGGAGAAGTCCATGGCTCCAGCGCACGCAATATTTTGCGAAAATCGTGCACGGCAATTTTTTCAACCCATTTTCACTAAAGATACGTATTTTCTACATTCTAGAGATAGTTTCTCATTTGAATAGCGATAAATTTTAATTAGAATTATTTAATACAAAATTCATCATTTATCAAATTTTTCGAGTTGGGCACGTTTTTTCTACTATATCAATAATAATTGTCCCGAGTTCTAATGATATAAAGCTGACGTCAAAGCTTTTATGCAAATTTGTATTCATGATAATGAATGCAATGCCTTTACGCTTGAAAGATAAGCGCTAGATTTTCACCCTCCCAAAAGCACGGTGTGTGCGCGAAGGTTAGGGAGGTCTCGGGTGAGTCGCTGTGGGGTGTCTGAATAGTGGTGCCGCTAACTGTGATAAGTAACGAAATAACGTACGAGAATTCGTTTGAAAACGAAAAGCATGTGACATAATGAGCACGTGCCAAACGTGCTCCCCCCTCCCACCCGACCGTATCCACACGCCTCTCCCATCTCGCACTTATTTTACACTTCCACACCACGGTCGTATATATTTTTCCACACTGCCGGGAACAGGCATCCTTTCACATTGAAAAGGGCCAGTGAACGCTCCGCGATAAGCTTCCAACTAGGGCTGTGCGATACCACGATATATCGTCGGCGATACTTGATATCGGGAGTCGATATTTCGAAACTCGATATCCCGATATGACGATATCCGGATCCCGGTGTTTTTTTCTGTCACCCTTAATAATGTACCTATCTATTTAGCACAATTTCTCGGTATGGTTGATCGGATTGAAGTGCTACAAAGTGTCTCTTCCTTATAAAATATTACACTTCCTCAATCGTTAATTATATACTTTAAATTGTCTAATTTGTTATTGTTTTTAACTATAACTTTTTTATCATAAAATTTGGATGTAGGGAATGGATGGCCATGGTGCGATTGCATCACTGAAAACTCGAATTCAACAAGAAAAGTTCGAATTTGTTCATAAAATTATTGTCTTTAAACCATAATTAGGGATTTAAAAAATTTTCACAGTTCTTCGACCAAGGAAAAATGGTTATATTACAGCTCATATGGGCCGTATCAAAAAATTGAAAAGAACCTCTATTATCTAAAATCATATGCTCTTTCGTCTTAAGTTATTATATTATAAGTCGATATCCCGATATGTCCATATCACGATATTTCCTATTTATATCGCGAATCCGCGATATCAGAATGATATCGTCGTGCGATATTCAAAACAGCATACCGCACACTTCCAACCCAAGGGCGGTCGCTGGGGCTCTTTCGGTGCAGAAGGGGGGGACCTTATTGTTATGTCTGCAGCGGAAAAGCAAGGCGAGGCCGCTTGGAGTTTCCGCCCATTCCCCTCTCCATTCTTTCCGGCGAGGGTGTTTTCCTCTCCCAGTTTGAGATGACCGGCAGAAGAAACATACCCAAACAACCAACTTTAACAAATAACATAAATCCAAGGCATCCTTTACGAAATATTTAGTTCCTATTACCTTCGTACTTTATTCCGTTGCATATCGAAAATATCTGAAAGTTAAACAGCCGGCAGTAATGTAGAAAAAGGTAATAAGTTAGGAAAACAACTAAAAATATTCGTAATATATTTATTCCTCTTTATGTACACTCATATACCTACATGACATATATGATAACAATATTTACCATATACAACTTTTTTAAATCGGCGTTAAGAGTAGGCTAATGCCGACGCCGGGTTTCTCTCCACCCTTCCACCGTTCCTTGAAACTCCTACCATTACCCAATTACCCACCTGCCCTGTATGGCGCAAATGACCTCAGCTGTCGGTCGCCTCCCCTAAATAACATAACATCGGCGAATATATCAATGACAGATAAAAGTATACACAAATAAATAAATAAATAATTGAATGCATAAATGTAGAGCTACAATAACTATACAATAGTTATAATCTTTACAATACTTATAATATTTACAATACTTACATTTACGGCAGTGGAGAGGGGATTACTCATGGAAGCCTTGGAAGCATTTATCCAAGTAGAGGTCGGGTTCTTCAGGCAGCGGCGTCGGAAGTGGGGGCAGAGGGGGCATTCGCCCCCCCTCCCTTCAGAATTTGCCCCGGGCCCTTGATAAATGAATCTTCATTAAGAAAAATTAAATTTCACTTGTTTCCAGCTTGCCTTTTCCCTTCTGATGCATATTCTACCACATTCATATGCACTCTTAGCGGAATTCTAGTCTCTACCCCCTCCTATCCACAAAAAAAAAAATGCAGGCCCTTTTCATAGCAGCCAGGCCCTTTTCTTAAGAGCCGGGCCCTTTTAAAGGTTGGCCCCTCCCAGCGAATATAGTTCCTACGCCCCTGTCTTCAGGGCAATCAGGACAAAAGGTAGTCACCATAGACCCAGCTTGGAGCCCTGCCGGAACCATTTCTGGACCCTTTCTATCTTTCCTCTCTTCGCAGTACTTCGGAAAATGCAAATCTATGGATATCATGGTTGGGCCCCGTGAAACGGGCAAACTCTCTCTCTCTCTCGTTTGGATGATCTATGATGGACAACCTGTATGAGTACAAGCTCAATTTCTGGCAGCTGAAATAGTCAATGGGATTGTTGCCATTGGGTTCATGGGAAGTGGAAGGAATAGGGGATGAGGGTGGAGGAATCTCCTCTGACAGGCGAGGAGCAGGAATTGGGCCTCTATTTGGAGTTGTTGCTTTGTCGGACTCCCGGTCGTCCCAACTCCTCCCCACTGCCGAAATCACTCCACGATTCCAAAGACCAGTCTTCATGACTCGCCTTCCAAAATACGTAGAATTTCTCCCTCCGTGACTCCTGAAGGAGCTCCCCTCTCTTCTTTATGGCTGCTACCTCTGGAATGTGATGAAAGCAAATAAAACATAAATGAAAATTCATTGGAATATATGCATTAAGTACATGTATTAAATATTTATGTCAACAATTATATACTGTAAAAAGTAGATCTGATTTTAAGGTACAAAAGTGATCTGAATTTCAGATGCAACAATTTTAAGACAGGGTATGTTGAATTTCAGCAGTAATATCTTGTCTAAAAATAAGGCAGGTGAACGACTGAAAATCAGACCAAGTGGACTTATTTTCAGATAGGCCTATGCTGAATTTAAGACATCCCTGGTCTGGTAATAATGCGGGTTGCTATTGAAATTCAAGCCTACTCTGAGGGGATGTCTTATTTTAAGGCAGGTGCCTCCTTTACAGGTCCCACTCGGAGGAAGAGAAAAAAATTAAGATGGGCCAAAACCCACTACCTTTAACATGAATCCCCATTAAATATCAAAGCTTCTCATAAGAATTCCTTTCACTATAGAAACAATGCCGAAAAAAATTTTAGGAAACTCCACGAACAAGAAAGATCCCTCGCAACAATGAGAGGTATGCTAAATTGAAGTCCAAGGACTGTGACAACATTAATATTGGTCTAAAAGGGAGAAATTTGAAAACCAGAGCAAACAAACTCCGTCACTTCATTCATTCCCAGTCAGACACTTCATCAAACTTGTAATCAAACTGGGACATACCAGTAATTTAATTCCTGAGCATTTTGTGGAAGAACAAGGAAAGAGAATTGATGCCTTTGAACAGAACGAGGTTACACTCAATAAGAAATACAAAATGGCTAATGAAAAACTTCCCTAGCCATTCCTCCTTATTCAACCTCCTGGCCTATGACCAACACTACCCCCACGACCTCAAAGCCAACCCCACCACCTCTTTATTTCATTGCCAGCCACCTCTTCCTCCCCCACCCCTACTAAAGATTGTGGAACTTAAAAGGTATTTTCGTGATAGTAATAGGCCAGCTTTAATCATACAAATAAGTATTTGATTTCGGTGATAGCTCAAACTATATGGAATTCATCTGTTTGTCTTATCGAAAAAGTGTTTACATCACGGTTATCCTAAAAATTATTCATAAAATGCAACATATCTCACTGTATTTTAGACTTTAGAGATGTGGAGGAGTATTAGTAAAAGCTTCTTTTCCCAAAGAGGATCGTGTTGATGTGGTGACTACAGTACTCCCATCCCTAGGGTCCAGGTTTGATTCCCGATACTGGTGGATTTTTCAGTGGCACACCGGTCCCCACTTGAGTACCTAGTGGAGGGCATTTCAGGCTTAGTACTCCTTCCGTTGGATAGGACATAAATCCATGGTCCTCTTGGTGTCTGTTAAGCGTAGCCTTCCATTACCAAATTACCCACCAAGCCTAAATAGTGCAAATGACCTCAGCTATCGGTTGCCTCCCCTGAATAACTAACTTACTTCCTTCCCCAATGTTAATCGTAATCAGACTTCAATGCTGTTATTTTCCTTTTCCTCCAACAGAATACCAGAAAAGCCAAATGTTCTCCCGCCCTTATTTCTGACATACTGTTTTGATTGTAACGGTGTGCTCTTTGTTTTCCAAAAATCACATTACCTTTGGTATATCTTCATTCCTTATCTTCAACATGGCCTTGGTAATGCATCTAGTTTTCTTTGTACCCTTTGGTTGATGTGAGCACTTGGTCATATGAAAACAATAAAGACCTTATCAATTTTCGTCCAACTTTTACTGGAGGCTGAAACTCATCTCATGCCTCTAGTCATTTCTTCTGAGTATATTTTATGTATAAAGCACCTGTGATAATGCCTAATTCTATTCCCCCAATATATTACTATCCAATACAATTCTTCAGCAGCTACTCTCACTTCCTCCTCCTCTGCCATGAATTAATTCCAAATAAATCTTTTGTCTCTCCAGTTTGCTTTTATCATCCGCAATATTTCCATTAAATTTTCTCACCTCACACTTCTCTGCTCCTCTAAACTTCCACTGCAATACCCTCCATGAGAATTTTTCTCATTCCGTTGACTTGCTCAGGAATGTCATAAAGAGTACTTTGTTTATCAGCATTAAAATTCATGAGAAATTTAATTTTCTTGTTGCCATTATGCTTCATATTATAATACCAATTTACTGATTCAAATTCAAAGCAAAATATGGAGAAAGTGCAGACAAATTTTCATAAATTCCTTATGAGGGTTTAAAAAAAAATTTGACTTAAAAAAATGATGCAAGTACATAAAACACGGTGTCTTTGTTTCAAGGATCTGAAGATGTACGTAGAGACTTTTCAATGGGGATCAAGTGTTTTTTCTGGAAATTTTAGGGAATTGTTCACCTACTACAGAACTATGATCTTGTATTTACTTCTTTAGAGTTCATATAATCTACCTCCTGATGGGAAGTATTGTAATAAATGCAATCCCAGAGTGGTGTTTATGTGCAAATAATTTTTTATCTAGAATTAAAATCTGACAATGCTACCAGGGACTAATAACATCCTTTAACATAATCTACTGGCCTCTGACACCTCCATTAAATGTGAAATATGTTACTAATTGGTAATTTGTTATTCAACAGCATGCGTTGCGTGTCCTAATATGAATTATAAACTATGAGTGCTACTAACAAGGAGACATCATGAGACTGATGCTTGGGATCCAAATTATGCAATTATTTTCTGAAACTATAAACTATAGAAGGATTGCAAGAGAAGTGTCATGGCTTTCTTTCATATAGGCCCGGGTGTCCCGAGAAAAATGCAACCATAGAATTGTCCTCCCTATAAATTCTTTCTCGGGCTCGCCCGTATTAACTCTAGATGTGGCCGAGTTGGTTAAGGTGCAGTAATGGTATTTCACACCAAATTGTCTGGGTTCGAGTAACTGGACTTTGTAAACGACCCCATTTTTACTCAGGTAGTGTAGAGTACAGCCAGGGCCGGCGACAGGGCGGGGCAAAGGGGGCAAATGCCCAGGGGCCCGGGTCATCAGGGGGCCCGGGCCATCAGGGGGCCCGGGCCAAAATAAATTAATTGAATACAAAAATTTAAAGAATGAATAAATTTAATGCCAAAGAGAATACAAAATTTAGTTGTTTAAAAAGTAAAAAAAAACAAATGAAGGTAGAGCGTGTGTCAATGTCCAATAGAGAAGTATGACGTTAGAATTGTTGTGGTCATCGAGGGTTTTGGGGTGATGGGGACGATAGAGCGAGGAGCGCGGGTGCTGTGACTCACCGTCCCTCCCTTTGCCGCGAACATTTGCCACTCAGCGACATGTTGTAACCTGAACGAAAAGAAACCCAATTCCCCTGCCTAAAGTCTATTGTTTAATTTTAAGTGGACTGAAAATAATCGTTTATTCTACAGTCAAAGTTACAGATTATCAGTAGCAAGCTACACATTCTAGTGTTGTGTCATTGGTTTTGTATACATGAGCGCCCATACACGGGGGTAGGGAGGGAACGTGTCCCCCCCCCACCTAGCTTCCCAGTAAGGATTGCAATCCCAGAGAGATTTTTCAATCCCGGGATTACGGGATCTTCATCAAAAGTTAGACAACATTTTCTGGAATTTAGTCCATCTTGTTTAACGCTGGCGATCACTATATCTTTAACACGCGCACCTTAAACTCATTTCTATTTTTCTTATGTATTACAAATGATGACATATTAGTTATTCCAATAAAATGTATTAGTCAATGGACTCAGACGTCTAACGTGTAGCATTTAATGTCCAAGAAAACTTACTTATTAGCGCTGCCTGTTAGCGAAAAGTTGTACATCAATCCCGGAATCCCAGGATTCGTTTACAATAAATCCCGAGATTTCGGGATTGTCATTTCATCCGGGATTGCAATCCTTAACTTCCGGGTAAAATAAAAAAGGGAAGCAAAAAATATTTTATATTAAAAATTTTGTGAATAAATACATATGTCAGAAAGTTAATAATTCATAAACATGATGTATAATTTATCCTTCTGAAATATTTCTAAATTTGCTTCCTTGTTTTACTTAAATAAGTTCAAAGCCCATGCACGCACTGTCATGATTTTGTGTAGTTTTTGTTAATAGAAAGGAGAGGAAGGAAAATTTGAACCGATGCACAGTAGGCTGAAATCGAAAAATATTTACCAAAATTCCAAAATGGCTTTTTTGGAGAGATAATCATGAAACTTGGTACAAATACTCATAATTGATTGGCAAACACGGAATGGCATGTCATTGGTCATGTTCTGTCACCGTTACCGAGATTCAGGGGCTCAAACATACCCAAAATTACACACGACTTAAGTTTTCTATGAAAATCTTCCTATTTAAGTTAAGGGTGACACTGTGGGAGGAATTTGGTCGGATAAAAAACTAGTAGATCTGTTAAAACCACTCTTTTACTTTACTGTGCTTAACTTTGGGAGTTTTTTTCCTAAATGTAGGTGACATTACGTAACAAAATGGCGGACGCTATTTTCACACAAATATTCATTTTAAGCAGTAAATATCTGGCATGTTAAGTGCCTGTAAAGTGACTCATTTTAAATCAATTTTTGATGCTTTTTAAAGGTAGATCTGAAAAAAAATTGAAAATTCGTTGGCGACGCCAATAATTACATTTGATTTTACGTACGCGCGTGCGGAGCTTGAGACACGCGCCGGGAGCTGGAAATGACGAGACGCAAGTAAGTTTTTTCAAGCCATAAGGAACATAACGCTTCTTATTCGCCCTTTTTAATGTGTGTACATTGCTATCAATCTCCGCCAGCTCTACACGTATAAAATCATGGGGATATAGAAATATAAAGGTCTTAAAGTGTACGCGAAATCGCGTTCAAGGTTTCTCCTCTCAAAAGTAAACTTCTCATTCACACCCTCAAAGCCTTAAAATTCCTGTACTTTTCCGACGAAAAATTATTTTACGTTCCAGAGGGACACTATTCCCTATTCCAAAGTTCCAAAGTAGGGAGACTATTCGCATTCCAAAGTTCATTTTTCTAATGAAAAATTTAACTAAAAAACTTAGGTATTCCGTTACGTTAAATCCTCCATGATGTAAAATGCGAATTTGAAGAAGAAAATATCCCCAAAGCCGTAATCTTAAGGGACGGAGTGAAAAAGGGGGAATGGAAATGGAAGAGGGTGAGAGAGAGAGAAGAGGGAGGGCTTATAAAACAGTGTTTAAAAAGTAAGAGATGTAAAATAATTTCATGTGTGTCCGCGAATAGACAATATGTACTCACGGATACGGCGGCGGAAGACGACCCCCATTCTCGGCCTTCCTCACTAAGTCTTCTGGCACCAATTTTCTCACGTCTAAACGGACTCGGCAGCTTACTTCCATCAAACAGGATCAACAGCTGATCGGCGTTCATCTGAGTGCTCAGAAAACAAAGAAAACATTAGCCTCAGGTAAAACATTATAATGACTTTTCCCAATCCGCTAGCCTTAGCACTAAGATCCGTGAATAACGCCACACAATTCGGAGGAGACGAAAGCAATATTATTTTCAATTCACATTTTTAAGTTCATGGCATATTTCAACGACGTAGAAATTTTTTTACAATCACACATGGGTTACCTACTACCACGACGACGGGCGTGCCATCACGGCCTCCCTCGCGTGTTGACTATGACTTGACCCTAGCACGAATTAGGAGCAAGCATTCAGACAGTCGGCAATGATGAAGAATAGCGGCTCGGCATTCGCCTGTATTGAAAATGGAAACAAAACAAATTCAAATTGAAACAACACGGTATTATGGTACCATTATTACACTCGAATATACGTCACGATTGTCGCAGATGAAAAGTCGCCCAATTGAAAATTGCTTCCAGGTTTGAAGGGGTATTTTGACACGGCCAACCAGGCATACGAGTATAAAGGTCTTTGGCCTTTGGGAAGAAAAAAAAACGGATGAAGAATAACTGCAAAAGAAAAAATCACAGATAGCTACAGCATTATACCACATGGTGACATTTCCAGAGTGATTCTGTACGAGCATTATTGGAGTTATACCTTTCTCAATTCTCATCTCACGCCTCACACCCGTTCTGCATTTGACTTAGTATTGCTGCTCGGTATTCACATGTAATGCAGAAGGATAAAAGAGAATACATTATACCTACATCTGATCATACAACGGATTGGTGGTACTCGAAATGCCTTGCCACAATGTACGAAAGAAGAGTTATCACGGATAAAGCTTTGAAGGAATATGTCCCATCTCGGATTCAACTCCAAATTGGTGTCTGGCTGAAAGGAGTCACAAATGTCATCTCTCGAAGAGAAGAGAAACTTGAATCATTTGCCTCAATAATTCAACGAAGAAATATTCACATGAAAAATAACCCCACAAAACTAACTTTCAAAAGCTACTAAAATTTCAAAAACTCCTAATTCTAATAATTAGGTATCAATTAATTTGGAGTAAAACCTGGATCAACCTCTTACAGGATTGACGACGGAAATTCGAACGAATTAACTCTCTCCCTCCCTGGAGTTTGCACAGTGGCTCCCATCCTCACGTCTCTACGGCTCGGACACAAAGAAAGAGAATGGAGCGTCGCATTGACAAGCACTGACTTACAGGAGGGGAAGTTGGAGGGGGAATTGGAGAGACCTGGGGGGGGAGGGAGGGGAGGCAAGGGTAGGAGCAACAACAGTACAGTGAGAGGGGAATCACGAAGGCTTGTAGAAGGAGGGATTTGGAAGGGGGAGAGGGGGTGGTTGCAAGAAAGAAAGGGACTTGGAAGGAGAAATGGTGGCGACCGACGTCGAATGAGGCATGCTGCCGCTTGGCAGAGGAGGATCGTTTTCTACATTCGCCAGTTTCGCTAAGGTTCCTGTCGGAAGGTAAGGATTGCGACGAAAGTTAAATGCAGTGGCAAGACTGCTTGCCGAGAAACTGGTTAGTACGCGAGACAAGGGAAAGAGAGACGAGAGGAACACAAAAAGATAGACGTAACACGCCGACTTAATCTAATTTTCATTTTTTTTCCAACCCGGTCACTAGACCGCCAAGATGAGACTGCCTACCAAGCATACGTATGCGTGTCCGACAGGTATTGTGCATATGGTTCCACCCGCAGCAATGCCATATATACATGCAGTGGGCCATAATTGAAATGTTATCGAGAATTAGAAATGTAATATAAATATTCAACTCTTCTATAAATTTTAATTTACGGTATATTACGCTGTGACTCGATTATTAGTAATATAATATCAATTTTAATAATATTTTACCGTGAAATTGAAACCAAAGACGACCGAAATTCGAGGTCCGTTTCATAATGTAAGTTGAAATTTGGTTGAAAAACTGTTTTTTTTAAAGAAAATTGTTCACATACAGCAGTGTTACCATTTTACAGTGACGCATATAACAGGACACAAAAGAGACGTATAAATGCAAATATCCACAAGGTAAGAATAATATCAACAAATAAATTTGAAAAGAAAGTAACAAAAGAGAGTAGCAAAATAATGACAGGAAGGAAGGTACCAGTTATTTTTAGAGAGATGAGATAGGGCAAGGTTAGTAATGTGGTTGAAGATAATAAGAACGGATCGATGTTGTCGGGAAGTGAATTCAATAGGGAGGAGGAGAGCCGGAAGAGGAGCGAACGTTCGGTTAGTGATAGTCTAGGAACGGGTTTTCAACGCCTGCCTGACGATCGGCCATTTCCAGGCAATCTGGAAACACGCCCGAGTGATTTGTATTCCAAAAGCCGGCAAATCATCAGCACGCCCGGAAAACCTGCGGCCGATCTCCCTTCTCAGCTCGGTCGGGAAACTGCTGGAGAGGCTGGTCCTGGAGCATCTGAAGATGGCCACGGAGGAGCTGTGCGTCCTCCCGGAAGAACAATTCGGATTCCGGGAGGAACATTCCACCACGCACCAATTAGCCAGAATACTCAACGTCATCACCGAGGCATTCAACTGGCATCACACCGCGGTCGGCGCCTTCTTCGACATCAGTAAGGCGTTCGACCGCGTGTGGCATGAGGGGCTCCTCCACAAGCTGCACAGCTTTGGCTATCCATCATGGCTCCTTTCTCCATTCATGGCTCCAGGACAGAAGTTTCCACGTCGGCTGGCGAGAAGCGATCTCCGAGCGCCGCAGAATCTCCGCGGGAGTTCCACAAGGAAGCGTGCTCTCCCCTCTGCTTTTTAACATCTATACAGCAGACATGCCATCCTTCTTCTCAGCACACGTCACGGCGCACAGTGGTCCGGATCCGAGAATATTGGGACAAAAGTCATTTTTCCGACTTTCTTGAACCTCACTTTAATAATGCAGCTCTTGTAGCATAATGTCCGGGGAACCTTACTGCACACTTAGTTTTGCATAAAAAAATTTGTTACGGGTAGTAAATTGCTTCAAAGTAGAGCTAGTTTTTGCTAAACCACGCTCTTTTAATTTTTTCGAAAAATACACATTTTCAACAATTTATTTGGTCAGTTTCGTTGTAAAAATTGGTAAAATGACTATGCTCTATAATAATATGGACATTTTACTATCACGAAATGTAAGTTTCAATCTTTCAGTGATTCTGATGTTCGCTGGAGGAGTTCCTCAAGAGGAATCATTTTTTCTCACAAATTTCGCATAAATGTTGGATTATAAAATGAGTGACACCGAGTGACACGAAGATTCTAATGGTGGTTAAATTGGAATATATAACAAAGACATTAGTAAAGGTTTCAGCTGCAAATTATTGCAAATAAGTGAATAACAATGACTTATGTGACTCTCTGCCGCGGAAGTAAGCGTCGGCACTTGACGCGCGAGCGTAGGCACAGTGGAGACACATTGTACAATACGTCTTTCCCTATGTTTCATTGATTAGGATTTTATAAATGAAGAAATATACTATTTTATTTCTCTATTATAACCTGTTCTTGCCCGAATTTACTCTAAAAAGAGGGAGAGAAAAATTTCTGACTGCGATACTTAGCGAAATTGTGACGCTGGGAGAGAGGGAAAATATTTTCTTCTATCGCTTCCCAGTACGATTCCTATCGAATTTTGTTAATCGTTTGAAGTATATAAGACTGATTGTATGCACTGCTGCTGGGAAAACCCTCTACTGGTTGTCCCTTTCCTCAAAGCTAAAGTGTAAGAGACCTGTTACCCGCACACTTGCCGGACCCAAGGGAAGGGAAGTGGGCCTTAGTCGGGATATTTTACTATCTCTACTTAGCGCGCCACCCAACTTGTGTTTATTGCCTATAGGCGGTTTCTTTGACCTGCAAGTGAAGTTACACGTGTTAACAGATGTCGTTTTTTCCTCCTCTTTCTAGATGGGTTTTATTGCAGGGCTGCAGCTCAAATGCATTTTCGCACAAAATTCAGGAATTTCACATTTCTCTTTATTCGGTCCTCCAAAAATCCCTCCTGGTTATCCTCAGGGGTACACCCAGGTTTCTCCATGTTTCAGTCGAGACATTTTGGTGCTCTTCAGTTGCTCCTTTTCTATCGATGTTTACACATGCGTTCTTAGTCGTTAGGTCCTCGGTTGGCAGTAGTTTTCGTTATTTGAAGTGATATCTGAAGTAGTGTTAGTGTTGTGACATATCGGAATAGTGTTGTGAGTCAATGATTGTTTGGTTCCTGGCCACCAAAGCGATAAGGATAATTAATCAGGTATGCTGTTTTTTTAATTTCTGTTCAAAGTTCATTTAATATGAGGTACCACACTAAATTTATAAGGTATGCTGTTTTTCTATAATTTCCGTTCAAAGTTCATTTAATACGAGGTACAACACTAAATTTGGCATTGTTTTTGCTTTCGTTTAAACTCCTAACTTTTTAGAATAAAGATTTTTTCAGAATTTAACTAATGCATCTGCACAGAACTAAGGATTCTAATGATCAACTCACAGCTATATCGCTAATATTTACGCGGAGGAAACTTCACGATAAAATGCAGGAGAAAAGGGAAGAATCAATAGACGTCCGGAAAAGTAATTTGACGGAATTTCTTGAGGATTGCCTAAATTTTCACGGAGATGAAGACGGAAAAAATGTGCTCAACAATTTTTTGGAAGTAAATTTTTTTGTTAGTTACGAGAAAAGATGGCCAGCTTGCTCGCGAACAAACTCTTTTTTTGTACAGAGGCATGCGACATGGTTGGATCAAATCGTTGATTTCCGTGATGTTGTGTATCGTAACCTTCCAGGCACCTCAGGTTCGTATTTTCCCAGTGCTTAAATTGTGAAATAACATCTCTTAGGCTATTGTCTAAGTAATAAGCCTTTTTTTATCAGGTAAATCTCACAAAAGAAAGGGTAGGCCAAAAAAACAATTTTCGGATGTCACTATCCGATCAAAAATAAGGAAAACTAAATTCCTTAGAGAAAGTACTTCCCCTGCAGAACTGTCTTTTGTTACAGCCTTGAAGCTAAGAGAGGAGGGACATGGCGCACAAGCGTCTCTAGTTAAAGAGGCTACGACAACCACCCCTACACGGGCAAAACGAATATTGAAAAAGTGGAAGAGGGAAGAGAAACCCATCTCTACCATGTCCTCTGATGACGGTTTAGCATTAGTTGTCAATTCAAATATGACAAAAAAACAGTATTTGCAGATAAAAAATTCTGCAAGATATCATGGACATTCAATGGCCGGATACAAATGATATCTGCAAGATATTATTTGTATCCGGCAAATCATTCCATTTTGAATGCCAAAAAGACTGCTTATCCGGATGGTATTGAGATATCAGAGAATACATGTGAGTTAAACTGCAAACCTTGTTGCACCACACTTGCTCGAGGCTACTACAATTTTTGCCGATATTTTCAGGTAGTTACTTCAATGTTTTTTAATGAATAAATATAAATTTTTAAATTTGTTTCGAATTAAATTAGAGTTAAATTAAATCAGCTGAAATTCCTGGTGAGGATCCATTTATTTTACACAAATGTTCTTTTACTTCAACGCTTTTCACATGAAATAACATAGAAAATTGATTTTCAGGGGTAGAAGAAGAACTTATAATCAAATTTTCAAATGTTTTGAGAGGTTTGTCATATGGCCATCTAATTAATCCCCCAAAATTTAATGAATATTGTACGGACACGGCAAAATTTTATGTTAAATATTATGAGTGGTTCTACATGCCACCTACAGTACATAAAGTTCTGCTGCATGGTGCAGATGTTATTGAGTCAGCTCTTCTTGCAATCGGAGAGCTTTCGGAGGAGGCACAGGAATCGCGGAATAAAGATATAAGAAAATACCGCGAGCATCACGTAAGAAAAATTTCAAGATTCCACACGAATTAGGACGTTTTCCGGAGGCTGATCCTGACCTCTGATCCATTAATCAGTACATTAGGTGCTGAATTAAATAAATACCATGGCCTAAAAGATCTGCCTAAAGAGGTCCGTGAACTCTTGTAAGATTATCCGGACTCAGCGAGTGAACACGAGGAGGAGGAGTGGAATTCAGGAGAATCTGATTTGGAATTATAAAAATTGTAAAGTTAACAAGATAAGTAATGAATTATTGAAATGAATTAACTAATTTGCACTTAATACTGCTTTAATATTTATTTCAACTAGCATAGGTTTTAGCTTCAGCGGCACTACCTCTGACAGCTGATAATCGCAATCACTTCAACGTTAGAATCGATTCCCCCAACTGCCTTATATTCGCCCATTTTTGACAAAACATTTACTACTTGAAAGGTCTAAAAGTTATATTATGCAAATAATTCATATATATATATATATGCATATTTAATAATAGTAATACATGTTTTCTATGCAGTCTCCTCATTATCGGTTAATTTAGCATTAAAATTCTCAATATTTTCTAAAATAATTATTTTTTACTAAAAATAACAGCAAAAATGAACTCAGCGTGTCCTAAAACATAAAAAGGACAATTTTCAAAGTAATCCGAAAGAAATCTGATTTTTGTCCCTTATTGTCGCGATCCGGACCACTGTGCGGCGGCGCTCTACGCCGACGACGCTGCATTGATCGCCAGATCAAAACGGCCTTCGCTAGCAGCGTCATATCTCCAGAGAGCCATCGACACCCTGATTGACTGGTACACCGTCTGGAGATTTGCGGTGAACCCAAAGAAAACTCAGACTATCGTCTTCTCCCTGCGACAAGAAGAGCCTGGAGAACTTCTGGTCGGCGACCAGGAGGTACTCTGGAAACCCACGGTCGACTACCTAGGAGTCACGTTGGATCGCCGCCTGACTCTCATCGCTCATGCCAGGAAAATAACGCAACGAGTCACCGCACGTCGAGTCCAGCTGCGCTGCCTTTTGGGAAGCCAAAACCTGACACAAGCATCACGGATACTCCTGTGGAAAACGGTCCTTCGTCCCACATTGTCGTACGCCGCGCCCGCGTGGAGCGGCATCGCCTTGCAAAAGGCGAAATCGATCATCGAAACAGAAGATCGCAAGTGTCAGCGCCAGGCGCTGCAACTCGGATGGACACCACACAACGGAGCCCTTCCACTACTCACCGGGACACCGCCCCTGGCTGATAAGTGGAAAGAAGAAGCCAGGGCATTCTACACCAAGGCTGGAAAATCCTCCTTCCCAGAATTACGCAAGATAGACGCCATAGAAGTCACCCCGTGGGACAGACACCGTCGCCCGCGATCCGGCACCGGAGAGCCTGCAGACCAGCCGCCGGGACAACGGCGACGAGTGCGCGCCGAAAATCACTAAGTCCGCCGGGCCCTGAAAAGGGCCGTAGCGCTTCGTAACACATCCAGAATCTCCAATCTGAAGAGCCCGATGGTGCTGAACAGATTCATCATCTGCGAGGAGGCAGATGCGCACCCCTGATTGACGATTGCCGACAGAGCATGATTGGTTCACTGCCTTTGCAATGTCCTTTACTGGTCCGGTGTGGCCGCCGCCATGGCCCACCCTAGTAGCTGGTCGTAATTGACGCCGCGAGGCTTTGCATCCATGAAGCCGATCCTCTTGAGGTGGCGTGGCTCACTCGGCAGAGTAGGTGTATGCGGTTCTCCGCTCTGTGGGTTAGCTTGAGAGAGGGGACTTAAGGGAGGGGGAGTCTGTCGTGGAGATGACGACTCCTTTGCAGAGGGACCAGTCGTGGTTGATGGCTGGTACCTCGTGGGCGGGGGGAGGTTCCCGGAGGGGAGGCTACCCCTCTACCCTGGGGTGGAGAATTTATCAGAGGGGGGGGCTACGTCGGTCATTTCTTCACTCTCTAATATTGTCTCAATACACAAAGAAACACTATTTTCTTATACCATTTCTTCGAAATGAATTTAAGAATGTAAGGTAAGAAACTTGGATTCTGAAAGTCTTGCATCCAGATTGACATAATTGCTTCAGCTTTCATGCATTCCACTTTTCCCCATCAATATCCAAGTCATCATTTAATTTGTTTTCCCCCTACGTTTTCACCTCAAGCCATTACAACTATTCTCAGATTCAATGTCTCACCACACCAAGAATCACCCTCACAACAACATATTATTTGTTTATTCATGCTATTTTATTTCATTTTTAAACTCCAATATGCCCTGCAATACTTTAAATAACCACGTTCCTCGAACAGTGATAAACCGAACCTCCTTGGGAAAGAAACACATTTAGCTTCCTAAAAAAACATTTTGAATGAAGCAATACACACCCTGGTATTCTGAATTTCCCCTCTCTACCAGTGACATCCCATTTCACATAGTAATCATTCCATTGATAACAGAATTAATTACATCTTTCAAGCTGCTCTCTTCTTCACACGTAGCCATTGTTTATCCATCCTAGACGATCACCAATATGAAGAATTGCTGCTAACCTGTAATGATAGTGGGGATGTACTTGCACATCTCATTTACTGCTCTATCTCATAATGGAACGGGATTCAAGACAATCGCCAACTGAATGTAGTTTACTATTTATTATTGTGTATTATTTATTTTGTGTATTTTATCAATAAGGAACTCTGAAAATTTTGTATTCATCTATTTATCAAAAACAGACCCTGTAGAGCTTTATAATAACTTTTTAATAAAGCATTGATTTAAATCTTAGGTGTTAAAATAATTTAATATGTATTTTGTTGGGGTAACAAAAATAAACTTACTATTTAGTAAACTACATCACCCCTGATCAACTGCAAACCGGAATTTGATGCAAAAATCACTCCCAGCCACCTAATCTTCCTCAACTGCAAATTGGAGATGCTTGTTCCCTCAATTGCAGGGGCAATGATGTTTTCTATCTATGATAATTATCAGAAATTCTGGATGTAATCTACTCCTTAAAAAAGTTGCTTTTGAATATGCATTTGACCGAGGAGAATTTTTGGCAATTATCTATGTAGAAAAAAAATATACAGTAACAATGGTGGGGATGATGGCATTTTGAAAGAGCAAATGAAAGCAGGCATGGTTCTATTTTTGCTGCCAGTATTTAATCAAAAGTTGTTTCGTTTTGTGGGTGAAACTGCACCATCATGTAGGTACACAGTTGTAGTGTCTTCCAGCTACATCTTTATTAGAATGTCCAAATATAGCTTCCAATTTCCTTCAAAGAATGCTTAGAACTCTGGTGTCTCCAAGTTGAATCTTAGATAATTATCTAATTACCCTGAAACAACAGGGAAGAATACTTAATACAGTAGGAGGGGATTTTTCCAACCATTGTGAAGGCTACTTTTTGTAATGACATGCTTAAATATGCTAGTATATGGCAGCAAGATTTGGAAAAGGTTTTGCTGGGAATTCAGTTGTTCCAAGATTAAAGGGAAGGTCCCACAAGGAAGACCAAGGGACAAATATATAGGGCAAATAAAGAAGGACATGAAAGAGAAAACATACCAGGGTGTGAGGGAATCAACACTGAATAGTGCAGAATGGAGTGCTACAGTAAACCAATCCTAGGATTGACTTAAGGTATCATCATTAGTAATCATTCCATTGATAACAGAAATAATTACATCTTTCAAGCTGCTCTCTTCTTCACACATAGCCATTGTTTATCCATCCTAGACGATCACCAATATGAAGAATTGTGTGAAGAAGAGAGCAGCTTGAAAGATGTAATTAATTCTGTTATCAATGGAATGATTACTAATGATGATACCTTAAGTGTTCTGTAGAAATTGTATGTTTCTTGAATTTTGCATATATAGGTATTCCACCTGAATGCATGGCACGTGTATTTTAAAAATTCTTTCAATATTGAAATATTTTGTATTAACCCATTCGCCTCTTAATTTTCCGTGGATTTTCAGCCCTTTAAACTATTTATTTTTTAACAAAATAAAAAAAATGCTTGTGGTACATATCCTCAGGAAAAAAGAATAGCTTTAAAACATTGAATTCCATCACGTGACGGGCAAATCCCCAGCTCTTTACCTTAAGGCAAAATAAGGTAGACGGGCGAATCGCCAGCTGATAAAAGCATGGAAACCCCAATGGGTTGACATGCTTTCAGAATGACATTCAAAATGACAATTCATGACAAAATGACAAAATTCTCTCATAATTCTCTCTATTTTGGATTTTCATGTCTGTATAAGAGCGCTGTTCTCTACCATACCTAAGGATATCTGACGGAAGAGTGGCTGCTGAGAGAATTCAGGGGCAACTATCCATCCATTTGGCACTTTGTTACCTACACAAGGACAGAATGAAATACTTATCCTGTTTATATTAGGTATTTGAAATGTTTTGAAATTAACCCTTTGAAATTTTACAGTTTTGGAAGATTTGTTTTGATACTGGCCTTGCTTATAATGGTGAACACTATTAGATGCATAAGTATGTTGCAAATTTTACTTGGGTGGAAAAGTATGAATTGTATATAAACATGTATTTGTCCATTTAACCAAGTCTGACCAATAAAGTCATCATAGATTAACTTCTCTTATTTTTTGATCTGTTGCTACATTGATTGCTGTCCTCAGGGTGTGTTAACCTTAAACATAAATTTTAGCTAAGTTAGGGAAATAAAAACTTACTGTAAAAAATCTGATACCAAGTGGAACTGAAACATTTTTACTACAATGTAAAGAAAATATTGCATGGATCGTTACTGTATTTTTCTTTGCTTTTAGATAACGTACATCTAGGCTACCAAATGGTAATATTTTTCTTCGTGTCTTACAATTTCAGCATTTCACTTGCCTCATCTTAAAGTAAATGTGAAGAAGTTGAGATTTTAAGGAAGCAGATGGAAAAGGACTTCTTCAAGGGAAAATGGAGGTATCCAAATGACAAGTGTGCAGGAACCCATATATGAAATAAAAAAAACACATTAAGTAACTTCTGTGTAATTAGTGTCTACTTAATAGTTTTGCTTGCCCTCTCTCCATTTCATAGATTGTCATGGGAAATTAACATCTTTTGGAAGATAGTAACTACTGTCGTAGAGTACTACTTGTGCATCGTTATGTCTTGTCCTCCTCCTTACCCCCACCCCTCCAATGAAAAGACCCTATCTAGTTCAGTTCTCCAAGGCTTTGAGGGGGGGGGATAACTGCCCCCTCCTTGGTTTCACCCCGGATGTGGAATCCCCCTGCCCCACACACTGTTGTGGTGACTCGAAGGTAACAATGCAGATGTGGATGAAAATAAATTCATAGATGAGAGATAAAATCATCCTTAAGAAATGAGGATTTTAATGCATTCAGGCATGACTGAAACTCAGCAAAAACATTGATTCGTGACACATACAGAATGAATTCCTTAATGAGCTGAGGATGCTTCAATGGACTGAAGTGTTATCTACAGAGTATCTATTCTCATGCAGCTTAAATATGCGGAGTGGAGTACCGACTGGGAGGTGGGGTTTAAACACCCCAAAAATATTCCCGTGATTTACAATTTTTTTATATTTTTCACTAGCATTTAGAATTCTGCTTAATGAGCTGAAAAATATAGTTTTGCTGGCTTTCGGTCGGACTGCGGTCCGTTAGAGGGAGGACAGGGAACAGAAATGATGTTGAACTTGGTAAGAACCAGACTTCGAGATTTATTGTGTTGCTCCCTTTACATGTCTTGGCAAACTGACGCCAAGCCAACACCTTACTCCTGCAGTTGCGCTTTGCTGGCGACCCCTGTGACTTCTTATGCTAGCTCTACACGCTAGGATGAGCGGCCCGGATCAGCCGACATAACGGCTGATCCCACCGTGTAGAGGCGCCATCATTGTTCAGCCGAGGGGTAGGCTCAGCAAGCCTCGGGACCCCAGCTTAAGTAATACGCTTTGTTTTTGTTCGGATTAAACAACTCGTGTGGCGCGAAAACACGGTTGCTATTTAAAACTTGGATAAATAAGATTCTCAATCCAATGGAAGGAAACGGGGAAAAAGTTCCGGAAAGTACCGAAGGTAATAGAAAGTGATAATATACCCGTAGAATTATCTCATTCTCTCAATAATCATCTATGCCAGTCATGTTGAGTGTTTACATTGTCATTTGTAAACTTCGGCACCAGATGGCGAAGCGTCGATTTAAGTGCTTCGTGTAGAAAGGAAGGTGGCTCAACGTTCAGTCTGAGCCAAGTACGCTGAGCGCAGGCGGACGTGTAGAAGAGGCATTAGGGCCATCCTATTGGTTGGTAATGCCGTCATGGCAGTCGGATGATTGTACATAGGTCGCTGCTGACAATGCTGACACGGGGAGAGGACGAGAATGCGAGTCATCTGGAAACGGGACCTATTTTGAAAAGCGGTGATAGAGAATAACCCTGTAACTACAGACCCATTTCACTGACATCAATCTCTTGAAAGGTATTTGAGCACATAGCAAACAGTTATGAGGAATTAGGATAGTCAGTCATATTATAGATAGTCATATCATAAACAGCCAACATGGGTTCCGGAAAGGTAGATCTTGCGTGATACAATTAAAAAAAATTCATATACGACACTTTAGTCTAAGGTGAAAACAAAACTGAAGTTGATGTCTTAGATTTAAAAATGCATTCGATGAAGTTCCTCATAATAAATTAGTCTTGAAGTTAGAGTTTCGGTGTAAATAAAGACGTTTATATGTTGGATAAAGGAATAGGGTAGTTTCCTTCATCAAAGAAAACAGACTTCATTAATTGCGATTTGTGCCCTGCCATAAATGTAATTAATATACGCAAAAAGTTTGTATTGAGAAATCCCAGTTTACTAGAGAATCAAATGTTAATTTTAAGGCCATTTGAAAAGGCTCTGAAATGGCGGGGTGCGCTGCCTTCATGCTGACGTAACAGGTAGGTAGTTTACGTTGCGAAACATAGGAAAATTCGTCTCCTGAACTTACCGTTGTATCTCAGGGCCCCTCAGCTCTAGTGAATATTTATTAGTATTAACCTGTAAAAACTATCAATGTTGGAAAAGAATTCTCCGTTAAACATGGTGTTATTAGTCATTTTATAGGCTCGAGGACGTCTTGCTCGCTGTGTCTTCTGCTACGACGAAGCATGGCGTGAAGGTCGTGCGGCGATAGGCGAACTACATGATATGCTTGTGAAAGGAATAGTAACTGATTTTAAATGAATCAACTGCATAAATAGTGTTAAATAAATAAATAAAAGTTAATTATAATTAATTAACGGAATAAATATGCCTCCAATACTTGTTCATAAGCTTTAACGGAGTGCGGCGTCTATTTGGAAGCGTCCGCAGCACCACCTGGTGGCAGGTAGAGGAAATAGTTTGACGTCAAACGTAGGATTAACCGGCATGCAATAGTTTGCCGTCGCGTTTTCGCGCCATTGATTTTTTTCACTTTTTAATTAATGAGGAAAAATACTTAACGTCATTTAAAAATCGAACGGCTTAAAACACGTACTCCAGAGGTTATAAACTTTCGATCAAGACAATAAAAAAATAATAGGAAACTACCCTATTCTTAAGTGGGCGAGAGCAGAGGGTTGTTATAGATGGTGCCATGTTGGACACAATAAAAATTACATTGGGAGTCACTCGGGGTAGCGTAATAAACCCGCTTCTCAGTATTTTAAGCATTAAAGATCTATGTAGCGCAGTTCATAGTAAGGTTAGAAGTTTTACAGACCACGCGGTAGTGTACAGGGGTTTATCAAAAGAAGAAGATAGGGAATCACTTATCAAGGATTTTGTTGCAATTCAAGAGTGGTGTGACATATTGCAATTAGAACTTGGTCTTAAATATTTTCTAACGATTAATTTTGGGAAGAGGAATCACTCGATATGTTAACACTTCATTTGTCCCGTTATGTCAATCATTAGTAACATGACACGTGGGGGGACCTAAGATTCCTCGCGGACTTCCCAGGTCATTCACTCCCCCCTTACACGCAAACCCTGCCACACACCTTCCGTTCACAAAGTTCGCACGGGGAAAACTTTTTCCTCGTAAATTTTAGGGTATAATGGAGAGATTGAGAGGGTCGACTGGGAGGGGGAGTAACAATCGCAGTTAAGAACACAATAGTCAGAAAAATAGAAGTGATTCCCAATAATATAATAGAAAGTGTATAAGTGTATGGTTTTCCATTCAATGTGCTAAATTCGAAAGTAATATATGTTTGTGCCCACTATAGATCACCACATTCCGATGTACACTCAGTATTAGAACTCGAGAAACAGAGTACACAGAGCGATGCGTGTGTACTACTGCCTTCTTTCTTTCAATAGAGCAGAACTCGCCCAGTGGAGAATTTACCAACTGCCGTGTCTCGTCCGCATTGCATTCTCTGGGCGTTAAATATTCCAAGGAATGATGTTTGAACCGGCAGTAAGGACAGGGATGTTCTCCACGGCACATTTGAACTACATGCCCACTCCACAAACACCCTATCTTATCTTTCACCTCACGAAATCTAACCTTCGCGGGAACACGATATCTGTCATTGTGTTTCTCACTAAGGTGCTAGTTCCGGCCAAATATGGCTTATTTCTTTTCTCAGTTTCCATCCCTGACATTCTTAGGGCGGGTTAGGTTCCATTTTCAGAACCGCATTTGGCTGCTTCCAGCACCCAGGCCTCGCATGCTCCAAAGCCTCTCCTTCCTCGCTACCGCAGCGTTACTTTTGCCTAATGGCGAGTGAACACGAGGGTGCACGGGCGTGATTTCTCAATTTCGTTGATTGCTCTCAGCGAGAATCTCGCGCCACCTGCACTGTCACGTCCGCAGGTTGACGTCATGCCCCGAAGCCATTACGTTTGCAGTCACGTGATCTCTCTCGAACCACCTGCAGTGTTTCTCTGGCAGCTAACTCGAGGATAAAAATGAAATATTGTAGAAACCATGGTCGAAACCAATAAAACCTTTATGTGGAACGTACAAAGTGGATTTTCATTTCCAATCGAGTGTTTCCACAAAGTAAAGCCTCAAACTTTGAACTGTACAGGATAAAATACCGAGTAACGTGAATTAGCTGTATTCGCGATTAAAAACTTAGCTTAAATATTTTTTCTAACAAGGGGAGTCCGAGTTACAGGTCTTGGATGTTGACAATATTTGGCATGCGGAAAGTCCTTGATTCATGATTTATGAATATTCAATCAAGGAAATCGTATTCCGTATCCAAACTGGGTTGTAAACCCAATCCCTTCAACCAAACGAGTTTGAAATATTTTATTGCGATCAAAATCCTGAAAATTGCAATGCAGTTTTTTTACGACCGTTTCTGGTTATAAATATTGTTAAAATGTTTACCCAGGATGTATTTTGACTTTTTTACGTAAAATATAATCTTTCACCACCGGGTCTGGCATTTTCCAGCAGCCACTTCTCCGTGCCAACTGGAGAATCCAAGAAAAAAAGACCACATGCATCGTACGCCGGGGAAGTACAAGATCCTTTATTTTACGTTGTTCTTCGTGCCTAAAAACAGAAGTTGATTAACTGCGATAACAAACATAAATTTAGAATACAGATATTGAAAATGGTCATGAGTACGATAGATTCACCAAGAAACATTTTAATACACGCTTGCAATAATATAATTACAGAGTTGAAACTTCCATTTTATCTAGTGATGAGTTACCGAATTTCCAAAAATGCACAATGTTGGGAAATGGTAGGGCACCAGTCAAATCAGGATAAATATAGAAAGTGCGTCTGGACCGCGTCACCAAAGGTTACGAAAAAAATACGAAATATCACGATCAAACTTCTTCCGTTTATTCCACTCGCATAAAACGACAGGGAGTGCGGACATATTTCCGAGACTCACAGCAGTCGACACCACGCCCTGAAACAAGTGACGGGACTGAAAGGACTCTCTCATAGACGAAGTACGCCAACCCCTTGAGGAAGGCCTCTATGTTTGTGGTCATCAGGAAAGGGTTAGACAGCGGATTCTCCCTCTCCACTGCAGTGTAAGCATGTAGAGATTATTTATATTATTATTATTATAGTTTAGGGTAAGATGCAGCCCTAACAAATACTGTGATGAAGGTTTCGAGGTGTTTTATTACTTACGAAAAATAATAAAAATGCATCCAGGGTAAACATATTAAAAAGTTTATAACCATGGATGGTGGTACAACAATACTTCGATGGAAAAAGATATGACAAGCGGAGGTGTCGAACCAAAGATGTGAAAGATGATACGTGTACCGTACTCCTACCCCAACTTTCCCTTTTTTAGGAACTCGTGATTTTAAGGCTAATGATCGTATTAAAATATTTTTAACTCTCATTTTTTTAAGTCATTGGATATATAACCCGATAGGAGTACCTGCATACCAAATTTCGACAACATCCTAGATCTGAAACACGGACACTCCTTTGGTGACTTTAATTGCCTCTTCTTTGTCTAAGAGACCATATACCAAAGTCTGGTTAGTCTGATAGGATAGTTGGTATGCTGAATTACAGCTAGCCCAACTAACAGCATGTTTTTGCATACTTGCTTTGCTATTCTTGCCTTTTTTAAATTGTGACGTGATGAAAAGAATATAATTAGGTACTGATTCTTTTTATGCATGATATGTAATGCATGTCTGGTGTGAATTCACCTGCTGCCACACACCTATATGATGGCTTGCAGGGTATAATGTTGATGTAGACGAAGACGTCAACCATTGGGAGGTTTGACTGTGCCACATATTATTGCCACGGAGCTCATTTTCGTTTGCCCCCGTTAGTGGCAGCTCGGCCGCACTGCAATTTCATTCCGGCCGGATTCACATTTTTGGAGGGTTCGAGGTAATCATTTACCTATATACATGCCTTCAACCGCTTTCCCCAGTGAGAGCCTTAATGGATCGTCGTCGTCCTCGCTCCTGCTTAAGTGATCTATGGCAATTACTTAGCGGCCTGTCGGCTGGGGCTTCCCCCGGTGGCCATTTGACTTTGCCTTGTCGCCAATTCCGGAGAATGGTCGACCACCTCTTGAGCTTCGATTACGGAGGATTGATTGAAATGACCGCTCGGACAATATCCAGCGCCGTCCTTCGATGGAGGATGAGTGACGATACTGTGTCTTTGCCATCGAATGCATGCCAGGGAATAACAGAGTAATGTAAGCGGGGTCAATTGGCTCGATGCCCCTGCCACATCTACATAATTCCCCGCAAGCCACTATAAAGGTGTGTGGCAGGGGTGAATTCACACCAAACATGTATTACATATCATGCATAAAAAAGATTAGTAGTTATATTGTAGTCTAATACTTCACAATTGAAAAAAATATAATAATAGCAAAGCAAGTATGCAAAAACATGCTGTTTGTCTGGTTGGCTTCAAGTACTTGTACCATCATGCGTAAAACAAATATGATATCCATCTTGCCTATGCTATACTTATACCAACCTATGCTATCCATCGTTACAATCAAATTTATGTTATTGGATATATTTACAGCTATTCATATCCCTAACTATACGAGGAAAGGACAGTTTGAAATGTCCTTCTTTGTAAATGCATAAGTACTATCTAACTTGGAGGATGTGAAATTCCCTCACTACATACTTGAAATTCTCACGTCCGCGTAAACCTTTTATGTCCGTACCCGTATGGTATCAATCTGCCGTTCCTACGTTACGGAGCAGTCGCAAAAAGCCCTCGAAACCTTACATTAGCTAGATTGGCAGACCATCGTATTATTTATTTATTTTACGTATTTTTATAGAGTATAACGTTTGCCCAACAAAATAATTACAGGGCAAACAAAACAAAAAAGAAGACAATACAAAAAACAGTGGAATCAATTGAATTTTACAGAATTGCAAAGGGATAGGCAGGTGAAATATTGTTAGAGTAGTCTGTAGTGCATGCTGCATATGATTCATGCATTAACAATCAATATCTTTATTTCTACGTAGATATTAACCAACTAGCTAAATGTGACCCTATTAGCCATCTAAATTTTTCCATGTAGTAGCCTAGTTGCATGCCTATTTGGTGATATTCACCCCCTGCCACACACCCTTGCGGTGGCTTGCAGAGTACCGCATAGATGTAGATTGCGATGTTAAAATGTTAAAACTTTGCCGCTCTCTTTTTCACATATTATTAACGTCTAGAATTAACTCATTTGCAGATGGATCTCAGGCTGCACAAAAAGGCGAGGAAGGCTTTGCCGCAGATTAAATTTCCACTGAAACGTTCTTTTTTCCACCCCCACGTTTGGTGACTCTTCTACGACGCAGTGCCGCAGATATTTCGAAAAGGAGTCCCACGAAGCACCCCTTGAAGCCAGAAGGATGTAACCTTGCAAGGAAAACTAATATCTACATAGTTAACGTGATTGATTCGCATTATTCATGGACCAAAGAAAAGAAAATATCTAACGTAGAATCTATTAAATTCTTAGGCGTCACCATCACTGAAGATATGTCATGGGGAAACACATCAGGGAAATAACTAGAGTGCAGCAAACCGTACATTCCGGGATTCGTAAAAAGGGTTCTAGGCAAATGCGATGAGAGAGTACGAGAAATAAGCTATTTCACACTTGTCAGGCTTCATTTCGAATATGCCGCTAGTATATGGGATCCGTACGAGGAAGGTAAGATAAAAGAATTGGAGCGTTTGCAAAGGAGATCCGTTAGATTTGTTTAAGGCCATTATGATATAAATAATTGTATAAGTGTTACGAGTTAAATAGAAGAACTAGGGTGGGAATTACTATCAAAACGCAGGTATAAATTTAGGTCAAACCTTTTAAGTAAATTCGGAACCGATTTGTTCCCAGATGACATTAGATATGTATTGAGGATCCCTGCGTAATATGCTAGGTTTGATCAGATTAACAAGATTAAAGAGTTAAATTGTCTTACTGATAGATTTAAAATGTCATTTTTCCCGCGTACCATAAGAGCACAATAGGCAGCGTAACAAAGGGATAGGTAGGTGAAATATTGTGAGAGTAGTCTGTAGTGCATGCTGCATGTAATAACTACCATTAATCCCTTTCTTATTATGTAGATACTAACCATCTACCTGCATGTGACCCTATTATCTAGCACAGTGGTTCCTAAACTATGGGTCGCGACCCACTAGTGTGTCGCGGGAGCAATTTGGGTGGGTCGCGGAAACATTAAAAACACTTAATACTTTTGAATTGTTTTCCGCTGAAATGTAAAATTAATATTATTTAATATTATGTGGGTCGCGAAAAAAATTCCACAATGAAGGTGGGTCTCCGGACAAAAAAATTTGGGAACCGCTGATCTAGCATGTCTCCATTAAATATCTTGTTTGCACGTCAATAGTGCATGTTCGGTGATCTTAATCTCCAGTCACACACCTTAGTGATAGCTCCCAGGGTATTACGTAGGTGTAGATGTAAAGGTGTTTAAATGTTCATTGCCGTTAAAGCATTACAAAATATTTCTAGAATCCTACCTCCCAATAAAACGAGCATTCAAATAACTGAGATCGAATGGAAATTTCCACTTTCGGTCATATTCGGTTGACGATATTATCGTCATCATCAAATGACCCAATGTTGCTGGTGATTTTTTTATAGGCTTCATGAAAATGTAATACCTATAGTTCGATGACCCTTCGTCGTGGGATACCAGATGTCGCCATTATCATTTCGGGGGCACAATCTTCAATGCAAATTTTTCTATCAACCAGATAAGAAAGTTACGGCTTTTATAATTATATTTAGTTTTATATAGTTGTGTGAAATTATAGTATAGTATTGTAGTGTATAATTGCAGAAAGAGCTTTCCATTATATTTTTATGGGTCTATCATACATTTGCATAAAAATTGAGGTCAAAAATTTAAATCATTATTTCAATATATGTAGTGAACCTGCCTACAACACTTTAAAAAATCGAGTATTTGTGACGCATAATCAACCCTTTGCAGTCACACGTGTGCTGACAGCCTGAGTCGCAGTCAAAGAATTTCGATAACACCAAAATAATAACAAACTTTTTCTCAGAGTAACTTCACACTATATACAAGGCAGTTTACCGTAATAGCTCACCTTGTGAGCCAAATGCTCGATGAGAGATCTTGTAACCCAGACTCAGGAACCTTCAGGTTTCCTCTATCGTCCTCATACATGGAAATGTATTGAATGTAATAATAGGTAAGACGTGTAAAATCAATAATAAATTCTACTGTATTTGTTAAATTAAAACCCCCAGATGTAGAGAGACTATGAAGACTGTGACATTTGTTTCCTGTTTTCTATTTTATATGAATAACATTTTCCTTGAATTATGTATTCATGTGCATAATTTCCTTCAATTCCCCATCAATGTGATTAGAAAAATATTAAAAAATTTACGCAATGGCTACTTTAGGTCTAGCTGTTAGCTAAAAGTTTTTTTATATAATTGGAAAATATAAAAATATCTTTGAGTTACACCCTTGAGACTTCATTTTAAACCGAAACTTGTGTAATTTGGCGATGTATCACCGAACCTTATTTTAATTAATTTATTCTTTATGCCAAATGTTGGCTATATTAACAATATGAATTGCATTATTCTTAATTTTTAAATATTTTTAAAGTGCTCTTGTTTTTCATTTTGATATTCTGTGGAAATTTATCTTAATTTGTATTCAGAATTAGTTTTTCTTGTTTGTTCAGTAATTTTATGGAATATTATTTTTTTCTTGAAATAAAATTTTTATGATGAGGGAATTATGTAACTGCTTCCTTTTGTGTGCTTGATAGCATGTTAGCAATAAATATCACTTACTAGAATAGAAAATGTCATGTCATCAAGATTGCGGAATTGCGAATATTAGACGATTAAATCGAGATTTGAAACTGAGGCTTTGAAAATAGCACCTAATCTCAACCAATCACATTTCTCAAAGTTATATGGACGAAATTCTTATCTAACCTATATTTTATATATTCACTCATAGGTTTGTCGTGATCCAGTTATTGTATTAGGGTTTTATTTCCTGTACACTTCAAAGTGATTATTAGTGGTTAGGAAGTTGATTGCATGCCTACATTTTTTTCAATCAATTTTTGCTTTGACATTATACCTTACCTCACGGAACTATTTTATTTCTATTATAATTTTAGCCATAAACGACTCCATGCTGGGACTGTATTGATGCTAAAGTATGATGAAAAACTATATATTGATGTAAATGATATTATGATGACGATATTTGAAAAATAAAAAAACGATAGTATGACCGCACGACAGGTACTTAATGTGCTTGAATGACACATAAACACAATCATTCTTACCTGTGAATATTTTAGAATGCAATATTCATAATATACGCTAATTTAGAACTGAATTTTGATTCTTAGTTTTGATTTTTTTCGATTTTTACGCTGAGCATATTCATGTAGCCCAAAATTTGCGTCTATCGATTGTTTGTTTATTTCTTGCTACTAGTATGATATATAGGTTGACTATTTATGTGCACGCATCGTGATTGTGTGTATAAACGTTTGGCGATCCACGCCGAGGGTTGATCTACTTTTATTGGGCCACGTCGGATGTGACGTGAATTGCTGTTTTATATTCATAGCAAACATTTTATAACTTAAGTACCTACTTGTTAATATAGGATTTTCACGATCATGATGTGAAGTAATTTTTTATAATAATCTTATTATTAATAATACATATATTTATCGAAAATTCAAAGAGTTACATTTATCCATTTTTTATGATTTGATTCATTTTGAAATGAATAATAATACAATTTCATTATTTTAGTTCGTACATGGATTTTCTAGTAACATGAATAATAAGGAAACATTTGTGCAACTTAATATACTTATTATGTATTCGTAAAGCCTTATCATATTTAATTAAATATTACTTCTCGGGTTTACCATATAATAATATAATATTTTAACATATTTATTTAAACCTTGCTTGTAAATCCTCCCATTTTACCCCAGGGTTAATTGTAGAAGTGACGTAATTGATGTTTTCAATTTTTTTCTCTTCATTTCGAACTAGACGTGTTCATGAATTTCGGAAACAGCTCAATAACGCCGAATTCATGTATGTTGAAGCATAGCATTCTTCAAAACAACTCTCCCATTCACAATTTAGCACCAAATTTTAAGTGAAAGATATTTGCTTGACTTTTGGTACTGGCCATTTTCAAAAAGTGTTTAAAATGTTCAGTTTTTTTCCTCTAATTAAGATATTTTCTGTGTTCTGTGCTTTTACCTCAGTTATAACCTATTAACGTTTGTTGTATTTGAAGAAACCTTTTGAAAGTTGAACTTCAGGCTTACAAAAGATATATTCTTCAGATATTTTCGTCGAATGACATAAATTACCTATTGGATACATGCATTCATGATATTCACGTGGTTTATACATGTATGTACCATTGTATCTATGTAATATAACGCTTATGTAAGGGTATATCGTCTTGTGGGACCGTGAGACAAGCATATTTCGGGATTTTATTAGCTTATTAACTTAGTTCATTCAGAAAATTAGTTTTTTGAAACATTTTGGTTACCTAACCATAAATTCCTTTAATAAACATTTATTATATAACGTTTTATACAGGCATATTTTTATATGAATAATACGTGTAAATGAATATTCTTTTTGCATAAATGCTGCTTTATAGATATTATCGTAAAACTCCAGTGGGATAACTGTGTATTTATATTACTGTAAAGGTGCCAAGTTTATACTTATCATTTGATTATACAGTTGTGAAAAGTAGGATGTTTCCATTTTTTCTTGTTCACACATGTATATCATCATCCGACATCGTACTCGGGTTAGGATATTTGAAAATGGATCCATGTTGTTTATGACCTGACACTTGGCCATTCACTGAAGTACTAATCATTCTTGTTACACTCATTGTGTTATGCTACTGGTGTATGTTCGTGTATTATGGTGATGGTGGTGCTTAAGAGTCAAGGCGTATTTGAAAAACGCATCAGGGTTTGAACGGTAGACTGCCTTGTATATTTTGTGAAGTAACTGTGAGAAATGGTCTCTTATTATTTTGGTGTTCCTTCTTCTTTGACAGCAGTTCAGGCTGTCAGCACACGTGTGACTGCGAAGGGTTGATTATGCGTCAAAACTACTCGATTTTTTAAAGTGTTGTAGGCAGGTTCACTGCAGTATATTGAAATATTGAAATTAATTTTTGATTTCAATTTTTATGCAAATGTATGATAGACCCATAAAAATATATAGTGAATTCAGAAAGAGCTTATATAAAACTATATAAGCTCTTTCTGAAATTATACCCTGAAATATACTATAATTTCACACAACTATATACTGCGAAAAAAGAACCATTTAGTGAACTATGGAAATTTACATTTACGTAGATAGATTAGTCATTGTATTAAATATTTGTAATATTGAAGGATATATATGTATGCTATAAAATGATATTTATTTCACGTATTGTGTTATACGTAAGATCAAATGTTTTTTTTCTGTTTGCTAAACTATCCTCGGATTGACTGACTTACACATCACACAATTGAAATTTAATTTATACAGATAAATACATATACATATGTATAATATACCAGTAATAGAATATGATATATTATTGCCGTATAACTGAAATAAAGATTTGGTATTTAATGTGCGGGAAAATATTTTCTCTCAAGTGTAATTATTTTGTCTTTGGGAGGCAGATACAATCCTGTAATTAGTTAACTGTTTGATGTATTTTCCAGTGTTAATGAAAATGGCACCAACAAAGAAAAAAATTGACTCTGCTTAATTAAAGAGTTGGCTGCAAAGACTGACTGGCTGCAAAGATATTCTACGAAATTGTATTGAGTGAATTAAAGATTCAAACTCATTCAATATATCACCACGTTTTTGAAATCATCTATGGAATCCTTTTACGGCGTCGATTTGGGCTTACTTTTAAAGACTTGACGACGTTATTTTCAGTGTTTAGTTATCCTGTTATCAGAAAATATTTGTCTGCAAGACGCCATGCCCATATTTGTTGTGATCGTTCCTTCCCCAGTGGAACATCGACGTAGTATCTACGTCGATTTTACATCGATACTACGTTGGTGCTACGTCGACGGTTACATCGACGTCGACGTAATAATGGTCCTCGAAGCTACGTCGATTCAACGTCCATTATCGACGTCATATCTATGATACTTCGATGTGCTTTCGAACCGAAATATGCAGCTTACAAAATTTCTAAAATGTATTTTTAAGTGGTATTTATTCAAGTGTATTTTTTTTAATTGTTTGTTTAAAATTTTTGAAGCCCATTTCTCTGCTTAAAATGTGCAGCATTCGTTTTCCATAATTTCAGGATTAGGTACATGGCAGCCATCAGGTAGAAGTCAAATGAGAACACTGCTTTTTGCCATTTTCAAGGAACCTTTATTTGATTTTAACATTACGACATGGACATTAAATAAACAAATTAGGAAGTTAGAAATATATCAGTAACGGAATAGTTTTAGCAAAATAAACAGATTGGAATGAGCAAAAAAATTTAAAAAAACTATTCATTCAACTTGAGCATGGTTTTTTGCCCTTCGCGGTGCGTCTTTTAGCCATCGACCTAACGCATCATCCACCTCTTCTTGTTTGTAATCCTCCGGCCTCTTATTTCGATCTGAAGAATTTCGAAGGACCACTATTGGAGGAAAATTGAAAAAATAATGAAAGGATCAAAAATAATCACGTTTGATATAATTTTTTATGGAGTTCAACGTACCACAAACCAATGTATATATTATCGTTTTCTTGAAGCTTTTTTTTTATTGTTGCTTCCAGGTCTATTTATTCCTTGCATGTTGTAGTTTTGTGCCACATAGTCCGTCATTAGAGCTTTCATAATGGAAAATATCTTATCTCTAGTTCCTCCAATTCCAAAAGTTGAGAGATATTGAACCTGCAACAAAATTCTTTGATTATACTCGAAGGATCCGGAGAGTGATATATGGCAAAAGAAAGTATATCAGATAGGACTGAAGGGATCACTTTGTGGACTTTAGTTAAACTATACATGGTATAAAATAAAAACTTTTAGTCTAAGACAAAGTATACATTAGTCAAACTGGTAGAAAGTTTTCTATTCGCATCAAGGAACATAAACCGTATTTTATAAATCATTACGACAAATCTGGTATGTCAAAAAAAATGTATGTGAAATGGGCCATTTTAGTGATTTAAACCCAAGATTTTACATGCGTCTAACAAAGGGCTAAAACTGAACTTTCTAGAACAATTTGAGATTTCGAATAGCCCGGATAAAGAATTATTATGCAATGGCTATATGTTCCCTACCCACTCACCCCTCCTGAAAAGCCCTCTTCCTAGCTGATACCCACGCACCCACTTTCAGCTAAGGTCACTTCCTCCCCTCCTCCCGCCCCCCCCTTCTCATTCACCTAACCTCCTCCCCCATCCCTTCTTAACCGTCATTTCCCCAAACCCCACTCACACCCCCCCCCCCCCCCGCCCCCTCTCCCTCCACCTTTTTCCTCCCCCCACGACCTGGTGGATATATAAGGCTGCTGCTCAGATACAATGTACCTTGAGAATGACAAAAAAATTGTCAAAACCTAGGTCGGTTATTAAAAAGTTGTGTGGAATAGACTAAAATTTTTATTTTATACCATGTGTAAAAGAAGGTAGTTTTTATTTTTTTGTGTTTAAATTCTGAGAAAATCTTTAATCCAAATGTCAATTTTCTCGTATATATACAGTTATAGGTGCAGTAGTATCTCAAATTATGGTCTGTATAGGGGCGTATTTTGGGTATTGGAGGTACGCCAGATTATCTGACTGCCACTAGGCCACGCCTAGTGGCGTAGGTACCTATACCTACGCCACTAGGCGTGGTGCTGTCATTTTTAGGGATATCGGCAAAGGTATGGTTTTTTATCTCTAATACTACTATTTGTGATCGTCCTTTTCTCGTTCCTCAATACGCACGTGAATTGAAATATAGCATATCCAAGTTTACACAACAAATAGGGTATATTCCGCAACACACGGATTTTAATGACAATTGTCCTCCATAAATAACGGAAACGATGACTTCAGTTACACCGAAGATGTCCGACTTAAAGGAAAAAGGATGTCTTTAACTATCACTCACCTTATTGAAGAGCTACGTATCAAAGAATCTCAAAGAACTTATTCGTTAAAAGATGACCCTGTGATTTAGGCTTTAGAATTTTATTCAAGGGGCTTAACTCAATAATTATACTCACGGCAGAAGCAAATTTTTCCTCCTGGTGCAATTCCTCCATCCATTCATCTATCTGGTCCTCGCTTTGCAATGGGAGGTTTGGAAAGTCATAAATTGGTTTTATAGGTGTGCTCTGTCTATTATTTGAAGTTAATATTGCCAGTATTTTATTCATTTTTTTATCCATTTCCTCGAACTTTATTTTTAATTTAAAAATTTCAGTCGTAATCGGTTTGGAGCAAAGATCACCTTAAATGTAATAACATAATAAAACAATTTCACTTAAATTTCCGTATCAGTAACCTATAAAATATTTTATTATATAAGAATTCTTTCATTAAAAGGCATTTCAAGAATAGTTCCTCCAGTTTTTTTATATCAATGCAGATCTTGTCTAGTGCATATACTATTTTCTATGAATTAACTTGTAATGACTTCGTATAATACGCAAGATTATATACATTTCGAAATGATGATGATGCTTCTTCAATATGGTAGGATTTTCTACATTTCAGGTGAATAGGATTTATTTAAAATTAGAAGACGGCTACATTTAATTATCAAGGCAGACTCACTCGGAGGCGTTCTCTCCATATTGTTTCGATCGCTCGGGCTAGGTACATTTTCCTCTAAGGTAGTGGTGGATGCTCGATTTGCCAGCATTTCTGTAATGAGGTTTTATTAGCATTGATTACATTCTGGAATGATAAATAAACAAGTTGATTATATAAGGTTTGCTTCAAAGTATTATCTCTCTAACGTCTTTGATTAATTCTGAACGAAGGCAGCTGTTCTTCTTCAATCTCAGGCTCCTCGGATTTATATCTTGCCGGTTTCATAATTTTCCTTTTTTTGTGGCTTCCACTTGGTTCTTCGGAGGTTTCCAAATCTGAGGTGAATTGTGCCCGGGTTGACTTCTTCCTAGCCTCTTGCAGAGTATCTACGAAAGAAAATATTTTGAATTATATATTGTATTCGTTTTCAGAGAAAACATCGCAAATGGATCTGACCACGCTATATGTACATCACGATATCTTTTATTAAATGGACCTTATATCTTGATATCCCGTTTGAATTTGTATATGTATACGGTTCGTTAAGTCACCTTTTCATTAGAATTAATTAATGCAGGTAACTCACCGCACCATGCCCTGATTGTGACAGGGAATTCCATCCAATTTGGAGTCTCATCCGGGCATTTACGACTTTTGATGAATGATTCCACCTTTCCTTTCTCAGTTGGCCACTTACACATTCCTCTATAGATGGAAGTCGTTCCGATTTCAATTTTTTTGGTATTTTTCACCCAGTTGGAAGGAACTGCCTCCACTTCAGCTGCATTGTCAAGATTAAACTCGACGACATAGTACTGAGGAGAGGGTTTATTTGAGCTATGAATGTTGAAAACTATGTAGGATGATTAACTTTATTATTGATTCAAGTACACCTCTATGGTAATTCCATCACGTTACAATTTGATCATTAGGAAAACATGTTTAAATAGCATATGATATAACCTATACCTCAATTTGTATGAAATGCTTTTAAAATACTCACCTGGCAGTCATTAGGCATCTTCCGATGTAATTTATTCAATTTTCAAGTGTTGAAATACGTAAATTGAAACACGTAATCAAGTAAGACGTTTTGTGAATCCCGCTTATCAACCTGTTGTTCATTGCGTTGCCAATGGTTACTCCTGCTGGCACCAGTGGCGGTAAATACAATTTTAGTCTTCAATACGGTCTTTCCCGAGTGTAAGATATTTACAATTGAATTCGTCTTGATTGAACAACAAGATCTTGATTTTTAATAGTTTATTGTCTGTATCTCCTCGTATCAAGGGGTTTTGTATATTTGTGTTCGTCACAATGAATCGGATTTATGAGGTAAGTGCAAAACATGCTGGCTTCCATACAGCATAAGTTAGAGTTTCTAACTAACATGTATAAATACTTTAAAGATCACTAACGATCCGATTATCGATAAAATGGTTGTGATAAGTTCAAAGAAAATTATAACTAAGCTGCAGTTCTGACATTTCATTTTCATTATATTAACAGAATAGAAAATTACGAAGAAAGGCTTCAAAAGAAATTGCACGAGTGTTGATGGAACAAGATCAACTTGTTACGCTAGAAACTTGCAACAAATATGGAGCCAATAACGTCTGCGAAGCGCCTCCCTACCACGAAAATGAAATTCGTTTGGGTGACAAAAAAACAGACGATAATTTCACGGAAAAACTCCAAACCGTAAGCATAGATAAAGATGATAGCAATCTCACGACTTCATTCGAATCAGACCACATATTTGGCGCAAATGAAATGGAATCAAAAAATGGAATGAATAATGATTTAAGTTGTGCTTCAAGAGCAGATGAGAAGACGTCGCAGGCATCTCTCCAGTTTCAGTTGTCGAAGTGGGCAGTTACGCATAACATTCCACAATCTGCAACGGATGAACTTCTATTAATCTTCAGGAATTGTGGTAATTCAAATTTGCCAAGAAGAGCAAAAACCCTTCTTAAAACCCTTCTTAAAACCCTTCTTAAAACCCCTAGGTCCAATAAGGATTTAGTTAAATCGTTATGTGGAGGGTTATATTGGTACAATGGAATATTGAAAAATATTCAGCCTGTGTTGGAAAGTATAACACTACAACAAAATACGGTGGCGATGGATGTGTTTGTGGATGGTATGTCCCCTTTCAAAAGTGTTAAAAAACCTATTTGGCCAATTTTAGTTTGCCTGGTCGGAGGTAATGAGCCCTTTGTCATAGCCTTATGGTGCGGAGAATCTAAAACGCCTACGTGGTATCTCGTGGTTCTTCTCTACGATGGTATCGTTGTTTTTAAAATCTTGGGAAAAGAACTTTACCACAATTTTCTAAATCTTCACGTTGCAATACGAATTTTAAGTGATCCATTGCTGCGTGATTATATTCACGATGCCAATAAACTCCTTTCCAGTTTCGTTAAAGATTGTAGTCGTTCGAACATGTACGGAAGGGAATTCATCGTGTACAATGTTCATCATTTAATTCATTTAGCAAATGAATGCATGGTACATGGTACTTTAGATAGTTTCATTGCGTTTAAATTCGAAAGTTACCTCGGAGGTATCAAGAGGCATCTGAGATCACCCAGTAAGACTTCGCAACAAGTTATGAGACGACTTTCAGAAAAATCACAGTCATTTGCAAGAAACTTCAATCCAACCTTCTCTGGTACGCTGCAACAACACCTAATTAATAGTCCGCGAAATATCTTTGGTGAAGCTGAGTACAAGAAGATAATTTGGAATGGTTTCGTGCTCCGTACCACTGCCCAGACAATTGCATCCTATCGAAATTCGGTCAGATAGGAATTACAGAGATGATAATTAATACTAACACTAAAAAAATTACATTTATAGGGAGATATTTTCAAAATCTACAGGACTATTTTAATTATCCATGTGCCTCGTCTGCGCTTGACTGTTTTAGGTTAACCTGTAAATGGTAGGGACTGGGTAAGACTGGTAGGGTCAACCTGTAAATTGGTCATTAAAGCACATTAAAAGGAAATGTGTTCTTTTACCTCTGGATATGAGAAGTGGATCTGAGACAGATTTATTTGACAAATCATTATTTACTGGTTCTTTTGTATGCATACCAATGATAAAAAATGAATGCCTTTGATACGGGTGGTCTCCACCATAGACGTATGGAATTTGTAGTACCTACGTAAAAATGTACTTAAATTCATATGTTATATTTCTACATCAAGTTGGATGTACTTAGATGCAAAACATGCCAAATGTACAATTCAAAAGGTCCTGCTGAATAATGGAAATTCATCCGGGAAATTTCATTCAAAATACCAATAATATGCTTTGTAAAATTTGTAATTAAATAATTATTTATAAAAACAAAAATTACACTAAGATTTATTTTCTCTGTTAAATTACATTTACATAATAATTTCTTTTAAAATGTGGCAGATACAGCGTGAGAAATTCATCATAGAACAAGTATTATCAATCAAATTGCATAGTTAAGCCAAATTATTTCAGACCATACCAGCAAATTTACAACCCAAGAACGCAAAGGCCAGGTGACTGCTTGAAGCTTTCAACTCTTCATCATAGACACAGTTGCACCACTGTGAAAGATCAAGTAACGTTTAATCTTTGATTAACATATTGAATGAAAGCCGCATGTTCAAATTAATTCTGACCGATGCAAGGAAGGATTTTTAATAAGCTTTTCAATTGAAAACGTTAACCTCTCGTTGAGATGATTTAGCTTAGGTATTGCTGACCCTTGGTGCTTTTGTAAGGAGAATATACGCTCAAAAAAGTTTCAAGCCACGTAATGTTGTCGGTAACTAGCAGAGCGTTACTCGCCTGGGCCGAGCGAGCGAAGCCGCGCTGCTCGGGAGCCCATGGGCTGTGCTGAGTTACCGTAGTCGCTGCGTAATCGAAATCGGCTCCTACAATTGACGCTGCGTATGTCCAACTCGGGTTTTCATACCATCAAAAATACTAATATTTTCTTAATTTTTTAATTTATGCAAAGGGGACAGGGTCGTAATATCAACTCCTAGTATAAGTAAAGTAGTAAGTAGATAAAGTAGTAAGAATACCTATAGAAATGTTTTGTATTGCTTACACTATAAAAATCATTAATTAAATTAAGATCCCAAATAGGCAAAGGATGCTTCTGGTTCGCATATTATCATTGCATCAAAAATTGTTGGTTACCCTAATACGCACTAGTTTCCTGAAATGGCCGGCCGTACCATAATTTTTTAAAGATAAGCAATATGTTGATTTCCGGGAGATTGCAATTTTTTTATTAAAAACTAATCAAACTGGGCGGGCACACATGATATTGCCCCAAAAGAGTATGGTGCAAGTTTTTGCCGAAGAGAAATTATGTATTTCATTCAATTTCCCAGCCATTCCTTACAAAATGTCAAATTACCATTTAAAATTGACAATTAAATGTCAAATTGAGACTTTAAAAAAACACCTTTTTTTTAGTAAAGGGTAGAATCGCGTAGATCGGTTCACGTCGATTCCACGCAGATATAACGTTTCAAATTACAACGTCGATGCGTCGAAGTTACATCTACGTCGATTCAACGAAAACAATCGACGTCGACCTGTCAACGTTACATCGACGTAGATATTACGTCGATCTCCGTCAATCAACCAGAAATACGTCGATTCTACGTAGATTCGACGTCCTTGTTCCACTGTAAATTTACAGTGTTAATTACATTAGAGGTGGTTCAGAATCTAGGACTGTTTTCAACTTCTTTCGAATTTTTATGCAATAAGGTTGAATTGGTATGGGCCGGGTAAAATAAAAAAGAGAATAGGATAGGTAATTGTAACTATTGAAATATTGTATTTAGATTAATATATAATTCTCGGGGTTCAAGCCGAGTAAGAATCATTATTTATTTATATAAATTGCCGAGAAAGAACGAAATCGTATATTGTATGTGCATCTATCCCCTTAATATTTACTGCTCCGTATTTTATTCTGGGACTGCCTTAAAATGCTTCAAACATTCATCTTTGAAAAGACTGCCATGTCCATTACCTTAAATGTAAAGTGGAATATATGTAAATATGTTCGCCTAAAACTCAAGAACAAAATATAGCACAGCCTTGACATTCTAAGGTTTATTAATTATATTCCTTAAACAGATAATAGGCTAATTTTTTGTAAACAATGGTCCTCAGTTCGACACAGTCGAGTGAAAGGAGCACCCAGAATTAGAAGAAGAAGTTTTTTTCAGCTTGCTGTCATATTTCCATTACGAAATTTTTAAATAGAATAGGCACAAATTTGAGACGCACACCAGCCGAAAGATAATTCAATAAATATTTTTATTATTATCTAGGAATTCTGACATTGGATCAAAATTACTGGTACTTCAGTAAAATATGACGATCTCCTGTGATTTGTTTTCAGTTTAAACCAGCCCTATCCTCTTCATGACTAAAGGGATTGTTACATCATAAATTTACCAAAATGTAGTCCTTTTTAAAGTCATATTTGTTCACCTAAAAATTAAAAAGACTATTAAGTTTAATAAATGTCTTCCTTACTTAGGTAATAGGCTTCTTTTCATATAAATAACAGTCCCCAGTTCGATACCACATGAGTCAAAGCGTACTCATAACACGTCATGTTGCTAGAGGAAATTATTTCATCTGTATATTTTTATTTAAAATATCCATTTTACATGTTTGAGACGCACAGTAGCCGAATGATAATTCAATAAGGATTTTATTTTTAATATTGAATACTGGATTTGGTTAAAATTACCGGATCTATAAAGATTTCTGCGGCAATTTTACTGCCTAAACAGCCATTTCCCATGGTGACCGAAGATTTTGTTTACAAATGTTTGGTATTGTTAGCCGACTGAGACGTTCGTTTATGTTTATCTTTACACTTATTCCAATGAATTATTGGTGCTGATTTATCACTACTGCTATTCGTCAGTGTACCTGAATTTGATTTTTTGCTGCTGCTTTCTCTCCATATTGGTGAGTATTTATTTATTTCATTTCCTCGTATCTTCAAACATCAATTGGGACAGAAAAGGGGTCCCTGTTTTTTATTGATATGTTCAAAAATGTTGAATACAGTATTCCAGGTTACTGGAAACTAGAAATGTTGTGAACTGTAGTACCATGTCTATGCTCCTACATAAAAACTGACATTCTAAGTTGAAGAAAGCGTCGGATAGACGTGGTTAAACTGTTTGAAAAATAACAAGTCTCATCAAAAACATCTTTTAGATTAAGAATAAAGCAAGGGTACGGTAAGATACAACTCAACTTAGCGTCAACAAAGCCTTAGGGTTCACCTAAAGCTCCAAAGTTCTTGTTGTATCATTTTTTGTGTTATTATAACTTGCTGGAGCAATAAAATATTATCGATATCAAATTGAAAAAAAACCAGTGACGTATGTTTGTTACGTATATACTATGAGTTTTTCTTTTATTCACTTAATTTCTCATCAGATTGAAATACCCATTAAGTGGTCAATTTATCATCAAAAATTTATCATCAAATATGGAGGGTAGGTGAGAATTTAGGAAATTCTCACCTACCCTCCATATTTTAAATTTTTTATTGATTGGCGGTAATGTTTTAATTTAAGGCCTTTTTTACATTGCTTTTTGCTTATATTGTATTCAGGGCTTTCAAGAGCTGTTTCTCAAATTTTATTCTGGCGTTATAAAAAATTAATAATCATTTCTACACTTTGATTTTTATTTTATTAATGATTGCTTGAAATAAAAGTAGTCGAAACGCTTTTCATGGGTTTCATCAGTATTTTTTTACCAGTTGTATTAATTAATCTTATACAAAAGTGTGTCGTATCAGTACATAATATTTTCATTAGTTATTTAAATATTAGTTATTATATTTTATAAAAAAATATACAAAATAATTTTTTCTACGCTCTAACTAATTTTTCCTCGCGTATTAGGCAACCATTATGGTAAAACATTTTTATAAGGGCTCAATAAGAGACGAATTCTTATGCATTCCGCTATTTTCAAAGGTCTGCTTATACTTCACGGTTTCAGTTGCTGCATTTTTTTGTAAGTAATAATACGCCACAAGTCACGCAACACTGAAAGGAAAACAAACAGCTTTTCTCGCTAGGGGTGTGAATACCATGATATTTACTTTTGTTGAAATTTGCTTTAGTTTTGTACATTTTTTCCTATGAAATAGCAATGTTGATGATGGTTGGTAACATTTTTAACTCTGTACTTCCTCATTATCTCTAATCCCAGTATATCCCATTGGCTGGCGAAGAGCCGATTGTTAGGCCCTAAAACGAATAATGTTTGTTGTTAATTTCAACCTTACCTGTGCCTTAATAACTTTTTCAAATGCTCTTCAAAAATCTCCTGTCCATTTTTCCTTTCATGAATGTTAGACCAAATCTTTTCTTCTGCGCATATGTAATTGATTATAAACCTTACGTAGCGATGACGTTTATTCTACTACATTAACCACCCTTATAAAACGATACATCCTTCTTGAGGGTATCGTTCGATTTTAAATATTATCTAGAAAATTAGTCATTTGTAATTTTTTCATTTCAACGATACTCCTAAAGGATATGTAACAATATATGTATATATATAATAAAGTATACTTTCACTATTGTCTTAAATGCACTGCATTTATTACCAATTACCTGCATATGTTCTGATTGGCTAATTCTGCATAATTCAATCTATATCTTTCAGCTAATTCCAGATTCTTAGTATTTTTGATTTAAATACTTCATCTTATGTAAATAGTGTTGTTAAATAATGATATTAATTGTTTACCTTTTGTTTAGTAAATCAAAAGTGAAAAGTAGATTGTATATGATCTGATTGCCGCCGAATGGTACTTACAAAATTCGGAGGTGCCAATGCAATGGCGAGCTGGCGCGATGTCCATAATTCAGGTTCTCCCTGGACGTCCGAAGCACACACGTTCTTTCCAACAACTGTCAAACAAAAACTGTTCTCCTATTATCGAGGATCTAAAATGAGAATCTCCTTGCCCTCGGCGAACACAAAAAACAAAAGTAAAACGAAATGCACGACTCGGCGGTAAATACGATTAGAAGATTACCGAACATAAACCCACCTACCAAAATTGGGTGCCAATTTTAAATATAATAAATAAGTAACGGAGAGTGCTTACAGAAATATGAAGAAACCAAACAACAAGCGTGCAAGCTGATCCTGGGAACATAATGAAAAAAGGCTAGGGAATGAATTAGGTTCATCACTCTGAAGAGGGCCATCATCAGAGACTTGGTACAGATGGGTAGCTCATGGATGGAAATAGTTTAGAACGAATGTTCGCTAAGCAAGCGATATGTACAAAAAAATGGACAATTTTCGAAAAAATATTTAAAAAGAAAAAGACAAACAAAAACAAAAGAACGAAAAAATAGATCATTGAACAGGTAGTTTAGCCAGTTTTGAAACTGGGAGTTTAAAATTACCAAACACTGTTCGGAGAATCGAAACTCGCAACTCGTCCATCAGTTCCTTGATGAACATTGATAATTCTAGCCAAATGCCATTGCAAAGGAGGAATATTCTCCCTTTTAAGGATCACTACATCCCCTCGTTCTAAATTTGGACTTTCCAATATCCATTTTGACCTAGATTGTAATGTGGATAAATACTCGTTCGTCCACCGATTCCAGAAATGTTAGGAAATTCATATAACAAGTTCCCATCGGGTTATTTGGTTGATTTTAACATCTAATAGGCTCGGTTTGGGATTAGCTACTAATGGTGTACCAATCGAGAAATATGGAGGTGTTAAAACTTCCAATTCATAAGGACCCGATGGTAAAGAGACCAATGGTCTGGAGTTTAAAACCGCTTCAATCCTGGCAAATACGGTTGATAATTCTTCAAAAGTTAAAATTTGACTATCCATTATCCTTTTTAACAGACCTTTCGACAACTTGATATTTGCTTCCCACAGACACCCAAAATGCCAAACCCACAGACACCCAAAAAGATTCATCTGCGAAGTCATATTTGTGACGGAGTATTTATCCGACGTTTCATTACCCTTTAATAAGGCGCGAAACTGTTTGTTTAGTCCGGTTAAATACCTATTTGCGCCGACAAAATTGGTGCCACAATCAGTGTAAACATCTGAGCATAGACATCTTCTAGATAATAATCTCTCAAAGGCCGCAATAAATGCCTCTGTAGAGAGACTAGATACAACTTCTAAATGGTATCCCTTGGTAGCTAAACAAATGAACAAACACATATACGTCTTCTGTTGTTTTGCATTACTTCTCAAGGATTCCTTCACTAAAAACGTTCCTGCAAAGTCAATCCTTGTGTGTAAGAATGCACGCGCAGGTTGCACACGAGGAGAAGGCAAGTCTCCCATTAATGGTACTTTTGGAGCACAACGAAATTTGAAGCAAGGAATGAATTGATAGATCATCTGCCTAATTACACATCGGGCAGAGATAATCCAAAATTTAAAACTTAACAAATATTGTAGAGTAGCTGGCCCTACGTGTGATACACCTTGTGATAATATTCTATGATCAAGTGAGTCACATGAATATTTTTGGGTGGCAACAATGGATGCTTCCGTTGATAAGGCGAATTCGAGTTTTGAAAACTCCCACCCACCCTGAGACAACCATCTGAATCAAGGAAGGGATTTAAGCGTTGAATTCGAACTGAACAAGGTAGACCTCGTTTTAGTCGATAAATGTCCTCTTTGAAGTGACATTGCTGAGTCATTCAAGTGCAAAGTAACAATACCGAATTGATTTCATTCAATTTCAAAGATCCACTGATACGATTATTTGATTTAACCCTTGTGTTGTTAATAAATCTCAGAAAATATGCCACAGCTCTCAACAAATTGGACCACGAAGAGTGACGCTTGATGAATTCCAAATCGGGCTCCAGAAATACTGTGAAGGTGGAATCTACAAGACGTTTGCTCTCCGATAGTTGATTTAATTCAATTGGCTGGAAAAAACTGATTTTTTCAATTAACAAAGGGTTCAAATAGCCAAGCGGGCCCATGCCACTACTAATGTCTTCCTATATCCGCTGCATTACCTTGAGTTGCAATGTGATTCCTAGTAATATCAATCGCATTTTCCTTGCTTTGCATGATACGATGTGCAAAAAAGGTTTTCAATCGATGAAGTGGGGTGGCTAACCATGTTAGGACAGTGCTAGAGTCTGTCCAAGCAAATACGCGAGTTATTTTCACCACTCCCGATATACTATCAAATACAAATTTTATAAGTTTGGACAACTAGACAGTTCCTAAAAGTTCCAAACGAGGAATAGATTGAGTTTTGATTGGTGCAACTCGTGTCTTTGACAAAACTAAGTGAACACTTCCTTGTTCTTTTAAATCACCCATTCGCACACACACAGAAGCACAGTACCCTCGTTCAGAAGCATCACAAAATCCAAGTATTTGGGAAGCGTAACATTCTATATCTAAAAGTGTGTCCTTTCCTATCCATCTAGGGATTTTGACAGCAACCACTGATGGCAATTGTTTCACAAAATCTTCCAAAAGTTTCAAAATAGAAGACGGAACTTCATCGTCCCAACCCAGTTTTAATTTCTACAAATTCTGCATGAGATATTTTGCCCAGAATACAATAGGGGTAATCCACCTCTTGTTTCACAAAATCTTCCCAAAGTTTTAAAATAGAAGACGGAAGTTCATCGTCCCAACCCAGTTTTAATTTCTACAAATTCTGCATGAGATATTTTGCCCAGAAAACAATAGGGGTAATCCACCCTAATGGATCGAATATCCGTGCAATTGTGGACAAAATGCCTCGTTTGGTATTGGGTGTTTCCCATTGTCGTACTTGATAAGAAAATGTGTCCGACTTGGCTTCCCAATAGATGCCCAACAAGTTGATTGAGGGAACTTGATCATAGTTAAAGTTTACTTCAACTTGACAAAGATCAGACGGAAGATCTTGCAGCACGTCTACTAAATTGGATGCCCATTTACGGACTTGAACCTCCCCCGTATTCATTAGATTTTTTATTTCAATGGTTAGCCTCTTTGCCTTTTGGAGAGAGGTGGTGCCAGTAACCAAATCATCTACAAATAAATCCCGTGAAACAACAGCTGCAGCACAAGGATATCGAAGAGCTTCATCTAGACACAACTGTTTAATAGCGTGCATATCTAAGTAAGGTGTGGCCAAAAGTTACCTTATTAAGTTCATATTCTTGCAAATCAGAATCTAAATTGGGACGCCATATAATGTGTTGGCACGCTCTCCTCAGGCGAAAGTTCAATCATTCTGTCCATTTTACATATGTCACCTATTAAGGCCACCTTATGCAAACTAAAACGAATAATCAAGGCTGATATGTCTTGGTGAAGTTTGGGTCCCACCAGAAGCATATCATTAAGTGAGGATCCTGTAGTGGTCTTGGTAAATGCATCAAAAACTACTCTCACTCGAGAAGTCGTACTACATTCCTTGTATACAGCATGGTGCAGTATATAGTGTCTGCCAGTACCCCATCCGACCTGAGACATATGGCCTAATGATATGTATTCGGAAAAAATAGAATTGTATGCATCTCTGCCTTGCGGATTCTCATTGAATTTTGTCTCCAATAACTTGCATCGCCTAATCGCTGTTTGCTGAGAATCTCCCAAGGTCGCCCAATGATCTCTTGCCTTAAGCAGTAAAGGAACAACATATCTGCCGTTAGGCTTTCGGTAATGGCAATTAACAAACAGTTCCTCTGCTAACTCATCCTGCGGTGAAACAATATCATGAGAATGAGTCACGAGATGCAGAAGACACCGAGTTGAATGGCCCAATAAGCACATACCCAAAAATTGAAGGCCAGGCTGTGGGAAGTCCACTTAAACGAACATAGTATCCAACATAATATCGGAATACATATCTGCGCCAAGTAAAAAATGAAGTGGCCCTGGTTTGTAATACTCTGGATCGGCCAATTATAAGAATTCAAAATGATGGCGTACTCTCTCTGGGATCTGATCCGTGGGCTGGAATCCGACGAATAGGAATGAATGTTCCTGACTTGCTCCATTTCAATCGTAGGACATTTCCCCAACAAAACCATCGAATAATGAAAATTCATCTGACAAGCAGAACATGAAATTGAATTTGACGAGCCATCCACCTCGACAGCAACTGATTCAGAGTTTACCCTTTCAGTAGTCTTAGGAAATTATGCGGCCGGTCGATCATTTAAAGACTGTGCCTTATCATTTGTGGATTGAGATTTGCCGAGTACACTGTCGTAACGCGAGTGCCGATTACATACTAGAGTATGATGTTTATTCTTACATATGTTGCAGAGATTTTTGGAAAGACATTACTTCGAAGAATGTTTCACTCCTAAACAATTATAGCATAGCCGTTCAGTTTTCGCCAATTCTCTTCTCTTAACCATATGTAGAGAAATGAATCTCTCGCATTGATATATCTTATGATCTCGTGAACAAACAGGACATGACAATTTCTCTACCTGAGCTACGTGAACATGAGAGGTTTTCTTCGCAAAAGATTTGGTTGACGAACTAGCCTCTTTCAATGATATAGATTCTGCGCTCTCCTTTGCTCCCGATGATCGGAGAACGTTAACGTAGTCGCGACCAAATTTTAAAAGCATGTACACCGATGGTAAGTCCACCCGGTTAATCCCGACTTCAAAATGTTTTCTAGTGTCTTGATCCATAACTCGAGATGCTAAATAGAACAAGATAAATTCGCCCAAATTAGGTATTTTCATCATCTGTAATGCATTCACATTTTCCGATAATGACTTGATGAACTTCTGCAAAGAATCCAGAGAATTATTCCTCAAACATGGATAATTAAACAACTTATCTAAGTAATGAAACGCTAACTGGCGTTTACTTTCGTACTGTTGGATCAAAGTTTTCCACGCTATTTGATAATTTTCAACGATCAACGGCAAACTAATTTGGGCATTGCCTCGTACACTCGACACAATATAATAGAATTTTTCATTATCAGTTAATTTACAGTTTAGGTGAACAAGACTATTGAACACACGGAAAAATGGCTTGAAACTCTCAATTTTCCCATCGAAGGAAGGCAGTGTAATTTTGTTCTTTCGTCGGATTCATTCGAAGAGGCGTTATTTGACGCAGTATGTGCTTCCCGCTTCAGAACACCACTTGCCACGGCTCCTATTTCGTGGTAGTAGCCTTCTACCTTTTCGAATTCCTTTAACTGAGGTGCCTTTTCCTTTTCCAACTCTAATTCAATAGTCATTTCCCGCAATTGATCCGCATATTCAACGAAGGACTTATATTGATCATAGAGCAGCAAAAACCTACTCTCAAAAATGTCTTTATCTTCGGCGTTGCCTTCAACCATCGTGGATATTTTGTATAATTTTTCAATAATGAGCTTATTCTCTTCATATTTGAATTAAGTTAATCGAAATATCCTCATTAGCCTAATATTCTTCTCTTTATCGGACATGATGATTCAACTCCACTCAAATGTATATAAATCGATGTTACAAGATGGAAATGACTGACACAAAAACAGAAGAAAACGACCAAAGAATAGCTTGAGATTCAAATAAAATTACAAGGAACAAATATTTCCCCAGCCACTCGCCACGACCAATAATGAATTCCAATATGATAACCAACAAAATGATTCTGATGTGGATTCTTCAAATGGATCCGACCAATAATATACGATCTGGTTAATCTTACCGGAATCCAACCCGAAAGACCAAAAAACGTTAGTAAATCAAAAGGTGAAAAGTGGACTGTATATGATCTGATTGCCGCCGAATGGTAGGTACTTACGAAAATTCGGAGGCGTCAATGCCATGGCAAACTGGCACGATGTCCATAATTCAGGTTCTCCCTGGACGTCCGAAGCACACACGTTCCTTCCATCAACTGTCAAACAAAAACTGTCCTTTTCGTATCGAGGATCAAAAAAGAGAACCTCCTTCCCCTCTGACGGCGAACACAAAGAAAAACAAAAGTAAAACGAAATGCACCACTCGACGACAAATACGATTAGAAGCTAACCAAACACCTTTACTCTTATGAAAATTTATTGGGAACTAAATTTGAATTTAATACTTACAAAGCGCAACAAAGGAAACCGTGGTGAATGTTGATAATTTAATGTTAACTACTTTAGGTCAGGAATATGAGTGAGTGATGGATGGAAGATGATTTTTCAATTCCAGGTGGTGAAGGTATCATCGGATGGAACTAATCAAAGATCACACAACTGAATTTTGGTTCATATGAAATACCTTGGAGATCATGCATTTGCCTCGCACGAGGTCTGCGGTTCAAATGAAGATATCCAGTCTTCGGAGAAAAATTAAATAACACGGTTTTTCTTCTCATTTTAGTTGCATGAATTCATATTCATTGCGGAACACTATTTTTTTCCTATAAAATAGCATCTCTGAAAGAGGCGATGTTTATTGCCTATTTCTGAAACTTAACCCTCAAACAACTTTGACTAGCCAAGCTATAATCGTCAATAATTCCTTATTAATTTTCGCATTTTTCCCGGAACTTTCTTTCCTGATTCTCCTAGCCAGTCTGTTTCATTTCCAAACATGGAATCACTGCATTACAGCATACTTAATTTATGTTAGGCGGTGTTCTGTGCGGAATGCTTGCCCATTGTTTTCGGGTATATGGATTTTATAACAGCGCACTGACAATCCATTTTTGCATCAACTGTAATCAGAATAATACAGCTTATTTAATAAAAATTAAGTGTTTTACCTGCACGTTCGGTATTTTATAAGAATGCTTACTTGTAAGACGTCACGTTAAAAGTTTTCAATACTTGTTAATCCAATCTTTACCAGCCACTTGTGGCTACTGGTGGTGGGCAACTACTACTTTTCTACAGCACACAGAATAAATATGACTTGGAAGTCAAAATGGCTTTAGCATACTTACTAAGAAAATCATCAACAGAAAATTTGATGCATCAAGCAGTGATTCATTCCTCACACGTTCAGTTCCCTTGATAAACCTGGAAGATTTCCATTCTCCCATGATTTTTGAGAAACAGGAGTAAATCTTGCAAACATTTCTAAGATCAAGAGAAATAGTTTTTAAATTAGCATGAATCTAAACGCACCCATATTCCTTTAAGGACTGGAGGTCAAATTTTATCTGAATTTTTGGAAAGAAAAATGGAAAAATTCCTGTACAATTTTAACTACATGTGGAGACCCATCAAAATGAAACTACATAACAGCTCCATTTTATGGCCTTAATTATTATATAATTAAATGACAGTACGTTAGGGATTCTGTTTTGCCTTGCCGAAGGAGGCACCTTATAGTGTCGGAGGAAACGACTTGATTGCTAACAACTGCTCATGATTGATAACTTGGCAATGCATTCTTATACTGCGTGTACCACTTGTTGAGAAGTGAACCCAAAATAACTGTTATGTGCAACAAAATGTATTTGAGTATTTTTGTCATCATACCCCATTTCATGCTAGAAGAATAAATGAAATCTAATAGTAATTGTCGGAAATTGTTTGGATGAAACGTTACTAATTTTTCGCGTGCATGAACTACGCTTTATATTTATTCAATTTAACAATGTCTTTTGACATTTTTCGTGTCAACGGATAAATATCATTTAACTGTTCCCCAAGTGTTATCTTCTATGCAACAAAAAAGCGGCAATGAGAAACCAGTGTGATGATAAAATACGTCACTATTCCAGCCTGATTAAGTGGCGTTTTAAGTACCTTGCACTTATTAGAAACCACTATGAAGGAAATGACTCCACGAATTTAAATACATTTATTTTTTGATTATTGGTTCTTAATGGCGTCCGTTGAAAAGTCAGCAGGAATCAAACCAAGGACAACATCAAGGATTGCAATTTACAGCTGTTGGCATCACCAAGAGGTATATAGTATTTTGTAGGCGTACAGTGGAAGTAATGCCTTACAATCATTGATACGGAAATGTATTGGCTTGTACAAAGTTGCCATTAAATAAATGAACGGTGCAAGTAAGACGCGTGAATGCCAGTTGGCTTGATTCTGGGTCTTCCTCCGAAAATAAATCCTGCAGAGACATACCCCTCTACCCCAGGGGCAGTATTTCAGCACTAGGAATTTGGAACACTGCTAGGTGGTCCTCTCTAGCTGAGGAAAGGTTCGTTACCCGAAAACTTCAAGCGCACTGGAAAATGCCCGTTGACTGAAATTAATCTCCGTCCCATTGAAAATTAAGTAAAAAACAACAGCAGAATTAAGAGAAAAAAAATTCATTCCCGTTAATTCGAACTCAGATCAGCGCTAGGCAGGTGCGGAACCAGGGGGGTTATTTTGTAATCTCACCTTTTTAATGACTCTTTGCGGGAAGGCGGGAGATCCGTTTCGCTCTCTCAATGATCCGCTCACGAGCGGTTCGAAAATTGTCGAAGCTTCTGTCGTTGAATAAACAAACGAGTGCCTGGCAACGGCGACCGCTTTCTTCAAAAATGGAGAAATACGGTGAAGGTGAGTGAAAAATTGTTTGTCCCTATCATATTAATTATTCGGATGGTCTGTCAAGGTAATTCATGTCCGATAATTTACTTTATACCAATATTGGAATTTGCATTTGTTTCTCGTTACATTTTATGTTAATAGTATTTCATCATTTTTCATTTTCTCAATAGTGTTTTATTCAAAAAATCATTTGTTGATAATATACAATTCGTGATTTAAGAAAGTTTAAGTTCTTCACGTTGTGCAAATTCCAAAAATACAATTAAAAATCGTTTGTATCTTTCCCGCTCTTGCTTTTTTTCCAACTCAAGCTTCAAGTGAAAACGATGGTGGCTCCATTTCACGTTCTATATGAAGATGAGAGTGGAGCTAATGGCAGGCGGAGATAATGAAACGGATCAAAAGTCGAAAGATACGGATCAGAGCGGATGAATCGTCTAAAAGACCAGCACATGACCGGCAGTTCACCGCTTGAGATCCAATAACCCCCCAGACGTCAGGTATGGGGGAGGGGCGGTCACCAGTCTTTTAATCCTTACCCACATCTCTTTTACAAAAAGACAGTCTATGGATATGTATTATTGCAGTCATCGTTTGAGGGGGAAGGTCAGCTCCCCCTGGATCTGCCTCTGCGCGCCAGGGTTGGCCTTAGTGGTGTTAACGCTCGCTCGATGTAAATAAAATCAATTACTTTTTTGCCAGTAACTCGGTGAAAATTGTGATATAAAATCTTCGATTCGTTTCCATCCGTCACCACAATGATCGTCCACTGCGAAGGAACAGCTGCTGACCACTCGTCGTCGCCGACCACAACTCGGACACATGGAAGGCACCTTGGCGCCCTCTGCCGAAGATCGTTGGAACCTGAGGGCTTCTGGGACATCGATGTCGGGGGACAAATGAACGAACGAATCAATTAAAAATAATTGTATTTCAGATTTAACGATGACAATGACTTTCCATAAACTATTCATTAATGTCTCCATGGCACTTAAACATTCAATAATACCTTTTAATCAACACTAACCAACAACAACCGGCGCTCGGAAAACACAACACCACTCACGCACGCTGAGACACACATTCACACACACACGCACGCGATCCCACACTTGTTGCCCTAGTCGATTATTGTCAGTCTATGACCTCATATCAAACTGACTTCAAAAAACTCCCCTAAACAACAACCGTTTAAATGATTCCTTGGTTCGTCTCTCGCAGGAGCAGCTCCTGCTTGAGTTCAATAGTTATTAATAACTGTCTCGTTTTCTATTAATATATTTTAAACATTATGATTTTAATTGCTTTCATAAATATCTATATTACCTTTACAACGGTATAAATCTATTATTTCACGTAAGAACACAGCAAATATAGATTTTATCGAGAAGATAGAATGCAGATTCAATCTTTTTCGGAATAAATATTATAATGCCACTTGATGATTAACCCCTGAGCCTTCACATCTTTCGGGTTTACTTAAATCTTCGTCAGATTCCATAAAACCGTATTGTCTGCGCTATAAATATAGAATTACATAAAAAGATCGCTATGAAAAAGCATTGTGATGCCAATGTAGCTTCAATTATTTACAAGAGACGTAATCAAAAGATCGAAAAAGTCGCCTCTGGCAGCTAAGATAGGACAAAAAGAGAGGGTTATCCTCAAAGAAGCCCACCAGTTGAGAGAGGGCGGAGAATGTCGGAAGGAGAACCAATCTAATACACAAGAGAAGAAATGGTGATGGAGAGAAGAGGAGACTGAGAGGAAGAGAGAGAAGGTTAGAACTCCTAACGTCTGCATTTGCCATCATCCCAAGCAGGCGATGACAAGAAAGGAACGTCCGTCTTTCCCCCCCGTAAGTTAAGAGAAGAAGCAGCTTGAAGGAAGTATCCGGAACTCACGTGCGAACCTCACTACATCATTCTCTTGGATGAATTGCGGTCTATCACACTCGCAAAAATGGGGAAGGCTTAAAATAAGAAGAATGGCGTCTTACTTCAAAGCTTGAATGACAATAAATATCTGGGAAACACAGCCTTCGGCTTTAAATCGAATAAAAAAAAACATATTTTCTGCTATTCAATGATAAACTTACCACTGTCAACCAGATGGAGTCTTTTCGGTATGTTGCGAAGAAAAAAGTCACTCCTGGCAGTGTTCATAATAACAATTAAAAATAAGAATTAGGACCGCTTCTTAAAGACCCTTTCTCGAACGGGGTAAATGATAACTAATAAAACGATTTGGCAGGTCCGAAAGTAGAAGTTTGCGTGTATCAAAGATATGAAATATAATCTTCCGTTGGCTTCTATGGGGCTTCTATTTATCTATCGGTTTACCATAACAACACCTACAAATTGTTTTTAAGCTCGGAATCATAGATGCATGTACACCGGCCAGACTACAGGTCTAATGGATTTAAACAATGGAAAAGACTTATTTTTGTGCTTTTAACAGCTGCTCGCGCCGAAAGAAAGCCTTCGACGCAGAAGACAATGCATTCGCCACCACTCCTTCGATGCCGCCTCGATTGCTTCTCGGGAGCCATCAGAAGCCCTTAGTGACTCGCGACGGGTGTTGTGTCCTACCCGTTCACTGTCCAAAAATTGAGGAAAAAGTTTTCGCAATTTTACAATCTTCCATCACCCTGAAACGAATTATTACGGAAACATACCGTTCCACCGAGGAAAATATTAGGAATAGGGATATTCTTAACACTACCTATACTAAAGCTATCACAGGAATTTTGAACCTCTGCGTCTAATAATAAGCATCAAGATCTCAGCGCTCTCTTATATTTCGTTCAACCCCTACCTATTATCGAATTCTACCTCAATCACCTTCAGGAAAGCGAAATTCTGTCATGTTGTTAACAATCGCAACCATTGGCCTGCACGTGCTGAGAAGTTCATCTATTAATAAGTTCGATCGAGATTCATGCTGAAGCACGGGGAAATAGATGGGGGAACAGTAGTTGACATCATTGCAGCGAAACCCGGCGCAGAGGGGGGGTCGAGGTCTCGCCCCAGGTGAATCACGGGTAAAGTGACTGGAAGGGGGGGGGGAAGGGAAAACAATAGAGGAAATACCTGCGCAGATCCCTTTCTTTCCAAAATTTCCCACGTGTAGAATTTACTTTCGATTTCCGCTAGTCACGGATTCAATTCGAGAAACCAGCAAGTCCCTTCCTCAGAATGGCGTTCGCAGGAGAGGAGATCGGATCAACCGAGGCCCCATATTACTTTTAAATTCTATCTCACTACAACAAATACATTACATACCGTTTAACATTATTAAATTATTGCTGTTGCTCAGCCATTCTTCCAAGGGAGGATACCGGCTGGCAATGGTAACGTATTCTGGAGCCGTAAACAGGCAGTGGGTTAGCTCAATTGCTACATAGGTACACACGCAGTCACATGCACGTCCGAATCTCAAAAGTTGTGCTCGAATTGAGAGTATAAATAAAGATTAAGAATTCCGCGTGGTCAAAAACGCAAAACCTACCTTGAGAGGTGCCTGTGGATCACTCAAACCAGTTACCATGAGAATGACGTAATTTCCAATAACCTTCCTACCAAATACCATCCGTGGGTGACATTATGAAGACGTTAAAAATATCATTTATTGCTCTGAAATATTTATCATTGGATTTGAAAGTAAAGAAACCTCCCAATTTCGTTATCTAACGTGTGGTCCACCCTCCTGAAATCATAATAAATTTGTATTGCTGGTGCGTCGTCCTTAACATGAAGAAGATACGGCATTGTAGGCAGAAGTCCATGCTATTCTCACGAGTAAATAACTCTCCCATAGCGCTCCTCTTTTTTATTTCAATGGCCCATCACTGAGCCGTGGTGATTACTGTCTGTCACGACAGCGATGGTCACATAAAAAAAAACACTTCCAACTGCGAAGATCCAAACGACAGAACCTCCGATTTCGCGAGTTTTGAACAACGCTTGTAAATATTTCATCAGGGTTAACGACGGTCAACGTGAGATAAACTTTAAAAAATTAACTGCATTAAAGCCACGGTTGAACTTCAGAGAGTTTTCATTTCCCACTCGTCTCAGAACAAGTGGGTAGATCTGCGATGGATTTTCTTCCGAGAGAAGATATGGATAATTTACGTGTGGAGCACTTTGAAAGGCATGCATCGGATCCAAGGGCTTACGATTACACCAGTTCCCTTAAATGACCCTTTAAATCCCTCTGGGACGCTTTCTTCAATTTCCCAAGAGTCATCTCTCTTTCCGACTGACTTCTCTGATATTAAGAGAGGAAGCATATTTATGGATATTTCGGAGGGAGCGCACAGAATTTCCAGCGCCTAAGACGAATTAGCTGGTCTCACCGAGGAACTAGCATCCACTTTTAGTGAAAAATAAAAAAAATAGAAGAATATTTGAAACGATGAGGTGAGGGTGAGAGGACTAATACCGAATGTTCTGAATGCCATGGAAATATGTACAACAGCGGAAGGTGTCCACTTCTGATTTCCCTCCCAGCAGACGGAAATTGATTTTTGGTCCACCAACTCTCCTTCTTCTAGGGTGATGTAAATGGAAACCTCAAATCTCTCCTCTTGAATGAAAAAAAACCGAGGAAGGAAGGCATACATGCCACCAATGGGTTACTGAGATTTTCTCTTTGGAACGACTTAAAGGTTGTCTCGAGTGCTTCAACAAAGGACGACAAAAAAAACGGACCTCATGGGAGAGGAAAGCATGAGGGCGTGTTAACAGTTGGTTCTCAATGAGTGTCTCTGCTGGCTGGAAGATTAGTCTTGATTCTCGTCCATAGGCCAAGATACAACTCAATTGAACTGACAAAAACTTCGCCATCGCCTTGCTCTGATTAATTTCCACCATCGAATGGAAGAGGACACTTATTACTGGCTGAAGAATCGATAACCTGAACTGCTCCAAATGCTTCATACAAAAGTTTGAGAATTATATTTCATCAACAGAATTACCTCATAGATTATAATTCTCAGAGTCGGTGGGTAACCCTTGCCGAGCCCGCGAATCCGTCCACGGAGATGTCAGCTTTTGGAGAAAAGATTGATGACTACGGATGCAGCGCCGCCATCAGAGTTGCACGCAATCAAGAGAGAGAAACGTCTCGCTCCGCAAAGTAGGTGGTGAGAGGCTTCACCGAGGTCTGTGAAGTGGAGAGAGTTGAACTCTCCATTGCCTATGTGCATCGCTTGTAATCCAAAAAATGCTACTCATGGGGTAATTAATCACGTCCAATGGAATAAAAAGAATACCACGTTCTCAGCAAAGATTTCAGAGCAAGAAATGCACCCGACTATTTCGGAGATGGTTTTTTTTTAAGTAGAAAAACTGAAAGGAAGACGATAGAGGCTAGCAAATTGAAGAACCAGGCGTTTGTCAAATTGGTCATAGGCGGAACTACTCATCGTTTCATGCTTTCTGGATTACTCATAATTGTATAAAAAACCTCTTAGAGGCAGTATGAATTTTTCTTATCTGCCCTCAAACATATCTCTCCAAAATGAAATAAAGTCAGGATTAGAGAGGGTCAGTCCGGTGGGATGTGAGGAAGAAAGAGAAAGCCTAACTATCATTTTGAGGGATTGGGTAGACTGCATACAGGTTAATCCATTCCAGACAATGTTATGACTGATTTTGTTAAATGCATCGTTTGTTGTACTATAGGATATGTAGAAACAGATGTAATAATTGGACAATATTATTATATAGTCTACGAGTGATTAATTCATTTACTGCTAAAACTATCAACGTACCCTCACCATCATTTGTTCGAGCAAAATTTCACGAAGCGTCTCAAAGACTTTCCCGATTGCAAGGGGAATTCTTGGTGCTCCTGACTGTCGCCACGCGTTCAAGTTCTGATCATCGGCAGCAAGGTTATGCTGGAATCAGCAGATTACCTCCGATGCGGCCATGTAAAGCAATTCACGACATTGCAATGCCAAGCTAGAGTTTTTCTTCACCATCGCGAAACAATAACAAAAAAACTGAGAGATCATGCTATCTGTTGCAATAGTAGCTATGCTGCTTACGGCATATTATTAAATGAAAATGAGGTGACCAAACCGCGGCCATAAAATTTCCACATAAAAATCACTTAAATCGCTCCAATGGAGCCTTGCCTACAAGGATTGTTCACTCCATTCCAATGATTGTGAATGGAAACATTGCAACATATTAAACCAAACTTTCTGAAACCGCAATAACCAGTTTCATACACATTAATAATGCTTTTAGCGTTTCCAATAGCACAGAATAAACCTAAAGCATTATGAGGCAAGGTTCCGCTTCACAACTCTCTTCCGCTCATCTGAGGTTTACATGTCTGTACCTGTACTTTCAAAGGCGCATCGGACCGGAGGAAAGGGTAGAAATAGAAGAATAAGTAGGAAGAACCCGGCGTCGGCATTGTCTGCTCTTAACGAAAGGCGCCAAAGTGATCACGGCTTAACGTCCAAAAACTACCTTCTTTCTGAACTCTATCACAACAGAGGACACGAAACAGCAGAGACAGGCTGATATCCAGCGGGCGTTAATCGCTACGCACTATTTGTGGAACGATGCCTATCTGTCCTAACCGTGAGGGCATGGAACATAAGGTGAACAAAAGACGATCGCCTCCGCAACGAAAGAGTGAGTACGCGAACCTTGGATGCCACCACTCGACGCCAGCGGCACTTGTCGACCCCTGATGCAATTACGACGTCACAGAACTGTTTGACCTCCATCGTCAAGGGAGACCAGCTTATATCGAGCAGGGAGCTTATCATGGGAACCTTCTCTGTCCTGCCAACTCGCCCTAATAAACATACGCCAATTTGGCTGAAGAACTCAAAATGCACTATGACAATGGACTAAGGGGATATAAGTCTGTCCAGATAAATCATATGCTAAATCAATAAATTGGCTTCCTCTTTTGAACCGCAGATGGTGTTACTAGCCTTCGATGAATACCTGATGTGCGTTTGGTTTTTTTGGGAAAAAATTGTTCATGATCGAAGTACAAGACTACTTTTGCTTGCATCGCTAATATGTTCGACTAAGGAAAGGAGGTACACCAAATACATTGGGGAAAACCTCATTTCACTACCAAACTATCCGTCTCATTCTGAGTACCGGCATATCTACCATAAAATCGGCTCTAACACCCTAAAAAGAACTAATGATAAAGCCGAAACGTAGACCTCAATGCGATTTTCGATAGTGTGGCAATGTGTGTACGTTAAAAGAACTACGGGAAACAGCCTTCGCTCGGTCACAAAATCGCACGCACGCACTTGCAGGCACAAGACAGTCACGCATGCACTCAGATACACGCACTCAAAGGCAGACCTAAACTGGAGAGTCACGTATGTACTCAATTGGAGCAGTGACGCCATCCCAGGAGGGGAGTGTTTGAAACCGTCGGGATTGTCTCGAATAGGTAACTAAGGAGTCACGTGGTGAAAACACGAATGGTTTACAAATTTAGTGTGTCTGAATTGCTCGCTGTAGTACCATTAATTGTTTTCACTTGAGTTAGTCTCATCTGCCTCAACTATAAAGCTCCCAGAAGAGTTAAAACACAAGTGTAAACAATGAATGAGGTTGTAATCAGCGGTGTTCACACGAATAAAATTTGCGAACCATTTCTGTTCACGTCACGTGACTCCTTGGTAACCTATTCAAGAAATTTCCCGACATTTTGTCTCTCCTGTGACATCAAAGTCTCGACTGCTTCCAAATGCGACCACTGGTCTTCAACGAGGCTGTGACAACATCATTTCGTCATCAAACCGAGGGGCCGCAGCTGTCACTCCAATGAGTTGGTTGCTTGGCTCGTGAACTTGAGGTTCGATTTGAGAAATCGCTAAGAAAAATATCGGAAAACTCGAAAAGACCGAAATGCATGAATGGTTTGCAAGGCAGCAGACGCGATAGGCATCGTCTCGTTGGCGTTACCTCTGTCGGAACCCATTTCAGAGCGATATTTCACAAGTGCGAGCTGGGTTTCACGGCATTGCGGACACTACGAACGTATTTGGTCGAATGGAATCGGTGGTGTTTACACAAACAAAATTTGCGAACCATTTCTATTAATGCCACGTGACTCCTTGACACCTTCTTAAGATGTGGTATTGTCCACAATTTAATTCAAAATTAGACTACACGTGTTTCAACGCTAACGCGACAGACCTGATGATGACGCGTTAGCGTTGAAACACGTGTAGTCTAATTTTGAATTAAATTGTGGACAATACCACATCTTAAGAAGGTTTTGTACTTCATTTATTTAAGATGCTGTTCCACCAAATCTCGGCTGACACTGTTGAATTCGATCTTTTGGTAGCTTGAAATACGCTTTTCGAGTTGTTAGGCCCAATTTTTCATTTGTAACCCAGTAAAATTCAACCACTTTATGATGGTAAAATAAAGAAGATAATGCCCTCGCATGTTCCAAAATGTTTCATATACATTTCCGTTGTTATTTCATACGAGTATTCCTTTCAGTAAACGCATGACGAAATCGCGGGTCCTTTACCTTGAGCGAAATGGAACTGTAGCTAAAAGGGACACATTTTTTTTAAAATAGGGACCGGGAATTGCGCGAGCCCTCAATGTTATGATGCTATCCGCGAAGAGGAAAACTGCAACCTTGCTCTCAAGCTTCGCATAGGAACAAATGGACCCATGCCTCGATGGAGGAGACTTTGAAATGCCAACGTCGTGGACTCGGCGCCACCGTCGTCACACAAGGCGCCGTGGAAAAAATCACTTTCATGCACTCACGCACACAAACATCTCTACAAAATGTAGCTCAGATAATCAAAAATCTTCGATCTCATTTTCACACTACAATTACAGTTATTGATGTAGCATGACGAATTAAGCACCATCGGCAGCGGCGCTGTTGGCAGTGATGCTTCGATTGTGACCAGTGTGCCTCTCAGCGCCTTCAACGGAACGCCCGTCGAGCGCTTCTCTCTCCGCTTCGGAGCGCCCCCTGTTGCTCTGTTGCTTTCCAAGATGGCGCGGTCGCGCTGCAGTCGCACACGCTCAAACAGGAGAAGGCCTCAGGGCGCACAAGGAAATTCAGTTCCCAAGTTGCGTTCCCACAACTCTCCCACATTCCGCGAAAAGGGCGAAGTCAACACTGGGAGGCCACGAAAGTATTTCCTTTTGGAGGAATGAGCTCGTGCAGTAGGCGTCGTGCACAAACTCACGGATTCAAACACTCAGAGCGTTTTGCCACAATTACACCTGTCGTCATGGCACCAATAAATTCAAGCCACGAGGATGAGAAAACATGTATAAAAAAGCAATGCATCAGTCAGCGCACCTATCACAAAGTGAAAGTACAAAAGCGTAAGATTTGGGAATGTTTGGATACTTCAACGAATAATAATATTAATAAGAACGACATTAACATGCGTACCTAGTTTTATGACAGACGTGTCATACGCGCAGCAGGCAGTGCTAATCGTGCGTTGGCAGCATTTATCTCTTGCTCCAAAAAATCTGAACCGATTTCGAGGAAGCAAATGGCGATTCCTCAGGCTCATGGTGGAAGCCCAAGAAAACTGTCTCAGCGCACCTCCCCCCTCCTCCGCATCAGAGAATGATAAATGAGCACCTTTCGTTTCACCATTTACAACTCCCGAGTCTCACATGTAGATAGGAATAAACCCAATATCCTTATAAAATTTGAGAAATGTTTTAGGGGCCTTTCTGCTGTTTCCAATGAATACAGCTTGATTATTGGGCTTCGGTAAAGAAATATCAAAGAAGCCAAAAGAAGCAAGACCCAAGAGGTAAGCACTCTCCATGGAATCCACAGCTTGCAAAAAACCTTCAAAGCATTAAACGAAAAGAATTTGTGAACGAACCATGAGCTTTAGGATATGAAGAGATCACTTCGAAAGTAGACACTGAGTATCCTTGTTCTTTTTTTTATATCTTCCCGTAGATCTTGCCACCTTCATAAAAACGACACTCACTGATTTGTTTACACATCTCGTGGTCGACGCATCACGGTGTCTTTCAAACACACCGGGTTTCCTTACCACGCGATCAGTTAGTCCACTGTTCACACTTTCGCGTCACTGCGCCTGCGCGAGGAATACTGAACAAAGTCCAAACATTTTCCGGGATCCAGTCCCGTTCCTGATAATCGAGTAAATATTCCGAGAACAGTAATAATACTTACCATCAGCAAGATAATATTATAGTGAAAACGTTTAAAACGATATCGATGGCGAACAACACGGGAGAAGTCGCTCTTCAAATTCTCCATTCCGAGAGATACTGTCGTTGAGGTTTGGACAGCAACCGGCTTAGCGCAAGCGTGAGGGGCTCTTCGGCTGGACGTCGCGACGGCAGTGGTCATCCGAGGGGACTACCTCACCGCGAACATCAAACGGAAAACATTCCCGAAGATCAGAATCCGATTTAAAACACTGAATTTCGAACCCTGGAAAAATTCGATTTGCAATTTTCGTGAAAAACGGGATTCAACGGCCACCCCTTGGGATGGACTTTCCTCGACCCTGAATCAAAAACGATGGATGTTGCTGAGGGACGTTGTGGGAAAAGGTGGAGAGCTCCATATCGCTTGCACTTGGTCGGTCGGGTCACTTAGACCGTGGTGACGCGGTCCACCTCGACGTATCTGACGGAATGGGCCTCCTGTCAGCTGACCCCCGTCCCCTTCCCGCCGTCCACCTTGCTCGCGGTGCCGTTGGGCAGACAGGACGCGCAGGGGGCGTGGCGGGTGGGCAGTCCCACGACGGAGTCTCGTGGACGACTGCGTAGGTGCAGCCCTACGGCCAGGAGCAGGAGCAGCACCAGGAGGAGCGCGGCGAGCGAGGCGTAGAGCAGCGGCGGACGCAGCAGCGGGTGGTACGATGGCCCCAGGGAGTTCTCGCACAGCGACTCGTCGAATCCGGAGGGGCAGTGCTCGCGACCGTCGCACCAGAGGGAGGCGTTGATGCAGGCCCCCAGCTCCGGGCACCTGCGAGGGGAAGGCCGAGTAATGCATGAACCAAGCACCAAATTGGAGGTGCCCTCTGCTGCCGTACAAAACTTATCAAAGCGTTACATATCATCTAAGAATTGAGCATGGACACCAACTTTGTTGGATACTGGGGCACCATCCAATTAATTGGTTGAGGCAGTAATTTTAAAATGATACTTCGGAGGTTGCTGAACCAACCAACTCCCATAGATCTACAGTCCACAAGTGGTTGTCTCCCACATACAACTGTAGTGGACACAGTCAGAAACCACTATGTTGTCTTTACTATGTATACATACGTTCATGCTCTTGGATAAATATGTGGTTTTATTATCATGAAGAAATGGCAAGTTAACCAAGTCATAATGGTCACAGATGGTTGATTAATGAAGCATGGAATGATCCAATAAGAAGAAGACTAAGATCAAACAGGAGAGAGCTAAGATCAATGAGGAGAGGACTAAGATTGAACTTTTTAATAGGAACCTTATTGGCTGCATGAATTACCATGCCGTCATACGTTATAAATTCCAAAGGCAACCTTTTTCCCCCTGGGTAACTGGAGACATAAAGAGTACAATTCAAGAGAGAAACAAACTTCGACGTATTTTCGTACGAACTAGAAACGCGGTATTCTACCAACAGTTTAAGAAATTAAGAAATGAGGTAAAACAACTAATAACTGATTCCAAAAAACGACATGTTGCTGAGTTTCTCTCTTATTTTTCCGGCACTGGGAGCATGTGGAGAGATCTACGAAAACTCGGAATCATTCGTAAACGAGATAATACTATTATACCCGATGTTACAGTCGACCTACTTAACGAATACTTCATCTCATCAGCAACTGTTAGCCATAAAAACAACGATCATATATCAAACGGTACTCCGACTTCATCCTCAGTTACATATATACCATTTAACAATGAAATGTTTCATTTTGATTACATTCTACCCGAAGTAATGGGGACGTTTACCATATTTTTATATTGCCGAATACGATAGAGTTTGTAAAATAAAAAGACCCGTATTTTTTCGTTTTTTGATCCGTCAATTATTTCTCGAGTTATAGGCGGCGAAAAACTGATGTTTTTAACCCTTTCGGAAGAGTAGGTGTGGTGATATCTCTGACGTATATCGACTTCGTTCAATCACAACTGAGCCCGCGAAGCTACTTCGCCTTATCGCAATGGGGGGACATAGCTGACTCTCCCAATGGGAGCGATTTCGACAGGATCTGTGCGAGCAGACCTTCCGAGAATCCCCCTCCACTCCCTTCCCTCCCCTTAAGAGCAGTCAAGGACGGGAGGAAAATGACGTCAATGTTATCACAGCAGCTTTTTAGGTGGGCGTCACCTTTTGCTTATTTTAATTTTTGATTTATGAGTGAATGGTTGTGGTTAGAAGATTTATTTTTTCACTAAAATTCTTTTTTCGTTTCCATCTAATAATTTCGTGCAAAAAATTGCGATTTCAGTTTCGAGTAAACGCCCCCATTGTCCAAATCGAGATGTCTCTCGACGGGCTACGATAAGATATCCTATCTCATGCTTAAAAAATCATACTTGGTAATTATGCAGATTCTTTTAGAAATATTCAATAATTCTCTAAAGTATTCTCAGTTTCCCACAGTTTGGAAATATTCGCTGGTAAGGCCCATTAAAAAGGTGAGAAACCCGACAAAAACATCATATTATAGGCCCATTTCCATTCTATGTACTATCTCCAAGAGTCTCGAGCGTATTGTTTATAATCAAACCTTAGATTTTGTTTTGTCAAAAGATTCGATGGACCCATATCAATCCGGATTTCGTCCAGGGTTAAGTACACAAACAGCTCTAATCAAAATAATCGATAATACTCGCAAGTCTATGGATAATAAAATGTGACTATTCTAGTTATGCTGGATTTCACCAAAGCATTTGACCTTGTCGGTCACCAAAAACTATTGAGAAAAATGAAGGAGCTAAACTTGTGCTCGGGTGTATTAAATTGGTTCCACTTTTATCTAACTGGTCGTAGACAGGCAGTCAAGGACTCGACTGGGAACATTTCCAACTGGGGATCAGTACGGAGTGGGGTCCCTCAAGGATCCGTCCTTGGTCCTTTGTTGTTTTCCCTGTATGTATCGGATCTCCCAAAGAAATTAAAGTTTTGTAAATAAATGTTTTATGCAAATGACCTCCAAATCTACCTTCACTGTCCACTAAGTGAGTTTAGCAAACTATAGAAAAAATAAATATTGATCTGGATGCGATCTCAGACTGGGCCGAAAGGAATTCCTTCATTCTTAATGTTAACAAAACAAAATCAATTACTTTTGGTTAGCGAACTCATTAAAAAATTGACTTCAATAATGTTCCAAAAGTCGTAATTGAGAACACTGCAGTGCCTTTCTCGAGCGATGTTAAGACTTGGGGTAAATCATTCTTCCACACTATCTTGGCACTATCATGTAGGTAGTACATTAAACAAAACATCAACAGTTCTATACCAACTAAAGGTTCAAAGGAACTTTCAAAATGAAAAAAATAGGGCAATATTAATATCCACTCTTGTATTCTCGATGATTGATTATTGTTGCTTAGTGTGTGGCCTGATCTACCTAGTGTATTGAATACCAAGCTCCGAAGAAGCATTAATTCATGCATCAGATTTATTTATAACCTGCGTAAGGACGAACACATAACCCCTTACCATAACAATCTGAGGTGGTTAAAAGGTGGAAAATAGAAGAAAATGCTTTTTGTGAGAATTGCTTTACAAAATGTTTGATTGCGCAAGGCCTCAATATCCTTGGGAAATGTTTAACAAAAAACCACTGGACCGGATTCATTGTACTCTAGCTAATCCGGATTTATTTTATTGCCCAAGCTATCACTTCACCACCTAACAAAACTCCTTTCTAATAACTTCAATGAAATTTTGTAACTCTCTTCCTTTGAATCGAAAACAAAGTTCGTCCACTGAACGGTTTTAAAACAGAAATGTATAAATAATTGTTGGAATTACAGAATGGTTATAGTTAAAATTGAATCTGTTAGCAAAATATAATCTGTTTGTAAAAATATTAATCCTTAAAGAATAAACTAAATAACAACATTAGTCAGTTATGTAAAAGCAGGAAACCTATGCAATATTATGTATGTATCTATCTGTGCTAAATGTATGCTTTGTTCAATGTGTGTAACTATATTGTAAAAGTCCGAGCTGTTATGCAGTAATAATTTATTTGTTTTTATGGGGCGTGCCCGAGAACATAAATAAATATCTATTCATCTATCTATCTAAGATAATCATATGCTGCAAGAGAGGAGGCCATAACCAACGTTATACTTGGAAAACAAATACTTGAAGAGGAGAAAGAGTTCTGTTAACTGGGAAGCCGATTAACCTACGATGGACGAAGTATGAAAGAAATAGTGAGTAGAATAGCCCAGGCAAAAAAAGCATTCTATCAAAAGAGGAATCTACTTACAGCTGGGAATATAAGCGTAGAAGTAAGGAAAGAATTCATCGGCGCGTACATCTGGAGCATGTTTCTTTATGGCAGCGAGGCATGAACGATGACAGCTGCGGAGGCAGCGGATAGTGGAAGCAATCCAAATGCAATGCTAGAGAAGAATGACGAAGATTGAATGGATCGATCGAGTGAGCAACGAGGAAGTTATAAGAAGAGTGGGAGAAAAGGGAAGTCTGCGGAAAACCCTAAGAAGGAGACGGGACAACTTCTTGACGGGACAACACTTGAAGAAAATTCCACAAAAACCTTTTGAGTGATGGTGAATAACATTACAAAAATATTCTGACTCCCCTTCCTTGGGCGTCAAATACCCTAGATACGCCCCTGATACCAGAGATATATGTGTCATTTAAGGAAACCAGTTGTCATTATGTTTATGTTTTCAACTAATGTTTTTACTTCCTAGATGTCCCCCCTAGATATCAACATTATATTCTCTTTTTTGCCCTAAAATAACATCGTAGTTTTCCCTCTACAGCAAACATCTGAAGCTAATTTTCGTCATCTCTCAACTGTTACTTTTCTTCGCTCAGTATTAATGTAAGATATACACAGTGTTATAAAAAGAAGTATAGTGAAAAATGAAAAGGTCTTTATGGATAGAGACGGTAGATGGTAGTACAATATTGCTATCTCTCTATTGAATTTATACCTCATGTCTATTCCTTTTCTATACCTTACTTTCCCTAAATTTTCTGTAACAATGCTTTATTATTTCAGATGCATACGTTATTTGATACAATAGGATCATGACTTACAGAAGCCTTAACTCTTGCACAGACCTCATAGCTTCCTCCTAACTTGTTATTTCAAAGTTCAGTGTTTTACAATTAATTCCATAACCATTATAAATCAATCCCACTCTAAAAGATAAAATTTATATCTTTAATTTATAAAAAGGGAGCAATGACAAAAATAATAGTACCTATTTTTACATCCCATAATTATGAAAACTATCTTTTACAATGATAATTTATATGGTAAAAGAAAGAGATGAAAATAAATTTTAATATTGACTTAATGAAAAAAACGTCAATTCTGTCAGAATATCACAAAATAAATCACCGACTTCATCATCATCATCATCAGTGTATGCTTTCTTTGTTCCAGTAGCTGTTAAAATAGAATCTATCAAAATAAATTACTTGCATTTTTTTATGCGATGTCGCATTTCATACTGGACAGACATACTGGCATTGATCATCTTCTTTTGGAGGCGATTTCTTGCTTCGTTTGAATCAGATTCAGTTCACAACTTCATCATTGGAACAGCGTAGAATATTTTCTATGAATACCCTAAAGGGTATTCATAGAAAATATTTTTTTAGATGGATGTTATCCATCAGCCTTTGAACGAATGAACTTGACTCCAAAATTTAACATTGCCCTGTTTCTCTTTCCATTCAATGAGTAGATTGGATGAATCTAATAAGTGTAATGCGATGTAACCGTAACCGAATTTTCGTACCTATGGATTAAAAATCTCATTTTTCCCGTGTACCATCATGGAGCTTAGTATACAGTATAGCAAAGGGATAGGTTGGTGAAATATTGTTAGAGTGGTAGCTCTTCTTTGCATGGTTAGCATTGCATGGCATCTCTCAGTTGCATGGCCGAATAACTTGGTAGCTCTTAGTTGGATTTAAATGGTGAATGTGTGGTGATTTACACCCTCTGCCACACACTCTCGCGGTGACTCACAGGGATGTAGATGCAACAGATGGCTTTTGAAGATTAGAAGACTTTTTAAAAACCGATAACTCAACGTAATGTTAAAGGCAGAAGATGGGGACTTGTCAATTTTTGGCCGCCGAGCGTGTGGCCATTATCACATGCACCTTTCAATGTACCTACATACTATCAAGGGGATTGATTGATTGGGTTGAGAGGTTAGGATGCACGGCCTTACAGTCCCGACGGCGGCGGCCGCACAATCTCAACTCACCTGTGAATGCACTCGCCAGAGGGCAGGAAATTGGCGTCCACTGTCTCCTGCAGAAACGGGAATGGGTATCCGGGAGGCGGAATGAGCGGCCTGTGGCTCCTCCTAGGGATCACTTCCAACCTGTGCAACAAGAGAGCAAAAATATTGCGTGAGTAAGGGTACGAGGGCGAACCACCTGATGTTATAATAGGTCAGCTGCTGCGTGAGAATAGGTGCGCTAGGGATGATCTCCGGAAATAAACTCGCCTTCCACGGGACTACAAAAAAAAAAAACTTTACTCTCGGAACTATTCGCAAGACTGGTTTATAAGGAAATTTTGGAATGATCGGAGAAAATGTTAACCGTCACCGATATTAGGGTTGTGAAGACCCATCGTCAGACAGTACTTGCTAGTACTGCGTCGTTGGGGAGTCTGTTGACATAGCGACGCGGAGTAAAACATTCCACCCTCCTCATTGGACCGATTACCCTGGTTGTGTGTGGCGTGTGATTCCGGGAGACGACACTAAAGGAGAGAGGCGCCACATTCAGGCTCCAGCTGCTGCAAATTATTTTTTTCTCCCGCTCCCAGTAACATGTCCTTCACCCACGATGTAGAGAATCACTTACAATACCAGTGCATATCGATAATGTACAATGAAAATGAAATTATGGCATTTCCTTTAGTATGTCCCGCCTTCACCTCCTTCTCAACTCTTCATCTTATTTTCCCGCTACCTGACTCGCCTACATCCAAAATGTCTAATGGTTTCCTTACTCATCTAATCTTTTCCGAAAGTCCGCCATCTAAGCTATTAAATAGCTGTTTCCTCTAAATGTTGTTTTATGAGCTAAAAATGGGACTCTCCTTGGACATGAAACCTTGGATTAATCACTTAACATCCAGCTTTGATTGCAAACATTCGGCTACGTCCTCTTTGTCAACAATTTCCCCTCCACGAATGACTTTTCCCCTTGGAAACTCGACCCTCAAGACGTACCCAACCACCCATCCCCTGCCCGCGGCCGAAGGGTCCATCACCGGGCAATATAAGCCTTGCGGAAATCGACGCTATGCAACAAACGCAAATAGCCCCTGCGTGTAAGCCCAGAGGTGTGTATGGTAGGGGGACCGGGTTATACACTTTCATCGCGCACGCAAATACCCTGCCCCCTCTTGTTCCTGATTCAAAGTGATTCTTCGGGAGAGAGATAATGTCTGCATTGGATGCCTTTGAGGTATCCAAGAGGGTCTCCTGAAAAATCTGATTCTACTGAAATACCTATCAACTGAAATATCCATGCTCTAATTGCAACGTTACCAATGCAATAAGTCGTGGAGCATTATTTTCATTTCCCGCTATCTCTTTTTCTTAGAAAACATCCTTTCGAGACGTCCTGTTATGAATGATTTGAGTCAATGCTTTAAGATTCAAAGGCTCTCATTTCGCTGGAATAAAAATGTGCACACATAATGAACTATTCATCAAGGAGCAACATTTTTGCAAGTGGACAATTCTCCGAGACTCTTTTTGAGAATTTCTGGAGAGTGTAGCCCCTTGAGCTTCAGCATGAAACATTTAAATTGAAGCGGAAAAATCTCGATGAATCATGACAGGGGGCGAGGGAAGAAGTGCATGCTGGTCAAGCAGGAAAGTAAACGCCATCAACGGAATAGTAATCTCGGAAAGGGACTCGCCAGGTGAGGCTGTATGTTGCGTCCTCGGAGGCTATGGGCTCCACGACCACGGCGCCCGCCATCTTGTCCACGTTGTCGTTGGCGTCCGCGCCGAAGATGGCGTCGAGGGAAGACGGCAGCGGGAGCGGCAGGATGTTGGATGGCTGCGGCGGCGGCCCTCGGGACGACTCCTCCCAGCCCTGAGGGAGCAGACGGCGATTAGAGATTAGAGACGGCGATTATCATTCCCCTAGATGCCATAAGAGAGCACAATTGGCAGCATGGCAGAGGCATAGGCTGGTGAGATATTGTTAGAGTAGTCATAGTTCATGAAGCATGTTTACTCATTACTAATTCATACCTACATGCTAGGAAAATACCAGATAAATATATACAGAGAAATGCTTTTCCAATCAGTAATCACTTTATTATTAAGTAGGTAGATACCATCAATTGCAAGTGACCTGCTAGTGACTCTTATATCTACACCTACGTACGGACTTGTAGCGATATATTCAAAATGTCATTTTTCCCACGTACTATAAGGCAGCACAACTGAGTATGTTTCAAATTTTTGTTAAAAAATGTTTTATTGATTATGAAATAAAATATTTTCTCTCTCTCTCTCTCACAACAGGCAGCATAGCAAATGAATAGGTAGGTGAAGCATGGTAGAATAGTCTGTAGTGCATGATGCATGTATTAACAACTATTCCGTTTGTTGATATGTAAATACTGACCACCTAGCTGCATGTGACTCTAATATCTACCATGTTTCCATGCAGTAGCCTCTTTGCATGTCCATGGTGCATGTTTGCTGATCTTCACCCCCTGCCACACATCCTCGCGGTTGCTTGCAGGGTATTGCATAGATGTAAATCTACTCAATAAGCCACCCGAGGTTGTGTGGCCGGGTGTTGAATTTCACCAAACATGCACTGCTTACATGCAACTAATTGTAAGAGCTGAAATTGTACTACTACATGGAAACATGTTAGATGTAAGACTCATGTGCAACCAGGTACCTTTGCCTTATTCGATTGGGTCTTCTTTTCTGGAGTTTAGTAATGCATCCCTTATTTCGAACTAGACTGCCACCCAACTGCGATATAATTTCACATGCGGTCGACATAGCATGCATATTACAATCCCAGCCTCGACAAGAAGAGAAATGGAACGCCTGGCAGAAGAGTGCATCAAAATAGTGGATTATTGGGGCCAATGAGAACAAGTGAATTTTCATCATCACCATGGGTCAACAATCCTAGGGTTAGTTTGACGCAGCCCTCCACTTGATTCTTCCATCGGCCAACCTCTCCATATTATTATAAGAAAAAAAAGCCTATACATGGGCTTGGGAAAAAATCTACCCCACAACATTTCCGCAAAAATAGACGGGAAACAATTGAAACGGACTAGGGTATTAAAATGTTAAAAAAATAATATTAGGCCATTAATAACTTTTTCAGGCACAAACAAGTCGTACATGTAAGAAAATAAAGAATATTTACCAATCTGTAAGAAGACTAAGTAAATGTATCTACGGTTACCAATTACTAAAGGCTATGTGAACGCCTTTCGTCACCAAGACACGGCATTTTCACTGGCATCTGTATCATTTGAAGGGCCAACCGTACACAAGGATAGACCAATACCACCTCGGAATGCCGTCGCTTTTTGTCGGAGACTAATTATTTGACGAATACGAATTCCTCACAGCAATTCTCTGTAAATACACGTACATCCACCATCCCCAACTCTGTGTACGCACTCGGGTCTTAAATTTCAACCCCGAGAAAAACAGTATGATCCCAAAAAAATCTAAGTTGAATCCAGAATGGTATTGTATCAAGGATCTCTATGCTGTAGAATCAAGGTGATACTCTGCGATATTCAATATGAGAACCGTAGTGCATTTAAAACCCGTGGGGTTTTTAAAGTTCTAATTGTGGGGTATCTAAAGTTTTTCATCTTTAATGTTGTATAGAATTAATGTTTCAGTGCCTCCATAGCAAAGGCCATACGTATAAACTCTTGGGTACTTATTTTTACGAAAAAGGCACCAATGAAGGTAAAAATGGCTTGAATTAAAATAAAATAGGATTTAAAATTCGTAACAAAATGATTTTAATATTAGGATAATACGTTTTTTCCTCCATCACGAGTGAAACGAAACCGACTCCACCCTGCTGATAGCTGACCTGTTGATGGTCTAGGAATTATTTCATTACTGACACTCATTCATTATTTATTGATGATATAAAGTCACACCGAGTTATCTATCCGAGTGAGCTCATTCTCCGTTCGAAAAACCGTGCATTCCATAGATGCTCAGAGCATCCAAGTGCTTACCAAAATTTGATTAATTAAAACGTCACTGCCATTACTAAGTATCTACACAACTCTCCGAATAGTATTTCCGCGCATTGTTTACGTAAATTCACTTTGGATGTACTATTTATTAAAACAAGACAAAAAATTTGATCTTTAAGTTGATTGCTCGGGCCATAGTCTCGGGTTTTGCGCGAAAATCTTATTTTGTACTTATAGTGAAGAAATTGTGATGGTTGAATATTTTGATTCTGGCGCAGTAGAAACTGGTCGTAAGACTGCTTCAGAGTTTCAAGTGTACTGCACTCTAACGTATATCTTGTGCCGTTAAATTTCTTCCGACTGGCAGATGTACACAAGAGGGTGTTCGAGACCTTAAATTATGGGATCTGGACCGCACTGATAAGGGTACAGTCTATTTGATCCCCTCAGACTCCCCTCAGTGTCCCTTACACTATACAAGTTCACGGCGTTCACCAACGTTTTCACAAATGCATTGATTTTGCTTTTGATCCAAATAAACTGGAAACGAAGGCGAATCAGCTAAAGCGTGTCCCCCTGCAATGCAATGGCTCTCTTAATTTCAATGCGAGGAACAAATGGCTGCCCGAAAGTTGCGCTAGTCCAAACAAATGAAGTCGCAGAATTATTGAACGGTTTCGCTTCCCCTCCTTTTGTCGCACATAAGCGCACTTCGTTCCATTTAGGCTGGAAAAGATTTCGCGATCGGACCACCGCTGCTTCATTGTTTCGTCGTCCGGGGGTCCGGGGTGTGGTCCAGCGCGTCGAGCGCGAACGCAAGGGCTGAGCGAGCGAGATATGGACGGGGGTCCATTATTAATCCGTCATCGCGACGTCCAATGGGTGGGCTCGGATCCCTTTTCCCACCCGCCGAAAACAAACAAAGGCCCCGTGACGGCGAAATCATTAAACAGCTGCCGCCGCACACGCGCACCTAACGTTTTTGAGTACGCCTTTGAGTACGCAGCTGGAATCACAAATTCTCATGGTAATCATGCTCACGTAGTTGGCGAACCCTCAATGCTTCCTAATCCATGTGACAAAAGGAAATCTGTGGTGGAGAAGAAATATTTTCTATTGGTTATTAAATAATTATGTGGGTTGGGAATCGTGCGCTTACTCTCCGCTTTTATATTTAGATGAATCGAAAATTCAGCGCGACTCTTCAAAAGAGAAATCTTGATTTTTAAGTGAATTTGGTCTTGGAAGTTTCTAATATTTTTTTAGCAAACTGTTCCTCAACTAGCGAATCAATTTAAATCAAAGTCAGTCAACAGTAGAGGCTTTCAGTTATCCCTTTGGTGGAGTGAGTGTTAAAAGATTTTTCCCTCTAGTCTCCAAGATTTAATAAAGTTAAAAGTGCTTTCATCGACGGCAGAATACTCGCATCTCCTTTACCCACTCCTCACTTTCACGTTTTGAAACCCATTTCACGGATACGAGCTCATTTATCCCCGTTCACCTCTGATTCCTGCGAAAGGTAAAAAGTAAAGAAATTTCAAGTTCCCATTTACTCAATCAAGTTCTCCTCATCTCCAGACAAACTGGCCCGATATTTCGGACTTGGTTGCATACTTTTCCGAAGTCCGTGGGTTGGATCCGTACTATCTTGGACCGATATGTTGAGGGTGCGGAACACAATTGCTACTTCACGACTATCCTTCGAGGACATAACTAAAAGTCACAACCCCTTCGATCGGGAAAATAGTGTGAGTATTGAAACGTCGTGCCTTGTCGGGCTCCATTTTTAATTGTTTTGTTTGGTCTTGTGTATTTGGTTTCGTTGTTGTTTTGTTTTTGATGGTATTGATTTGTATGTTGATGTTTTAGGTTGTTTATTGGTTTTGTTTGAAGGTTGCTAGGGATCGTTGAAAAGATGTTGAGATGATTGTTAAAGTTTTTTTGAAGAAAAGAAGACGTGGAATAGAGAGGGGCAATGCCCAAATGAGTTTTAAGAAGGTTTATATTATTTGAGGGATCCCGATGTCACAGTATACACCAATTGAGAATTAAATAAAAACGTTTGCTATCAACAGCCCTGAGGATAAAGTAGCGGAATTTCACCACCTCATTCAAACTACAGGTGGTGAGATAGGGACAAAAGCTTGGCTTTCGAAGGACATACCAGATTATCAAGTATTTAGTATGAAGTCTTTTACAATATAAAGAAAAGAGTCAGGAAAAACGGAGGAGGGCCATTTAGAGCGGTGAAGAATCTGTGAATCTGGTAAAGGGACAGATTTTCTGCGCGTAATGCAAAAGTATTTTATGTTTCATTAAAACTAATATCGTGAAAAGGACATACGCTACCAGTCGGCAACGTAAAGTCATTGGTGGAACATGAGTCAGAGATAGGTTCACTGCTTTGTCAAAAAAATGATATGGGTATTAAAATAGATGGGGACTTCAACCCTACCTTAATAGACTGGAATACGTGTAATTTTATAACAGTAGGTAAGGATAAAGAACTCTGCAAATCAATGTTGAACCAATTTACGTCACATTCCTCACATAAGCTAGCAACATCATCAAGCAACTAACATCACTTAAGCTTACTTCTGACTACGGTACCCAAAATTGTTGATGCATAAAAGAAATAAAAATTGATGCACTGAATAGTAGAGGCCTTTACGTTGTAGAAATCCATCTTACTGATTGTGAATAAAAAACTTTGCTGTTTCTACAATTTGGAACTTTAACAATGTGTGTGTATTATTAACAGTGTGTATTAATCAAAATTATTTCTTGTTTAACGGGAATGTGTATGAGCAATTGGAAGGTTTAGCGATGGGCTCCTCCTTATCACCCCTACTAGCCGAAATTTTTTTAAACAACTAGAAGGTAAACTTTTTCAAAGTGAAAACCCCCCATGGAAAATGTACACTATTGGTTTCGTTATGTCGATGACATTCTATGTTAATGGACAGGAACGAAAAGACAACTGGGAAATTTCTTGAAGTTGATCAATTCTTTGCACCCCAACATCAAATTCACGATGGAATTACCAGAGGGACATTCATTAAATTTTCTGGACCTTACAATAACAGGAATCTAAATAGCTTGCTTCCACCCATCAAAGACTCCATAAACCCAGCCCTCCATAGTGGTGTTTACCAACTGAAATGCAGTGATTGTGACGCCAAATACGTGGGACAAACGGGGAGAAACCTAGCCATTAGAGGCGAAGAACACAAACGAGACTACATCAAGAAAACGGGGATGTCCCAGTTTGCCTCCCACCTCCTTGAAGAAGGACATCAGGCGGATTTCACCCCGGAATTGCTGCACCGTGTGAAGAAAGGGTCACAAATGGACATCAGGGAGCAACTGGAAATTTTAAGAATAGTCAAGAAGAAAGAGCCCATCACTAATGACCACCTTTTCCCATTCCACTCCCCCCTCCTGGACATCCCAATTTTGCACCCGAAAAATCTCCATGACGCTAACCCACGCCGCCTTCCCTAAGTACGCTTCCTTTCCCTCTCCTCTCCCCCCCCCCCCCTTCCTAGGGCTTTCCATATTCCCTCACTTCCACTACTCCACCCCTTTCCCCTCCCCACCCCTTCCACTCTTCCCCCTTTTGGTATATAATCCACAACGCCGCTACTTGTACTGCTGGTCCTATGAATATGATACAGTGTATCGAAACTAGTCAGGAAATTAAAGTTCCAAATTGTAGAAACAGCAAAGTTTTTTATTCACAATCAGAAATAAAAATTGAAGCGAAGAATTTAGATCAATTGTGATCACCCCCATTTAACCTGCCCGTCTCTTGCACACGGGACAAGAGCACCGCGGTAGAGGTATGGAGGAGGATCATATATTATATTACATATAATCTGGAAGGAATTTGATTGGTACCTATTAACAATCACTTCTCAAGGTTCACTAGGTGGTATTCCATTATAAGAGGAAGAAAAGGCAACTTTTACTGATAACACTAGATTTATTTTAAAACTCGACCCGGGTTTCGATGTGGTTTCGCATCATCTTCAAGTAAATTGTGAGGGAAGCGCAAGCCTTATATACAGGAAAATGTGTGGTGACAGGGGGGGTGGGAGGGAAAGGAACATAGGAGGTGAAGGCTAGAGATGGACTAAGAGCACAAAGGGGAGGGGGTTAAAGCTTTGAGGATAGGGGAAGAAGCCGGGAACAAACATTCATTAACAAGGAATTTATCACCGTCAAATTGTTTTTTAAAAATCTCCAGCTGTTGTAAAGCATTCAGCTTTTGCATATCATTAGTAAAATGGAGAGGTGTCATAGTAAAATCGCTTTTATGTCCGTGGGTTAAAAGACGTGGCAGGAAATGGATTGCTTCCGTTAAAATTAAGATTTCTAAAATCCCTTGTGTGTTCCTTATGTCTAGTTATAAGGTTATTGCACGTCTGTCCAACATACCGTCCACCGCAATCACTGCGTTCCATTAAGTAAACACCACTTTTCTTCTGAGGGTCAATGGGGTCCTTACAGTTTGATAAAAGGTTCTCCACACTAGATAGGGTTTTGAATGCCACTTTAAAACAGTAACTTGGCATAAGTTTCGCCACTCGAGAGGAAAACTCCCCAAAGTACGTAATTGAGGACCTCTTTCCGCGGTGGTTCGAGTATGTTCAGTGAAGATGAGTAGAATATGCTATGAAAGAAGGCGTTCAAAGAATTCGCTCTATCTAAACTGCTGGTGACTCTAATTCCTTTATCACTTTTAAGAGTGTGTACTATGGACCTATTTCCCTGAAGCTCTCACATAGGACCAAAACGCTTTAGGATAAATATCTAATTATTCTCTTAAAATCTTGCTCTTGATTTGGATGATGCTTTTCAACATGCTTTCTTTGCAAACACTCGATTTGTTAGTGTGTTTAACTGACTCATCTATTTCCTCTACCGTTAGAACCTGCCCTAGCGTGGAATCCCCTTTGTCGCTTTAGTGATTTCGTAACCTCCGCGTTATACCACCTTGGCTCTGTACGATCATTTGTCAATTTACTTGATATGTTTTTACTAACTGCGTTGCGGGTGACTTCAAGAAATACTCTCCACGAATACTTTGTATCCAATTTATTTTGTTCGCTAAATACATTAAACGATTCCCTTAAATCCTCTTTCAGGCGGTCGTAGTTTGCCCTACCAAACAAGTAAACCCTCTGCTTGGGTTTATTACGTCTTTCTACATCCAGGATAAATTTTGCATGTGCTATTTTATGATCACTGATTCCAGTGTTTGTGACTATATTTAGATTTTTCTTGGGTATATTTGTTGCTAATAAGTCTAGAATATTATTTCCTCTGGTCGGTGAAGTTACCATCTGTTGTAAGGAATGTGACGTAAGTGTGTTCAGCAGTGATTCGCAGAGTTCATTATCCTTACCCTTTATTAGTAATCCTTGGTGGTAGGACGTGATACCGAAATGGAGGAACGAAGTGAAAGTGGCCCGTAAATAAAGACCTACTGCGATGCGTTCCAAGACATACGAGGCGGCATGATGGGATGACGACATACAACTGACGTCACCGTGAGCGAGCGCCAAATTTGAGTGTCACAGGGAGGAAGAAGGTGAACGATGAACTCCGGTGAACGGTTCCCGAGTGAACCGTTCGCTGGACGACTCGCCGTCCACACCCAACTCACGAATTCCGTCTCACTCACCTCGGAAAAGAGCTCGACTCTCTGCCTCGGGTCGATGGATGCCCAGGACGCGGGCGGCAGTGGGCAGATGATGGCCTTTAGCTTGGCGCCGCTCTTGGTGCCACCGGAGTACACCAGGAGGCGGTTGCGGGTCGGGCATGGGGGTGCACGGGACGATGACGTCACGTTGGCCCGGCCCGGCAGCGCCACTATTCCCTCGGGCGGCATCAGGTGGAAGCCTCGCGTCCTCACGTATAGGAACCGCCCGGGCATGGGCACGATCACGTACGGCTGTGACGCACAGTGCAGCTATGGAGAGGAGAGGGGAAACATTGAGGGAGGAGGGGTCAGGGCAGAGAAAGATGCAGTCCGCGGTTACCTCAAGAAGCTGGAGGAATCTTCAACGGCCCAAGAATTGCAGACAATGACTAAGAGTAACGAATTGAGAATTTGCCCTTCCCCTCAATACTCCCGGGAAGCAATATTTATACTTCTCCTCCTTGACTTTTTCCTTTTAACTGAACAACTAGAGTAAAAAAATGGCTACCAGATGGATCGATCGTTACCTTCAGTTGTCTCTTTCGGGAGCCGCCGTGTGTGGAGCTTTGTCGTCCGAGCTTTCGCGTCCATTTCAGGCCGCATCATCAGGGTTAAAACCTAAAAAGAAGTAACATCTCGGCTATTTATTGAGAGACATGCCCCCCCTCCCTTGGCCTTGTTTGGCATTGTCTCTCGCGTCCCCTCTTTACCCGCTTACGTCATGAGGTGGTGACTCATCCTGGACCCTCGGTGTTTTAGAGGACTCTCCCTCGGGTAGCGGACGGAGAATTCTCTTCTTTGCGGCGCCGAGTTTGATGCCGTCGTCACGATTAAAATTGTTCGGCCGTTTTTCGATTTCGACCGCTTCTCGTATTAGCCTTGGGTAATAGCGCGCTTCCTTCGCTATTACCCGTGTCTTGTCAGATAAAATATTGTGCCTGAAGTCTGGACCTCCGGAGGCTGCGTGCTCGGCGACTGCAGAATCCTTAGTATTGCCGCGGATGATGGCCCTCTGGTGTTCTTTGAGCCTGCATGCCACTGAGCGCCCAGTTTGCCCGATGTATGTTCTTCCGCATGAACAGGGTATCTCATAAACTCCCTCCGTCAATAAAGGGTGCAGTCGATTTTAATCGTGACGACGGCATTAAACTCGGCGCCGCATGGAAGAGAATTCTCCGTCCGCTACCCGAGGGAGAGTCCTCTAAAACACCGAGGGTCCAGGATGAGTCACCACCTCATGACGTAAGCGGGGAAAGAGGGGACGCGAGAGACAATGCCAAACAAGGCCAAGGGAGGGGGGGCATGTCTCTCAATAAATAGCCGAGATGTTACTTCTTTTTAGGTTTTAACCCTGATGATGCGGCCTGAAATGGACGCGAAAGCTCGGACGACAAAACTCCACACGCGGCGGCTCCCGAAAGAGACAACTGGATACTCTCCACGCTGCGAAAGCTTACGCTCCACTATCGTTACCTTCAGTTAAATACTGAGGCGCACACGCCAACACAAATTGAAGTAGGCGGTGGTAAAGAGGTGGCAATACCGAGCCGAATGCCAATCACATTAAACGTTGATGGAAAGTTTCAACTTTAAAGTCATTGAATGAAAATTGTAATATTAAAATTGGTTTTAGTTTAGGCCAATAAGAGAGAAGCAATTTTGTATTCACATCGAAAACTGGTGTCCACTAACTCGAGCTATGAAATGACTAATCAACAACGTTATGCGTGAACCATAATTCGTGAATGGATTTCATAGAAGTAGCTCAGACTGCTCAAATCAAGCCCTATGGTTTTTTCAAGTAATGAAGTATTAAGGGAACATTTTCAACGTAACTGTGTCCGGCGAGACGTAGTAGAATGATATTATGATAAGACACAAGATATAGCACTTATTCCACAGGTTTTTATTAGTGGTACAACGCGTTTCAGCGGTAAAGCCATCATCAGGTACCTGCCGAAGAGTACCTGATGATGGCTTAACCGCTGAAACGCGTGGTATCACTAATAAAAATCTTTGGAATAAGTGCTATATCTTGTGTCTTATAGGAATATTTTCAAATGGAAGAGTAAACCTCCTGAAACATATCGAGACCCATCTGGCTACACTAACTATACCAAATCAAAAAATACTAAAAAAAGAGCTGAACACTACTTTAGGTCAAAGAGAGACCCAAAATTAGCTAGGAATATTTGTTGTTTTATATTTGTTATTTTATACATATATTGTTGCCCATTATTTGTTGAAGGGTGCATCACTAAAAAAAACATCATTTCAAATCGAAGAGTAAACCTCATGAAATATATCGAGACCCATCTGGCTACACTAACTATACCAAATCAAAAAATACTAAAAAAAGAGCTGCACATTACTTTAGGTCAAAGAGAGACCCAACATTAGCAAGGAATATTTGTTGTTTAATATTTTTTATTTCATATATATATTGCAGTCCAATATTTGTTGAAGGGTGCATTACTATGCCATTGCTGTTTTTTGCTGGCTGAGAACTAAAGAACTGGACAAGCACCTTAAGATAAACTCTCAGGGGTACTCACCGTCTGCTCCAGGTCTTCGCCCTGCGAGGGCCGCGGTATGCGCACCTTCAGCTCTCCCGAGGGCCCCGAGTACTTCCGGCGGCTCATGGCCTCACACTTCCGGCGGCGGGCCCGGCCCGTGGGCACCACCTTGCCCTTGCCCAGGCCCGCGTCCTGCCGCGTCGGGAAGAAGCCACCCTCTTCCACGCGCACGAACTCCACGTCCGCCTCGAAGAACACGCTGTCTGGGTCGTGGGCGGCCGCCATGCCCACGGCCGAGAAGCGCACCTCGACGACCCGTGACGGCGCCGACGTGTACGAGAAGGGCTCGAAGGGGGAGGGGGGCGGCGGAGGGGGCGTGGTGGTGGGGGTCGTCGGGGTGGTCGGAGGGGGCGAGGTGGAGGAGGAGGAGGGCCTGGTGGTGGTGGAGGTGGTGGTGGAGGTCGGAGGAGGGGGCGAGGCGGGGGCGTGTCCGGGGATGTCGGAGCAGAGGCAGTGTCTGGCCACGGGCAGGCCGTCGTCCGGCCAAGGCAGATCGGCGAGCAGCAGCCGGACGTGAGGGGGGCGGGAGGGGCGGCTGGAGGCGATGCAGCGGTGGTGCGGCCCGATGGGCTCCAGGGCCGTGATGCAGCCGCCGTCGCCGGGGGCCGCGGGGGGCGGGGCGGACGGGGGCGGGCGCCCCCCGCGGCCCCGCCCGCCGCCCGCCCCTAGCACAGGCCTGCCCCCGGTCAGCAGACGGACCACCGTGATCCTCACCCTCTCGCCCTCCTGTACCTCGAAGCGGTAAGTGCAACTGGAAGGGGGAGGGGTGATTATTCAGGGGTTGCGATTGCTTATTAGGGGGAGTGATTATTCAGGGGTTGCTATTACTTATCAGTGGGAGTGATTATTTAGGGGTTGTAATTACTTATTGGGGGTAGAGATTATTTAGGGGAGCGGGCGGTTGTTTATAGGAGGAGATCACTTGTGGCCAAGTTACTTGGACAACCGACTCGCAGAGAGTCAATTGTTACACGCTAGCCATTATTTCATGTTGAACCTTCAATTCAGTGGTAGCATAACTAAAGTAGTCAGTTGATAAGAAAAAATGGAGTCATTTGTGACCGAATCACTTGGAAATTGGCCAATTGGTAACCGCTGGCCATTCAATTCATTGTAAACCTTCAATTCAGTGGTAGCATAACTAAAATAGTTAGTTGATAAGTAAAAAAGATAGCCGGAGGTGGGACATTCAGTGAAATTTAATACGCTTCTAGCAGTGTGATATGTTGGTTGCAAGTACGTGAGGTGTGTGGGAGAGTGACCATTAGTTTAATCCGAGATGAAAAGACGGGAGATCAGGGGGGAATATGACGATAACGAGCTCACATACAGCGTCAGAAATTGATTATTTATGCGATCATAACAATCGCACTTCAGAAAGAATAATTCAACTTCATGAAATTCAAGAAAATATCATTTCCCATGGATGCCGGCTGAAAGTAAACAAGTACTTCTTTTGCTCATGGTGATGGACACGGTATGAAGTAGAAAAGTCCCAAATAAGATAATTTTATATAGCTCAAGAGTCTTACCTCAGTTTCTAATTTATCAGCATCATAACTTCAAACGTACGCGAAAAAATTTCCGGAAGTACGGAATTCAAATCTAAGTAAATTTGGAAGACTATCTGCTAACAACTATTCAGTGCCGTACGGAAATTAAAGACCACGATGCCAAAATGCGGGGTCAGTCACTGGTGTCCAAAATCAAAAACCACCTTCACTGACTCGTGAGTCAATTTAGAAAATATCTCCTTCGGATTTCGTGGTTGTCTTCATAATAACGTGGATCGGAAATGTTTTGAGAGGAAATAAACTTTTGAAGAGACCTGGGAGGTCGAGTATTCAAGTAATACTCGAGCATAAAATCCACAAATACGGAAGTTTCAACATTTCGACCCGAAGGTTCAACGAAGGCTGAAATATTGAATCGCGGAGAATCACTCCCGCCCGCAGCACTGGGTGCGGAGACCGAGTCGCCGATTACCTGAGGTTGGCGGACCCGCCCCTCCCGTACAGGAACACGTTTCTAGGCGCAGTGAACCTCTGCGGTGAAGACGGGACAGTCACTAGCGACGCCGGTGGACGGCTTGAGAATCTGCGGGAGCAGAGACCATCTCCGAATGCCTCGCCGTCCTGTCGGGGGAAAAAAGTTTTAAATCAGCGATGGTCTTGAAGGAAGTCAGTTCGGTCGATCGGTCAATACGAGAAACAAGTGAACGGGTCTATGATTTCTTATTCCATTTTAATTTGTGAGAAGTTAAAAACATCCCACGCCATTCAGCAGGTGTCCGGTAAAAGGCAATACGGGCACGTTCCTTTGAGCAGGTAAAATTATTTCTCATTCTTTAAGGGAAGAAAAGTTAAAAAAAGTGAAATGCTCAGATGATTTGGCATCATATAATGTCGGTAAAGGTTATTTGGTTACTCCGCTTGGTCACACTCTGCATTTGTGCCAACGCTTCAATGTCAACGAAAGAAAAAGACTTGCAGTTTTCCACAATAATAAAGTTTTTTACTCGACCGGTTTCGGTGTACAACACCATCTTCAGGTTGTACACCGAAACCGGTCGAGTAAAAAACTTTATTCTTGTGGAAAATTGCCAGTCTTTTTCTTTCGTTATGATATTCCACCAAATCAAGCCTGAAACAACTACCTTTCTTCAATGTCAAGTTATCTACAGTCTTCCGGGTCGACGCTGAACACTTTTGACGACTTGCCCAATGAAACGTCGGTAAGTATTTAGAGCGCGACCCTGTGGAGTACTCAAATGGGAAACAAGTAGTGCTGCACGCCGTACTTATTTCACGGGGACGGAAACGAGGCGTTTTGAGGTTCATCAGAAAATGTGGGGAGGTGTTTATGGGTGGTCGGCGACCTCGGTCGTCGTATTCTTGGCCTGACCGCGGTGATGAGGCACGGGTCGAGGCATCGCCTCCCAAGAAGAAGATGGAGGAGAATCGGTGGAGGGCGCTCCTTAGGACGAGAGCCCTCCTTCCTTACCCTCCCATCTTGAGTCAAAGGTCGAGGGAGAATTGACAGACATCAGGGAGGGGTCGTCAAAAGCCGCCCGAGGACGACACACGGCCTGTTTCCGCTCCGGTCATTAGGAAGAGTTACAAACTCACGCGAAAGGGCAATATTATTGTTTGAAACGAGATAGAGGTTATAATGACAACAACTGAAGGCGTAAACATTACGGATACAACAAGATGGGTCGTCATCTTTGCTTAGAAAAAATGTATCAAATGGAACAAAAGCAATTGGAAATCATTTTGGCACTTGATGTGCTCAGCCATGGTTGAAAAATCGGAGAAGGTGTTTAAAACAGGATCGATGAGGAAGACAATGTGGAGAAGCGAAGTTTCTAAAACTCTTTAAAAATATTGCCAATCAAACGATACCAAGGTATTGAAGTGCTGTTACGAAAACACATGACCTATTAAGATTTATGCCGTCGTATTCTTGAATTCTATATCCATCTTTGATCCGACTGACACAAGAAGACTGTTTATATGTCATGTTTATATCGTCAAAATTTATCATTTTTGACATTCACCGATATAGGCAATCGGCCGATATCGGGTTGACTAATAAGTGATAAATGACGTTGTAAAATGAAATTAGGGCCGATATCATGATGCTTCTTGGATGGTGTTATGTTGGGACAACTTGAGTTGAACCTGTTCAACTATATTCACCCCGTAAGACCACGAGTATTGTTTAAGTAAATATGGTGATAACCTTAGTCTAGATTCCAACCCAACCTAAACGAATATTTACATAACATGTGCTGTATGGGGTCTAGCACTACTTGAATTGATGTCAGGGTCATGTGACCTCCGAGCGATCATACCTTCTCTTCAAGGGTGACTCCGGTATGGGTCATGTGACCGCAGAAGATGTGCTTAGGTGGCGTAGGTTGTCCCAGCCTTGGTAATCAGGGAACAGGTACCAATGAATATCGTTAGCACGCAGTCAGCAAGAAAGAGTCGTATAGCTTAGCACGCTAATCTCCTAGGTATCAACTTTGGATATGATGGAGCAAACTTCGAACCTTAAATAATCATATTTCTTATTTTATACGTAGGCCTCCAAATGGTTTCTGATGATCTGACCAATCAATAATTTTTGACTTTCTTCTCTCTGACGTCGGAGGAAAAAATGTGAATACTAAAAATTATAAAATCCAGCGACCAGAAAAAATTGATCATTTTTCTGCCCTTTAATAGTCAGCTCAGCTGACAACATAGGAAAACGATAGCTATTAAATATCACTTTAACATACGATCGACGATATCATTTTACATCGGAGAAAGACATCATTTATATGTCATTTTTATATCGGCATTATCAGCCAATATTAAAACGACATTGGTGACATGAAATTGACATTGGGCCGACGTATAACTGCCATGCGATGCTGTTTGGGTCCGGACGAGCCAGTGACTCAGGAGAAATTATACTGTATTTGTCGTATTTACATCTAATGAAATGAGTCTGTGCTCATTTGAATTCAAATTATTTCAGGTATCTGTATTTTTATTTATTTGTATTTTTGTCTCAATGCCTGTATTTGCATTATTTTGTATATTATAAATAATAAATTACTGTAAAAAAATAACATTCAATGGCTCCGAAAATTTTCAACGTATCCTATGTATGGTTTATATAGACTTAAGCGTCATATTTCTCGTTCAGTCTCCAATAAGGGTAAAGGACATTGATAGGTTTATTGAACGATAAGTTGCGAAATATTATGACGTTTTATTCGTGAATGCGAAATATTTTCCTTCCTCGGATCGAAGTATTATTAATATTATTAGGCAGCATAGCAAAGGGATAGGTAGGGGAAATATTTAAGAGTAGTCTCTAGTACATGTATTAATCCCTTAAATACTATAGATACTAACAATCTAGTTGGATGAGTCCCTATAGTTGCTTGTTTGCATGACGGTAGTGCATGCTTGGTGATCTTCACCCCCTGTCACACACCCTCGTGGTGGCTTGCAGGGTATCGTGTGGATGTAGATGTATTTACGCGTCCACACGCATCGTAATCACTCTCCACCGTGCTCCGATGACACTGAGAGAGTAAATGCAATGCCGTGGGTATGAATTTTTCGGGCGTGCAGCACTGTGATTGAACGGTTCGAGTGTCAGATGGTGGGGTGAGGATCGGAGTGGTGAGACCTGAGAGATGTCGACGAATTCGTAAGAAGCGGCGAAGGTGACGGGGCGCAAGGCGGTGGACTCCGCGGCCACCATCTGCACGTGCATGTCGCGGCCGGTGGACAGGAACCCTTCCTTGGGAGTGGTGCGTGGCGGGTCGCCGATGGTGCCGATTATCACCTCCGGCCGCAGGCCAGGCCCTCTCCAGACACCATCGAGTACCGTTTGCTGCTGCTGCTGCGTGTGAAATCGAATCCAGGTTAGACCCATGCACCACGCATCAAGGCATTGAAACAACAATAATGATATGCTACACTCAAGTAAAAAAACAAATAGCACCATCAACATTATCCTCAGAACATTTTATTCTTGAAAATTATAAAAACTTGTAACGAAACAGTTGTTTTTAGTGAATAATTACAAATACTCTTGTTTTATTTGCTGCTTTCGTAAAAAAACTGTTCATCTTAGATAAAGGACAGGATATCCAACAAGAATTATGGATGAGCCTAAAAATACTGGAAAAAAAACAAATGATGACAATGAAATTACGCTAACCTAAATATCGTCAAATAAAGAAATCGTTTCAAGTTGGAGGTGGTGGACCTTAACCAAAACAATATTATTGACAATATAATTATTAATACAAAATAATGAGACTTTTGAACAGAATGATGATTCAGGTTCTAGGATGAGGCAGATGAGATGAACCAAAGGTTTTACATGCACTAACTCTCACTACACCATAGATGCCCAAAATAGTGAGGCCCTTGAGCAACAAGAGTATTTGGAGAGAAAGTGGGGAAGGGAGAATCAAACAATTCCAGCTATATAATGAGGTTACTTCGGAAATAAATATTATTTGGGAGTTTGAAGAAAAATAAAATATTTGGAAGTAGGAAAAGACGATTATAATATTAGAGTATAATGGTTAGGACCCAAATTGTGTCCAAAAGCAATGTCTATCATAGCCATAATGGCTCCTGCAGTTATTATTTACTTTCTAGCCCCATTCCCTGTGATTGATTTTCCAGATTGAGTGACCATCGACCACTTTTTCTTCTTCGCTCTCAATGTTGAATTGCACAGCACAACTTAAAAGACAAGTAGAGAGAAAAGAGCCACCGAAGGAGATTTTAAATCCATAACATTCGTTTCTCTAAGCATGGCCTTTTGGTCACACTAAGTACTGCTCATTTTTCTGATTATCGAAATGATTAAATTTCCAAATGGAAAATTTCCAGATCACACAGACAGTCTTCCATAGTATTTTATTGAGAGACGAATCGGCTAAAGGCTGCATCCTTCCTCCAACCAATCTCCAGCCTCATCTGACGTCGGCTATGAATGTTAACACTACACGCACGGTGACCTTTTACCCCCTGCTAAACACCCTCGCAATGCCTTGAAGGGTTTTACTTAGATGTGTTTTCATTCGAGTAAGTCAGAGCTCTTCGAAAGAAAACAAGTCATACTTCACTTAAAAACAATTACGTGAATGACACCACCTTTGTTCATTAATACTAACAAGTTTTGACGAACCTAGTTCAAAACTTGGATTTTAATAATATTAATACATTTTATATATTTTCTGTGGCAATGCCACCTTAGAAAAACAATACAAATTAAACTTGTACACCATTCGGCATGAAAAACATGACGATAAGCAATTACATACAGTATTATATATACATAAGTGAAAATGTTCTATATTACATATTATATTTTACAAGTATATAAAAAGGCGGGAAAGACTTAATTATACAAAGTTTTAAATAGATATTCCCAGTATTTTTCTTTAAAAGGAAGTATGGATTGCGTACAGGTTAGGCTCATGGGTAGGGAATTGCATAATTTTATGGCATTAACAACAAAAGATTTTCCATATACGTTGCTCTTGTGTGGTGGGTAGTAAAAATAAGTTTGTTGTCTAATTTTTAATGATCATGCAGTTGTTTGTCTTTTAGGAAACATATCAAGCAGGTAGGCTGGGCTTATAAGCATATATGATTACGGAATAATCTAAAAATAAACAATACCAGATTTTGGTCACCCGTGAGCAATTGTTTACCGAGATGTTTCTCCACGCACGCTCTTGTGTGCTTTTTCCGTGCCTTGATGGAGGTGACCTTACCTTTGGAGGGGGCGGCGGGGGCTGGAAGGGTCCGTGCCGCGCGCGTGTGGAACAGGGCCGGACGAGGCGCGTGCCGTTGGCGAGGAGGGCGTGCTCGCACGAGGGCGGCCTGGCAGGGCCGGCGGCCGAGGATGGCACGAGGGGCGGCGGCGGGGAGGACGGCGCCGCCGTGGGGCAGTACTTGGCCAGCATGGAGGGGGGCTGCGACGAGGCGTTGGCGAACGGACCCGCGGGCGACGGACGGTGACCGCTGCAGATAGGACACGGATAGCAAAGAGATAGGAGAGAGAGAGAGGTGTGAACGACGCGGCGAGATCTGGGATGACGACAACAGCTAAACTCTCGAACTTTATCCGAACACGTGTGGCAACAGAAATATTAACGTTCATTTGCCCCATTTACCATCTAGAGATAGCCTAAAATTCTTATTGAGTGGCACATTAAAGGGTAGAGACAGCCACAAGGTGACGAGACTCCACCAAATGAAGAACGACACCGGTATTTGATTCTCATATTATGCACACAGTTTTTTTAGTGATTTATATCGGATGGCGTACACGATAAATGATGTAATTTGTACTAAAAATATAGAAAGGAGGAGAAAAATGGAAACGGTGTGAGCATACTCCCTATTGGACATAAATGGCGGAAAGAATAATATTTGAATATTATTGAAGGGTTGCTAGGATGATGCAGATGGATATCCAAAAATTGTGTTACAACTACGATTATACTCTCCTTACGGTTATACCGTCTCACATTTACTATTGGCACCGTTGTACCACTATTAGTTGCCATAGTAACTACAGAGTTAACATGCCAATGTACGAAGAATATTTCATTCTTTTTGTCCAGCATGTGATCATGCGACATTTTCTTTTCTTCGGTCAGTTCTTTTAGACTTCGAAGCCTACTTCCAATCAATAGTTACAAAATTTAAAAGTTCAGTCCATCGAGGACACGGGTCAATAGACACGGTATGCCCGGAAAAAATTCTGACGCGAACTTCAACTTCAACCTCACAGAACATTAGTGTGTCCAGCCGCGGAGTCCAACTTCAACTTCTACGTTTAAAGGAAGTATTTTACGTTAGCGGAGTGCAAACTTGGAGAGACAAGGCTCAATAACTATGAGGAAAGAGACTTTTGAGCATTGGCGGTTATTCCAATGTACGAAATACCCGACTCTTAAAACGGAATTAGAAGTCTCCCGACGATTTGGACTTTTAAACTAAGCTACAAAAGATCAAGGCGCTTCATTTTAAAAGAATCGTAAAATTTGTTTTGCCAATGGGATATCAGCAATGTTTTCATATTACCTACCATGTTTTCGTGGCGTGGCGCCGCAAAAAAATGGAAACATCCACAAAATATTGAAAATAAAACTTTGGCAATAAAAACAAACTCAACTATTAAATGTGCGATGCAGGTATAACAACGGATTTCATTCCGTAGTGTGGCGTTTCAGTCGCACTGGTAACTATTGTGTACTTGTATACCGACAGCAGTGAAGCAAACAATTTTCATAGGGAACCAGATGGATGGCGGAATGAAAAATTAATGAAGATAATGGTCTCACCAAAATCCGTGCGGGCACGATGGATCCCAGGGCCCTCCCGGGGCATTCCTCCACCTCCCAGGGCCCCTGGGCGGGGGCCCCCCTCCCAGAGGACCATCCCACACCGCCAGGGAGCTGGTGCACTCCGAGTCGGTGGATCCGTCGCCGCCGCTGGCGCCGCTACCGGCTACAGGCGAAGGTAGTGGGTCCGGGGCCACGTGGAACTTGAGCACGGAGAGCCAAACCCTAAGGAGGAGGAGAAGGGGGACAGAGCGGCAAATAAGTGCAAAGCCATCGGGAAATCGTAGATACGTCAACTAGCAATTCAATCAACTTGCATACACCAATTAATGAGACAGTTGAATTGCTACTTAATCCATTTCATCCCAAGCATGTTAATAGGTTGAAAATTCCAAAGTTTGTGCTTAAGGAGGTTCCACCGTGACTTCGCGATTCAAAATCCCATAAAAGAGCTATGTTATTTAATGAATAGGAACCGATCCCGAAAACCCCTATATGGAAAATCATCTATTGGGTGATAACGCATACAAAATAATTCTGAGTATGCTATTATATAGCGTGTTGTAGTTCGCATTCTATTTCTTACAAGCTCTTTTAACTCATTTTAACTTCAGAACATGGCCGACGTGTTGTTGCCACGCTTAATTTACAAAATGAGAATACATGCTCAATCCCGCTAATACTTATTCTAAAATAGGTTAAACATTTTCTTAGTTAGTTTTAAACTATTCCCCTGCAGATACAACTCTTTCTTTAGAATTTTATTAATATTCATATTTTTGAAAATCGTATGGCAACAATGACGCTCATACCATTTAGAAGCATTAATTTTAATTACACCATGTCAATAACCAATGAAATATTTAAATTACATAAAAAATATGAGAAGGGCCTTGGAAAGGTATATTCATAAATTAAGTTAGCAAATAGGCTTGTAAGCACGTTCCGTCACAAGTACCGTTGCCAATGATAACAACATACTGTAGCGCCTTAAGTTACGTTTATTTGAGTTTGGGAGAAAGAGCCCTTCTACTCATATGCACCCGTAAGGTTCTTTCTTTTCACAGTAAGCCTGCGTGATAACGCCCAAGGTTTAGCGATAGGTACCTGCTCATAACATGCTGAATCTCAGACATCATCCGTGTTGCCCTGCAATCATGATTACATGCGTGTACTGCAAAACACATATTGTCCAGGATAGTATGAAATTAGTCTATTTCCTCTCGCAATCAGTCGATTGCTGACTATGCCTGAGTAATGGCATCGTCATTAGAGCCCATTCAAATCATTGCAACATCCTCAACGTCATACGACTGAGATAAAGTAATTTGGCAGTTTTTAGGTAATTCGAGCCGTGAAGTTTAAATGCAGCCAAGATACAGTGGAGTTGACAATCTCCGCCGCTTCAGTGCACATCATAGCAATCATGCGCAAACAATACAGGCAAACGTTCTGCGGGAAAAGTTTAAAATAATTAATCAAAATTACTCCCCATCACTTACAGACATCATCTCAATGCCTAGACGGTCACAGATAACAAGTTGAAGGCGAACATATTCGTGAAATAGTTAGCCGAGGAATTTATCGATTAAAATTCATAATAAGGGTTCTTGTTAAATACATATTATGAGATAGTAAGAAAAAGATACAACTTTTCCTTCATCAGTCCTCACTTACAATACGTTGCTAGTGTATCGGATCCTACACGATCGGAGATAACCCAACTTAACTGAACACTTGGATACCCGTTTGGACATCAAAATCGTGGAATCACACACACCTTACGGACAGAAGATTGGTGTTATTTGTGAGATGCCGATTTGATAAATGCATAAGTGTGACAAGTTTACTATTAGAAGATCGCTATCCAATCGCTATTTAAAAGTTAAACCTACTGAATTTTAAATTAATTTGTACATTCTCTATTATATAATGATGATAGATAATTATGAAGAACGCAATATTTCCGTTTACACTGGAGTCTATCAGAAGAACAAATAGATTAGTTAGTTCAACTACCGCACTCATAGCATTAAAATGCCATTCTTTCCGTGAACAAGAAGAGGTCTTAATAGGCAACATAATATCCGAATGGGTATTAAATCACCAATTTGCGAAGTAAGTAGTCCCCAGTGAATATAAAAATGAATTAAACTCAACTTAATTAAATCCTTGCATGCCCAATTTGACATCGCATCGTCGATTTCATTGCGAGGTTACATTTAATTTAATTCATCCCTTGAAAAACTCACGAATAAAATCAACATTCGGTCGGAGATATACTTATTAGGTTAACAGTTTCTTCTTTTCAGTTTCATTTAAATAATTGTAAAGAATTCACACTCGACCACTAACCCTCAAGGTATAATTGGTCAATCCCATTAGTATTTTCCTCTGGGTGGTAATATTAAACCATAAACTAGCTGCATGTCCAAATATAGCTCCCACCTCACTTCGCTACCGACGGTTTCTTTCAATAACGAAGAATTCAAGTTAGGACACTCTTCATGAAACGAGAAACAACCTTTTGAAGCAAGTTAAAAATTATTATGAGTGATTAAGGCCAATGCTTTTCAACGCCCATAGCAGGATATGACGGCTGATTAAGATCAAGCGCCATGACGGAATTACACAGGAAACATACGGTTGAACACATGTTCAACAAAATAAGTTGGAATTCAACGATTAGCTCAGATGGGGGTTATGTAAAACGGCAAGTAGAGGTAAATATTGAGACAAAACACAGAATATTTATTTCAGCGTGCAACGAAAACCATTTCCTACAAAGACCGAGAGCAAGCATTGGTTTATGCTCATACTTTACTTCTCGAAACGAGATGACCACCCATTTTGTAATAATAACGCGTGGGTATAAATATTTCAAAGCTTTCTTGAGAAATATAATTAAGTACGTAATTAATTCCCGTACGTTGGGTCCTGAATACCTTGCATACCAATATAAGGCTATTAGGGTTACATATTTTTTCCTGTGCATTAGAGGAGTAAGAAAAATTCATAAATGCATGGAGTAATACTGCGTGTAAATAATTAACTTTACACTCGATTCTAGCGTCTCTGAAGTTGAAAAACTTAGATGAAATCTCTGTACTTTGCCAGAGATGTAGTAAGCCATCGTTCTTAGGACCTCTCTAAGGAACTGGGCCGAAGGTTTTCCCTCTGGGAGACAAAGCCAACGCAGAAATCCTCGACAAACTTAGCGGCTCTACACGGCCCGCGAGGCCATTTCCCCTCTGAGCACTTGTCTTGGGCGGCGTTCGCTGAGTTTCATGCGCCCACTGCTGGGGCCTTTCAGAGTGGGCGGAGGACTCGTGCTATAGCAGGGAAGGAGGTCAGAGAGGGGGGAAGTGCAGGGGGGGGGCGGGAGGGGTTGTTCCATCCGGAATTCGGGTCCAGGGGGCAGTGGCGCTGAAAGGGGGCGAGAGTCCGGCCCTTTAATGACCGCTGGCACTTCGGAATGGTCATCGGTCCGTGTTAGCCAACCATGCTCCAGGGAGGACAGCGCTTTTACGGGCGATGATCAGAATTCCAAAGTCCGCAGTGCCGCCACACTCGCCCGCTCCCGTGCTATTGGAACCCCCTACGCCAAAAAAAAGAGGAGGCACCGTTTGCTTTCGCAGAGAGCCTATTTTTCCGCCAGGGTCGTCGCTGATTCTGCGGTCGTTCACTCCGTCGTCGCTCCACCCCTAGCCATTTGGAGAACAAATTTGGATTGGGGCGACGTCGGAAACCGCAAATCGGTCGGCGGTCGAGGTCCTAGGGCAGGGGCCGACATTTCGCGAGCTTCATATAGCGTGCGTATGTGTGCGTCTGTGTGCGCGCGTCCACGTGCAAATGTGCGTTGGTGCGCAGGCGCGAATCGACGTGAGGGTCGCGACAATGAGCGCGTGTATCCCGTGAGTGAGAATATCACGGCGAGTCACGAACGGAAGCCCATTGGTGGAGGAGTAATCGTCAGTGATTTGAATGCGTTGACTGACCTCATTCTTCGCCGTGACCACTTAAGGTTTTTCATGAAGTAGTGTCCAAATTTAGTGGAATGTTTGTATTTGATGAGCTTTCTACGCTCTCAAGGGAAGATATCAAGTAGAGACGCAGGAAGATGGAAGGTGGTAAAAAGTAAGCTTCGTCTATTTGCCGATGACGCAGTAGTATACAGGGAAATTCTATGCCCAAGCGATAAGGAATATTTAAATATTGACCTCCAAGCAATTGAAACTTGGTGTGATACATGGCAGTTAGAACTAAACTTTAAAAAATGTCTTGTAATGAATTTATGGAAAAAGAATAGCTCTCCTCCTAGAACTTACAAAATAAGTAATAATGAATTAACAAACGTGGAATCCATTAAATATCTTGGAATAAGACTGACAAATGATCTTTCCTGGGGTAAACACATTCGTGAAATAATGGGTCAAGCGAATCGTAAACTGGGATTCGTCAAAAGAGTACTGGGTAAATGTGACGATCATGTACGAGAAATCAGCTACTTTTCCCTTGTAAGACCTCATTTGGAATATGCTGCCAGTGTATGGGATCCTTACGAAATCGGTCTAAATAACGAACTCGAACGTGTGCAGCGAAGATCGGCAAGATTTGTCAAGCTCCGGTATGATAACCTTATTAGCATAACCAGCCTATTAAATGAATTAAATTGGGAATCATTGTCAGATCGCAGGTTGAAATTTAGACTTAATCTCTTAAATAAATTCCAAGACCATATTTTCAGTGATGAAGTTAAAAATATTTTGCGGACCCCGACTTACTATGGTAGACTGGACCATAACCACAAAATTAGAGAAATAGATTGCCGAAGTGACAGATTCAAAATGTCCTTTTTTCCTCGTACTATTAGGGATATGAATAACGGTAAATGTATCCAGTACGAGTGTAGCAATAGATAACATTGGTAGCTGCATGTTTGCATAAGGACTTAAAGCTAACCCAACTAACAGCATGTTTTTGCATGTACGCTTTGCTATTTTAATTTTTAATTACAAATTTTATGCATGATATGTAGTGCATGTTTGGTGAGAGTTCATCCCCTGCCACACACCTTTATGGTGGCTTGCAGGGTATTATGTAGATGTAGATGAAATCAATTATTTCATACGATTACGCACGCTTTGTCCTTTCTTAGCTCAAAGATCCGAAAGACCTCGTCACTATTTCGTTACTTCAGCAGTAGGTAACACCTCACGATTACGCACGCTTTGTCCTTTCTTAGCTCAAAGATCCGAAAGACCTCGTCACTATTTCGTTACTTCAGCAGTAGGTAACACCTCCGTCTCCGCGCAGTGGCACATTTTAAAAGGATTATTCTCAACTCCATTGACATTTCTCTCATACCTTTTGTTAAATATGTACGATATACGTAAGGTATGCCACAAAGGTGTAATTAAGTATGTGATTCATTTTATTGCTGAGAGAAAATAGATCCAATTATTAAAAATTAGCCCTAAATTTTAAGGACTCGGAAAGGGATATTAAATTAGAGAAAAGAGAGAGTTACTAAAAAAATAATAAAAGGGAGGGAGTTGTCATTGGGGGTTGGATAACAGCAAAGGAGGGTACTTGCACCATTTCAGCAAATAGGCAAGGTAGTATTTTCCAGGGAACGTGGAACTCTAAAGAAAAGGGTGGTTCTATTTTGGCTTTAAACTAAAGGTGCCAAGAGGTCCAAGGTTTAAGGTCCTATACGAAAGACGGAGTACTGCTGTTATATTGTTCTCTCCATTTAATTAATCGAATGAAGTGTTTTATAAATAAGCTAAATGTTATGATGATGATCATCATCATTGGTCATCAATCATCAGATTGGTTTGACGCAGCTCTCCACTGAGTCCTTCTATCGGCTAATCTCTTCATATTTACGTATCTCTTCTCTTTCACATCCTTCATCACTTGTTCCATATATCTCGCACGAAACCTTCCTTTGCCATTCTTCCCGTCCACTTGTCCCTCGACGATTGTCTTCATCAGGCCATCATGTCTCATGATTTGGCCGATTAAGTTGTTCCGTCTTCTTCTCAGGGCATTCAGAAGACTCTCTTTTCTCACACTCATCTTAGGACTTCCTCGTTACTTACTCCGTCGATCCATTTAATCTTCATCATCTTCTGTAGCACCGCGTTCCGGATGCTTCCATCCTTTTCTTTTCTGCTGCTGTCATTGTCCATTCCTCACTGCCATAGAGAAACACGCTCCAGATGTACGTTCTGATGAATTGCTACCTTACATCTACGCTTGTATTTCCAGCGTTAAGTAGATTCTTCTTTTGATGGAATGTCCTCTTTGCCTAGGCTATTCTGCTGACTGTTTCTTTCTTGCTTCGTCCATCGTTGGTTACTCGGCTTACAAGGTAGCAGAACTCTTTCACCTCTCCCAGTTTTGGTTTTCCTAGTTTCACGTTGGTTTTGGCCTCTTCTTTCTTGCTGCACACCAATATATTAGTTTTCTTCTTATTGATCTTCAGATGATATCTGACCATTGTCCTTTCCATGGTTATTAGAGTCTTATTCAGCCCCTTCTCTGTCTCTGCTATGAGTGCTATGTCATCGGCAAATAGCAGCATGCTAATTTTTTCTCCGTGAATATTCACTCCAGAAGACTTCTCCTTGACTTCGTTGATGGCTTTCTCGATGTAGTAATTGGTTGGTTGGTTATTTAGGGGAGGCGACCGACAGCTGAGGTCATTTGCGCCATATAGGATAGGTGGGTAATTGGGTAATGGTAGGAGTTTTAAGGGAACGGAGAAAGGGTGGAGAGAAACCCGGCGTCGGCATTAGCCTACTCTTAACGAAAGGCGCCAAGGGGACCACGGCTTAACGTCCCATCCGACGGACGGAGTACTGTTCTTGAAATGCCCTCCAATAGGCACTCAAGTGGGGACCGGTTTTCCACTGAAAAATCCGCCACTGCCGGGAATCGAACCCGGGCCCTCGGGATGGGAGGCCAGTACTCTAGCCACTCGATGTAGTAATTAAAAATTACCGGAGATAGTGCACAGCCTTGTCTTTTTTTATTCTTGCTCCTTCACAGCTGAGTTCAGATTTAATCACAGCTACTTGATTTTTATACAGACTGTGGATAATTCTTCTTTCATTATAGGACACTCCAATTCCTTTTAATATTCCAAGCATTGAATTCCAATCCATGTTGTCAAAAGCCTTCTCTAAATCCATGAATGCAATGAACGTCGGTGTTTCATTCTCGATTCTCTTGTCTATGTGCAGCCTAAGGGCCAATATTGCTTCTATGGTTCCCTTACTTTTCCTGAATCCGAATTGATCTTCATCCAGGAACTCCTCAGCTTTTTGTTTTATTCTTCTGTAGATAACCTTTGTCAGTATCTTCGATGCATGTGTTGTCATACTTATAGTTCTAATATTTCCGCATTTCTCCTCTCTCTTCTTTTTGGGAAAAGGATGTTATGATGATCATACTGAATTAGCTTTGAAATTTTATGGGCTATATTGCTAAAATTTCATTCTAGTTTAATCATGGATTTGCACAGCAGATTCATGTGGATATTGATCGTAAATATTGGGTGCTAAAGAGAAGTAAGCGGTGATGTGATCGTTATTACAATAAAGTTTCCGAGCTGTTGACGTTGAGCGCCCAAAATCGTATCAAATAAACTGCCAACTCAGCGAACAGAATCCATAGCAGCATCTCTTAAGATTGGAATGTAAGTCCGATCTCCTGCATATTATGCATGTACAATGAGCAGTAGCCATTAAATAAGAACCCGTGAAGACTTCACCAGAATTGGATTTTGGCCTTTTGATGACTGGCGTAAAAATATAAATCATACATCAGATGAAAATAATATATTCTTCTATTCTCCACTTAAAAGTAGGAATTAATTTTTATCTATCAGTTACCAATTTTTCCTCACTCCAAGTCCCTCACACAACCAAATGCTTTATTACCATGTAGATACTAACCATATAGCCGCATGTGACCCTTTTATTTAGCATGCTTCCCGGTAGTATCCTAGTTTCATGTCTGTAGTATCCTAGTGCATGTTTGGTGATATTCTCCCCCTGCCACATACCCTCGTGGTTGCTCGCAAGGTATTACGTAAATGTATATGTACATGTAAGTCACGGATGATGGACTGCGTCTAATCCAGTACAGAACATGTACTTGTTACGACTGTACAATTGCTTCTTAGGAAAAAAGGCGTGGCGCAATATTTATGAAAATTCTTCATGAAAAGTTATTTACCCCTCAAATGAGGAACAAGATTAATTACAGCCGGTTGGCAGAGCCTGATTTCAAAATAAGTAAAACAGAGAAAGCACTGGATAGAATGGCCCACGATTGACGAAGTTGAAAATAAATTAAGCTTGGGGATTGTAAAAAGATTCACGGAAAAAACGGATGATTTTCTACTTTTAATTGGAGTTTGAGCACCAGGGAATCGGAGAACCAAATGGAAGGGTTGATAGCGATGAAGTCGCTGGTTCAACTCGGAATTATGAGCTGATTGCATGCGCTGGGTCCAACGTTCACTTGAATTTGTAAGAAGTAATCTAAAGATGAGGCTATAGAGGCGCTCTCTGGTAGATGTGCGCGAAAAGGACAGAGGCTTACCACGGAAGCAATATGAAACCGATATCCTTACACACGCCATTCAGAGCCCCTCGCGAGGTTGCATGCAGCTGGGCAGTCACTAGATGTAGATTGCATCCCTCGTCATCAGTCAAGAAGGTTGTTTAATTCTCCAATGGCATTTAACGAATGTTTACCAGGCTTACGCACTTGCGTTACTAGTAATCTATGCTTCTGGAATAGGTAAAACCATGTCTTACATTCAACATATCTTTTTCTCTTTCGGATATCACAAATAAAAGTCCTACATTTTATTTGCAGCTATACTTTGCTCTTATTGAGAGATGAAAGCTTTTTAAATACATTTTTTTTTAAAGTTTCATTTATATAAACTAAAAATTCTCAAAATCAGCCCTTAATCCCTTAAATTGAATGCCAACAAACAATTGACTTTAAGTACTACAATGAAAACAAGGCACGTACCAGGGCGAAATATCAATCCTACCATTGCAACCAGTTCATCAGGTAACCATAATATGTTGATGCTAAGGAGAAGCAAATGATGCTGCAATCGCCATGAATGTCAGATCAGTTCTTTTTACGCGGAAGTAGCACTCTATCCTGAGTCTTTATGGACGGTGCGAAATAACTTTTGAGGTTGGAGGACCTCAAATCTTAATTCAACCGCTAGATGTGATACGCAAAGACTCTAATCTTTGGTGATATTTTTGCGCCACTTCTGGATACATATTGGCCTTCTGCCTAGTTGCGCTAGTGTCAAAAACAAACTTCAATATAAAAATAAGCGTAACAATAAAAAAAGAGCACTTTTTAATTCCATTTTTACCACTTAATTCCTGGAATTGATTCTCACAGGTATGATATTTTGAAGTACAATATTTTAATTTTCCATCATAATATTTCGTTGGTGGTTTCGACTGAATCTCCATGTACGAAGGAATGAAACCTATTTTATCGCTGGATGGTTCATCGATTTCATTGAAGAGATTTAATTCACAGAACAGCGACCGATATGTGCTATTCAGCTTGTGTTGTGGAATTTCGGTGTGAAAAATGTATCGGGGAAATGAAAAGGAATTGCGGTCAGGCTTTGTTGACTGACAATATTTGTGCAATACAGGAATGCTCCATAATTTTTGGAAAAAGTTTTAGCAACGACGGGTACAGAAGTTATGGCAGTGATTACGGCGATCAAAGTAATTTTTGGAGAATCAAAGAGCTAGTGAACCTACACTTAACATATTTTTAGAAGAAAAAAGAATAGCATTCACCGTAGAATGGAATAATTTGTGCAAAGTGCTAGCACATGAACAGTCTCAAGAGTGAATTTATTAAAGCAGAGAATTGCGTGGAATATTGCTCTAGGGAGTTAAGATTAGAATAAAATTTACAATTCCAAAAGAAAAGACCTCACAACTGATGTGTAGTTATTAAAACGTAGCCACATCAATTTTTATTGGATAAATCACACATTGACTAAAGAAATAAATTTTGAAATCATTAGCAATTACGTTGCCCATAAAAAGAAGAATGAAAGCGATTTCTTCAGAACTAGGACAATTTAAATACGGAAAATGTATAAAGTTCTCATCAGTACATTCAATATACCCGTTATTAATTCATTATTAATTCAAGTTAAGCTTCATCAATATTCAACAACCATGTGTTGTTAAAAGGTTTCCAATCGGTCGAAATTGGGTCGAGGATTATAATCTTTCCATTTTAGACTAGAAAAATTGAAGAGCGGGAAAAAATCCAGGGAAAAACTCAGTAATGGAAGATATCGCAATGCTAATGCTAAAGATGCACAAGAGGAGAGAGTTGCAACACAGAGATCGAAATAAAAGACAGCAAATACTGAGATCGAAATTAAAGAGAGCAATCAAGGTCGTGGTCGCAAATTATAAAATCCCACAATCAAAGATGCTACTGCCGATTACAATAAACATGCAGGAGAAAAGATATCGGCAGACATGATGAAATCCTCTGTAATGTGTACTCAAATATAGGGAAACCGAAATACTTCTAATTAATTAACCACTATGAATATCAGATAGTAGATAAACGTGAGAACTTTAATATCCATCCAACTATACAGAATGCAAAATAACTACACATAATCTACAGAAGGTGTTTCCGTATTGAACCCACTTGGATACAGAAAAAGCAAGGACACTAGAGAGGTTATTATGGCCCTTCGGTTATTCCTAAAGAAAGAAATCAATTGAAATAACCAACTTTAAGATCACTTGTAGATTTGGAGAAAAAATTTCTTATCATCGACAGGGATAAAATGCTTCGAATTCTTAATTTTCAGTCACAGTTCTTCAAATCGACCTTCAAATCAGGGACTGCATGAATGATTTTTTTTCATCTTCATAAAAGCCTTAAATTTATATTGTCAATATTGGGATGAAAAATTATTCATAAATTAACACTAAGTGCTTCTTATAACCTGAAATTCATAATCTTATGTTAGACTTAAATGGAAATGTTCTTGGATGTTTTTGCAAAGTCTACCTTAAATGAGCTAGTAGTAAAAGGGTTAATCGATCTATCTGTCCAATTACCTCTCTAAATACTTGTCTATAATATGGCCTACTAAACAGAGCGCTGGGGATAAAAAAATATCTCTAATACCTTCAGGAAATGTGGACACATTTAATTTCCATTCGGAGATTTAACCTGCACTTCAACCCACGATTCCCAATATGTGATAACTGTGACCTTGTCCATACACATCACTGAAGAGTCCATCACATCACTAAGAGAAAACGTAAGGCCAGGACATGCATTATCCCCCTTGATTTATAACTTTTAAAACGAAAGATTCATATGTCAACTGAAAGAAAGCTACAGGAATGAGTAATATTAAGAAAAAAATGTAGTTTATGTATTAATGATGACATGGCTGTCATATTAGATATAGAAAGAAATGTAAGAGAGATAAGAGATGATGACCGTGCTCTGTTTTAACTTTATTGAAACAATTTTGGCGAAGAACAAACGCAAAGGATTTCGTGAAAGAGAAAAGACTAATACGATCACCATGATATATACTTAAATATGAAGTATGGCGAGCACACAGTTATTTGGCTTGTCATCTAGCTGCCGAAGAGACTATGGCTCTTTCTACCCAACCAAAACTGAACGCACTTGAGTGATCTCTCAGAATAATCCCCACGGAATAATAATGTCCCTGCTGCAATTCTCTTTGTTCATTTCTCATCATGGCTCCCTGATCTCCTTGTAATAATCAGAAGTTATACAATGTATCTGAAAAGCCATATGTACGCAGTGCTTACTCTCATAATTGTCCTGGGAGTTTTTTTTTAAACCGTGGAGATTATCTCGAATAGTAAAAGAAAAACTTAAAAGTGGAGTGTACGTGTTAATATGTGATACTCAGGACTGCAATTGTTTTTATATAGGTCAGACGGGTAGAAATTTTAACATTAGAACAAAGGAAAATTTTAATTCTTTTATTCATGGTGACAGCAAGTCAGTCTTTGCTTCTCATTCTATCTGGTTTTAATCACGTCTGATTTTAGAGTAGAGATTATAAATGTTGATGACAAAGGTGCAAAGGTGGATTTCTTAGAAAATTTTGAGATTGTATCTGCTTCCAATGCTTTCGGATCAAAAATTTTAAATGAAATTGAGCCGTTCAATTTAATTCCATTGTATCATGTTCCCGTCCCCCCTTAAAAAACATTTCCCCGTCATCCCGACCTTCAACACATACCATCTAACCTTCCTCAAACACTCCTGCAGTTTTTCCCTCATTTGGAGTATATATAAGCGCTTGTCACCGTGTAAATATGAGAGCACCCTTAACAATGACACGGGAGTGTCGAAACTGGTAGGGTTTCTCAATAAAAGTGTGAAAAGTACAAAGTTAAGTTTTTCTTACACTATGCCAACTTTTCATAGAGTATCATCTTATCTATTAAATTTATCTCGAATAGGTAAATGAGAAGCAACGTGGTATAAACACGAATGGTTCGCAAATTTATTGCGTGTGAATCGCTCGTTTCATTATCATTGTGTTACAACCACTGATTACAACTTCATTCAATGCTTAAACTTGTGTTTTATATCATCTGGGAGCTCTATAGTCGAGGCAAACGAGAAAAACTCAAGTGAAAACAATTAATAATTTTGTAACGAGCGCCAAAATAGTAAACTATTCGTGTTTGTACCACGTGACTCCTTGGTTACCTCTTCGAGATAATCCCGACCGTTTCAAACGCACTGGGGACGCTTCAAGTGGGCAGCTCACCTGTACTCGGGCTTGGTCCGTCGTCCGCCCCACTGCCCGCCCGCCCCCGGCCAGCCCCCTTCCGCCCCGCCCTCGCTCCCCTCCCTCTGCCCCTCGCCGCCGTCACCCTGGGCCTCCTCGTCGCCCACCAAGTGGTACACGCACGTCGTGTTTGCGGCCAGCGAGTGCACTGGGTTGCGCAGCGTGCCCCTCAGGTCCGCGAAAACGAACTCCGCGCCTGGGCCGTCCTCGTCCGACGGTGGGCCTCCTGGCGTTGGGGCCTCGCCCCCCGGTGGCCCCCCGAGGATTTCGGGGCCCCAGCGACGCGGCGGCCGGATCCAGAACTCGCAGCGCTTGTTGCGAGCGTACAGGTAAGAATCTTGGTCCACAAACTGCACCTGCGGAAAGAGATGAGAACGACTGAGTCCAAGTCATTCGCGGCTGCGTTCGGCGACGTCTCGGGTCATAGTGGATTGTCGTGTGGTTGGGTATAGTCTCACGACTCTCATAGTGTTAGAACGATGGTTTCCGCGGTGATGATTTGATCTCTGCATTGCTTCGGGTTTTCTTCCGCGTCAGTTGGCTTGTGGATCTCCTACCAGCGAAACTGTTGTCCACACCAAGCCAAGGAACTGTTTACCCGGGCCCAAAGACACCATTCCGCAAGAGCTATACTAGGGAGCATATGAGGTACCTTGCTCCTGCAGATAATCCTACACTGGAGAAACCTGCCGCTCGATGAATGTGCGGTTGAAAGAACACCAGAGGGCGACGAAAAATAAGCAATTGTGACTCTCCGCCATCGCCGAACACGCGTGGTCAGAACCCGGCCACGACATTAAATATGAGGAGACGAAACTTTGAACAAAGAAGTTTCGATACTTCCCTTGGCAAATCAGGGAACCCATAGAAATTAAAAAAAAACACCATTGAATTTCAACAAAGAGGACAGATATCTCCTTCACAGCGCCTGTAAGAGACTCATCCAAGAGTCAGCCAAACAGAGTGCAGAACCCAGACAGCCTACGGTAAATAAGCGAGGCATAAACAACATGCCGACACCTTGATTCATTTGCCTCTGCTGAGAAAGCAATCGCTTGATCAATTCCAATATTCCTACCATGCCTCGGATTCATCCGACTTATCTCGACCCGGACATCATGGACATCTCTCATCGGCGGAACGAAAGGAGCTGACGTGCTTGCTGACAGCCTTCCTGCCCTCGCCTGATATTCATCGTGCCTGACTGCTGGAACGGGAGCTCTGAATTCCGAATCCTGATCTTCCTCCTTTTCCTCCATCCTTGTCCTAAATTCCAATTTTCCTAATCCTTCTTAAACCCCAAAAGCTGCTCAACTCCTTCAGAATGGATTAGCCCATCAGTATGGAGATTCCTAATCCCTAGAATCCTGCCTTAATCCGTCAGAATGGATTAGCCCATCATTACGGAAATATACTTTATCCTAAACTCTTGCCTTACAATTATTCCTTATTCCTCAACCTAAATCCCTGATTTTCCAACCACATTGTTATTTTTCCTTATCCTCTCCTTTCTCCAACCACGGCCGGTAAGAGTTAATCGCTCGACACGGTGTCACAGGTTTACTTTTCACGGATCGGATCGGATACCGAAACCTTCGTCCTGAAGACGGTGGCAGGAGAGCCAACGAAACGGTTGCCCACAAGCCAACTGACGCGGAAGAAAACCCGAAACAGAGATCACGACTCTCATAGTTTTACGGGTGGCGACCGACAACTGAGGCTATTTGCGTTATAGAGAGGATAGGAGGGTAATTGGGTGAAAGTAGGAGTTTTCAGGTAACGGAGGAAGGGTGGAGCGAAACTTGGCGTCGGCATCAGCCTGCTCTTAACGAAAGGCGCCAAGGGGATCACGGCCAAACGTCCCATCCGACGGACGGAGTTATGGACTCGAATATTCTCCTCAAGACAATAAAGTAGGGAGTGGTATACCAATATAAATCCACCAGTGCTAGGATCAAAGGTAATGGCCATCGGAATAGAAGGGCAGTACTCTAGCCACAACACCAACCCAATCTTCAAGATTTTCATCGAGAATCAAACTACAAGCATAGTGGTTGAGCTTACGAAGACCAGATTTCCTGGGATGGAAGCACTTAGAAGTAATGCTACCTCTGAGAGACAAACGACACAACCAAAATTTGGAACGATAGGACTTCTACCATCCGTTCAATTTGATCTATTAACTTCGCGCAGGTAGATGAATTTTTTTTATATTTAATGCTTAAAAGTGTCAATGAAAGAAACAAAATACTTTTCATCTAACACAGTATGCCACAAACTGCTAAGTGAAGAAAGAAAAAAGTGAAGTTTTACGTTTAGATACTTTTCGTGAGATGCGTGTTCCTCCTCCGAAGTTATTATCTTTTCAAAATCGCAAATTTGATTGTGGCGAAAGTCTTGATTCTTCCATTCCTGCTACCCATAAAGAGATTGATAATGTACGCACTGTTAGTAAATTACCCCGAAAAGTTTTGTTAAAAATATATCCCGGTTGTAAAAGAGCCACTCATATTGTTGATCAGAAGAATAATTTGAAACAGCATATGTGTGATCAGGGTAGTCAGAAAATAATTCCTGAACAATATTTCGGTGTATTACGTGGAGATTCCAGTGATTATGATAATATGTATTCTGCTGTTATTGTACAATCAAGATACCGTAAAACTTTATATACACGTTATACTCTTTGTAGTCGGATGCAGTCTAATCCTGCGCATGTTTTGCATTCTACAGGTAAGAAATAAAAATGTCCAACCATTCTTTGACTTTTCATTACCCGAATGGACTTCCTATGCATCGTTTAACCAGAGAGGAGGATGTTCGTGTGATGGAGTTATTGATAAAATTGACCAGTAAGTTTGTCACCGAGGCACAGCTGAATGACTTCTCCCTTCCCCTGCAGGAATGGCCACAGTATATTAAGAATATTGTATATTGCAGGAGAATTACTTTCCATGAGCGAATGCTTGTAGTAGGATTTTTGTTGGTAATGGTTGTTCGTTGCCTGTAATGTTGGTAATTATGTTACGTTTAGCTGGTCATTAATTTGATGTTGCAAAAATTATAGATTTGTATCTTTGGTTATCCGATCTTAATCATTGGCAGCGTAACAAATATTATTACTATGATATTATTCTTGGTAAAAGTTATTATTTCTCAGGCATTGAAAAGTTTTCTTGCCCCTTCAGGAGAGACAGTGGAAATACTGCAGTATTTTTGCAAAATGGAAGTCACTTCTCCCATTGTCAATGAACTGCAGGGTCATCATCATTTCTACAGCAACGTGATGAATAGATGTCTCATCGGAGGAATGAATACAGCCACGTCTCCCGGCCTATAACCGTACGCGCGCTAAGGAACTAAGGAACCTTCCTAGCGCGTACGGGTTAGCACACATCCCTTTGCGATGCGCGGAGTCTAAGTCCAGAGATTCTATAAATAGACCGACGCGTCTCAGCATGTCTGCTGACGCCGCTCTTGCCGTTCCACCTCCCACGGTGGCAGCTGTTCGGCGTCCCCCTCGCAGAAGTGCATCTGATTCCTTCATGATACGTATAACCACCCCTTACTTTCTTAGATGAATTCCGTGAGGATGTGAGAGAGATTCTCCCGCCATCAGTTACTTGTCGTTCTGAACGTAATTGTTTCAAGTACTGTTCTAAAGAAGATGCTAAGTTATTGACCAATGTAAGTGTTAGCAAGTTGAGTGTGTTTTATCAGAGTTACGTGTGGAGTGAACGTTCTTCTAGATATAGTTGTTCTGATCCTTTTGTTTTTGAATAGAGGAATTGTTATAAATATTTTAGTAATTATTTTGCCGAGAGACAAAAGGAGAAAGAAACTAGATTTAAGGATTTTCAGGAGTATTGTCTCAGCCACTGTCATTGGACGGATTTGTGCACGAATTGGTGGAACTCTAAAATAAAAGGTTGGTGCCACAAGCAGAAGAATTTATATTTATAAGGTGAAAAGAACTGTGGAAAGAGTGCGAATGTTAATTGTTTAATAGGGAAAGAGAATTTGAAATTTGCATTTTATTAAGATGTGTGCAAGTTTGCTTACGGTGATTTAGGTTGTAATTTTCATCAAGTCATTGTGTTTGAAGAGTTTGAAATTAAATATCACTGTGTATCTATGTTAAAAAAGACTTTTAGAGGGATTACCTTTTCGTGCCCCTGAGAAATTTACCATCGAAAAAGTTATCAAATGGCAAAAGCCAATTAATTTTGTAAGCAATTATTTAGATATTGATTATGACGCTCTTCGTTCTAGGTTATTAATTGTCAATTGTGACGATCCATATTTTGAGGCGAAGGCGTCGTTATTACCCGAAGTTAAAACGGAGGTTATGGATGATGAAACGCCGAAAGAAGTGGTGCCGAAGATTGGTGAGACTAAGTTATTATTGAGAAGATTGACCAGTAAGTTTGTCACCGAGGCACAGCTGAATTACTTCATCTTTCCTCTGCAGAAATGGCCACTGTATATTAAGAATATTATATATTGCAGGAGAATGACTTACCATGAGAGAATGCTTGTAGTAGGATTTTTTCTTGGTAATGGTAGTTCATTGCCTGTAATGTTGGTAATTTTGTTACGTTACGTAAACGTTTGTTACGTAAGGTTATAGATTTGTATATTGTAAAGAGTACGTATGTTAATTGTTTAATAGGGAAAGAGAATTTGAAATTTGTATTTTATCCAGATGTGGGCAAGTTTGCTTTCGGTGATTTAGATTGTAGTTTTTATCAAGTTATTGTGTTCGAAATTAAATATCACTGTGTATCTATATTAAAAATTCTTTTTTCACGTGGTGCGAAATAATGTTTTCGGACCACGAATCTGCCTCTACTATGGCTAGTGGTTGACTGTGGCATACATGAAAGTAGCACTGCATACGTTAATTTAGGACGGTTTCATTCCATAGAAAGCTCACTCAAAAACGCATCATCATTGGGGGTTGACAGAGAGAAAATGATATTGATTCCCAAGAAACTTCTTGAAATTCCGCATTCCACGGTGACTATTAAAGACGGGTAAAAAAGATAAAAACGGGGCAACATTAAAAATCCTACACCCACACCAATAAGAAACTATGTAGGTCAACAATAATGTCAAAAGTCTACTTAATGCATCGATGTAAGTGTTACTGCACTTCATGTGATTTTAGTGGAGCAGGGAGGACTCACGAGGAAGGAAATTCACGACTTGTTACATTCTCAATTGTGTAGAATCAATAAAAGGGTCCGTTGACCCTCTCATATTGCCGCGCATGGCCGGCTTCTAATCCCGGCAGCAGGATTACGGCACGCGTCTTCGCGAGAGTTTTAAAGCGGACAGGAGGCGCCGGCGACTGTTTAATCCCCTCCCGCAGCACACGCGAACAAAGAAAAAAGAGGACGACCGCGCGTCCGATGGCAGAGGAGATCGTGAAAAAACAGAGGCCGCTCTCCCCACGTATCAACAGAGGATTAAAATTCCCTCTGAAATTCGCCTTTTTTTGACGACAGGATTATTCATTATTTATGCGCATTAATGTTTTAAAAGACAAAAATCAAGGAAATACTAAAATAGAGGCGAGGGGATCTACCAAAAATCCTTAATGCATGACATAGAGCAAACCTCATTTTCATAGGAATGCAGCAAATCGGACTAGATTTCGTTCGAAAGATGGGACCAAGATCATCGCAATCATGAGGTGCTGCCGATGGAGCGATAGGTGCTGAGGCAGGAACGCAGGGTTATCAGGGCGTCGAACCAATAAGGATCGACGAGACGAGACCGTGATATAAACCCATAATACAACAACATACGGGTGGAAAATATATGTGCTAGACTACACTGGATCTCCAGAGCTGCGTGACAGCGATTCACACTACATAACCGAAGGTAGTGTCGAGGAAGTGGCCTTGGTTCCTAGCCCGCTAGTTATTGTTGGTTGTTAACAGATGACTAATATTAAGCCCGTTTCACACGATACTTGTTCCAGCACAAGACCTAGTGTGCTAGCCGCTAATTGATATTGAGGACATAATCTAGTATGGTTGGAACCGTCCTGGGAGGTTTCACACGATTATTGACCTTGTGCTTGCTATGAATCGGTTAATTCCATATGATTCCATACTAATTAAAGCAAAGAGAAGTTCGCAAAGCGTCTGTAACGTGACTTGATTGGTCGATGGCTACTGGGCTACTAGGTTCTACTATAAATCTAGTACCGCATCAAGTATGAAATACAGTAGCTCAGCGAGTATACTAGCTAGCATGCTTGCCAGCTAGTATACAGGTTCTGTTCACACGATACTGGAAAGCTAGTATACTAGCGAGTATATTAGACCTTGTACTGGATCAAGTATCGTGTGAAACGGGATATAGATAGGGAGGTAATTTTTATAGGTAAGTAAAAAGGTGGAACCAGAGGGTTAAAGCAAGTTGTGCGGTGGAACAAAATTTATTACAGCTCCCACAGTTCAAAGCCCCCATATTTATTTTAGGATTGCACATAACAACGGGACCATTTATGTAGCAACCAGCAGAAGCAACCTCTTTCTAGGCCCAATGGTGGTGGCTTGTGTGGATGTACACCCATCCCAGGTTTTATGTTGTAGTTACGCCTAGAGATGGCAAGAATGAGCTTGTCATGGAAAGAGTAGATAAATAAGTACAGTGAGAGACAAAATGTAAAAAGGAAGTCCAATAAATAAAAGTTTATCAAAGAGCGATTTTAAAACATGGCGCAGTCGTAGGCGAACCAAGCAGAAGAAAACAAGGAAGCAGTAGGAGAAAGAATTCTTTAAAGATTAACGTTGATATTGAAGCAAAGCACGAAGAAATGAGCTACAGCACGGCGAGGCGAGCCCTTATCGTTAGAAGGAGATGCAGACGAGAAGTGGAAGTTATTTTTCTTTCGAATTTCAAAACAACATGACTGCAATTGGAGAATACCAAGTTCAAGACCTCCAGATAATTTGAATTTATGAAATCTACATTGTGTTCAAACATTTGTTGATTACATTTTATGTGATTGTCATTTGAGTGGGATTAATACACAGTTGGATAGAATTTGTGAAATCTATATTGCATTTAAACATTTGTTGATTTCATGTTATGTGATTGTCATTGGAGTTGGATTAGTGCTCCGTTAAATTGAACTAGTGACATATATATTGTACTTAAAAATTTGTTGATTTCATGCTATGTGATTTTCAGTTGAGTTGAATCAGTTTTATCAGTGGATTTTGGTTCGGATGTTCTAGCTACTGAAATTGTTACTGTAAAGAAGGGTGACCGGTTTTTCAGGGGAAAAACCGGTCCCCACTTGAGTGCAGAGTGGAGGGCATTTCAAGTTCAGTACTCCGTCCGTCGGATGAGACCTTTAGCCGTAGTCCCCTTGGCGCCTTTCGTTAAGAGTAGGCTAATGCCGACGCCGGGTTTCTCTCCAACCTTCGTCCGTTCCCTGAAAACTCATACCATTACCCAATTACACACTTATCCTAAATGGCGCAAATGACCTCAGCTGTCGGTCGCCTCCCCAGAATAACCAGGGAAGATGTTGTGTTGTAGTTACGCCTAGAGGTGGCAAGAATGAGGTTGTCGTGGAGAAAGTAGATAAGTAAGGACAGTGAGGGACAATATGTAAAGAGGAAGTCTAATAAACAAAAGTTTATTAAAAAGAGGTTGTGGAACGCAAGGGAAATATGGGGCTTTGACGGCTCACCTTGACTTGCAACTGGAAGCCGCGGATGGCGGACGCTAGGCCGGGTGGTGCGTTGGCACCTGGCGCTGTGTTGGCCGCCGTGGGCGGGAACCCCGAGAGCGCGGGGCCCGCGGAGGCGCCGGCGGCGAGCGTCGCGGCGGCGGACGGCCCGAGGTGCGAGGCCTGCAGGGTGCCGAAGGGCGCGGACGTGAACTCGACGAGCAGCTCGGGGCCGGAGGAGACGGCCGTGGGCGCGTGCGGCAAGGGGGGCGCGGGGGGCAGAGCCGCACCCCCGCCGCAGAAGCGCAACAGCACCGGGTCGCGCGTCGTATACCCGTCGTACACGGTGACGTAGTCGTGGAGGTCATCACACTCCGGCCACACCTGCGCAGGAGAGAGTCCCGTGGCAAAGACCATACATCTACAACTACATAATACCCTGCAAGCATGGGCGTAGCCACGGTGGGGCAGGGTGGGGCACTTGCCCCCCCCCCCCCCCCCCTCCCCGGCTCATTCATCAAATGAAAAGTTATTGGTCTACCAGCTGAAGGTGCCCGTTGAAATTCAACAAGAGGGAGAAATATAATAAATACAAATTGCATTAAAATGTTAACATTTTTCGTGAAGGTGCAAAACCAAACTTGAGTTATGGAACGTTAACTTATTTTTGCCACCCCCCCCCTGGAGAACATCTTAGCTACGCCACTGCCTGCAAGTCACCATAAAGGTGTGTGGCAGAGGGTGAATTGTCACCAAACATGCACTACATATCATGCATAAAATAGGGTTAATATTAATATATTAGTCTAAACTTCACCATTTAAAAAGATAAAAATAGAAAAGTAAGCATGCAAAAACGTGCTGTTAGTTGGGTTACATTCAAGTCCTTATACCAACATGCAACTACCAATGCTAAACATTGGTTCACTAGTATTGGACATATTTACCGCTATTCATGTCTCTAATTGTACGAGGAAAAAAGGACATTTCGAATCTGTCAGTTCGGCAATCAATTTCTCTAATTTTATGATTGTGGTCCAGTCTACCATAGTAACTTGGGGTTCGCAAAATATTTTTAACATCATCACTGAAAATATGGTCTTGGAATTTGTTTAAGAGATTAAGTCTATATTTCAACCTGCTATCTGACAATGATTCCCATTTTAATTCATTTAATAGGCTGGTTACGCTAATATAATTATCGTACCGTCCCTTTACAAATCTTGCCGATCTTTGCTGCACACGTTCAAGTTCGTTATTTAGACCGATTTCGTAGGGATCCCATACACTGGCAGCATATTCCAAATGAGGTCTAACAAGGGAAAAGTAGCTGATTTATCGTGTATGATCGTCACACTTACCCAGTGCTCTTTTGATGAATCCCAGTTTACGATTAACTTGACCCATTATTTCACGTGGGTGTTTACCATAGATAGGTTCACTGTGGCAGGCGATACTCTGTGGAAATGATCCTTGTCACGAGGATAAAAAATACTTATAGTATATAATTCCATATAAAATGAGGTGCAACCGTACATACATTGGAGGAGGTACATTGCGTGGATGTACCCGATTGTACCTGTATGCAGATTGTAGCTGATTATGCCGTAACGGGTGAAACCTGGGTAGTGGTTTTTATTCTTGTGACCATAGGAATCCACAGCTATAGGAAATAACACTCAAAAATAAAATAAACTCTATTGTATTCCACATAATTATATTACTATACAGATTTTTTCAGGCTTTACTACGTGAAACTTAAGTCATATTAAAAAGAAAAAAACCTTAATTATTATAATCCACACAGTTTATTACCACCAACCAAGGTTTCCACGGGTCCACCGTCATTCTCAATTATTATTATTATCCACTTGAATGGTTTCAACCTCTAAAGGTCATTATCAAGAGCAGGGTAAAAAGGTTATAACCAATTTTGTTTTATTTTGAGTGATGACTATTCCACGTCGTCAACTTGCCTGCTGTTGCGGAAAATAATTGAAAAACGAGTGTGAATAACGTGTGGGCACCCTTTGGGACAGTTGTGACGCACACTGCAACCCTAAACCTTCCCTGGATTAAGGTAACAATTAAATTTATTTCCAATTACTAAAAAGGTTTCAGTTATTTTGGAACAAGATCAAAAGGAGCATGTCAATTTAAGTGAGAAAACACGTAATCAATGTCACAATATGCCCCAAAAGTCAGTATATGAATAACACGGATGTGTTCGTGGATGTGTAGTGCTTTCATGATTGGTGGAGGGATCAAATAGCTTCCGAGATTAGATTCCTTCATTTCATCCGTTCGTTTAAGTTAAAGTGCTAGTTTCTCATCTAAGTGTAATTGAATATTGTACAGTACAAATTAGGTCTGGAATAAACAGGGGTGATGACTGTTTTCCTTCGTTAGGTTTTCCAATGTTTTTTCCTAATGTGTGGTGGGGGAAACACAGATGGATTGATCTACGGCTTCAAAGTGTTATCCAATGCCATTATTGTAACCGGTTTTACAACATAACCGTATTCTGACTGGTCGACAGAGCGCAGGCTCGGAGACACCTTCGTCGGAAATGGAAATATATCCACAGTCGAAACTGTCGCAGAAGCTTAAGCTGCCGGTAAATTCACATACCTCTCATTATTATAACTTTTAGCCTTGGTTTTAAATTTTGATTAATTGGACCTAAAAGCAATGAATACATGGATTATAATAGCAATTTTCACTTGCAAGTAAAATACCAGTAAACAGCTATACATTTAAATATTTTGTAAACGTTTTCAATTGCCAGTTATATGCAATTTTAATAATTTAATTTTGACTTTTACGAGGCGTACAAACGTGCACTGCAGTCTGTTTTGGGCGAGGCGATTACATTTCGAATTAGTTTGTGTTTGCAAACTTCGAATGCAAAAGTCAAAAAAAAACTATGAGTGAGGGCGGAAGCCAACCTTTTCTTCCGGAGCCCAGCCTTCATGACTGAAGGGAGAACGAAATGAACTGCTTGAGGGGAGGAAAAAATAAGTAAAATTTTAGTTCACCTCAACGTACTCTAAATACAACTTATTTCTGCGCACTTTCAACAAAAGACGTCTGAAAGTATGAGAATGTTTATTGCACTGTTGCACAATTTTCAGTTTTTCCCCAATGTTTCCACGCTGTTCTCTTGCCGAGTTTCTTGTTCAATACAGCTCGGCACATATTGTCGATGCGTGTTTGCCGAGTCTAACGAGAGATGGCGGTACTGCTCAGCAAAAATATGACTGCTGAAATGCTACCGAGCACTTTGTTTCGATGAGGACAATCGTTGGCTCGATATGAAAAGGCCGCATCAGTTCATGAATGGAGAATTTTCCCGCAGGTAACGTAGAGAGGGCCGGAGAAGGGGTTTCTGAGTGTTGGTGAGGTAGAGTAGGAGGCGTGACCCGAATGGATGGTTAGAGACTCCCCGCGTGCATCCTGTCCTAGGGGAGGGTGACGGGCTAAGAAGGCCTTATTCGGGCTCCAGTCAGTCTCGTCCTCTCGCCTCCCGCAGAAGGAAAGGACGAGAAGCACTTGAGATCAGGGGGGTTATTTTGTAATCTCACCTTTTTAATGACTCTTTATGGGAAGGCGGGAGATCCATTTCGCTTTCTTAATGATCGGCTCACGAACGGTTCGTGAATTGTCGAAACTTCTGTAATGGAGGAATACGGTGAAGGTGAGTGAAAAATTGTTAGTCCCTATGATTTTAATTATTCGGATGACCTGTCAAGATAATTCATGTCCGATAATTTCCTTTGTACCAACATTGGAATTTGCATTTGTTTCTCGCTACATTTTACGTTGATAGAGTTTTTAGAAATCATTTGTTGACAATATTCAAATCGTGATTTAAGAACTTTTAAGTTCTTCACGTTGTGCAAATTCCAACAATACAATTTAAAATCGTTTGTATCTTTCCCGCTCTTGCTTTTTTCCAACTCAAGCTTCAAGTATAAACGGTCACGTTCTTTATGAAGATGAGATGGGAACTAATGGCAGGCGGAGATAATGAAACGGATCAAGAGTCGAAAGATACGGATCAGAGCGGATGAATCGTCTAAAAGACCAGCACATGACCGGCAGTTCACCGCTTGAGATCCGAAGATGGTCACGCCGCCTGGGTGGCGGAGTTTAACTATGAAAAAGTGACATTTTATGACGTATTCTTACTAAAGTGAGATTACAAAATAACCCCCCAGGGGCAGGACAGAGCTCTGACAAATTCCAAGGCATCGCTTGCAATTTGACGTGGTACCCTTGAAACGAATTCTAAGCAGCCTGAATCACTATGTAGGCACCAATACTGCATGCCAATGGGGGCGTTAACTCGGAGCCGAAATCGATTTTTATACACGAAATCGTTAGACGGAAACAAAAACTGAACTTGAGTTGAAAAATTAACCTTCTAACCAGAGCAGTTTATTCATTAATCAAAAATTAAAATACGCAAAAATTGACGCCCACCGAAAGAACTGCACTAAAGACTTCTACGTCATCCACCTCCCTCGTCTATTCCCGCGCGAACAATGGAGGTGAAAAGAAGGTAGCTTGCGTACAAAGCTCCTGCGCATCCCGTAAATAACCCAAAATAACCGAACAACGAAATTCACAACGTACCTTTTAAAGTATATTATGGCGCGAATAAAAGTGTACTGAACTTTACCACAAATTAAGGTGTGGTCGAATTATGCATTGCCTTTCGAAACACCTCTCATGAAGTCTGACAACCACTTCCATTGGTAGAATCAGCGGTGTGTCCCCCATTGCGGTTGGGTTAAGGAGCCGTGTGGTCTCAGTTGTAATTGGATAAAAGGATGACGTTCGAATCATTTGCACGCCCAAGCTCAAGCGTAAGGGTTATAAAAATCAGTTTTTTGCCTCTTACAGCTCGAGAACTATGTCAGAAATCCAATATTTAATTGAAAAATATGGGTCTTTCTATTTTTAAAACTCCATCACATTTGGAAACTAATAAATATGGTAAACGACCCCATTACATACCTACTGGTTACGGGAAATCTCAAAAAGACGCTGGATACCCAATAAAAGATGCTGGTAAGGGTACGTTTACGAGAGGAGACTTAAGATTACCTTAGTTAGTTTATCAACAGGGGATAATTATACCATTTGATACTTATAAGTAAAAGTTTAGACAGTTGGAATTTTTCATTTGGGAGGCAGTGCAAGCAGCAGTTGATAAGGTAAGGAGGAATTGATGATAAAAATAACCGAAGTAATAAGAGCTCTCTACCGAAAGAATAGCTTACTTACTGAAGATAACTAGAGCCTGGAGGCAAAGAAAAGTTTTGAATATAAATTCGAAGCATTCTCCTTAGTGATTTCGGGTGTGGACAAGAACAGGTGCAGACAATGCGACACTGGGAGAATTAGAACTGTGTTGTTATTGTTGAAAAATAATTCGTACTAAACCAAGCTATTCATCTATTGGTCTATCTCTCAAACTAGACCAAGCAATTAAAAAAGAAATTAAAAGAAGGAGGAAGGGGGAGAGTAGACGAAAGAAACCCGATGAAACTCCTGAAACGATGATTTCATATCTTTATCAGCTGCAACTTGCGACATGATGGTCTCATGAAGACAGTTGTTGAAGGAAATGTGGACGCGAAGAACTCAAAGGAAAACTTTGAAAGGGGTATATGGGGTACTGGATGTATTAAAAAGAAAACGCATGTTAATATGCAAATGTAATTGAAAAGGGGTATATGGGGCACTGGATGTATTAAAAAGAAAACGTTAATATGTAAATGTTATTGCATGGGAAAATGAAGTGAAGTCGTCAATACCGGTCTGACAATTTAAATTGACCACATGAGACCAGCATCCTATATCCTTCCACTTGGTACGTCCGCGGGGACATGCTACTTTTGCTACTCTGCGAGAGAAGATGAGGTTCTGCAGCGCCAGTGTCCACTGCAGCGTTGGTGCACGGGTCACCGCGCGCCAAAAGAACTCCACACTGGAAGCCCCTCTCTCAGTGAGGGAGTTCTGGGGGGGGGGCACGGAGAAGGTGGTTCAAAAGAGCTACTGACCGAAAGAGTTCGCGCGAGCGGAAGTACGTAGTTGGGGGAGGAGCAGAAGAGAGGCCAAAATGTAAACGAATGAGGGCGAATACGAAGCGTCGTCGCTTATAAAATTCACAAGGGAATAATGCAAGCCGTTATGTTATTAAATTGAAAATTTGAAATAGAAGGTGAATGGAAGACACGTACGTTCCAAGTATGACCACTTTACACAGAATTGATGGAAAATGGCAACGGAAGTTAATTATTAGTCCATAATATTTCGCCTAAGAAGAGTGGGAGAAAAGAGAAGTCTGCTGTAAATTAGAAAAAGAATACGGGACAACTTAATCGGCCATATCTTAAGACACGATGGCCTGATGAAGAAAATTGTCGAAGGAAAAGTGAACGGGAAAAATGGAAAAGGCAGGCCTCGTATGAGTTACATGGAACAGGTCGTAAAGGACGCGAAAGAGAGGAACTACGTTAATATGAAGAGGTTGGCCGATAGAAGAATCGAGTGGAGGGCTGCGTCAAACCAATCCTAGGATTGTTGACCCTTGATGATGAATATTTCGCCTCAGAAAAGGCGAACTAAAGGAGTTAATTTTTATCTTAAAGTTCAATTCCATCAGCGGCGACACAACATTAATGTGTGAGATACGAATACGCTGTTGTGACACAAGGATGGCAGCAAGGACGTGAGAGGTGTACGTGGAGGCCCGCAAGATTCATGGCAAGGAGTTGGTGGGGAAATATTTCGTGCGAGATGCTACTCAATAGAGTCGATTCATACTACACGGGTATTTAGAGGATCGGAGACAAAATTTGTCCGCGTAACCGTTTCATCCTAATCATTAGTCTAGTAGATGAACTAAAATGGGAATCATTATCAGTCCGTTATTTGAAATTTAGAAAAATCTCTTAACTAAATTCCAAAATAATATCTTCACTGATGGCGTTAAAAATATTTCGTGAACTTCAACTTACAATGGTAGACTAGACCATAATTATAAAATTAGAGAAATTTATTGCAGAACTGACCGATTTAAAATGTCCTTCTTCCCTCGTAAAATTCGGAATATGAATAGCGGAATTGTATATATACAAGTGCATCAATGAATGACATAAGTAGTAGCATGTTGGTATAAGGACTTTAAGCCAAACTAAGTAACAGATTGTTTTTGCATGCTTGCTTCGCTATTTTGATCTATTTTAAATTATAAAGTTGTGACCAAATTTTCTATACTAATCCTTTTTATTCATGATATGTAATAAGTGTTTGGTGTGAATTCACCCCCTGCCGCACCTCTTTTTGGGAGCTTGCAGGGCATTGCGTACATGTAAATGCAGATTCCTAAGCCTAACACAAGAAGTACCCTGGTGCCCGAAGCTGGATTCAAACCCGCAACTTTTGGCCTGTCCGGTCAAATCCTTTACCGGCCTGAACACTGTGGGCGTCGTATTGTGTGTTAACCATTTCACAGATGACTGGAACTTGTCCTGTGCAAGGAAGAATGGGCACAGGAGATCGTTGGACACTTGCTTTTCCTACTTTCCGATGGGAATGCAGGAACATCGACCGCATGTGGATGGTGGAAGCAAGGTACAAATGCACGTAACCTATAGAAAGAGAAGGAGAGGGTAAAGGGGAAGGCGAGGTCTTTACTTGCGTGACGCCACTGATGCAAAAAAGCTAGAAAAGAGGAGCCCAGGAACCCAGGGAAAGCGTCTGAACCCTTTGCGAAGTGACCATCCAACGAGAAGAGGGTGCGGCGGCACTGGGATTTGTGGGGGGGAAGTGCAGAGGGAGAGGTCCCTTAGTGAGTAGAGCAGATAAAGGGTCCAGGGTCAACGACCCTGCGAGGGATGGTGTTGCTAGCTGGTGGTTGCCTTGCCTGCACATACTTCCGCAACACACACTAACTGATTGCAAGGGTGAGATGAAATAAAACCTCCCCTCTGGTGCGCGCTGGGAATGCATAATGCTGGATACCGTACTCATGAAGAAGACATAGGTTAAGGAAAATGGTTTAGTGTGCCGAAAATGAATTCGCAAAAAAAACAAACTTGAATTGTTCACCCATAGAGGGAGGATGGAGGATATCAGACAATACTCTTTGAAGGGTAATTTTCTGAAGCTTCCACTCTCAGTCAAGTATTTTGCAGTTATCTCAGATTTCAAACTCAACTGGGGAAAGGTTACTGAGGCAAAAACAAGAAAGACCCATTTATTTCTCTCAATGTATACGTAGGAAGGCTCTCCGTAAAACATGAGAGCTTAAGCTAAAAGCCATTACTTGGCTATAAACAGCAGTTATTATGTCTTTATGTACTGAGCGACAATTTGGTAGAAAAGGACTATGAAAAAAAACTGTTTAGAAAAAACTGAACCACTAACAAAGAACGACGTGCGTGGGCATATCATGGACAGTGAGAAGAATCCAAACTTTGGCACTAGAACCTCTACTTAATCTCGTCCCACTTCATTTGAAGACCAATGTCAAGAAATGACAGCGGCTTATTATTTTAAATCTGTGGGACAGTCGTATGACAAAGGAAGTTCTTGCGGTCATGGACAAGTGTGGACTGAGTTATCAACGTCAAGGTCCCACCCTTTAGAATGTCTGTGAAGAAATGGTGCTTGGTATGGTGAAAAAGTGCGTCTACAGCATCGCCTAAATGTACAGGAGAATGTATTGATAGATAAGGGTAATTGCGCTCTTTCGCTCAACAAAGCTTTTTCTTTCATAATATTCAATTCTCCAGCTTGAAAAACTTTTATCCAATGATTGCAAGTGAAGGCCTGACTCAAGGGTTGCCTAGCCTAGTTGCATGTCTATAGTCCATATTTGGCGATCGTCACCACCTGCCATGCACCCTCGCGGTGGCTTGCAGCACATTGCGTACATGTAGAAGTGTTAACTGCGGTGCGGGAGGAGCCCGACAGCACTCGCATTCAAAAGGTGACCTCCGCGAAAATGAAGTTAATTATCTGTCTGTTTTTCTAGCGAAACGGAGTCATTCCACATCATTTGCCAAAATAGCGTTCTAGTCTAGGCAGTGCTAGAGCGATTGGAAGCAGTACGCTCGCAATGGCTGCGGTAGGCGACGTACTGTCCCAGGAAGGAATAGATGTTCTGAAAAAAGGAATGTGAATTTTAGGGGATTATATTCGGAAAATAATGCGTGAGGGTGAAGTCAAGAGATGGAAGTGATAACTGGGTGTGTTCTGCGACATTTTCCTCCGTCTTAGAGTTCTTGCAGAGTGCAATGACCGCAATAGTGAGCTCATCGAAGGAGAGTTTACACACGGTAGCGTTGGTTTGCATGGTTGAACTAATTTGTGACCCGAAACGTAAATTATCCATTCGATTTCGTCGAAAATTCTGCCACCTTACGTAAAAAGAAAACAACATCCTAAGTTTTCAAAAATGCATAATCGGATCCATTGAATTTCCAATTGAGATAATAATTTCTATAATCATTGGCGAATAGATCTGATCTTTTATTATTTACTCCATTTATGAAGTCAAACTTTTTCATCATCACTATCCAAGCATGAAGAGAAATCACATAGGGAGAAATAACGCTAATAGACAGAAAATCGGTTCCCTGGCTGTCATTCCTATTGGCTTATTCGACCTGAAACCCGACGGAATTTTAGGGAAATGTACCCAACTCAGAGAAAAATGCTGTATACTCTGGAAATTTGCACATGTAGAGCCGATTCATCGCGAAAAATCGTATAGCTTACATGGAACTCGAATACACACGTTTAAAGTGACGTTCAGATGTGTTCCTCGATCCATGAAATTATTTTTATCGAAGGTGGCCCGTAGATATTCTCTTTGCTTCCACGGTGAGCGTTCAATTTCTTTCTTTCAAACCTTTCAATCAATAGATAATGAGTTTGACTAACCCTAATTATGGAGAGTAATGTGGATTTCCATCCAGGGTCACCGATAAACTTAATTGTTTGAAGAATAGACTTCATTTTCTGAAGAATAGACTTCATTTTTTGAAGAATAGACTTCATTTTTTGAAGAATAGACTAGGACAGTTACTTAAATGGTATTCTTAATCATTTTATCTGAGTGTCAAAACTTTCCATGAATTCGGTCACAACATTTCTTGTGGATATCTGTAGAGATTTATTTCTGACCAGAAGGAACCGTTATTCATGAGTGAGACCAAAGATCATTTGTTGTCGCGAATAAAGTTAGGAGAATCAGTTGAGTACTCGTAATGGTGCGTGCTAGAGACAGAGAAAGGTAGATGGCCAAACGATGAATCTAGGGCATCAATCGTGCTAGAAGCTACCCAAAAGAGGACACATCTGTAACTTCAGTAGATTAGTTCCCATGATCATCACATTTTTTACTCTTCATCTCCCTAAAATAGAAAAATTTACTACGAAAATAATTAGGGCCTTTTACTCCGAGCTCTTCTACAAATAAATCAAAACAATAGTTAGCTGTTAATTTGGAGATGTTAAAAGAAAAATACCTCCGAATGAGAGTCACTTTTGACGAAAATAAAAGCGAAATAGTGCTTAAAACTATTATTATTTTACAGTTGGGAGTTTGCAGTTTTTATCTGAATGAATGAGGTGACAATAGCTTGAACCATTATTTTACTTGCATGAAGAAATTAGTCAAGATAATTGTAAACTGGGATTTATCAAAAGAGTTCTGGGCAAATGTGAAGATCGTGTCCAAGAAACTAGCTAGGTACTTTTTCCTCGTTAGATCTCATTTGGAATGCGCTTCCAGTACATGGGATCCTTACAAAATAGATTTATTTAATGAACTAAATCGTGTTCGGCGAAGATCGGCAAGATTTCTAAAGCGACTGTATTATAACTATTTTAGCGTAGCCAGTCTATTAGATGAACGAAAATGGGAATCACTGTCAGACTGTAGGTTGAACTTAACTCTTAATATATATTACATACATTCCAAGATAATAATATTCCACCAATGATATCAAAATATTGTGCAAACTCCAACTTACTATGGTAGACTGGATTATGAAATTGATTGCCCAACCGACAGATTAAAAATGTCCTTCTTTCCTCGTACAATTAGTGATATGAATAGATGTAAATACATCCAGTAGTATAAATACAAGTGTATCGATGGATAGCATAGATACTTGCATGTTGGTATAAGAAATACAAGTTAACCCAACTAGCAACATGTTTTTTTCATTCTTGCTATGCCATTTTTATTTTTTTAATTGTTAAGTTTAGAGTAAAATATAATGACTATTTATTTCTGTGCTTGATATTTAATGCATGTGGGGTGTGAATTCACTCACTTCCTCACACCTTTATGCTAGCTTGCAAGGATTTGTGCAGACTTAGGTGGTTAGCAGGACCACTTACCATGGCGTGTCCGGGTTGCTCAAGGGCGCCGGCGCCTCCTCTGGAGGAAGTGATGCCGTAGGCCGTGGGCATGGGCGCCAGGTGTCCCCTCCTCTGCGCCACGGCGATGAGGGCCACCTGGCCCTTGGGGGCCCTGTGCTGGCGCACCGCGAAGTAGCAGGTGAGGTTGCGGGGGTAGAGGCCGGGGTAGTTGGGCGACTGCAAGGCACAGGCCCGTCGGTCGCATCCCCCGAACAGGCGGCTGCAGAACGTCCCAGGGATGAGGTCACCCAGGTGGAGGGGCAGGGGCGGGGGCGGTGAGGAGGGCGGCTGGGGCAGGGCCGGCGGAGGTAGCGGGTACAGCAGGGGCGGCAGGAGCACTGGAAGGCCTGCAACGAGGACAAGAAAACCCATTGACGTAGTCATCTTGATTCCGAGCGAGAGCAGATTCAAGAGGACCAAGCCGTGAGACGAACTGGGGTCAGTATCCGTATCGCTTCGTTGTTATTTCCGCAAACTTTGGTCTTGTCTCTGAATAGAGCAGTGGTTCCCTGTAAGTATGCTTTAACACCTCAGGGTACCGGAATGGTCACAGGGGTACCGCAAGATTATTGCAGGAAAACAAAAAATATTTAGCAGGGCTAACTTCTGAATTTGTTAACCTCACGCCCGACAGTTGGTTAAGGTAACGGAAGCATGTCTTTCAACCGAAAGATTAATACTTTTTAAAGCGCCGATTATAATCCTTGGCAATAGAGAGGGAAGTCAAATTGGAATAATAAAGAAATATAAGAATGGTTCCCCAAGTTTGTAACCTCAGTCTGAAGGGTGACGCCAACGTAAAGTTTGGGAAATTTCATAATAGTCAAATGTTGGTAATAACTGGTCTAGAGTATCGTACTAGAATTACGAGTCTGTTACAAACATGAAGTTAGTTGGTGACTGAAATGACTGAAAATGAACCAGCCTGTTCAATCCTTCCAGGCTCAAAATTCTTGTAAAGAGCATGTGGCTGACGGAATCGTGGTTTTCAGAGGAATCTTTTTAAAAATTCAAGGATTACTCAGTAGCGGCCTAATAAAACTTACTGGAATTACCCCCAATATTTGCACAACAGCAGCATGATTTCCACAGAGTAAAATAAAAAACTCCTCGGCGCGTGTTGACCTCAAATCCACCGATTTTCATTCTGCATGCTGTATCCAGTGAATCCACTAAGGCAATGATAAGAGCATCAACAAGGGGGGAACCTTTCGAAAGAAATTGAATGCACTGACAATTACACCAAATATGCATTTCCAATGAATTCAAGGGGCTTGAAAGCAAATAGGTGATTGTGAATAACTAGGACACTGGGATTTTATTAATTGCCACAAAGCCACCAAAACTCTGCACACTGCGCCACCTTCCATGACGTTATAACCAAACCTTACACACCATGGCCAATAATTTTGGGAAAAATTGCATATTGCACTCTAGCTGCAAAAAAACTTATTGGAAGAAACTCTGAGCGCAATAGAAGTATATCCACTGAAAAAAAGAACATTCTTAAACTCTGGAAATATATCTCGTATATCAGTACATTTTGAGTATTTAGGCATTCCCGTAGTTAATAATTTGAAAGTTAATGCATCTACGTAATATCCTGTGAGCCGCCACCCTGTGTGGCAGGGGAAAATGTTCATGTTGAAAATATTGCCTTTAGTCTGCTTTGATTAAATACGTAAGTATGATGTTGATAAATGAAGTAGGCAGATTCAAAATTTTCTGATGAATAAATAAAAAAATAATTTCCAACTTACATTTTCCGCTCATTTACTAGATTTAATTGGAAGATAAGTTCAACAAAAGGGCAAATAAAACCCTACTGATCAATAACACCACTTAGGATTGTTGCTACCGTCAAGCCCAATACCGCTCACTTGCACATCATCAAATGCTAAGAAAACAGTAAATTACCCTTTTGAAAACGGTAGATTAGTGTGTTGGAAGGAATCCACACCCTAATAACGCTGGGTAGATAACTTTCACAAGTCAGATATACAAAGAGATTTAACATGTTGGGGATCGGTTATGGACAGTAGTACATCTTCGCAATACTCTGCAAGCTACCGCGAGAGAGTGTGGCTATGCACCAGTACTAAAGTACTTGTCTCACAACCTGAAGACCGGGGCTCAAATCTTAGAAGTGGCAGAGATTTTTCAGAGGTCAACCGATCCCTACTTATTGCTATGTGGAGAGCACTTCGAATTCAGTGTTCTGTCAGTCGGATGGGATTTAAACCGTGATCCCCTTGGCGCCTATCGTTAACAGTAGGGTAATGCCGATACTAGGTTTATTTTCACCCTTTTTCCATTCTCTGTAATATTCCATTCCATCCAAATACCCAACTATCCTGGATGGTGCAAATTACCTCAGTCATCGATCGACGCCCTCGAATAAATTAACAGTAAGTGTAGGCTTGGGAAGAGTGCATATTCGTTCATTTAACTCCTACGCATTTTTGAAAAACGACAGAAGATTATTCACCAAAAAAGTTTGACAAAATTCATTCCACTTTGGAGTTTAACTTGACAAAACTACGGCTGATTGAGGAAATATCACTCTGGAAGAAGGATGGGCATAGCCTAAGGAAATGAGAGTACTAAAAGTGTTGCTGCTTGTAGGTTGTAAAATTAAGTGGTCACCGAGTTTTTCCGCTCTCATTCATCGGAGTCAATATAATAATGATATAAAGGAAGCGTTTTGGTGACCAAAAAGCAATACTAAGTCAGAAAAGTTTTTGAAAGTTGGAGGAATAGATGAAAAATATTGTGATTTCGGAGGATTGATACTATGGTAATTGCCCCGCAGATTTCGGGGACCAAATGAAATGAAGTATATAGTGCAGAGAAAACTTAGTGGAAAACAAGGCCGCCCATACATCTTCACGCGAGATATACCCTTTGCTGATTGCTTCGTATAATACTGAGACATCTTCGAATGGCAATTATCCGCTAACTTGGATTTTAGCCAGGTCTCTATTATTCCCATCGCCTCATTTCTTCATTTCGGAAGCGAAGAGTTAACGAAAACTGTGTTATGTTCAATCTTTTGATCTTCTAGAATCAACCACGTTCATTTTACCGAGGGCTCCATTTCATTACTAGATATTAATCTATATATCATTATGGCCTGATGAAGACATTAGTCGAAGGAAAAGTGAACGGAAAGAATGGAAAAGGCAAGCCTCGTATAAGTTAGGTCGTAAAGGTCAGGTTGTAAAGGACGTGAAAGAGAGGAACTACGTTAATATGAAGAGATTGGCCGATAGAAGAATCGAGTGGAGGGCTGCGTCAAACGAATCCCTGGATTGTTGACCCTTGATGATGATGATGAATCTATATATAAGTTTTATCGCTTCATATGCCTTGGGCACTCCTCAAAGGAAGCCGATATGTAGGTCACCCGTCGATAATGGGGAATATGCATGAAAATTGTTTCTTGAAGATCAATGATGTACTTGATGCGAAATTTTCTCACCAATTTAAATATATAAGCCAAATTTTTCTACGCCCGCCACAAAGATTAAATGAATTACAAATGTTCCCGGAAATTGACGAAAGTCACGTGACCTGAAACGCCTTCTAACGTCACTGCACGGTATAGGTTCCATATTGCTACGTTTATTTTAAACAGAAAACGAAGTGAATATATTGTTTTGAGGTTTTTAGCCGTTTCTCGAACGAAACGATGACTGAAAAAATCCTTAAAAAAGCACATTCCGCAAATTTACTTCGGTTGACTCCCTTATGGTGGCGTTCTTCTTAAAGAAAGAGCGATTGCTTAGGCGTAGTAGAAATTCTTGGGCACTAAACAGGCATTATATAATTAATGGACGATGTGCTAGTTACAATCCATACTACGTAAATAAAAATTCGAAATACAATCGTTTATTGCATTGACAAATGAGATAAATACATACGTTATCGCCAAGTATTTATTTAACACCTTATCTCCACGCATAAATAGATAAACAACGCCCATAGTGATGCCGTGCCGTGACGTCATGCGATGACGTCGTGTTTTTAAGCTGCCGAAAAAGTACAATTTTCAAAGAGTAATATCTTTGTAACACAACTTAATTCTTCAGCAAAATTTTCGCCAAGCATATTTTAGCTACTAAACTTCACATTCAAAGATTTATAAAAGTGGTGCATGTTCCTCATTGGACTGAACTACGGTAGTGATTCCAAAGTCTCCTCGTCGTAAAGCGAGGAGAGGGATGAGAAGAGTTCCGGATTTGGTCTCCACACGGGAGAGAGCGAGTGGGCTTTGCTTACCGGCCGTCTTGGACCTCCACTTGTTCACGCTCTTGTGCAAGATCTGCGGCAAGTAGAAGTCGTCGTCGGCGCCCCCGCCTTCCAGGGAGCTGTCCCCCCGGCCGCCGTTCACGCTCTGGATGGTGTGGTAGTTGCCGGGGCCGCCGGTGAAGCTGGGCACGGCGCCTCCGTAGCGCACCACGGCGGCTTCCTGCAAACGCGAGGGCAAAACGATACCTTATAGCCTTTCGCCCTGAATGAACCCTATTGATGAGTAAATTGAGTGTTGAGTGCTAATAATCATCTAAAGGTTCAGAGTGAGAGAGTGTTTGACTTAACAAACAAAAAGCTATTGGATAATGATTACCAAACCAAATGATTACCAATAAAAAATGATTACCAATATGATGATAAATAATTAGATATATTCAAGGATGTATTGCATTGTATTATGTACATGTATGTGTATGTATGTATATATGTATATCTAAAAAGGCGTATTATTTATATGTATATGTTTTTGCTGTTTTTGTTTGTGTGATGAACAATGTAATTATGCCTTTTGTTGTCTTTTGCACAATATATGTTATTTTCTGTTTCTTCTCTTTTCTCTTTTTACAGATAATGTATTCATACGAATATTTATTTATTAATGCTGTTTATAATTGTATATACCCTGTATAAATGTAACATGGTCGAACATATTGTAGCCCCACAACAGGTGCACCTTAGGGGCTATCAAAATGCTTCATTTTTTCTAATGTTATACATTTGTAATGATTTACTTTGGAAGCAATTACATTTTTTATTATTATTAAAAAGTTTCATCAGTGGAACAAAATACATATTGAAATTGGAGTCACACCACAAATAATGAAAAAAGACAAAATATGGCCGTTTAAACAAAGAAAATATCTTATCAGTTCATTCCGGTGTTCCTACTAGTTTGTCGGTGACGCTCACTCGTGCACATGGGGGAGAGGGGGTTTTGACACTAGTTTCACACACGGGAGGGGTGTTCGGCGGGCGGCTGACTGCGATCACTGCTACTGAAGTCCTTTCGTGTCTCCAAGCCAGCCCATGTTCGGTGCCGCATCTGAAAAAGTAACTTGCGCCCTCCCATGGCAGCTATTCGGACTAGTTAAGCGCGCGTTTTCACGGAAAATCGATTTTTCATCGAGAATGTTGATAAAGAAGTAACTTTCTTAAAACATGTAAAGGGGTGGTTGTTCGGCAACAAAGAGGTGGTGTTTTTGTTTAAAATGAATGAGTGAATTTTTCTTGTCCGTTAAAGCCTGAATCATACGATCATTTTTTACGTCCCTTTTCAGGGATAGCTCAAATGATAGCTTAAAAATGATCGTCTGACTTGATCACTTCACGGATAGTGGCAATGATAGGAATCGCTATCCCTTTTTTCATCATTTGAGCAGGTCCTTTTTTCTGTCCCTCGGGCCTGTCATTTAGCCAATCAGAGCGCGCGTCTGAAAGAAACTTTTGTCTGCAGCCAAAAGCTGTCGACGACGACGTAAATCATCCATAGTTACGAAGTTGTTTACCGTATCTCGCGAACAGAAATGATACGAGAGGGGACGGTAAAAATGATCGTGTGAGCGGCGAAATGATAGCTTAAGCTATCATTTTTGCGGTCTCTGAAAACTATAGCTTAAATGATCCCTTTAAAGGGACGAGATAAATGATTGTGTGATTCGGGCTTAACATAGAGTGATGATAATTGATATATTTTTTGTATATTTTTGTAATGTTCTATTTATATATATATTTATTTATTTATTATATTTTAGAGAATTTATTATATTTCTATATATTTATTGTTTATTAGCATTGTATTCACTATAAATACATATAGTAAGAGGTATAATATGCAGAGTAGCGTCTGCTTTTTGCTGTTATCTTTTTTTTTGATGTTCTGATGTCATTGAGAAGAGTTGGTTCCTCAAACGAATGTTATCCTAAGGGAAACCTACATTCCTTGAATTCCTCGACTGTTTTAAATAAATTTATTTAAAGATATTTTCCCTGTATACATGCCAATACAAGGAATCTTCTCATCGGGAACATTTCGAAATCCATTACAGCATAAGAGATAGACTTAGATTCAAAGTGCTCCAGCTGGAACAGTAGAAACAGTTTTATTGCCTTGGGATTAGTGGTTTGAGTTAGAAAAAATTCCCACGCCCGGGGCGACACTAGAACCTGGCATTTCTACTTTATTTGGTTGGTGTTTTAGCAACCTCGTAACCCTATGTGGGATTCATTAAGCTCATGTTTTAAAGATTTTATGGCACTCTGACTCCAGCGAAATATTGGATTCCGTTGGTGATGCTGTGAGGATGAACGATAGGGAGGGAACGTCTATTCCCGGAAGCCGTTTTACAAGGTCATTGAAACTGCGCAGGAACACTTGCGCAAGAAGTACTGCACCGCGTAAAGCGACGACTTGCGAGGAGAGACTCCGCCCTTGAATAATTTGCAAATTAGAACATGCTCTGATGTTCATGAATCTGATACATGCATTTGCGCAATATTCAAATTTTTTTCTCACTACTTGGCGCAGATGTAGCGGTAAACAACTGCCAACGAGGTTCTAGTGATTGAACAGATTGTTTACAATTGTGATCAATGTATTTGTTTGCTCTTAAAGCCTTCTGAGGTGCATTAATTGCATTAACTAGGAGCTGAGCGATCAATCATGTACAAGGTTAACTTGCTCTCGTAAGATAGAGGCCCCGTGAACTCGACCCACATCTATGCGTTCGCTGAAAAAAATATGACTAAATAAACGGGACTAGCGTGTCCACTCTTTCGTTTAGAATATGGTTTAAAACATACTGTACATAGGTGGAAACATATTGCTTCGTTCACGTCCAGTTAATTGCTACTTGTGAAATCTTGACGTTATACGATATATTGACGCTGCTACCGCTACATGATGTTATCACTCACTCACTCAGTGATTCAACCCGAAGGTTGGTTCAGGTGAGAGTAGAGCTCACCCCGGACTAAGCCACAGGCGTGTGAATTACACACATTAAGGGTAGGAGGGCCAGTACCTTTCCCTGGGTTAGCTCGCACTCCGAGAATTTTTCGTTCAGGGGCGTCCAAAGGCTTCACCCTGATTTGAACCCGGGACCCTACGATCAGTAGCCAAGTGCTCTACCCACTAGGCCACCACGCTCCCCCTTGATGGTATATTGTCACTGAAATACTACGCCAACGATTGCATCATGTAAAATTGCCAAGTAAGCGTCCTCGACGTTTACTATGTCACTAACTTGCGTACACTTGCCCCATCACATATAATGAAAACCTCTACAAAAATGTATGTAAAACATCCTCTATAAAATTTTAGAACACTGCTACTAGAATTACAACAGAAAAAATCTAATGGGTTAGATAGTAATTTTATATCATGGATGAATGATTTTCTGCATAATCGCGTGCAAAGGGTTGTTCCGGACGGAGTTACCTCCCCGGCAAATGAACTCACTTCGGGTGTTCTACAAGGTTGTGCAATAGGTACACTCTTGTTCCTTCTGTACATATATGACATCAATAAGGTGGTAAAAAATAAGCGTCGTCTCTTTGCCGATGACGCAATAGTAGCAGGGAAACTCCAAGCCCAAACGATAAAGAATCTTTGAATGATGACCTAGAAGCAATTGAAATCTGGCATGATGCATGGCAGATGAAATTAAATTTTGAATAAATGAGTGATAATAAATTTTTGGAAAAAGAATAGTTCTCCTCCTAGCATTTACTACGCTAGGAAAATGAATTATCAAACGTGGAAACCATTAAATATCTTAGAATAAGACTGACAAATGATATTTCTTGGGCGGTGCAGTGGACGGGCGTGAATGTAAGACAGCTCAAGAGACGAAGGTTAACTTGCCTTGGTTAACTGAATTGACAAACGTCACCAGCACTTTGAATGCAAACCAATCAGCGATGGTGGGTTTAGTCCGGAAGGGGTCGTTTCATTCGTGACGAATCGGATTCCAGCGAATGTCACATCGACGGGGGAGACGTCGAGATGGCGCGCGGACTGATTCACGTCGACAAATGACAATCGCTGCGGCTAATGCATTACGACGGTCGCAGAGATCTCGACGGACAAGAGTTGCGGTCGCGAACGATGTTCAAGGAACCGCACATCGGATGCGCAGCTAACATCTCATCACGTTTCACGCCCTCTAGCGCATTCGGCCGGTATGTGATCTATTTTATTGGCAAGGCTAAATACCCATAGATATCGGAAATGTTAAAAAAGTACACTTTTTTTTACGGTCCACTTGAGTACACTCCACAGAATATGACCCGGGTTTCGGTTTCAAAATAACATTATCAGGTAACAGTGACCAATTTTATACCGTATACATATATCTGCAAAAAAAACAAGCAAGTGGGGTTCAGTGGGTGAGGGAGGGGAAAAAAGTGGGTCGGGCGTTGGAGTGTGGTGTTGTGGGTAGGAGGCGGAGGGGAAGGAGTGCGGGGTTAGGCTGGGCAGGGATTTTCCGGTGTGGATGGCTCTCAGGGTAGCGGGGGTGTGGGGAGGGAGAAAAAGGATTTGCAGGTAAATACATTACGCTCATATCACAAAAAGTTCTTATAACTTATGATTTCACTGCCTCATAGTCACTGTGTTTAATCAGCAAGCACAGTACTGGGCTTGTTGATTGAACAGGATGACCGACCCTAAGTTCAGCAACTTTTTTGCATTCAAGAAGGAAAATAAATGTATATAAATCAAGTTACAAAACGTTGCTCACATCACGAAGTACCCTAATTTATAATCCAATGAGAACTTTGCGATGGTTAGTGGCGCTGAAAATAAATTCGATTTTATGATCGAGCGGCATAGTCCGGTTGTATCCGTCGGCAATCAGGAGTATGTACACCGTCAAAGAATAGTGTGTAGATCGGTCATTATCCATTTAAAATATCTTGGAGAGTGAGAGGTAAGTCTAACATTTGAGTAAGTGGGTGATGAGACAGTCGATAGTCACGTGACTTCCTAGGGAGCAGTAGGCGTGGCTCTCGGAAATTCTGTCAATCTCTCCGGACGTCCGCACTTTGTGAATGCTTACTGTGTTGCCAAACCCTCCGCTTCCAGTTGCTGAACTGCCTGCAGTGAGTGTTTGAGGAGTTTCTGCGTCTCCAAATACAAGTACTTCTACGCAGTTGCACTGCAAGCACTTAATTTAGACGAACTCCGTGGCCTATTTTCCCAGCATGCCTGAAATGGGTCCTGTTTTACTTCCACACGTTACATTCATGGTGTTGGCGAACCATTAAATATAGAATGGGGTCGTTTACCATATTTTTTAAATTGCCGAATCTGATAGTTTGTAAAATAAAAAGACCCGTATTTTTCCGTTTTTTGATCCGTAAATTATTTCACGAGTTATAAGCGGCGAAAAACTGATGTTTTTAGCCCTTTCGGAAAAGTGGGCGTGGTGCAACCTCTGACGTACCTATATCGACTTCGTCCAATCATAATTGAGCCCGCAAAGCTACTTTGCCTTATCGCAATGGGGGGGACACAGCCGACTCGGCCAATGGGAGCGATTGCGACAGCATCCGTGCGAGCATACCTTCCGAGAACCCCCCTCCACTCCCTTCCCCTCCCCTAAAAGCAGTCAAGGACGGGAGGAAAATGACGTCAATGTTATCACAGCAGCATTTTCGGTGGGCGTCACATTTTGCTTATTTAAATTTTTGATTTATGACTGAATGGTTGTGGTTAGAAGATTAATTTTTTCACTAAATTTCTTTTTTCTTTTCCATATAACGATTTCGTGTACAATATTGCGATTTTGGTTCCGAGTAAACGCCCCCATTGAGCATGCAACAAACACAAGGTCATCAGAGAAGGAAGAAGTTAACTTGAGTTTCGATATATCCACGGTAAAAAGGCGAGTATATCGCAATGCTGGTGCCCCTGCTGAGGAACAGTAGGAGATTCGGAGTGTGCAGCCATGTCGGGAGAGGACAGAAGAAGGAGAACGTCTCACCTTGGAGAGCATCTTGAAGGAGATCCGGAAGTCGAAGTCGTAGGAGGTGCGCAGTCTTCCGCTGCTGCGCCGGGTCATCGCCGGAAGGGAGGTCGCGGGGGCCATGAGGGCCGGCGGATGACCTTGGTGCTGACCCGCCACCGGCATCAGGCTGAGCACCAGCGTGACCGCGTCCGACTCGCTGAAGAAGACGGGAGGGCGCCCAGGGCCGGCGCCGGAGCCGCCCGCACCGCCCACACCCGCCCCTGCGGAACAAGAGGGGCCGTCAAAAGGGACGAAGCAGGGCGAAATGCTCACCCAGGAGTGCCTACGCAAATACCCGTGCATGGAAAAGAATTGAAACCACTGAATAAACTCATATTTTCATTAAATTCGTAAATTCGTGCAAGGAAAGAAAGGGCTCTTAGTAATGAAGTTCATACCTCGCTTTTTTGGTGCATGGAAAGGGATTGAAACCACTGAATAAACTCATATTTTCATTAAATTCGTAAATTCGTGCAAGGAAAGAAAGGGCTCTTAGTAATGAAGTTCATACCTCGCTTTTTCGGTGCATGGAAAGGGATTGACTGAATAAACTCATATTTTCATTAAATTCGCAAACTCATGCAAGGAAATAAAGGGCTTTTAGTAATAAAGTTCATACCTCCCTTTTTCGGTACATTTCACCGTAAAAGCCTCGGCTTTCGATGTTATTGTCCCAGAAAATTGTTTCATTCAGTGTGTAGAAAGCGATTCATTTCATCATTTCGTTCAGTATTTAGGGAAGGCGTTTGGCGACTAAGGCCATTGCGGAAAGTATTTGGAAAGTGGTTGGAATTTAAAGAGAGAGAGAGCAGAAAAGGTGGAGGGAAATCCAACGTCGTCTGGCAATACTCTCAAGACAAGTACCTACCTAGTATATTAGGAAGGAATACTTCCTAATGTACTAGGTAGTATATTAGGAAGACATATATAAAATATCTAAAATGCAATAATTATATGATAATTTTCAGATTAATACTGTTAAATATGTATTTGATAAGTCTCTTGCTGTAGAGGAAATAACTAAATTTGTTAAGTCTCGTATAACTGCTGGTGAGAAGATCGATCTATTTGATTTGTACAAAGTACGTGAATACAATATGCGTGCTCCTATTATGTTGTCTTTTCAAAATCGAAGGTTTGATTGTGGCGGTGTACCCGAATTGAGTTTAGATGGCAGACATAAGGAAGTTGATGATGTTCGTGTATACAATAGACCCCCGAAACGTTTTGTGTAGAAAATATACCCTGGATGTAAAAAGTCCAGTCATGCTGTTGACAAGAAGAATAATTTAAAACAATATATGTTCGATCAGGGATCAGTGAGAATATTACCAGAATAATATTTTGGGGCGCTCCGAGGCGACTCTGCGGATTATGAAAATCCGTACTCGGCAGATATTGTACAAATTCGTTATAGAAAACGTTTGTATACTAAACATACCATGTCCAGTAGAATGATTGCTAATCCCACCAATGTTGTACGTAATATAGGTGACGAAAACTCGTGGTTGAACATGAATAAACATCATCATTTCAATTCATCATTACCCATTCATCGTTTAACTGCTCAGCAACTGGATTCAGTGATGCTTTTGTCTACCTACATGAAAAGTAAGTACAAGTGTAAGGCCAAAATCTCCGAGTTCTTTTTCCCTCTTAGAGAATGGCCAAAGTATATTAAAAATATAAAATAAGAGCGTATGCTTTCCCGGCAAATTGATTGAAGAAATTCCTCCCGGGTTCTCCGCCGGGTTAGTTGGTCCATGGCCGACGTTTCGGTGCACGAGTCGAGCACCAAAACGTCGGCCATGGACCAACTAACCCGGTGGAGAACCCAAGAGGAATTTCTTCAATTAAAAATATAATTTATTGCCGTCGTATAAATCAAATGGTTCCAAAAGCTGCTTGAGCTTTTGGAACCATTTGATGGACGGAATACTAAAACTGAAATGCTCTCCACACCAAAAGCATGTATGGATTTTGTTTCCCTTGATATATCTCTGTTGGTATTTGAACCCCAACTCTCACTTCCTCCTCCTCTAGATGCAGAAAATCATGGCAATACAGGGGCTTAGAAAACTTAAAATCCTAGTGTGGGGAAGAGAGAATCTAAGGGCAATTATCACAATTCGAGGAGTGAAATTGGAACAAGTGGAGAACTTCACCTACCTTGGCAGCTCTATAACTTGGGATGGAAGAAGCTTGACGGACATCAAGCGAAGAATAGCACAAGTTAAGGAGGCGTTTATGAAGAAGAGACAACTACTGTGCTCAAAGAACCTACAGCTGCAAACAAGGAAGCACTTCATCAAAACATTCGTATGGAGCGAGGCACTCTATGGATCAGAGACATGGAACATCGGGAAAGTAAACCAACGAAGAATTGAAGCCTTCGAAACGTAGTGCTGGAGGCGAATGTTGAAGATTAAACGGACAAATAAAGTGAGGAACGAAGAGGTGTACAGAAAAGCAGATGAAGAAAGGACAATATGGAAAACCCTACGGCAAAGAAGAACCAGATGGATTGGATATACCTTGAGGCACAATGAATTAGTTATAAATATAACAGAAGGGAATATTGAAGGGATGGTCCCGCGAGGAAGACCAAGGGACAAATATATAGGGCAAATAAAGAAGGATGTGAAAGAGAAAACATACCAGGGCGTGAGGGATTTAACACTGAATAGGACAGAATGGAGGGCTGCAATACACCAATCCTAGGATAGAAACACTAATGATGATGATAGAGAGCTTGATACCTCCGCAGTTTTAAGCAAGTAAAGCTCTTAGTGATTACAGCATTTGGCTTCCCCTGATTAGGATCGAAATATATATGATATATAGCATTGTGATTTCCCGCACATTATTTTTAAATATTCCCGGATCGGTTCCAAAACTTCCAAAAGGCATATTTATTGAGTGTCTCTCAAGGGACACTAGATAGTGACACCGAAACGAGGAAAATGCTGGGAGCCCACATTGTTTGGGAAATAATGAATATATTAATTTTAAAATGAGCGTACTTTTCCAGCGCTTACAGGTAAAGGAAAAGGGCGGGTGGTAATTTGATCGTTTGACTCAACGGGATTGCGGCGAGGTGATGAACGGCAATCGCCGGCTTTCGGAGCATTGCTGTTCCGAAGTCTATGAAGGGACGTCGCACACAAAACCACGCGGGAAAAATATTGTGATTCTTTGCTCGTCAGGAGGAAAGAAAATTTTATTCGAGTATTATACCTTCGATGACTTCTCAAAAATGAATGGGCGGCCGTAATCGTTTTCTTCCTCTTGCAGATCTTTAGATTCAGCAGCACATTCTCTCGGGAACGGTTGTTCCGAAATAAATGCTTTTGCCTTTATTTTTATTAGCAAGGCCTCTCGAAATTCCCTCTTCCATATCGCGAGGATTCGTCACTTTTGGAGGGAAAAATTGCGAACGGGAGAGCACGTAATAATATTCTAATTCCGTCCCCGAACCCCCATCACAAGGGCAAGGGAGACGCCCCTCTTCCCACAGATCGATGGCGCTTCCCACTTAATTCGAGATGACACACCCTTACTCCCTCCCACCATCTCTCTCTCTCACTTCCTCGGAGAGAGGGAGCGAAAAACTCGCGTTTGCTTTCCGGCCAATTAAAACGGAATCGTTTACATCCACTCTGTGCCTCGCGTTTCTAATTTCAGTGCGAATAATAAACGCCGCTGCTCTTCCCCCCTTGATGCTAATCGCCCTTGATAAGAATGAGAGGGGGTTGGGGGGGGGGGGGGAGCCAAGAACACCACCATTCCCCCCTCCTCGTTCTCGGCTGCGATCTCTCACTCAGCCAACGCCTTCCCGAAACAAACCGCACGCTGAGAGCGCAACCCTCTCTGTCTCGTGTTTAAAAAGGGAGAGTGCCTGCCGACAAATGAAAGCGTGTTTTGCGGCAGTATCCCTTGGAGGCCGAGCAACCAGAAAGAGAGGAACGGGATTTGTGTTTAGTGCGTCGGAAAATTTGATCATTGAAATTTCATCGTTACCATGCGGCATTCAAACCGTGGTTTCATTTTCTCCTCCGAGGTTATGACTAGGGTGTTGCTTACAGAACGCAGAGCCGAGCTGTTAGCAAGAATGATACGACGGTAGAATGCAAGGCGATAGTTGGAAAAAAAGCGTAGTAATCCATTATTCGAAAAAGAATAGTTCTCCTCCGAGCAATTGCAAGAAAATAATAAAAATTTACAAACGTTGAATCCATTAAATACCTCGGAATAAGACTGACGCATGATCTTTCCTGGGGTAAGCACACACATGAAATAATGGGTGAAGCTAATCGTAAACCGCGATTCATCAACAGAGAACTGGGTAAATGTGACGATCATGTACGAGAAACTAGCAACTTTTCCTGAGTTAGTCTTTATTTGTAATACGCTGCTATTATATGGAATCCCTACAAAATAGGCTTAAATAATGAACTGAAACGCTTTCTGGCAACTATATGGGCACGTCACCTTGTACGTGGAGTAAAATGTGACTTAAGTTGTTCTATATTATTGAAATTTGCTTAAACAAATTTCCTATGATTTTGAAACCAAATGCATCACTGAAATAACTACATGTGTGCAAATTGTAAGCTTCCTCCGATGATTATAAATGTCAATGACCGCGTCATGTCCCAATAAAGAGTTCGACAGGAATTCAATTCAGTTTTAGGGCGGGAACAAAACTTGTTTTTGATTTTTTCTCGTTATCTCGAAAAAGTTATACTGAAAAAATACTGAAAAAACTGGAAAAAATATTGAAAGCTATACTTTTCGATGAAAATCCATTCTAAAATTGAATCGATGTGAAAATGCAATACTTGTTAACTTTTCTTTGTAAATTTATTTCGCTTTTTTTGCAAGAAATCCTCAGTAGAATTAAACTGATTGATAGGCACAATTTTCCATATTTTATTCTGGCTCTAGTTCATCGCTGAAATATGTGGGCACGGCGCGCTACCAATGTAGATTAGATTGGCGACGAAAATACTAATGGCGGAATGTTACAATCATATTATTCTTTTCTCGGAGAGAATTTGTTGCTCTCTGATACCAGACTGCGGTACAGCCAATCGTTTGAATTTGCAGCTGTTTTTGCGCTGGACTTGGCACTCATTCGCTCACTTCAATGGCTCATTCAATGGCTGCACACAGTATTGACTCGTGTGACTGGATATCGAGAGAAATCAAAATAAATGTGATCGTGTATGACCGTAGAGGTTGTCATGATTCTCACCGGATGATCCCTTCGTCCGAGACTCTGGAAATTTTCCCGTAACTGGACGAGTAAATGCAAAAATATATTCATCGTATAAAATTTCGTGGGATGAAAACATGACCGTCGAAAATTTTTATAAGATATAGCATTCTGCATTGGTTTTTTTGTATTATTTTCTGTTAAAAATTCAAAGCTCGGCAAAAGCTTTCAATGGTAAATTGAATGGGGATTTTAGATGAATTATGTATGTGCTTTGGATTCCCCGGGGGAATATAAACGCCAGCACGTAGTCATTTGTTCGGAAGCGATCAAAGGATCATTTTCGGTTCAACACGTAAATGAATGGATCATACGATCAGTGGACTGTAGCTTAAATCACTTAAATTGATTCAGGCCATTTGAATTCCACTGACACAACTCCAATTTAAACCTCTGCTTCCAGTGGCTTACAAATCTTATTCTAGTTTGGGAAATAGCTCGAACATCATATCATTGCTAATATAGCCTCACGCGAATAATTTGCACCAGCGTTCATTTAATAATGAATGCGGACGCTCACTTGTTCATTAATTCGTCCACTCTCTCCAACAAAAGGCAATTTGCCGTCGTGGAAAGACCAAATGATTGGCTAATAGAAAAAAAGGTAGTATTTGACCAGATACCGACATTTAGGTACAACGAGTCCCTGATCACGAGTCAGTAGTGACTGGCGAGGCGGGTGCAGCACATCGATTAGATTAAGCCCTTCTGCTCCTCCCGCTTCGCTGATCTCAGTGGTGCACTCCACCAACGGTATTGGAGTCAGTCGGTGACATTTGTGATGAACAGTGTGCTGCTTCGAATCGCAATATCTTGCTCACTGAGAGGTTTCCCACAGTTCTCAGTTGCACGCACTCTTATTACTTTATCATAACCTTCCTCGAATGGGTCTTAGAGAAATAAGATTAGAGAGATGGATTGTCGTGCCGATAGATTCAAAATGGCATTTTTCCCCCGTACTGTAAGAGAACAGAATAGGCAGCATAGCAAAGCGATAGGTAGGTGAAATATTTTAGAGTAGTCTGTAGTGCATGATGCATGTATTAACCCCTCAAATACTATAGATACTAACAATCTAGTTGCATGAGACCCTATAGTTGCTTGTTTGCATGTTATTAGTGCATGCTTGGTGATATTCACCCCCTGCCACACACCCTCGCGGTGGCTTGCAGGGTATCGTGAAGATGTAGATAGATGTAGATGGGTATCATATACTAACGGTATACTATAAATGAGACTCAATGATGACAAAGTGGAATCTCTCTCGTAGTCTCTAATCGAATTTGCCTGTAAACCTTACTATGAATCAAAATCTATTGTTTGGTAAACCTGTTATTAAAAGAATGAAGTGTGGTTGGTATTTGTTCATAATTTGCCAAAATTAAGTAGAGTGACAGACTAAAATGAAGATATTAGGAAGAAATTAAAATAATTATTGTAGATTTTTTACTAGTTTTTCCGCATTCCTGAATGATAGTACGCATAAATTCAATCCTCTTTTGCAAGTTTTTCAGAAAATTGAATTCTGGTTAATTTACAATATCCGAGCCTGATGGTGATGACTTTCAATACAGTATTGCACGTGACCGCTCTTTATTTCGCGGGAGAATCGCCTTTAATTTAACATATTTTCGACTAGTAAAAATCCCATGCTGTAGTAATTAACATGACTCTTTGATTGAAATGCATGCCTGAAGATGATCCACCCATGCCACACAACCTTGTAATGGCTTCCAAGGTATTGAATTTCAAAAGAGGGAAAATATACCCATCATACACTACCTGATTGCTTGTAGCGCATAACACCTACTGCCTATACATTTCAAATGGCACTAATTATGTTGTTGAATGAAAAATATTTATCCAGTCAAACCTTACCTAGTATTTCCCTAAGGAACACCTTAAAATATCGAATGCCTCTTAAAAGTGGACATTGTTTCAATCGCCGGCAGCAGAACACGGAGTCCTATGGAACTAAGTTCGGGTTCCAATTCCTAATTATGCACTCTTGAAACAGTATAGGGTAGAACTAATCATCATTGCATTATTGAATGAAAGTTATGCTTTATTTACTTAGTGACAATTCAAATTTCATGCGTACAATCAAGGTATAAAAATTTGTCCGGATTTCATAACTGGACTGTAATGGTATATTCGCAAGGGATCCTTCATTGATAAAATTTGTTTAGCGAGACATAAATAACAGTTTTAGCTATTCTTGGATACTTAAATTAATGCCTTGTTTAGTAGGATTATATGATGTGATTCTCGCCTGGTTAATATTTTGCGCACCAACATTCGCCGACATTATGCGAACGCCGTAGCGAGTCTTTGTATTCTTTCACTAAATACCATGATTAATGCATCGATAATAGCGTTTAATACATTTCATGCAGAAATAACTCAGTAAAGTCCCTTACTTTCTGAACCCGATTGTGCTTACAGAGAAATCTTTTCCGTTCTACACGATACATGCCCGTCAATGTTTTATGGTGAGCACAACTGCCACATATTTACCATGGCGCTGATGTTGGAATAGAGCGAGGAAGAGCCGAAAAGGGTGAAAGTGCAGGAACGAGCGTCCTTTGGGTGTAAGGGCCTTAGTAGATTGGAACATGGCATAACACCTTCAAATAGCAAAAACTCTCAATAACAGACGCATGCAGCTGAAAGGAACTTTTTCCCTTCAATTACCTCCATTAACGGGCACACACAATGAGCTATCCTGTACACATTTCTCTTTTCATAAACAAAAAAAAAATTATTGAATCAAATAACCTAAGTAAATTTTCACGAAAAAACTTTTTTTTTTTTAGAGATTATGGAGCAATAGAGTTGTCTGTCCGTGAGTCCGTGTTTCTGTCTCTTATCCTTTCCACTCACTGCTTACTACGACACCGCTGTTAATCTCTTTTCTATTGGTCAAGTTTTCGCTTTTGTTTTTATCGTGATAATGACATTAGTTGCTCCATGGATAAGAAATACAAAATTGCATCATTCTATATTTTTTGTTGCATGAATTTATTTTTCAAAGATAAAATAATAAAATTTTAATGCAAAACATTAAACACCTTTACATTTTTAATCCGTCATAGTTACCCCTTCGAAAAACCTGTTTTGATTTCAGCCCCCTCTGAATAGCGGACACTTCTCAGTACCGGGCCATTTTTCCCGGTCCCAAACATGGCCACTATTCGGAAGTTTGGCTGTATAAAATAAGATTAAAATATATTATCCATCCGGAGGCGCTATGTTGCATTACAATTATGGATGTAGCAAAAAGAACGTTCTATGTGAAGAAGATGACTTTGGTGTCGAGGCAGAATGATATTTTTTTCCACGGCTCAAGGAGAGGGTCCTTGTGACGTTTGTTAGACTCTCAGGCGATTGGCGAAATCTGCAGCGCGTCTATGAAAACCATATTCTTACACCAGAATAAATTTGACAGAAAAATAAAATTAAACATTACCGGGATAACGGTTATCTTTGTTACCTTATTTGACGAAGAGAAAGGCGAGATGATTTTGAACAAGACATTCCTCGGGTCAGCAGAAATTAATCACAACTGAATATATCTGACGGCAGTTCTGACCTCCAGGAACCTTATTTGCATAGAAGAGGCTATCCTGTCCTCCTATTGGACACGTCTATTGGGCTGGCAATGGCACTTAACATGCAATACAATTTTCAGCCGCAAACATTTATTGAATAAAATGTATTTAAAAGAGAATACATACAACAAATGGAGTATATTCAGCATAAGTTTACAATCAAATTAATATCATTGTACCGTTACACCGCTTTGTTGACTCATGTCATCTACATCTACGCAATACCCTGCAAGCCACCGTGTGGCGGGGGGAGGAGGGAAGATAATTAAACATGCACTATTGACATGAAATTAGGGTACTACATGGATACGTTAGGTAATATGGTCACGTGCAGCTAGATGGTTAGTATCTAAATAGTAATAAAGGGATTTTTGCTGTAAATAGAGGCATTATGCACTACAGACTACTCTTTCAAATTTCATCTACCTATCCCTTTGCTATGCTGCCTACTGTCTTCTCTTATAGTACGGGAGAGCAAGGACATTTAGAATCAATTGGTACGACAATCTATCTCTCTAATCTTATTTATCTGGTTGATCTAGCATAATACGCGGGTTAAAAAAATGTAGGATATTCAGTAAAGCTATCCGTTTTAAATTTCTGCAGGAGATTTAATCTGTACCTTAACCCACGATGTGATAAAAATTCCTAACCTAATTCTTTTATTACTTCTGATGCACTACTAAACATATCGTAACACCTTTTAACAAACCTAGCTGCTCTACGTTACACACTGTCTCGCTCTCTGATCAAACCTAATCCATTCGGATCCCATACACAGGCTGCATATTCAAGGTGGGGTCTAACTGCGAAATACCGTGCAAACCACCACGAGGGTCTGTGGCAGGGGATGAGGATCCCTTTGTGAACCGATACGTCAGTGGCGTGACGCAGAGGTACACATTCAAATGTTTTCTACGGTGGTTGTGTTGCGTCGAAGGCGAAATGATAGACGCTTGTCTTTGGTTGCTTGACAAGAGTAGAGAGAGGGTTGAGCAGAAGGAGGGCCGGGCCCCAAATTTGGGCCCGGGCGGGTGGGTGCACGTAGAGTGAGGTTGTGTGACACGCTAAGGAAGACTTCTTCGAGTATACTCTTGTTCCATTTAATCAGGAGACAGCACGCAAGGTCGGGACGAGGGGTGCGGGGGAAGGAAGGTACTTTATCAGAGATGGAAGGAGTTGTGGGTGGGGTAAGGTTATCTCCAGAGGAGAGGAGGAATGGGGGGGGGGGAATCGTTTTCTCGGCAGAAACGATTCACTCGGTCGATAAGTGGAGGGGAATTGATGGGAAGAAATATCGAGTGGCATCAACGTGAAGTTGATGAGACCAACACATGGCAATCAGGAAGGAGACTCTATGGATTGTAGGGCACGTAAAAATTCAAAATATTTACGACAAAGAGGGCATTTGAATATCAATTCAAGCTCCCTCAATTCGCGATCCCAAAACATTTAGAATGTAAGAGTCCAATGGGTTCTTTTCCGCAAAATTAATCTGGAGAAATTGCAGCAAGCATTAGCAATGCGAAAATTTCTTTCGCATTATTTTCGCTGTCAAAAGTCCCTCATTATAATGAAAGGCAATTTATTCGGTGGAAAAATAAGATGTAGGAGCCTATTAAGGGACCATTGTTGCTAGGAAAAACAAAGTTTCTACAAATTTTTAATCTACAAGACTAACCTGTTATTATTTAATTCATTCTTCTCTTTCACGCCTTACAATACTTGTGCTACTCAAATATCTCATACGAGGCCTTCTTTTGCCATTCAGTAGATACAACATGGTGACGCTTCAGGCCTGAATTGAAGTAAACGCTTCACTCAACTGATCCTTGGTTTCACAATGTATCACTATCCTCTACGTTCAAATATAGTCCACCGAATGTTGGAGTCTTTCTACCGAAAGAAACTGTAGGTATGTCGTCCATTTAGAGACTTTTTCCTTCTCTGGGGTAGGTAATGGGTGACCCAATATATTTAAAATGTATTTCATGTCTAGGTATCTACATGAATTTAAAATAGGATTATTTCAACTTGAATTCCAGGAAATGCAACTCAATTTCTATTTCTGGGGTAGGTAATGGGTGATTTATATATATTTAAAATGTATTTGATGTCTAGGTATCTAGTATATGCATTAAAAATAGGATTATTTCAACTTCAATTCCAGCAAATGCAACTCCATTTCTATTTCTCTCAAAAAAAAATATCCCCTATTACATTTCACATTTCCGTTAATTCTGAGCCTCTTCAACGTATTTCGACTGTGAAGGATTTAGGTGTCTTAACTGACAGTAAACTGAACTTCTCGGATCACATTCATTTAATCAAGAGCAAAGCCATGTCATTATTAGGTATCCTCTACCGCTATACCGAAATAACTGATCCTCTATCTCTGAAATCAAACTTCACAGCATTTGTCCTTCCAATCACAGGATATTGCTCTCCCATATGGTCCAACGCAGGTCATACCAATCTCACCTCTCTTAGCCCTCCCATGCCCAAGGTATTTCTCACCATCCCTCGCCTAAGGGGGTATTTCAGCTACCCCAAACCGTTTTCCAGAGCTAATACGCTTTAGGGGGGGGGGAAATAGTCTGAATAAATTTGTATTTAATATTTGTACACATATTTTAGTATTATCATTGTAAATATAATGCATAGGTATCGTGCTAGGATAATATTTTTGTTTTTATTTAGTGACATAGTAACATGATTTTGATAAACGCTTCTGAATAAAATTGACAATTTTTGTAAGGCCGGAGTCTTTAAAATTTAAAATTAACATAATGAGCATGAAAATTTATCTGTATTGAGAGATAAATATTTACTATTTCATACAATTATTGCATTTAACGATTTTTATATCTTTTGTATGCATGTATGTATGTGCATTGCAAACTGGTGCTTTGCATCTCACACATGCAAATTTCGTTTTACCTGTCATCTTTTCTAAGACATAAAATACACCTAAGAGGAGAGGATAACTTGCTGCTATCTTCATCTTTTCATCACTGGCGCCTTAAAAGTTATGCCGCAATATTTCATTGCTTCCAGAGTTGCTAAATACAGACCGTTTCTTTTAGATGCCCTTTACTCAATATGGTGTTCTGCGAGAGTCATGCTCAGCTCTTGTAAAAAAAGTTTCCGTCTACTCCTGCAGCTGATATTCCATTCTGGATGTTTATGAGTCCATATAATAAAGGCATTCAATGGTGCTATGTCGATTATTTAAAAAAATAGCCTGAGTGGTCACCTTCTAGTCACTCGTATGCAACTGTACTCTCTTGTCATTTTATCCCCAGTGTCTACTGCACCCTTCGTGCTGTTATTATCCATCGGGTTTCATTTTATTCTGATGCCCACTAACCGATGCTTCATGATGCTGAATGCCAAATAAATTAACACTTTTACGTAGTTTCGGTGCGTAGTACACCAAAGTCATATTCTTGGTAAAACCAAAAATAGAGGAAAAATCAGCTCGGATTTTATTTGGGAGAAACTCTTTGGGTATATCTGCTTTATTCAACCTCATTGTACCAATTAGGATCAGATTCTTTTGGAGAAGAGATTCAGAAAGAGGTAATGACGAAAAAAAGTTGTCCACTGTGACCCCTCTTCCGCTTCCAACATATGGTTTCACCAAGTCCAGAACTTCACGCTGCCGTTGATTCACCTCCCGAATATTCCAACATTCCCTTAAGTAGACCTGTGCATTCTAAATGTAAGCAGTTTTCGAATCGGCGCATACCCAAATTTTAATCCCATAACGTCCTCGTTTGGATTATACATATATACACCCGGAAGGGGCATTTACCACGAAATGTTGCTAGTAGTTAGTTTATTGTTATGTGCATAGGTATTTGGAGGAAAGTTTTTCACGCAAGGGAACGTGAATATATCGAACACAGCCCTAATAGCCTCCAATCTGTCGCTTGAATTTTCCATTCTTTGTGTTCGATTGGATTTATGTCCAACTGTATGGATCTAAGAATGCTCTTCATCCTTTTTCTTGACATTACGGCATAAAGAAAGGAATTTGAAAAGCTGACCGCTCATTCCACAGATCACTTAGCGTGTTTTTACACCCATGAACTTATCCAGCAATGATCATGCCAAAAAAGTGTAATAAAATCTTTCAACTCATTAAATTAGTTTGTCTCCCATAAAAGCTTCCCTTATCATGAATCATTTTAATCTATTACTCACGCATTCAGCGAACTGAATTATCACTCCGCACTACCCGGTCTTATTTTTCGCATGCCTGGATCTCGGGAGATTCATTCAAGGTGGCGACAGCGCCGTGAAGCTATTGTTTCCTCCCTTTGGATCCCGGGATCACTCTCCCTCTCCGTTGCCTAGCGACGCGGGTGCCGTTCCCCTCCCGCAGCGTGGCTCCCCTGGGGAATCACTGTGAAGGGGTCAGGGGTGACCACAAAGGGAACCTCCTCTCCCTCTCTTTCCCAGCATTCGGGTACGACCTTCACCTTCTTCACTTCATCTTCACCGACTCGAAACTACTTCTCATTTTCTCCAGATCTTTACTTCCCGCAGATCAGGTAATTGTGGTGGATGGATGATTTGGGTTTCCACCCCGAGGACTTGGGTTTGAATCCCGGCGTTCGCTGAGACTTTTCATTGGCATACCGGTCCACACTTGGATGCCAAGTGGAGAGCACTTCGAGTTCAGTTCTAAGTCCGTCGGATGGGACGTAAAACATTGAAACCCTTGGTTACTTCCTTTGAGAGCATTATTATGCACGGGTCTTACTCCATCCTTCCTCACTTCCCTGATAATGCTCCAGCTCTTTCCATATTAGCAGAATGGGGCAAATGACCTCATTAGCTGTCGCTCCTCTCACAAATAACTACGACCACTTCCCCTCCTCCCCAATGATGAAGCAGTCCCTCCCTATTCATCTTTCCTTTTGGCAGTAACACCTTTTCCATTCTTCTCCGTGCCCGATCATCTCAAACGCTACCAATCTTCTCACCTTTTCTCCAAATTGAAGTTCTTACGGTCAGGTTAACTTAAAAATTTCACTTCGGGCATCTCACCCAAGTACTTCTCTCTTAGAAAAAGCCTCCTAGGCATCGCCATTTTCTTTGGTACACTTTTGGTACTAGAGCCATGACTATGCGACTAATTGCGTTGTTTTCATACATTAATTCCCGTGGTTGATTTGATTCTTACATATCATTCACTGAATACGAACTGAAACCCATAGGCTATCAAGTGGTCCTCGATCCGTGATTTAATTATATCGAAAATGCATTACATTCGACGACATGATAAATACACAGGATCTGGATTTGAAGAGGGAGCAACAGTAAACCAATATGAGAGTAATAATAGTCAATTGAACATAAAATAAAACACACATGCTACGTGCTAAGGAATGCATCGGGGTTCTGAAAGATTGAAACAAGAGTACAGCAAAAAAACATACCCAAACAATGAATCAGGTAATCGTTACAAAAGATGTCGATGCTTGAAGTAGACAACGACGACTGAATTGAAGATATGATAGCTATTGAATGGAGACTTTTTAAAAACTACATCAATTGAACACAAGCAATATATCAATAAGTTAAGAAACAGTATGGAGTCAATGACACCTTTTACTTTCCCAAAATTATTGTCCTTCCCACTGGCGGAGGAGAGAGAAAAAAATGAAGCCATTAGTAGTATAGTTTTGGGGTTTCCGGGCCAGATAATTTATGCATACGACTCCCACATTCCGATCGCACCCCACCCCTACCCACCCCCACCCCTCCCCCCATTTGCTATTAAAGAATGAAATTGAGCTTTTCTTTCCCCAAAGACAGTAAGACCGACTTCGACTGAGCGCAAACACAAGTTCAACAGTCGAAAGTTTTTTCCGATGGGTAATTGAGATGAATTGATAATCTTAAAGCATTAAAGCCGTCTTAGTGCGCTTCGTATTGAGAGAAACTAATAACGAAATGAAAATAATACCATTATTTTATTGAAAATAGTTAAAATACCCAGACATATATTTTTTTAAATGTTATCGCCTATATCAATCTCATAAGATGATGGTCAATTGTATCCATCATTTTTCCAGGAACAACTACTTAAAGAGATGAAACTTCCAAGACTAACTTATTTTGTCCCAGCATTGGCCACACTGAGTATCAGAGTATTAGAGATAAACACTATTAGAGTATTAGAGGATGACTCCTATGCATAGTGCTTACACGTTTAGCTTGCTTTTTTCACAATTAAGGAGGCATAGGTCTCCACATAACCTCTGTATTTTGAACCCGTGAAAATGTTGTCGTGCGACACTGTTGGTGGGCAGAATAAGTACTCTTTGTTAAAAAAAGTTACGAAACTTTCAAATCATTTTAACCGCGTCTGTACTGTGATGAAGAACTTCCACTGAGAGGTATCGCCTCTTGTAAATGGCATGTTCAACGAACCAAGATTCTGCCAGACGTGCGACGAGTCTCTGGACTTTGTCCAGGTTATCTAAATATAAACTCGCAATATTTCATTTTTTAAACAACATCATTTTTCCTTCAATTTGAACTTTGAACTATCACTCGTTGGCGCTTTAATTACAACATTCTTTGAGTCCATGAACCGAGTCCTTTATTGCTTCAATGATATCCGAATGAGAACCTGTCTATACGCACAACACCCTCCCTCCCTCTCTCTCACTGGGCTTTTCTGTCATCAATAATTACTCTTGGTCCAAGCATCCTTGACACATGTATCACATAAATGTTTAACTGAAGTAAGGAAATATATCATACAAAACCTAATGGCCTCTAGAATATCGAGAGACCAGCATTCCTTACCAAATAACGCTTCCCATGCATGCATAATTGCATTAATTTAGAGTCAGCTTAGGGAACGCAGATAATTAAATATTACACGCAAACTTACTAATCAGTTATTGGTAAACATCGGGAAATCCCAACATTGTAAAGTGGTGCCATGAACTCATGAGAGTTAGCAGTTACTTGTGGGAGGCGACCGACAACTGAAGAATTTTACGCTAGAGAGGAACGGGTGGAGAGAAACCCGGCGTCGGCATGCTCTTCACGAAAGGCGCCAAGGGGACCACAGTTTTAACGTCCCATCCGACGGACGGACTACTGAACTCGAAGTTCTCACCAGAAAACCCTCCAGGAAATATATCAGTGATAAATCCGCTAGTACCGGAATTCGTACTCAGGCTCTCAAAATGGAACAGCCAGTGCTGAGGCCACCGCTCCAACTCGTTCGCCAACGTCATCTTATCCCATGCATGGAGAATCTTATCTTGGAATGAGACTGACACATGATCTTTCCTGGGGTAAACACATACGTGGAATAGTGGGTCAAGCTAATCGTAAACTGGGATTCATCAAAAGAGTACTGGGTAAATGTGACGATCATGTACGATAAATAAGCTACTTTCCCCTTGTAAGACCTCATTTGGAATTTGCTGCCAGTGTATGGGATCCCTACGAAATCGGTCTAAATAATGAGCTTGAACGTATGCAGCGAAGATCGGCAAGATTTGTAAAGGCACGGTACGATAACCTTATTAGCGTAACCAGTCTATTGAATGAATACAATTGGGAAACATTGTCAGATCGCAGGTTTAAATTTAGACTTAATCTCTTAAACAAATTCAAAGACCATATTTTCAGTGATGATGTTAAAAATATTTGGCGGACCCCAACTTACTATGGTAGACTGGACCATGATTACAAAATTAGAGAAATTGATTGCCGAACTGACAGATTCAAAATGTCCTTTTTTCCTCGTACTATTAGGGATATGAATAGCGGTAAATGTGTCCAATACGTGTGAATCAATCCATAACATAGGTAGTTGCGTGTTGGTATATGGACTTGAGGGTAACCCAACCAACAGCACGTTTTTGCATGTTTGCTTTGCTATTTTTATCTTTTTTTAAATAGTGTAGTTTTGAACAGTACTTATATAAATACTAATCCATTTTTATGCATGATATGTAGTGCATGTTTGGTGGGAATTCACCCCCTGCCACACACCTTATGGTGGCTTGCTGGGTATTATGTAGATGTAGAAAACATCCACTTCCACGGAATAACAAGCGAGGGGAAACTCACCATCGACGGAGCCGGCCCTGCCCGAAGGGACCCCGGATGCCCCTCCCACCGAGGGCCCTCCGACGGAGCCCCCAGCGCTGCCGCCGCCCCCCAGGCCCCAGGCAGTGCCGCAGAACCAGCCCCCGATTCGAGGCCGGCCTTTCTCCCGGATCTGCAGCCCACCCTCGGGACAGCCGCCGTCCGGCCCTGACCCGGCGAACCGACCCACGGTGAACGAGTCGAAGGTCACCTAGGGGCGAGAGAACCAATCGGATTAGAGGGCGAAGAGGTCAACGCTCGGAGGGAATGCATTGCCTAGCTGAGCTAGAGAAGAATCGTTTCGATTGAAGTAAGGTCACATGAAAATGATGACTTCATTTTAAACCACATTCAATTATCTCGACAAATGTATTCAAAGGAACAACTACGCCATCAGTTGAGGAGGCTCCACAGAATTATTAAGTGGATGTCATTTTTGTGAAAATTTCAGGACACATCATTTTTTGGCCCCTCTATCGATTGGCAATAAAATGATGAGGCCTTTCCATCATATATCTGAAGAAAACAGGCGTTGAAAATCAGCTATTTTATACGTGGTTATAGGCAGGCATTTTGACGAAAAACTAGCATAAGATGCGCAATTTTATGTAGAATTTAGCATTGTAAAAAATTCTGGCCTTACCGCATTTGTTTAATTTATATTAATAAATATTTACTCGAAAAAAACAGAAATGCCTTAGTGATATGAAATTGGCGCTACAGTATGTTGTTATCATTGGCAACTATATTTGTGACGGAACGTGCTTACAAGACTATTTACTAACTTAATTAAGGAATATACCTGACCAAGGTCCTTCTTATATTTTTTATGTATTGTAAATATTACATTGCTTATGGAAAAGGTGTATTTAACACCAATGCTTCCAAATGGTTGCAGCGTCATTGTCGCCAAACAGTTTCCAAAAATATCAGTATTGATAAAATTCAAAACAAAGAGTTGTATTTGCAAGGGAATAGTTTAAAACTAAGAAAGAAAATATTTTAGCTATTTTAGAATACGTATTAGCGGGAATGATCATGTATTCTGACTTTGGATTTTAAACGTGGAAACAACAAGCCAGTCATGTTTCGAAGGCAAATTGAGTTAAAAGAGCTTGTAAAAAATAGAATGCAACTACAACACGCTATATAATAACATATTCATACAATTATTGTGTATGCATTATACCCTATAGATATTTTCCGCATAGGTGTTTTTCTGGATCGGTATTTATTCATTAAATAACATAGCTCTTTTACGGGATTTTGAATCGCGGAGTCACGGTGGAACCTCTTTAAGCAACCATAAATGTATATACGTTTGGACTATTCTTGAAGGTGGCAAAATGACACTTTGCGATCTAATGTTTGACCAATCTTGATTGCACGCCTAGTTTCACTATGTTGCAGTCCTGTGTGTAGGAAATTAATTTTTCCCGTACCTTACAGAAGGGGGAAGTGCCTAGTCGTATGGGAGAGGGGGAAATCGGTCGGGGGGGCGTGTTTGTAAGTTTGAGAGGTTGTTTGCAAGGTCTGGTGCAGATTCAAGTGGGTTGGCAGCATTACGTGATGGATGAGTGCATATGGTTCAGTAGCTGTGAGATGTCTAAGAGGGGAGAATGTATTGGGAATAAGAGGTCATTTTTGATTTTTTTTATTTTCTCCCTAAGTATTTCTACTTGCTCATGGACATCCAACCGACATGTCAAACAATTTAAAGATTGGATCGCAAAGTATCATTTTTTACCTGATGCAATATGTACTTTCACAAAATATCGTCCGCATCCGTCAACCAACTTCAGAAAATTCCGTCAATATACCTTCACAAAACCAGTGTCCATCACTTTCTTATTGTGACACGACAACTCACCGACCGGAAACCTGTCAGAGCACCGACACTGGTCCCCGTTGAAGGTAATGTATCGAGGCACAATCACGTATCCGCATAACGACGCCACACCACACACAACGTTACCTCGGCGGGAAAAGAATTCGAAACGTTTGCTATTTTCTAAGCGCGCTTACTCTATAGATAATGTTGATATTCGAAATATTTTCGGTATGTATAAATGGATTGATATGCTTAATCATCACGACAAAAAATAATTGAAGTACGAATTTAGGAAAACGTCCCTTCCTGGAAAGTAGTAATTGTTCGGGGGAGGTGACCGCCATTTTAGTGGGCCATTTTAGATAGGATGGTATTCGCGTAGAGGTAGAAATATTGCGGGGATGGGAAGAATGGTGGAGAGAAACCTGGCGTGGGCACTAGCATGTACTTAATGAGGAGCACCATGAGATCCACCACGGTTTAACGTTCCATCCGACGGATGAAGAAACGGAACTAGATGATCTCTCCACACATCACCTAAGGCACTAATTTTTAAAACTCTTCGAATGAGAAGTTAATCAGCTAAAATGTTCTTGACGAAATTTTGGTGAAGAATTAAGTTGTGTTACAAAGATATTACTCTTTAAAAATTGTACCTTTTCGGCAGCTTACAAACACGACGTCGTCGTATGACGTCACGGTACGGTATCACTATGGGCTTTGCTTATCTGTTATACGCAGAGGTAAGTTGTTTGATGATTACTTGGCGAAACCGCATGTATTTATCTCATTTTCTTAATGAAATAAACTAATGTATTTTGATTTTTTATTTAATTAGTATGGATCGCAATGAGAAAATCGTCCATAAATTATATAATACCAGTATAGTGCCCAAGAGTATCTGCTGCGTAGAAGAATTTCCTGCTTTTTAAGGATGTCACCGTCAGGGATATTTCGCCACCAATGGCAAATTGTTGGCATTAAAAAAAATCCCTTTTCAGTCATCGTTTCGATTAAAAAACGACAAATAACCTCAAAAAATATATTTGTTTCGTTTCCTTCCAAAATGAAAGTCTGTTTCCGTAGCAATACGGAACCTATAACTAGCAGTGGCGTCAGAAGGCGCTTCAGGTCACGTGACTTTCTACAATTTTCGTGTATATTCTATTAGCATTTAATAATCCTTGTGGTTGACATAGAAAATATTGCCTAAAAAATTTAAGTTGGTGAGAACATTTCGCATCAAGTACATCATTAATGCACGAGGAACCATTTGTATGCACATTCCCAATTAGGTACCGGTGAAAATTCATTCAATGCACCTTCCAGTGAAATTTGAGTTATCCGGTAGGATATTTCTTAAGTTGTGGTGAAAAGGCTGGGCTACCTTTCTGGAGGGAACATTCACCTTTATCGATCGTGAAATGCTCGCTCGGGAAACTCAGTATTATCCCGCTAGCTTGCGTGTACCGATAATTAGAACGGGATTTTATAAATGCTCTCCATTTTCGTTAGATCGTCTCATCATCTTCGGTCAAAAATCCTAGGATTGGTTTGACGCAGGCCTCCACTCAATGGAGTCGTTTGCCATATTTTTTTCTTGCCGAATATGATAGAGCTTGTAAAATAAAAAGACCCGTATTTTTCCGTTTTTTGATCCGTCAATTATTTCTCAAGTTATAGGCGTCGAAAAACTGATGTTTTTAGCCCTTTCGGAAAAGTGGTGCAACCTCTGACCGTATATCGACTTCGTCCAATCACAACTGAGCCCGCGAAGTTAATTCGCCTTACCGCAAAGGCTAAAAAAGACTCTGCTAATCGGAGCAGTTACGACAGAATCTGTACGAGCAGACCTTCCGAGAATCCCCCTCCACTCCCTCCCCTTCCCCTAAGAGCAGTCAAGGACGGGAGGAAAATGACGTCAATGTTATCACAGCAGCTTTTTCAATGGGCGTCACCTTTTGCTTATTTTAATTTATGATTTATGAGTGAGTGGCTGTGGTTAGAAGATTAATTTTTTCACTAAAATTCATTTTTCGTTTTAATCTAACAATTTCGTGTACAAAATTGCAATTTCGGTTCCGAGTAAACGCCCCCATTCTTCTATCGGCAAACCTCTTCATATTAACGTAATTCTTCTCTTTTACATCCTTCACAACCTGTTCCATACTTCTGATACGATGACTTACTTTCCATTCTTCCCGTGTTAGATCTTCTAGGAAATTGTTTTCATGGCTCTTTCCCAAAACTAAGCCATAGTAAAGGGAAGTCAGAAATTCCAACCATTGCCGGTAAACCCGCATGACACGCTCAGATCCAACGAGTCTTCGTGCGTTGATTTCTGCTTCAGAGAGTGGAGTCATAGAAACGAATATCTTAAACAAATTACATTTTATTTTCTATATTCATTAATTTTACTTCAGGCGTCATCAGTATCAGAGGTTTCCTGAACTTTGTTGCTTCACTTCTGTCCAGTATACTTGAGGAAAACATGAAAAATAGTGTATCATTACGAGCATAATTATTATACCTAAAAAACTGCTGTGAATTTATTTATAAATACCTAATTGAAATCTTAAACTAATACATCTAAATTCTTGAACGAATTCTCGGTAACCTTCCTTCGCCGGAGGAGACTCTGGTTTATCCCCATCTTGACGTTTTTTTTCTCAATGGAACACTTCCTCGTTCTTTAGCCACCACATTAATCTGATCACCTCGAACTTTGCTCAACCCCGACTTCAGACTCATTTGTCCGCATCCACGTCTTCGGACGGCCACCTTCCGCGTCTCGGAGGGAATTCTGCTACTTTTACAACTGATTAGTCACTGTATGGCTCGTTTTTTGGTTCGACTTGATTCCATTAGTGGGTTTGCCCCAACGTAATCAGCCCTTTGGGGGGCTCTGGGTTTTTACTAAAGTGGTCCCTTGTTTCAGTGAAGTGAAAGGCCCTCCGGAATGTTAATGGGTCCTTCCGAGTGGGTCGGCGTCGTTAAAGTCCCCATTAGTTTCTGTAACACGAAAGGAGAGTTGCGAAATTCATTCCGCTTCCCCCGATCTCATAGTCCGTTGTTTACTGACACACCACTTTCTTCGCGTGCGACGTCGCCTCCCCTCCTCGCTCAATCGATTCTGAGACTTGTCTCCTGCGATTCAATTCCAGCAGTGGCTCGGTGATGTTAGCAGCAGCTACCGAAAGAGGTCAGAAAGTTAGGAGGAACTTTTAACCGCCAATATTGGTTTCTCAGTATAGTAGTTCCCTATTTTAAAATGCACCAAGAGTGTTTCTGAAGCAAACGCATTTCGGACTGATATCCAAAAATTATTTTTCTGTTAATATTCATCAGGTAAAAATGAAAATTTAAAATTAACTGAATGTTCATAATTGGTCTTCCAATTTCCTTTTTTAAATGTCCGAATTCCACGCGGTAGAGTTATTTTATTTCGCCTCTTTTTTCATTTCAACCACGAAGAATGTGAGGATAAACATTTTCACACTACTCTTTTAAAACTGAAGTATGTATTTCATATTGATGGAATTGAAATAACACCGGAAATTATAAACGAAAAATCTCAGGTGGAATTAGAGTTGTATGAAGTAGTCATCAAGCTTCTCAATGATTGTATGATTGGATAATTTACAATTATAACACATTTTTTATTAAAATTTAAATAAATTAAAAAAACTTATTTCTAAACTAAACACACTGAGATAATGTTGTTAATGTTAATAATGTTTGTTGATATTTGATAGATACTTTTAAATGTCCAATGTTATTAATATTTGTATTATCTTTTTTGTCTAGCGTTTTGACCAGAGCTATTAATATTTTATTATCTTGTTCGATAATTAATTTTTTACCATGTAATTATATTTATATGTTGAGTAAACATTAAAAACAATAAATAAAAAAATAAGAAGTGAATTTTATACATTGGCAAGAATACATCGGCGTACTATTAATTTCGAATTTATTGAAAAGAAACGGAACAAATAGATAATAATATCGAGGAAAATAAGTTGGATAATTAGTTTCTTCACTAATGGATTGGTAGTTTTTCGGAGGAGTTTGATTCATTCCATTTCGAGTTCGTTGGATCTTGCTGAAGGCCATTGATCCTGGTATGACCAATTCCCTTGAAATTTTCCGGCAATGGAAACCGTTGTCGCACCCATTATATTCTGTAATCATAACGTATTAGCATAATCTCCCAAAAACTGCGTGTATAATATTGGAGCATGAGAACAACACATGTAACTTATCCAATCATACAATCATTGAGAAGCCTGACGACTGCTTCATACAACCCTAATTCCACCTGAAACCAGACGCCTTAATTTATGTGAAGGTTGGCTTTAATTTTAAGGCGTTTCGGTCATTTTCTAACGAATATTTTGCTTTGAATTTTGTTTACGAAATTAATTTTGGTGGCATATCAAAATGTGAAGTGAATGGCATTTGGGTGACTACGCCAAATGGCTAGTAAAGGTTGTTATTTTTTATTCGGCTTTTATTTGCAATTTAGAATACTGTAAAACCATAGATATGCTAATTAGAAGTTTTTCCTTGAAAATCATTCATAATTTTGCGCAGCATAAGAGAATTCGATTGACTGTTTGAGGCATCCATAATAATATCCATATTAGTAACTTCGTGGAAGTTACTAATATCCATATAAAACAGTCAATCGATGGTCACAAATCGAGAGACAGAAGGGAATAGAACATTTGGCGAGGGATCAACCGTAGTGTGGGTATTTTAGCGTGGCCAAGGGAGACAAAGTCATAAATGTATCCTACCCATTAAAGGGACTAGAGTGGGTATTTCTAAAGGCAGTTTGGCTCAATGAGGCCGAAAGAGAGATTGTCATAAAAAGAATCGAATCAACACTGGTGCAGCCTTCGGTTTGCAGATATAACTTGTTCACAAAAGAAAAGATTCATTATGGTCGAGGACGAAGTGGGAGAGGTTAAGAAGAAAATCGATGCCATGTGTGTAGGGTGTGTGACGCTGTTGTATAAGTGAGGAATCCCAGGAAAAAAAGGAACAGAATAGAATCGAGGAATACAACAGAAGGTAGAAGCCGAGAGGAGCAAGTGATTCGTTGGATCAACGGTTGCATTGGGAATCCAGAGACAACGCTATCGAGTCTACCCCGCAACCCCAACACACAGTGTGGTTCCTGGTGTCTCAAATCGAAAATGGCACCGCTGACGGTGATTCCGTCACCTTGTTCTAAGGGGGAGGGGAGGAGAGGGGTGTGAGGAGGAGAAGGCGCACTTGCGTTGAGCCCTTTGACATTCTCATCAGGGTGATCGTCAATTATTCAGGTTTGGCCGCTATCCGGCCAAACATCAATAATGACGCTCTCCAATCAAGAGAGATGAGGGTTACCTGAGGCAAGGGGTTGGGGATGTAATTGTTGAGGGGAGGGGCAAGTGGCAGCCAATCCAGAGGGGTTGTGTTTGAAACCGTCTGGATTATCTCGAGTAGGTAACTAAGGAGTCAAGTGGTATAAACACGAATGGTTTGCTGATTTATTGTGTTAAAACCGCTGATTATAACCTCATTCACTATTTACACTTAAGTTTTATCTCATCGGGGGGTTCTACAGCCGAGACAGATTGTAACAAGGGATTCAGACACATTAAATTTGCAAACCATTCATGCTTGTACTACGTGATTCCATGGTTACCTATTCAAGATAATCCCGACGGTTTCAAACAAAAGCACCCCGGACAGCGACGAAGGTACATTAGAAGAAACAAACCCGTCAAGAAGATAGAAGAGGTTGATTCGTTTCCACATTTCTTCGCTGATTTCATATTCAGTCGATACCAGAATACTGTACTGGTGAAAACGTCTCACGGATAAATGTGCCAGAGAAATAATTATTACAATATTACAGTTGGGAAACAGAATATTTAACTGCAATGTAATTTTAGTATTCCATACGCGATAGAGCTTCTCATATCAACCTGTCATTATTTGAGATAGACTGCACTAATCAAACACAATTCAGTACATATTTGCTATTTGTGTGAGGCAGAATTAAAAAACAAACTCTATGCTGCACACTTAATCTCATAAAAACGCAAAGTACGCCTAAAAACGTCGCAGCCTTCCCTATAGCATTCCCTCCCCGCCCGGTTACTTGGATTGCATTTTTTATTTTTCATTATTCTACGCGGAAAAATGCCACAAATATAGCAGTGAATACTGCGTTCAAACTAAACAGCGTCCAGTTCCTAATAGAATTCTGAAGAGTAAGTGAATGCCGACGTCTGATTTCACTCCTCATACCAAATATAGGACTTTTACCTGATCACAAACCTTTCCTTAATGCTCAGGACATTTTTTACCTTAACCTTCGATGCCGGTCAGCTCCCTTATAATACCAACCTGAAGAAAGGAAAGGTAGCTAAAAAGATTATAATTCCAAAGTAACAAAGGATTAAATAAATACGGACTTGATTAATTACAGTTTTTAGAAATGTTACTAACGTAATTAGGATGAAAGTTCTATAATTCGGGTAAAAGCACCGGATGACTTCTCGATGAATGTTACCTAAACCATTTCCAATCCGTGGACCATAAATTTCGCACTCGAACAGAAGCATAATTCAGCCATTAGAGAGACAACCTGGAGAATTGAGCCGCAGCCCACTCCGAGGCCGATGGCCGGTGATTTTGCGAGCCGTGGCATTATCGATCGGAACAGAACGTGTAATGTGAGGTTTTAGCTTTTGCTTCTGCCAGCCAGCCAGAGAGAGAGCATTAACCCAGTTTGCCGTCAATCGGAAGCGCGCTGATCTCCTCAGCAGGATTTTTTCTCTCCGGGAGCGTGAAAGGAAGGAAGGAGGAAAGGTAAGAATTCACATTTCAGCACAACCAACGAAATAATTCGACGCCAAAATTAGCGCAGCCTTTCTCACCAAATAGATGTGGTGGGGAGAACGTTCGACAGATCAAAAGGCAAAAACCATTGAATATTGCCAAAATCTACTAAATATCCCCAAAAGTATTTCTAAGGCGAAATCCAGGGAGACAGTGGTAGAGGAGAACGTGTAAAAATTATCCTCTGTATCAGCAATAGGATTTCTATTCTTCTCTATGTTCTGATCAATAAACTTTCCCATGGCTAAATTACTTAATCACAGAACGCATTACGCATATTCTACGGAACATGTTGATTAAAACTACTGAATATTACAAACAATAAGATGAAATTCATCAAATTACTCTCATTATATATATCGGTCATTCCATGTCAAATCGACCAGGTGATTACTCTTAAGCAGCGTTTACACGTAGCAGTTGACTTCTATGACTGTTGCGAGGTGCGAGATATATCTATATCGCTACTGCGCTATATGTGCCTGCACCAACTTCTATACAGCTTAGAGCCGCTATTTTGGCGTTGTCATAACAAATAAAAAGCGTTTTATTTCAATAGTGATTGATGCTTAAATTTCCATGATATTCTTCAAGCAATAAATTCCATTAACAATCTTTTGTTCCCATTCTTTTAAGAGTAGAATCTCCCCTTTTGAGGAGGGATATCCTTGTTATTATATCCAAATTCCGTCGTGTATTGCTTTACGTTGGAGATTGTGTTGGATACATTTCCGCTGGAAAGTAGACGGGCTTCAACTTTGCTAATAGCTCAAACGTGGATCGATAGTGTTCGACATTTGTCCAGTATCAACCTGAACTCGCATCGCAGTTGCTATTTACACATGCGAGTGAGGCTTAATAGTTGTTAGCATTTGACTGTCATAGCAGTGAACTGATACGTGTAAACGTGCCTTTAGGGTCACCGATTTTGACTAAATTCGACATAATGGCTCCATTTGATTAGAAAATGAAAACCCCAAAGTCGTTTTGAAAAAACGCAACCATTGTTACGAAATATTGCAACGTTGCAAAATTTGAATTTGACAAAAGCTACTACACATTTTGCGGTATATCTCAGAGACTATTTTAGCTACAGACATACTTAAGGGCTTCTTTTAAAGGCCTTAAATTGAATAAAATATAATAAAGGATTATATTTTGAAATGTAATCAATTTTATAAAGTTTATAACAACTTTAAAGCTTCAAATCGATTTTTGACGATGTACTTATTCCTTCGTTTTTACTCATTTTTTGATATGTTGTTTTATTATTGTACTAATTTACAACTTTCATAATACAAGGGATGCGTTGGCTGTAGCATATATTGTGCATGCAGGGTTTGCAAAAGATTCCGTCAAAAATTTCTTATGCCAACTTTCTTAAACATGTTCAATTTAATTGTATGTAAAGGTAAAATAAGGAATTTAAGGCTTTAGAATGCGAATGGTGTTTAAAGATGTGAATAATTTTTATTTTACTTAATAAGGAGAGATAAAAATAATATTTCCAAATCGTCTAATCATTAAAATTGAAACTAATTCCATTGACTCACGTAACAAAATTTATTTTTTCACTTATTCCGGAGACTTACATCATTCGAATGTGTGAAGTCATGCTGGGAAAATGTTTAAAACATGATTTAAAGGGAACAATTTAATAATTTAAAAAGGTATGGAAGCAAAACTATGGGATGTCAGGGAGGCTATCGTATTCGAAGAGATACAAAATATCCGTTTAGATGATATGGGTAGCGCTCTGCCTTCCCCGTTCTTTTCCCTCAGAGTAAAATTCGAATGGGAGATGGTGGGCGACGGAATAGTGCATCCATTACTTTGAAAAAAGAACTGAGAGAGAGGTTTCGGAGAACATGCTAATAGAGTATGTGAGGAGAGTAGTACTGGAAGCCGAGGACAGGAAAAGGTTTGCCAATTGTTCTCTGAGGCCAGGTGCCGTTCTTCATAGATTGTAAGCCTGTGGTCATATCTGGGTGAAACAGATAGCGATATGCACGGGAAAAGAATTGGTATACGGTTAAAAATTGGCGAGAAGGAGATGAATAAGAAAGTTACTGAGATCTGAAGACAGCAGAGTACCATAACGTCGGCCGGTAGGCGGGCGCCGCGACGGACGGGCATCACGCCCTCACTCAAAAATATTTTTCTTTCTTAAATGAAATATTACCTCTCGCACACATTTTTAATTTGTAGAGGAGGGTTGTGTATACAACATATTAAAAAATGAGCAAAATCGAAGCCATAGGTAAATCGTCAAAAATCAGTTTTAAATTTTAAAATTGTTATAAACTTCATAAAATTGATTATATTTCACTTTATAATCCTTTATTATATTTTTCCAATTTAAGGTCTTTAAAAAAGTTCTTAAGAACGTCTGTAGCTCAAATTGTCTCTGAGATATACCGTAAAATGTGTAGTAACTTTAGCAAAATTCGGATTTTGCAGCGTTGCAATATTTCGGAAACGGTTGTGTGTTTTGCAAAACGACTTAATGATTTTCATTTTCTTATCAAATTGAGCCGTTCTGCCAAATTTGGTCAAAATGGTGCCTCTATGGGTCATTTTTTCCGATTTTCTGGTCAAATTGACGTGGAATGACACATATATATATATAAATCTCAGTCGCTATTTTTATCCTATTTTTATTGTTATTTAACATCACTGTACCGAGGAGAAAACATACTACAGGGCAGTGGCGCCCCCAGAGTGTTGTTTATGGGGGGGTATGCCTTCTGTCCGACCTTTTGCAAGTGTAAACAAAATGTTATTCTAACCAGTATATTTTGAATGTTATATTAGGCCATATTAGTTATTACATGTATGCATCCTATAAGTAGCCACATCAGATTTACAGAAAAAAAATGTGATGAACTTTTAGGCCTATGCTAATTTGGTTTTGTCCCAGCTCAGATTATTTCATCTTCTTTCCAGTCTTTTTTTTTCTTTGGTCTAGTCACACACGAGTAAAATGACGATATGAGTTTTTCCCATTTTTCCAATTGCTGCAACCATGTGATTGTGACTTTTCAATATTAAAGATTAATTTGGGTTTTGTAGAGAGCCCAGGGGGGACCAGGGCCCCTTTTCTCACCCCCCGTGGGTGCAACACTGCTAGAGAGTACACTATGGTTCACTATTTCAATTTATTCTAAATATTAAAACAGGTTTATTGCGTGCACATGGAATTGGAATAGTACCATTGATATCGTAAAGAAAACGGACAGACCGTCGGTTCAAAGAATGGCATCTAATCTATATCCCGCAGCCCTATATTTAGAATCAATTTTTCATCACGATTATGAAACTGGCAGGAACGCTATATCTCCCTTTTTCGACATTTAATATGTTATCCGTGAATAAATAATTTAAATTCGAAAGTTTTCTAACTCTCCAATCATCTTGAAAGTGAGAATCTCCTGCAAAACGCTTAACGGCTGCATTATGTATTCAGAAATATTGTTGAATTGAACAAAAATGTATTGTCAAACCCATTAATAGACACTTATCGAGCTATAATTTCCGACAATCGCGAAAATCATACATGAACAAACATGCATATACATCTGAATTTATACAGGATGATTCCTTCTGTTTTCACAGACATCGATACATTTTGGAAGCTCAGGTGATTTTAACTTTCCCTCAAATTATTTTATGAAAATATATAAATACAATGACGTTCAAGAATTTATATTACTCTACTGATCTTTTTACACATACTTTTGACGGCGTTAGATATGATGCCATAGTTTTCAGGCTCACAACCTACCAGTTACACGATCTCATTAGCTTCATATGCCCGACTTATTTGACGAAGGAACAGTGCAAAACTGAGAGGAAACAACTGGATCATCACCTTTTAAAGTCTTTGAATGCAATTCCTCTTGTTCTGTCGGAAAAATGCTAAATATTTTTCTTAGTTAGCTTATTCTCTACCTTTTTATGTACTTATTTTTAAACAGAGGATCTTATAATATTTCCAGTAACAATAGGTCGGCCTTCTGTCACCACTCTACCGCTACATGGCCTTAAGACTGCTCTTTGCAATGCTCCGAAACAAAGGTGTTAGTAAATTAACTTCACACAGTCACTGGCTAACTTCTAATGAAAAGAAATTATAACCATAAGACAATTTGACTCGGATAACAGGGTATTTATTTCAACGAAGTAACTTTTTTCCATTAAAAAAAGGATCGCTTAAAAATTAAGATTGTAACCAATTAGCTTATACTAAGGCATATCGAAACGCGTTGTTAAAGAAGTAACAAGATTGTAAACCAATTTTAATGCATGATAATCCTCCATCGATTCCAAAAGTAGTGAACACATTATCTTCTTTTTTTTATCGAATGCAACACCAGGCACACAGCAAGGAAAAGTGTTTCCTTATTTGGAATATTCATTGCCAAAAGTGCATCCAAAGTATAAAAGTAGATTATGGATAGTTATTATCATTCCAGGTTTCCTTCGACTTGGTACTTTAGGATCCTGAGAAATGAAATCGAATATAAGCATCTGCTCATTCACTAGGTCTTGCAAACCTAACGAAGGGCACGGAAGAAAGGATACTTCGGCCTTTCGTGCTGTTTAGCAACCTCCTCGCCACTTCAGTCGAGGTGGTCAAATATTCATCCCGAAAACTTCCCATTCATCTGGTTCCTTCAGAATTCCGAGTTCTCGAGGCTATGAGGCACATGATAACCATGTGGGAATCGTGCGTACCTTAGCGGTCGAATGTAAACAGCGGTATTCATCGAGGTGGTTTCTCGGATACTCGCTGGGGTATTCGGGTGCTCGCATTCAGGAGTTTCCAACTAGATAATCAAGTATTCGCTCAGGTGCAGAGGTATTCGTTCGGGTATTCATCCAGTCGTCTAGGTATTCATGTACTCGTTCATGTACTAGACGACTGGATGAATACCCGAACGAATACCACTCATCTTCTCATCGAAGTATTCATGCACTCATCTACGTAAGTACTCAAGTATTCGTCGATTACCCATGTATTGATTGGGGTATCCAAAAACCTATGAGTGAATACATTTGGCGCCCTCCCAAACGAATCCTAAGTTTCTCCCTTCTCTTGATGAACTGAGATTCGTCTTCGATTCCAAGTTAGTCCATGCAGAACAAAAAGAGGCTAAAGCATTGAAAATTCTAAGCTGCAAACCTTGAATTATGCAAAAACATTTGGGGAAATATGTGATTGACGGAGGAGAGCCTCAGAAGATGGTTTGCCATCTGCAGGGGTCGCCGACTGACCCCTGTTCGCCCGTTTATCACTTTAGGAGGGATCACACTAATTCGAATTACGCACGACGGCTGCCGTAGCTGGGATAGTAGCATACGACGTGTTGATCTTTTTCGCGTGGAATACAAGGTGAGAACGCACGTAATACTAGCTAGTGATTAATCCTTTCATGTCTTCAGCGGCGAACGAGATGGGTCGCGATTCGTTCTCCCCGGTGAGCCAAAGCTCTCCATATGAGCCGAATTTCCTTAGATTTTACAGAATCACCCAAAAAGATACATATATATCCTCGTATTCTATCTCCAATTACAAAAATGTTAATAAAAAATAAATGACAACAACATTGTTGCTTATTAGAGCGCATAATCACAGGACAATTTGATAAATTTGAGTTTAAGACAACTCCCATCAGGAACTACCGCTCGTAGGAAGCCTACCTCTTCCTCTTTCTCGTTCACTTGCTTCAATATCTCCGAGACGCGCTCCCGAGCGAAGAAGGACTTCCCCCAGCGGCCACCATTCGCTCACTCGAGGGATAATTATGGTTTCCGCGTAGTGGCGCGAAGAGGCGCCTCGCCAACTGGCAGTGACCTTGAGAGCGATTCATTGAGCCGATTTAAAGAAGTGCCCATGAAGAGAGCAGTTTCAAGTACCTCGCACTGTTGCGCACTTTAGCCTCGAATCTTGAGCGAGTCGAAACGGCGGCTCGCCAGGGGATGTGTTTGTAACCGCCGGGATTATCTCGAATAGGTATCCAAGGAGTCACGTGATACAAACACGAATGGTTTCAAAATTTAATGTGTCTGAATCGCTCTTTACAGCATCATTAATTGTTTTCACTTGAGTTTTTCTCATCTATTTCAACTAAAGAGCCCCCAGTTGAGATATAACACAAGTTTAAACAAAGAATGAGGTTGTAATCAGAGGTTTTAGCACACCAAAATTTGCAAAGCATTCGTGTTTATACCACGCGACTCCTTGGTTACCTATCAGAGATAATCCCGACGGCTTCAAACACAGCCCCCGTGGGGATGTGTTTGCTATCGCCGGGAACATCTCGAATAGTAACCAAGGATTCGCATGGTATAAACACGAATGTTTCGCATATTGGTTGTGTTAAGACCGCTGATTACAACCTTTATTCATTGTTTACACTTGTGTTTATCCCATATCGAGGCTACATAGTCGTGACATATGAGTAACATTCAGGTGAAAACAATTAATGATATTGTAACAAGCGATTCAGACACACTAAATTTGCAAATCATTCGTGTTTGGACTCCTTGGTTACCTATTCGAGATAATTCCGAATACTGTTTCAAATACCCCCGCAGGGACGCACATCTTATGCTTTGTGCAGCGAGCGTTCTTCTGCTTCGGGAGGACTGACGCACTCACCTGCACGATGTCACCGTGCTCGCCGCCCGCGGCCGCGATGGTCAGCGGGCACAGGAACGGGACACTGTCCTCGCGGGGGCGGTGGATCTCGAGGTCGAGGGTGACGCCCACGGCTCCGTAGTAGGTCCGGTTGCACGCTGCATCATTACCAGAGCGAAGAGAAGGGAAGAGAGAGAGGAGGCGAAAATTAGTCCAAGGTGCATGGAGTGTTAGAACCAGCCTTACTCAGTCGCAGCAATAAGTACAAGCGGAGAGCAAACTATTGACCGGTAAATCCACTGCCTTGGAAGTGTGTCTGTTTGGTGAGGGCAGAGGTCACCAACGAAGGCCAAAATACGGCGGGAGAATCAAGGTCAGAAGTGGGCAGTTCCTTTTTGCTATACCACTACGTATGGTTTCCCATAATTTCACCCTGAAAGTATAACTCAGCATTGGTTTAACTGGGTGGTTTCAATGAAGCCATCCCAGGGATCAAATGTGGGACCTTCGGTGAGAAATCGAATGCTCAAGCTCCACTTACTGGATTATTGTTATAAATAAGTGAATGGCGTGCATAAATCCTTCCATGACTAATTACACAGCGCCGGACAACATTTTTGGAGATTCATCGTGGCGGTCATCAATTGGGAATTTCCAAAATCATAAATGAGTGTCAGTTGGATATAAAGATGGTGACAAAATAATGTATGTTCCAAGCCTGTGATAGGAAGAGCTTTAGCAGACGATGGTTATCGGGAAAGGAATTCCCTTTAATGAAATTCGTATTCGTATTTTTGTGCACGCTATACTATGGGAATCATAAAGTAAAGCGAGAATATTTCTCGGAGAATATATCATAGTTGGGAAAGTTACCTAAACAATTAAATGATGCAAGCTAAAGTTAATCACAGTAAAAAGTTAAAGTTTAAATGAGTAACTTTTATGATAAAAGTTACTTTTTCAGTTACTTAGGCAAATTGGATGCTGTGGTAATAGAGCCCTTGATGATGTTTTGTTTTGACGAACAAGGCAAACACTGTAAACTGTCTTTGTGGTTTATTCCATCCGTATCCATTTGTTTAAAATTATTTGAATAGGGTATTTTCGCTGTAATTACATTAGTGTTCAGAGTGCTGTTGGTCAGGTTTCCTAGTGCCTGCTGAAAGGATTCAGCGATTTTTCTGAGATATAGCTCCAATTCCGGGATTTTTAAGTTGACGTGAAAGTAAGACTTTCTGACGAACCATGGTGCGTCTGTAATTCGCCGCCAAAGATTGTTCTGAGCGGTAGAAAGTGCTTTAAGGTTAGTTTTTGACATCGATCCCCACATTTCGATGTGACGTATCGCTTCACCCTTGTATTTTTTTAGTGGAAAGGGCTTAGTTATATAGAATTACAGTAGATGCTAAGGGTGTGCCTGCGCACCTTTTCTCGCGATTCACTGGAGGCTGATGCATTGAAGAAGCAATGTCGCCGACCGAGTAAGGCGTACGTAGACCAAAGTCCGTCAAGGTCCGGTGTAGACGGACCTTGAGGTAGACTGGCGCATTGTAACAGATAAGTTAGTTTGAATCAACCCCTCCCCCTCGTTATCCGTCATAGGCTTTTAGGTGACCCTTCTTTCTCGGCTTCAACTATGCAGTATTGACGACATGATGTCACCGAGTAAGGCATACGAGCCCTCAAGGACATTGTCTTCTCGTGGTTTCGTATTTTCTCGTCTGGGGGTGCGTTCCTAAACTTTGGCGGTCACTCCCCTCAGCCCCGCTTTCATTTGGATGCATTCGTCTGGGTCTATTCATTGAATTCTCGCACAACTACCCTTGCATTCTTAGATACCTTTTTATTTTCCCATTTGTCTGTTGGCTAACCTTTGTGCCCTAATTCTGACAGGTCAACATTCACCAAAAATTAACGAAAAAAATTAACTGAAGTTAGTTTTGTATCAGGTAATGCATAATTTTTACAATTAAAAGTTAACTCGTCCAAAAAGTAACGATTAAATTAAATAGTTTAACAGTTTTTTAACGATTAATTTTAATTGCTAATTTTTTAAATCGTTTATGCCGACTATGATCAAAATTATATGGCAACACAAAGGAACATTGGTTCTAAAAGTTGGGAATGAATAATAACAGCATGACATCCTTTTATTTAGCAAGCACATTGCTGGTTCCTTTGGTATTCGATCATTCACAAGATGTCCTAAAAACAATAACGGGGCAGAAGGCCTACGCTAAGATGTGAGTCACAGCTAGCCTTCGGCCATTTTGTTCATCTCTTTTATTTGAGTACCTTTAGGTCATCCAGAAATGAACAGAAGGTTCTGGAGAATACGTCAGGCCAATCCCTCTCCCGATAACAGTGAAGATACGCGTTGAATGTTGGTATAAGGACTTTAAAGCTAATGAAACTGACAGCAGATTTCTGCATGCTTGCTTTGCTATTTTTATCATTTTTGTAAATTGCAAAGTTTAGACTATGATGTAGTTACTAATCCTTTTTAAGCATGGCATGTAATGTATTTTTGGTATAAATAAGTGTTTGCCTGCCATACAAGTGTTTGCCTGCTAATCCTAGGGTCACAGGTACGAGTCCCGCCTGAGAGGTTGTGTTTGAAAACGTCGGGATTATCTTTGGTAGGTAACCAAGGAGTCACGTGTTACAAACACGAATGGTTTCAAAATTAATGTGTCTGAACTTGAGTTTTTCTCATCTATTTCAACTAAAGAGCCCCCAGTTGAGATATAACACAAGTGAAAACAAAGAATGAGGTTGAAATCAGCGGTTTTAACACACCAAATTTGCGAACCATTCGTGTTTATACCACGTGACTCCTTGGTTACCTATTAGAGATAATCCCGACGGTTTCAAAACACAGCCACCCTGGGTGGGTTTTTCTCCATCCAGGGCATGGGTGTTTGTCAAGCTCTGTTGGTTCAGCCCCTGGGAAACCGGATGACAGGCAATTGCCTATTGGGTACCTAGGGGTATATGAACCAACAGATGAGTCCGGATGCAAAAAAACATCTTTTTGGTGGCTTGCAGGGTATTTATGTAGATGTAAATGAAGAGTAAAGAGACGTTCCACTCACTCGTCTGCGCTCAGTAAGCTTATTTAGCGAGACAGAGAGTTCTTAAGAGCTTGGCGCCTCTTCCATTAGACTGAGGGGGAAACCACATTTAAATGACGTCTTCCTCGGTGCTGAGAATCATCTCCAACGACAAAATCAGGGTATTTATTCCTCTAAGCGCAGAGCGCACCGCAGGGGCTTTCTGTTTCCACGGAGGCCATATCAGTACAGTCCCTGAACGACGCTTGCATTGCAAAATCGGAAGAAGAAAGCCATTTATGCCGAAGCATCCACAAATCTATTGTCCCCAAATTTTCTATCATCCATATGCTTCAAAGATCTCTTGAAAATATATTTTATTATCTCAAAGCTGTAATGGTGTTCATTCCTATTTTTTTACTGCCTTGATCAAAAGTTGATAACACCTGAAGCATATATTTGAAGCATTTTGGTTTAAAAATGACGTTAAATATTTATTTTCATTAATTATGAAGTGAAAATTTTCAACGGTGCGAAAACGCGACGGCAAACAATTGTATGCCGTTCAAATCTACGTGCGATGTCACCTTCATAAGGCATGTAGGGGGGAGGTACACTTTCCTCTCTCTGGCGCGAGGTGGTGCTGCGAACGCCGCTTAGCCTCAGACGATGCTCTCCGTGAAGGAATGTGAACAATTACCGGATGAACATTATTTGACTGCGTAATTTACTGACCAATATGACTGCCGTATTGTTATCATGCACAAAACAATAAATGCTTCGATAATTTGTAATGAATTGGATGAACATACGATATTTGCAGTAGCATCCATATAAATAGAAGAAATGACGGGGAAGGAGGGGGGGGGTCGGATTAGTTAAGTGGTTAGAATACCGGCCTCTCACCCAGAGGGCTCTGGTTCGAATCACAGCAGTGGAAGATATCTTTTACTGGTAAACCATTAACTTGAGTGCTTCGTGGAGTTTATTCGAGGTCACCTTGGCGCCTTTCAAGAAGTGTAGGCTGATGCGGACGCTGGGTTTCTCTCCACCCATTCATATTACCGTTTCCCCCGGTCTAAAGCGCCAATTATTGCGGGTACAGAATTGAGCACAGAGATGAAACGAAAAGAAATAACGCATTGGCAAGGAGATATGTGTGATACAGTGGATAGCGTTAGGTTAAGGAAGTGGAGAGTGAATAAGAAAGGTCCTAAATAGCTCTAAAAACGATGGATATACTGGATAATTCCCGTGAAGTCATGAACAAATTTGTAACGTGACTAAGGTAAAAGAAGTTCTTACCCAATGACTCAAAGGTATTAAAAATCCAATGTTTTATGTTTACAATATTTTAATAATTGACTCCTTTGATATTTAGGGAGACTGGCCTACTGCGACCTTAATCTTAGATTTGAGAGTTTCAGTAAGTTCTTAAATAAATATATAAATGGAAAAGGGATTTTGGATAATAAGAATGTAACCACATTTAGATGTTTAATTACTTAATTTTTATGAAGAATTGTTGGAAAAAATTAACGTGATCCATTAGTTACATTTTCACAATCAAATCTATCAATAATCGTGCGAATACGTGCGAATTGCAACGAGATAGCAAAATGTGGAGAAGGAAATCAGAGAGATGAGTAAATCAGCCACTACCACTGAAGGAGGAAGATCCAGCTAGTGGTGGTGTCTTTTCTTCATCCATTTTTCTGGATTTTTAAACGTGTGAGTTATTAAAATTTTTTATCATAGCTTATTTAATTTTTATGATTTTATTTTAATGAGAATGCGGCGAAGAATAAATAAATAAATTTAGTTACTTAAATACTTAATTTCTATGAAGAATTGTTGTAAAACATTAATATGATCCATTAGTTACATTTTTCTAAATCAATTATGTCAATAATCACGAGTATGCGCGAATTGCAACGAGATAGCAAAATGTGGAGAACGAAATCAGAGAGATGAGTAAATCAGCCACCACCACTGAAGGAGGAAGAGAGGTAGGAGATCAGACACGAGAGGATGATGTAAAGGCAGGAGATGAGGAGCTGAGGAATATCTTTCAGAACTGTGGTGAACAGTACTTGCTCTCCCCGCCGCAATACCTTTACCGCATACCTGGAATGTTCGCTCGCCACAGCGCTTTACCTTAGGGACACGAAGAAAAGATAAGTGATGGCATAGTACGGAGCGTGGCATCTCATGGTTCAGAACCCTCTGCCTTGAAGGAGGGTGTTGGGCGGGGAATCAAGATGCATTGGTATTGCAGAGGTTGGAATGGCTACACTGAGGTAAAGACAGACGAGGAAGTATTAAAGGAAGTAGGTCGGAGAAATGACTAGTTGGTAACAAAAATGGGGAGCATATTTTGAAAGGCTTTCTGAAAGCCTTTTGAAAGGTCATATTTTGAAATCATAGAGGGCTCGCCGTATAGGGCAAAATTGTTTTACGTTTAGGGTGTAGTAATGGAAGGTTTCCATAGATGGCGTGGTAAGAATTTTTTTCGTTACGTCACAAACGATATATATCGCTTCCACCGCTTACGTTTTTCTTGTAGTCTGCTCCTTGCTGCGGTGGATTGTATTTTATTCAACAATGTGAAACGGTGGCCCGATGATGAAGGGAAAGAAAAGACGATAAAATGAAGGAAGGCACAAGATATGAAGATACATAGAGGGTTGTTGAGAGGAGACTGTTTTTTGGTTGGGATGGAATGAAGAAACGAGAAGGGCCCTATCCTTCCATTCCTATCCTTATACCTTTCCTCCCGGTCTGAAGCGCCTATTAGTGCGGAAACAGACTTGAAAACACCCATGTAACGAGAAGGGAATAGTGGAGAAGACTGCGCCAACATACCATTGCTGGAAAGATGCTTTTGCAGTGATTTTGGCAAAATTTAAACCCCCGAAATGCATTATCATCTAAATCCTTCAAACTATCGGCTCCAGGGGAATATTGCCCCTAATCTATCAGCTCCGGAGAAGAGAAATAGCCGTAACCGACAGAGGACCAATTATCGCCTCTGCTCGGATAGCGAGCCAGCCAAGGGACGAGATGAAGACATGCGCACACGATAATCTCAGATCCGATAAGCTCGCGTAGGAAACTGGGTCAATACACTAAAGGGTCGCCCGTACGTTCACTCGAAGGAAAATTTATACAGTAATATCTGAAAGTGGGAGCGAGCTACAACTAAGGAAAAAGATTCCAAGAGGGCGCAATAATTCGAGATTAAAGAATTCCGAGACGCCTATAAAACCTCAGAGGAGGAATTTTGAAACAATTCGGTTCGAGTGCGCCGGGTGAAGGAATTAAACGTCAGCGCGGCCTCTCGTTGACCCAGATACGGCTGCGGGAAATTCTGCCCGCAGGCCAGTAACATATATTTCCGGAAGTCTGTCCGTCCCCAACATCGCCCTTCGGCAGAAATACGACCACCACCGCGAGGAAAGCGACCACTTGACTCCTGAAGCGACCGCTGAACTCCTCCTCGACTCGGGATCGAATCAAGAAACGCAATATCGACATTCACGGCAAGGAAGTCTCAGAAAGACATTCAAGTGAAGCTGCCTCTGACATGCGAATGGAGAGTGAATTTCCAGGATGTGATGAATCTCTGTGCTCTTCACAGGAATTCTGGATTTGGAATGAGCAGAGACAGCAATATGGATTCCTGCAACAGCTTACATATTTGTCGCTCTTCAAGGAAGTTAAGGTAATTTTCCACGTAATGGGGAGTTAGGTCTCTTACCAAGAATTCTACTTTGGCATTTGGAGACTTAAAAGCATTGCCGGATCAATTCCTATTTACACAGAAATTACTCTGTCACCGGCGATAACCGTGGGTTTGACTGACTACCATGCATAAAAATGATAAAAAATAGATGGCTTTGGAAAAAAATAGATATGAAAAATAGGAGCATGGCATGAACTGCGAGAAAAAGCTTTAATAATTGTTTTTTTCCTAGGTAGAAGAGTTGATAGAGCTGATTAGATTAAATAGATCGATGCATTTTTGCTTGAAGGAACTTAAAGTTTTACACACTAATATATATGAGATGGATTTCAAACTGCAACAAGATTTGCCAGGATATTTGGGCATCCAGAATGAAATGTTTATTTTCCACTCGTTCTTCATTTCTACTTCCCGTACGTTCATATGTGTTGTTGAAGATGTGAGTTGAGGAAGGAACAATGAGTATTTTTTATCAATGTTAGCGAGAGCAGGGCTATTACTATTATTATCAGGGGTATTACAGGGTATATACCATATTCTATAATCTGAATGAAGCAGGTGCATAGACGTGATCGATGCTAAATGCACCCATGTCCACTTGTTCAAAATACCTAGGCCTTGAAATGTATTTTATAATGCTAGATACTTAGACAAGGGCTATAATAATACGATTGAGAGTTGAAGATATTTACCAGAGACATTTCGCTGAAAATATGTTAACTTCCTTGAAGGGCGACAACCATAAAAGCTGTTGCAGGAACCCATATCGTAGTCTCTGTGCATTCCAAAGTCGGCATTTCTGTGGAGAGCAAAGTGAATGTTCGCATCCTGGAATTTCACCCTCCATTTCCATTCTGGAGGTAACGTCTTTTTGTGGCTTCCTTGTCGTGTATGTATACAAATTGTGCGTTTGTTGCATCGGACTCAACCATGATTGATTCGTGAAAACGATTTCGGATAATATTTAAATTAAGCATTAGCGGTTACTTTAAACGATGTGTTGGATACTTGGTGAAATAAAGCCATAAAAATTTAATCCATGTAAATCTACACAAAAGAACTATGGGATACTCGAGTTGAATTGGCAAAATTCACATGCACTGGATTACATGAACAGTCTTCGGTGTCAAAGATAGGAAGGCTTTAATAAAAGGATACACGGGAAAGAAGGGCATGTATACTTTGCAAATATATGCACGTGTCCCTGCGAGCAGTAAGATTATTAAAAACGGTATACGTGACACGATTTTTTTAAATATTCACTTAAATTGTGAGGAAGTACGCTAAATTTAACTATATTTATGCTTATTTAGACTTCATTATCTTAGAAGTACTTTTATTTTAATATTCATCGTTGGCTGAAATGTTGCAATTTTCAGACTGGTTTATATAAACATATGTAAAATGAAAAAAATTCACATTGTTCTCCATTTAAATGCGCTTCTTGTTATTCCCTAGCTGCTTGATTAAATGCATGCAATAATTTCTCTCCATCAGGCAGTAAAATACACAACATGAGTACAATACATTTCAAAATATCAACTACAGGATATAAATACGTTCGCTCACCAAGGTACAACGCGGGTGAAGTGATATAGGCTCCAGAAACATTAGCCTTTTCTTTCAAAAGAATTAGTATGGATCTAATTGATATTCTTGAGGTAAAATTTCAATGATAACTACCAGAGAGCTTTCCTAGCGGGTTAAAGTAAATAATATCAATTTAGAAAGCCCATCGCCTCACCCAAGTGCTTTATGCTCCATTTAGTCTTGATGATAAAACCTTGTTTTATCACTTAACCCTAAAAGGTCACTGTCTAAAAAAACCGAGATGATTGGATTATAAATAATAATAATATTAGGGACGGATTAACTGCAAAAATTCAACTTTGGTCATCATCATTTGTCTCTTATTTTCAATACCTTATTTGAAACTTTTTTTTACAATCTGACAAAATATTAGAACTGATTGCATAGGAACGGTGTAGTAAATATTTTCATTACTGCCGTTTGCTACTATTTCATTTCTCTTGGCACGGTACCTTACTGGTAATCTTTCATGCTGTCACATAGTGGTGAGGATGAAAATCGATATTAATTTTAAAATAGATGTTATTTTAAATTTATTTAACATTGGTTTGAATTCGTGTAAATCCTCCCCATGTATTTGGTAGCTTCGTAACTACTATTTATTTTGAAAATATAAATAATTAAAATTTATTTTGAATTATTGTTTTGTTCCACAACAACGGGGCAGGAACAGATACTGGTCTACCATCCCTTCCATTCCTATCCTCTTACCTTTCCTCCCGGTCAGAAGCACTTATTAGTGCGGAAACAGACTTGAAAACACCCATGATTATTCCACATTAATATGTAAATTAAGAAATAATTACAAATGATAACATATAAGTTAACTTTAACTTTGGATTAAACGTATATTGCCAACTTTAGTAGACACGGTCTTATAGACAATGTGTGACCTCTCCCTCCCAAATATTCCGCGTGTCCCCTCAGGATTAATCTGCATATAAAACCAGAGCCAGTATCCAAAATGATACGATGTCTCAACGAATCTAAATAGAAAATCCACTGTTCCACACATTTCCAAATCCATGATTTTGTAAGGCGTGGAACCGTCCCCTAATTGAGATGACGTCCCACCCCCACTCACTAAAAGCTCTTCCAGAACTAATGGATTCAAGTCAACAGTATTCAATGAAGTTACTGGTTGCCTGCTTTAATTATCCAAGCGAGTTTAAGTAATAATAAGCGAGCATAATAATCACATCAAATATTCAAACCGAGCTACATAGTTATCGTGTGATATAGGATAATGATTCCGCAAGAAATATGCCGGGATAAAGGAGTGGATATTATCCATAACAAAGGGTAATGATGATTGCGGCATTCAGAGGGAAGTAAAGAGAAAAATTAATTAACGTGAACATTTTTAGTTCCCCCTGAAAAAGACCAAAGGAGGGCATTTAAGTAACTCTTTACATTATTAGCGGGCAAAGGCAATAGTTCCAGAATCTACTCTTTAATCGGCCTATAATGACTGAAACTAGCCAATCATGGTTAAAATTACAAGTTATGTGTAATAAATCATTGTAATATATAATTAAATATTATTTTTCACGGTGATTATTGATAATAGAAAGTAAGATAAAAGTAGAAAGTAAGAGAAAAAGAGAAAAGAAAGAAATTTCAAAGAAATTGAAATTTTCAAAGAAAATTTCAATTTCTTTGAAATTTTCTTTGAAAAGCCTTTGGAAAAAATTACAACTAGTTGCAGAGGCGGAATTTGAAGGCTAAGGTTGCCGGCGGAGAGTAAAATTATAAGTATCTCAGTAACACAGGTTGTATTGTACAAAAGGTAGTCAAGAAGTTATATCTAATTCTACTGTCACAATAAGTAATGAAAAAATTGCTTCCGGTATCGTTATTGTATTTATTTTTCACCCAAACAAGCATGGCTTTAATACCTTTCACTACACTGGCCGAGGTGAGGGGTTGATAAGGCACTGGTCTGGCAATCCAAATGCTGTGGGTTCAAATCCCACCTATGGAATGATTAAGGTGCTGGTCCCATTATTCTTAAGCTCCTAAGTTAGGTAGTGCGATATAACATTTGCTGTTGTAGTGCCTAATTTACAAGGTTACTATTACTATTTCTCCTTCCTCTACAATACTTCCATGAAGTCTGAATAAAATATTTTCTCTGGAAAGCCTGAACCCCACTTCAGTCTGCAAAGATACAGTTTGAAAATCAATGGCTTCATCGGCTTTTAATTGCCTTGGTAATGGTAAACTGGCAATTTTCCAAAGAAACAGTTTCTGTGGAATAGTCCAAGGTTGTGATTTTAATATGGATGTTAACTACTTCCACAAAGTGAAGCCTGATTCAGCAGAGTGTCAGCGGTATACTTAGAGCATAAATAAAATAAATTACTACGAATGAACTGGAAGTATCACTCGGTTGTTGGAAGAGCTGGTTTGGGAAATCCTTGAGACTAGGTGTTATTAAGAACTAAAATTACACGAATGTGGATCCCGACACCGAAGAAAATTTTTTTACCGGACACTACGTCAGCAGGACGGACGGCATTGAAAAATGAACGGAGTGATTCACGGTTAGGATAAGAGATTGGAAGAATTAGTTTTTCCGACGCACAATAAACGAAGTTAGCACAAAAATGTGTAGTCGTTTCAAACACCTTTCATACCATCCCTCAGTATTAATTAAATGAGTTTGTGCTATTTATTGTCATTGTCACGGCTGGTTATCTAACAACCCCTGCTACACGCCCATGTAATGTCTGGCTTGGTGAAATGTCGATGAACATAAATTAAACTGCACTTTTGATATAAAACGCAAAATCTTCCATGCATGTATATGACAAAACCGTCTCTGTATCTCTATATCTGTGGACAACACATATAAATCTTAGAAAAAGTTTAAAGACAGTAATGTAATAAATATACAATCTCTCTCTGGTTTTGTTCTCTGACCGAGGCCCAGCCAGCCATGCAAAAGTTTAGGCAACACTGATGCTACGCGATAAGATCATTGGAATTGAATGAACATTACTAAAGAATTAATCTTTGAATCACAAAATAGATGAATCATTTATGCTATGTTCTTGCACCTAATATAGTTGTTTGGATAATCGCTGAGTATTCTTTCCTTCGGGCTTAACAATGGTTTGCGTTGGAAAAGACGAGCAAAGAAACGCCCAGTGGAATAAGGTCACTGAGGCGAAATTGAAGGTGATAGACAAAATGGTGGGTAGAAATCTGAAAAACTGGGAAGTCTCGAAAACCCTGTATATGAGTGGCGAGAGGGGGAGGAAATAAGAAAGCTGAATGTGGGGGGGGGGGGATTAGGGCAGGAAAAACTCCTTCACTTGTGAAACGCTCAGTTTGGTGACGAGTTCATGAACTGGATTCTCAATACGAGGTTTCATAGCCTCTTTGCATTAATGACTACCTCTTGAACAATAGTAATAGAAAGCAAAAAATAAATACGATTGAAATTTTGCTTAATCTCCGGACCACACTCTGAAACTCCTCTACTCGGAGCACCAAGGCATCGCCGTACCCGTTTCGGGGTTCAGACAGGGAGGGACTCACGTGAGCAATGCCTCGGCTCATCCGAGAGGTCTCCGCAGTTGTCCATCGAGTCGCAGTACTTGGTGCCTGGGACGCACCGGCCGTTGCGGCACGCGAACTCCCACTTTCGGCACCCCGCCGTCCCGGCGCCCTCCACCACCGCGAGCACCAGCACCAGCGCCGCCGCGCACCACCACCACCGCGGTGGGCTCCACCTGGTGGGAGGACAGCGACTCTTGGCGGCCGGCGACCTCCGCATCAATCTCTCCGAATCGTCGAGGACCCTCCTCCTCCTCTTCTCTTGGGCCCCTGGCCCGTGGGACGATCCTCCCAAATCGTACATCGACAGGCCTGGGCCGACGGATATGGAGAGACCTTCTTCCTTGGCCAACAGAGGGTTCGGTAACCCTCCTTCCCGGCCCCGAAACGTCTGATCCTCTTGGTACTGAGGTGCTTGGTACTTGGTCCTCACGCTGTCCGGCAGCGCGTACCCCTTGTGAGGGCCTAGGGCCCCAAGAAGCGGAGGTCCGTCCTCACCTCCGCACAGCGGTTCAAGTGGGCGAGCCCTCGACCGCGTCGACGGGGCCGGTGGGTGGAGGCAGTGGGTCGCATGTTCGTCACGAGGGCTGGCGCAAATGGCTCCTTGGGGAGATGGACCCTTGAACGAAAAGTTGACTGTCGCCGAGGGCCAGCACCTTGTGGATCTCGTGGAAGACTTGTGTCGCCATCTAGGGCCGCGAGGGGTGGCAGTGTCGTGCGGCAGTGGTCCTAAGAGGGCTGTCTCCAAACCGGCCATGGCAGAAGTCGTCGTTCGTCCCCGACGCCCCTGCAAGGGAAAGAACAAAATGAACATCTAGAGATCCAATCCACAAATGCGCATTATTTCGATAACGTCGTTCAATTGTTTTTCAATAATTAAACTCGCTAACGAAGCGAACCGAATGCCCTGAAGGGAATTATTCTACGATCGGACGCGTGGTTTATGAGTTTGCCACCAATCAGGGTGAGTCGCTGCGTCCACGTTTTTAATATTTCATCCCCGGGTTTTGGTCAAAAATGACCAGACAAACAGTAATTGCATAATACTATCTGGTATGTTTACAGCGGCAACTGTTTACTCGCTAATGAAGCTCGTTGTAGCAATCGACAGGTCTAGGAAGGTCTAGGAATATCATAATTAGATGGGGTGGACCCAATCGGAGGTCTTCGGCCCATTTCGTAGTGAATAACTACATGTGAATTAATTCGTGTGACCGTTCTCATTTATCGAGTTTCTACCAGTGTGACGCAGTTCGTGCGAAAAGGCAAAGGTTCGACTGTGAATAAAGAAATTCATTTTTCCTCTCGTTTTGTATAACTACAACTTTTCACGCCAGATTAACCATAAAGATTAAGGGCATGCCTGGAAAATAAAACGAAAATTCCAGCAGAGAGGACGATCCACTAAAACAACGGTATGTTCTCGATGCATCGATTCCCCCTGATAGGTCACCACTAGGGCTGCAACGGGAGGTTAAGCAACAAGCATACGGGAGTTTCTCTCATCTACTTCGGTAAATTCTAATAATAAATGCCTGCGGTAACGTTCGCTTTATTAATATATGAGAGTAAATATTTTTCCAGTGAATTTCGGATGCTATGTCAAGAATTCACTTTCGATATTGTACAATAATATACAGAAGTTCGGAAATAAATTTTTGTACATTAGTGTAAAAAATTTCGGAAATAAAGGATAGGTCACAAATACTTATGATCTTACCATGATACAGTGACATCTCACGAAAGTGCACTCAAGTAACATTCTAACCCTTTTGTTTATTTGAGTATCTATTTCTTCAAATTTTCGAATTTATCATTATTTTTGACCAAAACTTTCGCATTTACCTCGGAAAAAGCAGCTGAAGAGGCAAATAACTTGATTTCAGAAGGTGCCTGCTTCATTACATGAGGAATGATGGTCCACATTATCCAGAAGGAGTAAAGAACTGAATAATTACTACATAATTGATGAACCAAGCGATGAGATTACATTTCCCTTATTTCAATACCATTTCCATCCCTGTTTACGAATAACTTGACGTGCTGGAATGGAACTTATTTTTATGTCCATAAGCATTACCAAGTTATGTTCAAAACGAAGGTTGGTCTTTGATAGGTGGGTGTAGAGCTCACCCCGCACCCCATTGGCGTGTGAAATTCACACTTTCAGGGTATGGGGGCCAGTTCTTTTCCCTAGGCCACCTGCAATTTCCTACTAAGTTCTGACACGCAGGAAATCCAATCGTGAGGATTAAAATCCTTAAAAAACGGGATTATTGGATTATAAATAATAATAAAAGTATTAGGGAGGGATGGGGATGCCCAGAAAAGTTCTTTCCCGGGATTTGAACCCGGGAAAGAACTCAGTCTGTTTGGAGCCTCCGGTCAGTAGCTCAGTGCACTGCCCACTAAGCCACCACAACCTTCTCTGCAACCTGGGAATCATTTTTAATATTCAAGCTAGTAACTAGCAGCAATTCTAAAAAACTACGCCAGCAAAACGAAAGCCACATATGAAAAAAAAACAATGGGAGATAACCAAATGAAAGATTAGCTGAGGATTACATTAAATGTTGAATGGTATATTTTCAAAATTGGGAAATAAGGAAGATGGATAAACTTGAGGACTTAGTGGGCTTGGAAAAGACAGCAGAATAGGGATAGATGGGTATGTAGAGGTAGAGAGAAGGCAGGGGAAAGGAGGCTTATTGTAAGCTGGGGGAATCCAAAGGAGGTCCATGGCTTTGATGTTATAAAAGAAATACTGTTTTGTTAGTTGTTGAATGTTTTTTGTTTGAAAAAGGTTGTTAAGATGTTGTTGATCAAAGAGAGGAGGTATTGTTGTGAGAGAGGCTGGAGGGAGAGAATCGGAGATGTATATTCTCAAAGAAAGAAGGGTCTGAAACTTTGGAAAATGAATAAATTATTGAAAATAAGTCACGACATCACAAAACACACTATTTGATTAAGTAGCTACTCACCGAAATCTAAGCTGTATTTATCTTTACCAATGAAAATATCAGGTACGGAGTAATTTTGAAAATCGATTACTTAAGTTTCCCCTTTCTTAAGGGTGATTATCTATATCACCACGAGTAAGAACATGCACATGGATATTCACTGAAAACGACTGTCTTCATATTGTTCTCGCATTCCTCGGTCAAACTCGATTCCAAACTTTATATAAAATTAAATTAATGAATTTACGCAAAAGGTTGTCTGCTCTACAACTTCTTCAAAGTTGGAAGGAATTTTTAAATACTCGGATTTTCATAAAAATATAAACAACATTTTTGGCGATAATATTAGTGTTTTTTTAATTTTGTTGGGGATAACCATTTTTCATTTTGAAAAATACTATCGGAATCCAAAAAGGCATGCATTTTTAAATAAAGCTCAATAGAATAAAGTTATAATTAAAATAACTTACACGGTTTGAAATCTTTTGGATTTGCAGTTTATTCATTTGCTAGTGATGTTAATTTGCAAGTGACACCACATAAAGGGTTGCTTCAGACCCCAACCTAATGATAGGAGTCTTATTCGGTACCAACAATATGAATTTGATACGCTGAATTTTTACTTTTACAACTCGAGGGCTATTTTAAGGGCTCTTTCTCAGTTTCGAACAGCCAGCAGAGATCGTTTTGCAGTCAGAATGGCATGCTGCACGTGAAAAAAATACATTCAAGTGCAAATACTTTTAAGGTGAATTCTTGTAAAAAAAATAGAAATCAATTCTTACATATATGGAATGCGTGAAATATTTGTTCATTTAACTAACTCAAGACTTGTCTTAACGTAATTAGATTCAAGAAACAAATACAGACTCATTTATTTGGCAATAGGGTACTTTATTATTAATTTTTTAAGTCTTACTTAAAATTTTATAACCTCTGGAATGCATACTTTATGCCGTTCGATTTTAAAATGATGTTAAATATTTTTTCTCATTAATTAAAAGTGAAAAATATTCAACGGCACGAAAGCGCCTCGGTAAACTATTGCATTCCGGTAAATTATCCGTGTGACATGACACTTTTCTCTACCTTCCACTAGGTGACACTGCAAACTCTCAGGAATACAATGGTAAGTTCAGGGAACGAAAATTTTGCTATGCCTCGCAACGTAAACTATATACACCTGTTACTTCAGCAACAAGGCAGCGCGTTCCGCCATTTCAGATTTTTTTTTATGGTTTCAAATTAACATTTAATTCTCTATTAAACTGGAATTTCTCAATCCAAATTTATTGCTTAAAATGAATACTTATATGATAGGGCACGAATCATTATTGTCGTCCGCCATCCCTTCCATTCCTATCCATATAGCTTTCTTCCCGGTCCGAATCGCCTATTAGTGCAGAAACAGACTTGAAAACACCCATGATAACTGATGAATTCTGATTTGTTTGATGGAGAAAACTTCCCTATAAGTGAATTTATAATAGCGAATGATATACTCCCGTAATGTACCCCTCGTAATTGCCTCTGGTAAATGCGAGTAAGCACAACTTCCCACCGAAAACATGAAACAGAAAACTTCGTAAACAGAAGTTACTCCAGCCCTAAAATTGTGATTTGCCCATTCAATAAAGAGCAAAAAACAAGGTCCAAATAGAGGCTAAATATAAGAGTTAAGTTGAGCACACATCACAAAGTAGCATTTTGGAAACGGAAAATAGCACATTACGTTTTGGAAGGCAGTAAAGGTAATTTGGGAGCAACTGAAAACCACCGCGTATTGGATCGTTAACATGAAGGGAAACGGGCGTTTAAAATTCAAAATTTCTTTATTTACGATGCTACGCCTGAAAAAAATACCACTAAAAGTTGCTTTTGGTGTTATTTTCGGAGCTCCGGGGGCTAGAAACTAGTACTGAATTTCTTGTTAAGGCTTCCAAGGTGTGATGAACTTCAAGATTAACTTGAAGATGCAGGTTTTCCGGGTACTCCTCCGCGTATATCAATTGTAATGAAGGACAGTATCGCCGGTGTTGTGGTTGGCGTCTTCAGAGCCTCGATCATGGACCTTCGTAAGGCGTGCGCTAGCGTTATCGTTATCTTTTGATTTTACTTATGTCAAAGAGAACGTGATCTCCGTTCTTTATTTTTCGCACAGCACTTCAAATCGCTTACCACATTCAGTAGAGCGAATTTTATAGACGGCTATTTTTAACCTTGCGCTACTCTAAGAGTACCTATTAACAATAAAGATTGTCATAACGCGAAACATGCACCCTGATTCCACACCAGGTCAGTAAAGTGGCTTCACGAATGGTAGCTTAGTGTTAATGTGATTTCTGTTCTGCCAGCACTTATTTATTACTGTGATAAGGCGCAATAACTAACAAACGCAGTTACATCTAAGATGGCAACTGAGGGGAAGAATTTAGTGACGGAGTAAAAATTAAGCCTGTGATTACATCCAAAGAAATCTATCTTCGAATTTTTTGTCTCGTTTCTATTCTTTTTATTATTAATCGGCTTATCATTATCGGTCAAAAATCCTAATATTGGTTTGACGCAGCCCTCCACTTGATAATTCTATCGACCAACCACTTCATATTAACGTGATTCCTCTTTTTTACATCATTGACAACCTGATCCATAAATCTCGTACGAGGCCTGCCTTTTCCATTCCTCCCGTTCACTTTTCCCTTGGCGATGGTCTTCATCAGGCCATCGTGTCTTAAGACATGGCCGATTAAGTTGTCCAGTCTTCTTTTTTTAAGGTTTCAGCAGAATTAATCGGATAATGAAACAAAAAAAATTACTCTGTGAAACATAGCAGGACAATTTAATCGGCCACATAACATGAGACATGATGTGTCCTGATGAAGTCAATCGTTGAAGGAGAAGTGGAATGGAATAACGGCAAAGGAAGGCCTCGTTTAAGATATATAGAACGAGTAATGAAGGATGTGAAAGAGAAGAAATACGTAAACATGAAGGGACTAGCTGATAGAAGAATTCAGTGGGGAGCTGCGTCAAACCAATCCCAGGATTGATGACTAATTATGATGATGAAACATTCCGTCTATGTTACATACAGTCAATGACGGACATCTCCTAACCCTAGTCAAGGTCTAATATATCAACATTTTTCGCCGCGATTCTAGTTTGTTCATTTCTTCCTTTAATCAAAATTGATGTATCTCCTCAGCCTCATATTTCCCTAAATATCTGTGGCTGTATTGGAAAAATGCGCTTCAATGCGGAGTAAAAAGCAGAAAGACGAAAGATGTGTCATCGTTGGATCAAATATTACTTCAGCATCAAAGCTATCTTTGTTGGTTCATTATTTTTCAATGCAATCATTCGAGCTAAACCAATTCGCTTCCCTCGCTTAAAAAAAGACAAATTGATTCTACAAACGAGGCTTTTCCAACACCGTCGCGGACTGTTTTTTCTGGTCAATCGCTCAATACTGCCTCCCCCCTTCAGGAAGACAGCAAAAGAGAAAGAGAGGCCGTCTCTTTTCAGGAGAGGTCCTCGAACCCGGGATAGTTCACTCCGTCGCCCATTGTCACTCAGTTGAATCCTCTGCCGCCCGTGCAGACAGCGAGGGGCTGGGGGGCGGGGGGCAACCTCCAATGAGGAGACAGTAGACAATGGCGGTCTGGGAGGGGCCGTGCTTCGTACCCACAGTTCCGCGCGCCGATCGTCTCCTCTTTATCCGGGGTGGAAAAAACAGAAGACGGGAGCAACGCGATGGAGCGAGGAGGATTTCTCTTCTCCCGCGTATTCTTTCCAATTTCTCTCCCCCCACCTCGACCTGTTCCAATCCACCGCGAAATGGGGCTAGAGCCGTCTCGACTCTCTCTCTCTCTCTCTCTCTCTCAGCGCAGAGGTTAAGGAGATTGCTCCAGCTCCAGCATAAAGCCTCCAGGCCTTATCCGACTCCGCGAAGTCCCTCGCGGAAAAGAAAAACGCTGCCAACGCGAGCTTTGAACGAGTGATTTCAGGTTCGAGCATTAGTACTTGATTTTCAAGATATAAAATGCTCATCTTATAAACAGCATGAAATAATTCATCATGCACTTAGCAGATAAACGATAAGAAAATTCACGCATTGAGGGTGTTGGGCTAAGAATCGTCAGCTGGCGTTGGACAGAATCGTTTCTGATTTCTGTTTCGTAATTTTTAACGTCGGCTACTTCAAGCGTGACTTTTGAAATTTGACAGCAATCATGTAAATTCCGAATTTTTAGAGTGAAAATAGAAGGGTAGCTCCTCTCCAAATCCATCTGCTAGTTATTTTAAGAACATAGGACGGCTATATCCGTTCATCGGCTTTCGAAACGCTCAGTGTGTACGTGTCGAGATACGTTCTTGGAACCACTGAGCATCCAGCCATTGTTAATTGCGTAACTTGTGCTCGTTTCCTGTTCAAGTTCTGAGACTTTCCCCATATAAGATCTATTTATGTCTACTTCTGGACTGAATTGATTCGGAAATATCCCTACCTCTGTACAGCCAAAAATATCAAAAACCCCTAATATCTAATATAGTTTTTAGTATCAGGCCAATCTGTCTTAAGATGTGGCCGATTAAGTTGTCCCGTCTTCTTTTTATAGTTTTCAGCAGACTTCTCTTTTCTCCCACTCTTCTTAGCACTTCTTCATTTGCCACTCGATAGATCCATTTTATCTTCATCATTCTTTGACAGCACCGTATCTCGAAAGCTTCCACCATTTTCTTCTCCGCTGCTGTCATCGTCCATGCCTCACTGCCGTAAAGAAACATGCTCCAGATGCTAAAGAAACATGCTCCATTACATAAAAAAAATACTGCGAAAGAGCAGCATCGAAAACAAACCCATGACCGACCTTTCAAGGGGACTGTAATGAATCCGCACGGCCTAGACTGCAATGACTAGAACCTCGGGTTTCGGGCGTAACTTACTTAAAGCACACGTTTCATGTTTCGTGCCTGGGGAATGGCTGCCGTCCACAAGGCCGAGTCGTCTCTGTCACGTGACGTCAGCAATCCCACAGTTCTCTATTAACAAATTAACATCACATTCCGTACATTGCTTGCAATACCTTACAGGAACCTGCTCATCTTTATTACCTGTATGTCTTAAAACTTATAAAGTACTGTCGATTTAAATTTACATGCTTTCTTTATAGAACACCCTGATCAATAACAATAAATTTATATTTCTCTACAGCGTAATTATTAAACAAGGAAGCATGGATCGCAGTCTTATTTTGCGAAATATTTCTCCTTTCAAATGTGAAAAACATACCTGCGCTACATATGCTCTTAACCTTTTCCAAACAGAATTTATTTCTGAACCGATTTTTATGATTTGTTTTGCTTCTAAGAAGCTTTTTCGAATTTTATAAGTGGGATATTCTCGCAAAAGGCATTACAAAACTACATATCTTTGTTGATCAAGGCTGCCAGTAGTAAGCTGATTATAGTGATGACATTTTATTTGTTATGATTAATGAGTAAGTGAGTAATTTTAAAGCTGCAATTGAATAAAAGAAATTTAAGAAACCGAGCCAATTTACAGAAAAAATTAACATGTCGGATAGCCACAGTAATTTCGACAAAACGTTCAAGAAAAATTATTAATCAATTAGGATATGTTTAAGAGCTCTGATGCGTCATGATGGCAAAGTTAATGAGTAAGATGTCGTAATTTATAAATATTTTTGAAGCTAATTCAATTTAAAACAGCTGCTGTAAAAATAATCGATGTCAGAGGGGAAAGAAGAATGGTTTAATGTGACGCAAAGAGTTCGCAGAGATACAGAGATGTCCTCTCATTCCAAATATTTAGCTTTTGAATCCCGGCAGTGGTCGACTGTTAATATTTGCGACAGTCAACAGCTTGAGTTTTGTGCGGAAGAAACATCGATTGAATCCTTCGGGTGGGTTGTAAAATGGTGGTCGATTGAACTTGGCGCCTTTGTTAAGAGCGGGATCTATCCTCCCCACATTCCTGACTAAACTTCTGGTCACGAGGTGGCTATTGAACCAACGATAGGGTTGAAATGTTGTGAACATGTATCGGATTTGAAGTTATTAACACAATCGGCATTGTTGAAGCAACGATTCAGTTACATTCAGTTCAAGTAGAAACCTCATGTGTCAGAAGAACATCGCGGGCCCTAAAGATACGCATGTTAATTTATACAGCTTCAAAGAAGTATTGTGAAAAATTAAAAAGTAAAGCAAACAAGCGTGACAAAGATATAAACAATTCCCAATGTGGCATTAAAAGTTCCCATGCACCCACTTACGTTACTAAACGATGTGTGCCTACTTAAGGGTTAAGGACAAAACAGTAAAAAATGATTCTTGTATCGCACCAAGACGCTTTTCAATGTAGCACAACAAACACAAATCAATTTTATGTCCCTACTGTATACTTTTCTTCAACTGCTATCTAAGCAGAGTAAAACTCCTCACATACTAAACCTTTAAGGGATTTACTTTGCGTTAGATTTCCCTTGATTTAGTTCACACCTAGAAATGATATTGTTTAAAATTCATCATACATTATGTGAATAATTTACATACTAACATCTACGTCTGCATAATCTCCTGCAAGCCACCATGAAGGTGTGTGGCAGGGGGTGAATTCTCATAGGGGGTGAAGTCCTTATACCAACATGCAACTACCTATGCTATGGATTGATTCACTCGTATTGGACACATTTTCCTCTATTCATATCGCTAATTGTACGAGGAAAAAAGGATATTTTGAATCTGTCAGTTTGGCAATCCATTCCTCCAATTTTGTAATCATGGTCCAGTCTACCATAGTAAGTTGGGGTTCGCAAAATATTTTTAAAATGATCACTGAAAATATTTCCTTGGAATTTATTTAGGAGGTTAAGTCTAAATTTCAACCTGCAATCCGACAATGATTCCCATTTTAATTCATTTAATAGACTGGTTACGATAGTCTGGTTATCATATGGTCCCTTTACAAATCTAGCCATTCTTTGCTGCACACGTTCAAGTTCATTATCTAGACCGATTCCGTAGAGATACCATATACTGGCAGCATATTCCAAATGAGATCTATCGTATCTACATTAACCTTAGGTATTTTTTGTTAACTTATCAATATATTTGCCGTAAAAATTTCCATCAACTTCAAAGTCACTCTTTTATGGATAGACTCTACATAGTTCCAATCCACACTTTTCTAAATGGACGAATGGTTATTGTTGACCGTCTCCACCTTGCCACACTACTAACATTGCTTTCCGGGGGGTGATGCTAAAGAGGTGGAGATGAGTGGTTGAGCCGAGATGGTTCTTGGGACCAACTAAGAGGAGATGAGGACCCCCCCCTCCCCAGCCATCTCCCGCTCCACACACCACATCAGCGAAGTGAACGCCGAGTGAGTTTCGCATTGTTCTGGGCGGTGGGGAGGGAATGAATGAAGGGAAAGGGGGTTGAGGAAGGCCCCTGAGGGTGACTGGGTCCCCTCCGCTTGCCGGATCACCGTGGAATATCGGGAGAGAGCATATATCTATACACACACACATATATATATCGCCTCCGGGCGTGCTAGGGAGGCTTGGCGAGTAATCCCCGAGACGAAAATGCTCCCCATCCCCCTGGCCCGGGGGTGGGGGGGAAAGGAGGGGGGGGATGAAATGGAGACGCCACCGCACTTCGCTCCGTGCTCCTTTGTGCTTATGGTGCGCGGAGATACAATGCACGCTCATCTCTCCCCGCTGCGGATCGCCTCAGGGTTACGCTGCGCAACAATATCCTCGAGAGGGGTGGATTCCTTAACCCCCTTCCCTCTCCGCGGGGATGGGGGGGGGACATTTCCCCATTTAAGGATCGTGTGCGCCTGGAATGCAGTGAGTGTGTGCGACATCTGCTTCGCCCTGCACCAATAAAAGCACACGATCCGAAAATGCGCTCGCCGCCACCTTGCCACTGCGGTCTCGGATTGCTTCTGTCCCGCTCCTTTGGCTACTCTATCGCCGAGGTGATTGGCAACAATGACTTTCCTCTAAACGTCTCCATTTCAATGCGTCCGAACCAAAGTTCCTCCTTTGCAATCTTTAACATTCAAGTTTTCTGAATTTCACACATTTTAGAAATATATCGATGGAAATAACGACCATGACGGAAGATTTGTCAAATCGAAGACTACGGTAAATCCTGCATACAAATGCAAAAGTAAATTTTATTTATTTTGGAAGTGAAAATTCATTAAGTTTGTGGGAAACCAAAATCTTCATTCGTAGTCAAAAATTGGAATGCAGTATTGGAAAAATACCGAAGGAAGACATCGAAATAATTAGTGAATATGCTACACAATAGGATAATGAAACATTTTACCCAGTAAATACAAACTGGCCAGCGATGAGTCATTCTGGTACAAGAACGACGCGATATAGGCATAGAAAAAAGGAAACTAAGTGACTTATATAAGAATACCAAAAAATATGGAGGCGAGGGAAATAGAGAAACGCAAGAGAACATAATATTGCAAATCGCCCATGAACAAAGAAGATTTTATGATTTTGAAGTTTAAAGAAAAATTTCCTCTGCAAACTGTTGGAAGAACACTCCAAGAGTTCTAGTCTAGTGGGAAGTATAGGGTAAAGAGAGGCTCTTAAAGACAAGCATCAGTAAGTAATAATTAGGACACAGATATGTTTCATGTTTTAAACAGCTTCTTTAGTAGTGAGTTTAAAGAACTATGAAACCGACGGAGAGCATCTTTATAGCCCTAATAATTAGCTTAGGACTTGCGTCATAATCAACCTCATATGACTATTAAATAAAATTAATTTACTTATGAGCAATAGCCCCTAAGGCCCGTTAGTTACTCAAAATAGATTGGTCAAAGATATGGGGCGAGATATTGCACGTTGCTTAGCATTTAGTACATTCAATAAGGAATTTGAAAAGATAAATTAAAAAAATTTAAAGTTTTCGCCAACTAGTCGCGAAAACTTTAACGGAGTTACCCGCTGAAATGGCACAATAGCAAGATATTCCATTCCGACAACGTCTTTTTCCTTTAAAGACTCTATAATTTCCACAGAGACAGGTGACTTCTTGGTTGGCTCAAATGGTAGAGCCCCTGGGAAATCAGGAGCTCCGGGTTTTGAGTCCCGATCAAGACAAATGGTTTTTTTCTCTGCGAAATATCTCACAATTAGAAGATAAATTATTAAGGACTGGATCTTTACCCATGTAGTACCTACATTTAAACCTGAAACCAATATTATCAAGGAATTTACGTACAATTTTTTCCGATTTACCCATCTCGTTCTTTAATACTAAGTAAATTACGTTGATGTGAAGAGGTTGGCCGATAGAGGAATCGATTGGAGGGCTGCGTCAAACCAATCCTGGGATTGTTGATCGATGATGATAATGTAATATAGTACTTAGAGAGACGAAATTTCTTCAGCAACTATCATAACGGTTCCAAATGAATTAGATATTGTGAAACTCACCAAGCATTATTTCTTCAGGATCTACATAAATTTAGATGAAACGTTAGAGCAAACTTGTCTGGACTCCAAGAATGACAGGCTTTCTCTCAACGTGTATTAATTCAAATTCCGGTTACGCAGACTTAATGAAAAGGTTATAAGACACTTCTACACTGATCGTGAGCAGAAAGTAGTAATCGAGGGACGTAACTCAGTCTATGATGACCCTCAGTGTGCCACAAGGAAGTGATATTGGTCTCGCTTTATTCCTCCATCCCATCGACGCAAGGTACCGCTGAAAAACTTTCAAGTAAAATAAAATTGCTTGCAGATAATGGCGAAGTGTTTTGAAAGTTAAGCATAAAAACAGACTACCAATCTCTCACAACTGACCGTAATAGTATTAATTCTAAGAATCATCACTGGGGGCTAGAACTAAATCTAAAAAAATAACAGTATTACACAACTGGGAAAAAATGTCAATCGCCTAAAAATTACAATTCTACGGGAGTAGATATAATACTGACTTTTCTAATATACTTCAGCACCCACTAGCGTTTGCATTTCACCAAAAATAATGATAAGAAATATTCCTTACTAAACCTATATGAAATTTCTCTATGAGTGAAAAATACCTTTGACCTGAGTTTGGCATTAAGCTGTTGAAATCCAGGTCGGGACAAGTATTCCCGAGTTTCACAAGTGTGGCGGGTGAAGTCAAAAATCTGGGAATCCATATCCCGTAATTTGAATCAATCAGCAGAAAATCATATTAGAAACATTTTGGAACATTACAGAAGAATTGTATTCGAGTGAATAGTGGGAAAGGTTTCATGTGGATAAGTGAAAGGAAGATTCTCAATTGTAAGGACTCACCTGGATAATGGATCAAGCATTTGGGACGCGGTGAATAGAGGTTTTAATGAATAAAGTTTTGATTTGGGAACTGAATGATAAACTAAGGTAAGAATGTTGTGCTTGATGCAGCAAATTGCTATGAAAGCACAGGAATTGTCACAAGGCTCCCGACTTCCCAAAGAGCGATTCATTCCTTATCGCGCCGTGGAGTGTTGGCAACATCATAGCATATCATGAGTAAACGTTGCATAACCTACAGGATGGTCGATTCCGGGCGAAGGAGGATCATTTGAACCACCACCGATGGCGATTTCCTCGGCGAATGGCACTTGCGTCACGGATAGCACTTCAATTTCACTACACCTGCAGTGGATACTATCGAACTTGCTGATGTTACCTCTTTGAGCAAAGAAAATTTCATTTTCTCCGAAAAGCCATTAGGAAAAATTAGAACTAGTGGCAGAGGCTGTCCTATGACGGAATTTAAAGGCTAAGGCTGCCGGCGGAGAGGAAACATGTATGTATCTCAGTAACACAGGTTTTAGTGTTCCAAATGCACTCAAGAGATTATACATCTACATTTACACGATACCCTGCAAGCCACTGCGAGGGTGCGTGGCAGGGGGTGAAGATCACCAAGCATGTACTACTGACATGCAAACAATTATACCTAATTCTACTGTCACATTATTGGGTAAATAGCTTCCGTCAGCGATACTGTATTCATTATCCCCCCAAAAATGTGTTGCTTTAGTTTCCTATTCCTTTCACTTCATCGTCCATTGGTGTGTAGGTTGATAAGGCAGACTGGCCTAGTAATGCAAATGCGGTGGTTTTGAATCCCATCTAGAGTATGAAAGAATTAAGATCCTAGGTTAGGAGGTGGGATATGACCTTTGATGTTGTAACACCTAAAATATAAGACCACTACTATTGCTCCTTTCTCTATAACACTCCCATGAAGCCTTTGAACCAAATGCATTCACCGCAGAGCCTTAATCTTAACTCAGGCTTCAATAAACAAGTTCTAAAAACAAATTTTAATTGTCTTATTATTAATTGATATATTTGGAAAAAGATGAGAGCCAAATCAAAATGTAACGTCAACTCCGCAACCATTATTTATTTTTCCAAGTAGGTTTGAGATTGTTGAAGTATACATTTGCGTAGTAGGTAATAGTGTTGAACATACACTGGTTTCATTTGGACAGCGAATACTTTTTGTTCGAGGCACTCCCCTGCGCTTCCTTGTAAGATGCGTTGTATTGCCGCTGGTATTCATTTTCGTACCATATCCAGACATTTCGTATTTTTTAATATGCGGTCAACCTAAAACCATATTAGTTTTCCTATGAGGTACAACAAGGATTGTCAGAGTCGGCAATATCCCCTGGTCTTAACCTCCTCCCTGCCTCTGCAGAAATTTTAGTATTGTCCTCTTCAGCTACTCATTTTCTATCGATGTTCAAATATACCAATCGTTAGTCGTCAAGTACTTATCTGGCAACAGTTTCCATGTTTTAAAGTGATCTCTTCAGTGAGTACTAGCGATGTGATAACTCGAGATGTTGTAGTTCCTAAATTTATGTCTTCGCCACTATAGTGATAATTTAGCAAGTGTGTTATTGTTCTTTTCTTTTTTTCTTAGTCGGCCTAATATGAGACATCTCACTATATTCTCCATTATTTTAGTTTCCATCTTAAAGGTTCAGGCCCGGTTTCACCAATCAGGGTCTAGTACAACTCGGCGCGGCCACTTCGGCGCGGCCACCTCGGCGCGGCCGTCTCGGCGCAAGCCACCTCGGCGCAGGCCCATCCCGGCGCAGGCCCACCTCGGCGCAAGCCACCTCGGCGCAGGCCCATCTCGGCGCATGCCACCTCGGAGCGGGAATTTATTTTATAGTGGATGTTTCTAAGTGACGAAATATATATGTGCCACATTTAAAATGAAGTGTAGGAGTTAGTTTGTTTACATGGGTTTATATCCAGATTGTCGTACTGGTAGATTCAAAATATAATTTTTCCCCCGCACTAGGCATAAGAGAACACAAAATGCAGCATAGCAAAGGGATAGGCAGGGGAAATATTTTAGAATAGTCAGTAGTGCATGATTGTATGTAATCTACATCTACATAATACCCTGCAAGCCACCACAAAGGTATGTGGCAGGGGGTGATTTCTCACTAAACATGCACTACATATCATGCATAAAAAAGGAATAGTATTAATATACTAGTCATAACTTCACTATTTAATCCCTTAATCCTTTAATACCGTTATAATCCTTAGTACGAATAGGTATGTATAATATAGTATAGTATAATATGTATGAATTAGGTTTGATCAGAGAACTAGACTGTGCAGCGTACATCTACATCTCATCTACGTAATACCCTGCAAGCCACCATAAAGGTGTGTGGCAGGGGGTGAACTCTCACCAAACATGCACTATATATCATGCATAAAATTTGTAATTAAAAATTAAAATAGCAAGGCATACATGCAAAAATATGCTGTTAGTTGGGTTAGCTTTAAGTCCTTATACCAACATGCAGGTACCAATGTTATCCATTGCTACACTCGTACTGGATACATTTACCGTTATTTATATCCCTAATTGTACGAGGAAAAATGGAAATTTTGAATCTGTCAGTTCGGCAATCTACTAGTCTGTAAAAAAAGCAAAACACCCGAGTTTGAGGAGCTCTATCGTTTAAACGAAGCGATCAGTTTCAACGCAACAAAAAGCATACAAAAGAGAGTTTATTTCTACGTTGGATCATTTACTTTAAAAAATCTTCGGCTCCATAGTATTTCCTGTATTTAATTATTTCTCAAAAAAGTACCCGTTTTTTGCGCGTAAAATCAAGTTGCCCAACTTTGAGCGCTTGGTATTCCCGTAGTTTTTGTTCCAATAACTTGCGATTTTGATATAAGTAATCCAAATCTAGTAGTAACAGTTTGTAGAAAACAAATAGTTTATACCACTAAAATTGATGGAGATGTTGTAAATAACGCAAACCTCTGCTAACTTCGAAACCAATTGGTCAATAGAAAATTGATTGGTACTGCTGTTTGCCGTAGAATGTAATGAATGCAGGTACGTAGAGCATACACGTTAAATGTCAGCAGTATATTCAATATTGTTTGATAATTATTTTTGTTCGTTGCTTTTTCTCTGCCTATCAAGGCAGGTCATAACAAAGCAACAGAAAAGAGAAAGTCTCTCGAAGCCGTGCGTAGTTGCCAAATCGTGCATCGTGATGGGCAGTACCCTGGCAGTTTATGAATCATCCACTGGTTGCTTCCAAACGTTTGCTTTTAGTCATGATTAGACTATGGGTGTACGGGTACTATTTGAGGAATACGTTTCCTACATTAAGCAGGTTGATGGATCACTTGTTAGAGAATGTACCCGATTGCTCACGTTTCTCTCCCAAAGTTAAGGCTGATGGGAATTGATTCAAATAGTTACTGGCAATTATCTTCCGAAAGAATACACAATTATCTCTTAGAAGTTACGCCGTAGAAAAGCATGTTGATGAAAGCTCACCCCAACCTAACATCCTTAAATTTACCTGAAGGGAGCAACACAGATACTTTTACCGTACGTGCCGGTCATTTAAAGGAAGCGCGCCGACTGCCGAGTCGGTGGCAACCACGCGCCTCTTTTCTCCTCCCTCTCCCACGACGGAGTTGCCGGTACGCGTATATAAACATCTAGATAAATAATAAGCGATATTGACCTTATTAGTGATATTTAATGTGAATGTTATAAGTACCAGCATTGCATTCATTGTACAGCATAGAACAGTAACAATCAATTTTCAATTGACCCATTGGTTTCGAAGTTAGCAGGGGTTTGCGTTATTTACAACAAATCCATAAATTTTAGTGGTATAAACTATTTGTTTTCTGCAATCTGTTACTACTAGATCTGGCTTCCTTATATTAAAATCGCAAGTTATTGGAACGAAAACTACGGGAATACCAAGCGCTCAAAGTTGGACAACCTGATTTTACGCGCAAAAACGGGTACTTTTTTGAGAAAAAATTCAGTACAGGAAATACTATGCAGCCGAAGATTTTTTTAAAGTAAATAATCCAACGTAGAAATAAACTCTCTCTGGTATGCTTTTTGTTGCATTGAAATTGATCACTCCGTTTAAACGATAGAGCTCCTCAAACTCGGGTGTCTTGCTTTTTTTTACAGACAGTATTTCTCTAATTTTGTGATTATTGTCCGGTCAACCATAGTAAGTTGGGGTCCGCAAAATATTTTTAACATCATCACTGAAAATATGGTCTTGGAATTTATTTAAGAGATTAAGTCTAAATTTCAACCTGCGATCTGACAATGCTTCCCATTTTAATTCATTTAATAGACTGGTTACGCTAATATAGTTATCGTACCGTCCCTTTACAAATCTTGCCGATCTTCGCTGCACACGTTCAAGTTCGTTATTTAGACCGATTTCGTAGGGATCCCATACACTTGCAGCATATTCCAAATGAGGTCCGACAAGGGAAAAGTAGCTGATTTCTCGTGCATGATCGTCACATTTACCCAATACTCTTTTGACGAATCCCAGTTTACGATTCGCTTGACCCGTTTTTTCACGTATGTGTTTACCCCAGAAAAGATCATGTGTCAGTCTTATTCCAAAATATTTAATGGATTCCACGTTTGTTAATTTATTATTGCTTATTTTGTACGTCCTAGAAGGAGAACTATTCTTTTTCCGAAAATTCATTACTAGACATTTTTTCAAATTTAATTCTAACTGCCATGCATCACACCAATTTTCAGCCGCGTTAAAAGGCGTTGCCGCTAAGCTAGCCCTAAGCAGGTGTTTGTTATAAAGGCCTTCTTCTTGGGACGCTTCAGGTACCCTTTCTCGGTCCGCGGGAGAGGATTATCCCGACCTTTCGTCGCAGTGCGCGCCCCACTCCCAGCTGGGGTCTGCGGTCAATTGCTTGTTGGTGCAGTAGAATAACAAACTTAGAAGTTATTGTGTAATTGGAAAATTGAGCATTATAAGTTCATTCCTTATGTTTAGTTCTAAAACTACAAATTTTAAACGGAGCTCTACCGTTATTTTTAGCGTAGTTGGTGAGTAAAGGAATCTCCGAACAAATTTTTTAAAGTTATTTATTTGGTTATGAGTGATCTTTTCAAGGTTTTATTTAGTTAGGGAGTTATTATGTCTTTCGATTCAACAACTGAATGTTATTTTCTCGTATGAGTTGATGGCCATATTTTTCACGAGTTTCCATGTTTATTTTTCCCTATAATTACTCATTATAATATAATCATGACAGCTTACTATTTCATGAGTTTCAATGTTTATTTTTCCCTATAATTACTCATTATAATATAATCATGACAGCTGACTATTTCACTTCCTTTCTTTGGTCAATGGTTTCCGCCTAAAGAATGCAGTGATTCCTGGCAGTCCTTCGAATCCCGAGGTACACAAATGTTGAAGTTATAACATTGGCTTCGAAGAATTTCTTATTCTTATAATCGGGTGATTTGTAATTGAAAATAACCATTCTGGCTTGCAGGGTACTATGTTAACGTAGAGCTAGATAAAAAAAATACGGTTCCCAATATATCCTGCTACGGTAGATTAGAGCATGAACACAAAATTAGTGTAATGGACTGTATATCGGGCATATAACAATAACAGACCATATTAGCAGTAATGGAAAATGTATATTTAGACTTTTTTCTCAAATTATTGAGAGTTTTCGATACCTATTATTGCTAATTTCTTAATTATCATCTAATTTATTAGTCTTAACTGCTAAGTAGTACAAACATCACGTCTATAATGAATTTTTGGAAAAAGAATAGCTCTCCACATAGCACATACAAAATAAGTAATATTGAATTAACAAAGGTGGAATCCATTAAATATCTTGAAATAAGACTGATACTTACATGATCTTTCCTGGGGTAAACACGTACGTGAAATGATGGGTCAAGCTAATCATAGACTGGGATTCATCAAATGAGTACTGGGTAAATGTGACGTTCATGTACGAGAAATCAGCTACTTTTCCCTTGTAAGACCTTATTTGGAATAAGCTGTCAGTGTATGGGATCCCTAGGAAATCAGTCTAAATAACGAACTTGAACGTGTCCAGCGAAGATCGGAATCGGAATCGGAAAATTTGGAATTCATTGTAAGATACAACATTTCTCTCTTGGTTCTTCGCCTTGAAATATAAAATTCTCAAATAATTTTTGTGGGATAATTTCCCATTTCGATCACAATTCCGTTTATACTCACAGTACCGTTGCATTAAAAAAATTTATTTCCTCAGCGAGACGAAAGAAATGGACTTCTGAGCCTGTATATCCCGAGTATGAAACAAATATTTATTTAGCAAATGTATTGAAACAAAACAGTTTTTGACCGCAGACACATGCCGGGAGTGCAGCTCCCAATGCAAAGAAGGGTCGAGGTTTCCTCCGCCCATCGGCCGAGAAATGGGGTCAGATCAAATATTTTGGTATGAACATTTTGAGAACTATCTCAATTATCAACTTCTCAAATGTGCTCCCTACAAAGGTGAAGAGAGAGTCTCTTGGTACTCAGATTAGTATACGCGAATGGCAGTGAATTCTGCCGTCTCGAAAGGGTTAAAACTTTCCTCCGGGAATGCGGATTTTCAAATCCCAAAATATATCCGTTCCTTTCGCTTCGTCGTGATTTTCTTCTAAAGCGAAGGCCTTAAATATCTATAACAAAATGTAAATTTTGGATTTGTGGTGCTCTTCATCCCCTGCCACACACCCTCGAGGTAGCTTGCAGGGTAGCTTGCGTGTAGATGTAGACAATATTTATTGAGTATCTGTAGACGCATCGTGTGCAACAAAGATCGGCAATATTTGTAAAGGGACGGTACGATAACTATATTAGCGTAACTAGTCTATTAAATAAATTAAATTGGAAATCATTGTCATATTGCAGGTTGAAATTTAGACTTAATCTCTTAAACAAATTCCAAGACCATATTTTCAGTGATGATGTGAAAAATATTTTGCGAACCCCAACTTACTATGGTAGACTGGACCCTAATCACAAAATTAGAGAAATTGATTGCCGAACTGACCGATTCAAAATGTCCTTTTTTCCTCGTACAATTAGGGATATGAATAACGGTAAATATATCCAGTATGAGTGTAGCAATGGATAACATTGGTAGCTGCAGGTTGGCTTTAGGACTTAAAGCTAATCCAACTAACAGCATGTTTTTGCATGTATGGTTTGCTATTTTTTCTTTTTTTAAATAGTGGAGTTTAGAAGAGTATATATATACTAATCCTCTTTAATGCATGATGTGTAGTGCATGTTTGGTGAGAATTCACCCCATGCCACACACCTTTATGGTGGCTTGCAGGGTATTATGTAGATGTATCTCTCGAATTGTATCTTCATGGTGGAACCTGCAATTGTACGCTGGTATTGATTTGTATTTCAACTGACGATTTTATAATGATTCACTACTTCTATTACTTTTAATATTTGTAATACTTTTGATACATTGATAAACAGTGAAGTGTAGTAGTTCAGGAATTTCAAGTACATATTTCTTTTTTATTTGCACTCACATCTAAATTTATTTCGTTTTGAATCAATGTTTGCCAACAGTTCTTTGATTACGACGAAAAAACACAATATTCCTTCGTTGTAGTATTTTTACATGAGCATCTGTCCCGGTACTTAACATCTCTGTTCTCCGCGCCGAAATGGACCTGCGCCGAGGTGGCTTGCGCCGAGGTGGGCCTGCGCCGAGATGGGCCTGCGCCGAAGTGGCTTGCGCCGAAACGGCCGCGCCGAGGTGGCCGCGCCGAAGTGGCCGCGCCGAAGTGTCCCATTCCCCACCAATCAATTGACAATCAAGACCGTCGATCATTTGTTGATTGACGATCAAATCCCTCTCCTGTTTCGCCAACACTTGATCGTAAATCATGATTGTTGATCGTATGATGGGTAATTTTGAAACGTAAATGCATCATAGATATAAAAAGAGGTGCGCTATTGGCTGTAGTTATCACGTGATACGGGTACGAAGACATAGCACCCGGGGTATTTAAAATATGGCTCAAAGTCTATCGGAAAATGTTGCGGAGAGAGAAAAATCTCGACTCTTGGATCTCGTCAAGGAATATAAAGAAACAAAAAAACTGACGACATTACGATAAAGCAAAAGTTAGAGGAGTGGAATGATTTGGCCGAGAATTTATTTTTATTGCCCGAGAAATGAACGTTGTAAGGCTGGAACAACAGCTTATAACATGCTACGAAAATTTGAAGCGACGCTCTAAGAAGAATGCCGCGGATAACACGGTTTGTGGTATTACTGCTTCGCATTTTAAACAATCTTAGATGCGTTTTTCAACCGATTTATTTCATTTTTTGCCAACGCCTTCAAAATCATCGGTGTCATTATAAAAGATTATTGGAAGTCATCTCTCCCAAAAATAAACGATCAAGAGCATTGCATCATTGAAATCAGCAAGGATCATTTTCATCCCCTGAGCAACTCAAAATACAGTATGCAATATAGAGCAATTGCGATGATATCCTCTGTTTTTAGTCATGCTTTTATGCACATTCCATTTGTAGATGCATTTCGTCATTACATCACTTTATTTCCGTTATCAACAATAGTGCAAACTATTTTTGAGATAATTTGCTATTTTTCTTTTTGAAATATTATGACATTTTATTAATTTCACATGTACATGCAATATACCTAAGCTATGCATTTAAAACCTTTTTTGTGCAAACACATGCATGCAAAAATTTAAGAACAGCATTCAGATTCAATAAAAATCATAATAAAAGTTATAAAAATAAGATAATAACAATAATAAATCAGATAACAAAAAAGAGAGACAACAGACTTTTTATATACCTATGTCAAAATATCATTCATAATTCTGAATATATTTCTTGAATGACTTTATAACTCTCTTGATACACCCTCTTAACTCCTACTACTTTATATAACTTTAGACTCCAGAAAAAAAATCATAGAAGAAGATGTCCAACTAGATGCCAAAATAATCAGTCCTCAACTCAATAGCACACTTAAACCTCGGCCAACGACAACCTCAGTTGCATCTATTCATTCACTTCCTCCCACATTATGTATCTTCGTACCACAAAGGAAATGGGTAAAAATTTCCCAAATGGCCTACAACAAAAGCATCTACCATTATGTTGTCAAAATGGATAAAAGAGATACAAGGTCTGTGGAATTCTATTCACCAACTTCCATAATTTTTCAATTTATACGTTTTTTTAAAGTCTGTTAAGTAGTCAGCAAAACAGTTGAAATCATTTTTTAAATTAATATCTTTACTTCAACACTCTTTAGATGAAAACGTGAAATAAAGATATACAAATATACCGTTAGTATCACGCTCAAAAAATTTCCAAGGTTCCACGCCAATATAGGCTTTTTTAGAGACTGATCCTGACTTACGATCGATTCATCAATGCATTGGGTGCTGTATTATATAAATACCTCAGCGTTACAGACCTGCCTCAACAAAGGTCCTTGGGCTCTTATTAGAATCCCCAGACTCAGCGAGTAAGGAGAAAGAGTGCGATTATGGAGGATTTGAATCGTAATTTGCATATATGAATAATGAAGATTATATTTAATGAGCCTTCATTAAAATAAGGAAATCAATTTTCATTCAAATGCCACTGTAATGTTAATTTAATGATGTCTATGCTTTTAGTTTCAACCCCACTTCCTCAACTACCTGAAAATCTCGATGCTTTCAACGTTCAAAACATCAGTCAATTCAACTACCTTCCCATTTTCATTTTTATTTTATTTTCACTAATTTAAAGCTCTAATAGCCATATAATGCATGAATGTTTTAATTTTAAGTAAATTTAATGATAATTAGTTATCTTTTGATTCAACCTCTTCCTTACCGGGTATTATAAAAATTTACTCATCCCCGACATCTCCGATGATAATTTATTTTTGTTAAAAATATCAGCAGAAATGAAATTAGCATGCAAAAAACAAGCTGAATACAATTTTTGATGCAATGCAATAAATATCTGATTCTTATTACATTACTGCGATCCGGATTACTGTGCGATCTATCAAACGAGACGGATTAATTAAACGAATCAAGCACTTTTATGAATTTCGTATGGTCGTTACGCGCCCGTTACGGCTGAGTTTTCTTCCTTCCTATCGTTAGGTCATCAAGCAGTCCAGGTTGCGTCACCGTATATGGCAAATGAAGGCGGGGGGCGGAGCTTTTAGCACTTGCATCATTTCAGTTAACACGCATTGACTTGCGATTGAAAGAATCAAACCAGAAGCATATCCTTTACGCATCTCAACCTTTGACTCACTGATCATACACTCCTTAGATCAGCCTATTCCCACTATTTCATTACCCGTTTATTAATTCGATTAGTGTAAACTCTCTAGAATTTCCTATAGATCCCCAACTCATTACCCAACCACACGCACGCTTCTCAGATTGGCCAGTTAGCTACTTATACTTCTGTTTTAAAACTTGTGACAAATGACTTTCAATCGCATCTCCCATTTCATCAAGCTTCATCTCTATTTGTGAGCCTTTTATCTTCCTTACTGCCATTTACTGCTAATTACATATTAAGAGCGATGTACAGATCAAATTTTAATTTTTTTGTCGTTATGAGTTGCACAGGAGGAAATCACGAATTCATACAGGGATGATTAGTGCTTAATCACAGGATGGGTGGGTGTTTGTTATTTTCACTTCTTGGAACTTAAGGACCAACCATGATCTCACACTAATATGGCAATAACCAAGCAGGAAATACTCGATCCGTATAAATATGCACGGTAACCATTCACGTTAATCTTATTTCATTCACTTCTCTGCCACTTTTAGAAAAAATAATAAACGGTGAGACTTCCATTTCAAAACCGTATTTTCTGCCTAGAATATTATTATTTCTCTTTCTGATAGCTCTTTTTTCTGTTGATGTTACTTCACCATATTTCATTGCATCGGAACGGTTACCCACAAGTAGAGAATATTTAGATACCTTCTACCACTGACAAGGAATAGGGGTTGCTCAATATAATTGTCCTTTCTGCATAAAATCCAGTATCCGTGCTATTTCTCAGTGCATTTATCACAGCCCTTCTGCGGGGAAAGTAAATAATCTTCTCTTCCGCTTCACTCGCTCAACATTTAGTTAAAATAAAAAAGATTATTAGCTTTGTTTTCAATGGGGTCGTTTACCATATTTTTTTATTGCCGAATCTGATACAGTTTGTAAATAAAAAGACCCGTATTTTTCCGTTTCTTGATCCGTCAATTATTTCTCGAGTTATAAGCGGTGAAAAAATGATGTTTTTAACTCTTTCGGAAAAGTGGGCGTGGTGCAACCTCTGACGTATATCGAATTCGTCCAATCAAAACTGAGCCCGCGAAGCTACTTCTCCTTATCGCAATGCTGACACAGCTGACTCTTCCAATAGGAGCGACTGCGACAGCATCTGTGCGAGCAGATCTTCCGAGATTCCCCCTCCACTCCATTCCCTTCCCCGAAAAGCAGTCAACGACGGGAGGAAAATGACGTCAATGTCAACACAGCAGGGGCGTAATCTTTTGCTTATTTTAATTTTTGATTTAGTAGTGAATGGATGTGGTTAGAATATTATATTTCTTCACTAAAATTCTCTTTTCGTTTCCATCCAACTATTTCGCGCACAAAATTGCGATTCCAGTTCCGAGTAAACGCCCATATTACCGCTGATTTAAAATGTTCACCACTCAAACAAAAAAAGCAGCTGGTCTCCTCAAAACTTCTACATTCCTGTCTCGGAGCAGGTCTGGCGTAAAGCTACAATCTGTTCAACATAACACCTCCTTGAGTAGAGAGCCCGTTAAGACAGCACTTCACGTGAGTGAAGGCCTCGATGGAGCGCTTATGGAGCGAGCGCAGGATTGATCAGTTGGTGGCAGCTGTCCAAGATGTTGTCCGGCAGCACTGCCATCGACCGAGGCGCGCACGTTGCCTTGGCATCGCGGCGGCGGCGACGGCAGCGTCGCTCCTTAGCTCGTCCTTGGCCTTCCGCTCCGCAGCACTTCGCTCGAGTGGCTCCCTCCGTGAAAGACTCCGCTAACGTAAGGCGCCTCGGAATGCTTCTCATTTACCTTCTCCCCTTCTCCTTATTCCTGCCAGGGCTCCTCACATGTTTCTCACTTCACCCATTCCCTGGAGGACCTCATCAAAAACGTAGACAACAGACTTCATCTCCATCATTCCCACCTTACTAGGCTTATAAAAGTAATCATTTGGTTCCATAATTAACCGCATAATTACATTCATGCGAATTGTAAATATTCTATTTCATTTCTAACATTGACTTTCTTAACTGCCCTAAGAGCACATAATTAAGCCAGGAAAAAAATATAAATGCGGATCTGAATCGTAGCTTTCCTCACCGAGGAATGAATCAATAAAAGAACTGGTATGGGAATTAATATCGGCACTAAGGTTATATTTTAGACGAAACCAGAAAATGAAGCGGATATATTTACAAAGGACGTTACATATATATTAAGAACCACTACGTATTATGCTATATTCGGTCAGATGATTAAGAATATAGAGATAGACTACCGTATCAGTAGATTTAAAATGTCATTTTTCCTGAGCACCATAAGAGAACTTAATAAGCATTATAACAAAGGGATAGGTAGATGAAAATTGGCTGTAGTAGCCTGTAGTGTATGATGCATGTCTGAACATTACCAATAACTACATGTTATGGAGATACAGATGAATTCGTGTGCAGAAATATCTTTATTGCCAGTATTAAATTCATTACCATTCAGGTGCAAACCTTCTAATTAAGACTTTTTCTTTAAGAATTATTTTTCCTTAAGACACTTATGCATCTGCAAGATGCTAAGGCTATTCTACCTTCGTAGTGGACACAACCCTAAAGTCTTGGATAAGCCTCACTCTCATAACCTGAGGACTAACATTTCTTACGTTGTACCCAAGCCGAATACATCCCAATTCAAAAGATGCTTTCTTTACTTGGGGACAAAAATTTTCAATAGCTTGCCACAGAGTATCCGAGATAGCATGCACTTCAAAACTTTTTTGAAGCAAGTGAAAATCTGGCTATTCACGAGAGATAGAAGAAGTATAGAGGTAATTTAGTGGTTGTTCAAAATATTTATCCTTTGTTCTACTTTACTATATATACATATACCTATATTATTTCTGTAATACCTTAAAGTAACTTATAACTCTAATTCTATTGTCCATTTAATGTTCCATAACACTATAGGTAATTTCATGTGACAGTGTTATTTTATGTTCAATTGGTGACATGTGTTTGGTGGTGTTTTGACATTGGTAATATGGTGTGTTGTAAGAATGTAAGCCAGCATTGCTGTGTGTTTAATTTGAAGGTGAACCCAACAACAGGCAAAAGTCTTAGGGTTCACCTAAAGCTCCCAAATTATTATTATATTATTTTTTGTATTATTTATAACTTACTGGAGCAATAAATATTATGATTATGAACAACACGTGGCTCTTATCTAACACATTTCCATTTTGTAAAATGCCATTGTAACTCTTGGTAGCATGTTTGGTGATCTTCACCTCCTTCTACTCTTACCCTGGCAGTGGTGAGTAGGATATTGCGTAGATGTAAATGTCAAGTGCTTTCAAAAGCAGCTACGTGGTGCGCGTTCGAGCATTTGCGTCCATTAGAGCAGTTGATGAAATAATGGGAGCAATTTGGCTTAATGGAAAATGTCCGAAGACTTGAATATCCAAATGCCAAATTAAATTATGGAAAACAGTATCTCCGAAACCGGTTTTTCGACTGGCTAGGCAATCATCAACGGGGAGAGAACCACGCAAAACAGGTCATAGCCTGTCGAGAACCAGGCGGAGGGTGACTGGAATACCTGATCTTAATTTATGACAACGTGTACTACGGTAGCTGCTCTCAGATCTTTTTTCGCGGGATAATGAGAATGGAATAAAGAAAAAAGTTGGAAGTAAACATGTAATATAATGGATACCGTTGGAGGAAGCAATGCAATTGTCTGAAACTTTATGTGCATTAAATTCCACGTTTGACTCGTAGAGATGGAAACGGTAATAAGCAGTCGATAATCACTGGATTGGTTATGACTTACACGACCGATTTTTTAAGATAGAATGACATTATCCCCAAAGTATCTCTCCTGAGGTAAGAGTAATACAGCAGATGGCATCGATAATAAAATTGAATATGAAAACGTGAGAGATCGGAAATTGCATGCATCCTCCGAATTGGGCGGACAGAGCGATTTCGTCGCACGCAATGGTTAACTGTTGCTCGGCCACCGAAAGACCTGCCCACCGTTCCAAAGAGACCTCTGGGGGGTTTGGTGGGGGGGGGGGGCAGATATGAACAAGCGATTTGTTGGAATAAGCGCTAATGGCGATAGCCTCGAAATTCCTCTCAAGCCAATTGATCCAGATAAGCGGCGATGACGGACTACCCCGCCGAACATTCCTTTTCATCCCATAATGAAAGGGATTGAAGGCAGTAAAAACTCCTTCGCGTTAGGCAACATTAATGATATAGGAACAAATTGCTGCTGCGTGTCCGAAATCTTTGCATCGGTAAGGGCCACCCTCGTGAAAGCAAATACTCCGGCTCTGCCCTCACTGAGAAAAGGACCAGGATATTTTGACTCGAAGGCGAATACAAGGACGACCCGATTCGGAGAGACTTTCCGCCTCAGAATTGACGTGACACCGGGATCCTATGAAGCTGAAAGTTAACCGGAATTTCACACATTTGCCAACAAATTAGGCCGCTTCACCTTTGGCTGGATTCAACAAATGCTCCTTTCATTCTACAGGGAGGATATCAATCGAAAATGTTTGAAGCCACCCCATGCAACAATATAAACTCTGAAGGCATCCTATAGATCCCCCTGGAGAATAAAGGAAGAGGTATTTTAGGTGTCGGATTATCCAAGCTGAGATCCATTATCCAAAACTGAAAATAACAGACAATATTCTAGATGAAACGACAGCATTACTTTTACGCTTGAAACAAATTAAGGCTAATGAGTGAAAGTTACCGAAGATTTCAAAAGCAAAAAGAATGATTTTAAAAAAACTAATATGCAGCCCGTGCAGCGTACGACTTTGGTCAAGTACATGAAGTCGACCAAGCAAAGGGTATTGTCCGCACACGTTTCACAACTCCACATCTCTGAAAAGCAATTAATGAATTAAAAAGTGCAAAATATCACAAAACTGTCTTAAATAATTCAACATGGTAAGGTGCAGCGTGAGATGCTGGGACACGGGAAGGTAGTGAAGGAAAAGGATGATATACACCAAGAATAAAACGAAGAAAAGGTTATTTAAATAAGTGTATTACGTAAATCCAAATAAGTAATAGCTAAAATAAATGAAAAAATTATATTTTTCTTTTCTACCTCTCAAACCGAATGCGTGACAGTAAAATCATGTCACTAAGGGTAGGAACGAGAAAACGGTCAAAATAGAAATAATTTGTAAGTTTGGACTCTGATTATTTTTAGGAGACACCAGGCGCGTTGGACATTACCAGTAAACCATAAACTCATCGCTATTATCCGCCCAGAGTGACAAATTAAGGCTCTCGGCGATATCTGGGACATTGAAAGAGGAGTGTGAAAAGAGAGAGGGAAGCGGTGGTCTCCCGGAAAGTAGAGCAACGAGGCTGAGTACTTGGAGAGGAGGTGGGGGGAGTTGGTAGGAGGGGCTGAGAGGGGGAATGTGGGGGGGGGGGGGCAGGAGAAGGGGTCAACCCAGAAGTGATTGATGAGGGAACGCGGTGGAATGACCCCTTCGTCGTGTTTGACCCCGGGGCTAATTGCTGTCCTCTGGAAGGGATTGTCCTTCCCGGAGAGGACGGGGTTCGAATCTATTTCGGGCCTCATCGGAGCAATGCAATCAAAGGAGAGGCGGCCGCAGATAGCCCTAGGCACAGCGGTAAACGCGAAGCAAATTTATATTTGGAGCTTGGGGTAAAACTGCGACCCGGTACACTATCCATGTAAATATCACTCGAGAAAATTCGAGCATTGCGAGAAGAGATGCGAAGTATTTGAGCTGCTATCCATAGAGAAAGCCCGAACCTAATTAAATGAACGCCATCAAAGAATGCAATGAGAAGAGGAAAAGCGTTTGACAATTATTGAGGATTTTTGTACATTAAATGTCATGAAATGGAGTAACACAATATTTTTAAGGAGTATGTTTTATAAATTATAATTTTCTGGGCTCTAGTAGAATAGAAATAATTTAACTGAAATATGAGAAAAAAATAAGAACATATACTAAAAGTTCATAGCATAATCCCAAATGCCGACTGTCGATATCACGCCGGCTTGGGAATTACCCAAGGGTAGAAGGGATCTAATCCCACTTCGGGCAAGAAGATCGTATTTATTAACAGAAAAAGAGTTTTAAGTTACCCGGTAGAATGTATCCTTAGACTTTTGAACACCTAAAATCGGTATCTAGTACCGGTAATAAATCAAATTATCGAATTGGATCAAGTAAAAACAACACAAGAGATAGAAATAATTATAAAAGGCAATTTAAAATGGGGTAAAAGGGTCTTTATATCAGGGCTATTGACCATTAGCACCTCAAAATGTTGGTGGATATTGACTCCCTGATCCGAGAACTCTACATACAACTCATACGCCGGGAAATCACCAGGTTGCGGGAAACGTCCTCGTAGTCGGTATCCGGGCTCCCTCAGCTTCATTGAAATTCGGAACCAGCCGAAGGAAGCGGTCACCCTGCCGCGAGTGCAGCCCTAAAGGGCCCTCGAGAAACACTCGGGAGCAGATGGTCGGAGGGGGCCGCCAATGGCTCAGTTCATCTCCAAGCGGGGAAGTGGGCGGAGGCTGCAATTACACGGCCAGGAGAGGAGGTAGGGTGGCTACGGGGGGAGGAAGCTAGCTTTACGGGGGAGAAGTGCAGAGCGAGGATCTGCAGGAGGTATTAATATCATCGCCGGAGAATGCAGGGTCTGTGGTTCCTTTGGTGTATGAAGGCGAAGTCATGCCTTGGCTTACAACCCCGACTTGCTCGCTTCAGCAACCGTACGAAAACTTCTTGAACACTGCATAAAATGTTATGGCATCAAATGTGAACCAACAAACGCAGTTTTAATCAAAACGAGGATAAACTAGCATCACTGCAAAAGAAGTAACAAACATATTTCCCCCTAACAAATAAAATACTATTTCTTTTAGCTTAACAATATATATCCCAAGGGGATTACCTAGTCATCAAAGGAATCACAGCTCGGTGAGGTACTTTCAAATTAAAATTAATCACTTGTATTTATATTTTCATCAGCCATTTAATATACAGGTATGTGTGCTGCTTACTGTCCGGTTTTATATAACTTGACCTTTTTACTTGTTTTGGTTGGTTATTTAGGGGAGGCGACCGACAGCTGAGGTCATTTGCGCCATTTAGGATAGGTGGATTATTGGATAATGGTAGGAGTTTTCAGGGAACGGAGGAAGGGTGGAGAGAAACCCGGCGTCGGCATTAGCCTACTCTTAACGAAAGGCGCCAAGGGGACCACGGCTTAACGTCCCATCCGACGGACGGAGTACTGTACTTGAAATGCTCTCCACTAGGCACTCAAGTGGGGACCGGTTTTCCACTGAAAAATCCGCCACTGCCGGGAATCGAACCCGGGCCCTCGGGATGGGAGGCCAGTACTCTAGCCACCACACCAACCCGATCCCCCCTTTTTACTTGTTTTCACCTTGAGTTATCACTAGTGATTTTTTGATAATGTAATTTAGTTTTAGTGAGATACGCCGAAATAAGCCGTTATAAATTACTTATAATTCCTTAATTTATTTTATCCGACATCCAAGTAACGACATATCAATACTCAACGACTCAGTGGGAGCCTAAATTATTCCTATAAATTTATTCAATTAGAATGTTTTTAATACGGATTGCCTCACCAAAATGTTCGGAAAATAAACTTGATGCACACTAACACTGATGGTAGATGAGCACAGGAGTCAAACAAAAACGTTCCAATTGAAAACTTGAGGTAACGTCGTTCCAATCCATCATGGTTATAAATCAACTCCAAGTGGCATTACTTTCGGGCGTCATCATTCTGCTCGAAAACTCCCGCTTAAGAAGGAAGGAGTGCGAGGACCTGTGTTTTCGTCATTTTCTGAATCTCTCAAGGACAGGTCCTCGCGGAGGCATTAAGGGCTCGTTCCCTTCCCTCAACTCACTCCTGAAATCAGGGCCGGAGTGTGCGAGACGAAGCAGGGCCGGCGAAAGTGACTCGAAGGACATTCGAAGCGACAACCGGCGAGAAAAAGACTTTCCGAGTGGCATTTTCTCATAGACATATGATTCTAACGTCGTGGAAGCGTACTAGGCGCCAGATTTGGCCGTTCAACCCCTTCCGTGAGCATTTGCCATTTGGGTGAATAAAAAACGCCTCTGGAACTCATTTCGACCTCTTCTCGGAACCCTCGTCCGATAGGTGAGGAAAAACATATTATGTTGTAATTTTAATTTGAATTTTCCAAAAACGTATTGTCTAATTCATTCTTGCTGTTGATCTAATCCTGCTACACACTTTTGTGGCTTGCGAAGAACAATTAATAGATAGATTAACGCATGGAAAACACTAAAATCACTGAATAGGGTAATCATTTTGAAAAGGTGGTAGCTTAACAATCTAAAATTTAATTTTCCTTTTTTGGCTCCTTGAACACGACACGGTCCCAGACAAAAATGTGTGGAAGTCAATCACACCTACTAGGAGTAAAGATACGAAAACTGCAGTTTTCACATAGATGCTTATCAGGCGCGACCATGGTTTCGTAGCAAGTCTACATCTTCAGGTGGTGATTTAGCCTTCATCACTTGCTGGCACATCTAGGCTACATTACCTCATGATACATTTACTTCTAGTTTAATTCTTAAATACTTTGAACAGAAAGAGTAAAACACATAACCAGGAGGGCCTTGCTTGTGTTTATTCGGTCTATTTTCAAGAAAGTTGTATCTCGGTAAACATAGAACCCTTATTTCCGATTGCTAAAACACTTTTGTTGATTTCTTACGATAGAATCGATATTTTGTTCTCAATTTGAGGATTTGTAGCAGGATTGAATTTATTAGTCTGCAAAACAAACATTTATTTTTGCGTTTATTTCCTTAGTTGAAAAACCACTCCTGATAGTCCTCTCACGTCGTTAAAATGAGAGGACTGCTGTAAATGCTTGCCATCGCTCGCCGAGCGCCTCCTTGCATCCTCGAAATCTTCGCTGAACCTCTTATCCCCTGACAGCAAGTTCTCCGTTCATTTTAATTTGCCAAAATTAGCGGAAGGAACATTTCTTACTCAAAACTTTTAAGAAATATGTATTTTCGAGTATCCAGAAGTCAAATAGATTCATTTTCCGAAAGTTCTATTAAATTAAGCTCCAGTGTGATTGCGACGAATGAAGATGCACGAATGAAGCAACTTCAGTCAGCTGTGGCTCAACGTGGACAGTTACTAAGAATATAACTATGCAGTTGGCACGCCAACTTCCTGGGCCAGCCGACCAATCAACGGACCCCAAACGGACGCTCCCCAGCCGACGTCGAACGCTGCGTCATCCATCCCATTAGGATGAACCGACAACGCCGATTGATTTTGTTCGCTACGATTCGATTAAAATCAATAACAGAAGCATCAGAGAGGCAAAGAAGGACCTTCGCGCATATATTTTATGCAAATAAAAGAATGGCAACGTGATTTGATCGATGTGATTCGAAATTGCCCGATGAGTGGTGAACAGAAACCAACGTCCCCCTTCTCCGCTAATTTACGTATCGTGTTTGTATCTCTGCTCCAAACGGTTGTCCAGCAATTTATTTCCCCAGCGGTTGAATGAAAGCTGATATATGGGGGATTGCAGAACATACGTGAAACCGCGACGATATTTCATTTACAATTTATTTCATTGAAACTCTCTGGATAAATATTGGCGTTTTTTGGAGTAAAATCGTGAAGAGATATGATGAATGCTGTAGAAAATCCTAATAAATGGCATATTCAAAAACATGCCTAGAACGAGGCAAAACAGACATATCTCTCTATCGAGTGGAATAGATTCCTTTCATCAAGATTTCCCTTATGAGGGCAAGTTATTAATTTAAAATAATTTAAAAAGTATACGTGGTCATTGAAACTCATCGCAACCCCCACAAAGTACTTGGCCATGGCTCTACAGTCAAATCGAGTCACGATCAGTTTCCGGGAAAGTTTGATGACCAATATACTTGTCTAGCGGGAGGAACCCGTTGAAATTCATTGGGGAGTAAAAGTCTTTGAAAATGATTAAATTCATTAATTTACTGTCTATTTACTGTTTAAAACCTATCACCAGATATTATGCAACTCAATTTAATTTCTATTTGCTTTTTATAACCACCAAAATCACCAGTTATTATGCAACTAAGATAAATCGGAAGTGTTATTAAATCCATTGATTGAAAATAAAAATACCTACAGGGTGAAATTCGAAAGTATTGAAGTAACTTTAGTTATACCTAATCTTTAAGCACCTCGCAAATGTCTCTATGTACTAACACTCCTTGTTCATGCACTACTGGCCCCGGAGCCTCGCAAGAAAACTGTCGACTCGCACAATAATAAGAATCATCCATTCGTGTTTAAGTTATGCCAATAGCAGAGTCAAGTGATATTCACGCAAAAGAAATGCAAACAATTTGCAAAAAAATGATATCAAAGAGCAAGGGCCAGAAAACTCACTAAAAGGAGCGACAAACAGGAGGTGTTTAGTCACTTATTTCTTCACCTCATACGCCCAAAACTGCCACAAATAAAGCCTTCCAAAAATTGATGACGCACGCAGAAAGGACAATAACGCATTTCAGTTCACCACCGACAGTGCTAATGCAGATATAAACTAAATAAGTGCCAACAATTGCACAGTGCAGTCCCGATCGAGGTGGATTTTTCCCTTGAGGAAACTCTGGAGTAGTTATCACCATGAAGTTTTAAATTTCTATTAAATATCACGTGATTGCCCGATGAAGTCAATCGTTGAAGGAAAAGTGAACGGAAATAATGGAAAAGGCAGATCTCATATAAGATATATGAAGCAAGTTGAGAAGGAAGTAAAAGAGAAAAATTACATTAATATGAAGAGGTTGGCCGATAGAAGAATCGAGTGGAGGGCTGTGACAAACCAATCCTAAGATTATTGACTGATGATAATGATTGAATATTTGAACCTTTCGTACGATTTGAATGCTATAATCCAATTGGTACTGGTCGTTCTTGCAAAGAGAGCTTAGGATGAAAATAATCCCTTCAAAGCTCTTAAAACAAAATTAAAATCAGTCGCTTCATTATGTTTATCACGAAACATTATTCTTACGCTTATTAACTAAGTAATGACGTGAAATTTATTTCTGTACTTCCACGAGAGCAGCTTTCCTTGATCAGCGTGTGCCGCGTAGGGAATTCTCAGATATTGCGGTGCCCGAGGGAACTCCATCCGCGGAGACGACATGGGCCACACTGACCGCTGCAGCAATGGAACACCGGCGCTGGCCAATCTTTCACCTTGATGATCCGAACCACGGCTCCCAAGGATGAATACCTCGTCTGTGGGATTAAGGGGCCTCCCTTTGATTACATCACTCCTTCACAGAAGACTCTCCATTCGCGCAATCACCATTCATCGACATTGTCTCCTCACCTGGCAGAAGTCGCAAACCCGACGTACCTTCCCTTCAATCACAATAACATCACAAGTACACACACCATCTCCCTGAAGAATGACCGGATTTTTCCGTTAAGGAAACCCTGTTTAATGACCATCCTTCCTGTCCCTTTGACCCCTTTACATTCCAGCTCTCGATTAAAAACAGGTCTGTTTGGCAAAAAACTTTACGGTCAATTTTTCAGCCGCCATCGTAATGAGATGCAGGGAATAGTTTAATGAAAGTAACCTTAATACTTTAATTTCGGTCAACATTTAGGCTAACATCATGATTTTTTTCCCAAACTCGAACGAGAAGATATTTACGTGATGAGACGTATATTTTTAATGCATTCTCGCATTCCCCTTCAGTAAACGGCGATTGATGTAACAAATGCAATAAAATACCCTCGATATCTTCCAATGAAAGCTTCTCTTCAACTGACCTGGCATTCAGGTGTTCTGTAAACCAGATTTCAATCTCAGGATTTGAAACAGGCAGTTTGAATTTTTTTTCCAGAAGCCCCATAACCTCGCCTCGGAACGCTGTCAGGCGAACCCGTGTCCACCCATATCTAGGATAAGAATGGGAGTTAGAATCAGTTAGTGCTCATTCTCTGTCACACTCACTCAGCGTTCCCCTCAGCAGCCGCTCTTTGTCTCGAATCCACCTGGGAATAATCTCACAGCTCCTAAAGCCGGCAAGGCAACACCCTACGTGATCTATACCACTCTGGACCGCGACCAACTCGAAAGGCAAGGGCCCCAAATGAATGAGACGGGCCTCAAAGGGGAGCTACGACGGGGCCATCCTCTCCAAGTTGTCGCCAATCCCATCAAATCTAAACAAAACAAATGATATTCTCTCCACCGCAAAAATCACTCCTTAAGTGAAAAATCAAGTAAGAATCGACTTGTGCTCGGGCTAATTCCCATAGAGTGCCCCAAAAGATTTTCCTAGCCGAAGGTAGAGCTGAAGAAATACGAGAATTCCAGTACCCATGAGTAAAAACGGATTTTTGTATTTTCTCCTCAACTTAAACTGTACTCAACTTGGGCAAGATGCATTGGGTTGGGTGAAATTCATCGATAAACTCTTTTGCTAAACAGCTTTTCACCAATAAACTGCTACTCATAAATAAGGGAATGGAAAAGAACAAGCTAGATCAGTCATCATCATCAAAGTCAGTTACATTTGTGGATTTGAAGATGGCGTTCGACAACATGGATTAAAATGCAATAATTGGTAATCTAAAAGGAAGTGTAGTGTCCTATAATCACAGAAGAATTAACGTTGAGTTTAAACCTTACGTTACCTTAGATTTTAAAGAAAGAAGTTCCCAGTTATTAAATCTGGAAACAGCAATGAAGAAGCATGAATAAATAAAGGGGCAACACTAGCTTATGCATAGAGTCCCGCAATTTTCAATATGTACATCGAAAAAGGTATTAAAGACAAGAGAAGGCTGTAGGATTAAATATTCTCGGTTGAAGAAAAGAAGGCTGCGCTTCGCAGATAGTATAGCGACGGTAATTTCAAAGGCAGAAAGATACTTAAGGAAAACATTAGTTAACATGGTAAACACTGGCCAGATATACCCTGAAGATCTATAAAAAGAAAAATGACGTGATACTATGCATTGGAAGAGGAGAGGTCAAAAACATTTGGGAAGCCGAATAACTAGCGACGGATGAACCGTGATGGAAATGGTAGAATAGCCAAGGAGAGGAGCCATTCTATCGAAAGAAGAATCTACTCACAGCTGGAAAGACAAGTTTGGAAGTAAGAAAATATTACATTAAAACTCACATCCGGAATATGTTTCTTTATGACTGTGAGTCATGAACGATAGCAGCAGCAGAAACGCCAAGACTGGAAGCATTAGAAATGTGGTTCCCCTGAAGAATGATGAAGATAAAATGGGTAGACCGAGTGAAGGAAAGAAAAGTCTTAAAGACAAAAACATAAAGAGAAGATGGGACAATTTAGTCGGCCATATGTTGAGACATGATTGCCCCACGAAGACAATCCTTGAAGGAAAAGTGAACGGGAAGAGTAGAAAAGGAGCGGTTCGCATGAGAGCTATAGAGCTAGTTGCTTGAGGATGTGGAACAGAATAGTTGTGTAAATATAAAGAGGTTAGCTAACTAAGGAATCTAGCGGAGAGGTGCGTCAAACCAATCTTAGAATCGTTGACATATGATGTTAATGGCTAAAGTACTTATTATAAATGGCGTAGTCTCTCCCTGAATTGTATTCCATCTCTATGACCATAAACATCTACACTAGCCTACAATTATTACCGTCAACTACGATTATAGCTCACTGATAGCTCAGTGCTTTTTTTCAGTAGCACGTCTTCGTCACAAACAATTTCGCTCGTGAAAAAAATCATGGAAAGCAAACGAATCATTAGACTATTCTCCTCTAAGGATCAAGCATTTATAGAACCAAACAACCAAAGCTATTACCACCAACATTTAATTAGTTATTCACCACTTGAATATTTATAATTCTTCTTTAAATTTTGAGACTTTGCGTCAAAGGCTAATGCTTAAATTTTCGTTTCACAAATGTTTATTGATCTTCTCAGGGCCAAATAAAAAAATTATGCGAAATGTAAGCCACGGGAATTCAAGCTTTAGCATTTGAACCAAGTCTAGAAAATCAAAGGAGGTTAATTAAAATTAGCATTTCCGTTAAGTGGAATCAGTGCAAAAAGGAGGCCGAGATGAGCGGAAGGCATTAGGAGTAGTATACTGAAGACCGAAAAGACTTCTAAAAATTAGAACCATGGCTACAAACACGGGAAAATAGAGTAAAAAGGTGAAGAATCTTCCCTTGCTAAGCGTGAATTTTTACGCGTATTATATTATTAGTCGGGCACTGATTTATATTGAACCAGTGGTCTGAGTCTCAAATTCAAGGAAAGCGAACTAGCCGTGATTATCCTAGTGGAGTCGCCCACTGAGATGTACTGTAGCAGAATTTCAATCTTGGCCTCTAAGACCTCTAAAACTCCACGTGGGACAAGGAAGCTTGGTAGCATAAGTGGTAAAGCACCTAGCCAAAAAATCATAGGGTTCCGAGTTCGAGTCCCCGACAAGTTGGTTTGCCAATTTTTTCTTTATGGAAATTTAATTGCAACTCAAGGCATCGATGGAGGCATCTCGCCATAGTCCGCGGTCGAGACCTCACGGATATTTCTTCTGCACTGTCACAATGGCTCTCTATGACACTATCCTTCCTGCAATCGACTCAGCAAACTGATTTAGCGATATGAATTCACTTACTCGCTGGTGAGAGCGGAGCGATGGGGAGAACCGCGAATGTTCTCCCCACGCGCTTCAAGAAAAAGCCACCCCTTGCTATTATAAGGGTGCAGAGGGATGCTGCCAGATTCTTTGCCAGCCACGCCCAGGGAAGCGGCGAGGGCCCATGAGGCCAACTTGCTGGTGACCTACTTCCCCTCCAATGACCACCACTTGGTGACGTCAGTCAACCCCTCAACTCCGAAGGGAAGTCCTGCACCCGAAAGATCGCCCGTGTTCCACCCTCAACATTTGAGGCAATCTCTGGCTTGTCGCCTCCTATTCTATCATCGCAGATCACCACGGCGCGGAGAAATTTCTGGTTACCACTGCTGTCAGTGAATCAGTCTCAGATTCGCAAACGTGATCGCCAACTGATAGGCATAAGGGTGAATGTGTACTGAGTGGAATCGATGCCTTTGAATCGTGCATAGAGAGTAGCGGCCCAAACCAAGGGGAAAAAGTTGTCTAGCCAATCCTCTGGAGGCAATTTCAACAAAACAACGTCCATTATACCCTTCCAGAAATCTCAAGTTCATTTTGAATATAGAATAAGTTTTATTTTAGACAATTATGATGCCTAACATGAGGGAAATAGGAAATCTCAGAGCATGCTTGTTTGCAGATAAATAAGGAGAGACTTCAGAAGACGGTTAAAAGAACCTTGGAGACGGATTAGGTAATCGTGGACTGAGAGGGTACTCTACACCGCGAAACGTCACGACGGAGTTTGAATTAGTGTAGTACTCCATTCACAGACACACGTTCCCACCTTTAGTCCGATGGGGTTCATCGTTCAAAGGTTTTAATGTCCTCCGCGGCGCAAAGATTTTCTTCAAAAATGTGTGTGTTATTTGAAACTTATGTCGTCTCTATCACAACGGACACAGAACATTGGAAGGACGAAACCTAATTGGAAACGAGGTGAATAAATGGCCCTTGTCGTGAAATTCCGTAGTTAAACTCAAAACCATACAGTCATTATAGGGTAGTGATTGATCACTAATATCCTTCCACATCTATTCCAATCCTTGTACCTTTCCTCCCGGTCTGAAGCGCCTATAAGTGTGAAAACAGACTTAAAAACACCCATGTTAACTGTGTAGTGATATATGTTGCGGTAGGGATGCCACACCGGCTAAAAAACATCGAGTGGTCAATGTTTCGATGTTTATAAAAGTACTCACCACTCACTCATTATTCATCGACAAAAAACATCGATGTTTCGTTGTATCGAGATTTTTGCCTTCATATCCGAGGGAAGGTATTATCATAGAGGTATTATGTATTAGGTATTATGCATCAGAAATTTTGCATATTCTTAAAAACTTGCAATTTTGAAAATTATTCGGAAATCGGACCTTATTTAGTAAAATATTGATAATTAATATGCAAATATTTTTCCATTGAATTTATTTTTAAACATAGAAAACATATCACTGTTGCATAATGAAATAAAGATAAATAAACATAATACAACAAAAAACAATTAACACAATACAGTGGGTGTATCTGTTCCCTAAAAATATTCTAAGCTTGGTAGTATAAAAAAATCAAATTGAAAAACAGTGGGTTTAAAACGTTTAAACCTCCCAGTATCGGTAAGGAACACTCTTTGCTTAATATGCAGCGACCCCAACCTACTCCTGTTATCTTTTACCACCAAGTTGAGAGCTGATGCAATCCTCTCAGAAGGTACTAATGTAGGCGTGGCGGTTCATGTTCTTGGAAGGCAACACTGGGATGAAAACATGAACGATTTTATGTCTTCACTTTTTTCCCTACACGCGAACGATAGATGGCGTAATTAGGGAAGGTTCGTTCGTATTCTTAAGAGGCTTATGATAATCAGAAAAATGAATTATTGGTCAAGAAAAAAAAATTATTATACCGTTCGTTTCCTAAAACATCGCTGCGATGTTGAGTGTTTTGAAAACATCGCGTCGATGTTCCATCGATTGTATTACCACTCGATGTATCGGCAAAAAAACATCGAGTAGTCCGATACATCGATGTCGATGTGACATCCCTATGTTGCGGAATATAACTTGGACACTAATTATCGTTACTCTCATTGCGAGGAATAGGAAAACCTTCAGAGCTTAACAACAGCTCACTCCGGTTGTTCAGATTCGAGACCTAGCACAGGCAGACCTTTGCGCCGATTTCACGCCCTTCCAATGAAATGCACGTTCAAGCAAACCCCGAAAAATACGTGACAATTCTTTGACGGGACGAAATTCATTGCGATGGTAACCGTATCTGGGCTGATATAAATAATACGCCCCGGCGGAGAAATTCATTCGGGAAGGAGAATATCGCAGCCACCTGGAGGAGTTTATCGATTGTTTTCCGTATTTTTTTTCTTCATTTTGTGTGCCTACGATAAAGAGTGGAGGAGGGCGGAGGAGGTGGCCAACACATTTCACGAGCGCTTTTTCGCCCTACTTGCCCCGCTTGGCGTGGCACCTCTAAGAAGGGCGGAGAACGTCTTCATCTGAAGGTGGCGTTTGCGTTGCGTCCCGTTGAATGGTGACGTACCACTTGCACCGCGGCGCTTCATTGTTTCAGAGGGGAGAGTCCCTCCCCCACCTCCTTGGAGAGGAGTCGACCTACCCCCCCCCCTTTTGTTCCTCCCTCCCCCCATTGTGGCAATAGTGGGGCGTTCGAGGGGGAAGTTTCAGTGGGAGTTGAGGCTATATTGCAAAATATGGATTTCCGTGTTCTCCGGGGGGGAGGAGGGGGAGGGGTTTGTCCCCGGATCGATGTGGGAGGGGGAATAATGGGGCCACGTTCATCACCACCCTCTCGCTATGACGGGACGAGGGTTCTATTAAAATTTTTAAAGTGACCGTCCTTTCCCCATTCCATATCCCCAGCAAAGTAGTTCGCATTGACTCTTGAGAGATTTTCGAATCGGGGTGTGGTGAAGGAGAGGCGTGAGAAAAGCAACCTACGTCCATCCTATTGTTTTGAGCGTGCGGTAGAGGTAAGGCACTGGTCTCTGGTCTGTTCTGGCTTAGTCTCATTGCCCCGGGCGGAACCCACCTCCTCTGCCCTGGGCCGCACGCGCGATGCGCCACGGCTGCATGCCACGGACTAGTCCCCTCATTTCACGGATGGGGGAAGCCGAACACTTGCTGCAACTCCGTCATTTGGGGGCGAGCTGTTCCAGAAGAGTCCCAGCTGTTTCAAACAGCTGGAACCCCTCGCAATACTCTAATATTCTCATCATAAACCTCCTCCTAGACTGGAGGGGATCTCCTTCGTTCCTCGACGTCAGATATCAACCCGCATCAAAACAGGGATCCGCAACTTATAAGTAACTTTTTAAACGCGTCAATATTTGGGCAGCATGAGTCTAATTGAGAACGAGGTTAATTCAAAAACTTGGACACATTAAATGCTCCTTGTGGACATATTAATTGCATCTCTCTCTCCATATAAATACAGTTGAACAATGTGTCTTCCCTTCCAACTCTCAAACCATCGCCTAAGTCTCGCTGCCTGCTTGACGGCTGCTCACAACTCCTTAGCATCTCGGGATCGCATATATCCTCAGCTCAGGAAGAGGGGGAGCTTTCGGTTCTCCCAAGTCAGTCACGAGCATTAGCTAACATGATTGATGCAAACGCTGACCAAATGGTCGTGCTTCTCAGCGATCCGCTCCGTCATCATCATCGGTCAACAATCATAGGATTCGTTTGATGCAGCCCTCCACTTGATTATTCTATCAGCCAACGCCTCCATATTGACGTATCTCCTCTCTTTTACATCCTTCACTACTTGCTCAATATACCTCATACGAGGCCTGCCTCTTCCATTCTTCCCGTTCACTTTTCCCTAGGCGATTGTCTTCATCAGGCCATCGTGTCTTATTAAGATGTGGCCTATTAAGTTGTCCCGTCTTCTTTTTAAGGTTCTCAGTAGACATTTCTTCTCTCCCACTCTTCTTAAGACTTATTCATTTGTCATCGATCGATTCATTTTATCGTCATCATTCTTCGGTAGCACCACATTTCAAATGCTTCCAGTCTGGACTTCTCTCCTTTGTCATTGTCCATTCTTAGCTGTCATAGAGTAGAATGCTCCAGATGTATGTTCTAATGAAATGTTTCCTCACTTCCACGCTTGTATTTGCAGCTGCAAGCAGAATCATCTTCTGGTAAAATGCCCTTTTCGCTTAGGCAATTTTACTGGAAATTTCTCTTTTACTTCGTCCATCGCTGGTTACTCGTAACAGGGAACAGAACTCTTCCACCTCTTCGATTTTTTGTTTTCCTAGTTTAACATTGGTCATGGCTTCCTTTCTCCTACTGCATACCAATACCTTAGTTTCCTATCGGCACCGTATTGGCAGAAAATCGAGGATTGCAATGCTCACTCTCGGGAGACCTCGGATTCTCACCCTCGGGAGGTGTACCGAGCTCTAACGAGAACTCTCAGAATCACCGTGAAATGGTTACGCAAACCGGTTTTCACTCTCCATTTAACTGTCACACCATAATAACCCTACGTGACTCCTGCCTTCAACCTACTTCTTGCTGTAGTCGGCCGTCTAATAGCAAAGGATATAGTTATGCACAAAAATCAAAATAGAATATTTATTGTAACCTACATGCACACGCAGTGAATAAATAATGACTATTCTTAAACATCATACCTCATAATCAAGTTTTTGAAGGCTTCATTGAAATGAAATGCGGATTATTAAAATTTTACCTTAACCTTTAATTAATTTAGCAAAGTAGCACCATCATGTTTCGGATTATCCTCCATTTAGGGGTATTCACGAGTGTCACATGATCTCCATAGTGATGTATTTAAATCCCATACGCTTTCTAATCGTTTAACGAAGAAGGTTTAAATAGAAGAAAGTTTGGAGAACTAGACTTTGGAAAATATTTAGTTATTAGACAATGGGAGAATTGAAACCTTTCCACTGCTTTATAAGTCTTTCACGATAGTCATTTATTTGGCTTCACATAAAATATTCTTGCAGAAGAGATGACCCTCATCAATGTACGAATAGGCATGAAGGAAGGAAAAGAGGGAAGAAACCAGTTCTTAGAAGAATACTTTGGGAAGATAAGAAATAGTGCAGGGTTAAGCAATTGAAGGTGCCATATTATTCAACGACGAGTGACTACAACACGTAATTTTTGCGACGATTTCAGCGATAATCATTATACGCCTATCTCGTAAGAAAGATAAGTTTGTAGTGCCTGAGGAAGGAGGGCGTGATTTAGACAGTCCAGTATAGCAGATCGCGTCTCCTTAAACCCCTTATAAGAGGAGGCACTTCCAAAATCAAGGTGATACCCCCTCATTCTCAATTCAAGGCCGCGGCGGGCGGCCGGCCCGGTCCCACGCTCAATATTAATCGCGCGCCCTCTGAACCACATGGTGACCTCCGAGAGTGGCATCGCAGCGGATAAGTGTTCGCGATTTGCGGTGGGAACCGCCGCCGATACCCTCCCTTGAATCTCGGTTTGAGGCTCAGATGGGGGGGGGGGGGACCACTCTAATCATCGGCTCAGGTGGGCCGGAGGTGGGGGGGGGGGGGAGAAAAGGACGAGACGGCCGACCAATGAGAGTGAGGGAGACAGGCTTTCCCCCGAAAGGGAAGACTAGAGCACATCACTTCAGAGAGACCGCCGCAGGAGGCGTTGGGTGAATTATTTATCCAAACTCACTCGCTCGAATGGGGAACATGCATGAAAATTGTTTCCCTTGAACTGATGATACACGTGATATAAATCTTTCTCACAAATTCAAATATATAATAAAAATTTTCTATGTCCACGACAAAAATTATTAAATGCCGTTAAGATGTTCCCGAAAATTGACGAAAGTCGCGTGACTTGAAACGCCTTTTGACGTCACTGCACGGTATAGTTTCCATACCTATTGCTACGGAAACAGACGTTTATTTTAGAAGTAAACGAAGCGAATATATATTTTTTGAGATTTTTGACAGTTCCTTGATCGAAACAAGGACTGATAAGGGATTTAAAAATAGCAGAGTCCGACAATTTTCCTTTGGTTGACTCCCTTACGGTGGCATCCTTTTAAAAAAAACAGCGATTGCTTTGTTCTAGGATAGATTCCCAGAGTGAAAACGAACAGGGCACAATAAAGGTATTATACAATTTATGGACGATTTGCTCGTTACGATCCATAATACTTACACAAAAAGTTCAAGCACATTCGTTAAAATTCATTCATTCATTCATTTTTTTCATTGCATTATAAAAATAAGATAAACTCAAACGTTTTCACCAAGTATTAATTAAACAACACACCTCCACGTACACCAGTGATAAACAGCATAAACAACGCCGATAGTGATACCGTGCCGTGACGTCATGCGATGACGTCGTGTTTGTAAATTTCCCAACACGTACAATTTTTGAAGTGTCATAACCAGGGTCCCTATATGCATGCAAAGCGCTAGGGAGCGCTGTTGCCGCGCTCCGACCCCCAAAAAGTTAATTTTTTTAACGAGTGGTGGCGCTAGAAACCGAATAGTTCGCTTCCTCTTGAAAATTAACACGGTGAAGGATAGCGGGAACGCCGATACGAGATGTTTTTTTTCGCGTTTTCAGTGATAAGGAGGATTTCTGGAGGTAAGAAGATATTTTTTGACAGTGCGATACTGTGCGTAGGGGCAAAAAAAGTGGTGCTTTTAGCACAGACAAGTCAGCGGTGATTGAGGAGTAGTGACGGAAAGTAAATCCCGTGTCGTCGCTCGTTGTGGTATCCTATTTACATCCCCGTGAACGCCATGGTATACGACAACAGGTCGTGTTTTGTGCCTGGGTGCATGGTATTAGTACTGATTACCCGCTGATGGACGCACCATTGATATACCCGTCGTGAAGGTCTTATCGAGAGATAAACACTATAGAACTCTCGTAATTTGAGAGGGGATAGGGATACGGAAAAGCACAACCAACATTTTCTTCTACATCTACATCTACACGATACCCTGCAAGCTACCGCGAGGGTGTGTGGCAGGGGGTGAAGATCACCAAGCATGCAATATTGACATGCAAACAAGCAACTATATTGTCTCATATAACTAGATTGTTACTATCTATAGTATTTAAGGGATTAATACATGCATCATTCACTATAGACTACTCTAAAATATTTCCCCTACCTATCCCTTTGCTATACTGCCTATTCTGTTCTCTTATAGTACGGGGGAAAATGCCATTTTGAATCTATCAGTAGGACAGTCTATCTCTCTAATCTTGTTTATCTGGCCGAATCTAGCATAATACGCTGGTGTTTTTGATATGTGCCTAACACCTTCAGTAAAGCTATCCGATTGAAATCTCTCTGATAGATTTAATCTGTACTTTAACCTGTGCTCTGATAATGATTCCCACCCTAATTCTTGTGATAATTCTGATACACTACTCAACCTATCGTAACACCTTTTAACGAACCTAGCTGCTCTACGCTGCACACTGTCTAGTTCTCTGATCAAACCTAATTCATTTGGATCCCATACACTGGCTGCATACTAAAGGTGGGGTCTTATTCTTAGATAAAACGATAGGGGCCTTATTTTTATCAGGGACATTGGACAAAATATCAGCAACACATCGCTTCCAGTTTGGAAAGCTAGAATGTTCGAGAGGAATAACCCCATCCCCTCCCAATCTTCACCCCACCTACCCGAACCCACATTAATACTCGGGAAATGCGCAGAGGGACCATTCCACCCTGAAGAGGCCTCCAGCAGCGGAGGGGAAACGTCGGTGGCAAACCTACGAGAACGCGGAGCTACCTAAAAGCCATTTTACCATAGTCATGGACCGCCAAAGTTTTAATCAATTGATGTAAAGCATTGTTTTGCATTTAGAAACTTTACCTAAAAAATTTATGTAAGCTATTTTCAACATACGACACGAAATTTCTTGATGCTATATGCCCATTACAGCCATGAGTAATTAAAAAAATATATATTGCTTTCTTTCTATTGATTATGTTTACCTCTACCATCTCTGGGTTTCCGCAGGTTTTTCACAACCCCCTTCTTGGGTGGGTGTTTTCCTGCAGGAGTTTTTTTGTGAAGGATTTGTTTAGTAATCCTCATGTTTATCTCACAAGTTATGAAAACATTTAATGCAAATTAATGATATAGCTCATTGATCTGCTTATATCAACTCTTGTTTTATTCACATGATCATGTAAATGAGTTACTTTTCACTCATATTTAACTTGTAATTCAAATGTGTAATGACTTCGTATGTAACTGACAAGGGGTTACATGTCATAGGGTTTTGTCTTGATCCGCCCCAATAAATGAATTATCATTATCATTGACTTTATATTTCAAATATTTACGCCTCTCAATCCCGAGTGTTTCTTTTAGTCCCTGGCTGCACACTATTTGCTCTTGCATCCTTTATCGTACCGCCTTTATCGCGTATTTTTCCATCAAATGCCATCAAATACTGTTAAACCAGTTCATTAAAATATCCATAAGATAATATAATACCCTCCAATGCTAAATGCATCCCAAAAATGAAGAATAGAAATATTTGTTATAACATTCATATCTGCAACGAGTTTTGCCACCTGTAAAATTAAGGAATTAAGGTATCTTGTAGCTTCCAAATTAGACTTCTGTTTGATGATTTGATGATTTCGAGTTTATTAATTGTGATTGTGAAGTCACTAGAAAGCGTTTAATTTGCAAATTCTGAGAGGCAGGAGCAACCCTATCGGAGAGTAGAATTTCTGATTATTTCAGCTTCACTAATTCTTATTTACTCGCCAGTTTTCGAAAACTTGCGATTTATAGCCCATAGCGCATTTCCATAGTTAAATTATTCAGTTCAGTTATTCGTTTCTCTTATAATTCGTTCACTTCAGACTCGTTCTCGTCCCGACATGTTTTCGAACCGCCGCGGCGCGCCGCCGCGTTAGTTCCACAATTCCCTAAGTGGCGGCGCCACCGCTAGGTCAGTTGTCAGGCGTAGTCACAGGCAACACTCCCGAGGGTATGATGGATGACAGCATATAGGCACCTTGGTCATAACTTTGTTACAGAGCTTAATTCTTCAGCAAATATTTTAGACGAGTCATTTCAGCCTATAAACTTCTCATTCCAAGAATTATAAAGAATAGTGCATGTTACCCATTGCATTTTTCGTGCTTTAGCAATTATAATTGGAATATGATAGAAACCGAGGGAAGCTGAATTGCGAATTTAAAAGATGACATTGTTATCTACGGATTAGCCATTTGTGAAGGCGCATCACCGGATGATGAAATGAGATGGGTAAATCAGAAACACTTGGAGACAAATTAAATTTACCGATCTCACCCGCATTGATGGCAAATTACATCGGGATCTTCATCTTTTGCTGCCAACGCTACCGGACATGAGGAACTATGATTCAATGAAATGGTTGCAGTGATTAAAAATTAAAATATTGTTGTTATCCCACATTAAAATCACACTAATTTCAATCTATGGGTGCAGACAAATTTTCACCTCCACATTATATCAGAAGGACAGACGGAAGTGAGTAATTAACTGTCGGATTGAGATATGCGAGAATACTATTTTTCTTCTTACAGTACACGACCACAACGTAAAGCGTATTTTTTAATCAAAATGCACGCCATGGTTAACTATAATTGAAATGTATTTTTTTAGTTTAAAACCATCTGGTGACCGGGTTTGTGACCACCCATCCCTGCCATACGCTCTTGCGACTTTTCACTGAGTTAGGCCGGGATTACGATGAACGTTTTCTGACGTGACGGAAACGGGCGGTGGAGGTGAACGCTGACGTAGCGACTCAATTGTTGGTGGTATATCACGATCGACGGCGATTCAATATGGCGGCTTGGCGAACACTCACCTCTTAGGTTCGAATTACTGTAAAACCGTAAGTTTTTACTTTTTTCCAAAGATTTTGTAGCGTAAGCAAAGTCTGAACACAGCAGATTGTGCTGTGAAAATTTCATCGAAAAAGAACCATTTTCAGTGGTCGAAAAAATTTTTTTGAAAAGTGTCACCCTCATCCGAACATTTACCCCCAATTGATGTTCAAGTCACTCGTGATTGGCTGACGGAAACCAACGTTTCGGGAAAGCTAGACCTTGACAAGCTTTCCTCAACGTCCGTCGGCGGCTCTGTCATCGTCCGGCCATCGTAATTAGCTTCATCGCGTTCCCATTCTTCTAGCTTCAACAGTGCCACCGTCCGTTTCCATCACGTCAGAAAACATGCATCGTAATCTCGGCCTAAATTGTTGACGTAGATGTATTCCGTTTTTGATTATTATCATTTTGCTCAGTTTGCTACTAAAATTTTAATGGTATGCAATGAAATATTCAGTCGTATTTAGGGCGGACTGTGCAGCTCAATTAAAGATGGACGTAGGAACAAATTCAATAATTAATCCAAGTAATTTCAGGAATTGTGCTTCTGCCCACGGCATCTATATCTTAAAAATTGGAGCCGTTAAGTCTTATTATATATCCATGAGAACATCTTCCTGGCCGCTCACTTTACGGATATAGCTGGCGTCACGCGTAGTTTTATTTTGGGAAACGCCCACCTCGTTTTTCTGTGTCTAATTCAAAACGCGTAGTTATTTTGCCTGACGCATTTCATGTTTACTTGAGATAGGATTACAACGAAGACATTGTTTTCCTTTGTGAGTCGAGCCTCTTCTGTGAACATCAAGGCATTATTTCCACGCAAACTCTGTTGCAACGAGAAAACACTATTTACTCAAAGCTATTTGAATTAGGCTATTTAAAAAAAAAATATGTATCGAGAACATAATATATCAAAATTCAATTTATTTTTAAGCAACGCACGTCATGCATTAATACGGTATTCTCACTTAAACATTAAGAATCGTCATTACTTTTCACTCACAATGCCCTTTTTATGGAAACGCAATTGGAGGAGACAACTGATTCGTGATCCACAATGGATTATAAAATCTTTCATTGCGATTTCATTTTACGAATCTGGCGTAGCATGTATTGCGTGCCTTCATCTCGCCATCTTGCGACCAATCGAATCTACTTGTTCACATGAGTTTTAGCTTTGACTCATTCATCATTTTGAAATTAAATCGCACGGAATTCATTTACGATTAATGATTGAATGATGTGCGTTCTTGATAAATTAACAAAGTTACTCAACCATGAAGGTATTCAATCAGAAATCAATGAGTACTCAAACATCTGAACTTCACCGATTCATTAAGACTTCACCGAGGTAGAGAATCCTGATGTTAAATCTAGTTGACTCGAAGGATTATAGCTCAATTTTAGATTCTCAAAAGGGAAACATTTGTTTGAGATGCTAGCCGTAAACATCAAACAGATCTCAGGAAGGTCGAAGGTCGCTTGAGCGTGGGTGGGAGGCGTCCGAAGCCAGGGTCACAGGTGGGCAGCGTATGCAAGCCAGCGCCGCGCTCGGCAGTGGTCCACTTCCGTGGCATTTCCCCTCCAGCCAGTTTGTTTCCATAACTGGGTTGTCGCAATTGATGAATATGCTGGCCAGCGCGACCAGTCCAAGCGCGGTGCAGGGCGCAAGAGCTGTTCGGGCGGGGAGACAATGCCAGGGTTTCGGAAGAGACCCCCAGGTAGGGCTGTGTGACATTCTGTTTTGAATATCACACTACAATTTGAATACAGCTAGTTAATTTTTGCATGCATTTCTAACAAGACCCTGGCGGCAATTTCAACCAACACCCAAATACGAATGCATTTTTTTAAAAGGAAAGTGAATGTCCTTATGAGCACAGTTTTTTCATTTTATTTAAAAATAAATTGCGTTAAGTATGAGCCTGTATTTTGTAATAGTCGTCACTTAAAATTAGTCACAATATCCCGCATAAAAAATAGGTTGTTACAAATTCAAACATATGGTAGATCAAAGCCAAATAATAACTACATCGATTGGATTTGCGGGAACAAAGATGAAGACAGATCAACCCATCTACGTATTATCCAAATTATATTGAGTTGTTTTCAGAAAATAATTTGCAAAATTTGTTAAAATTTGGTAAATTTATAATTACATCATTTGCTGTCCATATATTGTAACTACTATTTATGTAGTAAACTTGGAATTTTTCAGTATATTAGTTGTATTTTTACTGCTCTAGTGGAGTTTACAGGGGTTAAAACATTTTTTAATGCTAGCATACGTCTTCTTTTTTTTGGATCTGAGGTTTTGAAAGTCATAACAAACTTAGTACAAAATGACATAGGTCCAAGTAAAAGCTCTCGAATTATAAATCAATTTATATCAATTGTTGAATATGGTTCATTTCATATTTATTTGCTGAAATCCTTCAGATTTTAATAAATCTCAAATTATAATATTCTTTGACCCCATGTGGCAACAGAATTTTTACACAGTTTATCCCAGTGGGGAAAGATCATGTAGAAGACATTCATAAACTAATGCAAAAGTAGTCCACGACATCCTCAGCATGCGGTAACAGAAGGTTCCATGAGTATTCAAATGTGATCTATTCATTTGAGACTGTACATATATCGTTTATTTCCAATCCACAAGTATTATTCAAAAATGATCCCTGGTTGAACATTTAAAGAACACATTTAAACCATGTAGGTTGGCAGATAGAAGAATCGAGTGGAGGGCTGCGTCAAACCAATCCTAGGATTGCTGACCGATGATGATGATATTTGAATTGTCTAATGACAAAATTCATTCTATACTTTAGGAATATTTTAACATGCCATTAGCGATTATTGAACAAATTAATGCCTGCATGCCATATCGCATTGTGTAATGAGTTAAACTATAAACTAGCAGATCCTCGGCCTACTTTTCAGGCAGTCTGTCTGGTGTGCTCTTAGGTGAACTTTGTGTTCTTGTGTCAAATGAGCTTTTACAAAGGGTTTGAAAACTACTGATGACACATTACCAATAGGTGGCAGTAGTGCTTGTGCTTCAGGCTGGCAGTTACTGCTACATTACTCAAAGTAGTCTTTGCATTTTTTTACCCTTTTGTGCACCAACTTTTCATAAGCATTTCGTATGCAGAGACAAGGAAATGGCTACTTTATAAATAGAGAAATGTGTCCCACTCTAATTATCCTATATGTTTTTTTTTACTTTTTTTCTACACCACATTTTCATTATGTGTTGTCATCCACTCTCAAAAACCACGTTTTTTGCATTTTTCTTTGCACTACAAACTGCTAAAAATCCACATCTACTACCAAATCATACAGACAGAGAATCCACACTCAACGCAACAAACATCACTCCTTTAGCTCAAAACTTGGGAGAGAGCAAAACAAAACGGATACAGAATGACGGATGGACTGACTGACACGATACATAATCAATTTATATCGATTTTTACCGGTGAACAATGAGCTGTACACATATATGAAAAATGTGTATCCCCTTATGAAAGAGGTATAACTCGAATTAATGAAGTAGATGCTAGAAATATCCGCACTTTACCAAGTATTTTCAGTTAGTCACGAGAAGTCTGGTAAAAATTTCTATGATGTATAATGCTTTTAAAAGGACCCCAAATTAAAATCATAAATAATTTAAGATTAAATGATATTATTTGTATCAAAAGTAGTTCAGTTGAAAATTATTTGACGAGAAATTTTTTAAGCCTTCCTTCATGGTTCCTATGTTATTTGTTTAAAAAAAATTCAGGTACGAATAATCTACGTTTTACAGTCTTTGTACAAATTTATGAAGTGTACCAATGAATGCATCGTCTTTGCTCCATCTGTAAGTGCCTTTTGAACGTTAATTAAATGTCCTTCTTGAATGATCTTTGAACATTTTAGTATTCTTTGCTCAACGTTCATTGGCCATCTTTTGGACAATATATTCCCCACTGGGATCCTATATTTTGACAAAGATCCAAGACGAAGTGTTCTCGTCCAAATAAAAATAAATCCAAATTGTTAACCTAAGCTGCTGGAGTAACCCAGTACCATATTTTATGCCTACCGTGTTTGGATCATGCTTAATAGTACCACAATTTCACGTTAACTGTTAATTTTAAATTTTCTATTTATAAGAAAGCGATTACGTGTGACAAAATTCTTGACCATCTAGTAATGAAACATTATCCATAGAGCACGATTTGTTTTCTGAATGAAAATTAGCCTTGATTTTACATTTCCATCACCAAATTCTCTCTCTCTCTCTCATTTCATTTACATATACATTGATTTCAGCCATGAGCAAAGACGATCTTGTGCGAAAAAAATATTTATACATATTGTAAAGTAACAAGAAATTCGTCTTCAATTCATCTGAGTGAAGTAAACGTCAAATATTCCAGGACAAATTATCATGCACTGTTCACAATGAGCCGTAATTGGTAATTATGTATATTTTTTTATCAGTAGGAGCATGGTTGAAGAGCAAAATATTGATAGACGTGGATGTAAAGTGTTGTATTTATGACCTGGTTTCCTCATCCATTTTTATTCATTTTCACAATGATTGCCGACACAGTGAAAAAGGCGCCACCAATCGAGTATGACGCAAAGCGCGGCACCCTGGCATGCAGAGCAACGACCTCTGCGCGGACGCAGAAGGAATCGCAAAAGGGCCACCTCTCCCTCAGCCGGCGAGAAAATAAACGAGAAACGCGTCCCGAATATCCCCTACCCCTCCTCCATCCTCCCACCACGCCCATGGAATTCCATCGATTCTGGATGTAAATATTATTCATCTCGCCCCGTCGTCCGAACCCCATGGGTTGGAAAATGCGGCCGTCAAATCACCTCGTCGCTAATCTCGAAAATATGTTTTTTCGGCTTCCATTCGGTCACCGCACCCATTATGGCAGAGCGGAGCGGCGCGGCTCTTTTGTCCGCGGCCCTTGCTGCCAAAGGAGCAGACGAGCGTTTGCCGACACCGAGAGCGGAATAATGCTGCCGGACGGATCCCCGTGGGGATCGGGTTGATGTACTGGCCACCCATCCCAGAGGGCCCGGGTTCGATTCCCGACAGTGGTGGATTTTTTTCAGTGGAAAAACTGTCCCCACTTGAGTTCCTAGTGGAGGGCATTTCAAGTTCAATACTCCGTCTGTCGGATGGGACGTTGAGCCGTGCTCTCCACCCTTCCTCCTTTCCCTGAAACCTCCTACCATTACCCAATTACCCACCTATCCTAAATGGCGCAAATGACCTCAGCTGTTGGTCGCCTCCCCTGAATAACCAACCGATTCCCCGTCGTGCACCACAAAGGGCGATTCCAAGGTGACCAGCGCCTAACAGCAAATCAAAAAATATGTACACGTACACCGGTGGAACTTTGTGAAAACAACTGAACGAAGTCGGAATTTCAAGACTGATTCTGTTTTATATATCACCTCGGACAATGATTTTGTGACCCTCATGAGTGATCTTTTATGCGAGGACTTTCGGAACTATTTTAAATTTCGACAGAGTGAAACCGAAGAAAGGCTCCTGTGAATTACGTATTAGCTGGTAATTAAACGAATATCCTGATGGAGCGTACGCGAAGCATATCGTCTTTGAACTAGGCTCATTCCTGTAGGTAGTCTGTCAGGCATGATGCATGTATTAACCCCTTAACTACTATAGATACTAACAATCTAGTTGCATGAGACACTATAGTTGCTGTTTGCATGTCAATAGTGCATGCTTGGTGATTTTCAACCCCTGCCACACACCCTCGCGGTGGCTTGCACGTTATCGTGTAGCTGTAGATTCTCATGGCTATGAGATTCTCCAGTTGGACTCGTCCGTTCGCTTTCCGTAAGAGTCCTCTGACAACTTACTTTCCGTCTGACACAGACTGTATTGAACCACGACGTGTCATGGTCCAGTATTTCAAATGCCACTTCTCGTGCAAGGTTATCTGGTAAAATAAATAGAAGTCGGTTTCAGACGTTCTAAATGGTTAGGCTGCATTACGCAACTACTCGCAACTACTAAACCAAATAAAGCATAACCCAAAAGACCAACAGAACACCCATATCCCGGTCAGGTTTCAAACACTGTTCGTTGTCAAGCAGGAATGTTGCTTACTGAGCTACCGCGTTCAACAGGCCCTTTAGAAGGGTTAAAACAACACAGGATTGAATGAGAAATATATTTTAAGAAGGCTTCGAAGAAACACTGGCTATTCAAGGAGCTCTAAATTCGAACACAAAAGAATCAATTCCAGTATAACAACTGAATATTCTGTTCCAGTATGGGAGTCAGTCATGTGTGCCAGTTATGGCAGATAAATAAAGGCAATAGTCATTATTCATGGCAAAGTGATCGGTCTCCGTACCTAAACGTATTTAAAGCACTTATTACGTTTTCTCAAGACGCAAACGCGTTGCATATTCAAGATTTATTAATTGAACACATGACACTTCCTTAAATTTGGAAAATTATGAGAAGGATTTTAAGTGAAGATTTATTGGTGATCTTTGATGATGCATTGGTTCCAATAAATAATCACTTATTTAAACTGGGTTTATGAAATTAAAGACACTAAAAAATCTTTGTAAATGGTAAAAGTGAACGCATTTAATAAAATCTTGTAGGAATTATATACACATTGGTTTGTCTAATTTCTTTAACTTAATTCTTTAAGCATACGTGCAGCTAGAATTTTCTCATTCAAATCTGGGAATGGGGACGTTTACCATATATTATTATTGCTGAATCTAATAGAGTTTGTAAAATAAAAAGATCTGTATTTTTCGGTACCTAAATGCGTCAGTTAGTTCTCGAGTCATAAGCGTCGAAATACTGATGTTTTTAACCACTTCGGAAAAGTGAGCGTGCTAAGGACTTGTAAAGTCATCCACTTCGTCCAATCACAACTGAGACCGCGAAGCTCCTTCGCCTTACCGCAATGGGGGACACGCAGCCGACTCTGTTACTGGGAAAAGGTTGCGACAGGATCTCTTCAGGCAGTCGTCTATCCTCCCCACCTCCGCTCCAAACACGTACTTCCTCAAAAATGTCATGGACGGGAGGTAGATGACGTAGTAATCCTTAACGCAGTTAGTTTGCTGGGCGTGACCTTTGACTTATTTTAATTTTTGCTTTATTAGTGAGTGGCTCAGGCTAGAAGATTAATGTTTTAACTAGAATTCATTGTTCGTTCCCATCTAACGTTTTCATGGATAAAATAGCGATTTCGGTATATTTTCTGAGTAAACGCCCACATTCGTTTTATTCCATGTGTTCCCTCAACAGGAATTTCGATAGAAGGCCGTGTGAAGGAAATAGCTATTGCTCCCGGCGCGGCGTTCTCCATGAAAGCATCACGGCTAGGTTGTTGCTGTTATGTTCATATGTTATGTAATACGACCAAGTGTGCTTAATTTATGGTTATATTTAGGCAATATGAATATATTTAGGCAAAAATCGTATTTCTTGTTATTTTTTTCGACTGAATATCAAAGACATAAACCTTTTTCCATGAAATTCGTATAAAGAAGGTGTAAAGATTTCGAATTGAACCCAGGAAATCACAATTGAATCAGATAGAGCAAAAACATATAATGAGTAACAGATTCTACTCCGTTAACACTACCTGCAATATAACCTAATCCGTAATTTCTCGTAATCTTTTCTCGTGAAATTAGGAATATAAATAGCTGTTTATATATCAAATTGCATAAACAGGAAGTTAACAATGGATAGCATAGGTAGATTAATGTTGGTATAAGGACTTTAATCTAACTCAACTAACAGTATATTTTTGCATGCTTGCTTTGTTTTTTTCATCTTTTTTAAAATGTGAAATTTAGACTTTAATATTAATACTAATTCTTTTTATGCATGATACGTAATGTATGTATGGTGTGAATTCACCCCCTGCGGCATACTTTTTTGTTGGATTGCAGAGGGTATTATATAGATGTAGATGTATTTTAATTGTGCAGGTACCAATAAATTGAAATGTATGCAGCCAAGTGAGATAGGAAACAAACAGATGCTTTGTTTTTTCTTATCTTTTTTAAAATGTGAATTTAGACCAGAATATTATTACTATTTCTTTTTATGCATGCCACCTAAAACATGCATGGTGTGAATTCGCCCCCTGCGACATAATTTTTTGTTGGCTTGCAGGGTATTATATTAATTTAGATATAGTTGTAATTCTGTAGGCACCAAGAAAATTAAATGTATGCAGCCAAGTGAGATAGGAAACAAATAGGTACCAACGCATACGATAAGGTCACCAAATGTATGTAAGGTTTTCGGCGTTGGGAAACAATAAGAGTCGATTTCTCGACAGCAGGTGCCAATGGGAGGAGAGTGAGATATGAGGTGCGGCCATCCGGGTGAGGAGGGAGGGGTAGGGAGGTACGTAGCCATTGGAGGGGAGGGAAGTCATGCGTCAGCAATCGCTGCCGACTTGGGAACAAAATGCATGCGAAAAGGTCAAACTTTGGGCGTCATCATCATGTGAACTCCTCTCTCAAATACCATGGAGAATCAATCCTTCTATCCTTGCGTCATCTGCTATTGCGCACGTGCGATACATCTACATAATACCCTGAAAGCCACCATTAAGGTGTGTGGCAAGGGGTGAATTCAAACCAAACATGCATTACTGTATGAAAAGGATAAGTAATTATATTCGAGTTCAAACTTCAAATTTAAAAAAAAAACAAAAATAGCAAAGAAAGCATACAAAAACATGCTGTTTAATTGGCTTAGGTTTATGTCCTTATACCAACATGTTATCAAAAAATACACTTGTATGCATGCTATTGGGTATATTTTCAGCTATTCATATCCCTGATTGTACGAGGAAAGAAGAACATTTTGAATCTCTTATGAAAGCCATCATAAAGGTGTGTGGTAGGGGGTGAATTGAAGAAAAACATGCATTACATTTCATGTATGCAAAGGATAAGTAATTATATTCTAGTTCAAACTTCAACATTTATAAAAAAAGACAAAAATAGCAAAGAAAACATGCAAAATCTGCTAGCTGTTGGCTTAGGTTAAGGTCCTTCTACCAACTTGTATTTCAAAAAATACAATTGTATGCATACTATTTGGTGTGTTTTCAGGTATTCATATCCCTGATTGTACGAGGAAAGAAGAACATTTTGAATCTCTCAGTTCGGCAATGAATTTCTCTAATTTTTTGACTATGGTCCAGCCTATGATATAAAGTTGGAGGTCGCAAAATATTTTTAAAGTCATCAGTGAAAATATCATCTTGGAATTTATTTAAGAGATTCAGTAAGAATTTCAACATGCGTTCTGACGTTTTATCCCATTTTTGTTCCTCTAACGGACTGGTTACGCTTATGGAGTTATCATGTAGTCCCTTTACTACGCTTGCCGATCTTTGCTGCGCACGCACAAGTCCATCATTTAAGTCAATTTCGTAAGGAACCCATAATACCCTGGCTGCGTATTCCAAATGAGTTCCAAAGCGTATTCCAAAGAGAGATTCCACGAAATGTGTCAAACGTCGGACCACGAATTCCCAGCGTCTCAACATTTTCTTTGACGGATGGCAAAGTCCAGATACGAGAGAAATATTTGCGATTCAAAAAGTGCCCTTAATCGAACTGAGCCACGCCCTCGAACGAGAGCAAGTGGTTTGACGGAAAGATCGAGCGCAATGACACACGTACGCATTCCCGTTGGAGAGTGTGAATGAGAGCAAGAGAGAAGACAAAAGTGACCGCGCGATCCAGTTCACGCGAGATCTCCATGAATCATATCCATGGAAAAACCATAGATTTCACAATAACTTTGGGAACTTTTTGTAAAGATTTATCGCGGGGAAGACAAATCTGGAAAACATCGGGGTGAGCCGGGAGAAAGCTGTGATTTATTAAATGGGTACTAGGGAAATGTGACGAGAAGACAAAAGAGCGATGCTACTTATCACCATTTAGTCCCAACGTGAATATGCAGCAAGTGTGTGGGACCCGAATGAATTAGATTTCATCAGAAAACTAGACAGTGTGCAGCGTAGAGCAGCTAGGTTCGTTAAAAGGTGTAACGACAGCTTTTGCAGTGTATCAGAATTAATACAAGAATTAGGTTGGGGATCATTACTAGATTGTAGGTTAAAGAACAGTTTGAATATATGGCAGAAATTCATAACGGATAGCTTTACCGAAGATATTAGTTATGTTTTAAAATCCCTTCGTATGATGCTAGTTTTCATTAGATAAATAAGATTAAAGAGACAGATTGTCGTACCGATACATTTAAAATGCCATTTTTTCCCCCGTACAATAAAATCCCCTGCCACACACCCTCATAAGGGCTCGCAGGGTATTACGTAGATGTAGACGTAGATGTCCTGATCTACTAGTTAAATCCCTAAGAATTGAAAGTAAGAGAATACTAAAGACATAGTAGCAAAGGGATAGGTAGCTGAAAAATTATTAGTTGTATGTAGTGCAGGTTGCATGTATTAACAACCAATTCCTTTATTACTATGCAGGTACTAACTATCTAGCTACATGTAACCGTATTATCTAGTATGTTTCCATGTAGTTGCTTGTTTACATGTCAATAATGCATTTTTGGCAATCTTCAACCCTGCCACACACCCTCTCCGTGGCTTGCAGGGTATTGCGTAGATGAAGATGTAAGAATTGAATATCAAGTTGTGGTTCCATTTCTGGGGAATATGCATGAAAATTGCTTCTCGTGTATTAATGTGTTTTGGATACGAAATTTTATTACAAGTTTATACCAGGTAATATTTTCTATACCAGCCATAAAGATTATTAAATGCTGTTAAAATATACCCTTAAATTGACAAAAGTTACGTGATCTGAAACTCCTTCTGACATCACTGAACGGTAGGCATGGTTCATATTACTACGGAAATAGACTAGAAGCAAATATATTGTTTTGAGGATTTTAGCAATTCCTTGACCAAGACCATGACTGAAAAGGGATTTAAAAATAGCAGATTCCGACAATTTGCCTTTGGTTGACTCCCTCATAGTGGCATTCGTCTTAAAAAAAACAGCGATTACTTCATCGTAGCAGAGATTCGCGGAGTGAAAACAAACGGGGCACTATAAAGGTATTAATACAACTTATGGACGATTTTCTCGTTACGATTCATACTACTTACATAAAAAATTGAAGTACATTAGTTTATTACATTAAGGTCGTCTCCAACTTCACCAATTAGCTGCCTAAATGCTCCCTTCGTAGGGAGGAAGCCATCTTGTAGGGTGTCCGAATTCGAAGGGCATCAGTTTAGTCACCGAATTTAGCCATCTAATGTTGCCGTCTGCAAAGTGAGCATTAAGCGTATTCTTTTGCAACGCTATCTTTAACAACCATACCATAATTCTTAGCGCATTTGGAGGATAGAAGAATGGTTGTTGTGGTAGCAAAATGTAAACAATTACTTGCGCGATGTTTATTGCTCATAATAGAGCCGACGAAATACTTCATGTGTGAGTTTGATATTATTTCGTTTTTATCTTTTCAGAAAGATTGAAATTCAAACGTTAAAAATGACAAATGTAAATTAACTAGGCAATCCAAGTGAATAACGGAAAATAATTCATGCCTATATCTTGCTAAGGTGCTCAACTCGGAGAGGTATATGTTCACAGAACAGAAATATTTCTATAAACCGGTGAGATAAATTACTTTTCTGTTTTTTTTAACAATAATTTTGAGTTATGTGGTTGCAGTTACTCATATGAGTTTTTGATAATCGTATGGTAGTTTCCTCTTCAGCTTGTACATTATTTGTAATAAAGCGCGGCTGGTGTTAATAAATAAATACCGCCAGCCCCGATTTGATCACCAAACCGGGTATTTCACCGACTTATCTGTTCTATTCCATTTATTATCTGCACTAACAATTTGTAAAACATTGTACTTGGACGTAACCATGGATTAGCTTGTAAATTGATGCACTTCAAACCAAAGTTCATGTAATTTAATGGCAAAAGCATTAAATTACGTGATAGAATAAGCGAAAGGTGATTTCTGTATTCAATATCTGGAAGTGTAGGCTTTATAATGCAAACATAGGTCAAAATGGCGATAGTCTTACCGCTACAGCGAGCATTTAATCAAATACTAATATAATAACAATTTATGTCAATGCTCGAGCTTAAGCTATAAGTGTGGTATTTGCTGAGAAAATAGTTTTTAATTCAAAACAGAATATCTCCGGTGAGCATCCTTTACACTCCATAAGTTAGTATTGGAACTTAAGTTCTTCAAAAATGACCGCTAGTAAAATACCTCAATTCAGGTTATTGCTGCTCATTTGTTTCAAAGTACCATTGTTACACCGTAGGTTGCGACACTGTAGCTTTCGTCCGATTTCATGCTCCCTTTAGTCTTCGGGGAATTAAGGCACCTTCGACGCCTAAGGAACATGCTTAATTCCTAATGGCTAATGAATTTGGACACGACCTAAACAAATGTGATAAATATATTCGTTTTCACCAACAGATAAACAACTCTCATAGTGATACCGTGCCTTGACGTCATGCAATGACGTCGTGTTTTTAAACTGACGAAAACTTGCAATTTTGAAAGAGTATTATCTTTGTAACACAACTTAATTCTTCAGCAAAATTTTCACCTAGCGCATTCTAGCCAATAAACTTCTCATTCCAAGAGGTATAAAAAAAAGTGCGAAATTCCCATTCCGGAGGTGTTGCTACTGCTGAGGAAAACGAGAATGAAATGTTTGCAGGGAGGAAGCAAAGCCCACAAAATGGGAGTGATACTTCACAGTCAAAATTGTTTCGCAGCATATTATCCTTCGATCATAAAGCTAAGACCCGAGCAGTCCTGGAATATCAAAGTGGAAAACGACTAAGCTTAGCGCCGACGCAACTGATGAGGAAGGTATCTGGAGTGCTGACCAGCCATTTGACCTTTGCTGAGGGCGTGGGGACTGCTCCATGCTTCGTGTGAGGGCGTGTGACATTTGCTTGCCTCCGGGAGAGGCCCAACGTAGGCCCTGAGGCACACAAAAGGCTGCGTAGGGGCCCTAAGACCCTCCACCTTTGACCTTCGGCACAGAATTCCCGTGACGGAAATAAGCGGAATTGTCCGCACGAGAAAAGATAATTATAAAACTAATTACATTTTGGGATTACACTCGAATAAATTGTCTGGTGTTATCATAGGTTGATATATTAATTGGTCGTCGAAGTGGTCGTGCGGTGGATGTGATCACACAAGAACCTGGGATCATTATTGGAAAAGTGAAAGTCAAATCTGAAGACAAATTACCAAATATGTAATTAAGCGAGAAAAGAATACGCCCGGCATGTGGTCACTCTCAAGCTTCCTTTGTTCCAATGCCACTAATGTTGAGCTTTTTTCGCTCGCCGTTTCTGATAAGGTGCACTTTAGGTCACGGAAGAAAAGGTTACAATGGAGTGCGTCCACATATTCATACTAATTTATCTGAGGGATCTTATCTCTGCTACTCATTCATTTGTCCTCCGCGCTAGGAAGGGCCTGGGATGCGGACATATTCCGGATCTTAAAGCGGTGATTTAAGATCCCGAACGCGAGGCAAAGACGATTTGCGTGGCCGTGGCGTCAATCACATGCAATTTGACGGAGCTGTGGAATCCTTTGAAATTTTTTCGGAAAATTATAAGGAGATATACTTGAATCAATCTCTTCCCTATTCCTATCACACTAGTCGTTGCTGGTAACGCCAAGAAACGATCAATATTTTAGCGAATAAACTTCTCATTCCAAGAGCAATAAAAATAGTGCGAAATCCCCATTCCGGAGGTGTTGCTACTGCTGAGGAAAACGAGAATGCAATGTTTATAGGAAGGAAGTAATGGGGGCGTTTACTCGGAACCGAAATCGCAATTATGTGCACGAAATTGTTAGATGGAAACGAAAAAAGAATTTTAGTGAAAAAATTAATCTTCTAACCGCAACCATTCACTCATAAATCAAAAATAAAATAAGCAAAAGGTGACGCCCAACGAAAAAGCTGCTTTGATAACGTTGACGTCATTTTCCTCCCGTCCTTGCCTGCTCTTGCGTCTGGTGTAAACTCTTCCAATCACCCTGACCGGTAATCTCACCGGCCGCACTGTGGGACCAAATCTCCAAAAGCTGGCCAAAAGTCGAAAAATGAAGTTCGCGTAAAGCGGCCAAAAAGACATGATAAATATTATTGATTATGTGCCCTTCAAGACAGGATACTACACGGAGCGCATAAGATGTCAGGATAATGTCTACGACCTGTCAAAGTATAGCATGTCGGTGTGATTTTGGCTACCATAACTTTCGCGTCAAAAACATGAATGTTCTTAGCTTCATGGAAAATTTTCTATGTAATATTTTGTATTTTTTAAATTTTATACAAAATAACACTACCTTTAGGTACAAAATGAGTTTAGGGTAGTTTAGTTTAATCTTTTTTAACTTGTTTAGATTTTTATTTAGAAAGTGCTGTTTTTACATTAAATTTAATTTTAAATGGCAATTATCGTTTTCATAGACATCTGCCGACACGGAGTTATCTAAACTGCGTGATATAGTGGAGTATAAATAACAGTTTTTCGAAGATAATTCTAGCAGATTTTTGCTGTTTTAATTTTACCATCTATATTTCTTCGAAAGTGCCCCGGCCGCTTCGTCGCAGCCGCGGGGCCGGCCATTTGCCTCTATGTGGGGAAATGGTAAAATTTCCAAATATTCTCGGAGAGGAATTTCAGTTTAGCATCTTCAGTAAGTAATAAACATGTTGTACGCGTATATCACCCAGACCTATCGAAACAGGTTACTGAATTGGCAAAAATTTGAGAATACTCTTGTCGCATATTTTCGTCCCTGTTAACCTTTTGGCCATACGGTGTACATGAGATTGAGATAGATGAGACGAAATTTTTGTGTGATCAGCCTTCCCTACAAAGTGTTCTTATGACCTGACGATCGCCCATAGGCACAAGTCGTGCCGTGGCTGGAGGGGAGTGGGGGTGGGCAGGGAAGAGGGCGTTGTCGTGCACGTGCAGCGGCAGGCGCCAAGTGGGCAATCATCTGCTCTCCTAGATGTGTCTACTTGCCCACCCTTCTGGGTTTTACAGTCCATTCTTCTTACTCAAATCCTCTGGTATCTCTCCACGGATCTCTTGTACAACTCTCTTGCCTCCTTTTGGCCACCCCTGTTGCCGCTTGCACTCACTAACGGAACCCTTCCCTGTACTTCGTTGGGGGACTTTCTAGTTGTGCTCGCGTGTTGTATTTAGTTGTCTTTAAGAGTGTGTCCTGAGAACATCTACTGAAAGTGATCCAAGCTGTGCAACACGGAAGGTTTTTGGAAAAAATACTCGCCTTTTTCCTAAAATAGCCCGCCTTGAGGAACAGTTTCTGCTGACGAATAAGTTGCATCCATTGAGGGAGATTTAGTGCTCAGAAAACAACAGAAATACTTCGTGGCCTTGATGGTAAGTGAAATTAAAAATGTTTAAAACTTTTTACGGATTATTTTCTGAAAATTCCGGGAGCATCACACGTGAAAAACTTCGAGGGAAGCACCAAATGGAGATTTATTTCGGAGGTTGCTCCTTACTTCCGATCTCTTGACATCCTCCATTTCATTCAAAAGAAGGAAACTGAAGGAAGATTTTGACCCAGAGGTATCTCCGTTACCAGTCTATGAGGATGAAGGAAAGGACAGCTCGGCGAGTGATGACGTATCATCGGAGGAGGAATGAATTGAGTGACAATAAAAATTGATGTACTTATTGTAAGTGCTCAAAATGAGCCCTATGTGTAATTTAATCTTCATTTCATATGAAAAAAGTTTTTCAACAATAAATGTTAACTAATAGCTAATTATACTGTGATGGTCCACGAAAGGCCCATGTTGTGTGATCAGTTCCGATGTTGCCTACTTTGTTTGTTTGTTTGTTTTTGACTTTGTTGCCTAAATCCCTTTTATTTATTTATTTTTATTACGCGGAAGTTCGCGGTTTGGGCAACCCATTGGTAAAGGTTTTTTTCTTTAAGGGTTTATTTGTGTAAATTGATGTAAACAGTGTATTGTCAGGATTGTGTGAATGAATGAATGAAAAGAAAGTGTATTTGTGAACAGAGGTGAAGGTACGGGCAATAATTTGAGTGAGTGCCTGTATCCTAGCTTCAAAAACCCCGGTCAAAAAGACTATCAACTAAGTGACCCCAAGTGAACGGCGAAATAGCAGACGACACAGTGGGGGCATTCTGGGTGTAGACGAAGGGGCATATAACGCCCGCCGGAGACTCACGGGTCTCTCTCTTGAACATGCATTCGTGAACGAAGCTCTCTTGGACTGACACTCGTGGAAGAGACACTGCGGTTCGAACGCTGCTACGCATCGAGCCAGAGCAACATAAGTTGGCCATAATCCGAGAAAGGAGTCGGAGTGCAGAAACTGTCGAGAAACGTGGAGAGAGGTGGAGAGCGCCGAGGCGCATGGGAAACGTCTTCCGAAGCCCGGAGTTTCTTCGTAGGGCTACAAGGTGCTGAGGGTCATCGCGAGCCGCTGATTGTAATCACCGCCGCCACCCTGCATCAGCTTCCCGGCTCTCTGAGAGAAGAAACCACATCCGGCCAAATTCGTAAGAATTCCAATCGCAACGTGGCATTCCTCCCGCCCCATTACTCCCCCCCCTTCTCGATCAACGGCAGTCCCCGATTCCCGGCTATCCTGCTTTGTGGTTGGCTTCGTTCAAGTGGCATCGCGAGACTAATCGCCGTAATTACGAGCCCCTGAATCCCAAGATTGCCAGATTCGCATCTTGCTTAGTGGACTCTAGACCAATTAAAATTATTGTAAAAAAGGCTATTTTCTGTTGTTTGAAGGTGACGCCGTGTGGATAAAAGGGTATTTTCTGTTGTTTGAAGGTGACGACGTGTGGAAGAAAGGGCACACTTTTGTTTCTCGTATTTCTTATATGTTAAAGGTGACGCTGTGTGGGAGAAGTGATTTCCGTTCATTAAATGTGGTTTCAGAAAAGACGATATTAAGTATCACTTTGTTGCCTAAATCGCCGATCTTCTTTCCCCCGAACGCATTACTTAGGATTACAACGCGGTATTCGCGGAACCCAGGGAACTCAACCTGTGCCCTTGTTCCTAAATTCTCCAAAATTCTAATAGTGGAGGGGCATCACCCGCTTTTCGATGGCACGGTCTTCGCAGGCTGTGACATCCGAACAGCAACCCTTTATTGTGGCGGAACCACGAATCACTCGCCCTGGTTAAATCCCGTGGGGAAGACCGAGGTCATATCCGAAAGGGAGGGGTGTGGTTCGGGGCGACTACAATACATACTTTATTAACTACAAGTTACATTTATTTTCTAGTTTCTGACACCTTAGATGTGCCGAGATTTTAGCGAATGTACATAAGCGTAGAAAGTTTTTTAAAGAAATTTTTTAATTGTAAACATCGATTATACGATAGAAATATATAATTTTGTAAATATATTTCGGTTAGAAAGTTTTTTAAAGAAATTTTTTAATTGTAAACATCGATTATACGATAGAAATATATAATTTTGTAAATATATTTCGGTTAACACAAGGATATAAATATTTGACATAACAAGATATCGTCATATGATTTGATGGTGCAGTTGTTTCCAATTCTACTCATTCCGTGCATTAATTTATGAATTAATAATGAATTCTTTTGCGCCGAATATAAAAATTAAAACTTTAATTGTATCTTATTAAACGGAACATCTTATTCTACTCTCTGCTTTGCTAATTTTATCTTTTTTAAATAGTGAGGTTTAGACTAGTATATTATTAATGATCCTTTTTTATGCATGATATGTAGTGCATGTTTGGTGAGAATTCACCCCCTGCCACACACATTTATAGTGGCTTGCAGGGTGTTATGTAGAAGTACTCTAGTTGCTACACTTATAGTTCTCCCTATATATTCAAAGAAATTCTCTTACGGGATTCTGAACTGTTGAACGAATAATCCTTTTATTTACAGGTTTTAAGTTATTATATTTCTTTTTAACACAAAATACATAAGAGATACCGAAAAATAATGACGAAATCATGTTTAGTAGCTCAAATTACACTAAGATAGAATAATTAATTTTGGCCAGATTTTTCCAATCGGTCCCACTGTGGGCCGGTCGTGCAATCGCAGCCAATAGGATCTCGCCTTACGGTCACTGTTTACATTTTGTTCCTATGCTGCTTCAAATGCAGGATTTATGCCTCAGATTCAAGATACAAATGAATTATGTACATTTAATTTCACCTCAATAAAATGTATGCTATTATTCTGCATCCTTCACAAAAATAGGCGATACAAGAAGGCAAAATGCTGTTTGAATTTTATTCTTAACAATTTGAAGGTTTAGGCAGCAGTTGAAATGGTAACAATCAAAATATCGCGAAATGTAAACACAAACAGCACGTGACCGCGAGGTGAGCTCCTATTGGCTATACGGTTGCACAACCGGCCGGTTGGAAATAGACGCGCTCCTATAATCCAACCACCGTTGAGAGCTGGCTGGCGCTGATTGGTCGACTGCAACACTGTAAAACGGCAACGGGTAGTGTGTGATACGGTCTTTAGATGAGGGATGTCCGGCCACTGCCTCCTCAAAATCGATTCCACTGAAGCTAAGGGTGGGAAAAATTCGCGAGGAAATAAAGTCCAAAAGAAGACGTAGAAATAATTTCCTATTGCTTTCGGACTTGAATTTCTTCCTGAATTTTTCATTTTGGGCCAATTTGCTCGATTTAACTAAAGTTTCATCGGAATATCCGCACTCCATCCCTTCCAATTCCGTCACAATGTAGAACAGCAACCTTATAGCAATGTGGACAATACTTCAAAAAGAAACGGTGAATTTAACGGCATTCGATTCAAATAATAAAAAAAAAGATTAAAATATGTCGCAAATATTCGATTCACGAAAAATTTTCTACGTTTAATTTTAGTCCACCATTTGCCATAGTTTGTACAATGCGTCATTTTTTTTACTTCTCCCAGGAGTTAAGAAAATTGCACGATAACAAATATTCCACAGAAAAAAAATCAGTCGCCTTGACCGGGACTCGAAGCCGGACCCCCTAATTTCCGGCCAGGTTCTCTACCAGTTGAGCTACCAAGTTTTCACTGTTAGGACGTGATCTTTGAATATCATAAAGAAAATTGTTTTGATACCGTTAATTAAAGCCGCTGATTTATTAACATATTAGATTCTCAAATTACATTTAAATATAATATACAAGAATGTGTGAGCTTAATATTTCCGAAGATGGTGTCCAATAATATATGAGGGCTACGCACAAAATGAAAGTACTCACAATGAGTGGCCAGTCTGGATATAGTTGGGGATCCCGAACTTTGCCACTTGTGGTATTCATCCTAGTGGTCATCCATCCTAGAAGAAAAATATAGCCAAGTTCTCTTGGACGTGATACTTTTCCTTACCTCCGCATATTTTGGCTCCTTTACACATCCCAGCAACCTGATCCCTCTAGCTTCCAATCTAACAATCTCCTCCTTATCAAATTGTTTAAAAAAACCCTTCCCCTTTGATGATTTTCTGTCTATGGCTTCAAGTACAAGTTTCGCCACATGCGAGCTTAACCTAGAGTCCAATAATTTTAGCAATCCCATTTTTTTTTTACTTTTTTGGCAGTTTTATCGTATGCCTCTGATAAAAACACCTTTCCTGGAGATCCCGCGAATAATTCCCTAAAATATTAATTTTCTGCCATTCCCCAGGTTCTTCAGTTACTGTGATGGATTATCATCAATACGCCAGGCTTTCACACACACGCCACTATTTCACACACTCTAGTTGTTTCGTTTTTATTTATAAATCTCGCTTTTGCTTTCTACGGCCCAGATCATAAGCCTATTGTCACCACCATACACTTATTTCACTATGTACTATCGTATTTAATTTGATTTTGAACAGTAACTACACCATCAGTGGTATTCCGCAGAGTTTCACACCCCTTCCTTGTGAGGTTGTTTCTCTGCAATGGGTGTTTTTGTGAAGTATGTAAGTATAATAACCCTCTCCTTTTCCCACAGTCGTATATACTTTCTCTCACCATGATTTCTTTGTTTGATATTGATATATTGTGTAAATATTTTTTGTTAATTTACTATTAGTTAATTCCTGGAAAGTTTTTTTTTGTTTTTTTACCTTATATTTCAATTGACAACTGTAAATTTTGTATCCAATCCAATTTTTTGCCCCCGAGGCCGTATATTACCACATTCCGGAGCAATTTTGTTTATTCAGCACCAACGATCTTTAATCTACTTCCACAGCATGTAAAAATGGAAACATGGAAACCGTTACGTTTTTTGAAGACAGGTAAAAATATTGCTCTTCAATTTGGATGATATTGAAATCATTTTCAATATTTCTCATAAAATTGTTTCTTTTTCAGAACCAGCTATGTAAATAGTGATTTGGTATATCATCCAGTATTGATATATTCTATAGGTATATCGATATTGCTGTAAGTAAATATTTTGACGAGGAATTGGATGGCAGAAGGGACAGTAGAATCTCAATTTCGCCACAACCAATACGTTTTATATTATAATTATTATTATACAAATTCCATTTACACTGATTAACAGTAGACTGTTCTATTTGTATGTACGAGGTAACACTCGAATCCTGAGATAATTGCCCACTTATTGTTCTCCCCACCACGTCCCTTACCCCTGCTCCTTCTTCTCTAAAGTTCTCTCCATTCCCTTATTTTTTTTTCTCCCGAACTTCTATCCACATTTTTTATTTTTTCACCTCCAAAGTTTCTCTTTTATTTCTTAAAGTTCCTTCCTCATATTTTTTCATCCTTCCTGAACTAATACCGCTTCCTTATCTTAGTTTTGACACATAGCCATAAACTCCAGGTATTTCCTCCGCTTTGTGCGTAATGCAGGTTGAAATTTAGACTTGATCTCCTAAATAAATTCCAAAACCATATTTCCAGCGATGATGTTAAAAATATTTTGCGAACCCCAACTCACTATGGTAGACAGGACCATAAGTACAAAATTAGAGAAATTTATTTCGAAACTGACAGATTCAAAATGTCCTTTTTTCCTCGAACAATTAGGGCTATGAATAGCGGTAAATACGTCCAATACGAGTGAATCAATGTATAGCATAGGTAGTCGCATGTTGGTATAAGGAATTGAAGTTATCCCAACTAACAGTACATTTTTGCATGCTTACTTTGCTATTTTTATATTTTTAAATAGTGAAGTTTACACTAATACGTTTATACTAATCCTTTTAAATGCATGATATGTAGTGCATGTTTGGTGAGAATTCACCCCCTGCCACACACCTTTATGGTGCCTTGTGGGGTATTATGTACATGTAATAGAGATTCTATGCACAACTCATTTGTTTTCTTTTATCTTTGTGGCTTCTTGAATCTCACCTCACATGCAATTACTACTGAGTTATGACCTGATACTGAATCAGCATTCGGGAAACATTGTGCATTCTACACATTGTTCTTAAGTCTTACCCAGCCGTGGTGCATATAGGCCAAAGAAGCTACCCCACTTGGTTTATCTGCCCTTTCGTAGTCGCATCACTGAAGAACGGCCTTCCGTCTGGCTCCTATCCTAGGACCAATCTGGCATGGGTCCCATATCTATAGGTCATGGGCACGAGCAAACCTATCCACTTCAAGTCAAGGTCTGGTTCCTCTCCTTTGCACGATGAAAAAATGCATTGACGCAAGCGGAATGAAGATATGTGATGGAGCGCGCCAAGAGGGTCATGATATAGATCCAAGTGGATGCGCATCCCATATGATCGCTGAGAATGGGACCGCACCACAGGATCGGGTTCAAAGGGTTGTTTTGGACGGTGTTTCCTCACCGGCAATTAAAGTCACTTCGGGTGTCCCACAAGGTAGTGTGATAGGTCCACTCCTATTCCTTTTGTATATTAATGATATCCAAAAGGTGGTAAAAAGTAAGCTTCGTCTATTTGCCGATGACGCAGTAGTGTACAGGGAAATTCTATGCCCGAATGATAAAGAATATTTAAATATTGACCTACAAGCAATTGAAACTTGGTGTGATACATGGCAGTTAGAATTAAACTTTAAGAAATGTCTTGTAATGAATTTTTGGAAAAAGAATAGCTCTCCCCCTAGCACTTACAAAATAAGTAATAATGAATTAACAAACGTGGAATCCATTAAATATCTTGGAATAAGACTGACAAATGATCTTTCCTGGGGTAAACACATTCGTGAAATAATGGGTCAAGCGAATCGCAAACTGGGTTTCATTAAAAGAGTATTGGGTAAATGTGACGATCATGTACGAGAAATCAGCTACTTTTCCCTTGTTAGACCTCATTTGGAATATGCTGCCAGTGTATGGGATCCCTACGAAATCGGTCTAAGTAATGAACTTGAACGTGTGCAGCGAAGATCGGCAAGATTTGTAAAGGGACGATACGATAATTATATTAGCGTAACCAGTCTATTAAATGAATTGAAATGGGAATCATTGTCAGATCGCAGGTTGAAATTTAGACTTAATCTCTTAAACAAATTCCAAGGCAATATTTTCAGTGATGATGTAAAAATATTTTACGAACCCCAACTTACTATGGCAGACTGGACCATAATCATAAAGTTAGAGAAATTGATTGCCGAACTGACCGATTCAAAATGTCCTTTTTCCCTCGCACAATAAGAGATACGAATAACGGTAAATATGTCGGAGAGTAGCAATGAATAGCATTGGTAGCTGCATTTTGGTATGAGTACTTAAAGCTAACCCTACTAACAGAATGTTTTTGCATGTTTGCTTTGCAATTTCTATCTTTTTTAAATAGTGTAGTTATGACTACTATATTAATACTATTCCTTTTTTATGCATGATATGTAGTGCATGTTTGGTGAGCAATCACCCCCTCCCACACACCCTTGTGGTGGCTTGCAGGGTATTATGTAGATGAGATGTAGATGAATCTAGTTGCATGAGACCCTTTAGTTGCTTGCTTGCATGTTAGTAGTGCATGCTTGGTGATCTTCACCCCCTGCCACACACCCTCGCGGTGGCTTGCAGGGTATCGTGTAGATGTAGATGTAGATGTAGATAAATATCATCTTGGATCCACAAAACCACTCAAGGAATAGCGTGGTTTCCGATTGTTCTTTTACTGTCATGATCAATATTTTATAACCTCTGGAGCGCATTTTTTAAGCGGAACAATTTTAAAATGACGTTGAGTAATTTTCCTCATTGATTAAAAAGTAAAAGAAATCAACGGCGCGCAAAGACGAAGGCAACCTATTGCATGCCGGTAAATGATGCGTGTGACGTTAAAGGTATTTCCTCTACCTGCCACTAGGTGCTGCTGCGGACGCTTCCAAGCAGACGGTGTACTCCGTTAACTAGTATCTTTAACTAGCATCTTTAACTAGCATCTTTAACTAAGTATCTTTTACTAAGTTAACTAGTATCGGAGGTATATTTATTCAGTAAATGTATTGTGATAAATTCTATTTATTTATTTAAAATTATTTATGCAGTTGATTCATTTAAAAGCAGTCATTATTCATTTAACTAATCATGCCGTTAAGTTGGCCCATCGTTGCGCGAACTTCACGCCATGTCTCGCAGTAGCAGAGAATTCCACAAGCAGGATGCCCTGTGGAACCCATAAAACGACTTTTAATACCATGCTTAATGGAGGAGACTTTTCAAACTTTGATAGATTTCATAAGCTATTATTAATACACTAACTAGAGCTGAAGGACTCTGAAATACAATGGTGTGTTCAGGAGAGAAATATTACCTATGCCTCGCAACGTGAACTGTAATGAACCTGTTATGTCAGCAAGAAGGCAGTTCTTCTCGCCATTTCTGAGCTTCTTCAACAGCACTTAAGATTAACATTTAATTCTTCCGTAAACTGGGATTTCTCCATCCAAATTGTCACGTGAAATGAATAGATGGGTCTACATTTACGTTGGGGCACGTATCACGTTTAATAAATTCCGCTTCCTTTGACGGAGGAAACGGGATAATATATATAACCTATAACGATCAGACATTAATTATAGAATCATGTCTCCAATCGATAAAAATGTCCGAAGACTAGAATATCTAACTGCCAAATTAATTATGGAAAACTATATCTCCCAAACTGGTTTTTCGATTGCCTTGACAATCGAAAAACCAGTTTCGGAGATAACGTTTTCCATAATTAATTTGGCAGTTAGATATTCTAGCCTTCGGACATTTTCAATGAAGCCAAATTTTAAACTCACATTATTTCATCTAACCAATCGATCAGTTCACCTGTAAAATGCATGCATCCAGCTGAAAAGAAGGAACGAAGCCATCGTTGGTGGGGAATATGTGAGTCGACAAAGAGGCCCATTCACGGCCTCATTCACGTAAATCACGAAGGAAAAAAAGGCGGGCAACCGTCTGAAGATAGAGCAAGGTGCGCGGGGTGTTCTGGGACGCGCGCAGATGCGAGAGGATAGGAGGGGGGGGAGGGGTTGGGGGCGGCAGTGACGTCGTCGCGAAATGGGGGCAGCGTGGACGACATTTGGGTCGAGAGTGGCGGTTGGGGATTTGAATTTGGGGTCACGGGGTGAACGGTGATCGCCTCCTCCCCCCCCTCCACCGGGGGGGCATTCCGCTGGACGAAGGATGCAGTGCCATGGGGCCATCTTGAGGCGTAAATAATTAACGAGGGCGTCGTGGGATCCCACATCGCTGAAGCGGTATTTTGTGCTTGCAGGCCGTCCCTAGGATTCGCCAAATCTATATGATGAATTTTTAGTGAAACGAAAAACGCAGTTCCCCTCAACTTGCTTCGTGAAACGACCTATTTTGAAGCTACGCCCTAAAATCCAGGTAGGGAAAAAATGTGGTTGCCCCTGCTCTAGTTTTATCAGAAGTGGGTCATCGGGATGGGGTGGGTGGGAAATTCAAGAGGGTGCGGAAGGCAAATGGAAGGGAGAAGAGGAGCAGTGGAATGAATCTTCTAAAATGAATTCTCTATGTGGCCGGCAGGCCACAATGAGAATTTCCCTTTACATTTCCATACAATGCCCTTCGTACACAAATTGACTTAGGTCCTATAAACTACAGCTCTTACATTACATTTTTGCTTTACGTAATGGTAAATATTCAATATTATTATACCTCTAAGTTGAACATAATTTCAGCGCCTTGCATTAATCAACCACTATTTTATTTTTATTAAAAATACCATGATTTTTAAATGTTTTTATTTCCGAAGTCAATGAGTTATACAACAATAATCCCCAGTAAAAGAGTAAGACCTGTGCAGATGTTGTCTTTCTCCTCGGAAATTGCAAAATTACTCTTTATTCTGTTATTGTAATTATTGAAATCTCTATTTGATCTTAGAATATCGTCCAAATGTTTTGGCAATGCCACAATTTTAATTTTGAGAATAATGGTTAGGACATGATATTCTAAATATTGTGATCCATATTAAGTCCTTTGCATAATTTCAATTTAATTGCACTATGCCGGCCACTTGGGAGTCGAAACCACAACCTCCAGGAGAGCAGGCAAGGGGAGTCCATCCATTTTCCCTATGACTCAATACCATTTCCTTCGTGTGCCTCAACTTAAACTACACTTCCGCGAGCATGGTGAGACGTGCGAATTTCTCTATTTTCTCCCACTCTTCTTGGGACTTCCATACATCTCATTTTCCATTCTTCCCGCTCTTCTCATTTGACGACTGTCTTCATCAGGCTATCTGTTCTCAAGATATGGCCGCTTAAGTTGTCCCGTCTTCTTCTTAAGGTTTTCAACAGGCTTCTCTTTCCTCCCACTCTTCTTAGGACTTTCTCGTCACTTACTCGGTCGATCCATTTAATCTTCATCATTCTTCTGCAACAACACATTTCGAATGCTTCCACCCTTCACTTCTCCACTACTGTCATCGTCCACGCCTGACTACCAAAAATTAAACAAGCTCCAGATGTACGTTCTCATCAATTGTTTGCATATGTTTGTGTTATGGAATATTAACCAATATTCGACATTCTCGCTTAACCTAAAAGTATCATTATGAGGAAGAAGAAAGCGGTTATAAAGCGTGGCACTGATCAAGGGAAGGTGACTGTATTCTTCGGCCATGATAGCTAGCCATGAAGGGTATCCAGCGACGGCGGAAAGGTGGAAAGTAACCTGGTGCGGAATCACGGATCTATTTTTCACGTTATCCCAATCTTTATCGTTAACGCTTACCCCTAGAGCAGCGCAGGGTTAACAATAACCGTCTATTAAATTCGCTCAACTGATTGTGATGAGCGATTTGAAGTGCTGTGCGAAAAATGAAGTCCGGAGATCACGTTCTCTCTGACATAAGTTAAATAAAGAAATAACGATAACGCTAGCGCACGCCTTATTAAGATCCATGATCGAGGCCCTGGTGTTGGCTCCAGCCTGCTTCTAACGGCAGGCACAAAAGGGCGATAGGCCCCACTCAATGGACTGAACTCGGAAGTTCTCTCCGTAGGATCACCATACCAGCAAAAATCTTCGCCACTGGCGGGATTCAAAGCTGGGAGGTGCCACTCTAGCCACCACTTAAAACCCAATATCCGGAGAGGGCAATGAAAGAGGGGAAATTCCCATAAATGTGTTAAAAACGAAGTTGTCTGATTGAACCGTGGTGGAAGGTGTCAGAAGAGGTAAAAATCGTTTGCTTTTTTCAAACATATAATTGCATAATACTACCGCACTATTTGTTACGCAACGATCATGTTTTCATCTTATGGTGAGAACGAAATAGACCACAAATATAATACTGAAGAGAAGTATGAGACTGATATTGAAATAAGATATGTGCACTTAAATTGAAATTATGCATAGGACTTAATCTGGATCGCAATATTTAGAATATCATGTCCTAACTATTGTTCCTAAAATTAAAATTGTGGCAATGCCAAAATATTTTGACGATATTCTAAGATCAAATAGGGATTTCAATAATTATAATAACAGAATAAAGAGTAATTTTGCACTTTCCGAGGGGAAAGACAACATCTGCACAGGTCTTGCTCTTTTACTGGGGATTATTGTTGTATAACTCATTGACTTCGGAAATAAAAACATTTAAAAATCACGATATTTTCTAATAAAAATAAAATAGTGGTTGATTAATGTTAGGTGCTGAGATTATGTTCAAATTAGATTATTGTTGCATAACTCATTGCCCTCGGAAATGAAAACATTTAAAAATCATGGTATGTTTTAATAAAAATAATATAGTGGTTGATTAAGGCAAGGCGCAGAGATTATGTTAAACTTATAGCCAAAAATATTAATATTTACCATTACGTGAAGTAAGAAAAGAATGAAAGTAATATAAGAATTGTAATATATCGGACCTAAATGAATTTGTGTACTGAGGGCATTGTATAGAAATGTAAAGGGCATTGGAAGTGTCAGTACAATGTGCATGTATGCATGTTTGTCAGTATGTTTTACAACAGTTATCACTGTCCCATAAGGCACTAATTTCAATTTATTACTGCAATTTCATAAGTAGCGTGACGTATGGCATTATATTTTGGAGATCATCTCTACCCTGTTGGACAAAATATTCATGATACAAAAAAGGATGTAAGATCATAGGGAAATAATCATGGGGAAATCTAATACTTATACCTGCAGACCTCTAATTGAGGAATTGAACTTGCTAACAGTACCTATATTGTATATTTATACCAGCTATGGGTAGTGATTAAGGAGAACCTTCATGATTTCCGTGTAAATATTTATGCACACAACCACCTTCCAAGGTCTTATCACAATGAACGTGTTACCATGTATAAAAAAAGCCTGGTATCAAAAGGTCCCATGCCTATGGATGCAAAAATGCTTAATTTCCTGCCATCTGGTATTAGTTCTATGAACTGTATGAGTGACTATAAGTCTTCTTCAGAGAAATTTATAACCGAAAAACGTTATTATAAGGTAAATGTAGTTTAATTAAAAAAGGTTTGACTGCCAATTGTATGTTTATTAATATTTGATAATAATTTTGACGTGTCCTATATCTATGTAGTGTTACTCTTTTGATCGTTGAACAAATAAAAAATGTTATTATTATTTTTTGTTGTAATACTTGATTATTACTTGGATGGGTTCGGCTAAATAAACTTTAATAGTATTATTATTACATCTTCAGTCCCAACTTCACGTTGAAAGCGGAGGGGCGCCTCTGTATATCCCCTCGTGGAGCAGGGAGAGCACGCTCAAGGGTCACATAGACAGGGTACCTACCATAGAATGAGTGCTGGACACAGATAAAAGAGATGCGCTTCGCGAGGGCTCACACCCTCGGGGGGAGGTACCCAGAATGCCAGAGTATCTTTTCACTAGTTAGGCCCCACCTTGAGTATGCAGCCAGTATATGGGACCCTAATGAATTAGGTTTGATCAGAGAACTAGACAGTGTGCAGCGTAGAGCAGCTAGGTTCGTCAAAAGGTGTTACGATAGGTTGAGTAGTGTATCAGAATTAATACATTATCAGAGCGTAGGTTAAAGTACAGATTAAATCTATTAGAGAAATTTCAATCGGATAGCTTTACTGAAGATGTTAGGCACATATAAAAAGACAGCGTATTATGCTAGATTCGACCAGATAATAAGATTAGAGAGATAGATTGTCGTACCGATAGATTCAAAAAGGCATTTTTCCCCCATACTATAAGACAACAGAATAGGCAGCATAGCAAAGGGATAGGTAGGGGAAATATTTTAGAGTAGTCTGTAGTGCATGATGCATGTATTAACCTTTTAAATACTATAGATACTAACAATGTAGTTGCATGAGACCCTATAGTTGCTTGTTTGCATGTTAGTAGTGCATGCTTGGTGATATTCACCCTCTGCCACACACCCTCGCGGTGGCTTGCAGGGTATCGAGTAGATGTGGATGCAGATGAATGTGTGAGGGAGCGTTTGATCGCCTTTCTGGCCGTCGTTGAGGGCGAGGCAGAGCCCTATCCTATCGCACGACGGGAAAGAAAAGTCGGGGTCTGAAAAAGGATACCTCGGCTCGGCTCAGAAATGGCCTCCCGGAGCCGAGAACAGAAGGGATCTTCCACTATCTATGCTTCGAAACGCGATGGAGACGGAAGCTTTTCCTGGTGAAACCAGAGTCTCCACTAATTGTAAGCTCAAATGAAAAAACTAAAAGGAAGTAAGTCAAACCCAGTCCTTAGTCCATCGCAACAGGATGTAAAATTGTGTCCTTGGAGCTGCGAGTTCTGAGTGGACTGATTTCGTAGTTTTCCTTCCGCACATCCTAATTCAAGGCACGCATTCACTATACATTACTCATCCATAACTACAAAAATGCCCCCAGCTGAAAACAACACCCTTTAAGAGTAAAAGTAATTGAAGAAGGAATATACCATGTGGTAAAATGGATTGAAAATCGTGCATGCACCGAAAGACATATAATATACGTTTCCTCGTACAATTAGGGTTATGAACAGCTGTATTTCAATCCGACCGATGGCATAAATACAATTGTATCAATGGATAGCATTTCAGATTAAGTCTGTACCTTAACCTACGCTCTGTTGATGATTCCCACCCTAATTCTTTTATTAATTCTGAAACGCTACTCAACCTATCGTAACACCTTTCAACGAACCTAGCTGTTCTAGTTTCAAAGGCATTCTTCTACACCAGGATATTGCAATGTCTGATATACAAGGGTAACCCATTTTGATCTGTGCAAATGCTCACTCCGCAACATTTGCACCCTGCTGTTGGTGTCGTCATCGAGCGGCATTTCCCGCACCCACAGCATCTGGCGAAGCACTCCTCAGTGGCGCAAAGAGAGGTGGACGACCAACCCACTGACCCCATGCTGATGCACACGACCTCCTTGGTGCGGAATAACTTATCCAAGGGGGTGGATGCGGGTCGGAGAACGCCTCGGAAGTGCACGGGGCGGGTAGCGGCAGGGGTGCGGCCCCCTTCGCCTGGGCGTGTTGGTCGGATGCGGCTGCTGCCGGGTGCGGAGGGGTGCCGGCTGGAGGGGTGGCGCGAAACTCTGCCTCCCGCCCCTAACGATCGATCGCTTTCCGTGCACACGCGAAGGCCCTGCACCCCCTCACCCCCTCCGCCACCCCCGCCCACCCTGCAAGGGACAGATATAGCCGGTCCCCTCCATTTTACACGCGCTAAAATATCCACAATATCCACACGTGGAGCAACGACTAGGTGGATTTTTTTTTTTACCCGCTCGTATAAATGCCTGAGAGTAAGATCAGGGAACTATAATGTGTGCAGCGCAGGGCAGCTAGGTTCGTTAAAAGTTGTTACGATAGGTTGAGTAGTGTATCAGAATTAATACAAGAATTAGGGTGGGAATCATTATCAGAGCGTAGGTTAAAGTACAGATTAAATCTATTAGAGAAATTTCAATCGGTTAGCTTTACTGAAGATGTTAGTCACATATTAAAAAAACCAGCCTGTTATGCTAGACTCGACCAGATAAATAATATTAGAGAGATAGATTGTCATACTGATAGATTCAAAATGGCATTTTTCCCCGTACAATAAGAGAACAGAATAGGCAGCATAGCAAAGGGATAGGTAGGGGAAATATTTTAGAGTAGTCTGTAGTGCATGATACATGTATTAATCCCTTAAATACTATATATACTAACAATCTCGTTGCATGAGACCCTATAGTTGCTTGTTTGCGTGTCAATAGTGCATGCTTGGTATTCTTCACCCCCTGGCAAACACCCTCGTGGTGGCTTGCAGGGTATTGTGTAGATGTAGGTGAGTATCATAAACCATAAAGAGAGGACATCTTCGAATTTTCCCAGGAGGCCAATCGCGAGCAACCTTCTCCTCACGATCACGAATACATGCGCGTTGCGGGGAGGGGGCACGAAAGGGCGCCCTTCACCACATTCATGCCGTGCACCAAGTGCACCCGCCAAAGTTAGACCGGGAAAGCCGAGAGCACCGCCGAGAGAGAGGCCAGGCATTCTACGAGAGCGCCCTGGAGGGGGAGGCCCCAATATCGGTGACCGGAATGAAGACGTCGCCGTTGTCTTGGCTTTGGCTCGCCCCGAGCGCACACCTGCCGCAAACACGCCAGCGAAGGGCGCCCCAATATCGGCTGCCCCCCTCTCGCCTAAAGGGGTTTCTTCGCCCTGGATGACCCTCCCCATGTACCCCACTCCCCCCTCTCTCTCTCTCCGAAGGGTCTTCCCCGGGTTTTTTAGATGATCGTCTCGTCAGAGACGCGACTCTCGCAAACTGGCCCATTAATACAGACGAGGAGGCGGATACGGCGCCGAGGGCGTCGCCGGAGACGCAAAAATGAAAGACGCCTCGCGTGGGAAGGCACCTGAGGACGCAACCTCGTCATGCCGAAACAGATATGTATGCGCCACCGCTGGTGTGCTTGTTTTGGCCGGGGTACCAATGTGTATGGACAACATTTTCCACATCACTGCACACACACTACCATACTGCATGAAGGTCGAAGAAAATGCATGCAAAGAATGAACTGCGTGAGACCCTATAGTTGCTTGTTTGCATGTTAGTAGTGCATGCTTGGTGATCTTCGCCCCCTGCCACACACCCTCACGGTGACTTGCAGGGTATCGTATGGATGCAGATGTAGGTGAAAATTCGCTCCCGAGGTTATAAAATAAATAAAAATGCCACCCACGCAAGGAAACAAGAAAAAGTGGTGGTGGCATTATATACTCTCCATCGATGCAAAAATTACCCTTATTTTTTCTCGACGAAGGTGTCAAGGTAACCAAAATCTAAAAAGCATTGCCGTCTGAACTTTGTACTTTTCTTCCTCGTGCTAGTTACTCCTGTGGCATATGATTGCATATCCATATGATAGGAAACAGTTAAGTAGCTGACGAGTTGCTTGAATGCGTTGAGGAGCCAAATGCAATTTGGTTTTAGGGTATGACGTTTCTCTATCTGTAGGAGTAGGAGCGGAAAGAATAGATACCTTGAGGGACATGATAAAAAAAAAGAATAATGAGATGAAGTATGTTTTGGGACAGGGAGAGAGGAGTGTGAAGAAGACGAGTGGCCCGAGTCTTGAATTTTTACTCACCGAATAAATATTGACGTTTTCACTACCAACGAAAACGTCATATTTTGTTATCAACATGGATAAATGAAGGACTTGACACGAATGACGTTATCGTAACGACACATTTAATTCGTTATAGCGTAACGAAAGATTCAAGACTTGGGGTAGAAAGAACTGTGGTGATTGTTTCTGATGTTGGTGGGCGTGGCACCCAATATTTCTGTTTCTATTGTTTATCACCTCTCTATATTCACCCCAATATCCGTGTGCTCCTTATGCAAGTTCAGCCGATTCGTTGAGGCGTATCGACCTCGGGGGCCGGCTGGTGCGCCGATGCACCCCCGCACCCCCCATCCGCCCCTCCCGCCCCCGCAGTCGCCGACGTCATTGACCAGCTGCACCGCTGCGATCGAAAGCACTCCTTCCCAAGAAGTGTCCCGCTCGTCCACCCCTCGCGTTCTCATCCGTCCCCCCACTCAGCTGATGCGGACCACGACAAGAATTTTCAGCGCAGAATAAGTAGAATCCATGGGAACTTGCATTAAGAGCTTGGTTTTTTGGCCTGCCGTCATTAAAAAGTCATTAAATCCAGCCTTTAAATATCTTCATCCAACATCTTCTCCTTGCGGTGGATAAACAATTCTTTGGGAATTTAGGTGATATAATCGCTCGCCGATTTCACAGGACATTTGATTTTGCTGTATGGTGAAACTGATAGCACGCTATACCGCCAAATGGGAAGTATGGGGTTTATAGCAAATATTCCACAGAGAAAAAAATCATTTGCCTTGACTGGGATTCGAACCCGGACCCCCTGATGAACCGCGTGGGCGGTGGCGCCATGCAAACGACTTGGCTGCCTAGTGACATTGATATGTCTAGCAGTCTGTGAACATCTTGTTCCTTTAGAGCCTTATAATTTCCACAGATAAAGAGGACGCCTTGGTAGCCCCACTGGTAGAGCACATAGCCGGAAATCATGGGGTTCGGGTTCGAGTTTTGTTCTTTTTTCTATGTGGAATATTTGCTATAGTGAAATTACAGCGGGTACCGGCGCTAAAGTTTTCACGGATAGCACGCGATCTTTGAATTGGAAGTATGGGTATTGAATCTCAGCTCATTCATAATTTTTCTGTTTTTTTCAGTTTGATTTCATATCCTACTTTTTGTTTGTCAATCCATGTGTGCACGGTCCATTTTCCTTTACCCACTATAAAAGTGTATATAAAATGCAAAATATTAAAAGATGAAATCCGTAAATTTGTTGCGAAATATTCTCACTCCATTGTTTGGCGTTTCATAAATTGCAAACATTTGACATTTAGAAATCATTAACGGCCATCAAACCACCGAATATGGGCTGCTTTCCATTCACCTGATAGACCCATATTTGAATTTACTCACTTTTAAGTTTTTCCATAAGAATGCATGGTAAAGTAGATTATTTTAACATGCACCATTATTATATTTTTGATAATTAAATTATTATTTATTGATAAAAATCACGGAAGCTATACCTTAAAGAGGTAAAGTATTCATTATAAATAAATCGTCTTGAAATGAAGTTTTCTTTGCCAAATAACGAAATCTTGATTAAATGTTTGGTATAATTTTCTTGTTTTGAAAGTCCTTGACCTTGATGACCAAACGCATTGTTGAAGTTAACTCTCATAAAAAATTTTAAAAGAGGAAAATTAACGGATGACAAATGGATGAGAATAAAGGCGTACCGCCTGACGGAAAACATTAGCTGAAAATCGTTAAAATTAATGGCAGAACGAGCAAAGTGAACAGAGTTGGGCCGCCATAGACGGACAAGTGGGCTACAGCCCCCCACCCCGGTATGTGTGTGCATGCTTCTCGGTAGCAGCCATCATTAAAGACGATGAACATATGAAGAAACCATGAGAAAAAATGAAGAATTAAGTGGGATACTCACGTTTAAAATTTGTTTGACTTCTTCTGAAGCCTTCTATTATCACTCAAAAACACACACATATATGCCTGGCCGTTGCGGCTGAATCTTCTTCACAACATTCTTTTCAGGTAAATCCTTTCCCCTGGGCCCGATGAGAAAGGCCCACATGACCAATTCACTGCAATTGCACCTCCCGCTGTCTCTCACCCCTGGCACTAATCTCGCATTGGCAGTCAAGAGTAGAATGCAGCTACGTGCGCCACTAAGTGTGCTTGCTTACTTGACCTCGACATTCAGCCTAAATTGAGCAAATACCGCCGAAACAGATTTCAAACCCGGTACCTTTCATTAAATATCCGCGCCTGCGCATTCTACTCACTTCAGTCTGGCCCCTCTTATCTAGTAGTGCTCGAGAACTGGACTTCGTGGACTGGTCATTTGCCTGGGCCGATTTCTATTATAATTCTGTATGTCTCTCCGCACGCTGATACGGGTGACATATTTTCGCTGATACCTCAACCCATAAAGAGTCATTCAGTTCCACAGACCAACGCTGCTGAAACCTAAGAACCAACTGGTCTTCTGATTGCGGGTGTCCGCTCTTGTGGGGTCTCACCTCGCTGTACGTTGCCCGAGACCGACTTCAGTTATGTCACAGAATATATGTTATTTTAAAGAGGAACACGTCGTTATTTTCAGAGAAGTAGGAATAGCGAAATCTTCACCGCGAAAATGAAGGGATGAGGAAAATAAATGGTTAAAATACACTATACATGATGGCGAGGACATAAGAAAGCAAAGGAAATTATTCGCGGAAAAGGAACACAGCGCAGCTGCGCGCATACCTCCGCGCGACCACAAGCGCATGAAGGGGCGATGTTCATGGGGGGTGGCTGTGGGGGAGGGGGGCAACAAACAACAGTGGCAAGAATGAAGAGGCATCCGCCAGGCCATCCGGCGCGCCGACCCCCCTTCCCACGAGTATTTACACACACACACACACAGATGGGGTGGGGGCGCAAGTCATCGTTGGGGGAGGGAGGAAGAGAGACGGACAGGAGGGGACCACAAAAAAAAAGAAGGCCGAGACGCCCTCGGAATACGACGGAGTAAACATTGAAAAAAAAACCTCCGTGGGTAAACTTTGGCAGGACCGTCAGTCCATCTTATATTATACTCTAGACTACCATGGAAGGGGAACGAATCCATTCATAAACAATTTACTATTATTGGAGTCTCGACCCAAAATATGACGCACGCTTTCAATCGATAATGATGAATTCTCGCCATTATTTGTGTCACACTATTTTTCTTACCCCTATTAATTTTCCGGTTAGTAGCGTATATTTTACACGAAAGTTATGACTTTACATTTGCGTAAATGTTCATTCCAGCTTATTGTATGCACATCATCATCGGTCAACAATCCTAAGATAGGTTTGATGCAGCTCTCTACTAGATCCTGCTATCGGCAAACCTCTTCAAATCAACGTGATTATTCTCCATTACATCCTTCTTTACTTGTTCTATACATATGTATCATACGAGACCTTTATTTATTTATTACCTTTATTTAAGTGGAAAGATACATAGGTTTTGGCTTCTTTATTTGACCATGAATTTCCACATATGCCGGAAAGTATTGAGTGCACCTTTATTTATTATTATGCCTTATATTTACGGAGGCTTTCGCGGTCATTTGCTGGATTTTAAGCCCACGTGGTTTACATATGACGGTGAAGAATCTCAGTAGTTCATTTTGGACCTGAAGACGCTAGCTGGAAAGCAGGCGAAATTGTAGTCTTCAAATGAATCAAAGAGGGAAGAACCCAACTAAACAAAAACCATTAAAACTTATAGTTGTTAGGGCTATAACGGAAGGATAAATTCTCTCCTGTTCGATAAAAAAGATTTAACTTGCAACCCAGAGCAACGTGGTGGCTTTCGATGCATTTCCGGGTGTGTTTGGACAGAGTGGCGAGTGGTGGACGGGCGGCATCTCCGATATCTTTGTCAGCTCCCTCTTACAGCTGCAGGGGCGGGGCAGGGACAGCCTTAGATTCGATCGAGGCAGGGTGCCTTACCCGTCCAGGGGAGAGCATCCTCTTCCACCGACACACACGAACGCTCTTAATCTCCGAGACCGTGGCTTGTCATAGAGAGGGAGGGAGGGAGAGAGAGAGTGTGTCTGTCTGGAGAGCGTGAAGCCCTCTTCGGCGCGTGTTTACATTGTCCGCCCCACATTCCGCCCATCGGCACCGCTGTGAGCGCCCCGCCCACTGGTATGGAGAGATCAGAACAAATGCCGTCGACGGCACGCACCGCTCTTTCCACGAATGGGGACGACGTCAGCCCACATGACTAAATATTGGCTCATCATGGCTCGAAGCAATAATGCTCCCGCCCCTCTCTCTCCTGACATGAGTACCTCCTCTGGTAGAAGTGTCCATCCTCCTTCACTCATTCTTAATTTCATTATTTGAAAACTCAATGTGGACTTACTTCCTACTTCGAAGAAATGCTCACCACTATAGCTAGATCACCACTCCTAGCAAACTCAAGAATTGCGAACTGTCAGCGAATATCCCAAAAGTAGCTAACCACTGATATGCACAGCAATGAGATTTCCTACGAGAGAAAACGTTTTCTAACAAAGGTTGAGTCGCTTTTTCAGGTTTTTTTAGCTAACCTTAATGCATTTCATAACTTGCAAAACAAGTATATATGTACAACTTATCCTATGTTATGACTTTTTTATCCTCACATTTTTTTCAGGTGATCGAACATTCCATTTATGAAATAACCCTCCTCGTAATCACGCTAATGCATAGCATTCATAGGGGCTAAAGTAGTTTCCTTGACCATAGCAGCGAAAATAAAATTAAGGAGATCTATCCCGAAAGGTTCTGCCTTGCCATTGAAGTAACTATATTTTATTTGCATTCACGCACATATTCCTGCTGTTCTTTCCCTCACTTGCTGATCGGGCTGATGAGGTGTGGTCACTGGCAAGAGGACTATCCTCGCACCTAATGGGCTAAGGTGCGAGTCCCAGCATTGGTTTTCAGGGGTATTCCATTCCTTAATCAAGCGCTTTGAGGAGGCCGCTTCAAGTTAAGTTCACTGCGTGCTGAATGGACGCAGAGCCCTGCAGTCTTTCCTTAAATGCAGGCCCTCGCTTTCTCACCATGCATCCTGAGTTCAAAGAAAGAATTCCCTAACAACCAAACGCCTATTTCAAATGGCGCAAACGACCTTCGCTGAGGGTCGCCCCTAGCTTCTACTGATCAACTGACCTCTCGCAGCCTTGCCACCACTCCCCCACCCTCCCTGCCATCACCCAGCAACCCCGTTCGAAGCGCAAAACAGTGCGTGCGCCGGGCGGGGTAAACATGGGCAAAAAGGGTGGGCACCTGACCCAACCGGAACCCATCGCCGAATCCATGGGCCGTCCCAGGGAGCGGGCGGGAGTGGGGGGGAGTGGGGGGAGTGGGGGAGTGCAGAGGGGAGGGGCAGGAACACGGGGCGGCGTGGCAGTAGGGAATCGGCTAGAAATGTTGATAAGAGGCTTGTGAATAAAAAAGGGAAGGGCTTCGGGAGGACGTATAAATCGATGGGAGAGGGGGGGGAGTTGCGGGGGGGGGGGGGAGGGGGGGCGGAGCGGGGGTGTGGGGTGTGGGGTGCGGCGAGTAGAATGATCAATCGTATTCGGGGGAAAGGGGAAGAATGCAACTCGACTCCAGTCCCAAAACTCTCATCTCTCTCCCTTCCACGCGTGAAACAGGTACCGGGCGTGCAGCAATGGCACGGATTCGTGAGCTCCTGTTGATGCGCATCCTTGAGTTGGATGCTTATTGCATGCGCAACGAGTAGAAAAACGCTCATATGTGAAGAAACAAAAAAACAAGTAAACACGAAAGGACCAACAGAGTGGTCAAATGCCAGAGAAAAACGTGTGTCAAACCCACAAGTTCCACCTGAGAACGCTTCAACATTCTTTTCATTGCAACATAGGAAAGGGATGCAAACGAAGCCTCGACCGGGCAGGATGAGTGGGGGGTGGTTTGATGGTGACCGGAAACGAAAGGGGGCGTTTTGGGGGGTTAAGAGGGGGGTGGGGGGCAAACACGGGCACTAGGGCACTAAGGGGGTCATCCGTCGACCGGGTCAGGCCCTCCCTCACCTGCCGGTGGGTCACTCGGACGCCTCGTCGCGTGGCACAGGACTTCCCGGCACCACGGGCTGCGGCGCCTTCAGCGGCCGGTAGCGCCGTCAGGAGGAGGCGCCGGCGGGCCGCCGACGGCGGGCCGACGGCATCCTCCCTCCGCGGGGAGCAGCACTCGCGGGAGGGTGCGGCCGAGCACCCAGGGTGTCACTCCCCCCTCCGCAAAGAGAGAGAGATCCCTGCACCACTGGACTCTCCCTCACCACTCGAGCGAGGCACACACACGCACTCACGACCCTGACTCCACTGGCGCTCGACTGGGCGTCCCTCCTTCCTCCCGAAGCCGCGCTCCGCATCGCGGCGCCACCCGGCGGCGTCCGCACCCCCGACTGCGCAGGCGCCTCCCCGCCCCCCTCCCCCACACCGCGCCCAGGGGTGCAGAGGGGCCGCAGGCAGTACCGCGCTGCACGCGTCGCCGTGGGGAGCCGTGACCCGCCTCGGAGAGCAGCAACGCGGCCGAGAATCACGACACCTGGGTCAATCCATGTGTAGTGGTCCAGCGGTGGTTGCTGCAACATTTCAATTATTTTTTATATTTTTACCCTAGTTACTAACATTTATTAAGAATACAAAAATGTCAATATTTTATTTTTTTAAATTTATTTTCCTGATAGTGGCCATTTTTATGTTGACAAAACACAGATTTTGGGTGATTTCGGTGTTCTGCAGAAAAGCAAATATCTCCACTTTCGTGTATCCTAGAACAATGAAACAAAAAGCAATCTATTCAGTAAATAATAAACTTAAATAACGGTTGGTAGAAATATTGACCTAAAATTAGGTCCAAATGTCCAAATATTGATTCAAAATTTTCATCAATTAGCTAAAAAAATAAAACCAATTTTTACGATTTTTTTCTATAGGAAGGAAAAAAGAGATATAATGCTTGTAATTTTTTATTTGAAAGATAAACGTACATGCTTTAAGTATGCAGAATATTAAGCTGTGGACTTAAGTGGTTTTTTAATAAAAAAAATTTAATGATCTTGATTTTTAAAAAAATTTCAAAGTTTTATGTCCATTATCTTCGCTGGGCATGAAAATAAAAATTTGAAATTTGGCCCACTTATAGTCCCTTATATGAAGAATGAACAGTAAAACATTTGTCAGGTCTGCGGTCAAACAGGTCTGCCTCGACTGGTGCGACCGAGAGAAAATTTAGGCTCTTTCACAATGGGAAACGCAATAGCGAGGACTGTCGGGAAACAATTATCACCTCCGTTTTCATTCCCATTGCTCTAAAGGCAAAGGAAGGCGTCGATGACGTGAAGCATCCCGTACGGTAGGATTCGCACATGCAAAATAAGTAATAATGAATTAACAAACGTGGAATCCATTAAATATCTTGGAATAAGACTGACTCATGATCTTTCCTGAGGTAAACACGTGCGTGAAATAATTGGTCAAGCTAATCGTAGACTGGGATTCATGAAAAGAGTATTGGGTAAATGTGACCATCATGTATGAGAAATCAGCTAATTTTCCCTTGTTAGACCTCATTTGGAATATGCTGCCAGTGTGTGGGATCCCTACGAAATCGGTCATAAATAATGAACTTGACCGTGTGCAGCGAAGATCAGAAAGATTTGTAACGGGACAATAAGATAACTATATTAGCGTAACCGGTCTATTAAATGAATTAAAATGGGAATCATTGTCAGATGGCAGGTCGAAATTTAAACTCAATCTCTTAAATAAATTCCAAGACAATATTTTCAGTGATGATGTTAAAAATATTTTGCGAACCTCAACTTACTCTGGCAGACTGGGCCATAATCATAAAATTAGAGAAATTGATTGCCTAACTGATAGATTCAAAATGTCCTTTTTCCCTCGTACAATTAGAGATACGAATAACGATAAATATGTCCAATCGGAGAGTAGCAATGGATAGCATTGGTAGCTGCGTGTTGGTATAAGTACTTAAAGCTTACCCTACTAACAGAATGTTTTTGCATGTTTGCTTTGCAATTTCTATCTTTTTTAAATAGTGAAGTTCTGACTACTATATCAATACAATTCCTTTTTTATGCGTGATATGTAGTGCATGTTTGGTGAGAAATCACCCCCTGATATACACCTTTGTGGTGGCTTACAGGGTATTATGTAGATGTAGATTCTCCTGACCACCACATGATTTAGTTCCGGGTACATCCCACCCCTCATGATTTCATCACAAACGGCTGCTCTTTTCCTTCCTCTTCTCCTTATTTCCCCCCTTCCTTCCCCCATCAAGTCTTTCGAACCAACCCTGTCGACCATTACACGGTCCATTCACTCTTCCTTCCCTCTCTCAACGCCCTATCTCTCCCTACCACGAGGCGTCTGCTGTAAGAAGGGACCATTTAGTCTCAATCTTGCCCCAATGAAAACTGCTTATTGCTATTTGTCCCGGCACTTCCTGCTTTCCATTAATTTTCCTTTCCTCATCCACACCGATACCTTAAGAAACTAGTCTATTTTCGACCTCTGAAGTTTCTCGCCTCTCTGCCATAACATGCCACACTCGTGCATTATTCCTCAACGATTCTGGCATTTAGTCCTCCACCATAAATATGTGTGGCAGGGGGTGAATTTTCACCAAACATGCACTACATATCATGCATAAAAAAGGAATTGTATTAATATACTGGTCACAACTTCACTATTTAAAAAAGATAGAAATTGCAAAGCAAACATGCAAAAAAATGCTGTTATTTGGGTTAGTTTCAAGTCCTTGTACCTATATGCAGCTACCAATGTTATCTGTTAGAGTTGTAATCTAATACATAAATATGGGTTGGCAACATATGTTGCTATTTATGTCAGTAACTATTTATCTATATTGTTGTTGTCAACTCTCTGTCAGTCGTTCAATTTGTAAACTGGAATTTGGATGTGTCTGTGACTCGTGATTAAAACATCTTAGTTTAAAGCCGATATCTCAAGATATTATTTAACCTCTAACAGGTTATGGGCCCAGGCGACCGAAAAGGACCAGTTGTGCTTCAATAGTACTGCAACATTACGCGAGTGCATTTTTTTTACGTATTGTATCGTTAAAGCAAAAAATGGCTGAGGCGTCAGTTGGAACTGGTTTGCCATCCTTAGAAAAATTGGATGGACGGGACAATTACAATATTTGGAAATTCCAAATGAAGATGTATTTAGTGCACGAAGGGTTGTAGAGTTGCGTTGAAGGCTACGCCGCAGATGACTCATCCACGAGTGAGCAACGAGCGAAACGTGACTCGCGAGCTCTAGCCAAGATAGGTCTTACGTTAAAACCGTCCGCTATTGCTCACGTGAGGAATGCAGCAACAGCAAAAGAAGCCTGGGAGAATTTAGAAAAAGCATACGAAGACAAGGGGCTGACCAGACGTTTAGGCTTACATCGGAAGTTATTCTCCGTAAAACTGGACCAATATCCATCCATGGAGGCATATGTGAGTGACATTATATGCATTGCTCAAAAATTAGCAGATATTAATGCACCGGTAGATGATGAATTCATAGGCGTAATTATGTTAAACGGGTTGCCAGAGGAGTTTAATCCAATGATAATGGCATTAGAGAGTTCCGGTACGCCAATAACTAGTGATTTTGTTAAATCCAAATTAATTCAGGACAGTCGGTGGGGCCAAAATGACGAGTCCGCGTTGTGGGCAAAAAGTAAAGGGGTTTCCGGGCGACAATCTGGTAAAGCAGTGCAAGTGGCTAGAAACGAGTCGTCAAATCCGATTAAGTGCTACAAATGTGGGAAATTTGGTCACATTAGAGCCAAATGCAGGAGCAGATGGAACTACGAGACACACAGTAGCGGTTCATCGCATGGGTCCAGGACTGCACAAGGACCATCAGCTGTACCGAGTACGGCGATGAAAAAGGAGAGAACTCTTCTCTCTGTGGCAGCCTTGGGAGCCAAGCACATCGCGAGTGAAGCTGACTGGCTCATCGACTCCGGAGCTACGGCCCATATGACAGGAAGGAAGGACTGGTTGCAGAATTTCAATGATGATGAAAAAATTAAGGTTACAGTTGCTAACAATGATACATTGAATGGAGAAGGTATGGGTAATGTTCCAATTAAGCTTGAAACTGATGATTTGATTAAAAAGATTACAAATGTAATGTATGCTCCTAATCTAGCGACAAATTTGATATCAGTGGGTAAGCTTGTTAAAAATGGTTTTGTTGTTGTATTTAATGAAAATGGTTGCCAAATGTATGATGCCGATGAATGTATTATACAAGGGCAAGTTAAAGTAACTGCATCCAATCGAGATGGGATCTATGTATTAGATCAGGCAACAGAGAATGCTTACAGTAGTGTTGTGGTTAAAGAAACTTATAATCTATGGCATAGACGATTAGGTCATTTGAATGGTGTTAGTATGAAGCTTTTAAAACATTTTATGGCAGATGGTATTGATTTTTCTGAGGATAGCTATGATGAATGTATTCCATGTCTACAGGGTAAACAGACAAGGAAAAGTTTCAAGAAAACTGGGGGAACCAGGGCAAAAGATCTTCTGGAACTGATCCATTCTGATTTATGTGGACCTATGTCAGAATCGTCCTGGAGTGGAGCACGGTATATGTTAACTTTAATTGATGATTTTTCTAGAAAAACGTTTGTCTATTTTCTCAAAACAAAAGATCAGGTTCCAAGAGTATTTGAGGAATTCAGAAAGATGGTTGAAAGACAAACAGGTAAAGTCATTAAGATTCTGAGATCAGATAATGGCAAAGAATATGTTAATCAGAATTTTAAGAACATTTTAAAGTCACAGGGGATTAGGCATCAGCTCACTGTCCCATACACCCCTGAGCAAAATGGTGTAGCGGAGAGAGCTAATAGAACCATTATGGAGAAAGTAAGATGCATGCTGGCGGATACAGGCTGTGGAAAGAAACTATGGGCAGAAGCTGCGAATACTGCTGTATACCTAAACAACAGGTCTCCACACAAGGCAGTAGTGGGAAAAACACCAGAGGAGGTATGGTCAAATAAAAAGGTTAATATTAGTCATTTACGTGTGTTCGGGTGCACTGCATACGTTCATGTACCAAAACAATTACGAAAGAAGCTAGATTTTAAAAGTAAACCATATATTTTTGTGGGATATTGTGACGATACTAAGGGTTATAGGTTGTTGGATCCTGAAAATCCAGGAAAAATTATTAGGGCACGGGATGTAGTGTTTGTAGAACAACCTATGGTAAAGGATAATCATTTGAATATAGAAAATCCTTCATTAAGAGAGGGCCAAGAGTATATTCCAATTATGCAGCAAGAAGATGCAGGTGATGAATCTGAGGTAGAGGAGCAAACTGATTATAATAAATCATGTGAGGTTGAGGACAGGGAAGGTATCATTATTAATGCTGAATCTGAAGGTGAGACCGACATGGACGATAGGGAAAGTGCTGACTTAGAGGATGACTTGCCAGAGGAGGAGGACAGGCGGTATCCAATCAGAGACAGGAAACCTAAGAGGGATGATGATATGGTCTACTCTTTTTATTGTCAAAATTTTGATGATCCTCAAAGTGTGGAAGATGCCCTTGATAGGTCTGATCATGATCTTTGGAGGAAGGCAATGAAAGATGAATTTGTTTCTCTTCAAAAGAATTGTACGTGGGAGCTAGTTGACAGGCCAGGTGGAGTCAATGTAGTTAAATGCAAATGGATCTTCAAACTTAAAGAGGGAATTGATGGGTCCATGAGATATAAAGCCAGACTCGTGGCTAGGGGTTTCTCACAACGATATGGGCAGGACTTCAATGAGACTTTTGCTCCAGTTGTTAGGTTAACGTCAATTAGAATTTTGTTCGCATTAGCTGCACAGTTTGATTTTGAAATTGATCATGTTGATATTACTACAGCTTTTCTCAATGGGGAACTTGAAGAAATAGTATTCATGGAGCAGCCAAAATGTTTTGTTGAGAAAGGCAGTGAGGGTAAAGTATGCAAGCTCAACAAGGCAATTTATGGTCTAAAGCAAGCTGCAAGGTCATGGAACCTAAAAGTTCATGATGTTCTGATTAACTGTGGTTATGTTCGAAGTCAGTGTGATAACTGTGTGTATATATTAAGGAAAGATTGTAAAATTGTCATTATTGCCTTACATGTTGATGATTTCTTTATATTTTCAAATTGTAAAGATGAAACTCAGAGAGTAAAGGAGGCAATTTCAAGTCGATTTGAAATGAAAGATCTGGGGTCAGTTAAAGAATGCCTTGGCATTAGAGTAACCCGAGATCGCAAGAATGGGGTAATAAAGCTAGATCAAAGTAATTATTGCAATAAGATTCTTGCACGCTTTGGCAAGGAGGATTGTATTCCAATTGGAACCCCAGTAGAATTAAATGTTAAGCTGGCTAAAGGAAATCCTAATCAAGGAAGAATTGATTCTTACCAAAGATTAATTGGTGCCTTAATGTACCTTTCTGTATGCACAAGGCCAGACATAGCATTTGCAGTGAGCTACTTGAGTCAGTTCAATTCGTGCAATAATATTGAGCATATGAAGGCTGCTGAACGTGTATTAAAGTACCTTAGAGGAACAAGTGATTACTCTCTGACTTTCAAATCTGATAATGAATGTTCTACACCACATACCAAACTAACCGGGTATGTAGATGCTGATTGGGGAGGATGTGTTGTAGATAGAAGGTCTTATACTGGTTGTGTTTTGATGTTGAATGGTGGAAGTATCAGTTGGTTCTCCAGAAAGCAAAAATTAGTCGCTTTAAGTTCTACTGAAGCTGAATATGTGAGTCTTTGTGAGGGTACAAAAGAAATAATGTATGTTAAGGGATTGTTGAAGGAGATGGGAACTGATATTGGTACAGTGACGTTGTATAATGACAACCAAAGTGCTGAGAAACTAGTGAAAAATCCTGTTTTTCATGGGAGAACGAAGCACATAGAAATAAAGTATCACTATGTGAGGGAAATAGCTCAAAAGAAAGAGATAGAAGTTAAGCACATGTCTACGCAGAAAATGCCTGCTGATTTATTAACTAAAGCTATTCCCAAACCAAAGCACAAATATTGTACAAGGTATATAATGGGGTTGCCTTAATGATTTATATATACCTATTAGATTAAGTGAGGGTGTTAGAGTTGTAATCTAATACATAAATATGGGTTGGCAACATATGTTGCTATTTATGTCAGTAACTATTTATCTATATTGTTGTTGTCAACTCTCTGTCAGTCGTTCAATTTGTAAACTGGAATTTGGATGTGTCTGTGACTCGTGATTAAAACATCTTAGTTTAAAGCCGATATCTCAAGATATTATTTAACCTCTAACATTATCTATTGCTACACTCGTACTGGATATATATATATATACTCGTCTTGTGTCTGAAATGATAACGACGTGTCGTCACATCAGACACGAGACGTCACTTCCATTAGCCTAAGCTCTCACCTACCCTCGCCTTTTTGAAGACTATTTTTGACAGAAACTTCATTTCTGCTGGGCATAATGTCCACTGATAGCTTAGATGTGTGGATGAGAGTGATTTTTTTCTCTTTACTTTAATTCACCTCAGCAGATTATCTTGCCTCCCCATGAACAAGATTTCCAGAACGAACTCACTGCTGGCATGAGGCTCCTGAGGCAATGGAGCTCTTTATGACACTTACGTCCTCATGACAAAATTAGACAGTCCAGAAAGATTTAATTGCGGAAGGATAGATGGAAAAAAATTTGCTTGCCTTTCAGAAAACAGCCCTATTTGCGTGTTCACATTTAATATTACCCGTTGCGTGTAACGAAAAAAGACTGGCGGATTTGAGTGACGAATTAGTGGAAGGCGTCCAGCTAGAATGCGATTCTGAGGCAAGCGTTTTCAGTTTTCATCTTTCAGTTTTCAAAAGCTTTAAACATCCTTGGGATCAAAAATTGCTCTGTGTAGACAGGTTACAGCTCATGTCAGTATTAACAAGGGCTTTGGATTCTTTACTTTCCAAGAGTTCAACGCAGAAACGACCGCTTAATTCCATCTCTTTCATCCCTATATTCCATCATAACAAATAATACCACATCACTACACTAACAATAAGCTTGGGAGAGGTAATCATGAACGCGTGATAAGAGTCAATTTGTAGATTTTTCTTTTTGCAATAGACAAATAGGAAGAAGTCCTCAAAAGCTACAAAAAATCTATGCCATGATTGATCACCTGAATAAAGTATTTCAGGTGAAAACTCTATTGTATTAGGCTCTACTTGGCGGGAATACTGAATGAAATTAAAAACTTTTTTTTATTTCTACCGGTCATGAAAAATTTTGTTTAGAATTCAATATGTGGAACGGCTTTTCATAAAATATGGATTCACAAATCTACGTAGAGTCAATTCATAACATATTAGACGACATGAATACTCGACTCACTCGGATATATTGCATGCGAAGAATTAACTCTACAAACTTCCTATATTTAGACTCACACCAATGTCATGAAATGTATTTTAAAATATAGTTGTCAGTTCAATCATTAGGCATTTGGATACTCAGGGGTCACTCACAAACAGCCAGCGATGATCTCAGAAAGATAAATCCTGCGAGAAAAAATTAGTTTTATTCGTACACGATATATTAGTCCTCGGCATCAACAGTATTGAATCAGATTCGTAGAGTTTTTAAGGTATTCAATTACATTTGTCAGAGTTCATTTCCTGGGAGTCAGAGCTTTGGGATAAACAAGAAATTATATGTAATATTAAGGACCTTTTTTCATAAATGGGCACAAGAGGAGGGTCGTTATTGATGCTTACATGGCCGACACATACAAACTAACATCGGGAATTTTTCAGAGTTACCTAATAGGTCCCCTTCTATTTTTTTCATGTAATCCAGGTGCCATAGTGAGCAGTAAATTTATATTTTTGTTGATTGTGAGGCAACGCAGAGGGGTATTTCAAATGACTAAGAAATTCAATTAGTAGGGATCTGGATGCAAATAAAGTTTGGAGCGATAGATGGTGGTGTGGATTAGACTTAAAAAAGTTTGTGGCAGTGAAGTTTTGGAAGAGAAATAGTACACTAAGGCAAGCCGATAATATCAGTAAAGTCATAATTGATAGCAGTGGTATAATTACAAAATATTTATCAAGGTGAAGAGACATCCGAAAGAGCTGAGGTCAAGCCAACAGAATAATAGGGGCCCGAGTCTTGAATATTTTGTTACTCACAGAATAAATACTGACGTTTTCGTTACCAACGAAAATGTCATATTTTTTCACCAACGTGGAAAAATGAATAACTTGAAACGAATGACGTTATCATAACGACAAATTTTGATTCTTTATAGCGTAACGAAATATTCAAGACTTGGGCCCTAGGATTTATTAAAACGGTGCTAGGAAAATGGGACGATAAACAAATACTTCCTAGTTGGGTACAACCTTGAATATGAAGTGTACATATGAGAAGCAAATTAATTAGATGTGATCATAGAACTAGACCTTGTGCAGCTTAGATCAGCGAGGTTTGTCAAAAAGTCTTACGATAGGTTAATAGTGTATCGAAATTATCAGAAAAATAAGGATGGGAATCATTGTAAGATATTAGGCTAAAGTACAGATTGAACCTCCTGCAGAAATTGAAAACGGATAGGTCCCCCGAAAATGTTTTGAGTGTATTTTATTACAATTGTACTATGGCATGATGAAATTAAAGATATATATGTATAGTAAGACGGAAAGGTTCAAATTTTCATTTTTCCGCGCAATATAAAGGACAGTTACAGATTACAGTGAGTTCATGGAGAAATAAGAATATGCAATGTAGTTTCGGATGTAGAAGAGGAGTATTTAGTGATTTTTTTTAACATGCACAGCGTTCACCGCAAGCTTACAAAGTAGGTACATATTTGAACGGTCACTGTCATCATAACACCTCGGAATGTGGAGGTGTGCTTTCGTCCGCACAGTGGATTTCGTTTGCGTTCAAAAAGTCTTCCAGATCCCAGAATGATGCAGACGTCGAAGAGATAAGTCACAAACCGGCCGCAAGAGCATTTCTGCCACATATTAATTGTTTTTTTATATCTTTTGTGAGGCATCAAACCAACAAATAACACAACTACCAAACTACTGCACTACACTTCGATTTTACACGCGCCATAAACTTTACTAGGCCTCTACGTTGCAACTATAACAGTTGACAGGCAGACAGTACAGGACTTCGCCGAGTAATTTTTGCGGAAAGAAGAGTCCATTGCTTAAGGTGGCTGGATCGAAATTTACAGATGTGTTGATTTTCTTCATAGTTGCAATAATTTTTCCTTTAATTATGCTCAAAAATTTTTTTGGGGTTTTCGGTGTAGTTTTTGAGATATTTAAGGTTTTTTTAACATGGGGCCTTATGGCGCACCCCGCTTCGTAAGGGTCAATTATGTATTATTTACGTTTCTACCATACAGATTTCCTCCAAAAACTGAAATGATATGGATATTAGCCAACAATTTTTATTCTGAGAAAATCAACCAGTGTTATCGACTTATTTCCTTCGTATATACGAAAGAAATAAAATATTCCTTAAATTTTCAAATATGGCGCGCGAAGTTTTGAGGTGCATTTGGCAACGTGGAATCAGACGAGGGAAAGTGAACGCGCGAGAAACCACAACAAATTACACCACAAAGTCCAAGAATATTACAATGTAGTCCCCTTGACAGAGTTCTTGACATAGGTTAAAGAAGAAAGAAGAATTCTGTTCTTTAATCTATGGTTCTTGAGAATAGACGAATACGACACCTACCTTTACGACCGCTGAAACACAGAAACAATTGCCTACACAACAGCAGTGCCGAATTTCAGAATGTGCGTTGTTGCCATGTAAAAAAGAGAGATTAAATAAATGGTTTAAATAAATTTTATACATGTTTAAGCGTTTAATCACAATTATTTCGTCACTACAAAGTATGCGAACACCCATAGCACAAAATTACATACTTTTTCAATTCATACATCAAAACCAACATCTCCAAGGTCAAAGGATATGCACAGTGTGACAACGTTGGTTGCCAGAAACCGAATCAAGTCAAGTTTTATGTTATGTTTCATGTCAATAATTAAATTAAAAAGGGCAATGTTTCAATATGACTTGAGAATTTGAGGCATCCGGTTAAAATTTCGTGTAATTTAATCACCTCCAAGCAATTTTTTAGTGCCATTGAAATTATATGAGCACTAGTTCTCAACGACTTACGATTACCGAACCAGCCACCCTAAGTCAGTAGGGGTGTACTTTATAGACGTGGGAGCCGAATACGTTTTCGTCGGCGGCGGCGGCCGACCCTCTTCCAACCCAATCGGCTTGGACCTCTACATCGCTTAGACTTTCGTGTACGATACTTTTATACCCTCCCCTATTTTATCCACCCAAACGTCAACAGAATACGTAAAACCTATATTAAGTAGAGTAGCATAGCTGGCCGATCCTTTGTAGCTAGTCTCAAGAGCAAGGCGAAGAGCGACCTCCAAGATGTCCGCATCGCAAAGCTATAGAGGCTGGCTGCGGACATACACTCACGTGTAACGGGATGTGTATTTCCGTAGGGAGTATCGTAGGAAGGGGGGTCCTCCCCCCCTCCCCCCCCCCGCTCACTGTGTTCTGGCGCCCATAAGCCTGTGAATGTTTCCATTCTAAAGTCCCTAATATGTACATGAATCAATGCCATAACTTAATTATCAACAATAATTAAGTTATGGCATTGCATATGGCATGCTACAAGTTTGGGTCATATATTACGACCAAAATAATAGAGTAAAAGTATATAACAGTACATTAAGTTTGGTAAACTGGTTAATTTATAAGTCGGCGCCCCCTAAAAGTTTGCTCAAGGCACCCCCTGGACCCAAAACCTCTGTCCGTATGATATTTTCGTTGGGTCTTTTTCCATAATGAATGAGAGAGGAAATTTCCAAACAGTGGAAACCGTTCGGTCATCGTTCCTTGACTACTACTCAAGAGAATGCCGAGGTTCACATTTCTTCTAATTTGCAAGGCTGTGAATAAAATCGTCTACATGTTTCCTACGCGAATTGAACGGTCACACCACTAAAAGGTACAAAGTAATCGAAAAGCAGAGAGAATGGGGCTTCTATCTGGCCATTTGATGAAGCATTCTGCCTTCGAGTTACTTTGCTGTTTGTACTAGGTATTATACTTCTTAATTTTTTTAAAATTATTACTTAGGCCTACTTAATAGGTAGGGACCGGAAAAAATAACATCTATATTTTTAAATATTAGCATATATTTTTTACGAAATTAGAATTTACTTTTCTCAAATTAGCATCTATTTTTTATCATCGAATTACCTAGAGTTAAATATCAATTCTTAAGCCTGTTTGCACAATATGCAAATATATTATTACTTAAATCAATAAATTTGTTTAAACTTATGCAAACTCTTTTATGACAAATTAATCTGACGCTGTAACAATATTTTCTATTATGAGAAAATGAGTTAAAAATTGTAACGAAATTTGTAGCTAATTTACTTTAGAAAGAAATGATTATTTAAAAAAAATTGTCATATAGACTACGGCTGATTTATTTTAGACTTCAATATGACTTCATACTAATACCTACTCATCATATCAAAGATTGTATCCAGGTTCAAGTACCTACACAAAAAGCAAACCAGTCATCGGGACGGGGAACTTGTGCAAGTAAAAAAGAAGGGAAACTTTTAAATGTTTATTTATTGACAATTAATGTGGGCATGGAATCGAATCAAAGGATACGCTACAAACAAAAGCATTATCATATTTTAAATTAGCTCTTCTGTCATTCACAACTGTCTTATAGGGCGAAAGCAGCTCTCACTGTCCACATTATTAGAAGGTGCATACACTGTTTGGATGGCTTTTGGAGAGAACTTCGGGTTTTCATCCTTCATTGAGAGAAGAATTGAAATTAAATTGACTTCTCTGTCGGTAGGTTTCTCTATCTCCTCACCTAACGTGCTCTTCAGTACCCTGTAACCACGGCAAAATTCTTCTGGTGTAAGATCTTGACAACTGCTTAGGTACAAAGCCTTCTCCACAACATCAGAAGGGTTGTTTAATATTATATTTTTGACTGAAAAGACCTCCCCAATATTCGTGAAAACGTTTCCATTTTGATATTTTTTATTAATGCAGCAAGTTTATATTTAAATTACAAAATAACACGCCTGAATACATCTTTCATCGGTGCACTCTTAACCTCAGAAAATTTTTTCAGAGCAGCTGAAGTCGATCCAAAATGCCATTCAAGAATGGCCTGAAGCTCAATTTCAATGAATGACCGCTTTGGGCACAGAACATGTTCCGTGTGGTGATAAACCCCCCAGTACTTTTCACAAATCAACAGTTGTCTTGGCATTTTCTGTGGCAAACTGAATTTGTGCCCTGAGGGCCATTATGTGCTCTTCACTTACTATATGCTTCAAAATGATGTTTTTTCACCCACGCAACTCGTACATTGCGATGCTTAGAAATAATGATTTTGCTATCGAAAGTATAAAGTCCATTACCACAGCATGTTTAAGCTTGTTCAAACACAGTAATAGTATTGCGTCCCATCTTCCCGAAGCGAAAATCCTGAATACGCACAGGGTAAAACCCCTTATTTACACTTTTCTAGTAACCGCTAGAAAAAGTGTTAATCGCTGGAAAATGCAAATCGGGGGAGAAGGACAATTTTTAATCGTACATGCATACTTTAACAATATAGAGTAAATATATAAATATGAAACACTGATAAACTGAACTAGAGTAATATTATTAATTATTTCTTAAAGCTGTCCTGATTTATTTTTTACAATATATTTCAACAAATGCTTTAACCAACGCAACCAACCATATAGTTGGTTGGGTTTGGGTTGAACTTGACAACTTCCAATATTGGACGTTGTTAAGTCCATAATTCCCAAAGTTATAAATTGTGTGATGCCTTTTCTCTTATGACGAAGCCATTCGCTGCGATATTTGAACATCTGAAACTTAAAAACTACTTTTCAAGTTGTTATTCTTTCATACATAAATTTCTTGATTAGTAAGTGTATGTCCAGCATGTTTCTGAGTTACATCGCGATTTTTCATAATTGTATCTATCGTAGAGAACGGTAATCCGATGTTACGCTTTACCCTGCATCAGCGCGAGTTGTATCATGAGAATCCATCAATTTTATTCACGCCTAAATTGAAAAGATTCTAGTTGCTGCGAAGGCTCTCGCCTAACGTGTTTAGAAGATGACCCGAGAGTTTCCGATTTTTTTTCCGCGGTGGTTCATCTTACTAGACGAGTTTCGCCGGCATTCCAGACGGCATCTTCAGGTCCGAAGTAGAGGAAATTAGACATAGGAAATAAATAGAAAGAAGATAAAATAAATTTGATGATTGAGGACCTGAATATGGCGTCTGAAATGCCGACGAAACTTTCGTCCAGAGGGATGAATCAACGAGGGAGAAACCCGAAAACTCTCGAGTCACCTGAAAATACTATAATTCGCATCCATTTCCTAGTAAAAATGAAATGTATGTTCCGGAGTAATTAAGGATAACATAAACAACATGACAATATTGAGCTGCGTCGCTGGCCAACCAGCACAAGCAGATATCCAGCTTCAAACATTTCTCAGCAAAATAATTTTATTTATTCGATGCGGTTTTCACGCGATTAAACAAGTTTCAATAAGTTTTGTTTTGTAGTAACCTGTAATAAAACTGTAGAATCAATTCAGTGCGATGGTCTGACGAATGATTCCCTATTATCGTCCAGCAGTTCAGTTAATGCATTTTAAGCATTTCATAATGTCTGGGTAAAAATTCATTTTCATTCTTCACAATAAGAACGTCGGTACGGTTTATATATTCTCCCGCAAGTGTTCCTAAATTATAAATTGCGTCCTATTCATTTCATAGTACAAATCTTTACCCGGCAAAAGGATCACGAGTGTAAATATTTCATCTTTCCGTCACTAGTGGCACTGTGTACTGTCCCGCTACGCCGCTATGTTCAAATTATTCCATAAAAATGAGCACTTTACTGCCCTCTCTGTCGTGTTTTTGAAGTGTACATGCACGAAACGAAGCAAAAAAGTGTCTTATACTGGTGTATATGGCTAAATGTCATAGAAGGTAATTTTGTTTTTTTTTTAATTCATCGCATTCTACCCCGCATCTAACGCAAACAGTGGGAAAACGGAAACTGTCATGGTGTATATGCGGGGTTGTACATACGCTGGAGATACAGGAAATGGGATGGATAGCGATAAAAACGTTGTAAATTACGGGAAAACGTATATTCCGATAACGCAAATACGAAGTTTAACTGTGTATGGTATTTGTCGATAATTAGGATAACCCGCTAGCACCTAAGTTTTAAAGCCTGAATCCTCGTACTGTCTCGCAATTTCACTGCCTCACACAACTGATGCACCGTGTGAATGCAAGTGCGCACCCAAACACTTTTGTTTACTGACAAAGGTGAAACAAAATGCGCAACAACGCTCCTCTGCTCATTGCGCGGTATAACCATTTCACATATGTGTGTTTTATTACGTTTAAGTTAAAAATATGCTAATTTGATATGTTCATATGTTAACAATCAGAGTTTTAATGGATAAAAATGGGATAATTCATGATGAAAAATATGTGAAGATGAAATATCTGGTGCTTTCCCGGTGTATCTGCTGAGTGAAGGTTTCTCGGGTCCTCCACCGGGTTATTGCCTCCATGTCAGGCGGACATGGACGCAACAACCCGGTGGAAGAGCCGAGAAACCTTCACGCAACATGTAAAGATATTTTTATAACCATTTCCTACTATTTTTTGGTACTCATAAGCTCATTCCACATATTTTTCGCACATTTACTGAATTCGCAGGTATTTCGCTTTTATCCCGAATTTTCGCATAAAAGTCGCTTTTATCGTAACATGTGATTTTTTCCGGTCCCTATTAATAGGTATGCAACTAAGAATCTGAAAATTTTGTACAATATAGAGTTGCCTTGCAAACAAAATTCTAATTTGTTAAGAAACTTAAATATAAATTTTATTAATTAAAAAGGGTATACTTTAAATACTAATTAGACTTATAAGTATGATTTTCACCCAAAGTGTGTACCGTAAGCGTGCAGCATATATATATATAATTAATTATATTTATTAAAATAAAGTTTTCCCAAGCATAGTTGAACTACCATCACCCATAAGATTATAATATAAAAACATAAGAAGTATTTAAAAATTACTCGTTTTTCACTAATCGCTCAATTTATAGCAGGTTTTTCTCAAATATAAGAAAAGAACATAGTTACCCTCATAAGGCCTTAAACCTCGCTATTTTGTGGCTCAATTTAAAAAAAAGTTTAAAAAACTGATTCAAAATATGCAATTAGTAAGGGAATTTCATGGCTCAGAACACCTTCAAAACGTCATTTTAAGATGTTTATTTTTCAAAATTCCCGGACCCCCCAGTGGTGATCCCCCCTTCGTGGTTCGTCTTATCTTTGGTTTTCTCCCAGAGACCCCAAATTCATTGTTTTGTCCACTGCATAATAATAATCCTCGACGGCTCGGGATCCCTACAATTAGGGGGTGGGCGTACGCCGCCGAAACGCATTAGTTTAAAGGTCACGCCTGTCCCCCTTTGTATCCGGGTGGAGGGAAACGGCCCATTACAATATGTACGAATATTCATTGCTACAGCTCTTGGCGTAAATATTTTTATTGTGCTTGCCTAAAAGCATTAATATTCTGCGGACCTCTAATGGAACACTCGTCAATAAAGTTTTCTAAAGCAAAATGGCTTGAATTCTAACTGAAAGCCAACTTGTTTCCTGACACACTATTCGTTCTCTCTTCGTGAATATCCGGTGCGATACCTATCTCGGAAAGCTCTTAGGGAGTGTCTTAAAATGGGGTATTATGCGGATTTATACGTGCAAAAAAGAGAGAGCCAAACCACATAAACGTTTTGATGTGTGCGCGGAAATAGAAAAGATAGAAACTATAGAAAGTTAACCGTGTGATACTGGAATATGATAAGATTACTTTGACGAATATTACAATATGCCAAATTTTCTGAAGTCTATCTTTTATTGTTCTGGAACTTGTTAAGGACTACTTTAACTCAAGATATGCAATTCCATGTCACTAAAACGTTTTCGTACTATATAATTGACAAATGAATTCAAGACGAAAAGATTGGGCGCTGGTAATTTCAAATTAATGGAGACTACATCTATCGTCGTAAAATGGTACTCGCAAATACTGACTCCTGATCAATTAGCAGTGTTACTTCGATTACGTTTTGCGAGACATATGACCAACATAAAATTTATACACGAAAGTAAACCATTACTTCCCGTTTGGGCTTGTCATCGTGCCAAAGCGATTATAAATTAAAATTCTTACATCTCTTTGCACTTTTTTTTTATTTTTGTCTCTCCAATATCAAATTCAATACTTCAATTCATAGGCATCAGCCTTCAACTAGATGTCCTCTTCTCTAACAATCCCCTTCTTTCTTATTCTACCACTAAGACAATCCAAGCAATAGAAAAACAAAATGATATAAATAATTGACAATGTTAATATAAAAAATACACAAAAGGGTTTGCTGGTTATCTCATAGACATGCATAAAGGTTTAAATAATTGCCCCTGCTCTTATCATCTACATCTAAAGATTCTTACTCTTCATACAATCTTTTTTTGCATCAAAATTAAACCATTGCTACCGTGATATGTTTAACTATCACTTCGGCAGTGTGTTGTGTACGCAAAGGGAAATAACTTAACGCGATCCCGCGTATACTTATCCGCTCACACCATTCAATATTCTCGCGATTTTATCAATATAGAGTCAGTGGAGGTTAATGACAATGAGTGCAGCTCAAAAACGACGAATTGGAAGCTTAAGGGTCCATGTCACTTGAGCAATGTAAGCGATTCACTTCCATCCCCCACCGCGCGGAGCCAGACACCGGACGCGCGGTCGGAAAATCATGTGTATTTTTCGGCGTCGCAAACTTATTTTTAATTTATATTCATTTTCGTGTTTATGAGTCTTCAAAGAGTGCTGTGATATAAGTCACTTGACAGGTCTCTCCCTAAAATGCTAAATATTCTCTACTTTATGTAAAATATTTTCCGAAAACAGCGTCCGCCATTTTGTAATGAAATAGCACTAAAATGCTTCAAAAATCATTTGAAGCTTGGGTATTGTAAAGACAATGGATTGTGTTAATAGAAAGTGCTATTTTTTATTCGATAAAATTCCTCCCACAACGTCACCTTCAACTTAACTTGGAAGATATTCAGAGAAAAATGAGTTGGGGAGTTCTTTTTGGAAATTCGGTCATGTTTGAGCCCCTGTATCTGACTAACGGATGATAGCCATGAAAAATGATTCACTATTCCTTAATTAAAAATCTTTTCTGAGTATTTGTGTGAAGTTTTAAGTCTGTGTCTCAATAATCCTATTTAGTAATTGTGTTCAAGAATTTTCCATTTCCGACCACTGTGTTCCGGCTACTCTTTTTACCGAGTGTTAATGACTCGCTGCATAATTTTGGAGACAAAAATTTCTCACAAAATACAGCGGTTGTTAGTACTCGGAAAGTTCAATGCATGTGAAATGTTTGCCACTCTCAATGCACCCCCGGGCGAATTCTACTCCGCATCGAAGAGAGATTTACCGAATGAAATATTGCGAGATTGAGAGCAACTTAAGGTTGGTATTAGGGGGAACAAGATGCGTATAAACAAGGACCTCCATTTCTCTTAACATCATACAGAATATTTATTCTCGCAAGATGTTAAAATACTGGGGTTATAAATTTTAATCGTAAAGTATGGGAATAGGAGGATGGAAAACACATTGACATAATGGAACGAAAATAATAGCATTAAAAATAACTAAGTGCTTAAAAATCATAATATGTCAAATGAATGGTGTTGAAATGCATTTCTGTCAATTTAGTAGCCAATACTATTCACTGCACAGTGGAAAGGAAAAGATAATTTAAATTTCCTTGATGGTGGATAACTTATCATTATTCCCTGGTGATCCAGATAAATTATTCATGATCGTTGTGAATGAATTCCATTCTACGTGGGTTTACTTTTCTTTGCGTCATGGTTTTACCTTTTCAAAAAGATAATATCGAGCATCAAAGAATTGTAGGTGTAAAGTATACATAAGCAAAACTATCATGGTCATACTATTGAAATCAGATGTACTATCTATGAAGCTCTTTGGCCACGTCATCAGTAACGCCATCCTGCCTCCGAAAACGTTCCCCCATCCATTTTTCCCCTAGCTAATCTCCGATTCCGCTTCTATGTTCCGGAGATCTTCCTCCTCACCCATCCAAATCCCGTACCGTCTTTTCTAACCCAGCTAGCTCCGTTTGTGACGAGTTCTCGTTCCATAGAATCCGTTCCGACATTCACTTCGGAGCGTTTCATACCCCTTGTCTCATCATCCCGTTCCAATCCTCTTTCTCTCTCTCTTATCCCGTTCTCTTCTCCTATACTTCTCTCGTGCATCGAGTATTTTTTTCTCTTTCTTGAATCGGAAGTCCAATCATCCCTAACTCTTGTCCTACATTTAGGTCTTAATTCTTGCCGTTATTTAGCATTCTAATTTAGCATTTAGCCTTGAGTTTTCGGATGCAGGTTCTGATCGAAAATCGCTAGTGACGGAATTTTGTGTCAACGTCAAAAGAACAAAAAGGGAGCTGAGAAATGCGCATCAGGAGAAATGTGAAGGAACGCTAGTATCCAGCTAATGAATATATAAGGAGGATAAATGAGGAGTGAATTATGGTAATGAATGAGAATCTGAAAATACGGATAAAGGACTGTCAATCAGGTGAAGTTGAAGTCTTTTAGAGAAGTCAGAATTCTTCAATAATCCTGGCATATGCCAACTCATTTGGGCACGAAGACAAAGTTTAAAACCTAAACTGCTATGTTGATAGGTTTACCGCGAGCATTTAAACTTTCTATAAGGTTAAATATAGTAACTAAACAAACTTTGTACTTTCCACACAGCTTTATATATTTCCCGATCGATTTCAACAACTAAGCGTCATTTTCAACTGGCAAAACATTTCAACACAAGGCATTACATATGTTACTATGAGGAGTGGAGGAAGGACTCAAACCGAGGGGGAGGGAGAGTTTAGGATGGGGTGGTGGCATTGGGGGGGGGGGGGAGGAATGGTGGGAAGGGAGGGAGTTAGGTTCCGTCAAGGACAGCAGTGGGGGTGCAATTAGCGGTGAGGGTATTGTGACGGGCATTAGGGTAGGAGTACAAGTCGGATTTTAAAACCGTTAAAAACATCTGCGAGGCTTGAAAATTTGTCAAATAGTTTAAAATACATACATTAGGTTAAATGGAGTGTCTTAAAATTTCTACTCTTTCTAAACAATTTAACCTACAACTTTTATCATATGTATGCAAATATTTTATGTTAAAATCACTTTTATGACCAGTCTCGAGGAGATGTTTGGCAAAATATGATTTACAATCACTATGGTTCACACTTAGTATATGCTCCTTGATTCGGGTTTTGAATTTCCTACCCGCTTGCCCCACATACATTGCTCTCACCACAATGAAGCGCATACTCTCTACTTTTGTCTAACACATCCACTGGGTCTTTTGAATTAAAAAGCACTTTCCCTACGGATGTCGGAGAGTAAAAACACACTCTATACTTGTCCTTCAGAATGTGAAAGCAAATTCTGTGGGAAATATGGCCGAGAAAGGGTAATTTACACCACCTCGTGGTTTTATCACATTGAGCATCTTGAACATAAGTTGAAGATTACACTGTATTTTGGTAAACTTTTTAATTTAGCAATTCTTGGATCAAGTGAGAGCTGTAACCGTTATTATTCCCTATAGTTAATGGTATTTAATTATTTTTTGAAGCTGGCAGTATCGAGAGGAATAGATACTAGTCTGTGAATCATAGATTCTAACGATGCTAGTTTATGAGTTAAATGGTGTTGGGAATCTACGGGGATAATTATATCTGATAAAGTGTCTTTCCTATAAATCGAGAAGAGGTGCTTTCTATCCTATTGTTAAGTCAAGGAAATTAATGCAGCTCACTCCGAATTCCATAGTGAATTTGAGGGAGGGATGGAGTGAGTTTAAAATATTTCACAAAGAGTCAAGCTGTCTTTTGCTCCCCGTCCACAGGCATAGGATATCGTCAACGTATCTAAAATAATGAAAAATTTTCTTTAGTAACGGGTGTCCGGAGTTATAAAGATTTGATCCCATTGATTTCCTAAAGATTCCCGTGCATAAAACCGGTTTTTTCTGATTCTTTGTAACGTATCTTTAAGTTGCATGCATCCAGTACGTTTGATGATTCAATCCCCAACGCACATGTCCGAGGCTATCTACATCTATCTACATCTACATAATACCCTGCAAGCCACCACAAGGGTGTGTGGCAGGGGGTGATTTCCCACCAAACATGCACTAGATATCATGCATAAAAAAGGAATAGAATTAATATAGTAGTCAGAACTACACTATTTAAAAAAGTTAGAAATTGCAAAGCAAACATGCAAAAACATTCTGTGAGTAGGGTTAGCTTTAAGTACTCATACCAACATGCAGCTATCAATGCTTTTCATTGCTACTCTCCGATAGGACATATTTACCGTTATTCGTATCTCTAATTGTACGAGGGAAAAAGGACATTTTGAATCGGTCGGTTCGGCAATCAATTTCTCTAATTTTATGATTATGGCCCAGTCTGCCATAGTAAGTTGGGGTTCGCAAGATATTTTTAACATCATCACTGAAAATATTGCCTTGGAATTTGCTTAAGAGATTAAGTCTAAATTTCAACCTGCGATCCGACAATGACTCCCATTTCAATTCATTTAATAGACTGGTCACGCTAATTAATTATCGTATCGTCCCTTTACAAATCTTGCCGATCTTCGCTGCACACGTTCAAGTTCATTACTTAGACCGATTTCGTAGGGATCCCATACACTGGCAGCATATTCCAAGTGAGGTCTAACAATGGAACATTAGCTGATTTCTCGTACATGATCGTCACATTTACCCAAAAATCTTTTGATGAAACCCAGTTTACGAGTAGCTGGACCCATTATTTTACGTATATGTTTACCCCAGGAAAGATCATGTGCTTTATACAGACATAGACGTTGTAAATGTTACCGGAGAATGAATCGATTTGTAGAGTCGAGCTTCACATTCCAGAGATGCTGTATGGCGTAGATAACTGCACATTACCCCAAGGAATGTGTAGATATCTCGAGGGTGGCTCGATAAACACTTTGGCGATATGTTTCAATAAGCGCACGGAGGAGAAGGTGACAAGTGGTGCCGAATAAGGCTCTGTATTTAGAAAATACAGAGCTTTGGTGCCGAATGGCGACCGAAGGAGGGCGTGAGTCATGAGAATGGCGATTACCATGCGAATCGCTACTCTCCCATCACGTGTGTATTCCTCCTGCTGACATTCAGCTGTTTGTTCAGACGAGTGGCAGCCTCAAGGGTCTCAGCAGCGCTTCAGCAGTTCTTGGAACTGAACGGAACTTCAGATTGAACCAGGAATGCACCCCAGCGGTTGTTCCCAAGAGTCCTTTGCCCTGAGGGCCTTTAGAGTGAAACCAATATGTGCAGTGAAGTCGCTCCATTTCGTCTCCTAGGTAACTCAGGCAACAGAAGCCACAGCAGCTTACGAACCCGTAGGACGTCGTCGTTCGGTCAGGATGGCGACTGTGCCGAACTCTTTGCCCGGCGGCGCGTGAAATGCCCAGTTTAGCGTAAAAAGGGGTCATTTCATTTCACTGGCTGCGGTAGCTCGCTTTGCTTGCGTGTGTACAAATTCCCTCTAGGGATTCGAAATCGAACTCAGTACACCAACGCTCTACACATCTACATCTACATAATACTCTGCAAGCCACCATAATGGTTGTGGCAGGGGGTGAATTCTCACTAAACGTGCACTACATATCATGCATAAAAAAGGATTAGTATTTATATACTGTTATAAACTTCACTATTTAAAAAAAGATAAAAATATCAAAGAAACATGCAAAAACATGCTGTTAGTTGGGTTAGCTTCAATTCCTTATACCAACATGCAGCTACCAATGTTATCCATTGCTACACTCGTACTGCATACAACTACCCTTATTCATATCCCTAATTGTGCGAGGAAAAAAGGACATTTTGAATCTGGATCTGAAGTTTCCGCGGCGTTTCTCAACACTGCTAACGGCTTTCGGGCAATTCTCCGCGTAGTGTAGCGTCAAGGTGACGACAGTTTCTCCAGCCATTCTGTTTTAGTCACCTTGACACAACACTACGTGGAGGTACGCCCGAAAGCCGTTACCAACATTTTGAATCTGTCAGTTCGGCAATCAATTTCTCTAATTTTGTGATCATGGTCCAGTCTACCATAGTAAGTTGAGGTTCGCAAAATATTGTTAATATCATCACTGAAAATATGGTCTTGGAATTTGTTTAAGAGATTAAGTCTAAATTTCCACCTGCAATCTGACAATGCCATGACAATGACAATGCCACATGGAGCTATCATCACCATCAGTGATCAATAATCCCAGGTTTGGTTTGACCCAGCCCTCCATTCGATTCTTCTATCAGCTAACTTCGTCATATCACGTAAGTCTTCTCTTTTTACCTCCTTCACTACTTGCTCCATGTATCTCATTCAAGACCTTCCTTTGCCATGCTTACCGTTCACTTTTCCTTCGATGATTGTCCTCATGTCTCAAGATATGGACGATTAAGTTTTCCCATTTTCTCTTTTAATTTTTCAGCAGACTTCTCTTTTCTCCCACTCCACTTGAAGGCGTCTTCGTTTGTCATTCGGTCGATTAATTTTATCATCACCAGTCTTCGATAGCAGCACACTTCTACACGCCCAGACTTGACTTCTCTTCTGCTGTCCTGTAGCATTCCATGATACCCTTCCATAATAAATGTGCTTCTGATGTTTTGCTTCATCAATTCCACTCTTATGTGTCCAGCTGTAATTAAATTTTTCTTTTGCTAGAATGCCTTCTAGAGATATTCTACTTAAATTGTCTTCCTTGCATTGTCCATCGCCTGTATTTATGAATTGATTATTTATTTTATTGATTGATTAAATAAATTAAAGTGGGAATTATTGTTAGATCGCAAGTTGAAATGTAGACTTAATCTCCTAAATAAATTCCAAGATAATGATTTCAGTGATGAAGTTAAAAATATTTTGAGAACCCCAACTTACTATGGTAGACTGGACCAAAATTACAAAATTAGAGAAATTCATTGCCGAACTGACATATTCAAAATGTCCTTTTTCTCCTCGTACATTTTGGGATATTTATGGAGGTAATTATGTCCAATACGAGTGAATCAATGTATAAGGATAAGTGACCCCTGCAAGGTTAGCTGCATGTTAGTATAAGGACTTGAAGGTAACCCAACTAACAGCATATTTTTGCATGTTTACTTTGCTCTTTTTATCTTTTTAAATAGTGTAGTTTTGAACAGTACCTACCTACATTAATACTAATCTTTTTTTATGCATGATATGTAGTGCATGTTTGGTGGGAATTCACCCCCTGCCACACACCTTTATGGTGGCTTGCAGGGTATTATGTGGATGTGGATGTATTTATAGACAGCGTCAAAGAAGTGTTATTTGAACGTGATTGAAAGGGGGCGTGGCATCGTGGCATAATGCCACAGTGCACGGGGCAGCTGAACAGCAAGACGCTCCAGTAGCATGTCCCAGTAGGGTATTAAATCACTGCCACCGGAGAGGAGGATAAGTGACCCTATTCGATGCAGGAACGTCATCGAAAGCCGTTGTCGTCGCAGAAAAGGCGAACAGCAGAGCATTGTCACTCTATGTCATGTATCTTAGGGCCGGACATCTTTTCACGTTTCAGAGAGGACTACTACATGCAGTGAAAAGCAGGAAAGGATTGGAAAGAGGAGAATCATTATTCCCAGAGCGTCCGGAAAATACTAGAGCTTTGCCCATCAAAGATTCTGCGCACATTGTGGCCTCAGACACAAGAGCTTCTACACCGTTTTTCTCTCTCCCATAGCCTCCCCCAAGAACATGGAAGGAATGATCTACGCGCTGCACACAACACATAACAGCCGAACTGCGCAGTGGAAAGTAAATGCATAAGACTAATGTCCTCAATTTTTCTTTTTCTCAATTTCTGGTAAAAATCTTGACAAGCGACATTTATGACAAGAAAAAGGAAATTTGCCGAAGAAAATCGTCGAGCCCAGCCACGTGATCATATTTTTATTCTTAGAAGCCTCCTTGAATATGCAGCCAGTGTATGGGATCCGAATGAATTGGGTTTGATCAGAGAACTAGATAGTGTGCAGCGTAGAACAGCTAGGTTCGTAAAAGGTGTTACGATAGGTTGAGTAGTGTTTCAGAATTAATACAAGAATTAGGGTGGGAATCATTATCAGAGCGCAGGTTGTAGTAAAGATTAAATCCATTAGAAAAATTTCAATCGGATAGCTTTACTGAGTATGTTAGGCACATCTTAAAGACACCGGCGTATTATGCTGGATTCTACCAGATAAATAAGATAAGAGAGATAGATTGACGTACGGATAGATTCAAAATGGCATTTTTCCCCGTACTATAATAGAACAGAATAGAAGGCATAGCAAAGGGTAGGTAGGGGAATTATTTTAGAGTAGTCTTTAGTGCATGATGCATGTATTAATCCCTTAAATACTATAGATACTAACAATCTAGTTGCATGAGACAATATAGTTGCTTGTTTGCCTGTCGGTAGTGCATGCTCTGTGATCTTCACCCCCTGCCACACACCCTTGCGGTGGTTTGCAGGGTATCGTGTAGATGATGTCCGAGGTCTTAATGTACTCGGTGAATGTGGCCCGCACTTCGCGGATATCCATTGGAAAGGCTAGGTTTCCGCTCTTTTCAAAAGGTGTTCATTTACGACTAGCGCACGTCCGGAAAAAGCGATTTCGTGGTCGGCCCTCGTATGGGGGAGTCGGGAAGCACACGCACGCATCGAGCGATGAGCAGAGGGATCGATATTTCCAACGATCAATGCGGTGAAACTCACCCAGGGCGGTCTCCGGCAAGTGCAAAAATGCAAAGGGGAGTCCAGACTCGGCCGTGGGTCAGTGCGACGGGGGTGTCACTTAGAAACCACGTCGAAGGCTCAATGTCTTCAGTTGGATCTACTCGGACGAATCCACTTTCCTATCTAAAAAATAGCCACTATATTACATCTACATCTACATAATACCCTGCAAGCCACCTCAAAGGTGTGTGGCAGGGGGTGAACTCTCACCAAACATGCACTACATATCATGCATAAAATTTGTACTTAAAAATTAAAATAGCAAAGCATACATGCAAAAACATGCTGTTAGTTGGGTTAGCTTTAAGTCCTTATACCAACATGCAGCTACCAATGTTATCCATTGCTACACTCGTACTACATACATTCACCCTTATTCACATCCCAAATAGTACGAGGAAAAAAAAACATTTTGAATCTGTCAGTTTGGCAATCAATTTCTCTAATTTTGTGATTATGGTCCAGTCTACCATAGTAAGTTGGGATCCGCAAAATGTTTTTAACATCATCACAGAAAATATGGTCTTGGAATTTATTGAAGAGATTAAGTCTAAATTTCAACCTGCGATCTGACAATGATTCCCATTTTAATTCATTTAATAGACTGGTTACGCTAAAATAATTATCGTATCGTCCCTTTACAAATGTTGCCGATCTTCGCTGCACACGTTCAGGTTCATTACTTAGACCGATTTCGTAGGGATCCCATACACTGGCAGCATATTCCAAATGAGGTCTTACAAGGGAAAAGTAGCTGATTTCTCGTACATGATCGCCACATTTACCCAGTACTCTTTTGACGAATCCCAGTTTACGATTCGCTTGACCCATTATTTGACGTATGTGTTTACCCCAGGAAAGATCATGTGTTAGTCTTATTCCAAGATATTTAATGGATTCCACGTTTGTTAATTCATTATTACTTATTTTGTAAGTGGTAGGAGGAGAGCTATTCTTTTTCCAAAAGTTCATTACAAGACATTTTTTAAAGTTTAATTCTAACTGCCATGTATCACACCAAGTTTCAGTTGCTTGTAGGTCAACCAATATTTAAATATTCTTTATCGTTTGGGCATAGAATTTCCCTGTATACTACTGCGTCATTGGCAAATATACGAAGCTTACTTTTTACCACCTTATTAAGAGTGGTTAAAGAAAGGTTAGAGTGTAAATTTATGCATGATTGTACTATATTAGCGCGATAGATAGGGCTGTAAAATATTTATTTTTTCCGCGCCATCATCAATTACTACTACTATAAACAAAAATAAATTAATTATACCCTGTCACCGGAGCAATATGTATCAAAATTCCTTTTATGTAAAATCATGTAATATATGTAATTCCATTCCTCAACATTTGAAGGACATCATGGCGGTAGATAATTAAAAACAAAGTTTGTTTTTATTTTATTTAATTGAAATTTGAGGTTTATGTCAATAATTTGCTCGTTGATGTATTTTTTTCTTGTCTATTTAATATGAAATTTCATGTTAATGTTAATATTTTGAAATTGGATGTCTTTTCTGTATGTATGTAATGGGTATTGTATTTTGCTTTATTTAATGTGAAACTTGATGACCATATCAATATTTTCAAAGTGGATGCATTCTCTGTATGTATGTAATAATACTTCTTTGCTTTATTTAACATGAAATTTGATGTTTATGTCAATATTTTTGCAATGCCGATAATTAATAACATTGTCAATGTCAATAATTTGCAAGTGGATGTATTTCTGTACGTATATAATACATTTTTTTGCTTTATTTAATATGAAACTTGATGACTATGTCAATATATTGAAAGTGGATGTATACAAAAATCCCACAAGATTTGTCTCAACTTTTGTTTATATGTACTCATGCTCCAAAGTAAATTATTCCTAGAGCAAATAAAATATCTATCTATGTATCAATTCAAGTTAACTCAGAAAGAAGAAACACGAGCCAAATCCACAAAAATAAACTTTACTACGACCCGGGTTTCACTGTATTACAGCATCGTCAGGTGTTGTTGACGATACTGTAATACAGTGAAACCCGGGTCGCAGTAAAGTTTATTTTTGTGGATTTGGCTTGTGTTTTTTTCTTTCTGTGTCATCATGTTTCGCTTCCACTCCATATCGCCTGAATCTTCAGAATTAGATCAATTCAAGTTTTCTGTTCCTACTTTGTATGCTGGCCTCTTGTGCATAACATGTATTCAAAATCGTTTCGGATATTTCCTACCGTACACGTAATTCTAAGTAAACCTAAGATTGTTTTGACGCAGCTCTCCACCCAACCTTTATAAGGTATTAGGGGCAAGGGTGGAATTTCTGAAGCCCCTAGTCCAATAACCGTATTACATTCACGCATCGAAAAAAGAGCGGTAATTTGCTTCTTTGACGCTTCGGTATTCTAGAACAATTAATGTATCATCAAATCTACACACTGCATACAAACATAATTAATAACAAACTGCCATTTAAGCCATCAAGAGGGTATGTGGCGTGGGGTTTCACTTCACTCCACAGTTTTGCATTTTTCGCACTCAACTGTTTATTTATGTATTTAATAAATTAACACCTAAAACAGACCTAAGGCCTTTATATTGGGTTATGTAAAAAATTTAAATAGTAATAAATTATAACAATAAATAAATAAATGATAGAAAACAGAACGTGAGCATGAAGAGGCAATTGTGAGGTTGAAAGGCTGTTGAAGCTGCTGGATGAGGCAAAGACGTCAAGGGAAGGTGAAGGAATCAAAAGGTCATTTGAAAGGGAAGATATTGACGGTAAAACAAGGATCGTTGGGAAATTGAATTAGCCGGAATTTGGGCTTGTGTAATGCCTCAGTATTGCGAGTCGTGCGGGATGGAGTGAAAAGAAAGAGAGGAGATCAATGCATCGGAAGGACCCATTCAAAATGCAATGAAGGAATTTGAGGTCGGATGTCCGTCGGCAGAGGGTGAGGTTCTCTAGGCCAAGAGGGAGTAATATTTCCCACGAGATTGTTAGAGAGACGGAGGGGGCATCCAAATTTAACCGAGGAAGAAGCGCGTACCGCGAGATCAAAATTCCTTAAAGCACAAGAGTCAAATTGAGGTGGATATTCTGCTACTATCAAATGTATAGGCAAATTAAGGCAAGAAAAACTGTTAAGGCACAAGAATTTGGCCACTGAAATGTATATTTTATGGGTGATTTTAAGATATAGTTCGTGAACCATGGTGTTGACTTTTCCGGTGGTTTTGATGGAATAAAGACTAGTGAAAAGTAAATTTGAGGCGCAGAAAAAAACTTCTACATCTACATGTATGCGATACCCTGCAAGCCACCGCGAGGGTGTGTGGCAGGGGGTGAAGATCACCAAACATGAACTATTGACATGCAACTAGGCTACTACATGGACACATGCTAGACAATAAGGTCACATGAAGCTAGATGGTTAGTATCTACATAGAAATATTGGCACTGGCTGCTAATACATGCACCATACACTACAGACTAATGGAGCAATATTTCACCAACCTATACCTTTGCTATGCTGCCTATTGTGTTCTCTTATAGTACGGGAAAAAATTACATTTTAAATAAATCGGTACGATAATCTCTCTCCCTAATCTTATTTATCTGGTTGAATCTAGCATAATACGCTGGTTTTTAATATACGATATCGTATTTTATAATGCATAATATATGTATTTTCAATATACATGTTCAGTATAGCTATCCATTTTAAATTTCTGTAGCAGATTTAATCTGTAATTTAACATGTGACCTGATAATGACTCGTAACCTAATTTTTCCATTAATTCTGAGACACTGCAAAGTTGGGATTAACTATTTAAAAAATTAGCATTTAAAATTAATCGTTACAAATGTGCTTAACTATTTACTTTAATCGTTACTTTTTAGAAGAGTTAACTTTTAACTTTTAATCGTTAAAATTATGCATTACCTGGTGCATAACAAACTTCAGTTAATTTTTCGCGAATGTTGACCTGTCCGAATTTGAGCGCAAAGGTTGCTCAACAGACAAATGGGAAAATAAAACGGTATCTTAGAATGCAGGGGAAGTTGAACGAGAATGCAATGAATGGGCCGAGACGAATATATCAAAACAAAATCGGGGCTAAGGGGTGTGACCGCCAAAGTTTAGAAACGCACCCCCAGACGAGAAAATACGAAACCACGCGAAGACAATATCCTGAAGGGCTCGTATGCCTTACTCAGTGACATCATGTCCTCAATACTACATGGCTGAAGCCTAGAAAGAAGGGTTACCTAAAAACCTTTGACGGATAACGACGGGGAGGGGTTCATTTAAACTAATTTATCTGTTACAATGCGCCAGTCTTCGTCAAGGTCCGTCTACACCGGACCTTGACGGACCTTGGTCTACGTATGCTTTACTCGGCAACATTGCTTCGTCAATGCCTCAGCCCCCAGTGAATCGCGAGAAAAGGTGCGCAGGCACACCTTCAGCATCTGCTGTAACTCTATATAACTAAGCCGTTTCCACTGCAATTTTACAATTGTGAAAGGATACTTTACATCGCTATGTGGGGATCGATATGAAAAACTAACCTTAAGGCACTTTCTATCGCTCAGAACAATCTTTTGCGGCAAATTAGAGAGTTACCATGGTTCGTCAGGAAGTCTTAAATTCACAACAACTTAAAAATCCCGGAATTGGAAATCCATCTCAGAAAAATCGCCAAATCCTTTCAGCAGACACTAGGAAACCTGACCGACAACGCTCTGGACACTAAATGGAATTACAAGAAAATTCCCGATTAAAATATTTTTAAACAAATGGATACAGATGGAAGAATGAGCAATTTCAGTGTTCGCTTTGGTTGTCAAAACAAAAAACCATCAATGCCTCTATTACCACAGCCAAAGTAACTGAAAAGGTAATTTTTAACGTAAAAGTTACTTTTTTAACTTTAAATTTAATCAGTTACATTTTCAGAAAAGTAACTTTTCACTTTTACTAGTTACTTTTTACAGAGATTACTTTAACTTTAATCAGTTAATTTTTTTTCGGTTACTTTCCCAACTATGACACACTGCTATAGGTACCTATCGCAACACCTTTTAACAAACCTTGCTTCTCTACGCTGCACGCTGTCTAGCTCTCCAATCATGCTCTGTCTGTCATCCTTCATGAAACTGAAGAAGTGCGTCCCACGAATTCCAACTTCCTTAAAGAGTGGATAAAGTCGAGGTGGATATTCTGATGCTCTCAGATTGTTCAGGCCGGAACAGACCTATACTCCTTATATTTTTCCATTCTTTTCAGTTTTTAAATTTCCCTATTTTTCTCCCCCTTTTACCCACCTGCCTTGGTTTTAGTATATCTTTTGTTTTGTGAGTGTAGAGGGCGCTTTGTAAGTTTCAGAGACGAAGTCCTAGGAAGAAGGGCATTCTCTCGTCGGAAGTTCCGACGCGAAGGAAATCCAACGGGGTGCTGAGGTCAGCGGAGCAAAAGGTAAGGCGAGATTTCCCTTCTTCGTTTCTTCCTACTCCTTCATTTCTTCCTCTTCCCCTTTTTTATTTCTTTATATTTCCCAATTGGTTTCCTGTCCCTCGTTATTTTCATTTCTTTTCGTCTGTAAATGTGAGGCTAGTACCGGCCCTGCATCACCATCCTTTCGGGCGGGACAAAACGGCCCCGTGACGCGACACAGATGTTTAGGCAAATTAAGGCAAGGCAAACTGTTAAGGCACAGGCATTTGGCCACTGAAATGTACATTTTCAAGGTGATTTCAAAATATAGTACGCTCAAAATGGTGCTGATTGTTCCGGAGACGTCGATGGAAAAGTGACGAGTGAAAAAGTAAATTTAAAACGCAGGAAAAATAATACTTCAGCTAATGAATTGATTCCGTTCCTCGTTCCACACGAAGTGAACGATGGAAGAATGGTCGCAATGGTCTCAAATTGTCATTCATTTCCCTTCAAGCAGCACACACGCATGCAAAAGCATCATCGAGATCAAGAAGCTCCGGATATTGCGTGCGACCTCAAACCGTTTGGGGGGCTTCGAGAGAGCGGAATCCCTCCTTGCCTTCCCCGTAGGGGATGTTATTGCCTACAAGCCAGACTCCCTTCCCTCCCCTACCCTCCGCTGCGGTGAAGAGGGCCAGGAGCTTGTGGGGGAGACACAAGAGTCAAGAGAGAGGGAGCATCCAAATGTAACTGAAGAAGAAGAGTGGGCTGCCACGAGATCCAACTTCCTGGAAGGGTAGATCAGGTTGAGGTGGATATTCTGCTGCTATCAAATGTGTGCTATTCGGTCGCTGGGCGGGCGGAAGGGCCCTTCGACCCTCCTGGGGGCCTCTCGCGCTCAAAGGGGGAAAGATAGAGTGCTCGGAACAGAGAGGAGTCACTAGCCTGGGACACGCAAGAGGCCAAGATGAACAGCGCGCAACGAAGATGCGGCATCCATCTCCTTAAGGCCAGGATTACGATGAAGGTTTTCTGACGTGACGGAAACATACGGTGACGGTGAACGCCAACTTAGCGGTTCAATGGTGTCGTTTACTCGGAACCGAAATCGCAATTTTGTACACGAAATCGTTAGATGGAAACGAAGAAAGAATTTCAGTGAAAAAATTAATCTCCTAACCACAACCATTCACTCATAAATCAAAAATTAATATAAGCAAAAGGTGACGCCCACCGAAAAAGCTGCTTTGATATCATTGACGTCATTTCCCTCCCGTCCTGGACTGCTTTTAGGGGAAGGGAAGGGAGTGGAGGGGGGTTCTCGCAAGGTCTATTCGCACAGATGCTGCCTCAACCGCTCTTATAGAGAGAGTCAGCTGTGTCCCACCGATTGCGATTAGGCAAAGTAGCTTCGCGGGCTCAGTTGTGATTGGAAGAAGTCGAATACGTCAGAGGTTGCACCGCGCCCACTTTTCCGAAAGAGAAAACCTTAGTTAAACGAAAGTGACGCTACATTATGTTGTTAACCATAGCAGCGGTACTTGTGACTGAACGTACTTACAAGCCTATTTACTAACTTAATTAAGGAATATACCGTACCAAGATCATTCTTATATTTTTTATGTAATTTATATATTTCATTGGGCATTGACACGGTGTAATTAATACCAATGCTTCCAAATGGTAGCAGTGTAATTGTTGTCAAACAGTATTCAAAAATATCAATATTAATAAAATTCAAAACATAGAGTTGTATTTGCAAGGAAATAGTTTAAAATTAAGCAAGAAAATATTTAACCTATTTTAGAATACGTATTAGCGGGATTGAGCATGTATTCTCACTTTATAAATTAAACGTGGAAACAACACGACAGTGAAGTCGCTAAGTCAAAATGAGTTAAAAGAGTTTGTAAAAAATAGAATGCAACTACAACGCCCTATATAATAGCATACTCATACAATTTTTGTGTATGCGTTATCACCCTATAGATGATTTTCCATATAGGTGTTTTTCTGGATCTGTATTTATTCATCAAAGAAAATAGCTCTTTTACGGGATTTTGAATCGCGGAGTCACGGTGGAACCTCCTTAAAAGCACGACCTCTTCCCACGACTTATCGGCACCGAATCACTATGGGAGTTGTTTATCTCATGCAAGTGGAGGTAATTTGTTTAATGAATACTTGGCGAAAACTTAGATGTGTATTTATCTCATTTGTTGGATGCAATAAACTAATTTATTTCGATTTTTTATTTAAGTAGTTTGAAGCGTAACGAGCAAATCGTTCATAAATTGTTTAACACTTGTATTGTGCCTAGTTTGTTTTCACTCGAAGAATCCCTATTGAGACAAAGCAATCGCTGTTTTTATTAAGAAGAATGCCATCACAAGAGAGTGAAGCATGGGCCAATTTTCAGATTTTAATTTTTTTAGGTCCCTTTTTAGTCGTGGTTTCGATTGAGAAACGGCTAGTAACCCCAAAACAATGTTTTCGCCTTGTTTTATTCTAAAGTAAATGTCTGTTTCCGCAGAAGTATACAAGAGGCTAGAGCCTTTGGTTGATGGAGCACAGTCTCCTATCAGCTCATCGTAATTTCGTCCTTCCACAATGGCCATTAAAAACATTGAAGAAGGACGAAATTACGAGGGAAAATTATCTCTGCTCAAGGTTTGTAACGTCGGACAAATTTCCATTAATGCATTTCTTTCAATTAAACGAAGTATTCTCCCTGGAGTGGCCAGCATAGTAACTTTTCAACTCTCTCTCTCTCCCTCAACAATCCACACAACAAACCCCTCGCAACCCATCAACAAAATATAGCATCGTAACAATTAACAAAACAGCAACTTATCTATTGTAGTCAAAATATTACAAAAATGAATAAAATTCCAAAATCAGAGCGTCAAATGTTACAGGATACATGCATCAGTTCATTTTATGGCTCCACTGTAAATTGGCGAACACATTGCGTCAACGCGCGCTGCGAGATTCCCTCGCCTTCCCGTGATTCCCCGCGTGAGCACGAGGCGGATGTCGTCCCAACCCACAGCGGACACGGATGTGCAGGACACTGGGGGGCGGAGAGGCCATTAGACGCCTTCGCCTTGGATGACGATCGGATGAAGTGATTTCGGCGTGCGACCTGGAGAAGAGACAGCCGTAATATCGATCGCACACCTCAATCCAAGCCGCAGAACAGCCTCGGTTGGGAACGAGGCGGGATAAAGACGGTTTCTGGGAGCACAGTCCCTCTACACTTTCCGAATTAAGACGCACTTGGAGGGAAATCGAGGCCAAACCCCCAAGGGTTATAAAGGGGTAAAGCATTCGCCGGCGGGACCCGAGGAAGATTCTAGAAATGTCACAAGGACGTAATAAATCCTCTTTGCGATTGCAAAACCTATTGGTTTACTGATTTTTCTACATCTACATCTACATAATACCCTGCAAGCCAGCATAAAGGTCTGTGGCAGGGGGTGAAATCTCACCAAACATGCCCCACATATCATGCATAAAAAATGATTAGTATTTATATACTGTTCTAAACTTTACCATTTAAAAAAATATAAAAATAGCATTGCAAACATGCAAAAACATGTTGTTAGTTGGGTTAGCTTCAAGTCCTTATACCAACATGCAGCTACCAACGTTATCATTGCTGCACTCGTATTGGATATATGTACCGTTATTCATATCCCTAATTGTACGAGGATAAAAGGACATTTTGAATCTGTCAGTTCGACTATCAATTTCTCTGATTTTGTGATATTGGTCCAGTCTACCGTAGTAGGGTGGGGTTTGCAAAATATTTTTAGCGTCATCACTGAAAATAAGGTCTTGGAATTTATTTAAGAGATTAAATCTGAATTTCAACCTGCGATCCGACAATGATTCCCATTTTAATTCATTTAATAGACTGGTTACGCTAAAAAGGTTAACGTACCGTTTCTTGCTGATCTTTGCTGCACACGTTCAAGTTCATTATTTATGACCGATTTCGTAGGGATCCCATACAATGGCAACATATTCCAAATGAGGTCTAACAAGGGAAAAGTAACTGATTTCTCGTACATGATCGTCACATTTACCCAATACTCTTTTGATGAATATTACATCTATACGATACCCAGTAAGCCACCGCGAGGGTGTGTGGCAGGGGGTGAAGATCACCAAGCATGCACTACAACAACATGCAAACAAGCAACTATAGGGTCTCATGTAACTATATTGTTAGTATATATAGTATTTAAGGAATTAATAGATGCATTATGCACTGCAGACTACTCTAAAATATTTCCCCTACCTATCCCTTTGCTATGCTGCCAATTCTGTTCTCTAATAGTACGGGGGAAAAATGCTATTTTGAATCTATCAATACGACAATCTATCTTTCTAATCTTATTTATCTGGTCGAATCTAGCATAACACGCTGGTGTTTTTAATATGTGCCTAATATCTTCAGTAAAGCTATCCGATTGAAATTTCTCTAATAGATTTCATCTGTATCTACCTGAACCTCCGCTCTGATAATGATTCCCAACCTAATTCTACCTAAATTGGTACCTTTCTACCCCAATTGCAAAAAAAACTGGTGAATCTTTCCAGTTAACTAGTGTATGAGAGTGTTGTCTGCAGAATCGGTGTGGAAGGCATGAAGCGAAACCCACTAAGATGGTGTGAAATTGAATCAATCGAGTTTTCAGACATTCTGAGGAAGTCGGGGGATAATAACGTTCCAATGGCGGTGTGTCGTCAAAACGTGTGAGGCAAACAAATGACAAAGCAGACAAAGGTAAGCAATATCTGTTCAATATAAATAATCGTAAGGCGTTGCGGAGAAGTGTCCTCCAATAATTGCAGGGGAGAATTGTCTTCGAGACAGAGGGAGCACGGTTTGGGAAAGGAGGCCAACGCCATCTGGCGAATTCATTCACAGCTCTCGGTTGTATTTTTTGTGCGCGGCTGTGAAAAGATATCCGGAGGGCACCGAAGTCGTTGAACTTTCTCGTTCTCTCCCTGTCGCTGGCAAGGGGAGGGGGTAATGTGGGTCTGCAGGGTAACGAGGCAGCCGCAGCGAGATATCTTAGGATATCGAGGGAAGGGGTCCAGTCCACGGAGATAATACTTGAGAATTCATCAATAGGTTGAATGACGAGAGGCAGGAGAATTTTGTCACTTAGCCTTTTCTAGTTATGAAAAGATAAAAGAGAGGATCTAGCCTTGGACAAAATCTAATATGTTCAAGTGATGATTCGAAAATATATATTAATTTCCAAAATATAGACACGTTAAACTCATACAGAGAGGAAAAACTAAAAGCATTCCTCCACGACTCAAGCACCAAATGCCGCTCGTGGCAGCGTAAAATGATACGTGGAACTATTTCATATCTAAAACCAATATCCTGATTCTTCAAATCTTTCCGATTCACGAATGATTCATTCAGAGAGGATTTCTTCTTAAAGTTTTTTCACCCTTAGTCAGTCACGGAAGAAAGTTAAAATATTTCCACGACAACGACGAGCGTATGGGACTGAAGCTTTTTCTGTTATCCGCTCACGTGTTTGTGCGCATATTACGACAACCTTTTCTTGAATGCAGTTGGTCTTCGCAGGGTAGAAAGTGCTAATTGAACCTTTAATATATTTTGAATTATGATCGCATTCTATATTTCATATTTCACTAAGCATTGGATTAAATAGATATAATCGTCTTATACACGTTTTCCTCTGCTTGCATTGACACAGCGAGCGCTTCTATTTAGAACGATGGGAATAATAATTACATTCCAGGCGATGTAGCACGCCAAAGTAGCCATCTAAAAGTAAATATAGTACTAAATTCTTTCCGGGAATCCGAGGATGCGATCTCCATAATTTGTTTAATAGCCCGCTGGTAAATATGTATACACATTCTAGCTCTTTTAAGGAGGTTCCACCGTGACTCCGCGATTCAAAATCCCGTAAAAGAGCTATGATATTTAATGAATAAATACCGATCCACCAAAACACCTATATGTAAAGTCATCTATAGGCATTGGTATTAATTACACCATGTAAATGATCAATTAAATATTTAAATTGCATTAAAAATATAAGAAGGACCTTGGTAAGGTATATGTCTAAATTAACTTAGTAATTAGGCTTGTTATCACGTTCCGTCACAAGTACCGTTGTCAATGATAACATAATACTGTAGCGCCACTTTCATGTAACTAAGGCTTTTCTACTTTTTTCGAGTAACAATTTATTAATATCAATACACTTTATACAAATTTTAAAAAACTAAATAAAAGGTAGTTTAGTTTTTATAAATTATTATACAAATACACTTGTGTAAAGAGTGGTAAGGCGAGAACTTTTTCACGGTGCTGAATTCTACATAAAACTGGGCATCTTATGTTAGTTTTTCGTCAAAACGACATTTCTCTTTTCATTATTAATCTGCAAATTTTACTTCAAGAACCATGCTCTGCCGTTAACCACGCATAAAATATTTGATTTTCCACGTCTTTGTTCGTCTAATATATGATGGAGAGGCCTTATTATTTTATTGCCAATCGATAAAAGTGCCCAAAAATGACGTGTCCTGAAATTGTCACAAAAATGACATCTACTTCACAACTCGATGAAGCCTCCTCAAGGGGAAACTCCATGGCGGCCATGAATTTTGGCTCAAAGATGGAAAGAGGAGTTATTGCGGGAGAGGCATGCAATTATTTGTAGGGAAAGTTAGCCATGACTATTAGAGGGTGGTGGTACCGTTATCATCGGCGCAGGGGAAGGAATTCGACCTCGACTGGAGAGGATTTTCTCTTTTGGTCATCAACCACACGTTTCCAGCCTGAAGTTGGTTGACTCGTTAGTTCGCTGAAAAAAATATGAGCACGCGGGCAACACATTGCATAATGCAATTATGCTGATACTCTTACCGAATCACCTAGGTACCAATGAAAAACAAAGAAAAGAGGTTTTTCGACGGACGCTCTGATAATAGCATTGTCATTTCACTCACTTCCTCGAGGTCAGCTCACGAAAATATTTAATCTAAAATAGTTGTTACACAAATGTAGCTGAGAGTACGCCTACATCTACGTAATACCCTGCGAGCCAACAGGAGTGATTTTTGGCAGGGGCTGAAAATCACCGTACATGAACTATTTACGTGCAAATAAGAGCAACAGTGGTACCACCACAAGAAAACTGTCCCACAATTTGTCCACCTCCTACTTATAGGAGTGGGAAAGGGTCTTGTCACATTGAGTCCCCGTTTACCGTCAGATCACCGAAGTTAAGCAACGTTGGGCCCTGTACCCTCCTCCATGGTGCTCTTGGCCCGGGTCTGCAAGTGACGGTCAGGTTGAATGTGGGTTGGCACAATGAATCTAGAGAATTATAAGTGTCAAGTGAGCTCCAGCGCGTCAATTCCGGTACTTTTTAGCGATTTGTATAGCAGCTATCTGAATCTATCTAAATATCATCTTGGTTGTCATCGAAAAGACGATACTAGCAGGACACACCCCTTCATTGGCATTATTTCCATGAATTTCTTCAAGACGGCCATTTCTTTCAAGGAATTGTCTATCCCCTGGTAAATAAGAGAAATATCCGACTTAAAATGCTTTTTTTTACTTCCCTCATGGAAAGCATTTATTTTAGTTTCAAGCAGCGAAGGGGAATAAATATCTTGCATCGAACCTCCAAGTATTTATTTGCTATCTGTTGCTCCTTCTTTCAACCATCTGTTTCTAGCAGAGTTTTTTCAATTAAACACTGTTCCCCCGAAAAAAGTTATGGGTTTTTTGGACTTATTCTTTTACTGGCGGTAAAAGTAACTAAATTACATTCCCAATACTATTTAATGCTATTAACATTAACCAATTATACACTTATTCTTCATTTCTAGAACACAAACTCTCAAACATATAATCATTTTAACATATTCAGGCAGAACGTTACTACAAGATGAATTACAATACCATCACAGCGATGCCCTTTATACGGCATTTAGCAAAAATATGTAAAATAAGTACTTTCAACCTTTACTAGCGGAAGAAACGGAAACATTTCAATATTTGCGAACAGAGAGTGTAGCGTATACCATTTTTCTTCTTGCACATGATCGATTGGTCTGCTATTAATTATAATTTGATTTTGAAAAAAGTACTGCAATAATATTTTCCCTTAAAAAGGACGCAAACGGAATAAAATTTCCTGCATTATATATCGAAATAGCCACAACTTAAAATCGCAACTAAAAACGCTCATGTGAGTAAGTAATAATTGGAATTATTTTTCAAAATTACTCACCACCGATATTTGTAGCTCATATGGTAGTTTATTTCAAATTTCCCGCTAGGACGTAGGCTTTCGTCAGTGTTTTTTTCCTTCTTCTTATTGGTTGATGGTGAATGACTTGAAGCAATGCTTGAATTCATCGCTAAGATTCCGAACTTTCCCGAGTCTTGGCAGTCGCTAATTCAACCATAACCCAAAATCGCGTTCATTCACCCGTAAAGTTAGCAGTTGCTAGCTCTTAGCGACGAAAGAATCAGAATTGACGCGCAGAAGATCCCCGTCCGCCCCTCCAATTTATTATATTTAATTTTAGCTATAGGAGTCAGGAGCAACTAGACCGTAAATGTCTACAAAGTTACGAAGTGATTGATGCTTAGAAAGATGTTCACTGGATATATTTATCTATAATTCCCTAGAATGCATAGATTAGTGTTATTAAAACACACTTCATGCACCACAGACTACTCCAAACGCTATGCTGCCCATTGTGTTCTCTTATTGAACGCGGAAAAAATGACATTTTAAATCTATCGTTATCTTATCTTATTCATCTAATCAAATCTAGCATAATACGCAGGGGTTCTTAATATGTATCTAAAATTTTGGTTAACGAGCTAACGAGCGGGCCTCATAATATAGTCAATTTTAGAATGTGGCAGTAAAACCAATGCTACGGTGTTGGAGGATCCGGACAGCAGTCATCTCAGTGACATTGAGAACGTTGAAAATACTATCCAGAATTCTGAAGAAGCTTTGAATGCTTTGGACATCGTGCTGTGGAAGGCATGGGTTCAATGTGAAGTCCCTGAGACAAATCCAACATTTAATCCTCAAAAACAGTGTTTGTTTATCAAAGCGAACGAGAGTGACAGATTTTTTGTGTTAATGCATATTTTGAAATTGCCAACAGAACTTGAGTGTAGTGCTAAATGTTTCAATTATTAATAAAAGCCTCTTATGAGTAGATGCTAAACTTGTTCTCCCTGTGTCATTTATTCATATTTTTTGACACCTGAACTTCCATCCGTTTCCCCTCGCCCTTAGGTGATGACTCCGAGACCTTGACGCTGCAGATTGTCCGTGAGCAGATCCTTGGCTGATACGACTTTGCCACTGAGTAAGCCATCTAACTTGCTCGTCCGAGTTAATGTCACTGGGTTGACAGATTCAAGTAAAAGTTGGAGTAGTATGCACTATCAGATTGCCTAATCCGCTAGATGATGCCAACCAGAAGAATATCAGCAAATATAACAGAGATGACCTGAAGACCATGGTTGCAGCTGACCAGGGGACGAAGAAAGGAGACATCCGAGTTATCGCTTGCACCATCTCCTGGAGGAGCGTCTGGAGCAAGAAATCGGCTGGAAATCTGCTGAGCCTGGGAGTTACCAGAGGAGCTTTAATATCCATCATAACCTAAAGGTCCTAAATCAGGGGTTCCCAAACTGGGGGGCACGCCCCAGCGCGAGACCAGTTAAAAATAAAATTCTCTAAGTAAATAAAATCCATTCGTATTCTAACTAATTTTATGGTGTAGAATTTTAAAATCAACCTTGATGTTTAGAAAACTTAACAATCCACTTGTGTAAAACTCTTTTATAGTAAAAATATATAGCTTTTTGTCGATGTGTTTCTCTTGACAGTATTACTTTAAATTGAAACTTATAATGTTGTGTTTTGTGATAGTAAAAATACTTGTTTTGTTTTCCATGTAATACTTGTTTTTTTCACATGCCCACAAAATTTACTGTGAAGGGGGGCGTGGAAGGTTTCCATTTTAGCAGGAGGGGGCGTAGTACAAAAAAGTTTGGGAACCCTTGGGAACCTAAAGGGAAGCCACATGAATTGGAACTGGATGACAATGGTGAAGGAGAAGAAAGGTGTTGGATAAAGCAGGAGAACATGCTCGAAAGATGGGAACCCTGCACCCAAACATCGGAAATACGGCAGCAGGAAAGTACGCCGTCGCACAACTCAGTCTGCGGAGTCACGGGTTGGTGCGGTGTGGAGGTTTTAGTGAGTAGTGGGCCCATGGGCCCGAGTCTCAAGTTACTTGGGCACTACATCTACATCTACATAATACCCTGCAAGCCACAATAAAGGTGTCTGGTACAGGGTGAATTCTCACCAAACATGCACTACATATCATGCATTTAAAAGGATTAGCATTTATATACTGTTCTAAACTTCACTATTTAAAAAGAGATAAAAATAACAAAGAAAACATGCTGTTAGTTGGGTTAGCTTCAAGTCCTTACACCAACATGCAATTACCAATGTTATCCATTGTTCACTCGTTTTGGATATATTTACCGCTATTCATATCCCTAATTGTACGAAGAATCTATGTATGTATGCCAGTGTATGGGATCCCTACGAAATCGGTCTAAGTAATGAACTTGAACGTGTGCAGCGAAGATCGGCAAGATTTGTAAAGGGACGATACGATAATTATATTAGCGTAACCAGTCTATTAAATGAATTGAAATGGGAATCATTGTCAGATCGCAGGTTGAAATTTAGACTTAATCTCTTCCACAAATTCCAAGGCAACATTTTCAGTGATGATGTTAAAAATATTTTACGAACCCCAACTTACTATGGCAGACTGGACCATAATCATAAAGTTAGAGAAATTGATTGCCGAACTGACCGATTCAAAATGTCCTTTTTCCCTCGCACAATAAGAGATACGAATAACGGTAAATATGTCCTATCGGAGAGTAGCAATGAATAGCATTGGTAGCTGCATGTTGGTATGAGTACTTAAAGCTAACCCTACTAACAGAATGTTTTTGCATGTTTTCTTTGCAATTTCTATCTTTTTTAAATAGTGTAGTTCTGACTACTATATTAATACTATTCCTTTTTTATGCATGATATGTAGTGCATGTTTGGTGAGCAATCACCCCCTGCCACACACCCTTGTGGTGGCTTGCAGGGTATTATGTAGATGTAGATAGAAGAATCATTCATATCCCTAATTGTACATCTAGCCCAAGTGTGCGTCAATGCATTTCCACCACACCTTAAAAAACATTCATATGTAAACAAATTTGCTCCGAATTCACTTAAATGTTATTTGAGTGGATATTTGATCAGCTGCATCGGCAGAAGTGCCACATTGCATAGCAGATCTCTAGAACGAACAAATATTTTTCAGTAAACTTCTCCCGAGGAGATCATCTTCACCTGGAGAGCACTCGTGACAAATTATTTCTGCAATCTGGCGGATTGCGCTCAGCGCTATTCTACTATTCTCACCCTCGGCCATTTATAATTACGGCTGTCGTCAAAGATTAGGCAGAGGAGCCTTTTCGCAATTCTCGGTTTAGCATCTATCCTCAGTCAGTCCGAAGCTCGATTTGGTTAATTAAGCAGAGTGCAGGGAAACTTCCAGTGAGCGCGACAAGATCGGGAGGAATTCAGAGGGTTTGAGGCTTCGGAAAGGAGGCTCAGACAAATCCCTCCCTCCTTTGCGGAAACGGGCGAAGAATTAGCGAGGAGGCGCTGCTCTTTTTTTATTTTTTGTCAACGCAGGTGACACGCCCATGTTTCCATCTCCGCGCTTGGGGAGGCGCTGTGGATTGGGGAGAGTGATTGTGTGGTGAGCGGCACCCTTCCCCTAATTCGACGCGACCGGTGAATAGCCAATGAGGGCCCGGGTTCTCTAACCGCGGGGCATTATTGTCGCTATTGCCATCGACATGAACGCGCACCCTTTCCGTCGCTGCCCTACTTGCGGCATTACCCTTTCAACTCGACGCTCCGAGGACGCGCTCGCGACGACAATCGCCTCGTGACTCTGCGCGAACGCGTGCTCGCGATTGTGAGAGCACCAGGGTGAGCACCAACCGTCCTCACCTCCCTCCCCCTCCCTCTCTCCATCCCTCGCTTCAGAAACTGCAAGCTCTTATGTTGATTGCGAGTGCCTTCCTTCCCACGTTTTTATTTGGAGGATTCTCCCTCCTCCCCCCCTCCCTCTCTTTCTCTCTCCGTAACGAACGAGGCGAAGCGAGAGACAGCAGCGGGGAGGAGAAGGAAAAAAAATAATAATAAAAGGAGAAGAAAGAAAGGGGAAAAGGCAGCAGCGCGACTTTTTCCAGAATAGAGATTCAACAGTGGCTGACTTTCGAGGGGGATGTAGGGGGAAGGAGAGGGGGGGCCAAGTGCTGCCACCTGGCACCGCTGGAGCGAAGAAGCGATGACGGGGGGTGGAGGAATGCGTTCGTCATCCAAGGGGTAGCGTTGCAGGGGTACAGTGTTTCCAGGTACACCCTGCGAACCCCTTTCCTCCTATGTATGTACATACTATTATATTTGAGTTATTCTTAAATTGAATATTACATATTACTAAATTTTCCTATGCACATACTATTATATTTGAGTTATTCTTAAACACTAGCTTTACTATCAGTAGGATTTCGCAGGTTTTTCACACCCCCCTTCTTGTGTGGGTGTTTTCCTGAAGTGGGTTTTTGCGGAAAGGATGTAAGCATAATAATCCTCACGTTTTCCCCACATTTTAAATTCTCTCACACACCATTTGATATGCAATATTGATATTGGGTGTATATATATCTTTTGCATTAATGTATCATTCTTTAATTCCTATAAGTATATATATTCTTTAGTAATTTTTTACCCTCAGATTGTATTTGTTTTAGCTATTGACCGCTATATGATTTATATATTTATTTTGACGAGGGGTTAGATAGCAGAAGGGCCAGTTTTGACTCAATCTCGCCCCATTTATTTTTATTATTTTATTTTTATTTTTTTATTATTTTTTAAAAAATTTTATTATTATTATTCCTCCCAGTCACGAGCGGGAATATGGAGGGTGTTGGAGGGTGGGAGGTGGGTGGAGTGGAAAACTCACTGCGGCCCAAAGAGAAGGGAATATCCACGAGGAGGGCCTTTCTGCCGGAGGCTGTTATTCCAGCCGATGGCCCGCCAGGGCCTCCGGAGGGGGAAGTCGAGCATCACCCTCCCATCCCTCGACTCCCCGCTGATCGAGTGTGGCCAGACGGCCGCCTCGCGACGCCTATCAGCTGTCGAGTGACGACCAAGCAGTGAACGGCGGTCCGCGATAAAAAGTCTCATCTCTGCTCCATCCCCGACTTCAACTGCACCCGCTCCCAGCAGAGGACTTTTTCCCATAGTTAGAACTCATTTGGAATACGCTGCCAGTATATGGGATCCCTACGAAATCGGTCTAAATAATGAACTTGAACGTATGCAGCGTAGAACGGAAATACGATAACTATATGAGCGTAACCAGTCTATTCAATGAATTAAATTGGGAATCATTGTCAGATCGCAGGTTGAAATGTAGACTTAATCTCCTAAATAAATTCCAAGACAATATTTTTAGTGATTACGTTAAACATATTTTGCAAACCCCAACTTACTATGGTAGACTGGACCATGATTACAAAATTAAAGAAATTAATTGCCGAACTGACAGATTTAAAATGTCCTTTTTTCCTCGTACAATTAGGGATATGAATAGCGGTAAATATGTCCAATACGAGTGAATCAATGGATAGCATAGGTAGCTGCATGTTGGTATAAGGACTTGAAGGTAACTCAATTAACAGCATATTTTTGCATATGTAGTTTGCTATATTTATCTTTTTAAATATTGCAGTGTAGACTAATATATTAATACTAATCCTTTTAAATGCATGATATGTAGTGCATGTTTGGTGAGAATTCACCTCCTGCCACACACCTTTATGGTTTCTCGCAGGGTATTATGTAGATGTAGACTCCAATGTCGGTGCCATGTTTCAATTAGTTTCGGCTCACGTCCCTATTCTCGCAACTCATTTATTATTTTTTGCAATCATTCTTTTGTTTTTTAATGAAATTTTACCAAAGACATATTAAATGTGGGGTTCGTGGAGGCTTAGTGGGTAGAGCGCTGAACTACGGACCGGAGGGTTTCAGATTCAAATCCCTGGCACATGCCTTTCTGGACATTCCCACCATAAAAAATCCTCACAATTCGATTGTCAGCATGTCACGACACGAAAGGAAATCGCAGTTGGCCCAGAGAAAGGAACTGGCCCCCCTACTCTGAACGTGCAAGCCAATGGCTCAGTACGGGGGTGAGATTTACCCTCACCTATCAAAAACCAACCTTCGGGTTGAACATGAATTTTATATAAAGTATTCTGGTGCATTCTGTGATAATATATTTTTTCAAATCTTGTTATACTGCATATATGACTCAAAAGGTTTTGTAATTATTCATTTTCCCAATAGAAGCATCAGTCCCGGAATAATATATTTAGCCCTATATTCCATTCTCTCTGTTGAAGGTATTCTTAGATGTCACCTTGTCGTCTATTCCCCAAAAGCAGTCCCTCCAATATTTCAATAATGCATTACTTCTTTCAATTGAAGTTTGAATATTGTCAAGTATTTTACGAAAGTTCCATCCATTACTTGACGCAGATTTATTATTTTTTTAGGTAAAAGGAAAACTCTCTTAATTCCCTTAAAGGGACAGCTGCCACCGATTACTTCTTCACTTTTGAACTGATCGTGTTAATTCAGCTTATTGGTTATTTTTATCATATTGCTGGCAGCAATTACTCATCGCTGACTTGTGATGGTTCCTCGTATCCTGAACGTAATAGCTCTTTAATCGCAGAGCTAGAGCCAAAAAAATAATTATTTGCAAATTGGAAATGAGTTTTTATCAAGAGTAAGTAATTAATAAGATTTAATGCGCTTATGTCCATGAATAAAGAGACCTGAATGGAATGGTACTTAAGTAATTCTTCGGATCAGGATGAGATATGTGAGCTGACCTTCACATTCAAACAACCGTGCCAGTCTCTCACGATGTAATTAACTGTAAACTATGTACAATGCCCCTTTTAAATTCGTTTGGCTCCTTGATATCACATGGAATTCTATGAATGGATGATTTGTAAGATGCATAAGTGGATATAGCAGTCATTTAAATAAATATTCAGCAGTTTGATGACGTGCAGGTAGTAGAGGAGACGCAGATAATCAACTCCTGTTGATTATCTGCGTCTCCTACATAAGTCAACGGGAGTTGATTATCTGCGTATCCTCATTTGTTTTATTTCCTCGGTAAATATTAAACACATCGATGTGTGATAGTCATTTTAGGGTAGAAAGGTGGAACGTGCGATCACTTCGGACCTGCGGGAGATTGGAGAACCTGAAGGTGGAAATGCGAAGAATGGACCTCAAGATATTAGGAATCAGAGAAATGAGATGGCCCGAAGAAGGAGACTTCTGGAGTGGAAGTTATAGAATTATTCACACTGGATAAAAAATTATAACGCTAGAGTAGGCATAATTCTCAGGAAGAGAGCAGGCCTGCGCGTGAAGAGCTTCCTGCAGTACAGTGAGAGGATTATAATGGTGAAGATTCAGACCAAGCCTTCAGATACCATTGTGGTACAAGTTTACGTTCCTACGTTGGACTACGATGAAGAAGTGAAAGACGTCTATTAAGATATCACTGAAGTAATAAAGCATGTAAAAGGAGAAGAAAACTTAATTTTAGAAGATTGGAACGATGTCGTTGGCTGAAGGTAAAGATGGAAGAATAACAGAAAAATATGGCTTGGGAAATCGAAATGGGAGAGGAGAAAAACTTATAGAATTCTGCACACAAAACAAGTTGGTGGTGGCAAACACACTGTTTAAATACCACCACCGGAGATGATATACCTGAAAAATGCCCGGAGACAGAAGAAGATATCAAATTGACTACATTTCAGTGAACTGCAAAAGCTACTTGGGTGCAGATGTCGACAGTGACCACAACTTAGTGATGATGAAATGCCACTTAAACTCAAGAAATTGAAGAAATCAATGAAGAACGTACGGCAAGTAGAGAAACTAAACTCAACAGCGGCTGGTCTTTCAGATGGCAGTGGATAACAAAATAGAAGAGTTTTGAATGTTAAATCTGTAGAAAAAAGATGGGATAACATCAAAATCGGGCTACAGGAAACCGCAAAAGAAGTTCTGGGGAGAAGAAAAGTTGTCAAGAAGAAGCCATGGATTACAGAAGAAGTTTTAAAATTGATTGAAGAGAGAAAAAAATATAAAAATGTGGAAACTGAAGAAGGGAAACTTCGCCACAAAATAATCAGGAATGAAATAAACCATAATCGAGAAAAGCAAGGGAAATGTGGATGAAGGATCTATGCGAAGATTCACAAAGCAACCTCGCAAAAGGAAATAGGAAGTTGCCTACAGGATGGTCAGAAATCACTTCAAGGAACGGGCAGCAAGATGTATCAGCAACATGGACAAAAATGGAGAACTCTTAATAGAACATGAGGATAAAGTGAAGAGATGGAAAGACCGGCTGGGAGAGTTTTACAATGGAAGCTATCTTAGAGCGGAAGTAATCGAGGAGGAAAATGAAGTCAATAAGGATGATTTGGGAGCCCCAATCTTAAGATCAGAATTTGACGCAGCTGTAAGAGATCTGAGGATAAATAAGACTTCGGGAATAGATGATATTCCTGCCGAACTGATTGAAAATGCCGGAGAGAAGATATTTACTCAGCTGTACAAAACCATATGCGATATGTACTCAACAGGAGAGATACCCACGGACTTTGAGAAGAACATCATAATCCCTATTGCCAAAAAGAAGAGAGCTGAGAGCTGTGAACATTTTAGGACCATGAGCCTGACGACACATGCCTCGAAGATATTGACGAAAATCATCTATAGAAGTATAGAGCGAGAAACTGAGGAGTTCCTGGATGAGGACCAATTCGGGTTCAGAAGAAAAAAGGCAAAAGAGATGCAATTTTGCCCTCAGGTATAGTATATATAATAGAGAAGAGAATAGAGAAGAATCTACCGTCGTTTGTTGCATTTGTAGATTTGGAAAAGGCATTTGACAACGTGGATTGTAAAATAATGCTAAAGATTCAGAAAGAAATTGGAGTATCATACAATGACCGAAGAGTTATCCACAGGTATAAAAATCAGGTGGCCATAATCAAATAAGATCCAGCAGAACAGAAATAAGCACAAAGAAAGGAGTGAGACAAGACTGTGCACTGTCTCCCATATTATTCAATGTCTATATCGAGAAAGGCATCCAAGAAGTCAAAGAAAAGTCTCCGGGAGAATTTCAAAAACTCTTTTTTTGAAATTGAAATACTTTTCTGAAAACATTTTCTAATGGACAATTTTGCTCACGTAAGGTGGAAAAACTAAAAATTATAAACACCAACCACGCAACTTAAAAAAAGTGCTTAGTGCTGCCAAAAATACATATTTATTATCTTAAAATATCAAATTAATATATTCCAAATAAAAAATACGATATGCTTTTGCCAAAAATTGATTTAAATATTAAATATATAGAAGCTTGTGTTATCATGAAAAAAGTGATCAACAATGCATGTATGTATTGTTGACCGCTGAAGAATTAAGTTACTTCTAAGTACCATAACATGATTAAGCATGGCAGAATATATTTTGGCTAGATTAATAATATACAAATCCAAAGTCAAAGCATTATCCTTTTAGTTGGTTGTCTTTAAGGGCTTGAAATATACTTTAATGATAGGATTACTTCTATGTGATTAGATGCTGTAAAGCAGAAAACGGTATATGAGCTGAAATCGCTCACCATGAAGTATGCACGGTGTGGTAAAACATTTCATTCGCCACATAAACATATCGACAATAGGAGAGAAGGAGTGGGGGAAGAGCGTCAGTGGAGACGAGAGAGAGAGAGGAACAAGAATGTAAATAAACAAGAGGAGAGAGTAGTGGAGGAGTAAGAAGAGAACGGACGTGTGTGGGAGTTATAGCGGACAGTCGACAAACTTGAGACGGCGCGATGTACGAAGCAACGTGAAAGAAGAGGAAAGAGAAGTAATGGACCAGAGTAGAGATAAGAGAAGTATTGTGAATCACACCTGAGCAGCCGGCACAACTACAGGTAAGGATGAAAGAGGCTGCGAATAGTGAATATGGAAGGCTACAATGGTGAACTATAATAGTCGTAAACTAAATTGGATTATTCAGCAATTCGCTTCCATTCTAGCCAACCGTGGTATACTGCTCTACCCCACCACATTTATGAGCAGTTTAATTGGCATCTTTTGTTTCTGCGTTCTCTAAAAACCATCTCATCTGCTACCCTCATCTATGAATTTTTCGCTCTGTGTATTCCACTTGGCGCAATGTATTTTGTGCCTGGACGCCTCTAGGCCTAAATAATGTTCTGTTTGAGCAAATGGAGGCTAAAGGTACCGAGGCCTCATCAACTGATCCGGAGGTTAAAGGTTCCCATCTCTCAAACGATTTTTTCAGCGTCGGCGTCGGGGCCGTGAATGTTTTTTCTTAATGTATTTCATTAAAGCCTCTGATTCCACTGGATTTCCCTATTGCAATTCATATAATTTCAATGTTGTTTATTCCTTAGCCTCATCGCAGTTGTCATCCTACCAACTTCATATGTAACCTACAACTCGTGCTACGCATTGTTAAAATGTACTCATTGTTGACCTATTTCCATTCAAGGAAGTTAAATATAACCTGACTGTTTTGAATACATTTAAAATTCACCAAGAAAAATATGTACCTAAATCAATTCGGTTAAGTTTGACTTATTAATTTAGAAATGTTACCCGAATTTCGACAGACTGGAATATTAAACTAGCATTCTTTGTTTTGCATTGTTTCTTTAATCACAATTGTGATTACATTACTCTCAGTTAATGTAGATGGAAGAAAAGTACGTGGAATGCGGTCATTATGCGCTGCCTGTCCCTGGAAATAACGAAAATAAAATGAGGCATATTTTGTGAAAACGAAATTCTCCTGGCATCATAACATGTTACAGTTTCCAACATTTGGTTGAAACATTCCCGTTAATTCAACATCCCGGGGTACATTCCGTTCACTGGAGTTTAAAAAGGCCCCCTAATCTCGCCGGCCGCCTCCTTTCGGTCGACGCCAGCCCTGCATCGAATACCACCTCTAAATGTTCCAACAACAGCCCCCCTGTCCCCCGGCGTTAAAGGAGGGGGTGGGGGAAAGAGGGGGAGGGAAGGGGGGAACCGTGTAGGGGGAAGAATACGCTCCACTTCACCGCAAATGTTTATGGAAATGTGTCTTTTTCCCAGATGCCCAAATTTCCCCAGCTTCTCGAACTCGGCAATTTTATAGCCAAATTGACTTCCACCACAGGCTTCTGAGAAAATTAAGGAGAGGGAAACTGCTCGAAACCAAGTAGGAAAAAATTCCGGTAGGAAGGAAGAGAATGATATTGAGGGATAATGGAATAGAATTGTGGGAATATTGTGTGGTGACACATTGGTGCTCGAATGCAACGAGACAGAGAAACGGCATTTATGACGACAATGGAACCATAAGGGAAACATTCTCGGCAAGAAGACGAGACCAGCTCACGTCTCGAGAGTCTCAAGGTGGCAGACTACGTTACTGGAAATGAGTAGTGTGAGCAGAATGGCATCTGAGGAAATTCAATCTAAATTAATTCAAAGGCTGGGAGTCAGCTGAAGGAATGTAAGCAAAAACTTGGCTATGCCCTCCTTAATTAGTGTCTCTGGAGGTGCGGCAAGCACTTGGTCCGGCCCTTCGTCGAGGGAGGCTCATATGCCACCCAACCCACTCTTCAGAGCCACGCTTGGAGACTCTGCCGCGTGCCAAGCTGGACCAATTGAGAACGGTGGTCTCATCTTTGTCTTCAAGTCCGTACCCGCACATAAATGAGCTTCAGACGGCGAGGAAAGGTGCAAAGATGGAAATAGAAGGAGGAAGGGTGGAGAGAAGCATGGCGTAGACATTAGTCTGCTCTTAACGGAAGGTGCCTAAGGGGGACCAAGGTTTAAAGTCCCACCCGAGGGAAGGAGTACTGGAGACCGTGTACCACACAAAACACTCAAGCAATGGCCGGTTTACCAGTGAAAAATATCTCCCACTTCCGGGATACGAACCCGGCCCTCCAGGGTTGTTGTGTTTGAACATGTCGAGATAATCTCGAATAGGTAACCAAGGAGTAACGTGGTATAGGTTTGCAGATTTGGAGTGTTAAAAACACTGATTACAACCTCGTTCATTGTTTACACTTGTGTTTTATTTCATCTGGGGGCTATATAGTCGAGACATGAGAAAAACTCAAGTGAAAACAATTAATGATATGGTGACGAGCGCTAAATTAGCAAACCATTCGTGTTTGTACCACGTGACTCCTTGGTTACATATTCGAGATGATTCCGATGGTTTCAAACACCCCACCAGGTGAGGGACCAGTGTTCTAATCACTAATACTCTCTGCATTAATCACTAGACCAACCCGATCCCCGACGGTGGTCAACTCCTTCAGAGTCCTTCTTAAAGACTGTATTCTAGAGCGCACGTGAGATAGAGAGAGAATATGAGGGTTCGAGGGTAATTGAGGGCCTCGTGGGCCCCTGTTCTCGGGAGAAAAGCGGGGGCGGGCCCGTGCGTGAGGAAGACAGCATTCGGGGAATTGTGGAGAGGGCATCGGTGTCGCGCTGCTGCAGGCGATCTCTCCTCAAGTTGGCGATGATTCGAGACCGAAGATAGGACCGCAGCGGACGCAGAGATTCTTCCGAGAAGAAGAGGAAGAGGAGTAAGAGGCGATGAAGTGACAAAACAGGGGCGGAGGCGAAGGAGGTGGGTGCTTGGGTTTCTGGCCGCCAGGTGGGGCACGCGGCGGCCGCTCTGGTTGACAGTCGGTCGATAGGGAGAAACGGGTGGGAGTGGGGGCGGTTGCCAAGGGGCGGCGGCCACCCCTGGGGCTCTTGTGTGTGGACGCGTGGTGTGTCGGAGTGTCCCTGCGCGAGTGTTTGTGTGCACGGCGTGCGCATGCGCAGGACGGGGGGAAAAGGAGGGTGGAGGGATGAATAAAACGGGATTGCCGAGTGACGTCACGCCATTCGATGGAAACGAAGATTTACAGAATCCGCGCGCACGAGCGCGAAGGGAGGAGGTTGGTGGTGTGGCGGCGATGGGGCGGTAATCGCGACTGGCATCCCCTCGATGGAACGGAACTACTTGTTACCGCTTGTGAACAAAATATGGAACATCGCCGTTCCCGTAAAGGAATTCTGCTCTCCCGTTCCTCTTCCGTTCCACGACAAATATACAGGGTGATTCAAAAAGAATACCACAACTTTGAAAATCTGTATTTAATCAAAGAAACATGATGGAACCTTGGGTAATTAATCAATGTGAAGAGTACTTACAAAGTTTTTTTTAAGTTGTACTAACAAAGTTTTTTCAGCAGAAAACAAGTTCATAGATGTTCAAAATGACCCCTTCCAGACACTTGAGTTACATCAACTCGATACTCGAACTCGTTCCACACTCTCTGTAGCATCTCCGGCGTAACAGTTTGGATAGCTGAAGTTATTCGTTCTTTTAGTTCCTTGATGTTAGCTGGTAGAGGTGGGCGAAACACCATGTCTTTAACGTACCCCCATAGAAAAAAATCACAGGGGGTGAGGTCAGGGCTTCTCGGAGGCCAGTGATGAAGTGCTCTGTCACGAGTTGCCTGGCGGAGATCCATTGCTGTGGGTACCTTTCGTTCAAATCGAGTAGAAGTATCGAGTTGATGTAACAACTTATCTCCTCCTGGGGTTCTTCACGTGAAATGCACCCAGAGAAGCCGGTGTGATGCTGCTCTCGGAGAGGGATCACGAGTTCGGTAATCACGATTTGGTCCAACGCTCCTGCCCCTAGCGTACCCAGCGATTTACCTGGATTGCAATAATCTTCTAAAAAATTTATAAAAATTAATTAATTAATATGAAACTAATATATAACACCTTCTCCTTTTTGGCACACATTTCCTCTAAGAAAGCTAATCCTAAAATATCTGTCTAAACTAATTAATGAGATCATATGGTTTGGAATATGCTGCAATGGGATATTTATTTCACATATTGTTGCATTTATTGTATGCTTTACGTATTACGATACGTCTACATCAACACAATACCCTGAAAGCCACCGCGAGGTTGCGAGGCAGGGGGTGAAGATCACCAAACATGCACCATTGACTTACAACTAAGCTTTTTGTGCTGTATGAATCATTTGTTTATTGTTCATTAAATCAATATTGGGAAGGTGTTGCTGTATTAGCTATATATTTATTAATTGATTTGGATCGGTTGCATTTTGATTGCTTATTAACATAAATGATGTTAATTTGTTGTTCAAGATGAGGAGAGGGGTATCATTAAAAAGCTCATGACATAAAAATAATTAAAGGCATTATTATTTAAACATATCATGCCTATCAAAGTATTTTATCAATAAAAGGACATGATACAGATATCACTCTTGGAATGAGCCAATAATAATAATAATAATAATAAAAGTTACTTTTTGGGGCGAGATAGAGACAAAACTCTCCCTTCTGCCATCTAACCCCTCGTCAAAATAAATATATAAATCATATAATGGTCAATATAATACAAATACAATCTGAGGTTAAAAAAATTATTAAAGAATATACTTCTAGGAATTAAAGAATGATAATTAAATACAAAAGAAATATACACACACAATATATCAATATTACACACAAATGGTGTGTGAAAGTAATTACAATGTGGGAAAAATGTGAAGATTTTTATGCCTACATACTTTACGCAAAAATTCACTTCAGGAAAACACCCACACTAGAAGGGTGGTGTAAAAACCTGCGAAATCCTACTGATAGCAAAGCTAGTGTTTAATAATAACTAAAATATAATAGTATGTACATAGGAAAATTAGTAGATAAAATATAAAGCCAACGCAGCAACTCTGCGAATGTTAAAAGTTTGGCGCGAATCATGCCGCGAACCGATGATTTTAAGTTTGGAGTCTGAGTATGGAATTAGCCTCTCGTTAAAAATTCTAAGGTACTATGCACACTGAAAGCAATGCCAATTATTGATTAGACTCTAATGAATGATGATGTCGAGACCCGTGAATTACCGACCCCTTATGTTGGTGTTGCGGTTTCATAATGGCACACAAAGCTGCAAACTTGCAAAGCCGATTAGGGAGGGGGGGTTGAAACGAACTTATAAACCCAACTGTTCGCCTGTAACCCAAATGTCTTCAAAGTGGATCTTCCTCTTTACAATGAGAGCACAAATTACTTAAGCCCATATTTTTTACGCGAGCTTTGGACAGAATGATAATACAATTTACAACCGTTTATAACTGTGCATAACAATAATAATAGTTTTATTTAGCTTTTTCTGGCAGAAGTGTTTAACGGCGCATTTTTTAAGATCTATTTTCAGCCCCCAGTGTTTTCCTTACGATTTAAGATTGGTAGTGAGAGATTCAAAGTCTGTGTTTGCACTTATTTCTCGATAGGAAATCATTTTAGGTTTATAGAAGTATTGTCAGCAATAATGTTGATGCAAATGAGTAACATGCGGGACCGATAACACTCCTTGTAGCATACCGTCACTCTAAATATATCAGAACTGCTTTCGTTGATTACCTCTTTCATTTGGCGAGAAATACATCTGATTTCACAACATTCCAAATACGTACAACCATAAGTTGGAGAGTAATTACAAGTCCATCACTGATGCAACACTCCCTTCCGCGACCAAGCAAATGACAAACAAATCACTGTGGTTTTCAATAAAGCTTGTCCTGCTGGAGAGGGATGCTCTATCAGCGCCCCACCAGTTGGAATACCACGCCGAACTCGAACAATGCTTCTAATTTAGATAATGGAGACTTGAATACTAAGCGCATGGATTTGGCTGGAACAATTTGAAGGGGATCGGGTTGGTGTGGTGGCTAGATGGGCCTCCCATCCCGAGGGCCCGGGTTCGATTCCCGGTAGTGGCGGATTTTTCAGTGGAAATCCGGTCCCCACTTGGGTGCCTAGTGGAGGGCATTTCAAGTACAGTACTCCGTCCGTCGGATTGGACGTTAAGCCGTGGTCCCCTTGGCGCCTTTCGTTAAGAGTAGGCTAATGCCGACGCCGGGTTTCACTCCACCCTTCCTCCGTTCCCTAAAAACTCCTACCTTCACCCAATTACCCACCTATCCTATATGGCGCAAATGACCTCAGCTGTCGGTCGCCTCCCCTGAAAAACCAACCAACAATTTGAAATTGAGGTATGGAATTTTAGTTAGTTGTAATTCTAGGAAAAGTAAAGGGACATGTTGTACACACATTCCAGACATTGCAAAAGCTCCCGCAGAACTCTCTCCTCTCCGATTTCAGGCCTCCCTTCCTCCCGTAGGTCTCCGGTTCGATTTAGTAGGACTTGACTTTTAGGCACTCCTATCGCCAAGGTTAATTCTCATCGACTAACCTAAACTTAAACTTAGGACGAATGTGACACCTCATTTGGTTGCAAGAACGGTGCGTTTCCAACTGGACTACCGCCGTGTGCAGGTCGAAGGTGACGCTCTCAACCAGGCCAACCGTTTGCGTGCTGGTTTCCATGGTTTCGGAAGATTTAATGGAGGGGGGAAGTAAGGAATGGGTGACACCAGCCTCATGCAACGAATTCAAGATACCAGCAGTGGAGTTCAAGCCAATGAAAGAGAGAGAGGTACGTAAGTATCAGTGCTAGAAAATTTAGGTGTGTTAACGATGAATTAAGAGGTAGTGGGAGGTTGAAGGTAGGGCTGTAAAGAAAAAATCTTAGATACGAGGTCAATAGACGCATGGGAAATAAAAAAGGAATGTGGACGGTGCAATCATAGGCTATATTACGAAGACTTTCCCCGTCGTTTTGACGTGAATTAGATAATTGGAAGAAGCAAAAGCAAAATAGCGCGGGGGGTTTGCTTCAGATACCGCAACAGAATTGCAATAATTTTTCATCCATAGTTCCTCGAAATGTCTTATCTAAAATTAGTGAAACGACAGTGAGGATGATACCAATTTTATCGCAAACACATATTTGCGAAATTTAACTTGTTGACCTAGGAGATATTTTGGTAACCTTTTTGATAGGTCCAGTCTGTCCAAAAGTAGGTGTAGCTTAAATACTATAGATACTCTTAATACTATAGATACTAACCTAGCATGTATTCTCACTTTGTGGTTACACGTATACTTAAATACTATAGGTACTAACAATCTAGTTGCATGAGACACTATAGTTTCTTGTTTGCATGTCAGTAGTGCATGCTTGGTGATCTTCACCCCCTGCCACACACCCACGCTGTGGCTTGCAGGGTATCGTGTAGATGTAGATGTAGCTTCCCTCTCACCTCAGTCCTCAGTGCACTCCGATTAGGTGGAGAAAATGAAGCAACTCGGTTTGTGTGATAATATTCGCATACATTTCCATGGATTCCCTCGCCCTGGCTTCGGGGAGGAGAACATCGAATCAAAAATTACGGAGTGAGGTGAAAACAGGCAGGTCTAGTGCAAACCGCGGCGAAGGAAATTTAATAACACGGCGAACATATTACTGCAAGCTACAGACCTTTTGAAGAGGCACCAGTTAAAGCGAGCTATTCTATAACTTGGCATTAAAAAAAATCCGTATCGGGGCCAGAATCAAATTTATGAACACTCGACCTACGGGGGTGTCTCGGCCGGAGTTAAACGAGCCATATCGTTCACGGGACGACCGGCAACCACCAGGCTGGATCAGCTAGCGCTCAACCGTAGGAAGGAAAAATATGCAGCAAATACAACGGAGACAACAGCGGGGAGGGAAAATGGAAATAGTAACCCTTGCTTTTTATTCCACTCAATAGACGGCTCGGCGATCGACCGCCACCGACATTTGCCTTCGACGTCGATAAAAAAATCGACTCGTGGGCGGAAAGTACGAATTGGTCGAAAGAGATGCCGCTAACCGCGCGCATCGCATCCAAAAATATCGACATCCGATATCGGAATTCGGCTCGGCCGCCGCATCCGGGCAATAAACAAGAAGGCACGGAGATGGAGAGGGGATGAGCGCAGGGATAGTGGGGCAGAGGCGCAGTTACACGACCTCCCGGAGAGCACTGCTGCGTCCATCCAATGAATGGGCCCCTAATCATCTTGTGGTTGAGGACTAACAGATATAAAGCGAAACGACGAAGCAAGTGGAGACAGAGGAAGGATTCACGCGGGGTGACGGGTGGAGTGGGTTCACCTCGTGACGAGATGGATTTGTGAACAACATTGTGACGCATTGAAAAGGACGCGAGGGAAACTGCGAGAGAGAAACCAGGCATTGTATTTAGTCATCATCATCAGGGGTCAACAATCCTAGGATTGGTTTGACGCAGCCCTTCCCTCGATTCTTTTATCGGCTATCTTCTTCTATCTTATATCGGCTCTATAAAAGATATATCGGATTATTTTTATCTTCATATGAACGTAGTATGAAATGAATAATCTCCTCGTACAATGAAGGATATGAATAACGGCAAATATATACAGTAGGAGTGTGGTAATGGATAACATTGGTAGCTGCATGTTGGTATAAGGACTTTAAGCTAACCCAACTAACAGCATGTTTTTGCATGTTTGCTTTGCTATTTTTATCTTTTCTTAAATAGTGTAGTTTAGAACAGTATATAAATAATCCTTTTTTATGAATGATATGTAGTGCATGTTTGGTGAGAATTCAACCCCTACCACACACCTTTATGGTGGCTTGCAGGGTATTATGTAGATTTAATTTTTCTCTTTTACATCCTTCACAACTTTGTCCATATACCTCATACGAGGCCTGCCTTTTTATTTATCTCCGTTTACTTTTCCCTCAACGATTGTGTTCAGTAGAATATCGTGCCTTAAGATATGGCCGCATAAGCTGTCCCGTCTTCTTTTTAGGGTTTTCTGGTGAAGTCTCTTTTCTCCCAATCTTCATGAGACTTCTTCATGTATCCCTCGGTAGATGTAGTACCGGTTTTACACTGTGTTGAAGTCTTGTATTTAGCAGGAGAAAAAAACCCAAAAGCATCGTTAAACTAGTAAAAAAAAGCTTAAGTAGGATAAGGACTATTGTTATCAGGGTGGCTAAGAAACCAGCAATGGGCAAACCAATAAAGAAATAATCAGCAGAATAGCCCAGGCGATAAGGGAATTTTATCAAAGGAAGATTCTGTTGATAGCTGGATATATATGCGCGGAAATAAGTTAACATTTCATTATAACATATATCTGGAGCATTTATCATGAATAAAGTGAGGCATGGACGATAACAAATGCAGTGAAGTCAGGTCTGGAAGCATTCGAAACGTGGTGATACGGAAGAATTATGAAGATAAAATATATCGACTGAGTGGCTAACGAAAAAGTCCTAAGAAGAGTGAAAGAAAAGAGAAGCCTACTGAAACCTCTAGAAAGAAGACGGGACAACGTAATCGACGATATCTTGATACATGATGGCCTGTTGAAGACTTTTATCGATGGAAAAGCGAACGAGAAGAATATAAAAGGAATGCCTCGTGTGGGGTATATAGTACGTGAAAGGGAAGAGGTTAGCTGATAGGAGAATTGCGAGCGAAGAGCTGTGTCAAAACAATTTCAGGATTGTTGACTGATGATGGTTGACCGGTGCAGACGAGAGCAGATGGATCATTTAGTTTAACTTGAGTGCATATTAGGGTATAATGGTTTAACTACAGACTAGGAACGTCAGACGAAGAATTAAGAAGAACTTATAAGCGTTTGCGAAGAGGAGGGAGTTAGAGAGGAGGTCTTTTGGTGAAGATATGAAGACAATAATAGCGTAGTCGATTAAGGGGTGCAGCGTTATTTTGTCCACTGACGCGGTCGTTGTGAAAATAGAAGTAGCGGAAGTTGGTGGTCTTCGAAATGTGAATATGGAGGAGAATAGCCGGAAGGAATGAAGTACATGAACTACCATTGACTATTGTGCCTTGTAAAACATAATGTGCCACCGCATATCTTTCTTTTCTCCTCCTTCACCCTCCTTAGCCCCTCGTTTCCTCATTCACACTTCCCCCCGCCGCTGGTCGAATACCCATCAACGCAGGGAAATCCCTCTACCCAATCTAACACCGCTCCTTCCCCCACTATCCCTTCTCAACCCACTCACAACTCACCCCACTCCCTTCTGACAGACAGATGCCTTTACTATCGCACTCAACTTGTTATATAAAGAAGATGTATGCATGATCAGTCACCTGAAGATGTAACTACGTTATGAAACCCGGGTCGTGCCGATTTAAATATAAAGTGAACCTAACAAAGTTTCATTCCTTTATTTTCCATTTTGGAAAGGTATCAAATAGTTAAGCCTGAAGTTATCAACTTTATGGATATTTCATATGGAAAACGTGGACTGATTTTGGAGCAACGTTAGAGGTGCACGTGTTTTTGCCGGAACCATCAACTCATCCACAAATTTAGGTACGCCTACAACTCTAAATACCTATTTTCATAATATTGACTCAAGAAAAATGTGCTAAGAGTCGCGAGGTGTTTAAGTGGTGGAAGTGAGGAAATACAAGATGAAACTGGAATATGTCCTCGCCCGTGAAACAAGTGACTGCGTTTGGAAAGAGACGGGGGTAGGGGGTGGTTTGAAAGTCGCGGAGATACAAATTTGCTACAATCTGGTCGTAAACGGGGAGGAATGGTCTTACATGGCGAGGATGCGAACGACAAGAGTTTGATCGAATGGGAGATTGAAAAATTGATTGATATTTCTCTGCTATCTAGGCATGAAGGTGCGTTTCCTCTCCTCCTTCCTCAACAGAATGTTCCTTTGCCCTGGTCGTAAAAACTCCTTTTAAATAGTGACCACTGGAGTGGATTATGCGAAAAAGTTTTGCATTTCACCGATGGCTAACGTCAATTCAATGCTTTAGAGTAGCCAGTGATTTCAAAAGGAACTCGTGACCCCGGAGTTAATATCCTGAATGAATGTAACTTCCACTGACAACTCCCCCATTCTCTAGACCGTTGTTAAGTAACCAGTCTCCATCTCCACAATTCTATTTCCTTCCCACCTTTCCCTTTCCACTTAATGGCCCGGAGTATGCAGCAGTCGCACATTTTATGAATCAGTGGAAACTGATGCTGAAGCATTGAAAACCGAGTAATTGAACTTTAATTTTTCCTGTGTTTTGTAAACTTTCCCCTCTGAAAATGAATTTAGGGATGGAACACCGCAAAGTTTCTGAAAAACGTGTTTTATACTCATCTGCAGCAACTACTGCTACCACTATGATGTTAATATTTCGCTCCCGGTAGAAGAGAATACAATATGGCAACACGTTTGGAAGACTTTCTAAAGAAGTGTAGTCAACTGTGGTGGAAAATATTACAGAACATAGAAACAAATTGACATCGGAGGTAAAGAGTTTTGTTGAAGAAAGGAAAAGTCGAAGAATGGACTCGTATGGCGGAGAGACGGAATATTTTCGTTTTGCGGACTCCAACATACCATGGCAGACTGGACCATAATAACAAGATTGGAGAAATTGTTTGCCGAACTGACAAATTCAAAATGCCCTTCTTTCCTAGAACAATTAGAGATATGAATAGCGGTAAATATATCCAATACGAGTGTAGCATGGATAGTTGCTTATTGGTATAAGGACTTTGAGCTAACCCATGTAACAACATGATATTGCATGCTTGCTTTCATATTTTTTCATCATAATCATTGATGAACATTCCTGGGACTGGTTCGACGCAGCCGTCAACTTGATTTTTTTTATCGGCCAACCTCTACATATCAACGCGATTTTTCTCTTTTACATCCTTCACAACTTGCTCCAGAAAATATCTCTCAAACGAGGCCTGTCTTTTCCATTCTTCCCGTTCACTTTTCCCTCGACGATTGTCTTCATTAGGCCATCGTGTCTTAAGATACGACCAAATAAGTCTTTTTAGAGTTTACGTAGAAATAAAATATGTACTATGTATATTCCACACTATTTTAATTCACCGACCCGGGTTTCGTCTACTCCGTGGACATTATCAGGGTCCCTTGACGGGTGTTCGACCAGCGGGGGCTGGGGGGAATGAAGAAACGAGGGGTTAAGAAGGGTGATAATGTCTGCGGGGCAGACGAAACCCGGGTTGGTGAATTAAAATAGTGTGGAATACACATAGTATTTTGTTTTATTTCCACGTAAACATGCAGTTCCAACAAGTGAGGCCTGAAACTGTGCAGTTCTTTTTAGAGTTTTCAACAGACTTCTCTTTTCTCACACTCTTCTTAAGACTTCTTCGTTTGTCATTCGGTCGACCCATTTTATATCTTTTTTATCCGATATTTTGATCTTTTTTAAATTGCGAAGTTAGACAAGAATATTATCACAAATCCAATTTGTGCATCCCATCTCATGTATATTTGTTGTGAATTAACCACCCAGCCACACACCTTTATGGTGGCTTGCAAAGTATTTTGTAGATGTAGATTAGACGGAATAAGAGCGATAATAGGGCGAGGGAGAGAGAAACGGACAATAGTTCGCAGTTCAGTCATCCAATGCAGGCGGTGAGGTGTTTCTATGGTGGGGGCAGATCCAATGAATTCAATCGTCATCCGAGGGCTCACGCCAGGGATTAGTTTAACGGAACATGAATAAATTATGCGCGTTGTAACAAGCAGAGGTAATTGAGAGCGTTGCTGGAGTAGAATACACGGCGCGCAGGGCGAAGGGAGACTTGGTGAGTATTGTCCACGGCCATTTGCATGAAAAAGGAATTGATTGGTGATCGAGGCCTGTTCCAATTCCAATTGCAGTAGAATTTATAGCCTAGCAAATATAAATAATGAATAAATTGTTTATTACTTTAACACTGAAGCTTACAACTTAACATCAAAGGTAAATCAAGGCAGTAACTTTAGGTAGCCATGAAGGTAAATCTGAATAATGGCTACCGTCGTGAACAGAATAGGTTATGCTTTGTTTATAATGGAAATACAGCATTCATGTTAAGAGTACATGTATTATAGTTACAAAAATAGAACATTAATAATATTGGGTAGCATTCATATTAATAGTACATGTATTATAGTTACAAAAATAGAACATTAATAATATTGGGTGCTTTCCATTCGGGCGACTCGTGTGTCACTTTGTGTGGACTAGCTTGAGTTAGCTACGAATGTGCGCAGTAGATGATGCGCATTGGTCACGAGTTGAACGAGTGGGAATCTCAAACAAGTTTAATATATCTTAAGAACTTGTAGATCTGCCAGTTAAATTGTGGTCATCTTCATTGGTTTCAACAATTACTTCATTTACATGCAGGCGAAATCTAAATAAGAAAACAATATAAGTAATTCTAAATGATGATTTGGAATGTTTTTGTTTTTGTTGAAATACTGCGCAGTAGTATCTCTAGTCATAATAGTTATTCATTTAAATAAACGTCTCATGTAGAAAAAGTTGCACATTTTCCAATTTCGTGCCAACAACGCTTGCGCATATCATCTTGCCGATGTCTCAAACTCAGTCGACTCAGCTTCCCGTCAGAGTCAGTGTGAGTCCGCTTGTGTCGGTAACTCACGACGACGCACGACGAATGGAAATCTGTAAACACGACTCGTGTCGACTCCTGTCAGCTTGCGTCGACGAATGGAAAGCTAACATTATAGTTACAGAATAACATCCTCTAGACTTTGTTTAGTAAACAACTAAGATCGTATATTTTTAATTGTTGAATCCAGGTTTTTTGAATTAAGACAAGGCACAGGTAGTAAATTATACACTTTGAGTCCTATGTACAAGAAACATCGTTTGAATAACGTCAGGTTCGGTTTGGGTAAGGAAATACGTGTTTTACGTAGGGTATGAGGAGAAGGATTGTACAATAATAAACCAGTATTACCACTTCTTATGTAAAAACGGCGTAACACTTTATAAATAAATAGAGGTCCAAGGGGAAGCAACCATAGACAGCAAAATAGGGGAAAGGAACTTTCAAAGCGACTCTTTTTTAGGATAACTCTAACAATTTTTTTAATACTCAGTATCGATATCGGTGATTACTCCGTTGGAAGCATTGAAAATATCTGAAACCCACTAAAACGAAAATCTCATTAATCCACTGCTATTCTTTGCCGCTATTCTTTAATGCCACTTCCTATATTTAAGGCTTGTGGATAAATTGCTTGTGTATTTTAGAATAGCGCTCTCTGAGAAAAGAAGAATACAATACGTAACTCTACCTCTATTTATCGAAGCGAACCACACTTACAGCAAACCGTAGGAGAAACAAGTGTGGGGCTCAAAGCTAAAATATGAGAATTCTTAAGGATCGGCGCTGTGCCGTGGTACATGCACAACGTGAATAATATCCACCAATGAGTTTACCCCTGCTGAGGAGGGTGGTGAAAAAAATTGAATTTCTCACGGTAGGCAAAATTATGCCACCCCTGGAAAAAAATCACGAGTTTCTCCTAGCTACCAGAGCCCTAGGGGCTGACGCACCTTAAGGCTTTGTTGGAGAAAAGGGAAAACTGTCTCGCAGGCCCTCAGATGCGATTTTAAGACTCTTTAACGCAATTATGATCGGTACCTAGTCACCAAACTCCGTTTTAAAGTGCAAAAATGGCGAATGGACGAAAAACGTGCCTCGGAAATTCCCAGCGTTGAAATTTGCATGTTTCTGGGCAGCCACGTAAAGGAATTCGATTATCCCTCTCTCGCCTCTCATAAATCAATTACGTTCTCGTGAGCTTCATAATGGAACGCGATTTCGAATGGAACTGTACGGGCATTAGGCGGAATAAAACACCGGGCATGTTAAAAGGAAGGACTCAGTATTTTGCAAATGGATGTGCATTTAGTTGCTCTTTAAAAACTAATGATTGTTTACAGTATGAACCACTTTACCATGAAGTCACAGCACTAAATATTACGTGCATAAGGACGGGAAAACATTCTGCAACTTTCCCATTCGAATGCAAATCGCATACGATGATCACAAATGGAAACTTTAGATTCCCACCGCACTTCAAAATAAAGCCATTTCTCAATTTTGTACTAAGTATGGCCGTTTTGGGCACAGAAAATTGGCTAGAATAGTACAAAAACTGTATTATTGGCCAAATGGGGGCGTTTACTCGGAACCGAAATCGCAATTTTGTACACGAAATCGGATGGAAACGAAAAACTAATTTTAGTGAAAAAATTATTCTTCTAACCACAACCATTCACTCATAAATCAAAAATTAAAATAACCAAAAGGTGACACCCACCGAAAAAGCTGCTTTGATATCATTGACGTCATTTTCCTCCCGTCCTTGACTGCTTTTCGTGGAAGTGAAGGAAGTGGAGGGGGGTTCTAGGAAGGTCTGCTCGCACATATCCTGCCGCAATCGCTCCTGCTGGCAGAGTCAGCTGTGTCCCACCCATTGCGATGAGGCGAAGTAGCTTCGCGGGCTCAGTTGTGACTGGACGAAGTCGATATACGTCAGAGGTTGCACCACGCCCACTTTTCCGAAAGGGTCAAAAACATTAGTTTTTTGCCGCTTATAACTCGATAAATAATTGACATATCAGAAAATGGAAAAATACGTGTCTTCTCATTAAACAAACTCTATCAGATTGGCAATAAAAAATATGGTAACGACCCCATTGAATGGGGATTACGCGCTCTATTATGGTCAAGAGCGAGAATGTGCCAAAAACTTTTGTTTTCGAACAAAATTTCCGCCGATTCCTTAGACAACACTGTCCTGACGTATGTGGAAGAAATGCCCCTTTCCGAAGATCTATGTGGACCCCTCCCGTGGGGAAAATTAGGAAATCAATTAAAATTTATGGCAATGGACGCGTCCTCGAAGCACGTGCGTGCATTGCCAATAAATAAAGCTATTAAAAATTACTGCTTATAACCATGGAAAGGACAATGGCCAGATATGAGCTTGAGATAAATAAGAAGAAGACTAAGGTAATGGTGTGTAGCAAGAGAGAAAAGGCAAAAACCAACTTTAAACTAGGGTTACAAAATCTGGAAGAGGTGAAAGAGTTCTGTTACCTGGGAAGCAGAGTAACCAACGATGGACGAAGCAAGAAAGAAATAGTCATTATAATAGCCCATGCAAAGAGGGCATCCTATCAAAAGAAGAATCTACTTACAACTGGAAATACAAACTTGGAAGTAAGGAAGCAATTCATCAAAACGTATATCTGGAGCATGTTCCTTTACGGCTGTGAGGCATGGACGATGACAGCAGCGGAGAAGAAAAGGGTAGAAGCATTCGAAATATGGTGCTATCGAAGAATGATGAAGATATAATGGATCGACCGAGTGACAAATGAAGAAGACCTAAGAAGAGTGGGAGAAAAGAGAAGTCTGCTGAAAACTATAAAAAGAAGACGGGACAACTTAATAGGAGGCCACATCTTAAGACACGAGGGCCTGATGAAGACAATCGTCGAAGGAAAAGTGAATGGGAAAAATGGAAAAGGCAGGCCTCGTATGAGTTATTAAGAACAGGTCGTATAAGACGTGAAAGAGAGGAGCTACGTTAATAACAAGAGGTTGACCGATAGAAGAATAGAATGGAGGGCTGCGTCAAACCAATCCTAGAATTGTTGACCAATGATGATGATGACCGATTACAGCGACAGATGTATGTTGCAATTATTAATGGAATGTGGTATGCCGCAACTCCTGCTAAAGGACCTCCTGCTACGGAATTCAGAGGTTCGAGTCCCGGTAAAGGCGAATTATTTTTTCTCTATGGAATATCTACTATATGTAACTTATTACACAATTGGGTTATCACTGCTTTGAATGTAGCCATTTTTACCTCTGGAATGTTTCACTCGAGAAGGTGCCATCATGTCTTGATAAAAAGGAAAATAGGTCAGTAGCTGCACCTTCTTTGTGAAATAATGTGGTGGTCTCTCCTAATCTCCCATATCTTACGTTAGTAGTATGACCGTTAAATTAAATGTTACCAAACATGTTGTGAAATGAAAGTCACTGTACAGACCACAGTGATCTCCAAATGTAATCATATGAGGAAGCTCAGCTGCCCTCTCCTCCAGGAGATAGAATGAATAATTGTTGGCCATCTCCAGGCACCAAGCACGGCATCTTAATAGGTTTCTGTATCATATAAAAGGCCTACCTAACCCAAGGTTATACCAATATCATCTTACCGTTGCTTTTTGGTCCTGACTATTTATTTGTCGAGTAAATTCGTTTATCTCACAGCTAACCTCTATATCTAGAGGTCGACCAGCCATGTCAAACCCCGTGGACGTAATCGGTAGCTTTATGCTCACCCCGAGCAAATTTGTTATCCCTTCATATCTAGATTTACCGTCACGAGAACACTTTTTAGTGAAGGAGCCTATCAATTCATTACTTTATTATCAAAGAAAATATCAGATCGATAACATGATGCAGAAATTTTTTTGGCCCGATAACAAGAAGAAAATAATATGGCTCTTTCTTCAGTCGATTCGCAACGCATACTTTTGAAATAAGCAAAACATTCCCTTTTTCCCCCCAGCCTCCATCTTCTGCAATCTGACTCAGGTGATTACTTAATTTAGCCTCCTGTGTGGAAGAGAAGTAAACATCTTGACTTTCGACAGTTTTCGAACGAGTAGGTAAGCCTAAATTAAAAACAGTACACACCGTGCAGCAAAAATTCCGATAGAGAGTAAATATTTTCATCGATCCCATTTTCAGCCATCTCGTATATATATTCGCTACTGCGCGGCGGAAAGCGATAACTATTTATCGGCCAATCCTTCATAATCGATGGAGTCAATTACGAAGGACACTGAAGAAAACAGAGGGCTCCAGCCTGTTCTCAAAAGGTCCGCGAATCCTTTCCGTTGACGGTATTCCACGGGCCTATTGGATATTGGCGAATATAGGGATCCCTGCGACACTTCTACTGGCAGGTCACTCCAGTGGTTTTCAAGTCGTGGACAAAACAGTCAGTGCGAAGGACAAAGAAAGAACGGAGGGGAAGGGGACATCAAATATCGAGGGAATATTGAATGCCATCGCCAACACAGAAATATATTGCATCGATGCAGAGACATCATTGGTTGCAAAGAATCGACAGTCAAGCGATTAAAAATACGTCGATTCGACTGGGACAAAATTGCTGAGGTACTATGTTCTCTATACCATGGACGCGTGTAAGTATGTCAATGACACCCATATTTCTGATGATCCTGCATAAATTAAGGGAATAAATAATAAATATAATTCCTTGTAATGAAGTAATGCTTTAGCTCAACGAACTTAGTTTCATTTTTAGATTCTTATTAAAGGTGTTACGATTCAAATTTATGTCAAGATCACTAGAAAAGATGAATAGTTTGGAGAAAAAATAGAAGCGGAGGATAATGGCGAATGAAAACATTGCTGGCTTAGTAAAGACAGAGGAAATGTAAAAACAAGTAAAATCCGGCATTTCTAGACGGAAGGCCATCGATAAATATCTGGACGCGCCAATCAGCAAGGTTACTACTGAAGACATTTCTTGACTCGAAGGAGGAACATCCGTCGACAGAGGCACCGATTCTTGCCAAAATAAACGAGAAAATAGACCTGGACTCTTTGTCATTTTTCACTTTTTGGTCCATTATTTGATGACATATCTTAACCCATAGAATATTGATTTATTTTCCCTTATTAAATTTGTTGGCCTTTCAGCCTTGTCATAAATACTTTTTTGTATCGCTTCAGACTTCACTGCAGCGATGTAATAAAAAAATTCAGGTAGTCCAAACATTTCTTGAATAGTTTTCTGATAAGATCTATTAGTGATTCCCTTTCATAGACCTTACCTAATCTAGTTCCCCATGGTGTGTGCTGAACGAGGTAGATTCCTTTCAAATATGATTTTATTCATTGTTAATTTATTTGGTGACCATAGCAGCCAAATCTGGGAGAGCATAAGTCACTATGAAACGTATCATGCATTCAATACGAGTGTTTTGATGTCTTACGGAGTCAAGGGTGAATCCCTCAGGTGAGTATACGTTTTACACACAATTAGGTGTTTCGTATGAAATCATTCGACTAAATGGTAAGCTTGGTTCTGTCTAACGTTTGAATTAGGCTATGACACTAACTTCATGCGGGATGCCTTAATTTTCACTCAAGCATAAATGTTGCTTGCTAAGTGCTATTTTGAATAATTTTCTTTTAGCCTTAGCGTACAGCATGTTTCCTTAATCCTTAACGTAGCAAAACACGGAAGGGGATTTTCAAGTGCTGCAATTCTCGACGGATTGGAAATGGGCCCCGAATATCCTTTTAATAGAAAAATTGATCGGGAAAAGAAGTAACTCACATCCCATTCCCATGATGGACATCTGCCAATGGCTTACGAAAGCAAAGCGAAATACAGCAATAAGAGGACCCTGTTGATGGCCATAAAATATATCATGAGAAATATAACTGATTTCAGGATGTATCTTTATTCGCACGCATTGTGTTAACATTCGAGGAAGGGACCAACGCCCAAAATGTATTTAAAATGTTTTCTAAAACGGAGGATGACGAAATTGTGAAAAGACATTTAGGCCCTCTGCACGGTAGATATTCCGCGTGTGTTCTAAATGCAATAATAATTTATGTACAAGATCACATATATGAATGAGTACTCTAAATGCAAGAAAATTTCCTGGGATGGGAACATTGGAATCTTCCTGTCTACGATAGTAAGGTTCCGCAGAATATATAAGTATCTCTTTTGGAGGTTTACTGCTATACAACGATAAAAACGTTTGTTAATTTGAACCATAATTGGAAAACGATGCCACATGCTTGAAAAGTTAGCCGATTGCACATAATTACGGTAAAATGAAACGTTATTAACGCTTATAATGCTACTTTTTATTCATTCCATTGCAGCTGGCGGTAGTCAGGTGCGTCAAATGCAGACCTAGCAATCTAAAAGTCGCAAGTCGGAATACCACCTAAGAATGGGTTTAGTGTTTGTCGTAATATAGAAATTATTTAGATCATATGTTTCAATGCATCCTATGAAGTTGGAGAACCTTAAAACATAGTGCTGCTATTATCGAACACTACGAAGGCATTGTCCTTAAGTCGAAAGTAAATTACAATTACTCGATTAACTGACTTTCGTAATCCAAACGAAAGAAAAGTCGACGTAAAAGTTAAGAAGGAAAATAATGATGAGAAGACACAGACGATGTTTGTTCCATTCGAGTGCAATGGAGAAATCAAATGAAAAAAGATGGCGTTGGATAGATTGGATGGGGCTGAGATGAGCCTTAAACCATAGCAGAGGCGAAATTAATATCGAAGGAGGAGAAGAAGAAGACATTAAAAGAAAACTGCGGGCCCATTGTTGCAGGAATAGAGCGGGAAGGGGAGGGGAGGGGCTAATTGGGACGGAGGAGAGTGGAAAGGGTGGGTAAGGGAGGGTAACCCCTCCACGATAGCGTTTTGTTTTAACGATTCTGGGCGGGAGTAGTATCAAAAGGGGTTGTGGAGAAAGAGGGTGAAGGGGTGGGAGAGGGTTGAGGAGGGGGTGGAGGAGCTGCGGCCAGCTGAGGGCTCGCCGTCGGAGGACGGGTTCCCCGCTGTACCGCGGGAGGCGCCACTGCTCGGAGCGGGAGAACGGGCGGCCGAATAGATTCACAACCAATGGGCGGGCGAAATCACAGAGGGGGGCTCCGACAAGAGAGCATCGGGGAGCGGGCGACTAGAGGGCGGACTGGGAGCGAGGCAGAGGAGCGCGGCCCACGGCACCAGGGTGCGGGCATCATTCCTAGGGAATCACTTTGAATTCGGGTTTTACTCGTTCGATAACTGTTCGCTGCCAGTACATGGGATCCTTACGGAATATGCCCTAAATAATGAACTTGAATGAATGCAGCGAAGATCGGCAGGATTTGTAAAGGGATAAGATAAGATAAGTTTATTTACTCTTGGACTATATAATCCCTCTTGGAGCACAAGTACACGACATTTAAATTTATTTATATTTTAAGCTGCTGATTAGATTTACAAAAATAACGTATGGTAATAGCTACATAATGACATGCAGGAGACATAATATTAGATATTGGTATTATCTCTGGAAAAATTACATAAAAAGATTAAAGCCATAACAATTACAATGCTTTGTGTAAACAACCACTAATATTACATAATTTACAAAAAATAAAACAAAGAAACAAGTGAATTTTACATTTTATATACTAATATTTAGAACATAAATACTGTCTCAGAGCTCTCTTGAATGCATACACAGATGTCAACGACTTTATATTCTGTGGAAGAGAAGGGACGGTATGATAACTATATCAGCGTAACTAGTCTAAGGCATAAATGAATTGAAATGGGAATCATTGTAATATCCTAGGTTAACATTTAGTCTTGATCTTTTATATAAATTCCAAGATAATACTTACTGTGGTAAAATGTACCATGACCACAAAATTGGAGAAATTATTTGCCGAACTGACGGATTCAAAATGTCCTTCTATCCTCACAAAATTAGAGGTATGAATAACGTATATACGTATATACGTAACCAATAGCAGAAATACGAGTGCATCGGTGGTTCGAGGGATCCACGGTGTTTTAACTCATTCATTAAAATTTAACTAATTTTTTTCTCATTGCTCATCTTTTCTCATCGAGGGGGGTGTATGCTTGAGACGAAAGAGAAAAACTCGAGGGAAAACAAACTAATGTTATTGTAACGAGTGATTGAAACACATCAATTTGCGAAATATTCGTGTTTAAACAACGTGACTCCTTGGTTACCTATTCGAGATTATCCCGAGGGGTTCAAACACAACACCCCTTGTGGGGGAATGGAAATTGAAGAGCACCTGGACCGTAAAAAAGTTTATGCTTCTCCATAAATGTTATCAAATAGCATGGTAAATGCTCTTTTAGATCAATGGGGTCGTTTACCATATTTTTATTGCCGAATATGGCAGAGTTTGTAAAATAAAAGGACCCGTATTTTTCCGTTTTTTGTTCCATCAATTATTTGATAAACTGATGTTTTTAACCCTTTCGGAAAAGTGGGTGTGGTGCAACCTCTGACATATATCGACTTCGTCCAATCACAACTGAGCCCGCGAAGCTACTTCGCCTTATCGCAAAGCGGGGGAACACAGCTGACTCTGCCAATCGGAGCAGTTACGACAGCATCTGTGCGTTCAGACCTTCCGATAACCCCCCTCCACTTCCTTCACGAAAAGCAGTCAAGGACGGGAGGAAAATGACGTCAATGTTATTACAGCAGCTTCTTCGGTGGGCGTCACCTTTTGCTTATTTTAATTTTTTATTTATGAGTGAATGGTTGTGGTTAGAAGATTAATTTTTTCACTTAATTTCTTTTTTCGTTTCCATCTAACAATTTCGTGTACAAAATTGAGATTTAGGTTCCGATTAAACGCCCCCATTGGTAAGGGTCTTCAATTAAATTTCCATCAAAATAATCCATTTGGCAGCTAGTTCAGCTAGTGGTTTGACGGAATATTTACCAGCCAAGGGAGAATCAAGGAACGATCAGCTATGGTCTCTTATGGATTCATCATCGCCAGGTAGTCATTCTTATATTGAATTCACGCATCTATACAGTCAATTATCGTATCGGCAAATCCTTAGGAGCTTAGACAACTCTCTTCTTTCACATCCCTGACTATTAGCTCCATAAATTTCATCCGAGGTCTTCCTTTTTCCCATTCTTCCCGTTCAATTTTCCCACGATCACTGTCCTCCTTAGATCATGTCTCAAGATATGACCGATTAGGTGATCCCGTCATTTTTGAAAATTGTTTGAAGGATTTGCCTTATACTCCAGTCATTTCAGGACTCCTTTGCTTGTTAATATAACACTATCCATTTCAGCATAATTATTATTATTAACAGCATTTAAAATGCTCCTAGTCCTTATTTGAAAGTTGATATCCAAAAAACATGAAAGTAAAAGAAATAAATTACATTTTCTGCCATCAGGAAATTCTAAAATGCTTTCATTTCCGGAACTTACAATGACACCATTTAACGCCACATGCACCAGATGCACCACAATTACAGTTGAGTGGATAATGAAAAGGATTAAAAACCTGCATTTCCAAAACTACTTCAGTAGTCGGTATTGCAAGGGATTCTCGATCAAATTTGAGTCTTAGGTATCTGCAGCGAAGAATGCTCGTATTTAATGTTTCCGGGAGTAACTACGCATTACGCGTTGCCAAAGAGCAAAGTTTACAGCATTTTATGTTGCTACAAGCTTTCGAAGTTATATTTTAAAGGACCTGTAATCAGCGGTCAGCTAGATACCGGCCCACCAACGAGCATAGCTTTTTTTCATGAAAATATTGCATCTAAGGGAAAGACAAAGTTGAGTAGGTGGTATTTGGCAAGCATCTCAGCCCTAATTGGACCGTCTACGCCGTATTTCACACCCAGATCCAAGGGGAAATGACAAAGAGGAATCATATCCAAGCGTACACCGCGGGTGCTCCTAATGCCCCTATTCTCACAGATTACTTTTTTCTTCTTTTCCCCTCGGAACCGATTAGAGCTCTCGGAAAGTTGAAAACTTGGGAAGCGAGAGAGACCGGAGAGTTTCGCCTTCCGCCGTGAACTCTCGTGAGTAATACTCCCGAGCTAATGACTTCGGTTTCGTCCGCAAGAAAGAACCGAGGCAAGAACAATAAACCGTACACGACTGTTTCCGTGAAATACGATTTCGCAGAGGGGAAATCAAGCGGAGTCCTAAGTTGTTCCGGATGAAAGCCACGCCTTTCATTGTGGCTAAGGGATAAAACGCCTGGTGCACGGAAGAAGTGAAAAAGGCTGTTTACATCTACGTGCATCGCGATACCCTGTGAGCCAATGCGAGGGTGTGTGGAAGGGGAAGAAGTGCAACAAGCATGCACTTTTCTGGCGAAGTCTTACGCGGCGTTCCGATGATTGTAAAAAGCTTTCTGGAGTCTTCCGCGTTGTCATTCTGTTAAAGTGACGACGTTTCACCCACTCTACTGCGGGCGTCCTCAGGCCAGGCTGAAGTGGAACTTGCTTCGAAGTTGACGCTTATTTATATTCGTCTTCTTATGTGGCCGCTGCTCGCTGATTGGCTGTTGATGTTCGTATGAATACTCGTTTCCACGTGTTGTAGAGTGGGTAGCTATCCTCTCTATTCATATTGTTGGGCCTCTTGGAAATTTCAGTTCATCATCATCAACAATCCTAGGATTGGTTTGACGGGTTTGACGCAGCCCTCCACTCGATTTTTCTATCGGCCAACCTCTTCGTATTAACGTAGTTCTTCTCTTTCACGTCTTTTACGACCTGTTCTATGCAACTCATACGAGGCTTGCCTTTTCCATCATTTCCGTTCACTTTTCCTTCGACGATTGTCTTGATCAGGCCATCGTGTCTTAAGATGTGGTCGATTAAGTTGTCCCTTCTTCTTTTTATAGCATACTGATTGTTTTTCCGTGGATTGTCACTCCAGAACACTTCTCCTTGACTTCATTGATGGCTCTCTCGATATAAACATTAAAAATTATGGGAGACAGTGCACAGCCTTGTCTCACTCCTTTCCTTATTCTTGCTTCTTCACAGTTGGGTCCAGATTTTATCGCCGCTAGTTGTTTTTTGTACAAACTGTGCATAATTCTTCGGTCATCGTACGACACTCCAATTCCTTTCATAATTCCGAGCATTAAATTCCAATCCATGTTGTCATAAGCCTTCTCTAAATCCACAAATGCAATGAACGTCGGTTTTTCCTTCTCCATTCTCTTCTCTATGAGCAGCCTAAGGGCCAATATTGCTTCTCTTGTGCCCTTACTTTTCCTGAATCCGAACTGATCTTCATCCAGGAACTCCTCTACTTTTCGTTCTATTCTTTTGTAGATTATCCTTGTCAATATCTTCGATGCATGCGTCGTCAGACTTTTAGTCCTAAAATGTTCACATTTCAAATTTCAATTTCTTCTCTTATAACTCTAGGGAAATAGCGCTTTTCCCTCGTGAGGATTCTTGGTTCCATTAAATTCACGGAGAAGTTAGGTTCCATCGAAACATGCTCTGCAAAGGCCGATTTCTCCCTTGTCAGTTTTTGGGGGGAGGGAATGTTCTTTCATTCGGCATTGCACGACTCTATTTGTTTGCCCTACGTAGGATTCTCCAAAGCTGCAGAGAACCTCGTAAACGCCTTCGTGGATTCCGGGCGGGAGTCGATCCTTCGCTCTGATGAGGAGACTGGATGATTTATTGGGGATGCAGTATTGGGGATGAAAGATGCACCATTTTCTTTTTGCATCCTGACGATGTTGTTGGTCCATATTAGATTCCAATAGTTATTGGCCTGTCATCAAGTGTCCCAGGGGCTGAAACAGCAGAGATTGACATACAACCAGATACTGGGTGGCTTTTTCTCTTCCTGGGTAGAGAAAAACACACCCAGGCGGGATTAGCAGGCGAGGACTTTGCATCGCCGCCACCGGGGCCGGCAAATGACATGCAATCAGGAAGCATGTTAGGTAATAGAGTCACGTGCTGCTAAATGGTTAGTGTCTACATAGTTAAAAAGGAATTATTGGTTATAATGGCTTTTACTTAAATATTATTTTTATCTGTATTTCCCTAGCATTCATGGCTTAGTAATGTTGAAACATGCATCGTACGCTACTCACAATATTTCACCTGACTATCCTTTTTCCATGCTGCCTACTAAGTTCTCTAATGGTGCGAGGGAAAAAATGACAATTTGAATCTATCGGTAAAACCATCTAACTCCATCATCTTAATTATGTGGTAAAATGTAACATAACACACATGGGTGTTTGAGATATATCTGACATCTTCAGTAAAGCTATCCGTTTTAAGTATCTGTAGACATTTATCGTACTTAAACTCTTAACGCTAGTGACTGAGCTACTGCGTGACAACACATTGGCAGAGATTATATTCATAGCACACTAGTCGGAACAAGGAACGCAGGAGGATTCATTTGCAATAGATTTTACCAAATACAACGTGCATCACTCACGATGCAACTTCCATTGTAGTGAGTAATCCGTGAATGTAGGTATATATGTGGATATCGGATTGGTGTATCGGCTAGATACTTACTTCCCACCCCGAAATTTCGGGTTCGAATCCTAGCTGAGGTGTGGAATAGATTATTCAACGGGATACCGGTTCCTATTTTAGTGATCAGTGTGTCTTATGAAGTCTCTCATGTTACTCTTCGCCAAGAGTAAGCAAGGGCTATTTCACTCCTCCTCCATTCCTTGATGTATTACTATTACCTCATCCCAACACCCGGCCTTTTATTAATGGGGCAAATGTCCTTAGCTGTCGTTCCCCTTTCCAACAACTTTCACGAGAGTGTTGATAAGCAATGAAAGTTTTAAGGGGATCGAGTTTCATCCCTCTCCGTCCTAAAACTTTTTTTTCACCTTCCAGTTGCTCTCTATATGTCCAAATGCAATATAATGAACCCAACTGGGATCGAGAGCTATTTTAGGAGTTTAAAACTGGGCCAATGAAAAGTTAACATCCATTTCTCTCGCCCGATTAGCCACAAGAGTTTTCCTCAGCACTGGACATCCAAGAGTTATAGCCCATTCTACGCCTAAAAACATGTCACTGAAAGATTTTTTTTAATATTCTGGATCCCTTAAGGGCAAAAAACACATATTACATACATTTAATGGGACAGAGATTTTCTAAAAGGATAATACATATTTACGATGAATACTAGTACATATATTTATCTGCAATATGACAATTATGACAATTTATGCATATGAAAGATACGAATATTTTCATAAAAAATAGTACATTTTGTGATGAACACATGAAATTAGAGTAATTTAGTTTCCAGTGAAAGAAATCATATGTTTTGCATTTAAAATTTCTCAATTGAATTTGGGTTCTTGGCATGAGACGGTAAAAAATTCCTCAATTTAGATTGGTGAAAAACTATTGAATATCTAAATGTGATTATACGATGAGCTGGAAAATATAGCAGTGAAGAAGAATTGCTTCCTTGTCACGACTTTGCGCGTACTAGGCGTAGACTTAAATAAATGAAACAGATAATCTCGTTTCTTGAAGGAGAATAACTGTTGCAAAAACATACCAAGTATTTATAAGCACCTCTACTATATAATGAGGCAATTTAATTGTTCTGTGAAGGCTGAGATGTGGTCTCAGTGGCGTAATCCGAAGATATACCTTACCCATGAATTTAGTACATGCTATAACTTAGCATACAGAGTGTTGGGCATTGAAAACGAATAACAAATAATGCATGTGAGGAAAAATTAATGTCGGAACAACAAGTAACCTAATATAAAATGCGATTACACTACCATTTATTTATTTTCATGCAACACACTGTTAAGTATATTTGAAATTTGATAAATATTGTCATGACAAACAATCATGAAAAGTGGCCATAATTCCGCATTGATTTGGAAATAGGGAATATCAAAATCACATAATTGGTTGAAAATTCGAGGAAAATTTACTTGATTGATTTGGTCCAACATCATCATTAGTCATCAATCCTCAGATTGGTTTGACGCAACTCTCCACTGAGTTCCTCTATCGGCTAATCTCTTCACATTTTCATATTTACGTATTTCTTCTCTTTCACATCCTTCATCAAGTGTTCCATGTATCTCAGGCGGGGCCATTTTGCCATTCTTTCCATCCACTTGTCCTTCAATGATTGTCTTCATCAGGCCATCGTGTCTTAAGATTTAAGTTATCCCGTCTTCTTTTTCTTAGGATTCAGCAGATTCCTCTTTTCTCCCACTTTTCTTAGGACTTCTTCGTTTGTCACTCGGTCGATCCATTATATCTTCATCATTCTCTGTAGCACCACATTTCGAATGCTTCCACCCTTTTTTTCTCCGCTGCTGTCAACGTCCATGCCTCACTGCCATAAATAAAGATGCTCCAGATGCATGTACGTCCTGATGAATTGTTTCTTTACTTCTACGGTTGTATTTCCAGATGTAAGTAGGAGTAGTACGAAAATAATCGTTTCAGGCCACTTTATTTTTTAGCCATTACCCCTAAACTAAGCGTTATACAACCTAACTGATAGATGATTAACGATACCCAACCCAACCCCCATCACACGAGCAATGAAACCCCAGGTCAACGACATCGCATCACCGAAAACGGGCAAGTATCTCTACTAATATCATCATTAGGGGAAAATAAACAATCCCGCGTGAAAGAGGAGAATGTGAACCCAAAATGATACATTGCATCTTAATTCGCGAGATTTTAAGTATAAACAATAGCAAATAGATGTTACCCTAACGAGTTCTGCACACGCCTGACCTCGTTACATACCCAGGCAAGCGTCACATCCTACTAAGCAATTCAAGGACTTTCACTTTCTTCTCTCAATTCCTTGTGAAGGTGCAACATACGTAGATTGTATCCTCGTATCAAATGCTTCTGATTGCCAACTAGCAAGTACTCAAAACTCGATTTTTTAAAGAAAAGGTACCATATAAATTAAAACACACATAGAATATAGTTTTGACAATTTATTGTTTCAAAAATAAATATATTTCATTTTTAACATATCACTCAATCAGCTTGTGACTATTTTTTTCTCGCACATTAATTTGAGAATGCGACTTAATTAAAGAGTCTTCCTTTATCGCTAATTTCTTAAGTGAAGGACAGTCATTCAGTTCCAATGCAATGCACTCGCATTAATGCTATTGGATATATTTACAACTATTCATATCCCTAATTGTACAAGAATGGAATGACTTATTATGAGGTCCATTTAACCCCCAAAACGATATATCACACTATAATTTAGCTTGAATTTACCTCAAATCAATTACAATCATTATTATAAAGAATAAACGTGGAGAAAAATGAATAAGTTTACGTATATGATGAGACAATTGTAACGCAAAACAATGTTTCACATCACACACTAGTATAGTATATGCAACAGCAATTATACCAGGAAATAACAAGCTTAGAGGAACCTAAGTAACTTTAACTGAAAGAGCAATACATTTGACATATAAAAGATTCTTTTTAATGTCTTCATACGGTCCATTGGAGCCAAGATATAATCATTATTTCCTTCATCAAAGGGTCGAAAGTGTACCTAAAACCTTTTTTTTTGTAGGCATATATTTAAACTTTTCTCGTCGGATTCGAGTTTCCAGTATTCAAATTAATTAACAAATTAGTCAATTAAAATATATGACAAACGATTGAGAAAAAGCAATATTATTTAGGTAAAATGGCATTTGAATCACTTCAAAACAAGCTTTCGTTATGCAGATATAGCATCAAGAAGATATCAATTTGAAGTTATAACGTCTTCCATGTTAAATTGACGCAAATTATGTTCGCTCCGATGGAGACTCCAACGCTCGCCGAACGACTCGGCGCCAACAGGACGTAATTTTTTACGTTGTACATAGTGTATTACCTATTTTAGCCGGAAGTTTAATGTATGTGGATCCTCAGAATGGATTTAATTTGTTTATGCGTAGTTTTAAACCTACGATTATGGATAAAGCCCAACCAGATTCCTTGGCTTGAAACTCTGACTCCTCCTTCAGTGATTTCGGAAATGCCTCGTCTAAAATCACATTCGTTTGATCTGAAATCAACACCTGTTTGTTCATCGTCTTCAACGAGGTGTTCAACTCATCATTCTCGCCCCTTTGAAATTTAAAAATCAGAAAAAAATTAAATTTGATTTCGATGATAACAACTGTCTGCTCGTTAATTTTGTCAATCAGTTGCTACCGAATTTCGTTTAGAAATGTCACTACATCTTCCTTTCCCCCATCGGATGTGATCCAAAAAGTCTTGAAAGGATAGCAGATTTCACCTCGACAAAGCCTGTGCCATGCTGTAACGTGACGTTTTTTCTATGTAAATTACTGCTTTCATGAGCTAATATATCATTAATGCTACAATAGACCCAACAATAATTACAAAAGTATCTCCTCTTTGCAATATCTAACGCGTCTCTCATGCGTGTGTAGGCTTCCATATAATTTATCTCAGCATCATTAAAAATAACGCGTTCATGGATGTATGTTAGTGCCTGTTCTAGCTCTTCGGTGGTGGTGTAATTGTCCAAATCAAATTTGGATAGAATTTCTGTGATAGACGACATAATAAAGAATGGAGTATTCGAAATGTGTATACTGCAAAGAAAATTAATTTAATGAAAAATTATGCTCGAAGACACTCTTAGTTGTCAGTATTAACACGAATAAGCCTGTCAAACTTAAAATATAAGTCTAAACAAATGTTAAATAAAGAATTAACTTTAGAAGATTATTGTCCTTAGAATTCTTCAACGAAACAGGTTAAAATACAGTGTAATCCAGAGGAGTCAATTCAGTATAATGCAGGTGGATTAAAGTTCAGTTGTCTTGAATCTCAAGTAGCAGGATCGAAGATTGAAGTTACTTCTTCGATAGTTGAGATGGAACTGGTAATTATTTCTTCTGTATCTTCTGCAAATACTCTCGCTAAGTAAAGAAGCTTCTCCTGATTGGTGGAGGTGATCTAAAGAATAAACCAACCAGCTTATCTGAAAAAAAATTGGAGAATTCAAATAAATAAACAGTAAACTTCAAGAAAAATAGAGTATTCGGATTCATTTAAACGTCATATCTTTAATGGGGTGTATGTAAGCTGACGCAATCTCTACCACTCCATTGCATCATCTGGTTAAATTCAAAACTAATTTTAATATATTTTCTTCAATGAATATAAATAACGTCAGCATTATGAACATGTGAATGCATCTTGGATATGTCTAAGGTGAAGCAAATTATCACACTTAGACTTACCATGGTATAGAGTTGATTTCGCTTTATAACAAATTTATTGTTTTTTAATATTTTTGTCCATAATGTTATGCACATAGAAATTATAACAAACAAATTGGCTTTGGCATTGATGTTATAAGCAGTTACTTTTACATAAATATTTTATTTCACTGGAGGAAAAGAAGAATTGCTATGATTTCATAAAAACTATAAATTTATACTTTAAGTTAGGTTATATTATATTTTTTAACTTTGCATGCTTTGGACCAAAATGGCAAAAAGGCGTACATTTGCTGAAACCAGAATTGCATCTATATGAAGTCAACATTATGCATAAATCTTCCTGGATATTCGGAATTGTATATTTCTGCACACACTGAATTCAAATTCATGCTGGGAGAGCTCAGTGTATCAACAGAGTATAAATACTCACTAATATGTACAAGAGTATGAGTATTTGCAAGTTTATAAAGAATAACTCTCACAAATGGTACATTCTTTGTATACATGTTAGCCTAACCAATCATGCCAAGTCATTCTATTGTTACAATAATGATGTTTTCAATAGTGAGTCTTTTTCCTCTTTGAGTGCAAACTTCCATTTCTCTTTGTCTTCTGTTTCCATGATCTCACTATGAGTCAGCGATACCTCATCTGTCTCACATCGCATAGCATAGTTCTTGTATCTTGAAGGTGTTCTTAAGTTAACTCTGGGTCTTAAATTACGTGAGGCTGAATCACTTTCTTCATGTCCTACTTCTGGTTAATTTCTTTCTATATTTCTTATTTCTTCCCTTTCATTATATTTGTTTTAATTTATATAAATAATTTTAAATTTATATAAATAATTTTAAATTTATATAAATAAAACTCATTTGATATTTAGAGGGTATTCTTATGGTTAAAAGGTCAACGTTGCCTGGTCTATTGTTTCACTGAATTTCCATAAGTAATTTAATTATATTTTTTCATTTCTCAAATTTGCTTGAAAACCGTCTAATTGATAATTGAATATTAGTCTGTCGGTTTGATATTTCCAAGAAAGGAATCTCATCCGACAACATGTTTTGATTATAATGTGGTTTATGTCTTTGTTAAACGAAGCTTAATTATATGTTTTAAGTTGACTAACTCAGTAGTTACCTACCATCTCAATTTCATTTGCTAAAATCCATGACGAAATATTTACTATAGACTCTATCACACATGAGTTGGTATTATTTACTTATAAATTATTAAAAACGTTAAAATTAAAAGTTAAAATCAAAATAGCCGTAATATTTTTCACCTAAACCTTTTTTTGAAATAATTATGATATTGATTCTACAAGAAAAGAATCTAGTTATGTTTAAATATGCTTTTTTTAATATGGTATAGCTATTCTTTGTAAAACGAAGCCTAAATACATGTATTATGATGTCTGTCGGTGGCTACATTCTCCAAATTATTGTTATATTTACTATTGCGTATTGCGCCCATTAGTTGATATTATTTAAAGATCAATTATTGCAACGTCCCATGCCTTGATATTATTTAAATATAAATTATTGCAACGTCATCATACGAATCAGGTACCGAAGATTTCACCTGATAAATATCTGATTTTCAATTCGAATCAAATCATGCATTTTTTTACTCCTATAGTATTTATAATTTAATGAAAGATGGGTACTATTACCCAATTAATTTATATGGTTAGTTACCTTTGAACGATAAAAATAATGAAACAACCTATTTTGAAATAATTATCTGGAAAATAAGACGATTATAAATATATATCACAGTTTTAAATGTCGAATAAATGTTCAATGTCGCGCTAGTTGAATGCTTAAACTATCACTAGGTGGTTTGTATTTGCCCCTGTACACCTGATATCGAGGTCACGGCGCACCTTCTATCACGCACGGCTGAATTTGGTCTGACAGTGAGCTCTTCAAGAGGTTTACACGCGTTCCGATCTGACCTTTTCTTATGACATTCAGTTCACTTTATCTTTATGTTAATATGGCTTAAAAAAAGGAGTTATCGTGCATTTTATTTAGATATCACCACTAACTAACGGAAATCAGGTAATATTTCCTACATTTTATGATAAGTGCACTCTCACAAATGAACATTGTGGGAAATATTATTTCGTATATTTATTGAATTACAACTGGTTAATTATGCCATAAATATAATTCTTCTTGTTGAATACTTTAGTCATTAATTAATTCTCGCGCACAACCATGTAACATTGAGCCGCCGAGATAAACAATGCAAGGTGTAATAATGGAAGTAAACAAGCGTTGGTAATTAAGGAACAATAGGACAGCGATAATAGGGGAGTTGTGTGTGAGACGCAAAAGTGACGCGTGCGTAAGAAAGGGCATTATTTGTGAGCTAGTTGGTGTCTGGGTGGGTGTATAAGTATTCGTGAAGGAAGATAGATTATTGGTGTAGTTGGGTTGTGTCTGTTTTGATGTAAGAAGTGGCTCGAAAGAAAAGAAAGTGTTAGTGTATGGCCTGTTAAGTGCGAGCCTGAAGAGAAGTGTATTATGTTTGTTTGTGTTTGATACATTTTAAGTGCATTTCGTGAGGGCAATTTCTTATGTTGTGCATGTTCCGTGAAATAAATGTGTGATATATTTTATCACACATTTATTTCACGGAATTCATATATCATAAGGAATATATTTCAACTATATATTTCTCGCAATCTACTGTTAACATTATCACTGGTTACAGTAAGTTAAAATAATTACTCTCACACACTAAACACATTAATTCACTCGCATGCATCTAATGCACTGTTTAAGTTATCACTGATTGAAGCATGTTACTTACCAAACGTGATTATCCAAAGACGTCCACAAAATGGCGACTCAGCTCGATGTTAGGAAAATTAATGTTTAAATGCTGATCCTAATGAAGAAAATACAAATAAACGTTAATTGAAGTTTACACATTTAACATATGAGCTCCTTTTAACATAGGATTAATGTCTTTTAAATAATGAGAACTCACCAATCGTATCCAGAAAGCGACCAGAATGACACCATCCCCCACGAATTCGTGACTGCATTCACGGAGTGTTCGCAGCATACTGTTGTGGCGACTTCGCGAGCGAGCGAGGACAGGCGAGGGGTTCTGGAATGTGGTTTGGTCGGCGCCGAGACGGAAATCGTCCGTTGAGTCTCACTCTCTCTCTCTCTCCGAGTTGAGACAATTTAACATGCAAGAGGTTTTAGCTTAAAATCTTTATCTCCTTATCACTATAGCTCCATAACGAATCATTAGATTGGAGTGCTTCAAACGCAGGTTTACCTTAATAATATTGCTCTTTCTCAATCGTCTATCACATATTTTTAATTGTCTAATTTGTTATTGTTATTCATTATATTTTTTTATCATAACATTTGGATGCTAGGTATGAAGTGTCTATATTATTATTTTAACACTGGAAACACGAATCAGAAGAACTAGAAAAAAAAAATTTAGGTACTCTTTCAGGGTTAAAATATTTTACCTTTGATGACGGAAAAATGATTATATCTTTACTCCTATTGATCGTATGAAGAAATGGGAAAGTATATTCTGTATGTAAAATTTATGGTTAAAAGTGATGATATGGGACCATGTCTCAGGTAGTCACCAGAAGGGTGTGTCCCTCCTCGGGAAGGGTCCTAATCCGCGACCCTTTCCCGATCTCCCAGGCCCAACGCTGGCCTCTCTCCTCGATCCACGTGGCGGGAGGCTACCACGGCGAAAAGTGACCGTACCAAGAATAATTTAAACTTTAACAGCCACGCCATATTGCAATAAATACCAGTTTTCATCGTACTCTCGATAATCGTGCGAGTATGCACGTCTTTTAATCGTCGTTCTACGATGAAAAATAACAGTTTTATAGATTTTTGTAAAAACGCTGTGGGCGACTGCCGGAAAAATGGCAATGTTGTTTTCTTCCGGGGATACACATTCCCTATACATTTTCATCATTGATATGTGAATAGGGAACGATCATAGGAACTGTAGAACAGTTAGAAACTCAATTCCGAAACGCGGCGAAAGTGGCGCCGCGCCGCTCGGTTGGTTGCATTACTTGTGGATCCATTACTTATTGTTGCATTTTTCATATCCCTAATGGTCCCTCCCTAGGGTGATGGCTTCATTGCCCGAGTACGTGACAGAATACCGGCAGCTTCCCTGCCCTGAGCTTAAATCACGCTGGCATGGCGTCCAGAACGAAGGCATATTATCCCGTGTGTGCATTTTTAAACGCTCAATGTTTTCTTGGCAATAGTACGACATCGCACACCTCACCTCAGACTCTTCTCGCGTGTGGAAATATTACTCTTTCATGGCCTAGTGAACCTCTCCCACCGCCATCGGACATCACACCTCAAATTCCTTCACTTCATTTTGAATGGATCCCTCCGATGCGTTGATTCTCTTCTCTTTCTTTTCTCTCCACATTCCAGCCCGCACGACTCGCAATATTTATAACCATTCTACAAGCCCAAATTCCGATTACCTATCAATTTCCCAACGATCCTCATTCCACCGTTTACTCTTCCTTTTCAATGTCCTTTCGATCTCTTCACCTTCCCTTGACCTCTTCACCTCAAGCAGCAGCTTCAACAGCCATTTACAACGCCTTTCAACCTCATAAATACCTTTGTATATTTGGTGTTCGGGTGTACCCCGCGAACTGTTACCAGGTTCACTTTGACAAAGTGACCAGCAACGGCCATGAAACGTCAGATATTACACCTGGCCTCGATCATGGACCTTCATAAGGCGTGCGCTAACGTTATCGTTAATTTTTTATTTAACTTATGTCAGAGAGAACGTGATATCTGTTCTTCATTTTTCGCGCAGTACTTCAAAACCCCGAACACCTCTAACCCCCCTACCAGTGGAGCAAATTTTATAGACAGTTATCGTTTACCCTGCGCTACACTAGGGGGTAAGCGTTAGCGATAACGATTGCGATAACGCGAAATATTCATCCGTGATTCCAAACCTGGTCTCCTCTGATTACCTTGTCGCAGGATCATTGATATATATAAGCACGACAAATTTTCGGAGAAGATTCAGGAACAGATTTCAAAGGCATCCTTCTACACCAGGAGATTGCAATGTCTGACAAATAAGAGTAACCCATTTTGATATGTTCAAATGCTCACTCCTCAACATTTGCACCTTGCTTTTGGTGTCGTCATCGAGCGGTATTGCCCGCACCCACAGCACCTGGCGAAGCACTCCTCAGTGGCGCAAAGAGAGTACGCGGGGTACATCCCAACAACAAATATACAATTCTATGATGACCCGCGGAAGTTTCAACCAAGAATTACTTATAAATACCTCTTCACGTTCGAATTCTGTTTTTTATCACTTTTTTCATTTGTTATTGTTGTTTTATTTATTATTACCTATGTTTTATATAACTCGATGTAAAGATCTTGGTGCTATGTTTGGTGTTAAAGGAATACATTTGGAGAAAAGTCCATTGCCAGCCTTGGCGTTCTTTCTAGGTTTTCTTTACTTATTTTGGTGACCTATGTGAGTAAAACTGGGTCAATATTTTGCATCGCTTGGAGTTAATGGTGTAAAAATATAATGGTTATCATGACCCGCTGCTATTTTTGCCATACTATCAGAAAAACCCTTTCAATAATTATTTAAAATACATCCACATATCTGGAAAAAAAATTAATCGGGAAATCTCTCAACTTTCCTCCCATATGCCCTATCAATGAATAGAGGGAAAATTCTCTTCTCCAGCTACCACACTGTTCTCTACTGAATCTGTACCTCTATTGCAGCATTAAAATACGACATTTCTATCAGATTTGTATTAGTAAAAAAAATAATTTCACCTCAGCTCCTCTGCGACAAGTTGTGGGGTGAGAACTTATTATTATCCGAAATCAAGTTCACCTCACAACAAAGCAATTCATTCAAACACGACAGAAGGCTAGGCACAAATGTTCATTCGAATGCCGCGTGGCTGGCTTCGACCTCTCCGAGCCCCTTCAAGCACCAGCCACCACTAACAAGATATTCGACCTCGCTTCTTAAATTGTTTTCCATTGGCTTCTCCCTCTTCGGCCTCCGCTTAACTTTTCCGCAAGTTGCTCGAACCATTCCGTTCAACCTTAGGTGATGGAAGGCATTTTTGTGAGCTCCTTAATCATAACAGACCATTTAAACTTTCGCAAACACCCTTTTCTGGCTAGCTTTATCGGAAATACGATACGGGACAAACTTATGATTGGAAGAGCAGGGGAATAAAAGATCCTGGCACAGAGGCGGGGTCAGGATATTATCCCCTTTGATGGTGCATGAATTACCTTTTTGGCAGTTATTATAATTATCGTGGACAAGTATCTTCTCACCAAACTGCATATACGACTTGACTCTGAGGAGATGAAGGGGAAAGGAATAGACACTCCCGCATGCCAATATAGAAAAAGTCAGTGGCAGAAACTTAAAACCCATCTGCGAAAAGCATTGAGAACTCATAAATGCGTGATGCTTGTGATATATCAGCTGGAGTATAAAAAATCAATGCCGAGGGGTGGTGATTAAAGAACTGGCATCAGATAAATGTGAATTCACCTGATAGCCATTCATCTCAAATCAAGCAATGTTGCTTTCTCATCCAGGTAGCAATCACTGAAGATTTATCGTATGGAAGACACATCCGGGAAATATGCGGCCAAATGGAGAGAAAGCTAGGACTTATAAAATGTGAAATGTTAATACAATTTTGGAAATGTGATGAGTAGACAAAAGAGCGATGTTACTTTTCACTAGTTAGGCCCCACTTTGAGTATGTAACCAGTGTATGGGATCCGAATGAATTAGGTTTGATCAGAGAACTAGACAGTGTGCAGCGTAGAGCAGTTAGGTTCGTTAAAGAGTGTTACGATAGGTTGAGTAGTGTTTCAGAATCAATACAAGAATTAGGGTGGGAATCATTATCAGAGCGTAGGTTAAGGTACAGGTTACATTTATTAGAGAAATTCCAATCGGATAGCTTCACTGAAGATGTTAGGCACAAATTAAAAACACCAAGAGAAATAATATTAGAGAGATAGACTGTCGTACTGATACATTCAAAATGGCATTTTTCCCCCGTACTATAAGAGAACAGAATAGGCAGAATAGCAAAGGGATGGGTAGGGGAAATATTTTACAGTAGTCTGTAGTGCATGATGCATGTATATAAATCCCTTAATTACTATAGATACTAGCAATCAAGTTGTATGAGACCCTATAGTAGCTTTTTTACGTGGCAATATTGCATGCTTGGTGATCTTCACCCCCTGCCACACACCCTCGCAGTGGCTTGCAGGGTATCGCGTAGATTTAGATGAGTAAAACGTGGATCGATGGGTAGCGTGGGTTGAGACATTCATGCTGCTTTATATACGCATTACCTCATTCATAAGTGGATGTCTTGGTCGACCAGTAAATATAACGTTTATTGATTTGATTGATATCAACAATTGATATCATTAAACCCTTTGTTGCAAATCCACAACCAGGAAAGTCACAGTACGATAAGAAAAGGTATAAAATGCACTCATACAAAAATGATAGCTCACAAAAAGCAATTTTGGCTCTCTAAAACAAATCATTTGATTAAGAAAGATAATATCCATGACGAACCTCTTAGGAGACACCCTTAATAACCATAGCAGCCGAAAGAGGGGGAAATTGGCCAATTGCAACTCTCTCCAAGTGATTGACGTCACCGGACAAATACGGCATGAAACGGAAGAGAGGCAATTCCCTGCGCAATAAATAGGTACAGGGAAGATGATAGTAAAAATGTAATATCACCCTGAAGATGCGACCTGGAAAGGCCTTTAAAGCTTGGTTAACAAGGCGCCACACGCAGCTGCTACCGACAATGACTGATGAAGATAAAATTCTTCGCAAGAACTTTACAATTTTCCGTTTTTGATGCAATTGTCGCTGTCCTTTTTTTCCTCAGACGGCCGTACACTGCCACGTGGGATACTAAATGACAACCGTGTTACGCCGCGAGGTCAGTCCCACTGATGAGGGTAAAGTTCACGAGGTGTTAAGCCCAGCGGTTTGAGACATGGCCACACGCCATATTGCCGTGGGAATCATTATCAGATCATAGGTTAACCTACAGATAAAATCTCCTGTAAAGATTTAAAACATATAGGCCTACTGAAGATGTTAGGTATATATATTAAAACCCTGCGTATTATGCTAGTTTTGACCAGATAAATAAGATTAGAGAGATAGATTGTCGTACTGATAGATTCAAAGTGTCCTTTATCCTCCGTAATATAAGAGAACACAATAGGCAGCATAGCAAAGGGATAGGTAGGTGAAATATTGTTAGAGTATCTGTAGTACCACGATGTATGTACCATGATTCTAATAATGAATTTATGGAAAAAGAATTGTTCTCCTCCAAGCACGTACAAAATAAGTAATAATGAAATAGCAAACGTGGAATCCATTAAATATCTTGGAATAAGACTGACACGTCCTGGGGTAAACACATACGTCAAATAATGGGTCAAGCGAATCGTAAACTGGGATTCATCAAAATAATATTGGGTAAATGTGACGAACATATACGAGAAATCAGCGACTTTTCCCTTGTTAGACCTCATTTGGAATATGCTGCCAGTGTATGGGATCCCTACGAAATCGGTCTAAATAACGGACTTGAACGTGAGCAGCGAGGATCGGTAAGATTTGTAAAGGACGGTACGAAACCTTATTAGCGTAACCAGTCTATTAAATGAATTAAATTGGGAATCATTGTCAAATCGAAGATTGAAATTTAGACAATCTCTTAAATAAATTCCTCGACCATATTTTCAGTGACGACGTTAAAAATATTTTGCGAACCCCAACTTACTATGGTAGACTGGACCATAATTACAAAATTAGAGAAATTGATTGCCGAACTGATAGATTTTAAATGTCCTTCTTTCCTCGTACAATTAGATATATGAATAACGGTAAATATATCCAATACGAGTGTAGCAATGGATAGCATAGATAGTTGGTGTAAGGACTTGAAGGTAACCCAACTAACAGCACGTTTTTGCATATGTAGTTTGCTATTTTTATCTTTTTAAATATTGCAGTCTAGACTAATATATTAATACTAATCCTTTCAAATGCATGATATGTAGTGCATGTTTGGTGAGAATTCACCCCCGGCCACACACCTTTGAGGTGGCTTGCAGGGTATTATGTAGATGTAGATGATAGATGTATGTATTAACATTACTAACCTATGGATGGTAGGGAATTAAAGATAAATATAAGTGAAGAAACGCCATTATAACCAATTATGTCTTATTACTATTTAGGTACCGTAGATACTAACCATCTAGCGGTATGTGGCCCTATTGTTTAGCATGCTTCCATGTAGTAGCCTAGTTGCATGTCAAAAGTGCATTTTTGTTGATCTTCATCCGCTGCCACACACCCTCGCGGTGGCTTGCAGGGGATTGCGTAGATGTAGATGCACACCACTTGGTGGAGTCGGCGGTTTGGTTGGTGTCGTAGTTAGGCCGGGATTACGATGAACGCTTTCCGACGTGACGGAAACGGACGGTGGCGGTGAACGGCAAGGTAGCGGTTCAATTATTGGTGGTATATCACGATCGACGGCAGATTGGAAATACTGCCGTTTTCCAATATGGCGGCGCGGCGAACAGTCCCTCTCGGGTTCGAATTGGTGTAAAACCGTAAGTTTTTACCTTTTTCCAAACCTTTTCTAGCGTGAGTGAAGTGTAAACGTAGCAGGATGTGTCGTGGAAATATAATCGAAAAGATACGATTTTCAGTGGTCGAAAATTTTTTGAAAAAATTCACCCTCATCCGAACATTTACCCCCACTTGATTTTTAAGTCACTCGTGATAGGATGACGGAAACCAACGCGAAGGCAAAGCTAGACCTTGACAAGCTTTCCTAAACGTACGTGGGCGGAACGTCAATGTCCGTCGGTCGTGATTAGCTTCATTGCGTTCCCATTCTCCTAACTTCAACAATATGCCACCGTCCGTTTCGTCACGTGGGAGAACGTTCTTCACAATCCCGGCCTTAGAGTATTGGCCTCTAACCTAGATGTCCCGGGTTCGAATCTTATCTGTGGAAGATATTTCTAATTGGTAATCTGGCCCTAACTGGAATATTTTGTGCAGCACTGCACTTCATCCATCACTTGAGTCGTAAGCCGTGGGTCACCTTGACGCCTTTCGCTCAAGACAGGGTAATCCCGGCGCCGGGTTTCCCTCCACCCCACCTCCTTGCCCTACCGTTCCCTTGTACCTTTCCTCCCGTTCCGTAGGAGTTTTACTGAATGGAGGAACAGATAACATTTGCGGCATACCTACGTCATCAAACATGGCGGGGTGCGCAAATCATAGTGAATGTACCCAGCGCCACTGTTTTCAAACGGTCTATCTACGAAACACCTTTTCGAGCCCATTTTCTTCCTGGATTTTCTTTGAAGACGCTGGAGAGATACCTGGAGACAGGGGCGTCGGATCTATTTTCGCTGGGAGGGGCCAACCTTGAAAAGAGCCCGGCTCTTAAGAAAAGGGCCCAGCTCCTATGAAAAGGGCCCGCATTTTTTTGCGGATAGGAGGGGGTAGATACTAGAATTCCGTTAAAAGTGCATATTAAGGTGGTAGAATATGCGTCAGAAGGGAAAATGCAAGCTGGAAACAAGTAAAATTTAATTTTTATTAATTAAGACTCATTTCTCAAGGGCCCGGGGCAAATTCTGGGGGGGGGGGGGGCGAATGCCCTCCCTGCCCCCCACTTCCGACGCCGCTGCCTGGAGAGCGGATTTTCAGAGCTTTAACGTTGTATTGATTTTCTATTCTCGTAAATATTATGGCTAAGTCTTTTACTACGTGTTGGTATTATATTTGATGACGTAGGTATACCGTCAATTGTTATCTGTTCCTTCATTCGGGACGACTCGTTCTGTAGCGCCCTAATGTGTGGGTAAACTTCTTGAAAGACCGCGCACAGTGGAATCGACTCGAGTCACGCCCCTTCAGGGTCAAGACCCCAACTTTTGCCTTTGGGAACGAGCGTTTTGTCCACCCTCTCTCCAGGGGTCGAGTCCCAGTGCCCCTCGTTATGCGCCTTCCTCGTTAACCCTTTCGAAATTTCATGAGGGTCACGCCGAAACACGCGCTCCAGGATTGCTGCGGGCCGTAAACGGATTACAAAGCCCAAGAACGTCCAGGGCCGGAGATTCAAGCGAAATTCCGCTCTAAAAGGTATGGTGGGCCGACCCTGCTTTCCGTGCCACTGCCCTTCGGCGGGTGACTTGCGCCTCTTCGCCCCTCTAGGGCCCCGGATGAAAGTGCAAAGGAAGGGTTTACGTCAGAGACGAAGCAACTGAGAAAGACGTCTAATGTGAAGAGACATCTTAAGGAGGCTCCACCGAATTATGAAGTACTAGATGTCATTTTTGTGAAAATTTCAGGACATAATTTTTTGGCCCTTCTATCGATTGGGATTAAAATAATGATGCCTTTCCATCATTGATATTTGAAGAAAAAAGACGTTGAAAATCAGATATTTTATACGTGGTTATACGGCAGAGCATGGCTTTTGCAGTAAAATTTGCAGATTGATATTGTAAAGAAAAATATCGTTTTGACGGGAAACTGACATAAGAAGGGCAATTTTATGTATAACTTAGCATCGTGAAAAAGTGCTCACCTTACCACACTTGTTTAATTGATGTTAATCAAGTGATGTTAAGTTGATGTAAAAAAAATTGTTGCTCGAAAAAAGCAGAAAAGCCTTAGTTAAATGAAAGTGGCGCTACAGTATTTTGTTATCAATGGCAACGGTACTTGTGACGGAACGTGCTTGCAAGCCTATACACTAACTTAATTTAGGAATATACCTTACCAAGGACCTTCTTACATTTTTTATTTAATTTAAATATTTCTTTGGTTATTGGCGTGGTGTAATTAATACCAATGCTTCCAAATGGTAGCAGCGTCATTGTTGCCAAACAGTTTTCAAACATATCAACATTAATAAAATTCAAAACAAAGAGTTGTATTTGCAAGGGAATAGTTTAAACCTACGTAAGAAAATATTTAACCTATTATAGAATACGTATTAGTTTCGTAAATTAAACGTGACGCAACACGTCAGTCATGTTCCGAAGTCAAAATGAGTTAAATGAGCTAGTAAAAAATAGAATGCAACTACTACTCTTGCGTCTCCAAAACCTAATGCACTTTTGACGATAAACAAATCGAATACGGCAAATGCAGCGAAGCAGGAACAGAGGTGCCACGGTTGCGGGAAGCTGGGGCATTACAAGACTGAGGCTGTCGTCGGATCGGAGGAAGTAGAGGCACGTGGACGCGAGGAGGCGCTAGCATCGTTCCCAGGGGGGGTGTGCTTGAATCGCTTGGGATTGATTCCGGTACGCAACTAAGGACGCACTCGTATGTTTTTACATTGTGTTCGGGGTTATACCGTACCGGAATCAATCTCGAACGATTCATGCACAACCCCCCTGGCGTGGCGTGGCGTCAGCGCGGAGACTATGGAAATCGGCAACGCGGTCGTTAAGAGCAGTATCAGTAGTATAATTCGCGTGATGGTTGGCATCAAGGTGACCGAGGTTATCAACGGGGTGAATACACAATGAGAAGCAGCTTCCATTGGGAAGTCAAAGCCGCCATGACCAGTAAAGAATAGGGATTAGGTAAGAATGATAAAGATCCCTATCCCTTCCATCCCCATCCTTATACCTTTCCTCCCGGTCTGAAGCGCCTATTAGTGCGGAAACAGACTTGAAGACACCCATGAAAAAATGGTAATAGATTGGTTTGTAGACAGTGACTGTACTGACCATGTAATTAACAACGATGAATATTTCAGTGATAGTATCACGCTTAAACAGCCTGTAAATTTAAAAATAGGGGATGGTAAAATTTTGAAAGCAACTTAAGTTGGACATATTATTAGTTATTTTCCAGTATATAATCATAAGGTTCCAATTGAAATGGTAAATGTTTTTTATGTTAAAGAAATGAACAGGAATTTGATTAGCTAGGCTAAAGTTACTGACAAAAATAAGGTTATATCAATGAGAAATACTTCAAAAATCTACAATAGTAATAATAATTTAATTGCAATTGCTTGGAAAGAAGGGAGACTTATAAGATGACTAGTGAAATTAATAACAAAGAAGCTAATATCCTGAGACGCGGTGAAAATTAGATGACATTAAAAGAAAAATGGCATCGTACATTATGTCATGTCAGTTTTAATTATTTAAATACTTTGTGTAAGAACAAATTGTTAGATGAGATAACAGACGAATTAGAATCTGAATATATGACGTGTTAAATCTGCATTGAAAATAACATGAGCAATAGGCCATTTGAAACCAATAGAAGAAAGCCCAAGAAACTTTAGAAATAGTATTAGAATAGTTAGCAACTACAGGGATTAATGGGGAAAAATATTTCCTCACATTTATTGATGATTATAGTAAAGTAGGTAAAATTTATACTATCAAATAAAAAGATCAGGTTTATGATTGTTCTTTAGGATACATATATGAAATTGAAAATCTGACTGGTAAAACAATTGAGAAATTGAGATGTGATATTGGAAAGGAGTACCTGAATGCAAATATTTCTCGTTTAACCAGAGAGAAAGGAATTACTATAAATGTATGTCCACCATATACACATCAATTGAACGGTACAGATGAAAGGTAAATAGATCGATAATGGACATATCTAGATGTTTATTAGCCGAGGCAAAAGTAGGCAATGTTTCGGCCAGAGATAGTGCGTACAGCTGTATGCCTCAAAAACAGAACATTGGCAAACACTAAAGAAAAGAAAACACCCTATGAAATTTTATTTCAAAATAAATCTAGCATTAAATACCTACGTTTGCATGGAAGTAGAGTTTTTGTACGTAGACCAGAGCATAAAAGAAATTCAAAATTGGATAGAACAGCTGAGTTAGGAATTTTATTAGGTTATGATGATGTTCGATACAGAGTACTAGTGCATTAAAAATAATAGTGGCTAGGAATATTGATATTGGGGATGAAGATGTTAAATGCATTTGTTTTGACAGAAATGAGAATGAAAAGGAATATGACTCAAAAAATTAATATATTCCAAAGATTCTGAAACAAGGGATGTGAATTTGATGTAAATGAGCAGAAATCTCAAACGATTGAAAAGAATGTCTGTAATGAGATCGAACAAGAAAAAACACTAGAGTTGAGAAGATCAAAAAGAGGAAAAAAGTACCTAGTACATTGCCGCGTATAGCTAGATCTAGAGTAACTATTACGAGAAAATATTATTCATATAAAAGGAAAAAACAAGAAACAAATGTCTCATTATGTCTTCATTGTCTCCCTACTCCTGGAGGTTTTAATTTTACAAATACAGTAGAGTTTATTATTGATTTTGCACCTCTGACATATTATTATATACATATATTATTACATTGAATACAATTTCCATGTATGAGGACCGTAGAGGAAACGAAGAGTCCTGAATTTGGGTTACAGGCTCTCTTATCGAGCACTTGGCTCGCAAGATATAGAACAATTGAATGTTTTTACAACAACAAAACATTGCCAACGTATGGAATTTCCACAACAATTTAATTTTCTGTATCCAAAGAGTAACTCCAGAAATTAAAATAAAAGCCATTATTTAAAAACACAATTAACCAGCTAGTAATGCCTTACTAACTTTCTATACGTTCGATACAGAAATAAATAACAATAAACGTTTAATACGTGGAATCATAATAAACATGTTCAGGTAATACATGAGGATTGGGATAGAGCAAAAATATACTTTGTTAGAAATATACTTTAATGTTTGTGATACAAAGTGGAACATCGATAAATGAACAAAAGAAATTTATAATGAGAAGTTGTCGATTTTAAATATGTAAATTTACACGAACCGATGGGTATATTTGTAAGTTTTGCGTACATTCACTCCAATAATATATAACAAAAAACATATTATGTGAGCAATTACATCAAAAATATATTCTGATGATAAATGAGAACAGAAAAACAGCGAAATCGTACATTCTTACGAGTAATATCGAATGTTTGTGGTACAAATAAGAAAATCGATATGTATTCAAGACACTATTAAAAAGAATAAATGTGAATACAACGTTTGTAAATGAACACGATTCCATTAAAGGGCTTGTACAGGGACGTTTATTACAAGATGAAAATTTGACCATTTCCTGAAATAACTGGTGCGAAAAAATAAAGCATCATGCACATAAAACAGGACTTTTAATTTTGATACATGTCGTCGTTATATAACAACGCTTGTAAGTCGTTAATATAACAAGTCTGCTATGAAGAACCAAAAAAACTGACGCTCCATCTACTTATGCATTATAATGCATAAGTAGAATATAGTAGGTTATAACCTAAACAAGTACGCAGAGGGTAAATGATCACTGTATGTTATCATCACATGCCCTTGAAAAAATAGAGCATCAATCGTTTGCCTATTTTGCTTGTGATTAGATGGCAAATACAGGGTTGAAATGATAATTAACTTACTTTCGTTATATACGTCACCAGGCTGACAAAATATGTAGAACCCGAAAATAAATGTATTTATAATTTTGCAGTTCGTAAGGTGTTAGTGATAAGGCAATGTTAATTACTATATTACAAGATGATTATTTCACATTTCAATTGTGGACATCACTCCAAATTTCACAACACGTAGGTAGTCTTACAATAGTTTTTCAAGAATATATATAAACTCGATTTATGTCACTAAGAAAAAATAGAAGCACCGTGTACGCTAAACAACGCCGGTATGGATTCCAGAAAAAATGACAAGCCATGAAGTAAATGAAGAAATACGCAGATACAAACAAGAAAATTATGATATACCTAAGATAAAAGTGAAGAACGAACGACAACAGCAAATATAAATTAGTAAAACAGGGTCACCTTTATGATGGAAGAACAAGAAAACCACCTCCATCTAATGAAGACATAGAGAGTAGATAAAAGTTCTAAAGATTCAAAAATGCAATGCAAGGATAGCAGCAAATTGTAATTATTAATCGTAAATACGTATATCGTGCTACTGCTTTTAAAATATTCCTTTCAATGCAATGAAATCGTTTCAAATCAGTGATACTAAAAAGGTGGCCTCAAGAATAAAATGACGTAAGGACCAAAGAAAAAACATATTAAGACAGCAATAAAATTATCGTTCTAACAGCTAACAGCCAATTTTTGGCACCAATTCACCTTTAGCGTATTTAAAATTCCAAATCATATATTGGATGACAACAAAATTCTGTGCGGCTAAAAAAAATAATCCTTTTGAATGAAATATTGTCGATTTACTCAGACCCATACACATTGAATACGTCATTTATATTTTCACGGAATTAAAAATAATTAATAGAGTACTGCCCACTATCCCAAAGTACTTTTTTACATTTACATTTTACATGCAGTCTGAGTGATAGCTGAAAATAAAAAATTAACACTGGTGTTTATAGGTAAAACTGCAAAACATGATGGTCTACACATACAGAACATTGAAGTGGAATTGAATAGATATATTCGAAATGAAAAAAACAGGACGAGCAGAAAGAATATGGAATAGGAAATGAAAACCTTATGAAAATTCTAATAATAAATTCCAGGATAAAAATCATCCACCAATAGGAAAATCGTAAGCCATTAAGCAGGAAGTCGTCCATCCATCCAAAAAGTGTTCATCTATTCATAGTATTCAAATTATCTATAAAAAAGAGTATTTTAAAACAACAATAAATATTAAGTTTCAGATGGGAAATCGATCTTGTTACCAAATGACAACCGTATAATTCACATGGAAGCTTGTTGCAGAGAGGTCTGCAGAACTCTTGGTCACGGGTGATTAGGGGACCTCGGAGTGAAGCATGACAAAAGGAGAAGGGAAACATTGTTGCAAGAAAAAACATTTTTTTCAAGCCTAGTGGGGAATCTTTTAATCCTAGGGTGGGAGGTCAAGATAACTACAATTGCCGAATAGTAATATTCAGAAAATTCCTTCTTGAGCACCAATGTCCGGTTTTTAAGCTGAGGACAGTGTTTACAAAATAGACGAATCCAGGCACAAAATCTACATCTCTGCATCTGCCGCTATCTTGTTCGAGGGTAAAACTTGAATATTCAAATACATATAAAATCAAAATAAAAGAAATTTTCAAGGCTTCCTCAAAAATACTGGGCCATTTACACTGGGCATTCACACAACACAAACCCACACACACACACCGGCGTTATTCCATGCCGGACCCAGGAGGTCAACGCCATCGGCTCGTTAAACCTTTATTTAACGTGGCGTTTCCCCCTGCGTTCCCCTCCGGGCCCGCAGAGGCATATTCCACGCATTCACTCCCAGGGCCAGGGCAAGACGCGACGAGATCAAGCGGACTAAAAACTATAAGCTATGCACCTACGTCATTAAGCCCTAACTTCCCCATCTAAAATGCACCCACCCGCTAAACTAAATCTACCGCAAAATTTCCTAAGCCTACCTATTCAATTCGCATACCTAACGGCGCTGACCCTGTTCATCATCATTCATCCAACAATCAACAAAAAAAACTCTCATTCATGCCATTCAAACATGTACCTGTAAAATGAAACTCATCAATGGAAAAACCAGTCCAAAGAATAGTTAAAAGGTCAGAAATAAAACAAATAATGGAAAAAATGTAAAAACAAGGAGTAATCTAAAAATATAAATAATGTGGAAGCGCATAGTGGCGCTAAGAATGTGATTTCTGCCAAAGTCAAAAACTAAGAGCCCGTGCACAAGGCGAAACCGGAGTAAAACGACCACAACTGGATTGACCCGGGTCAAACGACCGAATTGCGAACTCCTACAAAAAATGTAAAAGCAAAGTGTAATCGAAAAATATAAATGACGGGGCAGCGCATAGTGGCGCTATGAATATGATTCCTACCTAAGTCAAAAACTAAGAGCCCGTGCACAGGGCAAAACGTTCAACAACCACACTTGGATGGTAACGGGTCAATCGACCGAATTGCCAACTCCTACACACTATGAGTGATAAAGCAAACATAATACCTAAAACACATAGGGCACATAAATGCCGATGTGTACACAAAAGATGCAAACGCAAATCTCACATGGAAGCCTTAGCATCCGTTGGTAGTCGCCGCCGCTCTCCCTTCTTTCTTGTCCACTGCCACTGCGAGGCTATGAAAAGGGTACGCGGAGGAAGGAGAATAAAATATACAGGCATACATATACATAAAAATAAATACACTAGTTTTCTAGTCCTCTTGATGCACTCAAACAGACGAAATCAACACTCAATTACACCACACTAGCACAACACTCACTTTCTTCACTTTCCAAGGTCTCATAAAACACTTTTTACACTTTCACCTTGGCAGGCCGGGGCGTTGAAGTGTGGTATTCACTAAGGAGAGATCGGATTAATACACACAAAAAACGATAAATTGGATGCAAAGTTGCTCGCATTTCATTTAAATTTCCAAAACACTTATTATAATAAATGCCGGAAATGGACACCACTGACATCTGCACTTCCCTAAAAATGGAATACAGTGTCAGAGGCGATCCAAATCCAGGAATGTTGACATTTAATACTAGAGCAGCCTTCGCATCCACAAATAGCTAAATAACAAAACGTCTATCCTAACTATCCTACCGTTACGACGGGCCAGAAGGGCCTTTGTTTCAAAATATTGGAAACTGACTAATTATCCTACACTCTAAGACATCTGGCAGGCCGGGGCGTTGTGGAGTTACCTAAGGAGAGAACGGGTTAGTGTACATAATTAACAAGCAAGCATTTGATTGAATGCAAAGTTGCTCACATTTAAAGCAGATAGCCGAAAATGCATTTTATGAGAATGCATGGAATGGTCACCCAGAAACTAAGCACACCAGGATGCACTTCGTAACTGGCGATGCAAATCCGTGAATTTAGACATTTAACACTGGAGCAGTCTTCGCATCCACAAAATAACACTAATGACTAAACGCATATCCTAACTATCCTACCGTTACGACGGGCCAGAAGGGCCTTTGGTTCAAAATATTGGAAACTGACTAATTATCCTACACTCTAAGACATCTGGCAGGCCGGGGCGTTGTGGAGTTACCTAAGGAGAGAACGGGTTAGTGTACATAATTAACAAGCAAGCATTTGATTGAATGCAAAGTTGCTCACATTTAAAGCAGATAGCCGAAAATGCATTTTATGAGAATGCAAGGGATGTTCGCCCAGAAACTAAGCACACCAGGATGCACTTCGTAACTGGCGATCCAAATCCATGAATTTGGACATTTAACACTGGAGCAAGCTCTACATTCATGTTTCATTATTACGGTAATCGACTAACTTAACAATAACGGACTGATACGATGGGCCATATGGGCCGGAAAAGGATCTAAGCTGGCTAACTTCTCCTACTCTCTACCTTGCATGCGATGTCCATGTGGTGCTTTCTCGAGGGGCCTTTTTATCTGTGAAAGAAGGTAAATACATGATCATATTAAATAAAAACATTCATCACGAAACATAAGACATCAATTCAATAAAATAACTACAACCAAAATACACCCAAAAACACAAAAACAAAGCATTCAGTACCACACATCATATACTACATACACACACCATATGAAAAAATATTCCTGCCTAGAGTCGACTCGCTAGACAAGTGGCCACTTGTCATATAGTCGGAGGACTTTTCCTCCATATTACAAATTAAGTCGGGGCCCCGACATCATCTACCAAGGCCTGTATACCATTTACCAAGCTTGGTTTCCCAAATACATTCACACTTTACCAAATACTGATCACATCTGTACATGTCTGTAAATGGAGCAATGGGCTCCTAAGGAAACTCCAAATAACAAAATATTCACAAACCCACACTTTTACACAAGCCTTCTTTACCTTTAAGATCGTAGAACCTGTAACAAAGTTAGTTTTACCAAAGCATTGCAAAGCCATCTGCAAACCAATATTTGTCCTTTTGTGGGAACTGCTCCTTGCTCTTATCCTTTTATCTCCCATGAAGAATCGTCATTCTAACCCTTTCACCTTCCTGGAAGTGACTTTTCGATCGGAGCTCAGCATGATGTCCTGCAAAGACAGAAATATAATTTGAATTAAAATCAACGTGCCGTCAAACGCAATCTAACAATTTACAAAGGAAGTTTGATTATATACTAATACTGTGCTACAAAGGATATACCATAATGCACTATATACTAATATTGATTAATATATTATTTCTGTTGTCAACATTCCTATTCCCTAGCTAATACAAAGCCCATTGTGAATAATAAATTAGTGAATAGGATTTTTTTACCAACTCTGTAATAGTATACTCTGTTTACACTAAATTATTTTGTGTTTAAAATAGCCAAAATAAAAATCTTTTAGACAAAAATTTAACTAAATTAGAACGCCCCCATCGGAAAGTTATCAGTTAAGAATGAAGTATAATGGGCATTTATCGCAGGGGATGCAGCAGACTACTTTTCATAGGCATACAATTCATTAATCACTAGGAATTAGCCATTTTCATTTGCCACTGAAGGTGCCTTACTCCTCAGTGACTAATGGTAGCATGAATCCTTACAAAAACTACAGTGTAGTGACCTAAGGTGTAATAACTTTGAAACAGATGAGTAGCAATAACCTGTATCATGATCAAGGAGGCTAATGTAATATTCGTGATCATGATCTTTATCTTTATAAAAATGGTTTTCCTTCAAAAATCGGTTTACTCCTATATAAAAAAAACATATAATTTATTCTTAAATAAAATTATGAATTGATGTCAACAAAAACTTTAACATTTTAAAGTATAGAACAAATTATAGCCTAACAAACATTTTTCAAACGAAGAGTTTTCCTTTTGAGGATTGAGTCGTACGTTTTCTGAGTAGATGACGTGTAAATACCTACTAACTAAGCTTACTACTTTCTACTTCTGCCAATCACCCTGATGTGTCCTGCAGGAAGTCAGTAGATTTAACTATTGTGACACAGAGTTGCATTCTTGAAATAGCAATGTAGCAGTTTCCTTTTTTAAGAAAATTCTCACTTTACAGCGATTTCAAAGTGTAAAAGAATAACACTCCCACTTCGATGAGAATTTGAATCTATACATCTTAAATATTATTTAATATAAATACTGTATAGGTATTTACTATAAGTACTGTAAAGATTTACAAGAGTGTCCAAGACAATTAAAGACAATCATTACTGCCTTAATCAGTTGTTTTTGTATGACAAACCAAGGGAATTCTGGTTCACGTCTTTTTCTGCAGCAAACAGTCATTATGGTATTCAGCAATGACAGAATTTAGTTAAATTTGCTAACAAATATAATACAGAAATATGATCATGAATACGTTTTGCCTTAATACTGAAACATATTTCAATAACTATACAATATAATGAAAAGCGCGAAAAAAAACAATGTTGAATACCATTTCATACATAAAGTGACATTGAAAAAGGAGCCATGTTTCATGTTTCTCTATCGCTATCAATCAAACAAATTCGTATGCATGCTTTCGGCAATCATTCTAACTGTATGCTGTTGATGACACGACTGACATAATAGCATGAAACAACTGAAATACACCTCGGAATTGGAGATTAATTAATTCAATCGTCATAATAAAGGACAGATATAAGGAACTTTAACGACATTTAGAATACCATTTGAAACTCAAATATTGCAACCACTTAAATGTTAAATATGCGTTGCAATGGTTGAATGATTATGATGCTACTGCTAAAAAAAGTATCACATGATATACGATATTTCATTCTATTGATCTGAACCGAACTTCATGTGTAATTTGGATGGCCTGATAGCAATTGAGGCGAAAATTACTGTGAGCCAATCACCATTCACCATTCACTTTCAATGTAATTGATCCGCTTACCTAAAAAGTGCTAAAATTCTTTATGGTTCTCATTATCTAAAGGGGAAAATTAAATCCGGCGACAGACTATTTTCACAAAGGTCCTGGCTAACTTTGCCAAGATTTATAAGATAATACGATTTGTTGCCCATGAGACTGAGAGCTAAGATGTGCCAAGAGACCCAAAAATCTTAGGGCCATGGTGTCTCGTTTAAGAACGCTATATCGCGATACAAAACTTCTAAGCTTTAAACTAAACTCAGTTTAAAATAAATAGTTTTAAAATAATAAACAAGCCAAGAAATGAAAATTAAAAATCCAAAATAATTGTTAACCGCGCTAACTGTAATATGCATCAAAAATGACCTCTTATTTTTCCAAATATCTCACAATCAGACGCTATCGTATCTTCTTTGTACGAGAATGCTTAATATAGAAAAAAAGGATAAAACGACAGAACAAAGGTTCTGTTGCTCGTGCATATCATTTTTCAGACCGTGTTCCAACACAATAACGAGGCTGTATATACCATATATGGACTCCACGCTAATCTATGTGTTCTATCGGATTTTTCACCACAGAAAAGCATTAAATATTCAAGAAATATCCTAAAACATTCGTACCATTGGGCATCGGGTTTCTTCCACGGGAATTCTTACAATAACTGATTGAAAGGCAATCAAAGATTCAGAGTACGAACGCAATAAGTAGGGAGTCAAGTAGGTTGTCCTTTTATTAAATCAGAAACTTATAGCATAAATGTGACTACTTTTCAATTTACCTTCCTGTGAGAAGGCGTACATGAAAAGTGTATCAGCGATATGAATAACCAGGAAATAATATTTTGAAAAGTGCAAAAGTGTCTTTAGATAAGACATAAAACGAATTAGAATGCGGATGGAGGTCGTGAACTTACCTAAAAACTCCCGAGAGCCACTCGTAATAGCAGGCTCCGCAAATGCTGACTAAATTCTATTCATTACCTAGCACTTTTGGGCGAAAGGGTAATTTGTAACTACGGCTGACGAGTAAACAGTGTTGATAAAAAGCATGGATTGAACATGTATCCTTCTCTATTAGACATCGATACAGTCAGTCAAAGGTAAACAGTACGCTAGAGCTCATTCAATCAGTTACCGCTACTAAAACGTTGGCCTAAAGAACTATTCAACGATAGATAGGAATTATCAACGACAGAAAAACACATGCATAGCATTTAAAAATTCAGGCAAACAAGTAAAAATCCATGTGTCATATGAAGCATCGCTATATATCGCTTCAAGCGTGTGAAATAAGCCTAATTCATCGATGGACGATTTGAAGAAAAAAAATCTGTTCCGGTCCAACCCAAGGAGAACGCATAACGCTAGCTGCTGGTGTCGATATGCTAACGATATCTTTGTGGTCTGGACAGAAACAGACCCACAGACAGGTAATTCATCTACATCTACATAATACTCTGTGAGCCACCACGAGGGTGTGTGGCAGGAGGATGACGGCAGGGGGTTAATCGTTCCGTTCGATGCTTGAATTTTTCTGCAAAGGTATTAATCGGTTTCATTTAAAAGAAGAAAATGAAACCAATAGGAAACTTAATTAATTGGATGATGCTTTCAAAACTTTTTCTAGTTGATTTATAATAAATATCATCATCATACAGTCACTGATACTTATGAATTTCCTTTGTAATATGGCGAAAATATTTTATTTTTCACTGATGCAGTATCTGGTAAGACACTGAGCTTCCACCACATACACCACATTATATTAACAAATAAAGTGTAATTTAAATGTAATCAGAGCAAAGGTTTTTCACCTTAAGAAGTAAATTATGTGTCCCCTTTTAGAACTCCGAAATGATTGGTTCGCATTAAGAAATATTACACAGACAAAGTAATGCAAATTATGAGCACAGATAGAAATTAAATGCATCTATTACGTTAGTTAAATGTGGATTGGTTTTAGGAACTCACCAAACACATGAAACTAAATTTCGAAACAATTACAAGGTACCAACGCGAATTTGTAACATATCAGAAAAACTCCAACTATTAAGTATTAAAATATTAGTTAATTGGATAATTTCCACGAGGAAATTTAATATTCCCAATTCGTACACAACACATTAACAATCCTAATTAACTACGAATATATTTTTATCTCCGCTTCACCAAGACAATACCCAACCAAATAAATCGGAGGACCAAATATGCTACGTTCATGAGTGAAAGCAGTAGTAATACCGAGTTAGAAATTCTAAGATATGTATTTCACATTACCTGAGTTCCAAATAATATCTCCATTTACTCGGCAATGTGAAATACATACGACGAAACGAATGCAGAAAATCGTGATTTAGGAATGAATACTGTCCAATAGACAACACTAATACTTCAGGTAACCGAGAAATAACAATCAAACAGAAGATTCGGAGCACGAACACGGAGAGTAGGAAGTCAAAGAGTCCTAGCCTACAATCAGCTACTCAAAACGTAAGGCAACTCCTTTCCGAGTAGGTTCACGTGCGAAGGAGTGGATTGCAAGTAAATGAAAGATGTGAATAATAAACGGAAAAACAATGATTTAAATGTACCCTCAGTTGAAAAATACTCTAAAATACAATAATTTTTTAAAGACATTACGAGCATATGTGGAAGGAAACCACAACACTCTCATCACATGTCACCTAAGCCAGTCTTGTAAGTAGCGAACCCTACTACAATACACTTTCCATTATCTTGCGTCATGTGAGAACATCAATCCGCTGCTCCCGAACCAAAAACTTGATAGAATTTAGTAATGCTCTATCCCTTCCTATATATTTGAGTGATATTGGTCTCTGCATTAAAAAAAAGCTTCGGATCTGTAGTAATGAAAAGTTAACATCGCTTAAAAATATCATAAAATTGTAACATAATTGTTGGCCTTGAATTCCAAATTCGATAATCAACGCTGCAAACCCTAGGTAAATTCAAATTAACATTGAATAAAGAAACTTAATAACATATATGTATAACTCCTTGAGGTCGTCATCAATGTGGGACATCAAGCGAAACCTGTCACCAAAGGATTGATGAATAATGAAAATGAGCTTAGAACAGGAGTGTGACTATGTGGCTAATACAACTCAAAGTAACGTATGTCAACTCATAAAAAATCGGCTCGCGAAATGAAGTTAACCAGAAAAGCATTATTTTCAAGGAGGCAGAATGTGAAGAAACACCACTTTGCTTTCAAGTTCAGTTTCATTGACAGGAATTCTTTAATCTCAGATTTATGTTAACTTCAAGCAGAACAAAAGGGAAACAGTCTTGGAATTCACACAATGCCTAAGCGGGGAAACGTCGACGCGAAGTTAGAATAGTGGAGATGCGTCCGAGATGAAGCCAGAGAGTCGAAACAATCTTTTGAGATTTTTGGCGGGGAACTGCAGATATCAGAGGACAACCTGGTATCCGTCCGAAGTAAAGGAATACGAAAAATTGACGCGAACCGCATTGTGTGGAAAGTAAAACGCTCGTGCATGAAACACATTATCAATAAAGTGTACTTACCACTAACCCACTGAAGAGCGTTCCTTACAGTCAGTTCGCGGATTCCCAGTTATCCCCTACTAAGTCCTACTGATGGTGAAGATCCAGATTTGTGCCTCACGTATCTCGAGCAACCAGTCTCCCTGTAACAAATTCAAGCCATTAACAGACGGTAAAATACTGTACCATGAATTTTGCTGCACTACTCCCGCGAATATTCGTCTATTAATGGAAAAAATAACTCGTAATATTTTCAACGATGAATTACTAAGCAAAGAAAGAATTTCATTTGCCGTGAAGTAAATGGTATATCCTTCGGAATATGTCTCAATTCCACGTACATCCGGAAATATAATTTCGATTTTTCCTTTAAAGTCACTGTATACTCAATGAACGATAGTAATCGACACTGCTTTAACGTTCAACTTACAAAAATCAAGGTTGGAAACTCACCTGCCCTTCTGTCACCGCGTCCCGACGAATACTGAAGACCAGATGTCTGATCGTGTGTGACGTCTAGCGTGGCGTCAACGAGACTGACCAATCACCAAAGTGCCATGGGAATCCGCAGTGAGTAATATTTTTGAAAATGTTTGATAAATATCACGTATTTAAATATTCTCCTGCTAATTACATTGCTAGATATTAATATTTTCCTATAATAGCAGCATAGTTAGTTTTTGAAAATAGTTTACTGGAAGATTAAGAGCGCCATCTACCATTAAATCAGTAAACAACTCGTTTTGGCGGTAAATAGTGGCAAAACACGCAATAGATGGTTGTAATGCTCAACTCCCGGAATTATGTACTCATCATCAACATCATCATCATTGGTCATCTATCCACAGATAGGTTTGACGCATCTCTTCGCTGAGTCCTTCTTTCGGCTTATCTCTTCATATTTACGTATTATTTCTCTTTCACATCCTCCATCACTTGTTCCATATATCTCGCACGAGATATAAGAACAAATATGAATCATATAGTACGGTGAAATGTTGAAAAAATAAATTGTTTTCATACAACTACTATACCGTTATGCAATGTGCAAAGATTTTATTTTGGGTCTAACAACTCTTTTATTCGAATGACAACTGATGCCTAAGTTCCGTTTCCGGTGCTAGAGTTATTGCGACTTTTAGTTGCATAACCAGTATTTTCACATAAGCATGCCCATCTACGTTCAAATAGGGATTCCAACATCCTCTACTATGGTTAGCAATCAGATGAATGAAATTATTCAATAAAACAATTGGAAGCCTCTGCCAAACACCCTTATGTTTTTTTCTGGAAATGATTGAGTACATCACATGTACCTTGGCACCTAAGCCAAGGTTAGTACTTGCTAATTGAAAAAACAACAATTGAAACTGCAACAACAACGAAATTTGTCTGCACCGTTCGCAGAATACTTCAGCAACACAAAATACAGTTGCACTTGGGTAGCTACATAAACATGGGAAATGGAAGCAAAGCAATCGTTTACGTACCTTTACAGGAACATTAAAAATGACCGGTATGCCAACATTACAGCAAGGGTAGCTTCACAGCCACAGTTTACGGTTAATTCTTCTTGGCAATGGACTTCGAACAGGTCATAGTTTTAACTTGGCCATTTATAACGCTATTCACACCACTAAACCACTACTATTCAAATCTCACTTGCGATGGTACTTATAACAGTGGATGAAACATTAATCGGTTGTGGATTAACACTCTCACTGGATAGCGTCTTGATATGTGTTAACATCTTGAGGAGATTCGATTTGCTAACAGGCTTCTTTGGGGGCAGGATTTCGTGAGCAAAGTAAACTTCGAGGATTTAGTTTAACTTTACGATACTTGTCAACATGATGCATCACCAATCTTAGACTTTATCACTCACTGAAACACAAGTGGTAACTTCTTGCAAAACGAAAATCAGCTTCTTATCACAATACGAAAACGCCTCCAAGAATTCTTACACTAATTCCACACCACTGATCAGCTGTACGGGATTGTGTTCTTGCGTCGTGAGAAGAAAACAAGGGACTAAACCGAGGAACGGCTTCGTTCTTGAACTTGGAAGGCCGTGGGAGTCACAAGCGCTGAAATGATTCCTTCTCACTCTCGATTTCAGCGTCGAGAGAGAAGGCCTCCAGGAAAATAACGTAGGTAATTGAATGCCAGAGAGTTGGAAATATTTCAGGCTCCGTCAATAAAACCGTTGAATTGAGTGAAATATAATGACCATGTTATGAGCGTATCGAATGTAACGTAATTACTGTATTGAGTAAAATGTAATGAATGCAATGGCTAGCTTGTATGTAATAAGTATGTAACAAGTATATAGAGTGAAATTTATGAGTAGGTATGTAATGAGAGTATTGAGTGAACTTGCGTTAGAGGACATTCAAAAAAACAGAGATCATTCAAATAAAAAATGTTTCCTGGCTCCCGATGTATTTGTGACGGTACATTAGGTATTATTCATGCCTGCCGAAAGATTATTATCAATCAGCAATGTGAGTTACTTATTGTTGGATTAATCTAATCAATTCTATCAGGGTGAAAACAGCACCTATTCTAATACCCCCATACATCTTCCATGAAATCTATTACTGTACCAAATAATATTTGGTTGTTGTAGCTGATTGAATGAAACATTTCAGCTTAAGCTATAACGGTATCGTAAATGACTCATTATATTCCGTCTATCATATGGGTTGTTTATAGCCTCGGTAACATCGAGATTCAAGCATTATTAATACATGCTGTGCAAGGCACCTCATATTGGTGGGAGGGGGTGGTCGCCAGCCTACCCCAAGGGATTCTGAGTCAAGACCCAAAACCCGTATTTTTATGTGAGGCAACTGAGGCACTGTCGTCTTTTGACCACAGTTTCCTTGAAGAAACGCCTAACTCTGGCTGGCGTTGAATGGACTCAAGTCGTCACTACCCTTAATCAAGTAAGTGGCTCGAGCGGCATTTGATCGGCGTTAAAACTAGCCCTTAGTTTTACCTCTCCAGTACAAATATGGCTTGGAAATCGCAAGAAGCGGAGGGCGATGAGGGTCTTTCAAGGGTCTTTAGAGTTTGGGGGACAAGAAAAATTCACAAGGAACAAGGTCAGTTCAGTAGGGGGGTGGGGAAGCCTGTTATGATCTTTTACAAGAAGTTTTCATCATCTTCTGAACAATCAAGCAGTTCCTGACAAACCTAGACACGATTGGCTTTTTGGTCGTCAGTCATCATGCGTGGTAAAAATTTCGCATTGTACCTTCAATGTTGCGGCCAAAATCTCGTTACAAGATCAAACTGATATCCCTCACTCTTCAGCAAGCTCCCTGACGGTCAGACGTCAACTTTTTCGCACCTAGGTGTAGAATTTGTCGACATGTGGATCGTCATTTGACCTGGAAGGATGTCCAGGACGCTCATCGTCTTTGATCGACTGTCGACCACCCTTAAAACGTTCATGCCATTTGAAACATGCCGTACGCTTCATGGCAACACCACAGTAAGCCATGTTGAGCATAGCAAATGCTTTAGTCGCAGACTTTCCAAGTTCAGCACAAAATTTCAATGCAAGTCTTTGCTCCTTCAGGTCATTCACTCAGAAATCCGACAAACGAAACAATCGCACTTCACTAAAATCCGCGGTGCTAATCAACAAATGAAGATATCTCCAATCGGGAAACGGCGCTATTATCAGCTGATCCGTACAAATCTAGCAACACCAAGTGGATTTCCCTGAAACCAACTGGAGCCAGGCAATTCAAACAGTCCGCGTATTTTTTGAACAGACCTCGTACGATTGCCATTGTTATCTTCATCCATGCAGTATGCTGTTCAGGTTGACTTCTCACTAATGATGTACTCTCCATTAAATATATCTCAATTAAATGTTGGTGATTCAAGATAAAATTTTATTTTCGGGCAACACATCTCATGTAATTTTTTTAGGTATCTAGAAGCACTTGGCTTCTGATTTATTCAGTCATCTTTTCATTTCTCTCCTCTTCCGCATATTAATAAATCTTTCAGTGTGATTCGTTGCGGGTGGGTAGTGTTCTGGACCTATTATCCCGAGGACGCGAGTTTAAATCCCGGAAGGTGCTGGTTTCATTGGTATACCGGTCCCTACATGAGTGCTGCACAGAGAGCGCTTTTGGTACAATAATCCGTCCGTTGGACGGGATGTTAAATATCGATCTCCATGGCAATTTTCGTAAATAGGCGGCCAAAGTTAACGACATTATTTTTCATGGCAAATCCTACATATACCCAATTGCCAGTAATTACCCAATCAGGAACGGAGTGTGGAGTTACGCATCATAATGTAAACTTATATATAGCCCAGAGGGCAGATGTTATGGTATGGCAGATGACATGAAGAACCAGCGTGGATGGTAGCTGGCAGAGCAATAGGGTTAGGCTGCCCGTATTCACCGCTGTCATTCACTCATTACACAAACGAAATGGTGAGGGAGGAATGTCATGGGTTTGAAGTACTATATTACGCATGTAATTGGGGAATACTTAAAATCAATCATAGTCGCCGATGAATAAGCCTGTTTCGAAATTTTATTTTTACTTTGTACATTTATCACAGGCATAACCATGAGACCGTCTCTACAATTTCAATGCCCCTGCTGTCGAGAGCGTCAAAAATAAGCGACCTTCTTACTTCCCTTTATTTTCTCGGATCTCGTGACTCGTAGTGACCACATTGTCATATCAATGTCACATTCCTTCTTTACCATATGTATTATACTTTACTACACAACTCACTCAGACTCCGCATCAGTGTGAATAACAATTGTTAGCGTTTTGTATTCTGAGCATAGAAGAAATTTCGCTCTTGCAAAACTTTAGGAAAAGATAATACCAGTTACTCGTGGAGTATGATTTCCATATGATACTGAATACACGAGGACACGCAGTTCGACACCTTGTTGAATTTTATACATCCGGTTTACATAATTTTTGCCTGAAGTTTATCTTCACTCGAAACAAAAATATTGCGAACGAAAATAATTATTGAACATGATGGTTACAGGATCAACTTTGTGAAATTTCATTTCACAAAGTCGAGATCATCAGGACCTGATGATGTTGACTCTTCGACGAAATCGGTCGTGACCATTAAAATTTCTGTGAAATTTTTGCCAATTTGCCTCTGGATAATCGATAGGATTTCTCCCTACCTTCCGCATCGAAGTACTTCAGCCTTTAAAGTAAATGTTACCACGATTGTAGTGACATGAGTTACACTGTGCCGAACAATGTGGTCCCCACTTTCACTTATGTTAAGAAGAGCCTCTACCCTCTTCTCTGAGCGATGGGGTGCAAAATTGTTGTCTGTATCCCGTCTTCAAGTCACGGTATCTTTATTGGTTTCTTTATCATTTTTAAGGTTTTTATCGAAAAATACTGGGTAGATAAATAACCCCTCTCTGTGTCCGCAAGTACTTCTGCGGAGAGTAACTTCGCTAATTCCAAAGCAGACCTCTATATCTATAGATTGCTCCTCCATCGGGAAAACAGTGGACGCAGTCGGTGCCTTTAAACTCAGCACCAAGCTTCTGATTCTAGTTAACTGAAAAGTTGTGTAATTTACAAATGGCCACCTACTACTCTCATTGACAAAGTATCCTTTAAATAATTAGAGATTCCTCTTTGCTTTCCAACTGGGCGTGAAAAAAAACCATTTTGTTTCAAATTTGCTGCTTATGTTGTGTCTTAATTGACCCGCCTTGGCGGTGCATCTTTTTCTTCGCTGATTATCCTAAAACTTAACCCGGTAATTACTTTCATGAAATGTTTCATTGATGAAGATAATTTGAAGTTTTAGTGATGACGTGACATTTTATTTAAATGTCACGTCTTTTAAATTTATTTTACGTCACATCAATTTAAATTTATTTTCATTTAAATGATTTGTTGTTTCTTTTATTTCAACTGGTATGACTTATTCAATATGTCATGAAGATGAAATCTAAATATTTTTTCTTAAAAATTGGCATGAAACATTATAACTTATGGGCGGTTCATTACTGGAAATAGAAGCAGTTCTTTCTGTTAGCTATGATACATTCAAAACAAAATTAGCCTTCATTACCTGTATTTGACGAATGTTTTGCTGTCTTTCAATGCTAATATTGCTACTCATGGATGTTTTCTAGAGGTATTTGGTAATTGTTGTTTAAGTATCATTTGCTGTATCTTTACTATTCTTCCTTCCTCAGCGTGAAGGTTCCTCGGGTCCTCCACCGGGTTATTGCGTCCATGTCCGCCGACGTTTCGATTCCCGACTCGGTCATCGTCTTCAGGGCTTCTGAATTCAGAACATGAACGCAATAACCCGGTGGAGGACCCGAGAAACCTTCACGCAGCAGTTACGCAGAAGATTTTATTTCAATTATAGCGGTCCGTTATTACGTCATTCCTTTGCGTTTTGTAACGTTATGGTGCTCTAAATGGACGAGATGAAAAATCATCCCGTTTTAACGAATCCTTCCGGTTATAGGTATAATCTTTTAATATATTTATTTTTCCTGGTTTGTTTCCCGCCTGTTCATTATAGTGAGAATACTTTTCCAGCACTTTACCCAACTTCTTCAGGCCGGCCGAAGTGTCGATGCCTTGTTTTCTTCGCCTTACGTAGTTGATTGTAGTAGTTTATCAAAATTGTTTATCCGATTTCCTTTCAAACGTTTTCGAGTCTATAACCTTCATTAAAGTTGATGTCATTTTGTCCTTTTTACTGTTTCTTTTGACAATATTAGGAAATATCGGTTATCTTTCGAAATTTATTTTTATTTTTTCAAGTGAGGTTTTGTTGGACCGGTCGAATAGTATTTTGCTATTACAGTAAGGCGAAATTTCTTTACTTTTAATGGTTCTCGGGCCTTCCTGGAGATTTACTTTTAATTACCCGGAGGTCCGGCGGATATAGAAGTGACCACAGTTACACTTCGCCTAATTCACTCCTCCGTAAAGGAGAGTACTCCAGATGTAAGTTATATTGAAGTGTTTCCTCTATTTCATCCGTAAGTGGAATCTTATTTTGTTAGAATGCTCTCTTCTCCTGAGCTATTGTATTTTCGATTTCCTTCCTACTTTGTCCATTTATAGTTACTCGAATTCTCAAATAACAGTACTTATTTCATCCATATTTTATTTCCTAGTTTTCCGTTGGTCTTGCATACCGCACATTAGTTTTCTTTTTAATTAATCTTCAAATTTTATCTGCAAATTGTCTTTTTCATTATTACTAGGATCTTCTCCAAACCCTATTCTGTCGCTCACATGACAGATATGTCATCGGCGAATCTAGGTATGCTGATTTTCTCCCCGTCGGCGTTCAACCCCGAAGTCTTTTTCATTACATTCATGACTATCTTGATGTAGACATCAAGGGTACGGGAGAAAGTGCACAACCAGGTGTCTTAAATTTCTTTATCCTTGATTATCGATTATTGGGTCCTGATTTGATAACAGCCACCTGCTTCTTTTAAAAACTGCGGATGATTTTCAGCCATTATACGATACCCAAGTTTCTTTTACATTACTAAGAATTTAATTCTAATAAACATTGTCAAAGGTTGACTCCAAATCCATAAACTCAACAACGTCGGGTATTTTTGTCATTCTCTTCTCTATTGACCGCCTAAGGGCCAAAGTTGCTTCACCCTTGCTCTGAATCCGAATCTGTCTTCACATAGGAATTCCTTTACTCCTCTGCCAATTTTCTGAATTTTTGCACATGGATGATAATTTTCTCCTCTTGGTCCTACGGTATCTCTCATGTTTCGTAAGTACATACTGCGGATAGTTAATTGTACAGCTGGGTAAATGTCTTCTTGCCAGTATTTATAATTACCTCGGCAGGAATATTATCTATTCCTGAAGTATTATTTATCCGTAGATCTCTTATTGCCACTTCAAATTCCAATCTTTAGATTTAAGATGCCTTGTAATCCTGTTTGACTTTATATTCCCTCCCGATTTCTTTCGCAATGAGGTTGCTTCGGCAGTGTAATTATTACATTTATTCCTTCCACCTCTTCGCTTTCTTCATTTTCAATTAAAAGTTTTACATTCTTGTTCGATTTCCGTATAAAAGTTCTTCATTCTTACATGCACTACATTGGCATCTTCCTCCTGAAGATATTTTTGTTCATCCGTAAGTCCATAATCTTCATTTATTTTGCTTTTCTCACTTTAAGACTTGTTTTATTTCTTTTTCTTTTGAGGCAGAGCTATCCTTCGTCAGCTTTTGCATTCTTGTGTTTTGTTCTCTCTTCAATCATGAGTAAGACTTTTTCTGTGGTCCGTCATGTCTTTTTGGAAACCTCTTGCTTCCGTACACTATAAAATTTGTTGCTTCACGTAGTCCGCTTTTCATGTTTCCTCCTCTTTTTTAAGCTGATCTCAAAGTCAGGGCCTCTAAAATCTTGTTCTCTAATGTTTTCTGAAAGGCCAGGATACATTTTTCAACATGCCAGCTTGCTAAGACTTTTCGTTATTTTTTACGAAATCTCGAATTTCAGATTGCATTTCGTCATCGCTAAATAGCGATCACTGTCAATATCTGCCACAGTGTAGATTTTGCAGTCCTTCACCAGGTTTCTGAGATTTAGCTTCACGAAAATGTAGTCAAATTGACGACAATTATCCCACAACCCACTTGGTTGGTTTAAATCACGTGACCTCATGACGTTTTAGGACTACTAATCCATTCTAACTCTAACATTTTTTTCGGGAAAAAATTAGTATTTCAGGAAATTTATCAAACAAACTAAATTTAATAAAAACAATCTGAGTATTAATTAACGGAAAGTAGACTAGCATATCGGAAAAGAAAAACAAGAGCACTCAAAAGATATAAAAAGGTAACAAGGGAAAAAATAAATAATTTCATATATTGTTAACATAAGCACCATTTCACATAAAGAACAAATAAATTAAAAAATGATTAATTTTCAATCGAGTTTTAGATCAAAATAATGTCTCAAGGCCTTTATATGTTGTTCTAACATCTAATTATGTAAGCAATCTGTTAATTGCTAAATACCTACTCTCACAAGACCTTTATGTAATAATTTCGAATACCAAATGTAAAACGCACTTTTGTCTTTTGCGTAGTCATTCACAATGTGATGAGTGAACCAATTTACAGGAAAATTAATGAAAATAATTACGTAATTGCATAATTCATAGAAAATATATAACTCAAGTGAAAGGAAATGAAAACAAGAAACACATACAGTGGACTCTCGATAGTAACTCTCTCGAGAGGACTCTCGAGGTCCTAACGATCGTTAGGACCATCCTTGATAGCACGTTTTCCTCGTTTGAACGTTCGTTTCCTCAGGTCCGCGTCACAGTGCATGTAAATAACACTAGCGACCACGTTTTGGTTACCTCTTTAGCACGTTCAGAGGAGGAACAAACAGAATTAGTTCCAGGAAAACAATCACAGTATAGGTTGATTATACGATAAATATCTCTGAAGAATATCTCTCTATCTCAATGAATGTCCGAAGGTTTAAATGTTGCATTAAAGAGATTGTTATTGCTTACAAAAATATTTAAATGGGTATATTATGGTTGAACAAATGTTTAGGAAGAATTAAAACGGCACCCAAAAGCACCGCATTTTATCGTAATGTTCGTTTGTTTTACAAGTGTCGACTACAAGCAAAACTACGCGAGCACCAATACTTTGTGAGAGTAAAAGTGAGACAAGCGCTTAGAATTAGCATTGGGAAAGTCTGGAGTGAAGAGAAAATTATGAATTTAAAAAGCTCAACCTTCTCCGAAAAGTAGACGAAAATTCTCGCATGAAGCGTGCTGAAATGTTGGCAAAAATTGCCGTTAATTATACTAAACTCTAGATCGTTCTACTCAACGCATGCGTTGTCCGGCGTTTCCGCCTTCACTCCAAACTCGTTTAAAAAAAATTTAAATTTTCAATTAAGTATTGCAGAATGTCAAAAATTATGGCGTTAATGGGTTCTCATTAGAAATTTGATATTGAAGACGGAGGTGTTCGCGTGCCTCCAATGTTGCATAATTACGGAGAAAACCCTGTTTCGTAAATTGACAAGAATAACTTAAACGAATGTAAGTAAGTCACTTGAAACTTTAAGGACATCATGACGAAAGTACAATTCATTTTCTATCAAAATCTCCTAAAATTTGTGCATTTTATATTGTTATGACAACCGCCAAAGTGACGCTGGCTTCTTCAATTCTAAACATATTGTGCCATTTTTCATCCTCTCTGCAAAAACGTGCCTCAAAAGTTATTAATTAAAGAAGTCTGCTGCCAGAATTGAACGAAAGACTTAAATTATCTACACGCTTAAATTCTTTGTGTGAATATCGCTTCCTCCGTTTTGGATATATAAAGCCGTAACCATGAGTCTTTTTTCGTGGACTGTATGTACAAAAAGTGCTCTCTGGTTTTTATCGTCATAATTAATTATTGGGTGCGCATCAACGCAACGTATTTTATTGAGAGGCGTATGATGGCAAATTGAAGTTTGTTATAATAAATGAACACCAGCGATTTACGGAATGAACTAACTTGACGGTAGCATATTGTCCCCTGAAAGTTATGCAACTCACACATACGTCTTCAATTTGCTCGGGAAGGCCAAACGTAATAGTTAATATTCCAAGGCCAAACGTGTTTAGCACGATATCCTCGTTACCACGTCCAGGATTTCGGGTCCCTACAAAGACGTACTAACTAGAGTCCACTAATATATGCATCACACATAAATGTCAATAACATTCATAGCAATTCCTGCTCATTAGCAACTGAATTTAATATTTAATATATTATTTTTATTCCTCATCATATTACATATACTCTTGAATTTAATACATTTTCATGAGGAACTTGGGTACCCTAGAAGAAACAAAGTTTCCTGAGCTGGAACACTCTTATCGATCGCTTTCACAACAGAGTGTAATTCGCTATGCATAAAAATAACATACAGAAGTGGTAGGTATATATACAGTTGAGCACCCTTAATCCAGGAACACTCATAATTGGGCAATTTTGCCATGACCAACTCCCCCGTACTTTGTGGAAAATGCCGAAACATTTTTTACAGAAACATTGCTTCATAAAATACCGTGATATTAACCCATCCGTAACGTTAATTTTCCCATTCCGAGAATCAGAATAATTTAAACATATTAATTTCTGGTCCTTCTTTTACACTGGAATTATTCTGTAACTTGAAGTAAGCATATAAATTTGAAGACATCCCTGAGACGGACTAAGACTAATTTACATATCGGTCACTTTCAATAGCGCACAAGCATTTTTGATTGACCAATAGACGTAATTTCATAAAATTATTTGTTATCTGCTTATGTTTCTCCCAAATCAGGTCTCATCTATACAGTTGTGGCAACAGCAGAGGAGTGAGGCATCAGTACAGAACGTTAACAATCGCAGAAAAAGTGCAAGTTGTGAAAAAGCTTGACGCCATTGCATCAGTAAAGCATTTGTCTGAAACATACTGCGTGGAATCTTCAACAATATAGCCCATTAAGAAGTTGAAAGAGAAAATTCTCAAAATTTTACAGTTAAAGTGACACGAAGAAATGGATGACAGAGAGAAAAACTATGAAAGAAGATGTAAGTGCTGATTTAGATCACGTGGTTTCGATAACGTCGAAGTGAAGGCCTTAGTCAGTATTTCTGGCCAAATACTAATGGAGCAGGATAAACTATTTCAGAAACAGACGTGATCAATCTAAAAGATGTGATGAGGGAAATTTCGCATGCATGGAATAGTATTTCACAGTCAGTTCTAAAACACGCGTGGTTTAAATTGTGGCCTGTTTTAAGGTTTGATGTAGACGAAATAAGAGGGGATTTAAAAATTTTCATGCTTCTGAGGATGAATTTATGATGATGGAGTTTGCAAACAGCATCCGCAACCTTCAATTTAAGGAAATGGAATTGGTAAATTTAGAAGAAAGGGTAGTTAGAGGCCACGATACTCTCACCACACAAAATTTCACAGATGATGAAATGATTTAAATGGTAATTAATAACAATACATCCGAGTGGGGATGAAGATGATGAGCCTGAAATTGTTGAAGGAGGACTACACAAGTTGAACTGTATGGAAAATGTTGAAATTCTTTTGTATTCCAAGAAATCTAATGTATGTGTACTGAATAATATAAAAACCTTGAAAAATTTCAAGGTTTTCCATATTGTCCAACTTGTGGCGCTTACGCTGCGAATGAAAGACTTTTGGGATGAAGTCACTTTGGTGGTCTTCTTCTATTAAATGCTTGGCGAGCTATAATGTATGTGTGCTGAATGCAAGACCCGGTAGTTCCCATTAAATTTTGAAGCCATGCGATGAGCGGCGCCTCCATCTCGCCGCCATCATTAACAGATTGCTTACATAATTAGATGTTAGAACAACATATAAAGGCCTTGAGACATTATTTTGATCTAAAACTCGATTGAAAATTAATCATTTTTTAATTTATTTGTTCTTTATGTGAAATGGTGCTTATGTTAACAATATATGAAATTATTTATTTTTTCCCTTGTTACCTTTTTGTATCTTTTGAGTGCTCTTGTTTTTCCTTTCCGATATGCTAGTCTTCTTTCCGTTAATTAATACTCAGATTGTTTTTATTGCATTTAGTTTGTTTCATAAATTTCCTGAAATAGTGCTAATTTTTTCCCGAAAAAAATTGTTACAGTTAGAACGGATTAGTAGTCATAAAACGTCATGAGGTCACGTGACTTAAATCAACCAAGTGGGTTATGGGATAATTGTCGTCAATTTGACTACATTTTAGTGAAGCGATATCTCAGCTACCAGGGGAAGGACTGCAAAACCTACACTGGGGCAGATATTGACAGTGATCGCCACTTAGTGATGACGAAATGCAATCTGAAATTTGAGATGTCGTAAAAAATAACGAAAAATCTTAGCAAGCTGGCATGTTGAAAAATGTACCTTGGCCTTTCAAAAAACATTAGTGAACAAGATGTTAGAGGACCTGACTTCAAGATCAGCTTAAGAGAGAGGAGGAAACATAAAAAGCGGACTACAGGAAGCAACAAATTATAGTGTAGGGAGGCAAGAGGTTTCCAAAAAGATATCACGGACCACAGAAAAAAATCCTACTCCTTGTTGAAGAGAGAACAAAACACAAGAGTGCAAAAGCTGACGAAGGACAGCTCTGCCTCAAGAAAATAAGAAATAAAACAAGTCTTAAAGTGAGAAAAGCAAAATAAATGAAGATTATGGACTTACGGATGAACAAAAATATCTTCAGGAGGAAGATGCCGATGTAGTGCATGAAAGAATGAAGAACTTTTATACGGAAATCGAACAAGAATGTAAACCTTTTAATTGAAAATGAAGAAAGCGAGGAGGTGGAAGGAATAAATGTAATAATTACACTGCCGAAGCAACCTCATTGCGAAAGAAATCGGGAGGGAAAATAAAGTCAAACAGGATTACAAGGCATCTTAAATCTAAAGATTGGAATTTGAAGTGGCAGTAGGAGGTCTACGGATAAATAATACTTCAGGAATAGATAATATTTCTGCCGAAGTGTAAATACTGGCAAGAAGACATTTAACATGCTGTACAATTAACTATCTGCAGTGTGTACTTACGAAACATGAGAGATACCGTAGGACCAAGAGGAGAAAATTATCATCCATGTGCAAAAATTGAGAAAATTGGCAGAGGAGCAAAGGAATTCCTATGTAAAGACTGATTCGGATTCAGAGCAAGGGTACAGGAGAGGCAACTTTGGTCCTTATGCTGCCAATAGAGAAGAGAATGAGAAAAATACCCGACGTTGTTGAGTTTGTGGATTTGGAGTCAACCTTTGACGATGTTTATAGAATTCAATTCTTAGTAATATAAAAGAAACTTGGGTGTCGTATAATGGCTGAAAATCATCCACAGTTTTTAAAAGAAACAGGCGGCTGTTATCAAATCAGGACCCAATAGTCGATAACCAAGAATAAAGAAATTTAAGAGACCTGGTTATGCACTGTCTCCCGTACTCTTGATGTCTACATCAAGATAGTCATCAATGTAATGAAAAAGACTTCGGGGTTGAACGCCGACGGGGAGAAAATCAGCATACCTAGATTCGCCGATGATATATCTGTCATGTGAGCGACAGAATGAGGTTTGAAGAAGATCCTAGTAATAATGAAAAAGACAATTTGCAGATTTAATTTGAAGATTAATTAAAAAGAAAACTAATGTGCGGTATTGGGGTCTCCATTTTTGGAGCCCAGGGAGGTAAGGGAAATCCCCATAGGGGACCTGTTGGCCTTTAGCAAGGCGATTGGCCTTTATGGGTGATTTCCTTAGAAGGGTGGTTGGCACAATGGGCCAATAGGTCTGAGTGCCTCAGGGCCTCCTTGGAGGAACTCCACCGAAAAATAATCTATCTATCTAATGTGCGGTATGCAAGACCAACGGAAAACTAGGAAAGCAAAATATGGATGAAATAAATACTGTTATTTGAGAATTCGAGTAACTATAAATGGTCAAAGTAGGAAGGAAATCGCAAATACAATAGCTCAGGAGAAGAGAGCATTCTAACAAAATAAGATTCCACTTACGGATGAAATAGAGAAAACACTTCAATATAACTTACATCTGGAGTACTCTCCTTTACGGAGGAGTGAATGAGGCGAAGTGTAACTGTGGTCACTTCTATATCCGCCGGACCTCCGGGTAATTAAAAGTAAATCTCCAGGAAGGCCCGAGAACCATTAAAAGTAAAGGAATTTCGCCTTACTGTAATAGCAAAATACTATTCGACCGGTCCAACAAAACCTCACTTGAAAAAATAAAAATAAATTTCGAAAGAGAACCGATATTTCCTGATATTGACAAAAGAAACAGTAAAAAGGACAAAATGACATCAACTTTAATGAAGGTTATAGACTCGAAAACGTTTGAAAGGAAATCGGATAAACAATTTTGATAAACTACTACGATCAATTACATAAGGCGAAGAAAACAAGGCATCGACGCTTCGGCCGACCTGAAGAAGTTCGGAAAAGTGCTGAAAAAGTATGCTCACTATAATGAACAGGCGGGAAACAAACCCAGGAAAAAAATACCTATAACCGGAAGGATTCGTTAAAACTGGATGATTTTTTATCTCGTCCGTTTAGAGCACCATAACGTCACAAAACGCAAAGGAATGACGTAATAACGGACCGCTATAATTGAAATAAAATCTTCTGCGTAACTGCTGCTTAGTTAGCTTCACGCCCCACAGTGGTCCGAAATCGGAAATACCTGGCCAAAAGTAAATTTTTCGACTGTTTGCATGGAAACTTTAAATGGTGTTTTCGTATTGTAGAGGATATGACCTTTAAAATAGGGTACTAAATGGGTCTCTCTATAGCACACATTAATGTGTATCACTCGTGAAAGTAGGTAAATCAAGATTTAAACGCCCGTCGCGTTGAATCTGTAAATTTTTGTGAAGTTCACCTTGATAGTAGAAGGCTTTAAGTACATAAGTGTCCTTCACTAATTTTTTCACGGAATTTTGATACCTCATAGAGTAAAAATCCGTTAATTTTGTTACAATTGAGTACTTGGTTGACCATTTAAATTTTTTAGAAATATTTATCCATTATGTAGTAATTTTTTTAATAAATGCATCATTATTGTTTTGTGCTCCTCTTTGCTCCTCTGACATTTTCATATGAAAATGAGCAGGAAAGCCAATTAAACACGATGAAAAAAAAATCTTGCTTGTGCTTGCTTATCTGACCTCCAGACTGTTTGAAGTTGAGCGGTGCAACGCACTGCTCCGCATCTTCGGCCCGCAGCGGCGTCGGCGGCCGAGCTGCTGTGCAGTGACTTAAGTGGTTTTATCAATAGTTACTCTTGTGGAATGTTACAGATTTTTCATCTTCATACATAATTTGCACTGTTTTGTACCAAATTTTATTCTTTTCTCGCATATTGGATATTCCTGTAAACCCAAAGTTCATCAATAAGGTCTATCTCTGTTTTTAATTAGGGTCGGTTTACGTGCTAGCATATACCTTTATACCATGATACGAATTATCATCCAAACGAAAAGCTACAGCTGTTTACTCAGCAATTAATAGTTGCTTTGTATTCGTATATTTTAATATTTCTATTACGCCTGAACCACCCTGTCCACCACTCGCTTCTGGAAATAGGAGAAGGCCTTCCACAGAGCAATAAAAGTTTCAAAATACCCTTGCTGTTCCCTAGCCGCCCGAAAAAGATATTTTGACTGAAAAGAGCAGCTTTCGGTTGCACATTTGTTGCCTTCAAACTAAAAAACCCAGCCGCGTGCTCTTCATTGACGATGGGACGGATTGCATTTAGGCCACCAAAGCAGAACTCTTTCTGCACGTGCGTTAAGATTTCTTGGAATACTACGGAACGAGGATAACGGTCAACACCCACGAACTCTGCCGTAGTTTTAAGCATTGACACTTCGAAAACGTTCCAGGACTCATTTATACTCAGTGTAGAAGCGTGAAGAGCATAGAAGCGTGTTCTGATCTGCTACGCGCAGAGGAAAGCTTGTCCTGCTCAGAGGAAAGAAACACCTCTCCTGCCTGACACCTAACCATCAATATACGCCAGAAAAGGATAGATAAGTTTATTCCTATTCGTTGTTCCAATTTTAATTCATCATTCTTAGTTTTGCACTTTTATTGATTTTATGTTTATTGATTGATCTCTTTTGTGGTTGGCATAGCATTTTCTTGTAGGTATTTGGTTCAGCGTTCTCGTTTCAGCCCTAAAAGATTATGTCTTAAGAGTTGTAATGGATGTCATACAGATAACGAACCTTGAGTTGAACGAGAAACTTATGAAGCGAAATAGATATTCTTTAGCTTCAAAGAAACAATACGTTCTGGAATACTTTATTGCTCAATTGAATATAAACGGAGATGTTGCTGCTAAAAACATTCTGATGCGCTGCATGCAGAAATGTTTTCCCCAGGTATCTGGAAAAGTGGGAACAAAGCTCGCGTTCGAATAAATTTTTCAGGAAAAAGTTCAAAAACTGGTTATGGCTGGAGTTTAAATTTCCTTCATATGCATGTCTTCCCAGTACGCACGGTGAGTATCCATTTTTACAATTACGATTAATTGATAAGACGTCCATATTTTATTGGTTAGTAATAAAATAATATTTGGCATTTTCGCAAGAGTATGCTAAAATAGGGCGACGGCCAAAAAAATTTTTTGAGGAGTCAAGCGAAAGAGAAAAGAGAAGAAGAACTCAGAGTCAGCACGTTGCCAGCTGAGGTAGCCCTAACTGCTTCAATTAACTATCGCAGCGAAGGCCTCGAAACTGCTGCAAGACTAATCAAGAAACAGATCTGAATGTCCAACTCTACGCACGGTATTACATGCCATCTACTGTGCATAAGATGCTGATCCGCTTAGCAGCCATTTCCAAGGAATCATTTATTCTAATTGGACACTTCTTAGTAGAAGTCATAAAGGCAAATAATAAGGATATAAGAAGATACCGGGAGTATCTCACGGGGAAATTGTCTAGGTTGGCAACAAATGAAGACTTATTCCAGACATAATTGTTAGTCTCAGATCGATTAATTTAAGTATCAGGCGTGTTGAAGAAAACTGAGGTAAACTTAGCAATTGAAGTTAAAAATCTTCTTGCCCTGGCTGATACGCACAGCGACAATGAGACCGATATAGTGATGTCGGAATAAGACTTTTATTAGATAAAAATGATTAGGTATGTCAAAGTAAATATGCCTATATGAAAGCATCAAGTATATCTTTTTTCCTATTTTCCAGAATTTATATATCACTTATATCATATTATTTAACCTAAATTAGAGTATTCAATTATTCTAAATGGGTAGCTAACGCGCAAGCCGGTAGCTGAAGGTCGTGGGTTCGAATCCCGTGAACGACAGGGCTGAAGCATTACATGGATCTCTAAGTACTATGCATTCATTAATTACGTAAATATTTTGGAGAGATATGATCTAAATAGTTGTGGGTCCTTTGTACCCAGATAATAACTTCCGTAGAATATTTAGAAATTGTTTAAATAATTATATCTCTTTAAAATGTTGACAGAGATACATAAAAAATAACTTCAAAATCGGATTCAGCAGATCAATAACCTTGGGATTCATCTATTTTACTTTGTAAGTACGTTCATATAACGACGGTATTAATTTTGGCCAATTTTTTCCCATTTTGGACCACTCTATACGCGATGCATTGCACCGCCGGTTCATGGTGTGAATCGCGATTATATCAACCTTCAACTAAGGAATATTGTTCTCAGGGTGAATTTAACCATCGCGACCAACCCTGAACGGAAGCCAAAGAGAAATGGAGTGGCAAAGTGAGATTGCTGTAAGTGACTCCAGCGTAACTCTTTGAGTGAATAGGATGACAAGAGGAATCTTGAAATATTATCATCGACTTGGCACCTATTTCATTAAACCTAAGATACGACACGTTTTTGCCCCGAATAACACACATAGACCTCATGATCTATGATCCCGTGTAGTCCTTGGAGATCAACAGATGAGATGATGGATATAGGGTCCGTACTTTGTTAATCATTTACGTCCCATTTGTTGCCCATATTTGCCTACCTAGACCTAGGTGACCTTTGACCCCTGTGTAACTGGAGGAGAACTGTTGATCTTGGGACTGTCATTTACTCCGAAAACATGCTCAAAACTTAATGTTATTGAACAACTTGTTGTTGGGATACAAATCATCAAAGTCGTCACTTTCTTCAAAGACCATCAAAAAGCGGCACTTTTTCCGTACCTAACATCCGATGAAAAAATATTATAATGCTCCTCAAAAATTTCAATTTACCGTCAAAAAGCGCAGAAATAATTAAGAAATATTAAGGTGTGATCAGTTTTTCCATAGGCCCTCCCGTTATTTTGTTATTTGTATCCAAACTCTATTTCTGCATCGACAGTAAGTCAGAAGCCAATGCTCTTATATATCTTAAAAATGGAATAATCCTCTCTGAGATTGCAGTTTGCGGATAAAAACAGTGTTTTTCTATCACTAATGGAAATAGTATCAAAGGAATTGCTCATTGTGCCTCTGTCATAAATAAATAGAAAAAATTGGATTAGGTAGCGTATTCAAAGTTTTGAAAAGTGCTGCGGGCCGAAGATGCGGAGCGGTGCGTTGTACCGCTCAACTTAAAACAGTCTGGAGGTCAGATAAGCAAGCACAAGCAAGATTTTTTTTTCATCGTGTTTAATTGGCTTTCCTGCTCATTTTCATATGAAAATGTCAGAGGAGCAAAGAGGAGCACAAAACAATAATGATGCATTTATTAAAAAAATTACTACATAATGGATAAATATTTCTAAAAAATTTAAATGGTCAACCAAGTACTCAATTGTAACAAAATTAACGGATTTTTACTCTATGAGGTATCAAAATTCCGTGAAAAAATTAGTGAAGGACACTTATGTACTTAAAGCCTTCTACTATCAAGGTGAACTTCACAAAAATTTACAGATTCAACGCGACGGGCGTTTAAATCTTGATTTACCTACTTTCACGAGTGATACACATTAATGTGTGCTATAGAGAGACCCATTTAGTACCCTATTTTAAAGGTCATATCCTCTACAATACGAAAACACCATTTAAAGTTTCCTTGCAAACAGTCGAAAAATTTACTTTTGGCCAGGTATTTCCGATTTCGGACCACTGTGGGGCGTGAAGCTAACTTAACACAACCCGCACGACAAAAAAGCGCTATCCCGCTACTTACCACTACCCACGACAGCTTAGTGTGAAGAGTATATCTTTGCAAATTAAAATTTTGGAAAAAAAATTCTGACTTGCTTGTATCTCGATGTTTTTACATTTAAACCTTATGAGGCAAAATTTGATTTTATTTTGGACCATCATTCTGGGGTAAAAAAATCGAATTTTTAAAATGATGCTCACACCGAACAAAACATGGGACCTTATTCTAGCCTTGTATCAAATTTCTTCATCGAGTGACAAATAAAAGTGCCTTTAATTTGAGGTCAAAAATGACACATAATCCATGGATCAGTCTGCATTGAAACATCGAGTTTACCCGTTATTTTTATTCTACCGCACTTAAAATGGCAGCCATACACTGAGCAAGTATTAGTCATTAGTCAGGTATTAGCCTCTGATGAACTGTATTTTCCCTTCAGCAAAAAACACCACTATTTTCAGCGAAGCACTTTTCACACTGAACTGTCGTGGGTAGTGGTAAGATGGCGGCATTGCGCACTATGTCGTGCGGGTTGCGTTAGGTTGGCTTCAGCCCCCTCTATGCATGATACATTGCACTGCCGATCTATATCTCTATCTCTGTGGCTGAATGATATGCTCCCTTCCCTCTCCTCTCCTTACCTTTCCCTCCCCTCCCATAATACAATTCCTAACAATGCTCGCTCAAATTCCCCCGCTTCCCCACTCCCACCTCAGACCAAGCATACACTTCCCACACATTGACTCCCTCCCTATCCCCTGCCCTCTTCCGCCCCCCCTCACTCAATTCTGTATTTAAGGGGCTCGTGTTGTACCATTGTCACCTTGATAATGACTGTGTAAGTCGAAACCTAGGTCGGTTTTAATAAATCTGTGGATTTTTACAAAGTGAATTCATTTAAGTTGTCAAATAGCATTTCCATGTTTCCTGTCTTCTGAAACTGATAATATCCACATTTACAGTGACCTCTCTATCTTCCAGGGCAGAATCTTTACACAGTGAAGAAGAGATTTTTCTAGTTGCTCGAAGCATGTTTTCGACCTGAACAGAAAAAAGATGACCAAAATGAAAATATCTACGTTTTCAACAAATTTATTCTTTATTAACATGTCTATGTACAGCATTAAAGGAAATAACTAACTTAAAAGAAACCTCAAGAAGTTTAAATGAAATGTGAAGTTGAACTCAACATGGTATTTTTTCCCATTGGATTAATTCTTGAGTTATATATAAATAACTAAACATCACTCAGAACAGGATTAACTAATTTCACAAAAAGCTTTTGAAAGGTCAATGTATTTCGTTATCCAGTTGAAAAGGCTAAGAACTGTGGGAACATTTAAAGTCTTAGGTGGTAACAATAATAAATGGTGGCCCTCATTTATATCCAAGATGGACATCAATTATATACAAAATATACTGGGGTCACCAAAATTATTCAACACCATTACACTATTGGCCTCCAGAGAAAGGAGGTACTCAGCAATGCCACAAACAGAAATATTCTGAACTCTTATCTCACATCAAGTGCATTTAGCTCTCTTGTCCAGGATTTGCTGATGAAAGACTACAAACAATGCACCCTCAGTGGAACAATAATTAAAAAACAACAATGACTCAAGAGGATCATTAACTATTTACAGTCAATATGCACTAACCAAGGCTATGCCTCGAGCTATAGTTTAGGGGAGCCGTCAACAGAGCAGGGGAGATCACTAAGACACTAATTTCTTCTCCACTGACATCACAGACTTGAGCTCAGCACCACTTTGAATGGCAGGAGAGGAGACTGGCACCATCGCGTTCCCATCGCCACTCGACGGGACACCGCTCGGTGGGGAGTGATGCTTCTTGCTGATGAGCATCAAGAGCATGAGCAACGGCAAGTGGAGAAGTGTGAACCTGAACAACTTGCGTGAGCTGCGGCTATCCGACTCCTTGTAGAACTTCCATGCTGGGGAAAGATTTAAGAAGGGAGAAAGTTGGATTATGAGAGGGAAACAGAGGAGATTAAGGAAATGCTACTTAACATAATAAAATGAAAATTAATCACTGAAAAGCACAACATTTTTGTGCATGCTGAAGTTGGATAATATATTTTTAAACGCCATATTTAACCAAATCTATCCTCATTTGGAGAATTTACGCATTAGTTTCTGTCGCCAGCAAATAAACACTAAAAGTGGCCATCATCTGCCATAGCTTGCGATCTTTTAGCAATGCAATTAATATGAAGTGTTACATATCAACTGCACGTTATAAATCACCATCTGGTTAATTTATTGTTAATATTGGTGGAGATACAGCAGCATGAGCAGTTATGAATACGTATTAGATCTTTTGTTTCCTGGGTGGTCGAGAGTACACTCGCACATCTGTGAGTTGAAGCATTTCTAAGATAGACACCATGGCCCAAAAACGCAAAGAACTTACTCTCGGAATAAAGATTATGGATACCCGAGTTTGCACCTGGTTAGTTAATGAACGAATTTACGTATGAACAATAGTTACACCAAATTTTGGCTTATTTAATTTTGCATTAACTTACATAAGTAAAAAATTATTTCATTATTTCTACTAATTTTTACAGCACTGAGAATAAAAAAGTACCGGTTTTTTGACACCTTTCAACCAAGCCTCCACTTTGAAAATGTATAACTGAAAAACTCTTCATTAGATCAAAACCAAACTTTAACACAAGTTTGTTACAACTGTTTTCTAATGTACTTTAAAGTTTCAGATTCTCAGGTTTAACCAAAATAAAGTTGTAATCCAATAACTAAATGCACTTTATTCTTGACTGAAATGTCACACGAAAGCGAGATTGGTTGCATTGTGGAGCGTAAAAGATGAAATACTCACTGAAATCATTCTTTGTGTTATACTAAAAACCAGTGTTTTTAGTATAGAACTGTATTTTTTTTTCCATGGGTGTTTTCAAGTCTGTTTCCGCACTAATAGGCGCTTCAGACCGGGAGGAAAGGTATAAGGATAGGAATGGAAGGGATGGGGGGATGCTATTATGAATTTCAAATTTTAAAACTAGAATTAATGTTTTAAAATCAATGAAATTGTAGCTTTTTACTATAACAGACAACAAATAAAATAGCAGAATTACATTTTAAATATTAATTGGAACACTAGTATTCGAGGTTTTCAGCATTCAAGGCATTCAAATATTCGAGTTATGATTAATATTCAAGTTTGATATTGGAATTTGAAAAATTTGTCCCAAATCTACTGTATCCCCATCTACAAGAGAATTGAAGAATCTATACGCTGTGATAAGAGAACAATAATTTTAATTTCACACAAGTTGAAGGCAGGCCCATGAGTATTAGAAGGAAAAAGGATGGAGATTAAAGAGAAGTTGGGGATGATTAGATTATAAAAGTAAACACATGACATAGTATGTACGACATGAAAATCACCAGACTGCAATGAAAAACACAATCTGTAGGACTTTTTTTCATTAATTCTGAGCCTTTTCACTGAGATCATTGTGCAAAGTTGAAGAAAATATTGCAAAGAACGAAGGTAGTGGAATGATACTAAAATGATGAGAAACACTTTTGTAAAAAAATGATTTATTTGCTCTATTAAGTACTAGATACCAATTAAATATAATTGAATCAAATGACACTCAAATCAGAAACCTCCACAGCCCTGGTTCAAAGAAAAGATTTAATTCGAAGTCTCTGAGAAAGTTGGTCACTCACCTAAGTACGTCAGGTACAAGTTAAGAGGTAGGGAGTCAAAGGCAAATGTCCAAGTGGTCACTTCCAGAGCAGGGGCAGCCAAGCAAATGCCAATCATTCCAATGCTGTACCTCAAGGACGTTTTGCGGCAAAGGTCTGCAGGGAAAGAAGAAAGCACAGGCATTGTCATGAGCAGCTCCCAAAACCATGGTATTTTGGTTTTAAATATGCCATTAAATTTAAAATGTAACTACTCATGTCAGGTCAAAATGACCTGAAGTATATAGTAATTAGTGGTTATAAGTCATAAGAGGAGAGTAATTATCATACAGATTACATTGTAGTCTGCATACTTAAAAAAATATCGACCAAAAACTTAGAATTCACTACGTTTTCAATATCAAGTCATACTGACCTGACATGAGTAGTAACAAAATGTTTTTCGTGGGAGTAGTTAAGGGCTAAATTATTTAAATTAATATGATGAAACAAAGCAACATGGAGCAGTTGGAGTCATCTCTAATACATAATGTACCAAATGGCCTCTTCTCCTCTCATAAGTACTCCACTACCCAAGACTTCCTCCTTACCAGGCAAAATTGCATCACACTCTATAGCAAGTAGATCACCTTCAAACATTCCATTGTCTAGAGGACTTGTGGCTCATGCACAATGGTGTTTGGTAAAAATTTGCCTAGTGTAAGAACTCTCACATCAGATTGGTATCTAATCATGCATGTCACATCACTTAAGTTACTGTGAAACCTCAATTAAAAACAAAAACTATTGCCAAGAATGGCATTCTCTTCAAATCATTGAATTATTCATCAAATCAAATCATTTCATTGTTTAATCACCTACAGTGCACATTAAAATCATTCTCCAAGATGTACTTCAAATATCTCAAAGAAACATTTCCAAAATGTGTCCTCATCGAAAAGTTTCTTACATAAAAATGGTTATTTAACTTGAACCAGGCAACTAACTTAACATTTCTGCATTAACATATTGGTTCTATCCATCAAGTCTGTGTGTTTTAGATGGTGTGTCAATTGAGTGAGAGAGGAAATGTGGAAATTCGCTGATTTTTATGACATCACCCACCAGCGCGACCTAGGCATAAGATAGATAATCAGGACACCACTCTGGGTTTAACACGTTCAACCCGACAGACGCGAATGTGCGTCCGAGGTGCATTGCCAGGATACCGAAGGACGCACATTCACGTCTGTTAATGACCTCTCTGATGACCTCACTGAAGACCTCTCTGAAGGACGTGAACTCGCATCTTTAATAAATTATTGAGTTTTGTTATTCAAAAAAATTTTTAACTAATTTTAAATTACATTTAAGTGACTGGCCAAATTAATGTGGCAGAAAAATCTTTCCATTTTTCATGATTGCACACTAGAAATATTCCGGATTGAATGGAAAATAGAACTTGTCCTAATTCCATTCAGACAAACATACAATTTCGTCCAGTTTATACAAGCGTTTGTGCAAGAAATTGTTCAAAAAGTTGTATCATGTAAAGTGGCCTACAGAGAAAAATTACCTTAGTGACGACAATATGTATATTTTTACATTGCAGTGTGGGCAAGCGCAGCTTACCTAGCTAATCCACAATACACGCCACTGCTCACTCATAATACCAGAGACTTATCACCTATGCCACACGCACCAGGGTTAGTGACTGCCATCATTCTGTAGCCAGCCCTGGAGTATTCCTGCCGCAGGTTCCACGACAAGGCATTGAAGTGAGGGAATTGCCACGCGTACAGGACTGCGGCCAGGACCCAGGCCCCTGCCTCCACGGACCCTCCTGAACAGGCTGCCCACCCCATTAGCGGAGGGATCGCTCCCACTGGAACGAGACAAGAACAGAATATTGTTGACAGAACATTGTGTCAGTGGCCCCACAACATTCCACTACTTTCTGTGAAATCTCCGCACGACATGCGATGGTGCGATTTCACTGCATCTGATGAATTTGCGATAAAAACACCCACCTAGAGTCCAAGACACTAAATAGCCATTTGTACTATGCATAAAGTGTTGTTTTAATTCAATTGCAGAGTGCCCCTTCCATCTCTGCTAAGAGCTCTCCACAATATAGGTAAATGTGCATCAAGCAGCATGGGTCGTGTTAATTATATTTTTTTCCTTTCGAACAAGAGCAAAATGTTGATCACAGGTGGGTGAATGTTAGCACACTCAGGGAAGCTCACTTTAGGCAGTTGTACTCTCTGGAGTGAGTGGCTGCCTATGGTCATGAACTAGTCAACTACACTTGTTCTTCAACAGATTAATTAATTATAATTCAAGATAGGGAGCGGCATCCTATGCCATTTTTTGAATAAGCAGGCTGCGACTTTGCCAGACCACATTATGGATATAGTCTCAGAAAGATTTATTCAAAATACTTCAGATAAAAAATATAATATCTATTTATGTATGATTTGGTTTTCTAAACTCCAAACTCAATTCATTCAAATCATTTTGAATGGAGTTTACCAATGACTTTTCCTCACCTTGCACTTCCCATGCATACATTCAGGATGGTACAGCATTTTCCTCAAACTGGTCCCCAAGTATTTTTATTTTGATCAATTTTTTTTATCACACCTACTCTCTGTAAAAGCCTGTCATCACAACATAAAGTCATATGTGTGGACATAGCTGGGCAGAAAAGCGTTAATCTGTTAATCATTAATTAACAAAGTTAAAATACTGCTCAACGATTTAACTTTTAAGTTAACTCCAAAAACTATTCACGGTCTTTTAACTTTTAATTCCATTAATTTTAGTCCATTACTTTTGTTCAGAGCCATCTGGATTGCCATGAAATAACTTGGTGAGGGAGTAGTGCTGAGAATGCAATCTAGAGAACTCAGCATTTGTGCTGCAATCAGACTTTTACATAACTTTTACAGACAAAATTTACACAGTCAAGGCTCACGTTTCCACCCTAAACAATCTTAAATAACACAGGAAGAGAACGCATCCATTTAAATACGTTCAATTTTGAAGAAAAAGTAAAGGCAGGATCAACTCGTGGGAAAGCGAAAACCAAGTCTAAGGCTTCTTCAAGAGCTGTGGCTTCTTCTTATGTCAATAGGACTGGAAAGAGTTTTTTCACAGTCTAATGGCAAAAAACTAGGCCAACAAAATATTGGTGAATCTTTTGGTATCGCAGCTACCGGTAGCGGCGTATCCCAAGGTTTATATTTCCACAATCAAATACAAACAGCGTCAGGTCCACCTTTACTGACGGAAACGGATATTACTATGAAACTCCATACCTCATGTATATAAGTCTACATTACCTAAGCTATGCTGTTTATTAAATAAGTATGTTTGACTATGAAATTCTTGTTACTTTGATTAACATTAAAAATACCTAAATGTTAAGTGACATGTAATTCAAATTTGCCTACAATTTCATAAAGATTTTTAACTTTAACGGATAACTTTAGCTCACGTTAAATTTTCATCAAGATAACGATTTAACGATTAACGAAGTTAACTTTTTGAGTAGCTTTTCATTCATTAACGAAGTTAATTTTTGGATTAACTTTGCCCAGCTATGTGTGTGGACCTGGGCCGTGAACACCTAAGCCATTTTACAGCCATTCACACTACTAAGGCCCCTCCTGCTGCCCACGTCAAGAGATCACTCATTTGACCACCTCCCATCATCATCCTGAATTATTGGGATTTCACTGCTCAACCAAGACAGTAATTTAGGTACATATAAAAAGGTCCCTCAGCAAAGAAACATTACCACTAGATCTCTCCTGCTCAAAAATCTTATTAGCAAGTCTACACGATGCAATAGTACCAGATTCTGTCCCTTAAGTTTCCTTTTGAACAAGAGCAAATTTTAGTTTCCTTTCTATAGAAAATTATTATTAATTTTCTACTAATAATACTATCTATCACAAACGAGACAACCTGCCTAAAAGGAAGGCACAATCCTAAATTCTTTCAAAATCCCTTCAAAGAAACGGAAATCACATTTTTCCATATACGTATATCTCAAATTTGATTTTTTTGGCCTCAGAATGATACTTTCCATGCAATGGGCAAGATAAAAGTCTGACTGAAGCACCTAGTATTAGAGGAGGAGAAGATCAAAAATAAATAGGAGACTTGTAATAGGTGCCTTTGGCATAAAATAAGAGAAAATATTTAGGTTTTAATGACACTAATGAGAGGAAAATAATGAAGTGTAGATAAATAATGATTGGAGAGGAAAGGACAGAAAAGATGAATAGACAGAAAAGATGAATAGACAGAATAATGAGAGGCAATGTGATACTGAGGACTGCATCAAAAGGCAGGAAATATAGGTGGAATGGAACATCAGACAATTGTTTACCACAATGCTTTGGGTATAAAAATTACTGAGAGCATTACACAGTTAGGTACTGTAATGGTTTACCCCATTACATGTCCTATTCCCTCACTTGATTTTTCTTTATTTCCAACCTTCCTCGGCCCGTCCATATCCTTGCTCTACCCCCTCTAAACTCATCCCATGGAGAAGGGTGAGACGGTATGTGTGAGAATGAGTGTGGTGGTCCGTGTGCAGCCATCAAGGTCAATGGAGTGAGTGAGAAACAACAAACGAATGAAGTGAGACATTGGATTTTTACTAATGCCATAAAAAAACCCCCCTCCCACAGTGTATTATCCCCCACATTGAAACCCCCCCATAGAAACCCCCACCCCGTCAATTAGAAGGGTATAAAGGCAAGTGGCAGCAATGCAAAAGGACAATTTCTTGACTAAACACGTTAGCAGGCGGAGCCTATGCCCATCGTGACGTACGCATGTTCGCAGATTGAAAGATGGGACAGTCAGGAGACCTCAAGGAGGAGAAACTGTGCTACCAGCATTGCGTGGTCGTTGATTTGCCACGCACGGTCCATGACAAGGGACCCCCTCCCCTCCCCCCTCCTGAAGGAAGCACGGCCAAAGGGAGAATCCAGGGCATCGTGTGACAGATGCTGCTCCGATCCTGATGTGGAGGAGCTTGCAGTCGGAAGAGCTAATATTGCTGATATCTCCAGGCTGAGGCTGCAGTTGCAACAGTCACGTAAGGTCGTCGCCACCTGATGAAAACTCCCAAAAAACCCCCACCCCATTTTCTGGCTACAGCACAGGCATTCAGTTATAAATACCTCCTGCCCCCTGTGAACGTGCGAACTAAGTCGTTGAAATTGCTAGTGTGAACCAAGTACAAAAAAAATGGGAAGCACTAATAATTATCTCCCTCTGATTCATAAAGGAATCAAAATTGCTGTTGCTTGCCCGCCGCCTATGACAGTGCTACCTATTTTTTTGTATCATTGTTTTGCCATTAATGCCTCATAAATTCATTTCATTCGTTCATCATTCACTAATTTTTAGAGGGTTATTATATTTTGTAAAATATGCCGGTTTCTGAAATAATAATGTGTGGTTAAATGAATGGGTCTGAGTGTGAGTTTCATCCATATCCACGGGTCGAGAGACGTGATTCCGTATCAACCCACATCCCTTTTACCCTCAATACACTCTGCCCCAGTGGTAAAGTCAGGGAATATGTACAATAGAACAAGGTCGGGAACCCCCCCCCACTTATCCTCTTTTAAAGAGGTATTTCTTTTGTCTAAGGTGACGCAGGCTTACCCCGTGGATCTCGTGTGGGAGGGATTCACGAGAGTTTTGAGTGTACACATTTCTCCTGGCCCAAAATTTAATCTGGGCGGGCCAGGGACCGTTACAGTACATGAAAGCAAAAAATCCAAAAATAGTTTAAGGTAAGCAGGAAAGATACAGGAAAAGGATACACTTCAGATAAAAAGAAGAGAGTAAGTATGCCAAGATAAGAATTAAAAGAAGGGGAAATGGATATTCACATAGTTAAAACACCACATTTGAAAGTAGATCTGTAAGTTGCATAAATTGAATTAATATCAAGAAAGCAGTAAAAATGGATAAAGTCAGAGGACACAGTGGAGACAGCATGAAGGCTACCTCTGCCAAGCCCCCATTTCCCTGAAGGCATGCTCAAGCAAGGGCTCCACAGAGATTGTACAGGATGTGAAATTTGCTCACCAATGCTCCCGACCCACGTGTTGGCAATTGTGACCCTCTTCAAGGGTGTGTAGGCTGACGTGTAGAGGAAGAGGTTGAGAACGCCAAGGGCAGCAGTTGTAGGGCTGGTGAAGGCCCAAAGGATGCACGAGCCACAGAGAGAGGACCCCAGGGCAAAGCCCATCGCATGAGCTGGACTGAAACAAAATGGTCAGGAATAAGATAACTTGAGTTCATATTAAACCAGAGCAGATTGTAAAAAGTGTCTCTCCGATGCTGGAACACTTCCACTCCAATGTTGGAACATTTAAGACCTTCAAATTTAACATTTTGCATTGGGATCACAAGGACATTCATTCAGTCTTGAAATAAATGAATGTCCTCGTAGTAATTGAGTCTTAGACTGGTTCCATTTAAAACCGTTCTGTTACTTTTAAAAGAGGAAGATAAGAAATCCTCAGTCTCATCATAAGCAATGTGAAACATCAACACGGAAGGAAATACAGGATCTACCTACCTCAGTGTGCTATGCAGCAAACACAGGGCAGTCAGACTTGTAAGCCAAAGGGGACTTACGTGAGAAGACCCCTGACTAGAGCACGGTTGCGGGTTCGTGGCATCTGTGCATCAAATGGAGCCTCGAGGAATTGGTTCACGGCATTGGCAGCAGATGACACCAGCCCTGTGCCCACTGCCAGTGCCAGCAGAGTACCCCCTTGCAGAGGATATGGAGCCATCATGTAGCCCCCCACAGATGTGAGAACCACCAAAGCTGCAACGTTGAAGGGAAACAATGAGTTGTGACAAAGAAACTGCATATAAGAGGGTACTTACTAACTCTGTCCCATCCCATTACACCAAAAAGAAAGTAGACATTAAACAGTAATCATTCAACTCACTGCATTTTATGATAAAAGGCCACTATTTATACTGTAGCTGTATGTCACTTTCGCAACACACTGCAAAAGATAAATATAAAAAACACAATATTCCCAAATTAAGTAAAATGGTAAAAATATTAGACAGCCTCACCACTGTCATATTTAGGTTATAAAGAAATAACTACCATTACTGCAACAAAAGAATAAATTTAATGCAGATGACACTTCAATGGGTTCTCAGTTTGGAGAAATATAAGTAATCAATGAAAATGTATGCATCAAATAACCTTTAAATGCCAAATTTAAAGCCCTGCTGTATGTCATTTTTGTTTATAAAAATTTTCCAGCATTAGTTCATAAAAATACATTATCTTTGGAACCAATTGGCTAAATTCATTCAAATAAAAGCCTATTATTACAACCTGTGTTTTGTTCACTTAGTGACATCTTCAGGTACAAAAATCATACTTGCAACTGTATACATACAAAACCAGGTGTTTAAGGGGTAAGAGAGGAAGTGAGGGGAAAGGAACTTGAGTTGGAGCGTAGTGCTATGGGTCGGAGGCAGAGGGGGAGGGGGAGAGGAGGGTTGGACAGGTGGAGGTAGAACAACGTTAGAATAAAAGCCATAACAAATATACTTTTGGCACATATATATGTGAAGTTTCATTTGGAGTTAATCCTAAATGACAAATTTATGTCAGGATGAATTTTAGAAATAAGAAAATATACCTAATCATTGAAACTACCACTACTAACAAAAAAAACACAGAGAAACAACTATTTCACATGGTATTCTTCATAATTTAGCAGTACACATAATTCCACATTGCTAACATAGGTAATATTTTATGAGTGCTCTCGAGTATTTTTATTTCTTCTCAAGTATTCCTTTATGAGCACAACTGCTTCATGTAGCTCGATGCTAACGGTACTGATTTCTTGATACATACTTTTTTCCAACTTCTTAATGGAATAGTTCTGTTCCCCTTGCACTGGGTCCTTCCCCTCTGCATAGTTACAAAGGAAATGATGACGCACCCTTTCCACCATTGCCTCATGAGAGTGAGGCAATATGGCATCATAAGTCCCACACATGTGGTCAGGGCCACACAGCAGTTCAACACCACAGTGCTGAGGAGATATAGAATATGCTTTCTCTTCTAAGTGCGACAGATTATGTCATAGTTCATAGTCATTCATTCTCCCTTCTCCACATATATCTCATGTGTCGATTTAAATCCTCCACTAGAGCTGATTGAATATTTAAAGAAATAACTCACCAGACAGCCTAAATTTTGCAAGCATTAGGTAATGGCCAGGCAGGCTGGACATCTGTGCGACACCAAATTCCTTCCATTCAAGTTCCCGAGGGTCGACCGCATTATGCAGGGGCACAGCCTTTTCACTCATCCCGGGAACCACTCCCCCCCCACCACCGTCCCTCACACCCTCACTCCCACTGCCCGATTCCTTTCTCCGCTTGGACGCTCCCGGTACACCCCTCAGGGTGCCATCATCTCGCTCATCAACTGCTTCCCTTGGCTGGATTTTGGCCACAGTCTGCTGTGCGGCAGCCGCTAGTCTATGCTGGGGTGTCCGAGTTGAATATGGCTGCAAACATTGAGAAAAAGGGATCTTCTAACTATGATGTCATCATTTATTTACCTACATTGTGGAGTATATTACAGATTAAAACGTGGAAAGGACACAATAGTGGCGTTTACTCTGAACCAAAATCACTATTTTGTACAATCGTCAGATGGGAACGAAAACTGAACTTGAGTTAAAAAATCAATCTTCTAACCACAGCCATTCCATTCATGTAGTGAAAATCAAAATAAGCAAAAGGTGACACCCACCAAACGAACTGCGTGTATCTATGTCACCCACCTCCCCTCCTTGACTGTTTTGGAGGGAGAACTGAGGGGGGAGGTGGAGGGGAAAGGGAGGGGAAGTGAAGGGGAAAGGGAGGGGAAGTGAAGGGGAAAGGGAGGGGAAGTGAAGGGGAAAGGGAGGGGAAGTGAAGGGGAAAGGGAGGGGAAGTGAAGGGGAAAGGGAGGGGAAGTGAAGGGGAAAGGGAGGGGAAGTGGAGGGGAAGTGGAGGAGAAGTGGAGGGGAAGTGGAGGGGAAGTGGAGGGGAAGAGGAGGGGGAGTGGAGGGGAGGTGAGGTGGGGATGGGAGGTCTGTCTGCACAGATCCTGTCGCATCCTGGAAATAATCCCAAACAACTGAACAACAAAATATTTTCATATACATTTTGGTATATATTGTGACTAAAGGTGTACTGAAGTTTATTTACTTATTCACAAATTACAATGTAAGTAGTCTAATATGCAATGCCTGTCAAAATAACCCAAATGGAGTATAACAACCATTTCCATTGGCAGCGTCAGCTGGGTGTCCCCCATTGTGATTTGGCGATGGAGTTGCGCAGACTCAGTTGTGATTGGATGAAGTGGATCACGTATGAATCCTTTTTGTGCCCACTTTTCCGAGAGGGCTAAAAACATCAGTTTTTCATCTCTTAAAACTTGAGAATGACTCAATGGATCGAAGAACGGAAAAATACTGGTACTTTTATTTTACAAACACTTTCCTATTCTGCAATAAAAAAATATGGTAAACAATTCCATTGGCTTCCTACTCATCAAGTAATAAAATACCACTGATATGAATCAGACCATGGATAAGAGCTCTGTATGTTTAGATTATTCAAGCTTACATATTATCATGACATTATGAATAAAGGAGACCTATATTGCTATCCTTTGATGAATACCCAAATGAATGTTACAATCTGATCAACCTTAACGTTGAACACTATGATAGGTCTGCAGTACAGACTAGCACGATAGCGCTGCAGTAAATAATTACTAGTGGCCAACAGTAACGGCCATCATACACCATTAAGTAATAAGGATAAATGGATATGATACATTGGGTTGACAGAGTTTTTGTGAATAAAGGAAAGATGGAGAGAAATTTCCCACGCGATCATTAGACAGCTCTTCATGAATCTCTGTGAAACGTACAAACCCAAGGACAGTTAACTCAAATTCGAGGATTGAAAAGTAGTCACAAAAACCTCAACAGAATTACCTGCTGATATGCACAATATAGGACTGGGCAAAACTCATTCACTTTCATTGGAATTAAAAACGATATCCTCCAAATTCACACCAGTTGCTTCACCCAGTTAAGTAACAAAGCTACCATTCTCCCCAGTGGATTTTCTAAAACGTTTAAAAGATCAAGAAGTTTCACAAACTACCAAAAAAGGCAGCCATAATATTGTGCATTGCACCACTGTCCACAAGACTGAAGCAACATTAAACACTAAGGTACTCACTTATAACAAAGTCAAAGACTGTGAACTAGCCACAGAAAAACATTGATGAAGTTACCCACTGATATGTACAATAGCAGAATGCTCATTGTGAAATGCACTCCACATAGCACCCAAGGAATAACTGAAATTTCACTGAAAATGCTCTGTCTCACCCAGGATTCAAACCTGAGGACTCTAGATAAAATTATGGTACTTAAGCTGCTCTCCATCAAGCTACATTTTCAAGTAATTGCATCCACGGTAAAGGTGATCAGATTCCACGGCCTTCACACCCTATGATGATTTAGTCCCAATTATCCTTGGGTGGATGATACTAGACAACGAATATCCATGAATGATTTATCTTCACTCATTTATTCAGCTGCTCTTTCATAAAAATTCACACAAAAGAATTTAATCACATTCTGCAAACAAGAATTATGTAGTGCTAAGGTTTTCACAAGACTTAATTTTACCACTCGAATCCATCATTAAAAAAGTATTTCATTTACTCCCTCATTGAAGCATATGTGTGTTTTCGAACCATCAATAAGCACCTGGTAGATTTGCCATGAGGGCTCTAAAGAAGCAACCACCCACGAGTATAGACTCTAAAATCTATTGGTAAGCAAAATGATCAACCAACGGTAAGAGATTGTGGATGTCAAAATCAACAGCCACCAAGGGAGCTGAAGAGAACCTGGGTAGCACAGTGGTCTCTGCAGTGGCCAGAAAGCCAAAGGACCACAGTTCATCCCCCAGTACAGGAGAATCCTTTCCTAGGGCAGTAATCAAGGCAATGGTAAATGAAATTTACTTTCCAAGGATCTGTATTTTTATAATTTTACATCTTTGTTGTCAGCAAGAGACGTTCATGACATAAAATGTCATATGTAAGCAAGATTAGCGCAAAAGGATCAATGCTGAACCACCATATCTCCTTCTTTATGAAAATTGATATTAATATATTGAAGCAAAGTTCCCTACATGTTCTATTCTCTATATACTCCGAAACTTACAATTTTCACTGAATACATTAGCACATCTGCCCGTCTCATAAGTACATATAGCAGTGGACACAAATGAATACATAATAGCTTGATTACAGAGAAGCCCTTTCACAATCGTATTTTAAAAGTAACAATTTAGAGGTGCCGTAAGATTCTTACCTGTGATATTGCAACACCGACTCGATAGATTAGATGATATCTTCGGTAAGTCATGTTTATTACACTCCTGATCCGAGAAGTAAACTCTAAGAGCAGCATTAGGCTAGGATATTCATACAACTAAGATATTTCTTCCTTGTTCTTCCACCCATGCCATTCACTGCCACCTGAATGAAAAAAGAAAAATATTTACAGTAAACGTTGTGTCTAATACGAAGACATTAGAGAATTCTAGGACCTGAGAAAAGCAAGCTATCTTCATGAAACCCATTCACTACAAGGGCATTATTTGACTCCGGATAATTATGACACAGAGCATACGATTTACATGCATATCAGACGATTCAATAAAAAAAAGCATTAAATAGGCACCGAAATAAACATGTTGGCAATGAAATAGTTAGTCCGCTACACTATAATTTCAACACAAAGTCATTACATGGGGTGCTAAAGGGCGATCAAGGTACTCAGGAGCTGGTAAAATCGGAATACAAAATTTATTAAGAATTTCTTACGGGGTGAGCTTGAAAAAAACCTTACCTTGGCAAAAATCATACGACAGCACAACACTCAAGTATAAGTAATTGGCCATTATTAAAAATTATTGAAACCACTTTCTCTGCATTTCTGCAACCGAAAGGGTATAACCTAACGTGGATTCCACCTACTTCTATTATTTCGGCATTTATATTAAAGCCGAAGTAAAAATAATAAACAAATCAAGTTCAATACGCAATACGTATTGCGTTTCATTAGTGCTGTACGAACCTAGACGTATGCCGGCCTTGATCGAGGTCATGTCGTGAAACACTTGTCTAATGTAATCCGCCACATTGGCTCTGATTCCCAGCGGGAATTCGAACTTACCGTGCTACCTAACGTAGATTTTTGCTGCCAAGCCTATCACAATCTATACTAAAAAAACATCAAATATGCGCAATCGTAATCGTTTAATCGCATTTCAGTATTGGAGGAGTCAGACTTAAGTCTTCTTAAGCATTCTCTCTGCATTTTGGGCTAAATCAGTTGTAAAGCAGCCTGACTTCTATTGAAAATTTCTCTTCGAGAGAGTTCTTGACAATATCTCAGGTTACTTGTAATAGAAAACACAGATATTTGGAATAGAAGTTTGCCAAAGTAAATGTTTCTTTAGCATAGACTGTATTAGACTTGTCAGTAAAGTTTAGTAAAATCAATATGGCAACAAGGGCAAAATGGTCAAATTCCAGTTTTGGAATACATCCAGGATGTAGCCTTTGGGGATAGCATGCATTATATCTATCAAACTTAAGAACGCTCTTTACGACGCCAACAAATATTTGGTGCTGCATTGCCGTCGCCTTCCTCCCTTCACTAGTAGGCATGGTGAAAAGGGCCAGAGGCACAGCCATAGGTATAATGCCAAATGCGGTGATTTTCGGACTGTGTAAAGTAAGTCTGCAAAGCTCAATGAATCAAACGACATCACTAATCGTAGCTAGTGTGCCTACTGTTCCTTCATCTGCGCGGAATAAACTATACTCTTATGTAGCTGAGGCCGAGGCCAATGAAGATAAGATTGATGATTTATGGAGTCGAACCTAAGACCTTTGGGAGTGATGCGAGAACAGCTTCCGAAGTGTCATTGTGTTGTTTTAACACCACAAAAAATTCATAAATCTTATTATTTAATTAAACGGTAAATTGAACTTCTTTTTAAATATAACCTGCGTATGCTCACATGGTAAAATCGATGTTTCTAACATTTATGGAGTCAAACCCTTGACCTTCGGATTTGAAGTGACAACTGCTTTCAAAGTGTTTCCAAAATTTACACATCACAAATAATTCATAACCCGGTCTTTCAGCTAAACGGCAACTTGTGGTTCTTCGTTAATATAATTTGCGTGTATGCAAAACTCGAGTTTTTTTAGGATTTTTGTAGTGAGTACCAATACCTTCGAGTGTAATATAAGAACTGTTTCTGACTTTTTGTTATATCTTTTACATACCATAAAAATTAATATCTCCATCTTTCTTAATTACGCGTCAAATTGCGGTTCTTTGCCGCAATAACGTATGGTAGCATGGTAAGTTCGAATTCCCGCCGCGAAACAGAGCCAAGATGGCCGATTACTTACACTCCCTGAGAAGGACTTTGGCCTTGATGCGATACAATCTGTGGCGTATATGTTCAGAACCTTTGGAACGACTTCTAAAAAAAATTGAAGGAGATAATCCGACAGGACTGGAAAGTGTTATTTTGCAAGAGGTGAGAAAGTGATATGTCAGGAAGATTCAGTGGTGTTTTACAAATAACTGATTTAGATGACTTTATCACCCCATCACAGGTATGAAAGCTTGAAATTAATGTTTTTTAAAAAGTATAAATTCATTAGTTGCCACTTCTTGGTAGCGTAAGTTTTTCGTATCATTAGTTACACACTAAAAATTTTCTTTTAAGGAATGTATAAAACCAGTAAAGATAGAAAAAACTGCATCCAGTACAGGGGCAAGAATAAAAATTCAAAATGACGGAACCTATGTGCAAGTTAAGGAGGCAAGTATTAACTGTATTTTAGAAGGACCCCATGTTAGTGGCTGCCCCCTAAAGAGGAAGCTGAATTTTATTAGTGGCACTGGTTATCTGAAGTTGTCACTCAGTGTTATTGCTTTCTTGTGATAACTAGACCTAAGAATGACCTATCATGTCTCTGAAAAATAAAAGGATTTTTTATTAGGGTTGTTATAATTATCCCCTTAAGAATTCGAACGATTTGCTTATCGATGCAACTCGGTATCATTTTGAAACAAGGGTAGTAGTTACATTGCATGAGAATTAAATGTAATTTTTATTTCTCAGTCATTTTTCCTGCACAACTCGCTGTTTTTCCAATATCATGGTAGTCATAGAAAGGGTGAAAGAACACAATCTCTTTCTGGGAGGTAATCTTGCTTCCCAATTTGGCCTTAACGTTGTAACAATTAACTGTAGTTTTGATTTCTTTATTAATATTAAACTATCGAGCCACTGATGTGCATCAGTGGCTCGGTGGGGCATGCATCAGGCTGCTGCTGATGCATACCCCACACCCTCAAATTTCCATTTTTCCATGTCATATGTGCTGCCAAAGAGCTGCAGTAGCAATTAGACCACACATCCACAGAGTTTCAGAACATGTTCTAGTCGTTCATATGCAGCCAGTTATGAGGGCTGTTAGCTCTAGGCTTAATTCTATTAATGACTAACTTAATTGGAAGCCAGATGTTGGAAACGGGAATTGCCTACCATGAAGGACTGCATTAGTCTGCATTCTCCATACTGATTACTCCATAGCACAGTGAGTTTCCTTATCTAGACATATGTTAAGAACGCCATAAATATAAACAATAACCAAGTTTTGAATCTAGGTATAACTCAAAAAAATGAAACATCAAAAATGAAAAGGTTTTATCTGGGATATCTTAAGGTAAATGTGAATGCTAAATACTGTATTGTCAACTACAAGTATGAAATATGAATATTATGTCAAAACATTACTCTTTTTTCAGTCTGTCATACAATTTCCTGCTCCATAAGATTCCGATACAAACCTACTAAATTAGTAATTACATATTACACCTAATACTGAGTGTTGCCTCATAAACATAGACGTAGGCTCTTCACTGTCACCATCATAATTTTGTGAGAACTACTTTTAAAAGTCTAGTACTCTGCTGATTTTTGCAATTATAGTATTCTCCCAATGTTCATTTCATGAATAAAAATAAGCGTTACCAATATTAATGTACTTCTTTAAATTCTTTCAGTTCTATGTGAGATAAATTAGAATTTTTTCTTTAAGTAGCTATTGCTGAGAACTGATGGACTGTGTTACAAATAAGAGTGACTAAAATGGTGCTCTTACACATGAAATCAACTCAGCATGTTAATGAATATTTAATTGAACCTGATGAAGTTCCCTAGAAATTATGATATCCATGCCACTGTGTAATTCCCCCCTCATCCTCAGTTGTCTCCAAGAATATATATTTTCCATTCCTTTCTTTTATACTTTATCCCATTTTATGATATTGTAGCCAGCCAGTATTTGTCAGTTCTTTATTGATTGATTCTTATGATTTCTAAGAGTAATTTCCAAAGGTCAGATTAGCTAATAAATTGCATGCGAAAACATTGTAAGCTTCGCTAAAAGTTTTCCAGAAACTCAGAATAAGGATCTGAGGTAATAAAATGATAATTCTGGTGGAAAGAAATGAAATTAAGCATTGAAAAAATTGAGTATAAACTGAACCCTGGAAAAATATGTCCTCAGAATTGGAGACTAATATGCTTCCAGCGACCACAAATTGATAAAATATCAAAGTTACTGCTATCACAGGCTAACCGAGTGGAAACTCCAATCTTTAGTTACCCAATCCGGTACCATGTCATTAAAAGCTGTGCATTCATAGTTTATTTCTTCTACGCTTCATCTCTTACTGTCGTCTTATTTCCAATATTATATGCTTATCATTTTATACCCAGCAAGCACATAATCCTCCGTTGATACATCGTTCATGTAAAAATCACATCAACAGCAGGGAAACGTGCACAACCGTCGATATCAACTTTATATAAACTCCGTATAAACTCTATATAAATCATGGCATCAAATTTAACCAATTTCATGTAAACCATTGATCTAAACGAGCAACAGAGTCATCTATCGGCAAATCCAGGCAGTAAGATCCACCAAATGCAGACTGTGGCTTCATCTAGTGGCAGAACTTCGTACTAATACGTCATTTAATACCCGTATTTTAAAATTTTTTATTTTATTTTTGAAGGAAGAATCTTTGTTCATTGCAATTTTCGCTATTGCATACAGACTAAGGGAATTTCAGAGGGAACTCCATGAAATAAATCACTTATTCAATGTAATACATTTATTTATGCAATAAGGAGTATCACAAATCAATTATGTATTCTATGTTATCTTCCTCAATTGGTTCATGTTGCCACTTTTCCGTCTTTTCCTTTCAGCAGTCCTTGATTTTGAGACACGGAACCATTCCCCCAAGCTTCTTTTGACTGGCAGTATTGGCTCATTATACTTCCTATCCTCCTCTCCGACGTTATTACGGCCGATTACATGTTCCCGCGCCTCCCTTTGTAGAAGCCTCCACCGTTGGGTCCTTGTCACAGCTTATAACTACCTTTCGGGATTCTTAAGAAGCTGTAATATATGCCAAGAAACTAATTAAGTAACACCCGTAACCCTCATGCACTAGTACATTAGTCGTTTTTATTACAACTCCTATTATATGCCAAATGTTTCTCCAATGCATGCTACTTATTCTGCTAGAAATAGATCGGGAAGCTGAGGAAATGCATGAACTTACCTTCAATCTTCCCGAAGAAATTTGAATTCGGCATGAAGAGGTATACACAAATTCTCTTCCGTCAATGCCGGAAACAAGAAAGCAATAAATTTAAAGGGTTAAAGACTCTTTAAATGGTCTTCAATATCCAAGTACTTCATGAATGCGTCTTCAATGTCCACTCCAAATGACACACGTTTTTCCACTAATGTTCTCAGCTATTTTAAAATTATTAGTTGTTATCTTTTAATTAAGATAAAGATCAATGACCAAAATATGGACCTATTGATAGACTCAACAATCTTGCCGCAAACCTTGGACATCCATGGAAACGAAGGACCCAAAAGTAAATATTTATATTGCAGTTTATAAATAACGCACTTTAACGAATGCATTAATGTATATAATATTAAAGGATTCATTTTCCTATGCTGACGTTTGCATTTTATAATATTCCAACACGCATTCAGCTCGTGTAATGCGCGGTTTTATGAATATGCAGACGATCGACTATCTAATAAAAATTTGTTTCACTTCTGTCCTCCGTATCCTCGATAATAAATACTATAAAAGCATACGAATTTCTCAAAGAGATGCTTAAATAAATTAGTAAATTAATGAGTAAATACGTTCATTATTCACATTGCTATTTATCGTATACGAATTTACTATAGCATACGCGTATACTATATCGCGATATGAGTATCCAATCTCGGAATTATAAATATCCCTCGGGAATGATTGGCCGAACGCAATTAATCGTTCTTTTAGCCCTGAATTCCGCATACTTAAGAAACATGCTATCAACATGACAAATTGCGTAGAGAATATTCATATTTTATAGAGGCAAGCATTGGTATATGCCATTCAATTTGATGTATCCATTAATTCTGAGAAATTTAATCAATTTCAGAAAAAACTGTTGGTAATAACGCTGACACACATACATTTATTACATCTTCACTATGAGAATAACTTAACACCAACTTTTAGCAAAAGACTGAGTGCTCAAAACCACACAAATAGGGCGATATGAAAAGGATTTTCATGACAGTCAACCCAGACTCAACGGCATACATAACATTGAGCTCAACTCATAATCAACGCCAGCGCATCAACCTTTTCCCTGCTGTTGATACAAGGTTTATATAAACGAATATGAGCGTGCCTGCAGGGTAGTTTGTATGCATGGAGGAGTTCGGAAATAATCAGATTTCATGATTACATAAACACCCGTGTCCTGTTCTTTGGGCGTAAGTTTTTAATGGAAAATAACCTGTACCAGTTACCCGATCAAATTGTATGAAATAAATAAAGTGTGGAAAAACCAAGGCACTACAGTCAAGCCCGTTTACAATGAAGTTGAAGGGGCCGAATATTTACTTCGTAACAACCAAGCTTTGTTACATGTGGACCAGTTTTTCAGAGCCTCTCTTTGATGGGAAATAGCCTTCCCTTTGTTATAACTGGAACTTCGTTATAAACGGGTTTGATATAAGTGGGCTTGAATGTATATCTTTCATCATGTAAATGACATTTTGGCAGTCTAGTGATGTATTTGACTTTTGTATGTATGTATGAGACTTTTGAGTATCTTTCCTTGAAAATTCATGCCAGTTTTACTTTATTTGGCATACCTATCTGACTATTTAGTAAAATTCACTTAATTATAAAGAAACCGATATGAAATTATTATTTATTTATGGGAAATGAGTTACCTAAACTAGATCTTATATGTGGGAAAATATGGTATTTTCATGCCAAATTTTAATGCTTCGAGTTTGCATGAGGCCTTGGTGATAAATAGCAGAATTTCCACAAGGAAAAATCCACCTTGACTGGGACTCAAACCCTGAACCCCCTGATTTCTGATCTCTGCCAATTAAGCTACTATGAGGCTCTCCCCTGAGTGGAACTTGAGAGGACAAAATGTTCACTGTCCTTGAATTTGCATTTGTGATGATTAAAATATATCTTTTGTGGTAGGTAGTTGCTATTATGTATGAATTAATAATTAAAGATAAAGATCTAATCAAATGAATCAAGGGAGAGCCAGGTGGAGGAGGAAGGAAATGGTGAGGGAGTGAAGTCTGGGCTCTCTGGGCTGATCTTGAATCTCTTGCATTGTAGGGTGGTGAGAGAGAGCAGTTGGCCAAGGTGGAGATATCGTTGAGCGACTGCTTGGCATGCAGTGGGTGCATCACATCGGCTGAGGGGGTGCTTGTGGCGCAGCAGAGTCATGAGCAGGTGCTGAAAGTTTTCCAGGAGAGCTTGAGGCTCAGGCAGGTGAGAGAGTATATCAAGTCAGTTATTATATTTATGGTTTGGTGTTTTTTTTTAAGTTGCAGTGCATACTCTTAGTCCATTCATAATTAATGCTTCCAAATGAAGAACTTCACCTTGCTGGAACTTATGTCATAGGGTGGAGCCTAAAACCACTGTTTTGATGTAGAGGGTAGATATGAAATATGTAAGGAAACAGTTATGGATTATAACCAGTGGCCTTGATATAAAAGAGGTAGATTTGCAACATATGAATAAACCTTTGTATAATGGAATAACCATCAGTTGCGTGTAGATTTTTCAATACCAATCGTTGTTAACACATTCAGCACCGATTCATTTTTATTCTGACTATTGCAAGTGTCGAGTCAATTTTTTTTCTGTAACTTGTAGCATTATTTTTTTATCCAGGAGTTTAATTTTTATCTCTACCTATTTATCTCATTTTTTAGGAAGGGAAGCTGGATGATTCTCGCATACTATGTGTCTCGCTGTCAATTCAGCCGGTGTTGTCAGTTGCCGTGCGGTATGGCCTCTCCCCCACAGAGGCCATGGGAAAACTCTCAGGTGAGTGCTGGTGCGAGTGAGTGCAACTGGGAGATCCAGTTTCGATTCTCAGTCAAGTCACATGATTTTTTCAAGGCAAATTTCATTCCTTGATGTATTGAAATTTGTTACAAGAACAACCTACATGTTTGTATCACTGGTGGTGTTAACCGATGAATTCATCGCTTTCGTTTTGCTTGTATCTAGGATACTTTAGGAGCCTTGGAGCTGACTATGTGGTGGATATGTCCAGAGCTGAGGACCTTGCCCTAATGGAATGCCGCGAGGAGTTCATTCGAAGATACCGGGAGAGGGAGGTTTCAGGCAAGAAGGACTCACTGCCAATGCTCTCATCGTCTTGCCCAGGTCAGTACAAGTCAGTGTCTGTCTTATAGTCATGGGCAACTGGAAATGGGAATACTTGCAGTTAGAGAGTCGCAACTAGAGATGGGAATAGAAATTATGTAACAAGGTTGACAGCGAATACTTCAACAATCAAAAAAGAGTTCTCATTTGGTTTATTTTTCTACAATGGTGCAGTTGTCATAAATGTTTTTCTCTTAAGATGTAGCACCCATTTTCAACAAAATTCTCCAGAAAATTTCAACAGAGTGTAGCTAGTTCCAAAGGATAGAGAAAAAAATTAATGGAATTAAAAAAAACTCAAAATTTCGTTTTACGAACTGCTGATTTTTCATTATTGAGGATTTCATTGTACGATCAAGATTTCAATGTAATTATCCAATGATACATGATCTGAGTATGAATACCCAACTTGCAATTGAAACAATGTAGAATTCTGCTCTAATGAGTGCTGACAAGAAACTTTTAGTTTGCTCATCGTATGGAGCACTCAGAATAACTGATGAGTTTTAATGCATCCCCATCATCAGGCATCATAACTACTAGAGAGAGGGAAGATTAACCATTGAATATCTGAAACATTGGTTTCTATCTGAAATTCGAGATGAAGTAACTTTGCAATAATTATGGTTAAGTTTATATTGATTAAATGCATATTAAGGTATCTGCTACACTCTCAGTGATGGATGGGCAATGACTAGAAGTTAGAAGTTCTATTTTCTACTCAACTGCAGGCTGGGTGTGTTATGCAGAGAAGACTCATGGAATGCTTGTTCTGCCGCACATTGCTCGCTGTAAGAGTCCTCAGCAGATAGCTGGAAGCATTTTGAGGCGACATTTGGGGCAGAGGCTGTATCATGTGTCCCTTGCTCCTTGCTATGACAAGAAGCTGGAGGCGTCTCGTGGGGACTTTGAAGACAGTGTCACAGGGGAGAGGGACGTGGAGTGTGTGCTTACTCCCGTTGAACTGGAGCAGTTGCTGGGAGAAGGTGGGGGCCTGGGGTTGGTCGAGGTGGAACCGCAGCCCCTCGACCCTTTCCCTGGCACCAACGCTCCCGACACAGTGTGCTCACACCAGGGTTCAGGCTCTGGAGGTTACGCTCACCACACGTTCATCCATGCCTGCAAGGAGATTTTTGGAGAGAGCCTGTCAACTGTGGAATTCAAGCCCCTAAGGTAAATCATGGGGATGTCATAGTGGCATAGTGGATGGAGTGCCAGGTTACAGACCGGAGGGTCCCAGTGTCAAATCCTGGGCAGAAGCCTTTCTGGACACCCATACCTAAAATCCTCATGATTCTATTTTCTAAAAGTCAGAACATCGTGCGAAAATCGCAGGTGGCCCAGGGAAAGGAGCTGCCCCCCCCCCCCCCCCCCTACCCTGAATGTGTGAATTTCACTCACCAATGGCTTAGTACGGGGTGAGCTCTACCTTCACCTATCAAAAACCAACCTTTGGCTTGAACACAATTGTTATACGTATGTAGGAGTAAGTAAGGGAAGTGGTGAAGATAAAGAAAGGGGAGAGGCTGTGTGACCTGTTGGAATATATCTGTCCTAGTAATGCTCAACAGGTCCCCATGCTGAAATATTACATATGTAAGAGACCTTATCCAAGCATCCAGTATAGCCAATCCGTAACCATATCTGTACAGTCCTATAAGCTCCATCTGGTAATAGTGCTGTCTCCATGTAGGATGGAAGCTTGTAACAATTCATCATAAATGAATTGGACTGCATTTTGAAGCATAGCTTATAGTCATAACCAGAAGAATAACCTAAATACTGTGAACTCTCGTTAGGACATTCCATGATAGCACATTTTCCTCATTTGCATGCTCATTTCCTCTGGTCCGAGTTGCAGTGCATGTAAATATTTCTGGTTAGCACATTTTCGTTACCTCTTTAGCACGTTTGGGGGAAGACCAAATCAAATTTGTCCAAAGAAAATAACTACACTATAAGTCAATTTGGCGATGGATATCACTCAATGCATAAAAAAAGATTGTTGTCACTTAACAATAATAATTTGTTAGGTTTACTATGGTAAAAAAATGTTTACGAGGAAGTAAAAGGGGATCCACTAGCCATGTATTTTATTGCAATGTCCGTTTGTTTTTATAAATGCTGCAAAATCAAAACTGTGTGAGCACCATTACTTAATGACATTGAAAGTGTGACGAGTTCCTAGAATCAGCCTTGGAAAAGCCTGTGGTGAAAAGATAAATATGTATTGATTGAAAAGCTCAACCTCCTTGGAAGTAGACAAAAATCCATGTATGAAGCATGTCGAAATGGTGGCACAAAATAAAAGTTCTACCGTCAACATTAAACTCGAATTCAGTATGAAGATGGCCTACTCAGCACTAATGTTGTACGGCTTTTCTGCCTTTGCTCTGAACTCATTTTCATGAAATATAAAATTCATATGAATTTTGTAGGATGCTAAGTGTTATGACGTTAATTTATATGCAATTTTCCTAAAAAAACTGAAGTTCCCATTTAGGGATTGGTTGCTGATTCATGACTTGCTGCTTTTCAGCTGCTCTTATTATTATTTATTTAGCAACTGTTGACGTCAGGCAGAAATAGTGGTTTGTGTTGCTCTTGTGGTGAGAACTGACGGTCTACCACGATTAGTAGGGTCCGAGATCTCCAAGCAGCTAATCCTCTAGTTCAAATCTCGTAAATGTTTAGATTTTTCTTTGCTGTTACGCACGGCAAACAAGTGCATTGAAATTGCCTGAGGAATAAGGTTTCCTTCGAGATAATCCTGAGGGTTTCAAACAGCCTCCCAGGAGGCAATTTTCAGGGAGACTTAAAGAAGTTAGGTATCATTCTCACATTAGAATGCACCTGCTTGCTGTGCATAATGAGAAATATGTTACAGTTTTAGCAACTTGTAATATTTAATGGGAACTCTTTGTCTAGGCAGTGATTTCTTTGAAGCCCCATACTGTTTTACAAGTGCCATCCCTGATGGAGTATGGTTTGACCCCAAGTATTTTGAAATTAAACATTAAAAAAAGGAAAAGTCCATCTAATTTTGTTTTTTTATGAATAATAGTTTTTGTAATCTTTTGACTACTGTGTATGTTTATTCTCTATTCTGTTCAAACATCAAATTTTATAATTGAATACTCACGGGATTACTGAGATTTCTGCTGAAAAAATTAGTCCATTTCACTTAGTATACACATGGAATTAGGGTTAAGTTGCTCTTATGTGGAGTTTAAATAGCTCATTTTAGCATAAAACTAAGGCAAATTCAACATCAATGACTGAGGTGGGATTTGAATCCACAACATTTGGGTCTCCAATTCAAATCATTCTGAGTCAAGCTGTTATGGCCGGTACTTATTAACTTGTTTAAACTCTGATTCTGCTAAAAAGTTTAATGCAGCACCATCTTGTGAGTGGGGCATACAAAATATGTGTATGGTTTTAGGGAATGGACATGAGTCACCCGCTTATGTCATCCTCTGATGTAGTGGACACAATGGCTGATACGTATTGCACAACCTCCTTATCCTTGGGAGTTTTGTTCTGAATGATTTATGCTGAAATTAATCTAAGATGTGGTTAGTTACAAACCTCATACGCTACATAATTGCCTTTTTTATAAAAACATGTCTGCTTATTTTATAATGCAAAACTATTCAATATAGAACTAAGAAGCCTCTTTGGGCATGTACAGAGTGCAATGAGAAATGAGATAAAAGAACAATAATGGCTTAAGGGCGGCAAGTCATCCTGTGTTCTGCCTCATTTCCATAGTAGCCCAAATTCAGTGGTGAGATCAAGGATCCTTCTTTCGTGGTATATATTGCTATCGTTATCATTCTAAAAAGTGCATTGCTTGCAGTAATCATTTGAATGATGAATTGTAACAATTGAGATTATTTATTTAAAGCAAAGGACATAATTTGAGGAATTTATGTCATATTTGCTTTCCTAAGTGCAAATAAAAGGGTAGCATTAGCATGATTTCTTGAATTGTATAGGTCTATGATTGACTAAGATATTTTAACCAAACAAGTTGTGAACTCCAGAATAGAAAATGACAAAGTGTTAATTTCAAATAATGCATTAAATGATAGACATGACAAGATCATCAATGTTCTTTAGTTCATTAAGGTTAAGCATTTCCTGGTTTTCAATCATTGTTTGTTATACATGTGCGAAATGGATCATTCTGTTTAAGGAACTTTACTATATTACTTTATTAGTAACTTACTACACGTAATAGTAATTTTTTTTTGATTCTCATTACATAATTGGCAGCATTGTTTTTTCCATTAAATGAAATTTTTTTCATTGATAATGTTTGTGCTATCCATGCTGAAATTCTGTAAATTTTTATGTGGATGAATTATTGTAGGGGCACAGAGAAAAAGACCCAAAAACTGATCAAATGCTATGAAAAATAGAAAGTATGCAAGTACGAGGGTCATTCGGAAATTAAGGTCCGATTACTTATAAAAATAAACCATCTCAGATTTTTTCAAAAAACTTTTTTATGTAATTCCTTGCATCTTTCTCTATTTTCTACATAGTTTCCATTTTTGTTTAAACATTTTTCATAACATTCTACAAGGTTTTGTGTGCCAAACGTATAGAAGTCTGCCGCCTGTGAGGATAACCAGTCTTTAACTGCTTTTTTGGACCACTATCATAAGGAAGGTGATCAACTTTTTGATTGCATTGTCAAAGGGGACAAGATCTGGGTTTCTCATATGACTCCAGAGTCTAAACGTCAGTCAATGGAATGGCATCACCGACATCACAGTCAAAGTCAAGGCCAAGCACACAATCTCTACACACAAGTTTATGGCAACCATGTTTCGAGATAGGCATGGAGTCTTGTTAGTCGAGTATGCTGATGCTGATGGCGAGGTGAAAAAAGCAGTTCAAGACTGGTTATCATCAAGGACAGCAGACTTCTGTGCATTCGGCGCACAAAAGCTTGTAGAGCATTATGAGAAATGTTTGTACAAAAATGGAAACTATGTAAAGAAATAGAGAAAGATGTAAGGAATTAAATAAAAAAAGTTTTTTGAAAAAATCTGCGATAGTTTTTTAAAATAAGAAATCAGACCTTCATTTCCAAATAACCCTTGTAGTATCTCCTTGCAAACCATCGATCTAATAATTTTAGTCATCTTTTGGTTTATTTTGTTTTTTCTAGAACCACTCACTCACTGTTCAACCTGAAGATTGGTTTGATAGGCGAGGGTAGAGCTCACCCTGTACTAAGCTATTGGTGATTGAACTTCACCCATTCAGTGTAGGGAGACCAGTTCCTTTCCCTGGGCCTCCTGCCATTTCCCACAGAGTTCTGACAATCAGAACATCGCACAGCAAAGATTTTAGGTGGGGGTGTCCTGATCTTCCTAGGATTTGACCATCTGGTCTGAAGCTCAGCATTCACAACTATGTACCCTCCAGGCCACCTCAGCCCCCTTGTCTTGGGTAGCTTATTTTATTTTAAAATAGCCCCATGACACTTTGACATGGGTACACCTTTCTATTCATTGTCATTGGTCATCAATCCTCAGATTGGTTTGATTCAGCTTTCCACTGAGTCCTTCTATCAGCTAATCTCTTCATACTTATGTATCTCTTCTCTTTCACATCCTTCATCACTTGTTCCATATATCTCGCACGAGGCCTTCCGTTGCCATTCTTCCCTTCCACTTGTCCCTCGACGATTGTCTTCATCAGGCCATCATGTCTCATGACGGGGCCGATTAACCCTTTCGCTACGAACGCCGTTTATAAACGCCGCAGATTTTTCACTCCTGTGAACGAAGGCCGTTTATAAACGCCGCAGATTTTTCTACGCAAGAGAACGAAGGGCGTCTTAAAACGTCGCTGGGGTCAGGTAGGCAGAAAAGGTCCAAGGTGTCATAAAGGACCCTTCCTCGCGGGTCTGAAGACCCTTCCTCGGCTTCGAGGCGGGGATTATCTCGACCCTTCTTCGCAGCGCGAGCCTCACCCTCGGCAGTTGTTCGCGGTCACTTTTTTGTTTATGCATTTGAAAAACCAAAATCATATTTGTTTCTAAATCGCATTATTGAGTTCCAGAAGTTAATTCCTTATGTTTTTTTGAATCTCTAGAAATTTTAAACGGAACTCTAACGTTATTATTAACAGAGTTCACCTGTCAATGAGATTCAAATCGATTTTGGAGAATTTTTCATTGCAATGAGGAACAAAGACGTATGTTTTTTTATGATTTGACGATAAGGTAGTACCGATATTTTTCTCTCCGTTTTACTTGTTTATGAACATATATTGGAAAACAACTGTAATGGTAATACCACACAACATACCGCGAAATCTATTATATCTACATTATAGGTTGAAAATCCCGCTGAAGAGTATGGTTTATGCTAATTTATTAGCAGTCAATAAACTTTACTTTCTTGTAACTGAATCTTTTTGGTGTTCAGCATTCAAATTTATTCTGTGTAATGTGGCTAAGAGTGATAATTATGTTGTAATCATTTATGTTAAAATTAGAAGAAAACCGCATGCGTGCGTGATGGAATATTGGGAGATACAATAAATAATTGCTAGGCAGAAAAATCTATCTCGCGCTACCATTGCGAATATATTTACATAAAAATATTTCCTGATGAAGGTATAGCACCAAAAAGTGCATGTGCTTTTATATAAAACACGGGTATGGTTGGATTATGCGCGGACGTCTTCTATTGCGAAACAACAGAAATAATTATTATTGTAACCATTGATATTATGTCTATTGTCTAAATATCTTAATATTAACATTAGAATTTCGTTTAAAATCTCTAAATGGTATTTATAACAACAGGAATTTATTTGCGTATTAACCCCCAGTTAAAGTATTACTATTATTTATTTAACAAAAATCACTGAATTAAAAATAGTTGACCGCGGACAGAAGCCGAGGTGGGTTCTCATTTGGAGAAGGGCGAAGATAATCTCTGGTCAGTGGCCGAGGAAAGGGTCGGGAACCCCACTGGGTCCGGTCCCAAATCGGGGTAAAGACATACCTGCTCGAAGCCTTGCTTCAAGAGAGCTCCGTACACGGAGTGGAAAAATATTCTAGAGGAACCCGTGAGAAGGCAAGCATTTTCCTGCGTTGGACTCCGGCGCGAAAGGGTTAAGTTGTTCCGTCTTCTTGTCAGGGTATTCAGAAGACTTCTCTTTTCTCCCACTCTTCCTAGGACTTCCTCGTTACTTACTTCGCTGATCCATTTAACCTTCATCATTCTTCTGTAGCACCACATTTCGATTACTTCCACCCTTTTCTTTTCCGCTGCTGTCATTGTCCATGCCTCACTGCCATAGAGAAACACGCTCCCGATGTATGTTCTAATGAATTGTTTCCTTACTTCTATGCTTGTATTTCCAGCTGTAAGTAGATTCTTCTTTCAATAGAATGCCCTATTTGCCTGGGCTATTCTACTCACTATTTCTTTCTTGCTTCGTCCGTCGTTCGTTACTCTGCTTCCCTGGTAACAGAACTCTTTATCCTCTTCTAGCTTCTGTTTTCCCAGTACAACGTTAGTTTTGGCCTCCTCTCTCTTGCTGCACACCAATATCTTAATTTTCTTCTTATTGATCTTCAGCTGATGTATGGCCATTGTCCTTTCTGTGGTTATCAGCATCTTATTCAGCTCCTTCTCTGTCTCTGCTACGAGTGCAATGTCATCAGCGAACCGCAGCATGCTAATTTTTTCTCCGTGGATATTTCTCCAGAAGGCTTCTCCTTGATTTCATTGATGGCTTCTCGGTGTAAATATTAAAAATTACAGGAGACAGTGCACAGCCTTGTCTCACTCCTTTCTTTATTCGTGCTTCTTCATAGATGGGTCCAGATTTAATCACAGCTACTTGGTTTTTATACAGACTGTGGATAATTCTTCGATCATTGTAGGACACTCTAATGCCTTTCAAAATTCTAAGCATTGAATCACAATCCATGTTGTCATAAGCCTTCTCTAAATCCACGAATGCAGTGAACGTCGGTTTTTCCTTCTCCATTCTCTTCTCTATAAGCAGCCTAAGGGCCAATATTGCTTCTCTGGTTCCCTTACTTTTCCTGAATCCTAATTGATCTTCATCCAGGAACTCCTCAGCTTTTCGTTCTATTCTTCTGTAGATGATCCTTGTCAATATCTTCGTTGCATGTGTCGTCAGGCTTATAGTCCTAAAATATTCGCATTTCTCCTCTCTCTTCTTTTTAGGAATAGGAATGATGACGTTTTTCTCGAAGTCCCTGGGTATTTCTCCTGTTGAGTACATGTCACAGATGGTCTTATACAGATGGGTTAATGTCTTCTCTCCTGCATTTTTAATTAGTTCTGCAGGAATATCATCAATTCCAGAAGCATTACTCATGTGAAGGTCCCTTACTGCTGCGTCTTTCTATTAAGGCGACATGAAATTAAGTTCTCATGAAATGCTGACCCACAAAAAGGCACCAATATTGAACTGGATAGGAAGGATGTAATGTTCATTAAACACGATCATGCTAAATTATCACTTATATTTCTTGTCTGTGTTAATTGATGGTTGAATTCATGATTATTTATGGTCCTTGAATCATGAATTCCACCATGATATAAATGACACATGGTCGTACCTGATACTTTTTGCGCTGAGAGCACCACCATTGGTGGTTGGGGTGAATGACGATTGAGAAGAGTAGAGGTGGGTCTGGGGTTCGAATATGTGTGAGGACTCATAAATCTTTTATTTATGAATCTCTTCTTCCCAAGCTTTACGCTTGACTATCAAACCATGGGCATCAATACGGCAAGCCCAATTAAGTTTGGATTATTTTTAAATGGGGTCGTTTACCATATTTTTTTATTGCCGAATCTGATAGAGTTTGTGAAGTAAAAAGACCCATATTTTTCCGTTTTCTGATCCGTCAATTATTTTTCGAGTTATAAGTGGCGAAAAACTGATGTTTATAACCCTTTTGGAAAAGTGGACCAGGATGTCGATCAATACGGGAAATACGGGAGATACGGGAAATATACGGGAAATTAACATTACCCTGGAAAATACGGGAAATATACGGGAATTGCGCATAGTGTCCGGGAAATTTCAAGAAATGCTCTGTAATGAACAGATCCAGAAGATCCCCATATTTTCGGTTGGTGGGACCTTAGCAGTGCGGGAGTCGCAGTGTTTAGCCCATGAAGATTTCTTAACCCACTGAGCGCAAGGTTGTCATTTCAGGGCACGTGAGGCTGACTCGGCAAGAGTGGCAACAGCACACACACAACGTCTGTCGCCCTTGCCACAGTAGTAGGTTTCGCGTCGCACGATTTTGTCGAAAAATGCAGCGTGATAATGTGACTTATCCGGTTCGAAAGTCTATTTTTATAAGAGGGAAAGTTTAATCATTTTATTTTGCCTGTTTTACTAGATAATGCATATAGCGAATTATTTTGTAACCCTATCAGTGTAATTTGGACCAGTCCAAAATACACGATCTTCGGTGGTCCGAAATACACTATGAGGATCAAAATAAAATGAGACAATTTCACAGAAACACCCTTTTTACAAATACATAAAAGAAAGTTATTTGGCACTTTTCTACACGAATTATGATAAGAGTGGAGTAATTTCTGTATTTCAACTAGCAAAAGTATTTTTATATTTCGCTGTTGCATTAGGAGTCAGAGCCATTCCAATGGGTGTATTTGTCTAGAGCGTCTTCGTTGTTTATGCTTTGTGTGGGGGAAGGGAATTTCACGATTTCGCTCACTTAGCCTTTATGCCTCAATCACCTGGGCTTGATTGTTGAAATTTGGAGAGAAGACATTCCAAAGATACACCCAAACGTCTACACCCTAAGTATATTGCTACCCTTAATGAATACAAAGTAAAGCTATCGGTCCGAATTACACGCCGGTTCAAATTACACGGACTTCTCCTATACGGTAATTTAGCAAATAATTGTCCGGGAAATACGGGAAATATACGGGAATTTGAAATTGGCCGGCGATCGACATCCTGTGGGCGTGGTGAAACCTCTGACGTCATCGACTTCGTCCAATCACAACTGAGCCCGCGAGGCTACTTCGCCTTATCGCAAATGGTGGGGAAATAGCTGACTCTGCCAACCGGAGCGGTTGCGACAGGATCTGTAAGAGCAGACCTTCCGAGAACCCCCCTCCACTCCCTTCCCTTCCCCTAAAAGCAGTCAAGGACGGGAGGAAATGACGTCAATGATATCAAAGCAGCTTATTCGGTGGGAGTCACCTTTTGATTATTTTAATTTTTGATTTAAGAGTGAATGGTTGTGGTTAGATGATTATTTTTTCACTCAAATTCGTTTTTCGTTTCCATCTAACGATTTCGTGTACGCCTCCAGACCGTGCACTCCGTGAAAGCTTATTAACTGGTATCTGAGGTACATTTATTCAGTTAACTTATTATGATATACTTTTATTAATTCAATTCTATATTGTGTATTCAGTTGATTCGTTTAATGACTGTTAGTATTCATTTTACTCAGCGTACTGTGAAGTTGGCCCATAGTCGTGCGACCTTCACGCTATGCTTCGCAGTACGAGGACTCCAAAAGTAGGAAGCGTAGTAGCCGATGAAACGACTACAGTTGAGCATCTTAAATCCGGCACAGTCGGGACTGAAGTGATGCCGGGATTAGGTATTTTGCCGGACTATGGGCCCATGGCAACTGGTCTATTTTTGGCGCCCAGATGTTTTCATTGAAATGAGTCAATTATTTATAACAAAATATGTTCGTTACCATTTACTGAACCATATTTTATAAAAATTCCATGAGAATAATCATCAAGAAATGGTTCATAATTCGCAAAGTTATTACTTAAAAGTGTCGCAGATGCGCAGTGAGTGAAAATAACGGAATCTAAGCCTCGTGTGCATCATATTGTTGCACAATTAAAAGTATGGTATTATTATTGGAAAAGGGTATATAGATTTTAATATTTCTTATGTATTGCTTCGCGCAACATTTTTCCTACCGCGCTTGGTTTGTTATCAGCTGATTCAGCGCGATGTCAACGCGTGGGTTTCGTCTTGGCGGCCGCCCGTCACTACGCCGCGCCGCCGGCGATCGGACTGGATGATTGTTTAAAGACGCACTTGGAAGCGTCCGCAGCACCACCTAGTGGCAGGGAGAGGAAATACCTTTGACGTCACACGCATAATTTACCGGCATTTAATAGTTTTCCGTCGCGTTGTCGCACAGTAGTTTTTTCACTTTTTAATTAACGAGGAAAACTACTCCACGTAATTTAAAAATCGAACGGCTTAAAATATGTAATCCAGAGGTTGTAAACTTTTGATCAATGCAATGGAAAATAATAGGAAACCACCCTTTTTCCCTCCTGAGGAGAAGAATTGCCAACCTTGGCGAATGTGGGAACGGAAAAGGCGGACATCCAATGAAGTCGCGGCCATCAATTTTTGAGGCATCTCACATTAGACCAAGGCAGTGGGTCGAGTGTGGTTGGTAACTCAACGGGGATCGACGGGAAGTTAGAGATATGTGGCACACCTTGGGATGGTGGGCCAGGAAAGTTAAGTTAATGGGACTTTAGAGAGGACTGATCCAGGAGATAGGACAAGTAACAACTGAAGGAGGTGATAGTGGAGAGAGAGAGGAAACTGTAGCGGGAGTCATTCAGGGGTGGGGAGGTGCCCCCGACAGCAACTAAGGGACCATTTAAAGGAGGACAGTTTTAGCTGAGACAGCAGACTTGAAGCACCCTGCAATATTTGAAGGACCATTATCACATTTTCATTCTCCTAAGCACAATGGGGTTGTTTACTTGGAACCGAAATCGGAAACATTGTACCAGAAATCGTTCCTTCCTTCAACAATTTCAGGCTCATTATCTTCATCCCCACTCGGATTTATTGTTATTAATTACCATTTCAATGATTTCATCATCTGTGAAATGTTGTGTGGAGAGAGTATCGTGGCCGCTAACTATCCTTTCCTCTAAATTTACCATTTCCATTTTCTTTAATTCAGGGTTGCGATGCTGTTTGCAAACTCCATCATCATATTTTTATCCTCAAAAACATGAAAGACTTTGAAATCCCCACTCAATTCGTCTATATCAAACCTTAAGGAAGGCCACAATTTAAACCACGCGTGTTTTAGAACTGACTGTGAAATACTATTCCATGCCCGCGAAATTGCCCACATCAGATCTTTTAGATTGATCACGTCTGTTTCTGAAATAGTTTATCCAGCTCCATTAGTATTTGGCCAGAAATACTAAGGCCTTCACTTCGACGCAATCGAAACCACGCGATCTAAATCAGCGCATGAATATTCTTTCATAGTTTTTCTCTCTGTAATCCATTTCTCCGTGTCACTTTAACAGTAAAATTTTGAGGATTTTCTCTTTCAGCTTCATGTGCTATATTGTTGAAGATCCCACGCTGTATGTTTCAGACAAAGCTTTACTGATGCAACATGCTTTTTCACAACTTGTACTTTTTCTGCGATCGTTCACGTTTTGTACTGATGCCTCACTCCTCTACCGTTGCCACAACTGTATAGATGAGACATGATTTGGGAGAAACATAAGCAGATAAGAAATAATTTTATCAAATTACGTGTAGTGGTCAATTCAAAATACGCGCGCCATTGAAAGTGGCCGATCTGTAAATCAGTCGTGTTCCGTTTCGGCGATGTTTTCAAATTTATCTGTTTACGACAAGTTTCAGAATAATTCTAGTGTACACGAAGTACCAGAAATTAATATGTTTAAATTATACTGATTCTCGGAATTGAAAAATCAAGGTCAAGAATGGGTTAATATCACGGTATTTTATGAAGCAATTTTTCTGTAAAAAATGTTTCGGCATTTTCCACGAAGTACCGGGTAGTTGGTCACGGCAAAATTGCCGGATTATGGGTGTTCCCGGATTAGGGATTCCCGGATTAAGGGTGCTCAAGGGTGTATTAATACTATGTTCAACGGAGGAGACTCCGAAATTTGATAATTTCATACATTATTAATACATGTTTACTTGAGCTTAGTGGCTCTGAAATACAAAGTTAAGTTCTAGAGATGAATATTTCCTCTGCGTTGCTATGTAAACTATGTACCTGTTACGTCATCCACAAGGCTACGAAGTCCCGTCAGTACGAGCGTTTTCAAATGAACTTAATTAAATTACATTTAATTTTCTAGCAATCTAAGATTTCTCAATACAGATCATTCGCTTATAATGAATACATTTATGTTGGGACGCGAATCGCAGTTAGTGAATTCTGTTTTCTTTAATGACGGAAACTATCCTATTGTGATGCTCCGAGTAATCGCGCCGTTCTTGAGCCCGGGCCGAACGTGACCTCACGCGAGGCGGTATTGGAGATCGTGACCTTTTGTTTGGCGGGCGTTCCCTACCGCGACAAGCGTTTCTTCCTCTCGTTTGGTAATCCCTCCTCGTGCATCGTCCCCTGAGAAGGTTGCACGTTGGCAAATCGAAACTTTGGCCTGTTTGGAGGACCTTACTCTGTGGGAGACACTAGAGGTAGAAAATTTAAATTTTAATGGAATTAGTTCTCTGCTTTGCGAAAAGAAGACGAAAGTAGACTTAGGGCTTTTGAGATGTGGGTGTGGAGAAGGATGGAGAAGGTAAAGTGGGTCAGAAGGAAGATGAACGATGAAGTGCTAGAATTGGTAGGAGAGGAAAGAAATTTGAGAGGTGAAATTAGGGGAAGGCAGAAGGTGTGGTTGGAAAAGGTAATAAAAGGGGATGGTGTTTTGAAGGAGGTGATTGAGGGAAGAGCGTTGGGTAAGCGGGGAAGAGGGAGGATAAGAACTGGTAGCTTGGATGGAATGATGGGTGGCAGGAGGTGACATGAGGGGCTGAAGAGGGACATCGTGTGAAATTTAGGGGGTGGGAAGAATTAAATGTCCATTTAAACGTACCTTCACTGGTAGAATACTAGTAATAATAATAATTAGTTCTCTATTAATGCAGTAGCGATTTTTAAATACTTAATTGCATGAATAGGACAAGTATGAGAGACAAGGGGGCAAAATGACCCTGGGAGGATGCTTGAATCGTTCGAGATTTATTCCGGTGCGGAATAATCACGAACGAATTGTATAAACATTCGAGTGAGTCCTTAGTTACGTACCGAAATCTATCTCGAACGATTCAAGTAACTCCCCCTGAACGTCGCGACGCCGGTGCACCCGTTATATAATGATACTCTTGCTCCTACCGCCTCTCTCTTGCACCAATCCAGAGATGGTTCTCTCTCGGTTGTGCCGAAGAATGGATGGAGCGAAAGACGAATAACGAAGAAAGGCATTTGGTCGAACAAATTAGAAGAGGACAACACAAGTGGTTGGATGACGTTTCGACTGAGAATGGAAGACGGGAATGTGGGAGGCGAGCGCGGAAGAGGTTTGAGGTGTTCTGAGCGCAAGCAGAAGATGCAAATATCAGAATAGATATTTAATGTTAGAAATTGATTGGTTAATGTGTTAGACATGGGTAGGGAGTGGCTGGCAGGGGGTGTCCATTGACCCACCAACGCTTGGTGGAATCCTAATGTTTGGTGTGCTGGCAGACCATTTTCTTCGATTCAACGTGGTAGAGGCAGGTAGAGTGATTCGCGCGTCGTCCAAGACTGGTTCTGCTCTCTCCGAATGCAAGAGACGTGTCGCGGGACTCCCGCACACTCTATTTCTGCATAACTTTAATTGCTATAGCAAATGTTCCACAGAGAAAAAATCATTCGCCTTGACCGGGACTCGAACCCGGACCCCCACTCCGGGTCCGGGTTCGAGTCCCGGTCAAGGTGAATGATTTTTTCTCTGTGGAACATTTGCTATAGTGCATTTTCAGCGGGTAACGCCGCTAAAGTTTTCACGGCTAGTTCGTGCGCTTTGAATAACTTTAATTGATTTCTAATTCCCAGTTCGGAGATGAAATATATTTTCCTCGTCGTCCTAGTCCGTCGAGAACAAGTTTCGTACATTTTCCAGCAGTCCAGCGTCGGTTTTTTAATAGACGAACGTGGAAGTACTTGTTCTCCTGAACTTTAGTCTGGAGTTTAGGGGAAAAGGGTTTTAAACTGGAGTTTAGGGGAACCAAAATAACGTGGAGATGGGGTTTGGTCCTTCATGGAAGCGCCAAATGATGCTTGGAAATTAATACCCAAAACGCAACGGAGGCGGAACTTGCTTTATAACGGCTGCTGATGAAATACCATTTTCATTTTTCAACTGTGTGAAATCTTCGAAGAAGATAGTATAAGTCAGGCCTGAGTCATATCTTTCTTTATGAACGCTCGATTTACATATGTGCTTAGCATTTCTTCCGTCTCGCTGTTTCTGTATTCTAATTATCCAGCGTTCAACCCTGGCGTGCCATAACTCGTCCCCAATCGGTCAGCAGTGAGTGAGGAACCACTGTTAGCATTTTCGCCAAGCTCGTTATATAAGCGGTTTTTTTTGCGTTTCTTTAGATTCCCCGCTGACCTTATCTTCTCCATTACTTGTTTCGGACCTTTTGTGCATTGTCTCAGCTTCGTATCAAAATGACTATTCCTCATTGATCAGGAAACGAGCAAAAAACAATGAGTGGTAACCTTGACTTCGCGAGAACGAGGAAACGGAACACGAACTGACACATCGACTGCTCGAGAATCGTTAATGCATTGAAGGCGAAGAGATAAAAGCGTCGTTGACGAAATGACGGATTTGGAGTGTTTCGTAAAAAGAAGTCACTGAAAGGAGACGTTGACGTTTTCCCTGGCGTACTAGATAAGTCGTGACGGTGGTCATTCGGGGAGCTACTGTCATTTGGAGTGAAGGATGGTAAAATGGACGAAGGGTGGAGGGAAACCTGGCGTATGTACCAACATGCTCTTAACGATAGGCACCAAGGTGATCGCGGTTTTATGTCCCATCCGACGGGCTTCGGTGAACCGAACTCAGTACCCTCCGCATGGCACTCAAGTAGGGACTGGTATGCCAATGAAAAAGCTCCACCACTGCTGGGAATCGAACTCAGGCCCTTGAAATGGTAGTCCAGTATTCTGGCCAACCCGATCCCCGCGAGGGAAGTTGAGTTTCGACCAAGTCGCCGAGCGTAGGACGCGCGCCTTGCTTGTCTTTGGCGGTAAATTAATTGTCTGGTCGTGGATAGAAATCCTTCGACGATTTGCTGTCATCTAATCACTGAAGGAATACCAGTCTTCGAGGCACATGCTGATGACAAGACTTGAAGTGCAAGTCGTTTAGCTACGTTGAAAGTACAAGGTGCTTGAAGTTAAGCATTTATGCGGGCGTATGAGATAGTCAAGATGTGAAAGTGAACGATCTTCGTCACATGCAGCCGTCAATCCCTAGATTGGTTTGGCAAAGCCCTCTGCCTGATCATTCTCTCGGAGAGCCTCTTCATATGTAAATCATGCTGCACTGCATATGTCTCACATGAGGCATTCCTTTGTCATACTTCTCATTCGTATTTTAAATATAGTCATCATCAGACAACAATCCTAAGATTGGTTTCACGCAGCCCTCCATTCGATTCTTCTATTGGCCAACCTCTTCATATTGACGTAATTCCTCTCTTTTACATCCTTCACAATGTATTTATTTATACATAATTAGATATGTATTTATGTATAATATAGAAATGGAATAAGTCATTGTTGGCAGCAGTGTTTGATCTCACGCCGTGGACAAAACCGTGAAAGACCGTTTGGTAGTTTACGTTTAGAGGACCTCTTTGTCAAGAAATGAGATGTGAGCTGGTGCAATAAATACAGTTGTGCGCTAAATGAGGAGAAAATAAATTGAAATCATGACACGAAAAATTGAAAGATTCTGGTTCTGGTACAACTTCAAAAATAGTATCTCTTTTAATTTCCCTCATAACTCGCTCAATAAGGGGAGAAAGTATTTATGGAACTCCTGAACTTATAAAAAAAGAAACCATAATTTTCAAAATCTAGCATTGAATTTGAATTCGGGAGGTAACGACGTCATTGTCTTTCCTGCTCGAGAACGCGAAGTTCGCGTACTTCTGTCGACGTCGTTGTGGTTGCCTACGCTGAAATCGTCACATCTGTGAGACCTGCTATCGAGGAACACAGGGTTTTGATTTTTTTATTGCCTCGATCCCTATTGATTTTTTATTGTCTCGATCAAAAGTTTATAACATAAGTATATATCCGGAGTGCACATTTTCAGCCGTTCGATTTTAAAATGACGTTGAGTATTTTTCCCTATTAGTTAAATAGTGAAAAACATCAACGGCGCGAAAACGCGACAACAAACTATTGCATCCCGTCAATTATCCGTGTGAAGTGACACTCATTCCTGCCGCTAGGTGGTGCTGCGGACGCTTCCAAGCAGACGGTGCACTCCGTTAAAGCTTATTAAAAAGTTATCTGAGGTCCATTTATTCAGTTAATTTATTTGAATTTACTTTTATTTATTTAGTTGAAAATTATGTATTCAGCTTATTCATTTAAAAACTGTTAGGATGCATTTTACTAAACGTGCTGTGAACTTGGCCCATAACCGCACGAAGTTCCCCCCATGCTTATATGTATAGCAGTAGCAGAGGACTCCACGAGTAGGATGCCCTGGAGCCTATAAAACGACTATTAATACCATGTTTAACGGAGATCACTTTCCGAGCTTTGGTATTTTTCACAGGCTATAATTGATACATGTTTACTGGAGTTTAGGGGCTCTGAAATACAATGGTAAGTGCAGGAGACGAATATTTCGTATGCCTTTCAACGTAAACTATGTACCTATTACGTCAACTACAAGGCAGCGGATCCCGCTATTGATGAGCTTTTTCAGATCAACTTAAAATTAACATTTTATTCTCTAGTAAACTGGGATTTCTCAGTACAAATTTTATTATTCGCTTATAATGAATACATTTATGGTGAGGCACAAATGGCGATTAATGAATTCTGTTTTCTTTCGTGAAGGAAACGACCCTGTTGTAGCAACGCGTTTTGGTCGGCATGACTTCTTCTTGTGCAGCGCTAAATCCTAAGCGCTGTTTCGTCAAATTCATCTCCGATTCCGCCGAAATTTCACATTGAAGTGTTCGCATCCGCCGTCCGATGGGGGTAAGAAGTGTCGCCGGTTACGAAAATAGTCGACGTGCATCCTGCTGGCTATGGTCGAAACTGTTTGGAGAATGCATTGGAGATAAGACAGATTCCTGCTCGTACATTCATGTTCGACAAGTACTCAGATGGATATATTTGAAATGTAGCCCGTGCAGGACAATCTGGTAACGTGAAAATATCTCAGCAGCCACGACTCCCATGTCAATCCCTTGTCACCCTTCTTTGTTGCGATACACCCCTAAACCCTGGCTTGAGCTCTTGCAGTGAGTATGTTCGAAAGAGAGAGGGGATCGGGAAGGAGTCGGGGGTGAAAAGGGAGCATTCAACTGCATGGTGCACCATGCAGTTGGCTGCATTCTTCCTCAGTCTCCATGATCGTTGATACGCATGCTTTCCATTAATTTCCCGCCGCTAAAGAAAGGGAGGGTTAACTTGGATTATTTAACCGACAAAAAATTTATAAATTTTCGGGTATTTCGTTGAAGTTCAAAGTTTACTGCCGAGTTAAAATGTTGCCCTTCACCTTTGTTGCGAGCTTTATCAATCATATCTCGATTATTAGCAATTAGCCACATGCGTAATGAGTGAAGCATTTGTTTATCTTACGTTTATTCCGAGATCGAATAAGGTTCTAGGAATACTTCATTTGAGGTAGTCTTCTACGTGCCCTGCTAACTAGAAGACTTGTTGGGAAAATCGGTTGTTGAGCTGAGGAAGAATGACCCCGCTGCTTCAAAACTATAGGAATGTCAGATTTCGAGCAATGATTTGATGATGTTAACGTGTCGCCGTAAGGATCGTGGCGGAAGCTAAAGCCATCTCTTACGTAAGTACGTATTGCGCGGGAAGAGTGCTCCAGACGCGAAAAAAAATTGAAAACATCGAAACTAAGGCGACTAATAAGCCGAAACTTCTCTAGTGACGTCCAGACGATGTCACCAAGAGTATCCAGTAAAATGAAATTGAAGGAACAATAGGTACTTACGTGTGTCGCGAGGGAAGCACGTTTCCCGTCGATTAGGCACGAGGCGGGCCGCGGTCCAGCCGTGGGCGGCGAAGCTGTCGTAAGGCGACTCTCCTCGCCATAAGGGTTACTCAGCCTTATAACTCCCAAATGTTCAAGGAAGGATGCTATCGCACAGGCAACAATTCATGACCTCTGCGATGATAAGCACGGCACGAGTCGTTTGTTCTCCTTCAAGCTGCCAATAAAAGGACCACGCTATCCATCAGTGTGGGTTTTGTTATGTTCGATTCCATTGTCACGCCGAGGATCGAGAGAGTGAAGCCGATCACGTGGCCGTTCCTCCCGAGTGTAAAACATTTTTTAATTTCTATCACAGCCTGCTGCGGAAAGGTGGTTCAAATTATCTCCCGTGGGGATAACTTTTCCACGTTAGGTTTTCCACGTTATTACAAGGTAATTGCCCATTAAAAAGCTGGACGACGCTGTGTAATGTATAAAAGCCTTTCAGGCATGCTTACCGGGACAGAATCTTTGGTTAAATTTGTGGGTTGATGATTCCTATTCTAGGAAAGGAATACCTTCCCCATTCTGGGTTGACATTAATGCATTATGGCCTGGAACGGAGGCTTCTAGTCCTCATGGGAGGATTAATGTTTACTCCAGTCTTTATTACGAAATTCATCACGTTTCATCCTCGAAACACTGAAGAGCATTGCTGGAGCCTCGTCCCCGACATGGGAATGCGTAGGAATACCTCGGAAGCACCGCTCTGTTGGGATTGCGTAACAAATTACCATCGATAGTCCAATTTTATGGAGTCAAAGCAATTATGTAATTACTCTGGATGCCTTGCAGACCCTTGATACACCGTTTAGTGTGCGCTGTGCACACGATGAAGCGCGTGTAAATCTATTGTTCTTTCGGTGGTGTCCCACCTGTTTTTCAACGGGTTGTTACGATTTTTCCAGAGTCTAGTAGCAAACACAGGAGTTGCACGCAATAGATACTACCGCATGCTTTGCAGCAGAAGACGCAAGGTTTTCAGGATACCCTAAATGAATGAATTTTCGATGCGTTCCTCAGGGCTGTGACATCCAGGAGGGGTGTGTTTGAAGCTATCGGGATTTTGTCGAATAGGTAACCAAGGAGTCACGTGGTACGTTCAAACACGAATGGTTCGCAAATTTGATGTGTTAAAACCACTCATGATTATGACCTCTTTCATTTTTTCACACGAGTTATATGTCATTCGCGGGCTCTATGCACGTGATGGATGAGAAAAACTCAAATGAAAACAATGAGAGAGATTGTTAGGAGCATTTGAAACACCTAATTTGCGAAAAATTCATATTTGTTGGTTGCCTGTTCGAGGTAATCCCGACAGTTTCGAACACAACTCCCCAGCATGTTTCACGCATTCCCTCTTGGGCTTTTTTTAATTTGTCTAATTTTGAACTTTAAGTCGCTAATTTTAGATCTTCTGAAAACGTATTATATAACTCAAATATATGCACATCTACTAATAAGCCAAAAAAGCAACCCATTCTTTCCGTTCCAATTTCCGTTCAATCAGCGCCGATGGCTGATTTTTTTTTCTTTATAGTTTCGGCTACTTAGAACCACGTTTAACACTTGGTAGCCTCATTTGTAGTCAATATTCTTTCCATTATTGTGCAGAAAGCCTCACTTGGTACCAGGATAATATGCTAGTTTATCTATTACCATATTAATTTTTTTCCGTTGAGTGAAAACCCAAATTCGAGGCAAATTTTAATACATTCCGTAACTTTATTCTAAGCCACATTAAACATATTATATACATCGCAGTTGAGCCGTGTTTTTTATTTTTTTATTTTACTTTTTTCATTAATTGGACAACGATAAAAGAACTAATATTATATGGACGGGAAGAAACAATTTTTATGGGAAGAGTGAAATTTATTGGAAACTTCGAGTTGAAACGATCTTACGAACACAAGCTTATCTGATGAGTGTAAAGAAGAAAACAGCGGCCATTACCTGCTTGAAACGAATTTAAATGACGAGTTAAACCGAGTTTATTTCACATTCGTCATACCCTCCACCTCTATTTAGAAGAGCTGTTTCACGTTCATCTGGAATTTTGTGCCACGCTGAATGCCGCAGACTGGGATACTGTGGAGAAAACAAATTTTGACTCCTCTCGTGAAACACAATTGGGAGGTAGCTAATAAATATTTTTGACAAATTATTCGGCCGGCATTATCCATCGAACAATGATGTTTACCCTGAAAAAGACCGTCTGTCGTCAATTCGATGGTCCCATACCCGAACGACGTCGTATTATCTGTGTACATCGCTGTCTCGGACAGAGGCTCAAGAGGAAAGAATGATAACAGATGTGCGAGACTGCGATGCGAAAGGGGACGGAATTGGAGAGGAAGCAAGGCCGTGTAGAGACGGCCTTGGAGAATGTAGTCCATATTCTTCGCACCGCAAAGCCACCAACATCGAAGACATCGCAGGGGCTGAAAAACAAGCACTGTAAGATCTATGGTAGAACTAAAATATTCTTATGCCTACGGAGGACAGGCATAACAGGACTATCCTAGGCAACCATTGACTTACAAAGACGGCGAGTCGCCGCGCCGGTCTCGTAATTACTTTTTTTCAAGCGGCGTTTGATACACAAATGACCTTAACATTCATTACTTTGATTACTTTGTTTAAATATATTTTTTTGTTATCCTCGCCCACATATCTTAGCAGTTATTGTGTTACTGGTCACATGTATCATCGGTTTACAAAAGCATTTCACGACTGATAACTTCGAGTCATCATGGGTCGGCGTGAAAATTATCCTCATCCAGCGCTTAGCTATAGCTATCCTAGTCTTGGTTTGCTTTTCTGGTTTATTAGAGCTTATTTTGAGTGTTTTTAGGTGTGATAACACCCTGTAAGCTTGACGACACATATTCGTATCTGGTAGCTAGGTTCTATTTGGATGTATGTATCTCCAAATGGCATCGTCACCCGGAAATTTGAAAGTATGCCAAAAATAAATTGTAATCTATTGGTACCACTAGAAACCCCCAAAATTCAGCGTGCAGCGTGGAGGTGTGTTTGAAATCCTCGGGGAAAACTCGAATAGGTAACCATGGAGTCACGTGATACAAATACGAATGGTTCGCAACTTTGGTGTGTTTGAATTAAGGAGGTAAGAATGTACTGGAGGAGACATCGCAGCTGATTTGGGAAGCCAGCGGCCATCATGGTCGGTATAGGCGTACGGGCTTGATACTCTTGCGGATAAAGTTTTTTTTCGCGGTAAAAATTATAATTTACTATAGTAATTATCTTACTATAGTAAGATGAAAAATGGAATGTATTTTTAAAGTTCGTCAAAGAAACGGAGGGATGCGAGCAAACAATCCTGCTATATCCAAATATCTATTTAAATACAGGTATGTTAAATTCGAACCATATTTAGCAATAAAATTAACTGCCTGGGTAATGAAATACATTTTGTAATACCTCACTTACCTTAGGAGAATTAAATGATACCGCTGCGATAGAATTTGGGTACTATTTCATCGTTATTTATGTTTTAATTCAAATGCGGCATCCGCAAGTGGCCATATTAAAGGCAATGTTTCGTGCGGAGTAGGTGGGGTCTAATCGTTCCCATGCACCCCAATTCTGGCAACATTGTTACCCACAGGCTAGCATGCCAATGCCTCCTTCAGTACATTCTAACCTCCTTGGTTTGAATCGCTCGTAACAATCTCACACAAGTGGAAACACTGAGTGAGATTGTAGTTAGCGATTCAAACAAACCAAAATTTGCGAACCGTTCGTGTTTGTAGCACGTGACTCCGAGACAGATTCGAGATAATCCCGACGGTTCCGAACACACCTCCCCTCGTAGATGACAAAAGAATGTCTAAGGAATGACGGGAACTCACTGATTTCTGTCAAATAGACTATATTTCCGTAAATATATTTGCTAGCGAGAAAAGAGATCAATTTCCGGTGACCAACTTCCAACTCCTGCCGAGGCTTATGATAATGGGCGCAAAAATCGTGCAACACGAGGTGTTTGCTTTTCCAGTGACATGTATTGACTACTGTAAATTTATCCTCTTACTATCGTACGTATGGATCCGCTCGTATGGTATATTTGTATCGTGTAACCGCTATTTATGGTATGGTTAATTATGCTTGCGCTCTGAAGGTTATCCATGCGCATTGTCTGCATCGGTAGTTTCCTACCTCACTCCTGGGCCCTCCAAAAGAGGATCAATTAGCATAAATTGTTTGTTTTGACTTCTAGGCTCAGGAAAGGAAAAATACCCGCGATTTACTACTCATCCGTCGGTCGATTCGTTTTCTATTTACTAGTCCCGAGAGATATGAGCTGCTGGTTGCCTACCTTGCCAAATGCTCCAGACACGTACGTGCATGAGAAAAATTGTACCGATGTTTACTTTGTAATATTTAGAGTTGTCCCAGAAGACAGTAGACCGAGAACAAATAACTTTATTATTATCACCTTACTAAATAAACCCCTGATTAACTGGATAGGTCATGACATGCGAGTAAGGTTAAAGTTAAAAGATCATACGGTAGACCATACCATAATGGGACAGGTGACCATCTTCCCAAAGTTGGTTACAGTTTCTACTCTACTTTGAGATCCGAAGCAACAGCACCACCACTATTAGTGGTGCGCTTAGTCTAAGTGCATTCATTCCAACATCTGTGTGTGATTGATCTGAAAATCCTAAATTTTCTTTGCTCACGTGTAGAGTGAGCTGCTCAGTGAGCATCACAGGTAGTAAATGGCCAGTGAAGGAGTGAGCTGAAATGTTTTCCACTGACTGTTCCCTCTGGCCCTGAACTTTTTGGGAACCCTACTGCAACTGATTCTCCCTCAACTTTATTTAACACGTGCACTATGGAATCTAGCTGAGGGAAATTTTTTCTATGTTCTCTATGATGTCTTTTTTAAATGTTTTGAAATGGAAACTCCGGATTGTCAATGGGATGGTAATCCCATTTTGTTTATAAAACATATCATTGAAAAGGAAGTAATTTTGGCTCACACACAGTTCCATTAATTTATACAAATTTTCTGCCATTTGCGGTTTAATATTGGACTTAGAAAGAATGTCTTTCGTGTATGCCAATGCCTCTTGTAGTGGAATAGATGTGAATAAGTTTTTCACATAGAATGACACTAGCTTCGCATTTGGTGGCAGGTTCACAGGGATAAGATTCTCAGTTGAGGATATAGAATTATTTATGGTGTATTTTGGGGTGTACTCTGTGAGTTGTCGAAATAAAAAGTTCAATTTGAGGGCGAGTTTGTGTGCTGGGAATCCTATACTTGAAACCACAGGTCTTATGGGTACTTCCTTTTTGTGCAGCTTTGGCAAACCATACAGTCTAGGTGTTAGTGGATTCATTCTTGTTAAAAAGAATTTCTCATTATTGCTGAAAAGAACTGCTGAGGAGATGGCTTTTTAAACAATTTGCCTGTGGGTGTCTAAATTGTTTGATGTAATAAAGTCTTGGCACTTACTTACGTAATCGGACTTGTCCATGATGACTTCGCAGTTACCTTTGTCAGCCTTGAAGATTACAAGCTGATCTTTAACCCGGTAACTTGAGAGGCTTTTGATCGTTGTTGCCGTATTACAGCCTTCTAGGTGGGGGTGGGGATTTCTGGTCAATATCTGCTGAGATTATGTCTGCCACTATTTGTTTGATTCCTTTGGTTCACTGTATTGGGCCACTTCATAGTCCGCCTCGAGGTTTTTGTAGTAGCTGGTTGTCATCGGAAGCGCTGGGGCGTATTTCAGTCCTTTGTTGAGGATGGCTAGTTTGGATGGTGTGATGACTTTTTTCAACAAATTCATTACTCTTTAGGAAAACTGAAATCACATTGATCTTTAAGATTCACTTTAGACTGAGGTTCACTCGAGATTTGCTTCTTTTGGAGGTTAGTCAATTTCACATTCATTGAGCGTTTCAAGGACCTAGATGACCGGCGCCCACTCCGGAATCCACCCACATGGGGACCATATGCGGCAATAGTTCGACTATGGTTATTGACGAGGTCCCTTCCCTCCCCGGGGCCTTGACCCTTTGTTTCCCCAGTGACAACAAGTTGCATCACGTGGCACCTTATTTGCAGCCGTGACGATGCTTCCAGGATCTGAAGGGAAAAAACCCTTTCCACCAAGAGACTTTTTAAAATTCTGGGTTTCCGCCAGTTGATATTTTCATGATCCCCCCTCAGCCTCCTCCTCATACCCTACCCCCTGCACTCTGGCCCTCCCATTCACGTGTCTTTCCTCTACCTGCCAATAGGACTTCCACCATTGATTTCATTTCTCACCTGACGATGTTGCAGTGCCAACGAAACCCGAGTCGGAATAAAAATTATTTTAATCTGTGGTAAATTGCAAATTTATGTCTTCTTCATTTTGATCTAATAATTCTCTGGGGATTTGTGAGGTATTTTTATATAGTTCTTTCCTTTTTTCAATTTTTCCAGAATTGCACACACCTGTTTTATAGCTGTGTGTAAATTCATCAAATTCATTATCATTATTATCTTTTTATAAAGTAAACAATTCTACACCAGTTGAAAAAAATGTCATTATACTTAATGCAGATTTTTATAAATGAACATTCCTCAATTAGAAATGGATTTCTGAATAAGATTACTCTTTACAATCAAACTTATGAAAAATTCATCAACAGCTGCCAATTTTGCCTGCTCTTTTCTTTCAATTTTCAAGTGCATGGTCAATTTTAATTGGACAATAACCTTGTTCCATGAATGAGGCACTTCACTAAGTCTTTCATTGATTTTTGATTCATTTCCAATTCACTGTGAAAACTTTTCAAAAGGCAAAGCGACCCACTGGTCCTTTACATTTTATAACACCAAGGAATTTTGTACACCTAGCACTTTCCAATCCTTAGATACAAAGTAATCGAAATAATTCCAAGAATAAATAGGGAAAAGGTAGATAATATTCACATATTTTGCAATTACCTATGCACTTGTGCTAACAAAGAAAACTCCAGTGCTATTCTTAATGTTTTAAATTCGATATTAAATTTTGCTATAATATATTTGCAAAAGACTTTGGTTATTTCTAAGATTACCATTACAGATTTACGATAGTAATGTGCAGTTATAATTTGATTAATGGGGATGTAGGTAAATCAAAATTAAAATAGAATCTTTCTCTTTTGAGTATTATTGTGCTGGGGATTGCACTTTTGTCAGTCCCAGGAAATTATATAAGCACCAGTAATGCAATCCAAACCAGTCACTATATCCCTTTTCATTCTCTCTTCCTCTTTTTTCCAGGAATCCAGATTTCATGGAGGCAACATTTGAGCGTGATGGGAAAGTTTTGCTGCGTTTTGTGGTTGCCAATGGCTTTAGGAATATTCAGAATGTGGTTCAGCGAATGAAGAGAGGGAAGTGTCCATGGGATTTTGTCGAAATAATGGCATGTCCATCTGGTAGGTATTGTGACCAAAGCAGTATGCATGTAGTCTTTAGGAATCATAGTTAGGAAAGTTACCAAAAAAATTAACTGATTAAAGTTAATCTCTGTGAAAAGTAACTAGTTATAGAAAAAAGTTACTTTTCTGAAAAAGTAACTGATTAAAGTTAAAGTAAAAAAAAGTAACTTCTACGTTAAAAGTTACTTTTTCAGTTACTTTGGCAAATTTGATGCTGTGGTGATAGAGACCTTGATGGTTTTTTTGTTTTGACAAACAAAGCAAGCACTGTAAACTGTCATTGCAGTTACTTCCATCGGTATCCAGTTGTTTTAAAATATTCGAAGTGGGGAATTTCGTTGTAATTCCATTTAGTGTCCAGAGTATTGTTGGTCAGGTATCCTAGTTTCCTCTGAAAGAATTCAGCGATTTTCCTGAGGTGGAACTCCAATTCAGGGATTTTTAAGTTGTGGTGAATGTAAGAATATCTGACAAACCATGGTGTGCCTGTAATTTGCCGCAAAAGATTGTTCTGAGCGGTATAAAGTACTTTAAGGTTAGTTTTCAATATCGGTCCCCACATTGCAATGTGAAGTATCCCTTCACAATTGTATAATTGCAGTGGAAACAGCTTAGTTTCATAGAGTTACAGTAGATGCTGGGTGTGTCCCTGCACACACTCTTTTGCGATTCACTGGTGGCTGATGTATTGATGATGCAATGTGTTCGAGTAAGGCATAGGTAGATTGGCACATTGTGACAGATACGTTAGTTTGAATGAATCCCTCCTTCCCGTTATCCATCATAGTGTTTTAGGCGACCTTTCTTTCTCAGCTTAAACTATGTAGTATTGACGACATGATGTCGCCGAGTAAGGCATACAAGCCCTCCAGGACATTGTCTTCATGTGGTTTCATAATTTCTTGTCTGAGGGTGTGCAGCCACTACCACTAGAAAATGAGGATGTAGGTGTCAGGGAGATGTTTGCCAGTAGTTCAGATGAGGCAATGAATGAGTGGAGTCCCTGTTTTTCACATTAGAAGGTATTTTTTATTCTTATTAAATCATTCCACATCTCTTGCCTTGTGAACAAATGAGGTATTATTACTAGTATGCCTACATTTGCATAAATTAGGGGTGTGTACACTACAGGTGAAAGTGCCAAGTGATTTCAGTCATCCGATTGCATTCCTTTTGCCTCTTCACAGGTTGCCTCAATGGAGGAGCGCAGATTCGACCGGCAGATGGGAAACCGTCAAAGGAGTTGCTGGTGGAGTTGGAGGGCCTCTACCGGCAGCTTCCATCCAGGGACCCTGCACACACAGCCTCTCTACGCTGCTGGTCCAATGAAGATGAGGAGGAGATCCTCAGAACAAGCTATCACCCAATAGAGAAAGCCCACAATGCCCTTAATATCAAGTGGTAATGCCAGCCATTCCATTGGAGAGGATTTGGAGGACGTATTTTTTTATTATTTTTGTGTATATTTTGTTGATCTTAAATAAACTGTCAGTTTGATAGTACTACCTTTGTGCATTTCTTTGAAGGTTGTCAAATTTTTCACACAAGCAACCCAGATAGCAAAGCAAGCTTGCTGTTAAAATCTTAAACTTTGCTACAGGCTTGCGTATGCCCATGAATCATGTATGCTGGAAGGTTTCACTGCGAGATGGAAGTTGCACAGCTTGAAACCTTGCATTTGTGGGTACCAGTTCGACTGAGATCGTACAACATTCATCATTCATTGTCTGTTCGTGTTCATTCTTTTTTCAACTAATTAGTTTTTTTTATCCTCACAGCCCGATTACACTGTTTATATTGTGATACTGGCTCAAAAAAGAAATATTAATTTCAAAAATTTTGACCCATGATGTGATAAAGATGTACTCCGTTAAGGTAGAAGTTCATCCCTGGTGAAAATAAACTGTGACAGACCGAGTGACAGACAGTGTGACAGACAATGTGACAGAAGCGTGAACACAGTGTGCTTAGAATGTGACAAGAGTTTGATTACAGTGTACGTACACCGTGACGTAAATTGGGACTCAAAGGTGTGCAGAAAGCGTGATAGACACTGTGACGGTACAGTGTGAGGACACCATGCACACAGTGTGAGGACACCGTGTACACATTGTGAGGACACTGTGACTAATAGCCTTGTACAGTGTGCTGCACATTTTGGTGACACTGTCCATCACGCTTTGAAGGGAGCACACTGTGCGCACAGTGTGCATACACTGTGACTAATACACTTGCACAGTGTGATACACATTGTTGTCACACTGTCTATCACCGTTTATTTTCACCAGGGATTGTCTGATGTATATAAAGTAGCAATTACTCATTTGGTTGCCTATTACTGATGCATGTACCTTAGATAACTAACATCACATTTATATATTTCCATACTTTTTATGTATTTCATTTTTGATGTTCATTTGTTATTTAGTGTATTTACTTTTTGGTTTTTTGTTTTGTATTGAGCCATATTGACATGTGAGAGATAGATACAAACATAAAAAAGTGTCAAGTGATATTGAAGTATTTATTTAGATAATCGCATTGATACATTAAATTGGCGACCGTGACAGAACTTAAGAATAGTAAGATGACTGAAATTAAGAAGATGAAAATATTCTTCAAGGATTTAACCATCATTCAGCTGAAGGAACAATTGATGGTTTTGGCCTCTCTACAAAGGGAACAAAGGTGGATTTGTCTAGGAGGCTGCAAGACATCTGAGGAAAGAAAATAGAGACACTGACAGCTTCTACATTGATGTGGAGCAGCCGCTGCTACCAGAAAATGAGGAGGTAGGTGTCAGGGAGATGTTTGCCAGTATAGTGAGCATGGTACAAAATTTAGGTATCCAGATGACCAATGTTCACCAAGACTTGGACAGCAAGATCATAATGGTAACATCGCAGTTATCTGACCAAAGGCTACTATTACTGGAAGAAATTAAAAAAAGGACCCTCACATTCCAGATAATGAATAAACCAATACATTTAACTCATCCTTTATTTAAAATTGGTAATTGGACCCAATTTAATGTATCAATGCGATTATCTAAATAAATATCAATTTTTTCAGTCAATCAATTCAATATCACTCGACACTTTTTTATGTTTGTATCCATCCCTTACATGTCAATATGGCCTCTCCTTAACAATCACTGTTTTTCCTCTCGGGTAACCTTGGCGTTAGCTCAATAAAAAACCAAAAAGTAAATATACTAAATAACAAATGAACATCAAAAATGAAATACATAAAAAGAATGGAAATATATAAAAGTGATGTTAGTTATCTAAGGTACATGCATAAATTATTCCCCCCCGATAACCTAAATCACTTTAATTCTCCGAGTCCTTAAATAATATTGTGGGTAGAGATGGGTAAATTACCGTAATTTTTAATTGAGGTAAATTACCGTGGTAAATTATGGTAATTTTCGAAAATTACCGTAATTTTCGTATATTACCGTAATTTTCCGGTAATTTTAAGTTTTGAGCTGCAAATCCTTATCAGAGGACTCAAAACGAAATCAAATAGCATTGAGATATAAATTCCGACGCTTATATCAAACATATCACGACGTTTATCTATCATACCTCATTTAAAAAATTAAAACGAAGTTGGCAGTAACGTGCAATTTGCCTCTCTTTTGTCATACTATGAGAAATTTTCTTTCCAAAGACATACCCGACATACCTCTGCGCAATATGCATTTGTTATTTTACTCTGAATTAATTGCAATTAATCATGGACACAATTTAAACAATCGTTTTAGCTTCTTAATTTATAATATTACCCATTCCAATGGTTTCTTCGTGAGGAAGAAATTTTCTGAAAATAACCGTTTATTATGGTAATTTTCAGGGGAGATGGTAATTTACGAAAATTACCGTGGTAATTTACCAAGTCGCCCATCTCTAATTGTGGGTGTTCACGTTTGCAAACTTTGAATATGTTCATAGATGACCATCAAGATGTCCTCCAGAGCTTAGTGACTTTGAAATACAATTATAATTTCAGGCAGCGAATGCCTCGTAATGCTATGAAATTATTACATCATCAGTCTGCTGCAGTCCTGCTATTTTTAAGCTTCTTCAAATGAACTGGAAAATAATATTTTATTTTCTTTTGAACTTGGACCCTGATGAAATAAGCTCCTTCATGGTGGATGTCTTGCTCATATCTTAAGATGTAAGGTGTAATTCTTCATATGATTTGGAACACTATGTTCTTCCACTAAAAGTGATCTGTTATTAAATCTTTAGCTACTTATAATGTTATAATTATCAGTTCCAGTTACTCATTATACCAAATAAATCTTTAGATTGCTTACTTTCATTAATTCTCCTACCAAGAGCACGAAATATTTTTCCAAGTGGTGACTATTTCAAAATGGAGTAGTAATCACAAATGTAGTTTATAATATACATATATGAAAAACATGAGAAAGGTTAAATAAGGAATCTTTTCTCTAAATAAATTCTTTTGAATACCTAATTTAAGAGATGGCAACTAATTTAGATATTGTATTGATATCTATGCAACATTTTTGTGCACATAGGGATTTTATGCAGAGATTACAGATGCATATTATGGTGATGGTTAATACAATTTACTAACAGGCATCATTTGCCTAAACTTTATTTTACAGTTTTAAGCATTTGACTCCCATTCATTTGCCCACAATTAGAATTGGTCATAACCAGATTTTATTACTTATGAAGTTTAGAGTCTTTTCTAATCCCCACAACAATTTTTTTTAGATTGTTTGTCTGTTAAAAAGCAAAATTTTTGTCTGTCCTTGTATTATCCAGAAGAATGAAATGTTTTTTCTGTAAATTATTTTTTTTACGTCATAGAATGAATATTATGTAACTTATCAAATTTCACGGTGTATTACCTACTCCAATATTATTTCATTGTGTCCAAATGTTATCCACTCTGTAGCGATGAACAAGAATTGTGGGCTATTACTTGATTTGTGGACTATTATATTATACTATATTATGTTGATCAAATTTATTTAGCTTTGAAGATGTGAGTGTGTAACCATCTTGTGTTTAATTAGAAATGTTTTGTTGTTAACTTTGCATACTTACAGTACTATATTCCTAAACATTTTAAGGTTCTTTTCCATCATTTTTTTCATGCCTCATATTTTATCTATAATGTATTTCTAAAGGCTTTGCGTACAAAGTCTGCAGCTTTGAAGTTAAATTTACTTAATTTCACCTCTATCCCCTTACAGAACTATGGCATTCTTTAACACTCTAGCCTTTGTGGTTAAAACCCAATAAATATTTGCACATGATATGTTCCATTGTTTCAGGCTTAACTATGTGGAAGTTTATTTTCACAAATGAAAAAGTAACTTTGTTTTCTTGCACTTATTTTATCGTTTTGGTACAACATGTTTTGACACATTAGTGCCATCCGGTAGGTTCCTCATTGATTCTTTCTGTGTACTGGGAGTGTAGAAAGTACCTCAGCATTTTAGGTAAAACAAGATGAATAACACAGTGACACCAATGTTTCATAACATGTTTTTCAGAGACTATAATTCAGTGGAAGAAAACGGATACTTCTCATTTGTGACCAGCAATAATATTATTTTGGCACCTAGCATTTAGCTTTCATGTGACAAGAGTTAACATTTTGGCAGTCAATGAGTGTTTCCCACCTTCCATGAGCATTGGTTGATCAAGTTTTTTCTTGAGCTAAGCTTTTGACTGCACATACCCTCCTGGTGAAAATATCCAGTGTCCCAGAAGTGCTGATATAGCGTGTGACATAAACAGTAAGGATTTTCTTATCAAATAACTCCATATGCCACTGCAAACTCAACTACTAAATTTTGAAATACATAACTATGGTTTAATGTGGAGTAACTAACTTCTCTGCTTCTGATTAAAGGTATTATTTAGAGATTTCAACCATATGCCATTGGTCAAATTTCAATCACTGGGAAAAGTCACTTCTCACACAGTAATCTCTATAACCTAACTCACTGACTATAGGTCCCTAGGAATCATTGGGTACAATGACTTGCAATAATTAGCTGGATCGTTGTGAAAGCACTTTGCATCATATTTTTTGATGACCTTTAAGGATGGATTGGGAGTAGAGAATCTCTTCAGTGCATATCAGTTAAATATTATATTGACTATTTTTTCTCCTTTGATGCATTAAGGAAAAAGCACAGTGCAGAATTATATCTAAATAACTGAAATTATAATTCAACTTTTCCCTTTGATGTTGATTAATGACTTACCAGACAGAACTTACCAGAAATGCACATTTTCTTGTATACATGATCTTCCATCCTTTCCTCTTTTGAATGTATGCTTCATCTCTTGGATACTACCATCTTACAATGAGTATATGTGAATGGTGTTAAGAAAATGATCTTCAGATAATTTCAAAAATTTCATATGCAAATCCAAGGCAAACAATCCTATCTACTTCAATGATGAAGTGTGCTCCCATGCTGTTCACCGTGTTCCCTCAAATTTCTGAAAGTTTTGCATGTGAAATACTTGACTAGTATTTGTCAAAAGCATAAAAAAGGACTATCTAGAGATATTTTTCTATTGAGATTCTAGCAGAGATACACATCATCTATTAAAACCTTAAATTGTTTTATCATTCAGATCTTTACTTCATTATTGTGTATGGTATTATTTGCTAGGGTATTTATTAGAGGGCAAAGAGTACCAATGAATACACTAATACTAGTCTGTATTAGAGTCTCGAATAATTATGCTAATTACACTACATTTGGCATGTTGATGAACTGCATTATTTAATTAAAAACATGACCGAGTATTACTTAATGATGTATTTGAAATTTTAAAACCAGAATAACTTTTTAATTTAATCAACCTTAAGCTTGATACTTCAATTGGCAGAAAATTAATTTGCAAAACAACATTTAGCACATCAATTGCAGTTCTAGAATACAAGGTGTTTGAAATTCGAGATATTCAGGTCACGATTAAATATTATAATTTGGTATTCGAAGTCGAGATCTGCTATTCGACCCATGTGTAGCCTCTCTCTCCTGCTATTAAGTTTCCTCAATACTAGAAAGTGGCATAAAATCAAGAGCTAAGGATTCAGTGCAACGACCAGATAAACACCTTACAATAATTAAGATCCTTAATCTTTTTCCCCCTTTATGCTCTGATACTAATAATGGGGTCGTTTACCATATTTTTTATTGCTGACTCTGATAAGAGTTTGTAAAATAAAAAGACCCGTATTTTTCTGTTTTTTGATCCATCAATTATTTCTCGAGTTATAAGTGGCGAAAAACTGATGTTTCATCCATAATGGAAAAGTGGGTGTGGTGCAACCAATGATTTATTCGACTTCACTGTGTTGTCCAAACACAACTGAGCCCGCAAAGCTACTTCGCCTTATCGCAATGGGGGGACACAGCTGACTGCCAATAGGAGCAGTTATGACAGCATCTGTGCGAGCAGACCTTCCGAGAACCCCTCTCCACTCCCTCTCCTTCCCATAAGAGCAGTCAAGGATGGGAGGAAAATGACATTAATGTTACTACAGCAGCTTTTTCAGTGGGCGACACCTTTTGCTTATTTTATTTTTTGTCTTACGAGTGAATGCGTTGTGGTCAGAAGATTAATTTTCTCACCAAATTTCTTTTTTAGTTTCCATCTAACAATATCGTTTACAAAATTGTGATTTCGGTTCAGAGTTAATGCCCCCTATTGTGTAAAAAATCTTAATTACTATCCAAGAAACCACTATTCATGAATTATCTCATTGAAACCAGTAATGTGTACCGAAAAGACTACCTCAGTACAACGAAAAATTGTGTCTCCAGTGTAAATTGACTAGAAAATCTAGGTCCAAATTATCATATTAAACTGTAAATATGGATTTAAGTGCATTGCCTCATTCCCTATTATACCAAATAGTAAGCCCCATCAACTCCAGCCTTTTTTTTCTAGAATGTGAGATGCACAAGTGACTGAAACAGCAAATCGAATATCCCCACCACTAAAATCATTTGCCATGGATGATCATCAATTAAAAATAGTAATGCTTAAAACTGAACCTAACATTCATTTGTCCGTGAATTGTATGTGTATTCAATGGGTTTCATCACCTGCAGAAGAGTCAAGAGGAGCAAATTTACTTGAGGATATGCAAAGTAGGAATGAAATAATAATGATACCTGTTTTTAAAGAAGATTTTAATATTGCACATTTTATGGTCTCCTACTGTTGAAATGAATACATGTTTATACATTTTCGAATTTTAATGTAACAGCCAGTATATTATTGATTTATTGGAATCCTAACATGCCTCAACCAGTCATGCTCATAGGAGAATTTGCGATGTTATAACATCACAAACTCTCCTGTGAGCATGACTGGTTGAAGCATGTTAGAATTCCATTCCCTTTACTCCAACCACTCTCAATGTGAAATCATTTTGTAAAAAATAAACAATGGCTCAAGATATTATATCCAGGAATTACTGCCATGTGTTTGCTAATAGTTAACTACTTACTAATTACACGATAAACTATTGCAATGACAGATCATGCTCTCAGAGAAATTGTGATTAATCTACAATGTATTTATTGTTCCAAGTTCTTGAAACCAATTGTCTATAGTTTCTGTCCCTTGTAAATTACCTTTAAAAGTGTGTTATGCCATTTGTTGTTGGAATTGCCTATCCAATTTTGACAGCCGTAAAATGGTTCTCATTCAATGATGTGTCTTGTCAATCTCCGTCAACACTGCAGTCTCAGCCATCTTGCAGCAACCTCAGGATACCTAGTATGGAGAGGTTATTTATTAGAACGAATAAACAGAATGAGCATTTCTTTGGAGTAAACCAAAATGATCTTGCAAATAACTTTCAAGTAATACAAAATAAAAATTGATAGATTTGCCTGCCACTATCTTATACCATAAATTATCTTTAGTTCGTATTACTATTTTTTGCCATGCAGTAATTTCATGTCTGCTTCTTTAACATTTTAAATTTTTTATCAATTATAATATATAATCACAATATTCATCAAAAATCAATTCATTAAAAATGTCCTCACGTGAAGTTAATGTTTAACATAAAACCATTGTCCAAGATGAGGAACTAAGGAGAGTAGCTATTTTTGTGGCCTGAACTATTTAGCACAAGGTGTTACCTACTATCTGGAGATTCCAGGTTCCCATCCAAGAGTGCATTTAGACCATACCTACCTGCAATAACCAAACATATTAGGTATCAGACTTGCCTTTTAGAGAAGTTACAACCATTATAGGAAAGGTGATATTTCTCTTGCTTTTGGGGATTAAATATCATTAACATTAGTATTTAGTGAACTCTACTGTTGCAGCTACACCCACTTCAGGATAGAACTTACAGGGCTGATTATTTCAGTTTAAAGTTGTGAGAATAGAAGTCCTATTTGGATAAAAAGAAAGTAAATTGCTATGTATTTCTTGGGACAATTTCACTTTTAGCTGGGTTTTCAATCTCTTAAGTGGGTCAGAAATATACATGGTGAAAGGGTAATTGCACCAAGAGAAGGATTATAATGAGGAATAGAAAATGTTAAGATAGTTGATAGTACCATAGGTTGAAAGGAAACCTGAGGATTGTGAGCTTATTAGATTTCCTGTCGTTTTTGAAACATAACTGACATTAATGCACAATTCTCTTCAATGATCTATCTAATTCCATTAATCTGGAAAATGTTAAACTATATTAGCGGGGTTTCGAAAATAACCACATTGGTGTTATAGTCTCATGTATGTAGCGTTGGTATGTCGGTGGCTATGTGGGATGCCTGCGTAGTGTCAACCAGGTGTAGCTCCTGTAGTAAAGCACTGAGTGGTACCTTTGTGTCCGGCAAGTGGCAATTGTCCACTATATAGACTCATGGTATTCAATCTTTGCACTTGAGACCAATGCAAAAGATGCTTTGAACCAGACCCTTGAGATTACTTCCAGCCAATGTGTACATGACGACAACAGACATGCCACTGTGTACTCAACCTTTCATTTGTTATTTATTAGGATATTTTAGTATTTCAGATGAGATTTAAAGATGCAGAATAGATTGGTAGAGCAATGATGGAAATTCATTGTTAAGTGAATTGAGGGAAATTTTAGGTCCCATAGCTAATTTTCCATATCAGGTTACGTCAGTGGTGAGATATTGTTGGCCATTAAAGGCAGGGTCAAAAAGTGTGGCCACCTTGCTTAGAAATGATTTCACATTTAAGTGTTCCTCAAGAGGCTTCAATTTTGATATAGGGTGGGGGAATATACCTACTGTAATGTATTTGCAGGGATTGACTTGTTCTTAATTCAAGTTCCATCTGAAATCAGTCAACTAAATAAAAGAGTAGTTAATCATTTGTCTTCTCCAGGAAGAAGTAGAGAGAAGATCCTGTGGTGTCATTATTTAATAGAAAATACTCTTGTGCAACACAATAACATTGTTCCCTATTGACGGCTATCCAAAACCTGTAAATCATATCATATAATCAATTCGCACCCATTTAATAGTTTACCTCCTGAGGCAAGACATGTTAGTCCCACAAAATTTAAAAAGTGTTGTTTATGCCTGGCTCATGAAAAAGGCCTTTAACACTGTTGAGGAGTTCCTCACTTGTGAGAAAGGTGATCTGATGCTTTGTAATTGAACATTTGGTGCATTCAATACCTGAACAGTGTATGTATGCGTTTTTAATTTTGTATATTAACTAATATTACTGTCTCTGTATCAGACTAATTGTATCTGTATACATGACATCTTATCTGTATTGTATCTGCTCATTATCAAGTGTTGCAGTACTTACAATGCATGAATTTCGAATCTATCTTTGTCACATGATGAAGAAAATCTTGTGCGTCTAGCAATTTACAGTTTAAATTATTCAACATATGTATTTTTGACCAACAAATGGAATTTTGTTTTAATGTCTAAAAAATATTATTATTATCATAAATGGAGAAATGAAGGGGATTGGGAAGAATTGTTGCGCTTGAGAAAATTGTAGTGCATAAGATTGTCGAAACATTTAGGAGAGGTATCCCACATAAAATTCAAAATACAAGGTTATATTTAAAACTATCAGAAATCGGAATTTGAAGTTAAACCGCCGAGGCTGTAAAATTCTTGCCAGCCAAGAATGTTATGTATAAGTGATTGCATGCCCTACAGGATACCCCAATAAAAATGATACAAGCCGTTTCCATCGGGTTGGTATTCACTCCCTGGTTTTACTCAACGTGGACAAGATGTCCTGGAGAAAGCATCGGCATGCTAGCGTATGGGTGATAAGCCACAATGGACGTAGTTAAGGATTTGGCCCTCCTACTCCGACCAAAACAGCGTCTTTAGCAGCCCCTTATGGAGACTGCACGCGCATTAAAATTTGAACTGTGACATAGTAACAAAATTCCATCGCCGCTACATAATTAATTCATGTTAAGACTATGTAAGAGATATTAGTTAGTTTGATGACCTTGTGATTTTTATTCTTAAAATCGGTCTGCATTTAATACATTTCAATTGCATATTTGAAATAATTTCTTTCCGCACCTTATGCGTTTCCTTGACGAATTTTCAAAAGGTTTTATATTTTTCACGTTACTCTCCTATTTTTCACCACGTGAAAAACAACTTCGAGTAGGAAGCCTTTATGCACGAACCTAGCGATTCGTCCTCCAGTGCATGCTAACCACCTAAGTTCTCCGATAAGAGAACTATGCCAGCGTATGAACAATTAAAAGCATTTTGCTTGATGAAAATGGAAGTATTTGTCTAAGGTGCAGTAGCAACATCGTTGCGACTCGGGAGGAACTTAAATCCCGGTATTACCTTAAGTAGTTTGCGACCTAGATATAAGAAAAGTTACGAACACAAAATATTCTTAAGTAAAGATGCAAGATGTCAGCAATATAATATCACACAAAACGACACTATTGGACACTATAATGTTTAAATAGCCAAGGAAACAAAAAATTAATTAAACACTGGTATTTATTACTTCGAAAAGATTATAACAGCTGACTTCACTTCGTACATTATAGGAATTCTATTCCGAAGTACATATATATAACTCCTTACCCAACAAAAAATGTGCGATATATTTTACTCAATGAAGAGAATGAATAGCATCGAAATTCTTACCTCCTGGTATCATAGTTACTCCGGATTCGCTCTATGATCGTGACAAAGGTGGAGAGGTATCGTGGGATAGAACCTCAGACCAGGGGCCTATGATAGTCTAGAAACTGACAAGATGCCCAGGTAAGGAGGTACGTCGGGATACGAGAAAGAACAATGGACGGCATAAAGGAAATCAATAAAATATTAATTTCTGTGTAAATATCCTTGCGCAATTTTTTGTGGATGGAGGAGTTTTAATTCCTTAGGAAATGTCATTAATGTTAAGAACTTTTCTGCGGTAAAGGATGTCGATACGATTTGGGGAGAGAAATGGAGGGTCGTTATATAAAGATTAAGCAGCTATGAGGAGATGGCGTGAAAGAGGTAGATTGCATGAGTTTCCTGTGCTGACCCAAGGAGGTATCATGCTCAGCTCGCTGGGACCCATTTTTCGGCGCTCGTGGTTGGAATGGGACGAGCGCCGATGGCCGGCCCTTCACGCCTCTCACTGCAGGTCCCCAATGGAGATCTGCAGAGAGCGACGTCCTACTGGTGCCATGCTACAGCGACGCCCTCAAAACGGGCGCCCGCTGCCTTCGGAAAAGAGGAAATGATTGCGAGCAAGGATGACAAGTGATGAGAGAGAGGGAAAGATGCGAGGTGCTGACATCGATCTTGACAATTTTAACAAGTTGCAGCCAAGAGTCACATGATAAATACACTCTGGCTCAGTACAGTGGGGCAAAATGGCCTCGGGTACAGTTTGCATTAACAACAATTGGGCATTTTATTTTTCATCACACCGCAAGGGTGTGGCCATCAACATTTCACCCTAATTTCCTTAAGTGCCTGCCTAATCAATTCGCCTAAGAGTGCCTTAATTGTCCCCCCAAGTCTCTTAAGTGTCCTACAGCCTTTAAAGCCCCATCGGAGGGCCCTACCGCGAACGGGGTGCCGTGCCTCGCGATAAGTGTTTCCCTACTCCGTACGCACTATGCCCTGCAAGAGGAGAAGATTCCCTACCTTGTGAACTCCAATGTCCTCCGGCGGCAGAACTTCGTCGTTCTCCCTCGACGATCCCCCGTTGACACAACACACACACACACTTAGAACACTTTGCAACACTTGCACTATTTAGAATGGCCATGCACTAATTCAGATTAAACACTTCAATGCACACGACACTGTCACAGCGAAGATAGGCTTCATTCTTCTGCATCCATCTGGTCTGTTTGTTTTTCTGAGAGTAGATGTGTAAGGCAGTATGGAAATTTCGAGAGGACGTTCTATTGAAGAAAAGGAAGAAACTACAAGCATAGAAATTACCATTCTTAGATTCAAGAGGAAATGCCTTGCGAGAAAAGTTAGCATTGGAGTCTCTCCGTAGAATAGCGGGCAGAAGGACAGGAGTGCTTTCTTATGAAGAACTTATCGGACAGAAATTCAGAATTTTGCAATTATAAAGAAAACTGCACCAAATATTTTGTTGCTAGGATAAGTTGTAGGCGACTATCCCTATAATGTGAAAGAAAGTCATTTGGCATTGAAAAATGGCGCCACGAGTGCTTTGAGAAACAATTAGCAAAAGTTACGAGAGAGCCACAATAACTCAAATCAACTCGTTGGATTGGGAGGGTAAGCGAACCGGAGTTAGCGTGGAGCCGCGGAGTCAAACTGAGGACATCAAAGTGAAAAAGTTGGTGCCATCGGAAAACATAGTTAAAGATAAATGAGGTGCACTCCAGTTGAAAAGACTCTTTCGAAGACAACGTGAAATTATCAGGGAGCAGAGGCGGTTCGAAGCCGAAACATTCCAACAGCCTGGCGAGGGAGATAAAAATCACACAAAGAGAGTAAATAGGAAGAATTTGTGTGGCGAAATAAAGAGCAATTTACGGGAATCCTCATTTCTTTTCTAATGTTAGGGAGGTTTACAAACGAGGAAAGACACTGGTTGACTTGGAACAGTGGAGAAAGTACAAGATGATCGAGAAAACTAACGAAAAGAAAAATTACGCTGAGGTGTTGATGTGTTGTGTTTAAGTTTGTAACTTGGGGAACCATTACCCCTGTAAAATGGAGAAAAATCAGGATGAAATACATTTAACATGAGGTGAATAGCAAAACTCTAGAACTGACATATAAGGCCAAATTATTTCACAAAGTACTCCAAAATTTATTTCAAAGACACAATTAAAACTAGAATTACCGTGATTACAATGGGATATTTAAGTCAGAAGCAAATTAAACTTTTGTTAAACACGGGCTACTCACATCTTCCTTGAAGGCTGAACGCTGACTCGGCTGAAATTTCACCTGCCGAAATTCTTGATCGTCCATACTAGTACACTCACGACAACTCTCCTCAAAGACTATGTCGTCTCTACCAGCGTTCCGTCGCAATACATAGCAGTCAAGAGCTGAGAGAGAAGAGGTGCGACTCGGTGGCAGTGGTCTTTATATAGTAAAATAATGTGGGTGGGCGGTTACGCGAGGAGAGGGGAGGTGATGGAGGGGCAGAGCTACCACGAGGAATCGTCTTGTGGAAATGCTCTCTAATGGAAGGGTCTCAGGAGAAACCCCTGCTCTCCGCATTAGAACGCACGACCCCTCGAACTCATTCCTCCAACTAATCGGTGCAGTCGAGGGGACGCGCTTCCTCCACGAGTCGAGGGAATGCGAGGCCTGCCGCACCCAGCGCCTTTTGGAGGGAAAACGGAGCCCGCCGGTTGACCCCCAGGGTGCATTTAGACCAGCGTCTCTCGTCGTACTCTTCGTAACTCTCGTTGTGGGTGACGGAGAACTGACGTCGGATCTACCTTGGAAGATGGTCGAGTTCCAGGGAATAGGCTTGATATGTGTCAGAAACAGCGGAGAGGAAAACCCGGCAATAGCTCACTCTTCATTAAAATAGTCAAGGGATTGATTTACCAAACGAGGTTCAGTGTCCAGGAATTGGAATGCTCTCCCTTCATTACTATAGTTGGAAAATAAATATCCATGAATCTCTTTACTCCTCACTTGGATTCGAACTCCGTCCCTCTGGACGGAGTCCCAATTATAATCCTGCTCTCTCTCTCTCTCTCTCTGGCCCGACGACTTATCCACCCTCGTACCCTTCGCAGGGCGAATATCAAACGCATGCAATGTCCTCTCTCGAATTTAATTACCCACATAGCGTAAGTTTTGTGTAGTAGGTGCTTCAACGTCTGAGATTATATCGTACAGTCTCACCTAAGTTTCTATTCCTACCGCAAATGCATAACTAGGGCGGGTTTGAACCCATGTCCTTTGATTAAATTTTATTATATTTCGCCTACATATGTGGTGGAACAGCTTTTCAGCGAATACATGAAACTGCAGGATTTGTACTGTCCACTTATATTTATTGTACAAAACACATGATTCAACGCGTACCGCCGTTCCTCCGTTGCTACCTAACATTTTTATTGATGAACTTGAAAGTGATCTTTTTAATTCCATTTTTCACTTTTTAAACTACACATATATAAATTACATTGCACATTCCAACGACTGGAAGATCTCCTCGTTAGGAGAAATTTCGAAACGGAGGCAATGGAAATGATCCATATACAACACATCACTTTCAACGAGCATTGCCATGAGAAAAATAAAAAAGCATGGGCCAAGTTAACTTGTCTCGGGCGAGACAAGTTAACTTGGCCCATGGATCCCCTGACCAACAAAAATCCCCACTCTCTTCCTATGCCGTCGCCTTGTCCACCCTCGGAGAAGTCCCTTCGCAGTACAAATATGGAACGCCTGCAAAAGCTCTCTCGAAATTAATTACCCGCAGAGCATAGGATTCACGTCGTAGGTGCTTTTACGCCTGAGATTATATCGCACCGTCTAACATAATTTCTTATACCCATTGCAGTTTAATACCATGGGCGGGATTTGAACCCGTTTCCTTTAGATGAATTCAATTATAACTGGCGTACATACGTGGTGGTGAGTTTTTCCTGAGATTTAATGAAACTGCACGATTTGTACTGGCCTCTTATATTTCTTGTGCCTTATTAATGATTCAATGCCTACCTCCGTTTCATCCGATACTAGATGGCATTTTCATTGATGAACTTAAACGTAAATTTTTCATTCCAATTTCAAATTTTAAAACAATATATTTTATTGTTTTTTAAGCGTGGACGATTTTTTATGCTTTTGCTTAGGCGGCCATAATAGGGTTTTTAGCCTTTTGAAGTTCTTTACACCCATATATTGTTCTCACTATGGAGTCAGAATCAGAGGGCAGTTCCTTTTTTTGGATCTCAGAATCTCCATCCCACAAGACACGTACTATGGGAGAAAAAAGTTTCCCAACAAATGGAGCACCGCTACTATTGCTCTGAGAAAAAATCGGATTCCTATATGACGGTACAATATTCTTTGGTCTCGGCCACCACGAGGGAAGTTCAAACACGGTAAGGTGATGGACTCATGGCCCGAGTATGTGACGGAATACCGGCAGCAGCTTGCTTGTCCCGAGTTGTAACGCGCTGGCGTCCAGAACGGACGCATATTATTCCTTGCGCATGCATTTTAAACAAACTATTTAACTAACTCGTTCTCGCTAATCTTCACTTCGCATTCTCCGTCTTTCCTACCTTTTTCTTTTAGGCCTCGCTCCTAGTCTCGCACTCTGGCAAGGTCCTGGGATTCACTCGGTGTCCGCCTCTTCGCTCTCTTTCTCTCATATGAAAGGTTAACAAAAAACGACCTTTGATATTTTCCGCATCCATATAAACGATTTAATAGCTCCGTTAATATCAGTAGGGAGTGTTCGAGCTGTAATTTAACTGACTGGTAATACGAAGTTTTCAATTTGAGGCCTGAAGATAGCGAACGTTTTTCGCTCACCACTTTGTTATTTTACGTAAGCACTAGATACATATTTTTATCCAAGACACGTTAAAGAAATGTTATGGTATTTTTTACCCTCGACCCCTCTTCTCTTTCGCCGTGGAAACCTTTGTTTTCCCGTTCAAGCAAATTTGGAACTGATCTCATGATAGGTGGATGGTTATATCTTCTACTGCTGCAATCACTTTCCATATTTCGCTGCTTTAAGGAAACTTCCCCTGGAGAGTAGGTAAAGAAACCGTTTTCATGTTCAGCTCTTTGTCTGCTCCTCTAACGGCTTCCCAAAAAATTTCCGCCCTCCCTGAACTAGGTTTGAGCAAGAATATTATTTCACTTCACTTGCCTTGGATTATTACCGTGTCTTTCTTTTTTGCTTATCGAATACTGCCAGCTATCGAGGTATCTACGCGTTGGGGTCGTAAAATATTGAGTAGGAAGATCATCATTCGTTCATTCATCCTCAGTGGCGATTGAATATGCAATATTCAGGCCGTTTGATGACCCTTTGAGGCCTGAAACGTTGTGATAATGGGTTTCCAACTTTCTTTTCGTTTTCCAACGTTGTGCATTTTTGATAATTTGAAAATACATCGATATAATAATTTTTCAATGATATTCATCATATATGTTTAATTAATTACTCGTTATGGAATATCTTGCTGGATCATCTATTGCAGTAAAAATTCTCTGGTCAATAAATCGTCACCGAAAAAGGCTGTTAGATATCCAGAATCAGGTCACCTCCATAATCGTTTCTCATGGAGGTGACTCTTTCATCATAATGATAATCAAACAGTCGAAGCAAAATCTTCTTCTGTGCAATTCTCTCCAAAGGTGATAAAATCCCACTAGGTCCCAAAGCCATATTGTACTATTGTGGACTAGTGTAAGAAAATGTTGACGATGTAATCACACTTTTCATTGAGTAAAACCCTACCAGTTTCGACACTCTCGTGTAATTGTCAAGAGTACTCAGATACAACGACACGAGAGTGTCGAAACCGGTAGGGTTTTACTCAATAAAAATGTGAAAAATATATCGTCAAAGTTCTCTTACACCATGTCACTTTTTCACAAAGTATCGCCTGATTCTATTCGATTCTTGTGGACTAATGATAAATTTTGAGAGTTAATGGCAAATGTGACCACAAGAATAAGCAACTAAGAACATTCTTCCAACACCAAAGCCAGAAATAGTTCTACAACATAACCCTGAATTTGTGATCTATAAGGGGTGTGAGTATTTATAAACTAGAAATTAGTGAACGATTTCTTTTTGCGGAGAAAAAACTAAGGAAGTGTGTATCGGCCAAATAAGTAAAATTGCCAATTCAAATACAGCTCAATACTGAATATTTTACTCTAGAACACTTTTGCTCGGGGTATTTGTTTCCAAAGGGTGTCCGTGAGATTTGGCTCAAAATTGAAAACAAAAGTTGAAGAGACTGTTTTCATAATTTCTGAGACTCACTCATAGTCGGGGAAGCTATTAAGCATGACATATGAGCTGTTTTTGACCAAGAGCTTATCCTGTGCGTAAACTAAATTTCCTTTTCTTCATTAAGTCTTGGGCTGGGAAAAGTAATAGTTCTCTTTTGAATGAAGGACTCATGGATGACTTTAGACAACCAACATACATATAACCACCAGAATACTCTCAAGTAATACCACCAAATACCACCGAAATCACTAGAATTTCTCAGCCGTAGTACATTTACTTTTATAAGTCAGTCAAAATATTACTTTCCTCAATCCAAAATTCTTTGAAGCCCAGGACTTTGCCGGAGTGCAGGAAAGAAGCGAGGTTCGTCGAAATGGCTCGGTGTTCGGAGGTAAGTTGGGCGAGAACGAGGTAGTTAAATAGAGCGTTTAAAATGCATGCGAGGAATAATATGCGTCCGTTCTTGACGCCAGCGCGATGAAAGCTCGGGAGAGGCAAGCTGCCGGTATTCAGTCACGTACTCGAGCGATGAATCCATCACCCTACCGTGTTTGAACTTCCCTCACGGTGGCCGAGACCAAAGAATATTGTACCGACAGAAATGAATATGATTTTCTCTCAGAGCGATAGTGGAGACGCTCCATTTGTTGGGAAACTTTTTTCTCCCATAGTACATCTTTGACATCGCTATTACTTTTATCGCTACTACATATGCACTGATGCTTGTAATATGTATGATTCATGATGTTTAGAGCAAATGGGGAGAATTTTTGGAATTCGAGTAAACGAGCATTAGAATTATTGAATAACTGCGATCCAAAAATCCCATTTTTCAAAACACCTTATTGAGGAGTGCTACTACACAGACTTCGGCGTGAATATCCTTCGTAATGATAAAAAGGGCAAATAGGACCTTGACCCGTTGGAGCAGTGTGAGATCATCAAGAAAATGAAGTTACTCATAAGTGTGAAATTTTATGTTCCGTTTTCTTTACTTTTGGTCCGTTATTCTCTTCCCACCCGATTTTGTACTACTGTATGGTACATATCGGATGCTAATATAATCGGATGGTGTAAATTAATTTCCTTTCCTCAGTGCATTAATGAAAATTAAGGTGAATTGGCTGTTTAGTAAAAATCTGCCGCCATTTCAATCTCTATTTGATAGATTTATGCTAGAATGGTTTAGCATAAATTTAATGGCATTAATTTTCCTTTAGCCTGTTGTGATTGATTTGTGGTAAAGTAAATTACTGTGGGTGTGATAGGGTCAGGACTCTTGTTGACGGTGATGGAACGACTTCAAGTAATGGAAGGCTTTTTCTCCCCGCATGCCTCGCAAGAACACCTCTGCGATCATTCCTTGCTTCTTTGGAATGGAGACTTTGACGGCACTCGAAGTGCAAGGCTCACATTGCAATCAGTTCGCCTAAATGGGAAATACAATCCTCTCTCTCCCCTCAGTTTTTATTGGAGCGCTGGTCAGCGAGGGAATCAGCGAGGAGTGAAGCAAAGGCCGAATGCAGCGTATTGGGATTGAATGATTTCATTTCGTGCACATATTATATTTCGTCTTGGGCAGGATGTGTATGGCCTACGGCGACAGATTACATTAGATACATACATATCAGACTAGCGAGCAGTCTCGAGGTCATCAGCCAACAGTTTGCGTCGCATAGCCGTTGCTCTCCTTTACTGACCACATTCGAAAAACAAGCAATATTTTTTTGAATACGCATACAATGTATTTATATCTTATGAATATTGCTATCATCCATTTTTAAATTATGCTATGCATGCATTTCTGAAGATACGCAAATGGTGGAAGTCTGAAGGTTAAAAGATTCACATTAAGCCAGTACTTCTGCACGATCCTGAGTAAATAATACAAAAGTTAAAATCATTAAGACAATGAGAGAGAACATTGCGGGTTGGGGAACATGCACCACGCACCACGCACGAAGTGCACCAGGCACAAAATACATGATACAATTATGATGCCGCAAGCAACCAGCGCACCCAGCGAACGTGTTGGGTGTAGGTGACAGGAGCAATGACAAGGCTTCTCCGCTCATAGTCTGGCCTGAGCGGGTGTGTTTGAAACCGTCGGGATTATCTGGAATAGGTAACCAAGGAGTCACGTGGTACAAACACGAATGCTTTGCAAATTCAGTACGTCTGAATCGCTCGTCACAAACATTAGTTGTTTTCACTTGAGTTTTTCTCATCTGTCTCGACGATAAATCCCCCAGATGAAATAAAACACAAGGGTAAACAATAAAATGAGTTTGTAATTAGCGGTTTCAACACGGTTTATCAGGTAATGGTTGGAGTTTTCAGGGAATGGAGGAAGGGTGGAGAGAAACCAGGCGTCAGCACTAAGGGTGGTAAGCACCATCTTCACGAAAGGCGCCTAGGGGACCACGGCTTAACATCCCATATGACGAACAGAGTACTGAACTCGAAGTTCTCTCCTCATGGCACTCATGTAGGGATCGGAATACCAAAGAAAAATCCGCCTTGACCGCAATTAGGACCCGGTCCCTCGGAATGGGAGGCCAACACTCTAGCCACTAACCCGATTCCTCTAAGCATTATAAAACTTTTTTTATTAAAAACTAAAGAAGGCCTTTTTTTTCGATAGTCGATCAACTTCGACCCTGTATAAATTGTTCATGTGTGGGAACCAGGACAATTCGCATCGTAAGCCAAATGCGCCAACTAATAGGATAATATCATACCAAGGTTCGAAGTCGGAGATGAAGAAAAAAATCTTTGAATTTCGGAAGGCTTTCTTCTATTTCAGTCGCTTTTGCACCGATTAGCAATCGGTTAGCATTCATCGAGTGAAAATAAAATGTTTCTCGGGTTTCACACACTCGGGTAATTCTTTATGAGACACAGACATTACGATGACTGAGTCCACCATCGTCATCGGAGTGAAATATTCGGAGGTTAAGACTGTTACGTAACTATGGAATACCACTTTCAAGAGTCGGTCCACACAGGGCAGTGCCCGTATTTTTCCTAAATCAAACTTCGCGTATTTCTTACGTGTTCCATGCCTACTAAGAGTCAATTGGACTCATGTGGCTTCATCAACTTGACTTTTAAGCACTCGCCAATAAAACCTATCATGATTCCCTACTACGAATGCCCACATAGCTCCCACACCCAAAACAGTTCGCCATCGAAAGAACCCTTGACATGCTTGCAGGTTTAGCTTGGAGTTAAGAATTCCAAACGCGAGGAAGAAGGCCAAGTATCTCCTGAGTTGTTTTAGGACGTCTTCAGTTCGATTCCAACGCAAATGAAACAAATAAGAGGCTGGTCTGAGCGTGGGGATGGTATCGCATAAATATTTGTGACTTCATAATTCGCTGGTGAGAAATACGTAATAAAATTCACAAAGCAAACTTTATTCCCGGACATTGAATGAAAGACGGATCTTGGAATTACCTTGTGTCTCCCGTTTCAACCGTTTTGATGGCGAAGAATTCCAAATAATAATTAGGGGATAGTGATTGAAATTTCAAGAACACCAAAGAAATAGAATCAGTTTTATCAAGCATTACAAATTATCGCTGCTGTTCCTTGATTTCTAGATTTCTTTGGATAATATTTTAATATTATGTAGTGCGAATTATTATATATACAAGGTATTTAATTATTGATGGGTTGCAGTTAGGTGACCATGATATCGGAAAAGAGCTAAAAAAAAGAGGGAGATTTTAACTGAAGAGACATAATGACTAAAGAAATATTTTATGGCTGTTTTTTTTAAATTCTCGATAAGAGTATAGTATGACTATCAGCAGTGAATATCGAAAGTAAGTTCCGAGTCTCATCCTGGATATGGAAGAAAAGGAGAAGATGTTGAAGGAGCAGGATTTTGGTTTTTCAGGCTGTCAAAATTTCTGAGAAAGATTTTAGGAAGACAAATGGGGGAGGGTGGCACACTTCTTATAGATATCTATTACTGTGAGTTCAGCAAAGGAGTCGAACACAAGATGTAAAGTGTCGTGAGAGTGACTTGAGATTTTTGGTTCAGCATATGTCTTTGCTTGCGTCTATGACTACGTGACGGCTTTCGTTTGTATGTAAGGAACAAGAATAAAAAAAGCAGAATTTATAATGGTGTCCCCGGTTAACCTTGATACGCTATATATTGAAGTAACGAATGGCTAATAGGAATGGGCATAGATTGGCAAAAGAGCATTATTTCGGACATTCCCTCATTACCATTTATATTCAACCAGTTAGCTGAGAAAATAATACAGAGGCGTGGAAACGGGCAAAATAAGGAAGGAAAGTATTACGGTGCCGGTCTGGTGGTAGATTTTCTAATGACTAGGATTTATGTAACGAGTGAGCCAAATGACTCAACATCAATTTCGCAGCTCCATGATATTCAATATAAATTTATGACATCAAGTGCAGGTAATAAGGTTTTGAACAGAGTAAAGGCGAAACATTAATTAGATGACAATAATATACGTATGTGTTTCCAAATGTAAACTAGTCCGCATTCATATGGAATACGGTAGAATCTACAAGTTTTCAACTCCGAGCTATCTTTGGTCGTTCCCAGGAAGTTCTTAAGTTTTCTCATTGCCATATATTCAGCATTGATTTGATGTTTGCTCGATATTCTTGATATCTTATTAGATACTATTGGAATGAAAGGAAGGCATGCTTAGTCTCTTTATTCCTCCTCCTCCATTGTTACTTTCTCCCTGGTATTTAAGGAACTCTTAAGGAATATTTGGATTGCCCTGCCCCCAAATCCGTTCAGGTGAAACGTTGTTTTCCAGTGCCTCACTTCGGCATCTAGGATTTTGGTATCTGCAACTGACTTGTGACGATGAAAGAGCGTTGTCGAAACACCTCTTTTCTGTGCTGGATCATCGATACTACTCCCGTTCTTATAGGGAAGATCGAGTGAGGTTTGGCGCGAGACAGTGGGATTTTCCGGATGTGATGGGGCCAATAGTCAGTTGAGAATAGTTGCGAAGTATTACGCAGTAAACACTTTTTATTTTGCTCTCAGTCATAAGCCTCGATTATGAATCACTCAACTGTTAGAAGATGTGTTTCCTGCGTCAATGACATTGAAATTACGACTGAACACTAACTGAGTGATTTTGGATCATAACTGTAAAGGATACTGCAAAAGAAGCAGGAAACCATAGCCCTCTCGGGTGCGAAGAATATCACTCAGCATTAATGTTGGGCAGTTTTTTTTGCAAAATATGGAATTTATTCGAAAGTTTTGCTGAAATCTAAATTCGTACCTACTACTGATTGAGGACATCAAGTAATTTCCCTGTTTCTCCGTGATAGAATGAGAATTTTCCCTTTTGTTTACTGGTCTAATGTTTGTTACTGGTCAAATTTGAAGAACGTTCATATTGCTCAAATATATTTTTGAGTTTTCCTTGATTTTCGGAATAAATTTCAATGTACTACAATGAAGATTAGGAATTGACAACTTCTGCGACATATTCCATACATTTTAACCCCCGACACATCGACCATTTCTATAATTGATCGAACGTGGATAATTCCTTTAATGCTCACTAACTAGCAGAACTCAAAACGTGGTGACTTTCGGATATTTGTATAAACAAATGAGACATTTTATATATTTTTAATTGCATTTTTCGACATGATTCACGCTTCGTGGCAAGATTATGTTTCGTATTTACTTTTTGAGCTCGGAAATATCTCCCTTCATTGAAAAGGTAAATTCGATTAATGTAGCAACTTTCAAACACAGAAAATAAATTCTTTTATTGAAACACAAAATAAACCTTAAACGCAGTAATACGTACAGGACTCAAGAAAAAGGTGTCATTCTGGAAGAAATCCAAGGAAAACGCTGAAATAGGAAAGAAAAATGAAAAAAATAAAACTCCTACTCTTCTGTTAAATCATTTCTGTGCCGATCAGATAAGAGATGGATCGAGAAAAAAAAGTTAATTTCGAGGAGAATTCTTGATAAAAGGGTTCTGAAGATAAATAGTTCTTGGGAAATTGTTGTTAAGATCACAAAAGTTGATCCAGGCACGACAGTAGAAAATTTTTCAAGCCTGGAAATGTCTCACAATCATAAAAAAAGGACTTACGGGATAGTGACATTCAAGAAGAAGTTCAAGAATAACGAAAAATGAGGGTGTTGTAATCGATATATTTTCTTCCCAATTTCCTGCAAGATTGTTTGACACGAAAAAAGGACATTTTTTACAATTTGTGAAAATATATACTCTGCTCTGATCAGTAGTACTTTGTAAAATGGAGAAATAAATTTAAAAAATTCCGTATTTATGTTAGTTAGTTACGTAATGGAAGACGTGGTAATAATATTACTGCTGATAACTTAGATATCGATCGGAGAGCGTGGTGGCCTAGTGGGTAGAGCGTTTGGCTACTGTTCAAATCCGGGTGAAGTCTTTGGACGCCCCCAAACGAAAAAAACCCGAGGTGGCCCAGGGAAAGGAACAGGCCCCCCCTTCCCTGAATGTGTGGAATTCACACGCCCGTGGCTAAGTCCGGGATGAGCTCTACCCTAACTTATCAAAACCAACCCTCGGGTTGAATCACTGAGTGAACTTAGATATCATAAAATGGGATCCGCGACATTAGAGGAATATCAAAAAGGTTCCGCAAAGTCAAAAAGGTTGAGGGGACGGCCTTTGGGAAGGTACGCGTAAAAGAGACCACATCACGTCATGGAATATCAAAGTCCGACACACTGGTTGTGCATCACGCAGATCGTGAGATTCCCTCGCTGACCAGCGCTACGAAGTGAAATCAGGGAGGAAGGGACTGAAAGGCGGACTGATTCCAATGCCTGCCTTGCACTTGAATAGCGGTCACGTCGACTGCCGTTAAAGTCTCCCATCCAAAGGAGATAAGAATGATCGGCGAGGTGTTCTTGGGAGGTATGGGGGGAGAAAAAGCCTTCCATTACTTGACGTAATTCCACAATCTTCAACAAGATTTCCGACCCTATTACATCCACAGTTATTTTCTTTACCACATACCAATTACAAAATCAAAGGGAAAATTAATACCATTGATTTTATGCTAGACCATTTTAGACCTATTTATGAAATAGTGATGAAAATCATAACCGATGTTTACTAAACATCCATAAGATATTCACCATAATTTTCATTAATGAATTGAGGAAAGGTAATTCATTTACACTATCACCCAACCCAAAATGTTGCTACAATATAAATGAATAGGTGCGCAAGATGAAAGTAAATTTCCATGGCATGGTAGTGAAGTTGTTAACACACTGGCATGGCAACGCAAAGGTTCGGAATAAATTAAACTGCAGTTGTACTGTCCACTTATATTTATACACAACACGTTCTTCGATGTCTAAGGAGCCATTATCAAGTGCACTACCAATAATAACATCCAATATGTATATATAAAATAATACAAAAAGGGGAGTGGTAATACTGACCAATGAGGGGCCAGGAGGGAGGAGGGGTGTTTGTTTTAAGGCGAAAAGAGGACGGGAAGTGTGATAGGTGATAATAATAATAATTTCTTTAATGATCACAATTGCCCCCAATTATGACCATTTTCAGATTCAGATGCACTGTCAGAGCTCTCTTTTGCAAAAGCAATGCCATCTGAGGAGTCTGACCTGGACAAGAACGTAATCCAGTCATCATCATCTTCATATATGGACAACAAATTTTTTAAAAATCCATGCCCAGGGCATGGTGAATCTTGCGCAGGCGGAACTCGAACCCGTGACCTTTGGAATGGCAGACGAAGACTTCAACCCCGCCGCCACCGAGGCCGGCCATTCCATTAGATTAGAGGATCGTGAATTACTACTAAGCAGGGAACGGGGAAGAGAATGGAGGTGGTTAGGTGCTGGGGGGGAAGGGGGAGAGCCGGGGAGGGAGGGGAAGGTTGGAGGTTATGGGGGTGAGAAGAGAGGGGGAGGGAGGTAAGTAGGGAATGGGGGAGAGAGGGAAGGGGGTTCTTGAGAAAGTGTTGAATCGGAAGAAGAGAAGGAGTGGGAGAGCAGTAACTTCGGTTGACGCTTATCCCTTATTCTCATAATGGGGGATCTTCACGCCGAAGTCTGCGTAATAGGACTCCTGTATCTGGTATTTTGAAAATTGGGATGACTTTTAGTTTGTTAATCAAGATCTCTTATGTTCGTTTATTCAAATTCCAAAATTTCTCCCCGCTTTCCCAATATACCGTGAATAACACATGCCATAAGCCACTCCGAACTTCTTCACGGGATAGTATGGGTATAATTGTCTTGGTCTAATATGTCCGTTAATGTCAGTGGAGGGTAAACTGTAATTTTGATAATGTCCCTGGGGAAGTTTACAGCTGTTTGTATGCCCTCGTCCGAGATGAGTTAACTTAGCCCATTTTTACATGCTCTTTGATTTTTCTCATTGCAATCCTCGTTGAAAGTGATGTGATGTATGGATCATTTCCATTGCCTCCGTTTCTAAATTCCTCCTACTGAGGAATCTGACAGCCGTTGAAATACGCAATGTAATTTATATTTGTGTAGTTTAAAAAGATAAAAAATTGGAATTAAAAATATCACTTTCAAGTTCATCGATAAAAATGTCAGCTAGCAACGGATGAAACGGCGGTAAGCGTTGAATCATGTGATTTGTACTATAAATATAAGTAGACAGTTCAAATCCTGCAGTTTCACGTAATCGCTGAAAAGCTGTTCCACCGCATATGTAGGCGAAATATAATCAAATTTAATCAAAGGACATGGGGTCAATCCCGCTAAATTTATGCTATTGCGGTAGGTGAAGAACCTACTACGCAAAACTTAGGCTATGTGGGTAATTAAATTCGAGATAGGAGACTACATGCGTTTGATATTCTCCCTGCGAAGGGTACGAGGGCGTCGTCGGGCCAGAGAGAGAGAGCAGGATTATAATTGGTTATCCGTCCAGAGGGACGGGGTTCGAATCGAAGTGTGGGGTAAAGAGATTGGGCGATATTTATTTTCCAACTAGAGTGATGAAGCGAGAGCATCCCAATTCCTGGACACTGAACCACGTTTGGTAAATCAAGTCCTTGATGCGTTTAATTGAGAGTGAGCTATTGCCGGGTTTTCCTCTCCGCTGTTTCTGACACATATCAAGTCCCTGGAACTCGACCATCTTCTATGATCGTTCCGACCTCAGTTATCGGTCACCCACAACGAGAGTTACGAAAAGTACAACGAGAGACGCTGGTCTAAATGCACCTTGGGGGTCGGCGGCGGGCGCCGTTTTCCCTCGACTCGTGGAGGAAGCGCGTCCCCTCGACTGCTTAGACGATTAGTTGGAGGAATGAGTTCGAAGGGTCGTGCGTTCTAATGCGGAGAGCAGGGGTCTCTCCTGAGGACCTCCATTAGAGTGCATTTCCACAAGACTCCCTCGTCGTAGCTCTGCCCCTCCATCCCCTCCCCTCTCCTCGTGCAACCGCCCAACCACACTATTTCACTATATAAAGGCCACTGCGGCCGTGTCACACTCTTTTCACTCTCAAATATTGACTGCCAGGTATTGCGACGGAGCTCTGATAGAGACGATATCGTCATTGAGGAGAGTCGTCGTGATTGAACTAGTATCGATGATCAAGAATATCGGCAGGTGAAGTCTCAGCCTAGTCAGCGTCCAGTCGACAAGGAAGATGTGAGTAGTCCGTGTTGAAAAATAGATTGATTTACTTCTGACTGAATTATCCGAGCGTAATCACGGTCATTCTAGTCTTAATAATTCTTTGAAACATATATTTGAGTACTTTGTGAAATAATTTGGCATGATATGTTAATTTCAGAGTTTTGCTATTCATCTCATGTTAAACGTATTTTATCCTGCATTTTTTCCATTTTACAGGGGTAATGGTTCGACGTGTTACAAACTTAAACACCACACGTATACACCTCTGCGTAATTTTTCTTTTCGTTAGTTTTCTCGATCAGCTTGTACTTTCTCCACTGTTCCAAGTCAACCAGTCTTTCATCCTTTGTGAACCTCTCTCATATTAGAGAAAAATTGATGATTCCCGTTAATTGCTCTATATTTCCGCAGACAAATTCTTACTTCCCATTTTTACATTTGTGTGAATATAATATCCCACGCAGAAGATATTAATGGCCGTTCGAGTCTTTTGGCTTAAAATTCCCCCAGCCGATACTTTCACGTTCTCTTAGGAGAAGGCTTTTCAACAAGAGTGACCATCCTATTTCTTTCACTATTTGTTCAGATGGCACCAACCTTTCCACTCTGATGTCCCGCAGTTTGACTCTGCGGCTCCACGCTAGCTGCAGTTTGCTTTGTCTCTCAATCAAACGACTTGATTTGAGGTATTGTAGCTCCCTTGTACCTTTTGCTGCTTGTCTCTCAAAAGACTAGTGGCTCCATTTTTCAAAACCTAAATACTTCTTTTCACTTTCTAGTGATAGTCACCTTCAACCCCTTATAGGAAAAATTGTGGTTGCTGTTATCTTTATATTGGCATAATTCTGAATTTTTGTCCGATAACAGTTCTTAATGACTGCACTCCCGACCTTTTGCACGTGATCTACGGAGAGACTCCAATGCTAACTTTTCTCGCTAGGCATTTCCTCTTGAATCTAAGAATGTCAATTTCTATGCTTGTCGTTTCTTCCTTTTCTTCAATCAAACGTAATCTCGCAATTTCCATACTGTCTTACATTCTACTAACAGAAAAACAAACATACCAGATGGATGCAGAAGAATGAAGCCTGTATCGTCGCTGTGAAAGTGTCCCGACCAGTGAAGTGATTAATCTGAATTAGTGCATGGCCATTCTAAATAGTGCAAGTGTTTCAAAGTGTTCTAAGTGTGTGTGTTATGACAACGGGGGATCGTCGAGGGAGAACGACGAAGTTCAGCCGCCGGGGGACATTGGAGTGCACAAGGTAGGGAATCTTCTCCTCTTGCAGGGCATAGTGCGTACCGAGTAGGGAAACATTTATCGCGAGGCACGGCACCCCGTTCGCGGTAGGGCCCTCCGATGGGGCTTTAAAGGCTGTAGGACACTTAAGAGACTTGGGGGGACAATTAAGGCACTCTAAGGCGAATTGGTTAGGCAGGCACTTAAAGGAACTAGGGTGAAATGTTGATTGCCACGCCCTTGCGGTGTGATGAAAAATAAAATGCCAAATTGTTGTTAATTCAAACTGTACTGGAGGCCATTTTGCCACACTGTACTGAGCCAGAGTGTATTTCTCATGTGACTCTTGGCTGCAACTTGTTAAAATTGTCAAGATCGATGTCAGCACCTCACATCTTTCCCTCTCTCTTTTTCTCATCACTTGTCATCCTTGCTCGCAATCATTTCCTCTTTTCCGAAGGCAGCGGGCGCCCGTTTTGAGGGCGTCGCTGTAGCATGGCACCAGTAGGACGTCGCTCTCTGCAGATCTCCATTGGGGACCTGCAGTGAGAGGCGTGAAGGGCCGGCCATCGGCGCTCGTCCCATTCCAACCACGAGCGCCGAAAAATGGGTCCCAGCGAGCTGAGCATGATACCTCCTTGGGTCAGCACAGGAAACTCATGCAATCTACCTCTTTTACGCCATCTCCTCATAGCTGCTTCATCTTTGTATAACGATCCTCCACTTCTTTCCCCAAATCGTATCGATATCCTTTCCCCCTGAAAAGTTCTTAACAGTAATGATATATCCTAATAAATTAAAACTCCTCCACCCACTAAAATTGGCGCAAGGAATTCACACACAAGTGAATATTTCATCGATTTCATATTTTCCGTCCATTGTTTTCTCTCGCTTTCCAACGTATCTCCTCAACTCAGCATTTTCCTTCAATGGCAAGACTGTGATAGGTCCCCAGTCTGACGTTCTATCCCACGGATCTCTCCATCATTTTCGATATTCACAACCAGCCCATTCCATTGTGCGTGACCGTAGTTGCTACAATGCCAGCGTTTAATAATTTCCATGCAATTCATTACGGAAGACAGATCTCTCATTGTTTTGTGTGGTATGCAGAAGGTAATATATTTCGGAATCTACTTAATACAACATTCTTTACGAATTGAATTTGGCTGTTATCTTGTTTTCAAAGTAATAAAGGCCATTCTCGTGAGTAATTAATTTTGCGGTGGAATTGCATCTTCTTGTAAAAGATATTCGCGCTTGTAACTTTTGCGATATCTAGATGATGAACCCTTCAAGGAACTACCGTGGGTTACGACTACGTTAAATCATAACGACTGTTACCGCACATTAGCCAAAACTCATTTCCATTTTTATCCCCAAAAATGTTTTTAATTTTTAATACGCTGGCCTAGATTTCTTGTCGGTAACACTAACTAGGTTATGATGAACTGGTGGAGGAATCGCGGCTTCGAAGCCAGTCTTCGACGGCACGTGTGCCGTGGCTTTCTAGTCGTGACACTTGTACGCGCGGAGTTATTTTTCCCGCTGTGAAAATACACGAATAACATGAAAAATGTAATACACATTTTTAAATTTCGTCAAAGAAACTGAGGAAGACGCGCAAAGACGACAATAATTCCAAATATGCATTTTAAATGTGGTGAATTCGGACCTGTTTTAAGAGAAAAATTTCTCTCGAGATAGAAAAAACTCTCTAGGCGGAGTTTCCGTTCCGTCGACGTCGCAACTCCGACCTGTGCGATTACGAAAAGGACTATCTACGTCAGGCGGAGAGCGAAGCAAATTGTGATTGCATATATGGCGGATGTTACGTTACTATAAAAAATAACGCGTTAGAGGTCTCCAGAAATGGATGCAACCTATGATTAGAGAATTCCTCAGGCGCAATCCCCTCGGAAGAGTTTCAAATGACAGGCGTTATTACGGAGAATTATAGTACATTATCACTCCTCTTGATCGGATATATTGTTAGATATCCAATACCACTAAAAACCAAATAAGCACAGCTATGCAAATGAATGTCATTCACTACATAAAATTATCCTATCAGGTAACCATGAAATATTTTTGTAGAACAAAGACGAGGGATGTCATCTTGATCCCAATACTATGCTAATGATTCTATTTCAAGCTACTTGGGAAATAATAGGAGATCCCACTATGATGTCCATGTTTACACTTTAATTCACATTCAGTCTCCAAATGGGTCTGAATAAAACGCTGCGTTTTTGTCGGAGTAGGCCCCTGGGGGCCTAATCCTTTGTAAGCACGCCCATTCTGGCTTCATTTTCACGCATAGGATGTCATGCCGAAGCGTCCTCCAGGACATTTTGCCCACCTTAAGTAAAACCAGCAAATGAAAACCATCATGGATGCAAATTGTATGAAAAAATCTTTCAAAAAAGGTATCCTTTGGGGCATGCAACCACTTATACATAAAATCCTTGGCTGCCAAGAATTTTCAAGTTGCGGCCGATTTAACTTCAAATTCATATTTCTGATAGTTAGCCTGGTGCTTTAAAATATCATGCGGCATACCTCGCTTAAATATGTCGATAGAAAATTAATCACTACACCGTTTCCAAGCGCAGCAATTCTCCCCAGTCCTGTGCAATTCCTCATTTATGGGAGAGCTAAGCAGTCGTTCTCCCCTCAGCTTAATGTAACTGTTAAAGATGGTATTGTTAAGTATTGAGTTGTTTCTGTTCTGTAATGACAACAAAAGATCCATTCTCTACTTCTTCCTGGAGAAGAGAAACATTGTTTTATTACTTAGTTTTCGTAAAAGATCTGTGATGGAACTTTAATTCAGAAAAATTCAATCCCTGCAAATGCATTACAGTAATTTCAACCACCCCATTTACACAATTGAAGCCTTTTCCTGAACCCATAAATGTAAAATCATTCCTAAGCAACCTGGCTACACTTGTTGATGCTACTCCTGATGGCTAACAATTTCCTACCACTGATGTAACCTGATATGAAAAAATAACTACGGGGACCCAAATGTTCCTCAATCCCCTTAACAATTTGTTTCCCTTCATCAATCTCTTCCAATGTGTTCTAAATTCTTGAATCTCATTTGCATCACCAACATAGCCAAAGAAAGGTGATAGGTTGAGTACAAAGTGGCATGCCTGTTACGTCATCGCGTACACAAGCATTGGAATTAATCACAGGTGACTGGTTCAAAGCATCTTTTGCATTGGTGACAAGTAAAAAGACATAATACAATGACAGTCTTTACTATGGACAACCACAGCTTACAGGAAACATGGCGAGACTGCTCATTTATCACAACACGATATTCACCCAGTTGACACTGTTCAGGCATCCTGCTGCCAATACAACAACAATATGTACATACATAAGGCTATAAGACCAATGTGGTCATTTCCAAAACCCCACTAATGTAGTTCAACATTTTCCAGGTTAATAGGTATTTTCCATAGATCATTGAACAGAATGGTGCATTAATGTCAACTTAAATTGAACTAAAAGAAATCAAATTGTCCACAATCCTTGGGTTTAATTGCAAACTAAGGAATTATAAAGTATGATAACATTTTAAATTCCTTATTACGTTGCATCCTTATTTCCTCATCATTCCTTATTTTATTATTTTATCCTTACTACATCCGTCCTTACCGACTTTTTGTGCACCTAACAGGAAATTAAAAGCTATTCCATGCAATATGTAGCAATTTGCTCTTTTCTTTATCCAATCCAGATAGGACTTCCATTCCCCCAACTTCCAACTCCCATCTCGAATATTCAGCCCAGTTGTCCTATCTATATGTGGGTGAAGCTGGAGGGAGTAGAGCTCACTAAATATACTATGCTTAATGAAATATAATTCCCCAAGGTGAGAGAACTATCACCTTTCCTATACTGGTTGTCACTTCTCAAAAAGTTAGGTACATTACTTAATATGTCTGCTCGCTTTTTGCAGGTAGGTATTGTCTCAATTGGTTTCTCTTGGATGGGAACCTGGATTCTCCAGGAGTTAGTTACAGTGTTGATGCCATGTGCTCCACAGTTTAGGCTACAAAGATAGCTATTCTCATTTCTTCTCCATAATGGACTTAACTTTCATGTGCAACAATAACTTTACCTGAGGGCATATTTAGTTACTTGTTTTTTTGATAAATTTATCCAATATTATAGTTCTAATAATACCAAAATTTTAAAGTAGACCTGCAATTACTGTATGCCAAAAAATATTAATACTATTAAACCATCATTTAAGGTATATGATTGTGACAAGCAAATATTTCAATTGCATAATTTGTAATACTTGAAAACTAGTTGCAACATCATTTAGGTTTACTCCGTTCTCCAAAGAAATGCTCATTTTGTTCATTCTAATGAATAACCTCTCTGTACTAGGTATCCTGCTGTTGCTGCAAGATGATGGAGACTGCAGTGTTGATGGAGATTGATAAGCCGCATCAATGAAGGAGAACCATTTGAGGGCTGTCGAAATTGGATTGGTAATTCCTTAAACAAATGTCATTGCATACCTTAAAAGGTAATCGAGTATGGGACAAAGATTATAGACAATTGGTATCAACAACTTACAACAATAACTGCATTATGGATTATCACAGCTCCCCTCAGAGCATGATCAGTCATTTCAAAAGCTTATCATGTAATTAGTATAGTTAATGGTTATTTCTGTTGATAAATACATGGCAGTAATTCCTGAGTAATATCTTGAGTCATTTTCTCTTTGTACAAAATGATTTCATATTGAGTGGTTGGAGTGAAAGGAATGGCATTCTAACTTGTCTCAGCCAGTCGTGATCATAGGAGAATTTGCAATGTTAAACCAATAATGTACTGGCTGTGTTATATTTTAATTGGTATATAATACATTGAAATGTATTCATTTCAACAGTAGGAGACCGTCAAACGTGCAATATTAAATCTTCTTTAAAAATTGGTGCTGTATTATTTCATTCCTACTTTACAAATCCTCAAGTAAATTGGACGCTAGTGATTCTTTTGCAGGTAATGAAAGCCATTGTATACACATACAATTCACATAAAAATGAATGTTAGATGTAGTTTTAAGGATTATTACCAATCAATGGTCTTCAATAGCTAATGTCATGTATTTGGTGAGACAATTACCCCAATAGTGACTAGAATGAAAATAAAATGGAAACACTTGTTATGGAGCTCAAAAACTTATGTAACATTACGTTATAGGTTGTGGTGCATAATTATCACTTTCATCAAGTTTTAACTCATCAGGACAGAACACTTGAAATAAACAACATTATTTAAGTATGAACAATCAAAACATTGCATTGCATTTCTACTTTTATTCCAGCTGAATAACCAAATATGATGAAATGAATATTCAAAATCCATGTCATTGTTGGAATTAAAATCACTCCCTGAAACCTCGGCTAAAATATCCTAAATTTCTGATTCATCAAACTGAGTTCCTGCCATATTACCTATGAAATATACAAGCAACATCCATACTTAGGGTGGAGCGGCCTTTGACGGCTGGAAATGCACGAGAACCTTTATAGGACCTTATTAAAAATATTAACACAAACTTTGAAAAACCAAAGAAAAAATTGTCCACGCCTGTGAAATAATAACAACAGCAAAATACTTCGAAATGAAAGTTAATGAAGAGAAGAAGCAGCTGCAGACTGAAGCAGTATGCATAAGGTCTTTAGGGATCATAGTCGGGAAAGTTAACAAAAAAAATTAACTGATTAAAGTTAATCTCTGTAAAAAATAACTAGTTAAAGTTATTCTTTACAGAGATTAACTAAGTAGCTAAAGTTAAAAGTTACTTTTCTGAAAATGTCACTGATTAAAGTTAAAGTTAAAAAAGTAAATTTTATAGTCAAAGTTCTTTGGAAAATTTGATGCTGTGATGATAGAGGCCTTGATGGTTTTTTTATTTTAACATACAAAGCAAACACTGAAAACTGCCAATGCAGTTACTTCCATCCGTATCCATTTGTTTTAAAATATTCAAAGTGGGGAATTTCGTTGCAATTCCATTTAGTGTCCAGAGTGTTATTGGTCAGGTATCCTAGTTTCTGCAGATATGATTTGGCGATTTTTCTGAGGTGGAGCTCCAATTCAGGGATTTTTAAGTTGTGGTGAATGTAAGAATATCTGACAAACCATGGTGCACCTGTAATTTGCCGCAAAAAATTGTTCTGAGCGGTATAAATTACTTTAAGGTTAGTTTTCGATATCGATCCCTACATTGCAATGTGAAGTATCCCTTCACAATCGTAAAATTGCAGTGGAAACAGCTTAGTTACATGAAGTTGCAGTAGATGCTGGGGGTGTACCTACACGCACACTTTTGTGATTCACTGGTGGCTGATGTATTGAGGACATGATGTGTTCAAGTAAGGCATATGTAGATTGGCGACTTGTGACTTGGCCATTGGATGGGTCTTTAAACCACAGACCCCCTTTCACAAAGACATATTTTCCTCCACGCTTCCTCTGCTTCCTAGGTGACCCCAACCCCTCCAAAATCACTCAACTATCCTAATTGGCATTGAAGCTGTCAGTCGTCTCCCCTGATAATTACCAACTATCGAAGAATTAAACGCAGTTGTGTGAGGTAGGGTGGAGTAGACGTACGGAGAGAGGGGGAGGAGGGACTGAAATTTGGTGCAGCCTTCGGCATTTGTTGCTCCAAGGCCCATGACACCCAAAACCCCTTCAATTCCCACCTTGCTTTCAGTCAATAGTTCAGATGAGGCAATGAATGAGTGGAGTCCCTGTTTTTCACATTAGAAGGCATTTTTTATTCTTATTAATTCATTCCACATCTCTTGCCTTGTGAACAAATGAGGTATTATTACTAGTATGCCTACATTTGCCTTAATTAGGGGTGTGTACTCTAGAGGTGAAAGTGTCAAGTGATTTCAGTCAGCCGATTGCATTCCTTTTGCCTCTTCACAGGTTGCCTCAATGATGGAGCGCAGTATCGACCGGCAGATGGGAAACCGTCAAAGGAGTTGCTGGTGGAGTTGGAGGGCCTCTACCGGCAGCTTCCATCAAGGGACCCTGCACACACAGCCTCTCTACGCTGCTGGTCCAATGAAGATGAGGAGGAGATCCTCAGAACAAGCTATCACCCAATAGAGAAAGCCCCCAATGCCCTTAATATCAAGTGGTAATGCCAGCCATTCCATTGGAGAGGATTTGGTGGACGTAATTTTTTATTATTTTTGTGTATATTTTGTTGATCTTAAATAAACTGAGTTTGAGAGTACTATCTGTGTGTATTTCTGTGAGGTGAAGTTGATTGAAGGTTGTCAAATTTTTCACACAAGCAACCCAGTTAGCTCAGCAAGCTAGCTGTTAAATTCTTAAACTTTGCTACAGGCTTGCGTATGCCCATGAATCTTGTATGCTGGAAGGTTTCACTGCGAGATGAAAGTTGCACAGCTTGAAACCTTGCATTTGTGGGTTACCAGTTCGACTGAGATCGTACAAGTTGTTCATTCTTTTTTCAACTAATTAGTTTTTTTTTATTTTAACAGCCCGAATACACTGTTTATATTGTGATACTGGCTCAGAAAAGAATTATTAATTTCAAACATTTTTACCCATGATGTGATAAAGATGTACTCCGTTAAGGTAGAAGTTCATTGTCTGATGTATATAAAGTAGCAATTATTCATTTGGTTGCCTATTACTGATGCATGTACCTTAGATAACTAACATCACATTTATATATTTCCATACTTTTTATGTATTTCATTTTTGATGTTCATTTGTTATTTAGTGTATTTTGTTTTGTATTGAGCTAACGCCATGGTTACCAGAGAGGAGGAAAAACAGTGATTGTTAAGGAGAGGCCATATTGACATGTGATGGATAGATACAAACAAAAATGTGTCAAGTTATAATAAGTATTTATTTAAATAATCCCATTGATACATTAAATTGGCAACCGTGAAAGAATTTAAGAATAAGAAGATTACTGAAATTAAGAAGATGAAAATATTCTTCAAGGATTTAACCATCATTCAGCTGAAGGAACAATTGATGGTTTTGGCCTCTCTACAAAGGGAACAAAGGTGGATTTGTCTAGGAGGCTGCAAGAGCATCTGAGGAAAGAAAATAGAGACACTGACAGCTTCTACATTGATGTGGAACAGCCGCTACCACCAGAAAATGAGGAGGTAGGTGTCAGGGAGATGTTTGCCAGTATAGTGAGCATGGTACAAAATTTAGGTATCCAGATGACCAATCTTCACCAAGACTTGGACAGCAAGATCATAATGGTAACATTGCAGTTACCTGACCAAAGGCTACTATTACTGGAAGAAATTAAAAAAGCAAGGACCCTCACGTTCCAACTAATGAATAAACCAATACATTTAACCCATCCTTTATTTTAAATTGGTAATTGGACCCAATTTAATGTATCAATGCGATTATCTAAATAAATATCAATTTTTTTAATCAATCAATTCAATATCAATTGACACTTTTATTATGTTTGTATCCATCCCTTACATTTCAATATGGCCTCTCCTTAACAATCACTGTTTTTCCTCTTGGGTAACCATGGTGTTAGCTCAATAAAAAGCCAAAGAGTAAATCTACTAAATAACAAATGAAGATCAAAAATGAAATAATTAAAAAGAATGGAAATATTAAAAGTGATGTTAGTTATCTAAGGTACATGCATAAATTATCCCCCCGATATCCTAATTAGGATGATAATTAGAATAAGTTATTTAAATCACTTTAATTCTCCAAGGCCTTGGATATTATTGTGGGTCTTCACATTTGCAAACTTTGAGTATGTTCATAGATGACCATCAAGACGTTCTCCAGAGCTTAGTGACTTTGAAATACAATTATATTTCAGGCAGCAAATGTCTCGTAATGCTTTGTAATTATTACATCATCTGTCTGCCTCATTCCTGCAATTTCTAAGTTTTTTCTAATGAACTGGAAAATAACATTTTATTTTCTTGTGAACTTGGACCCTGACAAAATAAGGTTAATACATTTTACTAATACGCATTATTTGCCTAAACTTTATTTTACAGTTTTAAGCATTTGACACCTTTTCATTTGCCCACAATTAGAATTTGTCTTAACAGATTTCAATAAATTATGAAGTTTAGATTCTTTTCTAATCCCCACAACAATTTTTTTAGATTGATTGTCTGTTAAAAAGGCATTATTTTTGTCCGTCCGTGTATTATCCAGAGGAATGAAATACGTTTTTTCTGGAAATTATTTTTACTTCATAGAATGAATATTATGTAACTTATCAAATTTCACGGTGTATTACCTACTCCAATATTATTTCATTGTGTCCAAATGTTATCCACTCTTTTGCGATGAACAAGAATTGTGGGCTATTACTTGATTTGTGGACTATTATATTATACTATATTATATTGATCCAATTTATTAAGCTTTGAAGATGTGAGAGTGTAACCATCTTGTGTTAACATTAGAAATGTTTCATTGTAAACTTTGCACACTTACAGCACAATAGTCCTAAACATTTTAAGGCTCTTATCCATTATTTTTTTCATGCCTCATATTTTAAATATCTCTAAGTATTTTATCTAATTTTATCTATAAAATATTTATAATGGCTTTGTGTACAAAGTCTGCAGCTTTGAAGTTAAATTTACTTAATTTCACCTCTATCCCCTTACAGAATTATGGCGTTCTTTAACACTAGCCTTTGTGATCAAAACCCAATAAATATTTGCACATGATATGTTCCATTTTTTCAGGCTTAACTATGTGGAAGTTGATTTTCACAAATGAAAACGTAGCTTCGTTTTCTTCCACTTATTTAATCGTCGTGGTACAACATGTTCTGACTCATTAGTGCCATCCGGTAGGTACCTCATTGATTCTTTCTGTGTACTGGGAGTGTAGAAAGTACTGCAGCATTTTAGGTGAAACAAGATAAATGACAGAGTGACACAATGTTTCATAACATGTTTTACAGAGACAATAATTCAGTGGAAGAAAACGGATACTTCTCATTTGTGACCAGCAATAATATTATTTTGGTGCCTAGCATTTAGCTTTCATGGTACAAGAGTTAACATTTTGGCTGTCAATGAGTGTTTTCCACCTTCCATGAGCATTGGTTGACCAAGTTTTTCCCGAGCAAATCTTTTGACTGCACATACCCTCCTGGTGAAAATATTCAGTGACCCAGAAGTGCTGATATAGCCTGTGACATAACCAGTTATTAAGGATTTTCTTATCAAGTGATTCCATATGCCACTGTAAACTCTACTACTAAATTTTGAAAAACATAACTATGGTTTGATGTGGAGTAACTAACTTCTCTGCTTCTGATTTAAAGGTATTATTTAGAGATTTCAACCATATGCCATTGGTCAAATTTCCATCACTGGGAAAAGACACTGCTCACACAGTAATCTCTATAACCTAACTCACTGACTAGGTCCCTAGGAATCACTGGGTACAATGACTTGCAAAAACTAGCTGGATCACTGTGAAAGCACTTTGCATCAAATTTTTTGATGACCTTTGAGGATGGATTGGGAATATAGAATCTCTTTAGTACATATTAGAAAAATAATATATTGACTATTTTTTCTCCTTTGATGCATTAAGATACGGACATTGGGAAAAAGAGGAGTGCAGAATTATCTAAATAACTGAAATTAAAAATCAACTTTTCCTTTTGATTTTGATTAATGACTTACCAGACAGAACTTACCAGAAATGCACATTTTCTTGTACACATGATCTTCCATCGTTTCCTCTTTTGAATGTATGCTTCATCTCTTGGATACTACCATCTTAGTATCTCTTGGGGTTAGATGGCAGAAGGGACAGTTTTGTCTCAATCTCGCCCAATAAAGACCTATTATTATTATTTAATTCAATTGTTACTATTTGTAACATCCACCTCCGAGTCTCCGGCTAGCATCAGGTTTCGTTGCCATCATAATAGCCGGAGACTCGAGAAGGGTCGTGCCTAGGGGTAGCCACGTCGGCCACCGGTGGATAGGTGGCTGCCCGGCATTAGGGTCATGCGCACGAAGCAGGCGGAGAGACCCGAAAAGACAGCCTTCTGCATTGCAACTGCAAGTGCATCCGCTCGCGCCCCGCACGCTGGGATGCACTTGAGATTCTCGACCAGTGAGCTCTCGACACCACCAAGCACGCCCACGATGAGGAATACCAGTTTCACAGAATTATCTGAATAACTGAAATTAAAAGTAAACTTTTCCTTTTGATGTTGATTAATGACTTACCAGAAATCTACATATTCTTGTACACATGATCTTCCATCCTTTCCTCTTTTGTATGTATGCTTCATCTTTTGGATACTACCATCTTACAATGAGTATATGTGATTGGTGTTAAGAAAACGATCTTCAGATAATTTCAGAACTTTCTTATGTAAATCCATGGCAAACAATCCTATCTACTTCAACCATGGAGTGCGTTCCCTCAAATTTCTGAAAGTTTTGCATGTGAAATACTTGACTAGTATTTGTCAAAAGCATAAAATAGGATTAACTAGAGATATTTTTCTATTGAGATTCTAGCAGAGATACACATCTTCCAATAAAACCCTAAAATTGTTTTATCATTCAGATCTTTACCTCATTATTGTGTATGGTATTATTTGCTAGGGTATTTATTGGGCAAAGAGTACCAATGAATACACTAATACGTCGAATTCTAGTCTGTATTCGAGATTTTGAATAATTAAGCTAATTACACTACATTTGGCGTGTTGATGAACTGCATTATTTAATTTAAAACTTGACCGAATATTACTTTATCATGTATTTGACATTTTAAAACCAGAATAACTTTTTAACTTAATCAACTTTCAGCTTGATACTTCAATTGGCAGAAAATTACTTTGCATTTAGCGCATCAATTGCAGTTATAGAATTCGAGGTGTTTGAAATTCGAGATATTCAGGTCACGATTAATTATTATAATTTGATATTCGAAGTCAAGATCTGCTATACGACCCATGTCAAGCCTTTCTCTCTGCTGCTATTAAGATTCCTCAACACTAAAAAGTGGCATAAAATCAAGAGCTAAGGACTCAGTGCAATAACACCTTACAATAATTAAGATCCTTAATCTTTCTCCCCCTTGATGCTCTGATACCAAGAAAGGGGTCATTTACCATATTTTTTTATTGCTGAACCTGATAGAGTTTGTAAAACAAAAAGACCCATATTTTCCTTTTTTTGATCCATCAATTATTTCTTGAGTTATAAGTGGCGAAAAACTGATCTTTTAACCCTTTCGGAAAAGTGGGTGTGGTGCAACCAATGATGTATTCGACTTCACTGTTTTGTCCAAACAAAACCGAGTCTGCGAAGCTACTTCGCCTTATCGCAATGGGGGGACACAGCTGACTGCCAAAAGGAGCTGTTATGACAGCATCTGTGCGAGCAGACCTCCCATAAGAGCAGTCAAGGATGGGAGGAAAATGACATCAATGTTACTACAGCAGCTTTTTCAGTGGGCGTCACCATTTACTAATTTTATTTTTTGTCTTACGAGTGAATGGTGTTGGTCAGAAGATTAATTTTTTCACTAAATTTATTTTTTTGTTTCTATCTAACAATTTCATGTACAAAATTGCGATTTCAGTTCTGAGTAAATGCTCCCATTTGTGCAAAAAATCTTAATTACTATACCAGAAACCACTATTCATGATTATCTCATTAAAACCAGTAATGTGTACTTACCAAAAAATCTACCTCAGAACAGCGAAAAATTGTGTCTCCAGTGTAAATTGACTAGAAAATCTAGGTCCAAATTATCATATTGAACTGTAAATATGGATTTAAGTGCATTGCCTCATTTCTATTTTGCCAAATAGTAAACCCCGTCAACTCCAGCCTCTTTTCTCTAGAATCTGAGTTGTACAAGTGACTGAAACAGCAAATCGAATATCCCCACCACTAAAATCATTTGCCATGGATGATCATCAATTAAGAATAGTAATGCTTAAAACTCAACCTAACATTCATTTGTCCGTGAATTGAATGTGTATTCAATGGGTTTCATTACCTGCTGAAGAATCAACAGGATCAACTTTACTTGAGGGTATGCAAAGTAGGAATGAAATAATAACAATACCCGTTTTTAAAGAAGATTTTAATATTGCACATTTTATGGTCTACTACTGTTGAAATGAATGCATGTTTATATATTTTCCAATTTTAATGTAACAGCCAGTATAATAATGATTTATTGGAATCCTAACATGCCTCAACCAGTCATGCTCATAGGAGAATTTGCGATCTTATAACATCATAAATTCTCCTGTGAGCATGACTGGTAGAAGCATGTTAGAATTCCATTCCCTTTACTCCAACCACTCTCAATGTGAAATCATTTTGTAAAAAGAGAAACAATGGCTCAATAAACTTTTATTTAGAATTACTAGAAAGAATTTGTATGCAGGAATTACTGCCATGTGTTTGCTAATAGAAATAACCGTTAACTACTAATTACACGATAAACTATTGCAATGACAGATCATGCTCTCAGAGAAATTGTGATTAATCTACAATGCATTTATTATTCCAAGTTCTCGAAACCAATGGTCTATAGTTTCTGTCCCTTGTAAAGTACCTTTAAAAGTGTGTAATGCCATTTTTTGTTGGAATTGCCAATCCAATTTTGACAGCCCTAAAATGGTTCCCATTCACTGATGTGGCTTGTCAATCTCCGTCAACACTGCAGTCTCAATCATCTTGCAGCAACCTCAGGATACCTAGTATGGAGAGGTTATTTATTAGAACGAATAAACACAATGAGCATTTCTTTGGAGTAAACCAAAATGACCTTGCAAATAATTGTCAAGTAATACAAAATAAAAATTGATAGATTTGCCTGCCACTATCTTATACCAAAAATTATCTTTAGCTCGGATTACTATTTTTAGCCATGCAGTAATTTCATGTCTCCTTCTTTAACATTTTAAATTTTTTATCAATTACAATATATAATCACAATATTCATCAAAAATCAATTCGTTAAAAATGTCCTCACATGAAGTTAATGTTTAACATAAAACTATTGTCCAAGATGAGGAACGAAGGAGAGTAGCTATTTTTGTGGCCTGAACTATTGAGCGCAAGTTGTTACTTTCTGGAGATTCCAGGTACCCAACCAAGAGTGCATTTAGACCATACCTACCTGCAATTACCAAATATTAGGTATCAGACTTACCTTTGAGAAGTTACAACCACATAGGAAAGGTGATATTTCTCTTGCCTTTGGGGATTAAATATCATTAAACATGGTATTAGTGAACTCGACTGTTGCAGCTACACCCACTTCAGGATAGAACATACAGGGCTGATTATTTCAGTTTAAAGTTGTGAGAATAGCAGTCCTATTTGGATAAAGAGAAAGTAAATCGCTTTGTATTCCTTGGAACATTTTCACTTTCAGTTGGGTTCTCAATCTCTTAAGTGGGTAAGAAATTCACATGGTGAAAGGGTAATTGCACCAAAAGAAGGATTATAATGAGGAATAGAAAATGTTAAGATACTTGATAGTACCATAGGTTGAAAGGAAACCGGAGGATTGTGAGTTTATTGGATGTCTTGTCGTTTTTGAACCGTAACTAATATTAATGCACAATTCTTTTCGATGATTATCTAATTCTATTAATCTGGAAAATGTTAAACTATAGTAGCGGGGTTTCGGAAATGACCACATCGTGTTTTAGTCTCATGTAGTCTCATTGGCATGTCGGTGGCTATGTGAGATGCCTGCATAGTGTCAACCAGGTGTAGCTCTTGTAGTAAAGCATGGAGTGGTACCTTTCTGTGTCCAGCAAGCTGCAATTGTCCATAATATAGACTCATTGTATTCTATCTTTGCACTTGAGACCAATGCAAAAGATGCTTTGAACCAGACCCTTGAGATTACTTCCAGCCAATGTGTACATGACGACAGCAGACATGCCACTGTGTACTCAACCTTTCATTTGTCATTTATTAGGATATTTTAGTATTTCAAATGAGATTTAAAGATGCAGAATAGATTGGTAAAGCAATGATGGAAATACATTGTTAAGTGAATTTAGGGAAATTTTAGGTCCCATAGCTATTTTTTCATATCAGGTTACATCAGAGGTAAAATTTTGTTATCCATGAAAGGCAGGGTCAACAAGTGTGACCACCTTGCTTAGGAATGGTTACACATTTAAGAGTTGAGGCTTCAATTTTGGTATATGGTGGGGGGGAAATACTGTAATGTGTTTGCCGGGATTGACTTATTCTGAATTCAAGTTCCATCTGAAATCAGTCAACTAAGTAAAAGAGTAGTTAATAGTTTGTCTTCTCCAGGAAGAAGTAGAGAGAAGATCCTTTGGTGTCATTATCTAATAGAAAATACTCTTGTGCAACAATACCATCGTTGACAATTACAATAAGGTGAGGGCAGACCGACTTCGTTTAGCTCTTCCATAAGAGGAAATGTGCATTCCCATTTCACAAGAAACGGTGACACTCTTAATGTTACATATTGCCTGCTATCCAAAACCTGTAAATCATATCATATAATCAATTTGCACCTATTTAATAGTTTACCCCCTGAGCCAAGACATGTTAGTCCCACAAAATTTAAAAGTGTTGTTTATGCCTGGCTCATGAAAAAGGCCTTTTGCTCTATGGAGTCGAGTTCCTCACTTGTGAGAAAGGCGATCTGTTGATTTGTAATTGAATATTTGGTGCATTCAATACTTGAACATTGTACGTATACGTTTCTAATTTTGTATATTAACTAATATTATTGTATCTGTATTTGACTAATTTTACCTGTATACATGACATCGTATCTGCTCATTATCAAGTGTTGCAGTACTTACAATGCAGGAATTTCAAATCAATCTTTGTCACATGATGAAGAAAATCTTGTACGTCTAGCAATTTATGGTTTACATTATTCAAATTTTGTATTTTTGACAAACAAATGGAATTTTTTTAAATGTCTAATAATAATTATTATTATTATAAATGGAGAAATGAAGGAGATTGGGAAGAATTGTAGTGCAGAAGATTCTGTCGAAATATTTAGGAGAGGTATCCCGGATGAAATTCAAAGTACGAGGTTATATTTACAACTATTTTAAATCTGAATTTGAAGTTAAACCGCCGCAGCTGTAAAATTCTTGCCAGCCCAGGATTTTACGTGTAAGTAATTGCATGCCCTACAGGATACCACAAACGTTATTCGTGCCATTTCCACCCAGGTTCGTATTCACTCCCTGGTTTTCCTCAACGAGGACAAGATATCCTGGAGAAAGCATCGGCATGCTAGCGTATGGGTGATAAGCCAGAATGGACGTAGTTAAGGATTTGGCCCTCCTACTCCGGCGAAAACAGCGTTTTAATCAGTCCCAATTATGGGTACTGCACGTGCATTAAAACTTAAACTGTGACATAGTAACAAATTTCCATCGAAGCGACATCATTAATTCATGTTAAGGCTATTTAAGGGATCTTTTACTTAGTTTGATTACCTTGGGAGTGATTTTTATTCTTAAAACCGGTCTATATTTACTACATTTTAATTGCATATTTGTAAGTATATTTTTCTTTGCGCGCCTTCTTTATTTCCTTGAATGATTTTAAAAAGGTTTTTTTTCACGTTACTCTTATTTTTCACCGCCTGAAAAACAACTTCACGCGTAGAAGTGTCGCGAGTTGCAAGCCATTACGCACGTACCGAAGAAGAGAGTCTCTGGCTTCTAGGCCGCGATTTCTCCTCCAGGTCATGCTAACCACCTTTGTTCTCCGATAAGAAAACTATGCCACCGTATGAACAATTAAAAGCATTTTGCTGGATCAGAACGGAAGTAAGTATTTGGCTAACGTGCAGTAGCAGCGTAGTTGCGACTCTAGAGGAACTTATATCCCGGTATTACCTTAAGTAGTTCGCGATCTAGATCTTTGAAAAGTTACGAACAAAATATTTGTAAGTAAAGATGCAAGATGTCGGCAATCTAGTATTACACAAAACGACACTATAATATTTAATCAGCCAAGGAAACAAAAAAATATTTAAACACTGATATTTATTACTTTGAAAAAATTATAACAGCCGACTTCACTTCGTACATTATAGGAATTCTATTCCGAAGTACATATATATAACTCCTTACCCAACATAAAATGTGCGATGTATTTTACTCCATGAAGAGAACTAATAGCAACGAAATTCTTACCTCCTGGTATCATAGCAACTCCGGATTCGCTCTATGATCGTGACAATGGTGGAGAGATGTCGTATGATGGAACCTCAGACCAGGGTCCTTATTCTCTTTCTGAAACTCTCGTGGTATCCAAGGGATACCAAAGGTTTTTCGGGACTCGCGTTAACTTTTTGAAAACATTCTAAGGAGGAAGTCAATGAAACGAAAACTCGGTTTCGTTGCTGGGGAGATAACCGAGGCTGCGTTTCAAACGAGAATACGGGCCCAGGGCCCTATAACAGTCTTGCAATTGAAAGAAGGTGCCGAGGTGAGGAGGGGCGTCGGGAAGCGAGAAAAAAACCATGGGTGGGATAAATGAAATCGATGAAATATTTAGTTGTAAGTGAAGCCCTTAAGCCCATTTTTGTGGATAGGGGAGTTGTAATTTCTTAGGAGGTATCATTAATGTTAAGAACTTTTCTGGAGAAAGGATGTCGGTACGATTTGGGGAAAGAAATGGAGGGTCGTTATACAAAGATGCAGCTATGAGGAGATGGCGTAAAAGAGGTAGATTGCATGAGTTTCCTGTGCTGACCCAAGGAGGTATCATGCTCAGCTCGCTGGGACCCATTTTTCGGCGCTCGTGGTTGGAATGGGACGAGCGCCGATGGCCGGCCCTTCACGCCCCTCACTGCAGGTCCCCAATGGAGATCTGCAGAGAGCGACGTCCTACTGGTGCCATGCTACAGCGACGCCCTCAAAACGAGCGCCCGCTGCCTTCGGAAAAGAGGAAATGATTGCGAGCAAGGATGACAAGTGATGAGAGAGAGAGGGAAAGATGTGAGGTGCTGACATCGATCTTGACAATTTTAACAAGTTGCAGCCAAGAGTCACATGAGAAATACACTCTGGCTCAGTACAGTGGGGCAAAATGGCCTCGGGTACAGTTTGCATTAACAACAATTTGGCATTTTATTTTTCATCACACCGCAAGGGCGTGGCCATCAACATTTCACCCTAATTCCTTTAAGTGCCTGCCTAACCAATTCGCCTAAGAGTGCCTTAATTGTCCCCCCAAGTCTCTTAAGTGTCCTACAGCCTTTAAAGCCCCATCGGAGGGCCCTACCGCGAACGGGGTGCCGTGCCTCGCGATAAGTGTCTCCCTACTCGGTACGCACTATGCCCTGCAAGAGGAGAAGATTCCCTACCTTGTGATCTCCAATGTCCTCCGGCGGCAGAACTTCCGTCGTTCTCCCTCGGCGATCCCCCGTTGTCACAACACACACACACTTAGAACACTTTGAAACACTTGCACTATTTAGAATGGCCATGCACTAATTCAGATTTAACACTTCACTGCACAGGACACTGTCACTGCGAAGATATCGGCTTCATTCTTCTGGATCCATCTGGTCTGTTTGTTTTTCTGAGAGTAGATGTGTAAGGCAGTATGCAAATTTCGAGAGGACGTGCGATTGAAAAAAAGGAAGAAACGACAAGCATAGAAATTGCCATTCTTAGATTCAAGAGGAAATTCCTTGCGAGAATAGCGAGCATTGGAGTCTCTCCGTAGAATAGCGGGTATAAGGACAGGAGTGCTTTCATATGAAGAACTGTTGTCGCACAGAAATTCATAATTTTGCCGATGTAAGGATAACTGCACCCACAATTTTTGCTAGATTGGTTGCAGGTGACTATACTTGGAGAGTGAAAGGGAGTAATTTGGCATTGAATAAGGGCGCCACGAGGGCTTTGGAAGACAAGTAGCAAAAGGTACGAGAGAGACACAACAACTCAAATGAACTCGTTGCATTGGGAGGGTAAGCGAACTGAAGTTACCGTGGAGCCGCGGAGTCGAATTGGGGACATCGGGGTGGAAAAGTTGGTGCCATCTTAGTAGTTAAAGAAAAATGAGGGGCAAACAAGTTGAAAAGCCTCTTTCGAAGAACGTGAAAGTATCATGGAGCAGAGGCAGTTCGAAGCAGAAACAGTCCAACAGCCTGCAATATCAATGGCGAGGGAGATAATAATCACACAAACGAGAGAGTGAAAAGTAAGAATTTGTGTGCGAAATAGAGAGCAAAATACGGGAATCCTTATTTCTTCTCCAAAGTTAGGAAGGTTAACAATTGATGAAAGACTCTGGTTAACTTGGAACAGTGGAGATAGTACAAGGTGATCGAGAAAACTAACGAAAGGAAAATTACGCTGAGAGGCTGATGTGTGGTGTTTAATTTTGTAACTCTGCGAACCATTACCCCTGTAAAATGGAAAAAATGCAGAATGAAATACATTTAACATTAGATGAATAGCAAGACTCTGTAATTAAAATATCAGGCAAAATTATTTCACAAAGTACTCCAATATATGTTTTAAAGACTTAATTAAGACTAGAATGACCATGACTACACTCTGATATTTCAGTCAGAAGTATATCTATCAATTGATCAACACGGACTACTCACATCTTCCTTGCCGGCTGGACGCTGACTCGGCTGAAACTTCACCTGCCGAAATTCTTGATCGTCGATACTAGTACACTCACGACAACTCTACTCATTAACGGTGCCGTCTCTACCAGCGCTTCGACGCAATACATGGCAGTCTAGATCTGAGAGTGAAGAGAGTGCGACACGGTAGCAGTGGCCTTTATATAGTGAATAAATATGGGTGGGCGGTTGCACGAGGAGAGGGGAGGGGATGGAGGGGCACAGCTACCACGAGGGAGTCTTGTGGAAATGCTCTCTAATGGAGGGCCTCAGGAGAAACCCCTGCTCTCCGCATTAGAACGCACGACCCCTCGAACTCATTTCTCAACTAATCGTCTAAGCAGTGGAGGGGACGCGCTTCCTCCACGAGTCGAGGGAATGCGAGGCCTGCCGCACCCAGCGCCTTTCGGAGGGAAAACGGCGCCCGCCGGTTGACCCCCAAGGTGCATTTAGACCAGCGTCTGTCGTCGTACTTTTCGTAACTCTCGTTGTGGGTGACGGAGAACTGACGTCGGATCTATCTTGGAAGATGGTCGAGTTCCAGGGAATAGGCTTGATATGTGTCAGAAACAGCGTAGAGGAAAACCCGGCAATAGCTCACTCTTCATTAAAATAGTCAAGGGGTTGATTTACCAAACGAGGTTCAGTGTTCAGGAATTGGAATGCTCTCCCTTCATCACTCTAGTTGGAAAATGAAAATCCCCGAATCTCTTTACCCCTCACTTGGATTCAAATTCCGTCCCTCTGGACAGAAGACCAATAATAATCCTGCTCTCTCTCTCTCTGGCCCGACGATTTATCCACCCTCGTACCCTTCGCAGGGCGAATATCAAACGCATGCAATGTCCTCTCTCGAATTTAATTACCCACATAGCGTACGTTTTGCGTAGTAGGTGATACAACGTCTGAGATTATATCGTACAATCTCACCTAAGATTCTATTCCTACCGCAAATGCATAACTTGGGCGGGATTGAACCCATGTCTTTTGATTAAATTTGATTATATTTCGCCTACATATGTGGTGGAACAGCTTTTCAGCGAATACATGAAACTGCAGGATTGGTACTGGCCTCTTATATTTCTTGTGCCTTACTAATGATGCAATGCCTACCTCCGTTTCCTCCGATCTTGATGACACTTTCATTGATGAACTTAATTTATTGTACAAAATACATGATTCAACGCGTACCGCCTTTTCCTCCGTTGCTACCTAACATTTTTATTGATGAACTTGAAAGTGAACTTTTTAATTCCGTTTTTAACTTTTTAAACTACACATATATAAATTACATTGCATATTCTGCATTATTGCATATTCATTACATACTGGGAGTCCTCCTCGTTAGGAGAAATTTCGAAACGGAGGCAATGGAAATGATCCATATACAACACATCAGTTTCAACGAGCATTGCCATGAGAAAAATAAAAAAGCATGGGCCAAGTTAACTTCTCTCGGGCGAGACAAGTTAACTTGGCCCATGGATCCCCTGACCAATAACCATCCCCACTCTCTTCCTATGCCGTCGCCTTGTCCACCCTCGGAGAAGTCCCTTCGCAGGACAAATGTGAAACGCCTGTAAAACCTCTCTCAAATTTAACTACCCACAGAGCATAGGATTCACGTCGTAGGTGCTTGTACGCCTGAGATTATATCGCACCGTCTAGCATAAATTCTTATACCCATTTGAGTTGAATACCATGGGCGGGATTTGAACCCGTTTCCTTTAGATAAATTCGATTATAACTGGCGTATATACGTGGCGGTGGGACTTTTCTGAGATTTAATGAAACTGCACGATTTGTACTGGCCTCTTATATTTCTTGTGCCTTACTAATGATTCAATGCCTACCTCCGATACTAGATGACACTTTCATTGATGAACTTAAACGTAAATTTTTCATTCCAATTTCAAATTTTAAAACAATATATTTTATTGTTTTCGAAGCGTGGACGATGTTTTATGCTTTTGCTTAGGCGGCCATAATAGGGTTTTTAGCCTTTTGAAGTTCTTTACACCCATATATTGTTCTCACTATGGAGTCAGAATCAGAGGGCAGTTCCTTTTTTTGGATCTCAGAATCTCCATCCCACAAGACACGTACTATGGGAGAAAAAAGTTTCCCAACAAATGGAGCGCCGCTACTATCGCTCTGAGAGAAAAATGGATTCCTTTATGACAGTACAATATTCTTTGGTCTCGGCCACCACGAGGGAAGTTCAAACACGGTAAGGTGATGGACTCATCGACTATTCGACGGAATACCGGGAGCAGCTTGCTTGCCCCGAGTTGTAACGCGCTGGCGTCCAGAACGGACGCACATTATTCCTTGCTCATGCATTTTAAACAAACTATTTAACTATCTCGTTCTCGCCAATCTTCACTTCGCATTCTCCGTCTTTCCTACTTTTTTCTTTTAGGCCTCGCTCCTTGTCTTGCACTCTGGCAAGGTCCTGGGATTCACTCGGTATCCGCCTCTTCGCTCTCTTTCTCTCATATGAAAGGTTAATGAAAAACGACCTTTGATATTTTCCGCATCCATATAAACGATTTAATAGCTCCGTTAATATCAGTAGGGAGTGTTCGAGCTGTAATTTAACTGACTGGTAATCCGAAGTTTTCAATTTGAGGCCTGAAGGTAGCGAACGTTTTTCGCTCACCACTTTGTTATTTTACGTAAGCACTAGATACATATTTTTATCCAAGACACGTTAAAGAAATGTTATGGTATTTTTACCCTCGATTCCTCTTCTCTTTTGCCGTGGAAACCTTTGTTTTCCCGTTCAAGCAAATTTGGAACTGATCTCATGATAGGTGGATGGTTATATCTTCTACTGCTGCAATCACTTTCCATATTTCGCTGCTTTAAGGAAAATTCCCCAGGAGAGTAGGTAAAGAAACCGTTTTTATGTCCAGCTCTTTGTTTGCTCCTCTAACGGCTTCCCAAAAAATTTCCGCCCTCCCTGAACTGGATTTGAGCAAGAATATTATTTCACTTCACTTGCCTGGGATTATTACCGTGTCTTTCTATTTTGCTTATCGAATACTGCCAGCTATCGAGGTATCTACGCGTTGGGGTCGTAAAATATTGAGTAGGAAGATCATCATTCGTTCATTCATCCTCAGTGGCGATTGAATATGCAATATTCAGGCCGTTTGATGACCCTTTGAGGCCTGAAACGTTATGATAATGGGTTTCCAACTTTCTTTTCGTTTTCCAACGTTGTGCATTTTTGATAATTTGAAAATACATCGATATAATAATTTTTCAATGATATTCATCGTATATGTTTAATTAATTACTCGTTATGGAATATCTTGCTGGATCATCTATTGCAGTAAAAATTCTCTGGTCAATAAATCGTCACCGAAACAGGCTGTCAGATATCCATAATCGACGGAGTTTCTAATGGAGGTGACTCTTTCATCACAATGATGATCAAACAATCGAAGCAAAGTCTTCTTCTGTACAATTCTCTCCAAAGGTGACAAAATCCCACAAGATCCCAAAGCCATATTGTAGTATTGTGGACTAGTGTAAGAAAATGTTGACGATGTATTTTCCACACATTTTATTGAGTAAAACCCTACCGGTTTCGACACTCTCGTGTCATTGTCAAGGGTTCTCAGATACAACGACACGAGAGTGTCGAAACTGGTAGGGTCTTACTCAATAAAAATGTGAAAAATATATCGTCAAGTTTTTCTTACACCATGTCACTTTTTCACAAAGTATCGCCTGATTCTATTCAATTCTTGTGGACTAATCATAAATTTTTCGAGTTAATGGCAAATGTGACCACAACAATAAGCAACTAAGAACATTCTTCCAATACCAAAGACAGAAATATTTCTACAACATAACCGTGAATTTGTGATCTATAAGGGATGTGAGTATTTATAAACCAGAAATTAGTGAACGATTTCTTTTTGCGGAGAAAAAACTAAGGAAGTGTGTATCGGCCAAATAAGTAAAATTGCCAATTCAAATACAGCTCAATACTGAATATTTTACTCTAGAACACTTCTGCTCGGGGTATTTGTTTCCAAAGGGTGACCGTGAGATTTTGCTCAAAATTGAAAACAAAAGTTGAAGAGACTGTTTTCATAATTTCTGAGACCCACTCATAGTCGGGGAAGCTATTAAGCAATACAAATGGGCTGTTTTGACCAAGAGCTTATCCTTTGTGTAAACAACAACAATTTCCTTATGTTCATGAAGTCTTGGGCTGGGAATAAATAGTTCTCTTTTGAATGAAGGACTCATGGATGATTTTAGCCAACCAATATACACATTACCACCAGAATACTCTCAAGTAATACCACAAAATACCACCGAAATCACTAGAATTTCTCAGCCGTAGTACATTTACTTTTATAAGTCAGTCAAAATATTACTTTCCTCAATCCAAAATTCTTTGAAGCCCAGGACCTTGCCAGAGTGCAGGAAAGAAGCGAGGTTCGTCGAAATGGCTCGGTGTTCGGAGGTAAGTTGGGCGAGAACGAGGTAGTTAAATAGAGCGTTTAAAATGCATGCGAGGAATAATATGCGTCCGTTCTTGACGCCAGCGCGATGAAAGCTCGGGGGAGGCAAGCTGCCGGTATTCAGTCACGTACTCGGGCGATGAATCCATCACCCTACCGTGTTTGAACTTCCCTCAGGGTGGCCGAGACCAAAGAATATTGTACCGACAGAAATGAATCCGATTTTCTCTCAGAGCGATAGTGGAGACGCTCCATTTGTTGGGAAACTTTTTTCTTCCATAGTACATGTTTGACATCGCTACTACATATGCAATGATGCTTGTAATATGTATGATTCATGATATTTAGAGCAAATGGGGAGAATTTTTGGAATTCGAGTAAACGAGCATTATAATTCTTGAATAACTGCGATCCAAAAATCCCATTTTTCAAAACACCTGATTGAGGAGTGAAACTACACAGACTTCGGCGTGTATATCCTTCGTAATGATAAAAAGGGCAAAAAGGACCTTGACCCGTTGGAGCAGTGTGAGATCATCAAGAAAATGAAGTTACTCATATGTGTGAAATTTTAAATTCCGTTTTCTTTACTTTTGGTTCGTTATTCTCTTCCCACCCCATTTTGTTCTTCTGTATGATACATATTGGATGCTATAACTGGTAATACCCTTGATGATGGCGCCTTTGGCATTGAAACCAGTTTTGAGTACTAAATGTAAGTGGACAAGTCAGCTTGTGCAGTTTAATTTACTCCACGACCTTTGGGTTGCCAGACCAGTGCGTTACCGACGTGGCTTAATTGTCCGGGAACGAAAACGTTACTTTTGTCTGACACCCCTAATCATAAAATAGCACCTTTTTTTTGCTGGGTGATGGTGTAAATTAATTTCCTTTCCTCAGTGCATTAATAAAAATTACGGTGAATTGGCTGTTTAGTAAACATCTGCCGCCATTTCTATCTCTATTTGATAGATTTATGCTAGAATGGTCTAGCATAAATTTAATGGTATTAATTTTCCTTTAGCCTGTTGTTATTGATTTGTGGTAAAGTAAATTACTGTGCGTGTGATAGGGTCAGGACGCTTGTTGAAGGTGATGGAACGACTTCAAGTAATGGAAGGCTTTTTCTCCCCGCATGCATCACAAGAACACCTCTGCGATCATTTCTAGCTCCTTTGGAATGGAGACAATTACGGCACTCGAAGCGCAAGGATCACATTGCAATCAGTTCGCCTAAATGGGAAATACAATCCTCTCTCTCCCCTCAGTTCTTATTGGAACGCTGGTCAGCGAGGGAATCAGCGAGGAGTGAAGTAAAGGCCGAATGCAGCGTATCGGGATTGAATGCTTTCATTTCGTGCACATATTATATTTCGTCTTTGGCAGGATGTGTGTGGCCTACGGCGACAGATTACATTAGATACATACATATCAGACTAGCGAGCAGTCTCGAGGTCATCAGTCAACAGTTTGCGTCGCATAGCCGTTGCTCTCCTTTACTGACCACATTCGAAAAACAAGCAATATTTTTTTGAATACGCATACAATGTATTTATATCTTATGAATATTGCTATCATCCATTTTTAAATTATGCTATGCATGCATTTCTGAAGATACGCAAATGATGGAAGTCTGAAGGTTAAAAGATTCACATTAAGCCAGTACTTCTGCACGATCCTGAGTAAATAATACAAAAGTTAAAATCATTAAGACAATGAGAGAGAACATTGCGGGTTGGGGAACATGCACCACGCACCACGCACGAAGTGCACCAGGCACAAAATACATGATACAATTATGATGCCGCAAGCAACCAGCGCACCCAGCGAACGTGTTGGGTGTAGGTGACAGGAGCAATGACAAGGCTTCTCCGCTCATAGTCTGGCCTGAGCGGGTGTGTTTGAAACCGTCGGGATTATCTGGAATAGGTAACCAAGGAGTCACGTGGTACAAACACGAATGCTTTGCAAATTCAGTACGTCTGAATTGCTCGTCACAAACATTAGTTGTTTTCACTTGAGTTTTTCTCATCTGTCTCGACGATAAATCCCCCAGATGAAATAAAACACAAGGGTAAACAATAAAATGAGTTTGTAATTAGCGGTTTCAACACGGTTTATCAGGTAATGGTTGGAGTTTTCAGGGAATGGAGGAAGGGTGGAGAGAAACCAGGCGTCAGCATTTAGCCTGCTCTTCACGAAAGGCGCCTAGGGGACCTCGGCTTAACATCCCATATGACGAACAGAGTACTGAACTCGAAGTTCTCTCCTCATGGCACTCATGTAGGGATCGGAATACCAATGAAAAATCCGCCTTGACCGCAATTAGGACCCGGTCCCTCGGAATGGGAGGCCAACACTCAAGCCACTAACCCGATTCCTCCAAGCATTATAAAACTTTTTTTATTAAAAACTAAAGAAGGTTGTTTTTTTCGATAGTCGATCAACTTCGACCCTGTATAAATTTTTCATGTGTGGGAACCAGGACAATTCGCATCGTAAGCCAAATGCGCCAACTAATAGGATAATATCATACCAAGGTTAGAAGTCGGAGATGAAGAAAAAAATCTTTGAATTTCGGAAGGCTTTCTTCTATTTCAGTCGCTCTTGCACCGATTAGCAATCGGTTAGCATTCATCGAGTGAAAATAAAATGTTTCTCGGATTTCACACACTCGGGTTATGTATTTATGAGACACAGACATTACGATGACTGAGTCCGCCATCGTCATCGGAGTGAAATATTCGGAGGTTAAGACTTTTACGTAACTATGGAATACCACTTTCAAGAGTCGGTCCACACAGGGCAGTGCCCGTATTTTTCCTAAATCAAACTTCGCGTATTTCTTACGTGTTCCATGCCTACTAAGAGTCAATTGGACTCATGTGGCTTCATCAACTTGACTTTTAAGCACTCGCCAAGAAAACCTATCATGATTCCCTACTACGAATGCCCACATAGCTCCCACACCCAAAACAGTTCGCCATCGAAAGAACCCTTGACATGCTTGCAGGTTTAGCTTGGAGTTCAGAATTCAAAACGCGAGGAAGAAGGCCAAGTATCTCCTGAGATGTTTTAGGACGTCTTCAGTTCGATTCCAACGCAAATGAAACAAATAAGAGGCTGGTCTGAGCGTGGGGATGGTATCGCATAAATATTTGTGACTTCATAATTCGCTGGTGAGAAATACGTAATAAAATTCACAAAGCAAAATTTATTCCCGGACATTGAATGAAAGACGGATCTTGGAATTACCTTGTGTCTCCCGTTTCAACCGTTTTGATGGCGAAGAATTCCAAATAATAATTAGGGGATAGTGATTGAAATTTCAAGAACACCAAAGAAATAGAATCAGTTTTATCAAGCATTACAAATTATCGCTGCTGTTCCTTGATTTCTAGATTTCTATGGATAATATTTTAATATTATGTAGTGCGAATTATTATATATACAAGGTATTTAATTATTGATGGTTTGCAGTTAGGTGATCATGATATCGGAAAAGGGCTAAAAAAAAGAGGGAGATTTTAACTGAAGAGATATATTATGACTAATGAAATATTTTATGGCTGTTTATTTTAATACTCGATAAGAGTAAATTATGACTATCAGCAGTGAATATCGAAAGTAAGTTCCGAGTCTCATCCTGGATATGGAAGAAAAGGAGAAGATGTTGAAGGAGCAGGATTTTGGTTTTTCAGACTCAAAATTTCTGAGAAAGATTTTAGGAAGAGAAATGGGGGAGGGTGGCTCACTTCTTATAGATATCTATTACTGTGAGTTCAGCAAAGGAGGCGAACACAAGATGTAAAGTGTCGTGAGAGTGACTTGAGATTTTTGGTTCAGCATATGTCTTTGCTTGCGTCTATCACTACGTGACGGCTTTCGTTTGTATGTAAGGAATAAGAATAAAAAACAGCAGAATTTATAATGATGTCCCCGGTTAACCTTGATACGCTATATATTGAAGTAACGAATGGCTAATAGGAATGGGCATAGATTGGCAAAAGAGCATTATTTCGGACATTCCCTCATTACCATTTATATTCAACCAGTTAGCTGAGAAAATAATACAGAGGCGTGGAAACGGGCAAAATAAGGAAGGAAAGTCATACGGTGCCGGTCTGGTGGTAGATTTTCTAATGACTAGGATTTTTTTAACGAGTGACCCAAACGGCTCAATATCAATTTTGCAGCTCAATGATATTCAATATAAATTTATGACATCAAGTGCAGGTAATAAGGTTTTGAACAGAGTAAAGGCGAAACATTAATTAGATGATAATAATATACGTATGTGTTTCCAAATGTAAACTAGTCCGCATTCATATGGAATACGGTAGAATCTACAAGTTTTCAACTCCGAGCTATCTTTGGTCGTTCCCAGGAAGTTCTTAAGTTTTCTCATTGCCATAGGTATATTCAGCATTGATTTGATGTTTGCTCGATATTCTTGATATCTTATTAGATACTATTGGAATGAAAGGAAGGCATGCTTAGTCTCTTTATTCCTCCTCCTCCATTGTTACTTTCTCCCTGGTATTTAAGGAACTCTTAAGGAATATTTGGATTGCCCTGCCCCCAAATCCTTCCAGGCGAAACGTTTTCCAGTGCCTCACTTCGGCCTCTAGGCTTTTGGTATCTGCAACTGACTTGTGACGATGAAAGAGCCTTGTCGAAACACCTCTTTTCTGTGCTGGATCATCGATACTACTCCCGTTCTTATAGGGAAGATCGAGTGAGGTTTGGCGCGAGACAGTGGGATTTTCCGGATGTGATGGGGCCAATAGTCAGTTGAGAATAGTTGCGAAGTATTACGCAGTAAACTCTTTTTATTTTGCTCTCAGTCATAAGCGTCGATTATGAATCACTCAACTATTATAAGGTGTGTTTCCTGCGTCAATGAAATTGAAATTACGACTGAACACTAACGGAGTGATTTTGGATCCTAACTGTAAAGGATACTGCAAAAGAAGCAGGAAGCCATAGCCCTCTCGGGTGCGAAGAATATCACTCAGCATTAATGTTGGGCAGTTTTTTTTTGCAAAATATTGAATTTATTCGAAAATTTTGCTGAAATCTAAATTCGTACCTACTACTGATTGAGGACATCAAGTAATTTCCCAGTTTCTCCGTGATAGAATGAGAATTTTCCCTTTTGTTTACTGGTCTAATGTTTTTTACTGGTCAAATTTGAAGAACGTCCATATCGCTCAAATATATTTTTGAGTTTTCCTTGATTTTCAGAATAAATTTCAATGTACTACAATGAAGATTAGGAATTGATAACTTCTGCGACATATTCCATACATTTTAACACCCGACACATCGACCCTTTCTATAATTGATCGAACGTGGATAATTCCTTTAATGCTCACTAACTAGCAGAACTCAAAACGTGGTGACTTTCGGATATTTGTATAAACAAATGAGACATTTTATATATATTTTAATTGCATTTTTCGACATGATTCACGCTTCGTGGCAAGATTATGTTTCGTATTTACTTTTTGAGCTCGGAAATATCTCCCTTCATTGAAAAGGTAAATTCGATTAATGTAGCAACTTTCAAACACAGAAAATAAATTCTTGCATAGAAACACAAAATAAACCTTAAACGCAGTAATACGTACAGGACTCAAGAAAAAGGTGTCATTCTGGAAGAAATCCAAATAAAACGCTGAAATAGGAAAGAAAAATGAAAAAGATATAATTCCTACTCTTCTGTTAAATCATTCCTGTGCCGATCAGATTGGAGATGGATCGAGAAAAAAAAGTGAATTTCGAGGAGATTTCTTGATAAAAGGGTTCTGAAGATAAATAGTTCTTGGGAAATTATTGTTAAGATCACAAAAGTTGATCCAGGCACGACAGTAGAAAATTTTTCAAGCCTGGAAATGTCTCACAATCATAAAAAAAGGACTTACGGGATAGTGACATTCAAGAAGAAGTTCAAGAATAACGAAAAATGAGGGTGTTGTAATCGATATATTTTCTTCCCAATTTCCTGCAAGATTGTTTGACACGAAAAATCGACATTTTTTTCAATTTGTGAAAATATATACTCTGCTCTGATCAGTAGTACTTTGTAAAATGGCGAAATAAGAAAAAAAAATTCCGAGTTTATGTTAGTTAGTTACGTAATGGAAGACGTTGTAACAATATTACTGCTGATAACTTAGATATCGATCGGAGAGCGCGGTGGCCTAGTGGGTAGAGCGTTTGGCTACTGTTCAAATCCGGGTGAAGTCTTTGGACGCCCCCAAACGAAAAATAAATCCGAGGGGGCCCAGGGAAAGGAACAGGCCCCCCCTTCCCTGAATGTGTGGAATTCACACGCCCGTGGCTAAGTCCGGGATGAGCTCTACCCTAACTTATCAAAACCAACCCTCGGGTTGAATCACTGAGTGAACTTAGATATCATAAAATGGGATCCACGACATTAGAGGAATATCAAAAAGGTTCCGCAAAGTCAAAAAGGTTGAGGGGACGGCCTTTGGGAAGGTACGCGTAAAAGAGACCACATCACGTCATGGAATATCAAAGTCCGACACACTGGTTGTGCATCACGCAGATCGTGAGATTCCCTCGCTGACCAGCGCTACGAAGTGAAATCAGGGAGGAAGGGACTGAAAGGCGGACTGATTCCAATGCCTGCCTTGCACTTGAATAGCGGTCACGTCGACTGCCGTTAAAGTCTCCCATCCAAAGGAGATAAGAATGATCGGCGAGGTGTTCTTGGGAGGTATGGGGGGAGAAAAAGCCTTCCATTACTTGACGTAATTCCACAATCTTCAACAAGATTTCCGACCCTATTACATCCACAGTTATTTTCTTTACCACATACCAATTACAAAATCAAAGGGAAAATTAATACCATTGATTTTATGCTAGACCATTCTAGACCTATTTATGAAATAGTGATGAAAATGATAACCGATGTTTACTAAACATCCATAAGATATTCACCATAATTTTCAATAATGAATTGAGGAAAGGTAATTCATTTACACTATCATCCAACCCAAAATGTTGCTACAATATAAATGAATAGGTGCGCAAGATGAAAGTAAATTTCCATGGCATGGTAGTGAAGTTGTTAACACACTGGCATGGCAACGCAAAGGTTCGGAATAAATTAAACTGCAGTTGTACTGTCCACTTATATTTATACACAACACGTTCTTCGATGTCTAAGGAGCCATTATCAAGTGCACTATCAATAATAACATCCAATATGTATATATAAAATAATACAAAAAGGGAAGTGGTAATTGACCAATGAGGGGCCAGGAGGGAGGAGGGGTGTTTGTTTTAAGGCGAAAAGAGGACGGGAAGTGTGATAGGTGATAATAATAATAATTTCTTTAACCCTTAAGCGGGCGCGCTGGCGCACTGGGTGCGCCAGTGAATGTAATTCTTGCGGGTACTGAAGAGCTTTGGTATTAGAATAAATTAATGGCTACGTATTCCTGCATTCATTCATAGTTCATCGTTTAGTGCTGATTTTATAACTTTACAGCCGTTTATTTTTTTGTGGCAAGAATTATACTGGGGTAAGTCCACCCTTGGCGCACAAAGTGCGCCACGCGCCCGCTAGTGTTACGATTTTTTTTGGTGTAGAAGGGCTGATAATTGCATTTCTGAAGCCCTATTTTACCTCCTTATGTTTCATATTCTCCTTTTTCTTTTACAATATATTTCAACTGCTTTCTATAAATTTAACTCTCTAAAACATATTATAAAATTTGTGTTTATTTTAATTTTTTGCGCGGAAGACTCAAGCGTATTGGGTTTCTGCTAACACGTTTGAGGTTTTCTGTCAATCTGTGATACAAATGCATCTAAATGGAAAATACTTATTGAAGCTTACGATTCTTTATATTGGCGACAATGGACCGAAAAGTAAGGACCTCTTTGGTCCAGGCACCGATATACTATCTCTTCGAATCCTGTCTCAAGTAAGTTAGAAATAAATTTTCAAAAAATATTTCTTTCCTTCTGGATTATGACATACTAGTAAATTTCCTCTTCGAAAGTAATTACTTTGTTCCAATATTTGAAGATGAACTCGCTCCATTCTTTGAGATTGAAATGGTCAGTGGAATGTGTTATCATAGCTGAGAATAAGAAATAATGTCAAAGATCCTAAGCCCGACCTGCAGCTTTCTAAACCAGCGAGATGTAAGTGATACATGATTACAAATGCTTATAGAAAATATTTTTCAAATATTAGGGGCACATCTAGAATTTCATTTTGATTTAGCCTACTGCAGATTGAAGTAAGAAGGCATTTTACTTTTCCCAGGCCAAAATTCACCAGAGGCGTTGACATTCTAAAAGTCTTGCACGAGGTTGAGAGTGAGGATAGTTCCATCGATCAGATTAGTGATTCTACATCTGAGGATGAAGATATTGTCCATTCGGAACATGATTCGGTTTCTGAGCAGAGGTTTGACCACGAGGATGAAGATGATTGGAGTGTCAGAAGCAGAAACGACATCTTTATCACAAAAGACAATGTTCCACAAGGCATAGAACACAACAGCAGAAAAAGTCAAAAACCAAGACTAAAAACATTGTGAAAATCCTTCCTGGGCCTGCACGAGGTATCAGAGATGAGATTTTATGATTTTCATCACGGGAATGACGTATCCATGGTTGTTGAATTTTTTCCGAGAAAAGACTGTCCGATTGGGACCTCTATATTTATATGGATTTCGGAAAAATGTATCTTTGGTGTCTTACACGCCAGAAAAAAACAAACCAGCCATTCCCTTATCAACAATGAACGATACAGGAAAGATAGATCGTAGCACAGGGATACCATATGCTATCATGGATTATAACAGTACTAAAGGTGGAGTGAATACAGTAGACCACATGTGCGGAACATATTCAATTTCCCGCAGAACAAGGAGACGGCCGGCCGTTGGCTGCACATTATCCTCTCTTGAATATTGCCGGAATAAATATGTAAGTGCTCTACTTTGCAAATGATGGAAATCCAAAAACTGAAAGAAGAGTTCTTTAAAGCGTCTGTCTTTGAAAGATCACTTAGTTGAGCGTTCTAAAATAAACAGTCTATCGAAGGATGCAGCAACCGCCAATAATCCCAATAATAATATACCAACCGCCAAAAATGATGAGGTAATTGAGCGGCCAATCGTAAAACGTGGAAGATTTGTAACCTGAGGTCGCGGGAAAAATATAAATAGTACCATTAGGTGTGATATTGGTAAAGTTTATGTGTGTTAATTACATTATAAGACATCAATACGTTGTAATTCATGCAGAATTGGAATTACTGTGATGTGATGCATGATATTTTATTTTTCTCATCGAGAGTGGATATCGTTAAGAAATACTTTCAGAAATGATTTTTAGCTATAAAAGTTCATATTCATTTAGTAATGAATTAAGTAATTAAAAAAAATAATGAAAAATTTTCATGAAGACCGACAGCACGAGTTAAAACCAAGAATTTGGATATGAAGCTAATGGCGCACTCAGTGCGCCACGCGCCCGCTAGTGTTACGTTATGAGGCGCGCCCGCTTAAGGGTTAATGATCACAATTGCCCCCAATTATGACCATTTTCAGATTCATATGCACTGTCAGAGCTCTCTTTTGCAAAAGCAATGCCATCTGAGGAGTCTGACCTGGACAAGAACGTAATCCAGTCATCATCATCTTCATATATGGACAACAAATTTTTTAAAAATCCATGCCCAGGGCATGGTGAATCTTGCGCAGGCGGAACTCGAACCCGTGACCTTTGGAATGGCAGACGAAGACTTCAACCCCGCCGCCACCGAGGCCGGCCATTCCATTAGATTAGAGGATCGTGAATTACTACTAAGCAGGGAACGGGGAAGAGAATGGAGGTGGTTAGGTGCGGGGGGGGAAGGGGGAGAGCCGGGGAGGGAGGGGAAGGTTGGAGATTATGGGGGTGAGAAGAGAGGGGGAGGGAGGTAAGTAGGGAATGGGGGAGAGAGGGAAGGGGGTTCTTGAGAAAGTGTTGAATCGGAAGAAGAGAAGGAGTGGGAGAGCAGTAACTTCGGTTGACGCTTATCCCTTTTTCTCATAATGGGGGATCTTCACGCCGAAGTCTGCGTAATAGGACTACTGTATCTGGTATTTTGAAAATTGAGATGACTTTTAGTTTGTTAATCAAGATCTCTTATGTTCGTTTATTCAAATTCCAAAATTTCTCCCCGTTTTCCCAATATACCGTGAATAACACATGCCATAAGTCACTCCGAACTTCTTCACGGGATTGTATGGGTATAATTGTCTTGGTCTAATATGACCGTTAATGTCAGTGGAGGGTAAACTGTAATTTTGATAATGTCCCTGGGGAAGTTTACAGCTGTTTGTATGCCCTCGTCCGAGACAAGTTAACTTGACCCATTTTTACATGCTTTTTGATTTTTCTCATTGCAATCCTCGTTGAAAGTGATGTGATGAATGGATCATTTCCATTGCCTCCGTTTCTAAATTCCCCCTACTGAGGAATCTCACAGCCGTTGAAATGCGCAATTTAATTTATATTTGTGTAGTTTAAAAAGATAAAAAATTGGAATTAAAAATATCACTTTCAAGTTCATCGATAAAAAAGTCAGCTAGCAACGGAGGAAACGGCGGTAAGCGTTGAATCATGTGATTTGTACTATAAATATAAGTAGACAGTTCAAATGCTGCAGTTTCACGTAATCGCTGAAAAGCTGTTCCACCACATATGTAGGCGAAATATAATCAAATTTAATCAAAGGACATGGGTTCAATCCCGCCAAATTTATGCATTTGCGGTAGGTGAAGCACCTACTACGGAAAACTTAGGCTATGTGGGTAATTAAATTCGAGAGAGGAGATTGCATGCGTTCGATATTCTCCCTGCGAAGGGTACGAGGGCGTCGTCGGGCCAGAGAGAGCAGGATTATAATTGGTCATCCGTCCAGAGGGACGGGCTTCGAATCGAAGTGTGGGGTAAAGAGATTGGGCGATATTTATTTTCCAACTAGAGTGATGAAGGGAGAGCATCCCAATTCCTGGACACTGAACCTCGTTTGGTAGTTCAAGCCCTTGACGCGTTAAATTAAAAGTGATCTAATGCCAGGTTTTCCTCTCCGCTGTTTCTGACACATATCAAGCCTATTCCCTGGAACTCGACCATCTTCTATGATCGATCCGGCGTCAGTTTTCCGTCACCCACAACGAGAGTTACGAAAAGTACGACGAGAGACGCTGGTCTAAATGCACCTTGGGGGTCGGCGGCGGGCGCCGTTTTCCCTCCGAAAGGCGCTGGGTGCGGCAGGCCTCGCATTCCCTCGACTCGTGGAGGAAGCGCGTCCCCTCGACTGCTTAGACGATTAGTTGGAGGAATGAGTTCGAAGGGTCGTGCGTTCTAATGCGGAGAGCAGTGGTTTCTCTTGAGGCCCTTCCATTAGCATTTCCACAAGACTCCCTCGCGGTAGCTCTGCCCCTCCATCCCCTCCCCTCTCCTCGTGCAACCGCTCAACCACACTATTTCACTATATAAAGGCCACTGCGGCCGAGTCACACTCTTTTCACTCTCAAATCTTGACTGCCATGTATATCGACGGAGCTCTGATAGAGACGATATCGTCATTGAGGAGAGTCGTCGTGATTGTAATAGTATCGATGATCAAGAATATCGGCAGGTGAAGTCTCAGCCTAGTCAGCGTCCAGCCGACAAGGAAGATGTGAGTAGTCCGTGTTGAAAAATAGATTGATTTACTTCTGACTGAATTATCCGAGCGTAATCACGGTCATTCTAGTCTTAATAATACTTTGAAACATATATTTGAGTACTTTGTGAAATAATTTGGCATGATATGTTAATTTCAGAGTGTTGCTATTCATCTCATGTTAAATGTATTTTATCCTGCATTTTTTCCATTTTACAGGGGTAATGGTTCGACGTGTTACAAACTTAAACACCACACATATACACCTCTGCGAAATTTTTCTTTTCGTTAGTTTTCTCGATCATCTTGCACTTTCTCCACTGTATCAAGTCAACCAGTCTTTCATCCTTTGTGAACCTCTCTCATATTAGAGAAGAATTGATGATTCCCGTTAATTGCTCTATATTTCCGCAGACAAATTCTTACTTCCCATTTTTACATTTGTGTGAATATAATATCCCACGCAGAAGATATTAATGGCCGTTCGAGTCTTTTGGCTTAAAATTCCCCCAGCTGATACTTTCACGTTCTCTTCGGAGAGGGCTTTTCAACAAGAGTGACCATCCTATTTCTTTCACTATTTGTCCAGATGGCACCAACTTTTCCACTCTGATGTCCCCAGTTTGACTCTGCGGCTCCACGCTAGCTGCAGATTGCTTCGTCTCTCAATCAAACGACTTGATTTGAGTTATTGTAGCTCCCTTGTACCTTTTGCTGCTTGTCTCTCAAAAGACTCTTGGCTCCATTTTTCAAAACCTAAATACTTCTTTTCACTTTCTAGTGATAGTCACCTGCAACCCCTTATAGGAAAAATTGTGGTTGCAGTTATCTTTATATTGGCATAATTCTGAATTTCTGTCCGATAACAGTTCTTAATGACTGCACTCCTGACCTATTGCACGTGTTCTACGGAGATAGTCCAATGCTAACTTTTCTCGCAAGCAATTTCCTCTTGAATCTAAGAATGTCAATTTCTATGCTTGTCGTTTCTTCCTTTTCTTCAATAGAACGTCCTCCCGAAATTTCCCGTCGGTCTTGCACATCTACTCTCAGAAAAACAAACAGACCAGATGGATGCAGAAGAATGAAGCCTATCTTCCCTGTGACAGTGTCGTGTGCATTGAAGTGTTTAATCTGAATTAGTGCAGGGCCATTCTAAATAGTGCAAGTGTTGCAAAGTGTTCCAAGTGTGTGTGTTGTGACAACGGGGGATCGTCGAGGGAGAACGACGAAGTTCTGCCGCCGGAGGACATTGGAGTTCACAAGGTAGGGAATCTTCTCCTCTTGCAGGGCATAGTGCGTACCGAGTAGGGAAACACTTATCGCGAGGCACGGCACCCCGTTCGCGGTAGGGCCCTCCGATGGGGCTTTAAAGGCTGTAGGACACTTAAGAGACTTGGGGGGACAATTAAGGCACTCTTAGGCGAATTGGTTAGGCAGGCACCTAAAGGAACTAGGGTGAAATGTTGATGGCCACGCCCTTGCGGTGTGATGAAAAATAAAATGCCAAATTGTTGTTAATACAAACTGTACCCGAGGCCATTTTGCCACACTGTACTGAGCCAGAGTGTATTTCTCATGTGACTCTTGGCTGCAACTTGTTAAAATTGTCAAGATCGATGTCAGCACCTCACATCTTTCCCTCTCTCTCTCATCACTTGTCATCCTTGCTCGCAATCATTTCCTCTTTTCCGAAGGCAGCGGGCGCCCGTTTTGAGGGCGTCGCTGTAGCATGGCACCAGTAGGACGTCGCTCTCTGCAGATCTCCATTGGGGACCTGCAGTGAGAGGCGTGAAGGGCCGGCCATCGGCGCTCCTCCCATTCCAACCACGAGCGCCGAAAAATGGGTCCCAGCGAGCTGAGCATGATACCTCCTTGGGTCAGCACAGGAAACTCATGCACTCTACCTCTTTTACGCCATCTCCTAATAGCTGCTTCATCTTTGTATAACGACCCTCTATTTCTTTCCCCAAATCGTATCGACATCCTTTCCCCCTGAAAAGTTCTTAACAGTAATGATACATCCTAATAAATTAAAACTCCTCCACCCACTAAAATTGGCGCAAGGACTTTACACAGAAGTAAATATTTCATCGATTTCATATATTTCGTCCATTGTTTTTTCTCGCTTTGCAACGCACCTCCTCATCTCGGCATCTTGTCAGTTTCAAGACTATCATAGGCCCCTGGTCTGAGATTCTCTCTTACGATCTCTCTCCACCATTGTCACGATCATAGAGCGAATCCGGAATTGCTATGATACCAAGAGGCAAGATTTCGATACTATTCATTCTCTTCATTGAGTAAAATGTATCGCACATTTTTTGTTGGGTAAGGAGTTATATATATATATATATATATGTATTTCGGAGTAGAATTCATATAATGTACGAAGTGTAGTCCGCTGTTGTAATTTTTTCAAAGTAATAAATACCAGAGTTCAATAATTTTTTTTTCCTTGGCTGCTTAAAAATTATAAGCCACTTATTATATTCACTTGTGTGTGTTTTTAAAAATTATAAGCACATCTTTGTATAACGACCCTCCATTTCTTTCCCCAAATCGTATCGACATCCTTTCCCCCAGAGAAGTTCTTAACAGTAATGATAAATCCTAATAAATTAAAACTCCTCCACCCACTAAAATTGGCGCAAGGAATTCACACACAAGTGAATATTTCATCGATTTCGTATATTCCGTCCATTGTTTTCTCTCGCTTTCCAACGTATCTCCTCAACTCGACATTTTCCTTCAGTTGCAAGACTGTGATAGGTCCCCAGTCTGACGTTCTATCCCACGGATCTCTCCATCATTTTCGATATTCACAACCAGCCCATTCCATTGTGCGTGACCTTAGTTGCTACAATGCCAGCGTTTATTAATTCCCATGCAATTCATTACGGAAGACAGATCTCTCATTGTTTTGTGTGGTATGCAGAAGGTAATATATTTCGGAATCTACTTGATACAACATTCTTTACGAATTGAATTTGGCTGTTATCTTGTTTTCAAAGTAATAAAGGCCATTCTCGTGTGTAATGCATTTTGTTTGCCTACACAAAAGTGTCGTTTTGTATAATGGTGGAATTGCGGTGGAATTGCATCTTCTTGTAAAAGATATTCGTGCTTGTAACTTTTACGATATCTAGATGATGAACCCTTCAAGGAAATACCGTGGGTTGCGACTACGTTAAGTCATAACGACTGTTACCGCACATTAGCCAAAACTCATTTCCATTTTTATCCCCAAAAATGTTTTTAATTTTTAATGGCCTAGATCTCTTATCGGTATCACTAACGAGGTTAAAATGAACTGGTGGAGGAATCGCGGCTTCGAAGCCAGTCTTCGACGGTACGTGTGCCGTGGCTTTCTAGTCGTGACACTTGTACGCGCGTAGTTATTTTTCCCGCTGTGAAAATACACGAATAACATGAAAAATGTAATACACATTTTTAATTTCGTCAAAGAAAGAGAGGAAGACGCGCAAAGACGACAATAATTCCAAATATGCATTTTAAATGTGGTGAATTCGGACCTGTTTTAAGAGAGAAATTTCTCTCGGGGTAATCAAACTAATTATTACACGTCTTAAATAGTCTTTAACATGAACATGTGATGTAGCTCTGTTACTATGGGGGCAGTTACGAATTGAGTGGTGGTCTCGTTCCGCCAGGCGGAGTTTCCGTTCCGTCGACGTCGCAACTCCGACCTGTGCGATTACGAAAAGGACTCTCAACGTCAGGCGGAGAGCGAAGCGAAATGTGATTGCATATATGGCGGATGTTACGTTACTATAAAAAATAACGCGTTAGAGGTCTCCAGAAATGGATGCAACCTATGATTAGAGAATTCCTCAGGCGCAATCCCCTCGGAAGAGTTTCAAATGACAGGCGTTATTACGGAGAATTATAGTACATTATCACTCCTCTTGATCGGATATATTGTTAGATATCCGATACCACTAAAATCCAAATAAGCATAGCTATGCAAATGAATGTCATTCACTACGTAAAATTATCCTATCAGGTAACCATGAAATATTTTCGTAGAACAAAGACGAGTGATGTCATCTTGATCCCAATACGCTATGCTAATGATTCTATTTCAAGTTAGTTGGGAAAGAATATGAGATCCCACTATGATGTCCATGTTTACACTTTAATTCACATTCAGTCTCCAAATGGGTCTGAATAAAACGCTACGTTTTTGTCGGAGTAGGCCCCTGGGGGCCTAATCCTTTGTAAGCACGCCCATTCTGGCTTCATTGTCACGCATAGGATGTCATGCCTATGCGTCCTCCAGGACATTTTGCCCACCTTAAGTAAAAGCAGGTAGTGAAAACCATCATGGATGCAAATTGTATGAAAAAATGTTGCAAAAAAGGTATCCTTTGGGGCATGCAACCACTTATACATAAAATCCTTGGCTGCCAAGAATTTTCAAGTTGCAGCCGATTTAACTTCAAATTCATGTTTCTGATAGTTAGCCTGGTGCTTTAAAATATCATGCGGCATACCTCGCTAAAAAAATATGTCGATAGAAAATTATGCACTACACCTTTTCCAAGCGCAGCAATTCTCCCCAGTCCTGTGCAATTCTCCATTTATGGGAGAGCTAAGCAGTCGTTCTCCCCTCAGCTTAATGTAACTGTTAAAGATGGTATTGCTAAGTACTGAGTTGTTTCTGTTCTGTAATGACAACAAAAGATCCATTCTCTACTTCTTCCTGGAGAAGAGAAACGATACATTGTTTTATTACTTAGTTTTCGTAAAAGATCTGTGATGGAACTTAAATTCAGGAAAAGTCAATCCCTGCAAACGCATTACAGTAATTTCAACCACCCCATTTAAACAATTGAAGCCTTTTCCTGAACCCTTAAATGTAAAATCATTCCTAAGCAACCTGGCTACACTTGTTGACGCTACTCCTGATGGCTAACAATTTCTTACCACTGATGTAACCTGATATGAAAAAATAACTACGGTACCCAAATGTTCCTCAATCCCCTAAACAATTTGTTTCCCTTCATCAATCTCTTCCAATGTGTTCTAAATTCTTAAATCTCATTTGCATCACCAACATAGCCAAAGAAAGGTGATAAGTTAAGTACAAAAGCATGCCTGTTATGTCATCGCTTACACAAGCACTGGAATTAATCACAGGTGACTGGTTCAAAGCATCTTTTGCATTGGTGACAAGTAAAAAGACATAATACAATGAGTCTTTATTATGGAAAACCACAGCTTACAGGAAACATGACGAGACTGCTCAGTTATCACAACACGATCTGCACCCAGTTGACATTGTTCAGGCATCATGCTACCAATACAACAACAATACATACATAAGGCTATAACACCAATGTGGTCATTTCCAAAACCCCACTAATGTAGTTCAACATTTTCCAGGTTAATATGTATTTTCCATAGATCATTGAACAGAATGGTGCATTAATGTCAACTTAAATTGAACTAAAAGAAATCAAATTGTCCACAATCCTTGGGTTTACTTGCAAACTAAGGAATTATAAAGTATGATAACATTTTAAATTCCTTATTACGTTGCATCCTTATTTCCTCATCATTCCTTATTTTATTCTTTTATCCTTACTGCATCCCTCCTTACCGACTTTTTGTGCACCCAACAGGAAATTAAAAGCTATTCCATGCAATATGTAGCAATTAACTCTTTTCTTTATCCAATCCAGATAGGACTTCCATTCCCCCAACTTCCAACTCCCATCTGGAATATTCAGCCCAGTTGTCCTATCTATATGTGGGTGAAGCTGGAGGTGGTAGAGTTCACTAAATATACTATGCTTAATGAAATATAATTCCCCAAGATGAGAGAACTATCACCTTACCTATACTGGTTGTCAGTTCTCAAAACGTTAGGTACATTACTTAATATGTCTGCTCGGTTTTTGCAGGTAGGTATTGTCTCAATTGGTTTCTCTTGGATGGGAACCTGGATTCTCCAGGAGTTAATAACAGTGTTGATGCCATGTGCTCCACTGTTTAGGCTACAAAGATAGCTATTCTCATTCCTTCTCCATAATGGACTTAACTTTCATGTGCAACAATAACTTTACCTGAGGGCATATTTAGTTACTTGTTTTTTGATAAATTTATCCAATATTATAGTTCTAATAATACCAAAATTTCAAAGTAGACCTGCAAATACTGTATGCCAAAAAAATATTAATACTAATAAACCATCATTTAAGGTATATGATTGTGACAAGCAAATTTTTCAATTGCATAATTTGTAATACTTGAAAACTAGTTGCAACACCATTTAGGTTTACTCCGTTCTCCAAAGAAATGCTCATTTTGTTCATTCTAATGAATAATCTCTCTGTACTAGGTATCTTGCTGTTGCTGCAAGATGATGGAGACTGCAGTGTTGATGGAGACTGATAAGCCGCATCAATGAAGGAGAACCATTTGAGGGCTATCGAAATTGGATTGGTAATTCCTTAAACAAATGTCATTGCACACCTTAAAAGGTAATTGAGTATGGGACAAAGATTATAGACAATTGAAGACCTGAGTGCAAGAACAAGATAATAACCAAAAGTGAAGTTTCGAGAAAACTCTGGCTTCCTGGAGCATTATTATTAATTATCTGGTTCTTGCACTAAGAGAGCAGAACGTAAAATTCCAACAATGTCTGCTGAACTTATTTAGAACTTGCCATCGCAAAATGACTATGTCTACTGCTAAAGGGCTTCATGTCTTTGTGGAAATCTCATTTTCGCAAAAAGTGGTCATTATCTGGTTCTTGCACTAAGGTCTTCGATTGGTATCAACAACTTACAACAATAACTGCATTATGGATTATCACAGTTCCTTTGAGAGCATGATCTGTCATTTCAAATGTTTATCATGTAATTAGTAGTTAATGGCTATACCTGTTGATAAATACATGGCAGTAATTCCTGAGTAATATCTTGAGTCATTTTCTCTTTGTATAAAATGATTTCATATTGAGTGGTTGGAGTGAAAGGAATGGCATTCTAACTTGTCTCAGCCAGTCGTGATCACAGGAGAATTTGCAATGTTAAACCAATAATGTACTGGCTGTGTTATATTTTAATTGGTATATAATACATTGAAATGTATTCATTTCAACAGTAGGAGACCGTCAAACACGCAATATTAAATCTTCTTTAAAAATTGGTGCACTATTATTTCATTCCTACTTTACAAATCCTCAAGTAAATTGGCCACTTGTGATTCTTTTGCAGGTAATGAAAGCCATTGTATACACATACAATTCACATACAAATGAATGTTAGATGTAGTTTTAAGGATTATTACCAATCAATGGTCTTCAATAGCTAATGTAATGTATTTGGTGAGACAATTACCCCAATAGTGACTAGAATGAAAATAAAATGGAAACACTAGTTATGGAGCTCAAAAACTTATGTAACATTACGTTATAGGTTGTGGTGCATAATTATCACTTTCATCAAGTTTTAACTCATCAGGACAGAACACATGAAATAAACAACATTATGTAAGTATGAACAATCAAAACATTACATTGCATTTCTACTTTTATTCCAGCTGGATAACCAAATATGATGAAATGAATATTCAAAATCCATGTCATTGTTGGAATTAAAATCACTCCCTGAAACCTCGGCTAAAATATCCTAAATTTCTGATTCATCAAACTGAGTTCCTGCCATATTACCTATGAAATAGACAAGCAACACACATACTTAGGGTGGAGCGGCCTTTGACGGCTGGACATGCACATTCTTCAACATGAAACACTGAGCAGCATATTGTTGTAGTTGATCCTGTACACTTACTAACAGTGGAGCAGCCTTCCACAGCTGGACAAGAGCAGTTATCAACAGTTAACCCTGTTCAGCAGATGGCAGTTGATAGTATGGAGCAACTGCCAACACTAAGTCTTGCAGAGCCATCAATATCCAAGTGAAAGACTTTTGAAGAACTTCTATAGGACCTTATTAAAAATAATAACACAAACTTTGAAAAGCCAAAAAAAAATTGTCCACGCCTGTGAAATAATAACAGCGAAATACTTCGAAATGGAAGTAAATGAAGAGAAGAAGCAGCTGCAGACTGAAGCAGTATGCATAAGGTCTTTAAGGATCATAGTCGGGAAAGTTACCAAAAAAAATTAACTGATTTAAGTTAAAGTCAATCTCTGTAAAAAATAAATAGTTAAAGTTAGTCTTTACAGAGATTAACTAAGTAGTTAAAGTTAAAAGTTACTTTTCTGAAAAATTCACTGATTAAAGTTAAAGTAAAAAAATTAAATTTTATATTAAAAGTTCTTTGGCAAATTTGATGCTGTGATGATAGAGGCCTTGATGGTTTTTTTCTTTTGACATACAAAGCAAACACTGAAAACTGCCAATGCAGTTACTTCCATCCGTATCCATTTGTTTTAAAATCTTCAAAGTGGGGAATTTTGTTGCAATTCCATTTAGTGTCCAAAGTGTTATTGGTCAGGTATCCTAGTTTCTGCTGAAAGAATTCAGCGATTTTTCTGAGGTGGAACTCCAATTCAGGGATTTTTAGGTTGTGGTGAATGTAAGAATATCTGACAAACCATGGTGCGCCTGTAATTTGCCGCAAAAGATTGTTCTGAGCAGTATAAAGTACTTTAAGGTTAAACAATATCGATTCAGGCGAGATGTGGTGGAAACGTTCCATATTAAAGAACTTCTTTATACTTTAGAATTATACTTTAAGGTTAGTTTTCGATATCGATCCCTACATTGCAATGTGAAGTATCCCTTCACAATCGTAAAATTGCAATGGAAACAGCTTAGTTACATAAAGTTGCAGTAGATGCTGGGGGTGTCCCTGCACACACTCTTTTGTGATTCACTGGTGGCAGATGTATTGAGGACATAATGTGTTCAAGTAAGGCATATGTAGATTGGCGACTTGTGACTTGGCCATTGGATGGGTCTTTAAACCACAGACCCCCTTTCACATAGACATATTTTCCTCCACGCTTCCTCTGCTTCCTAGGTGACCCCAACCCCTCCAAAATCACTCGACTATCCTAATTGGCATTGAAGCTGTCAGTCGTCTCCCCTGATAATTACCAACTATCGAAGAATTATACGCAGTTGTGTGAGGTAGGGTGGAGTAGATGTAGGGAGAGAGGGGGAGGAGGGACTGCAATTTGGTGCAGCCTTCGGCATTTGTTGCTCGAAGGCCCTTGCCACCCAAAACCTCTTCAATTCCCACCTTGTTTTCAGTCACTAGTTCAGATGAGGCAATGAATGAGTGGAGTCCCTGTTTTTCACATTAGAAGGGATTTTTTATTCTCATTAATTCGTCCCACATATCTTGCCTTGTGAACAAATGAGGTATTATTACTAGTATGCCTACATTTGCGTAAATATGGGGTGTGTACTCTAGAGGTGAAAGTGTCAAGTGATTTCAGTCATCCGATTGCATTCCTTTTGCCTCTTCACAGGTTGCCTCAATGGTGGAGCGCAGATTCGTCCGGCAGATGGGAAACCATCAAAGGAGTTGCTGGTGGAGTTGGAGGGCCTCTACCGGCAGCTTCCATCCAGGGACCCTGCACACTCAGCTTCTCTACGCTCCTGTTCCAATGAAGACGAGGAGTAGATCCTCAGAACAAGCTATCACCCAATAGAGAAAGCCCCCAATGCCCTTAATATCAAGTGGTAATGCCAGCCATTCCATTGGAGAGGATTTGGTGGACGTATTTTTAATTTATTAGATTTATTTAGATATCTAACATCACATTTATATATTTCCATACTTTTTATGTATTTCATTTTTGATGTTCCTTTGTTATTTAGTGTTTTGCTTTGTATTGAGCTAACGCCATGGTTACCAGAGAGGAGGAAAAACAGTGATTGTTAAGGAGAGGACATATTGACATGTGATGGATAGATACAAACAAAAATGTGTCAAGTGATATTGAAGTATTTATTTAGATAATCGCATTGATACATTAAATTGGCGACCGTGACAGAATTTAAGAATAAGAAGATTACTGAAATTAAGAAGATGAAAATATTCTTCAAAGATTTAACCATCATTCAGCTGAGGGAACAATTGATGGTCTTGGCCTCTCTACAAAGGGAACAAAGGTGGATTTGTCTAGGAGGCTGCAAGAGCATCTGAGGAAAGAAAATAGAGACACTGACAGCTTCTACATTGATGTGGAACAGCCGCTACCACCAGAAAATGAGGAGGTAGGTGTCAGGGAGATGTTTGCCAGTATAGTGAGCATGGTACAAAATTTAGGTATCCAGATGACCAATCTTCACCAAGACTTGGACAGCAAGATCATAATGGTAACATCGCAGTTATCTGACCAAAGGCTACTATTACTGGAAGAAATTAAAAAAGCAAGGACCCTCACGTTACAACTAATGAATAAACCAATACATTTAACCCATCCTTTATTTAAAATTGGTAATTGGACCCAATTTAATGTATCAATGTGATTATCTAAATAAATATCAATTTTTTTAATCAATCAATTCAATATCAATTGACACTTTTATTATGGTTGTATCCATCCCTTACATTTCAATATGGCCTCTCCTTCACAATCACTGTTTTTCCTCTTGGGTAACCATGGTGTTAGCTCAATAAAAAACCAAAAAGTAAATCTACTAAATAACAAATGAACATCAAAAATGAAATACATAAAAAGAATGGAAATATTAAAAGTGATGTTAGTTATCTAAGGTACATGCATAAATTATCCCCCCGATAACCTAAATCACTTTAATTCTCCGAGGCCTTAGATAATATTGTGGGTCTTCACATTTGCAAACTTTGAGTATGTTCATAGATGACCATCAAGATGTTCTCCAGAGCTTAGTGACTTTGAAATACAATTATAATTTCAGGCAGCAAATGTCTCGTAATGCTTTGTAATTATTACATCATCAGTCTGCCTCATTCCTGCAATTTCTAAGTTTTTCTAATGAACTGGAAAACAACATTTTATTTTCTTGTGAACTTGGACCCTGACAAAATAAGGTTAATACATTTTACTAATACGCATTATTTGCCTAAACTTTATTTTACAGTTTTAAGCATTTGACACCTTTTCATTTGCCCACAAATAGAATTTGTCTTAACAGATTTCAATAAATTATGAAGTTTAGATTCTTTTCTAATCCCCACAACAATTTTTTTTAGATTGATTGTCTGTTAAAAAGGCATTATTTTTGTCCGTCCGTGCATTATCCAGAGGAATGAAATAGGTTTTTTCTGGAAATTATTTTTACTTCATAGAATGAATATTATATAACTTATCAAATTTCACGGTGTATTACCTACTCCAATATTATTTCATTGTGTCCAAATGTTATCCTCTCTGTTGCGATGAACAAGAATTGTGGGATATTACTTGATTTGTGGACTATTATATTTTACTATATTATATTGATCCAATTTATTAAGCTTTGAAGTTGTGAGAGTGTAACCATCTTGTGTTAACATTAGAAATGTTTCATTGTAAACTTTGCATACTTACAGCACAATAGTCCTAAACATTTTAAGGCTCTTATCCATTATTTTTTTCATGCCTCATATTTTAAATATCTCTAAGTATTTTATCTAATTTTATCTATAAAATATTTATAATGGCTTTGTGTACAAAGTCTGCAGCTTTGAAGTTAAATTTAATTAATTTCACCTCTATCCCCTTACAGAATTATGGCGTTCTTTAACATAAGCCTTTGTGATTAAAACCCAATAAATATTTGCACATGATATGTTCCATTTTTTCAGGCTTAACTATGTGGAAGTTGATTTTCACAAATGAAAAAGTAGCTACGTTTTCTTCCACTTATTTAATCGTCGTGGTACAACATGTTTTGACTCATTAGTGCCATCCGGTAGGTACCTCATTGATTCTTTCTGTGTACTGGGAGTGTAGAAAGTACTGCAGCATTTTAGGTAAAACAAGATAAATGACACAGTGACACCAATGTTTAATAACATGTTTTACAGAGACAATAATTCAGTGGAAGAAAACGGATACTTCTCATTTGTGACCAGCAATAATATTATTTTGGCGCCTAGCATTTAGCTTTCATGGTACAAGAGTTAACATTTTGGCTGTCAATGAGTGTTTTCCACCTTCCATGAGCATTGGTTGACCAAGTTTTTCCCGAGCAAATCTTTTGACTGCACATACCCTCCTGGTGAAAATATCCAGTGAACCAGAAGTGCTGATATAGCCTGTGACATAACCAGTTATTAAGGATTTTCTTATCAAGTAATTCCATATGGCACTGTAAACTCAACTACTAAATTTTGAAAAACATAACTATGGTTTGATGTGGAGTAACTAACTTCTCTGCTTCTGATTTAAAGGTATTATTTAGAGATTTCAACCATATGCCATTGGTCAAATTTCCATCACTGGGAAAAGTCACTTCTCGCACAGTAATCTCTATAACCTAACTCACTGACTAGGTCCCTAGGAATCACTGGGTACAATGACTTGCAATAACTAGCTGGATCACTGTGAAAGCACTTTGCATCAAATTTTTTGATGACCTTTGAGGATGGATTGGGAATATAGAATCTCTTCAGTACATATTAGAAAAATATAATACATATTTACTATTTTTTCTTCGTTGATGCATAAAGATAGGGTCATTGGGAAAAAGCACATTGAGGAATTATCTGAATAACTGAAATTAAAAGTAAACTTTTCCTTTTGATGTTGATTAATGACTTACCAGAAATCCACATTTTTTTGTACACATGATCTTCCATCCTTTCCTCTTTTGTATGTATGCTTCATCTCTTGGATACTACCATCTTACAATGAGTATATGTGATTGGTGTTAAGAAAATGATCTTCAGGTAATTTCATAACTTTCTTATTTAATCTATGGCAAACAATCCTATCTACTTCAACCATGAAGTGCGCTCCCATGCTGTTCACTGCGTTCCCTCTAATTTCTGAAAGTTTTGCATGTGAAATACTTGACTAGTATTTGTCAAAAGCATAAAAAAGGACAAGCTAGAGATATTTTTCTATTGAGATTCTAGCAGAGATACACATCATCTATTAAAACCCTAAAATTGTTTTATCATTCAGATCTTTACTTCATTATTGTGTATGGTATTATTTGCTAGGGTATTTATTGGAGATGGGCAAAGAGTACCAATGAATACACTAATACGTCGAATTCCAGTCTGTATTCGAGATTTTGAATAATTATGCTAATTACACTACATTTGGCGTGTTGATGAACTGCATTATTTAATTTAAAACTTGACCGAATATTACTTTATCATGTATTTGACATTTTAAAACCAGAATAACTTTTTAACTTAATCAACTTTCAGCTTGATACTTCAATTGGCAGAAAAATACTATGCATTTAGCGCATCAATTGCAGTTATAGAATTCGAGGTGTTTGAAATTCGAGATATTCAGGTCACGATTTATTATTATAATTTGATATTCGAAGTCAAGATCTGCTATTCGACCCATGTTAGCCTTTCTCTCTGCTGCTATTAAGATTCCTCAACACTAAAAAGTGGCATAAAATCAAGAGCTAAGGATTCAGTGCAATGACCAGATGAACACCTTACAATAATTAAGATCCTTAATCTTTCTCCCCCATGATGCTCTGACACTAAGAAAGGGGTCGTTTACCATATTTTTTTATTGCTGAATCTGATGGAGTTTGTAAAATAAAAAGACCCGTATTTTCCGTTTTTTGATCCATCAATTATTACTCGAGTTACAAGTGGCGAAAAACTGATCTTTTAACCCTTTCGGAAAAGTGGGTGTGGTGCAACCAATGATGTATTCGACTTCACTGTTTTGTCCAAACAAAACCGAGTCTGCGAAACTATCGCAATGGGGGGACACAGCTGACTGCCAATAGGAGCAGTTATGACAGCATCTGTGCGACAGGATCTCCCCATCCCATAAGAGCAGTCAGGGATGGGAGGAAAATGACATCATTGTTACTACAGCAGCTTTTTCAGTGGGCGTCACCTTTTACTAATTTTATTTTTTGTCTTACGAGTGAATGGTTGTGGTCAGAAGATTAATTTTTTCACTAAATTTATTTTTTTGTTTCCATCTAACAATTTTGTGTACAAAATTGCGATTTCGGTTCTGAGTAAATGCTCCCATTTGTGCAAAAAATCTTAATTACACTCCCAGAAACCACTATTCATTATTATCTCATTAAAACCAGTAATGTGTACCTACCGAAAAGACTACCTCAGGACAGCGAAAAATGTGTCTCCAGTGTAAATTGACTAGAAAATCTAGGTCCAAATTATCATATTAAACTGTAAATATGGATTTAAGTGCATTGCCTCATTTCTATTTTGCCAAATAGTAAATCCCGTCAACTCCAGCCTCTTTTCTCTAGAATCCGAGTTGTACAAGTGACTGAAACAGCAAATCGAATATCCCCACCACTAAAATCATTTGCCATGGATGATCATCAATTAAAAATAGTAATGCTTAAAACTCAACCTAGCATTCATTTGTCCGTGAATTGAATGTGTATTCAATGGGTTTCCTTACCTGCCGAAGAATCAACAGGATCAACTTCACTTGAGGGTATGCAAAGTAGGAATGAAATAATAACAATACCCGTTATTAAAGAAGATTTTAATATTGCACATTTTATGGTCTACTACTGTTGAAATGAATGCATGTTTATATATTTTCCAATTTTAATGTAAAAGCCAGTACAATAATGATTTATTGGAATCCTAACATGCCTCAACCAGTCATGCTCATAGGAGAATTTGCGATCTTAAAACATCATAAATTCTCCTGTGAGCATGACTGGTTGAAGCATGTTAGAATTCCATTCCCTTTACTCCAACCACTCTCAATGTGAAATAATTTTGTAAAAAGAGAAACAATGGCTCGAGAAACTTTTATCTAGAATTACTAGAAAGAATTTGTATGCAGGAATTACTGCCATGTGTTTGCTAATAGAAATAACCGTTAACTACTAATTACACGATAAACTATTGCAATGACAGATCATGCTCTCAGAGAAATTGTGATTAATCTACAATGCATTTATTATTCCAAGTTCTCGAAACCAATTGTCTATACCCTAACAACACCGGATATCCGTGGGATATCCATTTCATGTCCGCCATATCCTATCCAGGGGCCGTATTCTGTAACTCGTCATCACCGGTGATGAGCCTTCACCGGTGATGAACATCACCTATCACCGCTCTTCCGATTCTGTAACGCGACGAGGTGATGTTCTTCACCCCAAACAGGGTGATATCACATCACCTCCTCAATAGCCGCCCTTATCTCATCACCCCGTAAATATATTGAGGGTCCGCCATCATGTTAGCGAGAAACAAACATCGTGCGTTCATTAATAACGTTAATGTAGGGACTCTGACGCAATTTAAACGGAAAAAATAACACATGCATATAATAACAATAATTAAAATGGTATATTTACTGTCATACAACTCTAAATTAATGTGTTTTGACGTAAGTAAGAAACGACCTGTGTTAACCTATCCCAAATTTTGCATACCATCCAAAATTTCAGGGGCAAAAAGACATTCATACAAGCATTGAAATAAATATTTATAAAATTGCTAAAACAATGGCAGAGCAATAAAAACATCTCTAATTTACTTAGAAAAGTCAAAATTGCTTGTACGAGTAAAGTAATAAGATTATATGGACACCAAAATACATAATTGTATACATCGAAATAGAACCAATTAATTTCACTTCGACGAGTAATCATGTTTGTTTAAATTATTGCAAATATATTGGGTACGATTTTACGATCGAGGAATAACACACGTCTATATGGTTCTGATACACTGTATTCAAGTTCGGTTAACCAAGCCAACAATCACATTTCCAAGATACTATACGTACACAAACAAGATTAGATTCAGAGTATTTGGGCAATATTTTAACACAAACAATTTGAGCAATTAAGAAATTTTTTGGTTGCTCGTTATATATTTACGTTTGTTTTTCGCAGCTCCCTTTTTATCGACTTGTAAGATGATGATATACCTATTTATTACGCGAATGACAGTGTTGTTGTGTACATTTGAGTCTTCGCAAACAAGTGAAAAACACCATTTACTCTGTTCATGATTGATATTGTGGAAGTTGAAAATAGGAAACTGAAAAATTAATCACATTCACCGTGGTTTATTCACGTATCACGATAGAATATGGTGCAATTGTTTTTGTTGATGTTCAATAAAACAAAGTAATCTATTGTTCACTTCGTAATATTAATCCTACTGTTAATAATCACCTAGCCGGGTTATTAGAACATCATAATAAAAATTATCAAACATATCATTACTCGAGAAACCATTACTACAAGCATGAACATACATGATCGTGACTACAAGCATTTAATTTGCACATTACTTGCCTGCCTTGCGGTCATGTGATACAACTGGCTCTCTTTATTGGCTAATCTAATTTTGCCAGAACTAGACGGCGCAATTTTTCATAACGCCCTCATCACCGGGTGAAGAAACTTCACCACCCAGTTACAGAATCGGAAACGTCAAGGACGGGTGAAGTTTTTCGGTGATGTCAATCACCGGTGATAGACATCACCCAAGTTACAGAATACGGCCCCAGGTCCGCTGACATTCGGATATCCGTCGGATCTCCCAGGGATATCCAATGCCAGATGATCCCAAACACGTCCGAATGGGATGTCCATTGGATATTCTGTTACAGACCTACGTCATAAAAATAATGTATTGTTATAATTATTGCATTTCATTAATGAAAGTTACGTCTTACATTAATGGAAGACGTAACTGCATGTGCAAATATACCGATTTACTGCATGAAGAGTTCTCCGATGAGATTTAAATAGCCGCGGGGAAACTTTCTTTCTTGGCCCATAGGTGGCCGACCAATTGCGAAAAACAAATGTCAACAAAGTCTTGTGGTAACGGTCACGACTTCATTTTCTCGTAATTTTACCTTTTTAATCTCATTCCTTCCATTCTTTTTTATATACTCATCGTTCCACATCCTTTGCCGATTATCGTCTTCGTTTTTTAATCGTCATCTATTTATCTTCCGTTTTATTCTTCATTGCATCGTTTGTGTTCAACGCAGTTCAACGGGAGGCTTGTTTTTGGTCGCTCGGGTCGCTCTTTGGAATGGATTCTCACGGGACGTTACCAATCCGTCCTTGTGGAGAAATAAGAGGAGCAGTTTCTACAACAGCAGCCTTGTTCAGAAGAATATCTGGTAAGTATTTCATGCCTATTAAAAGCTAGCACCGGTTTTGTGAGTATAGTAGCACGGAAAATTACGTCAACAAATCTTCCCGAAACTTTTACCCTTAATAATAGTTTAACATGTTAAGAAAAAAATGATGGATACCTGGAAAATGACGCTAAGACGTTGAAATCGATCGGTATAATACAATTTAAATTGTGGAATTGTACAAAGGTATTTTTCTTAACATGTTCAACGTATCAAAGTTCCACCAATTATCTCCTGCCTCCATCAACCTAATCCCTAAAAATATTATTTATTGGTAGATGTGAGCTTAACAGTCACGAACTTCGAATATTTATCCTGCAAAAACTGTGTTCATTAGCGCTTTCATTCTAACTGTTAAAATGAAAATTAATTTATTTGTTATTTTGACATGAAATCACTGTAGTTGATGTCTTATTTTCGTTCACCTTTCAAGTGCCTAAAGAGCTTCTTAAGGGGCATACTCCTCATGAAATGGATGATACGACGCTTTAGGCAAAGAGGAAGTGGTGAATGACTTGAAAAGTCACAAGCATGAGTCCCTCTCAACCTTGCCACCCTCCAGCTGGAATGACAAGATTCCTTTATGGTCTGTGAAGGAAGTCGAAGAAATGAAGGCTCAATTAAGAATTTACGTGCTAAAAAACTGGTAAGCTTGAATATAAGTGTATTGATGCTATTTACTCATCATTATTGCAATAGCAGATTCATTAATTCATTCTCTAATTGACTTATAATTTAGGAATAATCTTAGCCTGTCATTGGATAACTTGGGCCTTTCTAAGATGGCTGTCATCTGTTTCCATTATGTGATTAATTTTGTGTGCTACATTAAAATTTTTATCCAACAGTCAATTAAGAATAGTAATGGATTTCTATCTTATATAGGTTACAGTGTTATCCCTCATTGGAGGAAGCTTCACCAATGATAGTGTTGTTGGCATCACAATGGGCACAATGATGGATTCTTCAGCAAGTTAATTTACCTTGCTTGGCTTAAAAAAGAAGAGGGCTTTCTCACAACTTTGGCTGTTAAGAAGTTATCTTGAGTAGGTATTTACTTTGGTTTCATGTGTAAAGGCAGCAATTAATGTTCACCACATTGCCAATATTTTTGTGTTGAAATGGTAATTTTTTACTTTGCATGGTAGTGTGCAGTCATTTTGTTTCTCTACCCTTCAAATGGTAGAATAGATTAGTGGTTTAGGTATTTGTGTAAGACTTGAAAGTAAGAAGAGGGTTAGGGCCTTAGATTTGGTATACAGGCATTGTGAATTAGAAATAATGCGTCTTGATTAAGGTATTGTGGTACCTGTTGTGTAAGCTTTAAGGTTCTTAATAAGACCATTTCTTTTGAGTATCCACTGTTTCATTATTTGAGATGGAGACTGAGAAATGCAATTTTACATATGGGCGTTTAGGAGTATTAAGGAAAAGACCATTTGGAGGCTGTGTATCTTGTACATATTAGGGTCAAAGTAGACCTGTTGAGAGCTAGGTGACAAACATATCTTTTCCATTGCTCAGAACCAAATGATAATGGCTTTGAAGGGCCTCTGACCATTCCTCCCTTATATGTATGAGGATAAGATGAAGCCTAATTGTGAAGGCTTTTCCAGTTTCCTCTCATATATATAAACTTATATTTAATGACTTCCTCATTGCATTGCTGCAATAAGGAAGTCATTAAATTGATTGCATAAAAAAACAATTTATTTAAATGTCTGCTGTTGATCAGCAAATGAAATCCCTGTGCTGGGAAAAATTATATTCTTGTAAGTCACTTTGATTTTTTAGTATGGTTAATTGGTGCAATCCCTCTATACATGGAGTTACTCTTTAATGAAATGAATTTTCTTTTTAATAGATGCAGTGTGGATTCTACGTCAAAGGCTGGAGAAAGTCTTAATGATTTGGAAGTTAATAATTGGAAATGGCTAAAACATGGGAAATTCTGGGATGAGAGGAAGAAGAAAACTGAAAAATAACTTATTGTAACAGAAAGTGAAAATGGTAATGTTTTTGAACTGATCAATGAATAAATAAGTTTTTAATGGATTCCATTCCTTTTTTTGTGGAATAAATTTGTAACCCTACCAGTCAAAAAGAATGCATTTGAACTTCATGATATTTAGTATATAGTTAGATAGATATTTGTAAGCATCAACTTAATTTATTTCCTTTTCCAGTTAATTTTTCTTGCCCACAGGATTACCTGTTTAATTAATAGCTTTTCAAGTGAGCTGCATTAAAATTTGGTGGACTTTTAAAATTTTATCTTAGGCAATTTTGGGATTCATTAACTGACATAATGCATTATTCCTGTGAATATCGGATTTTGGGACATATGGATATCCTACGGACATCCGTGGGATATCTTCGGATGTTCATTGGACATCCGCCTCGGATGTCTGTCGGATGTCTATGCGGATATCCTGTGGATATCGGATTTTGGGACTTATGGATATCCTACGGACATCCGTGGGATATCTTCGGATGTTCATCGGACATCCGTGGGACATCCATAATGTCCGCGTCGGATGTCCCTCGGACATCCGTCGGATGTCTATGTGTTGTTTGGGTAGTTTCTGTCCCTTGTAAATTACCTTGAAAAGTGTGTAATGCCATTTTTTGTTGGAATTGCCACTCCAATTTTGACAGCCCTAAAATGGTTCTCATTCACTGATGTGGCTTGTCAATCTCCATCAACACTGCAGTCTCAATCATCTTGCAGCAACCTCAGGATACCTAGTATGGAGAGGTTATTTATTAGAACGAATAAACAGAATGAGCATTTCTTTGGAGTAAACCAAAATGACCTTGCAAATAATTGTCAAGTAATACAAAATAAAAATTGATAGATTTGCCTGCCACTATCTTATACCATAAATTATCTTCAGCTCGGATTACTATTTGTTGCCACGCAGTAATTTCATGTCTCCTTCTTTAGCATTTTAAATTTTTTATCAATTACAATATATAATCACAATATTCATCAAAAATCAATTCGTTAAAAATGTCCTCACGAGAAGTTAATGTTTAACATAAAACTATTGTCCAAGATGAGGAACGAAGGAGAGTAGCTATTTTTGTGGCCTGAACTATTGAGCACAAGGTGTTACTTTCTGGAGATTCCAGGTTCCCATCCAAGAGTGCATTTGGACCATACCTACCTGCAATAACCAAACTTATTAGGTATCATACTTACCTTTTTGAGAAGTTACAACCATTATAGGAAAGGTGATATTTCTCTTGCCTTTGGGGATTATGTATACATCATTAACCTTAGTATTTAGTGAACTCTACTGTTGCAGCTACACTCAATTCAGGATAGAACATACAGGGCTGATTATTTCAGTTTAAAGTTGTGAGAATAGCAGTCCTATTTGCATAAAGAAAGTAAATCGCTTTGTATTCCTTGGAACAATTTCACTTTCAGTTGGGTTCTCAATCTCTTAAGTGGGTAAGAAATTCACATGGTGAAAGGGTAATTGCACCAAAAGAAGGATTATAATGAGGAATAGAAAATGTTAAGATACTTGATAGTACCATAGGTTGAAAGGAAACATGAGGATTGTGAGCTTATTGGATGTCTTGTCGTTTTTGAAACATAACTGATATTAATGCACAATTCTTTTCAATGATCTATCTAATTCTATTAATCTGGAAAATGTTAAACTATATTAGCGGGGTTTCGGAAATGACCACATCGTGTTATAGTCTCATGTAGTTTCATTGGTATGTCGGTGGCTATGTGGAATGCCTGCATAGTGTCAACCAGGTGTAGCTCTTGTAGTAAAGCATGGAGTGGTACTTTTCTGTGTCCAGCAAACTGCAATTGTCCATAATATAGACTCATTGTATTCTATCTTTGCACTTGAGACCAATGCAAAAGATGCTTTGAACCAGACCCTTGAGATTACTTCCAGCCAATGTGTACATGACGACAACAGACATGCCACTGTGTACTCAACCTTTCATTTGTCATTAATTAGGATATTTTAGTATTTCAAATGAGATTTAAAGATGCAGAATAGATTGGTAGAGCAATGATGGAAATACATTGTTAAGTGAATTTAGGGAAATTTTAGGTCCCATAGCTATTTTTTCATATCAGGTTACATCAGAGGTAAAATTTTGTTATCCATGAAAGGCAGGGTCAACAAGTGTGACCACCTTGCTTAGGAATGGTTACACATTTAAGAGTTGAGGCTTCAATTTTGGTATATGGTGGGGGGGAAATACTGTAATGTATTTGCCGGGATTGACTTATTCTGAATTCAAGTTCCATCTGAAATCAGTCAACTAAGTAAAAGAGTAGTTAATAGTTTGTCTTCTCCAGGAAGAAGTAGAGAGAAGATCCTTTGGTGTCATTATCTAATAGAAAATACTCTTGTGCAACAATACCATCGTTGACAATTACAATAAGGTGAGGGCAGACCGACTTCGTTTAGCTCTTCCATAAGAGGAAATGTGCATTCCCATTTCACAAGAAACGGTGATATTCTTAATGTTACATATTGCCTGCTATCAAAAACCTGTAAATCATATCATATAATCAATTTGCACCTATTTAATAGTTTACCCCCTGAGCCAAGACATGTTAGTCCCACAAAATTTAAAAGTGTTGTTTATGCCTGGCTCATGAAAAAGACCTTTAACACTGTTGAGGAGTTCCTCACTTGTGAGAAAGGTGATCTGTTGATTTGTAATTGAACATTTGGTGCATTCAATACTTGAACAGTGTATGTATACGTTTCTAATTTTGTATATTAACTAATGTTACTGTATCTGTATTTGACTAATTGTATCTGTATACATGACATCGTATCTGCTCATTATCAAGTGTTGCAGTACTTACAATGCATGAATTTCAAATCAATCTTTGTCACATGATGAAGAAAATCTTGTACGTCTAGCAATTTATGGTTTACATTATTCAAATTATGTATTTTTGACAAACAAATGGAATTTTTTTAAATGTCTAATAATAATAATTATTATTATAAATGGAGAAATGAAGGAGATTGGGAAGAATTGTAGTGCAGAAGATTCTGCCGAAATATTTAGGAGAGGTATCCCGGATGAAATTCAAAGTACGAGGTTATATTTACAACTATTTTAAATCTGAATTTGAAGTTAAACCGCCGCAGCTGTAAAATTCTTGCCAGCCAAGGATTTTACGTGTAAGTAATTGCATGCCCTACAGGATACCACAAACGTTATTCGTGCCATTTCCACCCAGGTTGGTATTCACTCCCTGGTTTTCCTCAACGAGGACAAGATATCCTGGAGAAAGCATCGGCATGCTAGCGTATGGGTGATAAGCCAGAATGGACGTAGTTAAGAATTTGGCCCTCCTACTCCGGCGAAAACAGCGTTTTAATCAGTCCCAATTATGGGTACTGCACGTGCATTAAAACTTAAACTGTGACATAGTAACAAATTTCCATCGAAACGACATCATTAATTCATGTTAAGGCTATTTAAGGGATCTATTACTTAGTTTGATTTTGGGAGTGATTTTTATTCTTAAAACCGGTCTATATTTACTACATTTTAATTGCATATTTGTAAGTATATTTTTCTTTGCGCGCCTTCTTTATTTCCTTGAATGATTTTAAAAAGGTTTTTTTTCACGTTACTCTTATTTTTCACCGCCTGAAAAACAACTTCACGCGTAGAAGTGTCGCGAGTTGCAAGCCATTATGCGCGTACCGAAGAAGAGAGTCTCTGGCTTCTAGGCCGCGATTTCTCCTCCAGGTCATGCTAACCACCTTTGTTCTCCGATAAGAAAACTATGCCACCGTATGAACAATTAAAAGCATTTTGCTGGATCAGAACGGAAGTAAGTATTTGGCTAACGTGCAGTAGCAGCGTAGTTGCGACTCTAGAGGAACTTATATCCCGGTATTACCTTAAGTAGTTCGCGATCTAGATCTTAGAAAAGTTACGAACAAATCATATTTGTAAGTAAAGATGCAAGATGTCGGCAATCTAGTATTACACAAAACGACACTATAATATTTAATCAGCCAAGGAAACAAAAAAAATAATTAAACACTGATATTTATTACTTTGAATATATTATAACAGGCGACTTCACTTCGTACATTATAGGAATTCTATTCCGAAGTACGTATATATAACTCCTTACCCAACATAAAATGTGCGATGTATTTTACTCCATGAAGAGAACTAATAGCAACGAAATTCTTACCTCCTGGTATCATAGCAACTCCGGATTCGCTCTATGATCGTGACAATGGTGGAGAGATGTCGTATGATGGAACCTCAGACCAGGGTCCTTATTCTCTTTCTGAAACTCTCGTGGTATCCAAGGGATACCAAAGGTTTTTCGGGACTCGCGTTAACTTTTTGAAAACATTCTAAGGAGGAAATCAATGAAACGAAAACTCGGTTTCGTTGCTGGGGAGATAACAGAGGCTGCGTTTCAAACGAGAATACGGGCCCAGGGCCCTATAACAGTCTTGCAATTGAAAGAAGGTGCCGAGTTGAGGAGGGGCGTCGGGAAGCGAGAAAAAAACCATGGGTGGGATAAATGAAATCGATGAAATATTTACTTGTAAGTGAAGCCCTTAAGCCCATTTTTGTGGATAGGGGAGTTGTAATTTCTTAGGAGGTATCATTAATGTTAAGAACTTTTCTGGAGAAAGGATGTCGATACGATTTGGGGAAAGAAATGGAGGGTCGTTATACAAAGATGCAGCTATGAGGAGATGGCGTAAAAGAGGTAGATTGCATGAGTTTCCTGTGCTGACCCAAGGAGGCATCATGCTCAGCTCGCTGGGACCCATTTTTCGGCGCTCGTGGTTGGAATGGGACGAGCGCCGATGGCCGGCCCTTCACGCCCCTCACTGCAGGTCCCCAATGGAGATCTGCAGAGAGCGACGTCCTACTGGTGCCATGCTACAGCGACGCCCTCAAAACGAGCGCCCGCTGCCTTCGGAAAAGAGGAAATGATTGCGAGCAAGGATGACAAGTGATGAGAGAGAGAGGGAAAGATGTGAGGTGCTGACATCGATCTTGACAATTTTAACAAGTTGCAGCCAAGAGTCACATGAGAAATACACTCTGGCTCAGTACAGTGGGGCAAAATGGCCTCGGGTACAGTTTGCATTAACAACAATTTGGCATTTTATTTTTCATCACACCGCAAGGGCGTGGCCATCAACATTTCACCCTAATTCCTTTAAGTGCCTGCCTAACCAATTCGCCTAAGAGTGCCTTAATTGTCCCCCCAAGTCTCTTAAGTGTCCTACAGCCTTTAAAGCCCCATCGGAGGGCCCTACCGCGAACGGGGTGCCGTGCCTCGCGATAAGTGCCTCCCTACTCGGTACGCACTATGCCCTGCAAGAGGAGAAGATTCCCTACCTTGTGATCTCCAATGTCCTCCGGCGGCAGAACTTCCGTCGTTCTCCCTCGGCGATCCCCCGTTGTCACAACACACACACACTTAGAACACTTTGAAACACTTGCACTATTTAGAATGGCCATGCACTAATTCAGATTTAACACTTTTCACTGCACAGGACACTGTCACAGCGAAGATATCGGCTTCATTCTATTGGATCCATCTGGTCTGTTTGTTTTTCTGAGAGTAGATGTGTAAGGCAGTATGGAAATTTCGAGAGGACGTGCGATTGAAAAAAGGAAGAAACGACAAGCATAGAAATTGCCATTCTTAGATTCAAGAGGAAATTCCTTGCGAGAATAGCGAGCATTGGAGTCTCTCCGTAGAATAGCGGGTATAAGGACAGGAGTGCTTTCATATGAAGAACTGTTATCGCACAGAAATTCATAATTTTGCCGATGTAAGGATAACTGCACCCACAATTTTTGCTAGATTGGTTGCAGGTGACTATACTTGGAGAGTGAAAGGGAGTAATTTGGCATTGAATAAGGGCGCCACGAGGGCTTTGGAAGACAAGTAGCAAAAGGTACGAGAGAGACAACAACTCAAATGAACTCGTTGCATTGGGAGGGTAAGCGAACTGAAATTAGCGTGGAGCCGCGGAGTCGAATGGGGGACATCGGGGTGGAAAAGTTGGTGCCCTCTTAGCAGTTAAAGAAAAATGAGGGGCAAACAAGTTGAAAAGCCTCTTTCGAAGAACGTGAAAGTATCATGGAGCAGAGGCAGTTCGAAGCAGAAACAGTCCAACAGCCTGCAATATCAATGGCGAGGGAGATAATAATCACACAAACGAGAGAGTGAAAAGTAAGAATTTGTGTGCGAAATAGAGAGCAAAATACGGGAATCCTTATTTCTTCTCCAAAGTTAGGAAGGTTAACAATTGATGAAAGACTCTGGTTAACTTGGAACAGTGGAGATAGTACAAGGTGATCGAGAAAACTAACGAAACAAATATTACGCTGAGAGGCCGATGTGTGGTGGTTAATTTGGTAACTCGAGATCCATTACCCCTGTAAAATGGAAAAAATGCAGGATGAAATAAGTTAAACATTAAATGAACAGCAAGACACTGTAATTAAAATATCAGGCCAAATTATTTCACAAAGTACTCCAATATATGTTTTAAAGACTTAATTAACACTAGAATGACCATGACTACACTCGGATATTTCAGTCAGAAGTATATCTATCAATTGCTCAACACGGACTACTCACATCTTCCTTGCCGGCTGGACGCTGACTCGGCTGAAACTTCACCTGCCGAAATTCTTGATCGTCGATACTAGTACACTCACGACAACTCTACTCATTAACGGTGCCGTTTCTACCAGCGCTTCGACGCAATACATGGCAGTCTAGATCTGAGAGTGAAGAGAGTGCGACACGGTAGCAGTGGCCTTTATATAGTGAATAAATATGGGTGGGCGGTTGCACGAGGAGAGGGGAGGGGATGGAGGGGCACAGCTACCACGAGGGAGTCTTGTGGAAATGCTCTCTAATGGAGGGCCTCAGGAGAAACCCCTGCTCTCCGCATTAGAACGCACGACCCCTCGAACTCATTTCTCAACTAATCGTCTAAGCAGTGGAGGGGACGCGCTTCCTCCACGAGTCGAGGGAATGCGAGGCCTGCCGCACCCAGCACCTTTCGGAGGGAAAACGGCGCCCGCCGGTTGACCCCCAAGGTGCATTTAGACCAGCGTCTGTCGTCGTACTTTTCGTAACTCTCGTTGTGGGTGACGGAGAACTGACGTCGGATCTATCTTGGAAGATGGTCGAGTTCCAGGGAATAGGCTTGATATGTGTCAGAAACAGCGTAGAGGAAAACCCGGCAATAGCTCACTCTTCATTAAAATAGTCAAGGGGTTGATTTACCAAACGAGGTTCAGTGTTCAGGAATTGGAATGCTCTCCCTTCATCACTCTAGTTGGAAAATGAAAATCCCCGAATCTCTTTACCCCTCACTTGGATTCAAATTCCGTCCCTCTGGACAGAAGACCAATAATAATCCTGCTCTCTCTCTCTCTGGCCCGACGACTTATCCACCCTCGTACCCTTCGCAGGGCGAATATCAAACGCATGCAATGTCCTCTCTCGAATTTAATTACCCACATAGCGTACGTTTTGCGTAGTAGGTGATAAAACGTCTGAGATTATATCGTACAATCTCACCTAAGATTCTATTCCTACCGCAAATGCATAACTTGGGCGGGATTGAACCCATGTCCTTTGATTAAATTTGATTATATTTCGCCTACACATGTGGTGGAACAGCTTTTCAGCAAATACATGAAACTGCAGGATTGGTACTGTCCACTTATATTTATTGTACAAAATACATGATTCAACGCGTACCGCCGTTTCCTCCGTTGCTACCTAACATTTTTATTGATGAACTTGAAAGTGATCTTTTTAATTCCATTTTTAACTTTTTAAACTACACATATAAAAATTACATTGCACATTCCAACGACTGGAAGATCTCCTCGTTAGGAGAAATTTCGAAACGGAGGCAATGGAAATGATCCATATACAACACATCACTTTCAACGAGCATTGCCATGAGAAAAATAAAAAAGCATGGGCCAAGTTAACTTCTCTCGGGCGAGACAAGTTAACTTGGCCCATGGATCCCCTGACCAATAATAATCCCCACTCTCTTCCTATGCCGTCGCCTTGTCCACCCTCGGAGAAGTCCCTTCGCAGGACAAATGTGGAACGCCTGTAAAACCTCTCTCTAATTTAATTACCCACAGAGCATAGGATTCACGTCGTAGGTGCTTGTACGCCTGAGATTATATCGCACCGTCTAGCATAAATTCTTATACCCATTTGAGTTGAATACCATGGGCGGGATTTGAACCTGTTCCCTTTAGATAAATTCGATTATAACTGGCGTATATACGTGGCGGTGGGACTTTTCTGAGATTTAATGAAACTGCACGATTTGTACTGGCCTCTTATATTTCTTGTGCCTTACTAATGATTCAATGCCTACCTCCGTTTCCTCCGATACTAGATGACACTTTCATTGATGAACTTAAACGTAAATTTTTCATTCCAATTTCAAATTTTAAAACAATATATTTTATTGTTTTCGAAGAGTGGACGATGTTTTATGCTATTGCTTAGGCGGCCATAATAGGGTTTTTAGCCTTTTGAAGTTCTTTACACCCATATATTTTTCTCACTATGGAGTCAGAATCAGTGGGCAGTTACTTTTTTTGGATTTCAGAATCTCCATCCCACAAGACACGCACTATGGGAGAAAAAAGTTTCCCAACAAATGGAGCACCGCTACTATCGCTCTGAGAAAAAATCAGATTCCTTTACGACGGTACAATATTCTTTGGTCTCGGCCACCACGAGGGAAGTTCAAACACGGTAAGGTGATGGACTCATCGCCCGAGTATGTGACGGAATACCGGCAGCAGCTTGCTTGCCCCGAGTTGTAACGCGCTGGCGTCCAGAACGGACGCATATTATTCCTTGCGCATGCATTTTAAACAAAGTATTTAACTATCTCGTTCTCGCCAATCTTCACTTCGCATTCTCCGTCTTTCCTACCTTTTTCTTTTAGGCCTCGATCCTTGTCTTGCACTCTGGCAAGGTCCTGGGATTCACTCGGTGTCCGCCTCTTCGCTCTCTTTCTCTCATATGAAAGGTTAACAAAAAACGACCTTGGATATTTTCCGCGTGCATATAAACCATTGAATAGCTCCGTTAATATCAGTAGGGAGTGGTCGAGCTGTAATGTAACTGACTGGTAATACGAAGTTTTCAATTTGAGACCTGAAGATAGCGAATGTTTTTCGCTCACCACTTTTTTATTTTACGTAAGCACTAGATACATATTTTTATCCAAGACACGTTAAAGAAATGTTATGGTATTTTTACCCTCGATTCCTCTTCTCTTTTGCCGTGGAAACCTTTGTTTTCCCGTTCAAGCATATTTGGAACTGATCTCATGATAGACTACATGGTGTTTTCAAGTCTGTTTCCGCACTAATAGGCGCTTCAGACCGGGAGGAAAGGTGTAAGGATAGGAATGGAAGGGATGGGGATAGGATAAGGTCCGAAGCCGTGTCGATCTCATGATAGGTGGATGGTTATATCTTCTACTAGTGCAATCACTTTCCATATTTCGCTGCTTTAAGGAATATTCCCCAGGAGAATAGAAAAATAAACCGTTTTTATGTCCAGCTCTTTGTTTGCTCCTCTAACGCCTTCCCAAAAAAATTCCGTCCTCCCTAAACTGGATTTGGGCAAGAATATTATTTCATTTCACTTGCCTGGGATTATTACCATGTCTATTTTGCTTATCGAATACTGCCAGCTATCGAGGTATCTACGTGTTGGGGTCGTAAAATAACAATAAAAAAATTGAGTAGGAAGATCATCACTCGTTCATTCATCCACAGTGGCCATGGAATATGCAATATTCATGCCACATGATGACTCTTTGAGGCCTGCAACGTTATGATAATGGGTTTCCAACTTTCTTTTCGTTTTCCAACGTTGTGCATTTTTGATAATTTGAAAATACATCGCTCGATAAATTTTAACTCCACCTTAATTATTGTATTCATTGTTCTCTTACTGCAACTAATCAGCTCAAACATTTTCAAGATAATAATTTTTCAATGATATTCATCGTATATGTTTAATTAATTACTCGTCATGGAATATCTCGCTGGATCATCTATTGCAGTAAATATTCTCTGGTCACTAAATCGTCACCGAAACAGGCTGTTAGATATCCAGAATCGACGGAGTTTCTTATGGAAGTGACTCTTTCATCATAATGATGATCAAACAGTCGAAGCAAAGTCTTCTTCTGTGCAATTCTCTCCAAAGGTGACAAAATTCCATTAGATCCCAAAGCCATATTGTAGTATTATGGACTAGTGTAAGAAAATGTTGACGATATATTTTTCACACTTTTTGTTGAGTGAAACCCTAGGTACCGGTTTCGGCACTCTCGTGTCATTGTCAAGGGTGCTCAGATACAACGACACGAGAGTGTTGGAACCGGTAGGGTTTTATTCAATAAAAATGTGAAAAATATATCGTCAAGTTTTTCTTACACCATGTCACTTTTTCACAAAGTATCGCCTGATTCTATTCAATTCTTGTGGACTAATCATATATTTTGAGAGTTAATGGCAAATGTGACCACAAGAATAAAAACTAATGTTTTAAACTTGTTTAATGCTAACGATCACTATGTCTTTAACACGCGCACCGTAAGCTCATTTCCATTTTTCTTATGTATTACAAATGATGAAAAATTACTTATTCCAAAAAAATGTATCAGTCAATGGACTCAGACGTGTAACGTGTTGCATTTCATGTTCAATGAAACTTACTTATTATCGCTGCCTGTCCCGGAATCCCGGGATTCGTTTATAATACATCCCGAGATTTCGTAATTGTCATTTCATCCGGGATTGCAATCCTTAACTCCCGGGTAAAATAAAAAAGGGAAGCAAAAAAATATTTTATATTTAAAATTTTGTGAATATATACTAATTTCAGAAAGTTATTAATTCTTAAACATGATGTATAATTTATCCTTCTGAAATTTTCCTAAATTTGTTTCCTTGTTTTACTTAAATAAGTTCAAGGCCCATGCACACACTGTCATCATTTTGTGTGGTTTTTGTTAATAGAAAGGAGAGGAAGGAAAATTTGAACCGATGCACAGTAGGCTGAAATCGAAAAAAGTCACAAAATTCCAGAATGGCTTTTTTGGAGATAGAATCATGAAAATTGGTACAAATACTCATAATTGATTGGCAGCCATGGAATGTCATGTAATTGGTCATGTTCTGTCGCCGTTACCGAGATGCAGGGGCTCAAACATAGCCAAAATTACACCAGACTTCAGTTTTCTATGAAAATCTTCCTATTAAGTACAAGGTGACGCTGTGGGAGGAATTTGGTCGGATAAAAAACTAGTAGGTCTGTTAAAACCACTCTTTTACTTGACTATGCTTAACTTTGGGGTTTCTTTTCCTAAATGTAGGTAATAATACGTAACAAAATGTCATACACTATTTTCACACAAAAATTCATTTTAAGTAGTAAATATCTGGCATGTTAAGTGCCTTTCAAGTGACTCATTTTATCAATTGTTGATGCTTTTTAAAGGTAGACCTGAAAAAAAAATTGAAAATTCGTTTCCGACGCCAATAATTACATTTGATTTTTCGTGCGCGCGTGCGGAGCTTGAGACACGTGTCGGGAGCTGGAAATGTTGTGATGCAAGTAAGTTTTTTCAAGCCATAAGGAACATAACGTTTCTTATTCGCCTTTTTTTAATATGTGTACATTGCTATCGATCTCTACCAGTTCTACACGCATAAAATCATGGGGATATAGAAATATTAAGGTCTTAAAGTGTACGCGAAATCGCGTTCAAGGTTTCTCCTCTCAAAAGTAAACTTCTCATTCACACCCTCGAAGCCTTAAAATTCCTGTATTTTTCGCACGAAACATTATTTTACGTTCCAGAGGGACACTATTAAGGACCTTTTTTCCGTTTATTTGCCCCTTCGCCCCAGAAGTCCAAGCCTTTGACCCTACTGGGAGGTTCATGCAGAAAGGTACATTTTGGACACCGCGGAGCTTTTGGTTGTTCATCGTGAAAATCTACTCAAATCTTTCATTTTTCCTGCGTTACAATATGCGTATCCCTGATTTATACGTCACATCAGACTTTATTCATATAGTAAACTTTTAGTTTCTACTTTACTTGAATTATGCACACAGGAAGGAAACAAGTTATCAAAAATAGCTTAATATTGAGGCACAACAAAATATATTCTGTTCGTCAAAACCCTTAACTTACATTATTTTTACCCATTCCCTGCTGTTGTGTTTGATTGAGAGAGTTGTAGTGAAAGCAAAGCTTAGTAGAAGTGAATAATCTGCATTCGTTTTAATTTGGTGGTGATATAATTATATCCGTATATCCGAAAAGGTGGGAGTAATTGTGGATATGCTAATTTTGAAAAAAAAAGAAAAGTACGTTTTATTATGACTTTTTATAACATTTTCAAGTTCAAGTAAGTCCTAGTTTTGATTACTGTAAAATGAAAATGTAAAGTGTGTTACACCGCCAAAAATGATTCATTTTGAAATTGTTTTCCCATCCCATTCCACTGACATGTGTTTAATTTAAAAAAAGGACAATTTGTAGTAAATCAAAAGATAATGACAGTGTGCAAGTTTTTTCTGCAGAAAAAGCTGATAGTCAGGTAATTCTTGGTTATAAAATAACCTGAAAGTTCGCAGTTCTGGTCTAAATTGAGTGAGGGGATTTGCCGGGATTTAGGGGGCCCAGACCACTCAGTTGCCCAGGGGCCCGAAAATCCTGTCCCCGGGCCTGGGTGTGAGTATCTATGAAGCAGAAATTAGTGAACGATTTCTTATTGCGGAGAAAAAACTAAGGAAGTGTGTATCGGCCAAATAAGTAAAATGACCAATTCAAATACAGCTCAATACTATATTCTTTACTCTAGAACATTTCTGCTCGGGGTAATTGTTTCCAAAGGGTGTCCGTGAGATTTGGCTCAAAATTGAAAACAGAAGTTGAAGAGACTCTTTTCATAATTTTTGTGACTAGCTCATTGCCGGGGAAGCTATTAAGCAATACTTATAAGCTGTTTTTGACCAAGAGCTTATCCATTGCGTAAACAACAACAATTACCTTTTGTTCATTAAGTCTTGGGCTGGGAATTAATAGTTCTCTTTTGAATGAAGGATTCATGGATGATTGATAGCCAACCAATATACACATTACCACCAGAATACTCTCAAGCAATACCACAAAATACCACCTTTTATAAGTCAGTCAAAATATTACTTTCCTCAATCCAAAATTCTTCATACTTTAAGGATAAGAAAGGAGATTTTACCAATCGAAATTATATAATTTAAATCTGTTCCCTATTTCATCAACAGCGTTTGGCCACAGTTTTCAGCCAATATACGCGTGGTTTCCCTACAGTGAAAGACAACTGTTTTGTATTTTAACGCAAGTTGTATGTCCTGCCGGCTCAATGAAAACCAAAAGTAAAAATGGAACAAAGAGCTCCGCCAACATGAAGTGAAGCTGTCGCCATGATTGGTGTATTGAACGTAAGTTTGTATTTACATTTACTAAAGGAAAATCATGGAGGTGCTCTGTTAACTGTCTTAGATTATGCTACATACTTCGCTAAATCATTCTATGGGTTCGAAGCAGTAATTAGCGGCATCTCTCAACATAATCACTAAATAGTATAAACTTCTTCACTTCTTTCCTACGAGAGAAAGAAAGCGAAGAGGCAAACAGCGGGTGAAGCCCCAGGACCTTGCCAGAGTGCAGGAAAGAAGCGAAGTTTGGCGGAATGGCTCGGTGTTTGGAGGTAAGTTGGGCGAGAATGAGAAAGTTAAATAGAGCGATTAAAATGCATGCGAGGAATAATATGCGTCCGTTCTTGACGCCAGCGCGATGAAAGCTCGGGGGAGGCAAGCCGCCGGTATTCCGTCACACACTCGGTCGATGCATCCATCACCCTACCGTGTTTGAACTTCCCTCACGGTGGCCGAACCAAAGAATATTGTACCGTCAGAAAGGAATCCGATTTTCTCTCAGAGCGATAGTGAAGACGCTCCATTTGTCGGGAAACTTTTTTCTCCCATAGTACATCTTTGGCATCGCTACAACTTTTATCGCTACTACATATGCACTGAACAAGTGATACCAGCTGATTGACCCATACAATATCCGATTTTGACTCCATTATCCACCGAGTTTCAACTATCCCTCTTTTCAAAGACTTGTTTGACAAAGAATTGAACACCACCAAATTCTTTGCATCGTCCAACGGCCGTGAGGCCTCCTCAGTAGGAGGAATTTCGAAATGGAGGCAATAGAAAGTATCCTTGCAAGATATGACTTCTACCGAGGATTGCAATGAAAGAAATGAAAAAATTGGCCAAGTTACCTTATCACGGACGATGGCAGAACAAACAGCTAAAAACGTCCTCAAGGACGAATTCAAAATCGCATCTTACAATCCACTGTCATTAACGGAAAAATTAGACCAAGACAAACGCTCATACTCTCCTGTAAACAAGTCCGGAGTGTAAAAGGAGGCTTGTAATATGTATGATATATTTGATCATACATATTACAAGCCATATATTGATAAATGATATATTTAGGGCGAATGGGGAGAAGTTTTGGAATTCAAGTAAACGAGCATTAGAATTTCTTGAATAACTGCGATCCAAAAATCCCATTTTTCAAAACACCTGATTGAGGAGTGCAACTACACAGACTTCGGCGTGAATATCCTTCGTAATGATGAAAAGAGCAAAAAGGACCTTGACCCGTTGGAGCAGTGTGAGATCATCAAGAAAATGAAGTTACTCATATGTGTGAAATTTTAAATTCCGTTTTCTTTACTTTTAGTCCGTTATTCTCTTCCCACCCAATTTTGTACTTCTGTATGATACAAATCGGATGCTATAATTCACAATACTCTTGATGATGGCGCATTTGGCATTGAAACCAGTTTTGAATACTAAATGTAAGTGAACAGGTCAGCTTGTGCAGTTTAATTTACTCCACGACCTTTGGGTTGCCAGACCAGCGCGTTACTGACGTGGCTTAAATGTCCGGGAACGAAAACTTTACTTTTGTCTGACACCCTTAATCATAAAATAGCACCTTTTTTCTGGGTGATGGTGTAAATTAATTACCTTTCCTCAGTGCATTAATGAAAATTAAGGTGAATATCTTATGGATGTTTAGTAAACATCTGCCGCCATTTCAATCTCTATTTGATAGATTTATGCTAGAATGGTCTAGCATAAATTTAATGGCATTAATTTTCCTTTAGCCTGTTGTGATTGATTTGTGGTAAAGTAAATTACTGTGGGTGTGATTTGGTCAGGACTCTTGTTGAAGGTGATGGAACGACTTCAAGTAATGGAAGGCTTTTTCTCCCCGCATGCCTCGCAAGAACACCTCTGCGATCATTTCTAGCTCCTTTAGAATGGAGACAATTACGGCACTCGAAGCGCAAGGATCACATTGCAATCAGTTCGCCTAAATGGGAAATACAATCCTCTCTCTCCCCTCAGTTCTTATTGGAGCGCTGGTCAGCGAGGGAATCAGCGAGGAGTGAAGCAAAGGCCGAATGCAGCGTATCGGGATTGAATGCTTTTATTTCGTGCAAATATTATATTTCGTCTTGGGCAGGATGTGTGTGGCCTACGGCGACAGATTACATTAGGTACATACATATCAGACTGGCGAGCTGTCTCGAGGTCATCAGCCAACAGTTTGCGTCGCATAGCCGTTGCTCTCCTTTACTGACCACATTCGAAAAACAAGCAATATTTTTTTCAATACGCATACAATGTATTTATATCTCATGAATATTGCTATCATCCATTTTTAAATTATGCTATGCATGCATTTCTGAATATACGCAAATGGTGGAAGTCTGAAGGTTAAAAGATTCACAGTAAGCCAGTACTTCTGCACGATCCTGAGTAAATAATACAAAAGTTAAAATCATTAAGATTATGAGAGAGAACATTGCGGGTTGGGGAACATGCACCACGCACCACGCACAAAATTCACCACGCAGGAAGTGCACCACGCACAAAATACATGATACAATTATGATGCCGCAAGCAACCAGCGCACCCAGCGAACGTGTTGGGTGTAGGTGACAGGAGCAATGACAAGGCTTCTCCGCTCATAGTCTGGCCTGGGCGGGTGTGTTTGAAACCGTCGGGATTATCTGGAATAGGTAACCAAGGAGTCACGTGGTACAAACACGAATGCTTTGCAAATTCAGTACGTCTGAATCGCTCGTCACAAACATTAGTTGTTTCCACTTGACTTTTCTCATCTGTCTCGACGATAAATCCCCCAGATGAAATAAAACACAAGGGTTAACAATAAAATGATTTTGTAATTAGCGGTTTCAACACGGTTTATCAGGTAATGGTTGGAGTTTTCAGGGAATGGAGGAAGGGTGGAGAGAAACCAGGCGTCAGCATTTAGCCTGCTCTTCACGAAAGGCGCCTAGGGGACCACGGCTTAACATCCCATATGACGAACAGAGTACTGAACTCGAAGTTCTCTCCTCATGGCACTCATGTACGGATCGGAATTTCAATGAAAAATCCGCCTTGACCGCAATTAGGACCCGGTCCCTCGGAATGGGAGGCCAACACTCTAGCTACTAACCCGATTCCTCCAAGCATTATAAAACTTTTGTTATTAAAAACTAAAGAAGGCTGTTTTTTTCGGTAGTCGATCAACTTCGACCCTGTATAAATTGTTCATGTGTGGGAACCAGGACAATTCGCATCGTAAGCCAAATGCGCCAACCAATGGGATAATATCATACCAAGGTTCGAAGGCGGAGATGAAGAAAAAAATCTTTGAATTTCGGAAGGCTTTCTTCTATTTCAGTCGCTTGTGCACCGATTAGCAATCGGTTAGCATTCATCGAGTGAAAATAAAATGTTTCTCGGGTTTCACACACTCGGGTTATGTCGTTATGAGACACAGACATTACGATGACTGAGTCCGCCATCGTCATCGGAGTGAAATATTCGGAGGTTAAGACTGTTACGTAACTATGGAATACCACTTTCAAGAGTCAGTCCACACAGGGCAGTGCCCGTATTTTTCCGAAATCAAACTTCGCGTATTTCTTACGTGTTCCATGCCTACTAAGAGTCAATTGTACTTATGTGGCTTCATCAACTTGACTTTTAAGCACGCGCCAAGAAAACCTATCATGATTCCCTACTACTTAAATAGTGTAGTTCTGAGTACTATATTAATACTATTCCTTTTTTATGCATGATATGTAGTGCATGTTTGGTGAGCAATCACCCCCTGCCACACACCCTTGTGGTGGCTTGCAGGGTATTATGTAGATGTAGATGTAGATGTAGAGCTCCCAGACGAGATAAAACACAGGCGTAAACAATGAATGAACTTCGCGTATTTCTTACGTGTTCCATGCCTACTCAGAGGCAATTGTACTCATGTGGCTTCATCAACTTGACTTTTAAGCACGCGCCAAGAAAACCTATCATGATTCCCTACCACGAATGCCCACATAGCTCCCACACCCAAAACAGTTCGCCATCGAAAGAACCCTTGACATGCTTGCAGGTTTAGCTTGGAGTTAAGAATTCCACACGCGAGGAAGAAGGCCAAGTATCTCCTGAGATGTTTTAGGACGTCTTTAGTTCGATTCCAACGCAAATGAAACAAATAAGAGGCTGGTCTGAGCGTGGGGATGGTATCGTATAAATATTTGTGACTTCATAATTCGCTGGTGAGAAATACGTAATAAAATTCACAAAGCAAACTTTATTCCCGGACATTGAATGAAAGACGGATCTTGGAATTACCTTGTGCCTCCCGTTTCAACCGTTTGATGGCGAAGAATTCCAAATAATAATTAGGGGATAGTGATTGAAATTTCAAGAACACCAAAGAAATAGAATCAGTTTTATCAAGCATTACAAATTATCGCTGCTGTTCCTTGATTGCTAGATTTCTTTGGATAATATTTTAATATTATGTAGTGCGAATTATTATATATACAAGGTATTTAATTATTGATGGGTTGCAGTTATGTGATCATGATATCGGAAAAGGGCTAAAAAAAGAGGGAGATTTTAACTGAAGAGACATATTATGACTAAAGAAATATTTTATGGCTTTTTTTTTAATTCTCGATAAGAGAATAGTATGACTATCAGCAGTGAATATCGAAAGTAAGTTCCAAGTCTCATCCTGGATATGGAAGAAAAGGAGAAGATGTTGAAGGAGCAGGATTTTGGTTTTTCAGGCTGTCAAAATTTCTGAGAAAGATTTTAGGAAGAGAAATGGGGGAGGGTGGCACACTTCTTATAGATATCTATTACTGTGAGTTCAGCAAAGGAGGCGAACACAAGATGTAGAGTGTCATGAGAGTGACTAGAGATTTTTGGTTCAGCATATGTCTTTGCTTGCGTCTATCACTACGTGACGGCTTTCGTTTGTATGTAAGGAACAAAAATAAAAAACAGCAGAATTTATAATGGTGTCCCCGGTTAACCTTGATACGCTATACATTGAAGTAACGAATGGCTAATAGGAATGGGCATTGATTGGCAAAAGAGCATTATTTCGGACATTCCCTCATTACCATTTATATTCAACCAGTTAGCTGAGAAAATATTACAGAGGCGTGGAAACGGGCAAAATAAGGAAGGAAAGTAATACGGTGCCGGTCTGGTGGTAGATTTTCTAATGACTAGGATTTATGTAACGAGTGAGCCAAACGGCTCAATATCAATTTCGCAGCTCCATGATATTCAATATAAATTTTTGACATCAAGTGCAGTTAATAAGGTTTTGAACAGAGTAAAGGCGAAACATTAATTAGATGATAATAATATACGTATGTGTTTCCAAATGTAAACTAGTCCGCATTCATATGGAATACGGTAGAATCTACAAGTTTTTAACTCCGAGCTATCTTTGGTCGTTCCCAGGAAGTTCTTAAGTTTTCTCATTGCCATATATTCAGCATTGATTTGATGTTTGCTCGATATTCTTGATATCTTATTAGATACTATTGGAATGAAAGGAAGGCATGCTTAGGATCTTTATTCCTCCTCCTCCATTGTTACTTTCTCCCTGGTATTTAAGCAACTCTTAAGGAATATTTGGATTTCCCAACCCCCAAATCCGTTCAGGCGAAACGTTGTTTTCCAGTGCCTCACTTCGGCATCTAGGCTTTTGGTATCTGCAACTGACTTGTGACGATGAAAGAGCGTTGTCGAAACACCTCTTTTCTGTGCTGGATCATCGATACTACTCCCGTTCTTACAGGGAAGATCGAGTGAGGTTTGGCGCGCGACAGTGGGATTTTCCGGATGTGATGGGGCCAATAGTCAGTTGAGAATAGTTGCGAAGTATTTCGCAGTAAACTCTTTTTATTTTGCTCTCAGTCATAAGCGTCGATTATGAATCACTCAACTATTATAAGGTGTGTTTCCTGCGTCAATGAAATTGAAATTACGACTGAACACTAACGGAGTGATTTTGGATCCTAACTGTAAAGGATACTGCAAAAGAAGCAGGAAGCCATAGCCCTCTCGGGTGCGAAGAATATCACTCAGCATTAATGTTGGGCAGTTTTTTTTTGCAAAATATTGAATTTATTCGAAAATTTTGCTGAAATCTAAATTCGTACCTACTACTGATTGAGGACATCAAGTAATTTCCCAGTTTCTCCGTGAAAGAATGAGAATTTTCCCTTTTGTTTACTGGTCTAATGTTTGTTACTGGTCAAATTTGAAGAACGTCCATATCGATCAAATATATTTTTGAGTTTTCCTTGATTTTAGGAATAAATTTCAATGTACTACAATGAAGATTAGGAATTGACAACTTCTGCGACATATTCCATACATTTTTACACCCGACACATCGACCCTTTCTATAATTGATCGAACGTGGATAATTCCTTTAATGCTCACTAACTAGCAGAACTCAAAACGTGGTGACTTTCGGATATTTGTATAAACAAATGAGACATTTTATATATATTTTAATTGCATTTTTCGACATGATTCACGCTTCGTGGCAAGATTATGTTTCGTATTTACTTTTTGAGCTCGAAAATATCTCCCTTCATTGAAAAGGTAAATTCGATTAATGTAGCAACTTTCAAACACAGAAAATAAATTCTTGCATAGAAACACAAAATAAACCTTAAACGCAGTAATACGTACAGGACTCAAGAAAAAGGTGTCATTCTGGAAGAAATCCAAGGAAAACGCTGAAATAGGAAAGAAAAATGAAAAAAATATAACTCCTACTCTTCTGTTAAATCATTCCTGTGCCGATCAGATAAGAGATGGATCGAGAAAAAAAGTGAATTTCGAGGAGAATTCTTGATAAAAGGGTTCTGAAGATAAATAGTTCTTGGGAAATTGTTGTTAAGATCACAAAAGTTGATCCAGGCACGACAGTAGAAAATTTTTCAAGCCTGGAAATGTCTCACAATCATAAAAAAAGGACTTACGGGATAGTGACATTCAAGAAGAAGTTCAAGAATAACGAAAAATGAGGGTGTTGTAATCGATATATTTTCTTCCCAATTTCCTGCAAGATTGTTTGACACGAGAAATCGACATTTTTTACAATTTGTGAAAATATATACTCTGCTCTGATCAGTAGTACTTTGTAAAATGGCGAAATAAGAAAAAAAATTCCGAGTTTATGTTAGTTAGTTACGTAATCGAAGACGTTGTAATAATATTACTGCTGATAACTTAGATATCGATCGGAGAGCGTGGTGGCCTAGTGGGTAGAGCGTTTGGCTACTGTTCAAATCCGGGTGAAGTCTTTGGACGCCCCCAAACGAAAAATAAATCCGAGGTGGCCCAGGGAAGGGAACAGGCCCCCTTCCCTGAATGTGTGGAATTCACACGCCCGTGGCTAAGTCCGGGATGAGCTCTACCCTAACTTATCAAAACCAACCATCGGGTTGAATCACTGAGTGAACTTAGATATCATAAAATGGGATCCGCGACATTAGAGGAATATCAAAAAGGTTCCGCAAAGTCAAAAAGGTTGAGGGGACGGCCTTTGGGAAGGTACGCGTAAAAGAGACCACATCACGTCATGGAATATCAAAGTCCGACACACTGGTTGTGCATCACGCAGATCGTGAGATTCCCTCGCTGACCAGCGCTACGAAGTGAAATCAGGGAGGAAGGGACTGAAAGGCGGACTGATTCCAATGCCTGCCTTGCACTTGAATAGCGGTCACGTCGACTGCCGTTAAAGTCTCCCATCCAAAGGAGATAAGAATGATCGGCGAGGTGTTCTTGGGAGGTATGGGGGGAGAAAAAGCCTTCCATTACTTGACGTAATTCCACAATCTTCAACAAGATTTCCGACCCTATTACATCCACAGTTATTTTCTTTACCACATACCAATTACAAAATCAAAGGGAAAATTAATACCATTGATTTTATGCTAGACCATTCTAGACCTATTTATGAAATAGTGATGAAAATCATAACCGATGTTTACTAAACATCCATAAGATATTCACCATAATTTTCATTAATGAATTGAGGAAAGGTAATTCATTTACACTATCACCCAACCCAAAATGTTGCTACAATATAAATGAATAGGTGCGCAAGATGAAAGTAAATTTCCATGGCATGGTAGTGAAGTTGTTAACACACTGGCATGGCAACGCAAAGGTTCGGAATAAATTAAACTGCAGTTGTACTGTCCACTTATATTTATACACAACACGTTCTTCGATGTCTAAGGAGCCATTATCAAGTGCACTACCAATAATAACATCCAATATGTATATATAAAATAATACAAAAAGGGGAGTGGTAATACTGACCAATGAGGGGCCAGGAGGGAGGAGGGGTGTTTGTTTTAAGGCGAAAAGAGGACGGGAAGTGTGATAGGTGATAATAATAATAATTTCTTTAATGATCACAATTGCCCCCAATTATGACCATTTTCAGATTCAGATGCACTGTCAGAGCTCTCTTTTGCAAAAGCAATGCCATCTGAGGAGTCTGACCTGGACAAGAACGTAATCCAGTCATCATCATCTTCATATATGGACAACAAATTTTTTAAAAATCCATGCCCAGGGCATGGTGAATCTTGCGCAGGCGGAACTCGAACCCGTGACCTTTGGAATGGCAGACGAAGACTTCAACCCCGCCGCCACCGAGGCCGGCCATTCCATTAGATTAGAGGATCGTGAATTACTACTAAGCAGGGAACGGGGAAGAGAATGGAGGTGGTTAGGTGCGGGGGGGGAAGGGGGAGAGCCGGGGAGGGAGGGGAAGGTTGGAGGTTATGGGGGTGAGAAGAGAGGGGGAGGGAGGTAAGTAGGGAATGGGGGAGAGAGGGAAGGGGGTTCTTGAGAAAGTGTTGAATCGGAAGAAGAGAAGGAGTGGGAGAGCAGTAACTTCGGTTGACGCTTATCCCTTATTCTCATAATGGGGGATCTTCACGCCGAAGTCTGCGTAATAGGACTACTGTATCTGGTATTTTGAAAATTGAGATGACTTTTAGTTTGTTAATCAAGATCTCTTATGTTCGTTTATTCAAATTCCAAAATTTCTCCCCGTTTTCCCAATATACCGTGAATAACACATGCCATAAGCCACTCCGAACTTCTTCACGGGATAGTATGGGTATAATTGTCTTGGTCTAATATGACCGTTAATGTCAGTGGAGGGTAAACTGTAATTTTGATAATGTCCCTGGGGAAGTTTACAGCTGTTTGTATGCCCTCGTCCGAGATGAGTTAACTTAGCCCATTTTTACATGCTCTTTGATTTTTCTCATTGCAATCCTCGTTGAAAGTGATGTGATGTATGGATCATTTCCATTGCCTCCGTTTCTAAATTCCTCCTACTGAGGAATCTGACAGCCGTTGAAATACGCAATGTAATTTATATTTGTGTAGTTTAAAAAGATAAAAAATTGGAATTAAAAATATCACTTTCAAGTTCATCGATAAAAATGTCAGCTAGCAACGGATGAAACGGCGGTAAGCGTTGAATCATGTGATTTGTACTATAAATATAAGTAGACAGTTCAAATCCTGCAGTTTCACGTAATCGCTGAAAAGCTGTTCCACCGCATATGTAGGCGAAATATAATCAAATTTAATCAAAGGACATGGGGTCAATCCCGCTAAATTTATGCTATTGCGGTAGGTGAAGAACCTACTACGCAAAACTTAGGCTATGTGGGTAATTAAATTCGAGATAGGAGACTACATGCGTTTGATATTCTCCCTGCGAAGGGTACGAGGGCGTCGTCGGGCCAGAGAGAGAGAGCAGGATTATAATTGGTTATCCGTCCAGAGGGACGGGGTTCGAATCGAAGTGTGGGGTAAAGAGATTGGGCGATATTTATTTTCCAACTAGAGTGATGAAGCGAGAGCATCCCAATTCCAGGACACTGAACCACGTTTGGTAAATCAAGTCCTTGATGCGTTTAATTGAGAGTGAGCTATTGCCGGGTTTTCCTCTCCGCTGTTTCTGACACATATCAAGTCCCTGGAACTCGACCATCTTCTATGATCGTTCCGACCTCAGTTATCGGTCACCCACAACGAGAGTTACGAAAAGTACAACGAGAGACGCTGGTCTAAATGCACCTTGGGGGTCGGCGGCGGGCGCCGTTTTCCCTCGACTCGTGGAGGAAGCGCGTCCCCTCGACTGCTTAGACGATTAGTTGGAGGAATGAGTTCGAAGGGTCGTGCGTTCTAATGCGGAGAGCAGGGGTCTCTCCTGAGGACCTCCATTAGAGTGCATTTCCACAAGACTCCCTCGTCGTAGCTCTGCCCCTCCATCCCCTCCCCTCTCCTCGTGCAACCGCCCAACCACACTATTTCACTATATAAAGGCCACTGCGGCCGTGTCACACTCTTTTCACTCTCAAATATTGACTGCCAGGTATTGCGACGGAGCTCTGATAGAGACGATATCGTCATTGAGGAGAGTCGTCGTGATTGAACTAGTATCGATGATCAAGAATATCGGCAGGTGAAGTCTCAGCCTAGTCAGCGTCCAGCCGAGAAGGAAGATGTGAGTAGTCCGTGTTGAAAAATAGATTGATTTACTTCTGACTGAATTATCCGAGCGTAATCACGGTCATTCTAGTCTTAATAATTCTTTGAAACATATATTTGAGTACTTTGTGAAATAATTTGGCATGATATGTTAATTTCAGAGTTTTGCTATTCATCTCATGTTAAACGTATTTTATCCTGCATTTTTTCCATTTTACAGGGGTAATGGTTCGACGTGTTACAAACTTAAACACCACACGTATACACCTCTGCGTAATTTTTCTTTTCGTTAGTTTTCTCGATCAGCTTGTACTTTCTCCACTGTTCCAAGTCAACCAGTCTTTCATCCTTTGTGAACCTCTCTCATATTAGAGAAAAATTGATGATTCCCGTTAATTGCTCTATATTTCCGCAGACAAATTCTTACTTCCCATTTTTACATTTGTGTGAATATAATATCCCACGCAGAAGATATTAATGGCCGTTCGAGTCTTTTGGCTTAAAATTCCCCCAGCCGATACTTTCACGTTCTCTTAGGAGAAGGCTTTTCAACAAGAGTGACCATCCTATTTCTTTCACTATTTGTTCAGATGGCACCAACTTTTCCACTCTGATGTCCCGCAGTTTGACTCTGCGGCTCCACGCTAGCTGCAGTTTGCTTTGTCTCTCAATCAAACGACTTGATTTGAGGTATTGTAGCTCCCTTGTACCTTTTGCTGCTTGTCTCTCAAAAGACTAGTGGCTCCATTTTTCAAAACCTAAATACTTCTTTTCACTTTCTAGTGATAGTCACCTTCAACCCCTTATAGGAAAAATTGTGGTTGCTGTTATCTTTATATTGGCATAATTCTGAATTTTTGTCCGATAACAGTTCTTAATGACTGCACTCCCGACCTTTTGCACGTGATCTACGGAGAGACTCCAATGCTAACTTTTCTCGCTAGGCATTTCCTCTTGAATCTAAGAATGTCAATTTCTATGCTTGTCGTTTCTTCCTTTTCTTCAATCAAACGTAATCTCGCAATTTCCATACTGTCTTACATTCTACTAACAGAAAAACAAACATACCAGATGGATGCAGAAGAATGAAGCCTGTATCGTCGCTGTGAAAGTGTCCCGACCAGTGAAGTGATTAATCTGAATTAGTGCATGGCCATTCTAAATAGTGCAAGTGTTTCAAAGTGTTCTAAGTGTGTGTGTTATGACAACGGGGGATCGTCGAGGGAGAACGACGAAGTTCAGCCGCCGGGGGACATTGGAGTGCACAAGGTAGGGAATCTTCTCCTCTTGCAGGGCATAGTGCGTACCGAGTAGGGAAACATTTATCGCGAGGCACGGCACCCCGTTCGCGGTAGGGCCCTCCGATGGGGCTTTAAAGGCTGTAGGACACTTAAGAGACTTGGGGGGACAATTAAGGCACTCTTAGGCGAATTGGTTAGGCAGGCACTTAAAGGAACTAGGGTGAAATGTTGATTGCCACGCCCTTGCGGTGTGATGAAAAATAAAATGCCAAATTGTTGTTAATTCAAACTGTACCCGAGGCCATTTTGCCACACTGTACTGAGCCAGAGTGTATTTCTCATGTGACTCTTGGCTGCAACTTGTTAAAATTGTCAAGATCGATGTCAGCACCTCACATCTTTCCCTCTCTCTTTTTCTCATCACTTGTCATCCTTGCTCGCAATCATTTCCTCTTTTCCGAAGGCAGCGGGCGCCCGTTTTGAGGGCGTCGCTGTAGCATGGCACCAGTAGGACGTCGCTCTCTGCAGATCTCCATTGGGGACCTGCAGTGAGAGGCGTGAAGGGCCGGCCATCGGCGCTCGTCCCATTCCAACCACGAGCGCCGAAAAATGGGTCCCAGCGAGCTGAGCATGATACCTCCTTGGGTCAGCACAGGAAACTCATGCAATCTACCTCTTTTACGCCATCTCCTCATAGCTGCTTCATCTTTGTATAACGATCCTCCACTTCTTTCCCCAAATCGTATCGATATCCTTTCCCCCTGAAAAGTTCTTAACAGTAATGATATATCCTAATAAATTAAAACTCCTCCACCCACTAAAATTGGCGCAAGGAATTCACACACAAGTGAATATTTCATCGATTTCATATTTTCCGTCCATTGTTTTCTCTCGCTTTCCAACGTATCTCCTCAACTCAGCATTTTCCTTCAATGGCAAGACTGTGATAGGTCCCCAGTCTGACGTTCTATCCCACGGATCTCTCCATCATTTTCGATATTCACAACCAGCCCATTCCATTGTGCGTGACCGTAGTTGCTACAATGCCAGCGTTTAATAATTTCCATGCAATTCATTACGGAAGACAGATCTCTCATTGTTTTGTGTGGTATGCAGAAGGTAATATATTTCGGAATCTACTTAATACAACATTCTTTACGAATTGAATTTGGCTGTTATCTTGTTTTCAAAGTAATAAAGGCCATTCTCGTGAGTAATTAATTTTGCGGTGGAATTGCATCTTCTTGTAAAAGATATTCGCGCTTGTAACTTTTGCGATATCTAGATGATGAACCCTTCAAGGAACTACCGTGGGTTACGACTACGTTAAATCATAACGACTGTTACCGCACATTAGCCAAAACTCATTTCCATTTTTATCCCCAAAAATGTTTTTAATTTTTAATACGCTGGCCTAGATTTCTTGTCGGTAACACTAACTAGGTTATGATGAACTGGTGGAGGAATCGCGGCTTCGAAGCCAGTCTTCGACGGCACGTGTGCCGTGGCTTTCTAGTCGTGACACTTGTACGCGCGGAGTTATTTTTCCCGCTGTGAAAATACACGAATAACATGAAAAATGTAATACACATTTTTAAATTTCGTCAAAGAAACTGAGGAAGACGCGCAAAGACGACAATAATTCCAAATATGCATTTTAAATGTGGTGAATTCGGACCTGTTTTAAGAGAAAAATTTCTCTCGAGATAGAAAAAACTCTCTAGGCCGAGTTTCCGTTCCGTCGACGTCGCAACTCCGACCTGTGCGATTACGAAAAGGACTATCTACGTCAGGCGGAGAGCGAAGCAAATTGTGATTGCATATATGGCGGATGTTACGTTACTATAAAAAATAACGCGTTAGAGGTCTCCAGAAATGGATGCAACCTATGATTAGAGAATTCCTCAGGCGCAATCCCCTCGGAAGAGTTTCAAATACCAGGCGTTATTACGGAGAATTATAGTACATTATCACTCCTCTTGATCGGATATATTGTTAGATATCCAATACCACTAAAAACCAAATAAGCACAGCTATGCAAATGAATGTCATTCACTACATAAAATTATCCTATCAGGTAACCATGAAATATTTTTGTAGAACAAAGACGAGGGATGTCATCTTGATCTCAATACTATGCTAATGATTCTATTTCAAGCTACTTGGGAAATAATAGGAGATCCCACTATGATGTCCATGTTTACACTTTAATTCACATTCAGTCTCCAAATGGGTCTGAATAAAACGCTGCGTTTTTGTCGGAGTAGGCCCCTGGGGGCCTAATCCTTTGTAAGCACGCCCATTCTGGCTTCATTTTCACGCATAGGATGTCATGCCGAAGCGTCCTCCAGGACATTTTGCCCACCTTAAGTAAAACCAGCAAATGAAAACCATCATGGATGCAAATTGTATGAAAAAATCTTTCAAAAAAGGTATCCTTTGGGGCATGCAACCACTTATACATAAAATCCTTGGCTGCCAAGAATTTTCAAGTTACAGCCGATTTAACTTCAAATTCATATTTCTGATAGTTAGCCTGGTGCTTTAAAATATCATGCGGCATACCTCGCTTAAATATGTCGATAGAAAATTAATCACTACACCGTTTCCAAGCGCAGCAATTCTCCCCAGTCCTGTGCAATTCCTCATTTATGGGAGAGCTAAGCAGTCGTTCTCCCCTCAGCTTAATGTAACTGTTAAAGATGGTATTGTTAAGTATTGAGTTGTTTCTGTTCTGTAATGACAACAAAAGATCCATTCTCTACTTCTTCCTGGAGAAGAGAAACATTGTTTTATTACTTAGTTTTCGTAAAAGATCTGTGATGGAACTTTAATTCAGAAAAATTCAATCCCTGCAAATGCATTACAGTAATTTCAACCACCCCATTTACACAATTGAAGCCTTTTCCTGAACCCATAAATGTAAAATCATTCCTAAGCAACCTGGCTACACTTGTTGACGCTACTCCTGATGGCTAACAATTTCCTACCACTGATGTAACCTGATATGAAAAAATAACTACGGGGACCCAAATGTTCCTCAATCCCCTTAACAATTTGTTTCCCTTCATCAATCTCTTCCAATGTGTTCTAAATTCTTGAATCTCATTTGCATCACCAACATAGCCAAAGAAAGGTGATAGGTTGAGTACAAAGTGGCATGCCTGTTACGTCATCGCGTACACAAGCATTGGAATTAATCACAGGTGACTGGTTCAAAGCATCTTTTGCATTGGTGACAAGTAAAAAGACATAATACAATGACAGTCTTTACTATGGACAACCACAGCTTACAGGAAACATGGCGAGACTGCTCATTTATCACAACACGATATTCACCCAGTTGACACTGTTCAGGCATCCTGCTGCCAATACAACAACAATATGTACATACATAAGGCTATAAGACCAATGTGGTCATTTCCAAAACCCCACTAATGTAGTTCAACATTTTCCAGGTTAATAGGTATTTTCCATAGATCATTGAACAGAATGGTGCATTAATGTCAACTTAAATTGAACTAAAAGAAATCAAATTGTCCACAATCCTTGGGTTTAATTGCAAACTAAGGAATTATAAAGTATGATAACATTTTAAATTCCTTATTACGTTGCATCCTTATTTCCTCATCATTCCTTATTTTATTATTTTATCCTTACTACATCCATCCTTACCGACTTTTTGTGCACCTAACAGGAAATTAAAAGCTATTCCATGCAATATGTAGCAATTTGCTCTTTTCTTTATCCAATCCAGATAGGACTTCCATTCCCCCAACTTCCAACTCCCATCTCGAATATTCAGCCCAGTTGTCCTATCTATATGTGGGTGAAGCTGGAGGGAGTAGAGCTCACTAAATATACTATGCTTAATGAAATATAATTCCCCAAGGTGAGAGAACTATCACCTTTCCTATACTGGTTGTCACTTCTCAAAAAGTTAGGTACATTACTTAATATGTCTGCTCGCTTTTTGCAGGTAGGTATTGTCTCAATTGGTTTCTCTTGGATGGGAACCTGGATTCTCCAGGAGTTAGTTACAGTGTTGATGCCATGTGCTCCACAGTTTAGGCTACAAAGATAGCTATTCTCATTTCTTCTCCATAATGGACTTAACTTTCATGTGCAACAATAACTTTACCTGAGGGCATATTTAGTTACTTGTTTTTTTGATAAATTTATCCAATATTATAGTTCTAATAATACCAAAATTTTAAAGTAGACCTGCAATTACTGTATGCCAAAAAATATTAATACTATTAAACCATCATTTAAGGTATATGATTGTGACAAGCAAATATTTCAATTGCATAATTTGTAATACTTGAAAACTAGTTGCAACATCATTTAGGTTTACTCCGTTCTCCAAAGAAATGCTCATTTTGTTCATTCTAATGAATAACCTCTCTGTACTAGGTATCCTGCTGTTGCTGCAAGATGATGGAGACTGCAGTGTTGATGGAGATTGATAAGCCGCATCAATGAAGGAGAACCATTTGAGGGCTGTCGAAATTGGATTGGTAATTCCTTAAACAAATGTCATTGCATACCTTAAAAGGTAATCGAGTATGGGACAAAGATTATAGACAATTGGTATCAACAACTTACAACAATAACTGCATTATGGATTATCACAGCTCCCCTCAGAGCATGATCAGTCATTTCAAAAGCTTATCATGTAATTAGTATAGTTAATGGTTATTTCTGTTGATAAATACATGGCAGTAATTCCTGAGTAATATCTTGAGTCATTTTCTCTTTGTACAAAATGATTTCATATTGAGTGGTTGGAGTGAAAGGAATGGCATTCTAACTTGTCTCAGCCAGTCGTGATCATAGGAGAATTTGCAATGTTAAACCAATAATGTACTGGCTGTGTTATATTTTAATTGGTATATAATACATTGAAATGTATTCATTTCAACAGTAGGAGACCGTCAAACGTGCAATATTAAATCTTCTTTAAAAATTGGTGCTGTATTATTTCATTCCTACTTTACAAATCCTCAAGTAAATTGGACGCTAGTGATTCTTTTGCAGGTAATGAAAGCCATTGTATACACATACAATTCACATAAAAATGAATGTTAGATGTAGTTTTAAGGATTATTACCAATCAATGGTCTTCAATAGCTAATGTCATGTATTTGGTGAGACAATTACCCCAATAGTGACTAGAATGAAAATAAAATGGAAACACTTGTTATGGAGCTCAAAAACTTATGTAACATTACGTTATAGGTTGTGGTGCATAATTATCACTTTCATCAAGTTTTAACTCATCAGGACAGAACACTTGAAATAAACAACATTATGTAAGTATGAACAATCAAAACATTACATTGCATTTCTACTTTTATTCCAGCTGGATAACCAAATATGATGAAATGAATATTCAAAATCCATGTCATTGTTGGAATTAAAATCACTCCCTGAAACCTCGGCTAAAATATCCTAAATTTCTGATTCATCAAACTGAGTTCCTGCCATATTACCTATGAAATAGACAAGCAACATACATACTTAGGGTGGAGCGGCCTTTGACGGCTGGACATGCACAAGAACTTCTATAGGACCTTATTAAAAATAATAACACAAACTTTGAAAAACCAAAGAAAAAATTGTCCACGCCTGTGAAATAATAACAACAGCAAAATACTTTGAAATGAAAGTTAATGAAGAGAAGAAGCAGCTGCAGACTGAAGCAGTATGCATAAGGTCTTTAGGGATCATAGTCGGGAAAGTTAACAAAAAAAATTAACTGATTAAAGTTAAAGTTAATCTCTGTAAAAAATAACTAGTTAAAGTTATTCTTTACAGAGATTAACTAAATAGCTAAAGTTAAAAGTTACTTTTCTGAAAATGTCACTGATTAAAGTTAAAGTTAAAAAAGTAAATTTTATAGTCAAAGTTCTTTGGAAAATTTGATGCTGTGATGATAGAGGCCTTGATGGTTTTTTTATTTTAACATACAAAGCAAACACTGAAAACTGCCAATGCAGTTACTTCCATCCGTATCCATTTGTTTTAAAATATTCAAAGTGGGGAATTTCGTTGCAATTCCATTTAGTGTCCAGAGTGTTATTGGTCAGGTATCCTAGTTTCTGCAGATATGATTTGGCGATTTTTCTGAGGTGGAGCTCCAATTCAGGGATTTTTAAGTTGTGGTGAATGTAAGAATATCTGACAAACCATGGTGCACCTGTAATTTGCCGCAAAAAATTGTTCTGAGCGGTATAAATTACTTTAAGGTTAGTTTTCGATATCGATCCCTACATTGCAATGTGAAGTATCCCTTCACAATCGTAAAATTGCAGTGGAAACAGCTTAGTTACATAAAGTTGCAGTAGATGCTGGGGGTGTACCTACACGCACACTTTTGTGATTCACTGGTGGCTGATGTATTGAGGACATGATGTGTTCAAGTAAGGCATATGTAGATTGGCTACTTGTGACTTGGCCATTGGATGGGTCTTTAAACCACAGACCCCCTTTCACAAAGACATATTTTCCTCCACGCTTCCTCTGCTTCCTAGGTGACCCCAACCCCTCCAAAATCACTCGACTATCCTAATTGGCATTGAAGCTGTCAGTCGTCTCCCCTGATAATTACCAACTATCGAAGAATTATACGCAGTTGTGTGAGGTAGGGTGGAGTAGATGTAGGGAGAGAGGGGGAGGAGGGACTGAAATTTGGTGCAGCCTTTGGCATTTGTTGCTCGAAGGCCCATGACACCCAAAACCCCTTCAATTCCCACCTTGCTTTCAGTCAATAGTTCAGATGAGGCAATGAATGAGTGGAGTTCCTGTTTTTCACATTAGAAGGGATTTTTTATTCTTATTAATTCATTCCACATCTCTTGCCTTGTGAACAAATGAGGTATTATTACTACTATGCCTACATTTGCCTTAATTAGGGGTGTGTACTCTAGAGGTGAAAGTGTCAAGTGATTTCAGTCAGCCGATTGCATTCCTTTTGCCTCTTCACAGGTTGCCTCAATGATGGAGCGCAGTATCGACCGGCAGATGGGAAACCGTCAAAGGAGTTGCTGGTGGAGTTGGAGGGCCTCTACCGGTAGCTTCCATCAAGGGACCCTGCACACACAGCCTCTCTACGCTGCTGGTCCAATGAAGATGAGGAGGAGATCCTCAGAACAAGCTATCACCCAATAGAGAAAGCCCCCAATGCCCTTAATATCAAGTGGTAATGCCAGCCATTCCATTGGAGAGGATTTGGTGGACGTAATTTTTTATTATTTTTGTGTATATTTTGTTGATCTTAAATAAACTGAGTTTGAGAGTACTATCTGTGTGTATTTCTGTGAGGTGAAGTTGATTGAAGGTTGTCAAATTTTTCACACAAGCAACCCAGTTAGCTCAGCAAGCTAGCTGTTAAATTCTTAAACTTTGCTACAGGCTTGCGTATGCCCATGAATCTTGTATGCTGGAAGGTTTCACTGCGAGATGAAAGTTGCACAGCTTGAAACCTTGCATTTGTGGGTTACCAGTTCGACTGAGATCGTACAAGTTGTTCATTCTTTTTTCAACTAATTAGTTTTTTTTTATTTTAACAGCCCGAATACACTGTTTATATTGTGATACTGGCTCAGAAAAGAATTATTAATTTCAAACATTTTTACCCATGATGTGATAAAGATGTACTCCGTTAAGGTAGAAGTTCATTGTCTGATGTATATAAAGTAGCAATTATTCATTTGGTTGCCTATTACTGATGCATGTACCTTAGATAACTAACATCACATTTATATATTTCCATACTTTTTATGTATTTCATTTTTGATGTTCATTTGTTATTTAGTGTATTTTGTTTTGTATTGAGCTAACGCCATGGTTACCAGAGAGGAGGAAAAACAGTGATTGTTAAGGAGAGGCCATATTGACATGTGATGGATAGATACAAACAAAAATGTGTCAAGTTATAATAAGTATTTATTTAAATAATCCCATTGATACATTAAATTGGCAACCGTGAAAGAATTTAAGAATAAGAAGATTACTGAAATTAAGAAGATGAAAATATTCTTCAAGGATTTAACCATCATTCAGCTGAAGGAACAATTGATGGTTTTGGCCTCTCTACAAAGGGAACAAAGGTGGATTTGTCTAGGAGGCTGCAAGAGCATCTGAGGAAAGAAAATAGAGACACTGACAGCTTCTACATTGATGTGGAACAGCCGCTACCACCAGAAAATGAGGAGGTAGGTGTCAGGGAGATGTTTGCCAGTATAGTGAGCATGGTACAAAATTTAGGTATCCAGATGACCAATCTTCACCAAGACTTGGACAGCAAGATCATAATGGTAACATTGCAGTTACCTGACCAAAGGCTACTATTACTGGAAGAAATTAAAAAAGCAAGGACCCTCACGTTCCAACTAATGAATAAACCAATACATTTAACCCATCCTTTATTTAAAATTGGTAATTGGACCCAATTTAATGTATCAATGCGATTATCTAAATAAATATCAATTTTTTTAATCAATCAATTCAATATCAATTGACACTTTTATTATGTTTGTATCCATCCCTTACATTTCAATATGGCCTCTCCTTAACAATCACTGTTTTTCCTCTTGGGTAACCATGGTGTTAGCTCAATAAAAAGCCAAAGAGTAAATCTACTAAATAACAAATGAAGATCAAAAATGAAATAATTAAAAAGAATGGAAATATTAAAAGTGATGTTAGTTATCTAAGGTACATGCATAAATTATCCCCCCGATATCCTAATTAGGATGATAATTAGAATAAGTTATTTAAATCACTTTAATTCTCCAAGGCCTTGGATATTATTGTGGGTCTTCACATTTGCAAACTTTGAGTATGTTCATAGATGACCATCAAGACGTTCTCCAGAGCTTAGTGACTTTGAAATACAATTATATTTCAGGCAGCAAATGTCTCGTAATGCTTTGTAATTATTACATCATCTGTCTGCCTCATTCCTGCAATTTCTAAGTTTTTTCTAATGAACTGGAAAACAACATTTTATTTTCTTGTGAACTTGGACCCTGACAAAATAAGGTTAATACATTTTACTAATACGCATTATTTGCCTAAACTTTATTTTACAGTTTTAAGCATTTGACACCTTTTCATTTGCCCACAATTAGAATTTGTCTTAACAGATTTCAATAAATTATGAAGTTTAGATTCTTTTCTAATCCCCACAACAATTTTTTTAGATTGATTGTCTGTTAAAAAGGCATTATTTTTGTCCGTCCGTGTATTATCCAGAGGAATGAAATACGTTTTTTCTGGAAATTATTTTTACTTCATAGAATGAATATTATGTAACTTATCAAATTTCACGGTGTATTACCTACTCCAATATTATTTCATTGTGTCCAAATGTTATCCACTCTTTTGCGATGAACAAGAATTGTGGGCTATTACTTGATTTGTGGACTATTATATTATACTATATTATATTGATCCAATTTATTAAGCTTTGAAGATGTGAGAGTGTAACCATCTTGTGTTAACATTAGAAATGTTTCATTGTAAACTTTGCATACTTACAGCACAATAGTCCTAAACATTTTAAGGCTCTTATCCATTATTTTTTTCATGCCTCATATTTTAAATATCTCTAAGTATTTTATCTAATTTTATCTATAAAATATTTATAATGGCTTTGTGTACAAAGTCTGCAGCTTTGAAGTTAAATTTACTTAATTTCACCTCTATCCCCTTACAGAATTATGGCGTTCTTTAACACTAGCCTTTGTGATTAAAACCCAATAAATATTTGCACATGATATGTTCCATTTTTTCAGGCTTAACTATGTGGAAGTTGATTTTCACAAATGAAAACGTAGCTTCGTTTTCTTCCACTTATTTAATCGTCGTGGTACAACATGTTCTGACTCATTAGTGCCATCCGGTAGGTACCTCATTGATTCTTTCTGTGTACTGGGAGTGTAGAAAGTACTGCAGCATTTTAGGTAAAACAAGATAAATGACAGAGTGACACCAATGTTTCATAACATGTTTTACAGAGACAATAATTCAGTGGAAGAAAACGGATACTTCTCATTTGTGACCAGCAATAATATTATTTTGGTGCCTAGCATTTAGCTTTCATGGTACAAGAGTTAACATTTTGGCTGTCAATGAGTGTTTTCCACCTTCCATGAGCATTGGTTGACCAAGTTTTTCCCGAGCAAATCTTTTGACTGCACATACCCTCCTGGTGAAAATATTCAGTGACCCAGAAGTGCTGATATAGCCTGTGACATAACCAGTTATTAAGGATTTTCTTATCAAGTGATTCCATATGCCACTGTAAACTCTACTACTAAATTTTGAAAAACATAACTATGGTTTGATGTGGAGTAACTAACTTCTCTGCTTCTGATTTAAAGGTATTATTTAGAGATTTCAACCATATGCCATTGGTCAAATTTCCATCACTGGGAAAAGACACTGCTCACACAGTAATCTCTATAACCTAACTCACTGACTAGGTCCCTAGGAATCACTGGGTACAATGACTTGCAAAAACTAGCTGGATCACTGTGAAAGCACTTTGCATCAAATTTTTTGATGACCTTTGAGGATGGATTGGGAATATAGAATCTCTTCAGTACATATTAGAAAAATAATATATTGACTATTTTTTCTCCTTTGATGCATTAAGATACGGACATTGGGAAAAAGAGGAGTGCAGAATTATCTAAATAACTGAAATTAAAAATCAACTTTTCCTTTTGATTTTGATTAATGACTTACCAGACAGAACTTACCAGAAATGCACATTTTCTTGTACACATGATCTTCCATCGTTTCCTCTTTTGAATGTATGCTTCATCTCTTGGATACTACCATCTTAGTATCTCTTGGGGTTAGATGGCAGAAGGGACAGTTTTGTCTCAATCTCGCCCAATAAAGACCTATTATTATTATTTAATTCAATTGTTACTATTTGTAACATCCACCTCCGAGTCTCCGGCTAGCATCAGGTTTCGTTGCCATCATAATAGCCGGAGACTCGAGAAGGGTCGTGCCTAGGGGTAGCCACGTCGGCCACCGGTGGATAGGTGGCTGCCCGGCATTAGGGTCATGCGCACGAAGCAGGCGGAGAGACCCGAAAAGACAGCCTTCTGCATTGCAACTGCAAGTGCATCTGCTCGCGCCCCGCACGCTGGGATGCACTTGAGATTCTCGACCAGTGAGCTCTCGACACCACCAAGCACGCCCACGATGAGGAATACCAGTTTCACAGAATTATCTGAATAACTGAAATTAAAAGTAAACTTTTCCTTTTGATGTTGATTAATGACTTACCAGAAATCTACATATTCTTGTACACATGATCTTCCATCCTTTCCTCTTTTGTATGTATGCTTCATCTTTTGGATACTACCATCTTACAATGAGTATATGTGATTGGTGTTAAGAAAATGATCTTCAGATAATTTCAGAACTTTCTTATGTAAATCCATGGCAAACAATCCTATCTACTTCAACCATGGAGTGCGTTCCCTCAAATTTCTGAAAGTTTTGCATGTGAAATACTTGACTAGTATTTGTCAAAAGCATAAAATAGGATTAGCTAGAGATATTTTTCTATTGAGATTCTAGCAGAGATACACATCTTCCAATAAAACCCTAAAATTGTTTTATCATTCAGATCTTTACTTCATTATTGTGTATGGTATTATTTGCTAGGGTATTTATTGGGCAAAGAGTACCAATGAATACACTAATACGTCGAATTCTAGTCTGTATTCGAGATTTTGAATAATTAAGCTAATTACACTACATTTGGCGTGTTGATGAACTGCATTATTTAATTTAAAACTTGACCGAATATTACTTTATCATGTATTTGACATTTTAAAACCAGAATAACTTTTTAACTTAATCAACTTTCAGCTTGATACTTCAATTGGCAGAAAATTACTTTGCATTTAGCGCATCAATTGCAGTTATAGAATTCGAGGTGTTTGAAATTAGAGATATTCAGGTCACGATTAATTATTATAATTTGATATTCGAAGTCAAGATCTGCTATTCGACCCATGTCAAGCCTTTCTCTCTGCTGCTATTAAGATTCCTCAACACTAAAAAGTGGCATAAAATCAAGAGCTAAGGACTCAGTGCAATGACACCTTACAATAATTAAGATCCTTAATCTTTCTCCCCCTTGATGCTCTGATACCAAGAAAGGGGTCATTTACCATATTTTTTTATTGCTGAACCTGATAGAGTTTGTAAAACAAAAAGACCCATATTTTCCTTTTTTTGATCCATCAATTATTTCTTGAGTTATAAGTGGCGAAAAACTGATCTTTTAACCCTTTCGGAAAAGTGGGTGTGGTGCAACCAATGATGTATTCGACTTCACTGTTTTGTCCAAACAAAACCGAGTCTGCGAAGCTACTTCGCCTTATCGCAATGGGGGGACACAGCTGACTGCCAAAAGGAGCTGTTATGACAGCATCTGTGCGAGCAGACCTCCCATAAGAGCAGTCAAGGATGGGAGGAAAATGACATCAATGTTACTACAGCAGCTTTTTCAGTGGGCGTCACCTTTTACTAATTTTATTTTTGGTCTTACGAGTGAATGGTGTTGGTCAGAAGATTAATTTTTTCACTAAATTTATTTTTTTGTTTCTATCTAACAATTTCATGTACAAAATTGCGATTTCAGTTCTGAGTAAATGCTCCCATTTGTGCAAAAAATCTTAATTACTATACCAGAAACCACTATTCATGATTATCTCATTAAAACCAGTAATGTGTACTTACCAAAAAATCTACCTCAGAACAGCGAAAAATTGTGTCTCCAGTGTAAATTGACTAGAAAATCTAGGTCCAAATTATCATATTGAACTGTAAATATGGATTTAAGTGCATTGCCTCATTTCTATTTTGCCAAATAGTAAACCCCGTCAACTCCAGCCTCTTTTCTCTAGAATCTGAGTTGTACAAGTGACTGAAACAGCAAATCGAATATCCCCACCACTAAAATCATTTGCCATGGATGATCATCAATTAAAAATAGTAATGCTTAAAACTCAACCTAACATTCATTTGTCCGTGAATTGAATGTGTATTCAATGGGTTTCATTACCTGCTGAAGAATCAACAGGATCAACTTTACTTGAGGGTATGCAAAGTAGGAATGAAATAATAACAATACCCGTTTTTAAAGAAGATTTTAATATTGCACAATTTATGGTCTACTACTGTTGAAATGAATGCATGTTTATATATTTTCCAATTTTAATGTAACAGCCAGTATAATAATGATTTATTGGAATCCTAACATGCCTCAACCAGTCATGCTCATAGGAGAATTTGCGATCTTAAAACATCATAAATTCTCCTGTGAGCATGACTGGTTGAAGCATGTTAGAATTCCTTTCCCTTTACTCCAACCACTCTCAATGTGAAATCATTTTGTAAAAAGAGAAACAATGGCTCAAGAAACTTTTATTTAGAATTACTAGAAAGAATTTGTATGCAGGAATTACTGCCATGTGTTTGCTAATAGAAATAACCGTTAACTACTAATTACACGATAAACTATTGCAATGACAGATCATGCTCTCAGAGAAATTGTGATTAATCTACAATGCATTTATTATTCCAAGTTCTCGAAACCAATGGTCTATAGTTTCTGTCCCTTGTAAAGTACCTTTAAAAGTGTGTAATGCCATTTTTTGTTGGAATTGCCAATCCAATTTTGACAGCCCTAAAATGGTTCCCATTCACTGATGTGGCTTGTCAATCTCCGTCAACACTGCAGTCTCAATCATCTTGCAGCAACCTCAGGATACCTAGTATGGAGAGGTTATTTATTAGAACGAATAAACAGAATGAGCATTTCTTTGGAGTAAACCAAAATGACCTTGCAAATAATTGTCAAGTAATACAAAATAAAAATTGATAGATTTGCCTGCCACTATCTTATACCAAAAATTATCTTTAGCTCGGATTACTATTTTTAGCCATGCAGTAATTTCATGTCTCCTTCTTTAACATTTTAAATTTTTTATCAATTACAATATATAATCACAATATTCATCAAAAATCAATTCGTTAAAAATGTCCTCACATGAAGTTAATGTTTAACATAAAACTATTGTCCAAGATGAGGAACGAAGGAGAGTAGCTATTTTTGTGGCCTGAACTATTGAGCCCAAGTTGTTACTTTCTGGAGATTCCAGGTACCCAACCAAGAGTGCATTTAGACCATACCTACCTGCAATTACCAAATATTAGGTATCAGACTTACCTTTGAGAAGTTACAACCACATAGGAAAGGTGATATTTCTCTTGCCTTTGGGGATTAAATATCATTAAACATGGTATTAGTGAACTCGACTGTTGCAGCTACACCCACTTCAGGATAGAACATACAGGGCTGATTATTTCAGTTTAAAGTTGTGAGAATAGCAGTCCTATTTGGATAAAGAGAAAGTAAATCGCTTTGTATTCCTTGGAACATTTTCACTTTCAGTTGGGTTCTCAATCTCTTAAGTGGGTAAGAAATTCACATGGTGAAAGGGTAATTGCACCAAAAGAAGGATTATAATGAGGAATAGAAAATGTTAAGATACTTGATAGTACCATAGGTTGAAAGGAAACCGGAGGATTGTGAGTTTATTGGATGTCTTGTCGTTTTTGAAACGTAACTAATATTAATGCACAATTCTTTTCGATGATTATCTAATTCTATTAATCTGGAAAATGTTAAACTATAGTAGCGGGGTTTCGGAAATGACCACATCGTGTTTTAGTCTCATGTAGTCTCATTGGTATGTCGGTGGCTATGTGAGATGCCTGCATAGTGTCAACCAGGTGTAGCTCTTGTAGTAAAGCATGGAGTGGTACCTTTCTGTGTCCAGCAAGCTGCAATTGTCCATAATATAGACTCATTGTATTCTATCTTTGCACTTGAGACCAATGCAAAAGATGCTTTGAACCAGACCCTTGAGATTACTTCCAGCCAATGTGTACATGACGACAACAGACATGCCACTGTGTACTCAACCTTTCATTTGTCATTTATTAGGATATTTTAGTATTTCAAATGAGATTTAAAGATGCAGAATAGATTGGTAGAGCAATGATGGAAATACATTGTTAAGTGAATTTAGGGAAATTTTAGGTCCCATAGCTATTTTTTCATATCAGGTTACATCAGAGGTAAAATTTTGTTATCCATGAAAGGCAGGGTCAACAAGTGTGACCACCTTGCTTAGGAATGGTTACACATTTAAGAGTTGAGGCTTCAATTTTGGTATATGGTGGGGGGGAAATACTGTAATGTGTTTGCCGGGATTGACTTATTCTGAATTCAAGTTCCATCTGAAATCAGTCAACTAAGTAAAAGAGTAGTTAATAGTTTGTCTTCTCCAGGAAGAAGTAGAGAGAAGATCCTTTGGTGTCATTATCTAATAGAAAATACTCTTGTGCAACAATACCATCGTTGACAATTACAATAAGGTGAGGGCAGACCGACTTCGTTTAGCTCTTCCATAAGAGGAAATGTGCATTCCCATTTCACAAGAAACGGTGATATTCTTAATGTTACATATTGCCTGCTATCCAAAACCTGTAAATCATATCATATAATCAATTTGCACCTATTTAATAGTTTACCCCCTGAGCCAAGACATGTTAGTCCCACAAAATTTAAAAGTGTTGTTTATGCCTGGCTCATGAAAAAGGCCTTTTACTCTATTGGGGAGTTCCTTACTTGTGAGAAAGGTGATCTGTTGATTTGTAATTGAATATTTGGTGCATTCAATACTTGAACATTGTACGTATACATTTCTAATTTTGTATATTAACTAATATTATTGTATCTGTATTTGACTAATTTTACCTGTATACATGACATCGTATCTGCTCATTATCAAGTGTTGCAGTACTTACAATGCATGAATTTCAAATCAATCTTTGTCACATGATGAAGAAAATCTTGTACGTCTAGCAATTTATGGTTTACATTATTCAAATTTTGTATTTTTGACAAACAAATGGAATTTTTTTAAATGTCTAATAATAATTATTATTATTATAAATGGAGAAATGAAGGAGATTGGGAAGAATTGTAGTGCAGAAGATTCTGTCGAAATATTTAGGAGAGGTATCCCGGATGAAATTCAAAGTACGAGGTTATATTTACAACTATTTTAAATCTGAATTTGAAGTTAAACCGCCGCAGCTGTAAAATTCTTGCCAGCCAAGGATTTTACGTGTAAGTAATTGCATGCCCTACAGGATACCACAAACGTTATTCGTGCCATTTCCACCCAGGTTCGTATTCACTCCCTGGTTTTCCTCAACGAGGACAAGATATCCTGGAGAAAGCATCGGCATGCTAGCGTATGGGTGATAAGCCAGAATGGACGTAGTTAAGGATTTGGCCCTCCTACTCCGGCGAAAACAGCGTTTTAATCAGTCCCAATTATGGGTACTGCACGTGCATTAAAACTTAAACTGTGACATAGTAACAAATTTCCATCGAAGCGACATCATTAATTCATGTTAAGGCTATTTAAGGGATCTTTTACTTAGTTTGATTACCTTGGGAGTGATTTTTATTCTTAAAACCGGTCTATATTTACTACATTTTAATTGCATATTTGTAAGTATATTTTTCTTTGCGCGCCTTCTTTATTTCCTTGAATGATTTTAAAAAGGTTTTTTTTCACGTTACTCTTATTTTTCACCGCCTGAAAAACAACTTCACGCGTAGAAGTGTCGCGAGTTGCAAGCCATTACGCACGTACCGAAGAAGAGAGTCTCTGGCTTCTAGGCCGCGATTTCTCCTCCAGGTCATGCTAACCACCTTTGTTCTCCGATAAGAAAACTATGCCACCGTATGAACAATTAAAAGCATTTTGCTGGATCAGAACGGAAGTAAGTATTTGGCTAACGTGCAGTAGCAGCGTAGTTGCGACTCTAGAGGAACTTATATCCCGGTATTACCTTAAGTAGTTCGCGATCTAGATCTTTGAAAAGTTACGAACAAAATATTTGTAAGTAAAGATGCAAGATGTCGGCAATCTAGTATTACACAAAACGACACTATAATATTTAATCAGCCAAGGAAACAAAAAAATAATTAAACACTGATATTTATTACTTTGAAAAAATTATAACAGCCGACTTCACTTCGTACATTATAGGAATTCTATTCCGAAGTACATATATATAACTCCTTACCCAACATAAAATGTGCGATGTATTTTACTCCATGAAGAGAACTAATAGCAACGAAATTCTTACCTCCTGGTATCATAGCAACTCCGGATTCGCTCTATGATCGTGACAATGGTGGAGAGATGTCGTATGATAGAACCTCAGACCAGGGGCCGATGATAGTCTTGCAATTGAAAGAAGGTGCCGAGGTGAGGAGGGGCGTCGGGAAGCGAGAAAAAAACCATGGGTGGGATAAATGAAATCGATGAAATATTTACTTGTAAGTGAAGCCCTTAAGCCCATTTTTGTGGATAGGGGAGTTGTAATTTCTTAGGAGGTGTCATTAATGTTAAGAACTTTTCTGGAGAAAGGATGTCGGTACGATTTGGGGAAAGAAATGGAGGGTCGTTATACAAAGATGCAGCTATGAGGAGATGGCGTAAAAGAGGTAGAGTGCATGAGTTTCCTGTGCTGACCCAAGGAGGTATCATGCTCAGCTCGCTGGGACCCATTTTTCGGCGCTCGTGGTTGGAATGGGACGAGCGCCGATGGCCGGCCCTTCACGCCTCTCACTGCAGGTCCCCAATGGAGATCTGCAGAGAGCGACGTCCTACTGGTGCCATGCTACAGCGACGCCCTCAAAACGGGCGCCCGCTGCCTTCGGAAAAGAGGAAATGATTGCGAGCAAGGATGACAAGTGATGAGAGAGAGAGGGAAAGATGTGAGGTGCTGACATCGATCTTGACAATTTTAACAAGTTGCAGCCAAAAGTCACATGAGAAATACACTCTGGCTCAGTACAGTGGGGCAAAATGGCCTCGGGTACAGTTTGCATTAACAACAATTTGGCATTTTATTTTTCATCACACCGCAAGGGCGTGGCCATCAACATTTCACCCTAATTCCTTTAAGTGCCTGCCTAACCAATTCGCCTAAGAGTGCCTTAATTGTCCCCCCAAGTCTCTTAAGTGTCCTACAGCCTTTAAAGCCCCATCGGAGGGCCCTACCGCGAACGGGGTGCCGTGCCTCGCGATAAGTGTCTCCCTACTCGGTACGCACTATGCCCTGCAAGAGGAGAAGATTCCCTACCTTGTGATCTCCAATGTCCTCCGGCGGCAGAACTTCCGTCGTTCTCCCTCGGCGATCCCCCGTTGTCACAACACACACACTTAGAACACTTTGAAACACTTGCACTATTTATAATGGCCATGCACTAATTCAGATTTAACACTTTTCACTGCACAGGACACTGTCACAGCGAAGATATCGGCTTCATTCTTCTGGATCCATCTGGTCTGTTTGTTTTTCTGAGAGTAGATGTGTAAGGCAGTATGGAAATTTCGAGAGGACGTGCGATTGAAAAAAGGAAGAAACGACAAGCATAGAAATTGCCATTCTTAGATTCAAGAGGAAATTCCTTGCGAGAATAGCGAGCATTGGAGTCTCTCCGTAGAATAGCGGGTATAAGGACAGGAGTGCTTTCATATGAAGAACTGTTATTGCACAGAAATTCATAATTTTGCCGATGTAAGGATAACCGCACCCACAATTTTTGCTAGATTGGTTGCAGGTGACTATACTTGGAGAGTGAAAGGCGTAATTTGGCATTGAATAAGGGCGCCACGAGGGCTTTGGAAGACAAGTAGCAAAAGGTACGAGAGAGACAACAACTCAAATGAACTCGTTGCATTGGGAGGGTAAGCGAACTGAAATTAGCGTGGAGCCGCGGAGTCGAATTGGGGACATCGGGGTGGAAAAGTTGGTGCCATCTTAGTAGTTAAAGAAAAATGAGGGGCAAACAAGTTGAAAAGCCTCTTTCGAAGAACGTGAAAGTATCATGGAGCAGAGGCAGTTCGAAGCAGAAACAGTCCAACAGCCTGCAGTATCAATGGCGAGGGAGATAATAATCACACAAACGAGAGAGTGAAAAGTAAGAATTTGTGTGCGAAATAGAGAGCAAAATACGGGAATCCTTATTTCTTCTCCAAAGTTAGGAAGGTTAACAATTGATGAAAGACTCTGGTTAACTTGGAACAGTGGAGATAGTACAAGGTGATCGAGAAAACTAACGAAAGAAAAATTACGCTGAGAGGCTGTTGTGTGGTGTTTAATTTTGTAACTCTGCGAACCATTACCCCTGTAAAATGGAGAAAATACAGGATGAACTACATTTAACATGAGATGAATAGCAAAATGTTGGAATTAACATATCAGGCCAAATTATTTCGCAAAGTACTCCAATATATGTTTTAAAGACTTAATTAACACTAGAATGACCATGACTACACTCGGATATTTCAGTCAGAAGTAAATCTATCAATTGCTCAACACGGCCTACTCACATCTTCCTTGCCGGCTGGACGCTGACTCGGCTGAAACTTCACCTGCCGAAATTCTTGATCGTCGATACTAGTACACTCACGACAACTCTACTCATTAACGGTGCCGTCTCTACCAGCGCTTCGACGCAATGCATGGCAGTCAAGATCTGAGAGTGAATAGAATGCGACGCGGTAGCAGTGGGCTTTATATAGTGAAATAATGTGGGTGGGCGGTTGCACGAGGAGAGGGGAGGGGATGGAGGGGCACAGCTACCACGAGGGAGTCTTGTGGAAATGCTCTCTAATGGAGGGCCTCAGGAGAAACCCCTGCTCTCCGCATTAGAACGCACGACCCCTCGAACTCATTTCTCAACTAATCGTCTAAGCAGTGGAGGGGACGCGCTTCCTCCACGAGTCGACGGAATGCGAGGCCTGCCGCACCCAGCGCCTTTCGGAGGGAAAACGGCGCCCGCCGGTTGACCCCCAAGGTGCATTTAGACCAGCGTCTCTCGTCGTACTTTTCGTAACTCTCGTTGTGGGTGACGGAGAACTGACGTCGGATCTATCTTGGAAGATGGTCGAGTTCCAGGGAATAGGCTTGATATGTGTCAGAAACAGCGTAGAGGAAAACCCGGCAATAGCTCACTCTTCATTAAAATAGTCAAGGGGTTGATTTACCAAACGAGGTTCAGTGTTCAGGAATTGGAATGCTCTCCCTTCATCACTCTAGTTGGAAAATGAAAATCCCCGAATCTCTTTACCCCTCACTTGGATTCAAACTCCGTCCCTCTGGACAGAAGACCAATAATAATCCTGCTCTCTCTCTCTCTGGCCCGACGACTTATCCACCCTCGTAACCTTCGCAGGGCGAATATCAAACGCATGCAATGTCCTCTCTCGAATTTAATTACCCACATAGCGTACGTTTTGCGTGGTAGGTGATAAAACGTCTGAGATTATATCGTACAATCTCACCTAAGATTCTATTCCTACCGCAAATGCATAACTTGGGCGGGATTGAACCCATGTCCTTTGATTAAATTTGATTATATTTCGCCTACATATGTGGTGCAACAGCTTTTCAGCGAATACATGAAACTGCAGGATTGGTACTGGCCTCTTATATTTCTTGTGCCTTACTAATGATGCAATGCCTACCTCCGTTTCCTCCGATCATGATGACACTTTCATTGATGAACTTAATTTATTGTACAAAAAACATGATTCAACGCGTACCGCCTTTTCCTCCGTTGCTACCTAACATTTTTATTGATGAACTTGAAAGTGATCTTTTTAATTCCGTTTTTAACTTTTTAAACTACACATATATAAATTACATTGCATATTCTGCATTATTGCATATTCATTACATACTGGGAGATCTCCTCGTTAGGAGAAATTTCGAAACGGAGGCAATGGAAATGATCCATATACAACACATCACTTTCAACGAGCATTGCCATGAGAAAAATAAAAAAGCATGGGCCAAGTTAACTTGTCTCGGGCGAGACAAGTTAACTTGGCCCATGGATCCCCTGACCAATAACCATCCCCACTCTCTTCCTATGCCGTCGCCTTGTCCACCCTCGGAGAAGTCCCTTCGCAGGGCAAATGTGAAACGCCTGTAAAACCTCTCTCAAATTTAACTACCCACAGAGCATAGGATTCACGTCGTAGGTGCTTGTACGCCTGAGATTATATCCCCTGAGACCCTCTAGCATAAATTCTTATACCCATTTGAGTTGAATACCATGGGCGGGATTTGAACCCGTTTCCTTTAGATAAATTCGATTATAACTGGCGTATATACGTGGCGGTGGGACTTTTCTGAGATTTAATGAAACTGCACGATTTGTACTGGCCTCTTATATTTCTTGTGCCTTACTAATGATTCAATGCCTACCTCCGATACTAGATGACACTTTCATTGATGAACTTAAACGTAAATTTTTCATTCCAATTTCAAATTTTAAAACAATATATTTTATTGTTTTCGAAGCGTGGACGATGTTTTATGCTTTTGCTTAGGCGGCCATAATAGGGTTTTTAGCCTTTTGAAGTTCTTTACACCCATATATTGTTCTCACTATGGAGTCAGAATCAGAGGGCAGTTCCTTTTTTTGGATCTCAGAATATCCATCCCACAAGACACGTTCTATGGGAGAAAAAAGTTTCCCAACAAATGGAGCGCCGCTACTATCGCTCTGAGAGAAAAATGGATTCCTTTATGACAGTACAATATTCTTTGGTCTCGGCCACCACGAGGGAAGTTCAAACACGGTAAGGTGATGGACTCATCGCCCGAGTATGTGACGGAATACCGGCAGCAGCTTGCTTGCCCCGAGTTGTAACGCGCTGGCGTCCAGAACGGACGCACATTATTCCTTGCATGCATTTTAAACAAACTATTTAACTATCTCGATCTCGCCAATCTTCACTTCGCATTCTCCGTCTTTCCTACCTTTTTCTTTCAGGCCTCGCTCCTTGTCTCGCACTCTGGCAAGGTCCTGGGATTCACTCGGTGTCCGCCTCTTCGCTCTCTTTCTCTCATATGAAAGGTTAACAAAAAACTACCTTTGATATTTTCCACATCCATATAAACGATTTAATAGCTCCGTTAATATCAGTAGGGAGTGTTCGAGCTGTAATTTAACTGACTGGTAATACGAAGTTTTCAATTTAAGACCTGAAGATAGCGAATGTTTTTCGCTCACCACTTTTTTATTTTACGTAAGCACTAGATACATATTTTTATCCAAGACACGTTGAAGAAATGTTATGGTATTTTTTACCCTCGACCCCTCTTCTCTTTGCCGTTTAAACCTTTGTTTTCCCGTTCAAGCAAATTTGGAACTGATCTCATGATAGATGGATGGTTATATCTTCTACTGCTGCAATCACTTTCCATATTTCGCTGCTTTAAGGAAAATTCCCTAGGAGAGTAGGTAAAGAAACCGTTTTTATGTCCAGCTCTTTGTCTGCTCTTCTAACGGCTTCCCAAAACATTTCCGCCCTCCCTGAACTGGATTTGAGCAAGAATATTATTTCATTTCACTTGCCTGGGATTATTACCGTGTCTTCCTATTTTGCTTATCGAATACTGCCAGCTATCGAGGTATCTACGTGTTGGGGTCGTAAAATAACAATAAAAAAATTGAGTAGGAAGATCATCACTCGTTCATTCATCCACAGTGGCCATGGAATATGCAATATTCAGGCCGCATGATGACTCTTTGAGGCCTGCAACGTTATGATAATGGGTTTCCAACTTTCTTTTCGTTTTCCAACTTTGTGCATTTTTGATAATTTGAAAATACATCGCTCGATAAATTTTAACTCCACCTTAATTATTGTATTCATTGTTCTCTTAATGCAACTAATCAGTTCAAACATTTACAAGATAATAATTTTTCAATGATATTCATCGTATATGTTTAATTCATTACTCGTTATGGAATATCTCGCTGGATCATCTATTGCAGTAAATATTCTCTGGTCACTAAATCGTCACCGAAACAGGCTGTTAGATATCCAGAATCGACGGAGTTTCTTATGGAGGTGACTCTTTCATCACTATGATGATCAAACAGTCGAAGCAAAGTCTTCTTTTGTGCAATTCTCTCCAAAGGTGACAAAATTCCATTAGATCCCAAAGCCATATTGTAGTGTTGTGGACTAGTGTAAGAAAATGTTGATAATGTATTTTTCACACTTTTTGTTTAGTGAAACCCTACCGGTTTCGACACTCTCGTGTCATTGTCAAGGGTACTCAGATACAACGACACGAGAGTGTTGGAACCGGTAGGGTTTTAGTCAATAAAAATGTGAAAAATATATCGTCAAGTTTTTCTTACACCATGTCACTTTTTCACAAAGTATCGCCTGATTCTATTCAATTCTTGTGGACTAATCATATATTTTGAGAGTTAATGGCAAATGTGACCACAAGAATAAAAACTAAGAACATTCTTCCAATACCAAAGCCAGAAATAGTTCTACAACATAACCCTGAATTTGTGATTTATTAGGGGTGTGAGTATCTATAAAGCAGAAATTAGTGAACGATTTCTTATTGCAGCGAAAAAACTAAGGATGTGTATCGGCCAGAAATAGTTCTACAACATAACCCTGAATTTGTGATCTATAAGGAGTGTGAGCAGGGCCGGCGACAGGGGGGGGGGGGGGGGGCAAATGCCCAGGGGCCCGGGTCAAAATAAATTATTTGAAAACAAAAATTAAAAGCAAGAATAAATTTAAATGCCAAAAAGAATACAAAATTTTGTTGTTTAAAAAGTGAAAAAAACAAATGAAGGTAGAGTGTGTGTCAGTGTGCAATAAGGAAGTATGACGTTAGCTTTGTAGTTGTGGTCATCGAGGGTTTGGGGTGATGGGGACGATAGAGCGAGAAGCGCGGGCCCTGTGTCGACACTCACCTCCCCTCCCTTTGCCGCGAACTTTCGCCACTCAGCGACATGTAACCTGAACGAAAAGAAACCCAATCTCCCCGCCTAAAGTCTATTGTTTACTTGTTAGTGGACTGTAAATAATCGTTTATTCTACAGTCAAAGTTACAGATTATCAGTAGCAAGCTACACATTCTAGTGTTGTGTCATTGGTTTTGTATACATGAGCGCCCATACACGGGGAAGGGAGGGACCGCGGCCCCCCAACCTAGCCGCCCGGTAAGGATTGCAATCCCAGAGAGATTTTTCAATCCCGGGATTACGGGATCATCATCAAAAGTTAGGCAGCATTTTCTGGAATTTAGTCCATCTTGTTTAATGCTGGCGATCACTATGTCTTTAACACGCGCACCGTAAGCTCATTTCCATTTTTCTTATGTATTACAAATGATGACAAATTACTTATTCCAAAAAATGTATCAGTCAATGGACTCAGACGTCTAACGTGTTGCATTTCATGTCCAAGAAAACTTACTTATTAGCGCTGCCTGTTAGCGAAAAGTTAGCGAAAAGTTGCAATCCCGGAATCCCGGGATTCGTTTATAATACATCCCGAGATTTCGGGATTGTCTTTTCATCCGAGATTGCAATCCTTATCTCCCGGGTAAAATAAAAAAGGGAAGCAAAAAAATATTTTATATTTAAAATTTTGTGAATATATACTAATTTCAGAAAGTTATTAATTCTTAAACATGATGTATAATTTATCCTTCTGAAATTTTACTAAATTTGTTTTCTTGTTTAACTTAAATAAGTTCAAGGCCCATGCACGCACTGTCATCATTTTGTGTGGTTTTTGTTAATAGAAAAGAGAGGAAGGAAAATTTGAACCGATGCAGAGTAGGCTGAAATCGAAAAAAGTCACAAAATTCCAGAATGGCTTTTTTGGAGATAGAATCATGAAAATTGGTACAAATACTCATAATTGATTGGTAGCCATGGAATGGCATGTAATTCGTCATGTTCTGTCGCCATTACCGAGATGCAGGGGCTCAAACACAGCCAAAATTACACCAGACTTCAGTTTTCTATGAAAATCTTCCTATTAAGGTGAAGGTGACGCTGTGGGAGGAATTTGGTCGGATAAAAAAAGTAGTAGTTCTGTTAAAACCACTCTTTTACTTGACAATGCTTAACTTTGGGGGTTCTTTTCCTAAATGTAGATAATATTAAGTAACAAAATGTCATACACTATTTTCACACAAAAATTCATTTTAAGTAGTAAATATCTGGCATGTTAAGTGCCTTTCAAGTGACTCATTTTATCAATTGTTAATGCTTTTTAAAGGTAGACCTGAAAAAAAATTGAAAATTCATTTTCGACGCCAATAATTACATTTGATTTTTCGTGCGCTAGTGCGGAGCTTGAGACACGTGCCGGGAGCTGGAAATGACGTGATGCAAGTAAGTTTTTTCAAGCCATAAGGAACATAACGTTTCTTATTCGCCTTTTTTTAATATGTGTACATTGCTATCGATCTCCACCAGCTCTACACGTATAAAATCATGGGGATATAGAAATATTAAGGTCTTAAAGTGTACGCGAAATCGCGTTCAAGGTTTCTCCTCTCAAAAGTAAACTTCTCATTCACACACTCAAAGCCTTAAAATTCCTGTATTTTTCGCACGAAACATTATTTTACGTTCCAGAGGGACACTATTAAGGACCTTTTTTTCCGTTTATTTGCCCCTTCGCCCCAGAAGTCCAAGGACTTTGACCCTACTAGGAGGTTCATGCAGAAAGGTACATTTTGGACACCGCGGAGCTTTTGGCTATTCATCGAGAAAATCTACTCAAATCTTTCATTTTTCCTGCGTTACAATATGCATATCCCTGATTTATACGTCACATTAGACTTTATTCATCTAGTAAAACTTTAGTTTCTACTTTACTTGAATTATGCACACAGGAAGGAAACAAGTTATCAAAAATAGCTTAATATTGAGGCACAACAAAATATATTCTGTTCGTCAAAACCCTTAATTTACATTATTTTTACCCATTCCCTGCTGTTTTGTTTGATTGGGAGAGTTGTAGTGTAAGCAAAGCTTAGTAGAAGTGAATAATCTGCATTCGTTTTAATTTGGTGGTGATATAATTATCTCCGTATCTCCGAAAAGATGGGAGTAATTGTGGATACGCTAATTTTGAAAAAAAAGAAAAGTACGTTTTATTATGACTTTTTATAACATTTTCAAGTTCAAGTAAGTCCTAGTTTTGATTACTGTAAAATGAAATTGTAAAGTGTGTTACACCGCCAAAAATGTTTCATTTTGAAATTATTTTCCCATCCCATTCCACTGACATGTGTTTAATTTAAAAAAAGGTCAATTTGCAGTAAATCAAAAGATAATGACAGTGTGCAAGTTTTTTCTGCAGAAGAAGCTGATAATCAGGTAAGTCTTGGTTATAATATAACCTGAAAGTTCGCAGTTCTGGTCTAAAGTGAGTGAGGGGATTTGCCGGGATTTAGGGGGCCCAGACCACTCAGTTGCCGTCTTGACGCCAGTCCGTTCTTGACGCCAGCGCGATGAAAGCTCGGGGGAGGCAAGCTGCCGGTATTCCGTCACGTACTCGGGCGATGAGTATATCACCTTACCGTGTTTGAACTTCCCTCACGATGGCCGAGACCAAAGAATATCGTACCGTCAGAAAGGAATCCAATTTTCTCTCAGAGCGATAGTGGAGACGCTCCATTTGTCGGGAAACTTTTTTCTCCCATAGTACATCTTTGGAATCGCTACAACTTTTATCGCTACTACATATGCACTGACCAAGTGATACCAGCTGATTGACCCATACAATATCCGATTTTGACTCCATTATCCACCGAGTTTCAACTATCCCTCTTTTCAAAGACTTGTTTGACAAAGAATTGAACACCACCAAATTTTTTGCATCGTCCAACGGCCGTGAGGCCTCCTCAGTAGGAGGAATTTCGAAATGGAGGCAATAGAAAGTATCCATGCAAGATATGACTTCTACCGGGGATTGCAATGAAAGAAATGAAAAAATTGGCCAAGTTACCTTATCACGGACGATGGCAGAACAAACAGCTAAAAACGTCCCCAGGGACGAATTCAAAATCGCATTTTACAATCCACTGTCATTAACGGAAAAATTAGACCAAGACAAACGCTCATACTCTCCTGTAAACAAGTCCGGAGTGTAAAAGGAGGCTTGTAATATGTATGATATATTTGATCATACATATTACAAGCCATATATTGATAAATGATATATTTAGGGCGAATGGGGAGAAGTTTTGGAATTCAAGTAAACGAGCATTAGAATTTCTTGAATAACTGCGATCCAAAAATCCCATTTTTCAAAACACCTGATTGAGGAGTGCAACTACACAGACTTCGGCGTGAATATCCTTCGTAATGATGAAAAGAGCAAAAAGGACCTTGACCCGTTGGAACAGTGTGAGATCATCAAGAAAATGAAGTTACTCATATGTGTGAAATTTTAAATTCCGTTTTCTTTACTTTTAGTCCGTTATTCTCTTCCCACCCAATTTTGTACTTCTGTATGATACATATTGGATGCTATAATTCACAATACTCTTGATGATGGCGCCTTTGGCATTGAAACCAGTTTTGAATACTAAATGTAAGTGGACAGGTCAGCTTGTGCAGTTTAATTTACTCCACGACCTTTGGGTTGCCAGACCAGTGCGTTACTGACGTGGCTTAAATGTCCGGGAACGAAAACGTTACTTTTGTCTGACACCCTTAATCATAAAATAGCACCTTTTTTGCTGGGTGATGGTGTAAATTAATTACCTTTCCTCAGTGCATTAATGAAAATTAAGGTGAATATCTTATGGATGTTTAGTAAACATCTGCCGCCATTTCAATCTCTATTTGATAGATTTATGCTAGAATGGTCTAGCATAAATTTAATGGCATTAATTTTCCTTTAGCCTGTTGTGATTGATTTGTGGTAAAGTAAATTACTGTGGGTGTGATAGGGTCAGGACTCTTGTTGAAGGTGATGGAACGACTTCAAGTAATGGAAGGCTTTTTCTCCCCGCATGCCTCGCAAGAACACCTCTGCGATCATTTCTAGCTCCTTTAGAATGGAGACAATTACGGCACTCGAAGCGCAAGGATCACATTGCAATCAGTTCGCCTAAATGGGAAATACAATCCTCTCTCTCCCCTCAGTTCTTATTGGAGCGCTGGTCAGCGAGGGAATCAGCGAGGAGTGAAGTAAAGGCCGAATGCAGCGTATCGGGATTGAATGCTTTTATTTCGTGCACATATTATATTTCGTCTTGGGCAGGATGTGTGTGGCCTACGGCGACAGATTACATTAGGTACATACATATCAGACTAGCGAGCAGTCTCGAGGTCATCAGCCAACAGTTTGCGTCGCATAGCCGTAGCTCTCCTTTACTGACCACATTCGAAAAACGAGCAATATTTTTTTGAATACGCATATAATGTATTTATATCTCATGAATATTTTTATCACCCAATTTTAAATTATGCTATGCATGCATTTCTGAAGATATTCAGATGGAAGAAGTCTGAAGGTTAAAAAATTTCACATTAAACCAGTAGGTACTTCTGCACGATCCTGAGTAAAAAATACAAAAGTTGAAATCATTAAGACGAAGAGAGAGAACATTGCGGGTTGGGAAAATACTTACCACGCACAAAATAAATGATCCAGTTATGATGCCGCAAGCAACCAGCGCACCCAGCGAACGTGTTGGGTGTGGGTGACAGGAGCAATGACAAGGCTTCTCCGCTCATAGTCTGGCCTGAGCGGGTGTGTTTGAAACCGTCGGGATTGTCTGGAATAGGTAACCAAGGAATCACGTGGTACAAACACGAATGCTTTGCAAATTTAGTACGTCTGAATCTCTCGTCACAATATCATTAGTTGTTTTCACTTGACTTTTCTCATCTGTCTCGACGATAAAGCACCCAGATGAGATAAAACACAAGTGTAAACAATAAATGAGTTTGTAATCAACGGTTTTAACATGGTTAATCAGGTAATGGTTGGAGTTTTCAGGGAATGGAGGAAGGGTGGAGAGAAACCAGGCGTCAGCACTAAGGGTGGTAAGCACCATCTTCACGAAAGGCGCCAAGGGGACCACGGCTTAACATTCCATATGACGAACAGAGAACTGAACTCGAAGTTCTCTCCTCATGGCACTCATGTTGGGATCGGAATACCAAAGAACAATCCGCCTTGACCGGAATTAGGACCCGGGCCCTCGGGATGGGAGGCCAGTACTCTAGGCCACCAACCCGATTCCCCCAGGCGTTATAAAACTTTTTTTTATGAGAAACTAAAGAAGGCTGTTTTTTTCGAGAGTCGATTAAATTTTACCCAGTATAAATTGTTCATGTATGGGAACCAGGATAATTCGCATCGTAAGCCGAATGCGCCAACCAATGGGAAATATCATTCCAAGTTTCGAAGTCGGAGATGAAGAAAATATCTTTGAATTTCGGAAGACTCTCTTCAGTCGCTTGTGCACCGATTTGCAATCGGTTAGCTTTCATCGTGTGAAAATAAAATGTTCCTCAGGTTTCACACACTCGGGTTATGTCCTTATCAGGCACAGACATTACGATGACTAAGCCCGTCATCATCATCAGAGTGAATGATTCGGAGAAGTTAAGACTGTTACGTAACTATGGAATATCACTTTCAAGAGTCGGTCCACACAGGGCTGTGCCGGTATTTTTCCGAAATTGAACTTCGCGTATTTCTTACGTGTTCCATGCCTACTCAGAGGCAATTGTACTCATGTGGCTTCATCAACTTGACTTTTAAGCACGCGCCAAGAAAACCTATCATGATTCCCTACCACGAATGCCCACATAGCTCCCACACCCAAAACAGTTCGCCATCGAAAGAACCCTTGACATGCTTGCAGGTTTAGCTTGGAGTTAAGAATTCCACACGCGAGGAAGAAGGCCAAGTATCTCCTGAGATGTTTTAGGACGTCTTCAGTTCGATTCCAACGCAAATGAAACAAATAAAAGGCTAGTCTGAGCGTGGAGATGGTATTGCATAAATATTTGTGACTTCACAATTCGCTGGTGAGAAATACGTAATAAAATTCCCAATGCAAATTTTATTACCGGACATTGAATGAAAGACGGATCTTGGAATTACCATGTGTCTCGCGTTTCACCCAATTTGATGGCAAAGAATTCTAAATAGTAATTAGGGGATAATGATTGAAATTTCAAGAACACCAAAGAATATGAATCAGTTTTATCAAGCATTACAAATTATTCGCTGTTACTCCTTGATTGCTACATTTCTTTGGATAATATTTTATTATTATGTAGTGCGAAGTATTAAATATACAAGTTATTTAATTATTAATGGGTTGAGGTTAGGTGATCATGAGATCGGAAAAGGGCTGAAAAAAAGAGGGAGATTTCTGACTGAAGAGACATATTATGGCTGAAGAAATATTTTATGGCTGTTTTTTTTAAATTCTCGATAAGAGTATAGTGTGACTATGAGCAGTGAATATCGAAAGTAAGTTCCGAGTCTCATCTTGGATATGGAAGAAAAGGAGAATATGTTGAAGGAGCAGGATATTATTTTTGCTGGCTGTCAACATTTCTGAGAAAGATTATAGCAGAGAAATGGGGGAGGGTGGCATAATTCTTATAGATATATATTACTGTGAGTTCAGCAATAGAAGCGAACACTGGATGTAAAGGGTCGTGTGAATGACTTAAGATTTTTGGTTTAGCATATGTCTTTGCTTGCCTCTTTGACTGTTTGACAGCTTTCGTGTGTATCTTAGGAACAAGAATAAAAAACAGAAGAATTTATAAGAACGCTAGAAGTATTGGTGATGTCCCCGGTTAACCTTGATACGCTATACCTTGAAGTAACGAATTGCTAATAGGAATTTGGCATAGATTGGCAAAAGAGCATTATTTCGGGCATTCCCTTATTACCATTTATATTCAACCCGTTAGCTGAGAAAATGTTGCAGAGGCGTGGATACGGGCAAAATAAGGAAGGAAAGTGTTACGGTGGCGGTCTGATATTACAACTTCTACTCTTCTTATAATATCATTCCTCTGCCGATCAGATAAGAGCTGGTTCCAGGAAAAAAGTGAATTTCGAGGATAATTCTAAAAGTTGACTCAGGCTCGACAATAGAAAATTTTTCAAGCCTGGAAATTTCTCCCAATCATAAACAAAGGACTTAAGGGATAGTGACATTCAAGAAGAAGTTCAATAATACCGAAAAATGAGGACGTTGTTATCGATAATTTTCTTCTCAATTTCCTGCAAGATTGTTTGACATGAAAAATCGACATTTTTTACAATTATTGAAAATATATACTCAGACATTTTACAAAGTACAACAGTAGTACTTTGTAAAATGGCGAAATATGTAAAAATTCCGAGTTTATATTAGTTAGTTACCTAATGGAAGAAGTTAAAGGTAACATCTGATCACAATGAATGGCCTTAAGGCCAGAAAATAATATTACTGCTGATAACTTTGATATCAGGGAGCGTGGTGGCCTAGTCGGTAGAGCGCTTGGCTTACTGTTCAAATCCGGGTGAAGCCTTTGGACGCCCCCAAACGAAAAATAAATCCGAGGTGGCCCAGGGTAAGTAACTGGCCCCCCTACCCTGAATGTGTAAAATTCACACGCCTGCAGCTAAGCCCAGGGCGACCTCTACCCTCACCTACAAAAACCAATCTTCGGGTTGAATCACTGAGTGAACTTAGATATCATAAAATGGGATCCGCGTCATTAGAGGAATATCAAAAACATTCCGCAAAGCCCAAAAGGTTGAGGGAAAGGCCTTTGGGAAGGTACGCGTAAAAGAGACCACATCACGTCATGGAATATCAAAGTCCGACACACTGGTCGTGCATCACGCAGATCGTGAGATTCCCTCGCTGACCAGCGCTACGAAGTGAAATCAGGGAGGAAGGGACTGAAAGGCGGACTGATTCCAATGCCTGCCTTGCACTTGAATAGCGGTCACGTCGACTGCCGTTAAAGTCTCCCATCCAAAGGAGATAAGAATGATCGGCGAGGTGTTCTTGGGAGGTATGGGGGGAGAAAAAGCCTTCCATTACTTGACGTAATTCCACAATCTTCAACAAAATCCCGACCCTACCACAACCACAGTTATTGTCTTTACCACACATAAATTACAAAATCAAAAGGAAAATTAATACCATTGACTTTATGCCAGACCATTCTAGACCTATTTATGAAATAGTGATGAAAATGATAACCGATGTTTACTAAACATCCATGAGACATTCACCATAATTTTCATTAATGAATCGAGGAAAGGTAATTCATTTACACTATCACCCGACCCAAAAAGTTGCTACAATATAAATGAATAGGTGCGCAAGATGAAAGTAAATTTCCCTGGCATGGTAGTGAAGTTTTTAACACACTGGCATGGAAACGCAAAGGTTCAGAATAAATTAAACTGCAGTTGTACTGTCCACTTATATTTATACACAACACGTGCTTCAATGCCTATGGAGCCATTATCAAGTGCACTATAAATAATAACATCTAATATGTACCTATATATGTATAAAAATAAAAAAGGGGAGAGGTAATTACTGACCAATGAGGGGCCAGGAGGGAGGAGGGGTGTTGGTTTGAAGGTGAAAAAAGGAGGGGAAGTGTGAGAGGTGATGTTCCATGAGATTAGAGGATCGGGAATTAGTACTAAGCAGGGAACGAGGAAGTGAGGGGAGGAGGTTAAGGGTGGAGGGGAAGGTGGAGGGTGGGGAAGGTGGAGGGTGGGGGATGGTGGGGGAGGGAGGGGAAGGAAGGTTGTTAGGGGTTGTAAGAGGAGAGGGGCAGGGAGGTAAGGAGGTGGGAGGGAACGTATGAGGGTGGGAGGTAAGTAGGGAATGGGGGAGAGAGGGAAGGAGGTTCTTGAGAAAGTGTCGAATCGGAAAAAGAGAAGGAGTGGGAGAGCAGTAACTTCGGTTGACGCTTATCCCTTTTTCTCATAATGGGGGATCTTCACGACGAAGTCTGCGTAATAGGACTCCTGTATCTGGTATTTTGAAAATTGGGATGACTTATAATTTCTTAATGAAGATCCCTTATGTTCGTTTATTCAGATTCCAAAATTTCTCCCCGCTTTCCCAATATACCGTGAATAACACATTTCATAAGTCACTCCAAACTTCTTGACGGGATAGTATGGGTATTTGGCTTGGTCTAATATTCCCGTTAATGTCAGTGGAGGGTAAAATGTAATTTGACAATGTCCCTGGGGAGGTTTACAGCTGTTTGTATGCCCTCGTCCGAGACAAGTTAACTTGGCCCATTTTTACATGCTTTTTGATTTTTCTCATTGCAATCCTCGTTGAAAGTTATGTGTTGTATGGATCATTTCCATTGCCTCCGTTTCGAAATTCCTCCTACTGAGGAGATCTCACAGCCGTTGAAATATGCAATGTAATTTATATATGTGTAGTTTAAAAAGATAAAAAATTGGAATTAAAAAGATTACTTTCAAGTTCATCGATGAAAATGTCAACTAGCAACGGAGTCGAGAGAGCTTTTGCAGGCGTTCCATATTTGTCCTGCGAAGGGACTTCTCCGAGGGTGGACAAGGCGATGGGACAGGATGAGAGTGGGGATTATTGTTGGTCAGAGGATCCATGGACCAAGTTAACTTGTCTCGCCCGAGACATGTTAACTTGGCCCATTTTTACATGCTTTTTGATTTTTCTCTTTGCAATTTTCGTTGAAAGTGATGTAAAGTATGAATAATTTCCATTGTCTCCGTTTAGAAATTCCTCCTGCTGAGGAGATCTCACAGCCGTTGGAATATGCAATGTGTGTAGTTTAAAAAGTAAAAATTGAATTAAAAAGATCACTTTCAAGTTCATCAATAAAAATTTTAGGTAGCATCGGAGGAAACGGCGGTGCGCGTTGAATCATGTGATTTGTACAATAAATATAAGTGGACGGTATAAATCCTACTGTTTCCTGTAATCACTGAAAAGACGTACCACCACATATGAACACGAAAATAATCAAATTTAATCGAGGGACATGAGTTCAATCCCGTCCAAGTTATGGATTTGCGGTACGAATAGAAACTTAGGTGAGACTGTACGATATAATCTGACACGTTGAAACACATACTACGCAAAACTTACGCTATGTGGGTAATTAAATTCGAGAGAGGACAATATATGCGTTTGATATTCTCCCTGCGAAGGGTACGAGGGCGTCGTCGGGCCAGAGAGAGAGCAGGATTATAATTGGTCATCCGTCCAGAGGGACGGGGTTCGAATCGAAGTGAGGGGTAAAGTGATTGGGCGATATTTACTTTCCAACTAGAGTGATGAAGGGAGAGCATCCCAATTCATGGACACTGAACCTCGTTTGGTAATTCAAGCCCTTGACGCGTTTAATTAAAAGTGATCTAATGCCAGGTTTTCCTCTCCGCTATTTCAGACCTATATCAAGCCTACTCCCTGGAACTCACCATCTTCTATATTCGATCCGACCTCGGTTATTGGTCTCTCACACCTAGTGGTACGAAAAGTACGACGAGAGACGCTGGCCTAAATGCACCTTGGAGGTCAACCCGTCGGGCGCCGTTTTCCCTCCGAAAGGCGCTGGGCGCGGCAGGCCTCGCATTCTCTCGACTCGTGGAGGAAGCGCGTCCCCTCCACTGCTTTGACGATTAGTTGGAGAAATGAGTTCGAAGAGTCGTGCGTTCTAATGCGGAGAGCAGGGGTCTCACCTGAGGTCCTTCCATTAGAGAGCATTTCCACAAGACTTCTTCGTGGTAGCTCTGCCCCTCCATTCCCTCCCCTCTCCTCGTGCAACCGCCCACCCACACTATTTCACTATATAAAGGCCACTGCTACCATGTCGTACCCTCTTCACTCTCAGGTCTTGACTGCCATGCATTGTGACGAAGTGCTGGTAGAGACGACATCGTCATTCAGGAGAGTTGTCGTGAGTGTACTAGTATCGACGATCAAGAATTTCGGCAGGTGAAGTTTCAGCCGAGTCAGCGTCCAGCCGACAAGGAAGACGTGAGTAGCCCGTGTTTAATAAAAGTTTAATTTGCTTCTGACTTAAATATCCCATTGTAATCACGGTCATTCTAGTTTTAATTGTGTCTTTGAAAAAAGTTTGGAGTACTTTGCGAAATAATTTGGCCTGATATGTAATTCCAACATTTTGCTATTCATCTCATGTTAAATGTAGTTCATCCTGTATTTTCTCCATTTTACAGGGGTAATGGTTCGCCGAGTAACAAACTTAAACACCACACATAGAACTCTCAGCGTAATTATTCTTTACGTTAAGTTTTCTCGATCACCTTGTACTTTCTCCACTGTTCCATGTCAACCAGTCTTTCATCAATTGTTAACCTTCCTAACTTTGGAGAAGAATTGTAGATTCCCGTTAATTTCTCCATATTTTCGCACTCAAATTCGTACTTTGTATTTTCTCATTTTTGTAAATTTAATATCCCACACAGAAGATATTAATTGCTGTTCAATTATTTTCGCTTCAAATTCCCTCCCCGATACTTTCAATTTCTCTTCGGAGAAGGCTTTTCAACAAGAGTGCCTCTCCTATTTCTTTAACTATTTGTTCAGATGGCACCAACTTTACCACTCTGATGTCCCCAGTTTGACTCCGAGGCTCCACGCTTCTCCTCCCAACCCAACGATTTGATTTGAGTTATCGTGGCTCTCTCGTACATTTTGCTACTTGTCTCTCTAAGGACTTGTGGCGCAATTTTTTAATGCCAAATTACTTCCTTTCACTCTCTAATGATAGTCACCTGCAACCCATTTAGCAAAAATTGTGGGTACTGTTATCTTTATATTGGCAAAATTCTGAATTTCTCTACGATAACACACCTAAATACGACTGCACTCCTGTCCTTTTACCCGCAATTCTACGGTGAGATGCAAATGCTCATTTTTCTAGCAAGGCATTTCCTCTTGAATCTAATAATGGAAATTTCTATGCTTGTCGTTTCTTCCTTTTCTTCAATCGAACGCCCTCTCGTAATTTCCACACTGTCTACTTTCCACATCTACTCTCAGCAAAACAAACATACCAGATGGATGCAGAAGAATGAAGCCGATATCTTCGCTGTGACAGTGTCCTGTGCAGTGAAAAGTGTTAAATCTGAATTAGTGCATGGCCATTATAAATAGTGCAAGTGTTTCAAAGTGTTCTAAGTGTGTGTGTTGTGACAACGGGGGATCGTCGAGGGAGAACGACGAAGTTCTGCCGCCGGAGGACATTGGAGTTCACAAGGTAGGGAATCTTCTCCTCTTGCAGGGCATAGTGCGTACCGAGTAGGGAAATACTTATCGCGAGGCACGGCACCCCGTTCGCGGTAGGGCCTTCCGATGGGGCTTTAAAGGTTGTAGGACACTTAAGAGACTTGGGGGGACAATTAAGGCACTCTTAGGCGAATTGGTTAGGCAGGCACTTAAAGGAATTAGGGTGAAATGTTGATGGCCACGCCCTTGCGGTGTGATGAAAAATAAAATGCCAAATTGTTGTTAATGCAAACTGTACCCGAGGCCATTTTGCCCCACTGTACTGAGCCAGAGTGTATTTCTCATGTGACTTTTGGCTGCAACTTGCTAAAATTGTCAAGATCGATGTCAGCACCTCACATCTTTCCCTCTCTCTCTCATCACTTGTCATCCTTGCTCGCAATCATTTCCTCTTTTCCGAAGGCAGCGGGCGCCCGTTTTGAGGGCGTCGCTGTAGCATGGCACCAGTAGGACGTCGCTCTCTGCAGATCTCCATTGGGGACCTGCAGTGAGAGGCGTGAAGGGCCGGCCATCGGCGCTCGTCCCATTCCAACCACGAGCGCCGAAAAATGGGTCCCAGCGAGCTGAGCATGATACCTCCTTGGGTCAGCACAGGAAACTCATGCAATCTACCTCTTTTACGCCATCTCCTCATAGCTGCTTAATCTTTGTATAACAACCATCCATTTCTTTCCCCCAAATCTTATTGACATCCTTTCCTCCAGAAAAGAGGTCTTAACATTAATGATATCTCCTAAGAAATTATAACTCCCCCATCTACAAAAATGTGCGCAAGGGCTTCACACAGAAGTAAAAATTACATGGATTTCATTTATCCCGTCCGTTGCTTTTTCTCGCTTCCCGACGCCCCTCCTCACCTCTGTATCTTCTTTCAATTGCAAGACTATCATAGGCCCCTGGTCTGAGGTTCTATCATACGATATCTCTCCACCATTGTCACGATATACACCCTTTTCTGCCTATTGTGAATTCCGCAGTTATTATGATACCAGCGTTTAGGAATGCGATGCCATTCATTAAGGAAGACAGATCGCACATTGTTTTGTGTGGTAAGCAGAAGGTAATATATTTCGGAATCTACTTAATATAACATTTTCTACGAACTAAATTCTCCTGTTTTCTTTTTTTTTCTAACTACTAAAAGCAATTTGCGTGTATAATTAATTTTGTTTCCTTGCTATCACAAAAAAGTGTCGTTTTGTTTAATGGTGAGATAGCATCTTTATTTACGAGATTTTTGCTCGTAACTTTTGGGAGATCTGGATCGTGAACTCTTCAGGGAAATAAAGCGAGTTACGCCATACTTTAACTCTTTAACGAATGTTACCGCACATTAGCCAAAACTCATTTCCATTTTTATCCGCAAAAATGTTTTTAATTTTTAATACGCTGGCCTAGATCCCTTATCGGTATCACTAACGAGGTTAGGATGAACTGGTGGAGGAATCGCGGCTTCGAAGCCAGTCTTCGTCGGTACGTGCGTTAGGACTTTCTAGTCGTGACACTTGTACGTGTGAAGTTATGTTTCACGCTGTGAAAAATACACGAATAACATGAAAATTGTAATACACATTTTTAAATTTCGCCAAAAAAAACGGAGGAAGGCGGGCAGAGACGACAATATTTTCAACTATGCATTTTAAATGTGGTAAATTCAGACCTGTTCTACGAATAAAATTTACTCCCAAGGTAATCAAACTAATGAATACATCTCTTAAGTAGCCTTAACGTGAACATGCGATGGAATTTGGTTACTATGAGGGCAAATACGAATTGAGTGGTGGTCTCGTTCCGCCAGGCGGAGTCTCAGTTCCGTCGACGTTAAACTCCCATCTTTGCGATTACGAAAAGGGTGGTCGGAGTCTCAACGATAGGCGGAGATCGAGGCGAAGGGGTTGGTGTGACTGCATCTGGCGGATGTTAGATTACTATGAAAATTAACGCGTTCGAGGTCTCCAGAAATAGGTTCAACCAACGATTAGAGAATTCCTGAGGCGCAATCCCCTCGGGGAAGAGTTGCAAATGACATTCGTTATTACGAAGCCTAATAGTACATTATCACTCCTCTTGATCGGATATATTGTTAGATATCCAATACCATTAAAAACCAAATAAGCATAGCTATGCAAAAGAATGTCATTAACTTCATAAAAATATCCTATCAGGTAAGCATGAAATATTTTTGTAGAAAAAAGACGAGTGATATCATCTTGATCCCAATACGCTGTACTAGTGATTCTAATTTTAAGCTACTCGGGAAAGAATATGAGATCTCACTATGATGTCCCTGTTTACACTTTAATGCACATTGTCTCCAAATGGGTCTGAATAAAACGCTACGTTTTTGTCGTTTAAGCACGCCCATTCTGGCTTCTTTGTCGTGCATAGAATGGCATGCCAATGCGTCCCCCAGGACATCTTGTCCACGTTAAGTAGGTCTAGGAAGTGAAAACCAACTCGTATGGAAATTGCATGATATAAATCTTCGGAACTGGTATCCTTTAGGGCATGCAACCCCTTCTACAGAATATCCTTGGCTGGCAAGAATTTAAGTTGCAGCGATTTAACTTCAAATTCAGATCTCTGATAGATTCAAATTTTGCCTGGTACTTTAACTTTCATGTGGGTTACCTCTCCTGAATATGTTGGCAGAAAATTATGCACTACACCTTTTTCAAGCGCAGCAATTCTCCCGTCCTGTGCATTTCTCCATTTATGGTAGAGCTCAGCAGTCGTTCTCCCCTCAGCTTATCGTAACTGTTAAAGATGGTATTGCCAAGTACAGAGTTGTTTCTATTATGTAATGAAACAAATGATCCGTTCTCTATTTCTTCCTGAAGGAGATAAAGGATACAATATTTTATTACCTACTTGCCTTTCATAAAAGATCTTTGATAAAACTTGAATTCAGAAAAAGTCATCCCTGCAAATACATTACAGTAATTTTACCCAACCCATGTACACAATTGAAGTCTAATCCTGAAACCTTAAATGAAAAATCATTCCTAAGCAACCTGGCCATACTTGTTGACCCTACTCTTGATGGATAAAAATTTCTTACCACTTATGTAGCATGATATGAAAAAATAGCTACGGGACCTAAATGTTCCTCAATTCCCTTAAAGATCTTTTTCCCTTAATCACTCTCTTCCAATATATTCTGAATTCTTAAATCTCATTTGCATCACCAATATAGCCAAAGAAACATGCTAGGTTGAGTACACAGTGTTACATGCAGTGCATGCCTGTTATGTCATTGGATACACAAGCATCGGAATTAATCACAGGCGACTGGTTCAAAGCATCTTTTGCATTGGTGGCAAGTAATAAGACATGATACAATGACAGTCTTTATTACAGAAAACCACAGCCTAAGGATACATGACGAGACTGCTCTGTTATCATAACACGGGCAGCACCCAGTTGACACTGTGCGGCATCCTGGGTAGCTAACAATACCACAATAATACATACATAACACTGTAACGCTGATGGGGTCATTTCCAAAACCACACTAATGTACTTCAACATTTTCCAGGTTAATAGAATTGCATAGATCATTGAACAGAATAGTGCAATAATGTCAACTTAATTTCAACAAATTGTCCACAATCCTATGCTTTACTTGCAAACTAAGGAATTATAAAAGTATCTTAACATTTTAAATTCCTTATTACATTACATCCTTATTTCCTCATCATTCCTTATTTTATTATTTTATCCTTACTACATCCCTGGATGAATTCCTAACCAACTTTTTGTGCACCCAACATGAAATGAAAAGCTATTCCATGCAATATGTAGCAATTTCCTCTTTTCTTTATCCAATCTAAATAGGACCTCCATTCCCCCAACTTCCAACTCCCATCTGGAATATTCAGCCCAGTATGTCCTATTTACATATATGTGGGTGAAGCTGGAGGGATTAAAGCCCACCAAAAGTAAGCTTAATGAAATATAATTCCCCAAAGTGAGAGGACCATCACCTTTCCTATACTGGTTGTCACTTCTCAAAAAGTTGGGAATGATATTTAATACGCCTGTTTGGTTTTTGCAGGTAGATAGTCTAAATTGGTTTCTCTTGGTTGGGAACCTGGATTCTCCAAGAGTTAAGTATGGTGTTAAAGCCATGTGCTCCACAGTTTAGGCTACAAAGATAGCCATTTCCATTCCTCCATATTGGACTAAACTTTCATGTGAAACACTAACTTCACCTGAGGGCATTTTTAGTTACTTGTTTTTGATATTTTATCTATTATTATAGTTCATAAAAATATCAAAGTTTAAAAGTAGACCTGCAATTACTGCATGGCAAAAAATCATGATGCAAATAAATAATCATTTAAGGTGTATCACAGTGACAAGCATAATTTGTAATAATTGCAAACTATTTGCAAGATCATTTTGGTTTACTCCTTTCTCTAAAGAAATGCTCATTCTGTTCATTGATTCTAATGAATAACCTCTCTGTACTAGGTGTCCTGCCATTGCTGCAAGATGATTGAGACCTCAGTGTTGATGGATTGATAAGCCACATCAATGAATGAGAACAATTTGAGGGCTGTCAAAATTGGATTGGTAATTCCATAAACAAGTGTCATTACACACCTTAAAAGGTAATCGACTAGTAGACAAAGGTTATAGACAATTAATTTCAACAACTTACAACAATAAATGCATGATGGATTATCACAATTTCCCTGAGAGCATGATCTGTCATTTCAAAAGCTTATCATGTAATTATTATAGTTAATGGTTATTTCTGTTGATAAATACATGGCTGTAATTCCTGAGAATTTGCTATTTATGGTATTGACTAAACTTTATTAGTAAAATAACAAAAATTAGTAAAAATAATGTTTTACTAATAGTAAATATCTTGAGCCATTTTCTCTTTGTACAAAATGATTTCATATTGAGAGTGGTTGGAGAAAAAGGAATGGCATTCTAACTTGTCTCAGCCAGTCATGCTCATAGGAGAATTTACAATGTTAAACCAATAATGTAGTGGCTGTGTTGTGTTTAAATTGGTAAATACATTGAAATGTATTCATTTAAACAGTAGGAGAAAATCAAATGTGCAATATTAAAATCTTCTTTAAAAATTGGTATTCTATTATTTCATTCCTACTTTACATGTCCTCAACTAAATTAGACACTAGTATCTTTTGCAAGTAATGAAACCCATTGAATACACATACAATTCACATACAAATGAATGTTAATTGTAGTTTTAAGGATTATTATCAATCAATGGTCTTTCATGGCAAAGGCAATGTATTTGGTGCGACAGTATTTCGTTTCAGTCACTTGTACATCTCAGATTCTAGGAACAAATGCTAGAGATGACAGGGTTTATTCTTTGGTGTAATAGGGGAATAGGCAAGGCACTTTAATCCATTTTTACATTTTAATATGATATCTCTGACCTAGATTTTTGCCATGAAATAAATGGGATTTTCTAGTTAATTTACACTGGAGATATAATTTTTCTTTGCACTGAGGTTGCCTTTCAGTACACACTAGTGGTTTTAGTGAGATAATCATGATTAGAGGTTTCTAGGATAGTAATTAGGAAGTTTTTCACAAATACTGGTATCAAGAGTATAAAGAAAGGTTAAGGTTCTTAATTCTTTTAAAGAGTTGATCTGATTATCGCACTGAATTATAGATTTTATGGTCCTTATTTTTTGCATTCGGGAAACTTAGAGCAGTCATACATACCCTGAAAATATCACCATAGACTAGGATGGAGCTAAAATCTGTATGGTAAAACATCTTCAGGGTGTCAATAGAAGGTATCTCAGCTAGTTTCTCTATAGGAAAAATATCTCTGGCTAATCACTTTTTATGCTTTCGACATATGCTTCTGAGAAGTATTTCACAATAAAAACCCACAGAAATTTGAGGGAACACAGTGAACAGTATGGGAGCGCACTTCATGGTTGAAGTAGATAGGATTGTTTGCCATGAATTTATATTAGAAAACATTAAAATTATCTGAAGATAATTTTCTTAACACCAATCGCACATAGTACTCATGGCAGGCCTTAGTATCCATGAGATAAAGATTACATTCAAAAGGGGAAAGGATGGAAGGGTCATGTGTACAAGAAAATATGCACTTCTGGTAAGTTCTGTCTGGTAAGTCATTAATCAACATTAAAAGGATAAGTTAATTTTAGTTTTAGTTACATATATAATTTTGCACCTTGCTTTTTCCCAGTGACCCTACTTTATTGGATCAAATTGGAAAATATTGTCAATATAATGTTTTACTAATAGTAAAGTGATTCTACATTCCCGGTCACTTTAAATCTCCAAAAAATTTGGTGGACAGTGCTGATCTAACTACATTTATGTAGAGCTATTGCAAGTCAAAGTACCCAGTGATTCCAAGGGTAACTTAGTCAGTGAGTTAGGTTATAGAGTGACTGTGTGACCAGTGATTTTTCCAGGAGATTGAAATTTGGCTGATGGTTGTGGCATATTTGGTACACCCCCCCTCCTCCCCTCATTGGACATTACCCTTCGGTGGACTAATTACACTCTGGACTTAGCCGAAGGACTTGCACGACAGGCATAGCTAGTGACAGTCGGAGACAACGATTCCAACAATGCCTAAGATTCCAAAATGTAATGATTCCAGTCTGTACCATTTCGTCTGCCTCCTTTATAGTAGATCGTAGTTTATATAGCCCCCTGAATGTGGATGATGACCAGAAGTTTGGCCATCGTACAAGCCATCATTTGGGTGCTCCCGCCGGAGTCGGAGAAGAGTTCCTGAGTCTCCAATGATAAATTTCCACCTCACCCACTTTACCCATACGACTTTCCCTCCCCTCAAAATCTACCTATCGAATATTTCCACATTAAACCCCATTCCACCTTTGACCTTGCCGAAACCTCCCTCTCCTTATGGCAGAGGAAACCTCTCCTCTCACGCCCTCTGTTCGAGTTGAGACAGCAAGAAGCTCACTTGCTGAGTATGTGTGGCGGTCTCGAGTTAGTTTTGTGAGACTTCACACTTTTCGAGGGTGCCCTAGTGGCCACTCTCTATTGTAGCAAGTTGTTAGGGATTTCCCTGAATGGGAAGAAAATTTCAATTGTTGGTTTGTACTTGTTTTGTCTATTTGTTGAAATAAATTGTTTGGTGTACTTAGATTCATATACTTCTGTTTGTTTTTTGTTCTATTTGACCTCATCTCGCTCACCCTAGCTTGGAAAGAATTTTGTCCCCTGGAAGAGCGTTTCATACAAATTCATTATTTCATTAAGGAAATGTTGCATGTTACGTATATGGTTAAAATCTCTAAATAACACTTTTAATCAGAATTACAGAAGTTATAGTTGCTCCACATCAAACCTTTGATATGTTTTTATAAATATAGTTTACAGTGGGTTTGCAGTGACACAGGAAGTCATTTGGTCAGAAAATCCTTATCAGGATTATAATCAATGGTTAAGTAATGAGATACATCAAACACTGGATATTTTCACCAGGGGGTATATTCAGTCTGAAGCTTTGCTCAAGTCAAAGCACCTTTGGTCAACCAATGCTGTTGGGCAGTGATAAACACTCGTTAACATCCAAAGTGCTCACTTTTGGCACATTGATGCTATTTGATCCATTCCTTCATTCCTGATAGGTTTTCTCTTTTATGTCCTTTTTTATGTACTGTATCTCAATGGCAGTGGAGTAAATCCCTCACCTGTCGATAACAGTCACTGATTATAATCCTGTTTGGGTAGGATTTCACATCCTGGGACATGGATGTTTGTGCAGTCCAATCAGTTGATTGTGAGAGAGGGATGCATAGTCTTAAATTCACAGACTAGATAAAGTCTAATTTTATACTTGTCCCTTGGTCTTCCTTGTGAGACCCCTCCTTCAATTTTCCTTTCTATAATTACATTTATAACTAATCCATTCTATCCCAAGGAATGACCAATCAATCTGGTTTTTATTTGCCATATTGTTTTCTATATTGCCCTTCCTTTTTCTGCTCTTCTGTACACCTCTCCGTTCTTCACTTTACCTGTCCATTCAATCTTCAGCATTCTTCTCCAGGACCGTGTTTGGAAGGCTTCAATTCTCTGCTGGTCTGCTTTTCTCATGTTTCCTGCCTCAAATCCATAGAGTGCAACACTCAATACAAATGTTTTGATGAAGTGCTTGCTTGCAGCTGTATAGGTTCTTTGAGTATAGTAGATGTCTGTTCTTCGTGAACGCCTCCTTAGCTTGTGCTATTCTTCACTTGATGCCTGCCTTTAGTTTCTTCCATCCCAAGTTATAATGCTGCCAAGTAGCATATTCCTATTTCTTCCAGTATCTTGAACATCTTGTTCCAGTTGACATTGTCAAAGGCCTTTACAAGTCCAAGAATGCCACATACAATGGCTTGTTTATGTTTATCATTTTCTTGGCCAGTATTGTCTCCCTGGTTTCTCATGAATGTGAATTAGTTTTAATAAGGGTTCCCCTCAATCTAATTCCTTCTATTCTTCTTCTAAACATCCTACTAAGTATTTTTCATGTGTGTGACACCAGGCTTTGTTTTATGTTCTTTGCACTTCTCTATTATTATTTACTTTGGAATAACGATCATTTCATGCTTCTGGAAGTCCTATAATATAGTCTCCCACTATCATAGCTATCTTTGATTATTTCAAAGAGGGTGTGGTTTCCATTGACCGAGAGTGCCTTGATGATTTCTCCATTTATTTGGTCCCCTCCAGGTGCCTTGTTGTTCTTTGGGTGTTCATGGCTCTCATTCTCTTGTCAGTATCTCGAGGCTCCCTTCGTCTTCATCTATCTTGATTTCTCCATTCATTAAGCCATCTTCAAGAGCTTTGGGTGATTGGTAGAGCTTTTCGATGTATGGTCTCCATCCCTTCCTGTTCTATAAGTATCTTCCCACTCAGTCTCTTATGTTATGGGCTCTTGTTTTCCTTTCTCCAAATTGTCTTTTCAACAGTTTGTGAACCATTTTGACCTTCCCTAAGGAAATTGAAAATGTAAAACGATAGTAAATAAAATATAATTAAATAATACACGAAGAGATTTATTATCATGAAGAATTATGTTTCTCAGTCGGATTACCATAATGAATTCCGTAAACGAGGGCTGTATTTCATGCCGTGATCTAGGATTCGTAAATCCCGCGGAACAAAGATAATTATGATCGTCACATGCGAATACAAAAATTATTCGTTTTTTACTTTGGGAGGTGACATTACTGTGATTTCTTAGCTTTAAATAAATTTTAGCTCATATCTAGTTCACATTTTGAAGCTGAGAGGAACGCAATTTTAGTACATTGACATTTGTATACATGCAATGGTGTTTAAACAATTTAAACGGGCGCCCGCTCTTCCTCCGCACCGGCCCGTGCTCCCCGTGCTTCAATTTGTTGCGGACCTTCGTTTGTTATCTTTGTCATGTTTTGAAAATTTCCGTGAAAATTTCCTTCAGTCAAGTAAATTAAGGAATATTCATGAATATTCATGATTCTATATTCATGTTCATGAAGATGCTTACGTTGGTACCGAACTCTCCATGTTAATTGATTCTGAGGCAGCCTATGATATTGTTTTGGTCAATGTGCAGTCGTGCATGCTTACCACATATTTGTATATAAGGCTGCTAGTAGTGCATAAAAATGATTGGAGTTCGCGTAAATGCATTTAATGAAAATGGACTTGGAGAACCTGAGCAAGATGCCAACTCCGCTCTGACAGAATTGGATAAGGGTGATCATTAGTGGTCGACGGTGAAGTGCTGTAATTCATTCCTCGTTATTTGACTTTAATTGGCATAAACATTTTCAATTTATAGGTCTGCGATCAGGTAGAGTTGGGGAGCAGTGCGAAGCTATAGTGCGGTTCCCAAGGCTGTTCGAAAAATACCCATTTCCTATTCTTATTAATTCGTCCCTTTTAAAGTTGGCTGATGTTTTCCGAGTCGGGTAGGTCCACTTCACTACCGCAATCGGTATATAAAATGCATACATGTATGCTAATCACAATATCTTTTATCAATTTTTGTTCCAGGAACAACTTCCTTCGTGTTTGGGTTCTGCGGGTGTGTCAGCAGAGTGAAAAGCATCTTGACAAAATATTGAACGTTGATGAATTTGTTCGCCGAATTTTCAGTGTTATTCATTCAAACGATCCTGTAAGTAGTGACGATGAGTGTGTTTAATGATATGGGATTTGATGGAAATTCTATCGAAACGATAAAATGCCATTTCGTATACAGCCAGGAATTTTAATAACCCTCTGCAAAATGTGAATGTGTAGCCTTCTCGTTATTAAAAGGCTGTTTGCATAGCGTATATGGGAATATGAAGTAATATTTATTGTAAAAATTTCCAGGCACCGTTAAAGACATTTTTAGAATTACGGTATTGTGTAGTTTTTCATTAAGCATAGTAATCGGGTAATTATACCCTTTGCATGAATCCTTTTACTGAGTAAAAAGGGTTTTGGAGAAGCCATGAATGCAGTGTTAATGTTAGTTTTGCCAAGGGAATCGATACAAATTCAGGCGGCAGCATATCAAACAGTTTAATCCCAATCCTGTCATGGCTATCAATTTTTTTTAAATCGTTGATACATTGAATTAATGCGCCTTTTCCTAAACAATTTTGAATCAAGATGAAAACCCAGTTGTTTCACATAAGTAGTCCTGGTTTGCATCTTTTATTTCACATAAAAGCAATGATTGTGTGGTACTGTTATCGTGAATGTAATCGTAAAAGAATGTAATTTTATCTAGATTGAATATTTCTTCAGGTTGCACGAGCTCTGACGCTGCTTACCTTGGGAAGTGTAGCTGGAGTCATTCCCGAAAGGCAGCAGGTGCATCATGGAATACGCCGTAGTCTTGACTCCAGAGATGCCGTAGAAGTTGAAGCTGCTATACAAGCAGCATTACAATTTGCTGCTCAGTCTAAGTATGGAATTTTAATTTTTTAGGCATTAACAGGGCATATTTTTACTGTTTCCAATGCTTGTCTCTGGGATGGAGCCGATTGTTTTGGAATTGGGAGAAACCTAGTCATTGACATGAGTTATTCTTGACGAATAGATTAGATGAAACAGCCGTCTCAATGAAAAATCGATTAATGTACCGATACTGACCCTTAGTCAAGTCAGCACTGAGATAAAGGAAGTGATGATGAATTTGAATTTCCTTGAATGGCAATATTTTATCTTTTCATCCGAAATCATGTTAACAGGAGGAATGCATTTCCCAAAATTTTTTGAGTTTTTGGGGATCCCTGATATCAGTATTAAGATTGATGTACCTTCAACTATCCCCTAATTTCCCCTAATAATCGGCTTCTCCTGGAAACTCTGCACAATAGCATTTATGGTCAAAGCAGCCCGTTTGATACAGTCCAATTTGTGGCCTCCTCTAAACACATTTCACCTATTTTCCACCCAATCCCATGATTCAATCGAAAATTTCTTACCCATTGTAGAGCAAGTTCTATTTTCTGCTGGCCAGTCTCCTATCAGAGGCTAGCATTGCTATATCCTAGGTACCAAAACAATATATCAAAGCTGCTTCCTCGGTGTCGATTTCTATGTGGTGTTATGGTACAAATTTCCTTTACCGACTCTTGTAACAATTATAAAATAAATAATACTGTTATCACCATCGTCTATCTTGTATTCAATAAACCAGCATCACACTTTGGTCTTTTTTAATATAATATGGCATGATGATGTGAGATATAAGAGCATTGTTATGATCAATATCGGTCCCAATATTGGTGTTTATCATGCTGAGCATATTTGCCAACTTTTCACCCTGTATTATGCCACATTATTGTGACAATTTATTGGCGAATAAACTTGACCATGTTGAACAGGCTGAAGGGAACTCTGTCCCCAAAATTGCATGAGAAACAATACAACAAAAAGTTTCTTTTAAGGTTTATGATCTGTACAGAATTTTGTTCCATATAACTACTTTGCATAATAACCATCCTTCGAAACTACCATGATGGCCTTGGTAGTTAAGGTATATGCTCAAGTTATTGTTATTCGTGATTTAATACTAGAGATGGGTGAATAGTAGATTTCTCGAATTTGGATATTATTCATTACTCGAATGTCCTGAATTTCAAATACAGTTGAGCACCCTTAATCCGGGAATCCCTAATCTGGGAACACCCATAATTCGACAAGTTTGCCATGATCATCTACCTGGTACTTAGTGGAAAATGTGGAAACTTTTTTTACCAAAGTATTGCTTCATAACCTGCCGCCATATTATCCCATTCCATTCTTAACGTTAATTTTTCCATTCCAAGAATAAGAATAATTTAAACATATTAATTTCTGGTACTTCGTATACACTGGAATGATTCTGCAACTTTAACTAAGCATTCAAAATTGAAGACAACTCCGAGACGGACTTCGACTAGTTTACAGATTGGCCACTTTCATTTGAGTTCATGCCATATTCGTTCACGCATTCATGCATTCACGTGCATTTTTCATTGACCACTAGACGTATTATGATAAAATTATTTGTTATGTGCCTAAACATGTCTAACAGTGGCGAAGCTAAGGTATTCGAACTGGGTTTTGTAGCTCGTCGGCCCCTTAATTTGCTGCTTCAGAGACTCAAATATTCCAGTCGACAAAAATCAGTCGACTTAACACGTTGTATACCGGGCTATTTAAATGGGTTATAACTCTCTGTTCCGGTGGGTTTTTAAAATCTAGTTTTTTTTAACATGCATTGCATACGAAGAGAAGGCTAGATGCTTGTTCACTTCTTTACCTCTCGCCCCACTGTTAATTTGAAATAAATTTTCCGGCACCCAACCATGCACAGAGGTCTGCACTTGAGGGGCTAAGTAATTTGCCTTAATGTTTTCCATTGAGTATATAGAGTCGGCGGGTTTTCCTTTGGGCAAGGGTATCGATGACGCGTTCCTTGAAACTTTCGTCGCTCGAGTGGTTGTTCAGTAAAGCCTTTTAAACCGCCAGGGTGCTTAAATTGCTTAGACTGGAGTCCGTCATGAAGTTTCTTAAAAATGTGTCCTCTGTCTTCAACATACTCATACTTCTTTCGGACAATACAGTTGATACAGGAAATGTCTGAATCAGTCTTATGATTCCCACAGTTTATTGATATACCTACTTTATCCAGGCCATTGTCCAAAAAATATTTAAGTAACAAATGTGCCGGAAAGTGTTTACTCTCGTTGGAATAGACATTAATGAGTTCATTTTTTAGCTGTTCACTGTTAAATAATCAGTGCATTTTATTAGGCTACCCAATTTCGCTGAGGAAGTGATGTATTTTATGCAGGATCTTCATCTAGTAATTCTGCAAAATAGAAGTTATTTAAGTCTTCAAAATGAGATTCCATGTGGACAACGAAGGTGTCAATTATTTCAAACGCGAGCCTTCTGAATTAGTGAAACGTGTCTAGTTCATCCTGGTTGTTGTTGTTCAGTCCTTTAGCCGTAGGTTGACTTGTTATTTTCCAACCACTAAACGAAGAAAAAATTCACATGCAGCGAAACTGTTCCATACAGAATCAGTCTCTCTTAATTTCCCTCCCTCTCGCCATCTCTTGATCATTCGCTGAGACTCGGAAGGGCGCGAGAACTAGGCGCGAGTGTCTAGGCTCTCAGCACACAAGAATCACGCAGTTTCAGGTGCAAGCATCCGGTGGCGAATAAGCGTATGCACATGCGCCATCCGGCCATTTGGAGTCTACCTCCAAAACATCCAAACCACTTCAACGCAACGCATTGTGCAGAAATATAGGCTATATTTCTTTTTCCTATGCTTTCTCGGCAACATAAAATGCATGACAGAGCTGAAAAAATAGTATATGTTTTACTGTAATCATTTTGGTTATTCTCAGGCTCCCAGACTACCCTTCAGCTTCGCCACTGATGTCTAATCTATACAGTTGTACCAACAGTAGAGGAGTGAGGCATCGGTACAAAACGTTAATGATCGCAGATGAAGTGCAAGTTGTGAAAAAGCTTGATGCTGTTGCATAGGTAAAGTTTTCGTCTGAAACAGTGCGTGTAATCTTTGGCAACATAACATATTTAAAAGTAGAGAGAGACAGTCCTTAAAATTTTACTGTTAAAGTGACACAAAGAAATAGACGAATGAGAGAAAAACTATGAAAGAAGATTTAAGTGCTGATTTAGATCGCGTGGTTACAATATCGTCAAAGTGAAGGACTTAGTTAGTATTTCTGGCCAAATGCTAATGGGACAGGATAAACTATTTCAGAAACGGATATAATCTAAAAGATGTGATGTGGGAAATTTTGCGTGCATGAAATAGTATTTCACAGTCAGGTCTAAAACATGTGTCGTTTAAATTGTGGCCTGCTTTGAGGCTCGATGTAGCTTGTTTCTGTATATGGAGAGGGTGTAATGAGTGAGTCAGTGGTGAGGAGATGGGTTCATGAATTTAAGGCAGGAAGACATTCACTTGAGGACGGAAGTGGAAGAGGCAGACCCTCACTTGTCACAGACGAACTTGTGGCAAAAGTCGACAATGCTGTTAGCGAAGATCGCCGTTCCACCATGGATGAACTCCACGAGTGCTTCCCAGAGGTCTCACGATCCATCATTCACGAGATTGTCTCGGAAAAACTTGATTTTTGAAAAGTTTGCACCCGATGGGTTCCGAGAGAGCTGACGTCCGAACACAAGTCACAGCGAGTGGCTGCAGCTCGTAAATTTTTTTCCATTACAGAATTGAAGGGGACGCTTTCCTCAAGTCCATAGTCACCAGAGATGAAACCTGAGTGTCACACTATACCCCAGGGAACATGCAGTGGAAACACACCACCTCCCCAAGTGCGAAAAAATTGAAGTTGTGAAGTCCACCAGGAAGATCATGGCCTCTGTTTTCTGGGACCAAAAAGGAATTCTCTTGATTGATTTTTTGCCTCAAGGAGAAACAATTAATGCCTCCCGGTATTGTGAGACCCTGAAGAAGCTTCATTGGGCCATCCAGAACAAGAGAAGAGGAATGTTGACCTCTGGTGTGTGCCTTCTCCACGACAATGCACGGCCTCACATCGCTCGTTCCACTACAGAACTTTTGGATCAGTTCAGTTGGGATGTTCTGACCCATCCACCTTACAGTCCCAACGTGGCCCCTTTAGACTTTCATCTGTTCACCAAAATGAAGGAGGGATTAGCCGGAGAACATTTCACAAATGACGAGGAAGTGAAAGAAGCTGGCACCAAATGGACCAAAGGAGGTGGCGGGAAGCTTCTATGAGGAGGGGATTTCAAAGCTCATTTCTCGGTATACGAAGTGCATTGAGGTTTCTGGAGATTATGTGGAAAATAATGCATATTGTCAAGAGCTTTTTCTGTAAGTTTCAATTTTTTTCAATAAAAACTCGATTAAAAAGAAAAAAACAACTTATTTTCTGGATGCCCTCGTAAATGAAACAATATAATTTGGTGATTCCACAAGGTTTTAATTGAAACAATGCGACCTGGGTTTCGATGATAGGTATCGTCTAAAACCTTGTGGGATTACCAAGTAAAAGGGCTTCATTTCAAGTATGAATTGATTCCACGAAGTCACTCCTGTGACCACCAATTAATTGCAATGTAGCAGCTGAAACTACTGGGAGATTAGAGGTTCACAGTGATGCTGCTCACTGGTAATGAAGTCCTATGTTTTTATGTGGCATTGTATCAAAACCAACTTTTTCCTAGTCAAATCTAGGAGGAGTTCCACAAATTAGGGTCAGCAAATGATACTCTAAAACCAACATACCTTCAAAAAGTGACTTTGAGATGAAATGAATGTTTTTGGGTAGTTGAAAATAGAATGCAGATAGCATTATGCTGTTTATATCATTGCGTTGTCTGGAAATTAATATGTTCTCAATCTGTTTGTAGGACTTTTGCCTTGAGCATGTGCAATAAAATTTCGGACATGATCCAAGGGCTGTCCACGCCGGCGGACATGAAGCTTCGCCTGATTCCAGTTCTGCAGCACATGCACCACGACACTGCCACTGCTGCCATGGTGAGTGGCCCTTTCCCAGTGGTTGATTGATGGGTCATTCGATCTCTCCCTAGGGTATCAATGACCAAAGTGAATTCATTCTACGCTGTGGACCAGTTCAAATATGTTGCTAATCATGTTGCATGGGGGAGCGCAGGTCACTGCTCTATTGATGTTATTAAATGATTCTTGACTTCATTCATTTTTGGTCTGGGGAATATTTTCCTTGAGGCTCAGAAGTGTGGGAAATGTGTGAAACTTCTTGTTTTTTTGCTACTAATAATAAAATAATAGCTTTATTCTTCTTAATAAATGGTACACACCATATTAGATGTCTTCAAAGAAACATTCATAAAGACATTAAAATACAAGGTCCACGTTTGAATTGTACTAAGATCCATTACAAAAAATTCCTCAATTGAATAAAGGGGATAATAGCCATACTCTTATCCTCTGTGTAAACTGGGTAGCATTTTCTGCTCTGAGCTGCAAAGGTAACAAGTTCTATGATCTAATATTCACCTTGTGAAAGGATTTATAATTTAAAGACAATCTACAATAATCCATGTTCAAATTATTCTTGCCTCTGGTGTTATAATTGTGTGTTGTTGATCTTAAGGCAAATGTCTCCAGATTGTTTTTTACACAGACAAGTGCTCTAAATATGTATAGGCTATATACAGACATAATGCCAAGTTGGGTAAAAAGAGGTTTACAATGTTCAAGTGGGCATTAGCTATTATTCTGATAGCTCTCTATTGTAGCAATAAAATTTGCTTACTAGAAACCTATTGCTACTTTCCATTCTCCTTCATGTGATTGTATTACTGCTCATTTTGCCATTGTTGAGTTTTTGCTCTTAAATGTGCTCATTATTGCAGTGGAGCCTTGATTACCTGTTGTAATTAAGGGGTAAGCTCAATCAGATAAGCAATAGTAATGGATAATCTGTTTATTGACCTTGGTTTCAGTACCATGCTTTCACCATGACTTTTGCACGTATTCCATTGAAATACTTTTTGTATTCATACAATTCGTTTATCGGCCAATTATTCATTAAATTTATTTCTCCAAAACATTTCACCAATTATAATTATTATAATAATGTCTATCAATTATGTGCACTAATCAATTTGTGGAACATTAAGTGTTGATCTTAATCTCAGAAATGCATCACCTTTTTATAAGGGTACTTACTCATAATATTTGCCTAGCAGTAACTGATTTATGTCATTATTGCGACTAAATATGCTCATTGTGAGTAATCTATGCTATCAGAAAATTTGGGTCATATTTTTTAAAATTTCTGAGTCTTATATTAAGGTAGCTGACTCACGACTATAGTTTGTGTCTGAGTCCAATGCCTCCACCCCAAGTATAGCTCACCTAGGCATATGTCTCTTTGGTGCCGATAAGAGGTCACTTCTCAAGGGTTCTGTGTTACTTAATCTTTAGTGCTTACTCAGCCTGATCTCGGAGTGAAAAATCCAAGATTGTAGACCAGCCCAATTTCCAAACGCATGAGGCCAAGGATGCTTCTTATCTCCTCACTTGAATTGGTATGCTTACCAACTGATAATTAGCAGCAGACTCACCCTTGGACGCCCTTTCAACGATACTCAACTTCATGGAAATGTCTAATACGACGTGCGTCCTCTTTAGTGAAGTATTAGACATTTCAATTCAGTTATATTTCTGAGGGAAACTGATCGAATATAAAATTGCCACAGAAGCAATATTAACTCACTCACCTGGAGCACGCAAATAGTGAGTTGTGATTCAAGAAACTCACCATGATACAATGTTTTCATATGCATAATTGGATTTCCTGTGGCAAAAAAAACTTTTCAAGTGGGCAAAATATAGCAATTTTATAGCCTTGAACATGGCCGGCCGCTGTCTGCGGGAGTGAGAAGAGGCGGGAGGGAAGAGTAGGGGAGAGGGAGTGGGAGGACTTGTTGAGGGACTGATAGATGGATAATCCGATGGTTGGTTAATCAAATAGTCAGGTAATTGATGCTCTGCTGTATTGTATGAAACCCCTCTTCAAAAAGTGGGCTACATCAAGGACAAATAAAATGATTCTCTGTGTAATCTTATGGGAACCCACATTTTGGCTAGTGAATGTGATCTCAAAATGAATTACCTTTGGTAGGTGAAGTATCACTGTATATTTAACAGACCATAATAAATTTTAAACTATTTCTTTATCACCACCCCCTGTAAAATAGGTAACCCTTGGGTGGTTTCTAATGATTTCAATGCAGTTAACAAGAGAGAGAACAACTGATGACATGAAATAAGGATTTTGTGGTTGTCTCCCACTTAAGTTTCAGAAAAGTCACCCTTGTTTCAAAGTTAGTAGGGTTTTACAATTTTCTTCAACCAGCTTTTGCAAATCTTGCAATAAATAAAAATGGTTTTCTTAAATGGTTGAAAATATACAGTAGAACCTTGTTATAACGTAAAGGCAAGGGGGTATGAAATGTGTCTTTACACTATATCAAATTATGTTATAACAAGATTTCATCATAATTTTCATTCGGTAAATTTTGAATCCTTTTGGTTGAGAAAGGTAAGAATAAAATTTCAGGAAACCATTTACCAATGAATAGACTCAACTAAAAAACTTTTTGTTTTACTATGTTCATTCCTTTACTGTACATACTTCCTTTCACTTTCATGGCATCTATATTATAATCCACTTCTTACAACCTCCAAGCTGACACAAAGTTTTCCCTTATATCATGGTCTTCAGTATCCATCATCTCTTGTTACTTTCACTTGGAAGTACCATATACCCACTCCTGAATTGTTTCAATAACTTGCTTCCTTCCTCTAACATTCCTAGTACCCCTCTGGTCATCCTCCTTCAGTCCACCTTACCTTCCCCTTATTTCTCCTTACCCAAGTATTAATGGCCTCCAATCTCAGGCCATTTTTCTGTTTATACCAAGCACTGTTTTCTCAAAAATAATTCTGGTCATCCAGCTTTTCCTATTGAACTCATAGCATACAGGAAGCCCATCCATATTTACTTGTTTCAGGCATCTTGGGGTCTTATGTTTTGCAATGATCACGGGCTTTAGTTTTTCTCTCCCTGGTTGATTTACACAGAGACTTACTGTGATTCTTACCTTGCTCCTTTTCCCTCCATGGCACTTAGATCCCTTCAAAGCAAGGGTAGAGTCTGGCAAAGCCTTATAAAAAAGTCCCATTTCATCAAAGTTGAAGATATTGTCTGGATCGTATGCACTAAGTATTGACATATTTGCACTATGCCAGTTATTAACTGCAGCCATATCCACATCTTCTTCGCCACATTCTCTTAAGCGTGTGATATTATACCTACTTTTAAAATTGGTTAGCCATCCTGAAGAAGCCTTAAAATTATGAATTTTCAATTCATCTGCTGAATCTTCTGCCTTTTTCATTAAAATAGGGCCACCAATTGCAATTTTTGCCTCCTGGCACATCATAAAAAACTCGAACAGAGCCTGCTCCAAGTCTTCAAACTTGGCTCCTCTTAAGTTTTTTTCGCTGCAAAGACTTCCCTTCCTCCACCGCATCTTCAATGTTTTTCCTATTTTTTAAAATGCTAGACAAGGTAAAAACTGGCACTTTAACAGTTCGGGCAAGGTCACTCATGCTTTTTTCTTTCTTTTCATACTCATTTATCATCTCTAACTTTTCCATCAGAGAAATAACCCTCCGAGGTCTTTTAACCAGTGATTTATCCATGCCAATTCTTGAGAAGCGATCTTGAAAGTGATCAATCATTCATTAATGGATACTCCGCGTGATTATATGCAACTAAGTAGCAGAACACTTGTCACAAATCCCCACTGTCGCGTTGGAGTTAAGTCATATGGTTGGTATGACTTTGTTCTGCTCACATTGTCAGCTCAAAGGTAAAAAACAGGTGAAAGTGATACAACCATGGAGTCTTCGGAATAGCCCACAATTTGTTGTCGCAATCCTAGTAATTTCATACATTCACCTCATAAAATGTTTTTAAATGGCTAGGGTATTATAACGATATTGTATTATAATGTTATCGTCTTTTCGTGCCTTTCCAATCTAAACTAAATTATGCGAGAATTTCTCATAATAATCAATTCGAGTTATAATTATGTGGTATAGGGCTATTGCGTTTCTGGTCGTGGAGTAAGCTGCAAATAAATATGTAATACAAAACATTCATTGTGATTTTTTTGAGATGGTATTTGATGGTAACTTGGTAACTCATTTTACCAATAACTCAAAGAGTTGCTTAATGTTAAGTTCGCTCGGAGTCGGAAATACGTAGGAGATAAAAGGTATGCACATTTAAGAAGCTTCCACTATGAAACAAAAATCACTTACCCGAGAACATTGCTGATGCTTATTTGTGCTGGCAATATGCCTTGTGAATTCACAATTAATGGTGAGTAATTGTGAATTCACAATTAAATTACATTTCACAATTAATTCACCATTAATGGTGTAGTTTGAATATATGTATGTCTACCTTAACAGCTTCATGGTATTTCCCTCTTCCAGTGTTTTGTTTGAAAACACTGTGCTCTTTGCCATGCAAGTTTTCCTGTTTAAGTGATAATTTGAGTTGACCTCTAAAATGTGTTTTACTTGGCACAGTTAACCCCGATTATGTTATTTTAAGAACCTTTATCGCATTCAATGAGTTCAGTTTTCTCTATTCTTCCAAAATTCAATTAATGAAATAGTCGTATGCAGATTTGAATTGGGTGGTATTCCCTGCACTTCATTACTTCAGCGCCTTCCACACCTGTTGTGAGAACTTATTAGGTTTGCATAATAACGAAATAAAGATGTCTGGTGGTGCCTCGACGGCTTTATGTTATAACGTTATATCAAATTTTACGTTATAACAAGGTTTTTACATTGGCAAACATAGGGTTTTAGTTGGTCCCTTCCTTCAGTTGATGTTATATCAAATTTTATGTTACATCAAGTAATGTTATAACAAGGTTCTACTGTATTAGCTTTATTTTGTTGACATGTGAATTTATTATGAAGACAGCAATCTAAAAGAATAGCAAACCTGCAAAAATTGGGTTATTATATTGGGATATTAAGGCCAGAAAACCCTGTTTTCTTTGAATGAAATTTAGTAAAAGATTGGGTGACAAAAATTTTTGGTTAACATTAATGAACTTAGAATTGAACATTTTCGAAAGTCAATTGTGTGGTATATTTTTTAAGTAGCCTTTCATCAAAATTTATTTCTGTATATTTTATGTAGCAGCGCATACTGTCTACTAAAATATTATGTCCACTCAAGTTTCAAGGTGGGTATGGAGTAACCGTAAGACCTACAAAAAATTTAATTATATTATATGTTTTTTGCTTAATTCCATATTAATTATTGTACCCATAAACATTTTGAATTATTGTTGCATTTTTTTAATTAAAGTTTGGATGAGAAAGGTGATGGTTTTTTACATGCTCAACAATTATGCCTACTTCAAAAATTTATTTCTCAAATGCCCATCAGCCGATCTATTTAATGCCAATATACTCAATTCAAAGAAATTCTATCTAACCATGTTGTAATTCTTAGATATCCACATTATAATACATTGTTGTTAAGAACTTAATATAATCAACTTTTTATATCAATATGTATTTGTATGGGTAGGAATGAGACGTGTCAGCAGCTATTTTTTGCCTGGAAAGCTGCGACGTATTACCGCAACAAATAGCCACCGAGAAAAAATATGATGTAGTTAAATTTTCTGTAGGTCTTTTGGTTACTTCTTGTACACCCTTCAAACTCGAGTGGACATAATATTTTGGTTGACAGTGAGTGAAGGTAATTTTCTACATTATCTTCTTTTGTTGCATTTGAGGTTTCCTTGAAACAGATTGTTACTCTCTCTCTCTCTCTCTATGTATGCTTTTCAAGGTTCGGCACCTGTGTCTGCAATTACTCCCAAGCTATCCAGCTGAAGAATTTGTGCTGGTGACACTCAATGCCTTGACACAGTTGGCATCTGCAACCTTAGTTGATGTCCCTGTCCAGGTATGTAGCTTTGGTTTCGTCATATTCATCTGCTTTACCTCAGCAATCTCTCAAAATAGCTTTTGATCGATTGGTCTCCTCAGCTAGCATCTTATTGATGCTTACCTAAATGTTTTAAAATGATTATCTGGAAAATAATTAGGTGGTCCTAACTATTGTAATATTGGGTGACTTTGGCCATGGGCATGCTACTCAACAAATCAGAACTTTTCAAGAAATACTGAAATTTCTCTTCACCACCACTCTAGTGTATGTTGTTCATGACTAGTATATGACTACTAGGCATGATGAAAACAATGCCACCTGCCCACCCTGCCACCAAAAATGCGGTCTAGGAAGACATATGTAGATATCATGGTCACGTGCATCATCGGACTGATGATAGCGGCATGGTCATGTAAATAATAATTATTTATTTATTTCACACCTTGAGTTTGCAAACATTTTTTCACCAAATGCGTCTTTACATACAAATCAAAATAAACATTAAAGAATTTCATGTTTTTTTTTTTCAGAAAATAATGTACGATAGGTTTCAAAAATGAAAAATTTCGTGCAAAATATTGCTTCAACAGCCAAATACCGCTAAATTTCGTGAATAAAAAGCTATTCGCAAAATTTTAGTGAATTTTGCTAGCGTTAAAATGCTCTTAAAAAAATTCACAAAAAACTCATTCGCGAAATTTCAGTCCCTAGTGATTAATCATTGAAACCATATCATGTACTGCTTTAGTGAATTCTGTGGTGTTTGTGAACATTTTCTAAAGAAACATGTTCATGTTACATATTAGGAACTCAATTGAGATATTTATACAGTGAAACAAGTCTAGAGAACCTCAACTGACTATTGTCTCTGCTAAAGTCAGCTAAGAGAAAATAATCTTATAATTTCATCAGTTCATTCATTACTGGGAGTATGTATATGATATATTTTTCACAAAAATGCATTAATATAGTTCACTGGGGAAAAAATTGTTATATTGTGGGCTAGTTTCAGGCATGCCTGGGTGCCACCAGAAAATCACAAGTGGGTATTCATACCTGAGATCTGATAAAAATTTCCTAAAAGAAGCATTAGATGAAGTCAAGAGAGGGATAAGAGCAATTTGAATGACAGCAGAGCAGTACCAGGTCCCAAGGAGCTCACTGCAAGGAATCAGGAAAATATTTAAAACAAGTTGGAGGCTAAACAGCTCTTCAGGGTGAAGAAGAGGTAAAAATTGTGGTAGGGTGCTGAGTGAGGGTTCACAATAGGTGTTTGTGATACATATCCAGATGTTTAGGGCCAGGTTTAGAGCTGCTGCTGACCTCTCAATTCGAGAAAAGTGCTCTACAAAATCCAAAATTTTGAAGATTCAATGAAAGACCAAGAATTGGATCATTCTTGGGTGAATGCTTTTGTCCTAATTCTGCAAGATGCTTGCCTGAGGGAAGTTCCAGGAAAAAAAATTGCAGAAGAAGGAGACCTGTAGCAGTGGGAAAAGGTATCAGTATCAAAGGTATCTGTGGGAAAAAGTATCAGTGTGCATGACATTTTTCTGGATGGTCATCAACTGGCATTACACCCAAAAATGTCGTTGCTGTGTTTTTCTGGCTGTGATTGTGCAAGATCACATGCTGACTATCCATCATGTCTGCAGCATTGTTGGGCTATTTTATAAAATCTACCAGATTTCACACAATACAGTCCAACAATTTCAGAATGAGAAGGATTGCAAAGTTCTTTCTATGACTAATGAGATCTGAGCGGACTGAGCATTTTGTGGAAGCCTGAAGAGATGAAACCAGCATTCTCAAGGGTTGTGTCTGTGTGCGTTGTTTTTCTCACAACAGATCCGATCCACCAACTCTCCTGATGGTATCCTCAGGTGAAGGACATCAAAGTTGAGTTTTTGCTGCTCTTCTATAGGCCTGGCTGGCTGATTTTTGGCTCAAAAAAAAACGTCGAATCGGCATCCTATCCTGATGCTGCACCATATTTGTGTGGGACATTAATTATCCTCTTACAAGCTCCATGTAGGGCATATCTGTCTTCCCTATTAAAATTGTTGGGAGGTTTCTATATCTTAATGGGTTCTCTAATTATCCTCAGGAAGTATCTGCTTTCTTTGGCTATTATTTTTGTGGCTTTGAAATTGACTGTGTGCCCTGGTGCACTCCATGATTGCTCTGCAATGGCCAATGCTTTGAACTGTTTGTTCTTGTTAAGCCCTCTGGTGTTCTTTGAGTACGTTGAGGGACCTGCATCATTTGCCATTATAGTATTTACCTCTGATGCATGGTACATGATACACACCTTCATAGAGTCCCAATGACCTAGCATCTTTGGGCCCTGGTAGAAAGTCCGCTATCTTGGTCATGCAGTCAGGTCATGCATGGACCTTGTTTTTGTAGGACCCTCAAGATTTTTTCCAAAGTACCCGTGACTGGACCCTAAGGCATATGTAACCATCCCATCCATTCTCCACTTCCTTCACCCGAGGATGCCTGCAGGAGAGCTGGCGAAATTGTTGTAAGAAAAACAACGCACCTGGATGCAACAGGAAAGGATGCTGGTCTCAACTCTTCAACGCCTTGAAAACGTAAAGTTGAACAGTCTGAAAGGGTCATCAGTGTGCTCTTGATGATGACCCAAACTTCCTCTCCAGGGTTGTCACTGATGATGAATGTTGGATTTTCAGCTGCAACCCTGAAACCAAACATCAGTCTCCTCAATGGAAGAGTCCACCTTCACCCCACCCTAAAAATGCCAATTGAGTTTAAGTCCAATGCTCATGTGTTTATTCAAGACTGAAGGGATTCTCCAGAAAGAGTTTGTCCCTCTTGGTACAGTGGTAAATATTTAAACATCTTAAAGCGATTGAGGGGAAAGTTGTGAGGAAAACATCTAGAACATCTAGGCTATTGGTTTCTCCATCATGACATGCTGTGGCAGCATACAGCTTTTGTCATGTTCTTTCAGAGGAAAAACAGAATGACAACTGTCATCCATCCAACATATTTGCCAGAGTTAGCCCCATGTGACATCTTTTTGTTCCCTAGCATGAAAGCCCACTCGAAAGGCTGAGGATTTCAGGTAGTTTAGGAGGAAATTCAAAGAGAAAAGTCTGAAAGAGAAAAAAGACTGAGCACACTCAAAATACGATTTCAAGGTGGTACCTATTCAGTGATTGGAAGAAGCACTAGCAGTGGTGTATTCACCCACTTGCTTTGAACAAGTCCCCTCATTGTGGCAATGAAGTTCATGTGTCGTGTAATGCCATTTATTGATGAATTATGGGAACAGTTGGGTAGTACCTCGTATTTGCATAGTCTAACTGTTTTAATATCCATCTCCATCTTGCTGATCTGGATCTACTGAAGTGTAAGTTGCTGATATTTTTAAACCTTGGTGGTGCCACCCACTCTCTTGGATCCCAGTGTTGATTCTTACTTTCACCTGTGCTGGCCAGGTGTCTCTTCTCCTGAAGCACCTGAGTTTGGATCCTCGGGGTGCTGTGGGGACGGCTGCCCTGGGGGGACTGCTGCAGCTGTCGGGAGGCTGTGAAGGCGGCTCCTCTGGGGGAGCCAAAGGCGATGGGGGCAAGGAGGGCTCCTTGGCGCACCTTTGGCCAGATGGCGCTGTTGGGGAGCTGGCCGCCATTGCAATGAAGCTGTCCTCTGCATCTGGCATCCCTCCGTCAAGCTCCAAGACTACTTCTGGGAGACTCCTCTCGAGAGCACTGACACTCCTTTGCCGTATCTCCTCTTCTGCCGCTGCCATCCAATCCTTCCTCTACCCAGGTTCGTTCATTATCATAATGCATAATAGCTCTATATAGATATAGGTATTAATTACATCCAACACTAGTACAAACAAAATATTTTTTTAACTTAAGATAACATCATCATCATCATCATTGGTCATCAATCCTCAGATTGGTTTGACGCAGCTCTCCTTTGAGTCCTTCTCTCGGCTAATGTCTTCATATTTACATATTTCTTCTCTTTCACATCCTTCATCACTTGTTCCATATATCTCGCACGAGGCCTTCCTTTGCCATTCTTCCCTTCCACTTGTCCCTCGACGATTGTCTTCATCAGGCCATCATGTCTCATGATGTGGCTGATTAAGTTGTTCCACCTTCTTAGGGTATTCAGAAGACCTCTCTTTTCTCCCACTCTTCTTAGGACTTCCTTGTTACTTACTCTGTTGATCCATTTAATCGTCATCATTCTTCTGTAGCACCACATTTTGAGTGCTTCCACCCTTTTCTTTTCCGCTGCTGTCATTGTCCATGCCTCACTGCCATAAAGAAAAATGCTCCAGATATATGTTCTGATGAATTGTTTCCTTACTTCTACGCTTGTATTTCCAGTGGTAAGTAGATTCTTCTTTTGATAGAATGGCCTCTTTGCCTGGGCTATTCTGCTATTTCTTTCTTGCCTCGTCCATCGATGGTTACTCTGCTTCCAACATAACAGAACTCTTTCACCTCTTCCAGTTTTTGTTTTCCTAGTTTAACGTTGGTTTTGGCCTCTTCTTTCTTGCTGCACACCAATATCTTAGTTTTCTTCTTATTGATCTTCAGATGATATCTGGCCGTTGTCCTATCCTTGGGTATTAGTGTTATTCAGCTCCTTTGTCTCTGCTATGAGTGCTATGTCATCAGCGAATCGCAGCATGCTAATTTTTTCTCCGTGGATATTCACTCCAAGAGACTTCTCCTTGGTGTAATTGATGGCGTTCTTGATGTAAACATTAAAAATTACAGGAGACAGTGTACAGCCTTGTCTCACGCCTTTCCTTATTCTTGCCTCTTGAGATAACATAATGGTTGTTTTAGATGATCTTTTAAGGTTTAATACCTGTATATACCTGTATAGGTTTAATACCACAAAAATAAAAAATAAACTTTCCTCTCAACTATAATAACAAAATCAAAAATTATTAGTATGCTCCATACAAAATATACAAAACGAATAACTGTGATAACAATAAATGCAAGTTCAGAAAATCTTTATATAATGTTTTTAAATACATTTTCAATATTTTGCTGAGTAAATAGCCACAATTTCACTGAACAAAGAAATTTTCAAAAATTACTCTCCATTTTTATAATTTCTGGCCAACATTAAATACTTCAGGCCCCATGTACAAAACAGACCTTTTATATCTGGTCAAATTTGGTTTGGATAAATATACACTACATTTTCTCCTCATATCATAAGAATACCTTTCAGGAGTACAGGATGGAGAATAACCACTTCTAACGTAAAAAGATCTTAACACTTTGTAACTGTATAAGTATCTAGCAGGCAACACTTTTAAATATAAAAACAATAGGAAAGAGAATCCATATCTTATTTTAAACAGAATTTCTCTGACAATTCATTTTTGAATTGTCTCTACATGCTCAAATATATTATAATATGTCCCCCCCCCCCCCCCCAACACATTATACAACCATAATCCAACATTGATTGCTCCAGGGCAAAATATATTGATCTTAAAAAGTATACAGGACATTAACTCCGTCTAAAATAAAATTTAAGCAAAGCAAATCTTAATTTTTTTCTGCATTATATGTATGTTTATGCCAATTCAATCTACTCTCTTATGACACAACCAAATATTTGATTTCATTCACCCGCTCAATGAATGAGCATTTATATTGAATACATGAACAATTTATAGTATGATAAACTAATTTTAAATTGAAATGACAGGTATTACTAATGTCATAGCACTGAATTTTATTTTATCACTTACCTCCAAAGAATTCTAGCCCGTCCATTGGTGTAAAACTAATAAATCTTCTTTCATATGACTCTGAATGGTTTTCCAATCACAAGCATCATAGCCTAGAGCCAAATCATCTGCAGAAGCAGTTATGTTACCATGGAACTTATAGTTGCATAAATCATTTATCTACACAAGAAGTAAAATAGGCCCGAGCACAGAGCCCTGAGGGACACCAGAATTTATCCATTTCTTTTCACTTATACTTACCACGTTTCATTCTCACACATTGCGAGTGTCCAGTCAGGTAACTTTGAAACCAGTTAAGAGTAATTCCATTTATTTATGATAAGGGGCTGAAACATGATTCCATCAAACATATGTTGACTGACTTTTTGCTGTGATTATGACCTTGTTGGAAAAATCTGCATCATGAGTGAGTGGATTTCATTTTTAGAGTCATTGAGAGATTGGAAATGGCTCTCTTTACATTTATTCAATTTATTAAATTCACGCATCAGCATGACATGACAACAGCAGATAAGTCAAAAGTGTAAGCATTTGAAATGTGGTGCTACAGAAGAATGATGAGGATGAATTGGATGTAAGAAGCTTGGGAATTTAGATATGAAGATTTTCCTCATGCACACATTTGCCTATTTCATATTACACAAATGAGTGTTCTGAGTGTATGTGTTATTTATGCAGTGAATTATTTCATTCTTTTTTTACTTGCAGAGTCCCCTCTCTTGGATTTATGTATGAAATGCTGTTATTCCACTGATGTCGTGCTTGCATCCAAGGCAGTCCGTGTCATGACAAAGATTGTTTGCAAATGGTGAGGTCTATTCTGGTACACTTTTCAATTTGTTAGTACAGTTGAGCATCTTTAATCCGGCACAGTCAGGCCCGAAGTGATGCCGGATTAGGGGTTTTGCCGGACTATGGGTCATACATGGCAACTGGTGTATTTTTCACGTCCGGGATGTTTTCATTGAAAGGAGTCAATTATTTATAACAAAATATATTGGTTTGCCATTTACTGAACATTATTTTAAAGGGAGTCACTCAGAATAATCAGAAAGAAATGGTTTCTTAATTCACAAAGTTATTATTTATGAGTAGGTATCGAAGTTGCGCAGTGAGTGAAAATAACGGAATCTAAGCATCGTGCATATTGCTGCACATGTAAAAGTTTCATATTATTATTGGAAAAGGGTATAAAATTTTATATTTCTTATGCTGTGCTTTGCGTAACTTATTTCCTACCACGCTTGATTTGTTATCAGCTGATTCAGCTCGATTTCAACGCGTGGGTGTAATTTGTACGGCCGCCCATCACTATGTCGTGGGCGACAGGACTGAATGATTCTTTAAGGACCATCATCAATAGTAGTCTTCTTTCAACAATTTCAGGCTCATAATCTTCATCCCCACTTGGATTTATTGTTATTAAAATCCATTTCAATGATTTCATCATCTGTGAAATGTTGTGTGGTGAGAGTATTGTGGCTGCTAACTGTCCTTTCGTCTAAATTTACCAATTCCATTTCCTGTAATTCAGGCTTATGGATGCTGTTTGAAAACTCCATCATCATATTTTAATCCTCAGAAACATGAAATTTTTTTAAAATGCCCACTCATTTCATCTACATCAAACCTTAAAGCAGGCCACAATTTAAACCACGCCTGTTTTAGAACTGACTGTGAAATGCTATTGCTGGCACACGAAATTTCCCACATCACGTCTATTTCTGATATAGAGTAGGTATCCTGCTCCATTAGCATTTGTCCAGAAATACTTAACTAAGTCTTTCACTTCAATGCAATCGAAACCATCTGATCTAAATCAGGACAAATCTTCTTTCATAGTTTTTCTCTCTGTCATCCATTTCTTCGTGTCACTTAATCAGTCAAATTTTGAGGATTTTCTCTTTCAGTTTCTTAATGAGTTATATTGTTGAAGATCCCACGCAGTATGTTTCAGAAAAACGCTAGACTGATGCTCTGGCGTCAAGCTTTTTCACAGCTTGTACTTTTTCTGCGATCGTTAGCATTTTATACTGATACCTCACTCCTCTGTTGTTGCCACTACTATATAGATTAGACATGATTTGGGAGAAATATAAGCAGTTAACAAATAATTTTATCAAATTACGTCTAGTGGTCAATCAAAAATATGCATGCCATTGAAAGTGGCTGATTCGTAAATTAGTCATAGTCCGTCTTGGCGATGTCTTCAAATTTATATGTTTACTTCAAGTTGCAGAATACTTTCAGTGTATACGAAGTACCAGAAATTAATATGTTTAAATTATTCTGATTATCAAAATGGGAAAATTAATGCTAAGAATGTGATAATATCTTGGCGGGTTATGAAGCAATGTTTCAGTTAAAAATGTTTTGGCATTTTCCACAAAGTACCGGGTAGTTGGTCATGGCAAAATTGCCGGATTATGGGTTTTCCCAGATTAGGGATTCCTGGATTAAGGGTGCTCAACTGTATATTTAACATCCCTTTATTTCTTTTTTACTCTTGCGTATTATTGTCCTGGTTTTTGTTTCAACAGCTGCCACCTTTCACACACCAAATGCTCCCTCCCCTATTCCCTCTCTATTTGTGGCTTTTCACCTCTGTCATGGTGTCTAATTATTGACATTCAAGGTTATAGCACTTATCCACCTTGTCATTGAAGGTTATAGCATGATGCTCTGCATCAGCACTGGCATTGAGATTTCTCTCAGGAGACATGATTGAGAGATTTGAAATAAGTCACAACTGTGTGACACACAGTCATGTTTAAGAAGCTGAAGAATTACCGCAAGCGAAAAATAACCATACAACACCACAAGAGCCACCATAAAGGTAAGGTCCATGAGCGTCAAAAACTATGTGGCTGACACTGACGTAGAATTGGTTACAGTCATCAGGAGCAGACACGGAGCAAGCTCCACACCTTCTCTTTAGGGCAGTGAGGAATTACGATCGTTGCTGTATTTTGGTAATGCAACTTGTTTCCTCTTTCCAGGACTTTATATACACACATTATAATTATTAAAAGTTCTAAACCAGATATGATAGGTTACTGATGGAATATTCCTTCACTTTACTTTGTGAATAAACAAACATTTCTCGTGCAATATCTCTTCAGTTGAGCAGTCTCTACATTTCCCTCTAGTGCCATATTATTTATTTAATCCTTATTTTTTGTCCTAAATTTATTTATTTTAACTCATTGTGATTTATCACATTTACAAGTTTTTTTGAAATTCTACCACAACTCGTAATGTCATCACATCTTGACTAATTTCATCCATTTATGAAAAAAACTTACATATCTACGGAAACGACGTAACTCGAAATGATGTAGAAGGATTTGTGAGGGGTGGGGGAAGAGTTCTTTTGTATAGAGAACGTGAAAGAGAATGTAGGTCTGTATTGTGAGGATTTGAGGTGTATAGGGAAGTAGTGTCCACCTAATCTGGCTAATTTTGCAGTTTCTTCCAAAGGGATATTTATTATGCGGAGGATCTCCAGGAAGTGGTAAGAGTCTCAGAGGTGAAAGGGGCTTTGATGGTGGGAGAGGATTCGAAGAGAGGATGTGTGGTTTTAAAAATGCTCCTAAGGTTGGCATGGTTCAGTCTTCTGTAGCTGACTGAAGGGCAAATGATTGGGCAAATGGCAAATGAAAGGGCTATGTTTTTGCTGTGGTTGTGTGTACTTGTATTCATAACATAATATTCTGTAACTTCTTTAATTGATTTGGAACTTGAATTTTCAGCAACCAAGATGAGTGGGCTCGGGGCCAGACCGTAGTTGTTGACTGTGTGGCTGACAAGGCGGAATCTCTGTTCTTGTATGTTGCCTGCCAAGATGGAGCTAACAGGACCACAGAGAGGAGTAAAATGTACGTGAAGCAATCCCTCTATTGCCTCGTCACGCTCGCACGCTCTCACCGTAAACTGTGCCCTCGCTTTGTGGACCTCATTGGCAGCCAGCTGGAGATCTGTGAAGGTGAGACTGGTTATGCTGTTGAAGTTTTAAAATTCATTCTACCCGCAATTTGTTTGAATTTTTGTGTATGGTGAAATGTTGACTGAAATGTTTATTAAAACAATGCCAAGGCAAACTGAGAAACTGACTTTGCATGAGCATGATGTTTTTTTTTCAACAACTTTCGCAGCAGTATGTGCTGTTGTGTAGTCCGAAATTATCTTAAACGAATAAATTATGTAGCTTGCACAGTGGCAATGCCCAATCAGCATAAAGGCTGGCCTCAGTGCCATCCACCGTGGCATCAAGATCAACTGAAGGCCATTGGCATAGTGCTGTATCTGATGTCCCTTACATGGCACCTTCCGTGGCACCACCATGGTGGTGGGAACATTGTAGCTTCTGACACTCGTCTACGATTCTCCTCAGGGTTAATTGGTGAAAGAGAACTGTTTGGTTTAATATTAAATTCCTAGTTAGTCTTTTTTATGGAAATTGACATTGAAATACCAAATACCGGCATAGCAAGAACATATGACTTTCCACTGAGTGGTGAATAACTGCTTTTCCTAGACTTAATTCCATGATTATTCATTTTAGTGACAATGTTTTGCTGTTGATTCAAACAGCTTCCTCAGTTAGGCTGAAGCCCATCACCAAGACAAAGAATCATGGAACAAAGCCTGGAAAAATTAATTTTTCACAATGACAGCTCCGCTGAAGCCTTCATGTTCATTACACTTTGTACTTTATCAACTATTTTGAAAAATTGACTAAAGATCAAAAGTGATACGTAGTACTGATTTTAGAAATGATCAAAAAATAATCCGTGGCTTGAAGGACTGTGAAGTGAAAGATGCTCTGTTGAAGGCTTGGTGACACATGTGCTCGAAATGTTCTGGTGAGTGGTGCACTAGTGAGCACACAAGCACCCGAGTTCTCAGTTTCCTTCTGTAAGAACTTCCATCCAGGAAATTTGTGTTAAACTGCTCCAAAAAACATAACAATATTGCATATCAATCCATTAGTGAGGAATGTAATTCAGTAGATGTTGCATCTTGGTGACATTGGCTACATGAGAAGAAAAACTCAAATGTGACCTGCTATGGTGTTGATGTTGTGTACAATTCCTAATGCGCTCATCTCAGATAATTTTAATCAATGCTACTTACACATATTGCTGTAAAAGATGTTGAAAAAAGCATCATTAGGTTGTCATTGTTACAATTCAAGATGCTTAGGATCCCATTTGAATATTTAAATGAGAAACTCTGGTTATGCCCCTAATTATATGGACCTTTTATTACATAAACAGACTTTCTTGAGGTGATTAGATTTCTAAAACTCTCTCTTTCTCAACATAAGCTTCTCAACTATCTACTGTGTACTATATTTTACTCTGCGGAGGTATTTTGATATATCCATATATCTCTTGACGTTTTCTGTATCTGTACACCAAATCATGGGACAAATTAATATATTATTTTGGACCATGAACAGGACCTAATGTAGTGCTGCTGTGTGAGGCACTTGGTGCTATTGGAGGCTTCCAGGTTGGTGCCCTGCTTCCACTTCTCCCCCTCCTCCTCCTCAAGCTGCAAACATCCACGGACTCTCTCACAGCCGCCAAAAGACTGCATTCCAACACTGTGGTGAGCCAAAAACATTTATTCTCCTGGTCAGTTAATATTAAGGCCGTTCAAAATTTGAATAGAAGTTCTTTATTGTGGGTTCATGTTATAGTATACATCAACCAGCTGTTTGGTGAATGTTTTACCCTTCAACTTTGGTGAATGTCATTCATATTTTAGAATTTTTCATGGAGCATTATGAGATTATAAGAGTAGAAATCATGCTATGTGAGCATGTAAAAATCTGAATGGCATTTAGCACATTAATGGGGATAGATCTGTTTTTTTTTTCTTATAGGTTATAATTCTTGGTTTCAAAGCCTCTTTAATTCCATCCACCATTTTTTGATGAAGTCTGAATTTTTTCTGACATACGCAATACAATGTGATCAAGCTGCTACTTGTGTTCTGTACTAAGGGTAGTGATATGTAAGTAATTAAGAAAAAGGTTTGGAGAAATTGGAGCCTCTTGTTTAGTTATTAAAATGGTCTGTTCTTTGGCTAATGGGAAGTTTGAATAAATTGTAGAATCCTTTTTCTTAAAATCTTTTATCCTGGTATCAGACTCACAGTTTACATTGTTTCTTCTAATCTGATACCACACTTGCCAAAAAATAGATGGAAAGTAAACAGGTATTTCCTTGAGGTTTAATCTTATCCAACAGTGTTGCACAAAAGTCTAAAAATTCTCAGTCTGGTTGTCATTTGGAATGCATTATGTATCCTTATTGTATGTTTAAAAAATTCTGACAAGCCTTAGGTTTAACTTCTGCCAGAAAATACAGAAAGCGAGAGGCCATTCTATCAGAATCATCACGAGTGAGGAATCATTTATAGGCAGCATAATGTGTAGGAAAGATTCTTGGGTCTTCTACTGGAACGGGGCTTCACTTCCCAACTATTTCTCAGGGTCACATCTTCAACTTCAGAGCTTCTGTAGATGATATTGGCAGGATTTAAGTCCCTGAACCTTTGCAGGGCCTGAAAAACTTTCATATGGATCGTAGGCAGGGGAAAAATAAGATCTTTTGGGAAATCTAATGATTGCTTTGAAGTTTGCCTGTTATTACTGTAGTTTTAGGTTTGAATCTTCCCTAGTGCTTTGTGCTAATAGGTAGTGCTCTATAAATTTAGTGATGTCCCAAAAGTGGCCCATCACAGTTCATTCACGCATCAGAGGTGGACAGGGCAGTTTCATTCAGTGAATGGAAATTCATAATTATTGCATTGCTTTTCCTCTTGCTTGCTTTGCAGACAATGCTGTGTACATTAGTTTTCCAAACCATGGTGGGCTACGAGTGGACTGATGAGGTGTTTGGAGTGGTCGAAGAAGTGATCCAGAAAGCACCATTGTGGGCTACGTACCGAATCGCAAGATCTGCTGCTCGGTGAGAAGATCTACTTTTGTGCTTTTGTGCTGGCATTCATTCTACCTTGACAGTGGCTTATAGTTGGGAGAGAATCCATCGGCTGAATAATCAATAGAATATTAAAACTGAGTTTTAGTCAAAGCCCTTCATAAATCTTTTAAAATATACTTCCTCAGAAGTAGATACAGTTTATGTTGTATCCATTTCCATGCCATAGCATGCAAATGGGAACAATGCTGTGACACCATAGCCACGAGATAAGGTGTGCTAGAAGAGCGAGTGTGGAAGTGGATGGAACACCACAGATATGCATTTTTTTAAAAGAACATTTCACTAGAATAGGTTACACCACAGATATGCATTTTTTTAAAAGAACATTTCATTAGAATAGGTTGAATGCCATAATCCATCATATTTCATGATTATTTTAGATTATAATAAAAAAGTAATTCTTTAGTGCATTACTTCTCATCACATTCGTAAAGTAATGGTGATTTGCCTACATATATCTTCTCCTAATATAATAAACAAAATATGCACCATGCGCCTGTCCAAATAATCCTTTTTATTCTGTCCATTTATCTTTTTGTGTTTGCGAGGTATGGAAGGTTTTCAGTGGGACTACATTTATATACGGTAAAACCCTATATTTACACTTTTCTAGGGACCACTAGAAAAAAGTGTAAATTGCAGGAAAATGCAAACAGTGGGAAAAGGACACTTTTCTGTTTCATATGCATACTTTAAAAATACGTAGTAAATATATAAATAAGAAACACCAATAAACTGAATTAAAACAATATTATTAATTATTTCTTAAAGTATAGAGCTGTCCCGACTTATTTTTGTGCGATATATTTCTACCAATGTTTCAACTAACACAACCAACCATTGGAAGGTGTCAAATCCATAATTCCCAAACTTAAAGATTGTGTAATGCCTTTTCTCTTATGACGAAGCCATTCACGGCCATATTAGATGATGACCACTTTTTAAGTTAACAAAATATTTTTATTTATTTAATGCTGTTTTCATGCGATCAAACAATTTTCAAAAAGTTTTGTTTTGTAGTAATGTGTAGTAGGGATGTGCGAGTAGCACTTTTTGACCTCGAGTCGAGTATCGAGTCGAGTTGTAAAGTACTCGCGAGTATCGAGTCGAGTCGAGTTTGTACATACATTATTGTACATGAGTGAAGAGACCCAGTTCTTACTTAAGTCATCGCAATTAAAGTTAGCCAGCAATCCGACAATCAAATGGCAGGTCTACCTATCTAATGCATAGTTATAAACAGTCAAATTAATATGGCATGTAGCGCAGGCCAAAAGACATAATGGAAAATTTCCGGTAGCTCTCGAAATAAGAAAATTACCTTCATTCCTAGGATTACTCAAAAATGTGTAAATTAGCTTGCAGTACGGTACCTAGAGTGTACTTAGACATAATATGAGGCCTATATGAGTGACATGCCCTATTAACTTGAAAGTAAGCCAGGAAGCAAAATATTTTTCCTTAAGGAATACATAAGCCTAATTAGAAGAGCATTCCTTGTATTTCGCATTCCTATGTATTTCTTTTCAGAGCTAAATGCTTTCTCAGTGATGTCGTGTATGCCGAGATTAGTCCAACAGTACAGCGAATTTCATACAATATGCCTTATTTGTGCAGTAAATATTTGATAAGCTCGCGCCTCAAATTTATGATTGGCCGTTAATTACATAGTTAATTTTTTAACATATACTTTTCTTCATCTTCCAATTCATGGCACCATCTCTTCAAAATCGGTGATTTCTGCCTAAACATGATAGAACTTAGAATCATAAAAATGATCTGTGTCAATCACCCCCATTTGCACGATGCATGAACACCCAATATCAGCACAGGTTATTTCCAATATCAATTAATGCAAGTTAATAATGTTTGAACAATGAATTTTCATTCACGGATGAATGTGAGCAGGTACATGAATTTTGTATAGAGTCCTGTGGATTAAAGTTTTCGATTTCTAAGGAAATATATTTGAACAAAAATTTATTATAGATAATTATGTATAGATATTTATAATTATCTATCTTAAGATATGACTAGGAACTTGAAATTAATGATGTAATTAATAATCCTAAATAGGAAATAAAAAAATGGAATAGTAAAACTTATAAGTTTTATACGATACCTATATCATCCGTAATGCCCTTATAATAGGATGCCTACCATCCGTTACAAAATTTCCTTCACCCGTGAGTTTGAAGACCAATATCTCCAAGATGGCTACGGCGATTCTAAAATAAAGTATATCAAATTAAAGCTTGTTTATTTCTACGTTTACTGGTAGTATTAAAATATTTTTACAATATTTTTTACTGAAGTACGTGTTTAAGAACGGATTTTTAGCGATTTTTTTAAATAACGGATGGATCCATCGAATTCGGGCATCGTAAGAACAACACAGATCGAGATATCAAACTTCCTTTTCAGATATTGTAGATAAGGGCTTTGTTAATAGTTATATGAAGTTTTATACTATTACGTTCATCAATATTTTTGTTATTGATGAATTTGTCAGACTGCGTTATTTTCCGTCCCGCACGCTTTCCGTTCCGGAAATCACCATTTGGACCTTTCTCTTGCTCTCGAGTCATTAATATGAATCCACTTATGAAATCTCAGTAGAATTCGTTGATTATTTGATATCGATATATATTTATTTTCGGTTATAAAAGCACGCTCAAATGTCCAGAGTATGCCTGGAAAGGTAGCGCGCGCGTGGAATCATCTGCTGCAAGCAGATCGCCTATCGCTGTGAATGAGTCATGAGGACTCGACAATAGCGGAAAAAGTATCGCCTTTAAGAATGGAAGTCAGTGTCATTTTAAGAACTGACGGTATCTTTGGAAGCATACCGTCATTATGCCTCCTCGCGCCAAGATTTTGGAGACGGAGTTGAAGATAATTTAAAATGCAATTTGTTTCTTTCGTCGAGAAGCCGAGAAATGTGGGGACAAAAACTATCTCTCTTATCGCTGATTTTATTTTGGTGAATACTGCAACTTATAAACTTTTATTCAAGCATAGGCAAGGATATTTTTCCTGTGCATACTAGAGAAATTTTCTCGTTTGGTGCGCGCGGTACGTACGGTAGCTTTAAACTTGACAACCTCGAGCAGCTTATCTCTCCAGGCCAAAAGTCCTGTCGTGTGCAGCTCGCTTTCCGAAATAAATATATACACGTAGAAAGCATATCTAATTCTCCCAATTCGTTAAGTCATTTTACACGTTCTTAGTTTTCAAACACGAAGAATACCATCAAAACGAACTAAATTTCCGACTTCCGCATGCTGAGATAGCGCATTTTTAAATATTATTCGTTACGTAATTAGTAACTGAGTAATCTATTTTAAACTTTGTTTAGTCTAAGATAAATATATGTTCCATATCGTAGGCGAAGAAAAGAAAAGTGGCTTTTCATGTGTATCTTCAAGTGGGCGTCAAACTTGCTTCCCGGAACTTGAATAATATCCGGCGTTTTTATCTGTCTCAGTCGAAAAATTAATTAATATAACCAACTAAAAATATATTTTTTACATTATCAAACGTATAAATAAACAAGATTTAGTTCGATATACGTTATTTTATAATTGAACTACTCATTTTTGTGATCTAAACCTTCAAACTCAGGGGATGGAATTTTACAACGGACATTAGGTGCTTTGAGCTCGAATATAGTCCCCCACCCCAGACTTTTTCCGCGAATATTTCGGCCAAAAAGGGGGGGCTAGCTATATTCGGAGAAATACGGTACATATGCGGTTTCATGGATCGTATAACAACCGATTCATCCATTCGTTCACGCAAACGTACATGAATCCGTTCACGTAAACGTACATGAAACCATTCACGCAAATTTAAATGAACGTACGTAAGTACATGTTCGTACGTGTTATCTACCGTGTAACCAGAGATTTACTCGAATTTGATGATAGCGCTTCCTGTCGGCAAATTTCTGAACCTATTGGCCTTGGCGGCTTCGTCGACAAAAACTACTCGACTCGACTCGACTTTCGTAAAAATACTCGAGTGCTCGAGTCGAGTACCAACTACTCGACTCGACTCGAATTTTCGAGTACTCGCACATCCCTAATGTGTAGTAAAACTGTTGAATTAATGCAGCGTGATGGTTGGAAGAATGATTCCCCTGCTATCGTCCTCCAGTTCAGTTCATCTAGGTACTTTTAATATTTCATAATGTCAGGATAAAAATTCATTTTCATTCTTCACAATATGAACTTTGGTACAGCTTAAATATACTCCCGCAGGTGTTCCTAAATTATAAATTGCATCATATATGCAATCATTTCATAGTAGGAGTCTATTCCCGGCAAAAGGATAGCGAGTGTCTATCACTGAAACGATCGCGAGTGATATTTTGTCTTTCCGTCACTAGTGGTGCTGTGTACTGCCACGCTACGCCACTAAGTTCAAATTCTTCCGTAAAATGGAGGACATAAATGCTCTCTCTCTCTTGTTTTTGAAGAGTATATGCAGTTAAATGGTTTTTCGGACTGGTGAGTATGGCTAAGGGCCAGTTTCACCAACGAAGATAATCGTTTTAACTCGAATAATTATTGGAGTAACTGAGTTAATGTGACAACCCCTTCCCAAAATATCTCAGTGGTCATCCAAGAGTTTCTGTTCGTAAGTACATGGTAGTTTTCATACTTTTTTAAACGAGTTTTGTTGGATATTCCAATTACAACGGAGGTAATTTCACCGAACCATCGTTGTAGGCACTAAATAGCATAATAAATCTCAATTGTAGAAAAATCCTGCTTCATCAGCATTAAAAATGTCTTTTGGTTTGTATTGCCTGATCAGCTTTGGCAACTTTTGCCTCTAATCTTTCTCAAAAACGGGATCTACTAATGCCTCAACCCCAGAAAGTTTTGTGGTGGCCAAGATCCACCTTCTTTCTTGTACTATAAGTTCAATGAATCACAATTTTACGTATGCAAAGACACAAGAAATATTTTCTTTCCCCAGTAAAATTTTTCTGCAGAACTTTTCCCTATGAAAACCAGTTGTGTATGATTAGTATTCTTTGTTGATTTTCATTTTGGTGACTGGCAGTATCAGTATATCACCATGAATCCCAGAAATCTCAAAATCTGGTGACCCCTCCTGTGGCACATGGTCATCCATGATAGTGTCTCTTTGAGCGGAAGCAGCTTGAGTTTTCCCCTTTGCAGGTACGGCCACCACAGGATTGGCTCCCTTGCCCTGTCTCGCCTCGTTGAGCAGGTGTCCTCGGAGCACCTGCACTTCTGGCTGGTGGCGCTGAGCGAGATGAGTGCTGGTGAAGCCCTGATGTCATCTCCAGTCACCGTCTCCTCTGACTCCAAGCCTCCCACTTTGCTGATGCGACTCTCGATGGCCAACGCCCACTATGCAAAGGCAGTGGCAGCTCTCAAGGTGATGCAGGCTCACTCCCAATATGCATTTTCATGGCTACAATCTCATGAATTGCACATTTTAAATCCCAGTTTGACTGTGTTGATTACCTAAGTCATGGCTTTCAGAAGTGAAATTGGTGAATGCCTGTGGGCATTTTGAATGTTTTCATGACTTCATCTATTAGTGGTGTTCTGTAAGTCCAAGTTGGGTCTCATGGACCCTTTCTACTCTCTTTCGACCCTTTCAAGCATTTCTTTCTGTCATTCTTGTCCTCTTTTGTTCAGCATATGTCCCACCACCCTTCATGTCATCCAAAAAGCTTCTTGTTTTCCTCACTCTGGCTTACTATTCCCAATTATAATTACCATCAATAAACCTTGGCCTTCAGTCACTCGTTCCATCTCCGTACTCATAATTTCCTCCTGCTACTTTCTTTTGCACCTAACCTTGTCTCCTTGTTCTCTCAAGTTTTAATCCATTTACTAAAACCTGCATTTGCATATGCAGTTCTTCCATACATCTTTGATACGTACTTCATATCATCGAAATATTACCCAAGTAATAGATATACTCAACTCATTTCTGTTTTTTTTCCCTTCCACTTTTAAGTTTAAGCTCAGCTTCTTTTTTGCTAAAGAATCTCATCACTAGTTTTATAACAATCAATCTCCATCCCATACCTTCGGCCCTAGTCCTGGATTGCATCTCAAAAATGGCTGTATGGATTTTAAAATGAAGTACATCAAATTAAAGCTTGTTTATTTTTGCATTTTGTGATAGAGTATAGAATTTTTCACTGTTTATATTAATTTCAGCATGTGCTTAAAAACAGAAGTTTAGTGCATTTTTCTGGGTACCGGACGGTTGCATCGCATTTATGGCTACGTAATAACAGCATGGATCAAGATATCAAAATTTCCTTTTCATATAATGTAGCAATGGTCTTTCTTATTAATCACACAAAGTTTCGTATTCTTTAGTGCATTAGTATTTTAGTTGTTGATGAAAAAGGTAGACTGCATTATTTTCCATTCTGCTGTGAGGACCATGCCCGTAAGAGAAAGGGAGAGGTGTGCAGTGTTGCCCAGTCAGAGGTATTTGTCCGTAAGGCACGCTAGGATTGCCCACTGCATTGCATTTACCAGCAGAGAAAACCAGTTGCCCTTTAACTGTGTCACCACTAATCCACTGATAAAACCTTAAAGGAATTCGTTGGTTAATCAGTATCAGTTAACATTTATTTTGGAAAAAGAGCGTGCTGAGCTGCCAGGACCATGCCCGTAAGAGAAAGGAAGAGGTGCTGAGTTGCAAGTTTGTCTGTAAAGGACTCAGGGACTGTTACAACTTCAAATGCACCTTCTCCATGGTTGGAAATAATTTTCTCAGGGAAAAATTGTATATATTCCTTCCAATTATTCCAACAGTGAAGGGATCAACCTCAATCTTCTTGCGGCCTCTTCGATGAAGTTACCACCTCTTCTGCGTCGGTGTGCTTAAAATAGTGCTTAAAACCATTCTCAATTCCACCTCCAAAAATTTGGCACGAGGCCGTATGTTTCCACAGGCTCGGCAAATGGTGACAGAAAAGGTCATTTTTAAGAATGATGATCAGTGTCATTTGAGATCTGGGGACTGAAGGCAGAGACCTACCAGGCACCAGAGGCCTGCATATCTGTGGACTACGACCAACTGTATTGGTCTTCATTACGTTCACCACGGAAGAAAACTGTCATAATAATGAGTACAAGCAATACTAGGGCCTCACCATACCAGATACAGATATTTTAACATGTCAGTCATACGGCTAATTGATGGTGCCTTGGTAAACTCTTGTAATGGCAGAGTTCTTGCGATAGGCCATACTTGTTACAGCATGTATACACTGTACTTGTAGTGCACTGACCACTTTGGTTTACGTGCTTTTTGACTAGGATGAGTGGAAAGCACAATTACTTTGAACAGTCAATTAGTCAAATGGCATTATAGAACTAGTCCTTGTCTTCAAATTAAGCATCGTTTGCTAGGGTCTGTTTATCAGAACTGAATTTATTGCTGTTAAACAGTCCAGCATTTGCTTGAAATGTGACTTATATCTCCCCCTGCCAATGGGGGGAGAGATTTGCAGCTGACCTTATTCTATGGGATAGTAGATCATTTCCCATAACCTTTTGTAGTATTGCATACTGTCCCATAGATTTAGTGTACTTGTTTGGTCAGGACTGACATCTTAGTTTTGCAATGTCTGAATTTATTTATATTAATTTCATATATCAAGATTTATGAAATGCTGATTTTTTTCAGTCCTGTTGATTCCTTAATATCGAGTTTCTATTGTATATAAATGATTACAACTAGCTATATTTAATGTTTTTTTCTAAAAGTATTGCTGCTATTTTTACATCTACTGTAATTGAAAATTAGTTGCAGATAAATGTGCGTATTAAATGGAAATTGGGGTCAGTGCTTATTTTAATTTGGTCATCTTTGGTCTTGGAAGTATTTCTCTTACCATGGAAACTAGATGAACTAGATAGAGAACTAGTGCCTTCGCTGGCATTAATATGCATTAATTTTTGTGGTTTTTGACACGGTGAATAATGTCAAACCTGTGGGTATGAATGTTCAAAAGCTGTGTAAGTTGTGATGTATCCTTTTGCGTGCTTGGGTGTTGAGCCCCCGTATCTCTCTCTCTCCCCTGTGAACGAGCAGGCGGCCAGCACTCCCGTCCATGGGCTGCAGTTCCAGCTGGAATGGGCTCGAGCAAGGGGCGAGTTCCTGCAGGCTGCCTGCCAGCTGTGCCTCTCGGCTGCCTCCCTCTGCACAGCCCCTCCCCCTGCCATTGCTAACTCCCTGGCGCACAGCTTGAGAGATGAACTGCTGCGGTGCGGGCATGCCACCCTTCAGGTACCTTTTGCCATTGTACCTACAGCTAGAGATGGGCAACTTGGTAAATTACCGTGGCAATTTTCGTAAATTACCGTGGTATTTTTCGTAAATTACCAACACCCCTGAAAATTACCTTAATAAACGGTAATTTTCAGAAAAGTTCTTTTACTTAAAATGTCTTCCTCACGAAGAAAACATTGGAATGGGTAATATTATAAATTAAGAAGCTAAAACGATTTTGTTTACATTGTGTCCCTGATTAATTCCAATTAATTCAGAGTAAAATAACAAATGCACATTGCGCCAAGGTATGTCTTTGGAACTAAAATTTCTCATAGTGTGACAAAAGAGAGGCAAATTGCATGTTGCTGCCAACTTCGTTTTAATTTTTCTAATGAGTTATAATAGATAAACGTCGTGATATGTTTGATATAAGCGTCGGCATTAGTATCTCAATGCTATTTGATTTTGCTTGGAGTCCTCTGGTAAGGATTTGCAGCTCAAAACTTAAAATCACCGGAAAATTTCGGTAATTTTCGAAAATATCCGTAATTTACCACTGTAATTTACCTCAATTGAAAATTGCGTAATTTACCCATCTCTACCCACAGCCCTCCCCCCTCCTTTCTGAAGAATTAATGCTGACTGCTCCCACACAGTTCCACTGCAGCTCTAGACCATGGCACAGCCTCCTCTCTTACCCAGAATTCCCCAGATGCTCAACCTCCCTCCACTCTTCCCCTCCGGCATGCCAACTCTCCTCCTTTTCAAGCAACCACCCCTTCCATGCTGGACTGTGTGAGTGTATGTATCTATGCTGTTGGGAATAAATGTTGTTACGTGATGATGCTGTAAGTCAGTGAAATGCATTGTACCTCATAAAATTTCTGTGGAAAAGTACAAGTTTTTTATTTTAATTTGGATAGCAGATACGAAGTTATTTTCCTAATTTCCTAGTGGGCTTTGAATCAAAAATTGAAGGATCAGCAACAATACAAGTGGTATTGTACAGCACGTTAATAGGAGATGTGTGATTTGAAGGTGAATTTTGCATTCCAAATTTTACTGAGTGATTCATGATTTCCTATGTTTGTTTTCTATATGTTATTGAATATTTATAACAGGTTCAGTAATCTTGGAGACCTCTTTAATTAATTTAATATTTCAGCTTCGAAAATGTGCCAAGGAATTTCGAGCGTGCAGTGACCTCTACTGGAAGTTATATCAGTCAGCTTTTGATGCTGATCCCAGCTCATTGGCTAATATTCAAATGTATCCTTTTACAGCTACTGTTGAATAGTCTTTATATGTGTTGTATGTATACAATAGGTACATGTCTATTTATTTTTTTAGGTAATTAATATATGCTTATATGTGCCTACATTAGACTTTGGCAAAAACTAGTTTTTTCTTAATCAATCCAATTCCTGTATACCATGGTCCAATACTGATAGTATTATTTGCCAATACCTTACTTAACTTTATAATGTATGATTTGTGTTTTAATTCTTGTAAAATAAACTAAAGAGTAAGAAGCCCGCTATAAGAGTGGTTAATTGAAATATGACATTCTGATAATCGTTTTATTTCTATTTTGCTACTACATATTACAATTTATAACTCTCATTGCTATAGATCATTGGCTTTAGATTTCTACCTGTAAGCCGTCTTACTTTTGTAAATACTAAATTCTTTTTCAGAAATATTAGCTTTGAACGTATTTAGACATTAAGTGAGTCCTTCTATCAGTAACCATAGCACCAATCTCTGAAAAAAATGGTTCTGAGAGCACTAAACGTGCAGGTACACCCAAATATGTAGTATGAAGCAAGGTGGGATCACATTGTAGTGGAAATGTGGCATTACATAGAACCTGCAGAACGGGCAGCAATATTAAAAACAAATGCACAATATATTTGTTCAAAAAGACAGAAACTTAAAAAAGATATGGTTTAGACAGAACAAATACTTTCAGATAAAAGTATAAGGATTTAATGAATACTACATATACAGCATTGAAGGATAGGGGGGAAGGTCATTACCCAGTACCTGCTATCAATATCAGCCCATACAAAGTTGCGTTGTCTACAGTAATGTACTTCAGTAATGTTTATAATGTATAATATATTTTCCCCTGACTTTGATGTAATTATGTATTGCCTCCATTACCAGTAAACAGTGGTGCAAACACATGCAACCCACCTCTCCAATATTTTATAATTTGTAACAGGGTTCATACCGGTCAGGAAAGTGATGGAAATGTCAGGGAAATTAGATTCTGGTCAGGGAAAAACACCAGAGGCGAAGCAAAAAGATGAAAATTGTGGTTGAACACATGGAGCGTTGCTGTGCTTGAGCGACGAGGCACACATTTTGTCGCTGTCAGCTTGCCGTCCTGGCTGGGCGACACGGGGTTGTGCCAACTTGATGGCTCACTCAGGCTCGGGATGCTTGGTCTGCTCCTCCATTGTTTTGTTTTTGAATTTTGACTGCAATATGTTACCTGCCTGGAATGAATGAACTCTATTTCACAATACACCTTGCTGCATTTTTCCATAAAATCCCTATATATGACTGCTTTTCCATTGATATAAAGTGAGGGAAATTGAAAATGGAAAGTTGGTATGAACCCTGTTTAAGGGAAACTCTGATTGATTCCTGGAAAAATAATTTTTAAACCAGGAATTTTATTTGTATCATTACTTGTTTGATTGTGGGCTGATGCAGTTTGTTTGTGTTGGTTTTGAAAAGCTTGAGTATCATCCCAGAAGTTGAGTGAAAAATATTTACGTTCATGCTATTGATTTTGTTGATACATTCTGGTTTTTAATCCACAATTTTCATGTTTATTCTTGACGAAAATTAATGCCAGCTTGCAGCAAATGTGTCTCCTAATGGCTACCAACATTGAAAGGGTTTGTTCCAGCAGTTCAAAGTCTGAGGCAGTGTTGGATCTAAGGTATGTATGTGCTCCTTTACTGTTGAAGTTCTTAGATTTCTATAATCTGTACTACATGAGGGAGATGCCTTACAGAGAGAGAAGGAAATGATGCTGACAATTAAGAGATAAATTGTCTTGTACTTGTTATCCGGATTGTAATGTGAAGACATAAATTCCATACCTTCAATGGCCTTATTTGTGCATGGCTTTAACTTCAATTTTGGGGATTTTAATCCTCACTTTTTTACAAGAGGTCCATGTTAGAACTTTGGATCACATATATTTCTAAGGTTTTCAGATGGAAAGGGTGGATGATGAGGGTGGTCATATAGCTTGTAGGAGTGTTGCTTTGTATGTCCGGCAGGCCCCTTACACCTCTCAGATGAATCTGAAGACTATGTCACCAGCACCTGACCATTGACTGTAGGCACTATGGAGTTTATTCAACTTTGCCTTTCCTGGAGTAGGTACCAATTAACAGAAATAGTCTTGAGTACCTAGTGAAGCAGCTTTCCTGGTTTTCGGCCATATTTAGTGATTTAAATGTGCACAACACCTTGTGGGGAGACTATGCATGTTTTTAAAGACTAAGGATGACTTAAAGGACTTTTTTACACTGATTGTTGCAGTGCTTTGCTGAGCGACCAATAGTGAACCCATTTTAACCCATTGAAGCCCACATCTTCATAGACCGTTATACCTCTGAAAGCCTAGGATTTAAAAATTGTGTTTTTGATCAATAGGATGTTAATTATATTTTTATATTTTACCGAAATGACTACTATAGTTTAATTTTAAAAATTTTAACGTTTAAAGTTGTTTTTCTAGTACAGTCAAAAACGACCGCTTGGAATAATGGTGCATAAATTTGGATTTCAACTACCTCTTTTCCCTCATAGCATTTTTGGTCAAGATAATAAGTAAACATTGTAAAACTCTTTTTGATAACTTAAAGGTCGAGCGTTTTCTTTCATTGATTGATAATCTATTGTAATTTATGATTGATTTATCTTCTTAATTGGATTATTTATAAGCCAAATTCATTTCTATTCTTATCATGACGTCTGACGCATGGCGTTTTGGGAAAAAAGGTGCGCAGCTTACATGTACTCATTAGCAGATATTCCACAGAAAAAATTAATCGCCTTGACCGGGATTCGAACCCAGATCCCCTGATTTCCGGCCAGGTGCTTTAACCAGTTAAGCTACCGAGGCTGTGGAATATTACGGTTCGAATCTCGGTCAAGGCGAACGATTTTTTTTCTCTGTAGAATTTCTGCCATTGTGCATTTCAGCGGGTAACGCTGTTAAGGTTCTCGCGGCTAGTTCACAATCCTTCAATTTGTTATACAGTACTCATCTTAAAACTAATATGTGGTATATTTATTGCAGTTGGCAGCACTGTAACCTTGAAACCCAGCATTTAATCAGCAGCATTCAGGAGGCTAGTTTGGTGGGACGCCAATTGTTCCAAGGTGATAGAGAAACCAAGGCCATCACACATTTGGTGAGAGAATTACACTAATTCCAAAACCATAGTAATTATTTAAGCCTGTCAAGGTAGTAATATTTTTGTCCCTCTATCTTGGCAGTGATTATATTTCGGATTTTCTTCCAGCATCCAAACCTTAGATTATCTTATTTAAGTTAAAATATCTTGTGTGTAAAAATCCATTTTGTTGTGAATTTGATTGAATTGAACCAATCTCCAGTTAGGTCTGCCAGCATCAATTTTATACTTCTTACTTCTTCATATCCATTTTGTTAATGTACTAAACTTCTAACTTTTCTGCGTGCCTTAAAAAATTTATTTAACAGTTTTGATAAATTAGAATTAAAATGAGCTGAAAAAGAAAGAGTTTAATCATTTACCAGGTGTTGAATTTTTTTTTCCATATAGCATTGAATAATACGCCTAAATGTTGTATCAACCTTTTACTCTAATTTTGCATCTGTGAATATTCCTTGTCAAGTTGTTATCAGTTGCTTGAGGAGACTTTCCTGGTTCAGCCTTCCTTGCATCAGCCTCTACAGATTCCAAGAAAAGTAATCAAAAAATAAAACCCTGAGCAGGAAATCATGCCTTACATGAGCTGCAATTGAGCTTAATTCATTTTGCAGCTGGAACGCTATAAGTGCTCTTTCCCCTTAACTGTAGTTGTGGGCAGTGCTTTAAGTTTGATCTTAACCTCAGAGAATATGGTGGGTGGTATTTAGGTGTTAACCATTGGCTCCCTTACCACTCTGTTAAACTTGTGTAAGTTGTGTTAAGTTTGTGTTGTTGAAACTGTTGTCTACCAACCAACGGACGCGGACGATTACCCGGAAGAATGCAGAGAGCATCAAACTTGTGTAAGATTTGTAGTCCAAATAAATTATTATGTTGCGTCTTGGAGAGATTTTATAAGTGACTTACTCTGCATTTTGCTTATTAGAATTATTTCACTTATCTTAGTTCCCACTTAGGGTACTGAAGTGTCAAGTTGTATTAAACCTGATTTTTGTATTATTCTTTTCAATTTACTCTATGTAAATTGATGCCATGAGGTAACTTTACATCCCTTCCTAAAATCCCATTTGGACAATCTTTTTCGTTCCAGTCAGTGGAGTGTCTGGTCAAGCAGGTGGAGATTTTGATTGACACAGCTCTGTGCTTCCCTCGATTCTTCTTTCAAGTGTTGCAGTCGACAAGTGTTAAGGTAAAACTTGTATCTAGGTGGAGATGTTCATCTAGAAATTTAAAACATTTTTGCATACATTAATAATGGCTAATCGATGGTTTTTCGGGAGTTCAGGTCCTTGTGAAAATGAAAAAAATTTTAACTTTTGGCATTTAAAGCCCTGAAGAAGGAAAAAATATATTTTCCGAAACGTCGGCCAAAAGTGAAAATTTTTTCATTTTCACAAGGACCTAAACTTCAGAAAAACCATCCTCATATTTAAAAAAGAGGTCTGGAATTCAACTTACCAATTAATAATGGCTTTTGGATGTTCCTCTGCTTTATGGATCTTTTAGCAACAATAGCTCCAGCCATCCTGCTGGCATATTCAGGTCTGAAGTGACATTGCGTCGATTTTAGGCCATCTTATGTATATGAATGAGAGTCCAAGGTTGGCCCTGATTAGTTAAGATAATTGCCTGGTCAATGCATTAAACAATCAACTATCATGGCCATTGAACTTGAACACTCTGTTCAAGCTATTAGACAGAGTTTAGCCATCATCCCGGTTGTAATTTTCTGGGTTTTTTATGATTTCTATCACTTTCCAGATTAGCCTTGGATAGTAGAGTCTCTCATTTCATACAACTTCTCCTTTATCGAAGTCCACTGTTTGGCCCGTTTCAGACCACATGTGCTCCGAGATGGTGAAAAAGCATTCAGCCATTTCTTCTTTTTCCATGTGCCAAGTGCATTTTCTCATATTCTGCCCTTGATGGATCTTCCCATCTGCCCTATCTATGACTTTCCACGTGAGCACTGAAGCTGGTAGATGCCCTCGTAGAGCCGATGGGAGACCTTATCCTTAGGTTTAGGGAGTTGATCTATAGTTTTTTTACAGTACATTAATCTCATCTTTATGTTATGTTTGGAGAGGACTCTCGCAATTCTCTCTGTGGTTCCGGCAACATATGGAATGGCAGCTTATGCTGTGGGTTTCTCATGTGGAGGTTCGTCTGCTGCCCTTTCCCCTTTGCTGTCTCTTCAAAAGGCCTTTTTAGGATCTTTTCTTTTCTGTAACCATCCCTATGCAGTGCCTTGACAAGATGCTCTCTTTCATTTTGGAAAGATTCTTGTTCGGAGATGGTTACTGCGTGATGAATGAGGGTTTGTAGCCATCCGGCTTTCTGAGAGGAATGGTGGTGAGAAGAAGCATCGTGATATTGGCTAGTATGGGTCTTTTTTCAGTACTGGCTGACCGATATCTACATGCTTTTGAATGGATATGGACTTGAAGACACCATCAGGATGGCTGGAGAAACTGTTGTCACTATAAAATACCATAACGTGGCGGAACAACTGAAAGCCATTGTTAATGATAATTGCCACAGAAGCCTCAGATTTAATCTTAGCATGCATCTTAGTTATTTTCCTTCCTGATTTTTACAACTTTGTTGAGCTGGAGTGCCTTGCAGTGCCTCCCAGTTACCTATGCAACAATGCCTCCTTTGCCTCGGTGGAAGACCCGAGAAACTTTCACTGTCGTAACATGTTGTTAGGGACCTTTTAGCATCTATTTCCACTAAAAATCAATTTGTGCCCTCACATCCTTCAGAGAGTAATAACTATGATGAAATAAGATTAGCCTCAAAGTGTATTATGTATGCAAGGCTGAAAGTGGTGAGATGCTAATGACAAAGTAAGTTTAATGTCTTAAGTTGAGGAGATGGATTGCAGATGTTTGTTTCTCTTGCGCTGCGCAGCTGGCCATCTCCCCGCAGCCCAGGGTCCCAGGGGAGAGTGTGTTTGTCATGGGCAGTGGGAGTGGGGGGAACACAGGCTCTCAGCTGGCCCTCAAAGTTGAGGGCGTTGTGCAGCACGGAGGACGACCTGGATTGTTCCGTCGAGTTGCCTCACTGCTGCTCACCGTCTCCACGGCTCCAGTCCACTCGAGGTCTACTTCAGCCGCTGACTCTGCCACAAAGGTATGCCAAACCATTTCAAAATATCCATCCAGAAATCCATTTGGCATCTTCTGACTTAAAAATGCCAAATGGATTTCTGGAGAAACTGTTGTCTTTTCACTGTAAATAGTGCAGCAAAATCCATCTCGATGGAAAATTTAGGGCATCAATACCACGAAACCTACTTTTGAACATTGGACTTCAATGTTTTATGTTGCTAACCTTCCCAGATTTTCTTGATGCTTTCCACCTAGTAGGTCATACGTGCTCCCTAATCTTGCCTGCTGCACCTACTGACATAAATAGAACATCCAGAAGTGAAAATTCTGTAAGGAATAATTCACCATGAAGTGGTATGAAAGGTGTTGCATGTGATTAACCATTTTAATCCTTCATCTCTTTCAGGGGGAAATTTAAATCCACCTCTAACTGAGCTATTTTAATGGAGGGATATAAATTTTTTGTAGATTAGCCCATAGAGGGCAGCAGCAATAAGGCATACACATACAGTGGAACCTCAATCTTTCGTTCCAGCAAGGGTCATTTTTCCACATTCACTGTTCTTGGTTGTGAATGAAGTTCCATATAGATAATGTTATTTATTCCCTCATCCATTGTTCCCAGATGTATTGTTTACCACATTGATTGTATTCAAATCATGGCCCCAACATAGCATTTCCCACATGCATCGCTTAACAAAATGAAACTAAGTATATCCATTGTATTATTTGTGTTGAGGACAAAAAGGTGGCAGCATGGATGTCATATAGTCATGCTTCTCACGTGGAAGTCGGTTCCATGGGCTCTGTGTCCACAATTGCGGCACTCCCGAACGTCGCTTTGTTGCAAGTAGTTCTGTGCTTTCTTGTTTGGGTTGTTATCAATTTACTACCGTATATCAGTAATCTGTAATCAGTTTTCATGTATTATTATTTTTTTAAAATCATTATTTGGAACATGGCCAATCCAAAGAAGCAAATGAGAACTTTGCAAAATCAATTGAAAATAATAGAAGAGGTAGAGAGGAATCTGGGAGAGAAACTTGTTGATATTGCAAAATGCCTGTATTGTCTGATAGCACTTTGAATTCTGTCTTTGCTAAGAAGGGTGAGATCTGAGGAATAATAGATATGTGTGGTTATGTGTCCAAGAAGAGAAAAACTGGGAAGGAGTCATCATTTGCAGAGTGAGCACCTGGTATTAGCATGCAACATGCCAATTGATGGAGTTACATTAAGGGAAAAAGCAAAAATCATAGCCACCCAGCTGAATACTAATAATTTTAGTGCATCCAATGGTCGAATAAGTCGGCTCAAGAATGCTTTTTAGATACTGTATGGGACGTGATCTGGTTTACAAGATGCTGGCAGTGCCAATCAGCATGTGAAAAAAGTACAGATGCCACTACAGTACAGCCAGTAGAGCTAGACAGTCTGCCATCACTTTTGAAAGGCTATGATTCATTCAATGTTCACAATGTTGATGAGACTGGCCTATTCTTCAATGAGCTTCCGGGATAATGGAGAATGTAAATGCAAGCAAGTTCTAGGGGCTGAGAACTGACTCGCCCACAGTTACTGAAGTTGATGTATAATTGCTGACAGAAGAACCTGCTGGTGACTAAGTTATGGCGGACGACTTGAGATACGTGATAACTCCCCAGATCTCTGTCGTATTAACATCGTGAATCTGCTTGCTGTGCTGCCAAATCTCACATGCTCATCCCCTTTTCCATCTTTATCAAGCTTGTTATCTGCCCTTTTTTCCCTTATTCTCATCTCTCTTACATCTCATTGCCTGATTCCTTTTCCTTACTAATCCTCTCCCTTTAATACTCTAACTTAAGGAGAATATTTCCACAACTCTGTATCCACTTTTGGATATAAAATAAAAAATTGTGGTGTACTTATGCTTTGAAAAAAAGTTTGTCGAATTTAAACTTTTCATTTAAAATTAGTGCTCATCCATTATTAATACTCGAAACTCTCTTTTCCGGCTGCTGATGTTGGAATTTCATAAGGTATCCACCCCGTGTATTTTCAGAAAATTAAGAATTTTCCATCTTGGAAGGAAAGTTCATGTACAATTACCACATTATACAAAGTCCCCAAAAAATTCCCAAGGTTTCCGCTTGCTAGAAACCCGGACGATAGTTTCCCGGATTATTTGTTTTCCAGCATTCATAGTTTTTTTTAAATCCATCCTCTGGAATAATGGTAGATTGAGGTTTCACTGTATTTTTTCCAACAAAAAAATCAAATAGATGGCACTAGAATGCATGATGAGGTGATGCCATGCTCTACTTATACCTGTACGCTTGTGGAGTTCATGGTCAGCTTCAGTTGACATACCATTAAAAATACAGATGTGAATGGTAAAGGAAATATTGGAGAAAAGGCAACTGCAAAGTACATGGGAAATGAGAGACTTTTGAAAAGTCTAAATAAAATAATTATGCCGTGTAGTGACAAAATGTAGGAAGGATCAGTGGTGCTAGGGCTTTGAGGAAATATTTGCAGAGTGCTGCTCAAGCAGAGTAAAATAAAATTCCTTGAGTCACAAAATGGGAGATGAAAACTACTGGCCCATTTCTTCTTGTTAATTTGAGGTATTTTAGTGTGTTTTGGAAGAGAAATTGAACGAATATTGTAACCCTTTAGTAGTATATTAGATTCCGTTCATCAGGTTGAGGACGTGACAAAGATGTGGTGGGCTGATGGAAGTATTTTATGGAATAGGTTGATGCTGTGTTGCCAGTTATTTTACCTTACTTGGTCAGAAATTTAAATTGGTAGATATTTCATAATGAGTGCATTGGTTGGACTTATTAGTGCCTCAAATTAAATGGAAGTGTGATACTCTTGACTAGTATGTATCATCGTATGCAGTGCTATCAAAAGATTTTACTTGTATAATAGTGTGTGGAGCCATCTTTAAATGATGTTGTTTCTCTCTGTCGAACGCAAAGGGTGCAGACACAGGGGTGGTGCTGTCGCAGACGGTGACGCCTCACCGTGACTTCTTTGCTGCGCAGTTCCTGTTGGCGTTCCCCTTGCAGCAGCCCGGTCCAAGTGCTGCCAGTGGACCGACCTCGGGAGGCACCCAGTACGTAGTCAGTGTCGAGGCTTGTGCCATTGACGAGGAGGGTGACGTGTGGAGGACCGGACCCCGAGCCACGCTCTCGGTCAAAGTGCACGACGACAACAGTGGGGGTGGGGGGGGAGGGGGCAGCAAGGCCAGCGGCAGCGCCCGGAGCCGTAACTAGTTGTCAGTGGCGGCATTAACCGTGTGAGTGTTTTGTGTTTGGGCCTTTGTGGTGGTGCCCTAGTCGAGAGTGACAATCAGACTGCAAAAGGTGAATTCTGACTTCTGTTGTTGTCTCTGCCATCATGCTCTGGGTTTGGTTACAAATGGATCTGATGAACCCATTTGGATGTAAGATTCATGTGGGCATGTGGAGGATTGCTCTTGTGGCCTGGAATGAGAGTTTACTTCTTTTTCAACCAATGTTGACAACAAGTTTTGTTACTTCTAATCAGAAAAAAATATTAAAATCACCTGTCAGTATTTTCCACTTCTGAGAAGATGATTTTATTTTCATTAGGTACCTACTCCTGTCAATCATTTCAGAATCGTATGTTTTTTCTGAATGAAAATGGATTTAATATTTCCCCTGTTAATTATGCAATATGGGTTTGCCATTGCCTTTGTGAAGCTGTTGTATTTTTTGTAACTTTTATATTTTATCATCTAAAGTTGATGTAAATATGTGCCCAAGCCATTGAGGCTTTAAATAAAAATCTGTATTGCTTTCTAACTCTTTGTGCCAAAATTCTTGTTAAAAAATCTGGTAGTATTTAGTGCTGCCATTTAAGAAAAGTGTTTTTAGTAATATGAGAGTGCCCTTTTGTATTTTCAACTTCTATCCTATGAGGTTTTCAACTGGCTTCATACCTTGATGAATGAGTTTTTTTAAATTAACGGCAACTAAAATGTAGGTAATTTTATTAATTAGGTAATGACTAGAAAATTAATTTATATTCTATTCAGGAATTCAAGGGCTCACTGTACAATACTGATTGGGGAAACATTGTTTCCTCAACAAATGGGGAAAAAGGTTTCTCTGGGTATTTTGAAATTTTATTCTGTCATTTGAACAATCTTTTCTGAAGAAGATCATTCATGTGAAAAATGAAGTTTCTCCTAGTTCCAAATGGTACACAGCATGGGCATCTCAGACAACAGCTACTTCTGAAGTATATCACCGATAATGGCAGCACTAAATACTACCAGATTTTTTTTACCAATGGGACTGATGAGCTAAAAAAATAAGTACACTACTTCAAAAAAGAAATATCAGTTAGAATAAAAAAGGACCAAGCCAACACCCAATGTTAAATATAATGATAATGCCAATAACAAATTTAGGCAGCCTTGTCAGTAATCAAAACAGAAACTGGTCTTTAAACCTGTTGGTATTCCAATTAATCCTCTGACATTAAATAAACTCTAAATGAGCTTGATTGCTAGTTTACTTACTGATATTACTATGCCAAAAAAACATGATTGAACTCTTACACAATCTACCAAAACACAATGTTCAATGTAAGTGGAAAACAGCCACATCTGGTGATATAATTATGAGTCTAAAAATTCAAAAACCATTGGCAACTATGGCTTGTCCTAGTGGCCACGGTCCTATCGAACAATGTTTTAAAATCTATTATACATCTAATTGCTCATCCTCTTACCACCATAATCAATAACTGCTTCACTTCTGGCTACTTCCCAGAGAGGCTGAAATACTCCAGGGTAATCCCCAGTCTGAAAGCGTGGTGATAGGAATAATCTAAACAGCTATCGCCCAATCACCGTCATATGTATCAGGAATTTTAAGTTTTCTAAACACTTGCATATGCTCAAATGAGCAAGTACTTAGAAAGTAATTAATTATTTATTAACACACAGTATGGCTTCCCGCCTGAAGTCAACTACGCAAGCAGTTGATCATGCTATTAAAAGCATTTGATGACAAGCTCTCTCTTTCTCTATGCGACCTCACCTTGGCTTTTGACTGTGGAATAGGTACTATTCTCACAAAAAAGCTACAGTTCTATGGCTTCCATTGTATAGAACTTCCATTTCTGACCTCCTCCTTGACTGGTCGGAAACAAATGGTCCAAAGTTGGTGGTTTCCGGCGTGACTTTGTGGAATTTACTGATCATTGTGATTCATTTACAGCAAATGATCCATGCGTAAGATGATCAGTGTGTTAATGTCTGCAATTTCTGGAAGAGTGCTGGTGTGATTGGTACCAAATACCAAAGCTACAATGTCCCCATATGATAGTAGGACAGCATAAGTAGGAGGGCTAAAACTTCACTGGATGGTATTCCATTAGCTGGTGCTGGCTTCTCTCTAGCGTAGACAAAAGATTTCACACAATAACAGAAAGAACTGCAGATTTTAAACAATTTCACTCCAAAGAGCGCATGCTAACTAGGGTGCTAATGCACATTGCATCAAATTCCATGAAGTATCAAATTCTCATTGGCGCTAAGATTTTGCTGGGGTCGTGTATCATTTAAAGTCTCTGTTCACTTGATCACAGGAGAAATTTTTCTTATTATTAATGAAATGCAAAACATTTGACAGGGGTGGAAACGATCTTAGGGTGGTCGCCTGCCCAGCTGACGGGTGACCGTCTATACTCGGCAAGTTCTCCGTTAGGTCACATTCATGACACTTCGGAAAAGTCCATCATATGTCTTCGGGTTGAGCCTTTCTCTTTATCTCTGGCACACAGGTGGGCAACCCTCACCCTTATTTTGCACCAGAGTGCAGGCCTCTAGTATCTTTATCTCTCTTGCCAAGCTTGAAGGAGGGGAGGAGGTGGGTGGATGGCATCATGGAATGTCTATGAGGTTCCTTCTTCTGGGCCACCCTGGAGGGCGCGTGGCGGTGGGTGATTGAAACTGCTCCGGGTGTTGAGTGGAATGGGGAGGGTCAGGAATGCGGCGTCCTTTGTCATCAGGAGGGTTTTCGACCCCTTCTCTCACACTCTGACACCTCTAGACCATCCCCTTAGCTTCCCTCCCATATCCCTCGAAGATCCACCCATGACCACCTGCACGCGCCCCCCAGGGATGCCCATAAGAAGAGGAAGGAACGTCACAGACATTCCGTGATGCTATTCCCCCATCCCCTTCAAGCTCAGCAAGACAGATAAAGATACCCCCGCAACTGGGATCTTTCCACAACCCCACATGCATCGTAAACCCAAACCTCCCGGCCATCATATAATCCTTGAGACGATGTGGAAAATATGCCGAATCACGCCCCATTTGTCATCAAGGTCTTAGTAGCAGAAAAGAAACAATATTACCTCCCAAGATCATCTATGCTGCTGACGATAGACGGAAGACGCCACAAGTAATAACCAGTGAATGATTTTTTTCTGGAAACGGGCTTAGTTCTGTCCTGTTTTATAGCTATGATTGGGCGATAGAAGACAACAAAAGCGGAGTTGGGTCAGCTGCCATCATAACAGCGTAGATGTTTGAAGCAAATGCCTATTTTTAGTGACCATACAAATTCCCATCTCTACTGACTATTCCGAAAATAAAATTCTCAAAATGTTCAACTTTTGTTTTACATATGTATAAGTTTTCAATACTGGGACGAAATTTCACCAACACTACGATAGCCGACTTAAAAGCATTGAAATAGTAGGTACTTACTTTTACGATCTTTTAAGACATGCATCTTACGAGAATGCTTTCATGAATGACCACAAAAGTTATACAATTTTGCCAAAGTGAACAAAAGTTAGTGAAAACAAAGATAAATTTTTTTCGCGACTTTTAAAAATGTTCGAAATTACGAAGTGCCGATTTTCCAGTCCCCCTGACTTCGTACAATCGAGAGTTTACTGTATCCACAAACAAACCAACTGGTATTGATAAAATACTAATAGTGTTATACTTAAGTATTATCTACATCACTACTTTAATCTTTTGTGCAAATCAGTTGATGGCTATAATTTTGCAATCAGTCCTTGATGGACTGAGATGACCACAACTGACGTGGGGGAACAACATTATTTGGGAGTCTCCAGTAAAAAATACATGAAAACTAACATTATGATGAAATACAATAAACTATTTTTAGTAACACCAATCAGTTTTCAAGTACGTAGATTTAGTTCTATCAAGTGGGAATGTTTATTTTATACAGAAAAATACAAAAAAAATTGAAAGTGCAAAGACTTAAGATGCAAATCTTAACAACTATCAGTGGTTTTAAAGTGCTCTTCATCAATTGTTGAATAAATGTGGCCTTCATTTGACAGGAACTCCAATATGTTTCTGCAAGAAAAAATACGAAACTATCATCACAAGTTAGCAGGCATAGTAAGTAGTAAGGTTTTAAAAGGTCATTAACAAAGATCATGCTGCCCCATTCCCTTAAGTTGTTATGCAACATGCAACAATGAAATAGTTAATTGCAGTGGTGCCTTATAATTTGATACTAATCTGCTGTCAAATGGATGTTGAATGCAATACTGTCAAATTTCTATGACTATTTTCCAAATAAGTTTGTTAAGTATAACGGCAATTTCTCGTACCTATGTTTTCTCATACGCTGCTTTCATTTGTTTCTTTAGTATATACCACCTTTGTAAACTTTCTGTATCAAAGTCAGTCGAGATTAAACTGCTGTTGCAGAAGGATGTTGTGCTTAATAATTAACAGGTTATGGGCCCAGATCACTGCTAAAACAATAATTATTGTTAAAACGGTATGGAGTAGGAAGGAACGAAACTGCCCCTGTTCGATGGGACAAATTTTGATTCTTGGAAGTTTCGAGTGGAAATTGTGCTCGATGCCCACGACTTGATGGAGTGTGTGCAGAGGGAATTAGTACTGTATACTGCTGATCCAGGGTCATCGCAAGAAACAATTGCAACCATTGAGAAGAAAAATGTTGCTTTGAAGAAGCATTACAGCACAAGCAGAAGCACAACAAACATTAATGTGAGGTGCATAGCTGACAGTCATCTTGAATACGCGCAAGGTCAGTCGAACGCTTATCAAATTTGGCTAAATCTAAAGAACACTTTTCAGAGATTCATTTCATTGCGGTTAAGGCTGCACAGAGAAATCTCCCAAACTAAGTTTGATCCGTCGAAAGTTTATATCGAGCAACATTTTGCATCATTTGACCGAAAGGTTAGAGAATGAAAAACGTTGGGGCTACGCCGGACGATGTAGATGTGATAGGTTATCTCCGACATACTATGCTGGCATCCTACAAGATGGTGATCACCGCAATGAAACTTTGCAATCAAAGGAACTTAGTCTGTCCTTAGTCAAAACTAGACTGGCTGATGAGACCAAGAAGAACCAAGATGAAACTTTGCCTCAGCAATCAGAAGCTGAGTTCTATGCTCAGGCAAGGGGCAGGGGCTCAGACAGACACGTAAGAGGCTCCGGAGGAAGATTCCGTGGGCAAAGTGGTCAAGGAATTGGACACGGAAGTTAACAGTGCTGCAACTGTAAACACAGGAGATTTGAATGTCCGTACTACAAGAAGGATGTTCACTGTGTGACAACTCAGGCGGACGGGGACGAAGAAAGTATTGTGTTCAATGCTGAGTGTCTAAGCAGTGGTGGAGATGGTTGTTCGTCCAATGGGTGGTATCTCTACTCGGGGGCAACTGATCACATGACAAATTGTGAATCAGGGTTGAAAGACTGTGTGAAACTTAAGGAACCAGTTGTGGTAAGAGTTGCTAAAAGGAGTCAAGTTATGTATGCTAATAAAAGAGGAACGCTCAAGAAAGAAAGTATCGTTGGAACCAATGTGCTTAATGTTATCATTGAAAACGTGTTATTTATGCCGGAATGCATTTTAATCTGTTATCGGTCAGTAGGTTGGCAATGAAAGGTTTCACGATTATATTCAAGGATGGTGAAGTATCAGTATTAAAAAATGGCAAGGTGTGGGCAAATGGGTACAGAGAGTGAGATACATTCTCTGTACAGAATGAATTTTTCTGAGAGTGATTCTGGTTTTGCAAATTTAACTTTGATTGATAGCGAAAATCTGTGGCATTCCCGTTTAGGCCATATAGGTGCCGGAGGCCTGGAAAAGCTATGCAAGATGGTCGATGGTATTGGTGAGTTTTACAAAGAAGCTCCCCTTTGTAATATATGTGCTGAGGGTAAGCAAGTGTCATTACCATTTAGTGGTCACAGAATTAGAGCTACAAGACCTCTAGAGTTGACTAAACTGCATAGAAAACAATGTTCCAGCTGGCCTTTGGTATAAACGAAAGATTAATGTAAGTAATCTAAGGATATTTGGAAGTCCTGTATTTCTGAAGTTGCCCTCCCAAATTGTTGACGGAAAACTTGAGCCTAGGTCGGGAACTGTGTACATGATAGGCTATGCCACAAATGGTTACAGACTGTGGTGTTCGAAAAATCAATGTGTTGTTATTGGAAGGGATGTAATATTTAATGAAAAGTTTTTGTAGAAAAGGTGGAAATTTAGAAAAGGATATTTTTAAGAATGATGTAGATTATGAGCAAGGACAAGATGAGGAGTTGACTCATGAAACTCCTTCTGTCAAACCAGGCTTAGATTCAGGCAGAGGAGAAAAAGTGGAGAACTTAGAAAGGGAGTTTACTATTGCTCGTAGGTCCCAGAGAGTGACAAATCCACCAGGCTGGCATAAAGATTATATTGTAGAGAGTTCCAGTGCTGTGGCTTATGCCATGAGTGTTGGAATTTCAGAAACCTTTCTTGATGATGTTCCAGGTTCATATGAGGAAATAGTAAAAAGAGATGATAAAGAGCAGTGGGATGGTGCTATAAGCAAGGAATTGGATGCTCTTCAGCTGGATAAAACTTGGACTGTTACAAATATGCCTGTAGGTAAATCATACTTGCCTTGTAAGTGGGTATTTCGAAAGAAAACTGATCAGGAAGGAAACATGAAGTATAAAGCAAGATTGGTTGTAAAAGGATGCTTTCAAAAACAAGGTATAGATTTTGGTGAAACATATGCTCCTGTAGCACATCTTGTCACTGTTCGACTTTTGCTGGCAGTAATTAATGCAAAGAACCTTTATGCTCTATGTTGATGTTGATGAAGAAAATACGATGTTGATGAAGAAATATATGTGTTTCCACCTCCTGGTTCTCACATACAGCCCCCTTTTGTTTGTAAACTTGAAAGGAGTTTATATGGATTGAGACAATCTCCAAAGGCTTCGAATGACCGTTTTAATTGTTTCATAAATAAATTAGGATTTAGACGTTGTACTAGTGATGAATGTCTGTACTCTTACACAAATAATTCTGTTGTTATGTATCTGCTAATCTATGTTGATGATATTGGTTTAACAGGAAATAACATGAAAGTTTTGACAGATGTTAAAGCGAAACTTATGTCAGAATTTAGAGTCACTGACCTTGGACCTCTTGTATAGTTTCTAGGAATTAAGATTGAAAGAACAAGAGAGGGAATGTTTTTAAGCCAATTAGCCTATTTAGAGAAATTGTTAAACCGTTTAAATATGAGTGACTCTTATCCAAGTGATGCCTTTGAAACTTGGTGAAGACTTTAACGCATATAATGATCAGCCCTGTATAGTACAGGAAAAACCTTATAGGGAACTTATTGGATGCCTGATGCATGTAATGCTTACTACCCGACCAGATTTAAGTGTTTCTGTTAACTTATTCAGTCGTTATCAAAGTTTTGCTACAATAAATCACTCGGAGGGTTTGATGCATGCGCTTAGATATATTAAGAGTACTATTAATTTAACATTATTTCATCCAAAATGTAATGATGATGTGTTATGTGGCTATGCTGATGCAAGCTTTGCCAATTCATTTTCAGGACCATTCCAAACTCTCAACAAAATTTGATCGCACATTTTTTGATGTTTCATCCCACACTATTTTGAAAAACATGACAAACTTAAAAATCGGGACTATCCAGGCAAAAGCAGCATGTATGGTTAGGCCACGGAAAAAAAATTAACTAGCTTCCAACAAAAAAATGTATTTCAACAAAAAACATGGTGTTGGCTCTGCAGCAATTTGGAAATATATAAGGTGCCTTAAAAAAGTATCATACCTATATTTTTTTCACATAAACAAATAAAGCACTGGAAGTCTCCTTTGCTGGAGATGAGTAGGGGACATCCATGTGCATAATTGATTTTTTTCTCACCCATCAGCATCAGTCACTGGCAGTTGGAATATGACTGAGCAAGTGTAGTGACCACCTATTGGATTGCTATTAGTTGTGAAATGGTGGAAAGACTGAGCAGTGATGTAAGATTTCACGCTTTCCCGGAGAATTGCATTGATGAACTCTTCTCAGGCTCTACACCGGGCGAGTGAATGTAATGCTGCCGACGTATCGGGTAGCGACTCATTACCCATCCTCAAGGCAAATGTCACATAACTAAACCGTCCATTGGTTTTATACGGACGCTGTCGGTGGGGGATTGGTCGAGTCCCGATTGTAGAGCTGGAGGACTGTTGGTCGTTGGCCTCGCTCTGTCAACCTGTATTCTTTTCAGGATTCTATTCCATGAGCTGCTGATGGTATAGCCCGAATCCCGGTTTAAGTTCCTCTTCTCCATTCTTATTTCTATCGCTTCCTTTGTCAAGCGATCCCAAAATTTGTCCGGGTGCAGATAACCCTCGTGTCGTCCCATTTAATGCGATGGTCTAGACTGAGGCTATGTTCAACCACCGCTGATTTCTCCAGCTGTCCGAGCCGAAAATGTCTTTGGTGTTCCTTCAGTCGAGTGGAAATCATTCGACCTGTCTCTCCCACATAGACCTCGCCACATTCACAGGGTATTTAAACGTCAGCAGCATTACATTCACTCACCCGGTGTAGAGCCCGAGAAGAGTTCATCACTGAGCAGTGATATTGCACTAAATTTTGCCATAAGCTTGGTGATAAGAAAGAGGAAACCATAAAAACTATTCGACAGGCTTTCAGAGCAAAGCCATCATAGCAACTCACAGATGAAGTACGGGCACAACCACTTCAATGGTGGCAGCACATCAGTGGACAGGACACCACGAAAACCTGGAATGTCCTCAACAAACCAAAATAACAGTGACCGAGACTTAGGTAATGCTGGACCATCGTGTCACAGTCCAAGAATTTGTGAGCGAGGTGGAGAGAGAGTTTGGACTTGGGAGGGGAATGCACAAAATATTTGTGCCAAAGCTGCTAACAATGGAACAAAAGGAAATCTGCCTGGAAATCACAAACAATGACCATAACTTTATAATAAATCAATCTTATAGCTCCGTGTGATTTTCAGCTATTCCAAAGCTAAAAATATACCACTGAAAGCAGTCTGATTTGGATTATGAGAAGATATTTTTTGGAATGTGACAGTCCAGTTGAACACCATACCAAAAAGGTACATATTAATGCTGGGACTCCTGTGAAAAGTGTGTGCTACTGAAGAACACTTTATTAATATTCTTACTGCTATTTGACAAATTGAGCTGAATTTTAACCATTAGAGGTTTTGTTCAACTGCAGTAATATCTTTTAAATCTTTTATTCAATTGATTAATTCCTGGATTCTTGATAGTTTTTTTAATTAAGTGATTTACATGTGCTATTCGCAATGTGGCTCTCATTTTCTTCAATGATTTGATGTCCTACATATGTATCTTCATGTCATCTGTGACCAACTCACCTTGGTAACATAAACATTCGCACACTGAGAAACAATCATTATTAAACCCCACATTTGTGTACTTACTCGATTTCTTTGGGTGAAATTCTGCCTCTAACACCATTTAAAATTGCACTTTTGTGGATTCCTGTTCCTTCCATACAATTCTAAAAATAAAGAGTAAATTCCATGAGCAAATACATAATTCTAATGGCAACTACATCTCAATTTGATGAATAGAATCACCCTTAAAAGGAAAGTAAAAATCAATGCCTGCAAGGCATTGCCAATTTCAGGATGAAATGCAATGGGGAGTTCTCATTCCTGCGGTTAGGCACCTCAACTAGAATAAGCTCTCAGAAAATGAAATAATAACCAAAATTCAAGAACCATTTTTAATATTGGCTGATTCAAAAACTCAGCATTTTCATGTATATTACAATGAGATAACCACAAGCAATGATAATTTCTTAAGGGGTTACTCAAGCATAAAACTTCAAAGTACTGCACAATTGAGTTGAAAATACCTGAATAGCACTGTAGACCAATTGCTGCTGAGAAGTGAAGCCATTCATGAGACCTCCGCTGGCACCATAGCCTGGCATCGCGTTGTTTCTACCATCAAAACTGGCTCCCATCAACGAATTTGGAAGGGAATTATTGTTTACCCCTTGGTTGGTATTACTCTGCAGAAAGACATTCATTATTACTCCGAGAAAATGACAACTAATGAACATTCAAAGTGAACATATATCATATAGTACCTCTTTCTTCTTCAGCAGCTGTTGAGCTGTTACATTTGTGTGAATAACCTCCAGCAGATGTGTAGTTAGTTCGTTCAATTCGCACAACGGCATCATTTTCAATGCCATTATGAATGGCTTCCCATGAACCATGCGAATAGATCCAATCAGTCTATAGTAGGAGTTTTCCACGACTGGCTGATTACCAGCATCATTACCATCCTGAGAAAGAGAAATCCATCAATTCCAGGCTGATTGCACTCGAGAGACATTATACTACCAATTGTTACACACCCCAGTGTCAATGAAAATGGAAGCAGTGATGGATCCTGTGTCATCTTGAATGACATACGTGATTTTAGTTGAAGAAATTTCTACCGACTTCACCACTCCAACAATGGTCGCCTAAGAAATAAGTGTACCGATTTCGTGTATTCAAAGGACGACATTATGTAGACAATGGAAAACATAAGCTTAAGAAAATGAACATTCCACAAACAAAACAGTATCAACAAAGACTTGCATAAGAAAACTATTCACAAATCGTTACCAAATGCACACTTATGTCTCCAATTTTCAAGCCGTCGTCGCCAGCTTGTAATACTTGACTTATTGTAACAGGTACGACATTCATCTGCCTTCTGATATCTTTCTTCTGGTCGCCTGACGGCGAATCCATCTTCGAGGGAGAGTAAAACCCAGCGGCATTTCTGAAGTTATTACTCTCTAGCGGAGTAAAATGAAAGAGACAGTATGGACATCATTCAAGCATTTCAATTAACCACAGTAATGGCAAATATAAACTTCATTACCTTGATCGAACATTATTATGAGTTTCAGTTATGATCAGTTGCGATAATAACAATTTCTCCCGCGCGTAGACCACAAATACAAATACGGCATGCGGACGTCTACTGTTTTCGTGACTTGGGAACGCATCGAAATATATAGGGGGTGGCGGACGAGATACCAGGTATTGATAATACAATATTACGATATTGCCGATATTACCTCTAATGCTGTAGATGCCGCATATCCGCATATCAATTATTCTTCCTAAATTGCATATTTCCAGATACCTGCTGCTGACTAATCCTGTGCTTAGTAAGTTAACCACCTCCAGGGTGAAAAACATGGGAACATAGCACGATTTGGGATACAAAATTTGAGGTATTTTGTGGAGCAGTAAAGAAAACGGCTGAGTTTTGATTGTAAGTATACATGCCTAAAGAAGCGATGGTCTGTATTTGATGATTGTTGAGGAGTGCAAAGTTGAGTTCAATAATCACTCGTTATTAGCGTGGATACTTCTTGTATTACGTGCCTGCTCACGTATATCAATGATAGATTTGGCCAGGGATACTATATTAATTTACATACTCCCTGGATTTGTCGTTGACAAAATCGAGGCCCTCATTTCCTCTGCTTGGACTGCCTCAATTTGTACCTGAAAGGCAAACATTTAGAAATTTGTAACATGAAAGCCTGGGTCGCAAACTTGGTATTATTAAGGAGGTTGCCTTCATGTGTACCTATAATAAATGTTGGGCTGAGTTCCTTTTTGAATCTCATTGCCCAGCTCCTGTCATTCTCACCACAGTGTCGTCGACGTGAATTGTAGAGTGAGTGGAGAGTAATTTATGTGAATTTTATAGCTGGAGTTACTATCACGTTTCTGTGGTAAATTGCTTGTGTTACTTCCTTCATGCGGTGGTCTTTGCGTACGTTGCGTATAACTTACCGCAGAGATAATGAGTGTAGATGAGGTGCATGATAATACGTATTCATGATGAGGTGCTTCAGCTTCTAATTATACACATTGCGGGTGCTGTTACGATGGTTTGCTGGTATTACATTTTTATTAGATTTCACTTCTTATTGTTATTAATATTCAATAATTTCTGGTTTCAGCAGCTAACGTTGCTGATAAGAGCTTTCCAGGCCTGTCTGCGCTCTTGCTGACCTTCAGAATGGTGACCCTCTCATCCCTAGCCAAAATTGTAGTGATACTTTCTTTGGTTGCTTCCCTAGGGAATGCCAAGGACGAGAAAGGTGGAAAAGCAAAGTTGCAAATTGGCATTAAAAAGAGAGCAGAAAGTTGCCCGATCAAATCAAAGAATGGTGATTTCCTGCATATGCATTACACCGTGAGTTCAATATTTACTTTTGAATGAACCCTGGGAGCACAAAGTTTGCAGCATATCTAATGTATAATCTATTTTAAAGTCTACACATTGTGTACAGCTGGTGTACACTAGATACAGAGGTTAAACTTGGGTATAGTGCAAACTTTGTGCTCTTAGGGAAGCACAAACTCTCTGTATCTTTACGATCAATAACTCTTATTGTATGTACTATGCAAAAGCTCCATCCTCCTCGGGAATCTTGTCTCTCTTGCTACAATAAATCGACCCAGTTCTCTTCACTCCGACATTGATTCTTTATTAAGAAAGCAGGCCTCATGACAATGTATCAGATATTTGTTACATAAATCATAAATGTTTGACTCCAGAGTTTTATGTATTCCTCTGTATGAGGCACGTACTAGACTATTGACTGCATGGTCAATTACAAGGGCTTGAGTCTTGGCACTGTCACATTCAGGACGTTTCGTACATTGTGTATTTTTGCTGAGTTAGGCGAGATGGTATGGATTTGAATGATGTCAGTGATCTAGGTACCCACCTGTGTTTTGACATATTTTTCAAAATCAATATTCAACAATTGTTTAAGAGAAGGATAAAGACTGCTTTTGATGGTAATTTTATCTTCTTGATTTGCACTCTACATGGTTTTCTTGATGACTGTCCCTAACATAACCAGATTTTGTATGCCCACTTACAGTGTGTGCAAACCCTCCTCTGCACCTGATGAGTATCTGGAATTATTTCAAGATATGCAGAGGATACACACTTTTGTCTCCCTCCATGTGTTCGAAATTATTTTAGACCAGAAACTAGACCTGATTATTTTCAGGCCAATGGGTGGAGACTCCTTTGCGTTCCCAAAATGTCTCCCTCAAACGTGAGGCATTCTGAAATTTTTATTACAAAAACCGGGAACATTTCGAAAAGAAATGAATGTCAAAAATTAAACTTATATGGTTTACCTTTGATACTGATATTAACCGACAGTAGCATTAAAACTATTTTAAAATGGAATTAAGAGCATCGCCATTTATAGTTACATACATATTTATAATATCAATGTTTATTATACTTTATGGTATTGTAGGTAATGGACTTTACATGATGGAAACAAGTCATTATTAATCAACACAACACTTTTCCTTCAATATTTTAACTGACACTTTCAGTTTAATCACTTTCTCTTTAATTTAAATCAGTTATGACTTCTTAGGTCATCATCAGATGTAAATATGGAGGAAAAAAGAGCTGTATGTATATTCTGAGGGAAAAGGGGGAGCTAGAGGAGTCTACATGGGTAATGGGTTGTTTGGAATGGAGGAACGTCAAGAAGGGTGAGCAGGAAACAAACATATGTTCACTTGCGACATGTTTTGAATTGATGATCATAATAATCTCTTAACCATTCAAGAGTGTTTGGGTGACTGCCTTTACACTCCAATTGAAGCAATTTAGGAATAAAGTCATCAGAATGCCCGCTTTTAATTAAGTAGTTGGCAAATTGTGACTTTGTGTTCAGCACTTTTAAGCGACTTCATCTATTCAAAATTCATTGATGTAAATGACCATTTGTTCATTTCCTGCTCATCCCTCTTTGACCTCCACTGTTCCGATCAACCCAATTGCTCAGGTAGCCTCCTTTGCTGTAATTGATTTTTAGTTGGTTATTACGTGGTATCATCATGGAACTATTAATTTTTTATCCAATAATGAATATTCATGAATATTAATGTGTACATGTTTTTCCCAGGGTTACTTGGAAGATGGCACGGTTTTTGATAGCAGCTATGACCGTGACAACCCATTAACATTTACCCTAGGATCTGGTCAGGTCATCAAAGGCTGGGACCGGGGACTTTTAGGGTATGCATGAAGGATGTTCTAACCTGAGTTTTTCCTCGTTTATGTATTGTTTAAATATATTTTCCTTCTTATTCAGAATGTGTGAAGGGGAAAAGAGGAAACTGGTGATTCCTTCAGACTTGGGCTATGGCGACCATGGCTCTCCACCAAAAATTCCTGGAGGTGCAACTTTAATATTTGAAGTTGAGTTGGTGCAAATCAAGAGGAAAGTTGAGTTGTAGCCCCAGCCAATGTGAAAGTGTGTACATATGTGGTGTAATGAATAGCTTCAAAACATTCCATTCTAAGGCAAACAAATGTTGCATTTGAAAATGTGAGTGATAATGGTTTCCATGTGATGAGTAAGTTTCATTATTTATGCACTTCCAGAGGGGGACTTTTTAATCACAACTTAATAAACCAGCTCATCAATGTACTCCATATTTATCTCCTTCGTGTATGTGTTATGTGTTGTTAGGGGAAAGAAAGAGAGGTGAGGTAGCTTAGCTGTCTCAAGCATCACTGCCATTGAAAAAAAGGAAGGTTTTATTTTGTAACGAAGAAGTGAAAAAAGAAGGGAATACAGCCTTCATATCAAACTTGAAAAATGATGTATTGGAATGCAAGATTTTCACATTTTTTAGAATACTTCAAAAACCTGGAACCATACTCCCTAAAGGCATTAAAAATTATGTTTTAACAGGGTTCATACCAGTCAGGGAAGTGATGGAAATGTCAGGGAAATTAGATTCTGGTCAGGGAAAAACTCCTGAGGCACAGCAAAAAGATGAAAATTGTGGTTGAACGCATGGAGCATTGCTGTGCTCGAGCAGCGAGGTGCACATTTTGTTGCCGTCAGCTTGCCGTCCCGGCTGGGTGGCACGGGGTAGCACCAACTTGACAGCTTGCTTGGGCTCGGGATCTGGCTGCTTGATCTGCCTGTTTTTTTTTTTTTTTTTGAATTTTGACTGGAATATGTTACTTTCCTGGAATAAATAAATTTTATTTCACAATATACCTTGCTGCATTTTTCCATAAAATCCCAATATACAACTGCTTTGCCATTGATATAAAGTCAGGGAAATTCAAAAATCGGGACTGGAAATCAGGGAAATTGAAAATGAAAAGTTGGCATTAACCGTGTTTAAGGTATAATTATTCTTTGTTCAGGTTATAGTCTCTCATATATTCTCTAGCTATACTCTGGTAGCTGAGATAATTGCATCATTAGGTTTTACAAGAGAATTTAAAAATCTTGCAGTGGCATATCCTAATTGTAGCAAGAAATCCATCCTCTGATTAACATTACATTTGATGGGCAGAGTGCAGCACTTGTAGGTAATCTACACAGGACATTCAGTTATTATCCAGGATTCCCTTGGAAAGAAATGTTGTGATTAGAGAGATATTATTCATTAACTGCCGCACTAAATATTCCCCATATTTTCCCACTATCTTGGTAAGTTTAGCTGGGATTTGAGGAAAATAATGTAACCATTACTGAAGTTTCAGTGCTGAGATTATGTTTACACCTTCACTTTGCTCGAATTCACACCTTCATTTAATTTAGATTGTGAGGTGCTGTTCAACTTTGATGAATTCAACCATGCTCTGTGGCTTCAAAAACATTTACCAACAACTGATTACCTAGACTCCCTGCACTACCAGCCACATTTCCCACATAATGCCATCACTCATTTTTCACATATCTTTCCACCTCTCTTTTCTATGAGTTTTAATTATTATTAAATAATAGAAGGTTATCAAAACTTAAAATATGAGTAAGTATTTCATCCATTTTCATCCCTAGTTCTTCATTCCATCTGTGAGTGACACTTGAAGTGTTTTAGAGAAACCTATCATGGTTAAGCCTGAATCACACGATCATTTTTTACGTCCCTTTTCAGGGGTAGCTCAAATGATAGCTTAAAAATGATCGTCTGACTTGATCACTTCACGGATAGTGGCAATGATAGGGATCGCTATCCCTTTTTTTGTCATTTGAGCACCTCCTTTTTTCCGTCCCTCGGGCCTGTCATTTAGCCAATCAGAGTGCACGTTCTGAAAGAAATGTTTGGCTGCAGCCAAAAGCTGTCGATGACGATGTAAATCATTGTTTACCGTATCTGGTGAACAGAAATGATACGAGAGGGGATGGTAAAAATGATCGTGTGAGCGGCTATCATTTTTGCGGTCCCTGAAAGCTATAGCTTAAATGACCCCTTTAAAGGGACGAAAAAAATGATTGTGTGATTCGGGCTTTACTGATGAAGACATTTTTATTTGTAACTTGTTATACTCTATGCTAGTGATTCCCAACCTTTTATTGCCCCTGGGTCTTGGGGCACCCTTCTTAGATTTTCTTTTATTTATTTCCCTTGGGTTTCCCCCTTCATCACCAAGGATAATTGGCTTTTACAGTAATTAGTCCTTAGGTTGGAAGAAGTGCTTCGATTACTTTCACTTTTTTCGGGTGTGAGAGTAAACAATTCAGAGGTTGATCCTGCTGAGCATTTTTCATTTTCCCACAATAATCTCTCCCAGCACCCCTGTTGCTGTGCTCCATGCAACCTGAAGTGCTACAGCCTACTGGTTGGGAACCACTGAGGCTCAGCCTTGATGTTGAATGCTGTGGGAAAAAGGAAGTATATAGTTGAGTCTGTTTATCCTAGTCTTATTTTTGGTAGCAGGCATTGAGATGTAGTGAATATGAGCTGAGCTCACTGGATAGGCAAATGGTAGGCTTGAGGAAGGATGTGTCGGGAATGGAGGAAGGGTTGATCTCCACACAAGCTGGTTCACTACTTGAGTGTCTTTTTAGTATTGTTGCGAAAGCACCTGAAGGATAAGGACCAGAAGGACCTCTGCTGGTTCATTGTCAAATGTGGACTCATGTTGGGAACTAACATCTGCACTAATGTCTCTCTCAGTAGTGAGTTTTGTCAGGTTGTATTGTAAAGTTGCATGCCATATTGGGATTTTGGAGCCAGTTTAAGTCAAACATAGTCCATCAGATCATAATACTGGGACTTAACCAACTGTCCTTATATCATTAACTCCTGTTTATACATGAAAATTTGTTTTTCGTTGACTCTTGGGTGATCGTTGACTAAAGAAAGAGAAATGTGAGCTTCCAGTACTTACTTTCAAGTGTTTTGTGCTGACTTCCTGAGTAATAACCTTAAATTCATTGCAAAATGTAGTTCTGCAGAATTCCAGTTTACTTGTAAAATGTCGGTTTCTAATAAATTGGTATTTCTTGCATTTCAGTTATTGTAAATGATACAAACTTATTTTTCTAAAATGTTGTTTGCACTTAATGACATACAACCTTTTCCTATGCTGTTGCCAAATTATATCAAAATGGCAGTAATAGGAGTGTCTAAAATTTGAGGTAAAAAATTTCTAAGTAATTTTTTACCTCAATTTTAAGATAATTAAAAATTTCTACCCCTGTCACATGCAAAAAGTGAGAGGATACTGCAACTGCTTACAGCAGCCTCAAAATTTGTGTTCGGAATCCATGCATGGATGGGAATTATTGTGCATAAGATTTGCCAAATGCGAATGAAATTTGAACATTTTGACGATTATTAATGCTCAATATTGTCAATTCCTTCGGAGACTTATTTTATGCTCAAGGATGGTTGAGATATTTTTAAATAATGGTAAATTTAAGGAAAATACAGTTAGAGTCTGTCCTAAAGCTCATGGCCCCTAAATGCGCCGAGCGGTGGTGAGTGGAGGGGAGGGTGTGCTTGGGGGAGGAAACTTGGAGGGGAAGGCATACCTCTGCCCTCAGTCGGTTCCTTGTTGAGGAAGGAAAAGGGATGAATGGTCAGCTACTTGGTACTTTCACCAAACCCCCAGCGGGAGCCGTTCACGAAAATGGACTCGCCCAGGGCTCAAAAAGGGTTTCTGCGCATGGGCCATAAGCTTTCGGACAGACTCTACCTAAGGCAAAATTTGATTGACTTGACTTGTTCTGTGTTTATCCTGGAGTGAATGAGGTCACCTGGCCCCCTCTATCCCTTCCCCAGAGCTCATCTCTTACAAAGTTTTATTAAATTGATGGAATTTGGCACTCAGGCCTGGTTTAGTAACAGTCTTGTAAATTGTGTTGTCAAGTCTTTTTTGTAATGTATTTCTTAAAAAACTATTGCATATAAGAACAATGGAAAATCACATATTATAGTGCATGAATAAATAGATTTGAACCTTTTGTAAGGCAGTAAAACATAAGATGTGAAATAGTAGTACTTAAGAAAGAGGTTGATTTTCAGATTAAAGGTTTAAAAAATTGGTTAACATCATAAAAAATGAATAAAAATAGGAAATTAAACATTAGGTAATAAATAGATCTGGTGTGGGTAGTATGCTGGGAAAGGAATGCAGGTATTTAGGAATATCTTCTCAGGAGGTGCTTTGCCACTTTGTTTTTGTTGAAGTTAATTTTTAGGTCTTTTGGTAGTCCATTGTATGCCCTCACGAAACTCCCTACAAAAGATCCAGCCATGCGTCTGGAACGATGTCTTGGTATCAGTAGTGTGGTGTTGGTGTGTCTTGTAGGTATGGCATGCACTTGAGACTGGGGGATAATTTCGTCCGATAGGTGGGCTGGGCACTTGTTCTTCCTGATATTATTGTCTACCTGGAGGATGTTGAGGGTTCTCATCTCCTTTACCTTCAAGATGTTTTCCCTCTTCTAGAGTGGGGTAAGGTGGTCCCATACTCCCGGTCAGAAGGCGAATCTGATGCAGGCGTTCTGAGCAACTTGCTGTCTGGAATTTTCTGTTTCTGTAAGGTCAGAGTAGGGGACCTGGCAGTAATCTATCACAGTGAACAGCAGTGTTTTGATTAAGGTTCGCTTTAATTTTGGGCCGGCCCTAAAATGCATGCCTCGGAGGCGTCGGAGCCCCCAGTGAACCCGTGACACCACCTGGGATACTTGTTTCTCCCATGACAGCGTTTCGAAGATTGTAACAACGAGTCAGGGTGGGGCGATATGGTATCTTCGTTCCCACGGATTGGATGGGCGGGATGCTGGGGTGGACATTTTATACAGTACCTAGCCTTTTGTTTCCTACAATTATTGCGGACTTTTTTGTGGGTTTATGATCATCCCAATTCCTTTTAGCCATTGATTTATTCTATTGATATCTGCATTCTTGTTTTCTATGACGATGTGTAGGTTTTCCCCATTGAGATGACTAAAAAGGAGCATGTCGTCGGCGTACAGCATGAGTTTAGATTCGATATTTAGTCGGGTTACTACATTGATGTACATGTTTAACAGTAATGGGGAGAGGCAGGATCCCTGGGGGACTCCCAATGTGATGTGGCGCCACTCCGGGCGAGGACCTCTCTCCATTCTCTGTGTAACTCGGCGATTCCGTAGGTAATGGGGTCGTTTACCATATTTTTTTATTGCTGAATATGATAGAGTTTGTAAAATAAAAAGACCCGTATTTTTCCGTTTTTTGATCCGTCAATTAGTTCTCGAGTTATAGGCGCCGAAAAAGTAATGTTTTTAACCCTTTCGGAAAAGTGGGCGTGGTGCAACCTCTGACGTATATCGACTTCGTCCAATCACAACTGAGCCCGCGAAGCTACTTCGCCTTATCGCAAAGGGGGAGACACAGCTGACTGCCAATCGGAGCAGTTACGACAGCATCTGTGCGAGCAGACCTTCCGAGAACCCCCCTCCACTCCCTCCCCTTCCCATAAGAGCAGTCAAGGACGGGAGGAAAATGACGTCAATGATATCAAAGCAGCTTTTTCGGGCGTCACCTTTTGCTTATTTTAATTTTTGATTTATGACTGAATGGTTGTGGTTAGAAGATTAATTTTTTCACTAAATTTCTTTTTTCGTTTCCATCTTACAATTTCGTGTACAAAGTTGCGATTTCGGTTCCGAGTAAACGCCCCCATTATTATAGGTAACGTATTGATGACCCTATGTCACCAGAAATTTTCGGGTGATTTGCGGGCTGCCAATTTTTAACAATGTTTCAAAAAAGGCGTCATAGTCAGACCCACGCCCCATAAACGTTGCCAAGATGAAAGATAAAGGAAATGTCGACTAAGAAAGGCAGATAATGATGAGCAACAGACGAAAACATTCAGCCTACCCACGCATATAAACTCTCTGGAAGAACTTGAGTAAGATCTTAATTGGAGGGATTTCGTCCATATACAGGCACCAGTCGCTCTGCCTCTAGAAAGATTTTCATTCTAGAGAGCTTTTTCAGAGAGGAGAAGGGATCAACCCCTTCCCTTTGGTCCGTGGCCTCATGTTCTACCCTGGGCCTCGCCACTCACCACCATTGACATTTTGTACTGGAATGCAATAAACTTTAATCAGCAGTAAATATTCTTCCTCTTGAATGATTTCAAATTTTTCTGATTTTTGTCTGCAGGTAAATTTAGTCAGTAGGTAGCATTTTTTCAATTTACATCACTGGGATCATTGGAAAGGATTAGAGGCATGAGTTAGTAACCTAGTACGACGCATTTTGTGTTATCATCAAGGCTGATCAAGGCACTTGAGAATGCTGTTTTAACAACCAAATGCGGCGTGCTTAGTAGTATCTGTGGAAATTTCGCAATGTCTTCCTTCTACAATAATGTGAATTTCATCGCTGTTACAACAAAAGGCAATTATTATATTTGTACGCCCAGGGCTCGCATACAAACCATTGGCTCACGCAAGCATTCTCACTTTTTAAGTTCAGTTTAGGAAACCGGCGTTATTAAGAAGTAAATATCTTCTTTAAGAAAAAAAGTATTAAAAAACGGGTAAAATAAACATTTTGGAGAAAACCTTTTGGATGACAAAAACGTGATTGAAGAGGAAAAAAAATCAGTAGAAAAAAAGGTTCAGTAGAAAACACCGTTTTAGTTGAATACTCCGGTTCAGGAGAAAACACCGGTTTAGTAAAAACACACTGCCCAGCCCTACTCAGGAGTGCCGTAAACAAGGGGGGTGCGAAGCTTCCGGGGGGGTAGACCATCAAAAGGGAGAAATCTTTCTGAAGATGAAGGATTTATTTCGCAAGTGAGGAAAGAAAAAATCCTCGCTGTTTTCCTGGCATGGTAAATACTTGTAAGGTTTGTGTAAAGGTGTCACGATGAATTTATGATTGTATATAGAATTATTAGAAGAATTACTATGGAATCAGCGGCGTCGGAAGTGGGGGGCAAGGGGGCCATTCCCCCAGAATTTGCCCCGGGCCCTTGAGAAATGAGTCTTCATTAATAAAAATTAAATTTCACTTGTATCCAGCTTGCATATTCCATTCTGACGCATATTCTACCACCTTCATATGCACTTTTGGCGGAATTCTAGACGCTACCCCCTCCTATCCGCCAAAAAGTGCGGGCCCTTTTCATAGGAGCCGGGCCCTTTTCAAGATTGGCCCCTCCCAGCGAAAATAGTTCCGACGCCCCTGTATGGAATAATTAACAGAGCGTAGTTTGATACAAATGATATAAATTTTCCTCAAAGTAGTAGTTATTCTTGGGAAGCGATCGACAGGTGAGGTCAATGCACCACTTAAGATACATGGGTAATTGGGTAGAACTTATCAATTACCGCAAAAGTAAAGCACATTCAATCTAACAAACCACCATAGTGGAACTATTTGTTTTGTACACGATTTCACACGTTTTGTACATGATAATGGGGGCGTTTACTCGGAACCGAAATCGCGTTTTGTACACTAATTTGTTAGATGGAAACGAAAAAAGAAATTTAGTGAAAAAATTAATCTTCTACCCACAACCATTCAATCAAAAATTAAAATAAGCAAAAGGTGACGCCCACCGAAAAAGCTGCTCTGATAACATTGACGTCACTTTCCTCCCGTCCTTGACTGCTCGTATGGGAAGGGGAGGTAGTGGAGGGAGATTCTCGGAAGGTCTGCTCGCACAGATGCTGTCGTAACTCCTCCGATTGGAGGAGACGGCTGTGTCCCCCCCTTTGCGATAAGGCGAAGCAGCTTCGCGGGCTCAGTTGTGATTGGACGAAGTTGATATACGTCAGAGGTTGCACCACACCCACATTTCCGAAAGGGTTAAAAACATCACTTTTTCCCCGCTTATAACTCGAGAACTAATTGACGGATCAAAAAACGGAAAAATATGGGTCTTTTTATTTTACAAACTCTACCATATTCGGCAATAAAAAAATATGGTAAACGACCCCATTAATAAGCATACATAATGGTGCTGCAACGTACGTAGTCTTCCCTTGTAAGTGAGGTAAGAAATTGTGAATATATTTTTTTACAATGAAAATGCATGGAAGCTGCTGGTGTACGCAAAATTCACCCTGTACCAAAATGTTTCTCCCTTTTGTTTCTTAATATCAAGCAGATGATGGGCTGATTTCTTCCATTACTATCCTTTTCGGTAATTCGAATTCCCTTTACCTTACACTCTTTCCAAGGAACCAAGAATATTCATGGTAGGCTCTGCTGACGAAATCCGATGCGTCATGAACAAAAACTATTGCTTCCCTTTACACTACCTGAGTCAAATGTGCATCCGTCGGATGGGACGTTAAATTATGGTCCCCTTGGCACTTTCCGTTAAAAGCCGACGCCGGGTTTCTCTTCACTTTCCCTCACATTTCTATTCTCATCTTCTACCTTTCCTCTCGGCCTGAAGCGCCTTCATGTGCTGGGACAGACTTAAAATGTTTGAACCCCCGATATATCAGAATGTATCAGGATGCGCTAGGTCCGGTCACGGATACATCTTATTTTAAGAAATTTCTTTTAATATGTTAATTTTCTTTTCCATTTTCATAAGAAAGGAACATAATGAATCCTTTATAAATAACAGAAAGTGACCCAATAGCGATCGGGATTTATTTAAGCTCGCCTAATGTTATGAAAGTAATTTATATTTAATACCTGCGCTTATGTAGCAAAGATTATGTGATTATGATGGTAGGAGAAGTCAAATCATTATTAATGTCGGAGCAACCCTGAAAAAATCTCATCTAATAATTTAAATATCGCAACAAAAGTTAGTTTGTAGTTTTGTGAAACGGACGCCCGGCATTTAACTTTTATTTTGGAACCATAGCAACCTACTTATTTATGCTGACTTCGTGTTTATGTACAATCAGTTTCAGTGATGGACTTCAATGAGAGCTAATGAATATCTATTTCCTGCTCTACTTTTCAAAATCGCTTATATTTAGCATACCTATTTCATGAACCAATCTACATCAGGATTCGATGTAAATATGATATGGGAGTTTCCTAGTAAGGTAAAATCATTTTTCTCTTTAGACCTATGTTCCATTATCTTTCCATATTTTTCTTCCTTTAAACTAATGAAATATTCCGAATAATCAGAAAATTAAAGAACTGAACTTCTTATAAATAACCTTTGTGTTCAATAATAAGGTGGCTAGTTAGGGAAATATATATATAGCTCTTCTTTATTGTTTCCTATTTTTTTGTATTGTGATATTTTTAGCATTGATGAAAATCTGAAAATTTTCGATGTAGTTAAAGATTATACATATTAGTGATGAATTCCTTTCGAGACTTATATAATGTAGCTCTCGACATGCAAATCGTGTTCGACGAAAGACGTAAAATATTAGTGACTAATTTCTGCTGTAAAACACATTGAAAAACATTTCTCTGGCTTCCAAAAGTCATGTGCAGGTTAATTTGTCAGTATTTTGTCCGACAATGGCACAGGTAAACCTGAAGCAGCGGCGTCGGAACTATTTTCGCTGGGAGGGCCCAACCTTGAAAAGGGCCCGGCTCCTATGAAAAGCGCCCGCATTTTTTGCGGATAGGAGGGGGTAGAGACTAGAATTCCGCTAAAAGTGCATATGAAGGTGGTAGAATATGCGTCAGAAGGGAAAAGGCAAGCTGGAAGCAAGAGAAATTTAATTTTTATTAATGAAGACTCATTTCTCAAGGGCCCGGGGCAAATTCTGGGGGGGGGCCGAATGCCCCCTCTGCCCCCCACTTCCGACGCCGCTGACCTGAAGCATAGGTACCACACGAATCGTAGGAAGAAAAGTTAATGACAGTGCTATTAAATGCTGGGATTCTTATACTTTACATTGCAACCGGTTTTCTTTCTCCCATGTAAGTGCCGCCCCTTAAATTTTGCCGCTCTAGGCTGCAGCCTTTTCAGCCTATTTAGAAATCTGGCCCTGATTGTCAACAGATGCATTGTCACTACCATGGTATCACAGTATCGAAACCATGGTACTGTGAACTAGAATTACAAAAAAATCCTGTGAATATTGTCTTTCATTTTCCCTCATAATGAAGGAATTCCACCGTGTTAGGTCTTGTCTGTATAATGACATTGAATGTCGAATCCATGGTCGGCAGAAATACGTGTGGAACGTAATAAGTTGTAATTCTTTTCCTGTGAAAGAATTACATAAAGAAAAACCTGCAACTTGTAGTCAGAGGAGTGATTAGAGAAGCTCTGTGAAGTTCACAATGATTTCTGCCATTGGTATATTTGTAAAAAAAATGGCCAATATAAATAATATTATAACATCATCAGTATTATTGTGCTAAAACTCCTCATGTGATTAAACTACACTCCATGAATATCAAGAGAAGTTATTTTATTTTGAAATTTTCTCTGGTAATCAACTTTTAATAGCATCTCATTTCACTGCGAAATATAAATCACGCACTAGCACCGAGCATGTGACATTTAGTGCACCAACTACGCATCCGCTTAATTATTTTGCTCACTCATGCAGACACCCGGGCTCGAGAAATGGAGAAGGACGCAGGGAGACTAGGAGACTGGCACGCCCCTGGCGGACGGAGGCAGTCGAACAAGGGCGTCCTGTTCGAGAGGATGGTCACCTTCCACGTGGCGCTGGTGCTGCTCTCCGAGGCCAAGGACGCGTTCTCTTTGTGCTCGGACCACGGCGGGTACGGAAAGTTCCAGGACTTGGTCGTGGTGCACGAGGGGAGCGGGAAGAAGGTGGTGGAGGCCATCGAGCTGAAGCACTCGCAGAGGGAGTTGGGCCTCAGGCACTTCGACCCGAGGACGGGGAAGGTGCGCCTCACCAACTTCCTGAAGTCGTACAGGGACAAGCGGGACACCCTTCAGGAGTGCGTCCGTCTCACCCTCGCCACCAATAGCACCTTCGACCACTCGGTCGCCGACAACTTCCAAACCTCGGACGGGTGCTGGTTCCTGGGCGAAGCCGACATGTGGGCCCTCAAGGAGGACTCGAGGTTGCGGAGGGACCTCGGTCGGCCCTCCGACGAAGACATCGAGGCCTTCTGCAGAAAACTGAGGATCGCCACGGGGATGACGGACGTGAGTGGCCTCAAAGAAAGCATCAAGAAGAAGCTTGGCAAGATGTACGGGACGGAGTTGCCCGACGGCAGCTCCCTCTTGTCTTTTTATCTACACGTGAAGGAAAATTTCGAGCAGTGGTACGACAACGAGCCTCGAGCTATAACACGGGAGAGGGTCAAACAGTTCTTGAGTGATGCGCTCAAGGCACTGAAATCCTGAGGAGTGAATGTGGACAAGTTGATTCGGAATAAATCCAAGATACGTTACTGCAATATTTGTATTGCGTTAATACACCGTTTTTCGTAGTGTTTGCTTTCTTAGGCGATTGCAATGACTAGAGTATGGAGAATATTCCCTCAGTATTTCTCATTGTCATGAGAGGTGGCTAAGGTTTGGGTTAAATGGTTAAAGAGTAGGGTGAATATTTATCCATCAGAAAAACGGTAGGTACCTTCCAGGTAAGCCGGGTAGCCAATGCTCTTCAACTCATACCATATTGCTTTTTCCTGTCCTTACTGACCTTCCGGTGACATATTGTCAATTCAATACCGATGTCAATTCCTAGGTAACTAGTGTTCCTCAGTGTTTTGCAGGGTTCATCAAGAGTCTCCTCCGCAATACCCTGAAACGGAAACATGAAGCCACCTAAAATATGGGAAGTAATTTTTATGCTTAATGCCATTTTTCGTCTGTATTATTATCAATCTCCGTACATTCAAGACATTTTAGCGTATCGATGATGGCCGCTTTTTTGATTAAGATAACATAGTTATTTCGGGGTAGGCGACCGACAGCTGAAGCCATTTGCGGTATTTAGCATAGTTGGGTAATTAGGCAATGGTAAGAACATTTCAGGTAATGGAGGAAGGATGGAGAGAAAACCAGCGCCGGCATTAGCCTACTCTTTAACGACAGATTTCAAGGGGACTACAGCTCAACGTTCCATCCGTCGGAATGAGGACTGAACTTAAAATACCTTCCACTGGGCAATGACCAAGGTTTGTGGAGTAGTACAGGTTTTGCAGAAAAATATCAGACAGGGGGGCTTTTGATATGTCCCCATCAACATAAACCCCAGCATATTTTAAATTTAATCGGGTTTTAAAGAGGAAATTCTACATTTTTACGAAAGAAATGTCCCATCTGAGTTGGTATGTTTATATGACGATTAGTTTCCATGGTAATTTAACTAATTTCATTTCAAAGAAAGTTCAAATGACGTTAACTTTGCCTTGAGGTCTAGAGCCACCGCCAATTTCCTCTCCCTTATTCCACCTGTGTACATCTTCCCACTAAAAGATGTCCTCCAGAGCGGTCCTTATATAGTCTTACACCTTAGATGAGACTAGGTTCCTTACACCTCAGGTAAGACTGTATAAGGACGCTTCCGAAGTTATTCTATACCTTGACAATGATATTAATTGTGTCGAAACTATGGCCGATTATATTAAAAGTGTGGAACATATAAAACTCTTCATTCATTTCTTGGGGGATACCAACGTTGAGGAGGAAGAAAAGTAAAGAGGAGGCGTTAGGAGAGGCGAGAAAAGCATTTCAGGAATAGATGTATTGGGGCCAAAGAAGAAAGATGTAGTCTATATGACGGAGTCAGAGCCAGTGTTAGGGGAGGAATTAGACTAAATAGAACTTCTCAAGGAGGCCGAAAAACGGTTGGCTTAGGAAGGGCTAAACCTACTCCCCAAGGCACAGCCCCTCATTTGAAGGTAGATGGCGTTATTGAAGCAGAAAGCATGGTGAGGAGGAAGTACACGGAATAGTGCAGGGAATGTTAAGGCGCTGGTCGAGGAACTGGCGGAGGGCCTCGGAATGAGGGATTGAGGTGATACTATCAACGGCCGCCATAATCATGTTTTTTCGTTAGGAAGTGGAGTTCAACGGTTCAGGAATTAGTCGTTAACATAAAAGAGTTCAGTCGGTAATACAGGTAATTCCATCTCTCTGCTCCTGTTTGGATGCAAGTAAGGATGACCCCTAATAATTTATTAGTCCTCAACGTCTAAATCTATTTATTGGGCAAGCAGTCAGCATCATGGCATCTTGATTCTCAAAAATAATAACAGTGGAATGCAATTTGTTGGACATGTAAAATGATTGGTAATGACGATGGCTCGCAGGCTTACGAGAGACGCGGCGAAGGGCTCCAGACTGGACCGTCTCTCACTTTCTCTCTTTCTTGATGCTTCTGCTTCGTGTCCTGAAGACGGCGGGGTCCAGCCGGCAGGGATTGCTGTCACTCCAGTCTGAGTTCTCGGAGAAATGGCTGAGGTCGGACTGCAGGAGATGCGGAGCTATCATCGCAAACATTTGCTGCACCAAGAGAAAGAAAACGCAAGGTCAAATACCGCGGGGAAAATATTTGATGCTAGTGAGTCTTACGCCCGAGTATTACGCCGCAAGTCGCGGACCAAGGCAGCCGTATTGATGGAAGGTGACTAAGGTGTCAAAGAGTATTATTGCTATTTTGCTTCGTTTTCTTGAGTGGAATGCAGTGGGGATGAGCCAAAACTCATCGGTTCAAAGCCGCAGCGGATGTCTTGGACTGCAACTCATGAACATGATAGTAAAAACAATCGTACATACTCGGAATTGCGTATTGTGGTAGGTTAGATCGCAAGGATAAAATTAGATATAGATAGTAAGATTGGCGAATGAAGTATTCATTTACTCCGCTTGAAACAAGGGACAATGTGAACAAATTTGGTGATAGAACCCGGTTTTCAGTAAATGCTGAGGTTAAACGGCACTATGTTGCTTAACATAATATAATATCGAGACTTGATTCTAAGGTAAGCTACGTCATTGCTCAAGGTGCATCCAAACAAGCGATCCTAGGGTAGTCAGGGAGGCGCGTCATACACCCGACTACCGCGGCCAGCTTGAAAACAGTTACAGAGTATGGTTAGGAGCGATAACTTTTTATGAATTTTTGGTACAAAGTTTCTCCCAGATTCCTCAGCGCTGGCCACAATTTCGCGAAAGGAGCTGATGGTCGTCCTTCTCAAGACTCAATTCTTGACTTTCAGAGCAGAAATCGAAATTGGATGCGAACCCCCCCGTCTCCGGAGACGAATCCCACTCAGCCCCTGCCGCTCGAAAGCATTTCCTTTCATACAAATTCAGAAGCCCATGTTTTGTTCTCCGACGATACTGCGCTGTTGCACTACACTTTTTCTATCAAACTTTTTTTCATAGACTACGGAATAGGCAATAACATTCGGATTATACTCAGTATTCCGTTACACCAACACTCTTATCAATGCTATCGCATCACTGTTATCTCTAATTTTCTAAATACAAATTATTTCCCTTTGGAGAGAGGAGGGTTAGCTAGGTTGGAGAAGAGGATACTCATAGCGGTCCTTGCCTCAAGAAAATGCGGTCTTTTACATCGGCATCCAATATAGTGGCCTATATCGTATCGAAGGAATCGATATGCCGATAGTATCTCCATTAAAACATCTGTTGGGGGTCTTTTTGATTGGTAGACCTTCAGAAGTTAGACCATAGCAAAGTTTTCGACGCCATATGGCATCAGCATACTAGCCTCGATGTTGCAAACCCGGCTGGGCAGGCAAGAGAGGGCTGCGCCGCGCTATCGAAAAATCGATTTTACTTCAGGTTTCGCCTACGGTCGTAGAAGTTCTCAATAGATTCTAACTCAATATACTTTGTAGAATCTCGTGATATAAGCAGCTTTTTGTAGCTCAATGTAGCTGTCCACTATTTTCATGCATGAAGACAAAAAATTGACTGAAAATAGGGTCCGCCATTTTCTTTTATAAGCATCAGCTTAATTTAATAGATTTTCAGGGAAAATTGAAGTGGGCCGATTTTTGCAAAAGTTGATCAGCTTTGACCTCATGTAAATTGATTATCCGTGATATCTAGGATCCATGATATTTCGGACTAATGGCATGATAAACCAAATGCGCCAATCAATGGAGAATCAACAAGCGAAGCTTCTAAGTCCGTGCTGACAAAACCACAGTTGGACTTCTGACTGGATTTTCCATTTCAGCCTACTGTGCAGCGGAGAGCATTCTAGCGTTCACATGCACTGCGCTTATTTCTCCTTCTCTCTGTACATTTTCAACCATCGCATTGCACTATCCACCATGCCTCCTTTGTCCTTCAATTCAATTCTTTGTACTTTCTTACGGCTACAGTCCTACACTTCTAGGCTTCAGATACAAACCAGAATCAAATGGATACGTGCGACAAGGATAGGCAATGGCACTAATCCTGTGCAAATAATTCGCGTCACATACCAAACATGTACAAAGCAAAGTAATTACTCACCTCATATTAACCCCCCCTCCTCCAACCCTTCGCTTTTTTCCTTCCACTTCTCCCCCCTCTTAAACTCCTTGGTTTTACCTCTCATTAACCAGACCCTTTCTTGCTACCCTATCTCTCGCTCGACAATTCAGGTAGGTAAGGTTTAACCTGACTTCTTATCTCCTCTGCCCTCACCTTTCTTTCACCCGACGCCGAGCCCCGCTTCAAACAGTCACTTATACCCTTTCACAAGAGTGAAAAACGTCAGTAATTCCTCGATAGAATTCCGGAAGTCCATCCTCTCCCCGCGTGGTATTTCCTGACCTGCTTCTTCCCAGTGACTCGTGGCCAATGGCATTCACCATTCCTTCTTCCTCCCTTCCCTCCTCCCAGAATGTGTATATTTACATTTGTCTTCTTCCTTTTTGAAATTCTCTTGCACCTGATGATTACTCTGTGAGTTGAAACGCGTACTGTGATTATTAAATTTGTGAAAAAGTGCTTAAGGTAGAACCTCTACTACAAGTTCCTCCGAAAACATGCCTTGATATTTTGATATATTGTAGAGAAATCATTCCTTCGTCAATCCATGAAAAAATATTTGGGGGTCATCGGCCAATTTACGCTTATTACAGGATTTGAAAATCGTCATTTTCAGCCTCAAATTACATTGCTCTTATGGAAGAATGGTGACCTCCCTCCCTTAAAAATTTTATTTCTCAAAATTTCCCCTGAAAACATCATCTCAAAAACTAGTATATTTTGGCTGAATAATAAACGGATAATATGTATTTTTTTCAGGTTGCCTCATCGGCCATTTAAGGCTAATATTTATCATTGAAAAACGATGAAAAGTCTAACTTCCGTTCCTTAGCCACCATAGTGACAGAAGTCTGGCAACGATGTTAGGGGAGTAATGAAAACAAACTGGCCCAGTACCTCCGTCATTTATTCCTTACGTAACGATTGCAGACTATTTATGCTATGAAGTGTGTCTTTGATTAATACCATTTGTACTGTACTCCCTTTTAGTACTGGTTACTTGAAGAATACCTGAGTGCGCTAAAATATTTTACACTTAGCAGTCGTCATACACGGAATATCATAGATCCCTGAAAATAATAGGTATAACACTGTTTACACGATAAATTCGCTTCTTTATTGCTACTCACGATGGTCTATTAGTTATTTAAAAGAATATTTCCAATATTTTGATGTATATTTCGTAGTATAAAGTCATCGTTTTCACCTAGCAATAAATAATACTTTGTTTTGAATACGTATTTATTATCACCCGATAATATATTTCTCACCAAATAAGTAAAATTGAAAATATAAGCCAAAAATATGGTTGTAGGAATTTGAAACTAGACTATATCTGTTTCGCGAGATCCCAATCATCATGGCAGATTATTGGCAGTTAACTTAGCTGATAGTTCATAGCCCTTACAATTTTCTGATACGGGTCAAACCATGTAAACACTTATTAAATATGAACATTATTGTATATACCCATGAAGCCGAACTAGTAGTATCAGTATACCTTTTACCAAGCCCGTAGCCAGGACAAAAATTGAGGAAGGATTTACTGATTTGAATCTAAAGACTATGTCCTCTAGAAAAACAATGTTTTTTACAGTACCAAAATAGTAATTCATCTTTACTGCCGTTTTATTATCTGTCATACACAACAAATAATCTCACCTCTATGCTACTTCCTTCTTCAACTTTTCATACATTTACCCTCTAAACGAAAATTTGGAGGGAGTTCACAACCCCCTCCCCTTCCACTCACTACAGCCTTGCCTTTATCCATGTAAACAGTAACGTTCCACCCACCATACTGTAAACAGCAATAGGATTTGAAGAAAATACTTTCCTCTTTTTATTAATAGTACCTATTTTTTTCATTTTTCGGCTAAAATAATATAAGACTAAGGTGATAATAATTTTAAAGCTGCCATTAAGAAATGGTGATTAAATACGGAAATGAAAATAATGGAAATTAATATCGAAATACTGCTTATTCCTCTTCGGGCTGGCTTGAGATTTCGATGTCAATACAGTATTTACAACGCCGTTCACTCTCCATTTTATACCCCAATTACATTCCAGTCCGATGAGAATTTCTTCTGTTATATCAATTAACGTTAACACTGAATTACACGCAGTACAAATAATCAGCTTAGCCAAAACATTTATTTCTACGATTCGACATCCAACAATAAATGCACTCAAAGAGTTGATTTGAAAAATACTTTCATCAGTATTCTGTTCCTTTAGATTTTACAACCAATTAGTCTAACTATATTAAGACATAAAGTTACCTTTAAAACGAACTTATGAAGCCATAACTCTAGCCCTCAAATGGAATTGGCGATTCCAAAAGGCAAATTGCTCTGCCCAAGAGAGCTCAGTTATAAAAATTATCGCACTATAATGTAATAGAGCAAGTGTAATTTGTAACTACAATACAAAATACCGTATTGTAAAACTGAAGAGAAATGCTTGAAAACTAATAGCAGAAGGCAACGAATCTCAATGAGGTAGCGCAAGCGAACGTTGGTGTCCAACTGGTGTGAAAAATTTGTTTCTATGTCAATATTTACACGTTCTTTACGGTGTTGTCCATTTCGTCGTCAGAAAATATGTCTAATAAACTTATTGTAATTAAGTTTCTAAGAAAAGATCAAAAGCGATTTTTAGGTCTGTTATTTTATTTCATATCTTAATTTATTATTATGAAATTTTATTGTTGCTCCTGATAAAGTTTTTTAAGTGCCTCTGACACATGGCGTCAATATAAAAGCCTTTCTTCATATCACCAAATTACTTCAGTCGGAAGAGAATTCATGTTTCGTATAGCCATGTTGAATAGTTGAAAATAGTTTTTAATTATTATTAACAACATTTTGAGCAATTTTATGTTGTTCCGGCATGCTATATTCGTCTTATGAAAGTAGTGCTTCGAAGCGCTGGTTCTACCTTAAGGAGGCTCCACCGAATGATTAAGTAGATGGCATTTTTGTGAAAATTTCAGGACACTTCATTTTTTGGCCCTTCTATTGATTGGCAATAAATAATGAGGACTTTCCATCTTATATTTTAAGAAAAGAGACGTTGAAAATCAGCAATTTTATGTGGTTATGGCAGAGCATGGTTGTAGCAGTAAAATTTGCAGATTAATAATGTATAGAGAATTGTCGTTTTGGCGAAAAACTAATATAAGATGCGCAATTTTATATAGAATTTAGCATTGTAAAAAGTGCTGGCCTTACCACACTTGTTTAATTGATATAAATAAATTTTTGCTCGAAAAAAAGCAGAAAAGTCTTAGTTACATGGAAGTGGCACTACAGTATTTTGTTATCACTGGCAACGGTACTTGTGACAGAACGTGCTTACGAGCCTATTTACTAACTTAATTTAAGACTAAACCTTACCAAGGTCCTTCTTATATTTTTTATGTAATTTAAATATTTCATTGGTTATTGACGTGGTGTAATTAATACCAATGCTTCCAAATGGTAGCAGCGTCATTGTTGCCAAACAAATTTCAAAAATATGAATATTCATAAAATTCAAAACAAAGGGTTCTATTTGCAAGGGAATAGTTTAAAACTAAGTGAGAAAACATTTAACATATTTTAGAATACGTATTAGCGGGATTGAGCATTTATTCTCATTTTGTAAAATAAACGTGGCAACAACACGTCAGTCATGTTCCGAAGTCAAAATGAGTGAAAAGATCTTGTAAAAAATAGAATGCAGCTACAACGCGCTATATAATAGCATACTCATACAATTATTGTGTATGCATTATCGCCCTATAGATGATTTTCCATATAGGAGTTTTTCTGGATCGGTATTTAATCATTAAATAACATGGCTATTTTACGGGATTTTGAATCGCGGAGTCACGGTGGAACCTCCTTAAGTTTTTCATTGGGATAGTCCCCGAAATAATGGAGACATAAAGCAATGGGGGAGCCCTCACCTCTGCCCACGGTGTCAGTCCCATGGGCGTGAAGCGGAACTGCCACTGCGGCAGCCCCTGGTGCACGAGCATCATGCGGAAGTAGTGCGCGAAGTCGGGCGCCAGGAAGTGCCACTCGAAGCAGCGGTCCAGCAGCCAGATGGAGGGCTCCTCGCGCGCGGCGAAGGGCGACGGCGAGAGCAGGCCTTGGAGGGCCGAGTCGGCCGCGGGACGGTGGTCGTGGTACACGAGGCACACCTTGCCGAGGCCCTGGCACGGGTCCAGCTCGAATATCTTGCACTTGACGCCGAAGTTGGGGAGCTGCTGGGGGGCCGCCCTGTCTTGCGAGCACATCTCGATGTCGAGGAGCGTTGGGCCGTCCCCCTCCGCCGCGGCCGGCTTCAGCCCGCCGATCCTGCGCAGCTCCGACACCGAGTTGATCTTCATGTTGCCGATGGCCAGGACCTCGCCTGCGGGGCAAGTCGGTGAAGAGAGTCGCGAATTCAAAAGGAATTCGGAATTCAAGTGAGATCCGTACGAAGTCGGCATAAATAATGAACTGGAGCGTGTGAAGCGAAGATAGGCGAGATTTGAAAAGGGACGTTACGATAACTATATTAGCGTAACCAATGCATTGGATGAACTAAAATGGGAATCATTGTCAGGCCGTAAGTTGAAATTTAGATTTAATCTCTTAAGGCCGCTTTACACGATACAATTTTTTGTACAATTTCTTGTACAAACTCTTGCATGAGGAAATTGTACCGTGTAAAGCGGCAAATTGTACGAAAACTTGTGCGATTGTCTGAATGACTGAACGGGAAATAGAACGTGTTCTAATTCCATTCAGACAAACATACAATTTCGTTCAGTCTATACAAGAGTTTGTACAAGAAATTGTGCAAAAAATTGTATCGTGTAAAGCGGCCTTTAGAAAACTAAATTCCAGGATATTATTTTCACCGATAACGTTAAAAATATTTTTCGAACACCAACTTACTATGGTAGATTGGACCATAACTATTAAATTATAGAAGTTGATTGTCAAACTGACCAAGTCAAATGTCCTTTTTTCCTCGTAGAACAAGAGATATGAAGGCTGTAAATATATCCAATAGTGTATATACAAGTATATCAAGGATGGCATTGGTCGCATGCATAACATGCAACTGCATGTTAGTATGAGGACTTTAAGCTAACCCATGTTTGGCTTACTATGTAATTACTAATCCTTTTTAATGCATGATATGCAATGCATGTTTGTTGCGAATTCACCCCCTTTAACACACCTTTATGGGGGCTCTCAGGGTATTATGTAGATGTAGATGTAAAGGCTCCGAAAATGGGAGTCAACCGACGCGTGGGGGTCTTTGTTTAGTGCGCCCTTCTTCTGATACGACAAAGAAAGCGTCAAGCACGGTTGACATTATTGTAAGTGCCACGTTTAATGCAGGCAAAGAATTTTTTATAATAATTTTGAGACATATTTTGCAGTGCGAATGAAAAGTATGCCCCAAAAAGAAAAGTAAGTTTCTTGAGAACCGCGGAGTCTATACTGCACTTTAGCGGTTTGTAATAGTAATATGAAAGGCACTAAGAATGAAATTTACAGAAAATTTTGATAGAATACGAGACATGATTAATTTCAGAAAACAAGAGAATGAACGTCATGAAACTTTACGAAACACAAAATTCATATCGAATGTTATATTTAGTTAACGATTGGAGCAAAGACACTGCCAACATTAAGCTCTCTAAGCGCTCAGCGGGTCGTATTCGCTCCCCCCTCTTGTCTATATACATATGCACTTATAAAGCGAACACCCCGCGAATTTCACAGAAAAACACGGGGTGGCGCCATGCAATTGCTTGTCGTGCAGAAGCTTGCTCCCACCTGCATACTCGTAGTTCCAGATGAGACGGAACCCATCAATGGACAAGTAGAACTGCTTGAGGTCATCGGGTAGAACACAGCTGTACCTCTGCTCCCACGTGTTTATCAGCTGACGATCACCGGGTGGTCTACGCTCCAGCTCCACGCCTTGCACTCCAGGAGTCTCCTCTACAGGAAGGGAACAATATAGTCCCGAATTAATGGAAGCGTGAGGTTAAGTCCATTTCGGCGGACTTAAACTATGACCGCCCTTATAGTACAAGATATGAGAGTAGAAATGAATTTTTGGGCAGAGGGGTTCTCCCCGAGAGACACCCAAGAGCGTGGCAAGGCTTTGGTTAGAATTTGCAAAGAGTATTCTAAGGAAGAAAGGGACCGATGTGAGCTCATAAATTCCTCGTCGGGTCTCATTTAGAATGGCATTTAGGGCGCGAATAATTGAAGCACATTTTTCATGTCGTTGGTCTCAGGTTCGCGTTCTTCCAACTCGCGCTCCTATCTTCGTACTTAAGTTTACTTGATTTGGCTTTTCGTGAAACCATTTCGGGATTAAACACAGTGAAAAGACAATTCATCTTCTGACACCACTTGTAAGATTCATGGGTCAATGTTCACTCTTTTCACGTGAAGACTTATTAGTAATTTATTTCGAGGAATTTAATTTTACACAATTATTTCCCCTATCTTCCTTCAGTGGCCAGACAAACGTAATCTCAACCTCATTAATCTTGGCTTGCTCAATTTTTTTATCTGTTGTGAAGGGTCTCATTACATTTTTCCAGAACCCTTTTTTACGAATCCTAATCTAAGGCATGCTACACCTGATATTTCCCTGATGTGCTTCCTGTATGACATGTGTCTTCAGAAATAGCTTTCAAAACCTAAATATTTAATAGATTATACGTTATATATTTTATTTTGTTTGACACAATAATTGTTTAGAGGGGAGCTATTCTTTTTTCAAAAGTTCAGTATCGGGTATTTAGTTAATTTCAATTCAAACTGCCATGTAACAATGGTCAATTGCTTCTAAACCCCTTGCCAACGACTGCCTTTCATTTTAATTCTGAATTCAGTACGCACTACTGCATCTTCGGAAAAAAGACGGAGATTACTACTTTTAACTACCTGCTGCATTCAAGTTATTTACGTAAAGATAAAATAAAATTGGGCGCATCACGCTCCCCTGAAGAACATCTGACGTGTTTTCCCCCTGAGCTAATACCATCTAGTACCACCCTAGGAATGCGTCAATTTAACAAGTCTCCTATCAAGCTAAAGACATTGTTGTGTAGTGTATCATGTACTTTTCAATGTTTACATCTAGAAAATCATGAATGAAGTCAAACAGAAGGCTTTGCTAGTGAATATCCACGAGGGAAAAATTGAGCATGCTGCGTTTCACCGATGACATAGGCTAGGATGTCATAGCTAATTGTAAGACCGAGAGAGACTCTGGTAGAGAGACTCCGAGTAGGACTCTGGTAAGCATTGAAAATCAAATGGCGAGATATCATCTGAGATAGACAAAAAGACAATAATGGTAATGGTTTGGTAGGCAGTAGAAAATAAGGGCTAAAACCAACCAACTAGGAGAGTAGAAGCTAAAAGAGGTGAGCGAGCAGTCTAAGAATCTTGAGTTATCAGCAGTGGAAGACACAAGAAAGAAATAGTCAGTACAACACTCCATACGAAAAGAGTACTCTGCCAAAAGAAGAATCTACTTATATCTGGGAATACTAGCGAGGAAGTGAGGGAACTATGTGTCAGAACATACATATGTAACATGCATTCTTTATAGCAGTGAGGCTTGAACATTCAGCAGCAGAGAAGCCAAGGCCAGAAGCATTCGAAATGTGGTTCTACTAAAGGATGATGAAGATCAGATGGAATTACCGAGTGACTAATGGAAAGTCCTGAGAAGAGTGACAGAAAAGAGAAGCCTGCTGAAAACTGAAAAGAAGAGGAGAAAAAATAATACACCATATCATGAGACATGATGAAGATGAATGAATGCCTGATGAAGACAATCGCCGAGGGACAACTGGATAGGAAAAAAGGAAGAGGAAGGCCTCGCTTGAGATAAATGAAACAATTAGTGACATATATGAGGAGGTTAACTCTATAAATATGAAGTGGTTAGCCGAAATGATAATTGGAGGAGATCTGCGTAAAATCAGTCTTAGGGTTGTTGACTTATAAAGGTAATTCTAGTTCTTCAGATATTCGCTCAGACAACCACTTCCGCAACAGCCAGAGCACAGGATGCATCAAAAGAAGCGTCATGCTATATAAAACTTCAAATTTCAATTTAAAGAAAAAAATTGAATTGATAATTTTTTCATGTTTATTGAATAATATATATGTTTGTGAGCTATAATTATAATAATACATATTTAAGTAGGTGTTTTTTATTTCTAAGATCGTGTCCATTAGTGAATAAAAAAATGTTATAACTTGTGAAAGTGAAAATATGGGGTGAGCGGTCCAAACGCCACCACGCGAACAGTAACGGGAGTTTAAGAGGCGCGCCTGCTTGAGAGTTAGTACCACTACGCTGGTTTTGCATAATTTGTAATGTATAGTATGCATTGCGGTTACTTTACCTTTTATATTATTATTGCTACGATATATGCCCTGATTCATCACTGGTGGTGTATAGCATGGTGTATAACGTATAATCATCATGTATGTATAACGTAGGAAATGATAAGGAGTAATCGATTGTTAGTCAGTTATTTTTTATTGAACATCTCGCACTTCAACTGCTAAATGCCCAAGAGTTCAGCAACTTTTGAAATCAACAGAAGTAGTTGCTATCATGGGCACAAACGTTAGTTAGTCCTTGGGCCACACGTAGATAAAAGTAGACATCAGCAACTATTTATGAGCAGGTGAGTGTAATGTGTTTCCGCGTTTTTTTCCTCTTTAAATCGATGGGATGACTTTTTGCGCAAGCATGGAAAGTTTTATTTAGCTACAGTATTGTTCGTGTCCCTCCCAATGCTGTTTTTTTTGAGAACTAGAAAGTGAGGTCGAAGTTAAGTAAAGCGTATTCATGTCAAGAGAACTTGAAGAAGCTTAAAATGTCTTTAGTCTCGCGTACTATTATTAGCGAACTTCGATGTGATTAAAACTAAATCTACATTTTAACTTTCGGCATTACAATGTTTTTCTTTCCTATCAATTTTCACGTGCTGCTTTATCATCATCTCATCCCTGCCATGAACGATAAAGTTACGATTCTTCTCTCGCTTTCGAACAAATAACCAGTAGCCACAATGAATGAAAATGACTTACCGAGCAGCTTGACCAGACCTAAGGTGAGGTTCTCGTAGAAGGAGGTCTCAATCGAAGCGTCCATTAGGGAAGATAAGACCTAAAGAAGGAGCATTCCGGGAGGCGCCATCGATGGAGGGATTCTTGTTGTGGCAACGGTCACTCCAGCCGCGATGGCTTCTTGTTGTGACAACGGAGGCGGTTGATCCGATTGGCGAGCGGTAGGCCCGCGAAAGATCAACCATTGCATCTTCTGATTTTAGGTCTCCCAAGTGAACATTTACAAATGATCTACATCTACATGTAACTCAGTGATCCGTCGCAAGAGTGCGTGGCAGCAGGTGCTAGGCACAAGCAGTGAAAATGTTATTTGCTGAAAGAACTATTGCGGAAAAGGAAAGGAAGAAAAAAATAGAACAATAATGAAGTGTTTTTTGTATTTTTCAAGAATAAAACGTAAAGAAGCTTATTAAGTCTTGCCTAGCGAATGTCAATATGATCGAAACTACATCTAAATTTTACCGTAAGGTGAACCACCGCTGTAGCAGGGCAGGTTTAGGTCACCGACCTTGATGAAAATAAAACTGTTAATTAAAAATGAAGTGTACCTATTATGTAGTTTTTTTTAAATAAACTTAGTTTGCGTTGCAGCCGTTTATTTTGCTTGGGAAACACCAACTTGCTGTGCTCGGTCCGATTGTTGATTTCTCCCTTCATTTATCGCTTTTGTCCGTTCTACCCAAGGTCCTTAAAGCATACTTTAAGCGTCCTACCGATGTAGAAATATATCGGCCATAGAAATATATATGTAGTATCAGATTCGAATTCTTGTGATTTAAGTTTTTCGAGTAACTTTAAAGTTGCGCACAAACTTCTGTCCTAGTAGGGTAATCAAGGACGAGACTCCCGTTCCAATGGTTCCATATGCGTACTATCTACATCATGGTACTTTGGTACGAAATGCGCTGCATTCCATTGGATCTTATTCTGTTTATCCTTACCTATTTTATCCCAATCGCTGAATGCTTACTTCAAGTTTGGTCTTATCAGTGCGAAATGACATTTTTCTATTAGGTACTTTCCACCCGACTCAATACGAGAAACCGATACAATATGTAGTAATTTCAGATTTCAGTATGTAGATATAGATGTAGTAAATTACTACAATATGTAGCAATTTCATCCAATATTTCAGAGTCGATGCTAAAAGGCATTTCCATACCACAGCTCAAAGACTCAAGTGACGGACTTGGATGTACGCTGAAGAGATTACATACACGTGCCAATCAACAGTCAAATTATAAGGAACAAATTCAGACACATGCGGAACTTTAAAAATGAACCCAATTGAGCGTGAAATGTATGAAGTACGAATTAGTTATCGACGAGCAAACGAAGGAGGAATGAAGAGGCTGGTGAGAGGATTCCGGGAGGACCCTGCCGTGGAATGCATCCTTTCCTACCGTTCGGCTATCCCACAAACCAAGGAAGACTCGGTGCTGAAAAGCCGTTCTCATGCATCCGAAGGAACAAATTATCACTTTTGTGGTACAGATTTGGATAGTTTGGAAGAGAACAAGAAGTGTTTGAAGATCAAGTTAAAAGCGAGTGTATTCGCAATGAGAAATTATAGAGGGGAATATTATTTTTCACGAATATATTCAACTTTCACATTATAGGTCTGCTGTAGTGAGGCAACCACATCACCATCCAATCTACCAGCGCAGCAGTACGACATCAGCAATAACAGAGACGAAAGCGATTTGTTCTTACGATTTCCTTTCGATTTTTGCAGCATTAATTATGATTGTAATCATTTACAACAGTCATATTGTGCTGGATAAGAGAATAGATAAGACGCGTTACCGCGGTAACACATATTGAGCATGAATAGGGTGCAGAATATTCTTTCAGCATTTTTTGATGCTTACCCCCTGATTCTGTTCACGTAGACTCTTAAATAAAACCTTAAGACTTTTGAATGTGAATTGTATTTTAAGATGTGACAGCTTTTTATTTTAATAAATAAAAAGAAATGAGTAATATTTTCAACACATCTAAATATTAAATGCGAAACTAATTCCATTGCTTCGCTTAGCATAATTTATTTTTTGACTGACTCCGAAGACTAACGTCGTATATATGTGTGAAGTAATGTCGGGGAAATGATAACAAACATTAGAGTTACAAAGAGGTGAGCGAGTCAATTAACGAGAAGGAAAGGAAAAGTAAAGAATGACAGGAGCGTTGCTAGGCCTTGGAGGGCTATCTATCGTGTGCGAAGAGAAACAAAATTTCCGAGAGTTGTGATAGGTAGTGCTCTGCTTTTCCCGTTCTTTGCCCTGAAAGTAAAATATAAAAGCGTGATGGTCGGTGCCGGATGAGTGTCTCCGTCTCCTTGAAAATGAAGTGTGGAGGAGGTGTAGGCCCTCGTGAATTCTAGGTTGGTGGTCACATCTACGGGAAACAAATGGCGAATGTCACGGGTATTTGGGATTTAAGAGTATGTATACGGTTGAAATTGGTGAAAAAAATGTGAAAGAGACAGTGTGCTGAAATCTGAAGACGCCAGAATACCGTACGGTCGACCGTGAGACTGTCGCCGCGGCCGATGGAGGGCGTGAAGCTTTCACTCAAAAACATTTTTCTTTCATAAATAAAATATTACCTCTAACAAACTTGTGTAACTTGTAGAGGAGAGTTTTGTCTACAACATACAAAAAATTAGCAAAATCGAGGACATAGATACATCGTCAAAAAGCGACTTCAAAATTTAAAATTGTTATAAACTTTACAAAATTGTTTATATTTTAAAATTTGGTCTCAAATAATAGTTTTCAAATTTAGGACCTTTAAAATAATCCTATTATCACATCTATATCTTTAATGGCCTCGGAGATGTACCGTAAAATGAGTATTCACTTTTGCAAAATTCGAATTTTGCAAAGTGGCAATTTCTGGTAAACGGTTGAATGTTTTGCATAACGACCTAGAGGTTTTCATTTTACTATCAAATGATGACGTTTTGCCAAGTTTGGTCAAAATCGCTCACCCTAATTTTGCCGATTTTCTGGTCAAATTGATGTGGAATGACCCATAATGTAGGTACTTCTTCACAAATTACTATGTAGTCGAATATGCAAAGTCTTTCGAATTACCCCGAATGGCGTCCAACACACACTTCCATTGGCAGATTAAGCTGTGTCGCTAATTGCGGTTGGGCAAAGGGGTTACGCAGTCTCAGTTCTGATTGGACGAAGGGATGACGTACGAATCTTTCACGCGCCCACTCAAGCGAAAGGGTTAAAAACTGGAGATGTGCGAATACTACCCGCGAATACTCGAATACCTCGAATACTAGTAAGTATTCGAGACTTCGAATACTTATGCTGAAAAAATTCGATATTCGAGATCTCGAATAGTTGTGATAATTACGCTATACAGTGAACTCCCTTTAGGACGTTCCTTGATAGCACGTTTTCCTCGTCAGCACGTGCGTTTCCTCGGGTCCGCGTCGCAGTTCATGTAAATAATACAGGTTAGCACGTTTTGGTTACCTCTTTAGCACGTTCAGAGGAAGACAACAAATTTGTCTCAAGAAAATAATCGCCGTATAGGTTGATTTGACGATGGATATCTCGCGAAAGGTTTAAATCTTGCGTAAAAATGATTGTTTACGCGTACAAAAATAGGGATAATATGGTAAAAAAATGTTTTTGTCATGTTTCATCCTCACTGCGAGTCATTAAAAAATGTCTGTTACCTGCATTAAACGAAAAACTGAATTATCTACACGCTGATATGCTCTATATGGATATCGCTTCTTCCATTTCTCATACAGAAAGCTCAACTTGAGTCTTTTTGCGTGGGCTGTACACACACAACATGCTCATGGTCATTGTCGTCGTAATTAATAAGTGAGTGCGCACCAACGTAAAGTTTCGCACGTATTTTCTTGGGAGGCGTAGCAATTGCAAATGAAAATTTGTTACAATAATTGAGGAACAGGGTTCTACGGAATGAACGAACTTGAAGGAGCATAGTGTTCCCCTGGAAGGTATGCAGTACACACATATTCAACTTGCCCGAGAAATCCTAACTTGTTTGGTCCGTTTTCCTCGTTACCACGTACAGAACTGTGGGTTCCTACTAAAACGTGCTAATGAGGCTTCACTGTATTTGGCGTGTTGATGAACTACATCATATTAATTCAAGACTGGACAGAGCATGATGTATTAACACTTTCTGCTCACTTATTAAGGCTTATAAAATTAATGTACTCAATAGTCCATAATTGGAGGAAAAACATTTTATTATATATTTGACATCTTAAAACCAGAATTGATTTTTAAAAAAATTAATCAATTTGTAACTTTTTACTACCGCAGGCAACAAATTAATTATTGTAATAACATTTAGCATATCAATTAGAAGTCTAGTATTCGAGGTATTCGAAATTCGCGATATTCGAAATTCGAGATATTCGAGTCATGACTTAATATTCGAATTTGAGAAATATGCTATTCGACCCATCTCTATTAAAAACATAAGTTTTCCGCTTATCATTCGCTTAGCATATTAATTGTAAGTCTAGTATTCGAGGTATTCGAAATTCGAGATATTCGAGTCATGACTTAATATTCAAATTCGAGATCATCATGGGTGTTTTCAAGTCTGTTTACGCACTAATAGGCGCTTCAGACTGGGAGGAAAGGTATTAGGATAGGAATGGAAGGGATGGGGACCTCGAATTCGAGAAATCTACTATTCGACCCATCTCTATTAAAAACGTAAGTTTTTCGCTGCTTATAACTCGAGAACTACGTTACGGATCGAAGAACGAAAATATGTGGACATTTTTATTTTACCATCCATCACATTCGGCAATGAAAAATATGGTAAACGACCCCGTTGCGAGCGACGGATAGCTAACGAAAGCACTTGCTGTTTTACGGTGCGTCGCGAACCCTGAAGGTGCTGGGTCAGAGTCCTCTGGGTGACACTCTCAACACTACTCCATCACTAGTTATTACATGGCAATCCAGAGGACTCTGGATAATTCTTGGACGCTCCAACTGCTCTCCGATTCAGTTTCACGTTCCCAGTCCCGTTCTCTCTCCATGGCGGCAGAGCTTGCAATTGCTGTCTCTCCCACCAGAGCGGCGCCTCTGAGCTCCACTGAGGCATAACATACCTCAATGATCGGCTCGGATCAAGCCTCGGCTCGACTCCACACCGGTTCTTTTCCCAGTCCAATGAGATGCCACGCAATTCCGAGACAGTCTTATCGCCTCATCCGTGTTTTCAAGTCTGTATCTGAACTAAGAGGCGCTTCTGACCGGGAGGAAAGGTATGAGGATGGGAATGGAAGGGAAAGGAGGAGGGGGGGAGAGAAACCTGGAGTAGACGTTGACGAAAGACGCCGAGGGAACCACGTATTAGTGTCCCATCCGACGGACGGAGTATTGCACTCGATTGATCTCCGCAAAAAACTCAAGTAGGGCTCGGAATACGAATGAAAAATATATTTTACCACCAGGATTCGAACCCTAGCCCTCCAGTGGAGAGGCCAGTGCCCTGACCATTTCACATACCCGAGAACCCTTTCCAGTCTTCTCAGTACGCCCCTTGCCCGTAATTTTCCAAATTAAATCGAAAGCCATGTCCGTTGTGGGAATTCTCTACCGTTTCACCGAAATAACAGACCCTCTAGCGCAGGGGTTCCCAAACTTTTTTCCACTACGCCCCCTCCTGTTAAAATGGAAACCTTCCACGCCCCCCTTCACAAAAAAACAAGTATTGCATTGAAAACAAAACATGTGTTTTCACTATCACAAAATACAACAAAAGTTTCAATTTAAAGAAATACTGTTAAGAGAAAAACATCGACAAAAAGGTATATATTTTTACTGTAAAAGGGTTTTATACAAGTGGATTGTTAAGTTTTCTAAACATCCAGGTTGATTTTAAAAATCTACACCATAGAATTTGTGTTAAAGAAATGTATGGATTTTACTTACTTAGAGATTTTTATTTTTAACTGGTCTCGCGCTCACGCCCCCCTGACATGTCTTCGCGCCCCCTAGTTTGGGAACCCCTGTTCTAGCGCTAAAAACCATCTTTACTGGTTGCGTAATTCCCATAGTGCTCATAAATTTGGGCAACTGCCTGTCCCAGCAATCTTAAACTTGTGGAGCGCCCCCTTAAATTCTTCACCTCTATTGTCCGCCACCGTGTTCCCCACCTGCGTAACTCAAAGCGATATTATGTCCTCACTTGGATTATCCCCTTTGTCAACCCGTCGAACAATCCAAGATTTAAATTTCCTCCATTAAAAGCAATTAACGGCGATTTCCGATCTAATGACCTTCACTCCCTCTTTTCTCCTTCCACATTCCTGGCCGCAAAACCCGTAGCCGTGATCTTCTACACCTACCGAAATTATCTTTAGAAATAATCTTGGGGCGTACTGAGAAAAAATCATTCACTCTCCCAGCGATCTCTTTTCTATCGGTTCCCGAAACTTTTCAACTCTCTCACTTCCACATCTTCCCTCACTTGACCTCTCCACCTCTCATCTCTCCTACACCACCTGTATCAAACAATTAATGTTATCAAGTTGATCTTTTGTTCATCGCCACTTTTATTTTTGCTGATAAATATATTTATTTGTTACATATTCAATGTAAAAGGCCATTTGTGGCTGTTTTTGAATATTTGGTAAATATATAAATGAAAAACTCCTCTAGGCCACCTCGATCTGTGGAGGAATGAACCGGAAGTGGCCGTAGCCATCCGGCTAGCCCGTCATCCTGCCGCAGTGACTGCAATCGTGAGTCGTCCGTGCATTTTGTCGTCTCTCTCCGCCGAGGTGCTCTTCTTTCGGCTAGCCTCGGCTGCTTCCGGAAGGGCGTGCCCCGAGGCGGGGAGTCCCGTTCATCTTGCGCAGGGCGCCGCGTCTTAAAAGGAACCGGTTCTTCCTTGTTCTTCCTCCCCCTCCCCCCCCCCCCCACCTCACTCTGGACCCATCCGCTATCCCAGCATTCCCCCGAGTGAGCGGGCCGATCCCGGGCGCGCCTCGGGCAACGATAGCCGAGGGCCGGATCGCCAAAGATTCGCACATTCAGTCCGTCGAAGAGAAAAGCTCGCCGTCAGCGAATCATGCAACTTACTTGAGCGATACAAGCTCAGGGCTTTACAATATTGACTGACTAATGATTGAACACTTGCCGCAAGGCGTAGAATTCATCCAAATGGTTTTATTTAGGGATGGGTCGGTTCGGTTCTTCGGTTCCACCGATTCTTGAGCTTAAAACCGGAACCGAGGCCAAAAATAATCGGTACCGAAATAATTGGCGCGAAAACCAGTTTGAAACCTACTCACACTCCGAAAGTGGAGGCTTCACATTAAAACCTGGTGAAATAGTGTACTTAGATGCTTCAAAGTCGCGCATTATTCTAATTCAGTTGTTAAAATGACTATACACAAAAATATAATGAAGTATTCTTTTTGAAGCAGTATGTCTCTGAAAATAATTATTTATTACTACCTTATCTTACCATTGAGCAATGCAAAGTAAGTGGTAAATTAAGAACCGGAACCGAGAATGGGAACCGAGAACCGAAGTTAAGAACCGAACCGGAACCGAAAAAAAGTGGAACCGACCCATCCCATAATTTTGTGATTATGGTCCAGTCTATCATAGTAAGTTGGGGTCCGCAAAATATTTTTAACATCATCACTGAAAATATGGTCTTGGAATTTGTTTAAGAGATTAAGTCTAAATTTCTACCTGCGATCTGACAATGATTCCCAATTTAATTCATTTAATAGACTGGTTACGCTAATATAGTTATCGTACCGTCCCTTTACAAATGTTGCTGATCTTCGCTGCACATGTTCAAGTTCGTTATTTAGACCGTTTTAGTAGGGATCCCATACATCATATTCCAAATGAGGGTTTACAAGGGAAAAGTAGCTGATTTCTCGTACATGATCGTCACATTTACCCAGTACTCTTTTGACGAATCCCAGTTTACGATTCGCTTGACCCATTGTTTCACGTATGTGTTTACCCCAGGAAAGATCATGTGTCAGTCTTATTCCAAGATATTTAATGAAATATGTACTGACCTCCCATCCCGTGGGTCCGGTTTCAAATCCTGGCATTGGCAGAGATTTTTCAGCTGTATACAGATCACTCCAAGTTCACTGCTTCGTCCGTCGTCATCAGTCAACAATCTTGAGATTGGTTTGACGCAGCCCTCCAATCGATTCTCCTATCGGCTAATCTCATCATATCGATATGATTCTTCTCTTTCGCATCCTTCATCACTTGTTCTATTTATCTCGTACGAGGTCTACCTTAGCCAATCTTTCCATTCACTTCTTTTCCACGATTGTCTTCATCAGGCTCATGTCTCATGATATGGCTGATGAAGTTGTCCCATCTCCTTCTTAGGGTTTTCACAAGATTTCTCTTTTCACCCCCTCTTCTTAGGACTTCCTCGTTACTCACTCATTTAATCTTCAGCATTCTTCGGCATATTACGAATGTCCCCACCCTTGTCTTCTATGCTGCTGTCATCGTTGGTTGGTTATTTAGGGGATGCGTCCGACAGCTGAGGTCATTTACACCATTTTAGGATAGGTGGGTAATGGTAGGAGTGTTCAGGGAACGGAGGAAGGGTGGAGAGAAACCCGGCGTCGGCATTAGCCTACTCTTAACGAAAGGCGCCAAGGGGACCACGGCTTAACGTCCCATCCGACGGACGGAGTACTGAACATGAAATGCCCTCCACTAGGCACTCAAGTGGGGAGCGGTTTTCCACTGAAAAATCACCCACTGCCGGGAATCGAACCCGGTCCCTCGGGATGGGAAGCCAGTACTCTAGCCACCACACCAACCCGATACCCGCTGTCATCGTCCATACCTCGCCACCATATGGAAACATGCTCCAGATGTAACTTCTAATGAATTGCTTCCTTACTTTTAAGCTTGAATTCCCAGCTGTAAGTAGATTGAAGAATCTACTTCGGTAGATCTCGGTAGAATGCCCTCTTCGCCTGGGCTATTCTATTCACTATTTCTTTCTTGCTTCGTTCTTCGCTGGTTACTCGGTTGCCCAGGTTACAGTGCTCATTCACTTCCTCAAGATTTTGTTTTGCTTAGTTATTGGTATTGGCCTCTTATCTCCTGCTGCATACCAATACATTTATGTTCTTCTTATTGATCTTCAGCTGATATCTGATCACTGTCACTTCCATGGTTACTAGAATGTTCTTCAAATCCCTCGTTGTCTCTGCTTTGACTTCTATGTCACTAGTGAATCGCAGCGTGCTCATTTATTTCCCTGCGGATATTCACTCCAGAAGACTTCTCTTTGATTTTATTGATGACTTTCTCGATGTAAACTAAAAATTTAGGGAAGACAGTGCACAACCTTGTCTCACTCCTTTCTTTATTGTTGTACCTTCACAGGTGGGTGACGGGACGTGAAATATAAAGAGCAGGTTGATACCGACGCCGGGTCTCTCTTTACCCTTCCTCCCCTCCCCCAAAGATTTTAACCTCTACGTAACTTCCAGCCTTGTGCGTAACGGAGCAAATGACCTCATCATGTCGGTTCCCGGCTAACTATGACTATCTGGACGTCGCAACTTGACTTTAATGATTTGGATGCATGCTGGCGTCCAAACGCTTCCAAGGTACGCATGCAACAGGCAGGCACGTAGCCAGAAATTTGCTTCGGGGGGGCTAAGTCTTGAGTAACTTGAAACAAATCAGCCTTGTCCACTCGGTGTCGCCGTGTTACAAATCTCTTCCCTTAATTTTCCGTGCTTGGTATTCACTTTTTCAGTGCCCACACTTATCTCTTCTCACTGGTAAAGTTCACTGCTAAAATCACAACAACAGAATTATTGGGAAAACATTTCGGGGGGGGCTGAAGCACCACCACCCCCCTGGCTACGTGCCTGGCAACAGGTAAGGAGAGCTAACAAATTCAAAGCTCGCGAGCTAGCCGCAAAAACTTTAACGGAGTTACCCGCTGAGATGCACGAATGCAAGATATTCCACAGAGAAAAAATCATTCGCCTTGACCGGGACTCGAACCCGGACCCCCTGATTACATCCCCCTGAACATCTAGCTCCTTAAAGCCTCTAGAATTTCCACTGGGAAAGAGGATGCCTTGGTAGCGCAACTGGTAGAACACCTGGCCGGAAATCAGGGGGTCCGCGTTCGAGTCCCGGTTAAGGATCTCTGTAGAATCTCTGTGGAATCTCTGTGGATCAAGGATCACCCGATCTCTGTGGAATATCTTGCATTAGGTAAGGAGAGGTCGTTTGTGGCCGAGAAAACGATGCGATATCGATCATAAGATCGAATCGTTTATAAATCGCTCCGAAATTTTGTGTCAAGAAATCTAGATCACTCAAGAACGAGATTTCTTTGGTACCTATTTAACTCAGCTGAGTCCTTTCGTGCCTCAAGGGGGCGTAGTCGATTGTTCATTGGCAACTCGAGCATCGAAATGTCGATTGATTAAGGTGAGATATAGATGGAGAGCCGCACTACGAATTCTCAGCTGGGGCACCTGCGTTGAATTCCATCCGCTCCAGAGAGCGCGCGGACATCTCATCCGCTTCCCAGACGAGACGGGCCCCTCCCACGCCATTTCTCTCGGCCAACGGGTCACCTGCGCCTCGCAGCGCACGGCGTGCGGCAGATATTTCCTTCCCGCAGCGCCGCCTTCGGAGGGAGGGATGGATTGCTCTCCTCCCCTCCGAGGTGCTCGCCAGTCGCCGTCTGAGTCTGTGCTCGAGTGGACTGTGGTGCTCGTTCCTTAGTGACCGTCGCCGGGTCGGGCGCTCGTGTTTTGGGTGTTGTTGTGGTGCTCCTCGGAGGGCAGTGTGAGTGAGTGTGGTGCAGTGGTGCGGGCCTGTCTCCGTCGCCGAAAGACACCAGCAGAGCCGAGCGCCGCTTCAGAGGGAGCGGACGTCGTTGCCCAGGTGAGGGAACATCTAGATAATACCCTGCAAGCCACCTCAAAGGTGTGTGGCAGGGGGAGAATTCTCACAAAAGATTCACTACATATCATGCATTTAAAAGGGTTAGTATTAATATATTAGTCTAAACTGCACTATTTAAAGAGATAAAAATAACAAACTATGCATGCAAAAACGTGCTGTTAGTTGGGTTACCTTCAAGTCCTTATACCAACATGCAACTACCTATGCTATGGATTGATTCACTCGTATTGGACATATTTACCGCTATTCATATCCCTAACTCTACCATGAAAAAAGGACATTTTGAATCTGTCAGTTCAGCAATCAATTTCTCTAATTCATTTACATTGAACCTTCGGATTGACAAAAAGACGACAGTCTCGTAGGGCAAAGATAAAAGACAAGGAATGAATCAGTGCGATCATCTACCATTGACCCTTCGTGAAGAGCAGGTTGATGGCGACGCCGGGTTTCCCTCCTCCCTCACTCCACTCCCTAAAGATTCCAACCTCTGTGCAGCTTCCAACCTGTACGTAACGGCGCAAATGACCTCAGCGGTCGGTCGCCTCTCCAGTCTAACTATGACTATCTGGAAGTCGCTCCTCGACTTGAACCATGTGGGTATTCGCAGGCTTCCAAACAGTTACAAAGCACACATGTATCAAGTAAGGAGAGGTCGTTTGTGGCTAAGGATACGACGTGTATCGTTCCTAAGATGAAAACGGAAATTCTGAATACTATTCATGAATAGGAAGTCACTGATAACATTCACGGATGGGAAACAAAGCATGTAAACATACAATTCGTTTATCCCGATCATATTGGTACCGTGGGAGGATCTGTGTTGCAATCGAAAACTGGTCCAATAATAAATACCATGAGCCTTGATGAGCGTAACCTGGAATAAAATTGGCATTCTCTTTTCGAATTCGCCATCTTCGCGCGCCTCGATTGCTGAAATAGCTCATGAAGTGTATTTTATGAGGAATGCATGAAATCAGGGATGTGAGGGACAGTTAGGCAGGCTTGGTAATGTTGGTTCGTTCTGGTAGTATTTATAGAAAACCAACGTTAGGTGGGCGAAGTATTTTAAAGGTGAAAATATCTCAGGAATGATAACCTGAAAGAAACATATTTTTCAGTTTTCGCGACCCATATTTGGTGATATTTAGTGGCCGTAATAAATATCTATTTTTTAAATTGGACGAACTAAATGATTTTTCGTAAAAGAAGAAGAAGATAATGTTAAATTTTAAAAATAAAACTTGACGTATTATTAGCTGGACAACAAAATCCGTGCGTCACTAAAAGATGCGTTCGTGTAAGTTAAAACAATGTGGCACCGATGTTATCAATGGTATTTGCTTTAAACACCTGTCCGTCTTACCCAGTCCTAATAAATTTCTGTAGCGAGAGCAAACTTTCTAAGGCTCGGATGACAGGAGCACACCTTTAGATGACGTCATCAGATGCACAGTGATCGGCTATTCAATCTTTAAGACCTCCTTCCGGGTGTGGAACTGTCACACTCATCCAATTCCTCAATTACTAATATTTCTTTATGATGTGCGCAGATAGAATGTAAGTGCAGCAACGTGCATTCACTTAGCACTATGAAATGGCACAATCAATTGTCTATTACGGTGATTTCTGGTCCATTTAATTAGCGAACATTAGAGCCTTTCCAATCTAATGGACCGAAGGCTTTGAAAACTTTCTGCAGCTCGTTTCCATTCGCGAATAGAAGAAAATAATTTCATTTATTTCACGCGGGTTAGCTGACTTTCTAGTCTCGATAAATATTCTTACGTCATGGCTGTGTTTGCATAGAGGAATAAATGCAATAACTTGATAAGGTCCGCACTTCCATTTTAACTTACCTCAATTGGTAGATATATGTATATATACTGGCACCTAAGCGATATTTACTCTAGTGCTCATCTTGATAATGACTCTGTAAGTCGAAACCCGGGTCGATTAATAAATTGGAGTGTGAATTAAATAACTTATTGTACTAATTCCTATAAACAAGAAGTTCCACAAAGTAACGCTTGAAAATATAACGTTATATTTGTTACCAAAAATTGATTGTGATAATGCGATGCGATTGTCATAATTAGATGAAAAGGAGAAAGAAAACATTTGTTTTCAGGTGGAAACTATTACTAAGTTAAGAAATAATCAAGCTTCCACGACGGGAATTACATTGTTTAAGGATCTTCTTCACTAATTACAATTTACTGATAGAATACCACAAATTTTCGGAAGAATGTGGGAGAGAGAAACAATCATATGTTTCGCCTCGTAATTGAAAGTAGTAGGTATCTAATAAATACAATTTTAGCAGAGAAGTATATTATTAATTAATTTTTCTAAAACATAAAAAATTGTAATTTAGATGGAGCATATCCACCATCTCACACCTGAAACAATATAATATATTCCTCATGAAGCGTGAAGGTGGATTCGAATACGTTGCGTGATCGTCACTCGAAAAGCATAAACTGGGCGGGTGTGCTTGAATTGTTCGAGATTGATTCCGGTACGGAATAATCCCGAACACAATGTAAAAGCATTCCCCCCCCCTGGTCACGTTAAATGTATATATATATCCTCTTTGTTTCATTGGTGCTTAGCGGTGCCTACTCTGTTGAACAGAATGATATTTACGACAGGAAATGCAACCGTGCATGAATCAAACACATCTATGTACGAAATCGCGAAGATCACTCGAGTCGCTTTCTTCGGTCGGATAGGGGCGAGCGGATTTCTCGGGTCCCAGCATCAGCCTTCGAGTAGCCGTGGTGTTTGGACCGGTGCCCACGGCAGGTGACACGGGCGACACCCACCTCTCGGCGAAGGTCTTGGGGAAGGGCATTAGGTGGCTTATTGGCTGCGGATGCAGTTGATAGGGTCGAGGGAGATGTGGAGTGAGAGTGTAAACAGGAGCTGTGACTTTAGTGGAGAAAGGGACCGAAAATGCACGGAAGGCAATGGTGGACGTGGTAACGAAGGATGGTATGGAGAAAACTGCTGCGTTTACATCTACACTTACGCAATACCCTGCAAGCCTCTGCGAGGGGGTGTGGCAGGGGGTGAAGATCATCAAGCATGCATTATTTACATGTACTAGGCTACTACATGGAAAAATGTTAGATATTAGAGTCACATCCGCTAGATAGTTAGTATCTAAATAGTAATATAGGGATTATTGGCTATAATGGCATTAATCTGAATATATTTATCTGTATTTACCTATGCGTGGATTATTAATGTTAATACATACATCATGGACTACAGACTACTCTAACAATATCTCACCTACCTATCCCTTTGCTATGCTGCCTATTACGTTCTCTTAAAGTAAGCGGGAAAAAATAACATTTTAGATCTAACGGTGTGAAAATCCGTCTCTCTAATCTTACTCATTCAAATCTAGCATAATACGCAAGTCCTCATAATATTTATCTAACATCCTCAGAAAAGCTATCTGTTTTCCTCATCTTGAGTGATTGGCTGTCCTCTTCCTTATAGCAGTGATTCCCAAACCTTTTACGCTGTCGACACCCTTCAGAATGAGATTAAAATCTTGGGGCACCCTTCTTTTATATTTTTAAATGTATCCAATTGGGCTTTCCTAGCGATTACCAAGGATAATCGGCGCTTTATGATAATTAGTCCATGGGTGGGAAGAAGTGACGCTCTTACCATCTGTCGGGCGTGCGAATAACCGATTCGGAAGTTGGTCCTGCTAAGCGTTTTCTTTATCTTCCCGCAATAATCTTGCGGCACCTCTAGTTGCTGTTTTCCCGGCACCCTGAACACAGCGGATGGGAGCCACCGCCTTAGAGCGACAAAGGCTGCGATAGTGCTTCGAATATCTGCTTATCTTGTGTCCGTGATTATTCATTTACATTCTTAATTCACCCCTGGGAGCTTTTAGGGAAATTTTTTCACCCCTAGGGGCTTTTTTTATTTACCGAGTGACATGTGGTGGAGGGGACGCAAGAGTCACTGTGGGTCAGCGGACGAATCGAAGGCAAGATGAAGGAGAAGGAAGGTGAACAGGTGGGCGGCGAAGGCAATTGCAGTGAAAGCGGAGAAACTATTTGACGCTCGTACAGAGTGGAGGAGGAGGCGGAGGAATAAGGACAGCGATAAAAAGGAGAGCGTCTGGGATAAAAAATCATGGGAATTCTGAACTCTAGAAAGCTCTACGCAACGGCAGAAATGAAGGAAAAATACCGATTAAATCTCCTGCAGTAATTTAAAACGGATAGGTTCACTTAGGACGTTAGATATTAAGAACCCCTGCGTATTATGCTAGCTTTCATCAGTTAAATAAGGTAAGGGAGATAAATTGTCGTACCTGTAGATTTAAAATGTCAAGTAACGTTAAAAGATCATAATGAGCAGCATGGCAAAGGGGATAGGTAGGAAATATTGTCGGAGTAGCCTGCAGTGCATGATGCATATTTTAACACTATTAACACTTGGATAATAGGAAAATACAGGCAATACTTGTAGAGAAATGCCTTTAATACCAGTCAATACTTAATTAGTATATAGATACTAGCTATTTGTTTACACATGACTCCAACATATAACGTGTTTCCGTGAAGTGATAGCATTGTATCTCTCATTTGCGTGAAAGTAGTGCATGTTTGGTGGTCTTCACTCCCTGCAACACACCCTAGCGGTGGCTCGCAGGAAATTGTGTTGATGACTTCCAATTTGAAGACTTCTCCGTCTAAATTCACATGCTAGGAAAATCCAGGAAATATATTTAAAGCATTGCTTATCTAACCGTAATCACTAGATTTCTATGTAGATACTAACCATGTACTTAGTATGTGACTCTTATATCAAGCATGTTTCCATGAAGCCTGGAATGGGGTCGTTTACCATATTTTTATTGCCGAAACTGATAAGAGTTTGTAGAATAAAAAGAACATATTTTTCCGTTTTTTAATCCGTCAATTATTTCTCGAGTTATAAGCGGCGAAAAACTGATGTTTTTAACCCTTTCGGAAAAGTGGGCGTGGTGCGACCTCTGATGTCATCGACCTCGTCCAATCACATCTGAGCCCACGAAGCTACTTTGCCTTATCGCAATGGGGGGGACACAGTTGACTCTGCCAATCGGAGCAGTTGCGATAGCATCTGTGCGAGTAGACCTTCCGAGAACCCCCCTCCACTCCCTTCCCTTCCCCTAAAAGCAGTCAAGGACGGGAAGAAAATGACGTCAATGATATAAAAGCAGCTTTTTCGGTGGGCGTCACCTTTTTCTTATTTTAATTTTTGATTTATGAGTGAATGGTTGTGGTTAGAAGATTAATTTTTTCACTACAATTCGTTTTTCGTTTCCATTTAACGATTTCGTGAACAAAATTGCAATTTCGGTACCGAGTAAACACCCCCATTGTAGTTCTAAGTTGCACATAAGCATTGCATGTTTGGAGATCTTCACCCCCCTGCCACACACTCTCGCGATGGCTCCCACTGTGTTCCATTGATGTAGATAAAAAAGTAGCAGGGAAGAAGAATGTAGGAAATATTTGAACACGGTTCAGAGCAGGAGAAGGCGCGGTGATGTTATGCCTCCTTCTGGAGCGATTATTTAAAAGGGCGAAACGACGAGAAGCGGGCGAATGGAGGGAAGTGAGAGGGAGTAGAGAGATGGTTCACTCGAAGGCGCTATCCGAGGTCAAACGGGGAATCGAGGACACGTCGCTGATTCGATTCGAGATGCCGATCGAACTGGGAGAGTCTAGTGGGGAGAAAAATGCGGAAACCTTAATAGCAGCGATTACGCCCCCTCCCTTGAGCGTGGAAGAGGTGAAGACATGCCCTGCGATTACTGTGTGGAGAGCGATACATACATAAGGAATTCAGGGAAAAGAGTTAGCTGCATGTCAATAGCGCACGTTTGGTCACCTTCACCCCCTGCCACATACCCCCTTTGTGGCTCGCAAGGTACTGCGTACATGTAGATGAGGACGGAGAATGGATGGAATTTTAGAATCGTTCGTGAGAAACCTGAAAAATTGGCGAATGCACATTCCATGGACTTTATTGTGAGATCTACGAGAGCGGAGTTTTGATGGGAGGACTATGTGGGAGCTGTAAATAACCAAAAAGTAGGGGAAAAAACAAAAGGACATTCGAAGACTATAAATACTACCATGACTAGCCCACGATTTTCACGAGTGCAGGAAAAATTTTACTTGTCCATCCTGAGAAGGGATTCATTTACCAATCAGAGTACGCTTACCGTTAGTGATACATTAAAGTTTACGATTTTGTAGTTTCGAAATCGCAATGCGAAATTTTGACGCAAATATATATTTTTTTTAAATATCCCATTCTCAACTTGGAAAATTTCTTGAATACATATTTCAGATAAAACAAGTCTTCAATCATAAAGACTGCTGTAATGTCAATTATTCTTTTACTCACTAGAGATATCCGTATAAAATATATTTGCATTTTCGCAAAAATTCCTACCACTAGCCCGTTTATAAAGGAAGGAACACATAGAATAACTGCTTTACTTCAATTTCTTTTGAACCAACACGGTGAAAGCAGCTGAAAAATAAATTTACTCTTTAACTCTTGCGTCATGAAGTGAATACAAGCAGTCGGAATTAAAGAAAAGGCAATTCTTGGTATGTAAAATCGTTTAATGAACCATAATAGATAAATTTTACGATCTGCTATCTCCTGTTGATTTAATTATAATATTCTATAAAGAAAATGAACATCCTGGCCACTTACAATGAAAGCGGCTTTTCGTTGACCTCGGCCGCGGAGGGGTAAATCTCTTGCCTGTCAAACTCGAGGTCGCAGGCTCGAGGCCCGGCCGGCGGAGAATTTTCACTTTCTGGGCGTCGATATTTGGGTAATCCATTGCAGTTTATTGCAAGAGAGGATATTATAGTCCTAAAATCGCTGTATAAATTAAGAGGTGTTTAATTTTGATGAATTTCGCCATTAGGGCAATGTAAAACGACATGTTCAGCAGTAATTGTGCGAGAATAATCCCCAGTAAATGCAGAAAATTAAGCCATTTTTTGGGCTAATTGTAGGTCAACTATGGCTGCGTACTATGCTGCTGCCTTGGCTCCGCCAGGATTGCCAGACTTAAAATCAAATCCTTAGCAACTATAGTTTAAATACGTTGAGTGCATCCTCTTTTGTTGATGCTGGAGTCGCTAGAGTTTTGATCACTAGGGATTTCGTGCTACACTTGTATGGCAATCTTTCTTCAGCTAGCAAACAAATAAAGAAGACGATTCATAGAAGATATCATCAACGAAAAACACCTTCATTCGTATCATCATCGAGATTCGTCATTCATTCCTAAGAGTGGTTTGTTTCAGTTCTCCATTGGATTATTTTTATCGGCTGACCTCTTCAGAAACGCGTAATTCTTCTCCTTCACATCCTTCACTACTTTCTCCATATATCTCATGCGAGGCTTCTCCATTCTTCCCATTCACCTTTCCCTCGACGATTTCATTCTTCATGTCATCATGTCTCATCATACGACTTATTAAGTTGTCTCCTAAGCTTAAAGCCACCGAGTGCGTCCATCGAGTTGCGGATGGTGGGTCGACCTCTAGTCTTACGAGGTTCGCTGCGAGGTGAACAAGCTTACTCGTCGAATACTCGTGGACAAAACCCGACTACGTTCATTCTTCCCATTAACTTTTCCCTCGACGATTTTGTCCATCATTGGTCTGTCCTTGGGTAAGGTAGGCCTTTCAAATGATACAGAAGTCTGTGAAGATGCTGTGACTTGGCGACGGGAGCCCACCAACAAATATGCATTTCATCTCTCGAAGGAGAGGGCACCAGCCCTTCTTCCTCTGGGTGACAGTGGAGACCATATTGGCCGGTATAGATACACTCATCAAAATATAGGCGAGATAAGATTTACTTTAACGACTGTAGTACCATAATGTGGAAGACAAGGGGAAACCACGGAAGTATCACCCTTGGGAGTTGCAGCTACCCCACCCATTTCCTTGCTATCAAGACGTGATGAAAAGCTCTCAAAGAAATAATTCCGGAGGTAAAATAGTCCTCATTTGGATTTCCAGGTGGGAACTACCCGAGAGAGTACATCAGTCAAAAGTGGTAAACATTTTAGGGCATGATCGTGGAGCGTGAGATCGCTTTTGACCTGCGGAAGACTGGGGAACCAGAGGGAGGAATCAGAGGATCTCGACGTATGAGGAATCAGAGAAATGAAGTGGCCCGAAGATGGAGACTTTTGGAGTGGATGCTACAGGATTATACACTCGGGATCATTAAATGGGAATGCTGGAGCAGGGATAATGCTCATAAAGAGCGCCGGAATGCGCGTGAAGAGTTTCCTACAGTACAGTGAGAGGATTGTAATGATGAAGATCGAGGCCAAACCTACAGATACCGTTGAAGTACAGGCTTTCATACCTGCGCCGGATTACAAAGATTAAGAAGTAGTAGATTTCTATGACGATTTCACAGAAGGAAGAGGAGAAAAAAGCCTAGTTATATTTGGAGATTGGAACGCTATCGTCGGCAAAGGTCAAGTTGAAAGAATGACACGAAAATTTGGATTGGGAAATCGGAAAGACAGAGGAGCAAGCCTTTCGGAACTCAGCACGCAACAGAAGTTAATTATGGTAAACACATTGTTAAAAAACCACAACCGAAGTAGATACTCTTGGAAAATTCCAGGACCTATACCAAGTTGACTACATTTTAGATAAGAGCTGCAAAGGCTACCCGGGTGTGGGTATCGACAGTGATCACAGCATGCCATTTGAAATCCAAGAAGCTGAAGAAAACAATGTAGAACATAGGACAAGTAAAAAACCCCTCCTCACTCAAAGTTCCCTCCCATTGGAGTCCATGGACCATGGAGTTCATCTCTGCAGTGGTACAATATTCCTCATTTTACTGCGCGTGCCAAGCGGCACAAGTGCCAACTTGTCCATACGTGCTCCCACGTCACCCTCTGGCTGATACAAATGTGCTCTTATGTAGTACAAACCTTTGTTCCTCCATCAGGAAAACCTTGTACATTATTGAAAATAAGAATCAACTTTGTAATTTTCCACACGTTTTTAATAACCAACAGGCTTCAACACTCACGTGTTATCATCAGGGACTAAAATTTTTGAGTATTGGGAAGGCCTTAAATAGTGCACTGGACTGGGGGTTATGTCTCTTTCGGAAGGGGAAGGAATTTGAGGGAACGCTTAGGTATAAACTGGTTGGAGGTTAAGATGGAAAGGGAGTGAGGCACGGGGCTACATCACAGGGGTAAGAGGAATATATATTGGAGGTTAGGTCAAATTTTCACATTGTGGCGAATAATGGGGTACACCAGAGCAAGTGGTCAACGGGGAACATTTAAAATCCGTCAAATCATTTAAAAGCAAAATATCGGGTGAGCACCGTCGTTCTAAAATTTCGAATTTCTCCAAAAGTCAAGTTTAAAACCTTTATCCTGGACGTGTTAGACTTGAGGTTTGAAGTTTCCCCGGTGGCCAGTCTCTTGTAGATGTTTAGCGTACATTGACGTCTCATCACAGTCTCTAACACACTTCTCATGTTCTTTCACTCTAGTCACAAATCTTTTCCCCGTTTGGCCCAAATACACCGCGTTGCAATCACCACACTCTATCAGGTACACACCACTTTTATGCTCCACATCAATTTTGTCTTTAGAATTCTAAAAGTAATTGGCTTAGTGTAGTCGGATTATAAAAACAGATTTTAAAAATGTCTTTGGGTAAATTTCTAGCTATTACTTGGCTAATATTGTCTAGGAAGGGCAGTTTAAACCATTTCTTTGATTTTCCATGGGGAGATTGGTCCAATTTACATAGTGACTTTGTAGCTTTTGACTTATGAATTTTATTAAACAATTTTTCCACTGTATGTTCACTGTAGCCAAATTCCTTCCCCTTCCTAAAGAGACATACCAGTGCACTATTTAAGGCCTTCATACAGTGCACCAGTGCACTATTTAAGGCCTTCCCAATGCTCAAAAATTTTAGTCCCTGATGATGACACGTGAGTGTTGAAACCGGTTGGTTATTAAAAACGTGTGGAAAATTACAAAGTTGATTCTTATTTTCAATCATGGAAAATTTCCACCATGTGACGGCCGAAGTTGTTTCGTTGAACCTTGTACGTGTTATCGTTTACAATATATTGCAATTAAAATGCTACATGAAAACGTGATGTTTACTTTGATGACCTGAAATATAAGACGTATTCTCCGCAATGACTACCGGCATTTTATTAATCCCAATTTCCCCATATTCCGTATGCGTACCATGATGTGGAAAATAGACTTCTCACGTGATTTGAATTCGGTCACTCAAATATTTCATATTGTTAATCGATTAATTCCTAACCTGATATTCACAGCTAATGCAGCAGATTTAGCAGAGATTCCAACTTGTGGAAATTTCTTTTCCGCGATAGATTTTCGCATCGGATGAACGACATTCACGTCACGTCTCAATTGGGGTCGGCTCGGCCGCTTTTGCTCGGCACTGGCCTGCACGGAAACACTTGGACCACGCCCTGTGCAACTCGTGACCTTGCAGGAAATGCTCAAGGGTCCGTGCGTCTTGATGGACGATGAAGACGTCCGACGCCATTGGTGAAGATTATTCGAGACCTCTTCATCAGTGTTCGATACTTTCTAAAATCCTTCAGTGCATTGCAACGAATGAGCAATGTCACCGCTGCTTTAGAATTTTGTAATGGGACTATCGCTGGAATAAACTATTTGTGATTTTGATCAGAATTTGTTGAATTATTTTTACAGCTTTTAAAATGCAAAAATAATTTTCGTAATTTGATTTAATTATGCAAAGTGAATGTTTTCGAACGGTTAAAAAATTTACCAAAGACACTACGTGTCAAAAAATTAACAAGAAGCACTTGGGTGCATATGTTTCAATCAAAGAATTACATCTACGTTTTACACTTGTGCGAGCCGACGCAATCGCGTGTGGCAGGAAATAGTAGGTTACCAGACAAGTGAAATGTTGAATATAGCTGAAAAAAAATTTGTTAATTAAAAGTAAAGCCTATGCCGGGTGATTGTAAAAATTATACTCTACTTGCGTTGCGGTCGTGTATTGTGTGCGTGGGAAAAACGAATTTTTGTATCGCTCAGCCAAGAAATTGATTTCTCCCTTAATTCGTCACTTCTGTCTGTCCTGCTGATGTAGTGTCGGGGCAGAAATATGTCGGTAGTGTCATATTTAAATTAACGTGATTTCAATAACTTGAATCTGGCGAACGGTCTTCCAGATTCTCGGGTTTCCCAACAAAGCTCATTCAAGGGACGTTTCATTATTCAAGTTCTATGTGACATCTCCTGAAATCGCAATAACGGAAACTTCGCAGGATATAATCACGCTGTGACAATTGAAGCTTGATGTCAGTTCTGGAAATGACGCTGCGACTATCGGCGTAGAAATTATGTGCACTCGACTTTATATACAAATAACAAAATAAGCGGATGACCTACAGAAAAGCTAATCACAAGGTAATTTTTAATATATAATCTTGCGTTATTTTGTGGCAAATTTAAATGTTTTAGGTGCATTTTAATATTTTTTAATCGGGTGTAACGAGAAAAGTGCCGGTTTTTGACGATGTTCGAGCTCATAAGTCATATATACTATCAAAAGCATCAAAGTCTGCTACTTTGATGCTTCGTAACACAATAAAAATTATTCAATGACAAATAAGGTTTATCATTATTTAGAAAATTATTTTTTATATGCATACCATAAGTTTCAAGTTTCTATCTTTAATAAAAAAAGTTGTTATCAATTATGTAAAAAAGTTAGCAACACAAAACTGTGGCGTCATAGAATTTCGTTCTCAGTAGCGTCGTAATCCTCGCGTCCTTACCGTTTCTAATATGTAATTGCCGAATATTTTTTTTTAATGCGGAAAATTAATACTGATTGATATTTATGACGATGAAAGAGAGGTAGGTTCATTTCCATCGATGCGTATGTTCGCATACCTAGGATAAAGTGCCATTGGAGAGATACTGGGCTGGGAAATGTGTCGCAGATCATAGCGGGAGTGTGAAGGCTAAGAACTTCGAAAGGCCGAACAGAATTAATAACATTTTCCCACCTGTGCCCAATTAAGTATGACAATCAACTTCATTAGGAACGGAAAGTTAATTGTACCAGCAGAAATCAAGTAGAATGCATATAAAAAAACTCTTGGTTCTTCAAACAAAGGTAACAGCAAGGTATTTATGCATGAACCTGACAATGAATGCAAATTGGAGAGCAAGCGATTTGAAAAAAATATTTATTGCTTCGCAATCCTATTATATAACTGGAAACGAAGCGTAAATGGTGGAGACATACCTTCCACCCTCGACAAAGCAGTTTGCCAGGCACTCCTTAGATATCCAATAAATTAAGAAAAATCTGATCTGTGAAAATTTAAAAAAAATACGGATTTACAGATTAAATTTAAACAAATTTAATCTGTTAATCCGAGGAGAATTCAGGAGGAGCCATGAAGGAGATCAATTTTCTAAAGAATTAAGTTCTCAAATTTATCAAAATTAAGAGAACTTCCTCGGCTATCTCGAGTAGCATTGATATTTCAAGTTTATTTTCTCCGTGTCCTCTAGATTTCTGATTTTCTGAAGGAGCCTTTTCCTCCGAGTCGAATGAGTGTCTTATTTTCTCCTTCGCAGTAGGTTAGGGGAATATTTTCAAATGTTCCCAAGCGTTACATTTCGTGATACTTATAGATGATATCAGGTGGTCTCAGCAGCATAGCGGAACGGCGACGCAGTGGAAAAAACAGACTCGAGGCACCAGGAGGCGTTGGCCCCAATGCTCGAGGCGCGGGCAGCGCACTTGGGATTCCCTCTGAGGTGCAGACAGACCAAAGTTTGAGATCGTCGGCTTTTCTCGAATAGGTAACCAAGGAATCACGTGGTACAAAAACGAATGGTCCGCGGACTTTGGTGTTACACACCAAACTGCTCATTACAATCTAACTAATTGTTTTCCATTGAGTTTTATATCATCTGGGGCTATGTACGTGACGGATGAGAAAAACTCACATGAAACAGTGAGTGAGATTGTAATAAGCAGTTAAAACGCATTAAATTTTCCCAACAATATCTGTTTATACCACGTGACTCCATGGTTACCAATTCGAGACAATCCCGACGATTTCAAACACAGCCCCCATGGAGGCCCGAAACACCGCATTTACGGGCAGCCTACACTTTCTTAGCCGACCTACAAACAACCAGGGGAATTTCCAAATTGTAATGGGTGGTACTAAGAAACTTTACGATCGAAAGATTTTATATGTGTCCAGGGTAGACATTCGAGGGCCCGGAGCAACGCTCTCTTTGGGGCCCTCAGACAAAAAGGAAGCAGGTGAAAACACAAGTGAGCATGTATGAGAGTTTTATCACCTAAATTTATATGACGCAAATAATTATTACTTTATTATAGAATGTTAAAACGTAAAATGTTGAATGTTGAAACGTAAAAAATAACTGGATGCATTTAAAAACTAAAATAATCGACTAAGGTCTACGTAACTTTTTTACTTGCCTTAACTTCGGCAAAATCGTCTGTTATTTCAATGAATTTCAAGTCCTAAGAAGAGTGGGAGAAAAGGGAAGTCTGCTGAAAACTATACAAAGAAGACGGGACAACCTAATCGGCCATATCTTAAGACACGATGGCCTGATGAAGACAATCGTCGAGGGAAAAGTGAACGGGAAAAATGGAAGAGGCAGGCCTCGTATGAGTTACATGGAGCAGGTCGTAAAGGACGTGAAAGAGAGGAACTACGTTGGTATGAAGAGGTTGGCCGATAGAAGAATCGAGTGGAGGGCTGCGTCAAACCAATCCTAGGATTGTTAACCCTTGATGATGATGATGATGATTTTCTAATGAAACATGAATTTAACCAATTCATGTCCAGTGCCAAGCATCTGATGTGATTGATTCTTTCCTCACCCTTCGTTGACGCAGTCATCTTTGTCAATAATTTAAATCCCATAAAATGAAGAAGACAACTTCTTTAGACTGCCTAGTATTTTTTACGGTTAGTGATGGGATTTTGTTTTATTTTTTTTCTTTTGGAGGTCCCTCCGGGGCTTCCTAGAAGTGGAGGCCTGGGGCAAAGCCCCCCCTGGATGTGACTTCGAACGTCATGTGGACTTGCATTTTACTCCCGAGGAAAATAATCCTTTGCCATAGTGAAGTTCCATGTTTTGGATCGGTATAAAAATATATTTCCCGCCATTTCTTCGAATACTGAATGCGCGCGTTGCTCGGAGAAGTAATCCTGTTTCACCATATACCGGAATGTTTGTGTTTTGTGGTCGTCATAGTGATTATAAGGGATATCATGCTGAAATTACCTTCTTAGTTGTTTTTTTAAGGTATCGAGGGTTTTTAAGGGTTAGTTTGTTGAGGTTTTTTAGAGTTGAAGGTTGGTCTTGTGAGGTTATGGTGGGTTATTTGGTTCGTCGTATAGATGACTAGCTTAGGATGAGGATTGAAAGAGAACAAACGACATTTTTGAGAATTAAATACTCAAAGGGGTAATATTTTATTTCGGTGTGAGTTGTGCGGGGTTTGGGGACAATAGTAATGATGCATGTTTTTCAGCTGTCTGGAAAGATGAAAGAAGCAACTTCCTAATGGGTAGGATTTGAGTTGGAGTGTGAAAATTTTGACTGATTTTGGTGGAATATGGTCAGGGCCTGAAGAGTGTATATTGATGCAGGCTGGCTATGATTTGGCTAATTTCAGAATGGATGCAGTGCAACGGTTTCGGAGTGGGCGGAGAAGTCCGAAGATTTCCCGACTCCTTAAACTCATAATGATTAATCGCAACTTCTGAAACGTGTTTTCAAGTCTGTACCGCTTCAGAGTGGGATGACAGGCATAAGGATGGGAATGGAAGGGAAAGGAGGAACGGTGGAGAGAAACCCGGCGTTGGATTCAGTCTGCTCGTAACTAAAGGTGCCAAGGGGACCACGGCTTGGCGTCCTATCCGACGGACGGAGTACTGAACTCGAATATTCTACAAAAGACAGACACACAAGTAGGGGCCGATTTATCAATAAAAAATACCTTCCTATACTTAGGCTGGTATTCTGAATCGGGGTCGCTATTATAAGGCCGCGCTATTCCACGGGTCATTATTCCCCGATCTGGTATTCTGAATCGAGGTGGGGAATAAATTGCCCAGTTCTGAGGTGGAATAATTGTACCCGCCCCTTCCGGTATGAGAACCATAAAGATCAGAAAACAAAAATTCCGGCAGCCAATAGCAAGCGATGTTTACATTGTCTGGGACAGTTTGGGACAGATTTACGGCCAACTTTACGCCTCTCACAATGGCCAGCGAACAGCTGATATTAATGTATAAAATTATAAATGAATTATTTATTATCCTGCTTGGAAAATTCGCGTATTCATCCAGATCAATGTATCTTTCGAGCAAACACCATTAACTGAGGTAACTCTCCTGCTTACATTTGCATATGAAACAGCCAAACTCGTCGTAAAATTGTTTTCGCCTGTAGTTGATTAAAACCTTAGCTATAAATACGAAATATGAACTTCTCCGTGGATATTTTACGTTAAAAAGCATGCCAGAGAAAAGGGCCTTCGTTGAAAACGTACTCATTATCAATATTCATGTGGTGGTTATTAATGGTATATAAATACGAGTTTATTAATGATGAATTGGTACCTAACGCTCCGCTCTGGGGTAAGCAACCACATTCATTATATTCATCCGATTATCACAAATCTTAAGTGGTAGAACTTATATTAATTACTTTATCATCTTCATAGACAATGTTGATAAACATTAAATACGTTTTGCTACGGAGGCTAGGGTACTCGCACGAAAGTCGTACTTATCATCATAAAAGATCAATAGTTTCATAATTATACAATTTGCAAATTAAGAGAATGGAAATGATTGTGGTTTCTGTACCCTTCAGGATTATTAAGTGACACACAGCTGCTCACGTTCGGCAATTTCGTTTCTGTACCGGTATTTTCATGAAATCACTGTTGTTTGTTTACAATATTGTATTGCATATGCAAGCTAAATAAAAATCGTTTACACTCAAGGGTAACTATAGTTATTAATATATTTACAATTAAGAACGACCCAATGGAGACGTTGTAAATACACAATGAGATGAAAAGGATTATTGTCGGTAGGAGTTTTATTGCTTTTCATCGGGCAGGTAAATAACTAATTAAAAGTTCTATAAACTGAAAATACGTTCACATTAATAAACTGCCTTTGCAATGAAGTATAATATGGCACATCACACTTTCCCCGTCTACTATAATGATCTATTAATGAGTATTTACACATCATCAAGCCATGGCTTGCAGGATTTCTCTCGCCGCAAGGTTTAATCAAGTCAGTTTACTACAAACATAGTCACTTCACTCGACACACGGAAATGGTTAATAAATCTCTCCTCCATCACTTCAAATGAATTTATACTATCATCCTGTTATTATTATTGTTTATAAATCGTGGTCGGTTTGCGAAGGTATTTGCTTGCAATGGTCAGTTTACAGAGGGGCATGGGATGGAACCTCTGTGGTCCTCCGGTAAGTTTATATATAACACTTTCTAGTAATTCTTAACAAGATTTAATTCTTACCAGATAAATGAACATGCTTGAAATTTTCCGATACAACAACCACAGAAACTAAAACAGGCACCACCAATGACAAAGTAAATAGAAACACCACAGTCCACTGATTTCACAAAAAACAAACACATATGTATCACTTTCTCTAATCGTAGCCTACCCCGGGCTTCTACATATGCATTAACAATTGCCAAAACTTGAAATGCAGACGTCCAGTCCTTTCAGATAGTAAACAAACGTCGAATATATACCCGATACTAATCGAAGTAAACATTATAAACATTTGAAAGTCATTCAGCGAGCTGATTTACGTCGCGCTATCCAGATTGCCCGGTCTTCAGAATCGGGGAATAATATTACGACCCGGCCGGTCGCTATCTGCCGTTCAGAATACCATATTTCGACCGCGCTATGGGATATCTGTAGAATAGCGACTTCCGGTGACTCTTCGGCATTCAGAATAGCAAATAACGACTGGGTCGTAATACTCTTGAAAATATCGACTTTTTCCGCTATTATGACTTATAAGGCCGGCCTTATCTCGTTCAGAATAGCAGCCTTAGATTCGAAGCCGGACCCTCCCAGTGAGAGATCAGTTCTCCAACTACAACATCAAACCGGGCATTGCGGTGTTTATAGCAATAAGCAATTCCACAATCCGCCTGGTTTCTGAAAGGAAAGATAAACTAAAATTTATGAGGAACGGTCTAGAGTAGGTGAAGCAAAACGGAACTTATGTACATTTTAATTTCATGGAATTATGATCAAGGGGATATTGTTTTGCATAATGATATGTTAAATCCGCAGATCTTTTACTGGTACTGCTAGATTCTACACCAGCCACGGCGTTATTATCAGGTACAAGTGTTAAAATTATAGCCAGACGTATATATGCTCAAAACGCAGGGTGGAAAGGGAGAGAATTATAGTTATTGCCATTATTCATATTGGACTTCCACAAGGTTACGCCTCATACGATTAAATTAATCGGGATGTTGTTTTAATTAAATGCATTTCTTGGCACAACACATGAATATATGAATGAGCATATATTACCAGCTCCAGTGCAATCAAGGAACCTTTGTATTCCAATTATATCGCCTTTATAATGCTCTCTTCATCCCACCCAAACAGCCTCTTCCCTTTCTATATCGTTCCCACTAACCTAACATACTCCTACTTAGATATCACGACCATAAAAACATAACTGCCATATTGCCTGTTCGATGAGATTCTTTATTCTACGCTTGAAGGTCTCCAGAGAGTCGGGAGGTGTTGTAGTCTGTGTTCTCAGCCACTAGGGCCAGGGGAAAAGTGTCTCGAGCTGCTCCGCTGGTGCCGTGGAAAGGAAAAACCTTCTGCAGTTCGCCGATTATGCCTACCTAGACTTGACCAAGGGCGGATGGGTCGTTTGAAACTGATCGCGCCAACCGACTCGGTGATTTGATTCTTTCCGTCGCCGTGATCGAGATCCGTGCTTCATGGTCCACAACGAATCCCAGTGTCATGTCTGAAAGCATGTGTCACGTCCCTCGACGAGATCTCCACAGCAATGCAGATCTCCAAAGACAATGGTTCTCCCGTGAAACGAATCCGTTTATTTACTTTTTCGTGACTTGGCATTCATCTACATCTACATAATACCCTGCAAGTCACCATAAGGGTGTGTGGCAGGGGGTGAATTCTCACCAGACATGCACTACATATGATACATAACAAAAGGATTAGTATTTATATACCGTTCTAAACTTCACTATTTAAAAAAAGATAAAAATAGCAAAGCAAACATGCAAAAACATGCTGTTAGTTAGGTTAGCTTCGATTAGACCTTGTATAGGTACTGTTCAAAACTACGCTATTCAAAAAAAGATAAAAATAGCAAAGCATACATGCAAAAACATGCTGTTAGTTAGGTTAGCTTCAAGTCCTTATACCAACATGCAGCTACCAATGTTATCCATTGCTACACTCGTATTGGATATATTTACCGTTATTCATATCCCTAATTGTACGAGGAAAAAAGGACATTTTGAATCTGTTAGTTCGGCAATAAATTTCTCTAATTTTGTGATTATGGTCCAGTCTACCATAGTAAGTTGGGTTCCGCAAAATATTTTTAACGTCATCACTGAAAATACTATCTTGGAATTTATTTAGGAGATTAAGTCTAAATTTCAACCTGCGATCTGACAATGATGCCATTTTAATTCATTTAATAGTTACGCTAATATAGTTATCATATGTTACCCTTTACAAATCTTGCCGATCTTCGCTGCACACGTTCAAGTTCGTTATTTAGACCGATTTCGCAGGGATCCGATACACAGGCAGCATATTCCAAATGAGGTCTAACAAGGGAAAAGTAGCTAATTTCTCGTACATGATCGTCACACTTACCCAGTACTCTTTTGATGAATCCCAGTTTACGATTCGCTTGACCCATTTTTTCACGTAGGTATGTGTTTACCCCAGGAAAGATCATGTGTCAGTCTTATTCCAAGATTAGTTTCATGTTTGAAATTAAACATTTCATGTTTGTTCCTAGTTCCCCATGATGCTAGCGATAATAATGTCCTTGTATGAGCAGGATGCCGAAATATCACCAATATTGTATTCTTCTTGGAGGGCTTTTAGTCCCGAATCTCGTCTCCATTGCTCTTCCCGGCGTCGTCTCTCATTGGTCGGGTAGTTCCCCAACGATAGGTTTAAAATCCTATTTCGGGGCACTGTAGACAGAATCACCCCCACACTGCCCATGGAGGGTTATTCAGTCGATTCATTTAAAAACAGTTAGTATTCATTTTACTTCGCATACCGTGAAGTTGGCTCATAGTCGCGCCATCTTCACGCCATGCTTCACCGTAGCAAGGGACTTCACGAAGGATTCCCTAGAGCCTATAAAACGACTATTTATTCTTGATTTACATTTATCTACTTTTTATAATTACATTTTAAATTTAAATTTTACATCTGGTGCATGTTTCCTTACGGCAGTAAAGCATGGACGATGAGAGCAGCGGAGAAGAAAAGGGTAGAAGCATTTGAAATGTGGTGCTACAGAAGAATCATGAAGATTAAATGGATCGACCGCGTAAGTAACGAGGAAGTGCTAATAAGAGTAGGAGAAAAGAGAAGTCTGCTGACAACTCTAAAAAGAAGAAGGGACAACTTAATCGGCCGTATCTTGAGACATGATGGCCTGATGAAGACTCTCGCCGAGGGAAAAGTGAACGGGAAAATTGGAAAAGGCAGGCCTCGAATGAGATACAGGGAACAGGTTGTGCAGGATGTAAAAGAGAAGAATTACGTCACAATGAAGAGGTTGGCCGATAGAAGAATCGAGTGGAAAGCTGCGTCAAACCAATCCTAGGATTGTTGACCAATGATGATGAATTTAAATTTATTTACTTTTTCTATTTACATTCATTTACTTTTTCGTGACTTAGCATGCATGTTTGTTCCGAGTTCCCTCCCTAATGCTAGCGGTAACAATGTCCTTGTATGAACTCGATGCCAAAATATCACCAATATTGCATTCTTCTATGTCCAACGAAGGATTTTTTCCGAGCTTTGATAGTTTTCATAGGCTGTTATTAGTGTGCACATGTTCCCTAGAGCTTAGGGGCTCTGAAACGCAAAGGTAATTGCAGGAGACGAATATTTCCTATACCTCGCAACGTAAAGCATGTACCTGTTACGATAGCAAAATGGCTGCGCAGTCCCCCGCCATTAAGAACTTTTTCAAATGAACTTAAAATTAAAATTTAATTTTCTAGTAAACTATAGGATTCCTCAATCCAAATATTTTGCGTAAAATGAGTACATTTATGGTAGGGCACGAATCGAAATTGATGAATCCTATTGCCTTTGATGAAGTAAACTCCCACATTGAACGATTGAAAAACCTTACTATTGTTAATTTCTATTCTTTTATTGCAGGCAAGATGTCAAGATGTTGTTAAATTCAGCTCGACTAAGTAGTCTGCAGTGCATGATCCCATGTATTAACAATCAATGCCTTTATTACTCTATAATTACTGACCATCTAGCGGTATGAGGCCCTTTTGTCTAACATGTTTCCATGTAGTAGCCTACATGTTTGGTGTGAATTCACCCCCTGCCACACACCTTCGCGGTGGCTTGCAGGGTATTGCGTAGATGTAGATGTAAGTGTGATCTGGGCTCCTCTGAGTTTCAAGGTCGCACACCTGCTCAAGGTGCGCTTAATTGGGACACAGGAGTGGCTTCCTCAGTGAGCAACCACTTCCCCCTTTCTTAAGGTAAAAAAAAAAAATTACCGGGGGCCCTCTCGCAGCAGACATTTGTGTGTCAAAACACCGTTAGTTCGGGCGTTTAAATGCCGCGCGGCGACGCGTCTATTGGTCGGGAAGTTATCGCTTTGGGACCTCGGTTACTCTGTAGTGCTATGGTTTGTCCCTTACAACAATCTCAAACTGCATATTACGTGCTCCTACTAGGGTAAACCGGATCACTGAGCCCCACACATAAAAGCAGAGCTTCCGTATTGTCATGTCATATGTGTACATCTACAAAATACCCTGCAAGCCACCATAAAGGTGTGTGGCAGGGGGTGAATTCACGCCAAACATGTATTACATGTCAGGAATAAAAAGGATTAGTAATAATATTCTAGTCTAACCATCACAATTTGAAAAAGATAAAAATAGCAAAGAAATGATGCAAAAACAAGCTGTTAGTTGAGTTGGCTTAAAGTCCTTGGTACACCAACATGCAACTACCTATGCTATCCATTGATACACTTGTATTCATACATCTACATAATACCCTGCAAGCCACCATAAAGGTGTGTGGCAGGGGGTGAACGCTCACCAAACATGCACTACATGTCATGCATAAAAAAAGGATTAGTATTTATATACCGTTCTAAACTTCACTATTAAAAAAAAGATAAAAATAGCAAAGCAAACATACAAAAACATGCTGTTAGTTGGATTAGCTTTAAGTCCTTACACCAACATGCAGCTACCTATGTTATCCATTGCTACACTCGTACTGGATATATTTACCGTTATTCATATCCCTAATATACTATTGGCTATATTTACATATATTCATATCCCTAAATTGTACGAGGAAAGAAGTACAATTTGAATCTCTCGGTTCGTCAATCAATTTCTCTAATTTTATTACCATGGTCTAGTCTAGCATAGTGAGTTTCAGTTAGCAAAATATTTTAACGCAGTCAGTGAAAATATTGTCCTGGAATTTAGTTAACAAATTAAGTCTAAATTTCAACCTACGGTCTGATGATGATTCCCATTTTAGTTCATCTAATAGACTGGCTTACGTACATAAAAGACCGTTTTCATACGGTCCCTTTACAAACCATGCCGATCTTCGCTGCACACACTCCAATTCGTTATTCAAGCCTATTAATAGCCGGCAGGCGTCGCGTCGGTCTCACGGCCATGTGTCACTATTATGCACACAGGCCATTTCAAGATATGAAATTTTCATTTCTGAAGAAATGTCATTCCTAAATCGCGCACACTTTTAATGTCTGTCCCTTTTTGCTCCCTTTTTGCAGACATTCGTCAGCATACCCCGTGGGAGCCATTGCAGCCTAAATGAGACAGAAAGCCTTCGTCGACCGCACTCTGGGCTATTTACTGCACCGGGTCGCTCGGCCGTCGTGGTGAGGTTTGGACGCAGTGGCGCACGTTGCAGTCAAGGAAGTACATAGGTAAGTCATAGCCAACGAGACGTGCGGAAAATAAGCGGGAGGAATATATAAGACTATGAATACATGCACATCTGCGTCTACGGAGTGCTCCGAGAGACACGTGGAGACTTTTGAGGATGCGTTCACTAATTGGTGCAACACTACTAGAATCTAGGGTCTCATGCAACACTACTAGACTAGGGTCTCATGCAACTAGATACTAACTATCTAGTTGCATGAGACCCTATAGCTGCTTGTTTGCATGTTAGTAGTGCATGCTTGGTGATCTTCACCCCCTGCCACACACCCTCGAGGTGGCTTGCAGAATATCGTGTAGATGTAGATGCACTACTTCAGAGACAGGTGTTGGCGCTCCGGAAACACGCAACACTCGACGGTTTGCTAATCCGATTTATTTCTCTGATACGCTTCCTCTAAAACACGTGTCTTATTTAATGAATGCCTTTAATTAGTTTCAACACGCGATGTTTTATGTCGTTAGATGCAATAAGAATGTCAGGTGGAGGTATTTTTTATCCAAAAGTTTATTGCCATGCAGTTCTTCAGATTTAATTCAAGATGCCAAGCAACACATAATTACCAATAGACAGTATGCCTATTAAAACGTCACGAGGTCACATGATGTAAACAATCCAGGCAGGTTATGGGATAGGTCAGCTAGAGTATTGTTGTAAACATCGTAGTTACTACGATCTGTTTACTACAGAGAGTGGTTTGCACATCTAATGGCATATTCCTTTGCTTTTCCAGGCTGCTATTGCTTCTAATGTGTACGGATCATTTTCCAGAAATCATTTCTTCTATAGTCTCCTGCTGATGCAAATTTTCGTTGTGATTGTCAAAAGTTTCATTTAGTGAAATTAGCCATTAAAGCGAGATCATGAAAAATCTCAAAGAAATAAACTCAAGTAGAATAAACTCAAGGATTAAACTGTGATATATATGCCTGTTTTACCAAATGTTCTTATCATTAACGTTCGACAAATTCTTCAGAAGCTTCTTCTTCTTAGCACAACATTTCTTTAATCAATGTGGGTGCAAACGCTTGCATTAGATTTGTCTCTAAATTATTATTATTCATCCCACAATAACGCTAGGAAAACCTGACGTCTGGCAGACAGATTTCTAAGCCACACCTATTGTAATCTCCCCGTCCATTGATTCTAGGCACTTTATCTGATTATTACTGGATCTTTGGGAACTCTTAATTCAATGCGTGCCTGCGTCTGCGGCTCCTTTCCGGATCTTAAGACTAACGAAACGCGAATGAGGCGAAATGACATTGGCGTCGCTGATTGCCTTCGAGGCGAATCTCATTCCTTCAAGGAACCAGTCCTGGTCCCCCAGCAGGACGCCCTAAGCGGCAGATGGCACGCGTGCGTTTCCTTGTCACCTGGTGTCCCGAATTTCGCCTGGATGGCGAGGACGAGATGTAGGTAGGTAGGTACGCTCTTTTGCAAAGCTCTCCTTTCACCGCCCGCTTGTCACCTGAGATGCGATCCCCGAGCTTCTTCTGTTCGCGCTTCCCACGGTTGGGTTGACGTTTAACCTCGAGATGGCCAGCGACCATTCACGTCGCACTCCTGCAGGCTCCCCCCCACACCCACCAAGTGCCACGCCCCCTTCCTCTGGAGGTATCTCTCGCCCTCTTGCGCCGCTTTCTCGAAGACGCTCGCTTCAAGACGTCTCGAGAAGGTTGGAGAGCCGAGATCAAAACAGTAGTTAGCCTCATGTCGTCATACCGAGCAAGGTGCTCTAGCTGCTCTTTGTAATAATAACATAATATTAATAGGAATTCATTACCCTAGGACTGGTGTCCTATGAAACATTATACAGTGTGGCTTGTTAGATTTTGGTGCTGTCACAAATAAAGGCCCCGGTGGCGGCGTGGTTTAAGTCCTCGCCTGCTAACCTGAGGGTCGCGGGTTCGAATCCTGCCTGAGTGGGTTTTTTCACCACTCAGGACATGGATGTGTGTGATTGTCCGGAATCAGGCATTACACTAAAAAGTATAACATTTTCAATAATAGAGATGCACTCAGATTGCAGGATCACACATGAAGAATATTGATTTACATAACTGATTTACATAGATTGGGATATGATATGTCCTTATACTCTAATAGAAGCAGATACATATTCAAACAAAAGTTTACATACAAAATATACATATATACACATGCACAAAAAATACAAGTGTGCACATGTATCTGAAAATGGATGAGACAAATCATTTTCCATTTAAGGTTCGTCCAAAAATATTTATACAAGTGAGCTGACCTGAAGCCTTTTAAACTGCTAGGTATTTTTTACATTCACAATTTGTTCAGGGATATCATTCGAAATTCTCATTACGGTATTTAATGGGGATTGCTGGAAAGAGTTTATTCTACATTTAGGTATTTTGAAGCGTCTTCGTGCCTTAACAACCCTGCCAGAGTTACTTAAGTACTGACATTTATTCTTTCATATAAATACTCAGGACTCTTGATTGACATTAGATTGAACATAAAAAAAGACAATTGTACTTTTACTTTTTTACGGTCTTCGAGTTTTAGACACTCAGTCTTTAAGTAATAAGGCGTAATGTGCTCATTGTAGTACCACTTAAATATAAAGCTTACACCTGCGTTTGTAAGGTGGTTCGAAGTTATTAAGGAGTTACACATAGAGGCAGGAATTTTTTTTTTTTGATGGATTAGAGTTACGTGGGGATTGTGTGGGATTTTTGTAAGAGAGGTTATTTCGTTTGCGAAGGGTGACTGGTTTGCTTATTTAGTTATTGCTAAAGGATGGGTTATTTTGCTCAAGGACTTTTATGTTGAAGGTAGGTTATGTTTTCTTTAAGGTTTTTGGGTGTTATTATCGGCATGTATTTAGGGTTTTTTTTGGATTTAATCTGGGTAAGAGGGAAGTAGACGATGGAGTAGCACCGCGCCTCTACCGTAGCCATGATACGGTGGGTTTCTGGGTGAATGGTTGCTGGGTAATATCGTCGTAAAGGAGTCGCTTCTGGTTGTCTCTTGAGCCGGGCATTGTTGGAGTTTGTTTCCAAAACCACTTTTTGGGGTTTAGAGGGGATGAACTTCAAGGTTTCAGGTATAACTTCGTGGAATTGCATAGTAAAGATAAATAACTATCGCCTGATTCTATTCAATTTATCGAAATATTCCGTTCCGGTGACCGACGATATTCGCGTCAAACACTCGGCTTGAAATCGTAGTGTGCGCCAATGAATGGTCTGCATCATCAAACTCTTGCAACCGCAGATTTCAGCAGGCACCACGCTGGCTAACGATGCCTTCGTCTTGGAAAGTAGAATTCGAATACCTACTCACAAAAAGCGTTGAATGGTATGCAAATGACATTGAAAGTTGAAAAAATGTTATGTGCAATTTCATATCCGAAAGAGGCATGCACAAATTACGTGAAATGTGTATTTTACAGCTTTTACGTGAGGTAATTCGGAGAAAAGTAGTTAAAAATATCTATAGCATAATTGTGCATGAATCAGTAGTTAGTGAAAATGGTGGAAAGTATTTTAAAGTAAATTTATTGAAGTAAAGTGAAATTATTTGTGGAAAAAATACTGTATTTAATCAATGCGTACAGTTGCATACGAAGCAGGAGTGTGGTCGAAAAAATCGTCGAGAAATCATTCAAGAATGCTTTCCATACACTACAAATATGAGATATAACGAATTATAAGGTAAAAGAGCCTTACTAGGTTGAAAAAAACATATGAAACTTCAATTTTGACCAAAACTTTAGGTCCCTGAGAAAGAAAGTGGAAAATAGCTACCGTCGCGAACGTTTTAATTTTCTTTTTAAATTTCATGTTTCGACCTCCACCTATAAGCATCTTACGTTGCTGCATTGACAGACCAATTAGTTATTGCTTGCTGCTGGTATGCTGCAAGCTACCCTAAACGATGCCTCGTTCCTATTTCGGACACCTGAGTGGTTCATGGGTACCCAATACGAATATTCCGGCAGTTTGATTCCCTCGTTCTTTAGAAACTCGATCGCCATAACGACTCGGGCAATATTAATCGGAATTCAGATTTTCCCTGTTCCAATTCATTTCACTTGCTCCAATTTATAGAAGTGGGTATCACGGAATATCTTCTTATTCAGTTGCAGTTGCCCTCATAGAAGAAATGCATCTGTTATCTAACAATAAGACAGTAAACCTTACTGAATTGTAACGTCACGGTGACTTTCTAAAGATGGCCTCCCGTTTTCGAGGTCCTGACATTTCCTCATTTTTCTGTGATTTATATGAGAGATACAAAATAGCATTTGAATTGAATATTGACTTCAATATATTATTGCTATACCAAAGTCTAATTTGCAATCGTTATTACAGGTATTTTTAGAGGCAAAACTTAACCCAATTGTCTCGCTTTTACGTTGTCGTTGATTGGAATTCATTCGACTGCTCCTGCGAATTTGCGTTTGCCAGAGTAGTATTGAGTGCCTTTTCCCCGTTTCCTTGCTACTTTGGTGATCTTCACGAAATTTCTCGGTGATTGGCTGGCCGCGAGTTTCCCCCGATCGGCACAGGGGCGCCTCCTACGCCTTCCTTCTTGCATCTCCTTCCCTCGCTTCTTATGCCTGCCGCGAGAACCCACCCACGAAGAAAGTCGTCTTACCTCCTCGAATCCGTGGAGAACGCTTTTCCCAACCCGGAGCTGATTTCTCCGAGAACGGTACACGCCCATCGGGAGTCAATTCTGCCGATCGAATCAAGCAAGTCGCTCAAAGCAAACGGAGCTTGCCATTCATAGTTTGGGGATCGTTATTCACCTGTATAATGCGTAAATCCCGTGAGAGTCAGCAGATGAATTCTGAACGTAACTCTCAAATCGGTGTCGAAGTGTCACGGTATTTCGAATGCATTTTTAGTGACCGTCTCCAGATGATCAGCATGCTGTGAATAGGTAACCAAGGTGTCACGTGGTACAAATACAAATGATTAACAAATTAAGTGTGTTTGAATTGCTCGTAACAATCTCACTCGTTGTTTTAACATGAGTTTTATCTCATTCGGAGGTCTATACATGTCGTGGACGAGAAAAACTCATCAAGTGGACACTATGAGTGAGATTTTAATGAGCAGTTCAAACACACTAAATTTGCGAACGATTCATATTTGTACCAAGTGACTCCTTGGATACCTATTCGAGATAATCCCGAATACTGTTTCAAACTCACACCGATGGACTCCTTTGCTTAGGGGTTAGCCATTCGTCATCTTTAGGTAGATTGTGCTTAGATATCGCCATGGGAGGCACTCCAACCGTCGCATACTCATACAAAGTTGGCAGCAACGAAGAAAGCGCTCGTCCATCGACATAAACACGTCCGTGGCAGAGATCTTCGAATTTAGTTTCGACAAACGGACATCATCAAACGGGAAAATATCTTTGGTTTCCCTGTGAAATTATTTACTCCGCAAAAACTGAAAAAAATAAACGCCTCTATTTCAAGAGCCATAACGATTTCCAAATGTACCGTATTTTATTTCACTCTGTGAAAGTGTCGCCGTCCTCCTCGGTGGAGGTGGGTGCAAAGAGTCAACGCTCGACGAATTTTTTCCTCCTCTTGGGAAAGTTACCGCCTCTTCCGCCCACGAAACTGTTTCATTCAAATGTTGAGTGCGCACAATTTGGAATGAAATTTTCAAAAAAACTGCGCGTATTCATTCACTTGCTCATGCTCAGGACTTGGTTAACTTCCTACCCGCTTTATAAAGTCAGCAACATTATGGTGAACATCACAAGGAAAACGATGTTCCTTCGGGATGGTGATAGTTTTCGTGTGAGATATCTACGACAACTATGACTCTTTTAAAATAAGTCTTTGTGAAGAGCGTGTGTGGTCGCTCAAATGATTCGAAAGTTATGGAAATTAATATTGCAAATAGTGGCAATGCGTACTCAGAGGGGACATGTTCTAGAGCATAGGAGCTTCTGGATAAGAAAAGAACGTACCGGCATTCGTTGCATTGGTGGATTTGGAGAAAGCTTTTGATAACCCTGACTTTAAAACAATAATAATAATAATAATAATAAAAGGTCTTTATTGGGGCGAGATTGAGACAAAACTGTCCCTTCTGCCATCTAACCCCTCGTCAAAATAAATATATAAAAGAAATAGAGGTCAATACTTAAAACAATTACAATCTGAGGTCAAAAAAAAAAATAATAATAATAAAATAATATAAGTAAAGAATACACTTATAGGAGTTCAATAATGATAAATTAACACAAAAGAAATACACATACACAATATATCAATATTACATATCTAATAGTGTGTGAGAGAATTTACAATGTGGGAAAAACGTGAGGATTATTGTGCTTACATCCTTTACGCAAAAACCCACTGCAGGAAAACACCCACACAAGAAGGGGGGTGTGAAAAACCTGCGAAATCCTACTGACAGTAAAACTAGTGTTTAAGAATAACTCAAATACAATAGCATGTACATAGGAAAATTAGTAGATAATAATAAAATTCAAGAACAGAAAAATTACAAAATGTGTGGAAAAACGAAAGAAAGAAAAAAATAATAAATAAATAAAAGGGAATTAAGGAAAAATTAATAAACAAAAACAAACATCAACATGGTGTCAAATGTGTGCCGTTTATCTTGCCATCCGTGTTCTAATCTATCATGTGTATTGAGAGAGTGCCCGTGACTTGTGATGCTCATGTGCCCGTCTGCTGAACTTTAAGAAGTGTTTTATGTAGCGCCCTTTTAAAAGATGGAAGTGATGGAGAGTTTCTTAAGGATAAGGGAAGTTTATTCCATTCACGACATGCAGTGACAATGAATGATTTATTGAAGATAGTAGTCCGGTGAAGAGGTATTACCAGCTTATGATTTCCTCGCGTATTGGATTCATGGACATTTTTCAGCTTCTTGAATTCTTCAAAGAGGTAAGAAGGCGTTTTAGTATTCAGAATTTGGTAAAGAAGAGAGAGGGTGTGAAGTTGTCGTCTGTGACTAAGTTTTAACCAAGATAGTTCATTTATGTATTGGGTGATGTGATCTGATACCTGTAGATTGAAAATGAACCTGATGCATGCATTCAGAGAGCGTTGAAGTTTTAGTGACAGTTCTTGTGATAGATCTTGATAAACTGTGTCGGCGTAGTCAAAGTGCGGTAATATTAACGCCGAAACCAGCTGTGCCTTAAGAGATGTGGGGATCACATGTTTCAATCTGAGAAGGGGAAATAATGATTTATTGACGGTTTTACAGATATTATTTACATGGTACGTCCATGATAGGTTTTCATCTACTAATATTCCCAAATTTCTAACTGCCTCGCAATAAGGAATTGGATCACCATTTATTCGTAGGGGCGGAAGCTCAGATTTTTTAATTGATGCAAGAATTCTCGGATATCCAATTATGATGGCTTGTGATTTGTCAGGATTAATTGTTAAGAAGTTGGCTTTGCTCCAATTATTAATTTCTACAAGATCATTATTGATGTTTTCCAAGTTATTACTTAAGTTGTCAACAGTTGAGTTTAGATATATTTGAAAATCGTCAGCGTAAAGATGGTGTTTGCAGTTTCTGAGTGATAATGGACAGTCGTTAATATAAAGAGAGAATAAAAGAGGTCCGAGGATAGAGCCTTGAGGTACTCCTCGAGATACATCGGCCCACAAGGAGCAAGAGTCATTTGAGATAACTTTCTGTTTCCGGTGGGATAGGTATGATCTAATCCAATTCACTACAGAGGAAGAAAAGCCCATACCCCTCATTTTTGCTCTAAGGATATCTCTATCTATTGAATCAAAGGCTTTGCTGAAATCAAGAAGTACAAGAACTGATAACTCTTTCTTGTCCATTGATCTTCTAAAATCGTCAGTAATTTTCACAAGAGCTGAGGTAGTGCTGTGTCCATGTCGGAAACCGGATTGAAATTGATCAAGAATATTATTGACTCTTATAAAATCTGTAATTTGTTCGTAAATTAGTTTTTCAAATGCTTTTGATAGAACCGGTAGAAATGAAATTGGACGAAATTCTTTCTCTTGAGAAGAACTTGTCTTTTTAGGGATTGGTTTGATCAAAGCACTCTTCCACTGACTGGGAAATTGTTCTTGAGAAATTGATGAGTTGAAAATATTGGTGATATATGGCAAGAGGAAAGGGAGTAATTTTTTAATGAATTCTATTGGGATTCCATCAGCGCCCCTGGCCTTGGACTTGATTCTATTAAACGAGGCAAAGACTTGCATCTGGCTCACTAGGGAAAATTTGAATTGTTTTCTGCTGTTTGTCAATGAGTTGGTTTTGGAATTGTACATATGAATGGTTTTATCCTTGATATCCTTTGCTATAAGATTCGTTGGCTGAGAAAATTTGTTATTTAAAGAGTTAAGACAGACGTTAGGCGGAATTGTAGAGTTTTTAGTTTTACCAATTCCAACTGAATGAAGCTTATTCCATAGAGCGGCTGGCGAGTTTTTGACGGCTGTGGCAGAGAGAAAAAATTTAATTTTTGAATTTCTTATGAGTTGCTTCGTTTTATTTCGGAGGAATTTGTATCTGCTGAAAGCACTAGCATTACTGAATTTTTTAAAATTTCTATAGGCTAAATCACGCGCCGCCATTGATTGCCGAATTTCATTATTTAACCAAGGTGCTTTAGGCTTTGAAATGCGGATCTTTTTTTCTGGTGCAAATTTGTCTAAGAGGTGGATCATAAATGTATTCATTATTTCCACTTTGTCGTCTACTTTTTCAGTGAATTCAATGAAGGGCCACGGCAACGTATATGCTTCCGTCAAAAGATCATCGTCATTTATACTGCTAATATTACGTTGACAAATGTACTTCTGTTTAAATTTAGGAGATTTGATAGAGTAAACCAGGTATATCAAGTCATGGGAAGAGATACCGGGAGCAGGGATCTGTCCGTGAGTGATAACTTTATCTTGTCTTGCTGTTATGGCTAAATCAATCCAAGTTGAGGATATATTAATGTATCATTTTCTGATGGCACTCGTAAAACATGAGGACCCTTACGTGAGTAAGACATTTAAGACAATAAATAAGGCAAAAATAAGAACAAATAGGACACTATAAACTTAATATGAACAGCCGACGCAAAAACCTGTTGACCGGGGTTAAATCATGGACTCAGCATCAAAGAATTGAATGCGAGTAAAAGTTTAGGTAAGGGATGCGTTCAATCGAAATTTTGATACAAGAAAAGTACCTTTGATTCGTTTACAGTCAAATATAGTTTCACGTATGCAAATGGGCTATCAGAGAACACCAGCGATGATTGTGAATATATTAATACTCTGCGCACACTGAGCGACTCTTCGGAAAATGTTGATTCGTTTTCCGTCATGGCTTGGTGGAACCCAATATGGCGATAAAACGGAGACTCTTGAGCATGAATTGGGATGGGGAAGAGAAGGAGGACCCTCGCCCCCACCCAATCATTAATTAAGGACGCAAGAGAGTGAAGACAACTTTGAAACTTCACTCGAATATGTAACGCAGTTGCGAAACCGGTCGTGTTAATATAATGCGTGGAATAGATAACTCCTCATTCGTTTCATAATGAGACGATTCCACAGAGTAGCCCCTTCGGTCCCCTTGTCCAGTTACGTGGACAACCGGTTATACGTCCCTCAGAGGGTAGCTTTTTCCTGTAGAACATTGTAGTGATGTACCCATCTGTAAAAATACCTGATTTTGAATTCTCCGCATTGACTGTGCCAATTTCATACACTAGAAGCTATCAATTTTAGCTTTCGTTTTTCAGAAATCAATATGGCGGTCGCACATATAGTGAACTATATTTCATCTATTTATCTCTTGCCCATGTTGCATTCCTTTCTGTTCACGTACAGAATATTAAATACTTCATATGGTACTTCATTATTATTCATGTGATCATTAAATGTTTTTCTATCTCTCAAATAACAACTGTACACATAGTGCATGTCTGGTGATCTTCACCCCCTGCCACACACCCTCATGGTAACTCGCAGGGTATTACCTAGATGTAGATGTATACGCATATGTGGACTATAGACATCTCAACAAAAATTATAATAGTCCATTTTTTTCGACATATAATTTCAGTAGTCCCATATGTGCTTAAAAGAGGTGAGAAATTATTTTTCATAGGCCAGGTATTTTTCAGGACCGAAGGGCGTAGGGCCTAAGATAGTATCGACTATATCTCGTGACGTAGTCACGTTCAAGACAACCTGCAGAATAAAATTAATTAGAAGATTCACAAAGAAAGACCTTGCACTATAATCACGTCATTAGAACATGTAAATGAGTATAGGTATGTCAAAATATGAAGAGGAAAGAAGATAGAGGAATCGAGTTGAGAGCTGCGTCAAATGATTGTCGAACGATGATGGCCACTTTTTTTACAGCTGGGATATTAAGCTTTCTGTTCGTATATAACTAATCATAAACGTTATAAGGAATATTTTAGTGTTATAATAAGATAAACTAGTAAGACAAATAAAATATTATAAGATAAAATTAATAATTAAAGATTATGGTTTTCAATATTTCCAAAGGATAGACGAAATAATAATTTGAAAGAATGCATTTTCCGCTCATTCACTGAAAAAGTAGTCTAACCCCCGAATATGCACCTGCAATGAAAGAAGAAAGGAAAGAGTTTCCATCTGTGTATTCGATGAGTCACCAAATGTGTAGAATATATTTTCATATTTCACAAGTGTCAAAAGTTCGAGAAAATCAATGTCTTTATTAGACATTAGTGATCGTTATGGGTTAGCTCTGTTTAGGAAATTACATCTCAGTAGGTTCGTATTTTTAATCATCTTGAATATTTTAGGATTTGGCAATTTCCCGGCGTATGCAATGCCCAAATTTTTCTCGAATTTTCCTCCAAAACTCGAGAAAAATTTACACTTTCCATGATTCATTCAAAAAGATTTTCCCTTCGTGGTAAAGAAATATATTTTGACTTTTTCCTTTTGGAACTATAATGGCATATAACCTTGCAAATTTATGTTTAGAAGTAGAGGATGCTAGTGGCACGAAAATACTACTTTCCTATACTTTTATAGTGAATATTGAAAAGGTGAGTGATAGGATACTTCTAGAGGATATCATGGCAGTTGCAGCCAACTCAATAATCATATAATCACTCAGGTTTAAATGCCGAGAAGTGACCTCACAAAGGAAAAGGTTGATAGCATGTATCGGCCAATAAATGAATTGAAAGTGAAGTTCCCGGAAGAATATCTCTTATCTGTAATGGGAGAATGGAATGCAGAACCTTTGGGTTGTCCTTGAGGTGTATGTCTGTATGTTCCACGAGGACCAAGGCTATGTGGTGGGGTTAAACCTGACCGGATCCATATTACATGCCACTTAGATATGAGTAACTACATAGCTGCCAAATTTTGCTGATGCCACGAATTGATTCGTTCACTCCGTTCACAGTTTGATGATCTGTTGAAGAATGTGCGAGCGCAGACCGGAACGGTCTGCCTCATGAACGAAATGAATTCATTTCTCCGTGCGTAATTAAAGATTACATAATTAAGACTCCATGGTTAGCCGAATTTGTAATATCTTCACCTTGATCTTTGAAACATACAATGTCAAGCGCGAAGGTAGATTTCGAAAACTTCTTCAATTCGTGTACGGATCGAATATGTATGGATTCGGGAATGCTGAATGCATAAACGTTGCGCGCTTCGCATCGTCATGCTTTCTACGCCTGTCGTGTCCTTCAAAGTTCTCTCTTCCGCTCTCTTTCCCTCCTCTGATCTCTGTCTCGGCCTCACACACACACACATAATTGTTCCCATTCCGAGGAATTATCAAAATCAGAATAAAAAAACAGTCAAAAACTTAAGTTTTTCTTCATCGCATGCACCTGTGTGATTTCTTCCCAGTCATTATTTTTCATATTTATAGCCATCTGTTTCTCATCGCGTTTATTCAGTGCTTCGCTAGCATGTGAAATGGGTAGCAATTACAAGTGACTGAAATAAATGCAAAAATAAGAGTTGTAAGCCACGCTAAAAATAGTATTGGAGTGACAGAATCAAAATTGTATTTTAAGATGCGCCAACTCTCAAGTTTGGAGTATTATTTCTCTCGAATATTTTTTTTAACGAAACTTGAAACTATTTTTCTTATCGCTAGTTTTGTGAGAAACATCTCTCTTGGGGTGGTGTGTTGGAAAACTTCGGGATTAACTCGAATAGGTAACCTAGGAATCTCGTGGTACAAACACGAATGGCTCGCAAATGTATAGTGTATGATTATAACATGTCCCTCATTGTTTAAAATTGAGTTTTATCTCATCTGCGGTGTATGCATGAGACGGAAGGAAAAACTCAAGTGAAAGCCAATGAGAGAAATTGGAAAGGGGATTCAAAGCCACAAAATTAGCGAACCATGCGCGTTTGTACCACGTGACTCATTGATTACCTATTCGAGATAATTCCGACCGTTTCAAACACATTCCGCCCTGGCCGATGAAAATATGTAATTCTGAATCCTTCATTCCTTGCATTTTCTTTCTTTCGTCGACGAAGGCAGAGCTCCTTGCAGAGGATTGATGAGAGTTAGAGATTATTATTGCACCTTGAAAGGTGCAAAATAGATACAACGAGACCAGATCGATACATTGGAAGATTAATTGCGTTCATTTCAAATAATGTTTGGCTCTTCGTTACGCGGAAGTATTGCAAGTCCGTTCCATTCTCAAAGACGCTTCAGACGAGGACTGCAAGGGCAAGTTACAAGGGCGGAGACAGAGAGGGATACTGGTGTTAGTGTAACCCCAGGGTAACCTTACTCTGAGGTCGGCGCATTACGTCCCATCTGTCGGACGGAGTGCTGAACTTGGGAGCGCGGCGCTCAAGTTGGAACAAAACAAGTCAAAAGTGCTAGTTCCCTGTAGTAGCGAAATCAGGGCCGCCCTTAGAGGGGGGAACCCTTGCAACAGGCGCCATAGGGAGCCATAGAATCGATAAATATTTTAGGCCTCAATCGATTCTTTTAGTTGTTCAATTCATCCAGTTTTTTTCCTAACTTTTAACGGTAACATTCAATCATTAGGAGATAATTATTTCTGTCTTAAAAATTTAGACGATAAACTATTAAACATGCTCACTACTTTTTTCACCTCCTTCCTATTTGTTGGAGACGGGAGGACCCCAGAGAAAATGTTGCTCCAGGCAATCAAATGTCTCTGGGGGGCCCTGACCGAAATTGCAATTATCGACGTGGTCTTTTCTTTAGAGAACCCTGAATAAAAAATATAAATTAAGTTGGGGCAATATATTAATTAATGTGATTGCAAAGAGTGATTATTTTCACGCAAGCAATGAATAAAGAGTGCTCATTACACAGGGAACCCATATTCACTCCCGTAAGCACCTCGCCCACTCCTGAAAACGTGAACATCCCTATTGAGAATCATGGGACGGAATGTGAAAATCGTGAAAAGAACCAATCAGAAGGCATTCCGGAGTCACTGTTTTCCGCTCGTTCCGTGATCATCGTTTCGGATCGTGCAGCGGGAAAAAAGCAGCTCTCCTGGAGCTGTCATTCACGCGAGCGGAGGTGGCGCCGCCCGACGGACGAGGCGAGCGGCTGCTCCCTCTCGGTCTAACGGTTCGCCTGCTGGTCTCTGGGTGAACTCTCGCTGGGGGCGGGGAACCCACCCCGATATTTCCGAAAAATGCGTTACGGACTGACCGAAATCGGTTTTGACACACATTCCGGCGTTAACTCACGCAAGAGGAATCGCCTCTCCCGAGCATTAACCGTGGGAAGAAAAGACGTTTTCGCACCGACGAAGTGCCGACATGCGAACATGGCCGATGCTATTCTTCCACTGCTATTTTGTTCGCATCGTTTCTGTACAGAGAGTGGACTTTGCTTTAGCCATAAATTGTATTGAAGAATGCCAGCGAAAAACTATTTCACAGTTCCCATGGAGATTTTTATAAAACGTAATGCTATGATGAAAGTCACTGTCTAAACAATTTAAAATTTAATTTATTATTTCCTTCAAAGATGAACATTAGGAATGTAGTGCTTCGAATTCCATATCAAACTGGAATTTCGTGCAGTAACAGGAGATTCTGAAGATCAATAAGAAGAAAACTAAGATATTGGCAAGAGAGAGGAGGCCAAAACCAACGTTATACTAGGAAAACAGAAACTGGAAGAGGTGAAAGAGTAGAATAGCCCAGGCAAAGGGGGCGTTCTATCAAAAGAAGAATCTACTTACAGCTGGAAATGCAAGCTTAGAAGTAAGGAAGCAATTCATCAAAATGTATATCTGGAGCATGTTTCTTTACGGCAGGGAGGCATGGACGATGACAGCAGCGGAGAAGAAAAGGGTGGAAGCATTCGTAACATTGTGCTACCGAAGAATGATGAAGATAAAATGGATCGACCGTGTGGCAAATGAAGAAGTCCTAAGAAGAGTGGGAGAAAAGAGAAGTCTGCTGAAAAATATAAAAAGAAGACGGGACAACTTAATCGGCCATATCTTAAGACACAGACCTCGTATGAGTTACATAGAATAGGTCGTAAAGGACGTGAAAGAGAGGAACTACGTTAATATGAAGAGGTTGGCCGATAGAAGAATGGAGTGGAGGGCTGAGTCAAACCAATCCTAGGATTGTTGACCCTTGATGATGATGAACAGAGAGATTCATCCTCAGTTTGCATAATAGTCGGGTAGTTATGATTAAACCTGGACTCAGCGGTGAAGAAGCATGAGTTAATCAGACAAGGTTCACAAATTGTCTCCTATAGTTTATAATGCTACATCGAAAGCTTGGAAGTTAAGAAATACTTCATTGAATTACACAACTGTGGCATGATTCTTTATGGCATGAACGACTACGGCCGCTGAAATGCTCTGGGAGCAAATGAGGTGTATGGAAGGATGGCGAAGATGAACTGAGTGAGAAACGAAGAAGTTCTAAGAAGAGTGGGAAAAAAGAGAAGTCAGTTTAAAACTTAAGATGAGACTGATCACATCTTAAGACGTGCAGTTCTGATGAAGGCGGTCGATGAGATGAGAGTGGAATGGGAGGATGGAAAAGGAAGGATTATGGAAGAAAATGATGAGCATATCGTGAAGGAAGCGAAACCAAAGATTAAAGCGAGAATGAAGAAGTTTGGAAAGGAAGTTATCCGTCCGTGGAGTGATGGAGAAATTCTGGGATGACTTGTGGGAAATATATGAGTCACGAGTTCAGTGACATTTACTCGGCAGCCCATGCTCATCCTTCATGTGATTCCTCCATGCTGCTCAAGACCATAATTAACTTTAAAATACAAATCAAGGACGAATATCTCGATCTGTAAAAAGTTGACGAAGGGAATTGCTAAGAACTTTTAGATTGAGAAAATTACCTCCCAAAATACCAAGAATTTATAATTAAATCCAATTTACTGCTCCTACCAACAGAAAGGTTTCATCTGGCCGTTAAAGATGCATTCCTTACGTCCAATGAACTGATTTGCGTTGAGGATTACTTCCTTAGCGCAGCATTCTCACAAGGAAATCTACTCGAACCTGCACTAGTCGTTGGAAAGTGTGTTTATAGAATAACAAATATATTACCCAGCAATAAAACTTTTACCACTTTTACATGCACCATAGGAAAACAAAGGACTGACGACCCAAATTGCGATGAATGACCGTCATCATCCTGAGATGAATTTGCGCAGGTTTTCGCTCTCTCTACACAATTCGTGTCAGTTAGGAAGAGTGGTGGACGAAGTAGGCGGAAAGGCATTGGAAATAATGAATAATTTAAAAGCAGCAACAGATAGAATGGGGGATGAGGCGGGGTACAGCAATTCGTTTATGAGAGTGACGTTGGGGCCAACTCAAGGTGAGTAGAATCACCTTGGGGCCAACTAATTTCTTGAAATTTTCGAGCTACCTTGGGACATCAAGCTATTCTTGTTTTATTGTTGCAAACATGGAACCATTTCTGTGCAGAAAACAGCATCTGTTGCTTTTCGCAGCAAATATTTTGCGAAATTGCTCTTAGAGTTGTAAAAAAATATTTTTTAACTGTATTTATTTCTAATATTGAAATTTTTAATGGTCTAATTGGCGTAAACACTTTTGCAGAGCCTCTTACATTTCAAAGCATAGGCATCACTGTTATTTGTTAGTTCTACTGCATCCTTGCACTTTTGGAAGAGTCCTTAAGGGTCACAGGGGGATAAAAGGGCACTGGGAAGGCCACAGTAATATATAAAGTTAAAGGAGACTCATTTATCAATGATTCAGGGGCATGTAGCACTGCGTACGATCAGGCGGAAAGAGTGACTTACGATGGAAAACCGGAATGGTCAGATTCGAAGTAGTCATCACTGTTCTTTCATACCGATTGACCGACTTTCTACCCTGTAGACTATTACATTGATAAAACACACAATACACATAAGAAGCATTACTTTGAAATCAAAGATTTTCAAATCATGTAGTAGAAGGGAATTTGTAGCATACAGGCAATGTTAGAAGTTGCATGTGATCTTGAAATTTGCTAGGTGCTTGATCCAGACCCACTCGTAGGCATGGTTCATATAATAAAGGCAAAGAAAGGCGAATTAATTAATTCATTCATTCATTTACAAATCCTGTAATGGTATTTTTCTTCGTTGTACATCCCCTTCTCCACGCATCGAGCCTAGTTTTGAGCGGGGCCCACTGATGCACGTTCCCACGGCATTGCTCGTGATTCGTCTCCTCGCCACTCTACACCTGATTCCAAAGTGCCCCTTCACTTTTTGTTTGACGTCTCATGGGATTCGAAAAGAAGACGTTCGATTACTGTGCTGAGTGGCTTTATCCTCGCAATCGAACTATCGAAAAGATATGAACGTCAACGACTGGCACCTTATATCAAATTAAATATTTAAAAAATTGTCATCTTTCGGAAAGGAATGTGATAGAACACAAGAAGTTCGTGCAATTATTGCAAAAATACGATTTGTCCGCCCATATTTGAGCAATGGTGTCACCTCGAGCGCCACCTGTCGCCATCCGAGCACCGCTTGCGCGGCCGCACGGAAGATTTTGGACCGAAGAAATCGATTTTGAAGAAACGTGAAATGAGTCGGGGAGGATGACCTGCTGCAGCGCCGTTCTCTGCCGAGCGCCTGCGCATGCGCTGAAGAACAGAGGACTGCTTTAGACGACATTATATCGTCAACTTTCGACCGTCACCACTGCATGTAAAGGTACGTGTTTTCACGTAGCAGTTGACTGCTATGACAGTCAACTGCTAACAACTATTAAGCCCCACTCGCATGTGTAAATAGCAACTGCGATGCGAGTTCAGGTCGATACTGGACAAATGTAGAACACTATTCGATCCACGTTCGAGCTATTAGCAAAGTTGAAGCCCGTCTAATTTCCAGCGGTAATGTATCCAAAACAATCGCAACAATCAACGTAAAGCAATACATGACGGAATTTGGATATAATAACAAGGATATCCCTCCCCAAAAGGGGAGATTCTACTCTTTAAAGAATGGGAACAAATGATAATCGTCAATGGACTTTATTGCTTGATGAAAATTTAAGCATCAATCACTATTGAAATAAAACGCTTTTTATTTGTTGTGGCAACGCCTAAAGCTGCATAGAAGTTAACGCAGACGCATCATAGCAGTAGCGATATAGATATATAGCGCATCTCGCAACTGTCATAGCAGTCAACTGATACGTGTAAACGCTGCTTAACCTCCATTGATTCGCCACGAATTTGAGCGAATACATCGCCTGACATCAATCCGTCAATTTCACTGACGACTCTTCCGCCAATGAGAAACGAGCATATTTACCAAATTATCAATTCACTTACAGCCAAATATACACTCAACGCATGCCCTGTAGCCACGTGAAAGCAGACGGAAAAATCTTCAAATTTGAAGAATTCATCTACGCAATTCCCTGCGAACCACCGCGAGGATGTATGGCAGGGGATGAAGATCACCAAACATTTACTACTGACATGCAACTAAGAACTACAATGCTACTACATCACTGAGGCATGTAAAACACAAGGGTCACGTGCAAATAGATGGTTTTCAATCTACAAAGTAATGAATTGATTTGCTGGTTAGAAAATTATTTCGTTAAATGCCAACGAGCGTATTCATCTGCGTTTCCCTGGCATGCATACGATCGGCGGTAAACTGAGGCACTGCAACATGGCGGTGAGGCCGAAATGATCGTAGGAATGAGAGACGATGGAAAAACTGGGGGAGGAAGATGTTGGTCCCGGGACGATTCAAGCAGGGATCTGAAAGTTGTGGAGGGATGAGGAGATGTGAGAGAGGAAGATGATGATCGCCAAGACCATACGCAACCATAGGCGGAAATAGAAGGGGTGACTGAAGAAAATTGACTGTAGCAGGCTCACGAAGAGGATCTTTGACTAGTGCCACAATTTACAATTAAAGGAGGCTCCACCGAATTATGAATTAGATGTCATTTTTGTGAACATTTCAGGACACATCATTTTTTGGCCCTTCTATTGATTGGCAATAAATTAATTTGGCCTTTCCATAATATATTTCGAGAAAAAAGAAGTTGAAAATCAGCAATTTTATATGTGGTTATATGGCAGAGAATGGTTGTAGCAGTAAAATTTGCAGATTAATAATGTAAAGATAAATGTCGCTTTGACGAAAAACTAATATAAGATGCGCAATTTTATAAAGAATTTAGCATTGTAAAAAAATGCTGGCCTTACCACACTTGTTTAATTGATATTAATAAATGTTTGCTCGAAAAAAAGCAGAAAAGTCTTAGTTACATGGAAGTGGCGCTACAGTATTTTGTTATCATTGGCAACGGTACTTGTGACGTTCCAACGTCCTTATGAGCCTATTTACTAACTTAATTTAGGCATATACCTTACCAAGGCCATTCTTATATTTTATATATACAATTTAAATATTTCATCGGTTATTGACATGGTGTAATTAATACCAATGCATCCAAATGGTAGCAGCGTCATTGTTGCCAAATACATTTCAAAAATATGAATATTAATAAAATTCAAAACAAAGATTTGCATCTGCAAGGGAATAGTTAAAAACTAAGTAAGAAAATAATTAACCTAATTTAAAACACGTAATAGCAGGAATGAGCATGTATTCTCATTTTGTAAATTAAACGTGGCAACAACACGCCAGTCATGTTCCGAAGTCAAAATGAGTTAAAAGAGCTGGTAAAAAAAGAATGCAAGCTACATCACGCTATATAATAGCATAATCATAGAATTATTGTGTATGCGTTATCACCCTATACATGATTTTCCATATAGGAGTTTTTCTGGATCGGTATTTATTCATTAAAAGGCATAGCTCTTTTATGGGAGTTTGAATCGCGGAGTCACGGTGGAACCTCCTTAAGACAATCACAAAGAAGGGCGAAAGATGCAGAAGCAGAAATAATGGAGTTAAAGGCTCCCCCTTCGAGGAAAATTCGTTGAAATGGCCTGAGTTGGGCCTCAGTAGTAGAACGAAGGAGTCAAAGGGAAAGACTGAGTTCAGCGAGAGAATGGTTCGTAACTGGAAGGAAAGGAAAAGTGGACTCATAAGAAACTAAGCAAATCATTCTAATACGCAGGTTACCGAGGCGGCGTCTCCATGGCTTCCGTGTCCTCACCTTGTACATTGTCGTGAGAACTCGGTTGTCATGCAGAGGAGGCCAACTTAAGCATCAGACAGAATAGTTCAAAGCAGTCCATTGATGACCAGAGCCAAAGGAGGAATACGTAAAGAAATAGGAGATTATAGACAAACATAATAAAGTTGAAGAGGCAGAAGAAAACTTAGCCATTCCACAGAATAACTTTATTGAAAACTAAACCTCCGTGGTTTCTATGCGATGGCCAATCATTATCTGGTGGAGTTCCACGTAGACAAGTCTGATGTCGTCGACTACACATAATGTTCATTCTACCAAAGGAAGAATCTACGTATGCGTGATACCCTGCGAGCCACGACGAGGGTGTGCGGCAGGGGGTGAAGATCACCAAACAACTGCTGACGTGCAACTAAGATCTTCAATTTTTCTACTACATGGAAACGTTAGATAATAGAGTGACGTGCAACAAGATGGTTAGTATTTACTTACTAATGAAGCGATTAATGTTATTAAAGTCATTCTTCTTAATATATTTGTATTTATCTACCATGCATGGGTTAGTAATGTTCAAACATCCATCATGTATGAACAGACTACTCTAACAATATTTCCCCTGCCTATCCCTTTACTATGCTGTCTAATGTATTCTCTACATGTACCGGGAAAAAATGACATTTTCAATCTATCGGTGCGACAACCTATCTCTCTATTCTTATTTGTCTGGTCAAGTCTAGCATAATACGCAGGGGTCCTTAATATATATCTAACGTCATCTGTAAACAAATCAGCTTCGAATTCACTTGAAAGGTTTAGCCTAAAGTTTAACCTGCGTTCTGGCATTAATTCCCATCCTAGTTCTATTAAACTCGTAACGCTAATGCATCATAAAGGCCTTTAACAAACCTTGCTGATCTCAGCAGGAAATCCTGGCGAGGAAGTAAGAAAACAATTTATCAGAACCTACATTCGGAGCGTGCTTCTTTACTGCAAGAAGACATGGACAGCAGCAGAGAATTCAAGGGTGGAAGCATTCGAAATGTGGTGCTACAGAAGAATCATGAAGATTAAATGGATTGGATGAGGGAATCCTCAGAAGAGTGGGAGAAAAGCGAAGTCTGCTGAAAACTTTGTGAAGGAGCCGGGACAACTTAATCGGTAATATCGAAAGACACGATGGCCTGATGAAGGCAATCGCTGAGGGAAGCTAACACGAAGAATGGAAATTGTGAAGGTATGAGATGTATGGAGCAAGTAGTGAAGGATGTGATAGAGCGTAATCATGCAAATATGATGTGGTTAGCGGATAGAAGAATTGAGTAGAGAGCTGCCAATCTAGTAAATACCGACTTACGATGATAATGGCGGATATTCGTGTTTTAGGAATGCATGATGATGGTGAAATGGGTACGGTCTTTCATTGAAATTCTGCGTTTTTATATAACTTATCCCTATGTCGTACGTATGTAATGTAGCACCATCTTGCACGAAATCTAAAACCGATATAATCACAAAACCCAACCAAACTCGGTGAATAGGTATCTATCGCATGAAACTTAACGCAATGAAGAAACGTATTCCTGCACGATCGTGAATTCATAGAATACTAAGTCACCTCAGTGTGTCAAAATTAGGCAAAGGAAAAGCGGGACATTCTGACTCTACGTCCACACTATGTAAAAGTTAATTACTTAAATATTTATCATTTTGATTTCGCTTGAAGCTGGAGACTGATGTTGTTACAATATTTGTCAATAAATTATTTATATTCCAACAGTTCCAGACGCTTCTTTCTTTGAGACCATTACACATCTCGGGTATTCTCCCTCCAGCCTCTCTCACAACAATCCCTCCTCTTTCTTTTATCAACAATCCCTTACAACCTTTCCCAAACAAACAAACAATCAACAATTAACCAAACAGTATTTATTTTAAAGCATCAAGAAAATTATGATGTATACCTAAAAGAAAAGAAAAAACAATCAACATATTAATAAAGAACAAGTAAGAATAACAAAGCCTCGAATATAAATAAAATAATAGCCATCACTTTTTTATTAAGGGTATGGCAGGACGTTTCAAGACGCTTTAGCTAGCATCTGACCGTCAATACGCATATCGGCATTCATTGACACCATTTGAGTAATCATTGCAGGACGACCATTTCCGTTCATTAATCAGCATTTTTCAGGATAATTCTTTTGAAATCCAAACAAGCTTTTACAGATAAATTATATAATTTTTATCTACTCTTGTAATTGCAGTGATAAAGGCTTTCAAATTATTATTTCTCAAGGCAAAAGAGTGGTGACCCCATCATTTATGATGAGTCTTCGTGCAGGCAGCGGCCAAAGTCATTCAACTGCCTGTCGTAGAACACTCAATTTATAATCACAAACCACTAATTAAGCAGATGAGGCTGTAGAAGTTATTGATATGCTCGGATAATTTGTCTTACATGCTCAAATCTATAGGAAATATTTTCAAATTAAAACCAATTCTCATGACCAAATGTTGAACAGTTATCATATGTATGATCTAGTGTGATTAACAAGGATATTGATAGAGACGCCAATATCCTCATTTTCATGCTAACGTGTGGTTTATGACTTAACAGTAAATTCATGAACCAATGAGTCTGAGGGGATCGGGTTGGTGGCCAGTACCCAAATAGAGTACCTACTGCCCTCCCAACCAGAGGGCACGGGTTAGAATCCCGGCCAAGGCGGATTTTCCACCGATAAACTGATCCCGACTTGGAGGGCACTTCGTGTTCAGTACTCTGTCCGTCGGATGGGACGTAAAGCCGTGATCCCCTTGACGTCTTTAATTAAGACGCCAGGTTTCTCTCCACCCTTCCCAGAAAAACTCCCACTTTACCCCAATTACCCGCCTATCCCCTGTGGCGCAAATGACCTCAGCTGTGCGTCGCGTGCCCCAAATAACTACATCAACAACCAATGAGTCCTAGGCAACGCGAAAGGGAAATGAAGACAAACAACATGTGAGAGCATGCGCAGTTTTGAAATGTCGACACACACACAGTGGTTGAAGAAGGCGACAGAGAGACACCGTGCTAAATAACAGTCGATCATGATACCGCACAAGGGAATTATTATTCCGTGCCTTTTACTTTTTCCGAAACAGTTTCGCGGTGTCACTCGCGAAAGGAGGCCGTCACCGGGACAATTCATGTCTTCTGGAAAGAAAACCAGGTGACATTATCAAAGGCGCTCGTATTGGAGGAAGCACTATCAGTAATAATATATTTTTAAGTCGATTAATATGTTTTAATGAAGGTTTATTAATTGTGTATCTCAATGTGACAAATAAAACTTATAAATTCTCCAATGGCCGTAAAAGTTGGCAACCCTCGTCAACAAATTGGCGTGTTGACGTGACAAATTGACCTGTGAATGACCCCAATTGGGTTGAGTGTGTGTGTCTGTGGTTGTGTCGCTGGCGAGGAAGTAACAATTCCGTAAACCACCAAAGGAGGGTTACTGGTGGAGAGGTGATGGCTGGCCACTGTTGTGGATTTGACCCTCCTGCAAACCAACACAGCAATTTGTTGACGAGGATTGCCAATTTTTACGGCCATTGGAGAATTTTAAATTTTTATTTCTTAATCTCCTTAGATTTTGTGTATCTCAATGCTTGTGTTAAATGCTTGATGTTAAAATTGAAAAAAAAAACGAGGGGTTTAAATTAACTGGTACCCCCATGTGCGTACTGAGGGGATATAAACCTGAGTTGGAGGTGGATTCCACTTTGCAGCTCAATCTCCTTATGCATGCATGCCGTCAGCAATGAGGGAAACGGTCCCCATTTCTGTTGACCTTTCCGGCTTGTTACTTCTTCTACATAAGACCCTTCAAGTCACCATAGAGGTGTGTGGCAGAGGGGTGAATTCACACCAAACATGTATTACATATCATGCTTAAAAAGGATTAGTTGCTATATTCCAGTCTAAATTTTGCAATTTAAATGAAAGAACAAAATAGCAAAGCAAGCATGCACAAACGTGCTGTTAGTTGGGTTAGCTTATTGAGCTTTGTGTCCTTAGCTTATAACAACATGCAACTACCCATGCTATCCATTGATACACTTGTATTTATACTACTGGATATGTTTACAGCTATCAATATCCCTAATTTTACGAGGAAAGGACATTTTGAATCGGTCAGTTCGGCAAACAATTCCTCTAATTTTAACTTTACTATAACTTTACCATAGTAAGTTGGAGTTTGAAAAATATTTTTAACGTCATCAGTAAAAATATCGTCTTGGAATTTAGTTAAATTGTCTAAATTTCAACCTATCTACTTCGCCTGTGTTGACACACCCTGCTTTTAATTGAATATATGTCACAAACACTGGTGCCAAACTGGGAGCATCTTTGTTTGCCTATTCACTTTCACACTATTTTCGTTAATGCAACTAACCTCTCACCAGAAGTAATTTGAGCGTTGAATTGTGAAGACTAACTTGAAGTCCTTCTCTCGCAGGAGCGATGGTCGGGAAGCTGCTGACCCTGGCACTGTTGGCGTCCCTGGGACCCTGCCGCCCCTGGACTCCAACCCTGGCCCTGCACACCGACCAGTGCGAGGCCGTGACCCGTGAGGTTGAGGTCAACCCTAGCGCCGATGCAGTCATCAGTGAGTAGCCAGGTTCACAGGGACCCTTCGGCGTGACCCAGGGTTTCTGCCGTGGGACCCTCTTAAGGTGGCTCCACCGAATTATGAAGTAGATGTCATTTTTGTGAAAATTTCAGGACACATCATTTTTTGGCTCTTATAGTATTTTCTACCATTATAGGTCTGGGTTGACCTAGGTGAAAGACTATTTCTTTCAAATGCTTGTCCTTCTCTAATTCTTTAGTGCTATACCTTTTACATTTCATGTGACATATGGTACCACCAAACCATTTCCTCTGCTTTTGTTTCTTCATGAGCCATCTTTCCTTGGTCAATACGCACGAATGTCGTCCTAATTCCACTCATGTCCGTCCCGTCCGTGGCTACAAATGTCTCTACTTTCACAATAGTTGATCTCTGGCAAGCTGATCATTCCTGATGGAACGGGTTTTTTCTGTCGGGGTTGAATCCCACGGTCGGGTTATTCCACTTTCAAGACGCCAGAAATGTGCCCGCTCGAGGAAGATTTTTCTGACAACAATGAAACTGTTGTGAGTGCAACTTTACAAGATTATTACTAACGTCATCTCGAGATGGGTTTACGGCGAAAACCAGAGGAACTCTTGGTGATCACCAGTTTAGTATTGGCGAGGCCACAACTACGGATAATTTGCCGCTAACGCCAAAGGATAAACCAATATCACTTATTACATAAGCGGTTTTGGTGGAGAGTGCCTTTAGTAACGTCAATTTTTAAATCTCCGCAGTCTCTGGAAAGAAAGTGTCGGTGCACTGAGAGAGAGAGAGAATGTGTAAGTGCCCTTTGGCATGTACGTACATACATCCTGCCGTTCCGCTGCAGACAGCGGTTCCCTCTCTCATTCCGTTTCCCGGCTGTAACTGGTCTCGGCTCAGAAGGACGGAAGAACGGTGCCCATCGCGAGGTCATGCCGGGCCGAGTGACCAGCCGCAATCTCCGGTCGCACGTCACTTTGAGTCTAGAGACGAGCATCAGCATGCGCCAACCCACGAACGTACCCCCCCTGCTCTTGTGTGTTCACCGCGGAAGATCGAAAGACATCGAAGTGTCCGAAAACTTTGACAACGTTGTCTAAACCTCTGATGAGGCCTACGCTTTTTCGCGCCCATGGTATCTTGTCTCATATATATTTCCTAACCTATAAAAACTTCACGACTTATAGACTAGCAGATCTGCTGCCTGATTTGTAGGCACTTTTCATAAGTTTTTCGTATGCAGACAGAAGGAAATGGTTATTTCATAAATAGAGAAATGTGTCCCATTCTAATTATCCTGTTTTTGTACTCTTTTCTACACCATATTTATATTATATGTTGTCTCTCACTCTCAAAAACCATGTTTTTTGCATTTTTCTCTGCACCACAAACTGCTAATAATCCAAAACTACTACCAAATCATACAAACAGAGAATCCACACTCAGCGCAACAAACCTAACTCTAATTCCTCAAAACTTGGGAGAGAGCAAAACAAAACGGATACAGAATGACTGACTGACACGCTACAAAATAAATATATATTCGAATTAACCTGCTGATTTAGCAACAAACATTAATACATAATAAACGTTTTATAACCTTCTTTCAACTATTAGAAAAGTACCTACTTCAAAACGCCTAACTTTGAAATTCACAATTCATACACAAGATCGGGGCCGGTAGGCAAAAATTGTTTCATTACACTGTCGGCACATCGAAAATGTCAATTAATATTTTAATACTTACAAAATTGATTGATGAAACTAATTCCACTTTCTTCATCTTCTTCAGTCCAATTTTTGCCCCTTTACCAAAAACGTAAACCCATTTACTTAGCAACGTAAACAAATTTGCATAGCAACTGGTTTCCCATGTTAAAAGATAGGGAAAAAACCATTTTTCTCTTACATTTTTCTCTGCAACACAAACTACTAAAAATCCAAAACAACTACCAAATCATACAGACAGAGAATCCACACTCAACGAACTAAACCTCACTCTTTTAGCTCAAAACTTAGTAGAGAAATAAACATAACGAATACAGAATGACTGACACGCTACAAAATTAATATATACCTATACCTAGATATTAAACGATCATTTATAATAATAGTAATATAAAAGGTTGGGGCGCGATTGTGACAAAACCGTCCCTTCAGGCATCTAACTCCTTTTCAAAATATTTACTTAGAACAAATGATTGTCAGGACATGCACGAATAAAATATGAAGTAAAAAAGGTTATTAATAAGATTGATGAAAAAATAGCATGAACCAAAAAAGTTATGATCATTAATATATCGTTTAACGCTAATTGTAAGATTTATTAAGTAGAAATTGATTGGAAAAGAACGAAGCAATATATTACCATTGATTTAAAAAATGTTTTAAATCATGTTTTAAACATAATAGTTGACGCCTTACTTAGTCCCGTATACTTAGCCTACGTTTTGAACTGCGAATGTATGGCTGTGGGCCAAGTAAACGAGATTTGGGTCTTCCTTTACGTGTGATCAAAAATCCCACTCTCAGTCGTCAATAACCTGTTTAATTGCTAGGATTCCGGTGGCAGATCGTTGCCGCTACGTCTGTAACATATACCTAGCGAGAAAAGAATGTGAAAATTGCCTGAATGCAAACATCATATTAGAAAATATTATAATTTGCTCGCAGTCGTTCACGCAGCGGTGCAATCTCTCCTCTCAAGTCGTCTCTTTACACGGAGCAATATTTCTTGTGCAAGTATTCTCGCAGCTGCCTGCACGCAGTTTCAATGACCGCGTGAAACGGACTTAATGCAATGCGAGTGGACTCACGCATTGCAAAAATTTGTCTTTTATATCCTGAAGTCGCTTCTCAGAAGGTTATTTTGATTTTAATTCGTGGAATACCTCTGCCAATGCATCACTTATTCTCTAAGAGACGTTATCTCCCTGCCAGGCATTAATATTCGGATTGAAACCGCATTCACCCCCCGTAGATTACCAAAAAAAGGTGGCGCGGATCACGTGAAAGGTGCGCCTGGACGGTTTCCCCTGAGCATTTCCTTTCGTAACCGGTGGGTGGGTGGGGGGGGGGGGGTAGGGAGACGGGGGAAAGTGTCGATCTCAACCAATCGACTGAACGCACTCGTTGTCGATCAGTCCCGAAAATCGTGCTCATTGGGCCCATAACAAGGTCTTCTTTCTTTTTCATGGAAGGCATTTCTTTAGGAAGGAATTTATAATTTCCTAAAGGCTTTCCAGCAGACATTAATAATGAAACTATATTTTCGATCAGATTAGAAGATTAGAAAGACTCATCCTGTTTTTCCATTCATCATCATCGGTCAACAATCCTAGGATTGGTTTGACGTAGCCCTCCACTCGATTCTTCTATCAGCTAACCTCTTTATATTTACGCAATTCTTCTCTGTCTTATTCTTCATCACTTGTTCTAAATACCGCATACTTGTTCTAAATATCTAATACTTGTTCTATACATCTCAAACTTGTTCTGTATATCTCATACTTGTTCTATATGTCTCACTTATAGATTACCTATTTATAGTTGTTTTAAGTCATGACAATCATGTTTTATGTATTTATTTTGGCGATGGGTTAGTTAGCATAAGGGACAGTTTTGTCTCAATCTCGCGCCAAGAAACTTTTATTATTATTTACTCATTTCCTTCAATTTTCTTCAGTGTTGGCCGAGTTTTAAGTAATGAGTATGGGTTTTCACTAACTCAACTCAACCAACCAACAATTGAGTCACAACAGGTAACCCAATACTGTTGCGCTGAATTGAGGAATTTTCTTTCAATGTGACATGTTGAGATTTTTATCACTTTTTTGCTGCTTAATGTATGTGTTTGGATTCAGGTTGAGTTTTCAAAACTGTCTTAAATTTCTTTTGGGACTATACCAGTAGCTGAGATGACGATGGGTAGTATATGAACCTTTTCCATAATCCAAATTATTTTCATTGCTGTTGCTAAATCTTGATACTTGGTGACTTTGTCTGCTATTGTTTTTTCGACAGTGTTGCTGCAGTATCCACTAAATAGCACGTTCTATTTTTTTCTTTACTATCAGTTTTTCTTGTCAACCGCCTATAACTTTGCTTATTAACAATGCAATGCGATGTTCAAGTGCAAGTAAAAATCATATATATTGCGGTGTACTCATGAATCGTGACTGAGTAAAAGTATATCTTGTATCGCTCGGTCCGACAACATATCTTTCATAATTTAAGTCACTATTTTCCGTCTAAAATTAAATTTTTACTAAAATTTTCAAATGATGATGTCGTGTAAGGATAGACACAGGAACTCTTCAGATTTATATTCTATGTATAATCGTTGTAAGTATCTCCGAGGAATGAGTTTTCAGGCTTATCCTCGAGTCTTTGAATTACTCCGCCCTCATTTATTTGGGAATACATGATATAATGATGTTCTCCAGAAATAACGCGCAGATAGTAATGTAGAGCGCGGAAAAAAAGTCTTTTGACTTTTTGTAAAAGTGGGACTTTTGTGGTTTTAAATACAAATCTTCACCAATCTCATCAAATAAAACAGTTTTTAATGACTTTCTTAGAGAATTTTTGGGACTTTTTTTTTGCGTGGCGGGACTTTTCTGATTATAAGAGACTTTTATGGGCCTTTTTATTTAAACCACATGCCTAAGTTAATATTTGGCTGTTGTGATCACATTTGTTCAACTGTGTGTTGGACGCATCTGTGTTTTTCATGCGGTACTGATTTACTGTAAAATGTAAGCTCCTAACAATTGTTAATGCGAAATTTTAATAATAGCTCCGGAAACTGCAATGAATTCTTTCTATTGCTCCACCGTTCATGAAATAATCACTCTCACTCAGTGCTTCAACCCGAAGGTTGGTTTGGATAGGTGAGGGTAGAGCTAACCCCGTACTTATCCATTTGCATGTCAAATTCACATTTGTTCCTTTCCCTGGGCCACCTCGCACTTCGAGTTTTTTTTTGCTGAGGGTGTCCAAAGACTTCACAAAGGGATAGATTGATCTAAAAGAATGCATTGATCTAATTATGAACCAGCTTATTTGAATCCGGGTGGTCTGCTGACTAGCCGACAGCGCTACACTGTATGCTAGCACTCCGCTTTTGTTTAGGAGATTAGTGGAAAAATGATACAATTATATGAAAGATCATCTAGAATTTCCGACGAGGTGAACGCGTCACACTGTGTGCAGATGATCATTAAATGAGCCTACATTGTAGCGAGGCAAGCATGACGTAGATGAACCTGGACCCTCGGCTGCGATCCAGCGGAGAAGAAGATTTTAAAATTATCGCGAAAAACAAGAGAAAAAAGGCCTCAGCTTACCCGAAAATAGGGGTCCTGCAAACATCTGCAATGAACAACAAATAAGTACTTTTTTCTCATTTTCGGTTTTTCTTGAGCAGAAAACTAAGTTTTGAACTATTAAATCATGTTTCAACTGCCTTATAACATTATTGATCCTATGTAAAAACTTGTTTTGTATTGTATATTATAAAATTTTCCCCTTTAAATTTGACTGAAAAAACGCCCTGTTTCCAAGGTTTTACAATGGAGTGTACTTCCACCCTCTTTGTCATCTAATGACTTTTTAGTAAGAGGTAGGGTGCTAGGGACTTCCATATATTGAAATAGAGGAACAAAGAGATGGGAGGGTGAGTTTCGAAGAAAATGAACCATGGGGAGACGGGAGAGCGTATATAAACGACGTGAGTGGTTAAGCAGGGTTGCATAACTTGGATCATACAGCCCCGCGACGCCGAGGCGCATATTTCAGGGCTCGCTGGCCCCTGTTCGTCCTACATCAAAATGTTAGAATACCTTTTTTGTTGCTTATATTGTCTACTTTCCGATTAACTGCTTAGTTTTTCCTAAAATCAAAACTAAACGATTTAAAAACTAAAAAAGGGATTTTTTGAGTGTTATTTTCAAAATTTGGGGGTTGCGGGGGGAATTTTTGGTGGGAAGTTAGAAATTCATATTCAGCGACCCAAAAAGCATAGGATAAATCAATTTCCAGAACTACCTCTAATTTTTCCAAGTAAAATCCCCTAATGCCTGGACTAGCATCTCTAGGCTCTTTTCTCCAACAATTCAGTTAAATTCAGCAACTTTCTCACGGAAATAACTTTTTTGACTTTTTCAAAAATATTGGTGACTTTTTAGGCGACTTTTTTTTTGCAAAATTGAAGACTTTTTTTCCGCGCTCTAGTAATATGCAACGCTGAATGTACGATTAAGAAAAGTGATGTAAAACGGATCTGACGACTCTAACTCTGGCAGACAAACTGCCGGTCATTTCATAAGGTCGCCATTATTATGTGGTTATTAGAATATTGTATCGCTCGATCCGACGGGCTCAAACATGCGTGCAATCATTAAATATCTCTTATCTACATCTTTAATCAACAAACAAAATTGGGAACTTAAAAATGAACACGTTATTGGCAACTTGTGATTTCAGCTAAGATTTCTTCTGTATAAAATCGGTCGACCACGCCGGTACCTGGCCTATTTTTGAGAAATCGGTGTGTATTACTTTGTGCACGACTCTTGGAGTGCAACTTAGCATAAATTGAAAACAAGATAAGCAGAGAGTAGGCTCGTATAATAGTGCTAAGGAAAAAAGTGAGTAACTTTCGACGGAAGCTATTGTTTAGTATACTTCACCTCTCTAGTATAGTTTAGTATACTAACTAATCGCACACTCTCTCTACGTCTTCTGTGAAATTCACTTTTGATTTAACCCTTTCAGACCTGATTTATTTTTAACCGATGAAAAATTTTTTTTTCAGTTTAATCCTATTCTATATAATTTAAATAATATTGTGTGTAGTTTAAATACCCGTTGCACTTATATTTGTTTAAATAATCTTATGTCCACTGCAATGGACATTTGGACTATAATGTTACTTTTGAAATTTAATGCCTCAACGCACTACTAGATGGCAGCACCCTTGGCCATCAGGAATCATATAGGATACCTAGGTGTCTATGCTTCTTATGCCCGAAACACCAGAGAACCAGATATATCAATTTAAAGCTGGGAAACGTACCCATTTCCTAAATTGCTCAAGTGTGTTTTTCACCAAAACAATCTGGAATGGAAATGAATCACATATTTTCGGTTTGAGTTGCCATCCTTTGTGACATAAAATTTAACATACCAGCTAAATACCAGATTATACTAAGGGTGGATATGGAGAATGGTCCCCCATCCCTTCCATTCCTATCCTTATACCTTTCCTTCAGGTCTGAAGTGTCTATTAGTGCGGAAACAGACTTGAAAACACCCATGTAATGTGTACTAATTGTAAGGGTAGATAACTTTTTCGTAATTTAAAAAATACATACTTTTTCATTAGTAATTTAGAAACTTTTATCATAATACATAAAATAAATATAGGTAGCTATTGCAGTTTTTTAAATCAAAAGCCTACGTTTTCATTGTTCAGCAAAAAATGTTACCTACATCAAAAAACACACATATGCGTAATGCTTTGTCGAAGTACAGTCTTTCTCTTGGGATTTTTAAAATGAAACCATGATAATATGTATTCTAATGAGGTTTCAATTTCTGTTTAAAATTCGTTTAAGATTTATTTAGATTTAAGATAAAAGCTCTGTTGCCTTGAAATTTCAATGTCCTTTTATTTGTCTTTACTGCCCTGTTTTCATATTGATCTTTACCAATGTAGTGGGGAAAAATAATTCAAACAAACCAACATCAAATTCGTCTTTGTCTCCTTTTTCTCGGGTACTCTGCAATCAAATCGCGTGGTTGTATTTCTGCCTTTTCCACCTTAGGCTGACTTAGTCGGTAACTCCATAATTCAGAACTTCCTCGTTTTAGTCCTCGTAGTTCACTTATAAGAGCTGGATTTTCAATCTTACAATCATATTGAGCAGACCTTCACCGTTAGTTCCCGCAGTTTTTCCATAATTGGTTGTAGCATTTAGTAACATTCACGCTGTATCAAAGATAAATATGTATTTCTTTGAGATTGGATTAGAGAATACCTGGCCTTTGTGGGATGTGGGAACTGGCTCATCTGCATCGCTGCCATTACTATCTAAACCTTCGATTTCAGAGTCATTTGGATCCTCACAGTATCCAATTTAATCCAATTAGTTCTGATGTGCTCAGCATCATTGCAATTAAATGTAATCTAAAAATTACATAAAACGTTAAAGCACTGGAATCACTACCTATTATTAAATCACATACCATGTAAATGAATGAAAAAAGCGAAATAAAACTAATGGCGATGCCTAAAAATATATAACCCCAGAGAATATAGCAACAAAATACAAATAAAAATAAATAATTAGTCGGAATAGTGTTAAATTATCTTAGAAAACCCTTCGAAAACAAACTCTTAGAAAATAAAGGATATGAAATGTTTACATTACTACACTGGTAGCATTTACCTACGTATATATTATCAAAAAGGAAAAGAGATAAACAGAAGTGACCTTTCCTCGTGGTCCAAATGTCCATTATAATGGACATTCATTTAACGATTAACATAGCAAAAACTAATAATAAATGGTTAAATTTAAGACTCATACTACCATTAATAAGCAATGAGGAATGTTTAAAAAATTCTGCAACCATCACGAGCCTATAGTATCAAAAAAATAAAATATATAATAACACATATCTTTAGTAGTTGATGCAGTGGGTACCATTTCTGAAACGACCTCCCTTCGTAACCAAACCGCTCTATCGACACATGACTCCACACACATAGTAGTCGACAAAGTGTCACTGAATGACGGAAGATCATAAAAAAACGTGAGAATACATCGAGTACAATGTAGCAATAAATTGAAACCTAAGTCCATTACAATGGACACCAGGTCTGAAAGGGTTAAATTTAAATTCTGTTTTTCTATTTAGTTTAATGATGGCTACAAATTCTTTAAATTTTAATTAAACATTAGGGACAATCCAACTAAAGACGCTAGAGGTAATGGAAAGAATAAGGAACCATGGGTGTTTTCAAGTCTGTTTCCGCACTAATAGGCGCTTCAGACCGGGAGGAAAGGTATAAGGATAGGAATGGAAGGGATGGAGATTTAAGTATAACTTCGTATAAGGAAAGAAATTTTTCTCTCGGCTATAAATGGTATAAACAGCAGTAAATTATTCGGATATAAATAGCAATCGATTATCGATGTCTAAATAGCGATTTGAATTACATGTGATCTGAGAATTGGAGTCTATAGGCCGGTTAATAGAAGGAAATAACGAAAATGAACTTAAATACTTTAACAATAATTAACTAAACGCCCATAGGTATTTTACAATAAACCCTTACCCTGGACAGGACGCCATCTATCCGTCTTTTTTTAGAACTAATCACGAATGCATAGCGTTTAGCATATTCTTCATTACTCGCTGTTGGAAAGCCTCTGAGCTTCTCGCAATAAGTAGTTATTACAATCACCAGTCCGCGATCCTGAGATTGGCTTGACGCAGCTCTCCTCTCAATTGTCTTATCAGCTAATCTCTTCACATTTTCGTGTTTCTTCTCTTTCACATCCTTCATCACTTATTCTAATTTTGCCATACGAGGCCTTTACATTCTTCCCATTCACTTGTCCTTCGACAATTGTCAGGCCATCATGTCTCGTGATGTATCCGATTAAATTGTCTCCGTCTACTTCTCAGGGTATTCAGGAGACTTCTCTTTTCTCCCACTCTTAGGTTAGGCCTTCCTCGTTTCTCATTCGGTCGATCCATTTTATCTTCATCATTCTTCTGTAGCACCACATTACGAATACTTCCACCCTTTTCTTCTCCGCTGCTGTCATCGTCCATGCCTCACTGCCGTAAAGAAACATGCTCCAGTTGTGCGTTCTGATGAATTCTTTCCTTACTTCTACCCTTGTATTTCAAGCTGGCAGTAAATTCTTTTGGTGGGATGCCCTCTTTGCCTGGGCTACTGACTATTTCTCTCTTACTTCGTCCATCGTTGGTTATTCGGCTTCCCATGTAACATTAACACTTACACCTCCTCTAGTTTTTGTTTTCTTAGTTTAACTTTAGTTTCAGCCTCTTCTTTCCTAATGCATACCAATATCTTAATCTTATTGTTCTTCAGGTGACATCTGGCCATTGTACTTTTTCAGATCCTGAATGCTATGTCATCGGCGAATGGGGTCGTTTACCTTATTTTTTTTATTGCCGAATATGATAGAGTTTGTAAAATAAAAAGACACGTATTTTTCCGTTTTTGATCTGTCAGTTATTTCTCGAGTTATAAGCGGCGAAAAACTGATGTTTTTAACCCTTTTGGAAAAGTGGGTGTGGTGCAACCTCTGACGTATATTGAATTTAAATCACAACTGAGCCCGCGAAGCTACTTCGCCTTATCGCAAAGGGGGGGGACACAGCTTGCTCTCCAAATGGGAGCGATTGCGACAGGATCTGTGCGAGCAGACCTTCCAAGAATCCCCCTCCACTCCCTTCCCTTCCCATAAGAGCAGTCAAGGACGGGAGGAAAATGACGTCAATGTTATCCAAGCAGCTTTTTCGGTGGGCGTCACCTTTTGCTAATTTTAATTTTGACTTTTGGGTGAATGGTTGTTTTCATAAGACTAATTTTTTTCACTAAATTTCTTTTTTTCGTTTCCATCTAACAATTTCGTGCCCAAAATTGCGATTTCGGTTCCCAGTAAACGCCCCCATTGCAGCATGCTAATATTTTCTCCGTTTATATTCACTTCATAACCAGTATTTTTTATTCTTATGGTGTGCCTCCGAAATGGAATTAAACGTGGAAAGATAACCATTATTGTTTCATTTACACAAGTTAAGCGGGACCGCATTCAGTTGTACCTAATAATTTCGTCCTAAGTTTTCCTTAGTTGTATGCACATACACTCTCCAATGTAGTTGTTAAGTTGATGTGTGGAATATGCCTGGTCCTTCCGTCCCGATGAAGTGATAATCTCCGTCGCCCCCACAATGCAACGGTCTCCCCTTTCTGCGCAGGCGTGGTCCTGGCCGTGAGGCGGCCCGCCGAGGACGGTCTGTTCGCGTGCGGCCCGCCGGAGAGGACGGCCGTGGAGATGCTGGAGGCGATGCGATGGACCACGGAGAGGCTCAACGGCAACCCAGGCAACGGTTCTTTCATCCCGGGCATCACCTTTGGTAAGAGCGGCCATAAAATTAACTAATTATAATTTCCTTCCATGCATACACGTCCACAGCTTTTAGTAGTTCATTATGATAAGTAGTTGCAACGAATTATTTGTAATATTATTTTCATATTTGCCATAGGTTTCATTTTATAATACAGATTTTTCAAAATTAAAAGTTTTTTTTTAAAGGTTAAGTGACTCCTGTGAAAGTTCTCAAATTTCCGATTAATTTCGGAAATTGCTGGATCTTTAGAACTAATTTTTGTAAGCCTTAGATCAAAGTTTTTTATCATCAAATCAAAACTGTGTTTCGATACATTTTCTGGTTGTAGAGGGGAAATTGTGGGGGTCGTGGTGTCCTCGTGGGTATTGATCGCTGGGTTACAGAGGGGTGTCAAACCAAAGCCTCCCTGGAAACCTCCAACTAAAATCCTCGCGTTACGATTTTCTAATGGTCACACCTTAGGGTGGATTTGCAGGTAATAATTAGGATTTTATAGTGGATCAGCACCGATTTCTAACAGATGTGCAATCGAATTTTTATCTCATTTAAGATTTAGAGCGCTTAATGCGATTCTTCCGAACTATAACTGCATTTCTGGCCATATGTGCGGGAAATATGCGGGAATCCCTTCGAATTCATTCACCAGAATCAGCGTCGCGTCCGACACGGACGTTGCTCTGAATATTAAATTATCTGCTTCTATTTGGCTGCCCTCACACGACAACCAAGTCTGGGCTAGCACTGTCACTTTTCACCACCTCCGGGACTGGAAGCCGGGGGGGCTTGAAACTGTCGGGATTTTCTCGAATAGGTAACCAAGGAGTCACGTGGTACAAACACGGATGGTTCGCAAATTTGGTGCAATTGAATCGCTCGCGGATAATAATCTCAATCATTGCTTTTTACGTGCGTTTTTCTGATCTGCCCTGATTATAAAGCCCCCAGATGAGAACAGACAAACAAAATTTGCAAACCATTCATGTTTATACCATGGTTACCGTGACTCCTTGGTTACCTATTCTAGATAATCCCGACGGTTTCAACCCCCCCCCCCTTTGCGCGAAAGCTCTAAGAAGATCTCGATTCAAGGGAACCGAGTCGCCACAGACAATCTCCTGTTCATTTGTTTAGGTCACTGGGCTCCTTCAAACGTGTAGTACATCATACGATCATTAAAAATCTCTTACATCTTGAATCAACGAACAAATTGGGTACTTCAAAATGGACAAGTTCTTAGCTACTTGAGATTTCAGCTAAGATCTCTTCAGTCTAATATTTTCCGACCTAACCTGTAACTGGTCTATTTTTGAGAAATTAGTGTGTATTACTTTGTGAACGACTCTTGGAATACAACTTAGCATAAATAGGAAAGAAGATAAGCAGGGAGTTTAAGGGCTCGTATAATAGTGCCAAGGAAAAAACTGAGTAACATGAGTAACTTTCCACTGAAGCTATTGTTTAATATACTACCTACTTAATCACACACGCTCCCTACGCCTTCTGTGAAATTCACTTTTGATTTTAATTTATAGTCTGTTTTTGTGTTTAGTATAATGATGAATACAAAATCTTCAAATTTTAATGAAACATTAGTGTCTGTCCAACTAAAGATGTTAGAGGTGAGAGGAAACAATAAGGAAAGAAGTTTTTCTCTCGGGTATAAATGGTATAAATAGCAGTAGATTCAGCGGCGTCGGAAGTGGGGGGCAGAGAGGGAATTCGGCCCCCGCAGAATTTTCCCCCGGGCCCTTGAGAAATGAGTCTTCATTAGTAAAAATTAAATTTCACTTGTTTCCAGCTTGCCTTTTCCCTTCGAACGCATATTCTACCACCTTCATATGCACTTTTAGCGAAATTCTAGTCTCTACCCCCTCCTATCCGCAAAAAAATGCGGGCCCTTTTCATAGCAGCAGGGCCCTTGGCCCCTCCCAGCGAAAATAGTTCCGACGCCCCCGAGTAGATTATTCGGATATAAATAGCAATCGATTTTTGGTATCTAAATAGCGATTTGAATTACGTATAATCTGAGAATCGGAGTGAATAGGCCGGTTAATAGAAGAAAATAACGAAAATTAACTTATGTACTTAACTGAAATTTAATGCAACGCCCATACGTCGTTTACAAAAAACAACGTTAGCGTGCACAGGACGCCATTTATCCGTCTTTTTTAGAACTAATCACGAATGCTGAGCGTTTAGCACATTCTTCAGTATTCGCTGTCGGAAAGCTTCTGGAAATCTCATATCATGTACAGGAAAACTGCAGTGCAGTCTGGAGGAAAATGGAGTAGACTTTAATTGCATATTTTTCATCTCATGATGCTTTCTTCCCATGACGCATGGCAAATATCAACCAATTCTGAAGAAGTCGCTGAAACAAAAGACTGATACCCTGCGCTAGTTAATTTCACGCTAACTAAAATTCGGCCAATCCTTACGCTAATTTTTTCGCAACATAAGACGGATTTCACGCTAATATTTTCTACATTGCCTGCAGGGTTCTCGAATCTCTTGATGACTGTACAATAACGTTAATTTTAAGCTAATTTTTTTATATAAACCCGCCTTAAGTCTCGAAGATTTGGAGTAATTTTTCGTTTGCAGACCACGTAAAAAAATTCTGATACAGTTTTTCACGCGGTTTTAAAATATTTGAAAAAAATGCATTTTACGTGATTTGGTCACTTCTTCGAGCACCCTTTTTGATGGACCCCACTACTTTCCTGCACGTGGGATCACTGATCTCGGCCAGTCGGAAGTCGTTGGTCGTCGGACAACAGTGCTGTGAATACTATAGCAAGAATTCCCAGCCTATGGTACGCGCGGGGTTCGCGATAGAAATATAGTAGAGGCGGAAGTAACACTGAAAATTTGTTCATCATAAGTATAACCTTGCTATAGTATTCACAGTCCGCCCTCTCCCCGCAGGCCTTCGGGTGCTGGACTCGTGTGGTCAGCCGTCCGCCCGGGACAGTCTCCTGGCCGACGCCTTCCCCGTTCTGCGCGGCGGGCCCGCCACCTGCGCCGCCAGTCACACGGTGATCGGCCTCCAGGGGCCCCCTCTAGCCCTGGGCCTGGCCCTGGGGGCCTCCGGGGGCCCCGAGACCCTGCTCCAGAGATATCACATCCCGGCGCTGAGACTGGACCCTGTGGGACTCGTGCCGCCGGAAGACAGGGCCAAGGTGAGGGCCGAACATGCTTGGCCTGCTGTATTTGCATGTGTATATTATATGATGAGGGCGAAACTAGCGGACTGTATTTGCAGGCAGTGGCAGCAGTATTCAAAATAAGCTAAAAATTTGTGACTTCAACAGTTTATTAAAACACTAACTACCGGTTTCGGCTTTCAAGCCATCATTAGATACGTAAAACTTACTTATCTGTGTTTTTAAGTCTGTACCCGCATTCATAGACGCTTGAGACCGGGAGCAAAGTTACAAGTATGTAATGATGGGGATGGAAGGGAAAGGAGGAAGGGTTGAGAGAAACCCGGCGTCGACATCAGCCAGCTCTAAACGGAAGGCACCAAGGGGACCACGGTTTAACGTCCCATCCGAAATTAGGTTAGCATTAGGTTAGGTTAGCATTCGAAACATTACTCCAAACCGACTTCGACGTACGTAAAACTCACAAATTGTACAGCATAGAGCGTAGGGGGGTGATAGAAAAAATTCTTTACAGAGAGGGGAGTATAGGTAAGGGAGCGGTCACGAGGGTAGTGGGAAGGGTAGGGTAATACGTAATAAGGGGGATGGGTTAGAGAACATGATTTCATTGAGTATATTATATGCAACCAACCTGATTTCGACTTCACTTTGGGAAGGAGAGAGGAAACACATTGAAACAATGGGGAATATGCATGAAATTTGTTCCTCGAAGATTAATTGTGAACTTGATGCGAAAGTTTCTCACCAATTTAAATATACAAGCCAAATTTTTCTACGCCCACCACAAAGATTATTAAATGCTATTTGAATGTTCCCGGAAATTGACAAAAGTCACGTGACCTGAAACGCCTTCTGCCGTCGCTGCACGGTATAGGCTCCATATTGCTACGGAGATAGACATTTATTTTTAAAAGAAAACGAAGTTGTATATATTGTTTTGAGGTTTTTAGAACGAATATTGTTTTGAGGTTTTTAGCCGTTTCTCAAACGAAACGATGACTGAAAAAATACATAAAAAAGCAAATTCCGACAATTTTCTTTGGTTGACTCCCTTATGGTGGCGTTCTTCTTATAAAAAACCAGTGATTGCATAGACGCAGTAGAAATTCTTGGGCACTGAACAGGCATTTTATAATTAATGGACGATTTGCTCGTTACCATCCATACTACGTAAATAAAAAATCGAAATACAATCGTTTATTGCATTAATAAAATGAGATAAATACATACGCTAATGCCAAGTATTCATTTAACAACTTACCTCCTCCATAAACCGATAAACTACGGTCATAGTGATACCGTGCCGTGACGTCATGCGATGACGTCGTGTTTTTGAGTTGCCGAAAAGGTACAATTTGCAAAGAGTAATATCTTTGTTACACAACTTAATTCTTCAGCGAAATTTTTGCCACGCACATTTTAGCTAATAAACTTCACAATCAAGAGTTATAAAAATAGTGCATGTTCCCCATTGTTGAAGGAATGATCATGAGAAGAAGAATAAAATGGGACAGGGAGAGTGAGGATTGTGAAGAAGTCGAGTTCTAGGAAGTATGGTGGTTATTGATTCGGGAGTACATACAAAATGGGGCCGTATATATTGAAGGCGGTAAATATCGTTGGTGGATACACGTGTGGAAGACGGGAAGCGAGAGAGAGAGTTGAGAAGGTATTAGAGAGGTGCAGGTGGTGCAGTAAAGATGGGACATGCTTTACGCATTGCCCGAGTACAGGGAGTGGATTGTAATGATGATGGGAGAGTATTTGAGGTCCAAAAGTTTTAAAAATGCTACTGTTTTGCTGAGAAGCTGTAGATGACTTAAAGGCAGACCAGGAATAGTATTGCTCCGGCGGTGCTGTTGGAAAAGATTCAGGACGCACGGTGTTTATTAATACGGATATTGACATGAGATGAGTGGTACATACATTGACCAATATAAAAATAAGGTGCAGAAATTCCATCTAAGGTGGTAAATCTCAAAATATCATTTTTCCGGCGAACCATATAAAAACACAACAGGCAGCATAGCAAAGGGATAGGTTGGCAAAAAGTTGCTGGAGTACTCTGTAGTGTATGAAGCATGTTTTTATACTACTAATCTAGGAAAATATTCATGCTATGGAAATAAATATAAATATGAGTGAAAGTTTCTCGGGTCTTCCACCGGGTCAAAGGCTCCATCTCTGCCGACGTTTCGGAAAACTACTCGTTTTCCATCTTCAGGGCTGTGATATGCCGTGTCAAATTTGGTGGGTTTATTTATATTCTGCCAGGACGTCACGTATGCCAGAACATATATAAACCCACCAAATTTGACACGACATATCACAGCCCTGAAGATTGAAAACGAATCGTTTTCCGAAACGTCGGCAGAGATGGTGCCTTTGACCCGGTGGAAGACCCGAGAAACTCATCTAATACTCCGGGAAAACACCAGATCTTACAACATAAATATATTCGGTGAAAATCTTACTAACCAGAAATCACTTCATAACTTTGTAGACACTTACCATCTAGTTGCACGTAACTCCTATACCTAACTTGTTTTCATGTAGTAGTATCATTGTGGCTCTTATTTGCATGTCAGTATTGCATGCATGGTGATCTTCACCCCCTGCCACATACCCTCGCGGTGACTCTCACAGTAGCCGTATCCGAAAACCAAGTATGCTTTGGCAAAGCATTCTAGGTGATGACGTATTGCTGACGTACAATAAAGCATGCTTGGGAAAGAATACTTCATATTCGGACAGTCTACGGTAAGGAGCGACATTAAGCAGTGGTGGCAACAGAAAAAATCACTAGGTAAGTATTAGGGATGGGTCGGTTCGGTTCTTCGGTTCTTGGTTCCACCGGTTCTTGAGCTTAGAACCGGAACCGAGGCCAAAAATAATCGGTACCGAAATAATTGGCGCGAAAACCAGTTTGAAACCTACTCACACTCCGAAAGTGGAGGCTTCACATTAAAACCTGGTGAAATAGTGTACTTAGATGCTTCAAAGTCGCGAATTATTCTAATTCTCTCTGAAAATGATTATTGATTACCTTATCTTACCATTGAGCAATTGAGTAAGTGGTAAATGAAGAACCGGAACCGAGAATCGGAACCGAGAACCGAAGTTAAGAACCGAACCGGAACCGAAAAAAAGTGGAACCGGCCCATCCCTAGTAAGTATGGTGAAACACGATAGAGGGCAACACCTATCAAAATTTTAGATCGGAAGAAAAAGAGCGATTAGATACATATTAACCTTTTCATTGATATGTATCTTGAAAATTATGCAAATGTAATGTACGAAGTAAAAAAATAGATACCACACACAGTTATAAAAGCTAACGGCTCCGCCATATTTTGTTATTCTAGTCAACAATGCTTCGAAGCCAACATGGATGCGTGCTTCTGTGCTTTGGCTTCGTAGCATGCTTCCCCCAGAGTGCTTCGCGTTCCGACGTACTTCGGGTGTTTTCGACGGTACCCCCCTCCACTTGCAAGCAAGCATTGTAGAATGCTTAGCGCTAGAAGCACACGTTTCTAGTATCACTTAAATGTAGCTATCAATCAAAGTCTCTAATCAGTAGCAATGTATTGGGACTGACTCCTCAGGCCCTCATCATGCTGGCCCGGAGGCTGGGATGGACCCGCGTCGCCGTCCTCTACTCCTCCTCGGACGCCTACAGCGCCGCCATGTTCCGCGCCCTGGTACGCCTCTCCTCCGACGCCGGCGTCTGCCTCCTCTCCGGAAACGACGTCGACGACGGCGGCGTCCGCAGGGCCCTCAGCTCGCTGTCCCCGGCCGCGCTGGTGCTGCTCAGGCCCTCGGCCCTGGGCCCCTTGCTTCAGGTCATCGGCGAGGAGGACCCCGACGAGGTCAAGTGGCTCTTCGCGTGGCCCCTGCGCGCAGACGAACTCGAAAAGATGGCGGACAGGGAAGTGTTCGCGGTGGCGCTGTCGCCCGCCGCCATGCCGGAATTTGAGGCCTACTGGCAGGGGAGAAGGGGGGCGGATCACAAGTAAGGGCCCGCGTTGGCCAATCAGGGCCGACTATTGTTAAGATATTATTAATAGTAATGATACTATTGTACATAGTTTTATTTATAGTATTAATAGGTATTTACATTTATGTCCATTATAGCCTGCAAATTGTGCCCAACAAGCAGCTACCGAACATTCAAAAGGCTATTCCAAACTGACATAGCAAATTAAAGCAATTCTATCAACCGTCTTTTGTCCGTGACGTCACCAAATCCCATACGTACGCCGTGACGTAATCAAACAATGTGACATTCCGTGACGTTCTCAGATTCCAGATGTCGCACGTGACATCATTGAGGGAATATCAGCAAAAGCCTACCACTCATGACCTTTATTTTTTCAAACTATATGTTTTGTTTGAACATTCAAACGGCCATTCCAAACTGTTGTAGCAAATTAAAACTATTCTATCAACCGTATTTTGTCCGTGACGTCACCGAATTCAAGATGGATGCCGTGACCTCATCAAACAATGTTGCGGCCGTGACGTCATGGAAACAATAGTGGCAAAAACCTACTGCTCATGACCTACATTTTCCAGACTATAAGTTTTTTTTAATGTAGAACAAGAGTCGGTGTACATATGAATATTTGTCAGCTTTGTCTGACACTAGAGCGTGGAAATCGGTAACTCATTAAAAAAGCTATAAAAAATACATCGGATTTTTATCAATTAATGAAACTTATCGTCTCCAGTTGCTCACATTATCGCAACCATAGAAGGATTTTTGGGTGGGTAATTATGCATCGGCCTGGAACGGCAAAAGGATCCTCTTTTATGCATGATATGTAATACATGTTTGGTGTGAATTCACCCCGTGCCACAGACCTTAATGGTGGCTTGCAGGGTATTATGTAGATGTACATGAGGGAGTGAAATTTGAATAGTGACACGCGTCTTTAATCGAAATGTTCTCCTAACCTTCGCCGTCTCATTAGTGCATATTGCTTCAAATCCTCTCTCATACTGACGTTGTTTCTACTAATTTTTTGTACTTTCCTGTCAGACAGACCCTCAACTCACCTTTACAACATTGTTCTACTGGTTCGTATCCCATTGGTAATCATACTTCTCCAGTCTTAAAAACATGTAAAGGGTATCTTTTCTCATGCAAATGGTACCCGATCATTCAGCATTGTGCACCTTTCGGTACTTACGTGTTCAGTAAGATGATCGAGTATGCTGTGTCAGTGTTGGATGCTGCAAAAACTCCTTGACATATCATGATCAGGTTGAATGAAAGGTTGAGACAAGACATTAAGTTTCCCAGGAAACTACCATGGTGAACCAACTTGACCCATTGATTCCCAACTTTCTATACGCTGGCGGCACCTTTTACACTGAGGTCACAATCTTGGGGCACCCTTTTTAGTTTTCTTTTCAATTATCCGATTGGATTTTCTCTCTCTTTTACAATTTATAATCGGCACTTTACAGTAATTAGTCCTTGGGTTAGAGGACGTGCATCCATTACTTTCACCATTTGTCGGGCTTTAGGGTAACCAATTCAAAAGAAGGCCCTGCCAAACATGAATCTTATTTTCCCGCACTATAATCTCGCGGTACCCATGTTGCTTCAACGTCATTTTAAAATCTAACGGCTCAAAATATGTACTCCAGAGGTTATTAACTTTTAAGCAACACAATAAAATTAATAGGAAACTAACCTATTTCATGCAGATAACCCTTAATAGCTTACCACTTTGTTCAGTCTTAGAATCAGTTCAACATTTTCGCATTTACCAATCGCCAGGATGGACGCCGCCGGGTGGCTTGCCGAGTACGAGATGGTGAGGCGAAGCTGTAAGCTCCCGGGCTGGGCCGGGCCGGGAATCAGCCAGCTGCCCAAGTGCCAACACCAACTGGAGGACCAAGAGGGCCCGGAGGAAGCCCTGGCGAGGGCCGCCAACGCCGCGGCCGGGATCCACGTGGTGCAGACCTTCGCGCACGCCTTGCGGAGGGCTTGGGAAGACAAGTGCGCGGGGGCGAAACACGAGGGCCCCTGCCCCGCCCTGGCGAGCATGCAGAGGAAGGAGTTCGCGGAGGCGTTCCTGCGGCCGCTGGAGTTCGAGCACGAGGCCCTGATCAGGGGCGGCAAGCTGAAGACGAGCGACCCGAGCAGATTGGCGGCCGCCAGGATGGGCCTGATCGCATACAGGCGCGGACTGCGAGGAGAAGTGATCCCCAAGGAGGTGCGTAGTCCCACAGGGGAGCTAACGAGGGCCGTCTCTACTTCAAAAGAAAACCACAGCAATCTGTCATTGCAGGGCAAAGGGTATTGAATTCAGCGAAATCTACCTGCTCCTAGTTAAGGATATCGCAAGTAATAAAATGAAAGATGTCATTTTATTCATATTTTGGGTACTTATAGAAAATAAGTGTCCTATATCTGTACTTATAGTAGAAATCCCCCATTCTGCACTACTTCTTTCATGAATTGCAGTTGAAATTACACACGCTTTATGGGTAGAATGGACTTTACCTCGGCAGACGCTTTGTTTTCATATCGAAAATATATGTCATTTTTTCAAAAACTGATATTCGATGAGCATTTTTCCGAGGAATAAATTTGCTTGGACAAGCGTGCCAAGTACTCAAATAAATAACTTACTGAATACCTCAGTACCTCATTGTTTTCGCTCCTTTCAGTGAATTTCCTTGCGTCATGCTCTTTTATATCATTAGTCTTCGCTTATTGCAATTGATATTATTTGTCATAAATTTACCGTGGCTCAGATGGCAGAGCACCTGAACGCGAATACGTGATTCTTATTGTTGCGTGGGTCAACAGTTTTTGCTGGTGGGCTCCAATAGGCAGATGCGCGTGGACAAGGCTAGTGCTAAGTAGGAACACGAAGAAATGTGTTTTTTGCCTGAAGATTACAACTAGAGTAACTTTAGAACTTTCGACTGTTACTCTGGAAGAAGTTAAATTATAATTTAATAAACAACTTTTAATAATATAATAACTTTCGGAAAACATAATCATAATGGCATAATGTTTTGTTAGATGGTTGGGTATGAGATAAGAGGTCTAGTAGGCTCTCCTATTCCTTACAGAGCAGATGAATGGTGTTTCTTTTTTCTTTCCCTACCAATCCCGTTCTCATACGGACGTACCGTGCCGAGGATCCTGAAACTGTATTTGGGATGAATTCGATTAGGTAACCAAGGAGTCACGTGGTGCAAACCTGAATGGTTCGCAATTTCGTTGTGTTTGAATCGCTCATAACCATCTCCCTCTCGTTTTTTTTTTCACTTGAGCGTTTCTCATCTCGACTCGAGCACAGAGACCCGGATGAGAAAAATTCAAGTGAGAACAATGAGAGATTGTTACGAGCGATTCAAACAGAACAAAATTGCGGATCCTTCGTGTTTGTACCACGTGACTCCTTGGTTACCTATTCGAAATAATCCCGACTACTGTTTCAAACGAAACCCCTAAGGGTCGAGGAGGCCTAGTGTGTAGAGCACCGAGCTATGGACCGTAGGGTCCCGGATTCAAATCCCGGGCAGAAGCCTTTCTGTACACCCCCACCTAAAAATCCTCGCCATTCGATTTTCTGCGTGTCAGAACTTCGCAGGGAATCGCAGCTGGCCCGGGGAAAGGAACTGGCCTCCCACCTGCGCTGAATGTGTGGATTTCACGCGCCGATGGCTTAGTAGTACAGTGCCAGCCCCACCCTCACCTAACAAAAACAACCTTCGGGTTAAACACTGATTGATTTCAACCACTTTTCAGAGTTATTGGTTTTTAATCCCGATACGTTACGAATACGGGATGCGTTAAGGATGTTGGCTCGCGACTGCTTGAGTCAAATTGTCTAAAGGCCGCACTACTCGATACAATTTTTTGCACAATTTCTTGTACAAACTCTTGTATAGACTGAACGAAATTGTATGTTTGTCTGAATGGAATTAGAACACGTTCTATTTCCCGTTCAGTCATTCAGACAATCGCACAAGTTTTCGTACAATTTGCCGCTTTACACGGTACAATTTCCTCATGCAAGAGTTTGTACAAGAAATTGTACAAAAATTTGTATCGTGTAAAGCGGCCTTAAGGAATCTTATTCATTTAAGTACAAGTATATGTCTGCTATGTGATCCTTACTTCAAAAAGAAAATTACCTAAGCTATTGAAAGTCATAAGTATCACAAAATACGATGGAAAGTCGAAGGATTTATTTTTTATGATAATTTTAATCAGCTCGACGATGGAGTCAATTCGGCATTTACTTAACAGAAATAAATTCATGTATTCAATGAATTTACTAATGTATAACACCAGAATATTACTATCAAACGTTATTGTATAATATTTCTTGAAATATTCTTTAACATCTCATTAGTAATGATATTATTCATATGCCAACCATTTTGGCTACAGCGACCGCAGCGCCACTTGAAGTCAACTAACGCATTTCGTCTGCTATAAGCGCAGATTTTGGTGGGTTTAGTTTTTCGTGTCATTTTATTCCTTGTGAAATTACACATAAAATATCAGTTTTCTGCAAAAATGACATGTCTCAATGGTATTTTTAAACGTTATATTCCCATATGATGGCCATTCTCGCCGTTAATCGTATGTAATTTCCAATACAATTTGTGCAAAAAGGAGTATGGGTTGGTGTAATTATCTTTACTTTATTAGATAGAGGAACTTTAGTTCTATAAGTGCTGAAAATATTTAAAAAATGAAATGAATTTCACTTTTCGGATCAACTCCTTAAAAGGAAGACCCACGCGTAGTTTGTCTCCCGAGATGTCTGACCGCCTCTTCTTCCCTCTTTGCTAGGTCTACGCCTACCATCTGGAGGCCGTGGAGGTGCTGGACGCGGACTTCCGTCCGGAGGCTCTGCCGCCTGCTGAGGACCCGTCGGAGCAGTGCCTTCGCGTGAGGGAGGGCCGCGTCGAGGGCCGCCAGGGCCCGGCCCAGCACCAGCCTCCCCTGCTCACCCTCATCCCGTCCGCGCACAACGTCTACGTGGCCGGCATCTTCTCCCTGCGCAGCGCGGGCCGCGCGCAGCTCGAATGCGCGCCCGAGGTGCGCACCGAGGCCGTGAGACAGGTCGAGGCCTTCCTGTGGGCAATCAGGTAATGCCCTTCCTCACGTCAGCATCCACTTGCCCCTGATTTCATTCGACGCAATCTGTTTCAGATATAGCGAGGCTGCTTTCATGTTGTTCTTCCAGTGACCCTTTGAACAGAACGCTAAAGAGTTGAAACCTTATAGTATCATCATCATCATTGGTCACCAATCCTAGGATTGGTTTGACGCAGCTTCCCACTCGATTCTTCTATCGGCCAACCTTTTCATTGTGACGTAATTTTTCCTTTTACATCCTTCACAACCTGTTCCATGTATCTCATGCGAGGCCTGCCTTTCCCAATCTTCCCGTTCACTTTTCCCTCGATAATAGTCTTCATCAGGCCATCATATCTCAAGATATGGCCGATTAAGTTGTCCCTTCTTCTATTTAGAGTTTTCAGCAGACTTCTTTTTTCTCCTATTCTTCTTAGGACTTCCTCGTTACTTAACCTTAGTAGGGCTTCATTAAAAAAGTCTGTGGTGAACAGTAAAACAAGTTTTATTGAAGACTTCATTGAAGAGTCTGTCAAAACCAATCTTAATTCCATTATTTCTTGGTGTCAAGACTGTGGGCCGGAACTAAATCTAAAAAGTAGGTACACAGTAATACACTTCCTGCAGAGAATATTACAGCAACCTCACAATTATAATGTTGGTGGGGGCAGATATGGAGTGTGGCATGTGAAGTTAAATATCTGGGTAACACTCTTACTTCAAATCAATAATGGAGAAATCATATTCGAAATTTTTGTGATTCAGCGCTTAAAAGACGGATTTATCAAACGACTTGTGGGAAATGTAAACTTGTGGGAAAGGAAAAAAGAATAAGAAAAATGTATATTTTAGGTTTGTAAGGGTTGCATCAAGATTTTGGGAACCAATGACTAGGTACCTAAACATTGAATTTGGAAATTGAATAAGATATGAAGGAAACCAGTCCGTTTTGAGACAAATTGATAGAATCGGACGGAAAGTGTCACTCGGCTATTAGAAGATCTTGTTTGGGAGGCTGTAGAGAGTATAAAATGGTTATTCGTAAGATGAAGTTCCCTCGAAAAATCCAAATCTCGCGAATGTGAATCTGACCCTGAGGACATACCCACACATCACATCATTTGGAGAGACAGAAGCGTCAAATTAAGAGGAAACAACAGTCAGACGGAGAGATACAAAAATTCGTATTCCCCACGCGAAATACACGAGAGCACCTCAGGCTCATTTTTCATTCCAACACGTTGCACGCCGTGCTTCATTATTTAGGCAACAAAGTTTTTTAAGCTAAAATCTTAACTTTACGGCTGTTTCTTTTCCACACGCCCTTTTGGGGAAAATGTAGACACACATTTCCGCAATCATTACTTTGTTTTTGATCCAAGAACGCAGCGACGGGGATTGTTCAAACGGCGCATTCAATTTCCGCCGACAGGAAGTTCAACGAGAGGCAAGATGGCCACCGGCCGCATCTCGGGGCCCTCCTGCTCGACACGTGCTCCTCCAAGGTGCGGGCTCTCACGCTGCCCGCCGGCCTCCTCTCCGCCGAGGGCCCGCACGTCATCGCCGCCGTCAACGCCCTTCCGCTGCCCGACGCCGAAGCGACGGCCGGCGTCCTTGCCGCCCTCAACGTGTCCTCCGTCGCGACGGCAGAGGCGTCGGCGTCGCCTGAACCCCGATCGCCCTTTTCCCTCCAGGCAAGTGACCTCTCGGGGGTAGCCGCGTTTTTTAAATTTTGAAATCATTGAAATATTTCCGATTCCACCGATTTGTATCCGTAGAATTTGAAAGTAATAACCAAAATCTCGGCTATAAACATTAAATATTCTCCATAAAATATCGAAAAATTAGGTAACAAAGGTTTTGATTGACTCTTTATTCCGCATGACTCAGAACCACCCGTACTTTTCATTCTTGTATTTGCGAAGAAGTGATCTTCACAATGAGCGAATGTTGCTTGAACACTTCATATTTTTTCCCTTTGTGCCGTATCAACCAAAGTTATGAAAATTTCTGCTGTTTAACAATGAAGTCCAAAGCACCTTTACCCAGCTACCCACCTGCCTCTTTTGAACCCAAGAATCAAAGATACAAATGACCTCAATATTCTGTAACCTCTCCCTTATAATTATCACTATGCACTCGAATTTGCATATAAAAACCAACCTGCATCGTATTCCACAGTGAAGAATACCTACAATAACACTGATATGCAAGGTTTTGTTTTTTTGAAATGGAAAGGTGTATAGGATTGGATTTTTCTACAGACTCTGAAAATAACACTCAAAATTATCTATCACGTCAGGTTTTTCAAAATAAAGAGCATGTGAAAAAAAAACATTTTTTAAATGACATTTCTTACTATATGACAACGTTTAGAACATGATAAATGTTCTCCTGAGGGATGGAATGAATGTGTATATATTATCCTGCGCAACCCCATTTCTTGCCAGTTTCGCGAGGAAAAACAATATTTTCGTAAAAAATGAATGTTTTGCTCATGGCTGCTTTTCGTTTTAACCTGAAAGCATATTCTTTAATAAAATGAAATAGTTAGAAATAGGTTAAAAAAAGAATAGGAATTGGGGAAAAATGTGCGATGCAAACGATAGGAATTTGAAGAAAAAAGGCGCGTTGTTTACACAAAATCAGGAGGATTTGTTTCTTCCGTCCGTTTTTCAAGGGGTTTAGGGAAAAAGTGAGTATACACGAAGAAGAGTTGCACGAATAAATATGGTAAATGCGCATTTAAAAGCAGATTGTCCAACATTGACCTCTGCACCCCGCTGAAGCTTTCTATTCTTGAATTGACATCGGTGTCCGTCCCAACAGTCTCCCTACAATATTCATGAACAGTCGGCTATCATATGTACCACCCACTTTTTCCTTGCTGTTTCGATAATTTTCATATCTTGATGGAATAGCTTATCATGTTCTTCCGTAAAATTACCGATATTGTCAAGAATTTTAAATTTAGATGAGTATGAAGGAAGTATACTTTCACTCTCATGCTGCAACCAAGCAGGTCATAAAATTCCAACAACGTCTTGTAAAAATGGTATAATTTGCTGCCATCTTGTTCCCTAGAAAGTTTTGCACCACATTTCTGCATGCATCTCATCACTTGTATCACCGCCTGAATCGTTGTCTGTTAGGGGCTTGACATTGCACGGAGATGGATTAACTATGGGACACTGGTCTCGTGGAAGATGGGCTGTTGGGATACACAATGTTACGCGTACTGTACCGGTCTAACCCAATATCTTCACTGTGCTGTAGTAGGAGTCGTCACTGTGATTTGTTGGCTACCCCACACCATGGACGCACCAAACCGCATTGATTCCATGTCTCCACTCTTCCAGTTCCTCAACCCCTCCACACAACTATGACATACTTTGAAAGGAGCCTACATTCTGTTCTGCTGCTAGTTTAATCCCGGATAATTGAAAGTGAGCAGTTTGCACTTATGATCCACGTAGTTATTGGAGAAACCTGACGTGATACGAAATTTTTAATGTCTTTTTAGGAATATGGTATAAAGTCCAATCCAATACTCATCTTCATTTGAAAACAACAGAAAAAATTGCAAATTTGCAGATTAGAGCAGTTGGCTGTTCACACCAAAATGTCAGCCCTCTCTCCAGAATGTATCCAATTAGAGTTCATCCGAGGCTCTCCTACGAAGGGAGCATCTCAAAAGTCCAGAAAGTAAATTCTTTGATAAGCACCACTCTGCCGTATCAAATACAGGAATATCCAAAGTGGAAATCGGTCTGGCTGGCTAGCCCACGAAGGGCTTCGTAATTCATATCTCAGACCCAAATCCTATCCCTTTACGGCCCCGGAATTTTCTGTGTATCAGGCAGAACCCTAAAAAATCACACTTCTTGATCAAGGGATTAACTCAATTATTTCATATCACTTCGCACTTTATGTCTAGTCCCGTTCCGCTTACGGCCAGAAGAATAACAGCCCTTCCATAACAACCTGCAAACAATAAAAATCGACTTCCAAACTTAATTATACACTGCAGGGCAACGATAGATATAACCAGCAACAAATTTCACTATTTACTAACGATAAAATTTGCAACAAAATACAATATAAGGGTTGTGGACAGTGTTTTAGTAATTGTTCATTGAAGCTTGCACGGCTCATGATGATATGTATGTTATTCGGGGGTGCGTTCAGGTCACAGATATATACTACTGTAGTATATATCTGTGGTTCAGGTATTGCCCCGACGTTTTAGTTCTTTGGTTGATACGGCACAAAGGGACAAAATATAAAGTCTTAAAGCAACTTCCGCTTACTTATTGTGAAGATCACTTCTTTGCAAATACAAGAATGAAAAGTAGGTATGGGTGGTTCTAAGTCATGCGGAATGAAGAGCCAAACAAAATCCTTTGTTAATTTTTCGATATTTTATGGAGATAAAACTAGATTTTTAAGTGTTTTGGTTTTTATTAAGTATATATGCAACTACCATTCTATTGGCAACAACATTTCGTCGTGGTTTCGTTCGGTTATGTCTCGGGCGAGGGCTCTGACGACAATGGCCGCCATGCATTCGCTTCTTCCCCGCAGGTGGAGGCGCCGCTGTCGCTCGTCTCCGCGTCCGTCGTGAAGATGCTAAAGTACCTGGGCTGGAGCTACGTGAGCCTCGTGTTCTCGGACGACGACGCCGCCAGCGACGCAGGCGTGCGCTCCTTCCGGGAGGCCGCCGACGCTGCGGGCGTCTGCGTGGCCCTCGAGCTGCCACTGTCGGAGCGTCGGCCGGCCCTGGGCGACGACGGGGCCCTGGCCGGCGATCTCGTGGCAGCGCGTGCGGCGGGCGCGCGAGGGGTCGTGCTGTGGGCCACGCCGGAAGACACGAGGGCCGTGATGCGCACCATGAGCACCGCTCATGCGCAGGGCACGCTGCGCCGGGAGGACGTCTTTTGGCTAGTGGCGAGCCCGGCGGGGGAGGAGGCCAAGGAGGTGTTCCAGGAGTTCGGCAACGCCGTCGGCGGCGCACTGGTGTTCAGGTGAGGACCTACTTCGTTTCCATCCATCATGGGAAATTCCATTTCACCCCTCCCTGGGGGGCTGTGTTTGAAACCGTCGGGATTATCTCGAATAGGTAACCAAGGAGTGACGTGGTATAAACACGAAGGCTTCGCCAATTTGGTGAGTTACAACCGCTAATTACAACCTCATTCTTTGTTTACACTTGTGTTATTTCTCAACTAGGGGCTCTTTATTTGGGATAGATGTGAAATTAATTGAGAAAATCTAGAGAAAAATCAAGTGAAAACAATTAATGCTGTTGTAAAGAGCGATTCAGACACATTAAATTTGGAAACCATTCGTGTTTGTATCACGTGACTCCTTGGATACCTATTCGAGATAATCCCGACGGTTTCAAACACAACCCCCCTGGAGAGAGAAGGATTCCAAATTCGCTGCATTCCATCTTCTCACCCATTCCATCTTATTTCCTCCATTCCCACATCTCAAAAGCCAGGGATCAAGTTAGAATGGTGACTTGAGTGTTTGAGGCTTCCCCATCCTGAGAGCCTGGGTTCAAATCCTGGCTTTGGCTGAGATTTATCATCAGTATACTGGTCAACACTTTGCGGCTATGTTGAAAGCACTTCCAGATGAGTACTCCACCTGAAGGATGCTAAACTGTGGTCCCCTCAGTATTTTTCTTCAGGAGCAGACTATTGGGCACCCTTCCTCCATTCCCTGAAAAATCCTTTCTGCCACCCAATTACCTACCTAAAATCGTAAGTGTCGCAAATGACCTCTGCTGCTGTCACTCGCCTCCCTTAAAAACCTACGAATGACTACTCAAAAACCCTAAATCTATTTCCATCTTCTTTCCTTAAGGTTCATATTTTGGCACTATGCACTGGAATGTTATATATTTCATGCATCTAGTATTTTTGTAACCCCTTGACTGACTCTGTTTCCAAGGGGTGAATTCACATGAAATATGCATCACATATCATACATGAGAAGGATTATAGTTACTACATTCTAGTCTAAACTTAACAATTTAAAAAGAGATTAAAATAGCAATGCAAGCATGCAAAAACATGCTGTTAGTTGGGTTAGCTTAAAGTCCTTATACCAACACACAACTATCTATGCTATCCATTGATACCCTTGTATATATTCTGACTACCTAGTGCTTGATCATTCATGAACCTTTCTGATTTTATCGACTTTCCTTCTACCTTTACATCTGCATTAGCTCATCACACCCCTCTCTCATAATTTTCTCCGATAATATATTAAACAGTGTGGGTGATATTGGACATCCCTGTCTAATCCCACCTCCTTCTCAATACGTACCATTATGCATTCTAGTCTCACTAGTACCTTCTGGGCCATTAATACATTTTGGATCCATCTTACACAATATTTCCATACAATGCATATTCCCACCTCACTCTTTCAAATGCCTTTTCGAAATAAAAAAAACACAAAATTATTATTGATTATGTATTCTCATCACTGAAATCACATCCCAGGTTTGCCTTCCATTACCTATGAAATCCAAACTGATTCAAAACTATAAACTTGTTTTCTTTCATTTCCATTCTTCTATTGATGATTCTAAGTATGGTATTCGGGACATGCAATATTACACTTATACCCTTTAGTCTACATTTTCTTACCTACTATCTTATTTTAGTTCAGGTATCAATTCAGTTTTTATTTCATCCTCTTGTCAAATTTCCTCATACATCTATTATCAAAGCTATAAAATCCCCTTCTTCCTCATAGGGTCTTCAGTAACTCTGTTGGGAAGTCATCAATCCTCAATGCTTTCCCTACTTTTATTTCCAGCAATACCTTCCCTAACACTACCCTTTCCTCTTATATGATCAAGCTTCTAGGCCTAATGTCACTATTAAACAGTTCTTCCACATATTTCTTCCCCATATGCTGACTCTCTTCTCATTCAATCATTAATTTCCTGATCCACCTTAAGCACAATACTGTCTTTCATTTCCTCATTCTAGATAACATTCTAACCTTTGAATAAAGGACACCAAATTCCTCCTCTCTTTGGAGTCTATCTCCTCACATTTTCTCCACCACTTTTCTCTTTTTCTCCTAAGTTTTGTATTTATTTCCTGAAAAAGGACACTAATATATGCCAGTGAAATAATGGCAATGAACTGCAGATGCGTACGAACGAGGAAGATATCTGGAGTACTTCTACATAATACCCTGCGAGCCACCGCGAGGGTGTGTGGCAGGGGGTGAAGATCACCAAACCATCACTACTTACATGCAAATTAGAGCTATAATGCTGCTACTTCTTGGAGAGATATTAGGTGTACGAGTTACGTGCAACTAGGTAACGGCACATTAATGAAGAGCATTATATGTACTAGGAGTAGAGGTATTGCAGGTACTCTCCTCCCTCTGCTACCACTTCTAAGTATAACAACAGTGCATTTGCTATGAATTCTCATCATGTTTTATTCCCAAAACACAACAGCAAATGTGATTATGCTGTTGTTTCCAAGTCCTTTCTCTTCTCTGCCTTTCACTCTGTGATTTCACTTTGCCTGCAGCCCTCACCACCGCCCTGTCCGTGAATTCCTGCAGCACCTTCGGAGAGTGAGACCCTCCGGGAGGAATGAAGGAGAGAACCCCTGGCTCCAGCGATACGTAACGGAGGTAGGTAGTACACACATGACGCGATGATGCTTGAGGTACATGCCTCTCCTGAGCCGGACAGTAATTTTTACTGAGAAGCATTATAATGCTGCTCAGTATATATAGGACTCCAAATGTAACTTTGATTTCCCATCTTCTTGGCCCTCGGCAATGGTACACACATATGCAATTGCAAACATATCATACAGTATTTTATTAGCTTACCTACAATTAAGTAACATATCATATATTGTGTGACATCACAAAATATTTTGTTTTACTAGTGAGAAATATGCTAATATAACATTAGAGTGAAGAGCAAGCAGGAATATTGAGGTATTTTTTATCAGCAGATAAATTTCTTGGGAATGATCTGTGAAATTTCCTTTGAGCATAAAAAAATTTACCCCAGTCCTTTCCACGTTGCAGCTTTATTTCAAGAAGGTGGATAGGTTTCACTGTGAGTCACCTGTCTGTCAGTCAGTCGAAAGATTAATGCACTTACAAAAAATATATTGCCTCCCAAGTAGCATACTCTAACAGATACCAGACATCAAGTTTGTATTAGATAAGTTTAGTCATGTCAAAAAATACTTAAAGCCTAACAATATTTCAATTATAAGTCAATAAACCAGCTGATAAGAAATTCTTTAATTCCATCAAATAATCCTCAATTTATACTAGTGAGTAACTGAAAGTCTTATGCCTTTAATGTAAAGTGTGAGGTGGTGGATACCTAATCACTGAAGGATTGAATTACATCTGCATCTCATCTTGGAGCCGGTATTATCCTTTACCATACTGTTTAATATTGATGAGTGATTGTATTGCACAGATTTTTGGTTCTGATGAAATAGCTGACAGTGGTCTTTAACACCAAATCAGCAAATAATATGTTTTGTAGCCAGTTTTTCAGCCTATGCAGAATATATTTTTTACACATGAATAAGAAAAATCAACCATCTCTTATTGCTGTTTGGAGCTCAAGAACTTAGGAAATAGATTTAAACGTTTGATAAACACATTCATTATCAATGCTTCTTGAATGAATAATCATTCTAAGAATAGGTGTCTATTGTCCACAGATTGAGAACAAACATTTGTTTTTATGTCCCTTTTTTGGATGCCTCGAACCAAGTGTGGAAATTGTGATTTTTTAGATGGGGCCAGTAGAACCCTAGTTGTTACATAGTATGCAGTCTTTATATTCTGAAATAGCTCATCAGAAGGCCCTAAGTTGGATTAAAATTAAACCTCACTGGTTGCACTGTCCACTCATTTTTATTTACTCACAACATACATGCAACTCATAAGCTATCACCATCATGGACTTTATGATGATGCCATTAGGCATTGAAACATGTGTAGTGGGGTTTAATTGGAAAAGTTATGGAATTAAATTATGTACCTGAGGTGCTTTTGTGTAAAAATTGTTGAATCAGACTCATATTTATAAAAAAAAGTTTAAATAAAATGCATGAACATGAATATAATATGTCCAGAACAAACATACTACTTTCATGAGATTTTTCCACATGCCATCGAAAATAATGAAACCAGCATATATAAAAATTGACTGCCAATAACAACTAAATTTGCCTAACTGTAACCCTTTTATAACTTCCACTCTCATACAATTACAAATTATCACTGTTCCTAAATAACGGCATGAGTTTTATCACCATGTGCCCACTCTTTGCAGTTTCTTCAGTGCTCTCATCCTCGCTGCCGCAGAGTACTGGAGGGTGGTCATTCTGCAGACTCAAACACTGTCCAAGCTGTGTTTGCCATTGGTGCTGCTGCTCTGCGTGCCAGGAAGGAACTGTGCCCCACCTCCAAGGCAGGCATGGATGGCCTCTGTCCAGCGTCATCAAAGAGTGACCGGTGAGGTCCACTAAAATGCATTCCTACTGTGTATTATAATATGCAGTGATACTAGCAAGGGACTGCATATTGCATTTTCCTTAATTCTACATGCTATGTTCACTTTCCCAGCATATTCCTTAATGTGCACTTGAGCTAATTTCTGGTGATCTAAGAAGTCAGTGTTAGCATCAGAATATATAGCATTTCCATTAGTAAGTAGGTAAGAGTTATAAGTAAGAGGAATAAGTTTAGGTAAGAGTTTATTTTTTATTTGAAAAGTATTCAGGTTTTTCTTGAGTAAGATGAGGAAGATCAGGTGCTTATCAGTTCAAATATATCAACCCATTTCATCATCATGTGTCATCAATCCCCACATAGTTTGATGCAGCTCTTCAATCAATTCTGCTGCTATCAGCTGACCTCTTCATATTTGCATAATTCTTCTCTTTCCCACCCTCAGTCAGTGAAGCCAAGCAAGGGGGGAAAGTTCACTGACTCCCCAAGGACAGGGCTATGTGGCGGCCACCTTCTCAGAGTCGCCCCCCACCACCCCACCACTAGGAAGGGGGGAGGGATGTATATATATAAAACATCGAGTTTTCCAATTTTTTAGCATTGCCTGATGATGCCTCCTGCAATGGCCACCAAAGCTTGTGGGCTGGAAACATTTACCTACTCCAGACATCATGTACTAAAGATGAGGCTTAACTGTTGTAGGTTATTGTCAGTTAAATGCAGTTAATAATCAACTATAGGTACTCCTTGAAAACAACGTTACTTAAATTTTTAGTAGGTATATTTTTATTCTTTGTGTAGAACTGTACTGTGTACTGAATTTGATAAAATACTCTCAGTATTGTGTTCAGAGGGTGCAGCATTTTCTGTATTCTGTTAAACTTTCCATGCTTGAAATATTATCTTTGTTATTATCCTTTGTGGTTTGTGGTTCTGTTCTGATCTTGTCAAGTACATAAAGGAATTGGGATGATATTGATGATGATATTGTCTTCCTCATCGTTCATACCTCTGATAGCCATTGTTCAGTGAGCTGATTATATTCTGAGTGTTCTTGTAAATTCTGGATTCATTTCTTGCTGTTATCCAGTTTTTTGGAATTCAAAATTTATGACTCGGTCATTTAAGCACATGAGATTCTGATTCATATCAATAGTTCATTTCATGCACTGTCTTGGTTTACCTGCTTTTGTTTTGCCTAGCCCCACTACTGTGGAAGCAAAGCTCACAGGATAGATTATCATGATTATTAGGGAGCATTATGGCTCTTTAATTTCCCATTATGATAGCAACACAATGAAGTCCAGCTCCAAGAGCTAAGGTATTAGAAAAAAAGCAGAGTTCCTGGAGGGGGAGAAATTTGGATTCAGGAAAAGCAAGGGTACAAGATAAGCAACCTTTAGGCTATACCTATACACAAGAGAATGAAGAAGAACAAACAAATGTTCATTACATTTGTGGATTTGGATAAGGCTTGTGACAACATGGACTGGAATTCAATGTTTATAATTCTAAATTGTCCCCTAGTGACTGAATAATCAATTAACTTCAGTTTTGAGATCTACAATTTAGGAAACAATTTCCAGCAATAGTGATGCTGGATGTAATCTAAACAGTCTTTCTAAATAATGAATTATCTTTAACACAGGACGGATGTCAACAGAGCAGTTAATGCCTATCTTCGATACTCGGCATCAGAGAAGGCTGATGGGACCACTTCAGGAGAAGAGTTCAGGCTGACTACGGGAGGCTTTGGCGATGTTCCAATTGAGATATTCAACTTCCGGAGGGGCCCTCGTGGTCGAAGCCGGTCCTTGGGCAACGTCTACTACGAGAGTGTAAGTGAAATCCAACTCATCTCCTTTGTCCTAGACTGTGCCTTGTGGCTATTCTTAGGGTGCATACATGTGACTGTCACGTAAAATTGAAAATGATCATATAAATATGATAGAGTCACTATAATATAGGTATATGCAGGCCCAGCTTAAGACCTGGGCAACTGCCTGGGGTGCCCCAAAGGAATGGGCACCATGGGAATGGAAAAAGCTTTTTTTATTCGGGAATCGACAACTTACTTCATGCTCAAAAAGCTAATTTACAGTTTTTTTACTACTTAATATTCACCTTTAACTGGTGAATGTGTTAAATCAGGGTTAGATAAGTGGGGAGGGGGGTGCCAGAATATTCTCTCGCCTGGGTGAAAATATTGTCTCAAGCTGGCCTTGGGTATACACTTCTTACCATTAGCAAATGAAAATATCAATATTTCATTAAAGGTGCCAACTTGAAATTAAACAAGGGTTAAAATTACCAGTTACAAACTGGACATAAGGAAATGTTCTCAGGAAATGCAATCTCATTTCCCACTGTTAAAACTAATGAGACCAATTTTGAGTGATTTTTTAATTTTATGAATATAATTAATGCTATTACGTGTCATTATTACCTATAAATTTTGTCAATCATAAAATTATATGAATGGCTCTCCAGTAATTTTTTTGCTAAGAGGGCTCTTTGTTTTTGTCATTGAAGTTTGGCTCTCTCACATCAATCTCCAAAGATTACCTACCCCTCTCTCCACCTTATAGACTTTATCTCTTCAGCAGAGATAGAATATAGATAATAGAATAGAACTTTATTATTGATAGACAAATATATTTGCATGGAGTCGTCATAAAGATGCCTCACTTGCTTTTCATCAGGAAATTTATTAGTTGGTTGGTTATTCAGGGGAGGCGACCTACAGCTGAGGTCATTTGCGCCATTTAGGATAGGTGGGTGATTGGGTGATGGTAGGAGTTTTCAGGAAACGGAGGAAGGGTGGAGAGAAACCCAGCATCGGCATTAGCCTACTCTTAACGAAAGGTGCCAAGGGGATCACGGCTTAATGTCCCATCCGACGGACGGAGTACTGAACTTGAAATGACCTCCACTAGGCACTCAAGTGGGGACCGGTTTTCCACTGAAAAATCAGCAACTGCCGGGAATCGAACCCGGGCCCTCGGGATGGGAGGCCAGTACTCTAGCCACCACACCAACCTGATCCCCTAGGAAATTTATTCATTGCATTGAGCAAAGATGTGCCCATTTAGATGAAAAGCTCTTCTTAGGTATGTACTACAGCTGAGAGCACACCACTTATTATTTCACTTCTAGAGTAGAGAGGGTCTTGGTGGCCCAGTGGTTAGAGTGCTGAGCTACTGACCAGAGGGTCCCAGGTTCAAATCCCGGGAGCCTTCTGGACACCCAAACCTAAAAATCTTCGCGATTCAATTTTCTGTGTGTCAGAACTTAGGAAATTGCAGGTGGCCCAGGGAAAGGAACTGGCCCTCCTACCCTGAATGTGTGAATTTCACACGCCAATGGCTTAGTATGGGGTGAGCTATACCCTCACCTATCAAAGACTAACCTTCGAGTTGAACACAACTACTTACTAGAGTAGCACTACTCATTAATAGATCCATGTTAACATAGTTTAGCTCTTCAATAAATTACAAACTGTGAAACATGTATCACTCTTCTTCAACTCACTCTTCATCAACCTAAAATTTATATTTGGGTATCAAGTGAAAGATGAAAAGAATTAGCTATCAGAACAAAATCAGCTATGAGGTCAGCCACCAATCAGCATTAAAATAAGCATTTACTCTTGGCCTGGATTGGTGTATGCCTTGGAAACTATGCCAATTATAAGGATAAAGAGATTTAAATATGTTAAAAGCCCAATTTCCAGACGTTTTAAAAATTCCAGAATTTTGTCCCAGACAATTCACAGCTTATGGAAAATAAGGACATGTAAGGGAAAAAGAGGACAGTTGCAGCTGTAGGTATGTCAGCCTTTGTGCAGCCTATTTGCAAGGGGTAGTGAAAAGGATATATATTTATGCCAAGTGCATTTGTCACTGCTGGTCACTTGGAGCTGCGGTGTAGAGGGCAATGCTGGTGTTAGGGAAAAGGTGAAAGGTTCATTCAGAAACTGGTGAGCATGGAGCAAGGACTTGAGGAAAGCATGCTCATAAACGAGTTTAGTGCACAAAATCACCACCTACTATACTATTGCTTCACTAAACCATCCACTTTAATTGATTGGTGTAGTTCAGTCCTTTTCCAGCTGCTCCCCCCCCAGCCATTGTCATGAGTTCCATCTCCCGTATATTTCAGGTCGGCCTTGTCCAGCGCCAGCAGCTGAAAACTTTGACTAACATGGTGGCGTACCGTGACTCAGGAGATGAGGTCCAAGTGTCCACCTTGGCATCGCAGTGTGCCAAGCACTGCCAGAGGTGCAAGCACCGCTCCATGGACCGGATGACCACCACGGCAGATCATGCACCTCTCGGCCAGAGCAGTGAGACCTTCTATTTGGCGGCAGCACTGGGCGTCCACGAACCGTCCCCGAGACCCCTCGAGTGCAGCGGAGAGATAAGCGCCGATGGAATGCTTCAGCTGGAGGCCCTTCTGTGGGCCATCGAGCAGGCCAACAGGAATGGATCCCTCCTGCCACCTTCCGTCAGACTGGCTGCCATCGCCATGGACACCTGTGGATCTGCTCAGAAGACATCCAGGGACGTGGCGAACCTAATAGGGGAGGCTGAAGTTGGGGTGGCAGATAAAGGAAGGTCAGGTGAGAGCAACAGGTTGGGGAACAGAGGCAAATAAAAATGGAATCAAGTCCTGATTTTTATTATGCCTTATTCATCTGAACTCATGATAGGTACCTGTATGTACTGTAGTTCTGCATTTGTGGTCCGTGGGAGGGGAAATATGTGTGGGAGTGAGGATATATTTGAAGGGTATGCTGACAGCCATGGTGGATCCTGTGCGACACTCAACTTCCCCACCTTGAAAGTCTGCCAAGGAAGCGGGTTATCCCATTGCACATCTGCAGAGAGCAATTGAGATTTAATCTGGATGGGAAACTGACCTCACACTTCTCCTCACCCTTCATTCCTTCACTCTACTCACCCTCATACACACTGCCTCACTCCCTTGCAGATCTTATTATTAAGATAACATGGAGGCTTATTTAAGAAGAAGCCCAATTATGGATAAGGGGCTATGCCCTCTGCAGTGCAGACTCCCGATTACTCTGCATTAACCCATCAGCTGCTGCAGCTGGATTTTTTGTGCCTGCCTTTTGGTGTGGAAGGAAAGGAGCCAAAGCCTGTCCCTCTGTTCCATAGAGAAGGGTTTAGCAGATAGAAGACCCTTCCAATTCCTTTGCTACCTCTTCTTTTCTCACTCCCCGCAGGGGCTGGCAACTGGTGACCATGGGTTGGTGACAAAATAGTCGAACTTTAAACTTCAGATATAATTTTTGAGTAGTTCACAATTACTGAAAGCAACTAAGATGTTTATTTTTCTTTCAATTTCACGCTCATTTTCAAACAAAACAATGTATGAATCCATACTTTTCATTCTATAAAGATTCCAATGCATTGATGTATTTTGTTCAAAGCTGAATACCTCGTGTCATCAAAATGTGACCCTTAATAAGCGGGTGAGGGGCTGGTTTGGATGTGTGCTGCGAGAATAGTCTCTTCCTCTCTTATCTGGAAAGAAAGAGTTGGGGCCACAACAACAGAACAATAAGAAAAGGCTCTGGAAGCAGGACATTTAGAGATGGGCAAATTACTGTAATTTTCAATTGAGGTAAATTACCGCGGTAAATTACGGTAATTTTCGAAAATTACCGTAATTTTCTGATAATTTTAAGTTTTCAGCTGGTAATCCTTATCTGAGGACTCAAAACGAAATCAAATAGCATTGGGATACAAATGCCGACGCTTATATCAAACATATCACGATGTTTATTTATTATAACTCATTAGAAAAATTAAAACAAAGTTGGCTGCAACACGCACTTTGCCTCTCTTTTTTGCCTCTTGAGAAATTTTCGTTCCAAAGACATACCTCTGCACAATATGCATTTGTTATTTTACTCTGAATTAATTGGAATTAATCATGGACACAATGTAAACAAAATCGTTTTAGCTTCTTAATTTATAATATCACCCATTCCAATGATTTCTTTGTGAGAAAGAAGTTTTCTGAAAAAGAACTTTTCCAAAAATTACCGTTTATTACGGTGATTTTCAGGGGTGTTGGTAATTTACGAAGAATACCACGGTAATTTACGAAAATTACCGCGGTTATTTACCAAGTTGCCCATCTCTAAGGACAATGTCAAGGGCATAAGAACTTTTCTCCCATAGTTGCCTGTGACTATGTTTACGTGACATGTGCGTTTAGCGCAAGCTAAAGGGTTAAGCAAGTTATTTTACAAGTCTTTTCATAAGACTTTCATTGCAACATCCATTATAGCCAGACAGGCAGGCCATTACAAAGGTATAGTGTGTTTGTTTCCCCCAGTGCAGCTGCAGTGACTAACTTGCTTGATTGCTTGCTTGAATGCCAGGTGGGAAGTCGAGCTCAATGGCCACTCGGATGGTGGCCTTTGTAGCAGCCGGAGGGACTGAGCTGACCAAGCCAGCTGTGGATATGCTTGCGCCCCTGGGAGTTGCCGTGCTTGCTCCTGAAGCCACCGGGAGTGTGCTGCGTATGCGCAAGAAGCACGCCCCCTACCCGCTGCGCCTGTCCCCAGGCAATGGGGCCAGGGCCTCAGGGCTGCTGGCTCTGCTCTCCCGCCTGCAGTGGACCTCCTTCAGCGCCATCTTCCTGGAGGATGGTGTCGAGTATGAGGACTTGTTCCGATTGGTGGAGAAGGAAGCGCGAGGCCGTGGTCTCAAGATGGTCACGGCAGTGGGGCTGCCACTCTCTGAGGTGGGTGACGAGGCCGGTGTGAAGGCCACCAAGGAGGCCCTGAGGGCTGTGGAGAGGCTCCGCGCCCAAGGAGTGAAGGCTGTCCTGCTGCTCCTTCCACCACGGGAAGTGGGCGTTGTCCTCACAACAGCACGGGAGATGAGGGCTGAGGGTCAGATGGCTCCAGGGGGAATCACGTGGGTTGGGCTGGGGGCGGAGGACGTCTTTGAGAACCACAGGTGAGTAGGCAAACGGCACTTGCATGAACTGAGAAAACAGATGTGGTCAAGATTCCAATTATACTGCACTTTAATCTGGGAGGAGACCATAACATTGCTTTTGATATCAACAACTACCAATTAAGCTTTTTTCCCCTGTTGCATTTAACTTGCTATTAAACTGTTTCTTTTTCCTGAGATGGGATTTTCTCTCCTTCACTTCAACTGGTTGTATTCAGTTAGGGTTTCTTGTTCTGATTCTTAAATTCATACATTATCCCTTAGTATATATCTATAGTAAAAGAAATGGGAAACACTAATGTGCTCTACTCCTTTAGATGTGTCAATTTATTTGGTGCTATAGATGAGCATGTACTTCTTAAACTATGTCCAGTACCAGGGAAGAAGAAAGTCATGGTAGCTCAAAAGGTAGAGTACCTGGCTGGAAAACAGGGGGTCAAGGTTTGAATCGCAGATGAGGTGGACTTTTTCCTTGTGGAAATTCAGCCGATACCTCCACTAAGGTATTTGCAGCTAGTTCCCTATCCTTGAATGTGTCCAATACATTCGTATTGACTTGTATGATGTAAGTCTCTCATCAAATTCTTTCACCAACCAAACTGGATTGACCTAGCTCGTGTCTCAGAAAAACCTCCTCATTTAGTGAATATGGCCTTAATCTGAGAGACCTCGTTATTAACTTATTGGGCATCACAACCATAGGGCGAAAATTTGGATGAAATCAGTCTATGAAAAGTACTATCACCTCACCATATCTTATCATTCAAGTCTATTTGGATTAGGTGCCCCATCACATATCTCATAATACATGTGATGATAGTAACATTATTTCTTGTTCACACCAATGAAATTGCTCCTTTATCTCCAGTTCTTTCAATCTCACTCTGAAGACACTTCAAACCACAAATATCAGTTGGGGGAGTGAGTTTTTTGGGTGGTTATGATAAGCATTGCTCTTCAAATGAGGTTATATTATCGATAACAGTAGTGAGAATGTATAAGAAGGAACATTGATCCTGCCTTAGCTCATAGGATGTCTTCTCCTTGAATAACCCGTGCCCTTATTTTACTGGAATGCTCCAGTCACCTTTGCTGTCAGCATTCCTAGACAGTCTGCTTACCTCTTTCAGGTCAACGTTCCCTTTTTCATTGACCTTCAGCTATCATGAAATTTGAAGAAAATATTCCATTGGTAATATCGCATTTCAATTTGAATTGTTCTGTATACACTTGGATAATTCACAGAGTCACTCATTTAACTATTGTTTTCTATTGGTTAACGTTGTTCCTTTGCCACTTCTCATATCTGTGTGAAAATGTTGTATTTAAATAAAACAACATAATTTTAATGACGTTTTATCAGCATTGTGCTGATTGTCATTGTTTTCATCCTTCTGTTGAGTGGTGATGAACTAAACAGCTTTTAAGCTTAAAAAAGATACTGCATAGTTTATTAAAATATTCTGAGTGGTTGCCCTGAATAGAAGCAATTATTGAAATCCAGGTATGAAACTTGGATTCTGAGGGATTGCAGTCTGAGAACCATCTGCTGAGTCTTGCCCATGGAATTTTTCCTCCAACAGGGACCAGGCACAGGGTGCACTCATCCTGCGACCCAAGGTGGGCTGGGTTGACGAATTTGAAAAACACTTCAAGGACCTCAACGTTACAGCCAATGCACTGAATCCTTGGTTCCCTGATTTCTGGGCGAGTGTTTTTCATTGCCGGGGTGCTGCCTGCCAGAGTGGACTGTATCAAAACCTGCATAGCTACCACGTGAAACGAGTGAGTGAAGAAACACACATTAAATGGCTCCATCTGTTGATATATAGTATTTAGAGATGGGCAACTTGGTAAATTATTTTTCGTAAATTACCAACACCCCTGAAAATAACCGTAATAAATGGTAATTTTCAGAAAAGTTCACTTTCAGAAAACTTCTTCCTCACGAGGAAACCATTGGAATGGGTAATATTATACATAAAGAAGCTTGAAAAATTTTGTTTACATTGTGTCCATCATTAATTCCAAGTAATTCAGAGCAAAATATCAATTTCACATTGCACAGAGTTATGTCTTTGGAACGAAAATTTCTCATAGAGTGACAAAAGAGAGGCAAATTGCGTGTTGCTGCCAACTTCGTTTTAATTTTTTTAATGAGTTATAATAGATAAACATCGTGATATGTTTGATATAAGTATCGGCATTTATATCTTAATGCTATTTGATTTCGTTTGGAGTCCTCTGATTAGGATTTGAAGCTCAAAACTTTAAATTACTGGAAAATTACGGTAATTTTCGAAAATTACCATAATTTACCACGGTAATTTACCTCAATTGAAAATTACGGTAATTTATCCATCTCTATATATATCTACCTCTTTTACTGTGGATTTTTTTTGTTCACTTCCTTTTGATTATGCTGAAATGTTTGCTGAAAGGGATTTTTGGAGTGGGTTCAGATTTAGAAATCTTCACAGGAGTCACTTCCCTGAGTTCCAAATACATAAGTGGAAGCCCAAATGCTGAACTTAACTCTTCCATATCAGTTGAGCCCATTAGGCATCAGATCAGCTGGATTGATTCTAAAATTGTTTGAGGACTTTTTTAGTGTTCCCTCACATCTTATGAATATGTTTGAATTATATAATGGTGGGAAAACATATATATATGAGTATACTCATCCACTTGCTTTTCTTATTTTTATAGAATCCTTATGTGGTGAACACCATCAATGCTGTGTTTGCCATAGCTCATGCCTTGGAATCTGTCCATCGGGAACTGTGCCCAGGTATGTCCCAGGAGTTTTTAAAAATTAGTTTAAAATTAAAAAAAATATTTTTTTAAATTTAGAAGCGTGATTTTCAAATTCTTAATTTATAGGTATTTATGATCATTGATCCTCATTTTTTTTTAAAAGTAATTGAGGAATATATGCACAAAACATATTCTGGGGGTGAAGTTTTGTTATTTTAGGTAGAAATGAATGTGGTGATCTGCCATCTGCCCCCAAAATAAATAAAATGGCATTCAGATATTAATATAAAGTTGCCATGGTGTAAATAAATATATCAGTATTGAACTGATTGCTGACTGAGTTTCTCTATAATGCTCTCACCTATGATAAAAACAGCCAACATAACATGTACTCAGGCATACCATGATTAAAATAGCCACCAATAATTGCTCCAAAGAGCATTTAAGTTACTCTGTTCATCTTTTCACAACCATTCTCAGTGTCTTCTTTCTCCTGTCGAGACTGGACAACTATTTTAAGTTTTGTTGTGGTTGTCTTCTCTACGCAGATCACCTTGCAGGGCTGTGCAAGGCCATGAAGGATGTCCCAAGGGTTAAGAGGAGGCTGTTTGAAATTGCGCCGCGGATGGCCTTTGTGGGAGCTGGGCTCAATGGCGTTGCCTTCACGCAGAGTGGAGAGAACTCACGTGCCACCCTTGAGGTGAGAGTTTCAGGTGCCATGCCAGATGGGGCAGTTGTGCCTGGGAAACAGCATACCTACTGGCATAAATAATTGTTTGTTTAACTTAACCCTTTGCGGTCCAACGTCGAGGCTGGCTCGACAGGCCTAGCTCTAGCAGTAGGTCCAACATCGAGTTGAACTCAACATCAGATGGTGCTGCGATTATGCGCATTTTATGTAAGGTGCTGCCATCTTATGTCTTTTTTGTGAACTTCTAATACCTTATGAAGCCTTTTCACCTATTTTGCAAACAGTATTTCTTTCGGCTACTACTTGAATTCCAAAAAAAATTGGACCGCAAAGGGTTAAAAGTATGGGCAGGAGTGAAGTAGTGAAACTTTGCCTTACCATTGACCTTCACCAAGTATACAGCTGTGGCACAAGTTTCGTACAGTATTCCCTCTGACTGTTTCGTGCAGTATACATAATGGGGTCGTTTACCATATTTTTTTATTGCCGAATCTGATAGAGTTTGTAAATTAAAAGGACCCGTATTTTTCCGTTTTCTGATCCGACAATTATTTCCCGAGTTATAAGCGGCGAAAAACTGATGTTTTTAACCCTTTCGGAAAAGTGGGTGTGGTGCAACCTCTGACGTATATCGACTTCGTCCGATCACAACTGAGCCCGCGAAGCTACTTCGCCTTATCGCAAAGGGGGGGACACAGCTGACTCGGCCAATGGGAGCGATTTCGACAGCATCTGTGCAAGCAGACCTTCCGAGAACCCCCCTCCACTCCCTTCCCCCTCCCCTGAAAGCAGTCAAGGACGGGAGGAAAATGACGTCAATGTTATCACAGCAGCATTTTCGGTGGGCGTCACCTTTTGCTTATTTTCATTTTTGATTTATGAGTGAATGGTTGTGGTTAGAAGATTAATTTTTTCACTAAAATTCGTTTTTCGTTTCGATCTAACGATTTTGTGTACAAAATTGCGATTTCGGTTCCGAGTAAACGCCCCCATTCCATTCTTCAAATGGACCTATAATGGGCCAATTTCTCAATTGCCCACCATTTATTCATATTCTATTTGAATTTTTGATGGATGAGTCCTAGTTCTGTCTGCTTTCAGTTAAAATAATCTTAAGCTCTTCAGTTATGTGTTCTACTCTAGGTGCTTTGAAAATATTACAGGGAATGCAAATTATGCATATGTTTATAAATGTTTTTAGTATCTAGAGAGGGATTTAAAAAATCAAAATCCTGTATTTGTATATGTGACCTACCATTTAATCTTCCTAATTTCCCCATTCTAGTTTGCCAGTTCCTACCCCTTAAGTCTTTTCCTTGCTCCTTCCTTCAAAATCCCACTTTTCGATGACCCTTAGTACATCTTACATTCCATTCCTGTCTTCCACTCTTGTGTGGACCCTCTCATCCACAGATCCTGAATGTACGGCAAGTTGGGAGTGCCGTTTGGGGAGTGGTGCCCATTGGCTCCATATCAGCCCCGGCAACGATGCCCAGCAGCAGCAGGGAGGTCACTGTCAGCAATGACCTGGTGCATCTGGACGTGTACAAGGCTAAGGCTTATGAGATGGAGAATTCCAAGACGAAAGAAATCCCCATCACAGAGGTCACGTCCCAGTGCGCTCTGTGTGAGAATCCCTCGGAGGACAATGGCAGCAAACACCAGGCTGCAGATAAGCTGAACTTTATGGAGGTAAGAGGCCATAACCTTTAATAGCTGTGTTGGCACTTCTTGAGACTGGGTACTTCGCCCATGACCTGGCCTGTGTCCATTGCAGAGGACACACATCTTATCTAATTGCTGTGATGATTACACGATGAACTTTCCTTTCTTTGACGCGTTAGCTATCAACAATACGCTGACAGATTCTTTACTAGAGCTTTATATTATTGATGATGGGACACAGCTGATTTTAGAATAGGCTCTCCTTGTACAAGAGTCCATGATTTTCCCTTTTTGTATTTCTTAGTCCTTAGGCATGATGAAAGTTCAGATTTTTTCTCAGTTTTTTGAATCTAGGTATAAATTAATCTCAAATTTAATGAAATATAAATCGTTTTTCCTCTTGAGATATGGCCATTGCAATGAACATTAGGGCCATGTATAGTTTCATGGTGGTTGTTTTAGCCATTCCATATTTCACTGTTGAAAGTTCAAATATTTTCTGTTATATTATTTATTGCTATATATATGTTATAGAGTTATAATGCACCATATAATTGTGGTTCAACATTTTTAGTGGATTTTATAGGATAATTTTGTTGACATTTACATGCAAAAATTATGATCACTTCAAAATTGGCACTGGATACTTCATGCATTTGAATCACAATCAAAGTTTATAGTAAATCAGTTTCCTCCTACTGGGCCTCGATCATAGATCTTCGTAATGCATGCGCTAGCGTTATCGTTATTTTTTGATTTAACTTATGCCACAGAGAACGTGATCTCCGTTCTTCATTTTTCGCACAGCACTCCAAATTGCTTATCACAATCAGTGGAGCGAATTTTGTAGACAGTTATTGTTAACCGTGCACTACTATAGGGGTAAGCGTTAACGATAAATATTGCGATAACGCGAAAGATTCATCCGTGATTCCACACCAGATTTCTATACGCAGGACATCAGGTATGTATAAGACAGTGAATATTTTGCATTACCACCTAAATAAACTTCCAAAGGAAATGTGAAGTCAGTGGCCCATTTTCCAATAACTGCATATAATTTTTTAATACAATGTGGTTCCAAAATATTTTAATGGTGTGTCCCTTAGAGAAGATAATGAAATAAAAACTAAGTTTTCCCACGTACAATATATTTAATATGCCCAGTTTCAATATGACCAATTCAATGACCAGTTTTATCACCATCATCACTGAATAAAAAAACTTTGTATTTTTCACATATAATTTATTCTTCTACGACAAATTATCATACTAAGATGATATCGTCTGGTATTGTTTAATGTAAAGAATGGTGTATATATGTAATGCAGGACAGCGAGGGGTGACAGGGGTTGAAGAAAAAGGGGAGGGGAAATTCAGAAAAGGTCCAAGGGTTTTTTTCAAAGGTTTAGGGCGTGAAGAAAGGGTGGATTGGGGGAGGAAGAAAGAGAGAGTTTAAAATCTACTTCCCACTCCTCCTCCCAAAAAAATTATGATAATGATTCTAACATAGCCATTTTATTTACTTTTAATTGAAATGGTCCCTTTACCTTAATGCTTTAGACTCATGATTGAGTTGCTGGTGAAAAGCACATTGGCCTCAAAAGGAACAATACTCGAGTCATTTCACCATGGTGGTATTTGGATGTACTTTGAATTGGGGCCCTTTAACCTTTAGCCTGCTTCCGTGCATGATGAGTGTATGGACCAGGCTCTATCTTCCCTTGCTTTCATACGAATTGACCAACCCTGTCAACAGATTAGATAAGTCTTCCTAAGTCCATATCAACGTGTATTCCTTCTTCCCTTTGCAGGTCGTTTCCAACCGCAGGTTCTCCATCCTCGCCTTCCTCCCTCTGCACAAAGAGGGTGCCAACTACCTGCACTGTGGTGCATTCAAGTCGCTCGCCGTCTACAAGGCCGCTGCAGCCTTCAGTTTTGCCCTCGAGAGGATCAACAAGAACACCAGCATCCTCCCGGGGATCAAACTCGGGGCCCTTCTGTGGGATTACTGCTCCCAGCCCCCTCGTGCCCACGACCACCTCTTTGCCTTCCTCTCGCGCCACTCCGAGGCCGTAGCTGTGCCGGAGTCCGCTCTGGCCTCGCTGGTCATCGGCGATGCCACGGCTGAGGCCCTGGCACCCCTCCTGCAGGCACAGGGCATCCCACAGATTGTGGGGCACATTGATGGCAAGGACACTGAAGGGCACTCTCTCGACATCGCTCCCAATGACAGTGGCGCCCTGCACCTCTCAGTCAATGAGTCGGGAGAGGTGGAGGCTTTGATTGGGATAATGCTGAAACTTAAGTGGGAATATGTGGTGCTGGTGTACAGCGCCTCCCCCAGGGGAGAGAGGATGGTGCAGCGTATGAAGGCGAGGGCCCTGGAGAATGAAATATGCGTAGGGGGTGTCCTCCCCGTCCACCAGGGGGACATCGCTCGAGTGGTGTCCATGCTTAAGACCCTCCCCACTCCTGCCACCGTCGTGGCCCTCCTTCTGGACTCCCCCTGGGAGACCAGGGCCTTGCTGGATGCAGTGGGGAAGCAGGGGGGCCTCAGGGAGAGGTTTGCCTTCCTGGGGGGGCGTGGGTGGGGCCTGCACAAGGACTCGGAGCAGATCTCAGCCGGGTCCATTGTGGTCGGGGAGGAGGAATGGGAGGTCCCTGGGTTCGAGGAGTACTTCCAATCACTTCTTGTGACCAACTCGACCTCCCACGGCCCCTATGGTGCTCCCCTACCTCGCACGTGGACAATGGAAGCCCAAGCAAAACTCTCGGAATGCGTGGATGCAACATGTGATGCAGGGCTGGAAGCAACAGGGGGGCCCTCCTCATTGTACCTGTCGATGGTGAAAGCAGTGTCCACGATTGCGACCACCCTCCACCAGTTCCTCGAGAGGAACTGCCCTCATCAGTTCGACACCAATTCCATATCATCATGTGGCCTCCATGCCAAGGAGCGGCTGGCACAGGAGGTTCGTGCCGCCCTGGAGGAGGATGGCCTGGGCCAATTGGTCATCTGGAATGTGCAAGCAGGAAAAATGGTACGAGTGGGTCGGTGGGGCCCTCACAGGGGCCTGCAGGTGGATGCGGACCTGCTGGAGTTCCGGCACGGCAGCCGGCTTGCCCCATCGGCTCAATGTACTTCTGGGGAGTGTGTGCGTGAGTGTGCGGAGCAGATGCCGCAGTTTGCAGAGAAGGCAACCACGCTGCCCATGAGGCCTCAGCTGCTGGAGGGAGCAGAGACCCTGGAGGGCATGGTGTGGTGTGCCCTGACTGCCATCGGCCTCGTTGTGGCTCTTGTGGTGCTCATGATGCAGTGCTGCTCAAAGGGTCAGCACCACTCCGTCACCACTCCCTCGTTCCCAATGAACTTTGTGGTGCTCATAGGAATCATTGCTCTCTTTGGCTCCAACTTTGCATTCATCCTGTCGCCCGCCGAGATCATCTGCAGCATCAGGAGGTCACTGCCTGGGATAGCTTATGCCATTATATTCTCCGGACTTCTTGTGGAGGTAATAATTGTTACTTATCCTCTTCTAATTTATTTAGTTGTCATTGATAAAAATATCACCTATCTCATAGCACACACATTGCATTATTTAACACTAGGACGCCCGGACTTCTCGACATCATTCAACGCCCAAATGGGGTCATTTTGACCCCCGGTAATTAATAAGTTAATTTATCACAAGGCATTTATATTTTTACATTTTTAATGGTTTTTCATTAAATGATGTCCTAATTCTTCACATTCATCGATTTTTTCAGTTCAATATAGTTATATTTTTCTCGTTATAACTATTTATTGAAACACCAACTTTGAGTGTTGGAATCATTTTCTCGATTTTCTTCAATTTCATTTTTTCTTGCCTAAAATGGTGACATGCAGTAAACAACAAATGTCATCTTCTTTATTTAAATGTATTTATTTATTGTTTTTGCAGTTTGAACTGTTGAATTATGAATGATTTGGCCTACCGAAATTAGAAATACCATCAGAAAAAATGTAAAAAAATTTAGTAGCCTAATGAAAATAGTTTTCATCGTCATCAGTATTTCAATCCCATGATTGGTTTACTGCAGCCCTCCATTACGCCCTATTTAGTGTTAATTCCCTCACACTCTGGTATGTTTCCTCTTTCACGTTCTTCTTTATTTGCCCCATATACTTGCCCCTTTGATCTTCCTCGCAGGACCTTCCCTTCAATCTTCCCGTCTAATATATTTCTAACTAATTCATTGTGCCTCAAGGTATATCTAATCCATCTGTTCCTTCTATGCCGTAGGGTTTTCCATATTGTCCTTTCTTCATCTACTGTTCTGTACACCTCTTGGTTCTCACTTTATCTGTCCATTTAATCTTCAACATTCTCCTCCAGCACCATGTTTCGAAGGTTTCAATTCTTCGCTGATCTGCTTTCCCGATTTTCCATGTCTCTGATCCATAGAGCTCCATACGATCCTTCCTTGTTTGCAGCCGTAGGTTCTTTGAGCACAGTAGTTGTCTCTTCTTCATAAAAGCTTCCTTAGCTTGTGCTATTCTTTGCTTGATGTCCGTTGAGCTTCTTCCATCCCAGGTTATAGTGCTGCTGAGGTAGGTGAATTTCTCCACTTGTACCAATTTCACTCGAATTGTGATATTTGCCCTAAGCTTCCCTCTTCCGCACACTAGGATTTTAGTTTTCTTCTTGTTGATGCTCATTATATTCTTGAAGTACTTGGTCCATAGTAGTCAGGGATGCTTGTAGGTCCTCTCGACTTTGTGCTACAACTGCGATGTCATCAGCAAACCAGAGCATGTTTATTCCTTCGCCATTCACCTTGATGCCCTTAATACCAATTTCCTCTGTGTCTCTTATTGCTTCTTTCAAGTATATATTAAAAAACACTGGGGAGAGGTTGCATCCTTATCTGAATACTTCATTTATTTTGTCTTCTATCTTCCTTCCGTCTTTTATTTGTATTGTGGTGACCTGGTTCTTGTAGAGACTACATTTTTTCTTCTATCCTTGTAGTCCATTCCAATGATTCCAATAGCTTCCAGTATCTTGAACATCTTGTTCCATTCGAAGTTGTGAAAGGCCTTTTCCAAGTCCACGAATGTCACATACAACGGCTTGTTTACGTGTATCATTTTCTCGGCCAGTATCCTTCAGCTGAGCATTGCCTCCCTAGCTTCTTGGTTTTTCGTGAATACGTATTGATTTTCCGAAAGATTCCCTTCGATATTCCCTTCCATTCTTCTGCTAATAATCTTAGTAAGTATTTTCGATGTGTGTGACACTAGGCTAAAGGTACTCTGTTCTTCGCATATCTCTGTCCTTGGCTTCTTCGGGATTGCATTCATTTCACGCTTCTGAAAATTCTCTGCTGGCCTTCCACTGTCATAGCTATCTTTGATTATTCCAAGGGTATCTATTGCTTTGACCCCGAGTGCCTTGAAAATAGTGAATGAATATTATATCAAATAGTGAGCTTACTTTTAGATCCACCCCTCTTTGTGTCTCTACTGAGATCATCAAACGGGTACGTATCGTCAAATTCTGAGGATTATGTTTATTCTTCACAAGTTTCAAATGTCAGCTTGCCATCGGAATTGTCAAATGAACACTCTCTACAATCTGACTCATCTTATTGAATCTTATGCAGCTCCGCAAGAATGTCAGCAGAACATTATGCTGGTCTTTGAGAAATTTTTTGATTACAGCTATCTTCAAAATAACGATCACACTGCAAATTCGTCCCTAGAAGCCACCACCAATGGGCAACAAATACACAAACTTCACTTACTGTAGCTGTGAGAATGAGTTCTAAGTTTGAGGGTTTACCTTGTGGAACCACTCGATTGGAAAATAAAAATCACTTTGTACATTCCACGCAAAGGTTTTATAGGTTTCTACTATGGTTTCGACAATATCAATCTTGATAATGACATATATTGTCGAAATCATGATAGAAACCAATAAAACCTTTGTGTGGAATGTACAAAGTGGTTTTTCTTTTCCATTGTGAGAACGAGTTTTATTATCCACTCGTCATCTGAAGAGAGATAATCAGATTTGGAGTCAACTAAGTAGACAAATTCCATGCGGAAGTGGTAAACAAAATTGCATTCTCCTCACCTCGCAGAGATTGACAATGTATGATGATGTCAACAAAGTAATTACTAAATATTCCGCATGTAAGCAAAACGAAAAGTGAGGACGTGATGGGGAAAGGAAACAAAACTGTTTTGGAAACTGATACGAACTTGGAAGATAAGTAACTGAATGAAAAAGATAAGATGACAGGGCAGTGAACACATATGCAGCAGAATGTTACAAAAATGCAAATGAAAGGACCTTTAGCAGAGATAAAGCACGCAAATGAACGCTTGGGTCAAAATGACCCCATTTGGGCGTTCAAGGTAAAATATAACAAAACTCCTCAATGGATTATTTTAGGAATGTAAAAATTTATCTAAGTGAACACCTATTAAAATTATTAAAAGTCACGAGAGGAAATTCTGTTCTCTTAAAAAATGAGATCAAAAAATAAATTTAAAAATACGATTGTGTCAAAATGACCCCTATGGGCGTTCTAGTGTTAAAGAGGACAACAATGCATCAAGAATTTCAGCAGTGGTAGTACAGATGTTTATTTTAAGAGAAAGCTATTTTTTTAGCTGGTGGCCTTCATACAAACTGGAGGAAATATATCTTCTTCTGGTAGAGATACAGGACTAAAGTGAAAACATACTCCAATAAAATGTTGCAATTGAAATAATTCTACTCACTTGTAAAACTGATTTAAATATGTAGTTTCTAAGTATAGTCGACATGTCTGCACTGTCAACTTATATTTTACATGACACATTGAAAGTATGTTGACTTTAGTAAAAATGGGAACATATTACATAGGTACGTATTATGAAATGAAACGTGGCCCACAAAATGAGCATAATCATTGTGAAAAGTCCTTCCATGCATGGTAGCTCATGGATATATCTCTTGGATACTGCTTGACGCTATGATTGAGAAAAAATATTCCTCCAATCAGATAGAGCCTGTCCCTGCTTACATAAATCTAGGATGAGTAACAGTGCACACAACCTGTTAATTGCTTTACAAGTAACAATCGCTATACAAATGTTACATAACTGTGCAATCTCATAAAGCTCAAAGGCCATTTCTCATATTTTTAATGTGTCTTTTCATACATTTTGCTTTGGTGCCATACTGCTATTATGTGATGGGCAATTTGTGTATTTCAGGGATCATTTATTTTTAACTATATAGTTGTGACAATTGGTGACACGAGTAACATACCAACTTCCACGTCATGCAAATGTGAACCCTGGCTGTACAGCCTGAATTGTGATATATGGTTGGGTTGATTACAAAATAGAGTATTTTCCATCCTTAATCTTTACGGATTGGCTTATTTAATCCCTGCACACAACAAAGAGAAATTGAGATGATCCAAACCACACAATAGTGTGGATTAAACCTGATTGGTCAGTGCCTCAAAAAGTGTGACTCAGGGATTTGAATTAGAAACTAGTACTCTCTTCTTTCCATTGCCTTTGTCTTCCTCCTCAGCACTTTGCCTTCAATTGTTTGGGTGAAGTTTTATTAAGTGTCCAAGAAAGGAATGATCCAATACACATGCTTTGTCTTTGAGGCAGTTATGTCATTAAATTTATGTAGTTCAATTTATGCCCATTCAATTTATGGAGAGATGAAATGCATAGTAATGTACTATATATTACTCCTAATATTGAATGACCCCCGGTGAAAGCAATTTTTTGGCCTCCTTATTGCCGACTTATTTTGCTTGCAAATCATAGAGAAATAATTGGTCATTAGATCATCTCTTGCTACTTCAAGCTTCTCGTTATATGCCGTACTTGTTATATTGAGCTTCTGCTGCACATTATTTCTTTGTACAGCATGGAGAAAGTTCAGTCATATTCAAATTTCCCTTGGATATAAGCTGCTATTTCAGGCTTCACTTCATGGAGGTAGTTGATATCCATTGCTCAAAGAAAAACGATCATACAATTCCATGGAATTGCGGCAGAATTTAGCTAATTAGAGTTCCAGAGGTGGGTAATGCCTCTTGTCACCCCATCAGGAGTCCTTACCACTTGATTCTGTTTGCAGGTGGCGTGCAGGTGGAGGAGAGGAAATCCTTCAAAGAGGGTCAGCACGGCCTGCCACCCCATTGGCCTCCTCGCCTCGGCTCTTGCCCTCACCCTCCTCCAGGCCTCCATCTCCACCGGCTGGATCATCCTCATCCCGTCCAGGGCCCAGCCTACCTCCCTGGTGGCAGAGGCAGAGGCCCCCCCCACGGCACCTCTACGAGACCCTGTCTGGCGCTGCTCTCCCCCCAAGGCCTTCGAGGCCCACCTCCTCGTCTCCATGGCGTACGATGCCCTGCTGCTCGTGGTGACCACACTGCTGGCGCTGACGCTGAGGAGTCAGGGCCGCCGCCAGGAGATGTTCATGGGTGCCGACCAGAAGAAGGAGCACCAGAGGAGTGCGGGGGTGGTCCTGGAGCGCAGCGTTGCGGTCTGCTGTGCAGTCGTGTGGGTGGCGTGGCCCGCTGGCATCGCTGCCATCTTGCTCCTGCCCGTGCACCAAAGGGACATGGCCATGGTGGCCACTAACCTTGTGGTGGCCTTCCTCTACCTCGGATTGCTGTACGCCAGGGATGTCTTCTCCAGCACCCAGAAGAAGCAAAAAGAGGAAGCCGTAGGGATCACCTTGGTCCCTGGGCTGAACAGTCGCTTCCCATACCCGGAGCCCATATTCTCAATATCCCACTTCAAAGTCCAGCACGGTGAGTACTAATGGAGGAGGATGACGAAAGCCAATGATTGGATGAAGCACTCAAGCGTAGAAGCCCCTGCATGAAGAAAGCGAATTTCAGTATTCGTTGCATATGCTAGTAAGATTTCCTTATGCATAGAAGCCATAGCATATGCGAAGGGGCGCCAACAGTGTGATGGCCTGATAAGTGAGATGAAGGTCCACATGAGCCACGGCTTATTCACTCTGGCCGCCAAGGTCTGCATGTTAGTAATGAGCACCTGAGGCATGCCTTGCAATTTCATGCTCAGTGCAACATTTTACGTAGGATTTTAAAATCTTCCTCCTTCCTCAAGGGCAGAGTATGTGACCATTAAGTTATTGTATTCTTCTCCAAACTTCCTATTAGAAACGCTCTTAAGGTTTTAATTTGAAGTGTATTTTTACGCATGAATGACCAGACGATTGGAGAGGGTAGGGGAGCAGATGAAGGAAGGGGTTGGTGCTTTGGCAAGGTTTGCGATATTGGCTCTTCTTGAACATCATCACTGATGTGGTGATACTCAAGAGCAAACCCAGCTATTAATTTTTTATTTGTATTGCAAATTCTCTTGATCACTTCAGGATGGGAACATTACCGTCCATTTTTCCATGTTTTGTGGGACGTCCTACCTAGACAACAATACAATAATGTTGCCCATATGATTTCTCATAGCAGTATACACACATAGAATACCAAAGAGTGAATGCACAAGTGTTACCAAACCTATCTACCTTTACCTTAAGTATTAATGCAGGAGAATACTGTGCTGTATATTGCCATAGAGTAAGTCTATACATAAATATATTACCTATATCCTAATTGTTGAATCAAGCAGTTGACTAATATTACTGCTTCCATCTTCTCTATGAAGAAGAATATTAAATTATAATTAGGACATTGGTGTGTAACAGTATTTAGTCAAAATTATTAATAACATTTAAAATGAATTACTAGGTTTTCAGAGAAAACATTCACCAAAAATCTGAAAAATATTTCTTGGATGATAACTTCAGGAAAATTTGGCTTAAACCATTTATCCTCAATTCTTGATATTGGGCAGTTAGAGAAACACTTCTGAGGTAACTGGTGATGATGTTAAATGCTGCATTATTATGACCTCATGATAGTTGGTTGATTTTTGTGCTGTAGACAGGTTGACAGTCAATTTTCTGGGCTTTGCTGTTCTGGAACCTCTTTTGATACAGAATTAGAACTTGACTTTATGAGGACTCCTGATATCTCCTTTATAATCACTAATTCTTTTGTTTGATAGCGGAAGAAAATTCCAATGGCCATAATATTTAATGCACCCAGCATGGTGAAGAAGGGGAGGGGAATTTAACCCACCCAAGAATGATACACATAAACAGGTACACAATCATACACACATTATAAACCACTCTACCTGTGGTAGTTTGCGGAAAAATTAATGGTTCGTCAGTGACACCCATGGACTACACACACATCATCATGCATCATAGAAATCATCAAAGGTTCACAGATAGAGCAATCTATAATGCCTGTATGATTGTGTGCCTTTTTGTGCGAATCATTCTTGTCCGGGTTAAATTCTTCTCCCATCCCCTTCTCCACCACACTGGGTGCGTTAAATATCACAGTCATTGGAGTTTTTATATCGTTATAAACATTTTAACACCATAGAGCTCCACCTTTTCATTTAATTTATTAAAAAATGGTACCTATACTTAATTAGGGAAAATATAGTTTACTTAAAGTATTCGGAAGGTGGTTACACTAAACATTACTAGTCAAGAAAAATCAATAATCCAGAAAGAACTAGAACCGAGCATTCCTAAAAATCAATGAAAAACCCTGCATCATAGTTACTTGAATGTTTCATTCCATGATGAGTTTATTAAAAATTTATTTTATTGGTTTTATAAATACATATATATAAGATGTGTTGATTGTTATAAATGAATGAATATGAATGTGTTGCATGCTATGAACACATTTTCATCCAGTGGGAGTTAAATGGAGTAATCTATACAGGTAGAAAACAAAAATTAAGTTGGACAAGCAGCAAAAGGAAAATTGTGGCACAAGGCAAGAAATTTTCCTCATGAGAGCCACCTAATCCTCTCTCCTTAAATACCCAGTGAGTTTGAACCTCTCTTAACAATGCCACTGAATTTTATTTATTTATGGAATCTCATGCAAGTGAATTAGAAAATAGAAAGAGATTGAATATTGAAAAAAGTAAGTACTCAAGTGAAATCGATCAGATAATGGTGCATTTTGTATGTAGTTCATGTCGATTAAATTTCTAGATTGGAGTTCTGGCTTAAGTATGCTGTGAAATTATTACATATTTTAGAACATATTAGGTATAGATCATAGGTACCAGAGTACTTCATCCAAGGGCTGACCTCCTTATAAGGCATTTAAATTGTTTGTTTCATTTTAATAGATACCTACAGAAAAAATAATGGTTTACGTTGATTAAAAATTGTAGTCTGTCCATGATCATAGCATCTATAAATGTTTTATTTAAAATTTCTGGTTTTTATAAATACTAATTGGAAGCCATAAGAAAAATAATGAATGCAACTCTAAGTGAAAAATCATGTGCAAAAATAATCCTTCCAAATTCCTGTGAATCTCTGCTAAAATTTACCTCAAATGTGTCATGAGTGTGTATCAATTATATGATGTATTAACAATAGCAAATCACACTTAATGAATTGAGTAAATGTATAAATAGAAGAGAAAATGTGAATAGAATTTAGCATTGAAGTTTTAAAGCTTCCGGGGGCATTAATTTTAAATATTTTGGCGACTATAAAACTTAAAATATTTTTATTATAATTTTTATCATGGCCAAAATGATAAATAATATAGCCTAAGAATTGAGTAATTTATAATGGCTTGACTTGATTATGTGATTAAAATCAATCATTTTTGTGGTATTTACCTCACCATGGCTGAAATAATAGCGAAATCAATAGGTACTAATGATCATCAATGTGGCTAGAAATCTAGGTAGGTACCTATCTAATATCTTCCATCTAGCTAAAATAGAATTGGTATTCCCTGTAAGGTGACTGGTTTTTCCGGTACTTTAACTGTATCATTATGAAATTGCTTATTTTATTTTCTTTTCAACTGGCATGGAGTTGGTGAGATGTTGAATCTACACCACTGAATTGCCAGTGAATTTGATCCCTTGTATGTATCTGGTTATACATTCCTTCCAATACATTTCTTCCTTTTACCTGTGCTTCTTACAAATTCTTTGTACCTACCATATTCGGCAGCATATAAGATGCAACCTAATTCATCAGGGCATATTTCAGAGGGAACAATTTTGTAAAAAAATGCACTATTTTTATAACAGCTGCAAAATTTGCCATGTTTACAAATAAATATTTTTCATAAAAAATAAATAATTGATGTGATTATCATGGCATCAAACGGGAAGTGTTGTCCATCTGGGGTTTAATTTGCATGTAGCTGTAATGGTCTTAAATGAAGGTCGGACATTCACACGTCACCCTGTGTAGATTTTTGGAGCCATTATTTTGGAAAATAGGTGCATCTCATATGCCATCAAAAAATGTACGCATTTAAGTAGGACCAATGCATTTTTCAATGTATGAGGTACCAAAGGAATATGTACCAGTACTGCTTGTATGGGACTTCAAAAGCCTGGCATTGGGCGTTATAAAATGAATAACATAGGTGGTGGAATCATTTGGTTTAGTAACCAAATATTTTGCCTAAATAAATGTATTATGATGAATAGACATTCATTAAAATAATACTTTCTTTCATTTACAATTTTATATGAGCTTTAAAAATATTAATCTGTAAATTTTATTATAAATGATCATGAACAATAATAATATTTAAATTTTTCAAGCATGATAACAATCCAACTCTCTACGGAATTAATAATATGAAAAACTTTACAGAAACACTAGCAATGACAAATAATATTTTATTAAGTACTTGGTGTCTTTGTAATATCCCCTTCCAGGAGAATGAGATGACCTGTAATCTACTGTATCTACTTTCTTCTCAACTGTATTTACCTAACTAAATTCTCATAGGCCATAACTCTATTTCACTACATTACAACTGTAGAAATGTGTAAATATATATATTGATGAGCTATGTACATTTTTAAAATTGATGTATGTTCTTGTCATAAATCAAAATGTCAACAATACATTATTTCAATAAAATTAACTGGTAAAGGAAAAATGCTTCTTCTGTTTCACTGTACTTCTGTCTAAAACTCCTTCCTTTCACTGAGAAAATGAGCATGTACCTACCACTTTCAAATTAAGGTTGTTCAACACATATCATTGGTTGTCATATGTAAACTAAGCATGACTACCTGGCGTAGGAAACCACTTCCTGCATTTTTAATCCAATTCTTACACATATTTTTACTAAAATTTGTACTGAAAATTGTGATGAATTTGAATATTAACTTAATACCAAAACCCAGATTTTGCTAAAACAATCATCTGCATTGTTGCATTCCACTTATTTCATTCATTTGCATCATGTGCTTCAGCTCAATTAGCATTCCAGGACAAGTGTAAACCAAACTCACTAAACTGGCATAGCTGCTCTGAGTGAATTAAATCATTTGAAATTTCATCACAGCTGTAGTGACTTCAAATTTTTTTAACAAAAATTTGATTTTGTCATGAAATTGTATACGATGCTAATATCCAGCATGAATAAAAAATAAGAATGTATTGAGACAGATTGTAGGATGTTAGATCATAGGTTCCACTGGCATTCTAGATTCATAGATATCTCAATTTTTCAGGGTTTTTGCATGCTTGAAGGTTAGATGATCAGGAGCTCAGTTATCCACAAGGAAAATTAATCCACCTCGACTGGGATTCGAATGTGGACCCACTGATTTCTGGGGGATCCAAGAGAGAGTGCCACAGGGGAGAAAGAAGCCTCAGTAGCCTGGTGGGGTATCTGGCCGGAAATCGGGGGTCCCAGTTGGAATCCTAGTCGAGGTGGATTCTTTCGTGGAAATTCAGCTACTGTAGATTTTCAGCGGCCGACTCCCCTGAGGCATTCGTGGCTAGTTCGCATCCCTTGAATTGCAAGATGATCAATTGCTGTTACATTTTTTGACTTCTATCATGAAAAGTAGGTAACACAGCTACAACCTTTAAAAAAAGTTTTACAATTTTTATCGAAATAGGTGCCTTGTAAAATTTTAAATATGCCTTCGGGAATATCACCAGGCACTCCAAGGGTTGAGTGGCATTAACCCATTGGCTTAAAGAGACGGCAATTTACTGGCTAGCAGAACTTGGCCTTCCGTTAAGGAGCCAGTGAATCACCGGTTCCCTTAATTAATTTATTTATTATATTCTTTTTATCACTCACAGATTTTTCACATTTAGAGTCATTAATGAATAACTAATACTCTCTTAATGAAAAAAAGCCATGATAAGGGCTGTAAATGTTTTTTAATTGATTAAAAATAATTACAAAATATGATTTCAATAAAAAATAGTGAAAAAAGTGGCAAAAAAACGAAAAGTAAATACAAAAATAAAAAGGAGTAAAAATACTTAGCCAATGGATTAAGGATGCAAACCGACTACAGCCTTAGTTCTTCCCCAGATGGCTCTTAGAAACCTGTTTTTATAAATGTTCCGGACAGGTGATTGGTTGAATGGTGACAGGAGAGGGTCAAATGTCAATTTTTAACATCCATTAACAGAAAAAAAAGCAAGCTGTGACATTTGGAAAGGCTATGTGGGTGCTGCCATCATAGGAGGAGTGTTTGGGTATACCCTAACTATAGAGTGAGTGAGCTGTCAGATGCTTCACCATTACACTTCCAGGAATGTCTTCAGATACATATTAGCAACAAAATAGTGGAACTTGAATGCATTACCAGGTTACATCTCTACTGGTTTTATGTTCATAATTCTTTGAATTAACTGTTCATTTTTCGTGAAATTTAACCAGAGATTCTGGTCAAGGAGAAGAATAAATTTTTGACTGAGTCAAACCTCACTAATATTGCCATGAGCGCATGCTTTTGAAATGTGAGTCATCAAAAGATAAGGGTTAACTTTCATCCAGAGGCCACCTCATCCATTACAAAGTCAAATGCATGTAATGGGACAGAAGTGGTGCGGGGTGTTGCTTAGGTTTTGTTGATGATTTAGCAGATACACAGATCTGATGAGAAAGATTAGGCTAGGGAAAAGTTACTCCATCGCCAAATTCTCCACACATGCAAATCGATACCTCTGAAGTGAGCAGCTCATAGTTTTATACAAGTTTTGAAGCCAGATCTGGGAGTGTACTGCAACTTTTGGGCTCTGGAGTGCAATAGTCCTAGAGCGAATGTTATGCAAAGCCATGGGTATCCAAACCTTAATATCCCTGTTAATTAAATGCACTGCATTCATGAGGCAGGACCCATTCCCAGCAAGAAGTGAGTTCCAACACTTCCTCCAAGCATAAAAAGCACACATATCCTCAATTAAATGGCAGAATTTCCACGAGGAAAATAAACAATCTTAACCAGGACTTGGACCCGGATTTCTGGCAAGGTACTCTGCCATGTGTAGAAATTCTGCTATTGTGAATTTCAGTAAGGTATTCGCAGCTAGTTCAGAAACCTTGAACTCAATTAAACAGTTGAAGCAAGCCCTGAAGATTTGACTGATAGATAAAACATTTGAAGCCTTTATTCTTCCCCAAATGGCTCTTAGAAATCTGTTAATAGTAACATAGGTATAGGACAGGTGATAAGTTGAATGGTGAGAGGTGAACATTTAATACAGGGTGGCAGTTTGAATGCCTAGCTGTCTACTGTCACAGTTTTAATGTAACACTAATCTGGTGGTTATTACTGGCTTTGTTGAGGGAAGTGCTGGTGAGTCCTGTATAGAAGGCCTATGCTATTGAGGGTTCCCCAGGTTTGTATTACTTCAGTTGAATTGGTTACTGGCTAAAGAGCAGGCGGTTATATGAATGAAACACATTCATGGATCCATAGCGAGGATTAAGAGGAAGCAGAGCGCAGGGGGTCTTGGGAAGAGTGGAGAAGTTGAGGTGGAATCTCTGGATTGGCCAACTCTATCAAATCACCTTCCATGGCTGAGCCCATGAAAAAACTCAATGTTCTGTGAGGGCCACCACGAGGATGCCTTGGTGCAACTTAACCCTCTTAGTGCTAACATTTCTCCTGGGGTACTAGCAAGTAATGTGAAGGGCAATTTAATAAAATGTAGCCCCTTAGGAAAAATAACATTTTGAAGCTATTCCAATGCGTTTTTTTTACATTACTTAAGTTGAAGTAACTAATAATGACACAATTTTTTAACATTGACTGAAAAATAAATGTTATTATTGTAGTGTCATAAAGTTGAACAATATATTGATATTGGGCTGATATATCGGCCCGCCACACTTTTCACCCAAGATGCAAAAGCCGATATATCGGCCCGCCGCACTAAGAGGGTTAAGTTCCAGTGCCCCCAATCTAATACGTTACAATTAAGAGGACTAAAACAAAGGGAAGGAAGGTCGGGTTAGTGTGCTGGCCTACCATCCCGAGGCCCTAGGTCATGCCATGGCCTTTTTTTCCATTAACTATAAAGTTAGACAAGAATAAAGCTGATTCTTAGTATCACTCTCTTTTTTTTGTGTTTGGGGATGGCACCCAGCTAAGACTTACAATTAGCTGCACTTAGAGGTGGGTAATTGATTCAATCAATGGCAGAGATGATTCTGGAATGAACTATTGGCCCAACTCGGGTGCTCTGTGGAGAGTGCTTCGCTTCAGTGCTCAGTCTGTTGAATGGAATGCTAAACTGCAGTCCCCTTGGCACCTTTCACTAAGGGCGCCTTTGTGCTGGACACACCTTCAGGCAGTGCCTCCGTAAAAGTAGCCATTGAGAGAATAGCATAAAATTTTTTGAGAGGATGAAATATCCATTTTTTCCATCAATTATGTACAATATATGGCATAGATGCTTGAAAATATCTTTTAATAACTTAATTGGTGCGTTGATTTGCTAATGTTCCATGGTATGACATTATTGGTTCTAAAATAAAGTTAGACAAGATGAAGCTAATTCTTACAATCACACTTGTTTTTGGTGCTTGGGGGAGGTACCTAATAGCTAAGGCTTACAATTACCTGCACTAAGAGGTGGGTAATGAGTAGAGGTAGGAATTTTGCAGGGAATGGAGAAAAACCCAGCATTGGCCTACCCTTAATGAAAGGTCCTAAGGGACCCACAGCCAAATGTCCCATCCAAAAGAAGACTGAGTGCTGAAGCCTGTTGCAGCATACAAGTAGGGATCGGTACGTCAATGACAGATCTTGGTCACTGTCAGGATTCAACCCCGGCTGGAAAGCACCTCTGTACCACCCCTCATTCCTTTGCCCAATCTCAATCCAATGTCTTTTTATTCCCTCTGAATCATTAAGAGGAAGCCTCAGGTAAGAATATTTCATTCATATGTGATCGGCATGGCATCTGACCCGACTGTCTTAATCAGGATTTGCTGCAGAGCCCCAAGCTGGAGGGCCAATGGAAGAAGACCCGACTCAAGTTGTGCCGAGCCTGTTGTACCCCCTCGATATGTTCAGCCAGGCGAGCCCCTCGATGGACGACTGCGAGGAAGATGAGTTGCAAGGTCTTGGTGAGGACGACGACGACTATGATGATGACATCCTCGAAGGACAACGCAATGAAACGTTCGGGGGCAGTGTGGATGCGGATGATGTGAGGAGCAACTGGAGCAAGAGCATTGCGCAAGGCCTCCTCTCTGCGCACGTAATAGTGCCAGACCACAGGGAACCTGGAACAAATGAGTTTATGGCTCCCGAAGATGATGATGATGTTCCAATACCCCGATCACTAATGGCAACAAGTACAAAACGTGCCGACAAATTAGATCCATTTTCTTTGTGATGGATGGTCTCATAAGGGACTGCTGCTTATTAAGTGGTTGATCTATTTCTTTGAACTTTCTCTGGCCTGAATGCGACACACTCGGCCTCAATTTCTGTTTTAATAGTATAACACCCATCAGACCCCATAATAAGCCTGTGTACATTTTTCTGCAGGAAAGCTAAAGGATTGAAAATATCAGCTTATCACATGGTAATAATTTGACCTTTCTGTGCAATGGAATATGTGTATTAAGTATTTTTGCAAGCATTTCATCCTCAGCAAAATTTGTCAAATGAAATTGAACTTCCTGTGACACCTTCTCAATGTAAGTTATTGGAAACCCCATGCAAGAAGTAGAAATCAGATTACAAAACACAACGACGAGTGCTCAAAGAGTTATTCACTGCATCCCTGAATAACAACATCCCATCACTCCCTCCATTCATCATGCCATCAGTCAACTGTCTCTGCTCAAATTGTTGTACCCATGTGTTGATAGGATTATTTGAAGTTCTATGCATGGATTTAAATTATAGAAGAACAACCAATGTAGTGGACATTTATTAATATGATTATTTATTTATTTATTGCAATTTTGTATTTATGTAAATATAAAATAAAACTTTATTAAGAACTTCTGAAATGAAAGTTGATATCCCCTGCAGCAAGAAACCTAAGTCCACACTTCACATGACCATTCGCTCCATGGCACAGGTATGTATTAATTATCCACCGCTCTGTATGAATTATCAGGTCATGGTTGTTACCTTTTGATAATTCATTTGAAATATTTATAGGTTATTGTAATCAAGGAGTATGTGGCACAGTTAAGATAATTATTCACACAAACTGAAGAGCTTCACTTAGTGCCACATTGTAACACATCCACCCAACTAGATCTCCACCGATACACTTATAAGTTCTCAATCAATTCTCATTTTCTTTAAACAAGAAATGATACAGCAAAAATTCAAAAAGGTGAAGTAACCATAGTGTACTTGGTATTTTCACACTAATTTCTACAATATCAACTCTTGTTTCTCAATGATGACACAAGTCATTATTGAGAAATCTATGCTTGTGTAAAAGCTCTTTGGTACTGCACCACCGAATGAAAGCCTGAATCATATCTTTCAACAGATGACACATCAATAGTCATTAGGGATAAAAGGATGAAATCCCTTATGACAACAGATCCTTTGAAATGTTGCGTATAATTCAAAGTTTAACTTGGCAGAGGACCTGAGAGCTTTTCACCGGTCCTTTTCTGAGCATTTTTCTCATTGCTTGTGTTGTTGAAACATGCAACTGAAAGCAGACCTCAGTCATCAAGCTTCCCACAAATCCCACAACAAGAAGCCATGGTCTGAGCCTTGCAATTCCACACTACAAAATATTTGTACATAATCGTGTCATTCTGTCACAAAAATAAGTCTCTGCCCTAGTAAATACTTCAAGCAATTCTGCAACTCATGTTCCAACTCCAGAATCAATTTTCATCCACCATACACTAAAAGAGGCACCTTCATTGGAATCTCATCAATATCAACCCTTAATGACTCATCCTCGTGGCTGACCTTAAAGCCACCAAGTGCATCCACCGGGTTGTGGATGGTGGGTCAACCTCTAGATATAGAGGTTAGCTGCAAGATAAGCGAGTTTACTCATCAAATAAGCAGTCATGGACAAAAAGCGATGGCATTCCGAGGGGGTATTGGTCTATCCCTGGGTAAGGTAGGCCACTAAATAATACAAAACCTGTGAAGATGCTACGACTTGGCAACGGAGGCCGCCAACAATTATGCTTCCCATCATCTGGAGGAGAGGGCAGCAGCTCTTCTTCACGAGTGAAGGTGGAGACCACAGTGGTTGGTACAGCGACACTCATTTCACTACAGGTATGGTAACATTTACTTTAATGGCTGTAGTACAGCGATGTGGAAGGCAAGGGGAAACCGCCACATTATTATCCCGATGAGTCGCAGCTACTCCACTCCTTTCAGATCATGACGTGATGGAACCCTCTCGAGTAAAATATTCCACAGGTAAAATAGTCCCCCATTTGGATCTCAGGGTGGGGACTACCCGAGAGAGTACATCAGTCAAGTGTGATAATCATTTTAGGGTAGGAACGTGCGATCACTTCGTACTTGTGGAAGACTGGAGAACCTGAAGGTGGAAATGCAGAGAATGGACCTTGATGTATTAGGAATCAGTGAAATGGCCTGAAGAAGGAGACTTTTGGAGTGAAAGTTATAGATTATTCTCACCAGATCACTGAATGTTAACGCTGGAGTAGGCATAATGCTCAGGAAGACTGCAGGACTGTGTGTAAAGAGCTTGCTGCAGTACAGTGAAAGGATTATAATGGTTAAAACTGAAACTAAGCCTACAGATACCATTGTGGTGCAAGTTTACATGCCTACGTCGGACTACGAAGATGAAGAAGTGGAAGACGACTACGAAGATAACACTAAAGTAATAAAACAGATATGAAGAGAAGAAAACCTAATTATTTTATGAGACTGGAACGTTGTCATCGGCGAAGGTCAAGATGGGAGAATAACTGGTAAATAAGGATTGGGAAACCGAAATGAAAGAGGAGAAAGACTGCTCGAGTTCTGTACACAACATAAGTTAGTGGTTACTAACACATTGTTTAAAAATCACAACTGAAGAAAATACATGTGGAAAGTAGAAAACAACTTAGGAGAGGACCTGGCTGAGAAACCAGTAGAAGAGCATTGGGAAAACATTAAATGTGGACTACAGGAAGCCGCAAAAGAAGTTCTTGGAAGAAGAAAAGTTGTTAAGAAGAAGCCATGGATCACGGAAGAAGTCTTAGTACTGATCGAAGAAAGTACAAGAATGTGAAAATTGAAGAAGGGCAGCTTTGATATAAAAGAATAGGGAACGAAGTAAGTCGCAAAGCCAGGAAAGCTAGAGAAATGAGGATGAACAATCTATGCAAAGATGTACAAAACAACCTTTCCCTTGGAAAGGTGGAAGCTGCCTATAGGATATTGAGAAACCACTTCAATGAACGGAGCAAGATGCAATGCTATAAGAGACAAGAATGTAGAACTTTTGATTGAAAATAAAGACAAAGTGAAGAGATGGAAAGAATATCTGGAAGAGTTAGACAACGGGAACAATCTCAGCACAAAAGTTGTTGCAGAGGAAAGTGAATTCGATAAGGATGATATGGGAGCATCAATACTGAGACCAGAATTCGACGCAGCAGTAAGGGACCTTCAGATAAATAAGGCTCCTGGAATTGATGATATCCCCGCAGCACTGATAAGGAATGCAGGAGAGAGGACATTGGCCCATCTCTACAAGGCCATCTGCGACATATACTAAATAGGAGAAATACCTAGGGACATCGAGAAAAACATCGTAATTCCTATTCCCAAAAAGAAAAGAGTGGAGAAATGTGAAAATTTTAGGACTATAAGTCTGACGACACATGCATCGAAGATATTGACAAGGATTATCTACAGAAGAATAGAACGAAAAGCAGAGGAGTTCCTGGATGAAGATCAATTCGGATTCAGGAAAAGTAAGGGTACAAGAGAAGAAATATGGGCCCTTAGGCTGCTAATAGAGAAGAGAATGGAGAAGAAAAAACCGACCTTCATTGCATTTGTGGATTTAGAGAAGAATTTTGACAACATTGATTGGGATTCAATGCTTGGAATTCTGAAGGGAATTGGAGTGTCCTACAATGACCGAAGAATTATACACAGTCTGTACAAAAACCAAGTTGCTGTGATTAAATCTGGACCCAGCTGTGAAGAGGCAAGAATAAGGAAAGGAGTGAGACAAGGCTGCGCACTATCTCTCGTAATTTTTAATGTTTACATCGAGAGAGCCATCAATGAAGTCAAGGAGAAGTGTTCTGGAGTGAACATCCATGGAGAAACAATCAGTATGCTACGATTCGCTGATGACATAGCTCTCATAGCAGAGACAGAGAAGGAGCTGAATAAGATGCTAACAACCATGGAAAGGACTATGGCCAGATATCAGCTGAAGATAAATAAGAAGACTAAGATATTGGTGTGCAGCAAAAGAGAAGAGACCAAAACCAACGTTAAACTAGGAAAACAAAAACTGGAAGAGGTGAAAGAGTTCTGTTACCTGGGAAGCAGAGTAACCAACGATGAACGAAGCAAGAAAGAAATAGTGAGTAGAATAGCCCAGGCAAAGAGGGCATTCTATCAAAAGAAGAATCTCCTTACAACTGGAAATACAAGCTTAGAAGTAAGGAAACAATTCATCAGAACATACATCTGGAGTATATTTCTTTACGGCAGTGAGGCATGGACGATGACAGCAGTGGAGAAGAAAAGGGTGGAAGAATTTAAAATATGGTGTTACTGAAGAATGATGAAGATAAAATGGATCGATCAAGTGACAACTCAAGAAGTCTTAAGAAGAGTGAGAGAACAGAGAAGTCTGCTGAAAACTATAAAATGAAGATGGGACAACCTAATCAGCCATATCTTAGGACAAGATGGCCTGATGAAGACAATCGTCGAGGGAAAAGTGAACGGGAAGAATGGAAAAGGCAGGCCTCGTATTAGTTATATAGAACAGGTCGTAAAGGACGTGAGAGAGAGGAAGTACATTAATATGAAGAGGTTGGCCAATAGAAGAATTGAGTGGAGGGCTGCGTCAAACCAATCCTAGGATTGTTGACCCTTGATGATGATGAATGACTCATCTTCACCAAAAGCATATGCTCCCAACCAAGCAGCAGACCATTTTGATTCACTACCAAGAAACCATCCAAATAATCACTTATATGGGAAGTGCATGACTTTTATTGTCTTCATAGTAAGAATCAAAGCACACATATTCAATATATCATATTTTCAATTCCTCCGCAAGGTCATCACACCTCTTCCCTCAACCCACACCAACTGGTGCTCTGAGGCACTCCTTCTAATAATTATAAAAAATACCAAGCTCTTTAAAAAATTGAGCCTTTGAATTGTGGTCCTAGAGCTTTTACTAGTCCTTTCTCCAGGCTAAAATTATAATTAACCAAAGTCTGCTGTTCATGATGAGGAATAAACAAAGAACTTCGGTTGTGTATTAAACACAGATCATGGTTTTGACAACTGTCATTATTAAGTATGGGAGACTATATAGAGTAGAGGGGGATCAAGCAAGGTGGAGGGTCAAAAGGTGATGGGGTAAGAGTCATGAAAGAATAATACTGGAAGTGGGGACAAAGAACAATAGGAGCACATAAGCCAACTAGTGGTGGCAGACAAAAACAGAAATACCTGTATTTACAACAGAGAAGATGAAAAAACTACATATTAGGCCAAAAGCAGTCAAATCTTTTAAAAGAGGTGAATAAGAATCAAACATTCGGCCTTTACACAGTTGATTAACTATAGGGTAATATAAAATTTTATACTGCTCCAGGAAATCCAATTTCAAGCCTTTGGTCATAAAATGTAATAACTCAAGTTTAAAGGCACTCCTATGCCCTTCTATCAACAAATTATTCACAAGACCAGATCGTCTGTCTCCATTAATATAACTGTTATTTCATTCAGGAGGATAATTTTGTGTGCATATATATAGTAGTAGTATGCATGTCATACATACTACTATATATATAAACAGCACATTGTGAAAATAACACTTTTATTCCTCAACATGAATACAACAAATTTTCACGAAGTGATGCCTTATACCATTAAACGGTGTCTTCCTCCATTCAATGAACAAGGCCTAAATATCTAATTCCATCATCCTAAAACTATTCTACAATACTACTTCCATCCTGGCAGTTTGTCTTCACGTATCTGGAAACTATTTTCCATCTCACAACATTATAAACCTGGATTCTCACATTCAGCAACCTAAGATAGTTATGTTTCCCTTTCATTATAAAGGTAACATGCCTTAACTCTACACCACAGAGCTTCATGACTCCATGAACTTCAAATGAATCTCTACTGCCCCAATAGTAATTGTATTCCTTAAGGCAGGCGTGCACTAGCGCGACCACGGCAGACCATTGTCGTACACATTCCAACCAGAACACAACCACACCACGTGCGATTTAATTTTAGTTGCAAGATAGATGTCGAAGTGTTAGCTGTTGTATTGCACTTGTAATGTAGGCATGTGAAGCGCAAGAGAAAACGATATTGAGTGAATCCCTTGTTACCTGTCAGATGAACAAAAGGAGAGTTTTCAACATTTTATGGGGTGCCACGGCAGTGTTAAGATAAGTTCTTCAATTACAAAAGGATGCATGTTAAAAGGCAAAAGCAAGGGTATATCTTTAATCACCATAGTAATACTTTCAGTATCAAACGCTGGTAACCTCGACATTACGAAACACCTTCACTGTTCGCTAGCTCAATCAGTACTGGTCAGGTCGGAGTGAAGTCGGAGAAAGTGCGCAGCACACCATAGCAATGCGTGTTATTTCTGGCCACAACGACCGGTGAGTTGGGGATGACCAAACTCAAAAATTTTGGTTGGACGACTCGGGTCCGACCAATGAGTCGCAGTCAGCCTAGCATGCGTCGCTCCATTTGTTGCAATGTTAAAAAAGGTCATGGTAGTGCATGCCTGCCCTTAGACATGGCATCATTCTTCTTCCAGACCTCCACACATTTCCTTGAATATATCACCTGTCATTTCATTAATCAATCCACTTCCTACATACCCAATCAGTGAACAGGTAGGCAGGCAGGATGGCTATTTCACTTTCCTTGATCTTGTCACCCACTTTTTACTTCCTTCCCTACAATTCCACACCCATTTTTTTCCATTGATGATCAATAAGTTATAAATACCGTAGCAACTGATATGGTTTAAATATTTGCGTCCTGCTTATCAAACAGCTTGTCCAATTTCATATTCGAGATATTGGCTCAGCCTGACGATTATTTCATGTTTACTAACTTATCTTGAGGGACTCTCACTTGTGTTTACATCACATTCATTTTCAGTATTATCACCAGTTGAAAAGGAAAATAGCTAAGAAAAGCACAATGCCATATACTATTTACAGATTCTTGTAAACTGACGAATTCAGATCCTCTACCTCACACAAAAAAATGTCACAGAAAGAGTAAAATGTGCGAGACCAGAGAAATCACCAATGATTCCTTAAGCAGTGTTGTCCACTCTGTGAAGGGCACATTCCCAAAATGATCATACCAGAATATGAAGCACAAAAATACCATGAGATGATTTAAATAATTTATTAATGCACTTCCTAAACCATATACATAGTATGTAATTTGCCTAACTGACAGTGCACAGCCCTCAGACAGGGCAATACCTGATTATTTCGTAAGAAAAAATGTCTTGGCAATTATGAGATACACCTTATGAAAATATGAAATACACAAACTTCAGTCTGGAAATGTGTCCCATTGCCACAGATGATGGAAGAATGGCTGGACAGGTCTGTGACTGGAACTTACAATGTGACAAGATATTACTTTTTGCAAATCCTATTTGGCAGTACACAAATACGCCTTTTCACATCTTCACTTACGCAACTTCAAAATCCCTGGTGACAAAAGTACTCGCATTCAGAAATGAAATCACAGATTCACCTTCATCAGAAGTTTTTTTTTACTATTTACATAAAAATATGGAAGCAAAAACTGGGTATAGAACACTTTCATTCTACAAATTTCATTCAATGAGCAGTAAATGCTCTTGAGCCTTGTGGGAGTGGAGGGAGACCGTTAACAAAGAACACAGAATAATAATGATTACTTTTGAAATGTAAAAAAAAACTTTACAAGACATTGAAATAAACTATACGATTGAATCAACAAAATGCACACTAAAAATAATTGCACATGACAAAAATTAATGAGTTCCTCTTTTTATATACTTCAAAAAATTGAGTTCGAATTGCACAGTCATCTACATAATGTGAGATTAATTAGGAACATAATTACTGAAGATGTTGACTCTGATAAGTGAACTTTTATACAGCAACTCAAAGTGAATGAAATTAACCACTATTAAGTTTGCATACTTCATATATATAGAATAGGAGACATACAAGACTGTTGGACAAATGTCACGACCAAAGTGCTGGAGTTGGACTGAAAAGACCCAGGGTGATAGAAAACTGGAATATTTTATCTGATGCATCAGTGGAAAAAATACACTGAAAATGCAGGAAAGTTTCTAGAAAATGAAAACACAGGAGAAGCACCCTAACATGTATTTTCACTTTCGTTATCTGCACTGAGAACAGATTCGACACACAATATTTACCCGATTACATAGCACAAAATCCTGGCTAAGCCCAACCACGACACGTTGCCAGGCAAGGGAGAAGGAATCAACTGACCATGGAAAATGTTAAGAGCAACGAGATGCTCTGGTTTGACACCGGAAATGCCACCCAAGGCCACTTTCATTCCCTATTTGAGGAGTTCCAAGGCCAAGTCAAAATGAGATCCATTGCATTGTTCTTCCCAAGTTATTTGATCCATGTGTGTACAATACAATAAACATGAGGAGAGCAATAATCAGACATAATTGAGCTGCACTTGAGTGCGACAAAGAAGAACTCGGAGATTACACGAGACCCAGGGGAACTGTTGCTTTTCTGTGATCAGTAAGGAGAGAGCCTGGTTACATTCGGGTGAATACAGTGTGTCAAAAGTGACTCTTACACAGACGAAATGAAGTGTTCCATATGCTCAAGTCACACGATTGAATGAATAATCATAAAATGCACAGGACTGGTTAAAAGAGAATATGTATATAGATATCAGAAAAGGCCCAAAAAACTAGAAGATTTTAGAACAAGCTTCTCATCCCAACACTAAACAAAGAGAATCAAATTCATTAATGAAGGAGAGCAGGAGCTTTAAGACTATCACATCAATCTCGTATAAAACTGTCAGTCTTAAAAAATCAACTTCTACCTAGAATGAAAACAAAAGGAAAAATTGTTCACAAACACACTTCCAAGGTTACTAATTTTCATATCGTTCATGAACCATCAGAATGACAGTAAGGCACTTAAGTGATAATACTGCCAAAAAATTTTACAACTTTCTAGAATCGGAACAAATTTATATAGTGCCAACTGTATTCAAATGACATATTAAAAACCATGACACATAATTGCCGCTGACCTGGGATCAAGAGAATGGCTAAAAAATGTAATCTATGCTGTGGCAGAGCTACTCTCCTTTCACATTCAACTTTCCCCCAACACAGAATAACTTAAAAGGAGAGAGAGAGAGAAAACAATGACATGGCAGTTTCAATGGACCATCATCTGTTCCGAGTACCACTTTGCTCCATAAAGCACTCCCGTCATCCCCTAAAAGGGAAGCTCACAATAAAAATATTCATGAATTCAATATCGATAATGAAACCATAAAATTTCTATACAAAACTTAAGCTTTAAATCACATTGGTGAAAAACCAAGGATTAAATAAATGCATAATAACAAAAATAATACCACACAGAAGAAAACAAGGTTTTTTGAAATAAGGTCATGATTATTTGCCTTCCATTAAATTGATAAAAAGTACAAATTAAAGAAACATATTAAATTTGAAAATGATAACTTTTCCCCACATTTTCTGACTTCTACCATAAATACTATGCATAGACTCTATGAACTAATCTATCATGTAAAGAAATGTATTCCAAATGTATGCCCAGGAGAATGCAACATTTAATTAATTTAAATAGTTCCGAAATCAACTGCACCCCAGGTAATTTTGATTCAGTTTGGTTGGACATCCCAGGTACTGCATCCTCCTCGCTAAACAGCCAATCATTTTGGTCTTCTAATAAACGCAAGCACACAGGTACTCTTAAACTTTTTTCCAAAACTGCAACTGTATAAACTGCCATTTTAAAATGAAAAGTAACGCCAGCTCAACTAAAAAACCTTGAGACTCCTGTCATTTACATGTTATTACTATTTTTATTAACATAACTTCCACACAATCACAGGCGCACAAGTACAACAATCACGCAGTGCATCAAAACAATTGTGTTAGGGCCCTCTCTCTCTCTCTCTCGCACACATATGCTTTCTCACATCAACATACTCATTTATATCATTTTTAAAAACACTCATTTCACCCTCTCTTTCTTTAAAAAAAAAACAAAATATATATGTATATGTGAATATATGTATATATGGATTTGGTCTGAGAAGAGATGAAGAAGGCTGGCTCAGCGCATTCACTGTCGTCATGGGGATGATGCACCCTGTTGGGAGTCGTCAGACGCATGCCGGAGGCTAGCCCCTCCACCAAAATCCGTCCCCAACACCTTCTACAGTAGTTTCTCCGTGACTGAGCTGGTGGTGCACGAGCTGACAGTATGCTCTTCCTCTTCTCCTTCACCAGGTGGCAGTAGTTGTCAGTTAACCAGTTCCACCGAAACAAACTGTTTCAACCTTTCAAGGTACTGTATGTACAGTTCCACATCATTGTGTCCAGCACCCTGAAAATGAGTTAACGTAAATACATTTTTAATGAGATGCAGTGGAAAATGGATGGTTTGAACCTCTATAATTCCAAAAAGACTTTACTTTGAACATTTTGTTGATCCCTACAATTTTGTACATAAACAACGTTAAAAAATTGTGGGTAAATCAAACTTAACTTTGGTTAATTTGAACTTTTTACGCCAACAATACAGCACACTATTGTATTCCACAACTTGTATTTTCTAAACAATTGTCATCGGTTCTTTACCCCATGAAGTATGATAAAAAAAATCTCTGGACAAAAACTGGAACAATATCAGCAGTAACAGCATGGGTATCAACAGTATTCAAGTTTACTCTTATGATTGAGCTTATTGCTATTAAGTTGAAGAGTAGGTTGGTAGTTACAGCTACCTGAATTCGCCATGGATAAATCAAAATTACATATCAAAAAATATATTTTAACTGAAAGTGATCATAAGTATGGACACCTTAACTAAATGAAACATGATGATGATTGCCATCATATTAGAGAAACACTCACATTGATATGGATGATCTATTCAAATTACAAAAAAATATAAACTTGAAAAAAGACCAATTTAATTAAAAATTATGAATCAAACAATTTTACACATAAAGCAAGAATAAAATATTCTTTACTAACTAAGAACATAAATGGGAAAAAAGGAATAGTTTCTTAATATGTAAATTATCTCCTATAATCATAATTTTAAAATGTTGACTTTAATATCTTATGTTGCCAATCCTTGGTATGCTTATAAAAATGGCTTTCCTTAAAATAACCAATGAAATCCTTGTAATTCAGGTACTGTCAAACTGAAAATGTAGATGAGCCAGACAACCTACTCTTATTTGTGTGCACCTGGATTTAGAACAGTCTTTTATCTGGAAAGCGTAATACTTTGAATTTTCTATTCTGTCGACCAAAGCTGTCATTGCAATTGTCAGCTCCAATTGAAACAATTTTCTGTGAGAACTCTTCATTCTTTAAAGTAATTCACCATTGAATTGGCTATTGTCTCAGACGTTATGCTGAGGAAGAATCAACGGAGAGGAGTTTCACCATTTGCTTAACTGATATAAGCAGTAAGCGCCAAAAACACTTTGTCAGAGTAACTTAGTGTTACAAGCACCTAACAAAACTCCAAAATATTTGGCCTCATCTAAATCTACTTAAAAATTACAGGATTAAGGCATCAGAAGATTTTTGATTAGAGATCTCATTTTTATATGTATACAAGAAAATCTAGTGCTACAAACATGAATTGGGAAATATTACATCCATCAGACTTTAAATAAGATAGGCAACTATAAATTACTGGTAGTGCTTTTATCAATTAGGCAACATTTAATTGCTGATTTAAACATAAAATCCTGAAACATAAAATAATGGCAGATTTGACATCCCACTTCAACCTCATGCTTTCTCCTTACAACTAATGCCATCGTTTTTCACATTTCAATTTGAAGATGCAGTTTTACTGGGCATTTTACTATTTACTGGGTTATAATATGCTAATAAATTGACAACCTTTTTAGCAACATAAACTGAATGAGATGAAGTTTTCAGGAATCTTTATTAACTATACTGCCATACATACAAGAGAGATATTAAAAATCAATCACTTAAATTTTGAATCTGGACAATATCATACATTGAGTTGCAGCCTAATGTACTTGCCTATAGCAAATAAAATGAATATTCTCCGGTAATATTTGCAGCAGTCTGGCCTAACTACATTTCAGTAATTCATTCTACTTATAGTATGCTGTTCAGAGAATTCAGTTACACTTGACCAGCAATATGACTGGTTATATAAACACAAAGAATTTCTTTTGGATGATTACATTTACGCTAAAATCATATGAGAAAAATATGATGAGTCAAACTTGTGCTTATTTTAATACAATGATAAACACACAGTTCAGTGATAAAAACATACTTTTCTTGGGTAAAGGAAATAAATTTAATTTTATGTGTGTTCCAAAATTACCAGGACAAATTGTGGGACATAGCTGGGACATATGGACACCCTCAGTAAAGCTAAGAAAGACAATCAGGACCATCTCTCAGACACTGTCATGAGGACGATACGGCAAAAGCAGAAACTGAAAACAACATCAGAATTATCTCCTACATTTTTACATGGATTACAACAAATGCTACTCCACATTATCAGCAAAACATTTCCTTCTCTTCCAAATGCTATTCTATGTTTTATTGCTCAATCACAGCATAAAGCACAATATGACACTAAGGTGTCCAACCACCGCTCCGTGACTTACAAGGGGAGACCACGAACCTTGCTACGCCTTTTTGAATGACATATTTTTTATGATATTCGGAAAGCCGAAGGCTGCTAGGAACACGTCGTAGTTTGGTTGAATAGGCTTTAGTTTGGCTGTAATAAATTATTTAAAATTCATTATTTTCAGCGCGCTGATCATAAACTCTAGACAACGCTTCCTCATCAATGAGCCCAATTAGTGCAGTGGTTATGGTCGTCGACTCCCGTGCCGAAGGTCGTTGGATCGATTCCGACTGTCGGAAGTTTTTTTTTCGTCTCCATTTCATTAATTTTCATTTTTTCTATTCTTTTCTATTGAAGCAGGTCTCACCGGACGAAGGAACATTTTTTGACCCTTATCTTCGACATATTTTCTTGACGTCTTATTCCAGACGCGGAAGCATGACATATAGTAGCAACCCTGGGGTTCGCTCACTAATTTACGTGTCCATTGATTATACTGATTAACTTCCTAATCACCATGGAACACAACGATTTCATATGGCTGTATTCACATTCATGCTTGCGGTCTTAAGGCAGTGAACACCAGCATGCGTAAATTAGATAAAGGAGAACGCGTAGAGAATAATAATTACCTTATTACCAACCGCTCTCATTATAATATAACCGAAAAAGAAATAAAATTACTTGGTATGTAAGTAGTGAAATAAATTTAAATCTTATATATCTTATCCACAAAAAAGTTATCACACGCCAGTGTCTGAAGGAATAAAAATGACATTTATTTGGGAAGATTCCGGCGATTTTGTGTGTCATTTGAACATATGGAAAAGAAACAACATTTGAAAATTACCTTTCCTTGATATTAACGAAATACATGCTCTAGAGATCATAGAAACTATTCCTTCACCGATGACGAGGTTCCGTTAGTGACCAACCCCCGCGACTGCCGCCCTCCGCCACTTTCCACCGTTCACCAAGGGACCAAAAGATCGCCGCTCACTTTTTCCCAAGCTCCGGATGTTGGAGTTTTCCTAAACCCTCCACCGTCTCCGCCTTCTCCTAATCCCTGACACCCTGGAATTTCATTACTTTCCTCCGTTTCCACGGCTTTAGATGGATTCACTTCGGCTACGCATTCGCTCCAGTGAACGCTGTTTCTATTTTTTTTCGTGACGTGCATAGACAAGTAGTTTTCTTTTTCTAGTTAGCATAGTGTTTTTTCGGGAGTGAAAAGGTGTCCGAGTGACTTATACTAACGAACCTCGACCTGGTGTTAATTTCCTGCCCTCCTAGATAATCAACAGTAAAGTGTACTCTAATTCGTGACCTATGGATAAAGCAAGCACATCCAGTGGATAAGATATATAAGATTTACATTTATTTCACTACTTACATACCAAGTAATTTTATTTCTTTTTCGGTTATATTATAATGAGAGCGGTTGGTAATAAGGTAATTATTATTCTCTACGCGTTCTCCTTTATCTAATTTACGCATGCTGGTGTTCACTGCCTTAAGACCGCAAGCATGAATGTGAATACAGCCATATGAAATCGTTGTGTTCCATGGTGATTAGGAAGTTAATCAGTATAATCAATGGACACGTAAATTAGTGAGCGAACCCCAGGGTTGCTACTTATGTCATGCTTCCGCGTTCGGAATAAGACGTCAAGAAAATATGTCGAAGATAAGGGTCAAAAAATGTTCCTTCGTCCGGTGAGACCTGCTGCAATAGAAAAGAATAGAAAAAATGAAAATTAATGAAATGGAGACGAAAAAAAAACTTCCGACAGTAGGAATCGATCCTACGACCTTCGGCACGGGAGTCGACGACCGTAACCACTGCACGAATTGGGCTCATTGATGAGGACGCGTTGTCTAGAGTTTATGATCAGCGCGCTGAAAATAATGAATTTTAAATAATTTATTACAGCCAAACTAAAGCCTATTCAACCAAACTACGACGTGTTCCTAGCAGCCTTCGGCATTCCGAACATCATAAAAAATATGTCATTCAAAAAGGCGTAGCAAGGTTCGTGGTCTCCCCTTGTTAGTATGACTCAAAAAATTGCATTCCTAAAGCTAAAGATACCCTGGGAGAAAATTTTCCTCAGATCTAGAGGTGGAATTCTGGAGAAAACACATTATTACCATTAATTCCTTTCTCATATTCATGTTTAAGGTTATTTTATCATGTTTTGTGAATTTGGAAACGTTTTCACCTTATTTTTTTAAGATTGATGAATTTAAAAAAAAAATTGAATTTTGTTTCTGAACTGACCAGTTTTCATTTTCTTCACCAGCATTGCTAACTTGAAGAGAAAGAAACCCTCCTTACATTAACTGTCAATCTTGGCTCCCATTCAATTATGACCAATAGGCATTTATGCGTCAAAACAAAAAGCAAATCTGGCAAAAGACGACCAGAAATGATACCAAAATAAGGCATTAAATTAAGTGCCATTCAAACACATCAACAGACACAATTCACCTGGAGAGCCCAGCTTTTTAGTCAACGACAAACAAATTTCACCACATTTGAAAGTGCAAATAACGTGGGACTTGGGACTGCAAAGGGAGCTATCAACGTAATTGGGCTAAAAGTTGGATAGGATCACTAAATGGAATGAGAAGGTAATGTCTTCAATAAAACCCAATCATGAAATCCCCAGATTTTTAACTTTTTAAAATATATTTTCCGATTCCTTTGGAGCATGGTCAATATGTAAAGTATGGCATATTTGTCTGTTTGTTCAATACACAATCAAAAAAATTGTCAGTAGACGGTGTTTGCCTAATGAGTAATAGTGCTTAAGTCCTCAGAGAGAAGCTCTATTTCGAATTCCTCCTCAAAGTATGAGGTGATGTGCAAATCAGCTCTCAAGACGAAAACGTTCCCAGGCACTGAGAGAGCGACAAAAACCAAATTGGATCTGAGATTGCTGTGGCATTTAGCTACAATCGGAACAATGGTAATTTAGCTACAGTGGTAATGCTTTCAGGCGTTCCTCTGCATCAGGGTGTCTCATGGTGAAGACAGTTTCTTCAGCCATCCTGCTGGTGTCTTCAGATCAGAAGTGACAATCTGCTGGCATCTTCTGACCTGAAGACGCCATTAGGATGGTTGGAGAAACTGTCGTCACCATGAGACACCCTGATGCGGAGGAATGCCTGAAAGCCTTAACCATTGTGAGCAATGATAACCATGCAAAGTGAGTAAGAGAATTGATTTCATACAGGCTATATGTCAATGTTCAGACTTGATGTTCTTTGCCAGACATACACGTACATATATTTACGCATATTTCAACCACATAACTCCAACTCACAAAATTTCCCGTACTTTGAAGTGTTCTGCAAAGCTACTACTAATCAACTGTTCTTCTGCAACGAAGTACAAAAATTACACTTATAATCCTCTACATATTAGTTTTATTTTCATTTGCCACTTCTAAAGGAGTCAAACAGGGCCTGTATTTCCAAAAATTGTACACTGCAAATGTTCAGTTCTGGATCTCAAAATGTATTTTTTAATCTAAATTCATTTACTGTACAGTAGTCAATTAAGCTTCTACATTATCATTATAAACCTTTTCACTGAATCTGTGTTTGATACCTGGTATTATACTATCCCCCACACTGGCATTAGCCCTTCTGAGTTCAACCAATATCCTAGGAACTATGTTAAATGTGCTGAGCAGTTTTGTTGATTTCACAAATTGTTGTGATTTTGTGATTGTTGAAATCACAAATAGTAAACCTTCTAGAACAGGGTGTATACCAAAGTGGGTAGTGGAAATTCCAGGATATTTACACACTACCCAAGCTGATTAGAGAATTTTCAAGGTTCAAACCTTTCACTCATGCAAGAAAAACATGTAATGGAAATAATAATTTTAGTAGAATTGCATTGTATTATTGACCTCAATTTAATAAATGGCTATTATAGGAGAAATCACAATTTTACACTCAGCCTCTCCACTCAATTTTCCTATCAGCTAACCTCCTCATCTTTACACAAGTCATCTCTTTCTGTCCTTTGTTAGTTGCCCCATGCATCTCTTTCATAAATATTATGTGCCACTACATCAATATAAATGATTGGAATGGTAGCATTATGAGACACATGATATAAGGATTCCCTAGATTCCATATTAAATTTGAAGGTAATAATAATAATATTTGCCACAATTTAAAGAAGAGTTGTTTGTAGAGAAAGATTTCTTGAAAGCATGGATGCTGAATACGAGGACATAATTGTGTATATTGTGCAGGGGTGGGAAATGTACATACAGTGATAGATTACTTTGTTATTGCTACTGAGAAGACAACCATAGGGGGGGGGGGGAATAATATGTGTGCCATCAATTTAGTTCTTTGCTGACGTTAATTTATTGTAACAAAGTTTCATTTTCAATTATTACTCCTCCCAAAAAAAATATGATTTCTTGCGTTGATGCACACTCAATAATTAATGATGACTATATGACCAAATAGCATGTTCTGTGTATACCATTCTCACACAAGGTATATATAGACTCGATTTTGAGGCTTGAGATCCCAAAAAAGGAAGAAGCAAAATTCAAAGAGAACATATCAGCATGTAGATAATTTAGCCTTTCGTTTAATTCAGGTACCAGATTTTTTTAAGAGACTTGTTTTTGCAGTGAGGATGAAAAATGGCATATTTTTTATAGTCAGAGAGTGGCCAGCGTCACTTTGGAGATTGTCATAATAATATGAAAAGCACAAATGAAAGGAATTTTGATATAATATGAATCGTACTTTTGCCATGACATCCTTTAAGTTTCAAATATTTACTTATCTTCGTTTAAGTTATTCTAGTCAATTTACAAAACCGGGTTTTCTCCGTAAGTATGCAACATTGGAGGCACGGGACAAACACCTTCGTCTTCATATTTAAATTTCTAATGGGAATCCATTAATGCCATAAAACTTGACCATGCCACAATATTTGAATTTTATATTTTTGGAAAACGACCTTGGAATGTAGGCTGAAACACCGAACAATGCATGCGTTGAGCAGAATTCGAAGTTGAGTTGACGGCAGAACTTTAATTTTTGCTGCTATTTCATCGAACTTTCTTCGTATGTGGATTTTCGTTTACTTTTCGGAGGAGGTTGAGCTTTTCTCCTCAGGCTCTCCCATAACCAATTCTAAGTACTTGTCTCACTTTGACTGTCACTAAGATCGCAGCTAAGTAAACAGATACATGACACGTTGGTATAAGTGAGTTGAAGAAGGTGGGATTTTAAAATTAGAGGTTACTTGGATGTTTTTCGTCGAACCAATTCTTCCAAGTATGAGCATCTGAAAACACTGAATACTCGAAAGTATTGAAGTATCAGGAAAATGGCCGATACCTGATATCTGTATTGGCCCAAGTCTAAAAAAAATGCCACTGGCACTTTTTAGAATTACAAACATTCGGTATCTTAAGTTCTGAGCATTGAAATGCCATCATTTGAACTATTAACAACTAATAGTGAAACTACTTGAGAGGAGTGTGATGCATCACTGCTCAGCACAAAAGCTGGGAGGAGCGTGACAGCATTCCCTGGCACTCAAAAGGGTTAAAACCTCCCCTAATTATGGATTACTTCAGGGCTATCCCTTTGCCTGATTGCTTAGTGATGTGTCTTTCGATGTGACCAACCTCTCAGAAAAAAAACCAGCTTCAATGGAAAAGTCAAAAAGAATCCCACAGACAAACCACTCCCCATCAACTCCCACTTGTATGACACACTCACCATCACCTCGCCAGTGTTGACAATGCGAATGTTTTGCACTATGACAACTAAAAACTCAGTGCAGATGTGAACAAGAAAAATTAAGGTGCAAAACTTTTTGATGGTTCAGAAAAAGGAGGAGAGAACAACATTGGGAGGGACAGTAGATGCAGATCTCTGGAGTCCAATTGTGACAATATTCCATTGCTTACTCCAAGCTTCCATTCACCTCTTCCCCTAAAAATATCACCACTACCTCAACCTCACAACCATTTCCAATGGTAGCTATGGCTTAGTTGTCTACCTCACCAGCGTAACTTCAACCAGCTATAACCCATAATGCCATTGCAATCCTTTAGATTGCTTCCCATCATATGAGACCATCATGATGATTGCCACATCCCACAATAGAATTGAAATTTCAAGAACTGAAGTGGAAGTTTACCAAACAATATGAAAAAACTAAACACTTGACAGTGCCACAACAGACTGAGAAAAATACGTAGTAAGCAGTTGCTGGGAAGACGAAGAAGGAAGAAGAGAAAAAACATTGAAACATCACTGTCTATTAGCTAACGCTGGAACAGGAATGATCTGGGGACCCAATCGTCAGCTCTCGGTGGCAAGTGAAAAGAAAGAACGTTTCCATCTGCTCTTCAGTCCTCCCAGCCAGGCTTTTCTCCACCCTTCCTCCATTCTGTGAAAAATCCCTTCTGCTACCCAACCTCTACTAAATGGTGGAAACGATGCAGGGATTTGGTCCTCACCCCCAAACAACTGCTACCACTTTTTAGAAACAACTGAATGACCTAGTAGTATGCCGAACAACTGTATTGAGTGGCATCGTCATTTTATGCTTAGGGACAAGCAGCAACATGAGGAATACTGTGAATAAGAATCAGGAAAGACATTTTTATAACCAGATATCAGGAAGCAAAGAGGGAACACCATGGAATATAGCTATTCGTGGCACAAGCAGCTTTTCTGTCTCTCAAATGTCAAATCAATTCCAAACAAGAATTTAAATTAAGACTCAAGAATTGCTAGAGTGATTTTGAGAAAGGAAATCCTTTTTAGCTTTCATCAACACGGAGGGAACCACTAAGGAGGAATGGACTGACCAACCTAGACAACAACTTGTAGAAGAGAAATCACAAATAGTAAACCTTCTAGAACAGGGTGTATACCAAAGTGGGTAGTGGAAATTCCAGGATATTTACACACTATCCAAGCTGATTAGAGAATTTTCAAGGTTCAAACCTTTCACTCATGCAAGAAAAACATGTAATGGAAATAATAATTTTAGTAGAATTGCATTGTATTATTGACCTCAATTTAATAAATGGCTATTATAGGAGAAATCACAATTTTACACTCAGCCTCTCCACTCAATTTTCCTATCAGCTAACCTCCTCATCTTTACACAAGTCATCTCTTTCTGTCCTTTGTTAGTTGCCCCATGCATCTCTTTCATAAATATTATGTGCCACTACATAAATATAAACGATTGGAATGGTAGCATTATGAGACACATGATAAAAGGATTCCCTAGATTCCATATTAAATTTGAAGGTAATGATAATAATCTTTGCTACAATTTAAAGAAAAGTTGTTTGTAGAGAAAGATTTCTTGAAAGCATGGATGCTGAATACGAGGACATAATTGTGTATATTGTGCAGGGGTGGGAAATGTACATACAGTGATAGATTACTTCGTTATTGCTACTGAGAAGACAACCATAGAGCAGAACCTGGTCAATATAAGACTTTTATAAATTGTCTTATTTCTTTGTTGATAATGATTAAACAATTGCTCCCAACATTGCATATGAAATTCATAACATGAAGGTTCCAACATATCCTGTTGTCGACAAGAATGCTTGTAAGTTTACATCAAGTGCATAGGTGCTTAGGCTCCGTAACATGCTTCCCCCAGAGCTCTTTGCATTGAGATGTGATTCAGGTCTTTCTGTCAGAACCCCCTTCCACCCATTGTTAGCATGCCTAGAGTTGGAAGCACATGTTTCGGACAGTTCTAAAGCAACTCAGAAACCAACTCTAGATTGTGATTTATTTACTGCAATTCAAAGACAAACTGTAACTGTAATTTTTTGGAAGAGGAGGGAGATTAAAGCCTGTTCCACACGATACTTGACCCAGAACAAAGGTCAAGGATACTTGCTAGATTTCTAACATCATGTGATATAGAACCAGTATGCTGGATAAATAGCATGGTTATAGCTATCATACTCACCGAGCTACTTTGTGCTGTACTAGTTTGCTACTATAGCTTCTAGTAGGGCCCAGCAACCACTGAACCATCACATCACGTTTCAGTTGGTATGTGATATTCTCTTCATTAAATTAGTATGAAATAATGCTTCATAGCAAGCACAAGTTCAATGACCTGATGAATAACGTGAAACCTCCTCGGATGCTAGATTCTGTCCTTAACCCTTTTACTAACCAGTCCCTTTTAGGTAGACTGCATAAAAACTGCCAAGCCCATTTCCATGAAAATCATAAGATTATGAATTTTAGATATATTTGGAGCAATAAATTTTAATACATAAATTATGTATTTGCATCAATGTTGACGATATATTTCAGTTTTTATGAGAATAAAAAAATCATTCATGCTGTCTCTGATTTGAAGGAAATATAATATTACAAATATGTAATGATGTAATGTCAGCTGGCTGATATATTGGCCCCTGGCAGTATTTGCACAACCATAGAGGTCCGATATATTGTCCCACTGGCAGTAAAAGGGTTAATATCCAGTAGCAGCTAGCACACTAGGTCTTGTGCTGGAACAAGTATCCCTTGCAACACACTTAAAGTATATCAGAGGCAATAAAAATAATATTTTATGCTACACTCCAGGTTTCATTGACCAGTGCAAAATATTTCTGACATTGTGAAATTCCGGAAATACTTGAATGATAGATGTGGTTATTTTTTTAGGTTTCTCTGCAATGTCGTGGTTGTCCATCAATACGGGGAAAAAAAACCACATCACTCAAACATGGACCACGATAGTTTTAATCAATTGACGCTTGAATGACAGTTTCATGCTGAAGAGAACTGGGTTTCATACAAATCAGTATATAAAGTCTGTAACATAAATGTAATTATTCTCAATCGAGAGGTGCATGGGAAATCAATGAAAATTAAATGAAAGCATTCATGGGTCTCCTGAATTAAGCTTGGGTATATCATGGGGACCTACTGAATTAGGTATATCTGTGGTCAGCCAATGAAAAATTCAAATGGTAATGAATATCAAAAAGTTTGATTTCCTTTTGATATAGTCGAGGGAGGAAAAGAAGGTTGATTGACCACACTGCAAAGAAAACTACATATTTAAGATTTTGTAGGAAATTGTGAAAACTGCATCTCACTAGGGAAAAATGTCACTGTGTGAGAAGTTAGACGAATTTTGTGGGAGATGTTGCTTCATCCATTACATTCTTCACAAAACCAAGAAAATATGGAATAAAAATAATCACCGGTCGAATTGAGATCCTTATGCATACACACAGAAATTTATGCCAGGATGCAACCTGAAGGTCCACTTGAATCTAGTATCAAACCAGCAGATAATTATTAGCAAGAGATTGGCAACTACAACTTTCAATGTGGTCAAAACATTATAATTGATACCTGGTTTAGTGATTTTAGCTCGAGGAGAATCAGCCGAGAAAAAACTTACACTTATGGGAAATATTCACAAAAGTAAAGTTCCAACACAGTTTGAATTAAAAGTAATCAGAAGTGTAAACTGAAAATGAATATATTTGGGTTTAGAAATTAAGCCACGATAGCTTCTTATGTTCCTATGCGTGAAATTGCCATTCTAATTTCCACCTTACATAAGGATGATGATGGATAGTCGCAAACTGGAGACCATAACATTGTTAAAGAGAATAAAAGGTGGAGTTGACACAGTAGATTACCTTGAAAATCATACAATATGCAAGATATGTGAGACGTTAGCCCACGGTTGATTTGTTTCTATGTTAAATGATTTTATTAAATGTAGAAGGAATAAACTCTTTCATGATCTACTTGGGAAAAGGTAATCATAAAAATTAAATGTAGAAAAGTACTGAAAAAATTGCTAGTGAACTGACAAAAGATCATGTTGAGCCAAGTCTGTTAGTAGAGTTCTAGAAGGAAAAATAATGAAGGTGAGCATGCTTGCCAAATGACAATGACCAGTCCATAAAGACAAAGACAAGATGTTGTCTTGCAAAAAGGATACAAAGATTACAAGGTATGATGTCAATTTTGTAAAAAATACATATGTGCACAGCAATTCCATTATTTTCGAGTTATGTTCCTATGTACAATATTCCTCCGAATATAGTCCCCCCCAAAATTTTTTAAAGTTCAGTTTTGGAAAATTTTTTTGAAATGTTAAGCAGGACTTGCACATAACTTTCTCAGGTTAACAACTTGAACACCTTGAGTAATAAATCAATATGGAGAATCAAGTTAATATATGTACCAAAATACTCAATATTATTTCACCTATTAAAGTTGACTAGCTATTGTATTTATGGAAACTATATTTCCATAATTAGGTGGAATGGTGAATTGAGATGTGTAAATGAGAAATCATGATTTTGAAGTGTAAGCACTGCCATATGTGCACTGGGAATCATGGCGACCAAATGTTTTTTCATTTAAAATGCCACCCTCTGTAGTTAAAACTGGCATTGGTCAGCACTAAGTTTCATGACAGCAGATTTTGATAAAGGCTCAAAGAGGGATCATGTCATTAGTAGGTACATACATATTTGAGGTTAATGAATGTATGAATATATTTAAAAATTAACATCTTATTCCTTATAATAATCAAACAGATGTTGGATTATATAATAAACTATTTTTTATTAATTCAAAGAAGGAAGAACTAGAGTGTTTTCACATTATTGCAAATTATGTCGTAGAGGGAAAAGCGAACAGGAAGAGTGGAAAATGCAGGCCTCGTATGAGTTATATGGAGCAAGTTGTGAAGGATGTCAAAGAGAGGAGCTACGTCAATATGAAGAGGTTGGCCAATAGAAGAATCGAGTGGAGGGCTGCGTTAAACCAAGCTTAGGATTGATGAGCGATGATGATGAAGCAAACTCTGCATCATGTTCCAGTAAAGGGAAGGTGGAAGTTTAAGGCCACGACCTGGGCTTTAATTAGCATTAAAAATCATTAGGTAACCTAAACTTTTCTCCCTAATGTAGGCAATAAAAATAATTTTGAATTTCACATGCAATTTCTTTGTAAAACTACAGACTAAGGTTTTTGGTGATACAAATGTTGAAAGAGAATAATCTGAAGGATATTTTAAATTCTTGCTTTACTTTTGTCACCAATAAGTTATATTTTTCATTAAATATAAATCAATGGTATCAAAAGCAAAGCATGAATTTAAAATGCAACAATACATCGAAAAGCTTAAATAAAAATCTGAAGGATATGTTCACCACAAAGACATGCAACCTTATCATAAAAACAAAACATGGTTGTAACTAGGTGAGTGCTACCTGGGCAGCTAATACAAGTAAATTTCACCAGCTCTATCAGTCTAATAAAAACCTTCTCACTAAATTACTCAATTACAGGGCATCTCAGGAGCATAAATTGACTAAATTAAATTTAATCCACACATGCCGGCCAAAGAGTGTATTCAATATGCCATGAATACCAATGTAGGTTAGCTGTTAATACAGTCAAATTTTCAACTCGTTTCAGTTAACAACCAATATTATACACTGAATTTTCTGGCTATAATTTTAGGACTCCTTATGAAGAGAAAAGAAGTTGGAGAACAAAATGATAAGGTAACTGGAAAATGAGACATTTCTTCGTCACCTGTGGCCAAAACACTGCAAGATGTTCCCTTAGAGAGATTGCTCAGAAACACTGCATACAATTCGAAGCTCAAATGCAGCACACATCACAATGAAACTTTAAATAATGCTTCTTGAATAAATTTGGGACCAAAGTAACTTGAAAAGTAGCACATTTTTGCAAAATAATTAAATTATATGACTTAGTACATTGTGCACAACACCAACTGACAGCAATGCCATGAAGGGAAATAGAAAAGTTTCAATATTTTGGCATTAGCTGCTAAGAAATTTAAAAACCTTACATGTACACCCTCTGGACAGGCAAGCGGGGGGGGGGGGGGGGGGGGGGGGGGGGGGCTTCAGTCCCCCGAAATTTTTTCCCCGTACTTTTGTTGTTCTGATTTTAACTGAGCATGATGATCCGAATTACACTGATTACTCCGCAATTAATTCAAGAGTTAAGTGTCTTGAAACGTGATCACAAGGTTGATGTGTGTGGGTGACTAATAATTGTACCTATCAATCTGATAGATATGTATATACGCACTGAACTTCTCTTCTGGGGCCGGTCAAATTAACTGTAAGCAGTGTACTTTGAAAGTGAGAAGAGACAGGAATGGGCACTATGAAAGTAAATACAAAACACTAAACTTAAGCGAAGAGATTTGTACTACGTCGGCAATGAACAGGCAAGGCTGCTTTGTTTCAAGTTACGCTCCACTAGACTTACCCCCCCCCCCCCCTGATGCAAATTTAATTTCTGGCTACGTGCCTGCTCTGGGCAGAGCCTTAATGTAAGGTTTTATGAAATCCTATACCACAAATGTAGGTTTGTACAATGACCTGATAAATCTAAAACATTAATAATGATTTGTCATCGAAATCAGAAGAACCTCATTGATGATGATGTATGGCATTATCCAATATGAATCATTGACGTTGATGAGTTGATGCAAACCATTGACAAGAATGGCCAACGATGGGAATTATCTGTGTCATGAAACTTTTCAGACGTTTAGTGGAATAATACTACTCTCAGCCTTTACCAAGATAAATAGCTTATCTCATTTATTTTTTTTATACTCATTTACCCATAATAATCATAATAAATTTATCATGCATAAAAAAATAAGATAAGCTCTTTATCAGCTTACATCACAAGAGAAAAACACTTAGCAAAATTTCCACACATTTATTGTACAGAATGCAATAGACCATGGTTTCAGAACATTATGCCATCATCAGGGTAACCATGATGGGATGACCTGACCTAAGGGGACCCTGATGTTGGTATAAAGTGCCAAAACCATGGCAATTACAATCAATTACATTATGTGTAATAAATGTGTCCAAATTTTGCCAAGTGTTTTTCTCCTGTGAAGGAAGGTGATATACCTACATCATTTATCATCTATCAAGTTCACTCCTCTTCTTAAATTACATTAGTTCTCTTACATTTATGCATATTTTTTGTTTGGTAGGATTGTGTTTGGAGCCAGAAAACAAATCATCTAAATTTCACCATGCTAGTAAAAATTGTGGATAAAAGCTTAAAAGGAGTTGGTAAAAATGGTTTCCTTAGAGGTCAGGAGTAATCAGAAGCACCAGAGGCATGATAAAAAATCAAATCAGAAAATTGTTGATATTCCATTTAAATATGTATTGCTCCACTTAAAGTAAGCTGAATCTGATTAGCATATACCTACCTCACACCTACTTTAAATTGGCGCATGTTCAATTTGCTTTTCATGTAATGTGGAGTTTGTGTTACTCTCTCTAATAAATAGGCCTTGTCCTTCACAATTAAGTTTGAACAAACTCAATATTTACTTAATAGCTACACCAATCTGCCAAACAAGACATCATCTAATGACAATGATCATAGATACTCATTGATCGACACCTACAATCATTGTATACACCCTATTCGATGATTGATGACCACCATTGAAACCGAAGCATCTCAATTTACTTTATTCACTAAAAATTGATTAGCAAAAACGGTCATTCCACAAGCCTACATACATGCCCTCACAAAAGAGAACTCACATAATTATGGATTGCTACAATTTGCTTGGAAGCTTGCACAGGATGAAACTAAAGACATGATAACAGAGAGGGAATTACATATCATGAACTCTTCAAAGCAATCCTCAAATTGAAAAAAATAAGATACCATGATATAGTCTCCCTAAGAGACAAATGACATCAAATGCTAATCCTTATGACAATTAATGCCTGTTTGTGGTTGTTGGAAATCTCGAAAAACAAGTAAAAATGAGAAGCAACTGAAAAGTGCCAAGGCAGATTTCTATAATTCAAAAAATTCATGAGCACTGACAAAAATTAGTAGAAACAGAACACTAAATACCCTCCTCGCATACCTCTGACAAGAAATATGGGAGGCCTCATATCATATTTATACGTCACCTATATTAGCTTGTATAAATATTACTACTTACATAATAAATATAATAAAAGACCCCAATTAATCAAGCCTACTTTTACAGGCATTATTGTAATAACAACTATCCAATAAATGTGAAATAACCAATTTTAAACATAAACGTTTATGCAGAAAACAAACACCGATGAAACCAGGCAAAATACTAATTCGATATTAATAAATTTAAATTAAACAATAATGAACATAAACGTTCACTAAATATACTAACGAACCTCAACCCATAGTGGTTCAACTGCTCGTGGACACCTTTCATAGATGGCAAGACCATGTGAGAAATCAATTACTTCATCTTCAGTTCCATGTATTACCAAGACAGGAGATGTCACCTTCGACACTTTGTCAATACTATAAAGGATAAGCACCACGTATAGGAACAAAAAACACAAAACAAAATGGACTCAGTAATGTAATTTTCAGTTCATTTGTAACGCATAAAAATTGTAAATACTGTAGCGGTACTAGAAATTGTATTCTAACCTTGGAAAGGCATCAAAAAACCACGTCCTTTTGGTGTTAGGAAATGCAACTCGCATTCCAGACATCAAAGGTGAATGCAAAATAACAGCTCCAACTTCATATCTTGACGCTAAATCCACCGTGGGAACTGTTCCGATGCTCTGGCCGTACAAAATGATGTTCTCCGGAGATATACCATATCTCGTTCGAAGAGCATGCCATGCAGAGTCTATATCAGCATATAAATTTTTCTCGGATGGTTTTCCCGTACTCACACCATAACCAGAATAATCGTAACTGAAAATATTGCAGTTGATACGAGATCCAAGTCCAAGATAAAAACTACTCATCTGCCCCAAATCGACGGCATTTCCATGGGAAAACAAAATAGTAAACCGGGCATTAGAACTGCACCTCACGAATAAACAAGCTATTTGGTTACCTCTCGAAGTCCTAGTTATAAATCCTTCTATATTTTCTTTCTCTGTATCTGAGTATTGCCACTCTGCTCTCTCTGAAAGATTTATGCTGAATTTACCTGACTCATCAGCTTGAAAATTATAAGTGGGTTCAGGAGGCAAAAATGCCAGTTTGGCGGCGATTCTTGACGGGCACGGTGGACAACAAAACAGACAGCACAGTTCTCTAAAACTTAAACCGTTCATAGCTAATCACCTTCTCACTCACTCAACACACTGAAATTCCCCTTCATAGACCCGTGAATAACTATCACACGCGTCTGTACCGATGAACTAAACACAAATGCTGTGTTATTGAATCCAACCCATCGTCAGGCAGCCATGACAGTCTTTCGCTCTGTCAGCATACCACAGTGACGTCATGCGGAAGAGCAGCGAACTGTCTGGTCGAAATTGATGACTACAAATTAGTGCAGCTGTTTCGATAGTGGTTACAGAAGAATGGTAGAAATATTATTCAGCTAGTAATATTTAGTAACGTGGCACGTTGACTGGTCTTTATTTCTCTTCGTAAACATGTAATGAGAAGGAATAGAGTGAAGTCAGCAATTTTTGTGGCGATATTGGCAAGTCCGTTGAGGACGTCTTTCTTATGGAGTTCAGTGTGCTTTATATTTGCACGAATGGCATGAATACTGAAAGATAGCACAGATCAATCTTGATCATATTCATTGCCGTTAATAAAAATGCACGGGGCAAGTTCGACCTCAAGCATATCGCGTCACTTATGCAAGAGTTTTTTTTCATATCTGAGTATAAGTTAGTTCTAGTTAATTTTTGTTAGATGAATTTGGAATGTACGTAAAATTTCCAGAGTCACAGACGTCTGTCTTGAGTACACGAGCTGGTATCGGATTGTTAATGACAACTAAACTCTTTAACTAACGCCATGGGTCGATGCGACACAAAATTGAGACGAGAAAATTTTAGACTAATGCCCAGATGAGACTCTCTCCGCCCTTACATAACAACATATATATTGTTTACTGTTTGACAAATTATACATTTGTTTTCATTGAGACCTTATGTTTCTACTTTAAAAACATAGCTGGCGCTGGTAAGGAATGACTTAGGTTTTCAAATTTCGAGCCACGATCTCGCAAAGAACAAAAAATAATAATTATTATTATAGGAATCATTAACTCATCGAAAGCAGGGAATGGCCGTAAAAGGGAAAGTATATGAAATGAGAACAAAAATCAACTTGTAGCTAGGTAGCATCGCAGGACAATCTTATTACATAAAAGTCACAATTTGAATTCGTCTTATGACGTGACACCCACCTTACTTACTTCAGTATATTTTTACCCATTTAAGTTCATAATTAAGGAACATTAAAATTTTTCTTTTTTACCCATAGAAAACTTACTGACTGTGCTTAAGAGCGCAAAACACCATTACCTTGCCAGTGACTGTGCATTGATTTTACGACGACAAAAGCGATAGACGGCTCCTGGAAGAATTTCCATGCGATCGCATGGAAAGCTGGAAGAATCCATAGCTCTTCTCGAGAAGAGCTATGAATCAAGATAAAATGAAAATGCAGCAACATTCCCAATATCATGTTGCATTTAATAAATTTAATCAAAAAGATTAATCTTCTGACGAAGAGACCTCCCCTACTAAAGAAAACTAGGTTCTTTTTTTTCCAAATCTCGAAATATACTCAGTGAGGATATGTAAAATACTGTACCTATACATATAGCCGAGATGCTCGTAAAACCCATATTCTCTTGGACAACAAGAGTAGACAACCGCCATTTCCACCACAGCACAAAATTTACGAGGACATGTGTGTTGATCTCATATTTAGTAGTTACCTACTCAACTAATGTCCAACGTAGAGTTTAAGAGATCCCAAAGTTATGCCCATCCGCTACACAAGGGTTCAAAATAAAATTGTATGTACTGTAACGAGGCATTTTTCACAAAATACACCTACACCACATAGCCTTCATGACTTATGGTGAATTATTGACAATAAAAATCTGAATTCTAAAAAAAGTTAAAATATTACATTATAATACGAAGTATTGTGCAGATAACGATCAATACATAACTGAATCATTACAATTACACATCGGTGCAGTAGTGCTGACGAGTTCACTGAATCCTGTAAGATAACTGCATATTCATTTCGTGTCTCGCATCCTGTTGCCGGTAATGTGGCTACAAAGGTGGATCTAAGAACTTTCAAGATAAGAGTTAATTCCAAAGCTGAACCCAATGAACAGTAATTCTCTATGTAAAGGTAATAATCACGGTCCCTGTTACAACATTAACATTTTAGCACGAGGCTGATGTTTACATGAAGCTGATGCATGTTGATGTGGGTGGCGATGCTCATCTGTCGCCCAATGTTCAAAATGAAGAGCGCAGCGTAGCGGTGGCAAAGTTTAAATCAGGGACACTATCCCCTACAGCACGCATTTGGATATACATATGGAAAAGTGATGTATTTTCCATTTATATATACATATGTATACATTCAATGGGATACATACGGAAATATAATGTATTTTTTTGCTGGAATACATCTGTATTTTCGATTTAAATGAGAAATTCGATGTTTCCAACGAAATTATCCTGTTAAAGAGTACTCCGGACCCATTTTTTTATCCCTACTTTTTATTTAGTTCTTTTCAACTATTTACCTTGCATTCTACCAATAAACCATCCCCTTCAATTGCTTTCTCCATCCGAATGGAGATCTAGTGTTTTCCCTCCTCCTAAATTCCGCCATCAACCTCACCTTGCTCAGCCCTTAACCTCACTCGTACTTCTCCTCATTTGTCTGTAAACTCTCCATGCCAAGCCCTGCGCTCCACACCAACCTCTGACCTTTTCTTACTCAAGGCTCTCACAGATAGTCCTCTTCCGTTGTCTTCCGTTTCTACTTGGCCAAAGCAACTATAATAATACTCCTAAAATAATCATTTATATACGTACGTAGTAATGATTATGTTAGGAGTATACGCTCATCTTCATCCGATATGCTTCCCAAGCTACAAAACTGTTTTAGCTGCTCAAGATGATACTCTCCTACTATTATATTTTGCTTTATTTGTCCTGGAGAATTTCATAATATGAGCTTTATTGTAAATGAAATTTATCCAAAATGTATGTATCACTCTGGATCTGCTTGGCGTCTAACAGCGACTGATATCCGTTAGTAGTCTGACTCACTGCGTTACTTCTATGCTCCGTCACTGCTATGCTCCGCCATTAACAGATTAAACACTTTTTTGACAAAATTTTGGCGTTTTCGCCAGTGGCTGAAATTTTATTTTACCTAAGCTCCGAAAATTCGACCAATTCTCTTTTCGTTTTCAAATTCAGCTTCAGCTGCCGTAAATTTACATTCATGCATGTAGGTGTATAATCCAAACACAATGGAAATGTAATATTCCCTTCCAGATGGAAAAACGCTATCTATGAAGCCCTCTTTAGAACGGACAGCAAGCGTTGAATATAGTAGTTTCTTTCATCAAAGAAAACTCATTATTTGCCATTGGTAGCCCACCATTCATTGTACACAAATAATTTGGATGAAAAAATCACAGTTGGCAAATTAAATATTAAATTCAATTACATTTGGAGAAGCTTAGAAATGTGTCAATGTAAAAGGTACAAGTTTATATACATATATCGAGTCATATTCATCGCCTGGTCACTAAGCTCTGGTAAAAATGTAGATATTAATAATCACCTAAGAAAGATCTCATTACTCAGAAAGTCTCCTGCGTTGAACACATGCTACAAACATCCCTTATAAATAATGTTAAAACAAGTAGTCATTGGATTCCTGACTTGTACTCCATTACTAAATCATAAAACGTATTTTTACAACATAACTTTGAATTTGGATCAGGGGTTCATCGAAATTAATTCTGGTAACTACTATAATATGGAACTAAAGTACCTATTCCAAGATTTTCCATCCCTATTAAAATTTCATAGAATATAGAATTCATAGCGGACCTATAGGTGTATTATAGTAAAGTCAGGAGTCCCAATAGGAGGATTATGAGTCCCATAGATTCCTATTGGAATCCTATAGGTCTGTGGTATTTTCCTTTATTGCCCCACAGCCAATATACAATAGACCTCCTACAGGAAAGTCCTAGGGATACAAGCCGAAGGAGGTTGTCGACCGTGGAGTGTTATTTTTGGAAGTCAGAATTCCATTGCTTTCACGGAGTTGCCACCTGCGATTTCCCACGAACTTCTGTCACACAGAAAATCAGATCGCAAGGTGTAGGATTTCAAAACTCTTCAACCCGGGACCATTTAGTCTGCAGCCCAGCATTTTACCCACTAGTCCGCCATGACCCCCTCAAGAACCGTGTATGTTGACTATTTAGAGAAGGGCCAACTCAAACTGGATGCTGAACAACGCTGGGCTATCTAGGGTTGGAAGGAGACTACATTGAAAAATTTAAACAAAATCATTTTTCACCCAGAAGGTTATTTTATTGGATTTTCACCTTACTTATTGAATGCCCATCATAGAGGTGGCATACTCATGGTAGCCTGAAAGTGCCAATGAAGTCAGAATAGGGGAATTCGGCCTCCTCCACCCACCAAACATCGGGTTTCTTATCACCTCATGTGGGTAAAGCATACATGAAAATGAAAATGTGCCCTAATTTTACATCTACATAATACCTGCAAGACACCATAAAGGTGTGTGGCAGGGGGTTAATTCACACCAAACATGCATTACATATCATGCATAGAAAAGGGTTAGTAATAATATACTAGTCTAAACCACAATTTTTCAAATAGATAAAAAGAGAAAAGCAAGCATGCAATATAATTCTGTTAGTTGGGTTGAGGTCCTTATACCAACATGCAGCTACCAATGTTATCCATTGCTGCACTCGTATTGGATATGTTTACCGTTATTCATATCCCGAATTGTACGAGGAAATAGGACATTTTGAATCTGCCAGTTCGGCAATCAATTCCTCTAAATTTGTGGATATGGTCCTGTCTCCTATAGTAAGTTGGGGTTCGCAAAATATTTTTAACATTCTCACTGAAAATATGGTCTTACAATGATCTTCGCTGCACAAGTTCAAGTTCATTATTTAGACCGATTTCGTAGGGATCCCATACTCTGGCAGCATATTCCAAATGAGGTATAACAAGGGAAAAGTAGCTGATTTCTCGTACATGATCGTCACATTTACCCAGTACTCTTTTGAACTACTTATGCTATCCATTGTTACACTCGTATTGGATATATTTACCACTATTCATATCTCTAATTTTACGAGGAGAGAAGGACATTTTGAATCTGTCAGTTCGGAAATCAATTTCTCTAATTTTGTGATTATGGTCCAGTCTACCATAGGTTGGGGTTCGCGAAAAATTGTTAACGTCATCAGTGAAAATATTATCTTGGAATTTATTTAAAGGCCGCTTTACACGATACTATTTTTTGTACAATTGCTTGTGAAAACTCTTGTATGAGGAAATTGTACCGAACGCTTGTACGATTGTCTGATGGACTGAACGGGCAATAGAACCTGTTCTAATGCCATTAAGACAAACATACAACTTTGTTCAGTTTATAAAAGCGTTTGTACAAGAAATTGTACAGAAAATTGTATCATGTAAAGCGGCCTTAAGAGATTAAGTCTAAATTTCAACCTACGATCTGACAATGATTCCCATCTTAATTTATTTAATAAACTGCTTACGCTAATGTAGTTACCGTACCGTCCCTTTAAAAAATTTATCGCTGTGACGTGAGTTAATATTCAGTATTTACCTGGGGGACTGAGCTTTCCTCGGTTAAATATTTAAATCTTATCATTTTAGGGAATTAAAGAAAAGAAAAAAGTATAAAAAATGTAGAAATATATAATGATGGAAAAGCAAATAATTATGCCTTTCAAATATTAAAATTATTATGTTTTAGAACGTAATATGAAAATTATGTGTTTTGTAATAAAAAAAAATCTTAGCATTCATTTGTATTATATTATGACTGACGTCCATTTTATTTAAAATCCCTTTCCACACTCAAATGAGTTATGCCTAAGACTTCCTGGAGTTAAAACACCTTAAACTGTTTTTTTTGATTCGAGAATAAGTAACGTATAATATTCCATGCATAAGAACTACCGTTCGTGTTTCAATGATAACATATTCACACGCATGCTGAGGACTCTTAGGATGGTTTCAGTGAAATTAGGTTGTAAGGATCTCCAACTGAGAGACTGTGGCAGCAGAATTTGACCTGGTCCTCCATCCGAAGGCAAACGCATTTATCCAATGAGTTACGTGTCCTTCGTGTCCTTCGTCCCAACCACCTTTGAGCCGACCGTCGCGATTAAGAAAAACAGAGTCCATTCAATGTTCCCAGGAGGGTATTTGGCTTTCAAAGAGATCAAGCAAATGTTCTCAACGTTGTCAGTTCACCTTGAGCATTTTACTTCCACTTACCTAACCCCACTTCGTGTAAGCGCTGTGGGTTAGGGTATTTAAGCTGGCAAACGAGAAATATTTCATTTTTATTACGGCGTTTAGTCATGTTTAGTTACTTGGTTTATTTTACTGTTTTTTTTTAGGATTCTCGTTGTTTTTCCTGTAGCATATCCTCTCTGGTAATTTTTTGGGGAAAATTTGAGGTCGGAGTATTTCGGAGCAGAAGTTCCGGGCTGATCCTTTTTCTTTGAATTAAACTCACCCTTCTAACTTTCCTTTTGTTCCACTCGCATATAGGCAAACAAACGTTGCTATAGTTTTTGTCTGTTTGTGTTTAATGCTGCACCGGCTTAATTTTTCAGGATCTAGGATTTCAGGTAAAGGAAACATTCATTGTCATTCGATATGGTTTGACATGGTATCCCAGATCTCTGGCGGTTGGCGTAGTTATTGATGAGTTTATCAATATTCCTTTTGATGTGATTGGAGATTAGTTACATTTCCTCACGATCTGCTGCGTCAATAGTGATTAATAAATATATTTCGAAATTTCCAAAAGATGAAGAGATTATTGTGTTTTTGCGTAAAGTATATTCATGGAGAGAGGGAAGAGGTTGCATGGATTTCACGTCATAGAGAAGGACGGACGAGTGGATAGCACCGTTTCTAAAAGAGAGCATGATCGCTCGATATTTCGAAGGAGAAATTTCAGGTCGTCGTCTTCCTTTCAAATACTTAACTTCGCGAACAGTCGCGAGACCTTCTGACGTCCGCGGCGCCTCCTTCGGCCACCAGGAAGTGCGAACCCACTTGTTGACCGCCTGAATCAGTTTGGCTAGAAGCAAGAAAGCAGGTAGTCCTTCTGAGGTACTTTTTCTTCTCGCACGTAAGAAGTGGAGCATATCGTTAATAAGAGATGAACGCACCAACGACAATTTTGAGCCTCCTTTAGAGAAACTTCACATGCATTGAAAAAAAAGGACCTATGAATAGAATGTGTTAACAATGGGTGGGGCATAGTTGCGGATTTCCGCCCTAATTGAAGCGCTAACTCAACTAACAGCAAGGTTTTCTGCATTCTTGCTTTACTCTTAATTTTTCTAATTCTTCTGGTTTGACAAGAATATCAACTTCGAACCCCTTCTCCAGTTATGTGGACACCCGGTTATACGTCCCTCAGAGGGTAGCTTTTTTCAGTAAAATATTGTGCTAATGTACCCATCTGTCAAAGTACCTTATTGTGAACTTTCCGCATTGACAGTGCCAATTGCATGCACTAAAATCTATCACTTTTAGCTTCCGTTTTTCAGAAACCAATATGGTGGCCACAAATACAGCGAACTAATCTATTTATCTCTTGCCAATTGTTGCATTTCTTTCTGTTCACGTACAGAATAAACACTTAAGGTGACACTTCATTATTATTCATGAGACCATCAAATCTTTTTCTAACTCTCAAATAACAACTGTACTACACATTTGTGTATTATAAGTATTTCAACAAAAATAATAATAATAATACAAATGTTTTCAACATATAATTTCAACATGCGCTCAAAAGATGTGAGAAATTTTTTTTTCATAGCCTAGGATTTTTTCAGGACCGAAGAGGATATAGCCACTAATCCTCTTTAAGTATGATACGTAAAGCATGTTCGATGTAGAGTCACCTCCTGCCACACACCCTTAATTTTGTGTGTCAGGGCATTATGTAGATGCAGGTGAGTCGATTAGTCCTGCCCTTCCTCCATCTCTCTCCTTCCGATTCCTTTTGCGCATGAATTTCCAAAAGTCACACTCTTTCGTGTCATTTCCACAATCTTCGACTTGACGACGTGAGAAAGGACGCACTCTCCCCGTTCCTCCCCCTCCATCACGTTGAAGGAACCATGGGAAACGCCTCCAGGCACACTTGCTAAGCTTCCTGACCTTCTTCCGACTGCGGAGGGAGGCTTATTGCGCTCAGAGGGCTTCCCACTCAATGCGACTCTGGGCTGCGGCTTGTAATCGCAGCGATACTTCTGCGACATTGCAACGCGATCCGACAGATATCGCGCGATATGCGTGGACATGTGTCGGCACCCAGTGGACGATGGCCAGCGCCAAAGGTGCAGACACCGTAGCTCTCCAGGGGCACAAGTCTTGAATCTTTCGTTACACTATAAAACGAATGAAATTAGTCGTTGTGATAACGTCATTCGCTTCAAGTTATTCGTTTATCCACGTCGATAACAAAATATGACGTTTCCGTTGGTGACGAAAATGTCAATATTTATTCGGTGAATAAACGAAAGCTTCAAGACTTGGGCCCCAGTAAGGGTCAACGGTCAACGAAGAATTCTCCTGGAGAAATTTAAAACGGATAGCTTTACTGAAGATGTTAGATTTATGTTAAGAGCACCTGCTCATTATGCTAGATTTGATCAGATAAACAAGATGGTGTGATAAGGTTTCCCATTTAAGATCTTCTAGTAAAATGGCTATGCTTACATGATTATCGTAACGTACCTCAACAAATCTTGCCGATCTTCGCTGCACGTCGCTACCCTTTTTATGTATCCCCATTTACGTTTAACTTGACCAACGATTTCGCGTTTACCCCACGAAAGATCATGTTTAGTCTTTTCCAAGATATTTTTTGAATCAATCAATAAACTTCACATAGAATACGCTGGCAGTACATACATGGGATCCTTCAAAGTAGGGCTAGAAAACATTTGATTATATATTGTGCTTAATATAATAAGAGTTTTGGAAAGAATACTACTTTTCTCAAAAATTTATTAATACGCAGTTTTATGATTAAGTTTCAGCAGCCATGCCTGCTTTTTAATTGCTTCAACTTCGTCAGTTAACCATTCTTTGTCGTTCGGATGCTTAATTTCCCTGAACACTACTGCATAATCAGAAAATAGACGAAGCTTACTTTTATCACTTTCAAATAACTATCGATAGTAATCGATGTGAGGCAATGAACTCTAAATAAATTGGGGCATATTTAATTCATTCATCGACTAAGAAGTACGATTTTATCTTGCAAAATGTATTCATTCTTTGTAAATATTCTGTGGTAGTAAGGCTATGTTATGTTTCGCCTGTGCGAAAAAGAGGAGAGGTAAATTAAATAATTTCTAGAGATTTGAACGCCATCGTCAGAGAAGGTTAAGGTGTAAGCATTACAAGAAAATCCGGCTTGAGAAAACGGAACGAGACACACAACTGGAACCCTATACCCTGGAAAATATAATTTGGAGTGGCAAAAAGACTGCTTAAAACAGTATGATGTAGGCATATATAAATTCTTACAGGAAGAGGATGATTTGTACGAGATTACGTTATAGCGAATCAATGAATCAGGAACCAGACGAAAGACAGCCAAAGGTACTCGGAAGAAGATGTCGACAGTAATTCCAACTGAGTGACCATTAATGTCATCTGAGATTCAAGGTGCTTAAAGATAAAATACGAATGCATGTAAACCATAAATATTAAAGAAAATAAAGCTGAATTTTTAAATAGACTTAACAGTCAGAGAACGTTGCGGGACGAATTGGAAAAGCTTTAGGATATGAACGTTGTGGAAGACTAATGGGGAAATGCCACTTTTCTCAGGGTAAATTGACTAGAGGAAAACATCTACATTTTGTAAGTCCTTCCAAGGGTGTGAACCATCATGCATTTTACAAAAACGAATTATATTTCCACTTACTATCAAACAGGCATACGAGAATTCAATTATGTATAACTTAATTGTTAGTCTCCACAAAGTAGTGTAATAAGTATAGATTAATCAAACATTTATTTAATGTATTATTTAATTTATATCGACTCGGGAATGACGTCACACGCCCCACTGCCCCAGAAAAATAAAGAGTTCCAGGGCTAATATAAGAGCTGACACCGTTCCTTCGAGTTTTATTATGGCCCCCTGAAATACAATGAGGTCGTTTATCATATTTTTTATTACGAATCTGATAGAGTTTGTAAAATATCGTTCTTCGAGTAATAAGCGGCGAAAAACTGATGTTTTTAACTCTTTAATCCCTAAGATTCGTACATCATCCACTTCGTCCAATCACAACTGACACTACGCAGCTCCTTCGCCCAATCACAATGGAGGATTCACCGCCTATGGACGTGGTTGTTAGGCTCCATGCGGAGTATTTCGAAAGGTATTGGATATTCGACTACGTAGTAATTTGTGAAAGAGTATATAAACCTAAGTGCACTTTTACTCACGCCAAAATGTACACGAAAAGTACTTAGTTAATTTCGTGGTTCAGTTACTTTGGGTTATTTACAGGAGCTTTGTAGGCAACCCCTCCACTTCCCCTCCATTTTTCCTAAAAACAGCCAAGGAAGGGAGATGGATGACGTAGTAGTCTTTAGTGTAGCTCGTTCGGTGGGCGTTAGCTTTTGCGTATTTTAATTTTTGATTTATGAGTGAATGGCTCTGGTTAGAATATTAGTTTTTCTCTAAAATTCATTTTTCGTTTCTCACTTACGATTTCGTGCATAAAATAGCGATTCTGGTTCCGAGTAAACGCCCCCATTATAAATTGAAAGTTCCGTATGCCTCGCAACGCAAACTTCATGTATACAACGTCATCAGCATGGCTACCACAGTTCCGCCACAGCTGGATATTTAATAAGCAACTTAAATTTATATTTAATTGTTGTATAGACTTAATAATCCATATTATAGTATGGTATATTTTCATGCATACTTTAATAATCCATATATTTTCGTATAGTTAATTTATTTATAGATGGGAAGATCCCGCGAGGAAGACCAAGGGACGAGTACATGGGGCAAATAAAGAAGGATGCGAAAGAGAAAGCATATCAGGGTGTGAGGGAATTAACTCTGACAGGGCAGAATGGAGGGCTGCAGTAAATCAATCCTAGGATTGAAATACTGGCGATGAATAAATTCATGGTGGTTCACGACCTTTGATGAAGGAAACGCTCCTTTCCAACCTGATCCGCTCGATTCCAAGTCGAAATTCTCGCGCGGAATCACAATCGCTGTTTCATCTACACATACACAATACACTGCAAGTCACCGCGAGGGTATGTGGCAGGGGGTGAAGATCACCCAACATGCAGTATGGACATGCAACTAGGCTACTACTTGAAAACATTTTAGATTATCGAGTCGCATGCCGCTAGATTGTTAGTATCTACTTAGTAATAAAGGGATTATAGGTTATAATGGTACTTATCTACGTATTTATCTGTATTCACATCTCATGCATGAGTTAGTAACATAAATAAATGCATCATGCACTACAGACTATTCCACAATATTTCACCTACCTATCCCTTTGCTATGTCGCCTATTATGTTATTTAATGGTACGTGGGAAAAAAGACATTTTAAATCATCGGCACAACAATCCATCACTGTAATCTTGCTTATATGATCAAATCTAGCATAATTCACATAATAATCTTATGCGCGGGAAAAATGATATTTCAAAACCATCTGTAAGGCAATCTATCACTAATCTTATTTACCTGGTGTAACCTAGCATAATACGCAGAGGTGTTTAATATATATCTAGCATCTTCATTAAAGCTATTCGTTATACATTCTGCAATGGATTTAATCTGTACCTTAACCTACGCTCTGATAATGATTCCCAACCTAATTTTTGTATTAATTCCGATACACCACTAAACCTATCGCAACACCTTTTAACGAACCTAGCTGCTCTGCGCTGCGCACTGTCTAGTTCTCTGATCAAACGTAATTCATTCGGATCCCATATACTGGCTGCAACATTCAATCGCTGGAACCGAGGCGTGAATGAATGCAACAAAAAACAAAACGCATTGAGAAGTGGAGGCATTCCGTTCAGCGTCGAACAGTTCGACGTCATCGTCGACGTCACGGGCAGGGCTTCATTGCCTTAAATCTTTAATCCGCTTCTCAAGAGTGACTGCGCGTGACTCCTCAGGGCGAGAACCCCTCTAAACGCCGTTGTCGTCACCTCTCCTTTGGTCCGTACCTAGAGGCCCTCTATTAGCCCCTGTTAATACAGGGCCTCTAGTCCGTACCCTGCTGGCAGAGCCGCCTTCTCTGCTTCAGGGGTATTCTGCATGAAGGGAAAGGGGCGACCCCATCGTTCGCTCGCGAAAGATCCGCCGGCCTTGAAACACTCGCTGGAATCGCTATATGTTTTTCCTCTTCGTTTACGCGCGGACAGGCATTGTAAACATAACTTTTTGGAGGTTCCACCGAAATATGAAGCAAATGTCATTTTTGTGAAAAGTTCAGGATATATCACTTTTTAGTCCTTACATCGATGTAGGATATCTCAATCCTGCCGCGTGAACGGCGGTAAAATTCACATTAATTGCCATGAGAAAAAATTCACCTGGACCGGGAATCGAACCACGGAAATTTGGCTTTCCGGGCCACTGCGCAGACCACTACTCTACCCAGGATCCCTATTTGCATGGCAATTTTTACCGAGGTTCAGGTACTAGATGAAGAGCCCTTGCGGTCCATCGAATAAAAAAAAATTGCCATGCGAATTAGGAATCCTGGGTAGCGTAGTGGTCTGCGCAGTGGCCCCAAAGGTCCGTGGTTCGATTCCCGGTCCAGGTGAATTTTTTCGCATGGCAATTAATGTGGACTTACATCGATTGACAATAAAAAAATTGTGATCTTCCCTTCGTATATTTGAAGACCAAAGACGTCTGAAAATAAGCAATTTTACACGTGGTTGTTTATCTGAGCATGGCTATTGCAGTAAAATTTGCAAATTAATAATGTAAAGAGAAGTGTCGTTTTGACGAAAAACTAATATAAGATGCGCAATTTTATGTAGGATTTACCATTGTAAAAAAGTGTTCGCCTTACCACACTTGTTTAATTGATATTAATAAATGTTTGCTCGAAAAAAAGCAGAAAAGCCTAAGTTACATGACAGTGGCGCTACAGTATGTTGATATCATTGGCAACGGTACTTGTGACGGAACGTGCTTACGAACCTATTTACTCACTTAATTTAGAACTGTACTTAATCAAGGTTCTACTTATCTTTTTTATGTAATTAAAATATATTCAATGGTCAATTACATTGTGTTATTAATACCCACACTTCCAAATGGTAGCAGCAGTAACTGCGACAGTGTTGCCAAATGTTTTTCCGAATAATTATTACAACTGGCATTAGATGTTAAACGTTGTATTGTGTTAATGTGTGTTCGCGCGAAAGATAAACTTACAGCTACTGCCATACAGCGGCTGATAATGTCCAACATGAACCTAAACTTACATGCCTTGAACGGCATCGAAATCTAGAAAATACATAATGAAAAAAAGTGCTAAGGCACAGCTAAGTAATTTTTTGGTGCAAGTTTCCTAACTCCTTTTTTACAGTATTCTTTATAGCTTTTATTACAAGAGGTCAAAAAAAGGTTGGCCTTATCTCACTTGTTTAATTGATAGTAATAAATTTTTGCTCGAAAAGCGCAGAAAATAGGTACATGACAAAAACTGAAAACCCGAAAACAACTCACCAACTACACAATCAAATAAGAACATTTTCTTTGGAAAACAACAAGAGCGTTATAATTATCGGGTGAGACTTCAATATTTTATTTATTAACCGAAGACAAGAATGCGAAAACTGAAGACGACCAGCTTTGCTACAAAGGATTAGGAACGAAATAAGTCGCAAAGCCAGGAAAGCTAGAGAGATATGGATGAAGAATCTCTGCGAAGATGTACAAAGCATCCTTGCACTTGGAAAGGTGGAAGCTGCCTACAGGATAGTGAGGAACCACTTCAAGGAACGGAGTGCAAGATGCAACGCCATAAGGGACAAGAATGGAGAAATTATTATTGAAAATTAATACAAATTGAAGAAATGGAAAGAATATATGGAAGAGTTATGCTACGGAAACAATCTCAACACAACATCTATCGAACAGGAAAGCGAATTCGAAAAGGATGATGTGGGTGCATCAATATTAAGATCGGAATTCGACGCTGCAGTAAGGGACCTTCGGATGAATAAGGCTTCTGGTATTGATGATGTTCCTGCAGAACTAATTAAAAATGCAGCAGAGAATACATTAACTCATCTTTACAAAACCCTCTGCGACATGTACTCAACAGGAGAAATACCAATGGACTTCAAGAAAAACATCATAATTCCTATTCGCAAAAGAAGAAAGCGGAAAAATGCGGAAATTTAAGGACTATAAGTCTGATGACACATGCGTCGAAGATATTGACAAGGTTCATCCACAGAAGAATAGAACGAAAAGCAGATGAATTCCTGGATGAAGATTATTTCGGATTCAGGAAAAGTAAGGGTACAAGAAAAGCAATATTGGCCCTTAGGCTGCTCATAGAGAAGAGAATTGAGAAGAACAAGCCTACGTTCATTGCATTTGTGGATATAGAGAAGGCTTTTGACAACTTAGATTGAAACTCAATGCTTGGAATTTTGAAAGGAATTGGAGTGGTCTACAATGGCCGAGGAATTCTCAGCAGTCTGTATAAAAACCAAGAAGCTGTGATGAAATCTGGACCCAGCTGTTAAGAGGCAAGAAAAAGGAAAGAAGTGAGACAAGGTTGTGCACTGTCTCCCGTAATTTTTAATGTTTACATCGAGAAAGCCACCAATGAAATAAAAGAGAAGTCTTCTGGAGTGAATATCCACGGAGAAACAATAAGCATTCTGCGATTCGCTGATGGCATAGCACTCATAGCAGAGACAAAGAGGGATCTGAAGAAGATTCTAGTAACCATGGAAAGGACAATGGCTAGATATCAGCTGAAGATAAATAAGAAGAAGACTAAGATATTGGTGTGCAGCAAGAAAGAAGAGGCCAAAACCAGTGTTAAACTAGGGAAACAAAAACTGGAAGAGGTGAAAGAGTTCTGTTACCTGGAAAGCCAAGTAACCAACGATGAACGAAGCTAGAAAGAAATAGTAGAATAGCCCAGGCAAAGAGGTCATTCTATCAAAAGAAGAATCTCCTTACAACTGGAAATACAAGCGTAGAAGTAAGGAAACAATTCATCAGATCATACATCTGGAGCATATTTCTTTACGGCAGTGAGGCATGGACGATGAGAGCAGCGGAGAAGAAAAGGGTAGAAGCATTCGAAATATGGTGCAACAAAAGAATTAATGATCAAATGGATCGACCGAGTAAGTAACGAGGAAGTCCTAAGAAGAGCGGGATTTAAGAGAAGTCTGCTGACGACTCTAAAAGGAAGAAGGGACAACTTATCGGCCATATCTTGAGACACGATGGCCTGATGAAGACTATCGTCGAGGGAAAAGTGAACGGGAAGATTGAAAAAGGCAGGCCTCTTATGAGATGCATGGAACAGGTTGTGAAGGATGTAAAATAGAAGAATTACGTAACAATGAAAAGATTTTCCGTCAGAAGAATCGAGTGGAAAGCTGCGTCAAACCAATCGTAGGATTGTTGACCAGTGATGATGATGAAGCAATAGAAAAAAGTTAAAGTACTAAGAGCCTTGAAAGTTGCGCATGGTATACCTATGCTCCAACAGAATTTAGGAAATTACAGATCATTATCATTAATGTTTCCTTCATGTAAAATTCTTTAGCACATAATAGTAAGGAAAGTAAACAACAGTATGTCAGTCAAAGTTATCCTATAAAAATCAACACGGATTCCGCAAAATAGATCTTGAAATCTTGAATATATACCAAGTGACAATTTGACAATGAAGTATCAGGTGGAATGAAAAAGATGTGGCTGTAATTTTTTTCTGGATTTCAAGAACACTTTCGACAAGATTCCTTTCAGCGAGCCAAGATTCAAGCTTTGGGCGTGTGGAATCAATAAGAAGGTTGTTAATTGGATGAAGTGACTTCCTGCAACCGATCGTGAATTTAGCCCTCGTACGTCGTCCGCACGGAAACGAATCTCGTCTCGTTTCGTTCTCTTTGTACGGAACACTTGCGTAAGAAACAAAATTTTCGGAATCTTTCTTCGGGAGGTACTTAACGTTGCGTAACAGTGACTAACTGACGATCAATTTTAACGCCGAATTCTTCGGGACCACTCCGAATGCCATAAATTCCTTGGGAGAGACGAAGGCGGGTCCTAATGGAAGCATTCCATCCTCAGAAGGTGTTCTCTCCTATTTGGAGATGAACAGGGTTTGCAAATAACGGTGGGCTCCCCAGACAAATACCCTTTGAAGCCTAGAAGAAGTAGGTACATTCATTCTTTGGCCTTGACTGAAAATTGTATTTTGGATAAAGGCAGCCGCATCATAATTTTGAAAAGTACTTCAAAACTTCAATATGCTACACTCGAGCTAATTTCAATAGTTTTCTTTTTTTCCCAAATTTTTTTGTGTGTACCAATTTGGAAAAAAGTGAGGATTTATCCTCGGGAAAATGACTCGCAGGTGTGCGTTCCCTCCCATTTCATTCGCCTTTCACACGCAACTGTCATCACGGAATGATACGCTTCTTCCCTTCCAGATGGCACTCTGACTGGTTGGTCTCAGAGTCGACAATTTAAGCTGTACACTCCGGACCCATGCGAAGAATTGCTTCAAGTACCTACACTTCGAATCCCTCCGCCCCACTCCTAATCATTGAACCGATAGGTATCGTTACGTCGCGGGCAGAATACCTCGGCGGGAATTGCGTCTTTCGAGAGAAAATGAGTCCACTTTCCCATCCCTTCGAGTGTTACATAAGCTCACTCGATGGCGGCGGGGATTTCCTGCAAATCTCGAGGTCACTGGTTCGAGCTCCGCCCGGGGAGGATCCGGGAAGGAATCTAAACTTGTGTGCATCATTCAGTGAAGAGTGAGGGAGGACTTCATAGTCCTAAATTCGATGAGCAAATAAATTCACGTTTAATTTTAGTTAAGAGCAACCCGCTGCGGGAAAGAACTAGCTTTTGGTCATCCTCATACATTTTGAGTGACTGCATTTGGACGGTTTGAGTTACTGCATCATCATCTGGTGTTCTGTCTTCTAGCAGGTTCCTTACAACACTGCTGTCTCCATCCGCTTCTCTACTGAACCTTCTCTTTAGTCACATTGTAGTTTCTGATCTTCACCTCATCCTCCAATTCAATTCTCCTTCTTCTTCCTCTCATTTCCTCTCCCGCAATTGAACCTTCTAATTCCAATGTTAGCATGTCATGACCTCCCTCTAATCTAATGGCCCAACCAGTTACCTTTCCTTTTTCTTATTTCCTACACGAGCGATCTTACTTCCTTCACTTTATTTAAGACCTCCTCATTTCTCAACTTACCCACCTATCTTACTTCTTCCATCTTTCTCCACACCCACATTTCAAAAGACTTTATTCTATTTCTTTCCCTCTGCCCTAATGTTCATGCTTACAAGAAAACGCTCCATGAGAAATAATTAGCTAGCTTCTTTCTCAACTTCAGATCCACGCTTTTACTGCACAGTAAGTTTTTTTTCTGGCTGAATGCCTATTTTGCCATTGCTATCCTTCCTTTTGTTTCTGCAACACTTCCCCAGTCATCTGTTACCATAGTTCCCAGATGCTTGTAGCTTTTCCCTTTTTCTATTATGCCTTCATTTATGTTCACACTCGTATGATTTTCACAATTAATCGGCACCACCTTTGTTCTTCCTACATTTATCTTCATCCTCTATTCCTTCATTTCTTCTTCCAAAATCTTTAACAACCTTTGAAGTTATTGAGTGACTTACAAACAAGATAACTGCGGCAGATCTCAATCATGATTGCCTAAATATTAAATACCGAGAACTACCTTTCTTCTAGCAGTTACCTTTCGGAACAGGATGTACCTAATTTAAAGCCCATTTTTGGCTATTAATCAAGCATGGGAACCGATAGGAGACATGCGGGCACTGAAAAATAATTTTGTTCTTCATTTCTAATGCTATAGAATTTTTTCTAACAGAAAATAATTATGTGGGGGTCGTGGTGGCCTAGTGGGCCTGGTAGGACCACTGAGCTACTGACCGGAGGGTCTCAGGTTCAAATCCCGGGCAAGACAACCCCACCTAAAATCCTCGCGATTCGATTTTCTGAGCGTCGAAACTTCGTAGGAAATCGCAGGTGGCCCAGGGAAAGGAACTGGCCCCCCTACCCTGAAAGTGTGAATTTCACACGCCAATGGCTTAGTACGGGGTGAGCTCTACCCTTACCTATCAAAGACCAACCTTCGGGTTTCAACACAACATTATCTTTTTATAAGTTCTACAGTTAGAATTCATTTGTGATGGAGAACACATTAGTTAATTTGGCCAAGCTTCATTACATAAAATAATATTTCCAGTGGGCTTCCAACGCCTTATTCTCACGCACGAATGTCATCTATCCTATTCCTCAACCTGCTCGTCAACGGCAAGTCTAGAAAACAAACGCTGCCTCCACCTTATACTCCTACATTCGGCTGTTCCCGTTCATCTCGCTGTCATGCCCGTTCATATAAGTTCGCTTCTTCCTTCGCTTTCTCCATTTACTCAGGGTTCTTGCGTGGCGGGTGTGAAACTGGACCCTGCGCCCTCCCCTCGGCAGTTGTTTACGTAAGGAACCCCGCCATCAGGGATGGATGAAAAAAACTTGGATTTTCGGGACCTATTATTTGGAGCATTTTCGCGAACAGATAAGTAGTTATTCAGCGGAGGTCATTTGCACCTTTAAGTCTAGGCGGTGGTGGGAATGTACAGAGGAGTGAAACCCGGCGTTACCTTGCTCTTTCGAGGAAAGGCGCAAGTAGTAGGCGAACCCACCCGAAAGACGGAGTTCGCGGATGCTCTCCTAAAAGTGCCCAATGATGGATCGCTGCCGGGACTCGAACCAAGTCCATCGCGATGCCGGTACTCTACAGAACTTCCCTCCTTTTCACTGATGGACTTGGAATGATTTTTTGCCGTCCACTCCCTCCGTAAGGAAAGCTCAAAGGTGAGGGGCATCCTCCACATGCAATCACATTACATAACGCTGTTTGTGGGAGGCCGACTGCTACGGCGCAAGCGAAGACAGGAAAAAGTCCGGACATGTGTTGCGTCGGGAGAAATTCGGAGTCTATTCTTCGTTCAAATAGCTATTATGTTACCAATGACAACCAGTGAATAAATAATTAATTAAGACGCAAATACGGTAATTTTAAAACCTGTATGTTTGATCACTTGCGAAAAAGAGAGAGTTTATTCTAGACGTTATGTAATGGGGGTGTTTACTCAGCATCTATTAATGAATCTATTAATTATTAAATACTATTTTATATCCAAAATCGCTAGGTGGAAACGAAAAATGAACATGAGTGAACAGTTAACCTTCTAACCAGAGCCATTCACTCATAAATTAAAAATTAAAATACGCAAAAGGAGATGCCCACTGAACGAGCTGCCCTAAATACTTCTACGTCCCGGCTATCGATGTGTGGATTAGACGAAATTTAGTGGAAAAATCAGGAGCCAGGGATGATTATTGGAAACAAGAAGGCATTTGATGCATTCCTCCCATTTTGTCGTGAAGACAGAATTTCTGATACCGAGGCTAGCAAAGGACAGATCCAAATCATTCCAGGGGAAACAACCTCCATTTCTCGCGCCTGTAATCGCCCAAGTTAAGCTTCCGCAGCTCAGAAAGGACTGAAAGCAGTTGCTCCGCGCGCGCTGCGCGTCGAATTAGGTCGCCAGATTGAGGCACTGCATGCGCAACATCGGCCGGCACAACACGCGACGGACGGAGTTTGACACTTCCGCAGTAGATGGCAATGCGTCCGGGGCCGATGACCACTCTTTCGCAACAGCGCTTCTGGTGGCGAGGAGGAGAACCTCTTCCGCCGATATTTGCGGCTTGTGGTGACAGTGTGACAGGGACGTTGGAAGTACGCATGCGCCAACGTACGGGAAGACAGCTGGCGCATTTCTTAACAATTAACAAAATACTGCCACATCGTCCTTCCTCAATTCATGGCTTTGGCTGAAGTAAATCGTTGACTAATCTGTTTATATTGAATGCATATATCAACCTTATCTTATGAAGTGAGTGAAATTTGGGCTTGAACATTAAAAAAAAGGTTTAGGGGAAGGTGGGGTACAGTGTAACATGGGGCACTGTGTAACAATTTGTATTTTGGGCCAAATAATACCTTTGCAATCCTACTTCTAACCTGTTTACAATCATCTTTTGTCATAGTTTCTGCTGGCGTAACCTGAAAGTGATATCAGAAGTTCTGTGGTTGGTGTGAAGAAAAGATGTTTTTATGATAAGCAAACTAAATTTTTGCACATTTATTTTGTTTTTATTGTTGTTTCGCTACAACATAGATGTATTAATTCTAACCATTGTAAAAATACTCATATATTTAGGGTGCTATACGAAGCTTTCCGAATTCTCAGCTGATAGTAATTTTTATGTAGCTGCCAAAACAAAACAAAATTGTGGTATGGGGCACAGTGTAACAATGTAATATGGGGCACAGTGTAACAGTGTTACACTGTACCCCAATGTGACTAGTGCCTACAAATAATAGCCATCCATATACACAATGTCATGGAACCAGAACAATGGCAGTGATGGAACCAGAATTTAAAATCTGGATGAGACTGGAACATCTACTGTGCAGACAACAATAAAAGTGCTCGCTCCAAAAGGAATCAAGCAATTGAATAAAGTTACTAGTGGGGAGAGAGGTACGCTTGTTACTACAGTATGCATATTAAGTACATCTGGTACCACTCTTCCCCCAGTAATGATATTCCCAAGAGTGCATTTCAAGGAGCATATGCTAACAGGTGCTCCTCCAGGCTCATGAGGACTTGCTACACCATCTGGTTGGATGAATAGTGAGATATTCCACGGTGTCATTGAATATTTTGTGAAAAATACACACTCTTCAAAAGAGAATCTATCACTTCTATTTCTTGAAAACCATAAGAGGCATCTTGCAGTTGAGGCACTGGAAATTGCCAAGGAAAATGGACTAACTATGCTTACAATTCCACCACACTGTAGCAACAGAATCACTTGGATGTTAATGTGTTCAGTTCCTTTCAATTGCACTACAATGCCGATGTTGATTCAAGGATGATGCACCATCCAGGAACTCCTATGACTCTTTATGATGTTGCTGAATGGGTTGGCACAAGCTTCATGTGTTCTATGACCCCAACCAACATCACAGTAGGTTTCAAGAAAACAGGGATTTTTCCTTTTCCCAGGGATGACAGAGGAGTTTTATAGAAGATGATTTTATATGCAGCTCCATGACATATCGTCATTTGGAAAATGTAGATCGAACTTCTGGTACCAGTAAGGACATACTCTTGTTAAGTCAACCAGAAGAGAATTACAAATTATCCTCTTGCTGAACCTTCAATCTCTAACAGGCCTATGCGAGTTTATGCTTCAACCAGAGGAACAACACCCCAGAATTTAGTTGATCCAGAAACATTTAGAGGATATATTAAAGCTGAGGCAAGAAAAAACAATAAAAGAGTGTAACAGATGATTATGTTAAAAAACCAGAGCATTATATTGGTAAAATACTGAAGGATAAAAATGACTAAGGAGACTATGAAGTTACATTTCTGCGCACGAGTACAAAAGACACAAAAGGATTTGTTTATCCTCAAGTAGCTGATATAGCAACTGCATCAGGAGAGAATGTAAAAATGGTTTTGCCTACACCTATTTCCGTAGCACAAAAATGACAAAATGCGTGCTTCAAATTTGAAGTAAATTTTCAAAACTTTAATGCCAGATCAACTGTGAAAGATCAGTAAATTTTGGCCTGACATTTAAATACTAGTGCCCTGTAGTTAAGGCTAGTAATGTCAGTTGGTATGAAAGGCAAATATATATGTAATGTATATAAAAATAAATGTAAGGATTAATTTATGTTACAGTGTACTCCAAGCTCTGTTACACTCTGCCCCACGCTGGGGCACACTGTAACGATTTACCCACTCACAGAAATGCTCAAAATTACCATATTTTACGTACTGCTATAGTGTTTCCATGATTATTATAGTGTTTTGTAATGATTATATTGTGTGTACAAATTTAAAAAATCAACATTAAATCTGAATATTTTCCAAATTCGAGCAAAACATTTTTCTGTTACACTGTGCCCCACCTTCCCCTACCTATTTCATACCCGTTATAGCATCAAATTACATTAAAAAACCGAGGGTTTTTTGCATCGGGAATCAAATGGACCAGGTCCAAAGTGTGAAGAAAAATCCATGCAAGGCAACAAATGCCAGTTTCTAATCTAGATGGTGACTGTAAGAAATGCATGAAAAGTTCCTTTCTATGTCTTGTCAATATCTCGTCAGGTCGCTCACAAGTAGGGTCAAGCGAATGCGTATAAATTGTCTTTATCTATTGGGCCGTCAATTGCATTTACTGCGCCTCTAGCTAATCGCCTCCTTAGTTCGTGGCCTTTTTGAGGAATAACGAGTTGTATTTAGCCACGCGGCATTGGTCTTTCTCATAATTTAAAATATGAAAATACCTAGTAAAGGAATCGCATGGAGGAAAACATGGAAAATTCTACATGTTGCAGCGATTGAATAACTAAGATATATTGTTAATGCAAAGTACCCAAATTCCACAAATAGCTCGCGATTTTTTCTAACTAGCTACTATTTTTTTTCAAAATGACAAATAATTTATCTCTAGCACCTTCCTTCATACTTAGTACGATGCGCAGTCTTTGGTGATTTTTAGGATGATAAATAAAACGTTTTTACACAAATAAATATAGAAATGAATATTCAATAAGATACCTACATTTTAATGCACTGAAATTGGTTTCTTATTTCGGAACACAGCTAAACAAAATTAGGGGTTTTGGAGTATTCTCGACAAAAAATAACGACATTCGATCTTAGTGACTGCAGACTACAGTCACGAGTTCACAGTAACTCTTAAGTACAGAAGCATACATAAAAAAAAGAGTAAGGCGAGGCTGTGCACTGTCTTCCGTATTATTCAATGTCTATATCGAGAAATCCATCCAAGAAGTGAAAAAAAAGTCTCCGGGAGTCTCACCCACGGGGAGAAAATCAGCATGGTACGATTCGCCGATGACATAGCAGTCATGGCAGAAACAGAAGGATATAGGATAGGGATAGGATAAAGAAGACACTAGGAAATATGGATAAGACAATAACCAGATATCATCTGAAGATCAATAAAAAGAAAACTAAGGTTCATTCTTACAGAACTTCAGATGGTCGATACTTTGTAATATCGACCATCTGAAGAACATCTTTTACATATTGCACGTCGCATGTTTCTCTTCTTTCTTGAGCAGAACTTCAAAACCCTGAAAACTCTTAGATTTAAAAATTTTAGGCAAATACATTTCCAATATTTGAGCTGACTCTGATTTCCCGGGAACTTTTTTTTAAATTTTATAACGGTGCAATGATTGATCCGTACCTTGGTCATCGTGACCACACGAGAAATACGATACCTATGACTGCTTTCAGATAAATAGTATCTAGTAGCTTTCAGATAAAATCCAATGCTGATGGTAAGTATATGAAATCAATGATAAAAAAGGAATCGATTGCATTGAGGAAGTAATTCTTTGTCCACGTCAGATTGAAATAAGGTACTCTTCATTTGGTTTTCGGTCTTCAATATTTATTTTTGAATTTTCTTGCGTTGTAGAGCATGAAAAGTAACATGGGAAATCTGAAAGATGGCAGATTATATGCAATTGCTGATGGAAAAACTGCTTCCAAGAGAGAATATGTTCAACTCATTTGTTGGTGAGTTGGCATCTGATGAACTTAATAAACCCTATTTTTTATCTTAACAACTTGAAAAAGCAATAATTAAACGGTTGCATGCAGCGTTGACGAATACTTGTGTGAGCAGTTTTATGTAAACTGGAATATGCTATTACCTATTAAGTTTATGTCTTAAAAGAAAAACGTATACAAATTAGAGCTGAATTAATTAACGGAGGTAATTATTCTGAGAATTCTTTGTCGCATTTTTACTGCATTCATCACATTGCTCACGCGAATATTTTACAACCCCGTTGTTCAGAGATGATAGCGCTCGGACAATTAAATTCTCCTAACCGATGGCTCACGGTCAAAGCCACCAAGGCTTTGTAACTATTTTTTATCCTGAAATGATGCGCAACACTTGTAAAATACACGCTTTCACAGAGTGTTTGAAGACATTCGTAAAGTATTTCTCACAGAAAATTAATGAGTGTCTACAATTAAGGGATATTTGTGTATTTGACAGAAACACACGAAAGTTTTGCTTTAGTAGTTACAGTTCTGGCCTCTCATTTGGAGGGTCCGGGTTAGAATCCCGACAATGGATGACATTTTTCATTTAAACCGTAAACCGGTCCCTAATTGAGTGTTTCGTGGAGAGCACTTCGAGTTCAGTATGACGTCCGTCATATGGGACGTTAAGCCTTGGTCTCCTTGGCACCTTTTTGTCCAGAGCAGGCTAATGCCGACGCCGGGTTTCTCTCCACAGGGTTTCTCTCCTTTCCCTTCCATACCTCTCCTCCCGTACTGAAGCACCTTTTAGTTCAGATACAGACATGTAAACACACATACGATATGAAACTAAAGATAATATCAAATGACTGCGGAACTATATTTAAATTTTTATTGGTATTTTCGAAAGCACAAATGCGTGACCGTCACCGGTTCGTTACCATTGAGGAAAGGACAGAAAATGAATGAGTTTGTGAACGTTTTCTACTGTGAATTTTAAAAATATATTACATCTGTTATCTTGAATTCATAAGTTAACACTACTCTTAGCAGGACAATACATTTAAAGGGGTTTATCAGCTGCAATGATAAGAATTAAAAATATTTGTAATATCATTTTATTCTGCCCCTAAAGTTCTAATCGTATACCTTCTTGGGAGTAATTAAAATGTATCTACATTCAATATTTTGAAAAATATTACGGGGAATTTTCTTCCTAAAAAGCCACATGGCAACATTTTCATCCGTGAACCAGTATTTCTGGGCTAATTTCCAATAATAATGCAACATGCTCATGGAAATACTCGGACTTTCGAGAGAGGCTTTTTTTTCAAAGTATTTGCGACTGTTTAGGTGATTTGTTTTTCGCAAAAATGAGGATTTTACATTCTCAAGTAATTATAATGTAATATTATAAAGGATGTACTAGTCACTTCAGTTACGAGATACCTCGATAGCCAGGATTTATAGATAAAATCTGGTAGGAAAAACTGGTAGGATAATATGTTGAATCATTATATTCGTATGTAATCCTACGTACATCTCATAGACATTGTTTTTCCAGTCGATATTTCAAACAGATAGTGGTATCGGTAACGTTTCGGCCTGGCAATCCAAGGGTTCGAACGCCGCTTCGGTAATGGATGTCTAAATTAGTATCACAATCATAGAATTGTGATACTAATTTAGACATTGTAACATAATTTCATCCGTCGGAGAAACCAAAAACCCTCGACTCTTACTGCCACGAGTGAGTAATATTCAAATTTGTGAAGTTGAATTTTTGATGGTTCTTGAGAAAGTAATATGGAAGGAAGTGAGGAGGAAATTATTTGTACAATTTCAGTCACAGTGCTCTCGAACAAGAATGATAAAATAAAGAACATATAAAATGACTTATATACTCGTTTTTCGGTGTTTATTTGTCAGAGCCGCCCCAAGGCCCTGAATATAACATCTCATTTTTATATCGACTGAGGAGAAAAGAGGGAAGGGAACAAAGATGGGAGTGGAACAGTAAGGATGAAAGGTGGAGAGATACCCGGCAATGGCATAAGTCTGCTTTTAACGAAAGGCGCCAAAAGATCCACAGTTTTACGTCCCGTGTAACGAACAAAGAACTGAACTTGGTGTATTTTCCAAAAAGATCCAACTAAGGATTCCATTGGCATAGTCTTGCACCCAGATTACACCTCCGTTAAGGCCGTATCACACTAGCCGTTGCCGGTTTCGGTTGTGCAGTCGACCAATCAGCGCCAACCAGCTCTCAACGGTTGGATTATAGGAGCGCGCCTATTTCCAACCGGCCGGTTGTGCAACCTTGGCCAATAGGAGCTCGTCTCGCGATCACGTGCTGCTTGTGTTTACATTTCGTGATAATTTCATTGTTACCTTTTCAACTACGTTCTAAACCTTAAAAATATTCAGAACATGATTTAAAAATAATTTAACTCTCTTGCATCATCAATGTTTTTGTGAAGGATATATTATAACAGCATACATTTTATCGAGATGAGATTAAATGCGCTTAATTCATTTGTATCTTGCATTTGAGGCATAAATCCTGCATTTGAGGCAGCATGGGAACAAAATGTACACAGAAACAGCACATGACCGTGAGGCGAGATCATATTGGCTGTGATTGCACAGCCGGCCGGTTATATAAGCGGTGATTGGAACTGTTTACACCAACCGTAAACAGCAACCGCAACCCTAACCGGCAGCCGTTAGTGTGATACGGCCTTTACGCACCGTATTCATAGTCGTTTTATAGGCTCACACGCTTCTCTCTCACAATGTGGCTGAGCACATTTCTGTAAAATACTTTCAGATTTTTGAAGATGTTTCCAGCATATGCTGAGCGTGCACAAATGTCCAATCATACGTAATAATATATCATTATAATTAAACTGAATAAATGTACCTAATATACTTTTTAATCATCTTTCACGGAGTGCACCGTCTTCTTGGAAGCGTCCGCAGCACCACCTAGTGGCAGGCAGAGGCCAGAATACGTATACCTTTGTCGTCAGACGCATAATGGGGGCGTTTACTCGGAACCGAAATCGCAATTTTGTACACGAAATCGTTAGATGGAAACGAAAAAGCGCTTTCGGTTCTGTGTAAAGGCTCCCATTATGCCACGTTAGGGGAAGCATTGGTCTTATGGAAATAAGAGGGTTCCGTCCCTTTGTGAAAAAACGGCTGAATTTTGACAGTTGACACAATTAACAGTTGAAAATTTCAGTAATAACTATTGGATAAGAATGTCGGCCCAATTTAATGTTGAAATTTTCAGCAGTTATCATGAATAGGGGTTCCAAGGAGGAAAAATATTCCTTTACGACTATTTTTCCATCAGTTTTAGGTATATCTATGCATTTACTTCCGTAGGAGACAATAATTTACATCAATTAAAGAATTACTGGGGCATTTTCTGGCACAGAGACAACGTTTATCTAGAGTAGAAAGAAAACTTAAACTGTTGGTGTAATTTTACGCTGCGTCGACTCAATTTTATAAATGGGAACAATAAATTTTTTCCATTATGATAGAAATTGAATTTTTCCATAATACGTTCAACAGTTTATAATCCTGGGTTTATCCCATCACTGATTGCAGGGAGTAGATTAAACTCATGACTTGTTTGGAATTAACTCGTTGGCTTTCGTTGCGCTTCTCCGTCTGCGTTTATCTGGCGCGCATTAAGGCGAGGCAATTTATCACGCCATTCAGTGACCCCTATTAATAGCATCATCCTCCGGAGGTCATCCCGAGGGGATGTGCCATGCCCTCCACACTCAGAGAGAGAGAGAACCAATCTGGACGACGAGTGGACCACCGAAGATGCCCCGAGTGGACACTCGAGCCCCTCGAAGAACATTGACGGACTGCCGTCCTTATCTCGCGAGGCATACATCGCCCGAAGTACGGTCGAGAGGAACCCTTTCCTGACGGAAGCAGGGCTCTTGAGCCTCAGGATTCATGGGGAAGATAGGGCGACGCATGCAAGGCATTGGAGGCAGCTGATTCCTGAAGACGGTCGGCCATTTTGGTAAGTTTAGAATCACTACTCGCGATACTAATGGAGAAAAATTGTTTGAATGCGCGGTAAAACTAAGAGTAGTGACTCTATCGTCTCCGGCGTCGTAACAACACCCCGAAACGTGGGGGGGGGGGGCAAACTCCTTGAAAAATCTCTAAAAGCCGGGGGGAGGGGGGGGGTGAGATTGGTTGCATAACTTAGAGGGGAACAAATGCGGGCCGTCAAGTTAGTTCATTCCGTAGATAGCTGTTGTTCATTTATTACAACAAAGTTTCATTTGTAATCGTTACGCCTCTCGACTATTATGACAAATATATTAATTACGACTATTATGACCGAAAAGCACGTTTTATCCATTACATTTATTACAATTACAATTTATCCATTTATGTTAAAGTCCACGCGAAAAGGCTCAAGTTGAAGGATTTATATCTCAAAAACTAAAGAAGTGATATTCATTATTCATACAGAGCATATCGGCTTGTAGATAATTCAGACTTTCGTTTAATGCAGGTGAGACTTTTTTTAACAATTACTTTTGTGGCATCTCTTTGCAGTGAGGATATTATCATAAATACATTGGCCGGGTCTCTCGTGGTATAATTTTTATTAATGGTTTACGCATTTGTTTCTATCCCAAAAACAAGTAATATTTCATGCATGTGATGGTGCAGTTAGAATAGGTCAATATATTTGAGGACAATTTCCAGTTACACATACTAATGACTAAATTACAGCCACCTATCTGGTTATTACGTAGCCAATTAAGTACTCTTAACGGGGAGGGATAAATTTCAAAATCGAACCATCTAGCTATCACTAATCTTATGACAATATCGACACTAAAGGCCAAATTGAATTTCGAATCGAGACTTTAGTATGGGACGTTATCGACCTGGCCAAAGACGCTACACGTTTATCTCTGTGCTCCTCTCATTCCTAATGATCGAGAGAATGTAATACAGGGCAATGACTTTATCAAGGATTTTGGACTAAATAATTAATTTCATGCTTAAAGCGCTTCCACCCTCAATCGTCCTAAAACCGATATATGTACAATCTGTATGAAAGCGTATATTAGCATAGCTCTAACAATAGTTACTATTTCATTTATGATGGCCAAATTGAAAACAGTAAAAATGCTAGTGGAAGAAGTGGAGAATGAGACACAAGGTAAAATAAAGGAAAAGGGAAAATATGATTACAGACAAATAGAAAAAATGTGATACACAATAAACAATTTATTTAGATAAGTAAGCTAATGTCTATTCTTTGAATGGTTCATTTTTAATGACGTTTATGGCGTTATTTTTTTATTTAATTACTTCGAATAGCAAAACATCAATATTATTGCAGAATCCTTAATATCATGTCAATTCGCTTTTTCGAATATTCTTTCCCTTTGGAGTGTGCATAAAATTGTACTCGCCTGTTTCCTCTTTAAGATAATAGTTTCGGCTCCTTTTAGGGGTATGATGTTGTTAATGAATGAAGAAAATGCTTCTATCGTAATCTCACGTTTACAAATTTATAAAATACTAATGGGAGTGAAAAATGCCTCATTGCCTATGAAGATAAAGTCCTTGTTGAATTGTCTCACCGAAAGGTTGCATTTGGAAGTGAAAAATGAAGTTTTAAAGGTTTTTAGTGATTACATTAAAAGATTCTTTCATAATGGATATGCGTCGCAGTGGGAACGAAGCTTACGGAATAACGAGAGAATTTTGATGCGCTATGGTAAAAAAAATCAAATTTATGATTGCATTGCAACACTCATTAGACACTTCTGGGCGCCCGGAGAAATGTCTTCGCACTAGCAGCGAAAGATCAAAGAGAAAGAAAACAGAAAGTCTGAGATCATCTCATCCTGTGGCAACTCTTTCATTCGCGGCCTCTATGAGTTAAAGATAAGAGGACGATGAAGCAGCCTCCAAGCTCCTCAAAGACATTACCACGACCGCACCAACTAGGTTGAGAAGAGTACTTTCGTAGTGGAAGAAAACTGACCTGATGCCTACAGCTAATTATTTGAATGCAACTCTCGAAGAGCCAGTATATAGGTGTGCATAAGTCATTGTCAGGAGCAGGAGCGTGTGGCGCCTTGTAGACCAAGCTTTCGCGGCCTTTAAGGTCGCATATTCAGGGTGATTTCCTTTCGCCAGTATAAACAAAGGTCTTCGAAAAGTAGCGGAATGTAATGGTCATAAATTGTATCCTACTTACGAAAAAATACGGATGGCTAAAAGTGCTACTTATCTGGGTTGAGTTACTATTTTAGAGGACTAATGTGAAGTTAAACTTCAAAGTCTACTTGATCATACAGCATCACGTATCTTGGAATGCATCTCCAGAGTTTCAACAACATAATATAATTTGTACACTAATTTGTAAATAATGCTTTGATGGAAGCCCAGGTCATTCTCAGTTTAAGCAAATATGGCACTAAAAATCGAAGTCGCATGAATTCTTGTTCATCAGCTCCCTGTTTCGCGGTGCACCCGTAGAAAGCAGTCTTTCAGTAAGCTAAGTAGTCTCCTGGACCTTTACTCCACGTGATAAAATACGTATTTTTCCGCTATTTCTTCAAAATGTAATACATGGAGGCTCTTTTTAATGTTTGTATCTCTAAAATCGCCATAGTGTAGTGGATACGGCTGCAATCAATTCCACATATTCACATTTTCTATATTCCACATATTCATGCAGGTGGGTTGGACTAGACTTGACCGCGCGATCGAAAAACTAATGTGAAATTCGGCGTCGCAAACGGTCGCAGGAATACTCATCGGATTCGTACTATGGAAACTTTGTAGAGTTTCATCATGTAAATTACTCCGTGATGTTCGGTGATGCAATTTACTTTTTCTCTACATATATTTTTTTTTAAATGACCAAAAATGAGAGTACGCATTCTTGTTTTGATATCTTTTGTAAATAATAACAAAAATGTAAGTAGACGACTACCTTAAAACAAAGATGAAAACTGCTTCATTTCATTGCATCACCTTTTATTCCAATTCTTTACCCATAAAGGTTCAGCAAGGGCTTGATTTTGAAGATTTCGTGAGAAAATTGAGTGTAGACCATTTTTGCGAAATTTGTGCAACTTTGACCTCATGCAAATTGTTAATTGTTGAGTACTAACAATAAGGAAAATTCCTTGCATAATCGCATGCATAAGTCTTTTGAGAATATTTATGCAAAGTTTAAGCTTCCTGGCTGGAAAAAATCATTTTTGAATTTTGGCCAGCTTTTTTCGATTTCAGCCCACTGTGGGTAGTAGTTTAAATTTGCATTCATGGAAAAGTAAATGTTCAATCTTTTACTACTTACATTCGGGTCCTCTGCACGGATAAGAAAAATAGTAACATAAAACATATGCTTCTCCTATGGTTGGAATTGAACTATATTCGGTTAATCTCAAGGGATATATTCATGATCCTCCAATAGAATATTATTTTCTAGTTAACCTTCAGTTCAGTGACTCGTTTTTCTTCAGCTCTGTTTTATACTTATGCTGTATTTATTCCGAAAATATAATCATTGTTCTCATAGATTCAGTTTTTATTACATTCTCGTTTAATCTTGAAACACCCCTCATCAATCGTAGTCATTGATCGTAGAGGCTTTTGGAAGAGCTGGGAAAATACTATCTGCTCATTTGGTAGTTCGAGTGATTTTGCTTTGATCTAATGAATTCAAGTTAGTTCTCGGACTAAGGTGCTGCCGCAGGCGCCAGGCGGGAGACGAAGACGCCGGCGCCAACTGAAACCCTACTCCGGTGACCTCTCCCCCTTCCCCCGCCGAGCCGGAAAGTTCACGCCCTGGATTAGAGGGAGGCCATAAACTCCTTCGTTATATTATCTCGAGGCGGAGATAATTTCGTAAGTCGTTTGTTTAGGGCGCTCTGGTTGGCGCATTTCGGGAAAGGGCAGGATGGCCCGAAATGTCACTGGGGGTAGCGGGCGACAGGGTCCACCCAAGGGACAGCGGTGGTCGGATGAGGATCAGCCCCCATCGGGCCTTTGTTGGAGATAGGCGAGGGGCCAGCAGGGGATTCACTTTCTCTTCCTCATTAAGGAGGAACCTGCGCTTCGAAGTACTGTAGTCTTATGATAAATATAATTTGCGGTAATGAGTCAATTTTGGCTTCGTGATGCCTTTCGTATTTTAAAACATATATTCAAACGATCCATAGGGTAAAATATCATAGAGCAATATGTTAAACAAAAGTTTCAAGTGCCTAATTAAAATTAAATATTGTAATTACTCCAGCCTCCGTTGCTGTTTCGTCATAATTTGGTATCAACATTTGTTAATGAACTGAGGAACAGAAATAATTATTCTCAGGCTCAAAACATTTTAAAGTGTTTAATCTTAAATGTCTAGTTTTGTAATAAATTGCACTGGAAATGTAGAAAAGAAGCACTTAGCTACTCCGAATTTGCATAAATAGTTGAGTGCTACAGTGCTCATGGTGTCTTGTTAACAGTGTTATGGGTTCATCCTTGGTGTTTTCAAGTATGTTTTCATATGTGTTTCTTCACGTAATAGACACTGCATTCATAATTTACATTTTCATCACCCATTATTTTTCATTTCAATCATTTGATCGTGGCATCATTTATTTTCTCACCGCCATTCATAAATCAAATTCATCAACACCTTCTCGCCATCATCTCATTTTTGCTGAAATCGTACTGATTCCATTTCTTAATCATTTTCAATGCTTGAAATCTAAGACTTGAATTTCTAAAGGCATTATAAAGATTAAAATACTGGCTGTCTACTAAATTTCTATACCCTATTTCATATTTACCTCCCAGTACTTCGCAACGTTGCCATATTCACCGCAGCATTCTTATCTCGGAATAAAATCGGAATTATGTTCTTTGAACTTAAATACTAACGTTAAACTTCCAATGACCTAAGCCAAAAAATATATATAATGTTCCCCATTATCTCATGCACGTAGTTACAGTTTTATAACGACATTGCACGGGCCAAAATTGAGATAAAAATTTATATGTGAAGGATGGTCATCATACTCCCATAAGGACAATGCATTTCAACGTGAAAACTCCTAACTTTCAATTCCACGTATCTTCGTTGAATGCTCGATAACACGGCAATATTTTAAAATCAATCGATAGGAAAATAATTAACTATAATATGTGTCAAAAATGATGTTTCTTCCTTAAAAAACATTATCATCCAAAAATAATTATCACTACTATTTAAAATAGATTCAAATGTAATATATTACGTTGTGGGATGAAGAATACATTTCCAAGGGTCTTGAGGGGTCGCGACAGTCTAGACATACGATTTTTCGATTTTAAGACGCTGGATCTCAATAGAACTTAAAGAAAATGAGGCGGTTGTGTTTCATCTTACGCCTCAACGTACCACTCCGGTATCACTTACGACGATTTCGGCCACTTTTTAACAGAGTCCACATTACACATCACAACAGCAAATTGAACGTGCAGCCAATTGACAAAGGTGCGATGTGTATGCAAATCAGATTCCATTAACATTAAGGGGAGAAATACGTATTTAAACAGAATATTATCAATTTTATTTTGACGCAGCTCTCCACTCACTTCTTCCATCGGATAACCTATTCATATTTAGGTATTTATTGCCTTTCACATCTTTCATCACTTGCTCCTTTTTCCTTCTACATCTTGTACGAAGCCTTGCTTTGCTGTTCTACCCGTTCACTTTTACCTTGACGACGGTCTTCATCTGGCTATCGTTCTTAAGGTACGGCTGATTAAATTGTCCCGTCTTCTTCTTAGGGTATTCAGAAAAATTATCTTTTCTCTTGTATTTCCAGCTGTAAGTAGATTTTTCATTTGATGGAATGCCCTATTTGCTGGGCTATTCCATTGACTGTTTCTTTCCTGCTTCGTCCATCGTTGGTTACTTGCCTTCCCAAATAACAGAACTCTTTCATCACCTCAAGTTTTTGTTTTCCTGGTTTATCGTTGGTTTTGGTCTCTTCTCTCTTGCTGCCTAACGACATATATTAGCCTTCTTCTTATTCATCTTCAGCTGATATCTGGTCATCGTCCATTTCATGGTTATTAGAATATTATTCATATCTCTCTCTGTCTGTGCTACGAGTGCTATGTCATCGGCGAAAAGCAGCAACTTGAGAAATATATTTTGAAAATCACATCGCTATGATCTATAGTCTGGAGCAGCACAGAGTCATCGGTGGCACAGGTATAAAATAAACACCTATGCCTATTTCTATTCTAAAATTAACTCTACTGCGACACCTTTTTTTTTACCAACTGCTCGTACGGTTTGTGCCACAAATTTGGACTGAGGGACTTGAAAGTTAAAAAAAAAATTTTCTGGCCCCTAATCGCTTGCTGTTGGGCAGATATTTCCCGGATCCGTTTTCTCAAAGGACAGGTCTTCCATCTCAATGACGGACTTGAGTACTGTCGTGAGTCACTCCGAGGATGACGTAGATGAGTCATTTCTTTCAAGGGCTCCCACCTTTATTATTCCGAGAGTGTTAATAATTTTAAGCGATACAGCAGGTTGTCATGAATTATAGTTTTTTCTCCTAGCTTCTGAACGAGTCTCCCCTCTGCCGTCCTGGGAATGTCTTCGTCTCCGGCACGTAATAACTCTTTCGACCCTGCAAGATGCCAATTGCAGCTCGCTTATCCTTAGCTCTTTTAGGTTGTAGTCATGAGATCACATAAGTCGAATAATTGGCAAAGCATAAGCAAACAGCTGTTATTGTGAAAGAGCTACGAGCGAAGGTGGCCAATATTGCCACTCTTACAGTTTAGTACTGAAGATAAATAAGAAGAAGACTAAGATATTGGTGTGCAGCAAGAAAGAAGAGGCCAGAACCAATGTCAAACTAGGAATTTAAAAACTTGAAGAGGTGAAAGAGTTCTGTTATCTAGAAAGCCAAGTAACCAACGATGGACGAAGCAAGAAAGAAATAGTTAGTAGAATAGCCCAAGCAAAGAGGACATTCTATCAAAAGAAGAAACTACTTCAGCTGGAAATACAAGCGTATATGTGAAGAAACAGTTCATCAGAAAATACATCTGGAGCATGTTTCTTTACGGCATGGCAGTGAGGAATGGACAACGACAGCAGCGGAGAAGAAACCGAGTAAGTAACGAGGATTTCCTAAGAGGAGTAGGAGAAAAGAGAAGTCTGCTGACAACTCTAAAAAGAAGAAGGGACAACTTTATCGGCCATATCTTGAGACACGATGGCCTGATAAAGACAATTGTCGAGGGAAAAGTGAACGGGAAGAATGAAAAAGTCAAGCCTTGTATGAGATACATGGAACAGGTTGTGAAGGATGTAAAAGGGAAGAATTAGGTCACAATGAAAAGGTTGGCTGATAGAAGAATCGAGTGCAAAGCTACGTCAATCCAATCCTAGGATTGCTGACCAATGATGATGATGATGATGGTTTAGTAGTCAGTTGAGAATCTTTTTCGACAGCGGCAGATGCGGTGTGCATCAAAAAGCATTATTGAGGAAATGTTTTCAGGGTTGATATGGTGAAAGTTATCATCACGAAAAATGAAAATAACCTGGTGAACTCCACAAGAATTAAATCGGACGACATGATTTCGATAATTTTTGTCATCTTCAGGTTTAGTTACAAACAAATACTACAAATTTGTATCCGCAACTGAAGATGACACAAAGTGTCAAAAGCCGGGTCGTCTGGATAAAATTCTTGTGGAGCTCACCAAGGAATTTTCATTTTCTGTAAAATAGCATAATTCTAAAATTAAAACGTATTCACGTCAACTGGAAGGAGAATGAAAATTAGTCCAAGAAGCATATTCTTCGTTTGAGGTGGACGAGTCCTGGGATATCCTTTGATTGTTGGCTCTGTTTCCAAACAAAAAATCGCAAAACCCCAAACAATAGTGCATTAGAGGGACAACAATGTCTCCGTATCTTCCTCCCCATTAGCGCCTTTTTACAGAGGCAAATGCGGTGAATAATAAGGAATTTTAATTTAAATCGCTGAAACTCACTTCGGTCGATCTTGGGACCAGATCTCCGTGCGAGAGATGGATTCGCACCCCCGGGAGGTGTGATCACCCCGAACCCACCCCTCGCGTGCCCCAAATTAGACGCCGCGAGGGGTAATGACCGAGAGAGGGCGCGGATTGGAGCCCTCCCAACAATGCTACCCCTCCCCACCTGCAATCCGAATGATTTGGCACTGGTGACACCGGTCAGTCCCCTGATAGGCGCCCTCTACGGATGCCTGTTATGATGATACATAGCAGCGATAGAGTTTGAACTCGATTGAATTGATCGCACCTAGATGCGTTTCGATTCGTCCTGTTTACGCACAAATTACGACTTCATTAGTTAGTGCCCCTTGTCAAGATGATAGGGAAGGCAAACTTTGAGAGATTCTCTTCACCAGTTGGGATATCCATGAATACGCTCTCGTTGAGGTCATCGCTGTCATTGTAAAGAACACCGGTGTTCTCCTCTTCGACAACCATCATGACAAGTAGCGGGACCAAGCTTGCGGTGCGTCGCAAGAACGCAGTCATCTCCTCTTCTCAGAAATATCGATTACGAACAAGAGAGGCCCACTGTTGGACAGATTGGAACAAGAATTCCTTATTGCTTCAAGGAGATCACAAAACTACAACACCTTGTACACATTTCCATCTGCTTCATCCCTCTTTACCTGTCGGCCGGAGTCGCTTAGGAGGAGCGAAAGATGCTAAGAAACGGGGCAGCCATCTTCTGGTCGCTGCGTGGAATGGAACTTCAGGCAGCACGATTGTAAAATGAGAATCATTATCAGACCGTAGGATTTACTTTAGGCTCAATCTATTTCGTGATTTCCCAGACAACATTTCCACTGATGACGTTGAAAACATTTAGCAGACTCGTACTCCCTATGCGAGACTGAACCATACATATAAAATTTGGGAAATCTATCGTCGAACCGACAAAATTAAAATGTCTTTCTTTCATCGTACTATTAGGTTTATGAATACTTGTAAATGTATTCAATAGCATAAATAAAAGATTATCAATGGATAGCATATGTAGTTGCATGTTGGTACGAGGACTTTAAAGTAACCCAACTAAGTTTGTTCATGGTCCTTGCATTGCTATTTTAATTCTTTTTTATAAATTATTATGTTCGACTAGACAGTGGCTACTAATTCTTTTTAAATATACCCACTAGCTCATGGTGCCCGTTGAAGTTCAACGGGAGTGAGAGAAATCAAATGCACACAGTTTTAAGAAATTTTAAAATTTATTGTCAATTGGATTTTGGATATATCTATGTCTCCAAGCATAATTTGTAAGCACAAATCTAATTGAAACCAATTGAAACAATAATCACTACCAGTTGTGGAATCATGGTGGTTGTGTTTGAAACCGTCAGGATTCTCTCGAATAGCTAACCAAGGAGTCATGTGGTATAAACACGAATGCTTGGGAAATTTGGTGCATTAAAACCGCTGATTACAACCTCATTCATGGTGTAAACTTGTGGTTTATCTCATCTGGGGGCTCTATATTCGACTCAGTTCAAAAAAACTCAAGCGAAAACAATTAATGATATTGTAACAAGCGATTCAGACACACAAAATTTGTAAACCGTTTGTGTTTGTACCACGTGACTCCTTGGTTACCTATTCGAGATAATCCCGGTGGATGAAAACACGGACACACAGGGGACACGCGGAGATCTCTTGGATCGGAAAGCACGACATTGACCATGGGATGTTGCCACCCGACTTCTCCAAGGGCATGAAACCGACCGAATTTCAGTTCAGGCAGTTAGTCATCTCGGAGGATTGATTGCTATTGAGTCCTCACGAGCGTTCTTTGTTCCGGCAGTGCGGCGTGTGGGTCTTCATTCATGGTCCATTCAGGCAAACGAAGTGATACCCATTGCGGCGAATTTCCACGTGACGAGCTCGAGTTGAATCTTCTAGATTTGTCCGTGCAGAAGGGGGACAAGAAGACACGGCTTCAACTGCTGAGGGGCTCTCTTGTAAGATAGTGGGGCAAGGGCAGTGAAAAGTATTACCCGCATAAGTATTAATTAATTATTAAAGTGGTATTCCCCCCCCTCTCTACCTCCCAATAGTCAAACCCTATTGTAACACATATCCAACAGTTAAACGTTGTAGTAAAAATTAGGTAGTAAAAAAAAGTCTTAAATTAGCTAGTTGGACATGTAAGTTGTCAATCTCCGAATAAAAGAGACCTTTTTCCATTCACACGGCACTCACTCCTTCGTGGCTCCCCAAGACCCTTTTCCAAGCAGAATGCAAAGGGTATCCGTCCTCTCTGTTTATGTTCATTGGTGTCTTTATTATTTCTATCGCCTCTCTAATTAAAATGGCTCAACGTCAAATCCCGTAGAGAGTACCTTCTGGGATCCTTTTTGTTTGTTCTATTTAAAAACAAATCACCTAGGTATGATTTGTTCCTTAGTTGTCCCTCTGTTTCTACAATGTCCACTAGGTCTGATCCTAAAGTATTGTATTTCCCAGGGCATCGCACCACTATTTATAATAAATCATTTCTTGTAACAATTTGTTACACATGGGATAAAATGCCAACTGAAATTAAAAATTGCATGTCTGTTAAAACATTTAAAATTAAATATTATGATTATTTACTTTCCCAGGAATAATATAAGTTACTCTTTTTTTTCAATTTGTGTTCATGTTATTATGGTTCCTTATTTACTGTACCATTTTGTTATTTGTTAAATTAGGAATACATGAGTTTTTGTGCGGTATTAAATTCGGCTTGGTGTATAACTCCATTTGCCTTTTTTTCTTACGTACATACATTTGTTATGTTATCAATTGGGAAGACATTATATGTTGACATTTCATAAAAATGAAAAGTTTGTCTTTTTGTAATTATCGATGTGCCTGCAAACTGTATTATTATTATTTTTGTTCTTATGGATTTTTCCTGAACAATAAATATTTTTCTATCTATCTATCTAATTACCCTCGGAAAGTATCGTGCCTCCTTTGTTATTATTTTGGCGTCTTCAAATTGGATTACGTGTCCTGGCTCGCTCCACGCATGTTCGGCGATGGCGAGTAGAAGGAATTGTTTATTTTTAGTCGCGCTCTGGCATTCTTTCATGCGCATGTTCATGGATCTGCACGTCTCGCCCACGTATGACTTCTCTCAGGAACACGGAACTGTGTACACTCCTTCATGCATCCCCCGAGGAAGTTTGTCCTTCAGTCCTGGTACAATATGGTTGATCTTGGTCACACAGTTGAATCTCGTGACCACGTCGTGTTTCTTCAGGGCTCTCGCAATTTTCTCTGAGGTTCCCCTGATAAAAGGAATGGTGGCGTAAGTTTTTCGTTCAGTTCTCGTTTCCCTTCCCTCGTTTAGAGTTAGACTTTACAGAATCGCCCCCAGGCTCTTACACTCACTTAGCGAACCAAACAGGGAAAGTGTAGCGAATTCCCGTATTGTATTAAACTCGTATTCTACCTACTAGTCAACTGTTAAGCCGCGCTTACACTATGTAGGAAAACATGCAATATAACTTTTGCTATGTAACATTGTTATGTAACTTTTGCTACATATAGTGAAGTTAGATATAGCAAGGATTCTTTTGATCTTTACCGACTCCCGATGGATAGCACAATTTTTGCTATACATAGGAGAATCTGCTACATATAGCAATGGTATATAGCACTTTTCAGAAGTGACTTTTTCTACTTTTAGCAAATGTTATGTAAACTTCCTATATGTTACACAAATTTGCTATATAGCAGGTTTTGCTACATAGTGTAAACGCGGCTTTACGTGGCACTCGAACATTTTCCAGGTATATCGACGAATTTCACTGGCTGATCCGAGGGGACATAAACGTTTTGCTTGGACAAGAAAATTACCGGGGAAAAGACCAGTGGCAGGAAGATTGGTAGAAGTGAGATAAGGGCAGAGAGTCCTCGTGATGTTTCCCAAACGTTTGGGCAAAGTTGCGAATTTGAAATTCAGTCTGACAGGGAAATATCTGATATTCTAGCAGGGTATGATTTTTCTGGATGTTAGCTCGGGAAAACTGAATCCTTCCCATGCAACCAAGTGGACATAAGGGGTCGATATCGAGCGCAGACTGCTACACACTACTCTTAATACGGAGAGGGAAGAGAGCGGCCAAGGAAGGGTATCGGATACTGGACCCGTGCTCGCGGGAGACGGCATGTACCGAATGTGGATGTTGTCCCGGCCCTTGAATCACGGTTCGTGTGATCCCGGGCTGGGTCGGGTCCGCCACATCATGGCTCAAAATATACTCACGTATCCAATTATTTACTTTTGATCGTGAATAAAAGTTACCAGAGTTAGTGAAAAGCCCTAAAAATTACGCCGAACTGGACAAGTAAATGGTTTAACATGTGAATTTTTATCATAAATTCAAATGTTTTTGTTAGTTTTGTGGCAAATAAATACGAATATTACATAAAAATAAGAAAAATAACACTCGATTTGAATACACTCACATGGAAATGTGAGATTTTCCTCCAAGAGTCCTTGATGACAAGAAGATGAATGCAGTCCTTCAATAAAGCATTGGAAATGCAGATCCATATACCCTATCTCATAATAAGGAAAGGTGCAATATTCGCCTCTTAATATTTGACATTTTTGATGAAAAATAATGCAAAAAAATTGAAATTTCTGTCAGTCAAGTGATCCAAAGCACACCAATCTCCATACAATGGCATTGGTGCACATATCAGAATGCAATATAATCAGATAAGAAAACATTGGCCAGCTTTATTTGATTATCTTCGATATCAACTTCGTTTGTGGCAGAACACCCTTACCTTCAATAAGCCGCGAATATCTGGAATTGGAAAAAATGGATTTTGGAGGCAAATGCGTGGAAAACTACTGGAATTTCGAAGGCTACCTTCGAGCTGAGCATGTGTGGGTATCACGAACAATAAAAGAAATCAACACTAATCAAGGAGGGAAAGAATATATTTGCTCCGTGAGACCAATCGGTCTCACGGAGACATGAGTGGTCTTAAAGTGTTTCCGCAAGTCAAACCGAGAATCGAGATTTGAACAGGTCCAGACTTCTGTATGCTACTAAGATATTAGATTATAAAAGACAAATTTAAGAAAAATAATGTATAATCACTATAAAAAGTGGCCACGAATTTTCAATATCCTTACGAGGAATGTTCCGGAGTTTGAGCTGGAATTGTAAGGGATTTCAAAACTCTTCTGCTGTAAAGAATAACCACAAAATTCTTACACAAAATATATTAGGACATAAACATATGCATTCACATAACGTCTACAGATAAAGAAAAGTAAAGTACATATGTTAAATAAGTAATAATATCAATGTGGCTATGAGAATGTTAATTCAAAGGCACCCCCAGGTACAAACCAAATGTATAGGAAAGTTTAGATAAATAATGTACGTGCATTGTTTATCTAAACTTTCCTATATAAATTTCCTAATATAATATAAATTACCTAATTAAATTATAATAATTTAATTAGGTGGAAAGCTACTTATACTACGCAAACAGGATCCATTTGAGCGCAAATACGTCTCCGACGAATGACCAATCTCTCGCGCCTGCCTGTCTGCACGCCCGACGCCTCGTCTCCCGGGAAACGTCAAAAATAAACAAATGGCACAGCGGTGTGTCGGCGACGCCTCCCGCGAGATTTAGATCGCTGGGGGGAGTGCAGTGGAAGCGGCCACGCCCTGGACGAGAGGATTTAAAGGAAAAGGGACTACTCAGGATACAACCCCTTTTTAGGGGGATTGCCCCGGGAGGCCCTGAAATATTGAATGGGACGATGATGGAGACCTCTTCCTCCACTCTGGGGGACGAGCATCGGGCACTTCTGGCCAAACGAGAGTTGTATTAGCTGCTAAATTTAGCTACTTTCAATATCAGCTGGGTCATTTGCTGAAGAGCATCTACTCGATGGAATTACTGGCTAAATTTAGCTACTTTCAGCAACACAAATATCAACAATAGAAATAGTATAATATGTTGCCGAAATTTTATAAGAGTTGAAATAAAAATTCATGTTAAGATAGCCATGACAGTTGAGCGATGCCATTCTGCAGATCTTCTGTTTTTTATGTGCTGTGAAAAAATACTTGATTCTCTTGTCTTTAAAACATCCCAGTAAACACAAAATGTTGCAGCAACGTTGCAGACAGGTTTTGCGAGGTTGCAGAGGTTGCAGCGTTATTCAGATTGCTTTGCAACGTCGCTGCAACGTAATAATTACGTCTCCAATAGTTTCGAGAACAAAATTTTTATAAGTTCGAAATAGCTGAGGCAGAAAGTGACTTAGAAAATGTTGTTTTATACGCGCTTCTTTGTCATATGAAGTGAATTAACAATTGCCAGAAGGATATATTTTTAACTCCCTATATGAGAAGACTTGGGGCATTGAAAATATTCTCGCGGGGATATCAATAGAGCGTTCCGCTGTAAGCCTAATTTATTGTTGCATGAGAAACCCAGGCACAATGTTCATTTAATCTTGCATGAGAAACCTAGCGTCGTAATTTCCCCACTCGAAGCGCTATTCAGGTCGAATTGCAACGTTCCTGCTACGTAGTAATTACGTCTCCAATAGTGTTGAGGACTCAGAAAGAATTTAAGTTCGAAATTTTTGAGCCAGAAAGTAACTTGTAAAAAGTTTATTATACGCACTTCATTATCATCTGGAGTGAAAAACAATTATCAAAAGAATATAATTTTTGAAATGGCACAATTATGAGTATTATTTAAAGGTTGCAGGAAGGTTGCAATAATGTTGAGTGTCAGGTTGCAATAACGTTGTGAAGACGTTGCCAGGACGTAGTAGGGAGGAATTTGGAGGATTTTACGACGTTGTTATAACGTCGCAGCAACTCCCAGTAGGTTGCAGTGAGACGTTGCTGCAGCGTTGTGGCAACATACATGGTTTAAAGGGATGGTAAGGAGAAAGGGTGGAGAGAAACCCGGCGTCCGCGTCAGCCAGCTCGTAACGAAAGGCACCAAGAGGATAAGGGCTTAACGTCCCATCCGACGGACGGAGTACTGTACTCAAAAAGCTCCTCACAAAGCACTCAAACAGGTTGGCCGATGAAAAATGTCTCCCGCTGCCGGGATTCAAACCCGAGACACCGTGGATAGAGACCAGTACACCGACCGATCCCCTCACATAAATGTTCATGTAACTGAATAAATTGGATGCAGTTAGGGTGGCGAGATTATGAAAATTCAAAGATATATTTTCAATTTCATTCATACTGCAAATTTGATGGTAAACAATGTTTTGGGAATTAAAACTTAAAATTGAGATATTATAGTGTTTTTTTAAAACAGTAAATCTTAATGTTTTGATGTGAAATACCTTAATCGTCGTCTAAATCATTAAAAACGGAGAAAGGATATGATTTTGATGTACGGGAGTAGGCCTTAGGGGATACATGTCAAGGAGCTAGTTTTTGTTTCTGACAAAAAAAAATTCCACTTGGTGGAAGTTTTCTTCTCCGTCTTTTTATACAAGCTCTGGCTAGTTCTTCGGTCACTGTAAGGACACTCAAATTTTCTTTAGAATCCTAAGCATTAAATGCCAACCTACTAGATGGCCGAACTAACCGAAAGCAACCGTTAATCCCACATGGGCTTTGATTAAACATTACTATTGGTATTCCCGTATCTCTTGCGAGAGAACACACATGACATTCTTTTATAAATACGGTGACTTTGTCCCAGTTTGTATTAACTAGCCGACCCCGGTGGCGGCGGGGTAAATCCCTCGCCTGTCAATCCCAGGGTCGCGGGTTCGAATCCCGCCCGGGGGGATTTTCACTTCCCTGGGAATGGATGTCTGTGCTTGTTTAATTGTTAGTTGTTAAAAAGCCCGATGTAAAGACCTTCTGTGTTGTTTTCGGGTCATTGACAAGAACTATATATCAATAAATAAAATATACAGGCTAAAGAAATTTTTTTCTCTAGACCTATGCAGCAGTGTGTTGTTTCAAATTCGGTTTCAAAGATAGAGATCTTCCGGATAGGGTGGGTGTTCATATAACGTCCCTAATCCTTCTTTGCATTACATTTATTTCTCAACTCCGTCCCTAAACTAAATGTTTCTTCAAGCCTGTATGTTCCCTACCCCTCTTGTTGCTATCCACAGCACTTTTTCTATTTCCTTTTCGCTTACCCAGCATTCTATATTCAATAGTGACATCCAGCAATCCATTGTCTTTGAATACCTGTTCCATTCAGCTATAGTGCCTTCTTCCAATTTTTCACCACGATCCTCTATCCTTCCCATGTATGTTACATGACTTCCGTACTTGTCTGCCTTTCCGATAAATTGAACTTCCTACATTCTCATCCTAACACATTTCTGAGGCTTCCAATATTTTTGTGTATGTGAGGGACGTAATAATTTCCGCATTATTTATTAAGTGGTGACATTTAATCATATGTAAATGAATTCCATTTCTCAGCTTCATTCCAAGGACTTTAGATCTACACGCCCCGCAAGACAACGCGAGGGTGTGTGGCAGGCGGTGGGGATCACCAAACCTTTACTATTGACATGCAACTAGGATACTACATGGCAAAATGTTAGATAATAAAGTCACAGGCCCTATATAGTTATGACCGCTAGTTGGTTAGTAGGTATCTACATAGTAATAAAGGGATTATTGGTTACAATGGAATTTAGTTACATATATTTCTCTATATTTACCTATCACGCTTGCGTTAGTAATGCTAATACATGCATCATACACTAAAGACTTCTCTTAAAATATTTCACATACCTATCCCTTTGCTACGCTACTTATTATGTTCTCTAATGGTACGTGGAAAAGAACGTGACATGCTAAATCTATTTCAATTAGCTCTCGCTTTACAAGAGTGTGCATTTTTTTTAGCGCACCCTAAGTTTCACACTCGCTACACCTCTTGAAATCATAAATGTCCAGATTGAAGCAAGTGATGGCCGTACTCATTCTAAGGTTAGAAGTGTTTTTTCTTCTCTTCCAAGAGTGGTAAAATTAGATCCTGCGTATTCTGTAAATACAGAATATCGGAGTGCGGCTCTTCACGGACGTTCTTAAGCAAGTAAGAGGCTCGGTGATGCACGTTATATGTTGCGCTTGCTTAGTTGGCAGAGGGATATAGGAGACCAGTGCCAAGGAAAACTCTCCACTGGAATATCTGAAAAATTATTATTAGACTACCGACATTCCTAAATTCGATAAATTCCTGAAATGGACGCAATGACGCATGGCTTCAAACTGCGCAATTGCAGTCGTGTTCCGTTACAAAGTATCGGTGTATTTCGGGTTTCACAGAACAGATTAGAGCACCAATTTTCAACGTTAAGGCGAGAGAAGGCATGTCCAGTGGAATGGGAGGATCTGGAAATTCTACTGGATTTTCTACAGCAGGGGTTCCCAAACTGGGGGGTGCGCCCCCCCAGGGGGGCGTGAAGACATATCAGGGGGTCGTGAGCGCGACACCAGTTAAAAATAAAAATCTCTAAGCAATGTTTAGAAAACTTGACAATCCACTTTTATAAAACTCTTATAGCAAAAATATATAGCTTTTTGTCAATGTTTTTCTCTTAACAGTATTTCTTTAAATTGAAACTTACAATCTTGTATTTTGTGATAGTAAAAATACATGTTTCGTTTTCAATGTAAAACTTGTTTTTTTTCACATGCCCACAAAATTTACTGTGAAGGGGGGCGTGGAAGGTTTCCATTTTAACAGGAGGGGGCGTAGTACAAAAAAGTTTGGGAACCCCTGATCTACAGTACTATTAGGGATATGAATAACAGTAAATATATCCAGTACGAGTGTAGCAATGGATAACATTGGTAGCTGCATGTTCGTATAAGGACTTAAAGCTAACCCAACTAACAGCATGTTTTTGCATGTATGCTTTGCTATTTTTATCTTTTTTTAAATAGCGTAGTTTTGAACAGTACCTATACAAGTACTAATCTTTTTTATGCATGATATGTAGTGCATGTTTGGTGAGTGTTCACCCCCTGCCACACACCTTTATGGTGGCTTGCAGGGTATTATGTAGATGTAGATGTACAGTATCGAACACATTTTGTACACTCTGGACAGACTCATAGAATCCCTCTTCCTGCGTAAATTCTTTTCCTTTTCATCTACACATTTTCTCTGTAACTTTATTTTCACTGATCTCTTCAGGTACAGCAAAATTACTGATTTTTAGGAGTAAGTTTCCGAATTCTCCCACATCTCACCAAAAAGCTTTCTTACGCTCACAGTAAGGTTTAATTTTTTTCATTTTTCTCCCAATTAATTAAGGCTTCATTGATTTCGTAAACTTCATTATCTCTTGTGCTTCAAGGAATCACGAATAAAATTTGTCAAAATAGTATTTAGATTTGTTGCCAAGCCTAATAATAATTTATTTGCGTTTTGTATGCTCTTGAGTGTTTGGTCAATAGCGTCGATTCCACCTTATTGAGCAATATTGATCTCATCGTACGTGATCATGCAATAGTTTTGGGGTAATTGTGACGGATCAGTTACTTTCTTGATGTTGCATACTTTTTCTTCTGAAAAATCTGGAATTTTGCGGCAATCTGAACGCGGAACGAGAAGTTGGCTCTTCTAGCAACAGAACAGTAGCGATCCCTGTAGATCATGCTTTAACAGCTATTATTCGCTATTATAAGGTACTGTTTGGGGTGAAAATAATATATGTTCGCTAAGGCACACATAATACTTTCATCAGGAATAAACAAAAAAATGAGATGGGCTCTGGAACTTAATCTAGTTTGACCTTTTATGATTCGTATTTCTGTTCTCTGGTCTGAATGTGGGCGTTTACTCGGAACCGAACTCGTAATTTTGTTCACGAAATTGTTACATGGAAACGAAAAAAGAATTTTAGTGAAAAAATAAATTTTCTAGCCACAACTATTCACTCATAAATCAAAAATTAAAATAAGCAAAAGGTGACCCCCGCCGAAACAGCTGCTGTGATAACATTGACGTCATTTTCCACCCGTCCTTGACTGCTCTTATGGGAAGGGAAGGGAGTGGAGGGGGATTCTCGGAAGGTCTGCTCGCACAGATCCTGTCGCAATCGCTCCCATTGGGAGAGCCAGCTGTGTCCCCCCCTTTGCGATAAGGCGAAGTAGCTTCGCGGGCTCAGTTGTGATTGGACGAAGTCGATATACGTCAGAGGTTGCACCACACCCACTTTTCCGAGAGAGTTAAAAAAATCAGTTTCTCGCCGCTTATAACTCGAGAAATAATTGACGGATCAAAAAACGGAAACATAGCGGTCTTTTTATTTTACAAACTCTATCAGATCCGGCAATAAAAATATGGTAAACAACCCCATTCTGTCAGATGATCCTGACGATATGTTCTGAGGATATCTCAATTCCTTTTCCTCGCTGTGCATTACATTGCTCTCGGCGGCTGGCCTTTGACTTTGAGCCTCCAATACGACGGCCTATTAAAATATTAATTAAAATTAATTAATTAATTAATTAATAGTGCTCAATGATTCCTCTCAAATGAGCGCTGCTCATTTGGGACTAAAGTATTTCAAATAAGGATAGTGAAAACTTCCCGGCCCAATGGGGGCGTTTACTCGGATCCGAAATCGCTACTTTGTACGCGAAATTGTCAGATGGAAAATAAAAATGAATTTTAGTGAAAAATATTAATTTTCTATCCAGAGCCATTCACTTAAAAATAAAAAATTAAAATAAGCAAATGGTGACGCCCACCGAACGAGCTGCGTTCAGGATTACTATGTAGGTACGTCATTTCCCGTCCTTGACTGTGTTGGGGAAGAACGGGAAGGGAGCGAAGGTGGTGAGGGCAGATCTGCCGGAAGAGATCCTGTCGCAACCACTTCCATTGGCAGAGTCAGCTGTGTGTCCCCCGTTGTGAAAAGGTGAAGGAACTTCGCGGTCTCAGTTGTGATTGGACGAAGTAGGTGACGTATTAGTCCTTATGCACGCCCACTTTTCCGAAATGGTTGAAAACATCAGTTTTTCTCCGCTTACAACTCGAGAACTAATTGACGGATCGAAGAGCGAAAAAAAAATACAGGTCCCTTTATTCCAGATTCATCAATAAAACAATATGGAAAACCATTTCTGAATGCGTTCTGAATAGTTTGAGTCATTATATGGAATAAAGTAAAGCATCATTCGGTGATTAAGTATTTAATATAGGCGAGCCAATGATGAGAAATTTATAATTATTTGTTGGTCATTAAAGGTGGAGGAAGGAACAGAGAAGTTGAGATAGAATCCAAGTAGTCGCCCCAACAATTCACCGAAAAGTTACGTCCAGAGGATTCCAGGGCATATACCTCCATGCTATGTGAACTGTTATTGACTCTGTGGTCGTTTCGATGAGTTCTTTTTCTTCTTACGTGAATTTGAAGGCATCTGCGCGTCGGAGACAGGGCTCAGAAAGCATATTTGTGATGAAATAATTGAATTAGACGGGTATACTCTATTTAGACATGAACTAACGGATAAAGGTGGTGGAGGGGTAGGCGTAAATGTATAAATGAGGTGCTTAATGTTAAATTTCATCTGTGAAGTATTTGATTTCATCAGTAAATAACGAGTGCGATAAAAATGTTAAGAGACAATGTATTGATTTTTCAAGTGCAATATCCCCTAAACAATCTGTGGTACCTGTTTTTTTCCACATTAAGGAGGTTGGCTCGCGACTACTTGAGTCAAGTTGTCTAATGAATCTGATTAATTTAAGTACGAGTATATGCCTGCTAAGTGATCCTTACTTCACAAAGAAAATTACCTAAGCTATTGAAATTCATAAGTATCACAAGAAATAGAATGGAAAGTCGAAGAATTTATTTTTTATGATAATTTTAATTAGCTCGACGATGGAGTCAATTCAGAATTTACGTTAGTGAAGTAAATTCATGTACTCAATGAATTTACTAATGTATAACACCAGAATATTACTATCAAATTTTATGTTAGAATATTTTTCTGAAATATTCTTTAATATCTCATTAGTAATGATATACATGCGCCATACAGTTTGGCTAGAGCGACTGCAGCGCCACTTGCAGTCAACTAACGCATTTCGTCTGCTATAAGCGCATATATTGGTGGATTTAGCGAAAAATACGGTGGGTTGATGTCTTTTTTCATGCCATTTCATTCCTTGGGAACTTACGCATAAAATATCAGTTTTTTGCAAAAATGACATGTCACTATGGTATTTTTAAACGTTATATTGCCATGTGATGGCCATTCTCGCCGTTAATCGTATGTAATTTCAAATGCAATTTGAGCAAAAAGGAGTATGGGTTGATATAATTATCTTTACTTTATTATATAGAGTAACTTTAGTTCTATAAGTGCTGAAAATATAAAAAAATGACATGACTTTCACTTTTCGGATCAACCTCCTTAAGACATCTTGTACACACACGAGTGATTTACTCAGTCTTCATCCGTTGGCTGATACTCGCAAAAGAAGGTAGTGCATCAAAAGTGACCCGCCCGCGGTTCTCTGGATGTCCGATTCGCCGCGGTCCTAGTGTTAATACTTTCATCTGCATGCAATATTCAGGCAATTTAAAATATCCTACTGGCCATGTAAATATATACTAAGGGCCAAATTCACCAACGGCGGTAAAATTTCCCACCATTGCAGTTAACGTTATCTCTGTTAAAATTATTATCTCCATTATCTCTCGCTTGCGTCTCACCACCGTAATTACTATCTCGGTTAGAAAACCGAGATTTTTCTCCAGACTTCCAGATTAGTAGGTAAATTTATTACACTCCTGACGTCAACAAACAAATGAAAGAGCCTAACCGCTTTGTAATTCAGATAATTTGACTTCGTCCTTATTGTAACTAAAGGCATTTGCAATGGATCCACCGAGCACAAAATATTAACTAAACGTCCACAAAATATCAAAATTTATATTCTGCGTGCATCTAAAAAATATCTAGTATTAACTTGTAATTATCTCTTATATTTTTATAAGATATATCAATGTCCGCTTTTCCTTTTTCCAACAAACATCTTCCATTTGATATTCTATAGATATTACTTATTGCCTTCACTGTTAGGAAATACAGCAATAAAATAAATGGACTTTAATTACAACGTCTCAAAAATTACAGGAAATGCTATAATACCTTACGTTCAATCAAAATTAGCATTTCCTTCATCGTTTTCGTTGGTGTCCGAGCTAATGTGTACTTCTTTCCAGCCACCAAATAAAATGTTTTGGCAGCTTTGTTCAGCTTGTAGCACTCACTTGACCATATTTTTGTAATCGTTTACGTCGAAAAACAAATGACAAAACCCATTTTTAGCTGTTCAAATACAAATCAAGTAATAAAATGTAACCAAGAGCGTTAGTTCCTCATGGTTAATTCAACAGATTGATATTAAGGTAATTTAATGTCGGCCACTACTTTTAAATGTTGCTTTGTGATACTTTTCGGCAGGATAAATTACGGAACTTAGGTACCTACCTGAAATATTTAAGTTAGATAAACTGAAATAATGCCCCAAAACCCGGTTAATATTACTGGTGATAAAGGAAAGTCACATTAACCCCATTCACTCAGTTAATCCCAAAATTAACCGACTTAAAAGAATTATTGTCGCTGGTGAAACTGACCCTTAGTTGCGAAACGTTACCTTTTTGAAACATCGGAACGAACTTAGCGTGAAGAGAATTGGACGCCAGCGCCACCTCAAAGTCCCATTAAGAGCAATATCACAGCCACAGGCATAAGTACGCTACATCTACATCTACACAATATGCTGCAGGTTACCATAAAGGTGTGTGGCAGGGGCTGAATTCACACCAAACATGCATTACATATATCGTGCATAAAAAGTATAAGTAATTATATTCTAGTCTAAACTTCATAATTTAAAAAAGATAAAATGAAGACAAGCGTGCAAAAACATTATGGATCAGCTTAAAGTTCCTGTATCAACATGTAACTACCTAAGATATCCATTAAGACACTTGTATTTATACTATTGGACATATTTACCGCATACAATGGGGTTGTTTACCATATTTTTCAATTGCCGAATCTGATAGAGCTTGTAAAATAAAAAGACACGTATTTTTCCGTTTTTTGATCCGTCAATTGAAGACCTGAGTGCAAGAACAAGATAATAACCAAAAGTGAAGTTTCGAGAAAACTCCGGCTTGCTGGAGCATTATTATTAATTATCTGGTTCTTGCACTCAGAGAGCAGAACGTAAAATTCCAACAATGTCTGCTGAACTTATTTAGAACTTACCATCGAAAATGACTATGTCTACTGGTAAAGGGCTTCATGTCTTCGAGGAAATCTCATTTTCGCAAAAAGTGGTCATTATCTGGTTCTTGCACTAAGGTCTTCAATTATTTCCCGAGTTATAAGCGGCGAAAAACTGATGTTTTTAACCCTTTCGGAAAAGTGAAACCTCTGACGTATAACGACTTCGTTCAATCACAACTGAGCCCGCGAAGCTACTTTGCCTTATCGCAAAGGGGGGGACACAGCTGGCTCTCCCAATGGGAGCGATTGCGACAGGATCTGTGCGGGCAGACCTTCCGAGAATCCCCCTCCACTCCTTTCCCCTCCCCTGAAAGCAGTCAAGGACGGGAGGAAAATGATGTCAATTTTATCACAGCAGCATTTTCGGTGGGCGTCACCTTTTGCTTATTTTAATTTTTGATTTATGAGTGAATGGTTGTGGTTAGAAGATTAATTTTTTACTAAAATTATTTTTTCGTTTCCATCTAACGATTTCGTGTACAAAATAGCGATTTCGGTTCCGAGTAAACGCCCCCATTGCAAGCGACAACGGACCCCTCAACCGAAAATGTGATTCAGTTTTAAAGAGGACATTCCTTGACCATCGGCGCCGTTTGTAGACAGTCGCGCACCAGACAGTCGGTACTTCACAAAAGTGAGAAGAGGGAGGAAACGTATTTATTAACAACCAATCCCTCATTACAATGTAGATACTAACAATCTAGTTGCCTGAGACTTTGTAGTAGTCACTTCAGGTGTCCCACAAGGTAGTGTGATAGGCCCACTCCTATTCCTTCTGTACATAAATTATATCAATAAGGTGGTCAAAAGTAAACTTCGTCTATTTTCCGATGACGCAGTAGTATACAGGGATATTCTACGTCCAAATGATAAAGTTGAAAAATGGTGTCATACGTGGCAGTTAGAAGTAAATTTTAAAAAAATGTGTAGTAATAAATTTTTGGAAAAAGAATATTTCTTCTCCTAGAACATACAAAATAAGTAATAATGAATTAACAAACGTGAAATACATTAAATATCTTGGAATAAGGCTGACACATGATCTTTCCTGGGGTAAACACATAAAGGGTCAAGCTAATCGTAGACTGGGATTCATCAAAAGAATATTGGGTAAATGTGACGATCATGTACGAGAAATCAGCTACTTTTCCCTTGTTAGACCTCATTTGGAATATGCTGCCAGTTATGGGATCCCTACAAAATCAGTCTAAATCATGAACTTGAACGTGTGCAGCGAAGATCGGCAAGATTTTTAAAGGGACGGTACGATAACTATATTAGCGTAACTAGTCTCTTAAATGAATTAAAATGGGAATCAGTGTCAGATCGCAGGTTGGAATTTAGACTTAATCTCTTAAATAAATTCCAAGATAATATTTTCAGTTTTGACGTTAAAAATATTTTGTGAACCCCAACTTACTATGGTTGACTGGACCATGATTACAAAATTAGAGAAATTGATTGCCGAACTGACAGATTCAAAACGTCCTTTTTCCTCGTACAATTAGGGATATGAATAACGGTAAATATATCCAGTACGAGTGTAGCAATGGATAACATTGGTAGCTGCATGTTGGTATAAGGACTTGAAGCTAACCCAACTAACAGCATGTTTTTGCATTTTTGCTTCGCTATTTCTGTCTTTTTAAATAGTGAAGTTTAGAACACTATATAAATACTAATCCTTTTTTATGCATGATGTGTAGTGCATGTTTGGTGAGAATTCACCCCCTGCCACACACCTATATGGTGACTTGCAGGGTATTATGTAGATGTAGTAGCGTGTTTACAGGGCATGCTTGGTGATCTTCACCCCCTGCCACACATCCTCCGGTGGCTTACAGGGTATCGTGTAAGGTGTAGATGAAACCTGGCGCTCTCCTCTGTCAACGTACGGGATAAGAGGGAGAGCGCTGAACGCAGTCCCCACGAGGATTATATCGCGCGTATCCGTCCGCCCCTCCCATCCGCTCGATGATGCGTCTGGAGGGGCGGGAGGACGGGAGGGAAGGGGAAGCGGTGGTAGCTTAGCAACCGGTCGGTAGCCAGCGCCAGTGTTCTTTGAGGCGGGCGCGCGCGCACACGTTGCCTGGGAACAGGAGTGGAGTGGCGTTGCTTTGTTGGAACGGCGGTGGAATATGGACAAGATTTCGGAAAAGTGTCGACTGAAGAGCGCCGCCACGCGGGAGTTCCTGGCGGAGTTCGTGGGCACTTTCGTCCTCGTGGTGAGTGAATCGCCGGCCTCGGAGACCCTCAGGGTTCCCGCAGACCCTTTCTCCGGCGAGTCAACAATCTTAGCATTAGGGTGACGGGCGATCCTCCCGCCCCACGAAATATATAACATTCGTTGACACAATGACACAAACCCTAATTATGCACGTTTTGATTCCACCTTCTCCCTCACCTTTTCAAATTTCGAACGTTCCATGCTTTGCGCCTGTATGCATTCAGCTGTTTATTACCCTGGAGCAGAATCACCGCACTCCTTCAAACCCTGAGTTCTCCCTTTCCTGCCACTAGACTGGGCCACTAGATTCTTCCTCAAGATCTTCTAGGTTAGGGTCTTACCGCTTCTGAGTTGACTCACGATTTTAACCCTCGCTCGCTCACACGATTCTTGATTTCTGGATTTGAGGTCTTCTCCAGGAAGCCTCTCTGTGGCTCAACTGGTAATGTACCTGGCCGGAAATCAGGGGGTCGGGGTTCGGGTCTTGGTCGAGGTGGATTTTCTCCTTGCGAAAATTCTTCTATTGTGTACATCGGCGGGTGACTCCGGTAAAGTATTCGTGCCTAGTTCGCAATCCTCGAATTTGAAGTCTTGACGTGAATAGAATTATTTGCAGAGTTTTCAGTCTTTCCAGTGTGAGAGTAAATGTGTGGTAATGTGGTTTTTATCAAACCACCTGATGATGCTACGCTGTGGTGAAATTCGGGTAGTGCATTAAATATATTCTATACGTGGAAATACACTGTTATTATTTCTATATTACACTATTATTATTACACTGTTCTTATTTCTCCATGATGGATAAATTCCACCGAGTAACGCCGGTAAATCTTACATTCACCTATTTATTGTCAATTAAGAATTAAAATATTCAATAATTAACAATTATTTCAAACGAATATTAACAAATTTCGAGATAAAAATTCCACTTAGGAATGTGAAAAAGTTTATTCCGTCACTGAGATCAGAAAACGAAGAAGAAAATTCATTTGCTACTGTAATAAAAAATCTACTCTCCATTTCATTGAAATTATCAATCAAGAATATCTAATATGAAGACAGTTGCAAAATCTCTTGTTTCTAACAATCAGCCTTTCAAAGTAGTCAAATAAATACATTCTAATCAAGCTTTAAAATAGCTATAATAAATAGATTTATTGTATGTCAACATTAATTAACTGACGGTTGCTCTATTATAGCATTGCCACGGTTCCTCATAACGGAAGCAATTGGGTTGATTCACAAGTTTTTTTTAGATCTCATGAGATTGGACAGAAATGTGCCCTTCACTTTTGTATTTTCAATTTTGTAGGGTACTTCAAGTCGCTATCAAACACAGTTCTTCAAAACCCTCATAATGTCCAACTATATCTAATTGAACCGGGCCGAAGTGTCTTCCAACATCTTTCGATTTACCTGAACAAATGTTTGGCCTGAATTCTCTTGCATTGAAACGCTCTTCTCAAGGAATTAATTTTCAGTTTAGGAGAGGAGCAGGGTTCTATCAGACGAGCATTCACCCTCTCCTTTCATTGTTGGCTGCAAACCCTGTTGTCAATGCACGTGTCCACCATCAGCACAAAGTTGTTGGACAATCGACTATTGAATAAAGTAAAGGCCCCGGCCCGTATCACACCGGAGGTTGACGGTTACAGTTGCCGGTTGCCGTTGTACAGTCAACCAATCAGCGCCAACCAGCTCTCAACGGTTGGATGATAGGAGCGAGTCTATTTTCAACTAGCCGGTTGCGTAACCGTGGCCAATAGGAGCTCGTCTCGCGATCACGTGCTGTTTGTGTTTACATTTCGCGATAATTTCATTGTCACCTTTTCAACTACGTCCTAAACCTTAAAAATATTCAGAACATAATTTAAACAGATTTTAACTCTCTTGCATCATCAATTTTTTTGTGAAGAATATATTACAATAGCATACATTTTATCGAGGTGAGATTACATGTACTTAATTCATTTGTATATTGCATTTGAGGTAGCATGGGAACAAAATGTAAACAGAAACAGTACATGACCGTGAGGCGAGATCCTATTGGCTGCGATTGCACAACCAGCCGGTTATATAAGCGGTCATTGTGATTGGAGGAACTGTTTACACCAACCGTACCCGGAAACGGCAACCGTAACCGGCAACCGCTAGTGTGAGATGGCCTTTACTCATGGAAGTTGGCTTTCATGGCAGTAGCGATAATATCACTACATCGATATAAATCGGAACATTCTGTGACTCGCCCTGCTTACACGGCACTTCCACTCTTGTGATGCGTCAAGCGATCAATCACTACTTAATGACCCAAGTGACGTCCTTATTGTTACCTTAGCACCTTCTTTCCAGTCCGGTTCCGACCACGGCAAGAAAAAGGTCCACCCTTGCATAACATCAATAAACAAAACCAATCAATTTCAAACCTTATTTACATATCCTAGGCAACGTTAAAGATAACACGCAACAAAATTAAAAATATACAATGACAAAAAACATTTTTCCTTTTTAAGCTTGCCATATATTTAATTATGTCCGATAGTTTAATCCTCTTTAAACTTTTCGACATCCCACTAGTTGCCATTTTCCTCTAATTACGCCGTATATTGTGAGACACAATACCATATCACCGACTCCTGCGCAGAGCAGCTAGGTTCGTCAAAAGGTGTTACGATGGGTTTAGTAGTGTATCAGCATTGATAGAAGAATTAGGCTGAGGATCATTATCAGATCGTAGGTTAAAGTACAGATTAAATCTATTAGAGAATTTCAAAACGAATAGCTTAACTGAAGATTTTAGATAGGCATATATGAAATACCCTAGCGTATTATGCTAAATTCGACCTGATAAATAGGATTAGAGAGATAGATTGTCGTACCGATGGATTCAAAATGTCATTTTTTCCCCGCACTTTAAGAGAACACAATAGGCAGCATAGCGAAGGGATGGGAAACCCTCGCGGTGGCTTGCAGGGTATCGCAGAGATGTAAATGGCTCCACTTCCATGCAACGCGTTTATTTCCCTGGAAGCTGGAATCGCGGTCGATAGTTTATCAATTACAGCACCCATCGACCCTTACTGCCACAGAAATCGATGAGCTTACACACGGAAGAACTACTTATCAGCGATGTGTAAAGGAGCCTAAATGAGGTTTTAAGTGCTCCAACGGCTGCGGTTATAACGAACCGTCCAACCTTAAGGCCTTAATTCTAAGATAAACACAGCATCCATGCCCCATGCTGGATTCGAACCAGTGACCAATGGGTCAGCAGATCGGCTCAGGTTACCCATCGCGGCGGGTACCATCGAGTCCGCCGCATAATTTATTTCTGTGAAGCACCCGATCCCTTAGCCATGATAGAAGGCCCAATCAGGCCTGTGACAGTCCAATTCAAGGATTGCAAACTAGCCGCGTACAACTTGGCGGAGTCATCCGCTGAAATTCACAACAGCAGAATTTCCACAGAAAAAAATCGACCTTCAACGGGCCTCGAAGCCCATACCCCCCGAATCCCAATCAGGCACTCAGCCGATTGAGCTACTACAGGAGAGATATCCACGGGGAAGAACTCTGCCTTGAGATCTCAATATGCAGATCACCTGGCCAGAAATCAGGGGGTACCGGGTTCGAGTCCCGGTCAAGGTGATTTTTTTTCCTCAGTGGAAATTCTGCTACTCTGACGGTCCCACATGGCGCTAGAGAATGAGAATAGATGGAGCCATCTGGTGAGCTGGGGAGAAAACCGCTAAATTCCAACCTATAACCCGTGATCATCTCAATTCGTCTCCTCCTCCGACAAGGGCCCTTGGAACCCTTGAGCCCTTCCGTTTCGGAAATGGTTTAGTTCTGTTCCCTGGCCTGTTCTGTTTCCTGGTGGAGTAGAGAGATATTGAGGAGCAAAATAGGTCTGTCATGATCACTAGGAGCGCTTTGATTGGTGATGCTCAGCACTACCTACCAGGGTTTGGAACAGAGGTGAACAAACCTTTGTCCCGACATTTTTGTCTCGTCTCGTACCGAAAATTTCGTCGTCTCGCCTTTCGTTTCCTCACGTCTAGAATATTTTTTTTCATTCAGGAATTATTTTATTCTGGTCTTGATTTCGGTATTCATCATGTTTTTTTACACTGACTGATTTTTTAAAATTTTTTCTTAAGGAGGTTCCACCGTGACTCGCGGTTCAAACTACCGTAAAAGAGCTATGTTACTTAATGAATAAATACCGATCCAGAAAAACACCTATATGGAAAATCATCTACAGGGTGATAACGCATGCAAAATAATTGTATGAGTATGCTATTATCTAGCGTATTGTAGTATCATTCTATTTTTTACCAGCTCTTTTAACTCATTATGACTTCGGAACGTGACTGACGTGTTGTTGTCACGTTTAATTTACAAAGTGAGAATACATTCTCATTCGTACTATTACTTATTCTAAAATAGGTTAAATATTTTTACTTAGTTTTAAAGTATTCCCTTGAAATACAACTCTTTGTTTTGAATTTTATTCATTTCATATTTACGAAAATTGTTTGGCAGCAATGACGCTGCTACCATTTGGAAGCATTGGTATTAATTACACCATGCCAATAACTAATGAAATATTTAAATTACGTAAAAAATATAAGAAGGATCTTGGTAAGGTATATTCCGTAATTAAATTAGTAAATAAGCTTGCAAGCACGTTCCGTCACAAGTACCGTTGCCAAAGATAACAACATATTGTAGGGCCACTTTCACGTGACTAAGCCTTTTCTGCTTTTTTTCGAGCAAATATTTATTAATATCAATAAAACAAGTGTGGTAAGGCCAACACTTTTTCACAATGCTAAATTCTACGTAACATTGCGCATCTTATATTAGTTTTTCGTCAAAACGACATTTTTATTTACATTTTTAATCTGCAAGTTTGACCTCAAGAGGCGTGCTCTGCCGTATGACCACGCTAAAAATTGCTGATTTTCAACGTCTTTTTTCTTCAAATATATGATGGAAATGCCTAATTATTTTATTGTCAATCGATAGAAGGTCTAAAAAATTGTGTCCTGAAATTTTCGCAAAAACGACACCTACTTCATTATTCGGTGGAGCGTCCTTAAACTCGCTGCAAGACCATTGTCGTAACCAACCGACTATATTTTAGTAGCATTACATTTAATCTTTTTAGCGGTTTAACTTTCCTTGGCTGAAAATTATATTACAAATTAGGGAGGTATTCCGTTTTAGAAGCACCCAACCTACTGATAATCTAGGTTTACTCGTTTCTCTCATTAAAATTATCGAGTTTATTCCTTATATTCGGTGTATTTAGGTAGAAACACTCCATCAAATGTCCGAATGGTAATGGAGAAGAGAAAAACTAACGATGCAATTCCACAAAACTTTTTTATTTTGACACGACCATGGTTTCGCTGCCGCATGGTTTCATTGTCTCGTCCTCCCCCCGTTCCTCCCCCCACACCCGACTTTCACCATACATAAGGCTGATGCAGTGTTTGTATACGCACCTGATGATGCTGCGCCGCAGTGAAACCATGGACGTATCAAAATAAAAAAGTTTTGTGGAATTGCATCGTTAGTTTTTCTCTTCTCCATTATGGAAAAATTCCACCAAGTTACCCCGGAAATCGTTGCTTTCTTTTGTCCGAATGGTAATTGAAAGCAAAGAATTATATTTTTTCATGGCTCATATTTTATTAAGAATTGTATTGGGATATAAAAATATGCATGCCATGAATCAAGGAATCAAATCAAATGCTCGTGACACAAGGAATAAAAATTACATCTACGTGAACCACCATAAAACAGGAACCTCTTGCAACAGCCCTATTGCAATGGGCACGAAGATTTATAATCTGTTACCGGAGCACATTCCATTATCCAAACACCTCATCTATATTTGCAAGGAATCTAAAACAATTTTTATTAGAACAGTGCTACTATTCATTAAATGAATATTTTGTGAACACCAATAAAACTGAAAGTGTATAATGTAGCTGTGCAATCATCATTATTATGCATGTTTTTGTGACTATTTTCTTTTTATTTCCTGATTTTACGTATATTATATGTAGTATGACGAATCCTATACCTACTTCAGTGTAAGCGTGGTCACTGGAAAATAAATTATTATTTTTATACAATCATTGATGATAGCTTTTGAATTAATAAATATCCAATGAAATAAATATCAGTTTTTTCCATGCATGAGAATGGGAACTACGCAAAACTTCATCTTTACTTCAGATATCATTGATGTTACCGCTGATTGCCTAAAGATGACCGGACGGGTTCTCTCTTTCTTTTCATCATTATAGGTGAGAATATTTATAGACAACCGGCAGCTTTTTTTTCGTTAAATGTTTATTCCTCCTGAAATTTTCGTTTTCTTTCAATCTACAGTATATTTTGTCCCGTTATTTTCATCTATTCCCATCCTGCACAATTTCTTCGTCCCATAATTTTCGTCCAGTCTCGTCCCGACATATTTTACGCCCTGAATATTTCGTCTCACCTCGTCCCAACACTTCTCACCTTGCCACAATTCGTCTCGTTCCGTCCGAAGCTAATTCTTCGTCTCTTGGACGGTTTTATCGTCCCAAATCATTCCAAACTACCTGCTACCTACATTGATTCGAATGAACTGGAGAGCGGCAGGGGCGAAAGTTCGTCGTCCATGGACCTCGAGAGCAAAGATAAGATCGGAGTAATGGAGAACATTTGCATCTGTCAAATGGAATGGTGTGGTCCACATTGCATGCTCCGGAAAATTATGAACTCGTCGCTTCTTAATTTTCCCTTCTCTCACGTTTGAAAGTCTCGTTTATTTAACGTCCCAGCATTCGACGACTCACCTCATCGTCAACACTCTGCTCAACCTCCGGAAGCATTCCTCAAGGGAGCACCGCCGTCAAGCATCTTTTCCTTTCCCCGCGCGTACAAGAAATTGGCCTCGTCTGCTGTTCTTCTATTCTATCCCCGCTGTGCAAAAGACTATGCATAACAACTCCTATTTGATAATCTTTTCCTCACCTCAACATTGAACATAAGAGCTTCCATTTTTTTTAAATCAGTGCTTCTTCCCCGGAATGAATTTTCCGCCCCAATGTCCGTCCAGACTTTGGCTCCAAATATCGGCACATTCATGCGTTCTTTCACCTTCAATCAAAGCCTTATTATTTTCATGCTCGGAGATATTTCTTCATTTGACTCAGGTATCTTACTATCTATTCAGCCTTCTCGTGATTAACCACCATCCCGTGCATTTCATACCGCCTCCTATCGTGATTCTGTCCTTCAATTTACAGCAGGAATCGTGCCCTCGATCGTGGATGTAAGGGGCGGTGCAGTATCGTGATCGCGGATAGCCGCTGTCGTCGTCCGGGTGATTAGCAGGCATTGTCAGGGCGTCGTCGTCGCGTGGTTACGGCGCATCCAGCGAATGGATGATCCTCCAGGATAATTGCTTAAGGGGCCCTGGGACATAGCTGTTTTTCAGACCTATTTTTCAAGGAAGATTGCTCCAACAGGAAGCCAGATATCGGAATGCGGTTTTCAGTAATTAAAAGAGAAAGTATCAAACTATTACTCTATAATCCTAGATTTTACGTAATAAGCCTTGTTAAAAATATATATCGATGTAAAAATAGACCTTTTTGTTGCAAATATTGGGAGACAGAGGGGCTATTTTTTTAACTTTCGTTATTATAGAGTACAAGATTCAAGCTTAGTCTGTTGGATCCTTGAAAATTATTGATTTTTATTCAAAGACACGCTGTTGAGATATTCTGAAAGTAATTTATGTTTTTCGCCAACTCCAGCCCAGGGATACGCCTCGAGCGTCGTGCAAATCACTAAACAGTTCACACATTCTCCGCCTACTGCGCTACTCAAAAAGCGGCACGGTCCCTCTACCCTATATCCTAAAACGGTATCCTTGAGGTGTTGGAGCTGGGGGAAGGGAAAGTGCAGGCGGGCGGGAAGCAGAGGCGAGTGAGACGGAGTGTCTGGTTTACTGACGGGTTGTTTCTTGAGTCTCTGTTTGGTTGTCGCTCTCGGGGTGTCTAGTAATAGTCAAACTGACTAATAGTCAAGTCTCAAAATGTCATCGGAAGCGTACCGATATCGGAAAATTAAAGTAGGCAGTCGCTTGACATTTTCGATGGCGAGGAAAAAAAGAAAGGGTGAATTTTTGGCCAAGCGGAGGGAAGAAAAAAGGTAAATATTGTCATTTTTTGTGAAAACACTATCTCAATGTAGTGATATATTCATGTGTAAGTATGCAAATTTCTATTATCCGAAACAGGCGTCTCAAAATAATGGGAACAGAGTCGCACGTAGGAGGAACTTCTTGCGCTATTGAAGAAATCCCGTCCAATATTGACGATTCAGTAGCTGACGAAACTTTGCATGATTCATTTGACGATATGGCAATTGCCGAAGAAGGGAAAAACGAAGGCATACCTATCCGGCGGAGTAACGGGAAGAAGAATTATCGACTTAAAATATTCGACAAATCGGTTTCCAATTTACTGAAAAGGTTTAACCTAAATTTCAACCTGCGTTTTGATAGTAATTCCCAGCCTAATTCTTCTATTAAACTCGTAACACTTATACAATTATCATAGCGGCCTTTAACAAATCTAGTGGATCTTCTTTGCACACGCTCTAATTCTTTTATCATACCTTCCTCGTACGGATCCCATATACTAGCGGCATATTCTAAATGAGGCCTGACAAGTGTAAAATAGCTTCTAGTACTCTCTCATCGCATTTGCCTAGAACTCTTTTTACGAATCCTGATATATGGTTTGCTACACTAGTTATTTCCCTGATGTGTTTCCCCCACAGCATGTCTTCAATGTTGGTGACGCCTAAGTATTTAATAAATTCTACGTTAGATATTTTCTTTTCTTTGATGCAATAATTTTTCTGGGGAAGTTATTTTTCCCAAAGTTCTTTATCGCGCATATCTTCAAATTTAATTCTAGCTGCCAACTATCGCACCAATCATCAATCGCATATAAATCCTTAGCTAAAGAATGACTATCCTCTTAATTTCTTATTTCCTTATACACTACTGCATCAGAAGAAATACGTAAATATGAAGAGATTAGCCGACAGGACTCAGTGGAGAGCTGCGTCAAACCGATCTGAGGAATGATGACCAATGATGACTGCTGCATCATCGGCAAAAAGACGGAGCTTGCTATTTTTAGCTACTGTATTCAAGTCATTTACGGAGAGAGGAAATGAAATTGGGCCTATCACGCTGGGGAACACCCGATGTAACTTTTACTTCGCCTGAGGTGACACCATCTAATACCACCCTTTGAACGCGTTCATGTAGGAAATCTCCTATCCAGCCTACCATATTACTGTCTCCCGTATGATGCTAACTTCGCGAGTAAATTACATTACCTTATCAAACCTTTTCTAAATTTAAAAACGCTGCGTCTACCTGTACGTTACCTTCTCCGAAACTAAAATATCATGAACAAAAAGACCTAATTGATTTTCGCAGGACCGTCCCTTTCTGGACCCATGCTTATTTGTTATCAATAAATCCTGGCTATCGAGGTGTCCCCTTATTGATGTAACTATCATATGCTGTATAATTTTGAACGACAGTGACGTTATTGATATTGGTTTATAATTCGATGGATGTTCCCTATCGCCACTTCTAAAAATTGGGATCACGTTTGCTATCTTCCAGTCTTTGGGAACCGCGTGTTCTTCGAGGGATTTGTTAAATATTACTTTAAGATACGGTGCCATTTCGAGAGCTATTTCTTTATACACACGAGCAGGAATTTCATCAGGACCTGAGGACTTGTTCGGGCTATCGTATTTTAGTAAGGATACGATTCCGCTATAAGATACATTTATCGATCGGGGGCATTATTTGCTGAAATCGGTCTGGTATGGTTTCGAGCAAACTACGCTTAGATTGATTAAAAACGCTCTGGAAAAATAATTCAACAAATTAGCCTTATCTAATTATTTCGCCCCTATACCCTTTCAAGGAATTAACAGTTGAAATTTTAGTTCACTGTACTTCCCTAACATATGATCAAAATGCTTTCGGATTCCCCTCTAGTTGTTCTCCAAGTACTTTTCTCTTGAAATCACTTTACGCTTTTCTAAGGGCTGTTTTTGCGGCTGCTTTATATGTAACGTTCGATAATTTTTTAGATCGCTATTAGCTACATTTTTCTTAGTTTCGCGTGAATAACTCGTTGTCGTTTTAAACATTTTTACAACCTCCGCGTTGGACCACCTTGGTTCCCTATTCTCACTCTTATACTCACTCACCGTGTAATTTGGAGGAACTCTTTCCATGTCTGTATCACTATTTTTTCTGATGTTTAGAATTTTTCAAAAGAAGTCTGTAAGTCACGCCTAAATCCGTTAAAATCTGCTTTACTTAAAAGGCAAATCTTTCTTTTTAATTTTACATTTTTGTCAGTATTGAGGGATAATTTAACGTGTACTACCTTGTGTGTACTTACCATCGACATTTTTAACATTAATGACTTTTTCATGGATGTTTGAGACAAGTAAATCGAGAACATTCTCCCTTCTATTATGCAAATTTACTATTTGATATACTGCGTATTATGCGAACAGGTTAAAAAATGACGAGCAGATTTCTTTGTCCCTACCCCCCAGACTAATGACTACATGTTTTCCAATCTATCGATGTTATATTGAAATCTCCACCTTTCAATAATCTGTCGTTCGTTGGTATGAGAATTAATGTGCCTGATCTGTTTCTCGAGTTCTAATACTGAGTGTACATCGGAATGGGGTGGTCTGTAGTAGGCACAAACGTATATTACTTTCAAATTACCACATTTAGACATAAACACGTGCAAGCCAAGCTACCAGCTGAGACCACCTCCTATTTGTTGCAATTCTTACGGCTAAAATGTTGTCACAACAGCCAATCAACGCGGCTACCCCGAAAAATGAAGTCCATTCATGACTTGGACCGCGGACACGTTCTCCTGCAGCTACGAACCCCACTAGGGTCAGGCTAGCCAGACCGGCTCGGTTCTTAGAAAATCGTAGCGAGCGCATTTCCGCGAATTCCACGTTGCCACATGGTATAATGTGGAGTCTGCCAAACAGTTTGGTCCAATCGTGTGTTGAAATGGCAACATTGCGTCTAGTGGTCAGCTATGGTACGAAAACTCCGCGGACGGAGGGGCTGAGAGGGAAGGGTCGTTATTGCCTCATCACCTCTGCGCAAAGAATTAAAGCGTAGAAGAGACACTGAACAAAAATATGGCTGGTTGGGTAGGCGCCGACTCTGGTAACTCTACCGGTCGACGGAAAAACTATCTCCATCATCTCAGCACTCGAAAGCGAAAAAATAATCATGTATCACGGCCCCTTAAGGAGGCTCCACCGAATTATGAAGTAGATGTCATTTTTGTGAAAATTACAGGATGCATCATTTTTTGGCCCTTCTTATGATTGGCATTAAAATAATTTGGCCTTTCCATAATATATTTGAAGAAAAAAGACGTTGAATATCTGATTTTATACGTGGCTATACGGCAGAGTATGGCTCTAGCAGTAAAGTTTGCAGATTAATAATGTAAATAGAAATGTCGTTTTGACGAAAAACTATTATAAGATGCGCAATTTTATGTAGAATTTAGCACTGTGAAAAAGTGCTCGCCTTACTACACTTGTTTAATTGATATTAATAAATGTTTGCTCGAAAAAAAAAGTAGAAAACCCTTAGTTACATTAACGTGGCGCTACAGTATGTTTTTATCATTGGCAACGGTACTTGTGACGGACCGTGCTTACAAGCCTATTTACTAACTTAATTTAGGCATATACCTTACCAAGGCCATTCTTATATTTTTATGTAATTTAAATATTTCATTGTTATTGATATGGTGTAATTAATACCAACGCTTCCAAATGGTAGCAGCGTCATCGTTGTTAAACAATGTTAAAAAAATATGAATATTAATAAAATTCAAAACAAAGAGTTGTATTTCAAGGGAATACTTTAAATCTAAGTAAAAAACATTTTACCTATTTTAGAATACGTAATAGTACGAATGAGCATGTATTCTCACTTTGGAAATTAAACGTGGCAGCAACACGTCTACAATGTTCTGAAGTCAAAATGAGTTAAAAGAGCTTGTAAAAAATAGAATGCAACTACAACGCGCTATATAATAGCATACTCATGGAATTATTTTGTTTGCGTTATCGCTCTATAGATGATTTTCCATATAGATGTTTTTCTGGATCGGTGTTTATTCATTAAATAACATAGCTCTTTTACGGGAGTTTGAATCGCGGAGTCACGGTGGAACCTCATTAATCGATGCGTTTTTTTTCGCTAAACTGTGGGAGGTTGTTCTCTCTTGTAACGTGTCAATTTTAACCATGTCATGCTTGGGATTTGGGGAGCCGCCATGTTGGGTTTTGTCTAGAAAATTTATACAGAGTCATACGGAAATATGGCGTCGGCCTCGACAATGGCTAATTTAGCAATGAGCATGGTGATTCGGGGCATTAGGGAGATGCAATCCCAATAATAGAAATTGTATCGGTGGCTATTGTTGAACTCGCGGCATGTTACGCAGGGAAACTAATTTATGGCCGAGCGTTAACAATGAGGGAGTTTGACTATATAAAGAGGGACGGAGAGCGAGACGGGGCTTCTAGTCTAACAATACTCCAGATCGGAGAAGAACCCTCGTTGGGTGTGAGATCAAAAAAAAGCATTGAGGTCTAGGAAGTGTCACGAGGGAAGCGGAGTCCACGTCGTAGAATCATCCGGCGGGATTGGACCTAATCGGAGACAGGCGACGAAACATCAGCCAAGACGGAGAAGCCAGGGTACACGAAAGAGGCGGGGATCGCATATTGGAGGAAATCAGCCAGGAACTCCATATAAAACTAGAGGGATAAAGCGGTCCACTCCCCACTACTTTTGTAGGTACATAATTTTAAGAGGGTACTTGTTGTTTTGTATGTGAAGAGTGAAAAGTGAAGTGGCTCGTAATCATTGGTGAAGTGATTTATGGCCTGTAAATTTGAGCCTGAAGAAGGTGAAAGTGAAAGTGATATTGTTAACGAATAGGAGGGTAATTTATTATATTGTTTATATTTATTTGTGTTGTGAGTCAGTATTTATGTGATCAACAACAGATAGGCAAGTGGCATAACAAATAAAGTCTTCAAAAAGTAAATAATATATTACATTAATGACTCCCAACGTTTAGGCGTGTGAGTTTAGTTGCATTGTGTGTGAGGAAAAGGAAAATTAAATTGATTAAATTAAGTCTCAACAAGCTCCTCACCGGAGTGCCAATAGCTGCACGACATACTCCACATGCCTCGAGTTCTTTCCAGTGTGCAGAGGAGGCACTTCCCTCTTGTGGGAGGACCTCCGATGGACGACCCGTCGCTATTTAACCGCCGGGGATTGGTTTCGCGGGCTGAGGCGCGGTTGGGCTGGATTGGGGGTGTTTTCGGGTTGATGTAGAGGTTGCAGTACTGGCCTCTCACCGATAGAGCTCGGTTCCAATCCCGGTAGAGGAATATATATTTTCATTTGCAAACCGACCCCTACTTAAGTGTTTTGTGGAGAGTATTCGAGTACAGTAATCCGTCCGTCGGATGGTACGTTAAGCCGAGGTCCCCTTTTGTTAAGAGTAGGCTAATGTTGACGCCGGGTTTTTCTCCTCCCTTCCTCCGTTCCTTTAAAAATCCTTCCTATCCCCATGGTTACCCACCTATCCTCTCTGGCGCTAATGGACTCAGTTATCGGTTGCCTCCCACAAAGATCAACAACAACAAGACAAACACGAGAAATTAATTAAAAGGTTTTCAGTGATACGGTCTCCGAATGCATTCAAGCGTACATTTAAGAAAATACTCTTGTAACTACAGCGAGATGTGTAAATTTGTACGGTTTGAGCTGCGTGACCGCCTCCAACCACAACATTTTGCTGCATGGAACAATCGTGACAGCCGAACACCCTACTGTCTGTAAAAAAAAGCAAGACACCCGAGTTTGAGAAGCTCTATCGTCTAAACGAAGCGATCAATTTCAATGCAACAAAAAGCATACGAGAGAAAGTTTATTTCTACGTTGGATCATTTACTTTAAAAAAATCTTCGGCTCCATAGTATTTCCTGTACTTAATTTTTTCTCAAAAAAGTACCCGTTTTTTGCCCGTAAAATCAAGTTACCCAAATTTGAGCGCTTGGTATTCTCGTAGTTTTTGTTCTAATAACTTGCGATTTTGATATAAGGAAGCCAGATCTATCAGTAACAGTTTGCAGAAAACAAATTGTTTGTACCACTAAAATTGATTGATTTGTAGTAAACAACGCAAACCCCTGCTAACTTCGAAACCAATGGGTCAATTGAAAATTGATTGGTACTGTTGTATGCTGTACGATGAATGCAATGCTAGTAATATTAAAATTTACATTAAATATCACAAATAAGAACAATATCGCTTATTATTTATCTAGACGTTTCTATACGCGTACCGGCAGCTCCGTCGTGGGAGAGGGAGGAGAAAAGAGGCGCGTGGTTGCCACCGACTCGCCAGTCGGCGCGCTTCCTTTAAATGACCCGTACGGTATCTGTGTTGCTCCCTGGAAAACCATCCTCACTACCTATGTGCAATATAATTACTCTTTTCCCAGCTGCAGAAGGTGTCTTAAATCCACCGCGCCAGCCATTTACCCCCTGAATTTTTCCCCGGTAAACGTCGTAGTTCTGATGACATGAGACAACATTTTCCACCCAGCAGTATTTCACTGAATGATGCTGAGAACACCATGTCTCGTCCGTATAAAATATTTTATAGCCGTCGTTCCTCAAACGTCTATTCCGTCGATTCCGTCGCAAAAAGTTGTGGCGAGTTGCTGCAATGGTGACGGATTCCATCATCACTGGCTTCTTGCCCAACTTCTTATACTTAAATCCCATGTCTAACAGAATGGACACCCTCCCACGCGGTGGCTTGCAGGGTATCGTGTAGATGTAGATGGACCTTAACTTTTGGAGAGAGAAACGTGGGTAATCATTTACATTTAGTAGGCACCTTACGTTAAGAGCAGGCTAATGCCGACGCCGGGTTTCTGTCCACCCTTCCTCCTTTCCCTTCCAATTCCATCATTATATACCATTCCTCCCGGTCTGAAGCACCCGCTTGCGCGGAAACAGACTTGAAAATGCAGATGCCGACATCTCCAGGCGGGTAAAAAGGAAGGGAAATGACAATGAGTATCGAAATGACGCGGGCATCGATACCAGCCGATATCTCCACATCGATTGGACACGAATGTACGATACACTATCGCAACGTGTCTCAATAACTGAATTGCTCTTCCTGGTATTTTTAGAGTTTCCCGGCAAGGAAACATGTTATTTACTTTGGGAGGTAAAGAAAACTATGAAAAGATGACGGGGACCCTTATCAATCAAGACGCCTGAAGATGACAGTGGTCGAGAGGAAAAGTTAACGGGAAGAGCGGAAAAGGAAGACTTGAATGACACACACGGATTGAACGAGTGGTATAGGATGCTAAAGGGAAAAGTCATGAAAAATACGAAGATATTAGCATAAGAAGAATCGGGCGGAGGGATGAAGCAAACCAATCTGAGTATTGATGGCGAGTGATGATCGTGACTGATCGTTTAATGTTGATCATGACTGAACAACCAATAAGCAAAGGGTAGGTAGATAGGGGCACTTTTCCCATGAAGGAAACTCACCCCGTCTCGGATCCCGTTTTCTCATCTCTCGATTCTTGCTCCAAGCCTATGCACTTCCTAAGACTTCTTTATCTTCAAATTAACCTCTTATCTTTAAATTAAAAAAACGTGGAATCCATTAAATGTGTTGGAATAAGACTGGAACATGACCTTTCTTGGGGTAAACACATATGTTAAAAAATGGGTTAAGCTAATCGCTAAACTGGGATTCATCAAAAATGCACTGGGTAAATACGACGACCATGCACGAAAAATTTGCTACTTTTCTCTTATTAGACATCATTTAGAATACGCTACCAGTATATGGGATCCTTACGAAATTGGCTTGAATAATGAACTGGAGCGTGTGCAACGATGATCGGCAAGATTTATAAAGGGACGGTACGATAACTATATTAGCGTAACAAGTTTATTATATGAACTAAAATCGGAATCATTCTCAGATCCTAGGTATAAATTTAGACTTAATTTCTTAAATAAATTAAAAGATAATATCTTCAATGATGAAGTTAAAAACATTTTCAGGACTCTAACTTCCTATGGCAGATTGGATCACGGATATAAAATTAGCGGAATTGATCGCCGAGCCGGAAGATTTAAACTTTCCTTCTTTCCTCGTACTCATAGGCGTATCTAGAAGCGTCCGAAGTGGGGGGGGGGGGGGGCACCACCGGGAGGTATGGAACATTTAATTTTATTAAATGTAATTAATTATATAAATATATACTGCACGCTTACGATACACACCTTGGGTGAGAATCATACTTAGAAGTCTAATTACTAAGGAGATTTAAATTATACTCTTTTTCATTAATAACATTCATATTTAAGTTTTTTAACAAAATAGGACTTGGTTTGAAATGAAACTCTATATTGTACAAAATTTTCAGATTATAGGTGAATATCCATATATATAGGCCTAAATAATGATTTTTTTTAATGTTTACAAGTATAATACCTAGTACAAACAGAAAATTAACTCGAAGGCAGAGTGCTTCATCAAGGGGCCAGATAAAAGCCTCCTCACTCTGCTTTTCGATTACTTTGTACCTATTTGTGGCGGGATCATTCAATTCGCGTAGGAAACATGTAGACGATTTTGTTCACAGCCTTGCAAGTTAGATGACATATGAGCCTCGGCATTCTTTGAGTAGTAGTCAAGGAACGAAGACTAAACGGCTTTCACTGTTTGGAAATTTCCTCTCTCATTGATTATAATATTATCCAACGGAAATGCCATACGGACAGTGATATAGGTTTTAGGTCTAGGGGGTGCCGTGGGGGGGGGGGGGGGTAGAGGGGGAGAAATTTTTAGGGGGCGCCGACTTATAAATTCACCAGTTTACTAAAATTAATATACTGTTATATACGTCTACTGTATTATTTTGTTCATAATATACCATGATCCAAACTTGTAGACCTTGTAGAATTTATTGTTGAAAATTAAGTTACGGCATTGATTCATGTACATATTTGGGACTTTAGAATGGAAACATTCACAGGCTTAGGGGCGCTAGAACTCAGGACATTCACCCCCCCACCCCCTCCTTGCTGCGATACTGCATACGGAAATACACATCCCGTTACACGTGAGTGTATTTCCGCAAACAGCCTCTCCAGTTTAGCGATGCGGACATCTTGGAGGTCGCTCTTCGCCTTGCTCTTGAGACTAGCTACAGATGATCGGCCAGCTATACTCTACTGACTCTATAAGTTTTACGTATTTTCTCGGCGTTTGAGTAAATAAAATAGGGGAGAATAAAAGTATCGTACACGAAAGCCTAAGCGATGTGGAGGTCCACGCTGATTACGCCGCCGCCGACGAAAACTTATTCGGCGCCCAAGTTTATTCAGTACTTCCCTAGTGACTTAAGCAATGGACTCGTCTTTCCGCAAAAAATTACTCAGCGAAGTCCTGTGCTGTCTGTCTGTCTACTGTTATAGTTGCAACGTAGAAGCCTAGTAAAGTTTATGGAGCGTGTATAAGCGAATTGTAGTGCAGTAGTTTGGTAATTGTTTTATTTGTTGGTTTGTTGCCTCACAAAATATATAAAAATACTTATAAACTAATGTGTGTGATATAACTGCACTGTAAGCATGTGTTAAACACATCATTTATACGTTTTTTTTTCATTGGGGGGGGGGGGGGTTACGCGTATGCTCATACTATGCATAGGTATAATAATAATTGTAAATATATTCAATGGTATATATACAAGTGTATAAATGGATAGCATGTGTAGTTGCACGTTGGTGTAAGGGCTTTAGGTAACCCGACTAACAGCATGGTTTTGCAAGTTTTCTCTGCTATTTTTATCCTTTTTTATATTGTGAAGTTTAGACTAGAATATAATTACGAATATTTTTTATGTAGTGCATGTTTGGTGTGAAATCACCCAACGCCACACACCTTGGTGTGTGGTATGGTGGCTTGCAGGATATTATGAAGTCTTGGATGCGAAGGCGCTCTCGTTCTCCTGAGACGACGCTAGGAGGCCCCTTCCTCCGCTCCTTCTGCGGAGCCCGGAAATCGACGACACGTGCTCCTTCGATCGCCTCTTCATTTATTCAGATATTGAAGAAGTGCTTCTTCTTTTTCGCCTCCACTGAGTTTCGAAATGGTGCTCTATTTCAAGGGTTTTATGATAATTGTAGCGTATGTGACACAGCACATGTGTAGTTAGCATTCTCACGTTAAAATAATAAAATTGAATGACAACATTGCATTACCAGTATAAATGAATTTTTTGTAAATTAGTTGCAAAAATTTACAGAGTATTTTTTACTCGGTAAATGCATATATTTGTTTTGGTCAAGAACTAAATTCATCGACGCACTGTTAAAACCTATGAATCATTAGCAATAATAGATAAAATAGATACTCTTGTATCTCTTACCTGAAGAATCATTTACCAAAGTAAGAGGCACTAGGGATCTCATGAATACAAATTCATCTAACGAATCTACTCGTTCCCACAGTTGTTTATATTGGGCGTTGCCCGAACTTCCATCAAATCCGTACTTGCATATTAAAGTGCAATTAACTTCATTGCTGGAGGTTTGCGCTGTAGATACGCACTACAGTACCCGTGAGACCGTGTGATTGAATAAATATTGAAGATTCACTTCGCACATGTTTTCGGTTACACTTATTCCATCATCGGGATAATCCGCATTCGGGATACAACTCGTGTCAGTGACTAAGAACGGAGCTTCTAAGTGTATTCTACTGACTATAAGTCAGCCCCCTAGTGATCAGTAAGGACAAAACCTCCTCAGGTGACATCTCCGTCACCACATCAGGACTTTTCCTACATTTGAAAGCACTCTCCTTGCCCTGCTAAGAGTGGTTGTGATTGAAAAGGATTCCGAAAATTATTGAAATAACAAATTTACCTCAGTTACGAGTGAACTGAATGGAGTGCACTGAGGAACATATGGACACTGCTAACTGATCCATTCTTTCGAACCAATATCCTCGAAAGATCTTCATCATATACTCGTTAAAATCAGTGACAGCATGCAAAGCCTGAAAAAGTTATATTCGAGGAGTTATTATCCACACAACATGAACAATCCAACGGAGTCTCGGTATTTCCAGGTCCCGCTGCACGGAGCCGGGCCGCGACGCGCGATCGAAAAATCGAGTTTATTCTCGGCGTCGCAAACTTTTTTCAAATATTTTTACGGAATAACCTAGAAATATCTTCAATTTATACTCTGGTGAAGTATCTGTGACGTCGGGATCCCTCAATTAATGTATACCTTATTAAAAACTCGTTTGGGCATTGCCCCTCTTTATTCCACGTCTTTATCTTTCCAAAACCTTTTTAACAGTCAAATCAACAACTTTTTTAACGATCCATGGCAACCCTCAAACAAAAACCAATAAACAACGTAAAACATTAACATACAAATCAATATCATCAAAAACAAAACAACGAACGAAACCAAATACACAAGACGAACAAAACAAATAAAAATGGAGCCCGACAAGGCACGACGTTACAGACTTGCCCCCTCCCTCTAGACGAGTACAGGTCGTGACTAGTCACGACCTTACTCGACAGGTCAGCATCTCAGCTGGTAAGGAGTACCAGGTTTGGAATCGGACCCTCAGTGGCAATTATTTCATACTCCTACTTAAAGCATCAGCATTAGCATGCAATGGACCTTTCCGATGCTCAATCTCGAAATTATAATTTTGCAAGATTAGGGCCCACCTTATCAGCCTAGGGTTTGTCAGTGCTGCGCTCTGTAGCCACACTAAAGGATTGTGGTCCGTCTGTATGCGAAACCTCCTCTCACCGTCCAAATAGCAGTGTAGTTTCCTGATTCCCCACACAAGCGCTAAACATTCTTTTTCTGTGGTCCCATATCTCTTCTCAGTATCGTTGAACTTTTTGCTAAGAAATAGTACGGGATGCTCCTCTCCTTCTGTTCCCATCTGAGAGAGAACAATGCCTATTCCATTCTCGGATGCATCGGTCTGTACTAGGAATTTACTTTCAAAATCCGGGGCCATTAATACTGGTCGAGCACTCAAAGCCTCTTTCAGTTTTTCAAATGCTGTATTTGCTTTTTTACTCCACTCTATTTTACCCATCCGTGTCCTCCCCTTTGTGAGATTTGTGATAGGAGCGGCTAAATCTGCGAACATTCTGATATATTTCCTGTAGTAATTACACAGTCCCATAAATAAATAAATAAACCCAGAAATAAATAAACCCAAGAATCTTAGAATCTCAGGCTCTTCATCCTCCTGTTCTTCGATCTTCCCTTCCTCCTCCTCTCTTTCGACAGCCTCACTCATAAAGTCGTCTTCCTCTACATCCACTTGTCTTGCCTCTTCAGCTCTAGTCGTAACAGCATTTAATAATTCTGGCCGAGGATCTTGCGTCGTCTTTTGCTCAATCAGTTCGGCTGTTTTATTTCCTAAGATGTAGTACCCTCTGTCCAAGGAACTCCGAACTACGGCAGCTCTGGAAAACACTCGCCCGAAGTCCCCCACAATTTCTACCTCTGCAACAGGTAAACATGCAGATTCCTCCTGCAATGGGGTTCTCACTCTAACAAGTTCTCCTGTGTACCTTTCAGGGTTTATATATGTACTCGCAATAACATCGATGGATGCTCCAGTATCACGTAAAATACTCATAGCGTGCCCATTCACAACTCCCCTTGACATATACGATGCTAGTCCGGAAGAGGCATCCTTCTGATTTACTCTCTCAAGTTTTTCGATGCGGCCCACATCGGCACAATAATCGATTCCATTCCTCTTATCCTCTTCACGTTGGTCCTCTTGAGCGAATTGTTCTACGTGATTTATGTAAGCGGTCCTTCCATTTCTTTCTTTGGTTTTCGGACAATTTGCCTGAAAGTGGGAGGGGGAATGGCAGATATAGCAAGTCTTCTCCGCTCGCTTCTCATATTCCTGATAATTCGGATCCTTTACGTTGCTTGACCTCCAAGTATGATTCTGCGTATAGTTCGTGTTCCTAGCGGAAAAAGTTGGCCTTGAGCTACCATTTGATGCCCCGTACGATTCATACGTTTTCTCCCGTTCATAATGGCTTGGGTTATTAGTGGTCGCCTTAATGGGTCCTGAATGATACCGTGTTCCCCCGCCCCTGCTTCCTCTCTCTTCACGTACTGTGAGGTATTCATCAACCAAAGTAGTTACTTCGTCGGTGGATTTTAGCTTGGCCCAGCGGTCAATAAAATGATCCCTAATTTCGTGAGAAACTCTTCGTTTAATTTGCTCACAAATGATTAGGTCCTTTAATTCTTCAAATTCTCGGATATCATGTCCTTCTAACCAACCCTCACAGTAAGTTTTCATTCTGTATGCAAACTCCTTCCAAGTTAAATTCACCGGCTTCTGACTATTCATAAATAGCTGTCTTAGTTTCTCCGTTCCAATCTTATATTTCACCAATATTAGTCTTTTAACATGACTATAATCATACCGAAACTCACATGGTTCCCGAGCCAGCTCATCAACCATTTCTCTTGGCAATAAGCCAATTAAATGAGACACCCACTGCTCAGGATCAATTCCCACTATACTTGCTTGACCTTATCTTTCCAAAACCTTTTTAACAATCAAATCAACAACTTTTTTAACAATCCATGGCAACCCTCAAACAAAAACCAATAAACAACGTAAAACATTAACATACAAATCAATATCATCAAAAACAAAACAACGAACGAAACCAAATACACAAGACGAACAAAACAAATAAAAATGGAGCCCGACAAGGCACGACGTTACATATCCCAGAGACCATTTTCCGAATAAGGATTATATTGTCTACTTTATGTAAAATTTTGTCTAAAAAAAGGGTCCGCCATTTTGTGACGTAATAGCACTCAAATATAGGCAAAAATGTCTGAAACGTATGCATAGTATAGGAAAAGTACCCTGTTCACAATTGGTAATGTTTTTTATTTCATAAAAATCCTTTAATTACTCCTATATCTGCTCAACTGTTAAGATTTTCGAAGAAAAATGAGAGCGGGCGCTTTTTTCGAAATTTGGTCGTGTTTGAGCCTCTGTATCTAAGTAACGGGTGATACCTATGAAAAATAACTTACCATTACATAATCAACAATCATTTGTGTGTATATGTGCCAAATTTCAAGACGTTATCTCATAAAAAGCAGTTTTGGACTTTTGTCCGGCAAAATGCGATTTGGCCCCACTGTGCGCCGTTCACGCGGCAGGATTGAAATATCCTACAGGTAAATACTTTAATACTTTATTTACTCTAGGAACAATTCTCTTTTGAAGTATTTATGCGAAATAACAGCTGAGAGAGACCTGATGAGGTCAGGAAAAACAATCACAATGAAAGTAATCCATCAATCAAGAACATTCAAAGCATTAGCTCACAACTGACAACAATAAATTTAAATAAACGTTCTTAACATCGAGATAATGTATTCGTCCTTTTGTTTCATACAAAATTTTCACATAAATATCAAATTTCATTCAAAGAAAACGAAAACAAACATTTTAAAAGTCTTTATACTGACTTGATCTTCTTAGCATCTCGAGGGTTCGAACTCCATGCAATACAGGATTTTACATAAAAGAAATGATGCACATAGTGGTCCTGTGACAAGTTACAATCAATTTATTTTTATCTCTGTTATTCCTTAATTTTTAAATAAATTATCTAAGTAATGTTGGAAAACGTAGGAAGGAGTTTCAGCTTTAAAAATTTTGTACATAAATAGTCCAAATTGGAATTTTCTTTTTTCGATTTTTAGAATTTTGAAAAATATATGTCATTGAGTTGATGGAGGGGTTAATTATATTTGATTTAGCTCACTCATCTAAGTGAATACATATGTACACATATAACAGACATCAGGGTTTTTAATAGATAGATAGATAAACGTATTTATTGGGGCGAGATTGAGACTAAAAAGTCCCTTCTTCCATCTATAATGAGAAATATCTGGCTACAATATCAATGCCCTTCAATAAACTCCACTAATCGTTTCCTTACTGATTTATGCAGCTGCTATATAATGAGGATATCTTTTCATCGTCATCAAAAGAGGCTTCATGCCACCCTGGCTATGAACCCTGGCCACCGGAAGGATCTCTTATTAAGAGGGATATCATCAGCCGAGCTCTCTCCGGGACGGTCCATTTGTGGAGGAGGGGGGAGGGGTTGGCTCGCGTGGGGAGGTAGCGGCTGGTCAGCATGCGGGAAGATGGGACTGAGACATTGAAGAGACTCAAGACCCCCTGGGAATAATATCATGATCACTCCTTAAGAGATACTCACCATGCGACCACGTGTGCAATGCACCTCGACACAGATGGGAAAGTCTGTTTCGGAGTAATGGGAGCTAATGGAGATTGTTTTAAGGGGGTTCCGCTATGACTCCACGCATCATAAATCTCGTAAAATAGCTATTTAATTTCATTAATAAATGCCGATTCAGAAAAATACCAATATAGTAATTCATCTATAGTCAGCTCACACACAATAATTGTATGAGCATGCTATTATATAGCACGTTTTAGTAGCATTTCATTTTTTGCGATCTCTTTCGATTCATTGCGACTTCGGAACATGGCTGACGTTTTGTTGCCACGTTTTATTTCCCACAGTGAGAATAAATACTCATTATTGCTATTACATATTCCAACATGGGAGATAGGTACATTTGTCAGAGATAGGTACATTAATTTCTCGGAATAATGATAGATGGTAACCCTACATTAATGGCATCCCTAAGAAATCGGTCTAAACAATGAACTTGAACGTGTACAGCAAAGATCGGCAAGATTTGTAAAGGGACGGTACGATAACCTTATTAGCGTAACCAGTCTATTAAATTAATTAAATTGGGAATCATTGTCAGATCGCAGGTTGAAATTTGGACTTAATCTCTTAAACAATTTCCAAGACCATATTTTCAGTGATGACATAAAAAAATATTTTGCGAACCCCAAATTACTATGGTAGACTGGACCATAATCACAAAGTTAGAGTAATTTATTGGCGAACTGACATATTCCAAATGTCCTTTTTTCCTCGTACTATTAGGGATATGAATAAGGGTAAATATATCCAATACGATTGTAGCAATAGATAACATTGGTAGCTGCATGCTGGTATAAGAACTTGAAGCTAACCCGACTAACAGCATGTTTTTGCATGTTTGCTTTGCTATTTTTATCTTTTTTTAAATAGTAAAGTTTAGAACAGTATATAAATACTAATACTTATTTATGCATGATGTGTAGTGCATGTTTGGTGAGAATTCACCCCCTGCCACGTACCTTTATGGTGGCTTGCAGGATATATGTAGATGTAGATGAATACTTCCTTATGAAAAAGTAAAAATGACTTTGTATATTCATGATGATTCAATTCCACAAAGTTACGCCTGAAGGTATTTCTTCGAATACTTCCTTACTTAGTTTTAAACTATTCCCTTGTACGTACAACTCTTTGTTTAGAATTTAATTAATATTAATATTTTTGAAAAATGTTTGGCAACATTGACGCTACCACTGCTGCTACCATGTGGAAGCATTGGTATTAATTGCACCTTGTCAATAGCCAATGAGAATATTTAAATTACATTAAAAATATAAGAAGGACCTTGGTTTTTTATACTCCTAAAGTAAATGGTAAATTGGCAAAAAATTTGCTCCTAAAATAAAGGTAAATTGGCTCGTAAGCACGTTCCGTCACAAGTACCGTTGTCAATGTTAACTACATAATAAAGGCCACTTTCATGTAACTTAGGATTTTATGCTTTTTTCGAGCAGAAATTTATTGATAACAATTAAAAAAGTGAGGTAAGGCCAACATATTATTTTAAAATATAAAATTTTCATAAAATTGAACATCTCATATTAGTTTTCGTGAAAACGACATTTCTCTTTACACTATAAATCTGTAAATTTCACTGCAACAGCCATGTTCTGTCGTATAACCACGAAAAAAATTTCTGATTTTCAGCGCCTTTGTTCTGCAACTATATGAAAGAAAGACCAAGTTATTTTATTTGCAATTGGTAGAAGGGCTAAAAAGAGACACATCATGATATTTTCGTAACAATTACATTCACTTCATAATTCGGTGAAACCCCCTTCACCATCATGGCTATTGTTGACCATTCTTGTTCATGAGGAGAGGAGTAGCAGTGCGGGAAGGATGACGGGTCAGCAGCGGTCAGTGATTGCGAGAGAATAGACCCGCCCCCAGGGCGCGCATTGTCGTGGCAACGCATTGATGGCTGGAGGTTGCCCCGGAAACAAGTCTAAGAGCATCCGTCGCTGCGTCGGGAGGGAGCGGTCCACGAAGCGATCTTTTGCTTTCGTCTCATCGGTGATCTCTCCTCCATGTGAACCACTAGGTAGGCATCCGATATTCACGGGTCCAAGCTATCCACGTCCAAATGATATCCTCGTATAACTCTTCTATAATTATTCTCTATATAATGCAATAGCGTAACCAATCTTTTGGATGAACCAAAATTGCAATCATTATCAGACCGTAGATTACATTATAGACTTAATATCTTCAGTAAATTCCAAGAGAACATTTTCAATGATTACATTAAAAAGATTTTACGAACTCCAAATTAATACGGCACAATGGACCATGAACATAAAATTAGGGAAACTGATCGCCGAACCGACATATTTAAAATGTCCTTTCCTTGTACAATTAAGGAAATGGATAGTTTCGAATATATTCTACAGTACATTAGCTACATCTATATAATACCCTGCAAGCCACCATAAAGGTGTGTGTCAGAGGGTGAATTCTCACCAAAAATGCACTACATATCATGCATAAAATAGGATCAATATTAATATATTAGTCTAAACTTCACTACTAGTGTATCATTGGATACCATAGGTATTTTCATGCTAGTATAAGGGCTTTTAGCTAACCCAACTAACAGTATGGTTCTGCATGGTTGCTTTACCATTTTAATCTTTTTTAAATTGTTACGTTTGGACTAAAATATAGCTAATACTCCTTTTTAAGCTCCCCTGCCACTCATCTTTATGGTGGTTTGCAGGGTATTATGAAGAAGTAGGTGTATATTTCTCTGGGTTCTTCTCATTTTTTTTCTTACCTAGCCCCTTAAAGGGGCTGGAGGGGCATTCCTTCAAATCCTTGCCTACCTTACTCTGCCAATTCACCATTTCCATCATATCCTGCCACCCCGTTCGCCGCATCAGCTGTTTGTTTCCATTCAGGACGAAGACGATATACTCGCTCATCTTGACGTAGTTAGATATGCGGCCGATAAAAGTTTAGTGAGCTCTTCGCCGTGAGGGTTGCGACAGAGCGCTAGATATGGAGTCAATACGATACACACGAGTTGAATATCAATCGCGAGGAGACAGGAATGGAGTGATTGTCGTGAGTACGGATGGTCGCGAGCACCGATTATCATAATGGAAGGATTCTGAGAAAAATTGAGCGCACAAGGTGAGGAGAGAGATTATAATTCACATTTACACACGGAGTATTAGGTAAGGAAATGGGCGCAGGCATCAATATGTGGAAGTTACTATGGCGGTAGAAGACTAGTAACAGTGTAGTAGAAGTAGGGAAGAAGAAGTAGTAGTAGAAGCTGTTGCAGTAAAATTTGCAGATTAATAGTGAAAAGAGAAATGTCGTTTTCACGAAAACTAATATAAAATAACAATTTTATACATAATTTTATATTTTAAAAATATGTTGGTCTTACTTCACTTTTTTAATTGTTATCAATAAATTTCTGCTCGAAAAAAGTTGGGTACTTATAGTAGAACTCCAAATGATGAGCGTATGGGTACGGAACATCTACATCCACGTAACACCCTGCGAGCCAACGCGAGGGTGTGTGGCAGGGGGCGAAGAGCACCAAACATTGGCATGCGAATAAGAACTACCAAGCCATGAGGCCATGCTAATAAGAGCTACCATGTAATGTTAATCATGCAACTTAGAGATACCACTACAGACTACTGTGGTACGCGGTGTGGGGGAATAGTATTGCAAATTTCCTAACATTAGATACTTCATTTTCGGGACTTCCTCCTCGTCTTATCCATTTTTACCGGAGAACATTTCTCCTGCGTTCCAGCTGGTTTCTTCGGGATTGCTGAAATGTCGATGCACACATGGTGCGGGTTGAAATAGCTGCTTCGTCAGGTGGGATGCGTCGTGATTGGTCCATTCTGCCGAATATTCGTTTTTACCCGCAAACGGACATGAAACAATCCTCTCGTACAACTCCAACTGTTGCGGGCTCTACTTTGTGGAATGGCGGCATGATGGGAGAAATAATTCACTTTGTACTTATTCTACGAATTTATTTTAACCCAACCGGTTTCGACGTTAGCACGTCATCATCAGGGGTGCAATCTCCGAAGTTTCTGGGAGTGCAAGTCACATATATACGAAATCCCTGGGGGTAGGGGTTAGGTGAGAAGTGGTCCCCCAGGAATTTCGTATACGTGTGACTTGCACTCCCAGAAACTTCGGAGATTGTACCCCTGATGATAACGTGCTAACGTCGAAACCGGTTGGGTTAAAATAAATTCGTAGAATAAGTACAAAGTGAATTATTTCTCCCTATCCTCTTGTACGTTTTTGCGGGGGTTTTTGGCTATTTCTCCATTCTTATGATTCTATGTAGGGATGGGTCGGTTCCACTTTTTTTCGGTTCCGGTTCCGGTTCGGTTTTTAACTTCGGTTCTCGGTTCCGATTCTCGGTTCCGGTTCTTAATTTACCACTTACTTTGCATTGCTCAATGGTAAGATAAGGTAATCAATAATCATTTTCAGAGACTGAATTAGAATAATTCGCGACTTTGAAGCATCTAAGTACACTATTTCACCAGGTTTTAATGTGAAGCCTCCACTTTCGGAGTGTGAGTAGGTTTCAAACTGGTTTTCGCGCCAATTATTTCGGTACCGATTATTTTTGGCCTCGGTTCCGGTTCCGGTTCTAAGCTCAAGAACCGGTGGAACCGAGAACCGAAGAACCGAACCGACCCATCCCTAATTCTATGTATTATTGTTTTGGTAATGTAGACCTTGACTTAGGCCTACCCTACGAAATATAGACCAATATCTCGGTATGCCGTCCCGTCATGTCCTCAACAACGAAAGATCAGGAAATGGGCGATATTTACACCCTTTTACACTATACCATGCAACAGTGAATACAAACGAGTATACATCTATATCCACCCAATGCCTAGCGAATCACCACGAGGGTGTGTGGCAGGGGACGAAGCTCACGAAACGTGCACTATTGACATGCCAGTACGAGCCACAATGCTACTACAGGCGGAGGTGTTTTCATTGTAGTCAAGAACACAATCATTAGCAAAGCAGATATATTTCCCGACAACTTGGAATGTGCTTGGTGTTCATTAAAATGTCCTAAATACAAATCAATATTTGTTTGCTCATTCCCCAACACTGTTGTTGAATGGACTATAATCATAAAATTAGAGAAATTGATCGCCCAAAGGACAGATTCAAAATGTCCTTCTCTCTTCGAACAATTAGGGATACGAATAGCTGTAAATATATCTAATAGAAAAATATAAGCGTATCAGTGGATAGCGTAGGTAGTTGCTTGTTGGTATAAGGACTTCAAGCTAACCTAGCTAACAACATGTTTTTCCATGATTGACTTGATATTTTTATCTTTTTGAAATTGTGAAGTTATGTATTAATTATGAAGTTTTAGGAATGATATTTAATGCTTGTTTGGTGTGAATTCCCCCCTGCTACACACCTTTATGGTGGCTTGCAGGGTATTATGTAGATGTCGATGAATGGTGGATCTTCAGCCCCTGCCACACACCCTGGAGGTGGCTTTCTAACAGCCCCCGTGGCAGAGGTATTGACGCCTCCAATGAGTGCGCCCATCCCTCGACGGCGTGCTCTTATTAACACGAAAAGTCAGCGGGATGGGCAGAGGGGGCGAAATTTGGCACGAACCAGAGTGGCATTCCCTGGCAATGCAATGGTTAAATGCACTCGAGTGGCGGAATCCGATGCACATTCCTCCTGCCCGTCTCCGCTCTGCACCGTCATTTGTCTTCTTCACTGTGCACCCTGGGTGTTCCGATTTAATGCAGAACAAATACGACTCCCAAGCGAGTAGTTGTTCGAATGATTGCCCTATTTCTAGCCGTAGGTGTGTCTCAATCAACCTAATTCCCTATGTTTATATTTTCTGCTGCGCAAATTACTTATTTTTGTTTCCGATCTATTGTCATATGGATTGAGAATCAAATTTTCACTCGTTATTAAAACATACGTTAATACACAATTTACCCCATTGTGGATTGAAAGGCAAACATACCTTTAAAGAACAAAATTGATGATAGGAGTGGTTATGTAAGAATGAAGAGAAATAATACGGCATGGAAATTCCAACCCATGTGCTCTCCTAAACAAAGCGTGTTGTCCCACTCCCCCTACCTACTCTCTCCCGCCCCATCCTTTAATAAATATAACAGTAAATAAATGCCCACCGATGAGCGAAACTTGATAATTTAAAATTATAAAATGTCAAAATCCACTGTAAAGACAGCCCTTACAAAAGAATTTATAGAAAACAAAAGGAAAAAGCTTGGGGAACAATTAAAGGAAATCCTAAAGTCTTTTGGTCGTACGTAAGGGAGGTACAATTTCAAGTGTGACGATCACGTACAAGTAAATTAGATACTTTTCCCCTGTTAGGCCCCATTTGGAATATGCTGCCAGTAGGTAATAGGATCCTTATGAAATATGCTTAAATAATTAACTGGAGCGTGTCAGCAAAGATCGGAAAGATTTGTAAAGGGGCGCTATGATAACTAGGCATATTAGCGTAACCAGTCCATTAGATTAACTTGGGAATCATTATCAGACCATACGGGGAAATTTGACTTAATCTCTTAATTACATTCCAAGGTAATATTTTCCATGATGACGTTAAAAATATTTTGCGAACTCCAATTTACTATGGTTGACTGGTCCATAATCATAAAATTAGAGAAAATGATTGCCGAACCGACGTATTCAAAATGTCCTTTCCTCGTACAATTATGGATATAAATAGCTGTAAATACATCCAATAGCATAAATAGAAGTGTATCAGTGCACAGCATAGGTAGATGCATGTTTTTATAAAGACTTGAATCTAACGAAACTAACAGCAAAGTACGCGCGACTTCAGGTGTCGAGTACTTAGGCATAAACATTCATCGACACAGTCCGTAGAGACGAATGTTTTTTCTATTTACACGTCGTTAACTAACTCATGGCCTCTTAAGTGAATCTTCATAACCAGACCTAAATCCAGGATCAAGTAGCAAGCTGTGACTCCGGTTGTCATAGTGAGATTAGGATTAATGAGGAAAAGGAGGACATACATTTAAACTGTATTCATTACTGTTCAATATCAAGAAAATTCTTCGTCTCTCGGACTAAGGATCCAAAGACGTCAACAGCCTCACGTGAGGCATTCAGGTTCGCACGGCTGGTGGCTACCTCAGTCAATAAGGCTTCATTAAAATAGGCACTAGTACGTGCACATAAATTTAGCACAAAACGCTTTTCACAACTTTAATGCTATGTAATAGTGTAAATACTACGGGGGTCATTTTGTGTAGACCTCGAATTGTACATTTCCGAAAAATATTCTATTTTCTCTTAATTTCGTATTTAATGAGTTATTTGTGCGTTTATCACACAAAAAGGTATAGCATTGAGACTTGTTCATTACCAAATACGTAGGTCCAAAAATTAAAAGATAGCATTACGGAAAATCTGATTTCCCTAACACATTGTCGCTACTGCTGCTAAAACAGCTAAAACAAAAAAAAAGAGGCGCGGATGCGAAGTCGTTAATTTCAAGGTACGTGAATGACTAAATGATGCTATACCCGGAAAAAATTACGAATGGGGGTGTTTACTCGGAACCGAAATCGCAATTTTGTGCACGAAATTGTTAGATGGAAACGAAAAAAGAATTTCAGTGAAAAAAATAGTCTTCTAACCACAACCATTCACTCATAAATCAAAAATTAAAATAAGAAAAAGGTGACGCCCATCGAAAAAGCTGCTGTGATAACATTGACGTCATTTTCCACTCCTCCTGGACTGCTCTTATGGGAAGGGAAGGGAGTGGAGGGGGATTCTCGGAAGGTCTGCTCGCACAGATCCTGTCGCAATTGCTCCCATTGGGAGAGCCAGCTGTGTCCTACCCCTTTGCGATAAGGCGAAGTAGCTTCGCGGGCTCAGTTGTGATTGGATGAAGTCGATATACGTCAGAGGCTGCACCACACCCACTTTTCCGAAAGGGTTAAAAACATCAGTTTTTCGCCGCTTCTAACTCGAGAAGTAATTGACGGATCAAAAAACGAAAAAATAAGGGTCTTTTTATTTTACAAACTCTATCAGATCCGGCAATAAAAAATATGGTAAACGACCCCATTTGTATGAACTGAAGTATATTATTTTCGGCAGTACCACTTTTTCGGGAATTCTTTCTTGAATTTTTAATTTTCGTGGAGCCAGATCGTGTTTTCCCATCACTGTGCAATGTAGAGGCACCTAATGGACGCCAAAATCTCTCCTACGTATCTCTTAAAGATCTGGGGACGATCACTCATCTTGTACTCGGCTGGACGAGCCTTATTTCCTCTTTTTTTTTAATACGAAAAAACACTTGGTTATAATTCCACACTTTATTTCATGAAGACGACCCGGGTTTCAGCATGTCATGCCATCTTCAGGTACGAATGGGTGGGTGGCTTACACTTATATACCTGTGAGTGGAGGGGGGGGGGAATATGACAACAGGGGTGAGGGGTTTGGGGAGGGGGGAAGCATGAGTAATGGCCAAGGCTGTTTTTCGAAGGAGGGAGGGGGGGGTTAAGGTTGAGAGTCGTGGAGGGATGGTAGTGTGATATGAAGGAGAGGAGACTGGGAGGGGAACATATGGTCATTACAAAGTTTAGTGGGGCAATTCACAATTTTAAACTGTTCTAAGAAGTCCATTTTACGCCCTTTGTCAGTACAATGTAAAATCCGAGGTTCAAATTCACACCAATGGTTCTCGTCACATAAATGTTTGGCTCTTCCGGAGGATTCGTCATTATTTAAAAAACATCGTCTATGTTCTTTCACTCTAATGTTAAAACTTCTCCCAGTTTGTCCAACATATCCAATGTTACAGGTATCACACTTCAACTGGTAAACACCACTTTTCTGCATATTGTCATACTTGTCCTTTGTATTAAAAAGCATTTTACCCAATGACACAGGATTGTAAAATGACACTTTGGCATTATGGATTATATTACATAGTTTATATGAGACATGAGATATGAATGGTAGCTTGCACCAGCGTGAAGGTTTGTCAATATCAACTTGAATGGAAGTTATAAGATTTATAGCTTGTTTTTTGTCAGATCTTTCAATAAGTTTTCCAATCAGTTTTGGGTCAAAACCATTTTGTTGGGCAATATACTTAATGGTATTTAATTACTTATTGAAGTTGTCCTGGGACATTGGGATACTTGTTAACCTGTTCACCATTGATTTTAGCGAAGCTGTTTTATGAATACGGTGATGGTTTGAGTTCATTGGAATAACGACATCCGTAAACGTAGGTTTACGATAAATTGAAAACTCGTGTTTGCCCGTACTAATATCAATGTTAAGATCTAAAAAGTTAATGTTATGTCCACCGTATTCCAAAGTGAACTCGATTGATTGGTGCAGAGAGTTTATGAAAGAGGTAAAGTTATTCAGCTGGCGCAAGGTATACTACCACAAACATATAATGTCATCCACATAACGATACCAATAACATGTGTTACTTAACATTGGATGCTTGCAATCGAATAATTTAAGTTCTAACTCATTCTTCATGAATTTTTGAAATAATTTTGTTCGCTACATAAATCCAAAAGTAATTTTATCTCATTTAACATTTTGTCATCACCACCTGAACGTTTAATTAAATTTACCGCTAAGTTTGAGGCTTCCTTGGCTGGAACTGACGTAAACAGGTTAGTCACATCAAAGGAAATGAGTTTAGAATTGGGAGGGGGTTTCACTGCTGATATTTTTGTCACCAAATCCACTGCGTTCTTAATGTTGAATTTCGATTGAAAAGAAGAATAATTTCTCAACAGACTATTCAATTTCACAGCCAATTTGTGACATGGGGCGGTGAAGTGTGAAACAACTGGTCGAATAGGGGTATTGGGTTTGTGGGTTTTAGGCAGTCCGAAAAACCTTGGAGGTAAGGGGTTCATGTTGAATAGTTTCCACTTGTCTTCGGCACTTAAAACACTTGTACACTTTGACACTGTGGTTCTAAGCTGGTTCTGGAATTTTGACGTTGGGTTTTTATTCATCACCTTAAAGTCATTGTTGTTTAAGAAAGCGTCACATTTATTCACGTAATCGTCTCTGTTCAAAATCACCACACTATTACCCTTGTCGGCTTTCGTCATAACTAAGTCCGCTTCCGACATCGAAGCTTTAATGCTCCGGATAATCTGCATGTGCGAGCCGTTTCGAAGTTGTTTTGATTGTTGAGACGAAAACTTAGATATTATGTCTGCGGCTATCTGTTTTTTACCGGAAGATTCTTTGTGCAAGGCAAGGTCGCAGTCAGCGGCTACGTTGATAGCAGCTTTGCGCGTAAAAGGAGTGTGCGGTGCGAATTTATAACCATTATTCAGGAGTTTCATCTCTGATTCCGAAAATGAATGATTGGACAAGTTCATCACTCTAGGGTAAAACGTTACATTTTCTGGTAGCTGGACTGAATCTTTGCTGGACATCCCTAACTGGGAATTGCACAAGTTTTTGAGTTTTTTATTCACGGTGTTGAGTTTCTGGAAGGCGATTACACTCACCCGACACTTCACTCGCTCCTCCAAGCGATTCCAATCCCAGATCGTGAGTGAGCCAGTCAGGTCCATGTGCAGGTAATACAGGTAGTGAGAGATGGAATCCCTAATCCCACACCAGCACTTCAACTCCTTCTTTATCCATAACTTCTTGGCTAAGGCAACCGCTTCGATTGCCGGTCTCGATGTTGATGAGGTCCATAGGTTGACGTATCTGGGGGTAACTCCTAGCTTCAGACACTGATTGTTAAAGTAGATGTTGAGATTTGCCACCCGATGTTTAATTGACAACTTGAAAAATAGGTACGCCTTGTCTGCTAAACTAGCACTTTTAATATAAGACACTGTCTCCGGCGTTACTCGGTGGAACTGCTTCATATTTAATACGAAAAAACACTTGGTTATAATTCCACACTTTATTTCATGAAGACGACCCGGGTTTCAGCATGTCATGCCATCTTCAGGTACAACTGGGTGGGTGGCTTACACTTATATACCTGTGAGTGGAGGGGGGGGGGAATATGACAACAGGGGTGAGGGGTTTGAAATTGTGAATTGCCCTACTAAACTTTGTAATGACCATATGTTCCCCTCCCAGTCTCCTCTCCTTCATATCACACTACCATCCCTCCACGACTCTCAACCTTAACCCCCCCCTCCCTCCTTCGAAAAACAGCCTTGGCCATTACTCATGCTTCCCCCCTCCCCAAACCCCTCACCCCTGTTGTCATATTCCCCCCCCCCCCTCCACTCACAGGTATATAAGTGTAAGCCACCCACCCATTTGTACCTGAAGATGGCATGACATGCTGAAACCCGGGTCGTCTTCATGAAATAAAGTGTGGAATTATAACCAAGTGTTTTTTCGTATTAAATATGAAGCAGTTCCACCGAGTAACGCCGGAGACAGTGCCTTATTTCCTCCATAATTCGGGAGGTTTTCCTCCAGGAACTCCAATCAGTAATTCAGTGGTCTACCAAGCCGTCTTTTATTCAAAAATATTATTACTTATATTTTGTGTATTGATGGAAAATTCTCACAGAGAGATTTTAAAATCCCAACTGCACTCATTTGACTCTCTGCACTACATGAAAGGGTTCATTAGTTCAAGATAATTTTGCTGATGAGAAAGAGTCATCTGCAGTCAGCTGTAGGCAGGCACGTAGCCAGAAATTTGCTTCGGGGTGGGCTAAGTCTAGTGCAGCGTAACTTGAAACAAATCAGCCTTGCCCGTTAGGTGCCGACATGCTACAAGTCTCTTCCTTAAATTTTCAGTAGGTATGTACTTGGTATTTACTTTCACTATTCCTATCTCTTCTCACTGGTAAAGTTCACTGCTTACCTTGTTGTCAAGCAGTTGATTTGCCCGGTCCCAGAACAGAAGTTCAACGCATACAATCATATCAGATTGAATATGGCTATTATTAACGACACACGTGCAGTAAACTAGTGATCACGTTTAAAGACAACAGTTGAATTATATTCAGTGTAATACGGATTATCAAGCCCAGTTAAAATAAGAACAACAATTTTTTTGTCTTTTGCGAAAAAAGCAAACAATAACAATTCAACGTACTTGTAACAAATTACCTATCGTCGAAAAAAATCGCTCAATGTATTATACAATGTTCATCGAATTGATTAATAACAAAATAAGATCAAATTTGAGGTGTCAACAAACCTTTCACCTCATGGCCATATATGCATATATTTTTGTAAGGTAGTCTCAGCATTTCCCGCGAAGTATGTCGACTGCAGATGTCGTCTTTAGAATGTTCTACAAATATCCGCTGACCCTATCGAAATCTTTCTGGGGGCTGATGCAGTTTTTCTTAATTTCACTGGTTGGATCGATGCCATCCTATGCTCTGCCTACCCACTTAACTTTTATAATGCGAGGACAAAGCCACCTTCACTCCCGGATGTGCTCTTACAAAGCTCACGTTGACCCTGGACAACTTGAATTTCTATGTCGGTACTTTCGGGCATAGCCACCGGCCGCTAAATGGACAAATCCCGCTTATGTACGCTGATCATTACATCTACATCTACATCTACATAATACCCTGCAAGCCACCATAAAGGTGTGTGGCAGGGGGTGAACTCTCACCAAACATGCACTACATATCATGCATAAAAAAGGGATTAGTACTTGTATAGGTACTGTTCAAAACTAAGCTATTTAAAAAAAGATGAAAATAGCAAAACATACATGCAAAAACATGCTGTTAGTTGGGTTAGCTATAAGTCCTTATACCAACATGCAGCTACCAATGTTATTGCTACCATTACTACACTCGTACTGGATATATTTACCGTTATTCATATCCCTAATAGTACGAGGAAAAAAGGACATTTTGAATCTGTCAGTTCGGCAATCTATTTCTCTAATTTTGTGATTATGGTCCAGTCTACCATAGTAAGTTGGGGTCCGCAAAATATTTTTAACATCATCACTGAAAATATGGTCTTGGAATTTGTTTAAGAGATTAAGTCTTAATTTCAACCTGCGATCTGACAAGGACATTACTTTAGTTACGCACCTTTTGAAGGCTCCTGAAAGCGTAGGCAGGTCTTACCTTGAGTTTAGCGATGAACCGTCTTCCCTATTTTCGTGTATTGCATTCGCGAGTCGTTGCTTGCCAAATGTCTGCCATTTGATCCGTTGTTACTATTAAGTCGCCTCATACATTACGTGATAGGCTGGTTTAGTTTTGTGATGAATGCGTTTGGTCGGTTATTCCCTATGATTTTAGATGCGACTATGGTGTTCCTTTATTTGGTCTGTTGGTATATTTTAAAATGTTCACACTAGTGTTTTTTTTTGTTTCTAAATCTTAAGTAAGGTTACTATTAAAATTAGAACTTTTTCCTTTGCACGAAAACATTTATTTTTCACATGTGGGCTACGTTAGGATTCCGTTGATTGTTCCTTAGCCCGTTATAACATCATAATTTAGGCCTGAGTGCAAATGCATGGAAATTTAGGGTTTTGTAGATTGTGAGGTAAAATGTCCCATTGAAAAATATTAGCTGCTACAAACCCAGGCTAAAGGGTTAAAAACGAAATTATTTACACTCGTAATCTACTATGGCCGGCAGACAGATGACAACCGGCTACTTTTATCGCTCTCGTACTCAATACTGTGAGTAGTACTTACGCGGTAATAAAATGTCTGCATCATGTTTGGATTTTTTGAAGAACGCTGTAATGCTGGCTTGACTTCGTTTCATGTTGAATCGCACTGTGAGTGAAGAAGTCTGACTAACAAAATCATCTCCAGCAACAAATAGTCAACTCCAAACTCCCAAGTAGTCAACACAAGTAGGGCGCAGTGAAATCTTTCGACTGTTGTCACGTTATACCATCTTGGTGGTACTGAGTACACTATAGCCCTGTCCGAAACGTGTGCTTCTAGCGCTAAGCATACTACAATGCTTGCTTTCAGGTGGAGGGGGGTACCGTCGGAAACACCCGAAGTATGTCCGAACGCGAAGCACTCTGGGAAAAGCATGCTACGAAGCCAAAGCACAGAAGCACGCTTCCATGTAGGCTTCGAAGCATTGTTGACAAGAATAACAAAAGATGGCGGAGCCGTTGGCTACTTATAAATGTGTGTAGTATCTATTTTTTACTCCGAATGTTCATTTGCATAATTATTAATATACAGATCAATGAAAAGGTTAATATACGTATAATCGCTCTTTTTCTTCCGATCTAAACATTTGATAGATGCTGCCCTCTATCGTGTTTCACTATACCTAGTGGTTTTTTATGTTGCCACCACTGCTTAACGTCGCTCCTTACCGTAGACTGTCCGAATATGAACTATTCTTTCCCAACATGCTTCATTGTATGTCAGCAATACGTCATAACCAAGAATGCTTTGCCGAAGCATACTTGGCCTTCGGATACGGCATATGTCCCGGCACCTCTCCCGCACTGACTCCTTCAGGCGACGGGTAGATAGTGTGAATCTCCCTCGCAAGATTGGACGATGATCGCAGACCGCGACCGCGCACGCATGCCGTAAACACGGAGCATGGACCATGAAATCCCCTCCCCCCACGTTTTCTGCGAATGACTGGGGGGTTCGTTTGGAAACGCGCAAATCAACGCCGCCGCAACTGTCACTCTGGGAATTTGATTCGGCAGTTGTTTTCGGAAAATTGATGACCAGGTAACAATTATAGTCTCATGTTTAATTTTGCACAGTCGCTTACTAAGGGGTATTTGGTTAAACCTCCGTCCCCCATTCGACTTCACCCACTTTTCTACTGCCAGTTGGTAATGAATACCGGAGGAATCCCAACGGACTTTATTGGAGAAGAAGGGTTTTCCACTCTGCTCAAAATTACGGATAAGGTGCTTCACACTCTGAGTCAACATATTCCGAGTACCTTCTCAACTGTCTCTTAGCTTGGAGCTCTTGGTAAAAAAAGACTTTCAAAGTCGGTTTCCCAATATCCACCAACGCTGTGTTTGCTTGATATACTTTCGCGACATTGTCTCATAGATCAATTTATCGTGAGCGTAGTCCGAACTTTTATTGTCCGTGCAGTACCTAAAGGGACCAGGATATTTTCAGTGATGATGTTAAAAATATTTTGCGGACCCCAACTTACTATGGTAGACTGGACCATAATCACAAAATTAGAGAAATGGATTGCCGAACTGACAGATTCAAAATGTCTTTTTTTCCTCGTACTATTAGGGACATGAATAACGGTAATGTATCCAGTACGAGTGTAGCAATGGATAACATTGGTAGCTGCATGTTGGTATAACGACTTAAAGCTAACCCAACTAACAGCATGTTTTTTCATGTTGCTTTGCTATTTTAATTTTTAATTGCAAATTTTATGCATGATACGTAGTGCATGTTTGGTGAGAGTTCACCCTCTGCCACACACCTTTATGATGGCTTGCAGGGTTTTATGTAGATGTAGATGGAATGGATTTGCAAATGGCCTTGAGCACGGCAGTCCTTGCAAATGGAGCAGTCCTTCTAGAGGACCGGCGAGACATTTAATTGCTATTATCAACTTCATCCCTGAGATAGGGTGGATATTTTTCTCAGAAACTTGATGGATGACCCTCCTGTTGGCGCCAAAGCATCTAATCACACTTGCCAAGTGATATGCATGCTTTCTTCATCGCAATAAGGCTCTTGTGTTCACGTATCTCTCTCCTCGGTATCTCTAACATAAACAGTCAAGATGGCTTCATATGCGTTTTTATGTTGAACGTAGACACTTCTGGGTGTCCCGAGCATCGCCGGTCTAATCTAATCCCATGCTCGGCTCTTTTCCTCGCCACACAGATGACGATTTAACTCCTCTAAGAGACTTTCACTCCATATTTTCATTTTCCAATTGTGTCTCTCCGTGTATATTCCACAGAAAATTGAGCTGTTCCAAAGGAGAAAGCATTTTGTAGTATTATTTTATACTGTTACAAATATTTTGCCGACCCCAACTTACTATGGTAGACTGGACCATATACACAAAATTAGAGAAATTGATTGCCGAACTGACAGATTCAAAATGTCCTTTGTTCCTCGTACTATTAGGGATATGAATGACGGTAAATATATCCAGTACGAGTGTAGTAATGGTAGCAATAACATTGGTAGCTGCATTTTGGTATAAGGACTTAAAGCTAACCCAACTAACAGCATGTTTTTGCATGTATTATTTGCTAATTTTATCTTTTTTTAAATAGCGTAGTTTGAACAGTACCTATACAAGTACTAATCCTTTTTTAGGCATGATATGTAGTGCATGTTTGGTGAGAGTTCACCCCCTGCCACACACCTTTATGGTGAATTGCAGGGTATTATGTAGATGTAGATGTAAATGCATGCATTTAATGGCTCAGAGCCTAGCTGGAAGGAAATGGAGATGTTTCTTCAAAATGATTTGGAGGCAGACATTAATGTATGTGAGTCGAGCATCGCTGAGTCAGAGTGGCGACCGAATCAAAGTCAGTCGCAAACATTTCGGGGGGGGGGGGGCTGAAGCCCCAGAAGCCCCCCCCCCCCCTGGCTACGCGCCTGGCTGTAGGACAACTAAGGAAAATGGAGGAAAGAGGGACGCCTGATAGGGTGTAAGAAAATATTATCATATTATTATTATATGCACATATTGTGTACAAAATTAGGTCACAGAAGTTATTAAACTGGTGGTGACCATATTGATTTTTCTAATGCAGTTTTCTCTCACCCAAGGTAGGAATTTCCCAAAATTGCGTTCATAAACAACTCCAATATCACAAATATAAAAAAATATAATTTTATTTAAAAAATTAGTTTTATTTTATTCCTGATTTTGTCCACTTTTACATGGATTTCAACAGTAAATATGAATATGCTAACTGATAACAGAATCGAGTGAGGAGTGGCATCCAAACAATCTAATGATTGTTGACATTTGATTATGGTGGTGATGTCTTTCATTCGGATTAATTTTTTTGGTCATCCTAGCGAAATGGCTTTGGACTAAAATATATTATCTTTTGACCTTATTTCGATAGTTTTAAGCTTGAAAAACAACAATTGATGATAAACAGTGACGAACTTCGGCTCACCAACACTCGAAAAGCAAATTGAGAAAAATTGTAGTCGAGGTAATTTTCCTGGCATAATAATTTTAATCACTTAATCAGCGATTCAACCCGACGACGGTTGGTTTTGATAGGTGAGAGTAGATCTCACCCCGTGCTAAGCCACTGGCGTGTGAAATTCACACATTCAGAGTAGGGGGGGCAGTTCCTTTCCCTGGGCCACCTGCGATTTCCTACGACACGCATCGAATCGCGAGGATTTTAGATGGGGTTGTCCAGAAAGGGTCTTGCCCGGGATGTGAAACCGGGACACTCCGGTCAGTAGCCCAGTGCTCTACCCACTAGGCCACCACGACCAATAGTTTTAATATACCTATCACCTTTTTTCAACTGATCAGCGAAAATCAGCGATAAGCAACTTGACATGAAAAACTTTGATTGCCAAAATAATGACCATAAACGGCTATTTTGAAGGAAAAGGGCCAAGAGAGCTCCCTGAAATTAGGAGGGGGTGATTTTTCTTACGGTGAGATACGATGTAGGGCAGGGGGTGTGGGAGCGCGGAAAAGGAATAATCTACATCTACATCTACACGATACCCTGCAAGCCACCGCGAGGGTGTGTGGCAGGGGGTGAAGATCTTCAAGGATGCACTACTAACATGCAAACTAGTTATAAATTGTGGAGACACATGTGGTCATTCCTGTAGCACACAAATACACTCACGCCAGTGGAAAGTAATTATGCCCATCCCGGGATAGCTGAGGCATCGTATCATACGTATCGTACCCAGCCCAGGGATGTTGTGTTTGAAACCGTCGCGATTACCTCGAATAGGTAACCAAGGATTCACGTGGTATATAAACGAATGGTTCGTAAATTTGGTGCATTAAAACCGGTGATTATAGCATCATTCGCTGTTTACGCTTGTCTTTTTATCAAATCTGGGGGGTGTGATAAGAAGATGAGATGAGAAAAACTCAAGTGAAAGCAAGTAATGATATTGTAACAAGTGATTCAGCCTCACTAAATTCTCAAACCTTTCGTGTTTGTATCACATGACTCCTTGGTCACCTATTCGACATAATCCCGAAGGTTTCAAACACACCCCACCAGATCCTTTAATATGGCCATAATCGTATAAAAGCACTGCTCTAAGTGACTGACTTGAATCTATTACGGACATTTCAAACGGATCGATTCACCAAATATGTTTCCTATATATTAAAAAACCAGCGTAATACGGCAGGTTAGTTCACGGAGGTTGAATGAAAAAACACTGCGATTCCACATAAAATATTTATTACTGACGACCTAGGTTTCACTACGTCGTTAGTAATAAATATTTTATGTGGAATCGCAGTGTTTTTTCATTCAACCTTATGGAGAAGTTCCACAAAGTTACGCCCGAGACCGTTTTGTTAGTTCACGAAGATAAAATTCGAGAGATAGACAGTAGGACGGAGAGGTTTGAGAATTTATTTTTCCGCGCTCTAATGGGGACAGTAGTAGATAACAGTAATAGCGATAATAAGGAAATCAGAATAGGTATTTTAGATTCTAAAATGGAAATTGGAATTTAGTCACCTTTTTAATAGTTTGTACATGTTTTAACACTGCTAAAGTTTTTGTATTACCTAATAATTCTACTGTCATTTATAGCTAACATATCACGAGTTAAGTGACTGCATACTTAATATTTTCCTCAGTGTTGTAGCATTGTGACCCTTAGTTCCATGTAAGTGGTGTTAAAACGGGTAAATATTTTTTCGAGTCTGCATGGTGATAAGTAATCTTTTTGATTGATAATGCATGCTTGATCCCCTTTCACACACCCTTGCGGTTGATTTAATTGGTTATTATATAGATGCAGACCGGGTTGGATATGTGGACATGCGAACTCGCTATGAATACAAAAGAGAACACACAATCCTATCAAATTACCTCAGGAGAGTTCGGCTGAGAAACAATCACAAAATCATCTTAAGTGCTTTTAAAAGGGCGAAGGAGACCGGACGCAAGAAACCAGAAAACGTCCGCTTTTACCGAGACCGTACTGATGAGGGAGCTAGGTGGGAAATGGAGTGTTTCGCGGAAATGACGACTAAATTGTGCGTGCGCCCGAATAGCGCCGGCGCCATCCGACGCGGAGGGCGGGATGGGCGAGGGGGTGGTCTACATGCCCCCTGCCCTCACACCCCTCGAAGCTCAAGGATTTCCAGGGATTCAGGGTCGTCGACATGACCGAAGATGCGCCAAAATGTGGCCGTAGTCGCTGGAGTCACCATTCCCGAATACTGAGACGGAGTCCTCCACCCGAGCCAGCGTTGGCTTTCACGCTCGAAGGTAAAAAATAATTTTAATTACGTACACGGAACGGCGTTAATAAATTGGTTGGTTGGTTATTTAGGGGAGGCGACCGACAGCTGAGGTCATTTGCACCATATAGGATAGGTGGATAATTGGGTAATTGTAGGAGTTTTCTGGGAACGGAGGAAGGGTGGAGAGAAACCCGGCGTCGGCATTAGCATACTCTTAACGAAAGGCGCCAAGGGGACCACGGCTTAACGTCCCATCCGACGGACGGAGTACTGAACTTGAAATAGCCTCCACTAGGCACTCAAATGGGGACCGGTTTTCTACTGAAAAATCCGCCACTGCTGGGCATCGAACTCGGGCCCTCGGGTTGGGAGGCCAGTACTCTAGCCACCACACCAACACGATCCCCGGCGTAATCAAGCGAGCGAGAGTAATTCGTAATGAATTTTAAATCGTGAGGACGCCATGCCCGAGATATATATCTTTCTCGTGCGTAAATATAGTACAATAATGGGTCGGTTGGTGTCGGACAGAGCCATTGGCTCGCCTCCCGCTGGCAGAGACATCTCCGGACCTCCTCCCCCTCTTTACCTCCGAGCCCCCTCCCTCCTTACCTCCGAACCCCCTCCCCCTCCTTTAGGATTCCTGGCAGGAGGAGGCCCTCCACTCCAACCCCGAACCACCCCTCCCCTACCCTCCCCCGCTCGCTCACGAAGCATGCTTCGCCGCCGCTACTACAGTCTCATCGACTGATCCCATCTTTTCCCTAAACGACACACCTTAGGCATACTTCTCCCGGTCAGGAGCGATGATTTATCTTGATATATCTCCTAATTTACCTAGGTGCATACTATTATATTTGAGTTATTCTTAACACTTTGAACGCGGCACCATTTTTTGAGTTACCTATCCGGTGACTGAAATTTTATTTACCAATTTTCATATAGATTTCAATGCTAAAAGTTGTTATTTAGTGTTAAAAAATTTGTAATATAAAAATTGTAATTAATATAATTTTTTTAAAAAATGACGGGAATCCCCGTCACGAGTCACCGGAATGAACATGTAGTGCGTGTTGCATAGATACCTCCCGTTCGTTTCTGGCGTAGTTCTTGCATTAGGTCTGTGTATTTTTTAATATTCCCATATTATTTCATGAGGGTTATATATACATTAAAATGATGAATTAGAGCTAATATGAATGTGAAAATTGATAAAAGGAACATGACTGCGGTCGTGGGTTTTCCTTACATATTCATAAAACGGCTAACATTTGTGTCTATAAGAGAACTAATTCCTACATGATTCCCTCTTTCAACACCTTCGTTAATAGTTAGTTATATACCTGCTTTAAAATGTCTAAGCAGAAATACACCGCCATGTCTTCTAATTACCTACCTTTGTAGAATATAGTAATTGGTTTAGTGTACGTATTCATCAAAAGAAGAATGAATTCAACGAGAAATAACAAAAGTCACACGCATTTTTATAATAATTTTTACATAAGAGACTGATACTCTCTAACTTTTAAACTGATTGACTCTAAAACTAGAGAAAGCACATGCATTACAAAAGTTTAACTAATATTAAATATTTTTTTTCCTTAAATTTCCGCTACCTACGTTTTAGAAATAAGAAGATGAATGATCTATTCAAAGAATCAACATGTATTTTCGATGCATAATATGTAGGAAATAATTTTTAAAATCATCATCACTTTTTATAAATCAATCTTTTATTTATTTAAACACAACTTTTATCTTTTTACACAATTAATTTATATTCATCTTATATCGTTATGATATTCCACAAAACATATAATGAGACACAAGGGAGTGCAGCCATAGCACTCCGGACAGTAAAAACTTGATTCCTTTGTCCCTTTTCTTAGCACTCCCGGCATCTTTTTTGGAGTGCTCTTTTTCTATTTTTTTCTCATTTAAACTAAGCATGAGTGGGAAATGTTTCAATAAGCCCTTGATCCTTGGAGTAGACGAAAGATAAGGTCGAGGAGTGGGTTTGGAAGAAGAGGGTTGGAGTAGGGATTTTATTGCGGTGAGTCGGAGAGAGTAGGGTGGGATTATAAGTAAAGGAAATTACTGTTTACAAGGAGGAGGTGGAAAATGTGGATGCCCAACTTCCGATACCATTTAAGTGTCTTCCTTTCTATTGGGTAGCAAGGTATCATTTGATTCAAATGACAGAGGGATTCCCATTCCGGTTAGATCGGAAAGTGCCCGAGGTTTATCTTGTTCGGGATTTTTTGGGTAGTAGAGGCATCGCAATATATCCATTAACTTGCCACGACTCATGTAGCGTCAAAAACATTGAAAATTGATCAAGGAATCTGTACTCCAATAATCCGACATCCTACTCAGAGGAATGATTCACATGTGGTATAATAATCCAAGAAATGTAAGAAATTCCTCAGGGCCCAGACTCTTCCATTTCCGGATCCAAGCTTTTGGAGCTAAATTTCCTCGCAATAGTGTGCCAGCAAAGTTCTTAGTCTCTGTCACTGTTATGTGTATAATATTATCCGTCAACTGAATGTCGAAAAAGTCTCGGGGTTCATCTCTAGGTTCAGGAATACTTAGTCCAGGGGTGAGCGTTTAGGGATTTGGTGCAGAACTCTTGTCTGTGGGATGTCCAAGTGTATGTTCTGCCAGGTGTGCGAGTTGTTTCTTCCTGAAAAGAAGGACCGGGAGTGCTGATAAATCTGGGTGTAGATGATGTTTGCGGAGAGGGAGCAACATCTTCGCTTTCCCCCTCACTGTTACCCCACTCCATATCCCCAGAATCATCGCTGAAATCGCTTTCTTCCACCAGATATTCTTCTAATTCCTCATCACTGAGAATTTGTTGCCCCAAATCAACCTTATATTACTTCAACGGAGGAGGCTGGGGATCATCAGCTGATGAAGAACCGAATCCCCGCGATGTGGAAGGTTGTGGAGAGGGATTCCATGAAAGAGACTTCTGAGCTCCCCAACATCATAGTTCTACTATATAATGCCGAGTTCTCCGATTTTTGCTTACATGAATCGCTATTGCGTTGCCTTCTCTCAAGGGAAATACACTTTACTTGATGGAACCTAGAAAAATTGAAATATTAATAGCATCCGCATGCATTGCTTCATAGCAGAAGGTGCGACTATTATTCTAGGGATAACTGTTCTTACGTCAAATCGTTTTTGTATTGATTTCTTCAAACATTTCTTCAATTTCCTTCCCTTAATAAAGTATATAATAACAAATAAACTCATTTTAATGCAAAAATAACAAAATATTGTAGTTTCTAAATTTATTTTGAAGATAGCTTTGCACTTAAATCTAAAAGCTAAGACAAAAAAGACAATATGTGTCAAAAAACCATCACCATCCGTATCCATCTAGAAAACGACAACACAGGGGCGTAAAATGGACGTACTTTATAACTTAAACAATATAATTTAGAAAAAAAATCGGACTAACCCTTGCAAAATAAAAATAAATGCACTTCATTTTAGGAAACCGAAAAAAATCGCAGGTACTAATACATTAAATAAGCTCCACGTTTATTAGTTGAAAGTAGAGAAAACTAAAAAGGTAAATGTTGTGTTGAGAGTATATAATGATTTAACATAAATATATTACGGAACACATTTGTTTTGAAAATGTAATGTCTATAATAATAGAATTCACCCCTAGCGTTATTATATCAGAAAATCTATAAATGTTACCTTAGATGGAACCCAAAAATGTACAAATTTAGAGATTAAAAAAAATACGTGTCGCGGAAGACGTTAAGACGTCGTGCAATTTATTCCTTTCCTAAGGCATATGTTTATCTGTGATTATGAAATGGTTAAATAAACAAGTGACGAAAGATAGCAATGAAACAATAAAATGTCCCGAAAATGTTAAGAAAAATAATTTTAAAAAAATACTGTTTATACCCCTGGTGAGTAGGCAAAATGCAGTTACAGGCGATCAAAAAACAATAACAAACTAGTAAAAAAATCTTTATTTCGTTAGAATATTATCCCTGATCTAAAAATTGTTTTAATATGGGAAAAATGAATGGAAAAACACGAAAGACATTAATAACTTTATAAGAAAAAAGAAAGACTAAGTAGCAGTACTCACCAACAAAACGATGTGTATTCTTCGAAAAAAAAGCTCCCGGAACCAAAACTGAGCGCACTCCCTCAAAGTAGGGTTCATACTGATGACGGCAGCGCGACGGCAGTGCCCTAACGCGTGACTGAGAGCAGCAGGAACCGATAGAAAGACGTATATACCAGTGACGGGAACTCCCGTCATGAGTCACCGGATAGATCCTAGGATACGGGAATTCCCGTCATGCCGCATTGAACGTGTTAAACACTAGCTTTACTATCAGTAGGATTTCGCAGGTTTTTCACACCCCCCTTATTGTGTGGGTGTTTTCCTGAAGTGTGTTTTTGCGAAAAGGATGTAAGCATAATAATCCTCACGTTTTTCCTACATTGTAAATTCTTTCACACACCATTTGATATGTAATATTGATATATTGTGTGTATTATTTCTTTTGTATTGATTTATCATTCTTTAATTCCTATAAGTATATTCTTTACTGATTTTTTAAACCTCAGATTGTAATTGCTTTTGGTATTGACCACTATATGATTTATATATTTATTTGACGAGGGGTTAGATGGCAAAGGGACAGTTTTGTCTCAATCTCGCCCCAATTATTATCCTTTTATTATTATTATTAAGGAAGCCTTTCTTTACATCCACCGACTTCCAAGAACCGGGTTGTTAAAGTGAGACTCATAGATAGAGAACGGATGAAAGCATTAGCAAATATTGAGCCAGATTACCTGAACCCTTCCATTCCTATCCTAATACCTTTCCTCCCGGTCTGAAGCGCCTATTAGGGCGGAAACAGACTTGAAAACACTCATGAATAAAAAAAATATAGATCCCTTTAAAATACGAAATAATTTTCAAGCGCTGTGCTTCAAAAGCGCTTCAAATAGCTGTGTAAAATTTAATATTTTACTTGTTGTTCATTTCGTTTTTAACTACATTACCTAACACATTTCTCATTAATCAAACAGCAAGTGTACGAAATCCGACCTAACAACCAAATTATTCAAAATAGCGAAATGTTCCACAGAGAAAAAAAATCATTCGCCTTGACCGGGACTCGAACCCGGATCCCCTGATTTCCAGCCAAGGTGCTCTGGTGCTCTACCAGTTGATCTACTAAGACGTCCACTTTCTAATCGTAATGGTGAAATGATTTTTTCTCTGTGGAACATCTTGCTATTGTGCAATTTTCAGCGGGTGACGCCGCTAAAGTTTTCGCGGCCAGTTCGCGGTCTTTGAAAACCAAATGATTGCCTTGGATGAAAGTCAATGAAAGATCGTCTGTCCCTTCCCATTACCAAAATGATCTCAAGGTTTTATGTGCTCACATAAAAGGTGTACTTATGATCTAAGTGAATTTAAATAGCATATCTAACTCCTATTAAATGAAAATAATTGAGATATCAATAAGTCAAAGAAAGACTAATAGAAAACAGCATGCTTGGATGTGGCCAAGGAGAATTTGTTCTTCCGCACCTGACTGAGATTTCCCGAATCGTTGAGACCGATAAAAAAAACAATGGTTCTCGTGTGTCGCTTTTAGGACCGAGTCACATCTAAAATGGATGTCACTCCCAGAAATATATCGTCGGCGGATTCCTGAAACCTACTGTGTGCTAAATATAAAATTTTACAGGAGACACAAAAAACTGTTTAAAAGTGTTAAAATAGTTCAAAGTTTGAGGCTTTACTTTGTGGAACCACTCGATTGGAAATGAAAATTCACTTTGTACCAATGTATGTACTATAACCCCGTGACCATTGGACAAATTTTATTTAACGTGAAGGATACTTTTAAAATTAGGGACAGAAGCGGTGTGTACGCATTAAATTGCAACTCGTGTAACGCTAGGCACATTGGCCAAACGGGAAGAAAGTTCTCTATCAGATGTAGTGAACATGCAAAATACTTTGCAACTGGTGATAGATCTTCAATGTTCGCAAAACATCTACTTGAATATAATCACTCCAGTAATTTTGATCCTGAAATTCTACATGTGGAGAACAAGGGTAAAAAATTAGATTTTCTTGAACAATATGAGATAACAAAAGCCAGGAAGAAGTCTAATGTCAACATAGTAAATGATGTTCTATTTGATGGTCATTCACCACTTTTAAATTTGTAACGGTTTTGTACCTTGTGTTTGACTACTGTCCTTGCATTTGACTACTGTCCTTGCATTGACGTCATTGCTGGCCTTGTTTGGGAGTTCGTCTTCCCCTTCCCCCCCCCCCCCCCCCGGACCCGCCCCCCTTCCACTAGACCCACTCCCCAAAAGTCAAAACAGGGATTTCTCACCTACCATAGTTTCCCCACCCCCATACAACTCCCCCCCCCCTCCTTCTTCAGTTTCCCTCCCCACCCCTAATTTAAGGGTATTTAAGGAACGGACATTTTTATTTTTACATTTACATTTTATTTCAAATGTGTTGTCCATATATATTATAATGATCGTAATTGGGGGCACCTGTGATCATTACATAAATTATTATTATTATTATTATTTACACCTTGATAATTACATATATTGTCGAAACCAGTAAAACCTTTGTGTGGAACGTACAAAGTGAATTTTCATATCCAATGTTAAAATAGTATTTTTAAATTAATTATATGAATGTAATATTATTATTTATATTTTAAGACAATTATATCGCATTGTAGGTTTCATAGGTAGGCCTTGACTAGACGAACATTTTGATACCAAAAACTCAATTTTGGCAAAGTAGGTTTCAAGAATCCGTCGACGATATGCTTTTGTCTCAATGTGCTGTCTCTTCACTGCTCCAAGAGTTCGTCGTCGAGAAATCCACATTGTTTTTCAAAGATTCAGATTGATGAGCAGTGATTCGTGGCAAGCAAACTTTTGAATCACGGCATTTGAGATAAAAAAATGAAACCTGATAACGCCTCTCCATGCTTTTCTTCTTGGGTGAGTTTATTTCTTTTAACACCTACTTTCATTTCGCGAGAAGCACGTACGGGGATGGGCTAATCATCGACTTGATATGACCAATCGGGTGATTACAGTAAACGTCATTATTTTCACTCAACAATCATAAGATTGTTTTAACGCGCCTCTCCAGTCATTTGTTCCATAGATTAACTTCTTCCTGTTTGCCAACATGTCTCATGATATGGCCGATTACGTTCCTTCGTATGCTCTTTAAGGTTTATAGCTGACTTCTCTTTTCTCCCACTCTTCGTAAGACTTCCTCAGGTGTAACTCGGCCGATCCATTTTATCTTCATCATTCTTCGGTAGCTCAACATTTAGAATCCTTCCACCCTTTTCTTCTACACTGCTGTCATCGTCCATGCCTCACTTCCATAAAGAAGCCTGCACCAGATGTATGTTCTAATAAAATGTTTAATTACGTCCACGCTTGTATTTTCAGCTGTAAGTACACTCTTCTTTTGGCAGAATTATCTCTTCGCCTGGACTAATCTACTGATTATTTTCTTATAGGTTTGCCCATTGCTAAATATTTTGGCCAACCAGACATAAGGGCCAGAGGAAAATTAAAGAGATAAACATGATAGGTTTCTTAGGTATTTTAAAATTAAACGCGTTAACTTGTGAATTAATTCTTTTTCCAAAGGTTTAAGACGTCCAACACTACGGAAACTTCAGTGATTTATAGAAACAATATGGGATTACTTTGGCGGAAAGTTGTTTTTCTTATTAGAGTCCGGCATTCTCTGCGCAATACATTTTAAAATAGCTATTATTTTGGAATTCAAACTATTATTCCTAGCTCTTTTAGAAACAACTTTAAATGACGACACTGCCATACATGTTTTTTCTTACAAAGATGTGACTTTAATTACTCGTACTGACTAAGTAGCAACTAAACCTTAACCTTATTAACCTTTCTAACCTTATTAGCGTAACCAGTCTAATAAATGAATAAAATTGGGAATCATTGTCAGATCGCAGGTTGAAATTTAGACTTAATCTCTTAAATAAATTCCAAGACCATATTTTCAGTGATGATGTTAAAAATATTTTGCGGACCCCAACTTACTATGGTAGACTGGACCATAATCACAAAATTAGAGAAATAGATTGCCGAACTGACAGATTCAAAATGTCCTTTTTTCCTCGTACTGTTAGGGATATGAATAACGGTAAATGTATCCAGTACGAGTGTAGCAATGGATAACATTGGTAGCTGCATGTTGGTATAAGGACTTAAAGCTAACCCAACTAACAGCATGTTTTTGCATGTATGCTTTGCTATTTTAATTTTTAATCACAAATTTTATGCATGATATGTAGTGCATGTTTGGTGAGAGTTAACCCCCTGCCACACACCTTTATGGTGGCTTGCAGGGTATTATGTAGATGTAAACAATTGATAATCCCCTCCTTGAAAGTTTAAAAACAAATGAGAAGCGCATGAAACCAAGAAATTTCACCAGAAAGCAAAATACGAAGCTGAGTCTCATAATAAAATAATGGACCAACTTTTGGATTGTATTCCATTCTCTTGTTGCTTTTCAAGTACTTATCAATGAGCCTGGATATACAGGCGTAATTGTTGTGAGGAAAGATTATTGACGAGAAGGCCATCTAACTTGGCATTGAAAGTAGCAGCTCATATTCGGTAAGTAAGATATAATCTGTGGAATTTGAGCTCTGATAAGAACAGATAACGATGAGGCCGTGAGAGCCAGATAGGGCGATGTACAATATGGGAGTGCGCCAAATGTATTCACTCATAGGTATTTGAACACCCAAATGAATACATGAGTACCTGAATGAGTACATGAATACCTCGATGAGTAGATGAGTACCCGAATGAATACATGAGTACTTGGATGAGTACATGAATACCTCGATGAGTAGATGAGTGTCCAAACGAGTACATGAATACCTCGACGACTGGATGAGTACCCGAATGAATACAAGGACGACTACCTCAGCGAATACTTGAATACCTAGTTGATAGCCCCTGAATACGAGCACCCGAATGAATACCCCGGCGAGTATCCGAGAACCCATCTCGATGAATATCGCTATTTAAATTCGACCGCTAAATTTTAGGGATGGCTATTGGACCACCTCGACTGAATTGGCGAGGACGTTCCCAAGTGGCACGAAAAGTCTAGTAAGTCTCCTTTCTTCCGTCCCTCCAATAGGTTTTCAAGACCTCACGCATGAGATTAATCTATTACAGAAATTTTAATCGAAAAGCTTTTCTGAAGATGTTACGTATATATTGAAAACACCGGCGTATTATCCCACACTGGAGCCCTATATATGGGACATATATGGGAAATATATAGGCTTCAGTGTGGGATGTTAGATTCGATAAGATAAATAAGATAGATATTTAGATTGTCGTACTGGTAGATTCAAAATTCATTTTTCCCCCGTACTATATGAGAACCACAGTTTGGAAGGTTACAAAAAAAAATTAACTGATTAAAGTTAAAGTTAATCTCTGTAAAAAGTAACTACTTAAAGTTAAAAGTAACTTTTCTGAAAAAGTAACTGATTAAAGTTAAAGTTAAAAAAAGTAAATTTTCTGAAAAAGTAACTGATTATAAAGTTAAAGTTAAAAAAGTAACTTTTACGTTAAAAGTAACTTTTCGGTTACTTTGGCAAATTGTATACTGTGGTGATAAAGGCCTTGATGGTTTTTTGTTTTGATAAAAAAAGCAAACACTGAAAACTGCCATTGCGGTTTCTTCCATCCGTACCTATATATTTATTTTAAAGTACTCGAAGTGGGGATTATCGTTGTAATTCCATTTAGTGTCCAGAGTGATGTTGGTCAGGTTTCCTAGTGTCTGCTAAAAGGATTAGGCGATTTTTCTGAGGTGTATCTCCGATTCCGGGATTTTTAAGTTGTCGGGAATGTAAGACTTTCTGATAAATCATGACGCGCCTGTAATTTTCCGCAAAAAATTGTTCTGAGCGGTAGAAAGTACTTTAAGGTTAGTTTTTGATCTCGATCCCCACATTGCGATGTGAAGTCTCCCTTCCCAATTGTAAAATTGCAGTGGAAACGGCTTAATTATTTATATAGAGTTACAGTAGATGCTGGGAGTGTGCCTGCACACTCTCTTTTTGCGATTCACTGGTGGCTGATGTATTGACGACGTGCTCAAGTAAGGCATATGTAGATTGGCGACTTGTGACAGATACGTTAGTTTGAATGAACCCCTTCTCCTCGTTATCCGTCATAGGTTTTTAGGCGACCATTCTTTCTCGGCTTCAACTATGTAGTACTGACGACATTATGTCGCCGAGTGAGGCATACGAGCAGGACATTGTCTTCGCGTGGTTTCGTATTTTCTCGTCTGGGGGTGCGTTCCTATACTTTGGCGGTCACTCCCCTCATCCCCGCTTTTGTTTGGATGTATTCGTCTCGGCCTATTCATTGCATTCTCGCACAACTACCCTTGCATTCTTAGATACCGCGTTATTTTCCCTTTTGTCTGTTGGGCAAAATTTGCACCCAAATTCGAACAGGTCGACGTTAGCCAAAAATTAACGAAAAAAATTAACTGAAGTTATTTTTCTAACAGTTAATGTATAATTTTAACGATTAAAAGGTAAAAGTTAACTCTTTTAACAAATAAAGATTAAATTAAATAGTTAAATACATTTTTAACAATTAATTTAATCGTTAATTATGATGAGAACACGATAGGCAGCATAGCATAGGTTTAGGTTGGGGGGAAATGTTGTAGAGTAATCTGCAGTGCATGATGCATATATTAACAACCAATCCCTTCGAAGAAATACCTTCAGGCGTAACTTTGAGGAATTGAATCATCATGAAAAAATAAAAATAAAAATGACTTTGTATATTCCACACTTTTATTAGCAAGACCGACCGCGGTTTCGACGGCTATAGCGTCATTATTAAGGCAACATATAGTGTCAGATGTCACTATATGTTGCCTTGATAATGACGCTCTAGCCGTCGAAACCGCGGTCGGTCTTGCTAATAAAAGTGTGGAATATACAAAGTCATTTTTATTTTTATTTTTTCATAACCAATCCCTTTATTACTATGTAGATACTAGTAAAAAATACTTGGTTGATTCCTTAATTTATTTAGCTAGACTACCGGATTCAACCTTTACAGCTCATACTCAGGAGGAGCCCTCAGAATACCTGTAAAGGTTGAGACCGGTAGAGTCTAGCTAAATAAATTGTTGAATCAAACAATTACTTTTATCTTTACTATGTCTAAATTCCACCAATTAAACTTGCCGACCATCGATTATATGTAGATACTAACTAGCTAGCAGCATGTGACCCTATTCTGTAGCATGTTTCCATGTAGTAGCTTGTTTTCATGTCAGTAGCGCATGTTTGATGGTCTTCACCCCCTGCCACACACCCTCGCGTTGTCATGCAGAGTATCGCGCAGATATAGATGCACTTTTCCTTCGTCAAATAAGTAGGGTATATCAAGCCAATGAGATCGGGTAGCTGGTTGTTTGTGAGCCTGAAAACCCTGGTCTTATACCTAACTCCGTCACTATTCTTAATCACACATTCCTTCCATAATTTTACGAAGATTTCTCAATATCTATAGTGGAGTGATTCAATGAATTTCACTTGTCATGGACATAACTTCAATTGTCTCCTGTTCCTCTCTCTTTGACCTCCAACCTAAGAGAGACCTAAATTCACGGATTAATTAAGTACAAGTTTAATTTTAATTTTTAAAGCCGACACTAGGTTTCTCTCCTCTCTTCCTCCATTACCTGAAAACTTCTTCCTTTACCCATTTACCCACTTAATCCTTCTGGCGCAAATGACCTCAGTTGCCGGTCACCTCCTTAAAATTACTACCACTACAACTAAAATTGCCAACCACAAGCACCTTGGGGTGGGGTCGAATGAAGCGTAAACGTAATGGGTGAACAGAGAGAGAAATGTAAGCAGGTGGATGGCACATCGTGAATAATAATGTATGGAAAAAATGGAAAGATGTCACAATGGCTTCATTGTATTTGTGACAAATTTATTTTATTTAACCCAAGAATATCTTCTTATAGTCACTATAATAGTCCAGGCGAAGAGGGCATTATATCAAAAGAAGAATCTTCTTGCAGCTGGAAATACAAGCGCAGAAGAAAGGAAGCAATTCATCAGAACGTACATCTGGAGCACGTTTCTTTACGGCAGTGAGGCATGGACGATGACAGCAGCGGAGAAGAAAAGGGTGGAGGCATTCGAAATGTGGTGCTACAGAAGAATGATGAAGATTAAATGGATCGACCGAGTAAGTAACGAGGAAGTCCTTAGAAGAGCGGGAGAAAAGAGAAGTCTGCTGAAAACCCTAAAAAGAAGAAGGGATAACCTAATTGGCCATATCTTAAGACACGATGGCCTGATGAAGACAATCGTCGAAAGAAAAGTGAACGGGAGGAGTAGAAAAGGCGGGCCCCGTATGAGATATAAGGAGCAAGTGTTGTTCTCAAACGCACCCGAAAAATGTACCCCATGTAAATTGGTAAGGTGCAACTTACACAGAACAAGAGCTCTCCTCAACATTAACTGAAAGTCTGCGTCGTTGTTTTTTTGTTTTGACAGTGATAAGTCAACGCCAGTAGATTTTGGTGGCAACATTGGTAGAGGGGAACCGCGGCGCGCGAGCTGTAGAGGGGGCCCACTTACAGAATAAATATTACTATAACTTGTACAAAGAGACTATTTAGTATACGACCGGTTTCATTGCATAGGCGACATCTCTGGTGCCTATGTGGTGAAACCGGTTGTATACTAAATAAATCGTGTAGGATGTTACTACGTATTCTTTATTAATGAATACGAATTTCCACCAAGTTGAGCCTGAGACATTGAATAAATCTACAGATACTTTATTATTCGTCGCTGAGGGTTTGCTCTTTCTTGAAACGCCAATATAGTATCCCTGTAAGTGCCAATAAACATTATAGTAAAAATTTTATTATTCACTTATTTGCAGAAAAGTACAGGGTATTTTTATTCTTTTCTCACACTTTGGCGCCCCTCTCAGCTCGGTGCCCCAAGCGATCGCTTGTGTCGCTTGGGCCTAGAACCGGCCCCGGGTGGAATCATTCGAAATGTGGTGCTGCCGAAGAATGATGAAGATAAAATGGATCGACCGAGTGACAAACGAAGAAGTCTTAAGAAGAGTGGGAGAACAGAGATATCTGCTGAAAACCTTAAAGAGAAGATGGGAGAACTTAATAGGCCACATCTTAAGATACGATGACCTGATTAAGACAATCATTGAGGGAAAAGTGAACGGGAAGAATGGAAAAGGCAGGCCTCCTATGAGATATGTAGAACAAGTTGTGAAGGACGTGAAAGAGAGGAACTATGTTAACATGAAGAGGTTGGCCGATAGAAGAATCGAGTGGAGGGCTGCGTCAAACCAATCCTAGGATTGTTGACCCTTGATGATGAGTATCTTCTAAGTTTGGCAAACGCGTCGTAAGGTTGGACTAACAATAAGAGGGGATTTCGGTCCAAAAAGTTCACTTTCAACCACCTGCGAGGAGGAAGGAGTGTTTGTGGTCATTCCAAGATATGCCCACTGGTTGCATAACGCCAATCAGTAGTTGGCAACCCCCCGCTATATTACTCATCTAGTTAAGTGGTGACCCCAGAGAGTAATCAGGGGGTGGGATGGGTTTCGCTATTATTCTCCTCTTCCTCCCTCCCACGTTGAGAAACCAGGCGAGTGGACCGTCCGCGCTAATGGCCGGCGGCGGCGCTAATGGTTCCCGAATGAGAGGCATCTCTGCTTGCCTCTGCGATTAATTAGAGTCATATCGAAGAAAGACAGCGCTAAGCATGCCCCCCCATTTTCTTCCCCTTAGCTCGGAAGAAGACCTCCCTCAATGCGGAAGATGCAAACGGAAGACAGCGAAGAAGACAGACGGACATCATGATTGCAGTTCCTTTTGGCACATCGTCTTCATTTTGGTAGTTCATTGCGCGAACCCTCCACCTACTCTTCTGGGACATTCTTTGATTTAAAGTATTCATCGCAAATACTTGATGAGACATGATTTAAAAAAATGAAAATGAGTAACTTCCACAGAGAAAAACGTTTATTGCGACCGGGTTTCACTTTTTACAGTACATCTACATCTACATAATACCATGCAAGCCACCATCAAGGTGTGTGGCAGGGGGTGAATTCAAACCAACCATGCACTACATATCATGCATAATATAGGATTAATATTAATACATTAGTCTAAACTTCAGTATTTAAAAAGATAAAAATAGCAAAGTAAGCAACAACAACATGCTGTTAGTTGGGTTAGCTTCAAGTCCTTATACCAACATGCAACTACCTATGCTATGGATTGATTCACTCGTATTGGACATATTTACCGCTATTCATATCCCTAATTGTACTAGGAAAAAAAGGACTTTTTGAATCTGTCAGTTCGGCAGTCAATTTCTCTAATTTTGTATTTATGGTCCAATCTACCATAGTTTGTTGGGGTTCGCAAAATATTTCTAACGTCATCAATGAAAACATTATCTTGGAATTTATTTAATTGTAAGAGATTAAGTCTAAATTTCAACCTGCGATATGACAATGATTCCCATTTCAATTCATTTAATAGACTGGTTGCGCTAGTACGGTTATCACATCGCCCATTTACAAATCTTGCCGATCTTCGCCGCACACGTTCAAGTTCATTATTTACACCGATTTTGTAGGGATCCCATACACTGGCAGCATATTCCAAATGAGGTCTAACAAGGGAAAAGTAGTTGTTTTCTCGCACATGATCGTCACATTTACCCAATACTCTTTTAATGAAACCCAGTTTACGATTAGATTGCCCCATTATTTCACGTATGTGTTTACCCCAGGAAAGATTGTGTCAGTCTTATTCACAGATACTTAAAGGATTCCACGTTTGGTAATTCATCATTACTTATTATATACGTGCTAGGAGGAGAACAATTCTTTTTCCAAAAATTCATCGCCACACATTTCTTTTAATTTAATCAAACTGCCATGCATCATTTTTCAATAGCTTGTAGGCCATCATTTGGGCAGAGAATTTCCCTGTACACTACAGCGTCATCGGCAAATAGACGAAGCTTACTTTTGACTACCTTATTGATAACATTTATGTGTAGAAGGAACAGGAGTGGACCTATCACACTACCTTGTGGGACACCTGAAGTGACTTCAATTGCCGTGGAGGTAACACCGTCCAAAAAGTATATTCAGGCTCTTAAGGAAGTAGCTTATTTTTCAAGTTTCTATTATGTTCCGTTTTCACCGTATCACGCCTGAAACCTCAGAAATTGAGCTATGTTGTATTTAAGTTGCAATAAATTTGCGTTAAATCTCTAAGAGCGAGGCAGAAGTGCATCAAATTGAGGTGTCCACGTGTCGTCAATGCAGTGAAGAAGTCCCTTAATGTGTTCACGCGAATCTCTTGCCTTTGCCCACCAAAAGAACCCATAACCTTCTTTCATTCATTGTCTTCCGACGTTGTGACCCGACATGTGAAACACTTAAAGCGTCATGAAGCCAAACATGAGAACCCACGTTCCAGAAGAGCGCCAATGATCAGCATTCAATTTGATGGAGACTCAAATGCGATGCAAATTTTGAGGAATGGTTTAGAATTACGAGGATTTACTCGTACTATTGGGGAAATGAATAGCTATGAATATATTTTAAAGTATATATACAAATATATCAATGGATAGCATTGGAAGTTGCATGTTGGTATAGGTACTTTTAAGCTAAGCCAACTAACAGCATATTTGTGCATGCTTACTTTGCTATTTCTGTTTTTTTAAGCTGTGAAGTTTAGACTAGAAAATAATTACTGATCCTTGTAGTCTATTTTCCTCTGGATGGTTGTACTGTGACTCTTAGTTTCATACAAGTAAAATCTTAAATGGAAATCATTATTTGACCGTAGGTTGAAATTTTAACTTAATCTCTTAACTGAATTCCAATACAACATTTTCGCTGATGACGTTAAAAATATTTTGGGAACTCCAACTTACTATGGCAGACTGGACCATGATCACACAATTTGAGAAACTGATTGTCGAACTGAAAGATTCAAAATGTCCTTCTTTTCTCGTACAATTAGGAATATGAATAGCTATAAATATATCCAGTAGTATAAATACAAGTACATATATCAATGGATAGCATAGGTAGTTGCATGATGGTATAAGGACTTTAAACTAACCCAACTAACAGTACGATTGTGCATGCCTGCTTCATTATTTAAAACTTTTTTTTAAATTGCTAAATTTCCACAAGGAAAAAAATCCACCTCAACCGGGAATCGAACCTGGACCCCCTGTCCAGGTACCAGTTGAGCTACCGAGGCTTCCTTATCTCTTATTGAACTCTAGGAAGCCTCGATAATTCAAATGGCATAGATTACCTGGCCAAGGGGTCCGGGTTCGAGCTGCCGTAGAGGTGTATTTTTCCTTGTTTCAGCTTTTGTGTATTTCAACGATTGACTCCTATCAAGGTATTCGTGGCTAGTTCGCAATCCTTGAACTTATTTAAATTGCTATGTTTCGACTAAAATATAACTACTTATCCTTTTTGATCATGAAAGACAAAGTATGCTTTATGTAAATTCACCCCCTGCCACACACCTTTATGGTTATTGTGTAGATGTACGCTTCGGAGGGACTGTTTTCGGGTTAGAGCAGGCCGTTTTTTTTCCCGACTATGTCTCGAACAACTTTTCTGCTTTTGTACTTCCAAATCTCCCTCTGAAGGTCTCTCAGTCTTCCATGAACATTAGCCTTCGCCGCCGCAAACACTTTCCCGGCACACCCTTGCCGATTGTGGCCCCTAAAGCCTATCGCGGCCGCCCAGTAATCAGCGATATATTTGCGAGCGCATGTGCCAGGCTCCTTTCGAGGGTCGTCATTGCAATTTGCACTGGACTCCCACGAGCCCCATTCCCCGTTGACTGTTGGCCAGCTTCCCGCAACTGTGGGCGCACGCCATCTGCGCCAGTTCAGCGTTCGCCCACCCGACTCCGGGGCTTGGCCCTCAAGGAGCGAAAGAGTTAAGGTTTAACGGGCTCATGGAAAAAAATTAGCGTGAAATCATCGTTATCGTAGAGTTGGCGCAGGGATTCGAGAACCCTACCGGTAATGGCGGTGTTCATAGCACAAATTGGCGCGAAACTCTTCTTTAGTTACGTAAAAAATAGCGTAAGGGTTGGTCGAATTTGAATTAACGTGAAATTGACTTTATAGCACTATGTCGTAATTGTTTGTATCAGCGCTTTTCTACAGTGTTTTTGCTATTATTTTCCATGCATCATGGGAGGTAAACATCACGGGATGGAAACATTGAAATAAAAATCCTCTCCCTTTTCCTCCAGATCTCTTCCAGACTAATGCGGTAGATTTTCTGCAATAAAATGACAAGAGATTTCCAGAAGCTTTCTCACAGTGAGTACTGAAGAATCTGCTAAACGCTCAGCACTCGGGATTAGTTCTAAAAACAATGGTTAGATGGCGTCTAGTTCACGATAATTTTTATTTGTAAACACCTCAGGGTCGTTAAGTTAATTTTTCGTTACGTACTTAAGCTAATTACGCGCTAATTTTGTCTATAAAACGGCCTTTAAAGAAGAAGAGCAGCTGCGTTTTGGGGCCCAAAGCGACCACTGGCACGCTGGCTTACTCTCACTTGTTCGGCCGCAGCGAGGCCTCGGAGGATCACATGAGGCACTTAAGAGAACTGATATTCCGTAGTTATTTGGGGGAGACGACCAACAACTGAGGTCACCAGTGCCGTTTAGGACCGGTGAGTAGTTGCGTGGAGGTAGGAGTTTTTTCTGGAAACAGAAGAGGGTTGGAGTGGAACCCAGCATCAGCATAAGCCTGCTTTTAGCGAAAGGGCTGCTCGCCACCCGTGCGCACGCCGGGCAATACGGGTGATTGTGCTTGAGCGACAACAAATCATCTTTTCCAGCATCTTTTCATACGCATTTTCAGGCCGAAGTAGTAATTATCATAAACTATTTTTTAAATTAAGATATAAAATTAAAGGCCAATTATATTAAAATTGCGAAGACAACTGCAATACATTGGCAGAAGAAAACATATTTAAAATATTTTTGTTGCAAAACACACTTTTTACATTAAATGACAAAAAATTCACTATTAAATGTATTTAAAATTTTTGTATTGTCTCACGAGTTCTTCCGAGTCTTAACAGTCTCATCAGAAGGTGCTCTTGTTTTAAATCTACAAAATACCATAATACTGTGTCCATATAGTTTGATACTTGTTTACGTGTAAATATAATCAGTCTCTTAATTATCTTTGGTGTCACATTTCCTTCATTAGTTTTTTTTCTACTTCCATACGTGTTTTCAAACCATACATGTCCTTTGGTAATTGGTTAAAGATTTTAGGTATAGTCACTGTCATTCTATTTCCACCGCATTCATTAAAATACTTTTAAACTTCATAATAATGCACATTCCTTATGGTGCAGCATCGTCAAGGCACTCGGCAAATAGTAAAGTAATGTAAAGTAAATTTTATTGCTTTCAACAAAAACAATACAAAATACTGAATTCATTACAATAAGAGAATAAGAAAGCTGGGTTGCCTCAAAGGAGAACCTGTACTGAAGCAACCTTCATAATTGTATAATTCATCACTATCTATTTTTTCATACAAAAGTGATAGTAGAAAGTGAAAGTTTCATAAAAAAGTAATTTTAAACAAAAGCCATTTACATCTGAATATTTACTAATATAAGTATAACTACAAAACAACGAGTAATTTTTTAAATTTTTTTACAAGGAGAAAAAAAAATTTGATGACATCAAAAGAATCTTACATTTTCATTTGCCGGTATCCATGACTTAGCTAAATTTAAAAAAATTTACAATTTTTTATTTTCTCAGGCAACAAATTATAAACCTTTGGGCCCATATATACAAATACATGTATTATGTCTGGGGGGACGCGATTAGCCGATATGCTCCATCACACGACCCGACACGCACATCGCTCTGCTTTCATTTATTTACAATCGTGACCTTCCTTTGGCAGCAGTCGTCAGTTGCTCCTACATCTTCCCCATCCACCGAATGCCTTCCGTTGTTCTCAGTTACATAGCAGGATAAATGCGTCCTGTTCTCCAGTGTTCTTCATACTCTGTCCACCAGGGGTAATGGTGAATCGCCTCTCTCGAAGAAAATGGGAGTGAGTCCTTAGGGAGTTTGCTGTCGAGGTTCTGACGAGATTCTAGAGGACTAATTGTGAGGTGGAATCATGACTACCTCTTATTCCTCGTCAACAGACGAATGCTTGATATCCGTTTTGATGGAAAATGCTACCCCAGCATACTTTTTGTGATCGTTTTTCATATTTGTAGCTAATGAAGTCGATTACGGATGCCCACTCTATGCTTGAATGTTATTCACTGGAAAATAATCAGCATATTATAACTTGTAGACATTATTATCTCAAATGGCGATTAAGATGGCTCCAATTTTGAGTGCTATCATCTTTGTGAAAAACGCCTTAAGTTCTCAGACAAGATTATGATGATGTTGTACTTATAGATTTAGACTTTTGGATTTTATTGAAGAATTGATTGCGCCTATGAAATTTAGATGTCCACATTTTAACGTGTGAGCTGTCACCACGAAAACGTGAGGCAAAAGAAGTTATTGAAAATGAGACCTGTTGTTGGAGATAAGTGTACTCTGGTCATCCAAGCAACCACGCTGCCTCGGTCACATCTGCATCGGTGGAGTGCGACTCAAATCGTGCTTCTTGCAGTGAAATCCTCATCGCTTTCCTAAAGCCCGTTTCACACGATACTTGAACCAGTACAAGGTCTAGTATTCTAGCTAGTATGCTAGCTTTCCAGTATCGTGTGAAAAGAACCAGTGTACTGGCTGGCAAGCATGCAAGCTAGTATACTTGCTGAGCTACTGGATTTCATACTTGATGCGATACTAGATTTCTAGTAGGACCTAGTAGCCCAGTAGCCATCGACCAATCAAGTCACGTTACAGACGCTGTGCGAACTTCTCTTTTTTTTAATTAGTATGGAATCATACGGAATGACCAATTCATAGCAAGCACAAGGTCGATGATCGTGTGAAACTTCCCAGGACGGTTCCAATCATACTAGATTCCATCCTCAATATCAAGTAGCGGCTAGCACACTAGGTCTTGTGCTGGATCAAGTATCGTGTGAAACGGGCTTAAGAAAGATCCATGCCAATTTTCGTCCGAATTCTCAACAACTTCCAGAATTATGACGTTCTAAAGCATCCATTGGTCATGCTGTTTCATCATCGTTTCAGTTAAGCTGGTAGAAGAAGCGCGGATCCTACAATTTTGTCATAAACGCGTTGGGGATCCAATCAGAAGTGCTGGCCGCTCTTCTTCGGAAGATTTCCAACGTAGTTTCGCCACCAGCACTTTTTATACTTTTTTTGCGACAATTTACATTGCATGGGGACAAGCATCGCCGTCGGTGATACATGCCCTCAAGGCATTATTCCAAGGGACTCCTTGAGACGCGGAATGTTTTCCAAGCAGCGGCGTGGGTGGCACTCAGCCAGGCGTTAATCGCACTCCGACCGAGGAGGCCTCAACTATGCCGAGACACTTGGCGAGGCCGACACTCCGGCACGGAACCAAATTGCCTAAGCTAAAATTACGGCACGAATGTTTTCTTGGGTACGGTACTGAACCGGTTTCACCTCCTTTTCTTAACTATGAGTGCCACATCTCTTTTCTCCTCCCAGGCACGCGACAAACATCGTTTCCAGAATGCATACGCTTTTATTTTTCTCTAATAGGAGGTTCCACCGTGACTCCGCGATTCAAAATCCCATAAAAGAGTTATTTTATTTAATGAATAAATACCGATCCAGAAAAACACCTATGGAAAATCATCTATAGGGTGATAACGCATACACAATAATCCTATGAGCATGCTATTATATAGCATGTTGTAGTGGCATTCTATTTTTTACAAGCTCTTTTAACTCATTTTGACTTAGAAACATGACTGGCGTGTTGTTCCCACGTTTAATTTCCAAAGTCAGAATACATGCTCATTCTCGCTAATACGTATCCTAAAATAGGTAAAATATATTCTTACTTAGTTTTAATCTATTCCCTTGCAAAATTTACTCTTTGTTTTGAATTTTATTAATATTTATATTTTTGAAAATTGTTTGGAAACAATAACGTTGCTATCATTTGGAAGCATTGGTATTAATTACACCATATCAATAAATAATTAAATATTTCAATTACATAAAAAATATAGGAAGGATCTTGGTAAGATATATTCCTAAATTAAGTCAGTAAATATGCTTGCAAGCACGTTCCGTCACAAGTACCGTTGCCAAAGATAACAACATATCGTAGCGCCACTTTCATGTAACTAAGGCTTTTTTGCTTTATTTCGAGCAAACATTTATTAATGTAAATTAAACAAGTGCGGTAAGGCCAGCACTTTTTCAAAATGCTAAATTGTACAGAAAATTGCGCATCTTATGCTAGTTTTTTGTCAAAACGACATTCCTCTTTACATCATTAATCTGCAAATTTTACTCCAATAGGCATGCTCTGCCGCCTAACCACGTATAAAATAGCTGATTTTCAAGGTCTTTTTTCTTTAAATACATGATGGAAAGGCCTCATTATTTTATTGCCAATCGATAGAAGGGCCAAAAAATGATGCGTCCTGAAATTTTCACAAAAATGACATTACTTCATAATTCGGTGGAGCCACCTTCAGATCCCATTTTACTCTGCTTCAACGGCACTTTATTTTTGATGTCTTAATATATTTCTTTATCCCCAGCGTGACTTCGTGCAATTTGCTTGTCATTGTAATTTATTAGAATAACTTAGTTTTCCACGTAGATTTATTACGACAAGAAAACCTAAGTTTCGACGAAGCTCGTCATCTTAGCAAGGAATCTGCCCCGACGATGACAAGCTTCGTCGAAACATAGGTCGTGTTGTTGAAATACATCTACGTGGAAAAAACGAAGTTATTCTTATCATTTACAGTGTAGTCTTAACTATACTTTGCCATCCGAATTCGTGCAGTTTCATCTACCTTATATGCTTTATTTTCATTTACATTTGTTTTAGCATGTATTGCCATTAATCACATAATGAAAAAAACCCTAAACATAATTTTGTAGCAGTACATGATTTCATTTTTTGGTATCCTTCTCGAATAAGAAACCGTGGCAGCAATCCCCAAAATGAAGGATGAAGTTACTGTCAACGAGCTGCACGTCTTCCTTGTTATCCGAAACTTTAATTTCGCCGGATGGATGGTCACGTATTTTTTCAAATTGAACTCCATCCGTATGCTCTATACTAAATGATGGACAGCAGCAAAGTGGGTCTACGGTGCGAATGGATGAGAGAAGAGAAGAATGGAAGAAACCATTGCTAAACCTTCCATGAAGGCAAACATGTGCGTAGAAAGGAGTATTCTACCGGTTGAAATTGATTTTGTAGGCCATTAAACATGTTTTTATGTCCTCTGTATCCGAACATTCCTAAGTTTTCTCCTGCCGATCTTCCGCGTATTTCTTACATCGGTCCATTCCTTCCAAATAGCCTCGCCTCTTCCGACCCAATCTCCACCCATTGCTTCCTCCTGTCCCCCAGTTCCTCTTTATTGCCTTTATTTAACTTCTTCGCTGATTTCAAATCATCACAAATGGCGAAATAGTTCCTCGAAGGGAAAATGCAACCATCTAGGTCAGTACCAGAATCCAACTACAAACACAATATGCTTGCATAATCCATAAACCCAAATTCTTATTATCTGCTCCAATAATATTTACATGGCACGATAATGTCTAGACGCGATGGTTTTTTTGATAAGTGATGAAATATCCTAGATATCCATGCCAGTCAAAATTTTTTTCTGTCTTACTTTTTTAATCTCGATTTCTCTGCAAGTGCTCCATACCTCTTCTCATTATAAAAAAATGAAAATTGGCCAAAAAATGAAAATACTCGTCTCTATTGAAGAAAAATATCGCCTAAAAGATCCTATTTGACCTGATGAATACAAGCACTAATATTTTTTCGTGGCAAGCTCCCCAATCACATTCACTGGTTAATCTCCAATGTCCATCACATTACAATCTCACTCATTGTTTTCACTTGTCTTATTCTCATCCGGGGACTCTATGCCCAAGACGGATGGAAAAAACTAAAATGAAAGCCGATTGTGAGATTTTTAAGAGCGATTAAAACACACCAACATTTGCGAACCATTCTCGTTAGTACTCCGTGATTCCTTGGTTACCTATTCGTGATGATCCCGACGGTTTCTAACACACCTCTCAGGAGGGTTGCGTTTGAAGCCGTCGTGATCATCCCGAATGGGTAGCCAAGGAGTCACATGATATAAACATAAATCGTTCGCAAACATGGTGTGTTAAAACAGCTGATTACAACCTCATTCATTGTTTACTCTTGTGTTTTATCTCGTTTGGGAGCTCTATAGTGAAGACAGATAAGAAAAACTCATGTGAAACAATTAATGATATTGTAACGAGCGAATAAAACACAGTAAGTTTTCAAAAACATCGTGTTTGTACCACGTGACTCCTTGGTTACCTATTCGAGATAATGGCGATGGTTTCAAACATCCCCAACATTCGTGTTTTTACCATGTGAATCCTTGGTTACCGATTTCAGATAATCCCGATTGTTTCAAACACACCTCCCCAGAACTCGAATGTTTTCCTCGAAACACCCAAGTATGGAGCGGTATAGCAATGAAAAGTATCTTCCACTCCCGGGATTCGAACCCGCGCCCTCGGGTTGGTAGGCTAGCACTCCATTCGGTATCACTCTGGCTACCAAATTGTGAGGTTCATTCTTCCATATCATCATTTGGGAGGGGCTCTTTATATTGTTACAAGGTGGAGATGGGGCGTTGAATGGTTTTGGATCTTCTCAATAGCCCTGGATTGCATGCCTTACTGAGCTCCCGTCCTTGTTCGCATTTGAAATTGCTGACTTATCTCCGTGGACTCCCCTTTGAACCCACGCTGCGAAATCGTTTCCTTCGCAAGGACTTTTAGGTATATTTTGTGTTCTTCGGCGCGTGTCCGAAGATGCCTTGGCGTTGTAGTTCTTCCAGTCTAAGGACCCTTCCATGCCTCTGGTTTCAACTGTCTTCCCTGGTCATACGATGTAACACCGATGGAATATTTCAGAGGAAACTCGGCTTAACGCCTCTTTTTGCTAACCTAACTTCTTTTCAGTGGGTCCCTTTCCTTAGAACCCCCAAATAAAATAATTATTTGTAAATGGCCTTGAAAGCGGTCGTGTCTTCATAATATTTTGGGGCTAGCGCGATTCTTTCTGCGGTTCCCTTGATAGATGGCATTATTGCTCACATTTTCCCCATGCTTTGGTGGCAATAGCCCTCTTCTATATCCGGTGGGGGGATGTATGTGCTTGTACCGTTCGAGATTAATTCCCGTACCGAATAATCCCGAAAAAATATTAAATCATACGAGTGAGTCCTTAGTTATGTACCGGATTAAAATCTTAGTTTTCTTCTTGATGATATTTCCTGTGTCTTTTCCATAATAACCGCTGTCTTGCAGGGTTATAAGATGTTTTATAGTTCTTTCTCCGTAAATTCTTTGACGGACTCAATCAATAAACTGTAGGGTCATCGACGATACATTCTTAGTGCGATTTTTGGCACCGGTACCGTGATACCGTGTTGTTGGATTTTCTTGTGAGTGGTGTGTCTCCCCGTCGTCGCCGGCAAATTATTCTAGGGATGGGAGTTTCCCGTCCTTCCATTGTGAATGTGATGCTGCCCTTGAGGCGGCCCGAGCCTCTTGTGCGTCCAAAGAGCAAAGGTGTCGTATATTCCAGCCACAGATTTGATCTCCGCCTTTCGCTGTTGATTGCAGTTGACTCAAACTGTTGCATCCTATGTCGGTTGTTAAGAAATTTTGACGCTGTAAATTATCGCATTATCGAAATTACCGTCTTTTTCAGATTCTTGGGCGGTGATATATGTTATTTCATTACGAAAATCGTTATAATAAGTTTCAATTATCATGTACATTTTCATGAAAATAAATGACTATATTTCAAATTTTAAATATAAAGTATCATAATTTGCTATTAACTCAATAACCTACGACAGTAAACCACATTGTCTATATATAGACGCAACCAAACAATCAAAGTTTTGCAACAGCCATTGACGTCTCCAAAGAAGGCCATCGAGTACTAAAATATCCGGGAGTTCACTGCACTTATGTACAACATTGAGTTTCAACCATTATCTAGTGTTTCCGTACTCTGATCACCTTAGCGGAGACAGAGGAGTAACGAATTGCAAGGCACATCTCCGCCTCCCCGAGGTAGAGCCTGCTCCATTCGTTGAACCAGAACACATTTCAGCGAATGAATTCCAGGTGATGGGAAGACACATCGGCGAAGAAGGTTGGCCGATTTGTAGAGTCACACAGTTCTTTCAATTGGGAAGAACCTCAGTGAGAAACGTGGAGTGCCCTGCGCAATTTTTTCCATCTCCATGAATCACGATATCAATTTTATGAGCGTAAACAGTTTACTAAAACGAAATAAAAGAGGAATCTAAATCCAGTCTACTATAAACCAGTCTACTAAGATGAACTAAAAGAGGAATCATTATCAGTCCGTAGACTGAAATTTAGACTTAATCTCTTTACTAAATTCCAAGGCAATATTTTTAATAATTTACGCCAAAAATATTTTGTGAGCTCCAACTTACTATGGTACTGACTGTGGTAAACTTACTATGGTAGACTGGACCATATGATAAAATTAGAGAAATTGATTGCCGAAATGACTGGTCGAAAATGTCCTTCTTTCCTCGTACAATTAGGGATATGAATAGCTGTAAACATAGGTATCCAATAGTATAAATAAAGTTTTATCAATGGATAGCATAGGTAGTTACATTTTTGTATAATGACTTTAAGGTAACTCAACTAACAGCATGTTTTTTCATGTTTGCTTTACTATTTTTAGCTTTTTCAAATTGTGAAGTTTAGACTAGAATATAATTACTAATCCTTTTTATGCATGTGAATAATGCATATATTTGGTGTGAATTCACCCCCTGCCACACACCTTTACGATGGCTTGCAAGGTATTATTTAGATATAGATCACAGAGATTGCCATCAGAGGACTGTGAAATCTTCTATCACTTGGCTCTTCCCAACGAAGATTTCCAGCAGGAATATGAACGGCTCAATGAACTATGTACACCTATATGATATGCTAAATGAGTAGACATTTCAAAGGTATCGTCACTGGCAGAACGTGGCCTTCGTCTATCACAAAAATACAAAATAGTTCATGTACAGATGTCGAGATAAATAAAGACATCTAAGCAGGAAAGTGATAAGTTAGTAGTAAGGTTACATTCAGAGATATCAAAAGATCTCTAGATCCCGATAATAACACACGATGCTCTGAGTGAGTGTACACAGAGATCATGTCAGCAGATAATTTAACATTTGGTTTCGTTATCATTGATTACATTCCTCAATCTTGATTTCTGAAAGATTGAAGCAGATATATTCAATTTCTACAAGCAACTACGGCTGTCGTCTAACATTAATTTATGATGAGCTTTTTATTTTCGTTAAGTCGAATGATTTAACGCTCCAGAAACTATATAGAAACACTTGTATGTTCAATCCCATGCTATGATGCAGGAAAAAGCTGTTCCTTCGACCATGAAAATGCGATCTGTCGGGCGTATCAGCCTAACCCGTTAAATAAACCCCATTCTGGTCGGAAAACAGCAGAGAAGGTGGTTTCTGTCGTAATTGTATGGGAGAGGTTCTTCTTAGTGAAACATAAAATTTGTAATTCCGCGTCTCATATGTTTTTATTACGACCGGTTTCTATGCTGTAATATCATCTTAACGTTTTTGCGCCAAAGTAAGTCATATATTTATCAGGGATGGGCTGATAACCCAAATTTTCAGATAACGAATAATTTATTCAGGTATAACCTTATTTTTCCGATAACGAATAATTTTTTCGATGGCCCGATATATCTTTATATATATATTGAATACCTAATTAAGTAGTAGAGAGCACTATTTATGGCCGAAAAAATCCACACAATGTCTTCAAAACATTTATTCAATAGGGGGAAAAAAGACAAAACCTTTGAACCTTGAGTTCATCAATGAAATGCAATGGAAGAAAAATAGCATCACCAGAATGCGATGACTATGTATCGAAAGGCGACTGTTTCAGTCTCCTCCAACTCGTACTCTTCCAAGATTAACTAAGCGCGCAGTATAGGTTGTATAAAAATGGAATCATGCTTCGGGGGAAGGTCTGATACTGCATTGCGAGGCTCAAAATATTTAATGAAGTGAACAAAAACTTTTAAAAAATATTGCATGTAAAATCAATGGAGAAAACTAAGTAATACTACTTTATGAGAAAAAACTTGAAATTTTCAACAGTAAATTGGGCAAACTGTGGAAATCCAATAGTAACTGTCGAAATCCAGCAGTTTTTTCGCAGAGGGAACCTTGTAATTAACAAAAGTGATCACAAATTAAACAAATACCCCCAGTTACTTTGCACTAATTTGAACAGAAAGAAGGTTGCCGGCCAACATCAGAACCAATTAGGTTAGCGGTTATCCTCTGGTGATGAACATCTTCCATGAATGGTTTCCTCCAAGTTGCATTGAGTTAAGGTTGAAATTTCATCATCTTCGGAGTAGACGAATTTGATTTGGCTGTCAACTGGGGGGAGGGAGGTGTTTGTAACCGTCGGGATTATTTCAAATATGTAACCAAGGAGTCACGTGGTATAAACACGAATGGTTTGCAAATTTAGTGAGGCTAAACCACTGATTACAACCTAATTCAATGTTTACACTTGTGTTTTATCTCATGTGGGGGCTCTATATTCGAGAAAGATGAGAAAAACTCAAGTGGAAGCAACTAATGATATGGTAACGACCGATTCAGACACACCAAATTCGAAATTAAAAGGGAAAGTCACGCATGTAATGACGTTATCAGATTCAGCTGCTCCGATACCAATGTACAGATAACGGAACATCGGCCACATTTTTGTATCGGAATTGATAATCGACGTCTCCCTAGTGTAAATCATTTTGCGTGTGGTAGCACTTGAGTGTTGTTTAATTATGGAAACAGCAACTGAGAATTCTGAAGTAATAGGTTGGATGCAAAAATCCCTTACCGGAGTTTACCATCTACATCTACATAATACCCTGAAAGCCATCTCAAAGGTATGTGGCAGGGGATGAATTCTCGCCAAACATGCACCACGTATCATGCAATGAAAAGGATTAGTATTAATATATTAGTCTAAACTACAATATTTAAAAAGATAAAAATAGCAAACGTATGCATGCAAAAACGTGCTGTTAGTTGGGTTACCTTCGAGTCCTTACACCAACATGCAACTACCTATGCTATGGATTGAATCACTCGTATTGGACATATTTACCACTATTCATATCCCTAATAGTCCAGTCTACCATAGTAAGTTGGGATTCGCAAAATATTTTTAACGTCATCACTGAAAATATTATCTTGGAATTTATTTAGGAGATTAAGTCTAGATTTCAACCGGTGATCTGACAATGATTCCCATTAAAATTATTAATTATTATTAAGGGTCACACCATACCTACTAACGGTGTCTTTCAAATTGGCAGAACTTAAATATCTTTGTGGTTGGATTAAGATCCAAGAGGACTTTATTGCGATGAAGAACGTTACTGAGATGTATGAATTGATGAAAGAATTTTAAATAAAGTGACTTCTTAACATGGGAAGGTAAGGTACACGCAAGACTTAAGGAACCTTGTGAACGAAATGGATTTCTGATAAGAATGGAATGCAATACATGCAAAAGACGGTAGGCATTGCACTGACGTGACGTGTAGATGAACGATCGCATTGCTGGCGCATAGAGGGAGAAGCGGTGAAATGCGTTCCCCCTCCTACCCATGCCTTCGGAGATATCTGCAAGAACTCAGTCACAAGGTGCGCTCGGAATTGACCGTGGAATTGAACTTCTGGATGCGCACGAACTTCTGCTTGCAGGTGTTGCACTTACATTAAGGCATCTTCTATCTCAATGTATATTATACCTTTGATGGTCCCCACATGCACTCATATGAAGAACAGCTGCTGCCGTCTCCTCCCGGTGATGGGAAGCGTAATTTTTTTGATGGCCACCCGTCGCCAAGCCACGGGATCTCCATAGATTTTTGCACAGGTACATCATCACTGAGCCTGCCTACTTTACCCATAGCACCCCCGAATGCCAACGACTACCAACTTAAGGACTACAGCACCTGAACACTTATCATTGGCTCTTGGCTTAACACTTGGCTAGGACAGGACATGTCTGGACACAGAACTAAGGACAGAGCACCTGGCCGGAAATCAGGGGGTCCGAATTCGAGTCCCGGTCAAGGCAAATAATTTTTTCTCCGTGGAACACTTGAACGTGGACAGCTGATCAGCACTTAAACACTAAGCACGAAGGATAGAGCACCTGGCCGGAAATCAGGGAGTCGGGGTTCGAGTCCTGGTGAATGATTTTTTTGTCTGTGGAAAATCTGATATTCGTTTGAGAACTTGGAATTAAACAAAATAATTAGTATTTGTTTTATTTTTGACGCTCCCGGACTCGGCAGTTAATATCCGTAATGTACATACATGAATTACCGAAGGCGTTTCTCGCTCCACTGCATCGATCTGGTCGCGGATGGTGATTCGACATCTGGCTGCACAGTGCAATAGGTAAATGAATTGCTGATTAAACTCGTCGGATATTAAGGTGCTGTAGTCCTTAAGGTGGTAGCCTTCGGCATTCGGGGGTGCTTTGGGTAAAGTAGGGTCCTTCAGTGATGATACACATGTGCAAACATTTATGAGGATGCCGTGGCTTGGCGACGGGAGGCCGCAAACAATTATGCTTCGCATCACCCAGAGGGAACGGCAGAAGCTCTTCTTCACATGAGAGAATGTGGAGACCATCAAAGTCATAATATACAATGAGATAGAAGATGCGCTAATGTGAGTAAAAAAAACCTGCAAGCAGAAGTTCGTGCGTCGTCGGAATAGGGGCAAAAAGAACTAGGGAAACGCGGTTGTGCCTTCGCTGATCGAGCTGGGACTCTTTTCTGTTTGAAGCATTAATTGCATTTGAAAGGATTATTATGCACACGCGAATTTGAATAATATTCTGTGACGCTGTTGAAATCAAAATATATCAATAGGCAAATCATGTGCAAGCCAAGCACTAAGTGACGTAATTTTATTCAGGAAACAACAACTTACTGAAACGTGGCCTGAAACATTACCTCAACGGTCCCTTTATTTGGATTCCTTCAACCACATGTCTGAAAATACACTCGTTCCGAAATTTTAAAAATCAGGACAGATCGAACACCACGAACTGAAAATATCCTAGAATTGGAATAGGCACGTAAATCACGTAGATTATGCACGATCTTGGAGGTTTGATCCCCCATTATCTCTCATTCACGAACATGCGGTTCGTGAACAGATAACAAAACAGATAGACGCTGATTGAGCGCAAACTATGGAGTGACGACTGCTTTATTACTCTACGGTCATGGGCACGAATAACGCGACACGACACTCAGTGCTGAAGACTATATCACCTTAGATCGAACATTCTCGGAGCAATCACGATAAAATTGTCACGTTGAGATAAGGTGTAAAATTTTATCGCAGTGGAACGCACGGAGTTGTTTTTCAGCCGCTGAGCACAATAGAAGGGACACCAACGGATGGGTATCGCATTTCCGCGCTTCCTCTTAATGTATGCTGTTCAAAGAGTATATTCACATGCCAGTGGCGGTAGAAATACAGTAAAACTTAAAAAAAAATGCATGTGGTGAAGTACACACGCTTCAGTTCAGCAATTGGATCATTCTTCAACGGGGCTTACCGGGTAAGGCTTCTGTGAAGCAATTGCAAATAAACGATTCCCCATCGGCGTAATGAAATAGGGCGTAAAGTACTAATTTCTTTATAGGAATGGTCACGCTTAATCATTTTTTTAAATCAGAAATAAGATATTTCTGGTCACAGCAGGTCATTCAAAATTCATGCTGTTTACGGACAGAGATGGTGTCAGTAGGGCATTTATGAAAATCTCTGCCTTCCGGGCGTCAAAAAAGTTTTCGGCCGACCACTCTTAATCCAGGCACTTGAGCAGGTGAGATAAGGGAATTAGGTTGAAGTCCGGATGAAAGAGTTACTCAAGATTTGGCTTTCGTCTGAGAGGCACAGATGACGAAATATAACAAGGTAACGATAATACAAATTTGGAGGAGTGAAACTGAATAGTGGAGGAGGATATTATAACATTCCTTTTTAATTTACATTCAAGATGCTACATGATTTTGGCAAAACGTGGATCCATTTTCAGATAATTATATCGATTGTCCAAAGCAAATTACTTTTTTTTTAATTTCAATGGACTCGAATACAACTCATGGGGCTTATCTTACATCGAGCTCGATTACAAATAACAGATACACAACATACACACCCATGGCCTGGATGGTGACAATCCGACCCAGGCGGGATTCGAACCCGCGGCCCTTGGAATAGCAGGTGAGTACTTTACCCCGCCACCACCGAGGCCAGGAAATTGATTTCTCTTCCAAATTTTTCGTTATAGTTTCTTGATCTTTTTTGTTATTGATAGCAAAAATTAATAAAGGTATCATTGCAGGATATAATTATACAGTTTCCTCATGCAGTGGAGTGATTAAGTTTTGATTAAACGATCAGTAAAAAATTTACTGACGGCAAACTATGTGCCAACTAATGTCTATTTCAACAAAATGATTTCAGATAAAATCTAATTACGGTGAATTGAACACCAATGCAATCCACGATTTTTGAAGACGCTGATCGAGAATAGTAACCCGTAGCGAATGAGAGTAACAATTAATAAAGGTGAATAGTAAATGAGAACAAAGGAAGGGTGGAGTGATACCCGGCGTCGACATTAGCTTTTTCTTGATGGAAGGCACCAAGGGATCACAAATTTATAACATCCTATTTGACGGACGGAGCACTGAACTCGAATAATGTCTACTGAAGCACTCAAGTAGGCATCCATAGGTATACTAATAAAAAATCACTGCCATGGCCGGGATTTGAACCTAGGCCATCGGGATGGGAAGCCACCACACCAATCCCATCTACAATCGTTGCGAAACGCGGAGGGGCTCGCGTTGGCATATTGGAGACCCTTGCTGAATAATAAAGGATAATAAGGTGAAGGAAAAGTATCCGGGACGGGAGATACCTAATACACTCTAAAGTGAAAGAGAAAATAAATCTGAGTTATTGCCTGTGCGTAAAGATAAGTACCTATAGGTGCATGTAAAGCTATTCGGCAGAACACAGCTACTTTACAGATGTCAAAACTATGATGAGTAACTAGATCGTGCTCTATAATAAAACATGTTTGCATCTATAGTCTCGGTTATTAAATTCTAATACACTTTGACTTGCATTTGCACATGGAAGTATGGACGAAAACCATAGTGAATGACACTTTTAACCAAACAAATGGTTTCAGGAGTAATTTTGTGACTTTTCCATGTTTTTTCCACGATGGAAAAAAACAAGCTTTGTGAATGTCACTGAATTAATTTAATCACCACCCGTGTTTCGACAAATTATGCCATCTGAAGATGTCCGACAGAAAATGGCAAAGTTTGTTTTTTTTCCATCACAGAGAATGAATTTGAATTCAATGACAATGAATTGATTGAGATCGTACGCGACCCGGAGTGAATAATTACATTGGCTGCAATATGAAATATATCATCAAATGAGAACGAATTATTTTGAAATGGACGAGTTGTTAAAGAGTTCCGATAAAAATTGTTATGACAAGAGGTAAATTCATCCACCGTGTCCGAGAAATTTTTGATCTTACATATACCTATAAATTTCATCAGACCTTTTGGTCCGTAATCATTTTGTCACTATTATAATAAATGTAAACATCTACATAATTCCTTTTCCCTGAGGTCTATTACAATAGGACACCGTTAATGACGGGATATATTTCAAAGAATTGACAGGAAACTTGACGCAAAAGCCGTTGATCTCAGAGGAGTTTCCAAAGTCGAAGGTGACAGGTGATTTACCCAGACGGAGGACTCCACAAGAAGGATTTACAAGCAGAATCAATCGGTAGTGAGACAAGCGAAGTTAATCTGAGATAAGGAGGCTTAAGTGACCTATAAAAGAAATCAGGAAAGGTAATCCTCTGAGAAAACGTGTTCAAGATAAGGTGATGAATGACACAGTTTAGACGAAGAATAATATTTTTTTTGGAAAATCAACTGTCTATTTTCTCTGTTGTTCTCGCACTTGCACTGAGAAAACATGCACATTCCTCGTAGTGTGCTATCCTAATGTACCAAATAGGAATGCTCTTTTCAACAAGTTCAATATCACACTAAAGAATTTCGTCTGAAATAACAGAAAAAAACCCACTGATATCCTGAAACCTATGAATGATCGATTCCTTCATATTTCCACCATTTTATTTGTCAGGAAAATTTTGCATCAATATTTAATTTTTTAATAATATGATATATGTTTGAGATATGGAAACATTGATTGTTTATAGGTAACACCCATTGTCTCCATTAAGCGTATGTAATGTCAACTTCGATTCAAGGAAAAAATGGTACAGCATGAGCGGTTTCTTCATTTACTAATAGATGAAACTTTTTTCCATAAAATATATTAATTATTAATTTTATGGAAAATTATAATAAATGGTTTGACACAGCCCTCCACTCTATTCTTCTATCGGCCAACCACTTCATATTAATGTAATTTTCCTCTTTTACATCCTTCACAACTTGATCCGTGTATCTCATCCGAGGCCTGTCTTTTCCAATCTTCCCGTTCACTTTTCCCTCTACGATTGTTTTCATCAGGCCAACGTGTCTTAAGATATGGCATTAAGTTGTCCCGTCTTCTTTTTAGAGTTTTCGTGGGACATCTCTTTTCTCCCACTCTCCTTAGGACTTCTCCGTTTCTCACTCGGTCAATCCATTTTATCTTCATTATTCTTCGGTAGCACAATGTTACGAATGCTTCCAGCTTTGACTTCTCTGCTGCTGTTATCGTCCATGCTTCGCTGCCACATGCGTAGCAGAATGATCCAGATTTATGTTCAAATGAAATGGTTGGGATGTGTATATGGGACCGTACGAGGAAGGCGTGATAAAGGAATTAGAGCGTGTGCAAAGGAGATCCGCTAGATTTGTTAAAGGCCGTTGAGTTTAATAGAAGAACTAGGATGGGAATTACTATCAGAACGCCGTTAAAATTTAGGCTAAACCTTTAAGTAAATTCTAAACCGATTTGTTCAGGGATGACGTTAGATATATATTAAGAACCCCTGCGTATTATGCTAGGTTTGATAGGATTAACAAAATTAGAGAGATAGATTGTTGTACCGATCGATTTAAAATGTCATTTTTATCGCGTACCATAAGAGAGAACAATAGACAGCGTAGTAAAGGGATAGGTAGTTGCAATATAGTCAGAGTAGTCTGTTGTGCATGATGCATGTAATAACAACCAATAATCCCTTTCTTATGATGCAGATTAGGGTGGAGTGAAAAAAGTCAATATTTTTTTTTCGGAAACGGGTACCCTTCAATCACTGTGTATGAGACCTAGTAACAATTCTGGAAAATATTTATTTTTTACGACGTCATCTTGAGTCTGCACATTTGGCTTAAAGTTTGAAAATTTTTGAAATTTTTTGCATTTTTACAAATTTTTTTAAGTACTTGAAACAAAAAAAAACATAACTGGTAGTCACTATACAGTTGAACAAGACCTTAAATAAAGACAGGATTTTTATAAATATTTTTAGGCGGTGGTTTTAGACAGCACATGAGGCTTAAACTTAACCAAATATTCGTAAATTTCTGATATTTTCAACGTTTTATAATTTCTGATATCCTCTTATGATGTTATCAAAACTTGTTTATATCGCTTTCGTTAACCAACTTTGCATTGTGCAACTCTTCACTAGTTCATATTTAACTACCCACGACTCACCACGGGGAGGTGGTTGCACTTCTGGTCCCACCCATGCCCTCCCAACCACCCAACCATGAGAGCATGTATTTACATCTTTAAGAAAGGTCTTCAACAGGTAAACTGTTTCTTTGTGTCATATATTGGACGGATATTTCTATCAAACATTCTAGTTTTGATTAAGCTTTCTCTTTCCTTTTGATCACCGACCAATTTTGAGGAAGCAGTGACTTCTTTGACGGCTCTTTCTACCGCTTGAGCATGTGATGGGAGGTCAAAAAGAGTGCACTCAGAAGCTATCTTTACACTCTCAGTTTCCAGTAACCTTTGCAAACCCTGATTTGTCAAATGACTTGTGAAGGTGGTTCTGTCACTTCCACATCATTGCAAACAATCATATCGACATACTCTGATGCTCCAAAATTTATTTTTGGGATTTCAAACCGTGTCAGTGGTTTACTGGCTTGTTCTCTAGATCGAGCCTTGATGATACATCTTAAAGCCAGTTTCTTTATATGATCACTCTTATCACAATGTTACAATGTCGGAAATAGTTTGCATTGGTTGAGATAGATGACCTATAAACACAGGAAAATATAATGGTGTAATTCACTCGCTAGAAGAGAAACTTGGTATACCGCTGCAGTGAGTTATTTGCCAATCGCATACAAATGAACTTCCATTACGGCATTTAGTGGAAAAGATGGATGGATTTACTAGCGAACCAGAAGGATTGTTGAACCTGTCGGCCAAGGTTTGGCAACATGTCATGCTTGAAAATAGTTCAGTTTGAGCCCATAGAGTTTATTACTGATATAATTGATCGTGGTGATGAAAATGGTTTGAGTACTGACCAGCAATACCTTTATGATATTTGTAAAGCTGTTTCGAGAGGGAAAATATCTCAAGAATTAGAAAAAAGGAGTCCAGGAAAGCTCTTCAATGCGAGATGGTTGACTACAGCTAATAGAATTTTAAGATTATACGCAGCTACAAAAACTCCATCGCAAACATTAAAAGTGTTGGCAAACTTCATCGTGAAAGTTTATGCACCTAACTAGTTCAGGTTCAAGTGTAATCCAAAAGCTTATAATGGAGCTCAAAACTTGTGGGAAACCATAAAGAGTTGCACTTACCTATCTGAGGAAAATCGGAGAATTGTATATACCTACACAAATGTATCCAAGACAATGGATACTTTGCTCACATTGAAAACATGCTCATAGCTATGTTGGTTGATAAGCGAGATCATATAAAGAAACTGGGTTTAAGACTTATCATCAAGGCTAGATCTAGAGAACAAGCCAGTAAACCGCTAACACGGTTTGAAATCCCGAAAATAAATTTTGGAGCATCAGAGTATGTCGATATGATTGTTTGCAATGATGTGGAAGTGACAGAACCACCTTCACAAGTCATTTGACAAATCAGGGTTTGCAAAGGTTACTGGAAACTGAGAGTGTAAAGATAGCTTCTGAGTGCACTCTTTTTGAACTCCCATCACATGCTCAAGCGGTAGAAAGAGCCGTCAAAGAAGTCACTGCTTCCTCAAAATTGGTCGGTGATCAAAAGGAAAGAGAAAGCTTAATCAAAACTAGAATGTTTGATAGAAATATCCGTCCAATATATGACACAAAGAAACAGTTTACCTGTTGAAGACCTTTCTTAAAGATGTAAATACATGCTCTCATGGTTGGGTGGTTGGGAGGGCATGGGTGGGACCAGAAGTGCAACCACCTCCCCGTGGTGAGTCGTGGGTAGTTAAATATGAACTAGTGAAGAGTTGCACAATGCAAAGTTGGTTAACGAAAGCGATATAAACAAGTTTTGATAACATCATAAGAGGATATCAGAAATTATAAAACGTTGAAAATATCAGAAATTTACGAATATTTGGTTAAGTTTAAGCCTCATGTGCTGTCTAAAACCACCGCCTAAAAATATTTATAAAAATCCTGTCTTTATTTAAGGTCTTGTTCAACTGTATAGTGACTACCAGTTATGTTTTTTTTTGTTTCAAGTACTTAAAAAAAATTTGTAAAAATGCAAAAAATTTCAAAAATTTTCAAACTTTAAGCCAAATGTGCAGACTCAAGATGACGTCGTAAAAAATAAATATTTTCCAGAATTGTTACTAGGTCTCATACACAGTGATTGAAGGGTACCCGTTTCCTAAAAAAAAATATTGACTTTTTTCACTCCACCCTAATGCAGATACTAACCATATAGCTGCACGAGACCCTGTTATCTAGCATGTCTCCATTATATATCCTAGTTTCATGCCAATTGAATGTTTGGTGATATTCACCCCCTGCCACACATCCTCTTGGTGGCTCGCAGAGTATTACGTAGATGTAGATTTAGATCTTCCTTTATTCCAACGGTTTTATTTGCAGCTGTAAGGGGAATCTTCTTTTGGCATTAGGTCCTTTTTGCCTCGGTAATTCCACTGACAATTTATTTTTCCATAAGTACACAAAATATGAAAGAAATGACATATCTTTCCCTTGACGATGCCACCTCCTTAGAAAGGACCTCATTTCTTATGCGAGGTCCTAGGATGGACTTGAATGTTACGGCGGTGTCCCGTAACATTCAAGTCAGCCTGATGAAGACAATGGTCGAAGAAAATGTGAACGGGAAGAGTGGAAGAGATAGGCATCGATCGAGATATATAGAACAAGTGATGAAGAATGTGAATATTACTGTATATTACTGTGGGACGCCACAGCCCACTGATTCAGTGCGTTACCTGAAATATAATATAACAAACTCTCTACCTTCCAAACATGAAGAGTACATCGACGCTACTCAAAAATATATAAAGTGTCTAATTAGAGAGCGATGACTTCATAATCTCTTGTTCTCGTTGCAGCTGATTGGCGATGCCTCTGTGGCTCAGTCCGTGCTCAGCCACACGGCGGCCGGAGCCTTCCTCTCCGTTAACGTCGCCTGGGGAATTGCCGTTATGGTGGGGGTCCTCATCTCCGGCGGTGTCTCAGGTAAGACCCTTCCACTACCCTTCCCATCACCACCTTCGCATTCCGGATTTTTTTAATGATATTTTTTTTTAAATGACATAAAATATTTTTTTAAAAATAATGTTTATGATTGAGTTTTATGGTTTATTTTATGATTGATTTGAAAAAAAACATAACGTAAACACATTATTCAATTGATTATTAATTGAGAATAAGAGAATTGTATCTCAATTAATAATTAGTTAATTGATTTTTTTTTCAAATCAATCATAAAATAAACCATAAAAATCAATCATAAACATATTATTTTTTTAAAGGGGGAGGCTCTATTAAGCAATTTAAAAAAAAATGACATTTGTTTTTAAAAAAAACTTGGTCCTGCCTTCTCCACAACGCTATGATTTCGATTCGCCCTGATTCAGTGCGTTACCTGAAATATAATGTAACAAACTCTCTGCATTCCAGCGCACGTCTATCAAAGATGAAAATTCACTGGTTAGTATAGGCAACGTAATATATTATTCGCTATAGCAAATACTTACTATTAGTCAGCAGAATAGTCCAGGCTAAGAGGGCGTTCTATCAAAAGAACAATCTAATTACAGGCGGAAGCACAAACGTAGAAAAAGAAAAAAAAATCATCACAATGTACATCTGGAGCACGTTTCTTTACGGCAGTGAGACATGGACGATGATAGCAGCGGAGAAAAAAGAGTGGAAGCATTCAAAATGTAGGGTTACAGAAGAATGATGAAGATTAAATGGATCGACCGAGTAAGTAACGAGGAAGTCCTAAGAAGAGTGGGAGAAATGAGAAGTCTCATGAAAACCCTAAGAAAATGACGGGGCAACTTCATCGGCCACATCATGAGACATGATGGCCTAATGAAGACTATAGTCGAGGGAAAAGTGAACGGGAGGAATGGCATTGGAAGGACTCGGTTGAGATATATGGAACAAGTGATGAAGAATGTTAAAAAGAAGAATTACGTAAATATGAAGAGATTAGCCGATAGAAGAATTCAGTGGAGAGCTGCGTCAAACCAATCTCAGGATTTCTGACTAATGATGATGATGAGCAAATACTTCAAGGAAATAATCTGTCGACTACCGAGACTTTTACTGATATGGAGGCAATTAACGCCACTACCATTTCAGACTATATTTCCCATAAAAATTCGCCCTTTTTTCCGAATGAGTTCTCGCAATTGAGAAATAATTTCTGCCAGACACTTTGATATCTTAAACATTTGAAGATAGAAGAAAATTTGCACTTTATGATCTTGGTCCTGGCAAATGCTTTCGCTTAAGGTTATATTCTGCTCAGCCAAAACAACAGCAATGCCGATGAGAAAATTTGTGAGCACGTCAATTGAACATTGAAGGGTTGTCACTGAATTCACTGTCGCCACTTCGGGACAAATGCCAACACCTACTTCGCCAAATTAAATTGACGTCCGAATATTCAAAGCTTTTCCTCATTTAGAGCAATATATGCGATTTTAAAATAATTTTCCTCGTAATGTATGCGGCTCTGTATGCGTTTCATGTGGATTTCTCAGTTTGAGGGGTGTGTACGAGTTTAAGACGCAAACTTTGTATCTTTCTTAAGCCCTTCCGACTCCAGATATTATCCCAGCTTGAAGTTGCTCGTAACATTCACGTCAGCTCATTATTTTTCTCAAGTCCAGATTTTGTTTGCCAAAGAGAACGAATCTTGTGCACGTGTTTTACGTTCACCAGTCATCGTCAACACTGCCACCGCAGCGATTGAAATAGCTCGTGAAGATTTCCAACTGCCTTAAAACGCAACGATTGCTCACTTTGAAGAGCCTGCCATGGAGATATCATCGGCTCAACTAAATGGGTGATTACGGAGGTGGCAAACCTTTTCCGCCCGGATACCTCCCCTTTATCTAACGGCCTCGGACGAGAGGGAACCCTCAACTCATGATGAATGGCAGAACACACCTCCTTCAAAACTCCCATCAGTCCACCCGAAGTCAGCGTGTCGAAACGCCACAGCTATTCCTAGAGCTCGCACCCGTGGACTGAATATTTCACGAATACACACTCATAGCCATCCAATCATTTGCATCGTTTACGAACTTCCGCATCTGGCAAGCTTCAAGTTAATTTTACTCAATCCCATTTAGTCAGCTTCTCTCTCTCTTTCGCTCAATTATTGAAATGCATCCTTCAGCGATTGATGTGGCAGTTGACAAAGAGGACAATTAATTCAAGTGCTGCAGGCTCAAATTCCACAAATATGAGCAGGAAACTATGAAGCTATCAAACTATGTACTCCGCTTTCACTTTATGACAAACCTTTGCGGGCATTACACAACTCTTATATTGATTTACACTCCCTTTATTGGAGACATCATGTGAGCAACATCTTGTAGCGCATCTGTCATGCCGGGCACATTGCAGACGCACCCCGTACTGCAGCTGAAGGATTCGTTCGTTCAGCAAGCAAAGGAGGAGAAGATGAACGAAATTCAAGGAGAAGAAGAGCAATGGATTACTCGCCAGTTTAAGGAAGGCAGCCGACCATGTTGGGGGTGTTTGAAGCCGTCGCGATTATATCGAATAGGTAACCAAGGAGTCACGTGGTACAAAAGCGAATGCTCTGCAAACTTTCTGTGTTTGATTCGCTCGTTACAATATCATTCATTGTTTTCACTTGAGTTTTTCTTATCTGTCTTGAGTATAGAGCCCCCAGACGAGATAAAACACAAGAGTAATCAACGAATGAGGTTGTAATCAGCGATTTTAACACACCAAATTCGCAAGCCATTCGTGTCTACACTACGTGACTCCTTGGTTACCTATTCGAGATAATCCCGACGGTTTCAAACACAACCTTCCAGAAGGGGCCTTGTCCAAAATATTTTCACTCACAAGGTCACTCTCCTACATTCGACCGGCAACTTGTCTATTTTTCAATTAAGGATTTCTGGGACGATATCACTCTCCTGATTCCATTTCGGATACAAAGTATTACCAGTGTCCTTTTGCAGAAGGCACTCGACGTTGTACGCATGACGCCACAGCTTAGGTAACAAGAAAGTCGGAATTTGTCGATATCATCCGACTGGGACACGCAAATTGCGCTTTTAGAGATACGCACTCCTGATTTTGCCGCCAAAAATATTAGTTGCGGAATTCCTCCATGCATATTTGTGATGAAGATTAATCACAAGATAATTGAAGTGGTGACGGATAAATAGTATTCTATCTAACCCCTCTATGATTGGAAGAATGTCAAAGGATAATATAGCAGGAGTGAAAAGAAGGAAAGATCATTGATCATAGATCATTTAAGAAATGATTTCAGAAGCCGGGGAGTCGAGGATTGAAGATGAACGCCGCTTGACGTGTTGCTTACCCAATGCAGCAGCCGGGGAAAGACCCGTGCCTCGGTATTCCACAGTACACACACACGGACTTACGATGGTAGTGCACTCTTCGCACTCTTGCACACCCTAAGGATGCTATAAATCCTCAGAGTAGGTGGACGGCTTAGGAATTTATAAATACGAGTATTAGATAATTTTCGCCCAAATCAATCCCTATCGCTAATGGCGCATATGATCTCATAAGCAGATTTCCTCGTCTGAAGACTAGATTCACTTGGGTGGAATTTGCACGAAGCAAAGGTCGCTCACGTTTTTTTATTTCTACCTTTATCAATGTCTTAGTCCATCGTGTTCTTGGAAGAGTTTAATTGAGGTGGTTTCCCGTTGGCTGCCTCGGTAGCGTTTCTAAAGGTGCGTTTACACGTAGCAGTTGACTGCTATGATAGTCAACTGCTAACAACTATTAAGCTCCACTCGCATGCGTAAATAGCATCTGCGATGAGGGTTCAGGTCGATACTGGACACGTGTCGAACACTATCGATCCTAGTTCGAGCTATTAGCAAAGTTGAAGCCCGTCTACTTTCCAGCGGAAATGTATCCAACACAATCGCAACAATCGCCAACGGAAAGTAATTCACGACGGAATATGGATAAAATAACAATAACATATCCCTCCCCGAAGGAAAGACTCTACTCTTTAAAGAATGGAAACAAAAGATAATCGTCAATTGAATTTATTGCTTGAAGAATTTCACGAAAATTTAAGCATCAATCACTACTGAAATAAAACTCTTTTTATTTGTTATGACAACGCCTAAATAGCAGCTTTAAGCTGCATAGAAGTTGGTGCAGACGCATCATAGCAGCAGCGATATAGATATATCGCGCCACTCGCGACTGTACTACTATAACACGTATATGCAATGCATTCGACACATCGACATTTTACATAATTTTTATTGATAATGATAATGTCATAGTGCTTCATCGCTGAAGCTGTTTATCATTATTTTAGTGTAAAAATCCGAAAATTAGACGATATACTTTGTTGAACCAACCGTTTTAGCGCTTGCACGCATGAGTTGCATTCATTTATTATCAATAAAAATTGTTATGGCAGATATATGTATCTAATTTTTATTCAATTCGATAGTTAAGATCATAACAAACACGTTGCACTATATTTCAACGCACGAATCTACAGGAATATTTTAAGTTTTGAACTTGGATAAAGATTCTTTTAATGAAATTTTCATATTTTCGATAGCTATTACTTGCTCAAATTGAAATAACTTGCTTATACTATGCTTACTAATATATTATTTATTGAATTATACTTACTATATCCTGGTGATTACAATTATCAAAATAGAATTCGATCGAAAAATACGACCTCCACATGATTTTGAAATATCCGTTGCACTCTAATGACCTCAGTCGATGGACTTGCCACCTCAAAAACGCTTTCTTTCAAAATGATTATATCCAACTGGTGCTCGCTTATCACTCAACTGACTGCCACTCGAAGCTAGTCAGGTATCCCTTTGGACAACCCAATGCTCAAAATTCCCTGGATAGTAATTTTATTTTTACTTGCCGCGACCGCATATCGGGGATTTTGCGACACTGCGCGACGCGCCAAGAAGCTTTTGCGGCCTTTTTTCCCAGTTAGTCTTTTCTTTAATGAATAAATTGCATCCGATTGGTCCCTCTGGATAAAATATATGCCCTATAAGATTACAAAATAAAACGGACTCATTCAAAATAATCGTGGCTCAGAGGCAAATGTAATCGACCCCTTAATCGAGCCTCATCAATACTTGCGTCGGAGTGCAAATGAATTTTCCTATATTCCTGTCGGTACGCAGCACACTACGGATACACTCATCATTCGAGTGGCCACGATCAGTTTCAGATCGGTCATGGGAGATAAAAATGGAGGAGAAATCAATTCGTATATTTTACAGGAAGTTCTGTGTGAGACCGCTGTTATCCAATGAATTTGGGCGAAAACATATCTTCCCATGACTAAAAGGCACCTCTAAAAAAGTGTAAAGTGCTAGTTTTAATGGACGGAAGCGAAATTCAGTTTGAGCAAAAACAAAAGAGAAGACATTATTGATGTTGAAGACACTTGAGCTCCGCCGCGTGTATGGCGTATGTCCCCATCTGCGTCACGACGGCAGTCCGTTTCGGCAGCGATGTGACCACCTATGACCCTCTTTTTTTCCAGATAGAAAGCACCGGCCGGCAACGTCATTAACGGAAATTGTCTCTTGTTTACCATTTCAGGCGGCCACATCAACCCAGCAGTGACCCTGGCGATGGCCTTGATCGGGAAATGCCCTTGGAGGAAAGTCCCGCTGTATTTGGCAGCGCAGTACCTCGGAGCTTTCCTGGGAGCCGCGGGAACGTACGTCGTCTACCTGGGTAAGCGGTCGACCCTCCCTAATCAACATTGATGTGTGCAAAATGGACTAATTCATATACACTTCCTCCGTGGGTAGAAAGACTCACAAGCGCAAACGAATGAAACAAAAGGAAGGACTCTCACCAGCTTAGGTGGGAGCCGTTTTTAGGGCACTGCGCCTCCGCTTTCCTCAGCTCAATTCTTTCTGGTTCAGTTCAAACAAAAGCAGCGAGTACATTTTATTTATTACCTGATTTATATTCGTGCTGTTGATTTTTTCCCTCCTTTCTACTTTGCTTTGCTTCTTAAAAAATTCCTATTTTCTAGAGACTTAAGTTTGAATTTTTTTCTAAATTTTTTTTACCCGTAGGAAAAATGGTTTGATGTTTCCACGTTGAGATCAGAGCAGAAGATTCAAAAGCAGAGTTTCCTAATTTGTAGCATTGACTGAGATACAAGAGGAAGAGAAGACCTCTGCGCGGTCATTAAGCACGCAAACGTTCGCCAATTTCCGCGTTAGTAGAATTGGGTTGGGCAACAGCACTGGATAATGATCGAAATGGGGCTTGGATTATGGGGGAAAAATACATGGGTAATCCCAGGCAGAAGATAATGGATTTGCTTCGCTGATAGGCTAAAAGGATTGCTTCATTATTTCAACGTTCATGAGTCGCTAGTGAGAGCTAGTAAGCACTCAAAGTGCGTAGAAAACAAGCACCTCAGCATTAATAACAAGGAAAAGCTTCATCTTAGGGAATAGTATTCTAAAACTCTTAGCAATGAGCCAACATGATTAGAAAATAAATATTACAGGGTTACGGGCACCCGATAAATGTTAAAAATTTTAATTAAAATGGTGTATCATGTATTAAATTCCTTAAATTATATGTGACGTGAATTTGTGTTGGTTGCACTGCTAAGAGCTTAAAATGCTCGCATGTAACAATAAGTATTTATTGTGTACGCGGAGTGGTTATCATTGTCGTTAAAAGTATTCAGATGTAATGTCTTACTGTCGATAAAGTGATTTCTTCAAAGAGAAGTTAACATTTTAGCAAGAAATTACTATTATAGTTATTTGGTGCACCAACTCCATGGTTATTTTGTACCCTGCTTCATGATAATAATCGTGCATTCATTTGCTAAAGTGTTATTTCGGTGGAGATGATAAGGCATAGTAGACATTAGAATATTACAGAATTCCATGAAGATGAAGGTAAACCCGTGGCGTAGCATATAACGTGGGAATCGTGTATACGATTTACCCAGTAAACTTAGAAACGGAAGGGCTGTGGAGATATTAAAATAATGACCTCAATTCTATTGATCCCGCTGTTGGAAGAAGGTAAAAGTATTAGCTTGTGAATCCAACATAAACCAATATGTCAACACCGTTATCAAAAGATAGAAAACGCTTATGGTAACGCGTCAACGATATTGTAGCAATTCAGACAATTTATGCTTAACATATATCTTCAATAATAATAATTGACGTATGTTTCTTGATGACCTATCCGCCATCCCACAGTGGGGAAAATGCCCGGAAAACCTGGCCACAAGAGCCAAAATAAAGACCATACATTAAGGGTTTTATGTGCTGAGTTGGCAAGAGTGATAGTTGGTGAGCTTAAATGTACAGCAGGTAGGCATTCTTCCCTTATCTGATTATAATTGAGACTGAAAGTGAACGGTACCTGTTAGTGCGCACCCTTAAATAAAACATAGAAGCATATCATTAGTTTTGAAGCAGTGTTGTTTCAAGTGTATTTGGCCAATTTTGATTTAGTGAAATGTCAGTTTATAAAAGTGATGCCTCCAGAAAGTAAGAAGATTTCAAAAAAGGCTTGAAGATGTTATTAAAATATCTATCACTCACTCACTCAATGATTCAACCCGAAGTTGGTTTTTGATAGGTGAGAGTAGAGCTCACCCCATAATAAGCCAATGGCGCGTGAAATTCACACATAATCAGGGTAGGGGGGCCAGTTTCTTTCCCTGGACCATCTGCGATTTCCTACGAAGTTCTGACACGCAGAAAATCGAATCGCGAGGATTTTACATGGGGGTGTCCTGAAAGGCTCTTGCCCGGGATACCTATGTCTAATATCTATGAAATCCAAAAATAAGTAAGTTTTCTTGTGAGTAAAATACATAACAAATTATTTAAAAATTATTTTTAGTAATAAACATTTTGTAATTTCGGGGAAAAAAACTTAATGCATTTAGCAGAAAAAACTATTGGTTACCAAAATATTCAAAATTTCTACCGAAACCGATAGTTTATTTTTTTGAAAAAAATTGGCAAATTGTAATAGCAAATGAAACAATGACGACGAATTATTGGTTCCACTGATAGTGATTCTTCCTCCCTCATAAATCTCACCTTAAATTAGCGGAATATTGCAACCTATCATGTCCTGAAAGTTAATTATTTAATCTCGCTGATTGTGATTCAGTCTGTTCAGATGATCGATTTATCTCTTGGTTCACACCGAGTGACAACACAGACAATCACAATTATTACTAACTGAAGGTGGTACTAAATTCAATGGTAGGGATAAATGTTACACATTAAGATGTATACATAATTTTTTCCCCCTCGCCCTAAAGTAGGGTTGTGCGATACCACGATATATCGTCGACGATACTCGATATTCACTTGATATCGGGAGTCGATATTTAGAAACTCAATATGAAGATATGTCGATATCCCGATATGTCGATATCCCGATCCCGGTGTTTTTTTCTGTCACCCTAAATACTGTCTCCATGTAGCGCAATTTCTCGGTAATGGTTGATCGGATTGAAGTGCTATAAACGATCCCTTCCTTATAAAATATTACTCTCCCTCAATCGTTAATTATATATTTTAAATTGTCTAATTTGTTATTGTTATTAATTATAACTTTTTTATCATAAAATTTGGATATAGGGAATGGAATGGCCATGGTGCGATTTCATCACTGAAAACTCGAATTCAACAAGAAAAGTTCAAATTTGTTTATAAAATTATTGTTTTTAAACCATAATTCGGAATTAAAAAATTTTCACCGTTCTTCGACCAAGGAAAAATGGTTATATTTCAGCTCATATGGGCCGTATCAAAAAATTGAAAAGAACCTCTATTATCTAAAATTATATGCTCTTTCGCCTTAAGTTTCTATATTATAAGTCGGTTTCCGACATCACGATATGTCGATATCCCGATATGTCCATATTTCATATTCATATTGCGAAACCGATAGATCGCCGAATCCGCGATATCAGAATGATATCGTCGTGCGATATTCAAAACAGCATATCGCACAGCCCTGCCCTAAAGGCATTAGGGAAAACGAAGTCTCGTAGAAGAATCCGTCCAATATAAATAATTTAACCGCTGCTTACATTGACGGAATCTAAGACTTTTAGAGCTGTTGAGGCAACGGGACCACCTTCATAATGTTTTTAATGTTGACGCGCCGCTCAAAATACTTGTTCGACCAAGAATGAAAGGGACGAGAAACGGCCTCGAACAATGTCATGCCGTGTATCCTTGACGTCCGACTATTCGCATGCCACTCGTGTCCTGCCGGTTGCAGACGCCGAGTAAAACTGATTCCTATCTCTGATGCATTCTTGTCGCTGCGCGCCTTTTGGTGATGCGTTCCACGGAGACCTGACAGCTAATTAACGGCTGCACATCTTGCAAGGAAAATAGCAAATGCAAAAATGTATGATTCACATCAGCATATAATATGGGCTCGTACTACTGACGTTATTATCGTGTCAAATCACGAAGCATTTACTAATCATTGCAAATATGTATGTTACACACCTTTGCAGCCAGGATTTGCTGATAAAACACACGTTAGAACACCATTAGCACGAATGAGACGTAGACAAACTTTTCACCTTGAAAATGGCACTCAGTTGCCAAAACCTAAGTCGGTTTTCATTAAACAAGTGTGGATTCATACCAAATGATTGTTTCAATATGAAAACTAGTTATATTTAATATCGGAAAATGTTAAGAGAAAGCCAGCAAACACAGGAGTTCGCTGAATACGCGGCTTATTACATTAGTGTGCAAAAAACAGCGGGGAAAATATATACATATACACATATACAGGATAACGGGACCAAAACTGACGTGCGAACTGAAATTTGTGGAACCTGGGGTTTTTCGGGTGAACAGAGTACTGGACAGCAGAGAGACCGGGTTCAACACTCCTCCCACAGCACACTTCGGGATTCTAAGTTAAGGTGACAATTCACCTTGTATATTTATTACTACAAAGTTGAATCATTTTAGAACATGAGCATTCGAGTGACCCTGCGAGCAGAAAATGCGAGAGATCCCAGAAAAATAAGATTCATTGACACTCAAAGCAATAATACTTTACCATTTTTTATTTTACAGTGAGTTTTTACTTTAAATTGAATTTTGAAGGATCCTTCGAAATTAATTAAAAGTTAGGAGTTCTATAAATGAAAAACACTACAATCATAGTAATTTCTTTAACGGAGAAAAACCATTCGACGAAATTCGACCCAAGTGCCTATTTTGAATGCACAAAATGCCAGCAGAATCTGTTGTCAACGTTATTTCGTGACAGAACGTGACGTGAAACTTCTCACGCCATGAAGGTGAGCTGTTGACTATCAGTCCTTGAGAAATGCATTTGAAATCCGATTGGAGTGGGTTTGGGATGGTGTAGTGCTTAGAGCCTCTCACCGCAAGAGCTCGGGTTTGAATTCCGGCAGTGGAAGACATTTTTCATTGGCAAACCGGCCCCTAGTTGAGTGTTTTGTGAACATTCGAGTACAGTACGCCGTCCGTCGGATGAGACGTTAAGCCGTGGTCCACTTGGCGCCTTTTTGTTAAGAGTAGGCCAATGCCGACGTTGGGTTTTTCTCCAGCCTTCCTTCTTGCCCTCCCATTCCACTCCCTGTTCCTTCCCTCCCAGTCTGAAGCGCCTATTAGTGCGGAAACAGACTTGAAAACACAGATGATGATGTTGATGAAGCCGATTTGTTCCCGACGGTCTTCGTGACTCAACTACTAACGGCATCCATCTCCAAAACAGCACCACTCGGTCTGTTTGCTCAACGTCGACCCCAAGCACGGGAAGTTCCACCGCGCCCATCTCTCTGTCTCACTTGCGGCACCAACCCATTGACCGCTAGGACTAACACGAAAAAAGATTACAAATAAGAGTGAATCTTCACTACTTTAAAGTTGTAACATCGTGACCCTGATAGATCCTTGATAATGACTGTGTAAGTTGAAACCTAGGTCGGTATTAATAATTCTGTGGAATTTTACAAAGTGAATTTATTTACTTTATCAATATGTGGTTCCACGAAGTCAAGCCTAGCAATTTTTTATTTGTAATATCGTGATATAGGAGCATTCAAGTGCTGAGGTGCTGACAGAACATACGAGAGATCCGAGGATAATAAGATTTAGCGACATAAAAAGGTTTATATCTCAAAGCAATGATACTCAATAACTTCCAAAACATTGCTTAGCGACTGAGAATATAGAGTTATTTCGTGGAGATCACAGTGTTTTTCTTGAGAATTTCAAATCATTGATGAGTGCCACGTCTAGTTACCGAGTCTTGTATTCTGTGAGGGATAACCTTGGAGAGAGAGCCCGTCAGAAAGTCCGTCCAGAATCCACCACAAGCCGAACTCACGACTCTAAATGTTTCTTTCTTTCGCGCGCAGATGCCTTGGACGCCTTCGACGGTGGGAACCGGACGGTGGACGGGCTGCACGCGACTGCCGGCATCTTCGCCACCTACCCCGCCCCACACCTGTCCCTGCTCATCGGATTCGTCGACCAGGTACGCCCCCCTTAACAGCATGGACCTACTCTTCGAATTACTCTATTATTATGATAAATATGATTTGCAGTAATGAGTCAATTTAGGCTTAGTGATGCCTTTTGTATTTTTAAATATACATAAAAATAATCCATTGGGTAAAATATCATAAAAAAATATGTCAAACAAAATCTTTAGTAGCTCATGAAAACTTAATATTGCATTGACATCAGCCTGTTAATTAATATTAATTTTCAGCCTTGATATTGTATTGACTCCAGACAATGCTATTTCGTCGTAATTTGATATCAAGATCTATTGATGAAATGAGGGAAATACATAATTATTTTCAGGCTTAAAACATTTTAAAATGTACCTTTAATATCTAGTTTGGTGATAAATTGCATTGAAAATCCATAATAGAAACACACGACAACGAGATTGTATAAACAATTTAGTACAACGGTACCCTATGGTCTCTTGTTAGCATTGTTCGAAATGCAGACTTGGGTGTTTTCATGTAGGTAGATATTCAGAAGCGTTTCTCCACGCAATAGCTATTGCTTTCATCATTTACATTTTCACTATCCATTATTTTTCTTTTCAATCATTTATTCGTGGCATCATTCATTTTATCACCTTCATTCGAAAAATCAAATTCATCATCAACCTTTTCGTTATCATCTCATTTTTGGTGGAATCGTATTGATTTCATTTCTCAATCAATTCCAATTCTTAAAAACTAAGAATTGAATTTCTAAAGGCATTATAAAGATTAAAATACGAGTTGTCTACTTAATTTCTATGCCATATTTCATAAGTTACCTCCCAGGATTCGCGTAACCATATTCGCATGCGTATAATTGCTTGAAGGTATCGTCTTTGCTCGTAAGAAACTCGGAAGTATGTTCTTTAAACTTAAATACTAACGTTAAACTTCCAATGACCTGAGCTGAAAATAAATATATTTTGCACGTTGCACTAGTTTTATAACGAAATTGCTCGGGTCAAAATTGAAATAAAAATTGTTATGTGAAGGAAGGACCTCATACTCCCATAAGGTCAAACATTTCTACGTGAAAATTCATAATTTTCAAAACCATCTATCTTCGTTGAATGGTTAATAGCATGGCAATATTTTTACACTCTTTGGTAGGCAAAATGATGAGTTATAATATGTGTCAAAATCTGGGTAGGTTATCGTAGGTTATCATGCCTCAAAAGTAAGTCGCTCCCGACGAAGAAAAAGTCTGAAAACTATCCCGATGACTATCTCCTACAAATTCTGCTACAATGCGCTATAATGTACCTCTCATCCTGAAGTATTTCGAAAGAAGGACGATTTTTAATCTATTTCACATTAAAAATTATATCCGCTCCATCTTAACCTCATAGTGTTCCATCGCACACGTAAATTTGCCGTACAGCTCTTCCACCATATAAGACAGAACAAAATGATTACTAATTAGTGACATGGTCGCGTGGTTTCCGTTTCTCATGCAGATTCTTGGCCTTAGAAGAATATTATAGGACTTGGAATACAAACCATGGGAAGGGTCGGAAAAACGTTTGCACCTCCGTAAACCTGAAGCAAACGAAAAATAGCTTCAAGTTTCGTTTTTAAGTCGTTTCAGCATGCTAAGAAGTGGTAGATATATTCACGATATTAATTCACGAGCAACTGTAATCTGCAAACAAGAGGTACATTTTTTTAGCAATAATTGACATGTTAATACGGATAGTAATACCTTAGGACTTGCATGTTGGTGAAGATTCACACCGTTCCGAGCACCTTGATGGTGACTGTCAGGGTATTAAGAAGATGGAATACTTCCAGGATTGAGATTTGAGACACATGTGGTCCAGAGGGACCCGCGTATTAAGAAAGAGTTTTTTAAAAAGTATTTCTAGAATAGTACTTTTTTAGCTTTCAATAAAACTTGCGCTTTAAAGATTTTACGTGATGGCAAAAAAAAATTAAAATCGAGAGAGACAAACAAGAGAGAAACAAAAAACGAGATGAACCTCATCAAAAATGCACATTAATGCAATTAATCGAACTTCTTAAGTGCACTAACGTTGGAGACGGTCCTGGAAAACTCCTGGAAGCATTTATATTAGCAATTCGAGACCCTTCGCTGGGCTATGGATACGCTGGTTGGTTGGTTATTCAGGGGAGGCGACCGACAGCTGAGGTCATTTGTGCCATTTAGGATAGGTGGGTGATTGGGTAATGGTAGGAGTTTTCAGGAAACGGAGGAAGGGTGGAGAGAAATCCGGCGTCGGCATTAGCCTACTCTTAACGAAAGGCGCCAACGGGACCACGGCTTTACGTCCCATCCGACGGACGGAGTACTGGACTTGAAATGCCCTCCACTAGGCACTCAAGTGGGAACTGGGTTTTCCACTGAAAAATCCCCCACTGCCGGGAATCGAACCCGAGCCCTCGGGATGGGAGGCCAGTACTCTAGCCACCACACCAACCCAATCCCCGTGGAATCACTGTTCGCATCGTAAACATCGCTATCACTAACGTCGGAATATAAGAAGCAGGAGTTTCGCTCGGAAGGTGTCAGTCTCTCCATTGGTACGTGTTGATGTTCCTCTCCCGACAGGTGGTGGGCACATTCCTGCTGCTGCTCTCCGTCTGCGCCATCACGGACAAGAGGAACATGCAGGTGCCCTCGGGACTCGTCCCGCTGCTCGTCGGATTCGTGGTCATCGCCATCGGCGCCGCCTTCGGCTTCAACTGCGGCTACGCCATCAACCCGGCCAGGGACCTCTCGCCACGGATATTCACGGCCATCGCCGGATGGGGCCTGGACACCTTTACGTGAGTCACCGGCGATTGATGCATGACCTCTTCGTGTAGTCGAGATCGCGAAAAACAAATAACTCGCGTTAACCTTCCCACTCTGTTCATTTGCAAGTCGTTCCAGAGATAAGTCTCACTAAAAAAGTGGTGAGTTTAATAAGCTCTCGGGCTTCAGCAGAGCTCACGTGTATCTATCATGTGCTGCACCTAAATAGGTGCATTTTATGTTCGTTCGAACACAATGTCTCCGAACCAGGGGGGTTGTGTTTGAAACAGTCGAGATTATTTCGAATAGGTAACGAAGGAGTCACGTGATACAAACACGAATGGCTCGCAAATTTGGTGTTTTAAAACCGCTGATTACAACCTCATTCATTGTTTACATTTGTGTTTTATCCCATTTGTGGGATCTATAGTCGAGAGAGATGAGAAACACTCAAGTGAAAACAATTTTTGATAATGTAACGAACGATTCAGAGAAATAAAATTTTCAAACCATTCATGTTTGTACCACGTGACTCCATGGTTACCTATTCGAGATAATTCCGACGGTTTCAAACACAACCCCCCAGGGCATAAGACAGACTTCGATGAAACTAAAATATTAGCTAAAGAGAAACGTTATTTCCCAAGATTGATAAGAGAGGCCATCGAGATAGTGGAAGCACCTAACAACTTCAATCGAGAGGAAGGATATCCTTTGCATAGTGCGTGGAAAAGGACCCTATCCAACCAATCAGGGAGCAGCTACGAGACGAGACGTCCTATGTATAGACTGGAAGAAAACTGGAGCGAACAGCAGTCGACCTGAAGACGCCAGCTGGAATGCCGGTGAAACTGTTGTCAAGCGAAGTCAACACACGCGGAGAAATCCCGAAATAAATGCAGAGCCAGGTGCATTTTACAGTATATGATACTTCTGGTTACTTGGTATGCCGAGCAACCAACGAAGGACGAAACAAGAAAGAAATAATTGGTAGAATAGCCCGGGAAAAGAGGGCATTCTACAAAAGAAGAATCTACTTACAGCTGGAAATAAAGCGTAAAAGTAAGGAATTAATCGCAGCGTACATCTGGAGCATGTTCAATGGCAGTGAGGCATGGACGATGACAGCAGCAGAAACGTCAAGGGTCATAGCATTCGAAATGTGTTGCTACCGAAGAATGGTGAAGATTAAATGCATTGATCGAGTAATTGACGAGGAAGTCCTAAGAAGAGTGGGAGAAAAGAGAGTCTTCTGAATACTCTAATAAGACGGCGACGGGACAACTTAATCGGCCACATCATGAGACATGATGTCCTGATGAAGACAATTGTCGAAGGAGAAGTGAACGGGAAGAATGGCAAAGGAAGGCCTTGTATGATATATCCAGAACGTGTCATGAAGGACGTGAAAGAGAAGAAATACTAAAATATGAAGAGATAGAAGCTGATAGGAGAATTGCGTGAAGAACTGCGTCAAACCAATCTGGGAATTGCTGACTAATGATGACGATGATACTTCTCCACGTTTCCCCTTCAATAGAACTCATACATTTGGATGCCTTTGACGATTATGGCAATTCACTCCTTCCGACTGAGCGCACACCAATTGAGTCGAGAACTGCCCATGGTACGTTCACGTGTCCCACTTTCCTCTTTCTCTCTACTTCTATTCTTTTCCCGTTTGGTGCTCCAGTGTAAGGCATCACACACGGCCTCCAACCCTCGCATCGCGAGGCGTGTATCTCATCACAGCCCAGAAGAGAATCCTGTCCGCGTGAACAGTGCTTTGAATAGAGGGGGGGGGGTGTTTGGAACAGCATATGGGATTATCTCGAATAGGTAACCAAGGAGTCACGTGGTACGAACACGGGTGTTTCGCAATTTTGCTGCGTTTGGATCGCTCATCCTGGAAGAAGAGAAACTCAAATAAAACAAATAGTTAGATTGTAATGAGTGATTCAAAAGCACCAAAGTTGCAAACTATTCGTGGTCGTACCACGTGACTCCTTGGTTACCTATTCGAGGTAATCCCGACTTCTGTGTCAAACACACTCCTCCCAGGTTCACGCCCGCCGTGACAGCTGCGGGAAATCTGGCCCTATTTCTTTTCTCTACTCCGACACCTCTAATTGCTCTACCTTTGTCTTTCCTGCGAGATTTCCGGCAAGTTTTTCACGTGTGAACCAATGACTAAATGTCGTTGTTTTTTTAAATGTAAATTGCACCCTGCAAGGTCTCTACAAAAGGTGTGTGGCAGGGGTTTCTGTGCAGCTATTGAGTAAATTTAACCGCTGTCAAATGTTTTTTGGTGCACACTTGTAGCAGTAGACTTGAGTGAGAGGCTGTTCCTAACCGACACCTTGTTCTTCCTCCTCTGCAGCTACAAGGCGTGGTGGTGGGTCCCGATCGTGGGGCCTCACGTGGGGGCCGTGCTGGGAGCCTCCCTCTACGCCTTCCTCGTCGAGTTCCACTGGCCGCCCGAGGGCATCTAGCCGCACGACTCCAGACGGGTACGTCTCCACCGTGCGCCTCCCTCATAGTTGGCGATTCTGTAAAATCGAATTCGATATTTCAACGTCCCAACTATACCCATGTATGGAAAAAAAACGTCATAGTTTTAAGTACAATCTATTACCCCTGATGGCTCGACGGTCGTTCCGGGTCACGGTGACGGAGTTGGATCATTTTGTTCATAATCGGCCGCCACACATATGCTGACGCTGCGATCGCGGAGCATGGCTGTCGTAAACGATGATGTTGATGTTAATCGCGCGGAATACATCTACATCTACATAATACCCTGCAAGCCACCTCAAAGGTGTGTGGCAGGGGGTGAATTCTCACCAAACATGCACTACATATCATACATTTAAACGGGTTAGTATTAATATATTTGTCTAAACTGCAATATTTAAAAAGATAAAAATGGCAAAGTAAGTATTCACAAACATGCTGTTAGTTGGATTACCTTCAAGTCCTTATACCAACATGCAACTACGTATGCTATGGATTGATTCACTCGTATTGGACATATTTACCGCTATTCATATCCATGATTGTATGAGGAAAAAAGGGCATTTTGAATTTGTTAGTTCGGCAATCAATTTCTCTAATTTTGTAATCATGATCCAGTCTATCAAAGTAAGTTGGGGTTCGCAAAATATTTTTAACGTCATCACTGAAAATATTATCTTGGAATTTATTTAGGAGATAAAGTCATTTCAACCTGCGATCTGACAATGATTCCCATTTTAATTTATTTAATAGACTGGTTACGCTAATATAGTTATCGTACCATACCTTTACAAATCTTTCTGATCTTCGCTGCACACGATCAAGTTCGTTATTCATACCGATTTCGTAGGGATCCCATACACTGGCAGCATATTCCAAATAAGGTCTAACAAGGGAAAAGTAGCTGATTTCTCGTACACGATCGTCACATTTACCCAATACTCTTTTGAATAATCCCAGTCTATGAATGCAAGGTGAAGACGCATGTAATTCTATCGAATTAGTAATGTCTCCGGCGGTGAACGATGGGTCGCGAATCGTTCTCCCCGGTGAGCCACATTTCACCATATGAGCCGAATTTCTTTCGACTTTACAGAATCGCCCCCCTTCTGGGTATGTCTCAAAAGTATAAGTCCCCCACCGCTCTCCATTGAGTTCCACTTCCTTATTGGCCGGTCCTCCTCAGGGGAACAATGCATTACTTCCGGAACCCCTAGGGTTTTTCGGTTCGGTTCCAAATGCCCGAGGCTCACCCTACGCGAGGCTTGTCTTCGAGCCCTCTGAAACATGGAACTATCTACGGAAGAAATGGGGTTGTTTGAGTTGACTTTGTAAGAGTTCGTAGAATAAACGGACCCGTATTTTTCCGTTCTTCGATCCATCACGTAGTTCTCTAGTTATAAGCGGCAAAAAATTGATATTTATAACCTTTTCGCCAATGTGAACGTGCGTCAGGCCTCCTGCGTTATTCTTTCGTCCCATCACAACTGACATGAGACTACGTATCTCATTGTCCCATTCAGCATGGGGGATGCACAGCTGATTCTCCTAACGGAAGTGGTTGTGAAAATCCATGAGGTGCATTTCGAAAGGCACATCATTTTCGACTACATCGTACTTTTTAAAAAGGTTTATAAAAATGTATAGAACCTTTATATAGTGCGTAGCGAATTTCGCTGTTAAGTTATTGTTCGGTTATTTACGGAATGAGCCAGGAAATTTATAGGCAGACCTCCCATCCCAACCTGTTCTCCAGCCAAGAGAGACAAGGGGGGGAGTTGGATGACGTAGAAGCCTTCAGTGAAGCTCGTGAACGGGAGCGTCACCTTATGCGGATTTTCATTCATGATTGAATGGCTTCGGTTAGAAGATTGATTTTTTTAATCAAAGCCGAGTTTTCGTTTCCATCTAACAATTTTGCAAATGCAATAGCGAATTCGGCTACGAGTAAACGCCCCCATCGCATCGTTTTAAGGCCGCTTTACACGATACAATTTTTGGTACAATTTCTTGTACAAAATCTTGTATGAGGAAATTGTACCGTGTAAAGCGGCAAATTGTACGAACGCTTGTGCGATTGTCTGAATGACTGAACGGGAAATAGAACCTGTTCTAATTCCATTCAGACAAACATACAATTTCGTTCAGTTTATACAAGTGTTTGTACATACAAGAAATTGTACAAAAAAATGTATCGTGTAAAGCGGCCTTTAAAGAGGTGCGAATTGCATGCATGAGAGGATACTCGGATAATTACACTTCCATTTTTCCACGCATTCGTGGAGCAATATCACAATATTCGCTGCTTCGAGTCGGACCATATACTGCTTGTTGATAACGACCTTCGTGCAATGCCCAGACGAACGCACCAATCAGGCTCTGACCTCCATTTCAAAGCCATTTCACGCTGTATGTTCCTTTTCAGGGCCGCCAGTTTCAAGAAAGTGCACCGAGACAGCAATTGGATGATGCACCGAAGAAGAGGTGGGCCCCATCAGTATCAGCAGCGGAAGGCCTTGGCTCCTCTACTGACCCTTGACCTCTGTTACAATACCAACATTGAAAAATACTCGCAATGATGACTCAGGAGCTACCCACGGAACGAAGGAAAAGTCGTCCAAGGTTTCCATTCCAGAATCTGCAATAAAGATGGCAACACGCGTTCAAACATCATTGCGAAGTGCGTTCTACCTCACTCGGGGCAAGCTAACAATTTTTGCACAACTTGTTCAATGACGCGCGTTCTGCGCACCGCTTGGTCGCGCCCCTCGCGGTCGTGCGGTGAACCAAGCTGCTGAAGGCGTTCGCGCAACCAAGAGTCTCCTGTCGTGAGTTAAACGTGATTTCGTGTACACGCATCGAAGGCAAGCAAATGTTACACACGTTAGCCGTTTTGAATAGGCTTAGTGCTCCTACATTCATCATCACTTCAGGGAGTGAAGTTAAATCTCATTTTTCCGACAGCGAACTTGGTGAACAAGGCTTGCTCGTATTTCACCTCATCCCTGAGAAAAACATTATTCTACTTATACTCTTTATAATTAATCGTGTTTTCTACGTCCTATTTATTCTGAATTTCCAATGTATTACACCCATAGCTAATGGGGAATCACTACTCCAATTAAGACATCGTTCTTGATGTTCAAGGAAAGATTTCGTCGTGCACAGCCTTTCAACATTAGAAAACAATTTGCATTATTGTTCATCACTAATGTTGACTATTAGCACAACACTTTCTGGTACCTGTCTAAACATGAAATACGTATGGATTTCAAATTAATGCTATAAATGATATTCATATTTCATTATGGATTTATTGATATATTATGTGTACTCATGCAATAAAATTTCACATTCAGAACAACCTTGATGTTTTTATTTCATTCTGTACATTAGTCCATCACTATTTATGAGCTAACTCTGATTCAATGAATACGTTGTGAGGAATTGAAAATTTAAAAAAATTGGCGGTAGAGGTTGAAACGAGAGTTGGAGCGAGATCATCCTCGTGAATCTCAGAGGCGCATCCTTTCGACGGAGTCAACTTTATTTCTTTGATTTTCCACCAGATTGCATCCGTAAGAAAGTTTCTTCCGAGACGGAAGAATCCGCATCAAGACATTAATTTTCAAAAATATCCATATCAATCAATCAACGCGAGTGCGTCAAATAAAATGTTGCCTATTTGAATATCTTTTAAATCGCTTTCGCGGAAGCCGAGTAACCAAAAATGGACGAAACAAGAAAGAAGTAGTCAGTGGAATAGCTCAGGCAAAGTGGGCATTTGATCAAAAGGGAATCTACTTACAGCTGGAAATACAAGCTTAGAAGTAATGAAGCAATTCATCATCACGTACATTTGGAGCATGTTTCTTTACGGCAGTGAGGCATGGACGATGACAGACGCAGAGAAGAAAAGGGTGGAAGCATTCGAAATGTGGTGCTACAGAAGAATGATGGAGATAAAATGGATCGACCGAGTGATAAATTACGAAGTCTTAAGAAGAGAGTGAGAAAAGAGAAGTCTGCTGAAATTCGTTAAAACTTTCGCGGTTCATGATATCCGGCGTCGTTGTTTTTTGGGTAAACCCGCGTCACAGTATAAAAATGACCAACACCTTCCTCAGGCATTACCCTGAGGAAGTCTCCAGCAGCGGAGACGAAACTGTTGGTCATTTTTATACTGTGACGCGGGTTTACCCAAAAAACAACGACGCCGGAAGTCTGCTGAAAACTCTACGAAGAAGACTGGGCAACCTAATCGGCCATATCTTAAGACACGGTGGCCTGATGAAGACAATCGTCGAGGGAAAAGTGAACGGGAAGAACGTCAAAGGAAGGCCTCGTATGAGATATCTAGAACGAGTGATGAAGGAAGGGAAAGGGAAGAAATACGAAAATATGAAGAGATAGGAGCTGATCGGAGAATTCAGTGGAGAGCTGCGTTAAAACAATCTCAATATTGCTGACTGATGAAGATGACACAACCAGTTTGGTCTCATGCTGTCGCAAATGAGTCGCGAAGCATAGCAAGAGTCCAGATTAGGAAGCTTGCAAGCACCAACCATCCCAATGACCGTCGTTGGTTTTATTACAATAATAGCTGCCTAGCGCGGTCCCCAAAAAGCTCAGGTTGCCATCAGACTGCCATAAATACCGTTTTGTCTCAATCCAGAATAGTTCCTTAGATATGAAGGTAGTAACATAGTGATAGCTGTCTTTCTGTGGGGGACTGGATGAGCGCTTTACTCACTAACTGAAGCCTGTTTCGTGAAATTCGTTTTAGGCTTGTAATAATTAATGCAGCTCCTTCTTTACTTGCCTACATACTTTTAAGTATCTCAAACCTTATCACCCAATCAGCTAAGCGTTCTGTATGTTTCAGAGAGATTAGGCAAATGACTGTTATAGTTGGTTTTTTTTACCACCCCTCCCTCACTTTCCTTGAATTTTGTACGTAAACGCGTCTTTAAAATCAGTCCGGAGATCTTATACCCTTGGGTTGAGGTAACCAGCAAATAAATGCACATCATGATATCTGAAAGCCACATAACTCTCCACGGAGGAACTTAGTCACTAAATGACCGACCATCACGTATGTCTATGGAATGTGGGCGACCGCTAACCCCCCACCATAGTTGGGATTTTTCAGTACCTCCTAGACCTTTACTCGACTTGATGAAACGCGTACTTTTTTCCACGAATTCATCAAAATGTACTAGATGGAGGCTCTTGTCAATGTTTATATCTCGAAAACCTCCACAGCGGAGAGGATGCGGCTGCAATTCATTCCACACAATTGCAGCCGCAATTGTGTGGAATGAATTGCAAATTCCCAATTGCAGCCGCAGTTGGGCCAGACTCGACCGCGCGATCGAAAAACTAATGTGAAATTTGGCGTCGCAAACGGTCGCAGCATAACTGATCGGATTCACACTATGGAAGCTTTGTAGGGTTTCCCCATATTCGTTACTCCGTGATGCTCGGCGATGCAATTTACTTTTTCTCTGCATATTTTAAAAAAATGACCAAAAATGAGGGTCCGCCATTTTGTTTAATATCTTCGGTAAATAATAACAAAAAAGTGCGTAGACTACATTAAAACAAAGACAAGAAACTGTTTCATCTAATCGCATCACCTTTTATTCCAATTAATCACCCATAAAGGTTCAGCAAGGGCTTGATTTTGAAGATTTCGTGAGAAAATTGAGTGTTGACTATTTTTGCGAAATTTGTGCATCTTTGACCTCTTGCAAATTGTTGAGTGCTAAGGAAAATGCCTTGGATTATTGGATGCACAGGTCTTTTGAGAATATTTATGCAAAGTTTCAGATTCCTGGCTTGAAAAAAATCACTTTTTGAATTTTGGCTATAATTTTCGATTTCAGCCCACTGTGCGGCGGTACACCGGTTCAATTAATCAAACGAGTGTTTTCTACTGAACCTTTTTTTTATGAACCGTTTTTTCTACTTAACTTTTTTTTATTCATCAATCGCTTTATTGCCATCCACAAGGTTTTTTGCCAAAATGTTTATTTTACCTGTTTTTTAAAGATGCGTTTTTGCCTTTAATAAACTGCTTCTTAATAACGTGGGTATGCTTTCCTACACTAAACTGTAAAAAGTGAGAATGACTGGGTGAGCCTATGGTTTGTATGCAAGACATGGGTGTACATACAAATTGCCTTTTGTAATTGTAACGGCGATGAAATTCGCATTATTGTCGAAGGAAAACATGCAAAATTTCCACAGATACTACTTAGCATGCCACGTTTCGTTGTCAAAACAACATTATCAAGTTCCTTGATCAGCCTCGATGATAACAACAAAATAAGTAAAACTAAGTTACTAACTCATGCCTCTAATCCTTGCCAATAATTCCAGTGATGTTGATTAAAAAATGTTACATATTGAACAAATCTAAATTTACCTGCAGAAAAAAATTCAGAAAAATTTGAAATCATTCAAGATAATGAATATTTACTGCTGATTAAAGTTTATTGCATTCCAGTACAAAATGTCAATTGTGGTGAGCGGCGAGGCCCAGGGCAGAACATGAGGCCACAGACCAAAGGGAAGGGGTTGATCCCTCCTCTCTGAATAAGCTCTGTAGTGGCTGAGCGACTGGTGTCTGTATACGGACGAAATCCCACCAATTAATATCTCATTATCGGTGCTTGCAGAGAGTTGATATGTGTGGAGAGGCTGAATGTATTCGTCCGTGGCTCATAGTTATCTGCCTTTCTTAGTCAAATTTCCTTTATCTTTCATCTTGACAATGATTATCGGGCAAGGGGTCTGACTATGATGGCTTTTTTAAACTAGGAAAACAGAAACTGGAAGAGGTGAAAGAGTTCTGTTACCTTGGAAGCCAAGTAACCAGCGATGGACGAACCAAGAAAGAAATAGTCAGCAGAATAGCACAGGCAAAGAGGGCATTCCATCAAATGAGGAACCTACTTACCGCTGGAAATACAAGCATAGAAGTTGGGAAACAATTCATCAGAACATATATCTGGAGTATGAGTCTTTATGGCAGTGAGGCAAGGACAATGGCAGCAAAAAGAAAAGGATGGAAGCATTCGAAATGTGAAGCAACAGAAGAATGATGGATCGACCGAGTGACAAATGAAGAAGTATTAAGAAGAGTGGGAGAACAGAGAAGTCTGCAGAAAACTATGAAAAGAAGACGGGACAACCTAATCGGCCATATCTTAAGACACCATGGCCTGATGAAGACAATCGCCGAGGGAAAAGTGGATGGGAAGAATGGAAAAGGCAGGCCTCGTATGAGATGTACGGAACAAGTGAAGAAGGATGTGATAGAGGAGAAATACGTAAATACAAAGAGATTAGCCGATACAAGAACTCAGTGGAGAGCTGCATCAAACTAATCTGAGGATTGATGACTAATGATGACGATGAGTCCCATGTGTGTTCAAAAGATGACAACTTTTTTTTTCATAGGTCAGGTATTCTTCAGGACCAGAGAGGTTAAGCATGGATTATTTATTTTACTACATTTTGGCTAAAAAGAGTGAGATATTGAGGGTGGGCCTGAGTAAATAAGTTGCTCACTTATAAGAGCAGCAACAGCACTAACATAGATAGTACTCCACTGAACAGTCACACTCTGTTCACAAGTTCTTAAAACATTTTGCAATGGCTCTCCTTCACCCAGTCTAGTGCATCCAATGATTCCAGCCTAATCTTCAAAAACCATTGCCTACACCTAGAGGTGGGTCGAATCCACTTTTTCCTCGAATCCGAATCCCAAATCGAATCCAACTAAGATTTGAATCGAATCCCGAATCTACCTTTCCGTTTATGAACATTGTGATGACAGGCATGTTTCCTTTTCAAATAGTTATCATGCAAAGCAAAAGTGAATGCACGTGCAGTAAGTGTTTGTTATATCTGCAGTTTAATAAACAACATAACACTACAAAAAATCTAAATAGAATCTGACCATATTATTAATATTTATTGCTGAAAAACCAAAACAAATTAACTCATTCAGGATACACTAATGTGTTTCCGACAAAATTATGCATTTTTCATATTGTTCCAATTTACACATACAACAAAAGAAATTTCACATGATCACTCAGTAGTTGAAGACTGCATTTTAAAAAAATATTTTTTTCGAAAAGATAGTATACATTATTTACGTTTGACCTTCTTTAGCAGTAAAAAAAATTCTATATTATTTTAAAATATCGACCGTATTTACGCGTGTAAGCCGCGCACCTTTTTTGCCGAAACGCCGGAGAAAAAATGGGGGTGCGCGGCTTATACGAATCCTCCAGATTTCGTGTTAGCCGCGAACCATTTTTCCTCAGATTCCTGTTGTTTTCTCTCCTAAGTTTCGCATTCTGTCTAGTAGTAGTGGTATACTAGTCTTCGCAGCATGGTTTATAGTAAATCGTACATTGTAAAGTATTCTGAAATTTTGAAGTATGTAATTAAAAATAAAAATCCGCGTTTAACAAAGTCTGAGCGTACAACGGTACTGGAAGAAACGCTAGATCAGAAACACCATTTGTCAAAGCAATAGATTTATCGTGTATAGATCGTAAGTAGGACAACACATTGTAGCACTGATATGTATTTAAATATACAGTATACTGTAAGCTGCCGCAAGGAGTTTTATGTTTTTTCAAAATCGTAAGCGGAGTTTGTTTCGGTATCACGTATCTGTAGCACCATTTTTACGTACTAATAGATAGCTCCTGTTGCGTACACATTAAAGCTACATTGCAAAGACACAACAAAAAATTTGTTACGTGGTGGCAATAGTCGTATGCTCAGAGAATATACCTTCTTATTAACCGTGCTATCCACTCCAAGCGTGAGAGTAGTAAATGCATTCCAATCGATCATTTAGCATTTTAAAATAATTTGCTATTATCACCCTAAAATGAATTCTGATGTGAAATTTCGATAGTTTCCTGTGAGTATAAAGCTACATATTATAAATGATGCCGAAAAAATAGGAAATCGAGCTCCATGAAGGAAATATGGTGCATCTGAATCTAGCAGTGACGAAAACTAAGAATAGGAACTGTTATGATATGAATATTCATTAGTGATTTATGATTATATTTCCGGGAATGTGTTTTTCTTTAGTTTTATAAGAATTATAATTGTTATTACATTGAGCTTAGTTTTTTCCGTGTGTTCCCAAGACTTTTCGGTGTTGTTAAATCGTCCCAGTCCACAGCTACTACGCAGTTAGCAGACGAGATCACCGCTATCAGGTACGGATGGCGTTTGGCTTTTTTTGTTGATATGCCAACGATTTCCGTAATAATAGAGTAATCACGGGTTGAAATTGTATATATTTGCGATTATTTCAGTTGGATGTTCTTTTGAACAAATGCCGTTTTTATAGCTGGATGATGTGATCGTATGAAACTGTGATTACTGTGAGATGCTACGAGAAACAGATGCACAGTAAAAGAGGCCGTGCATTGATGACGATCGTGACGATAATAACACGCAATTCAATCAATTAATGAGAAAGACGTACACGTAATTTAGGCACAGCATTTCTATTAAAGAACGTGCATTCATGTTATGACAAAATGATGCAGACTCAAGCGAAAAAATTTTTTTTTCCATAGAAATAATTTTTTCCTCACCAACCTGCCTGAAAATAGGGGTGCGCGGGATACAAGAGGCTCGGCTCACACGAGTAAATACGGTATGTTGGTGAACCCCGTATTAACACTAACGACTTAAAGCTCTGTATTTAGAAAGTACGGCCAACTGCGTCGTCTGCTGGGGCGTCCGCCATTTTTGGCTCATGCGCGCAGTAGAATCATAAGCGCTCTTCGAAAGAAAAGGCTAATACTTCCATTAGGTTGAACCTTATTCGTATTCTGATGTTAACTATTGAGTGGAAGCAATTTTCTGTTACTTACACGCTATATTTAAGAAATGCCAGTCCTTCCAACCCCTTTCAGTGGACGAAATAAACATATAACCTTAACAACCAATTTTGTAAACAAATTTCGATTGTTAAACTTAAGGTATGTAAAATTTTATTCCATGTAATCTTTTGACGTTAAAATTTGTTAAAAATTATATTGTAAAACATTTTTGGCACTGTAAATATCTTTTTGGATCATGTTATATTATTATTGTTATGTTTTTGGTGGTTCATCCCATTTATAGCCTTGAAGAAGGAAAAATATATTTTCCGAAACGTCGGCAAAAGTTATATAGTTTTCATTTTTAACGAAAGACCTAAACTCCTGAAAAACCATCCATATTATTTATAATAAAGAGGTCTAGAATACAACTTACCAATTATGTATTATGTCATATAGCAACATCAAATCTTTAACAAGTCTTCTACTTTCTAATGTACTAAAACTAAAAATATCTACTAGTACCTTTGTGGAAATATGCTTTTCCATTACAGGGTAGTACCCATGCTCCCTCATCAATAATGCCCTGACAAATCTCTTCTGCACCTTTTCAAGAAGAGCAATATATTTTCTTTGAAATGGACACCATATTACAGCTACATATTCTAGTCTGCTATGCATAAGTGTCTCATACAGCACAATTAAGGCTTTGTTGTTGTGAAACATCTTGTCATTTTAGTCACAAATTTCTCATAATCATACTTCACAAATATAAACAACCTCCAAAAGTTCCACATAGTTATTACATCCATGACCACAGCAGCACCTGTAAATCTTTTTGAAAGAACAGTGAGTATCAATTCAAGCATAAATCAGTGAGTATCAATAAAGCATCCACCATGTTTCATCATCTTTATGATGACTTACCCATTATTAAGCAAAGAACACGTCAAAAATAATAATATTCGGATCTGATATAAACATGAAACTGACTACGTTTAATATTTAATTCCAAATAAGAATACTCAATGATAGAAACACTTACCTATAATCAAGCAATGAGTTCACCTCAAAGCGAATTGTATTCGGATCTGATAAGAACATGAAACTGTTTACATTTAATTCCAGATAAGTATTCAGTGACAAACTTCTCATCATTGAAATCCACAAATGTAAACATACTCCAACAGTGTAATATGGTTATTATATCCATTTCTATAAAAGTACCTGTAAATATTTTTAAAATAATAGTGAGTATCAATCAGGCATACACCAAAACACCATTATTCAACATCAACGATAGAAACACCTACCCATTATTAAGCAATGAGTTAACCTCCAAGGGAATTGTGTTCAGTTCAGATAAGATCATGAAACTGACTACATGTAATTCCAGATAATTATCAATCACAAACTTCTCATCATTGAACACCACAAATGTAAACAAACTCAAACAGGTTTATGTAGTTATTATATCCGTTTCTCCGAAACCACCTCCAACACTGCCACATACTATTGTATACTTTTCGGTAGAAGTATCTGCAAATATTTGTAGAAGTACAGAGAGATTCAATGTAGCATTCACCATGTTTAACCGCCTTAAATATAGGAACACCACCAAATAGTACCTACCCGTATGCAGTTATCAGAGGCAACCACACCAAAATGTACTAATGCATGAATGCGTGAACAGAAAATTTAACTTGTTCTAATTTGGTTCATGATTTCGTACATTTTCGTGATTCAGAGATATGTAAACAGACATCCCTTCACACATGAACTTGTACGAGTTTATAAATCGTGTAACCAGGCATTTACGGAATAGAATGCGCTTAATGAACATCACTAAAGCCTTTAATTAATCTATACGCTAGTTCTTATAAGGCCTCGTACATCGCAAATGGCAGGTATATACTTGATCAGACTATTAAATTTTCATTGAAATAGTTGCATGCATCTAATATTTTCCTTCAATATCATAACAAACACATGGATAAAGGGAGATACTTACAGCACAAAGTCTCTTTTCTTTTCCGGGAATCCAATCACGCCGGCCGATTTTGGCGAGCCACATTTTTCTTCTTTCTTCATTTATTGCACCAGTTGGTAGCAAAAAAAGTTTTTCTCCTGCTTTTGGTCGAGTTAAACAACCATATGCGTAACACTAGAGGCATGGTAGTGGCTAAAAACGACTAATTTTCCGATAAATTACCTCCTCTTCAACGTTATTTGATGCACCTCAACACAAGTGTCAGAGCCAAAAATGGCGGAGCCGTCACGTGACCCTGTTTCGCCCAATCGCGTGCCTCGCACGGCGGCAAAGCTTGTGGAAAAGAATGGCCATACTTTCTAAATACAGAGCTTTATAACGACTGCATTGTGCCTGCCATCTTACGGCAAATGGAGAGCTATCTCCGCCTACGAGTTCACGAGCGAAATTCCTCATGCATTTATCTACATCTAAATCACATTTTTATGATGAAAATTGCATCTTACGCTTTGATGCAGTACAAATTGACGTGTTTAAGAGAGACAGTGAAAACGATGAATTATGTGGTTGTGGCAATGAAGGTTACAGTAATATTCTTAAGAAAGCTTTAAAAAAGGTTTGATAAAATAAAATTGCTCTTTGGAATTCAAACTGGATTCGATCGAATCCAGCCAAAAATTTCGAATCCTCGAATCCAGTAAGATTCGGTGGATTCGGGGGGTTAGGTGGATTCGAGAACCCATCTCTACCTACACCAATATCGGATTGATTTCAGTCAATTTTTTAAGTTCAATTGTAGACTTGTATTCAATATTAACCCTTTTATTGCCAGCCCCCTTTACGTAGACTGGGCGAAAATTGCTAAGCAGCTTTCCATGAAAATATGTACATAGGAAGATTATGAATTTTAAATATGTTTGAAGCACTCATTTTTAACCCTTTTATTGCTAGGTAAGGTAGACTGTAAGGTAAGACTGTATCCCCTGTAAGGTAGACTGTGCGAAAACTGCCTAGTCCATTTCCGTGAATACCGTAAGATTATGAATTTTAGGTATATTTGAAGCACTTAATTTTAATATATCTATGTACATATTACGTATTTTTCTCAATGTGGAAGATATATTAAAATTTTTATGAGGATGAGGATGAAAAAATCATTCTTGCCATCTCTGATTTGAGGGAAATATAATATTACAAATATGTATTGTACGTGGGCCAATATATCGACCCTCAGCAGTTTTTGCACAACCATAGTGGGCCGATATATCGGCCCACTGGCTGGTTAATATATGACTTATGTACTTTTCTCAATGTTGACGATATATTTCAGTTTTTATGAGGATGAAAAAATCATTCATGCTGTCCCTGATTTGAAGGAAATATAATATTATAAATATCTAATGATGCAATGTAAGTGAGCCAATATATATATATATCGGTCCACTGGCAGTAAAAGGGCTAAACTTGTGTGAGGATATAAGAGTAAACAGAGAAAAATAGGAATTGATGAGTCACAATCTTATCACCATTACAATGTTGACATTTAGGATAAAATAATATTTTATTTCAGAATAAAGGTAATTAAAATACGGTCTTTTCACAGCCAAAAAATATTACACTTTCATTAAGGTACATGGATTCATCCTTAGTAGCGCACTATTTTGGTCAAGCGAACAACAAGTGTCACACGCAAAATAGGTTACTTGAAAAGAGTTCCTGCTGGCATGTACCTCATCAACATCAGCGAGTCAAAGCTCCAAGCCTCACTCAAAAATGGACTGCAACATCAATGGTCAACAACAAACAGCATGTGTATAATATTATCAATATAAGATACCTCACCCACACTGATAAATATGAATAAAATGGTACCAAATTAAATCTAAGAATAACAGAAAATTAACTGATTCCAGCGAGATACTGAAGTACAGATCAATCATTGTAATATAACTTTGTGCTATCCACTTATTTTTAATAATCAAGGATCACGATGTGCTCACGTGTCATTTCCAAGTGCTACAGGACTAGAAAGTGATGCATAAACATTGAAATGCACTGTGATTGAATAAAAGTAGACAGCACAATATTATTTATGCTATCATAATAATAGCAACTATGATAGAGTACCAGTCAAAGTATAAAACAAATTATAATAATAACCAATGTAAATGTATCCACTTGGTTAACATTTTAACAACAGTTCATTGAAGAAATTAGTTCTAAAAGTACACATGATACTCATAAGCCTTACAATCCATGATGCGTATAAAAATATAATATCTTTGTTGCAAATATACAATATGAAAATAATTGACCTGAACAGTATGTGCTCTCAAAATCTGCAACAATTGCCAAAGATACACCCTTGCGAGTCCTCTGCGAACAGCCAAGAGCCTTCTCTCTCTCTCTTGCACGCACCATCCAAAGGGAGCTACGTTCACAGCATGACTTCTTCATCGCATTCATTGATACTAAAATAGCATATTACTAAAGTATTCCCTGGCGAGAGCTCTAATGAAAAAGTTAAAATCTTTCACACTGAGTGGATTGTAATTTAAATAATAAAGAAAACAACATTTAAAATATTGAATGGGTATGAATATAATAATGAGTCCACGTGGGAGGAATGGCTGGAAGGACTGACCCTTGAGGCAGGAAACAGTGACCTCAGGATACAGATTAACGCACAGAGCATTGGCTGATGTCAATTACAGCAAACAGGATCGTGAACGGTGCCCAAATTGCCGTGCCTTCAAGAGATGCTCCTTCCCTACCGAGATGACAAAGAGGCATACGCTCCACACACACAGTCGCCATGGCAACAACAATTCCTCCCACTCGAGATTCACCCAACAAACCTTTCCTTATTCCAGGCATTCGAGCCATGGCATACACATCATTTCACATTTGGGTACACACAAGTCAAAACCACAACATCAACAATGAAGCACCTGCGAGGAATGTTTGAAGTATGTTTGTCATACTATCCCTATATATAATTGAGAAGCTAAAACTATATGTTTTAAAGACATTACAATGCTTTAGTGCACATCCTTAGCCAGCCATCCTCTGAACTCAATAACAACTTTGAGGAACATTTATCCATCACATACAGAGTTGTAACAAGTCAAAACATACCCTGAGAATCAAAGTGGATATATAAATACATTATACTAAAATATAATTTACTCTATGTCATACACTGTATAAGTTAACCAATCAAAATGGAATGGAATGAAGTACCTGAGCCTGGTGGATCACAAATTAGACAAGGCACACAAGTGCGGCACAGAATACCACTCTGTGCCACCTGTCTCAGAAGAGATTTGAACCATTTCGCACAGACTGAAACACAAAGCTCATGACTTGGGCCTTTTATGCTTCTGGCAAGCACCTGTTTCCAGGGAGCAAACCTTGGCCGTTTTGTGCATAACTCGTGGGAGCGGGAGTCCACGCCCATAGGCACGGGGCAAGCATCGGAGACTCACAGGCATTCCCTCATTCCATGAGACACCCTCCAGAAAGGCGAGATCACTCGGAGTGATCTTGAATGCTACCTGACACCGGCAAGGGAACACTCCGCTCTTCGATGGAACAGCTGTCGTCGTTCACCACCAGGTAGGGCACCCTCACCACTGAACAGAGGAGAAAGAGAGAAGAGGTGGTGAAAATGCAAGGGCAGGGCCAGATTTCTAAATAGGCTGAAAAGGCTGCAGCCTAGAGCGGCAAAATTTAAGGGGTGGCATTTTGGCTATTTACTAAAATTTGAAAATATACATATACAAAGATTGTGCATACCTGCTACAAATTGCACTGGAGAACGTAGTTTTTCCTGCCTTAGAAGAGTTAAGAATTACCTACAAACTAGTACTACTGAACGAAGGTTAAACTCACTTTCTTTACTGTGTATTGAGGCAAATACAACAAAACACTTTCATATGAGGACATTATTAACGAGTTTGCCATTTAGAAATCTCATAAGAAAACTATGTTGCTTTGAACATATACGAAAGTATAGGATGTACTTAAGCCCAAACATTCAACTATGTATATTGTGTTTGTACAGTTATTCATGTTTGTATTACGGTAACCTGTATAACATCTATCTTTTTAATGTCAACAAATAAACCAGTAATAAGCTATTTTTTGTGTGGTTTTAGTTTTACTCTTCAACACAATTTTATTTGAATAACTGAATCTATCATTTGTTGTATAAAACGAATGTATAACATGTATAACATATGAGTCTATTAACTGTGAGTCTCTAAAAAGGGGGGGGGAGGCAAATGGATTTAGCCTACAGGTGGCATACTCCTAAATCCGGCCCTGTGCAAGGGTTAGATAGATACACGCTTATGACACAAATCATTATCCTAATCTTGTGACCATTGCCGCAAGAACATGAGAAAAGTCAGAGGGACTGGAGACTAAAGTTACAATGCCAGAAATCCACTTAAGAGCCTCCAAATGGAATCAGTCACCTCAAAAGAATGAATATTTTATTGAAGGATTAATTGAAAAGCAATAATGGAAGACTCAAGCATGCCTGAAGACACTTTGGAAGGAGAGTGTGTCTCTCCTCATGACTGAAGGTTTCTCAAGCACAGCTCCTCATCTGAACAAGAAGCCAAACAGGCTTAAGTCAGATTACGAAAAAAAATAATTTCATGGCAGAACAGCAAATGCATATCTTGACACATTGAATACTTTATGCAACAAATAAGAAACTTCCTACATAAATATTCTCTGAAATGTAGAACCTGGATCAAGATATACATAAATATCCATCGAATTGCAAAATCAATGTGCAGACCATTCATTAAACAACCTGAGCTTCCTGCTTTCTTGAATTTTTTGAACAAAGAATATGATTAACCATGAACATCAATCAATAGTCTAATCACACATGAATTATTCTCAGAAAACTATTTATCGATCCAGTTCAATAGGTACATTAGACCTGATGATGCAAATTTATAGTCAGCAATATGGGATTTCACATACCATATTTGCACGAGTCAAAGACGAACCTGATTCTGAGATAACCCTCCTTTTTTGGAACGTCACAAGGGGAAAAAATTTAGTTTTGAAGCATCTACTTTGTCCATAACTTGAACGTGAACTGAAGGTGTTTGACAAATGAACTGAAATTGACTGGAAAGAGTATTGCAGTAGGCATTCACAAATGTGAATCAAACTTCACAGTCAATTACAGTGTGAAAACACACCTTCAATAACAGCATTCATACTTCTAATCGGTGGAAAACTAAGGTGTTTTTAACGAGGCTCCGATTCCAAAACATCAACAATGCTGCAATTTATACCAAGAAGGAGGATCACAACTGAATCTGTCTTGCTGGTAGAAATCTCTAGATAGTAGAACCCTTTAGAAAAGTGGATTTTGCTTCTGATTTTACAGTGAAGTCTGTTTATTCACAGAAAATATCTTATTGCAAATGCTGTGATATCCCTTGTCAAATAAGCTGCCCATTTCTCGTCGTGAAAGTCATAATTCATAAAAAAATGATTGCGTTACTCTAATGAGGAATCATGAGATTTCCTGAAACCGACAACTAGCAAGTTGTAAAATATTATAAGACGGACATGGATATTACATCACTTTTCCATGCAAACGAAGTCAAATAATACAGGGACAACATGACAATACCAATTGTGATCTGAAGTAAATCTCATCTGTAAATTGTGATCTGAAGTAAATCTCATCTGTCGCACATTGTGAAGAACCATTGACCCTGGAATACGTTTTTTCACCTATACTTGCTAGCATTGACACCATGTATGCTTGGCAACCACTAAAAAGAACCAGAATAGATGCCATGGAAGACAACATTCAATTCACCCAAGAGCCAACTACTTGATTGCTTCGCAGCCTACCTTCTCTCCTCTGCCTCCTGCTTCCACCAATTTCGTAAGGAACTATTGTCAGCAAAACAATCAGTCCAAAAGCCGATGAACCTCCACAGACAAATGTCAGGACATCTCGATAGTAGTGTGGACAGGTGATGAGGCATTTGCTGAAAAAGAAGAGAAAAAATAAGTACAACACCAAAGATGAGACATCACTGTATCACTCATATAAGTACATAAATATTTACACAAATCTAAAACAAACCAGCCTGTTAAGACAATCTTCCCCTTTTTTGAAACTCCACAAGGGAAAAAGATTTAACTTTGATGCTTCTACTTTGCCAATAGCTCAAATATGGATGAATAGTATGTATTTGACAAATGTCCAGTATCAACCAATACTTGCATCATAATAGGTTTCACATGCACTAGTTGTGCTTAGCAGTAGTGCATTGTATCAGTTAACTGAAATGAACCTTAATGGGTGTAGTCGCAACTAAATGCATCCCTCTATTAGGAAGACAAGTGCATAACATAGCTTTCAATCAATGCACTGACATTGTTGCAATTTTTACCATGATGATGCTGATGCTTTTCACAAATCCATTGGAAAATGAGGATTTTGCAACAGATTGTAAAATTAACCCACCTTTTTTCAGAAGTTCACAGGGGAAAAAAACATTTGTCTTAGATTCGTCCAAATATGGCATATGTACTGGCTCTGAAAGACATTTTTGTGCCATTGAACCTGATAATGTGAGAACAACTGAATCATGTGATTTGTGTTCAATAAATTGTGAAAATCAGGAAGTATACTTTAAAAATCTAGAATGAAAGTGTTAATATTTTAGCCTCATCTTTAACAAAACCATGGAGACCTTTTCACTCTGGATAATGAAAATGATTGTTCAATCATCGTTTCTTTCTTTAAAATACTTTTTAGAATATTTGCATTGGAATGTAACTTCAATTGCCAACATAATTAATCTTTGGCAATGCAGCCCTTCTCTGGCATTTTGTTGGTGAGTACATCACACCTCTGAACTTGCAGACAAACAACCACCGCCTGTGAGAGCTACAAGGACCCAGTCCTTCACCCACCTCATCTCTTCCTACGTGAGAAACCATGGATGTTATTTTTCAAGACAGCTTACATCAGAGAAACAACCAATCACTCCTGGCACCCTCATAAACCCTCCATCAAAGTCAAAACAGCAGCATTGGCCACCATACGAACCCTAAAAGCTTTTAAATCATCCTGGATTGAATATTTCCCATCAATTCTATTCCATGTCATCTTTCCTTCCCTTCTTCTGCAGTCACACTCATCTCTTTCACACCCGCCTCCACTCTTCATTTCACCTTTACTCCCTCTCTCTCCACCCAGACTTCTTCTACAGATAACAAGATAAGGTTGAAAATGTCCGAAGACTTGAAAATCCAAAGTGTGCTCACTCTCCACTCTCCGCTTGGCTCTTGACAGGTTCTGACCTGTTTTGCCTTGCTCTCCCCGTTGATGATTGCCTTGACAATTGAAAAACCAGTTTAGGAGATATCGCTTTCCATAATTAATTTGGCATTTGGATTTTCAAGTCTTCGGACATTTTCAATTAAGCCAAATTAGAAGCTCTCATTATTTCATCAAAGATAAGGTTGGTTTTCTTCAGGTGCTTCAACGGCTATGGCCATATCACATACAGTAAAACCCCTTATTGACATTTTATATGAAGAAGCCATTAACGGCGATATTTGATGATCTAGCACTTAAAACCCACTTTTGAAGTTGGTATTCCTTCACACCATGATTTCTTGACATTTTCTTTTCATCGACAGATGTCTGCACTAGCTAGCATGTTTCTGAATCACATCGTGATTTTTAATAATCGTATCCATTGTAGAGACGTAATCATAGATGTTTCGTCATATCAGTGTGAAGTTCACCATGAGAATCCACAATTTTTATTTGTGCCCAAATTGAAAATATTCTAGTTGCTGCGAAGGCTTCTGCGGTGATTAGAAGATGACAGGAGGGCTTCCAGTTTTTTTCCGTGTTGGTTCATCCCATTGGACGACAGTTTTGCCAGCATTCCAGATGGCATCTTCAGGTCCGAATTACAGGAAATTTGATGTAGGAAATATGTATGTAGTATGATGTATGAAATTTAATTGGACGTGGTCCTCGGACCTGAATATTGCATCTGGGATGCTGACAAAACTGTCGTCCAGAGGGATGAACCAATGCTGAAGAAACCCGAAAAACCTCAAGTCATCTAAAAATATTATAATTCCCATCCTTTTCCAGGTGTAATAAAATTTACATTCTGGATTAATTAAGGATAAAATAAACAACACATAAGAATATTGAGCTACCTCGCTGGTCGGCCAGTGAAAGCAGTTATCCAGCTTCAAAAATTTCTCTACAAAATAATTTTATTCATTCAATGCAGTTTTCATGTGATAAAACAAGTTTCAAAATTTTTTTATAGTAACCTGTAGTAAAACTGTTGAATCAATGCAGCACGATGATCTGACGAATGATCTGTTATCATCCACCAGTTCAGTTCATGTATTTTTTAACATTTCATTATGTCTGGGTAAAAATTAATTTTCGTCCTATGCAATATGAACTTAGGTACAGTTTAAATATACTCCTGCCGGTGTTCCTAAGTTATAAATTGCGTCCTATATGCACTCATTTAATAGTACGAATCTTATCCCGGCAAAAGGATCGCGGGTGTAAATATTTCATCTTTCCATCACTAGTGTACTGTCCCATTATGCCACTAAGTTCAAATTCTTCCATAAAACGGAGCACATTACTGCTCTCTCTTGTTTTTGAAGTGTATATTCAGATACAAGGTAAAGAAGTGTTTCATAAATACTAGTATGTATGGCTTAATGTCATGGAAGGGAATTTTGTTTTTTTTATTTATTCTATCACATTCCAACCCGCATCTAATGCAAACAGTGAGGAAATGGAAAAGTCATGGTATAAATACAGGGTTTTATAATACACTACATTTTACATACAGGGTTTTGTGGCAGTGTTTCGGCAAGAAGGATTCGAGAAGATACGAGAGAAGGAATTAAGATACGACAAAATGGTTGAAATATTAGCCCATGGGGCTCTAAAATACCTTGTTTACCTCAAAAAACATTTAATCCAGGTCGAAAACCTCAACATTCAAAACAACTGCATTTAAACCCTTTTGGTGCCTCAGGCATGGCCATCCGTTGTTGCACAAACCTAGGGCTTTTTTAATATTTTTTTCCTCACAGATTCACACATTTTGAGACCACGAATTCTTGAATCGGATAATTTTTGAAATATTAGCGCTGGCGTAAGGCTTCATAGATCTAGTCCAAACTGGTCCATACTTGTTCATACGAAATTTGATATTACAAAGTGCCAATTTTTCTGGGCTCATTAACTTCATATTTTCGAGTTCCTACAGTAGTAAATCATTTTTGTCGCGACCTTAAATTCTAATTTCTAATAAATCATCAACTGCTTATTCATAAAATACATTGATAACGAACTATAACTAATTTCAGCTAAAAAGTTAGTTATTTCTGCCAGGGATTATTTCCGCAACACATTTTTCTAAAAGTGCAGGGACACATGTCTATTTTGCCTCGGGATAGCATCAATTCCACAATTTATCATGGCAATTTGAAATGCAAAACCAAAAGGAAATTTGATAGAATACAAGTCGTACTTTCATCATGACGCCCTTGAAGTTTCAAATGCTTTTAATTCATTCCCTTAATTTAATTTTCAGACCTGTTGAGCTCATAACAATAGTTGATTGAGTATTTCTAGTACTCTATGGAAACGCTCTAATTGATATCAGAAATTACAAAGCAGTCCTCTAGAATACGCAAAAAGATTCCAAGAAAGATATCACTTCATTTACTCACAAATCTTGAATGATTGCCACTGCCAGACCGTTGGACAGCTTGTCGGCGAAGCTCATTGCCCCATACACAAAGGCGCCACTCTCGGTGTTGTGAGCAATGTAATCAGCAGTTATCCCAAGACTCGTCACCAGCATTATGGAGCTACCAGCACCTTCAAGGAGCAGAAAATATGTATCACTGGGAGCCACAAGGATAAAAATGGAGAGAAATACATTTATATCATCATAAGTACACAGTAAGGGATACTGATTAAATCAAAGGATCATATAAATAATGAATAATTTCCCAAAAGTTTTATCAGAATGTCCCGTGAAATGTACCTCTGTAGCCTGCTAACCACTTCCCTGACAAACCGAGTATTTTGTTTCTTTCCCCTATTGCCTGAATATTTACGGGCATATACTCGTATTTCATTACTTTACCATCGAGGGTAGCTATGAAGTGTCAAGGATTATTTTTTCACTGCACAGAGTTTTTTTCATACCGATTTCAAATTTTGACCTGTTATTACATATTGTTAAATGTATTAGGCTTGGTATTATAAATACAGTTTTTAGTTCTCTTTTCTCATTACACTACATCATTTATGACGGTTTTTATTATTTATCCATTTATGCAGACAATTTTCTTGTGTATTGTAAAAATGTGTATTGTTCCATTGTTCACCGGAATACAAAATTTGTTATTTTTTTCATAGATAATTGTATTTTTAAGTGCTGTAGTAGACACTCTATATAACGAGAGTTCTAAGGAGCAAAAAAATCACTCACTATATTGAATTCTTGTGTGCTACAGAAGATGTTTAAATAACCTGAAAAGACTGTGATGTTAGCTTAACCAATATTGTGGCAGTTTTGGGTTAATGGACAGAAGATTCCATTAGAAAACATATTAGAATGATATTTTTGCGCACTTCATTGACCCGTGATTGTATTTATTGTCAATGTCAATGACAATAAATTACATTTATACGAAATTAGTTGGAATTTAAAAGATCATGAGTTCTAAATATGCCATGCCAGTAAGTAATATAGCAATGCAATGGACTATTGATGGAAAAAACTGCGTGAACCAGTAACATGGCCATACCTTACACACTACCTCTCTGAAAGGTGCAAAAAAAATATTAATTGTTCAGAATAAGTTCATTTAGAATAAGGACATTATTTTTAGTAGGTGAAATGTTTTGGTGAAATAAAGAGTGGGAAAGACTACCCGGTAAACGTAATGGTAGAAAAATAACGAGAATTTCCTATCCCAGTTTATCCCTGACTGTTATGAGAATTCCCTGACTATTCCCTGACTTAAATTCCCTGACAATTCCAGGTTTTCCTGGTTTTCCCTGAGGATCGCCACCCTGACTAATAATGGTAATCAACGGTCATTGACAACTATAATTATACGAGAAAATTGTCTTGATTATACAAAATCATGATTGTTGCAAGCAAGGCCACAATAAATAGCTGTAAGTTCTAAGTTGAATAGTATTGAGATGTAAATAATATTTACTGCCATAATAATATTCAGCTCCAGCAGCATTCAAACTCAAATCAATGGACAGCTGAATCTTCCACACAAATGCGAGAATGCACCCAAGTTTGGAGGGACAGTAACATGATTGTTCATATTTTATATTCCTCATTAAAGACAAAAATAAATATTTCTCTTCATATGTAACCTCCAGATGTTATCAACATTTTTTTATGCTTAAAGAAGGCCTAACAATGTATTCAGCCAAGAAAAGCATGACACACACAATGTAGTTATTTGAGGAGTCCCCTCCCCATTGGCAGAACACAAAATACAACTACTTCAATAAAAGTTTATGTAAGATCATGCTGAATTCCCAAAAGAAATACTTGACACTTGCTTCACGGAAAATATGAGCTGTGGACAGCACAGCAATGAGAGTATAGACATATATGATGGGGAAAATTGTATACTAAACAAATGTCACTCACCAAACAAAATAGCAACAGGATATATTTCGTAAGTGGTGTACTGGTAGCCAGTTCCAAACCAAACCCAGATGCATGGCGCTATCCCCACAAGGCAGCCCAGGATGTACGAAATCTGAGGAAAAATATTGAGTATTATATTGCAAGCAAATATAACATGGATGTTGACAAAGAATTAAATGTTTAAAGGATACAGTAATGTTACCAGAAGTTGAACTTTAACACTTCTAAAAATTCCATGTGGTGACACTGATCAGAAAAAACATTTATGAAAAAAGAACAGTCACTAAAGGCAAAACCATATGTGATTATAGAATTAAGCATGCAAAATATTACATTAAGTGTGGCATACCTTTGTATTCATCAAAATGGTAATTTATTTTGCGTGAGGAGGAAGTATTTTAATGAAACTTAGTTAACTCCAACATTACTAGAGATTAACAATCTAGGACACTTCACAAAACCTAATTAACATCAAACCTATAGTTTTTCAAAAAGCCTTCATCAGTTGAAGTTAGCTGACAAGCCTCATCAGCAAAAAAAAATGGCAAACCCTATATGTAATACAAATAAGATCTAAGGTAAATCTGTACATGAATACTTTAGGGTAGTTTACCACAGCCATTCATTAAGTTAGCCAAGAGGAATGTATGTACCTCTATCAAAGCATAATGATTCATAATTAACATATTTTCTGCAGTTCTAACAACAAAGTCCAGTTTATGTAACAATTTGCTAGGCTTCACTTTGTGGAACCACATATTGATAATGTAAGTAAATTCACTTTGTAAAATTCCACAGATTTATAAGAACCGACCTAGGTTTCGACTTACACAGCCATTATCAAGGTAAATCTGTGGAATTTTACTTACATTATCAAAGTCCAGTTTGGTATTTCCACTGTGTATATGGCATAATCTGCATGAAATTGTTTTTACATAAAGTTATTAAATCTAATAAGAGATGATACACATCTTATTAGTAGAATGTAATGAGTTAATCCATTTATGCATAAAAATGTTGGTAATTATATGAATTGTAGCTACTTGGATTTGAATCAATAGCTGAGGTCACTCATCTGATGGATCAAGTGTTCTAATTCTGATCACGTGATTGTTCACCGTGTAAAATAACCTTAAAGCAACACACAGCAAACAGAAGAGAGCCTGAGGATGGATCACTCGAGTTACCAAGGCAAATTTAAGCAGAAGGACAAACAAACCACAGACACAGGTTTGCATATGATTAAGTGGCTTAGGGCAAGAAGTAGATTATGTATAATGCCAACAGCTTGAAACATCTATGCTCCAAAAACGCACTACAATTATTTGAATTCCCATTGCAGTAATACCAATCACCACAGCCGGAGAAGTCCAAATAAAACTAACGGACCCAACTATTTATATGCACGAATAACAAGTCTTGCTCAACACCCTTGACATTTATTCATATTTGTTCAAAAAATAATTTAAACACTACAAACTTAAATTATTTACTTATCAATTCCACATTTTCTAAGCATATTCCAGTAATAATCACCAAAAGGCGGCCATGACTATGTGATGTGATCACAAACAAACCCCAAAATCTTTCAAGGCCGGCACTTGGAGGAGTAAGTTTGAAACATCAATGTTTCACACTTACTTGCAACAGTTTGATCCCTATAAGGCAGTCAAACATAATTTGAGTACATAGTTGATCCATTCCAAAATGTCAGAGAATAGACAAAGGCGAAGTAAAGGCAATGCACCTACCTTTCGGCCCCAGTGCTTGTTCAGGTACTTGATCACGAATGAGAACACAAAACTGCTGAGGAACATGACAAGAGGGATGATGGCCAGGTTTTCTGCAGGCATCAGCAGTGACTTGTGCAAATAGAGAGGAATGTACACCTGGGTGAGGTTGACGTAAAGGCGGGTCGCCATGTACAACAGCGCCACCTGGTAGAACTGCGCTTCCTGAAAGAACTTGGAGGCCGTCATCATGGATCCCCTGCGCTCCACAGCATTCTCACCGCTGCTGTCAAGGAGATCCGTGTCCAAGCCATGATCCTCCTTGACCCCTGCGTGGAACACTATCGAGGTGATGACTCCGATGACGATGCCAATGAGGGCTATATGCTGTGTAAGGATTTATTAGGACCAGAAGTAAGTTTACAGCCATGCATTTAACCCAAATATGTCACCAGACAGGCACAACGTCCAACATCGGATGAGAAATTTCTTTGCATGCAGGATTTGCCCAGTAACACAGGGCACACATCACAGTTTGGGCCAAACTGCATTTTGCAGGAAGATACAGACTCTCTAAGCAAAGTCATTTGACAAAGTGAATAAGATACTGAAATAATGTTTTAAAATATCCAAGAACAAAAGGACGCAAAGTACAAATAGTGACTGCATGCAATTTCCATGAAATGATCCACCGTTAAGGTAACAGACCATTCTGACCCCAAAGTGGAAGACAAATTAGCAAGGAATAAGTATTAGTTTGGCATAGGTTTTATTTAACCTGCAATAACTATTTAGCAACTTTTGTCACGATGAATGAGCATCCTGTGCTCATTATCAGAATCACTTATTAGAAACTAATGATCAGAGGTTATGTACTGAAATAATAATGACTTTGCATTTGTATACTTACTTTATAAGTATATAATACACAACTTATCGTCAAATGCTTGATTAGAATGGGGAGGCATTGTGCAAGTGTGCCCTCGACTTTGGTTTACCTGGAACTTTCCTGCATCCTTCGGGCCGATCTGGTCATCCTCGTTTTCATTGGTCACATGTAATATTCCCCACGTTACGAGATACACGAGAACATTAGAGACAACAGTAAAGCTATACCTAGAAGGAAGTAACAAAAACTGTTAGGCTAGGTGGCAAGAAATGGGCAGGAGCATTGGTAAAGCGAACGAAAAAACATTAGTGAGACCTGATAGCGGTGAGCTCGGTCCTTTCATGTTCGTCGGGAGTTAAGTCAGGAATTAATGATAGATGAGAAATTTGCACAGATGCCCAACCAAATTGGAATATGACAACAAATGACGCATAGTATATTAACTGGGCCCAATGGTGGCTATCTCCACAGTTAATGCACGGCATAAAGATAAACGGGAAACTTCCAACGACACATATTGTTCCTGAAAGAGATCAAAAAGCATCTTTCATTATACATATAACTGTTTCCTTGTTAGAGATACAATACATATCGTATAACACAATGTTTACTATCAAGTTTCAAGATACAATACAATATCTAAACTTGAAACTAAATCCTAAATAAATAAACGACTACTACGTGTACTATGTCGTAAGACTTTCTTCGGGCACAAAAGATCTCATGAAAAATGGACGCTAATTTATGGACCAGATAGGTACATGGACAAATAACTACTAGCTTTCATAAACAAATCTCACTAAACTAAAACATTCCAAGAATTTGCATTAATACAAAACTTGCATTGTACACTATTTTTTTGGTGGACATTATAAACTTACCAAGCAAATGCCAAGTCTTTCTCCTTCCATATTTGCAGAGCCAAAAATTATCTCTTCTGTCGGATTCGAGTCCTACAAATGGTGTAGAAATGGCATCAGCCAGTTGTCCAATCAACAACAATATCCCTGAAAGCGCACTGTCAAACTGAAGCACTAGATGAAAGAAAACTAACAAATATGTAAACCACATCGAGGCGCAAATATCATTGAGAACATGTCCTACGCCGTAAGAAGCCCTCAGCGACACTGGCAGCCTTCTTCTTCTGTGAACTTCACTGCTTTCAGCCATAATGGAGAGTACTAAGGTTTCTAAAACTACACTTTCCTATGCAAATATAACCGTAATGTGAGGTTCACACTGAGTGGGAGGAGTAAAAAACGAAGCGCAATTGCAGAATTTAAGGCTTCACTGCGAGAAGAATGTAAAGGAATTGAGATCGAGTTTCAATTGCGGACAGAACTAAACCATGAGTAACCCAGCAAGCTTCCAACATCGCTACAAGTATGAAGGAAATGAATATAAACACAAATACTGATAAAGGAGCACACCACTTCTGAATCATATATCGACCGTCAACTGTTCAAACAATCTGGTAGCGTTTCTATTCTCCGCACAAAGGAAAGGCGGACAGTATGAATGACAGAAACACGGAACCTTGGACCATTTAAATATAGTATACATGGTCTAAGGTCAATACAGAAAACAAAGGACAGTATTATTCAAATAAAAGTTATTCTGGATGATGACCTATTGATAAAATATCCTCCAAATATTACATAGAAATAAGTTAATTGTAACAAACGCAATGTAGTTCAATTAGGAAAATTTCTGCGTTTAAGCTCATCCGTGAGTACGCCGTCAGACCATTTACAGTAAGTTTAGAATGTAGAGGAGGCATTGCAGCTGATTTGAGAAACCAGTGACCATATTAATTGGTAGTTAGGAACAAACGAGCTAGCTACTGGTGATACTCGGGAGGATGAAGTTTTTTTTTGCGCGCGGAAAAACTTGGAGCAGTGAAGTGAAAAGTGGAATGCATTTTAAATATTCGTCAAAGAAACAGAGGAAAGTGCCTTAACACGCCAATAAGTGCTAAATATATAGTTTAAATAGATTAAATTTGAACTAGTTTAAGCATTAAAATTAAAACTCAGGGGAATCAAATGTATAAAATCCCTTTACTTGTATTACTTTGTCCCCCAAAAGATTTTCCCATGGACTCAAGAGATACCGTAACGGAATGCATAACAACAGCAATGCATTTCTTTAAGTTCACTGTCACTGTTCCATCCAAGTGCCTACGCATGTGGGTAATTAAGCATTATTTCACAACTTTTAATGGGTTAAGAAATTTACACGATACGATCGTCAAAACATTTGGGCCCAACACATGTCCCAGGTTGGATGCTTTTGTAATGTAATCAACAATGGATGAAGGATTCGCCAAAATAAACGATAACCCCGAGGCACCTTTTTATCAGGAAATTATCATCAGTCGCTGTTACCAACGAGTACCTAATGCTCATGCGAGGTGCAATAACTCACCAACTATTTCATTTCTTCTCATCACCTAGGAAGTAGGTACTTTGTGTTGCACGAAACCTTGGTCAAAAGAAACAGTCCCCAAAATAAGGACGGTTTTTTTTACATGATCATGCACACCTGTCGGTTCTCAAACTTAGTACTTATCAGTTCCGTGTATGCAAATTGCGATAAATCCCAAACTTTTTCGTTTTTATCCTTTGTATCCTATCATCAGATCACCTAGGGAGTACTTAATACTGCACGAAAACGTAGTAAAAACAAACGCTCCCCAAAATTGATAAAGATTTTGTTTATGTAAGGGTTGAAACAGTTGGTACTTAGGTGGGGTATTTGATTTTAGGGAGGAGTGGTTACTTTTAAAGGTAAAGAAATTTTCGGGCGGGTATATTTTAAGCAATGGAGGGATCGTATGCTGAGAGTTTTATTAGATATAAGTTGGAAATAAAGGGAAGTTGTTTGGTAAAGTTTTTAAGCGGCGGGAAAGGCCTTACAGTTTTTCTGATCGTGCCGCGGAAGAGACGTTCTAACAGCTTCAAGAGGTTTCGGTGACGTACGCCCGATCCATCCCTTCCATTCCTATCCTTATACCTTTCCTCCCGGTCTGAAGCGCCTATTAGTGCGGAAACAGACTTGAAAAACCCATGAAGAACCTTGTAGGAGCAGCGCACGTAATCTTAGGTTCGAAGAATGCCCGGCAGATGGCCAGGTGTTCCCGGAGAGGCAGTGGTGACTTCCTGCCGATGAACGGCGCAACAGGATGTGAGTGGTTGTGTTTTTGTTTTGGGTGCGATTAGCCGCATGCTCCTTCCACCGGGGATGTGCGTCTAAACAAACCCCAGAGAAAATTTTAGGAATACGTGTACTAAAGTTGGATACTATCCATGATAATATTTGGGTTATATCGTTTACAAAAAACACAAATCACGGTGGTAGAATAGAAGGAGAGTGGAAAAAAGACGAGCATATATATAAGTGAAGATAGAGGAAGTAAAGGAGTTCTTCTACTTAGGTAGTATATTACAAAAAGATAACATCGGCTCATCAGAGGTCAAGAGAAGAATAACTTTAGCAAAGTAAGCCTTCCAAGCAAAGAAAAGTGTCTTGGTGAATAAAAATGTTAATATTGCGACTAAAACAAATACGCAAGTGCTAAATCAAGTTCATATGGAAAGAGAACTATAAATACAAGGAAAGCTAAGCTCATCGAACACCTACTCCGGCATGACACATTCATGAAAAATATTTTGTAAAGCAAAATTCTTGGGAAAAAACAGAGAGCGACCAAGAACTTCGTATTTAAAAGTCATGGCGACGGAAATGGGATGCAGCTCGTATGCTGAAATTGAGGGGATGGCTGAAGACAGATACGGTTGGAGGCCGTGGGTGTAGCGACAAGACTTTATGCCTTTAAAGCTTTAATAAATCGTTAAAATTATCTTCTAGGGAACGAAACTTGGGTGGGCATGGAAGGGTACACACGCAACCTCAATTTTTCTTGCTATTTCCGAATTTCCCCTAGTAATTCCTCCATTTTTTGCAAATTGATGTTGAAACAAACGGACGGAAAGTGTCACGTCGTCCGCATATAGGTACATATTTGTGTGGGAAAGTGTAGGAAAGTTGGTGGTGTACAGCAAGGGCGGATCCAGAATATATTTTTCTGGGAGGGGCATAAGGGTTAGGCCGGCAAAAATCTCATATTTGGGATTAACAAACAACATACAACTATTACTGTACGAAATATACTCTTTATTTTAATATATAGGTTATTCATATCAAAATATTATTAAGTTACATATATAATAATATTTTCTTTTATGTTTCCTGCTGAAGATGTCCAGTACTTCCTTAACGTTCATTTTTGACACAATGTCTTCATAGATATGCATTAAAGCCAGTCCATTCAAACGATCTTCTGTCATTCTGCTGCGAAGATATGTTTTTAATCGGCGTAAGGTGGAGAAAGATCGCTCGGCTGTCCAAGTAGTCACAGGGAACGTGCACAACAATTGACACAGAGTTCTATGTGGCAGCGCCGTTGCTTTTTTGTAGGTATCTACTGGAGACTTTGGCATAATATCTTCTTTCATCCCTTGCCAAATTTTTAGCTCTCCCTTCAAAGCTAAAAAACAAGGAAGGTCCACTTTATATACTTCAGCACCTTGCAAAACTCCTCAATATCTTCACTACTGAAGTTATGGGACAGTAGCTTTTGCAAGTGTCCGATTTTTGCAGCTGAGCGTTAGGGAACCTGGATGATATTTCCTTTAACAAATAATCTAGAAAAGGAATATATATTGTAAGTCGTTAATACTCTTCAATAGACTCAGTCTGAATATTTGACCTATTTGTTTGACGGCCGGTAATTCTGCGTGGACCGTGATTTCTGTACCCATTTCATTTGCAAGGGCCTCAGCCACATTAAATGTTTTTTTAATGCATCCGTGCTGGTTTAACGTTGCATCTGCAGACTGGCTGTGGTCGTATTGATAAGCTGAACTGCAGAAAGTAAATCAATTGCAATGGCTTGTAATGACCGAGATAACGGCAGCGTGATTCCTAAAATATCAGCGAGGATTACCAAGCTTGCAATAATTTCCGATGATATGATAGCTTGGAGCACTTCTGAACCCTTTCTCAACCATATTTTGCAAAATTCCAGGAAGACATGGCAAGACGTCCAAACAGCTTCATGTCTTTCCACCCATCTGGTCTCACACATTTTTTTTTATTACATTGTGTTTCTCCTTTGGCAGATGAACTTGCATTTCTTCCCTGATGAGATTTATTCGTTGAGCTGACTCACGAAAGAAAGTTGCTACACTTGAGATAACCCCTACGGCATTTCTTATGCTGAGTACGGTGCAGGCAGTAGTGATAGCTAAGTTGAGTCGGTGGCATGCAAATGAGTAAAAAAGGCTAACAGCTTAATGCTATATGCATGCCCGAACACCTTTTATTTTACCACTCATGTAGGCTCCTTCATCGTATGCTTGACCCCGGCATAATGTCATGTCCAGGTTAAGGTTTTTGATCGCCTTCAAAATATGCTGAGCAATGTTTTCTCCAGTAAGTTTATCAACTTCGGCAAACATGAGAAAGTCTTCTTGTATTTAATTTTCATCTACAAAGAAAAAAAACGAATACAAATGGTCCGTTGCTCACAAACAGAAACATTTGTGGTCTCATCAGCTATAATAGTAATATATTTGGCCTTTTTAATGTTGCTTGCTATTTTGATTGAGATTAATCCCCCAAGGCACTCAATCAAGTCATTTTGTGTCGACTTGCTTATGTAGGAAGCGTTTTTAGCACATATTTTTACGTGTTCATGCAGTATCTTATCTCCAGCATCGATTCGGAAATTCAACAACGCTCTGAAGTTGCCTTCTCCGTAGGAACTTTCCAATTCTAAATCACCATCATCCCTGTGACCTCTTAATGGTATGTTTTGCATTCCACATAATATAATTGTTTTTATAATGGGTATAAGTTTTTTATGATTCTCTTCAATAGTTTTCATTTCCTGGGATCTCATTTGGACAACAACGTCCATTGATTTTCCCTCCATTAACGTAAAAATATTTTGAGATGTTACCATGTTCGCCTGGTGATATTTCGTGCTCTCGTGGTGTCTGATCGTTTCGATGGCCTTTTTATATGTTTTCAGTGGTTCCGACACCAACTGTCCCAGCTTTACATTATATATACCCCCCTCACGCCGACTAAAAAGAATACACATTTTGCACAATCATCCACCAGCAATTTTGATGTATTCTAGCCATTCATGTCCTTTTAACCAGCTCAGCTTTGAAAAGACCGGTTTTTTTCCCCTCACTCACCAGTGGAAACTTAAAGTATGTTGTAGGTTGCCAAGTATTTTTCAGCCACTGGTATTTACTGGATTCGCAAAGTCAGCCAGACGCGGACAATAAGTTTCACTCGCGTACTTTCTGGTAAATCTATTCCTCTCTTTTGAAAATTTGCGAATTTTACGATAATTTTATTTTCCCATAATAAGGATGTACTACACGATGGCCTGATGGAGGCTATCGTCGAAGGAAAAGTGAATTGGAGGATTGGAATGGGCAGGTCTCGTATGAGATACATGGAACAGGTTGTGAAGGATGTAAAAGAGAAGAATTACGTCACAACGAAAAGGTTGGCCGATAGAAGAATCGAGTGGAAGCTGCGTCAAACTAATCCTAGGATTGTTGGCCAATGATGATGATGAAGTATGTACTGTGATTGAGGCTCCATAGTGCACAAAACCAAACGAACGTAATTATAACGGGACCATGTTAAAAATCTTGTCAATTTTTTTAAGCGTCTGGGGGGGGGGGGGGGGGGGACGTGCCCCCGTGCTCCCCCCAAATCCGCCTATGGTGTACAGATTGAGAAATGGAATCGCACTTTGCAGGAGATCCGAGGGAAGGAGGATGCGGAGCAGACTTTGTTAAAAAAAAGAAGCTTCTGGAAAGGAAGGATTTGATGATTTTGGAGAGGTTCTTCTGATTGGGGGGAGGGGCGAGGAATTAATCATGAGATGACCTCCGGGTCAGACGTGGTCAACGCATTTTCAATGAAGAGGAACGCCGTCAAGAGGACCTCGCTTGTGTTGAAGCTGTCTGATACATACACCAACAGGCGGAAGACCTGGCGGTCAGTGGAGGGTCCGCGCTGGGATCCCATTGGTCAATCTGTATTAGTTAATTATTCAGGGGAGGCGACCGACAGCTGAGGTCATTTACGCCATATAGGAAAGGTGGGTAATCGGGTGATTATAGAAGTTTTCAGGGAACGGAGTAAGGGTGGAGGGAAACTCGGCGTCAGCATTAGCCTTGTAACGGTACGATTTCTAAGTGCTTATGAAATGTTTATAATATTTCTTATAAGTTATAGAATTAAATATATTAATATTTACTGTACTATAAAATAGATTTCAAGTTAAATAATATTTCTAAATGTAAGTGAAAAATTAAATAACATTTCTAATAGTAAATAAAAAATAAACAATATCACCAAGGGAGTGGGAGAGTAAACAGGAGAAGAATGGTGGAGACCGAAAAGAAAAGGAAGCAGACGAAAACCAACTACGGGACGATAAAAAAAAGAGGGAAGAGGATTAAGGAGGAAGCGGGCGCGAACCAAAGGGAGGACGAAAGAAAAAGAAGAGAGAAGTGAACGACCTATTAAAAGGAGGTTTACAGCCTCCTCTTAAGGACAGACGCCTAGGGGAGCACGGCTTAACGTCCCATCCGACGGACGGAGTACTGAACCTGAAATGCCCTCTACAAGGCACTCAAGTGTGGACCGGTTTGCCATTGAAAAATCCGCCACTGCCGGGAATCATACCCGGGCCCTCGGAATGGGAGGTTAGTACTCTATTGTCTGTTGGGGTTTTTGGTCGATAGCTTGTTCCAGACGGAGCAGGATCTTTATCCGTCATTTTCAAGTCTGTACTCGCACTACCCGACGTCGGCATTAAATTTCTCAACGATTGGTGGAAAAGCCATGGATCAACGTCCCATCCGACGGACGGTATGTTGAACGGAATGCTCTCCACAATGCCACTCAACCTACGTTAGGGTTAACCAATGAGAAATATCACTGAACAATTGCAAACTTTGTAACTTCCATTTAATTACCGTACTAAATTTGGTGGAAACGACAAATGCATTCATTCAGTGACCATGAATTTTCACAGATGAGCCTGAAACAGCTGGGTTTGTCAATGAGAAATATCTTTCACAGCCGGGATTTAAGGCTGGTCCCTCTGGGTTAAAGGTCAACACTCTTTAACTACTACACCAAACAGTACGTGGAGCAGAGGGAAGGGAGATAGGAAGTGGGGAGGAAGGAAATTTGTTAGGATTACGAAATATTGTTACTCCTGTAAGATTCCATGAGGAAGGGAAGTTAGAAAGGAGGAGGCAAGAGTTGAAAAAGTTTGCAAAAAGTAGCGACAGGGTAAAGGAAGTTGTTTTAGTACAAAATTGTCCATTTTATCATGTCTGGGAGCATATTTGTTTAGAAAATGCTTTAAATTCGTGGATATTTCTGAGAGAGAGATTTAAGGGTTGGGTTAAGTTTAGGGAGTGGCAATGGAAACTTTCAATGCCTTCAAAGGGGAGAGTGGGGAGTAGTTAGGAGCACGTCATCGTGAGGTAAGTCAAAACCTCCTCGGAGGGTAGCAAATGGCCCTGGATTTCACACTCCTTCATTCCAAAGATAAGTCAACAACAGTTCCGCCGCAGTGCCCTACGGACCACACACACGTTGTGGAAAACAGTTTCCTACTTTGCTATCGAATGCCCAACGTTCATTTGCACGGGACGCGTATCTCTTCCCCAACGGATAGTGACATGCCCGGAGCTATGGAGTGTGAAGCAAGTTCGAGAGAAGCCGGTAAATGCGAAAATTGTAGGCATTGCTGGTGTTCGATGAACTGAATTCGAATGCGACGACGACGCCTGCGCTCGGTAATGATGGCACTAAAACCTGAGAAGCATAACCCAATAGCACAAGAATCGGCGTTCAGCGGGAAGGTCGGTGATTGACAGTGTGGGAGAACGATGGCAACTCCCCCCCTCCCGTCTTGTTTGACGAAGGTAGACTAAAAGGCAGAGATAAAGGCGAGTGCCATGCAGATAAAAATGCTTGAATGCAGCCTACCCTTACTTCCCAAGAACGACTTAATGCTTAGGGATATTTCTTCGAACGTCATATTTTGTTATCACCGTGGATAAACGAATAACTAGAAACGAATGACGTTATCATGACGACAAATTTCATTCGTTACAGCGTACCGAAAGATTCAACACTTGGGTACCAGAAGTCAATTCGTCTCGTCACCTCGTTTGCTTTGCGAACATATTGGCTTTATCCTAGTCCGTGGATGCCGTTTTTTAGGGAATATCGTTCTGTCAGCGAAAGACACTTGGTGACGACACGTCGTGATTATATCTATATATCTAAGACATACCCTGCAAGCCACCTCGAGGGTGTGTGGCAGGGGGTGCATCCACACCAGGAACAATGACACAACAAACAGAAATGAACACTACAAAACAAAGACTACACCTTTAAAAGTAATTGGGGAAAAAAAGAAGAAAAACTACTAAATCTACTACTACTATATTACTACTATTATGATACTGTTTATGCTCCCAATACACGATTGCTATAGATACGTACCCTCGAGGCGGTTTTGGGTGTCGTTTGAATGTCATCAAGTAGTCCAGTTTCCCACTCCTCAAATGGCAACAGCTTAATTCACCAATGACGGAATGCCAAATTCTAGGAAGGAAAAAAATGCAAACTCACCTTCCTTTTGTTCATAGATAGCACGTTTCGATCAAATTGGTTAAGTACCTCTGAAAAATACCATACACTTCCCCAAAATTAAAATTCAATTTGCATGTATCAAAAAGTTTATTGTTTAAATATACATCATATCGAATGTCTCGGATTTTTTTCATCGTAGTATGCATATGTACACACACACACACACTCACATACATATGTGAATATTTATAGAGCACACGAAAAGGACTAGAATGAGTGGACGTGATTCGTTCTAGGACAAAAATGTCTTTTAAACTTTAAAAATACAAATATTAACATGGAAATTAAAAAAATTACAATCCGAGACGCACAGATTTCCTTTTAAAAAATGGAGTTGCTCGGATAGTAAAAAAAAAAAAATTAAGTGGGAACAAATCCCAAAACGAAGAGCACACACACCTCGCATTGGATGCGGGTGTCGTAGGAAGACTGTTCATTCACTTTCGGCCAAGGAGAGTCTCCTCCTCCTCAGCTGGAGACAGTAAAGCTACGTTTTCATGTGGCCGTTTTTGCGTTGACGCACACTGCGCCACCAATCAGAAGCAAGCACGCCAACGCAGCCTGCGTTGCCGTCCGAGTTGGTTATCTTTCATCTTTCTGCGCTGACGCAGCTGCGTCAGAGCGAGGAACAACGCATTATACCTGTCATTTGTTCGTCACGTGATTCTTTCGCTGGATTATCACCTATACCACGGTTTACCAGCGCCATATGTTTTGGTGCGTTGCTGCTGGCGCTGCCGGTGACATGAAAACAGGGTATTTTCCTGCCGCACAACGCAGCGTCAACGCAACGCAAAAACGGCCACGTGAAAACGTAGCTTAAGACGTGAGCTCGGGAGCGTAACCACTGGACGGTCACTCGCATTTCGAGCGAAAGCAAGTGCGAGGGACTTCGGTCGTTTTTCCCTTTGCGGCCGAAGGAGGCGCTTCTGCCACCGGACGAAACGTAGCCTGCGGCGTACGCGAGATTGACAGGGACGCACACTGTGACCTCATCGCGTTAAGGGTCATCGGAAGGTGGGAAACACGGCCGCGCAGTTCACGACAGCGGTGACACAAACGCACGAGGAGGGACGGCGTGGGCGGAATGAGTTACGGGGCCTCGTTGACTGCGACCCTTGCGTCGGGCCCGTCTCCCAGGGATTCAGGAAACGCGGCCACAGTTCGGTATGTCTCCAGCCTCCAGCAGGAGGACCAGCCATTCAACGTCAGCACCATTTAAAAAAAACACAACACTGCTGCACTCACAAACACTTTCCTCGGCGACTTTTTCGGCTCAGCCGTGATATCACTCCACTTGAATAATATTCAGGGAACTTAACATCAGGGGAGGAAGTCTTAGCGCGCGCACAAATGAATTGTAGTGGACATATGAAGTTAGTATTAAAGCTTATTCCGTTTGTACTAGTCTTGCTTCATACATGCCAGGCACCTGCAGTTGAGGGTCGCTCCGCCTTGTCACTCCGTTTCCAGGTTTTCGCAGGATTTCGACTTGGTGGACCTGCAAAGTTGGAAAAGAAATGAAAACACATGTAGAAAACAGCCATGCAAGGGAGGAACGACAGTTTGCATAGAGGGCGCTTTTACCAATTTACTGGATACCCAAATTACATAGCGATTTTTGGCGACAAACGCGAAATTACCATTGCAAGCGTATCCTAATATTGGTAGGTTAAATAGAGTTGATGATTTTTGACTGATTATTCGATGCTGAAAAAGAGCGTCTGTAACATACACAAAGTTGAAAGGGGGAACTAATATTACCCTACGCCCCATATGATTGCGTCAGTCTTTGCGTCAGATCAGTCTTTGCGTGAAAATCAACAAACTTTTCATATTCAGTGATTACCCTACCCTTCAATTTAAATACGCGTCACAAATATTATAGTGCAGTTGCATTTATAGCTCCTCTCCAACATTTTTAACAAGCTAATTATCCATTCTACGCTTTTTTATGTCATTTTACTCCTCCATTGTATCTGGGCTAAAAGGAGTATTTTAGTCACATAATCCCCCAAATATTCCTTCCATCTCTTCACGTCACCTTCATGTTCAATTAAAAAGTTCTCCATTCTTGATACTCACGTCATTATATCTTGCACCCCGTTTATTGATATGCATTCATACTTGCAAGATTTCCACTACGAAAAAAAACGCCTTGACCCGAAAACTCGAAACCGGTACTCGAAACCGGTAACCCCCTGATCTCCGGCCAGGTACTTTACCACCACTCCAGAGGGGAACAGGAAGCTACTAAGTCTTCCTTCTCCCCACTCTATTTCCCCAATGGAAAAAAGGGATCCATATAATTTTGTACAGCCTTACAGGTAATCCTTCAGAAGATCTTAGGGTACCTATAACTACCCGTTCTCGAGATTTCTCACCAAACAAATCTTTTAACGTGACTAATATGTTTAGGGTTAACTATGTGGAGCCTCTCCATATCGGAAAAGCAAAAAATATCCCTTTCAATCGTCCACTAGAGTCATTTATTGAGTACAACCCGGGTAATGGGACCTGATGAACGTTATGAACGAACTGATGACCTGGTGTTATGTAACAAAACCCGAGTAATACACATTAAATTTCTCTAAAACTCACAAAAAAATCACATATCACCGGGTAATGGAACCTGATGATGTTATTATGTAACTATACCTGGGTCCTACTCAATAAATGTCTATAGTGGACCGTACAAAAAGAATTTTTTAACATTCCCAAATCTTTGAACGATGGAAATCAATACTATTACACTAAATAAACAGTTTTCCAAATGTTGTGCATGCATTACGGCGCCATACTGTACTTTTTTTAAACAATACAATTCCTGAGATGCTTCAGCGGATGGTTTTCTTCGACGCAGAGCGAGATTGTATTTTCATATTCAGTGAAAAAGAGCGTCTGTAACATACACAAAGTTGAAGGAGGGGGTTCGGGTTGGTGCGGTGGCTATAGTACTGGTCTCCCATCCGGAGGGCCCGGGTTCCATTCCCGGCAGTGTTGGATTTTTCAGTGGAAACCCGGTCCCCACTTGAGTGCCTAGAGGAGGACATTTCAAGTTCAGTACTCCGTCCGTCGGATGGGACATTAAGCCGTGTTCCCCTTGGCGCCTTCCCCTTGGCGCCTAAGAGTAGGCGGTTTTCTCTCCACCCTTTCTCCTTTCCCTGAAAGAACTCCTACCATTACCCAATGGGTGTTTACTCGGAAATCGAAATGGCATTTTTTGTACACGAAATCGTTAGATGGAAACGATAAATGAATTTTAGTGAAAAAATTAATCTTCTAACCACAACCATTCACTCATAAATCAAAAATTAAAATGAGCAAAAGGTGACGCCCACCGAAAAAGCTGCTGTGATAACAATGACGTCATATTCCTCCCGTCCGTCAAGTGCTTTTCGTGGGAGGGAAGGGAGTGGAGGGGGATTCTCGGAAGGTCTGCTCGCACAGATTCTGTCGCCACTGCTCCTATTGGCAAAGTCAGCTGTGTCTCCCCCCCCCTCCTTTGCGATAAGGCAAAGTAGCTTCGCGGGCTCAGTTGTGATTGGATGAAGTCGATAGACGTTTGAGGTTGCACTACACTCACTTTTCCGAAAGGGTTAAAAACATCAGTTTTTCGCCGCTTATAACTCGAGAAATAATGTACGGATCACAAAACGGAAAAATACGGGTCTTTTTATTTTACAAACTATCAGATTCGGCAGTAAAAAATATGGTAAACGACCCCATTACCCAAATATCCTAACTATCCTCTCTATCTTCACATTCTCTCCCTTCGTCGCATTTTCAACACATATAAATTTGTCCTCTTTGACAACACATTCTTTTTCCTCCTCATTCAATAACTCTTTACGTTATCAATCAGTCTTGCACACCAAGCCACGACCTCCTGATTCTCAAGAATACTTATCTTATAGGCACTTGGATGGAACAGTGGCAGGGAACTACTGAAAGAAATGCGTAGCTGTTCGTAGTCATGCCATTATGGTGTCTCTTGAGTCCATGGGAAATTTTTTACGGAAGTTGTGCAAAAGGGGTTTTAATGTACAGACACTTCCAATAAAAAGTTAACACTTCAGAGCCGAAATTTTTTTAAGTCCCGAGTTGACGGTGATTTGACAACGCTGCGTCACGGCTTCCCTCTGGGGGAGCCTCGCGAAGCTCTGACCGAAAACAAACTCCTTTCCCTCCACCCCCCTCCTGTACCTTTTTAGCAGAAAGGACAAAGGGATTACTGAACGGTTGATCTTCTTCTCATGCCCTAAAGATGGTCGTTTCTCCGAGTCGCGCTGCACGACGTCTGAGGTCCCGAACATATCTCTACGCTCGCCACCGTCGTCACGCATATACATAACATCAAAAATCGACGTTCACTTAGAAGAGAAAATCACAAATCATAATTTTTTATTATCACTCTCCAATTTGTATGTCCCTTAGATAATTATTTCCTTGATTTATTGGTGCAGTTTCACGTTCGTGCCATTTCAGAGGGAGTTCATTGGCATTTTTTATTCTCACATCGATGTGGTCAGAAGGTTTGTAAATATGCGATCCCAATGTTTTAAGACTAGGAATAGGCTCAAAATAAGAAAATAACGTTCCGCATTGTCGTAGCATTTCCACGAGTTAACCTTAGGATTTATGGTATAGGACTCGTAATTGGAATAATAAAAATATGCATGAGAGTATTACTTGTATAATATATGTACCTATGTATCTAATTACTATCCTATATACTTAATTTACCTATTTGATTCCCCTGAGTGTTAATTTTAATGCTAAAACTAGTTCAAATTTAATCTATTTAAACTATATATTTAGCACTTGTTGGCGTGTTTAGGCACTTTCCTCTGTTTCTTTGACGAATTTTTAAAATGCATTCCATTATTCACCTCACTGCTCTAAATTTTACCGCGCGCAAAAAAAACTTTATCCTATCGAGTACTACCAGTAGGTAGCCCATTTGTTCGAACCTACCAATTAATAAGGCCACTGGTTTCTCAAATCGGCTGTATAATACCTCCTGTACATTGTAAACTCGCTGTAAATGGCCTGTCGGCATACTCACCGACTCTGCACTATGGACCATTTCACTGGAAAATTTGAAATGTGGGGCTACCTAAGAATGATGAAGATAAAATGGATCGACCGAGTGACATACATAGAAGTGTTAAGAAAAGTGCGACAAAAGAGAAATCTGCTGAAAACTCTGAAAAAATGACGGGACAACTTAATCGACGATATCTCAAGACACAATGGCCTGATGAAGACAATCGTTGACGGAAAAGTGAACGGGAAGAATGGAAACGACAGTCCTCGTATAAGATGTATGGAACAATTTGTGAAGGATTTAAAAGAGAAGAATTACGTAAATATGAAGAGGTTGGCCGACAGAAGAATCGAGCGGAGGGCTGCGTCAAACCAATCCTAGGAATGTTGACCCATGATGAAGATGAGGGACCTTTTCAATATGACCGACGAAGGCCATCGGAGATGACAGATGCTTTTTCACTTTTAATACACAATGCAGGTGCGACATTAAATCTATCACCAGCCTTTACCCATCCAACGAATGCTTCATCTACCACAGTACGTAATCCACATTATTATTGCGTTTGTCCTCTAAACAAGTTGTGCCATAGAATTTTCTCAAGTTTCACGATGCAACGAAAGTGGACCGATGATTACGCATCAGGGCCTCAACCGTGGATCTTCATACGGCGTGCGTTAGCATTATCGTTATTTTTTGATTTAACCTATATCAGAGAGAACGTGATCTCCATTCTTCATTTTCCGCAATGCACTTCAAATCACTTATTGCAATCAGTGGAGTGAATTTTATACATTGTTATTATTTGGACCTTTTTAACTTTGGGGGTAAGTGCTAACGACAAAGTTTGCGATAACGCGAAAGATAGATCCGTGTTCCCACACCGTACCTATCCGTAAGAGAGCTGTGGTCTCCTCCCGTACCCTGCATTTCCTGGAGCTGAGACAACCTTCATTCAGAGAATCATCTCCCTTGTATCCCAACATTTCGATTGTAATGAGTACCTAATCATCATCGGAGGATGTGATGCGCGGGAATTATGGAACATTGTTCTACGTCTGTTCCCGGGTGCTCCTCTTGGCAGGGGCCTCGCATCACAAGCTCCACCGCAGACGAAATTTCCGCGTGATTGGCAGCCCTGGCAGCAGAGAAACCTCGCGCAGCAATCGCACCGAGGCAAGTTTACGACGAGAGAGGTAATGGCTGTGTCGGGGCGGGCAAAAAATCGGCATTCTCCTCCTTCCTTTCCCTCCCCAGATTATTATTGTTGTCCACGGCTGACCTGTTCCACTTAAGAGGACGCGGTGGACGCAACTGGTCGCTTTCCCACTCGGGGATCTCGAGGAGGTACTCTGGAAGCTTTCTTCTCCCCGAGAGACGCTTCTCACATCCACGAGAAAGGAGTCGCGTGAAATACGACGACTCCATATCCGACGTTGAGGCACTGGCACCCAATGCCGCACCCGGCTAAGACGCGGCCCGCGCCCGGAGCGGCACTCCTTCCTGCGAATAAGAAGGTGCGGCTCATAGGGGAAGGGGGGAGTCGAGGTGCACGGCCGCAGGACGCTCTCCGAGACACTTCTTCTGCCGTGACGATGTCATTTTGCTAAAAACGAAATTCTGTATAATTGATGGTGGCGCGTAATTTTTTTCCGATACATTATACTGTTTCCACTACAGTCTTATATTGTGGGGGGGGGGGGGGTTTGGTGTGGTGGGTAGAGTACTGGCCTCCCATCACTAGGGCCTGGGTTTGATTTCCGGCTGTGTCCATGAGCCATGTAAGTACATGCCTAAAGATACTCGCTATGTCTACGTCCCTGCTGAAACTGACTTCCAAGAAAGGATTCGTTTTTTCCACGCAAAATACAAGTTAGTTAGCGGATTTTTCCATGGCAAACCGATCCCTACTTGAGTGCCTAGTGGAGGGAATTTCGGGTTCAGTACTCCGTCCGTCGGATGGGACGTTAAGCCCTGGCGCCTGTCGTTAAGAGTAGGCTAATGCCAACACCGGGTTTCTCTCCACCCTTCCTCCGTTCCCTAAAAATACTACTAAAACCCAGTTACCCACCTACCCTAAAATGGCGCAAATGACCTCAGCTATCGGTCGCCTCCCCTGAATAACTAACTAACTAACTTGTATTGTATTGTGGGTGGTAAAAACGAATCCTTTCGTGGAAATGAGAATCAGTAGAAACGTAGAGAAAGCGGATATCGTTAGTTATGTACTTACATGACTTATCGGTATGCGGGTCTAACATCGTCCTCCTAAAGCAGATTTATTATCACGACAATTGACTATCATATTCTCTCTCCTTAAAAATATTTTTCGTCACCATACTTTAATAAAATTAACTGCTTGTTGACTGCCAGGTTTCGATAGTTGGGCCACTTGAAGGATTGCAAACAAACAGCGAAAAATCTTAACGGAGTCATGCACAATAGTGAGTTTCCATTGCAGTCTTGTGTTGTATTGTGCGTGGGAAGTTCGAATCCTTACATATTTCTCTCTGTGCGACACTTGATCTCTCCTTACTCGCTTCCCTTTCATTCAGTGTGGGTAGAAGAAGGATGTCTGCAGTGTCAGTTCCAATTCGTTGGATTAGAATTTTCCTAATAACTTCAACTTATTTATTCACCATCTTCATTATAGCTTCCTGAAGCAACACTAGCTTTTTGTCCTACATTATATAACGCTATAATGAAGACACACATCCAAGCCCTGGGTGTAAACTCCAACCGAAATCCGAGCCTGCTACCTAAGGGTTTGTTATACGTGGATTATAGACCCTGCCGCCACCGAAGTCAGCAAATCATGCGGACAACTTTCTAGTATCCAGGGTTTTCCAACCAAGCCCAATGTTTCAGTGAAATCTCCTGTACGTCCATAGGAGATTGTTACAAAACGTCATTCTTTCTTCTGTATCTTATTAATCTCTCCAATTAAATGCTTATTCTTTTGATCCCAAACGCTTGTCACATACTCCAGCCTTATAAATGTGAAATCACAACTTTCTTTTACTTTTCCACGTGAATACTTTCCCACAGTTCCTTTGATAAATGCCAGTCTCTTCAGCGCTGTGCAAAAAATATTTCGAATATGATTTCCCCTTCATGGTACATTTGAAGTCAGAGTGATGCCCAGATATGTCACTTCACTTGCCACACTCATGTCTACTCCACCAACATTGTAATGTCGTGGTCATTACCACTTTTCCTGCGAGAATAAGTGCATCATTTTAGATATAGTTTTAGTCCTAAGTAATTATAACATGAATTGGTAGAATTAAGATCGGTTTTGAGAGACTCATAGTCTGTTTTTTTTTACTAATTTCTCGATAGACGACCGAATCATCAGTAATTGATCTTAGGTTGCAGGAATAGATATTGATGATATCGTAGATGTGAATGAGGAATAACACGGGGCCGATAACACTTCCTTGCGGAACCCAGTAGACCACCCTAACAATGTCATAACTGCTTCCATCAATTACTACTTTCTGCTAGCAATCAGTGAGGAAGTAGATTACTGATCCAATTTACTATTAAACTTCCATCCCGAGGCTAAACTCTACCTTGGGAAATCCGATTGTCCCAAAGCATTGGATAATTCGGAAAAAAATACGCTTTATTGGTGGAGACGATGTCAACCCTGAGAAAATGCGGTAACAGAACTCACAAATTCTTCGCCGGAAGGAAGGTATTGGAAGACTGTTTTCAAAAGACAAGTCACACTATACTCAGGATATGATCATTTGAGAACTTGTCTACAAGTCGTCTCTCTAATCGGCATCTTCGATAGTCGAACGCTGAGTGAACAAGGTCGCTAGAGTAATCTCGGGACGAACGCGTTTCCCGTCGACTGGCTCCGCCCGGTGATGACATGTCGGCCACCTGCCGGATATGAGCAAAAGCAGAAAAAGAAATAACGCATTTTTGAAACAGAAAAACTCCCCTAAACGACATGGAAAAAAAGTGAAAGAGGAAATCGTGCAGCGTTACCAATTAGTGGCAGAGGTTGGAAATGAACAGAAAAAGTTGCAGCGGTCTGAGCCAGCTAAGAGAAATTCAAGTGGGAATTTTACGGAGTTCAATTACAATTAGGAATTACACCAAGGATTCGTTGAATTGTAACTATAAATGGAAGTCAGAATTTGTTGGAATGTAGAAAAGAGGACATCGTTTGCTACATGGCTTATTGGCATGCTGATGTACTGTCGTCCTCCTGAAGCAGATTAATTATCACGACAATTGACCCTCATATTCTCTCTCCTTAAAAATCTTTATCATCACTATACTTTGATGAAATGAACTGCTTACGGACAGCCAGGTTTTGATAACTCGACCACTCGAAGGATTGCAAACAGGCCGTGAAAATCTTAAAGGAGTTAAGCACAGGAGCAAGAATCAATTGAGATGAAATCATCCCAGCTAGAGTGCATGATTTTACACATACTCTTCTCACATCCTCAAGCTTCTGTTTTCCTAATTTAACATTGGTATTGGCCTATTCTCTTCTTCTGCATACTAATACCTTAGATTTATACAGGGACTGCTTATTCGACGAGTAAGCTTGCCTACCTCGCAGCAAACGGCTATATGTATCTAGGGGTCCACCCACCATCCGCAACCCGGAGGACGCACTTGATGTCTTTTAGCTCAGCACCGAGGATCTTCGGTTAGTAGTTGAATATCTTTGCCTTTACGGAAGTCATAGACTTTTGAAATAATCCAGTTTCTTAATAGAAGAAATGTAATTCCTATTGTTTTCTCAAATGACAAAAATATAACTTTTCTTTTTTGATTCGATTACTCTGTGAATTTCGGAACATATTCAGAATATTAGGAACCGAAATAACACTTTTGTATACGAAATAGTTAGATGTAAACAAAGGCCTGCCTGCACAGATCCTTTCGCATCCCGTTTATAACCCAAAACTGAACAAAAAATATTTTGGTATATTGGCGTGACTATAAGCGTGTCGAAGTTTATTTCCTAATTCTGAAATTACGAAGTATTCTAATATGCAATGCTTGTCGAAATATCCCGAAATAAATCTTCGAGTCAACCGTCGTCGGCAGACAGCTGTGTGTTCCCCATTGTGATTTGGCGAAGGGGCTGCGCAGCCTCTGTTGCGATTGGACAAAATAGATGACGTACAATTCTTTTGCACGCCCACATTTCCAAAAGGGTTAAAAAATATCAGTTTTTCGCCGCTTATAACTTGGGAACTAATTGACGGATCGAAGAACGGAAAAATACGCGTATTTTTATTTCACAGGGTCTATCAGATTCGGCAATAAAAATATATGGTAAACGACCCCATATATGTTTTTAGTTAAGGAAATTGAAACCCGTGACTGCGTGTTCCGTGGATAAGTGGTGCAGGGAGTGCATAATTCCTATTGATGGAATTTGAAAATTGCTTTCTACATACCATTTAAGTGTGGACCGCAAGTGCACTGAAAAATGTGTGCGACCACCGGTATTCGAACTCGTTCCCTCGGGATGGGAAGCATGACGCATGGAGCCTCTTCCCATTTCTTCGTTTAACGCGAAAGGTTATTACTGTGTGTGATCACGCCGTGCTCGCTATTCTTAGTGGAGAAAATGGACCTCAGGGGAGGGGAATAAAATTTATCGACCACCATCCCCAGCATCAGCCCAAGACACATTTGAAGACACCTAAAATGTAAGTGGTGTTTTAAGGCGGTAGATACCTCGGCCAAAAATCCGTCAGATATTCGGCTTTTCCCTCACCAAGTCCGCTGACACTAATATAAAAAGTTCCAACTATCACTCCTCGCTGCCAGAAACATGCTCCTCTGTCGCAAATGTTTCCGATAACACTTAATGCATGGCACTGCAGAAAGAAAAATTAATAAATTAAGAGAAAAAAATAGTCAAAAATCACTCATATTAGGGGGAGTAATCCTAAGATATGAGAGAAAATATAAAGCCATAAAAACCTTAATGGCGTAGAATAATCTTTTATTCTCGAAATTAAGCCTTTATACATGAATAAATATTGTATAGAATCAAAGCAATCGAATAAAGCGTAAAACATGTTCAGCTTCTAAATCGGCGGACTGCCGCGATGTCAGCACCGTTTTCCTCGGATAGGACCCTCCAACTCGGTCGAGCTTTGTACCATTTTTAACAAAGTAACATCTTTGTAGCCTCGAACAGAGACAACTAGGCCTTATTATCTATATACCAGCAGACGTGGTAACGAAAAAGCCGAAGCCTGGAAAAGCATTTTTACAGCTGGTATTCACACCCCTGAGTGTACCTCTCGGGGCCCCACGAAATATTTCTACTGGTGCCCAAGAAGTGGTGGCTCTCACCTGTGGGCTGCGTCTGCCAGCTGCCGACGCGCTATCCGGAGCTCCAGCCGTCCGGATCGGACCTTCTTGAAGAGTGCGATGGCCTCGCCGTGCGACAGACCCCGGACACTCTCTCCGTTGACCGCCAGCACCTCGTCACCTGCCGGAAGGAAAAGAAGTCAACCCAGCTGCACTCTGGACACACTCATCGAGTGACCCTCCGCGAACCCCAGCAACTCGCAATTGTAAATTATCGATTTATATAGCTGATCGTTAAAGGCTGCCACAAATTGATGTCCGGTATCGCACCGACATGCTCGGTGATTTGCAAGGCATATAACCTGCTAATTACGTGTTTCTACTCCTCAAGGCGTTACTCTGTGGCAGCTCATGGTATTGAGAAAAGTAGTCGTAGTTTATCACACAGCCTTTCACAGTAAAACACAAGCAAGGTTTCAACGCCTTAGCGTCATTACGCCTCAACGGTTCACTGGATTCGTCTCGTCGACTTGACTGGTCTCTCGAGGCAAAGCTCCCTAATGAGAGCCCATTGATAATGCCGCTAAAGCGTTGAAACCTTGGTTGGTTTTACTGTAAAAATCTGTGTAGAAAAACATAACTAGTTTTATACGAACAAATTTGGTCTCACACATGCTGTGTAATGAGAACAGGAAATGATTTTCTAGCCGATAACGCTTGTCCAGGACAACAGCTCTTTCCAATATTGGGTGAGAAAAAATGGGGAAATTCAATTTAAATCAAGTATTATCAATCAAAAACTAAACATGAAGGTATATTTCAGAAAATATCAGCCGAAAATGTAACCAACAACTCAATAGCCAAGCTACCCTTTTTATAACTTCTCTTCGGAACTAATGAAAAGAACTTGTGCAAGGGCGAGAGGTGAAGGTATCTGAAAATTTTCACTTCAGATTGTCAGTTCTTCATGTAATTTCTCCTGCTTGACGTCCGGAATCGAACAGAGAGATTTATAGGTAAGGAGGGTACATTTTAATAGGGAATCAAGGTCGATTTGGTGTGGTGCGATTTAGGACATCGGAGATTTGTAGCCTTGTTAGAGGAGGAAAGACTAGATGGTGGAAGTTTTCAACTGGAACTTCAGGAACTCTTTTTTTAAATCCGGTCGTGGAATACAGGGTCATGGTTTATGTGCTTTTCTCATAGTGACCCAAGATTCAGTTTTTCTTTCGCCTCCAGGGGATACACGAGCAATAACGGACTTGAAAATCGCTGCGTTTTAGAATGATGGGAATAGTTGACGTCGATTGTGCACATTTCGTCACAGACTGTTTACCCGGCGGACTTAGCTGAAGAACTTGTCTGAGGCAAGCTAGGTATATGTACTGTTGTGAAAGAAGAGAATCAAAAATGAAAAAATAAAATTTCTCCCAAGACGTAAAAATAACGGGTGGAGGAAAAAAGGGAGAGATTGGGATAGAAGGAGTATATCCAAGGTAAGGGAGTCCTCATACCAACATGCAGCTACCTATGCTATCCATTGCTACTCTCGTATTGGATATATTTACCGTTATTTATATCTCTAATTGTACGAGGAAAAAAGGACATTTTAATCTGACAGTTCGGCAATAAATTTCTCTAATTCTGTGATTATGGTCCAGTTTACCATAGTAAGTTGTGGTTCGCTAAATATTTTTAACATCATCACCGGAAATATTATCTTGGAATTTATTTTGGAGATTAAGTTTAAATTTCAACCTGCGATTTGACAATGATTCTCATTTTAATTCATTTAACAGACTGGTTACGCTAATATAGTTATCGTACCGTCCCTTTACAAATCTTGCCGATCTTCGCTGCACACGTTCAAGTTCGTTATTTAGACAGATTTCGTAGGGATCCCATACACTGGCAGCATATTCCAAATGAGGTCTAACAAGGGAAAAGTAGCTGATTCCTCGTACATGATCGTCATATTTACCCAATACTCTTTTGATGAATCCCAGTTTACGATTCGCTTGACCCATTATTTCACGAATGTGTTTACACCAGGAAAGATCATTTGTCAGTCTTATTCCAAGATATTTAATGGATTCCACGTTTGTTAATTCATTAATTTTTATTTTGTGAGTGCTAGGAGGAGAACTTTTCTTTTTCCAAAAAATCATTACTAGGTACACATTTAAAAAAATGTAAATCTAACTGCCATGTATCACACCAATTTTCAATTGCTTGTAGGTCATCATTAATGATCATACTCAGTTATCATTAATTGCTTTATCTGAGTCTCGACTATAGAACCCCCAGGTAAAACACATGTCTAAACAATGAATTAAGTTGTAAACAGCGACTATAAACGAACAAAATTTGTGAACAATTCGTGTTTATACCACGTGACTCCTTGGTAACCCAATCGAGATAATCCCGACGATTAAAAACACAACCCCTGAGAGAGTTGGCAACTCCGAAGACGCCGTCCAGCGCGTCTGCGTCCGTTCGTGGACGACCGATACTCGATGCCTTGGGTTCGATGCGACAGGCGAACGGCGTGACAGCACGCGTCAACCGGCCTTTGACAGCACGCACGCTGAAAGGGAGGGGGGTCGTTGACATTGGAGGGTGCGGCGTTGTAGAGGGAGTTACCGCCGCATTCCACGGCACCACCGAGGCGAGGGGTCGGGATGCATTAATATTCCCTCCGTGTCGCAGTCACAGGCATGCGAGGCGGTCACGCCGACCTGCAGCCACTTGATAACATTTTGGAAACATACGCGCGGGAATTCTCCATTTCGACCCATAGATTCCCAGATTACTCCGAGGACCAACGAAGGGACGACTGGGCCCTTCCGAAATATTCGACTCGTGATGCGCCGAGGGAATGCGACTGGCGACGAATGCTCGGAAGGAGAAAACAAGGGCCGTATTCCGAATCAAAACTACAGCCCCGCTTATGCTTCCTGCGTCCTAAAATCCCTTCGACGTGTCAAATTGGTACACAGATTCTACCTGCAAAGGTGGTACAGTACAACCTCGATAAGAAGTGTCTCAAGGGGATTAGGGAAACAGTCTTGTTATAGAGGTGCTCTTTTTGTTGAGGGTCGTGTTATCAAGGTTATTTTGGCTATCAGTCGTGTTATCGAGGGTAATGGAATCACTAAATCCCTTCATAACGAGTGAATTTTAGAGCGACCCTTTTCGAACCAAGTCTATTTATTATCAATTCTCGCCAAGAATACAGAATTCTTGCAATGGAATTGTTTCATTTCAAATTTTCGTTTAAATTTCAAGGTAAGAAATACGAATTCTTGGTCCCACATGGAGAAGAAGGATTCCCGTTTTTAGAGAGTATTTTAAAGAGATAGTCATTATGTTCGGAATTTAACTTCATACACGCCATGGAAATCAGCTTATTTTCGTCAAAATTTGTTTTTTTCTGAGGTCAACAGAATTATGAGAAAAGCAACGAGTGAAAAATTACTAAACTTATTTACTAGATCAATCCTTATTCTCGAAGTTTGAGCAGAAAACTTTTGTTTAAGTAGCGAAGCACAGTCTTCAAGGCAAGAGGCGTAGACGTCAGCAGAAGTGTTTTTGGCAGTGGTATCCGACAGGTTGACCCATTCATGTATAGAGTCGCGTTATCGAGGTTGACTTCTCAAAATGACTTGTTATAGAGGTTCTGAGTTAAATTGTGAATTGGAAAAAATCCGTGTTATTGAGGTTGTTTGGATAATAATAGTCGCGTAATAGAGGTTAATTTAACATTATGTGTTATGGCAATCTCAAGGGAATTTGAAAATTGCACTTGTAATTGAGGTTGTCGTGTCATTGAGGGTCGTGTAAGCAAGGTTCTACTGTACTACTTCTTAGCGCCACACTGAGGACTGAGTTCTTGAGGAGGTTTCACCGTGACTCCGCGATTCAAACTCCCGTAAAAGAGCTATGCTATTTAATGAATAAGTACCTATCCAGAAAAACACCTATATGGAAAATCATGTATAGTGTGATAACGCATACACAATAATTGTACGAGTATGATATTATATAGTGTGTTGTAGTTGCATTCTATTTTTTACAAGCTCTTTTAACTTATTTTGACTTCGGAACATGGCTGAGGTTTTGTTGCCACGTTTAATTTACAAAATGAGAATACATGCTCTTCAGTACATTCTTACTTAGTTTTAAACTATTCCCTTGTATATATACCTCTTTGTTTTGAATTTTATTAATATTCAGATTCATTAAATAGTTTGGCAACGATGACGCTGCTACCATTTGGAAGCACTGGTATTAATTACTACATGCCAATAACCAATGAAATATTTTAATTTCATAAAAAATATAAGAAGGACCTTGGTAAGGTATATTTCTAAATTATGTTAGTAAACAAGCTTTTACGCACGTTCCGTCACAAGTACCGTTGGCAATGATAACAAAATACTGCAGCAACACTTTCATGCAACTAAGGCTTTTCTGCTTTTTTCGAGCAAACATTTATTAATATCAATTAAACAAGTGTAGTAGGGCGAGCACTTTTTTACAATGCTAAATTCTACATAAAATTGCTCATCTTATATTAGTTTTTCGTCAAAACGACATTTCTCTTTACATTATTAATCTGCAAATTTTACTGTAATTTTATGTATGCCTTTTGTATCTGCCATGCATAAAATTAGCTTCTTCTTGAGGTAGAATTAAACGAGAAAAAATATGATATAATTAAATTTTATGTAAGCCTTTTGGTTACTTGATAAAATACCCTTCAAAATCGAGGGCGCATCATATGGCATGCAAATGCGGCAGCGACGGTATATGGCGTACACACTGGGTCTCCTTACCTTCGAGGAGCTTGCCGTCTTCGGCTGCCTGTCCCGAGGGGAAGACTGTCTTCACGAAGATGCCCATGGAGCCCTTGGGGGAGTCCCGGCCGCCCACGATGCTGAAGCCGAGGCTCTTGCGCCCCGAGCCCTTCTCGAAGACCACGCTGAGCAGGAGCGCGGCGGCGGGAGACGCGGGTGCTGACGGCGGGGAGGCGCGGCGCCTCTGGGTGCAGCCGATGCTCCGCGGGAGGGAGTTGGTGGCAGCTTCGTCCCGCGCCACCACGATGTCCATCTCTTCCGCACCCGGCGCCTCCAGCACCCGCCTCGCCTCCTCGGGAGTGGCGCCGCGAAGCAGGCGGCCGTTGACGTTGACGATCTCGTCGCCCAGCAGGAGCCGGCCGTCCCTGGGTGCGGGAGGGAGCAGATATGAGCGGGAGGGAGCGGGGTGAGCGAGAAGGACCAAGCCACTCTGCTCTTTGAATGTCACAAAAGTAGGGAAGACCAGTGATTCTCATCATTTTGCGTTCGCAGTACCTTGATCTTTCCTGGGGTAAACATATACGTGAAATAATGGGGCAATCTAATCGTAAACTGGGATTCATCAAAAGAGGATTGGGTAAATGTGATGATCATGTACGAGAAATCAGCTATTTTTCCTTTGTTGGACCTCATTTTGAATATGCTGCCAGTGTATGGAATCCCTACGAAATCGGTCTAAATAATGAACTTGAACGTGTGCAGCGAAGATCGGCAAGGTTTGTAAAGGGACGATACGATAACCATACAACTAGCGTAACCAGTCTATTAAATGAATTAAAATGGGAATCATTATCAGATCGCAGGTTGAAATGAAGACTTAATCTCCTAAATAAATTGCAAATACCGACACAATCCGCTCACTATTACCCCCGACCCACACTAAAACTACAAGTCCATCGTTTAAAACACATTACCCTTCCATTTAGCCTTTTGAATACTGTTATCCGCCCATGTATGTAAGTATGTACATACTTTTTAATTTCCGCGAAGGGAAAGTGTAACCTTCCGCTTACCTAAAATGTTGGATTCCTTCCAGAAATGATATTGCGATGAAGATAGTTTGCATGGATCGCTCTGGCAAAGCTGAAGGCGAAATTGCCGTTAATACGCAATAGAACCGTAGCAGCTAGTGTCCGTCCTCTTAGCAGGAGTGCGATATTGCCGTAGTATCTGTATCAAGTGAATCTCAATGTTAACATCGTTCAAGCGGCCATGTTGGAAAATGACGTCAGCACCAACAGTTCTACTCCTACGCGATACCCTGCAAGCCACCGCGAGGGTGTGTGGCAGGGGGAAAGGGTGACATGGACTGACCGCTAGTCGTATACCAAACCAAACTGAGATCTACTGCTACGAACCAGTGACTACAAAAACTCGAAAATTGGACCCTACCGGGATTCGATCCTATACAATCCTAAGGACTAATCTGGCTGTTACTGCGCCCCTACGCACTCGGCTACGGCGGTTTTAAATCAGATCTTCAGTCTTGGTACGTAATTCGCACAACAGGACAACACCATCCGGAATGAGGCCTCTGTGCATTCCGTCGGCGCGACGCGGGTGGTCTGACGACCCGGCGGGGGCCCTGGGTACGCGGGTTTGAAACCGTCGGGATAATCTCGAATAGGTAACCAAGGAGTCACGTGGTACAAACACGAATGGTTTGCGAAAATAGTGTGTCTGAATCGCTCTTTACAATACAATTAATTGTTTTCACTCGACTTTTTCTCATCTGTCTCGACTTAAAGAGCCCTCACATGAGATAAAACACAAGTGTAAACAATGAATGAGGTTGAAATCAGCGGTTTTAATACACCAATTTGCGAACCATTCGTGTTTGTACCACGTGACTCCTTGGTTACCCATTCGAGATAATCCCGACAGTTTCAACCACAATCCCCCTGCTCTCTCTCCGACCCTGGATGACCCAAAAACGAGCCCTGACTGAGCCAAGAACCAGTCGCAGGCTTCTTGGTAGACACAGTTAGATAGGTAGAAATACAGATAAATATATTTAGAGAAAGCATTTCTAACCAGTAATCACTTCATTACCATGTAGATACTAACCATTGAATTGCAAAGTACTCTTATATCTAACAGGTCTCCATGAAGTAGTAGCATTGTAGCTCTTAGTTGTAGGTAAGTGGTATTCAATTGGTGATTTCCCCCTGCCACACACCCTCGCGGTGATCCGCGAAGGGTATTGTGTAGGTGTAGGTGTGCCGGGAGGTGACTCTGCCGTGAAGGTGAGGATTCGTACATTTCACGTTCACGTGCCGACGGACAGCCGCGTCCCACACGCGTCCCCTGCGGGACCCCCTTTGATTGCGTCTCTCTCGCGAGAGCGTCTCAGCGGAGACGGACGCTCCCGACGCCACGCACCGATCCTTCGTAGAAACACGAGGTCAGCCATGCCTTCGAAAATCATTGATTATCTAAAATTAAATGGTGTCCGCCTCCCGTGACAGGAACGCCTCTCCCAAAGGGTGCACTGGTGCGTCAAAAGCGACGCCCACCCGAGATGTATCACCTCCCACTCCAACGCCCACGACGCCCTCGCTATTCGAAGTGTGCCCTGTCCGACCACTGGTGACATATATACGAGAACGGTCAAAAACGGCCGAATAAAATGACGCGATATGCGCGTGACCTTTGACCGTATTCGCCTTCGTCCGCCGAGGCGACGCCACAGGGTCCCAAGGCGAGGATTGGGGGAGCCTTTTCGAATGAAATGTTCAAATTTCAATATTTACTGTTGGATTGCTGGAAATACAAGCTTGGAAGTGAGGAAGCAATTCATCAAAACGTATATCTGGAGCATGTTTCTTTACGGCAGTGAGGACATGGAAAATTACAGCAGCGGAGAAGAAAAGGGTGGAAGCATTCGAAATATGGTGCTGTCGAAGAATGATGAAGATAAAATGGATCGACCAAGTGACAAATGAAGAAGTCCTAAGAAGAGTGGGAGAAAAGAGAAGTATGCTGAAAACTATAAAAAGAAGACGGGACAACTTAATCGGCGACATCTTAAGACACGATGGCCTGATGAAGACAATTGTCGAGGGAAAAGTGAACGGGAAGATTGGAAAAGGCAGGCCTCGTAATACATATATGGAACAGGTTGTGAAGGATGTAAAAGAGAAGAATTACGTCACAATGAAAAGGTTGGCCGATAGAAGAATCGAGTGGAAAGCTGCGTCAAACCAATCCTAGGATTGTTGACCAATGATGATGATGATGACTGTTGGATTTCAACAGCTGCTCCAATTAACTATTTTCAATAGTTTTTTCGCAAATGGAAGGCCTCCCAAATTGACATCCATTCAAATGTCACGGCATTAAAACCTTCCATCAACTCCTTCATTCCCTCTGATCCTATCCTTTGCCACGCATTTCAAAACATTTACAGCGCATTTAGGATTATGGATCACGCGGAAGATCGTGTGGACCGTTCAAGCGACTTTCAATCCTCTAGCATAACCTTCACCGTCAGATTCACGATAAGGGTTCATCATCATTAGTCAGAAATCCTGAGATTGGTTTTTAACGCAGCTCTCCACTCAATTCTCCTAGCAGCTAATCTCGTCATATTTAAGTATTTCTTCTCTTTCACATCACGACCTCCAGCGACCGACGCCAGGGCCCCTCTGATCCAAAGTTCCATGGCCCGAATGTCTGTAGTCAGGGTCTACACCGACTCTAAGAGTTCTAGGAACCACGAGGGATAGAGTGACTGCTCTGGAGGACTTAATTATGAAATCGCATTGTCAATCATTGCGACTCTCATGACTTTCAGCAAAAAGATCTACTTATCAACAGTCTCTCCCATCATAGACTTCAATCGGACATAAAACTCTTTTACAACGTCATTCATTTTTACGCAAGCCGTTCCGATCTTATTTCTTGTATCAATATCAGAGTACCTTCTCGCCCTTCCGAACTAACTCACTACTCCACATGCCCACACCCAGATTATCATTAATTATAAGTTCTCTATATGTCTACCTCCTCTCCGTCCTAATACATTCTCTCCCTACTGGCATTGTGTCTTCTTTTCTCTATGCCCTAAATATTTCACTCACCTGGTGGATTGTGTATGGAAGCGTCGGGATTACTTAGAATAGGTAACCAAGGAGTCACGAGGCATAAGCGAGATTGGTTCGCGAATTTGGTGAGTTAAAACCGCTGACTACAACTTCATTCACTGTTTACATTTGTGTTTCATTTCATTTGTGGGCTCTATAGTAAAGACAGATGAGAAAACCGGAAGTTAAAACAATTAATGATATTGTAACGAGCAATTCAAACTCTCTAAATTTGCAACCTATTCATATTTGTAACACGTGACTCCTTGGTTACCTATTCTAGATAATCCCGACGGTTTCAAACACACCTCCCCGGCCTCAACTCATATTATGTTTTTTGCAATTTTAAAATCTAATCAATACTCAACATGTTGCCCTCATCTTGGTTTTGTTGTTTTGTCATTGCTAGATTTTTTCTTCGTCGTTTACTTATTGTTATAAGCGCAGCTTAAATTGGCAACATTGCTGTATGTATAACACTTTCTTTAAAATATAATAAAAAAGGACTGGAATAATCAACAATTCTCCAGAAAAAGAATTATTCAGGTAAATTACGAACCAGCCATGCAAAGTGAAATACTAATGGCGTGTACACCACCCAGGATTAAGGTTTTGTGATTGGTCCTTGGTTTAGCGTAAAATATACTTGGCTGTGTTGAATCCTACGGAGTCTTGGCACTTTGAACCCTAATTATACGTGCAATATGAATTTCCGTGATCGAAACAACTTTAAACTCCAGCCAACCATCCTCCACTCACCCGGGAGACACTGCCAACTGAAGCCTACGAGAGCAATAGATAGAAATCGATAAAAAGAGCGGAGGAGAAGCCATTATAAGCACAAAACTGGATTTCTCTCATCACCATGTGAAACAAGGGAGTCATTATCATCGAGGAACTTTGCAGCTGACGTAACATGGAGGGACTCGTTTCTTACCATGTAACTTTCGTTAACTACGTCAACATATGATTCAATGAACGTGCTCCTTTAATAACGTAAATGAATTCACTTAGTAAAATTCCACAGACTTTAAGTAAAGCCGACCTAGGTTTCGACTTATACAGTCAGTATCAAGACCATTGATAATGACTGTATAAGTCGAAACCTAGGTCTGTTTTAATAAAAGTCTGTGGAATTTTACTAAGTGAATTCATGTACGTTATCAATAAGTGGTTCCACGAAGTGAAGCCTAGCAATCTGTTATGTGTTCCTTTAACTTTAGCAATGTAAAGAAAAGTACGAATTTGTAGAAGTACACGGCATATACTGCGATACTATGATATACAGAAAAAACAGGAATGACATTTTACACGCGGGCTAAAGAAAATATTCGATCCTCTAAACACAACCAACGCGAAAAATCACATTTTGCCCAACGTCGAGCAAGGGCATTGTAATGACTTCAGCGTTTCTCCCATTCTCCACTTTGAAAGTAAAGACGTTGGATTGGAGGGAATTATGTTGGTGAGGTGGCTAAAATATTGCCCCCCCTATCCAGAGAGCCCGAGTTCGCTTCCAGACAGCAGTGGATTTTTCAGTGGTAAATCGGTCCCCACTTGAGTGCCTAGGGGAGGGAATTTCTAGTTCAGTACTCCGTCCGTCGGATGAGACGTTAAGACGTGGTTCCAAAAGGCGCCGGTCTTTAAGAGCAGGCTAATGCCGACACCGGGTTTCTCTACAGCCTTCCTACATTACCTGAAGAGGTTCCTACCATTACCCAATTACCAACCTATCCTAACTGGCGCGAATTACTTCAGCTTTCGGCTGCCTCCCACGAATAAAGAAGTAACGTTAGACTGGACGTCTTAGAGCAACTAAGCTTCATAAACGTACTCATCCACTCTCTAATGACAAACCCTTCTTCCATTCCCCTATTTTAGAGGTCACCTTCCCTCATCCCCTCTCTTACACCTTCAACGACACCCCTCCACTGTTTCTCGGCTTCTGTATATAAGAAACCGTTGTGGATTTACTCATTTTATGTACCCGATGATACCCAGAAGAATCTACATCTACACGATACCCCGCAAGCCACCGCGAGGGTGTGTGGCAGGTGGTGAAGATCACCAAGCATGCACTATAAACATGCAAACATGCTCCTATACGGTTTCAGGCAACTAGAATGTTAGTATCTACATAGTAATAGGGGATTGGTCGTTAATAAATCCATCATGAACTACAGACTGCTCTAAAACATTTCCCATTCCTATCCCTTTGCTATGCTGCCTATTCTGTTCTCTTATAGTACGGGGGAAAAATGCCATTTTGAATCTACCGGTACGACAATCTATCTCTCTAATCTTATTTATCTGGTCGAATCTAGCATACTACGCTGGTGTTTTTAATATATGCCTAACTTCTTCAGTAAAGCTATCCGATTTAAATTTCTGTAGGAGATTTAATCTGTACTTAAACCTACGCTCTGATAATGATTCCCACCCTAATTCTTGTATTAATTCTGAAACACTACTCAACCTATCGTAGCACCTTTTAACGAACCTAGCTGCTCTACGCTGCACACCGCCTAGTTCTCTGATCAAACCTAATTCACTCGGATCCCATGCACTGGCTTCATACTCAAGGTGGGTTGTACTAGTGAAAAGTAACATCGCTCTTTTGTCTTCTCATTACATTTACCGAGTACTCTTTTTATAAATCCTAGCTTTCTCTTCGCTCGGCAGCATTTTCCCTTATGTGTCTTCCCCACGATAAATCTTTAGTGATTGCTACACCTAAATACCTTATGGTTTCAACGCTTTCGATCATCATGTTATTAATTTTATAGGATCGCTCTATCGAATTATTCCTCCTCCAAAAATTGATAGCTACAAGAATGATACCGGACTAGTAAAATAAACTTGTGTACACATAACAAAGCCGTACTTTTGCTACGTCAAGAGCGCACGTTCGCTTCGTTGCAGTTCTTTGTTTCGGCACTCACCTCTGCGCTATCCCCCCCTCCTCCAGCCGCACCACGACGTATCCGTTGGCCGTGGCCACTCCCAGAGGACCGTGCACCTGCCGAGGCGAGATGTATATGCCCAAGTCGCACCCGTTCGTCCTCGACAACCGCACCAACTTGAACTTCCGGCAACTCCCCGGCAGGCGCCGCGCCTCCTGGAACGGTGCTGGCGCTTCCTGCCCGAAGAAGCGCCGGGGGAGTGGCGCCTTGGGGCCCGGGTCGGCCTTCGGCGAGGCCTCGGGGACCGGATCGGGGCCCCCCTCGGGGATGGCCCGCTGCTGCTGGGAGTCGAGCGAGTGGTGCTGCAGTAGCCGGCAACGGTGGTGCGGCGACGGGAGCCGCCTGCACCCGGAAGCCCTCCGCTCCCTCGCGGGGAGCGACAGCGGCGCGTCGACGCTGCAGCTCCTAGGGATGCTGATGCCCGGCCCCTGCACCACGGGCCTCCTGCCCCACTCCGCCCCCGAGGGGGGCAGGTCGGCGCCGGCCTTGCCCTCGGCGCCGGCGCCCATCTCCGAGTCGTGCAGCGACCCCGAGTCCGAGCTCTCGTTGGCGATGCCACTGTCGCCGTCTTCGGCGTCGGGGGCCGTGGCCGTACCGCCCCCACCAGGGCCGCCGCCGCCGGAGGCCCTCCCCACGCCTCCCTCCGAGCTCTCGTCGCCGGCCCTGTCGCTGTCGTAGCCGGACTCGTTGGAGCTGATGTAGAGCGGAGGGACGGACAGCCTCGTGGTGGAGAGCGGGAGGAAGACGTCGTCCGTGCGGAAGAACGACTGGCTGCTGCTGCGGTGGACCCTCAAGGACCTCGTCTCGAAGAACTCCCCCTTGCGGCCCAGCGTCCGGGCCATCCCAGGGCGGTACGGGCCCACCTCGGCGGACGGAGGGGCCGAGAGGCGCTGGAAGAGCTCTTCGGAGGTCGCCCTCAGTCTAGATGCTCTCAGGATGGGCGGCGAAGACTGCTCCGGGCCCTCCTCGCCGAAGACGTAGTCGGCGGGGAAGAGAGGCGTCGCGGCGGCGGTGGTTAAAGGGACTGGCGTCGCGGCGGCCGACTTGACGCGGCGCCGGTTCACGACGCTGCCGCCGTTCTCCTCCGGCAGGACGGACAGCTTGGAGCGGAGGAAGGCGTACGGGAAGTGACCTTTCTTGCCAGACGACCCCAGGGCAGAGATGTTGTCGCAGCTCATCGTCTTGGTGGGCACGTAGGCGGCGCTGACGTCGGACCCCGCGACGGATTCGGCATCGCCGGCGTCGGACGGATGGTCGATGAGTGGAGAGGACCCCACGCGGGCTTCGGTCTTGCCGGAAGACAGGTCCAGGCCCTCGGTGGGGTCCTCGCCGCGGACGTAAGTGGACAGCTGCGAAGTGGAGCAGCTCCTCAGCAGCACCCCGTTGCTCGGCTGGTGCGGGGTGCTGGTGGCGCCGGGGGGCGCCTGCAGGCCCCGCCGCGAGGCCCTAAGGAGAGGGGGCTGCGTGCTTTGCTGGGGGGGTGCGGAAGTGGAGTCGAGGGGGTAGGTGTGCAATGCGCCCGTGGAGCCCATGCGGAAGAAGAAGTTCTTAAGGGAGGACTCCGCCTTGCCCTTGGAAGAAGGCGAAGGGGCGTCCGCCCGCGTGTCCGAGATGCTCCGCCCGAGGCGCCACGACCGCTTCCTCATGCTGGAGCCGAAGGTCTCCTTGGCGTCGAGGGACTCCTTCGAGTCACCGCGTCTTAGCTGCTCCAGTTTGCGGCCAACACGACGCCCCCACGTGGTGAACACTAGAAACGAAATGAAAAAACGGGTGGTGAATACAAGACCGTTTGAAGTTGCTAGCACTCACAACAACTAATCGGTTATGACTGTAATCATGCAAAAAATACTCATGTAGCAAAACCTTAGATTTCTGAGTATTCTGAGAGGTGAACTTAAAAATGTTGTAAAAAAGCGAATCCTGGTCGCAATAAACCATATAACAGTGGAAGTTGCTCATTTTTTCAAGTGCAAATAGTTATTTAGGCGAACGTTTCCTTTGCACCAAGCCTTCGAGAGGATTAATAATTAACTCCCTTCATTATTACTTCAACTCTTTAGCCACTATTTTTGATTTTTTTAGTCCTATCAAAAGAGGACTATGGCTTACATTGAGAACAGTCAAAATTTCAAAGGGAATAAGAAATTTTGAACCAATTAGTTAAACAAGTTTTTGGGAGCTCCGCATTATTAAGGCCAGAAAAATCGACAGCAAATAAAAAAAAATTCAATTCAAGAAACAATGAATGCTTCATTTTCTTTACATAGACCCCAAATTCATAGCGGAGAACTGCAGTTCTCAATGAAAGTTAATCATCGAATTGGGGAACTAATTTCTTCGTGAAAAACTCATTCTTGAATCACACGTGAGGGCAAAGAGTCGGAGGTCATAGGTTTCACTGATTCTGAGTGTGTCAACGAACGACTTGATGGGTCGACGCCAGCGACGGAGGAGCGCCGTCGCTTCGTGGGAAGACGATTCCTCAGAGCCAGAGTCGAAATCCAGCTATGTACATGCAAACATCTACGTAATACTCTCAAAGACACTAGCCTTTGTTGGTTACGGTTGATGTAAACTTCACTCCAATCACACTGACCGATTATCTAACAGCATTTCTGCCTCAAATACAAGATAAAAATGAAATAAGTACATTTATATCTCTTCTCAATAAAATGTATGCTATTGTAATCTATCGTTCACAAGAAAATAGGTGATGCAAGAAAGTTTAGTACATTTTTAATTGTTTTCTTCTAATTTTTCACTATTTTTATGCAGCGGTTGAAGTACCAACAATAAAAATAACGCGAAAATTAAACATTAACAGCACGTGACAGCAAGACGACTTCCTATTGGTTATTCGGTTGCACAATCGGCCGGTTGGAAATAGACTCGCGCCTATCATGCAATCGTTTAGAGATGGTTGGCGCTGATTGGTCGACTGCAACACTGTAACCGGCAGCGGTTAGTGTGTTACCACCTTAAAGCCCGTTTCACATGATACTTGATCCAGTACAAGACCTAGTGTGCTAGCCACTACTTGATATTGAGGGCGGAATCTAGTATGACTGGAACCGTCCTGGGAGGTTGCACACGATCATCGACCTTGTACTTGCCTTGAATAGGTTATCCCATATGATTCCATATTAATTAAAAAAAGATAAGTTCGTACAGCGTCTGTAACATGACTTGATTGATCGATGGCTACTGAGCTACTAGGTCCTACTAGAAATCTTTTACCGCATCAAGTACGAAATCCAGTAGCTCAACGAGTATATTAGCTAGCATGCCTGCCAGCCAGTATACTCGTTCTGTTCACACGTATGTAATCCAGTAGCTCAGCGAGTATATTAGCTAGCATGCTTGCCAGCCAGTATATTGGTTCTGTACACACGTATGTAATCCAGTAGCTCAGCGATTATATTAGCTAGCATGCTTGCCAGCCAGTATACTGGTTCTGTTCACACGTATGTAATCCAGTAGCTCAGCGAGTATATTAGCTAGCATGCTTGCCAGCCAGTATATTGGTTCTGTACACACGTATGTAATCCAGTAGCTCAGCGAGTATATTAGCTAGTATGCTTGCCAGCCAGTATACTGGTTCTGTTCACACGTGTGTAATCCAGTAGCTCAGCGAGTATATTAGCTAGCATGCTTGCCAGCCAGTATACTGGTTCTGTTCACACGTATGTAATCCAGTAGCTCAGCGAGTATATTAGCTAGCATGCTTGCCAGCCAGTATACTCGTTCTGTTCACACGTATGTAATCCATAAGCTCAGCGAGTATACTAGCTAGCATGCTTGCCTGCCAGTATACTGGTTCTGTTCACACGATACTGGAAAGCTAGCATACTAGCGAGTATACTAGACCTTGTACTGGATCAAGTATCGTGTGAAACGGGCTTAAGGGTGTGTGGCATGGGATGAACCATAACAAAGAAAGATGCATTATCAATCATAGACAAGGAATTCGACGTCACGGGCCGTCTCGCCGCTGCGTCGGCAGGAATAGCGTCGGACACGACACCTTCCTCCTCCCCTTCCCCCTCTTGTGAAGATGGACTGAATACCGATATGGTACTCCCCTCCGGGGGCCGAGCGGGGCGATATTCCAAGCGCGTCCACCGCTTCCTAGGAGACGCCCACGCCTTCCGCCGCCGTGACGTGTCCGCCCCCGGGTCAACGCCACGTGGTGACCACCGACCCACCCCCACGGCACGGGAGTGTGTCCGCAAACGCTCGCGGAGAGGGGTCAATATGCCATGCTGGTGTAGTACTAGAGTATTGGCATATAGAGATGAGCAATTCGGGCAACTACCGCGGTATTTTTCGTAAATTACCAACACCCCTGAAAATTACCGTGATAAACGGTAATTTTCAGAAAAGTTCTTTCTCAGAAAATTTCTTCCTGACGAAGCAACGATTGGAATGGGTGATATGATAAATTAAATGGCTAAAACGATTTTGTTTACATTGTTTCCGTGATTTATTCAGAGTAAAATAACAAATGCACATTGCGCCGAGGTATTTCTTTGGAACTAAAATTTCTCATAGTGTGACGAAATAGAGGCAAATTACGTGTTACTGCAAACTTCGTTTTAATTTTTTTAATGAGTCATAATAGATAAACGTCGTGATATGTTTGATATAAGCGTCGGCATTTATATCTCAATGCTATTTGATTTCGTTTGGAGTCCTCTGATAAGGATTTGCAGCTCAAAACTTAAAATTACCGGAAAATTACGGTAATTTACGAAATTTACCGTAATATACCACGGTAATTTACCTCAATTGAAAATTACGGTAATTTACCCATCTCTACTGGTATCTTACCGGAAGGGTCCAGGTTCGTATCCCGGCAGTGGAAGATATTTTTTTCAATTTGTAAACCGGGTCCTACTTGAGTTCTTCGTGGAGAGCATTCGAGTTCAGTGTACTCCGTCCGCTGGATGGGACGTAAAGTAGTGGTCCCCTTGGCATCTTTTCGTTAAGAGCAGGTGAGTTCCGACGCCAGATTTCTCTTCACCCTTCCTGCTTTCCCTTCCCACCCTATCCTAGCACATGTCCTCCAAGTCTGTAGTGCCTATAAGTTGCGGGTGCAGACTTGGGAAACCTCAGATTTGGTAGGTAAGTGTAAAATAAAGGGAAGGGCTGTTCATAACTGTCTCATGGCCACCGGACCCCAGGATGCCTAGTTTTAAAAACATATTAGTGCATTCCAACAATTTCAGAAACGAATTGATCACAATTGTTCAGCATATACATGATGAACAACAGTTGCTCTATTTGCGAAGAGATATATCTATCCATAGGAACTTTTCAGGAGGAAATATGGAGTTAAACCTGGCGTGGGCGTTAGCCTGCCCTTAAAGAAAAGAGTCAAGGGGTTCGATGGTATAATGTCCCATCTTACAGACGGAGAGCTTGGCTTGAAGATGATCTCGGCACAGCATCCAAATGGGGATCAGTAGGTCAAAGAAATATGTGTGTCTCTGCCGGGAACAGAACCCTGACTTTCTGGATGGGAGGCACCACTCCGTTTGACACCACTATTTCAACTAGATTCACGCCCAAACACATCATAAAAGGCCGGCTGGGTACATCTACATAATACCCTGCAAGCCACCACAAAGGTGTGTGGCAGGGGATGATTTCTCACCAAACATGCACTACCTACATATCATGCATAAAAAGGAATAGTATTAATTTACTAGTCAGAATTTCACTATTTAAAAAAAATTTCATTATTTAAAGAAATTGCAAAACAAACATGCAAAAACATTCTGTTATTAGGGTTAGCTTTAAGTACTCATACCAACATGCAGCTACCAATGCTATCCATTGCTACTCTCCGATTGGACATATTTACCGTTATTCGTATCTCTAATTGTACGAGGGAAAAAGGATATTTGAATCTATCAGTTCGGCAATAAATTTTTCTAATTTTATGATTATGGTCCATTCTGCCATAGTAAGTTGTGGTTCGCAAAATATTTTTAACATCATCACTGAAAATATTGTCTTGGAATTTATTTAAGAGAATTAGTCTAAATTTCAACCTGCGATCTGACAATGATTCCCATTTTAATTCATTCAATAGACTGGTTACGCTAATATAATTATGATATCGTCCCTTTACAAATCTTGCCGATGACGGGTACATACATGGAATAACGAAATTTAGATAACTACCACTTCGTGCCGCTTGGTGTTCTCTGGTCTTGATATGCTTTGACTCGAGAAATTCGATATCTTAGAGTATATTTAATACTTAGGGATACGAATGGAAAGGACAATGGCCGTATATTCGCTGAAGATCCATAAGAAGAAGATATTAGGATGCAGTAAGAGAGATGAGGCGAAAACTAACGTTAAACTAGGAAGACAAACTTGCAGAGGTGAAAGAGTTCTGTCACCTTGGAGCCGAGAAACCAACGATGGGCTAAATAAGACAGAAATAGTCAGTAGAAAAACTCAGGTGAAGAGGGCATTCCATCAAAAGAAGAATCTACCTAAATCTCGAAATACAAGCGTAGCAGTAAGGAAAACAATCATTACAACGTATATCTGGAGTATGTTCCTTTATGCCAGTGGGAAGAAAAGGGTGGAAGCATTCGAAATGTGGTACTAAAGATGAATGATGAAGATTAAATGGATCATCCGAGCAAGAAACGAAAAGTCCTGAGAAGAGTGGGAGAGAAGAGAAGTCTTTTGAACACCCTAAGAAGAAAACGAGACATCTTTATCGGCCACATCATGAGACACGATGGCCTGATGAAGACAATCGATGAAAGGCAACTGGACGGGAAGGACGGCAAAGGAAGGCCTGGTATAAGATATTTATAGAACAAGTGATTAAGGATGCGAAAGAGAAGAAATACGTGAATTTGAAGAGATAGGAGCTGATAGGAGAATTGCGTGAAGAACTGCGTCAAACCAATCTGAGGATTGCTGACTAATGATGACGATTTGAATACTCGACTGAATTAAATTCCAAGTTCACACCAACAACAAACAGCGTGACCGCTACCTACTGCCGACATCAATTTTTTGTTGAACAATGAGGCGTCGCAAAATAATCGCGATCGATGCCCCATCCGCAATTCGTTTAGGGCCAAGAGTACTAAGGGTTTTGAGTCGAATCCGTCAATTTCGGCACACTTTCTCGCCCCAGGGAGTTCCGCCTCCTTGCCCGAGCAAGGCGGGGGTCCGATCTGAAACCCACAACCAAGACGAAGAATGAAAACAGCCAGATTGTGACAGAGAGGAGCGATTAAAGAGAACAAGTGGACAACTTAACCTTTTCCAGCTGACGCCCTCAACGCTTCCCCTGCCAAGCTTCCATCACTGTATCGGCCGTCGGAGGAAGCATCTATATCCTCATCATTACAAGAACTATGTCTGCAGAGTCAAATTTGAACTCGTGCGACTTGAATCCGTAACTCTCATCTTGCGATCAACCTTTCAGTCTCCATGGTTTTTCAAACCAAACTCTTCCAATTGACGAGTGACACTTCCTGTCCGCTCACGTCCGGAGATCCTGACGGACTAGCTCCAAACTTCTTAAATACGAACGGAAAAACAATGCTGGTACATCGACGACGTGAACGGACACAGAAAAAAAAGGAATTAATTTTCGCTGTCACCAACGACCGGGGGGCGTGTTTGAACCCGTCGGGATAATCTCGAATAGGTAACCAAGGAGTCACGTGGTACAAACACGAATAGCTTTGCAAATTTAGCGTGTCTGAATCGCTCGTTACAAGGGTATTAATTGTTTTCACTGTTTTTTTCATCTATCTTAACTATAGAGCTCCCAGATGAGATAAAATACAAGTGTAAACAATGAAAGAGGTTGTAATCAGCGGTTTTAACACGCCAAATTTGCGAACCATTCATTTTATACCACGTGACTCCTTTGTTACTTATTCGAGATTATTCCGACGGGTTCAAATACAACCCCTATGGAGTCGGCATCGACTCGGATCATTCTTTCGCTGATTATCTCCATAAGAGATCAAAGGATTGAATCCCCCTCTGTTCCTCATTCCACACTTCAACGTCTCTCTGTGACGCCCCAATGCAATTTGCACAGCATGATTTATTCAATGCAGTCGCTCGAGAGGGCGAGGGGCGGTCGAGCTACGCCATCCCCTGCCTCCCTCAGGGCCGGCTCCAATGGCCACCCGACTCCCGAACACGTAATCCATCCAACGTATTAATAGCACAGGTTCCTATTATTTTTTTTAATGTCTTGATCAAAAGTTTATAAACTCTGGAGTACGCATTTTAAGCCGTGCGATTTGAAAATGATGTTAATTATTTTTCCACATTAATTTAAAAAGGATAAAAAAGCAAAGGCGCGAAATCACGACGGCAATCTATTGCATGCCGGTAAATTATACGCGTGACGTCAAAGGTATTTTCTCTCCCTGCCGCTAGGTGGTGCTGCGGATGCTTCCAAGCAGATCGTGCACTTCGGTAAAGGGTGAACGCTTATTAACTGGTATTTAAGGTACATTTATTCAATTCATTTGCTATGATTTACATTTATTTTTTAATATAAAATTATAAACTCAGTTAATTCATTAAAAACAGTATTCCTTTTACGAAGCGTACTGCGAATTTGGACCTTAATCCCGCGAACTCACGGCGTGCTTCGCCGTAAAATATACTCCAAGAGCTGGAAGCGAGGAGCCTTTAAAACGACTATTAAAATCACGATCAACGGAGGAGACATTGCGTGGATTTTTGATAGTTTTCATACGTGATTATTAATGCACGTTCACGAGAGCTTAGGCGCTATGAAATCCAATGGTAAGTTCAGGAGACGAATATTCCCTATGCCTCGCAACGTAAACTATACTATACATTTTGCGTCAGCCAGAAGGGTGCGAGCTTTTTCAAATGCGCTTAAAGTTAACATTTAATTTCTAGAAATCTACGATTCCTCAATCCAAATTAATTGCGTGTAATGAATATGTTCAATGGGGGAAGACGAAAGGCAATTAATGAATTCTGTTATCTTAGGAAACCACCCTATTTGTCGGATATGTCTCTCCACAGGCCGACCGAGTAATGAGAACTGATACTTCTAGAAACCAGAGCATCCACAAAGCCAAACGTAACAGGTGCAGGTGCCTGAAATACGCCGAAAAGATAATGTCCGATCTACGCTTAAGATGATCTGCCGGTCACCTCCTGCTTGCCAGCAGTACAGCTGGTGTGGAATCACGGATGCATCTTTCGCGTTATCGCAATATTCATCGTTAACGCTTACCCCTAGAGTATCGCAGGGTTACAAATAACTGTCTATAAAATTCAATTCACTGATTGTGATTAGCGATTTGAGGTGCTGCGCGAAAAATGAAGAATGGAGATCACGTTCTCTCTGACATAAGTTAAATCAAAAAATAACGATATCGCTAACGCACGCCTTATGAAGATCCGTTGTTGGTGCCCTGAGCATAGATTCACCCATGACCCAGACGGCGCACAGTGTCGCAGAATCCCCGAAATGCGGTCGTGGCAAGTAAAAATAAAATTACTATCCAGGGAATTTTGAGCATTGGGTTGTCCAAAGGGATACCTGACTAGTCTCGAGAGGCAGACAGTTGAGTGATAAGCGAGCACCAGTTGGATATAATCATTTTGAAAGAAAGCGTTTTTGAGGTGGCAAGTCCATCGACTGAGGTCAATAGAGTGCAACGGATACTTCAAAATCATGTGGAAGTCGTATTTTTCGATCGAATTCCATTTTGATAATTGTAATCACCAGGATATAGTTAGTAGAATTCAATAAATAATATATTAGAAAGCATAATACAAGTAAGTTATTTTAATTTGCGCAAGTAATAGCTATCGAAAATATGAAAATTTCATTAAAAGAATCTTTATCCAATATCAAAACTTAAAATATTCCTGTAGATTCATGCGTTGAAACATAGTGCAACGTGTTTGCTATGATCTTAACTATCGAATTTAATAAAAATTAGATGCATATATCTGCCATAACAATTGTTATTAATAATAAATGAATGCAACTCATGCGTGCAAGCGCTAAAACGGTTGGTTCAACAAAGTATATCATCTAATTTTCGGATTTATGCACTAAAATAATAATAAACAGCTTCAGCGATGAAGCACTATGAAATTCTCATTATCAATAAAAATTATGTAAAATGTCGATGTGTCTTATGCATTACGTATAAATGTTATAGTTTGACAGGTGTAGAGCGCAACGGGTTCACTTCCTATTCTGGACTCTGAGCATCATTTAATGCTTTTACTTAGTTTGAACGAGTTTTAAGCATAAAATGGTACTTTGAGTACCTACCTAACAATTGTTGTTGTTTATTTGTGTTGTTAAATTGTTGTTGTTTATTTGTGCCTAATTGGATTTTCAAGGCTGGAATTTTTACAATAATTAAAGGAAACTGGAATGATACGACTGACAATTTATGTCCCACTATTGAAGAAGCCATGAGTAAAAAGCATAATTATTGCTATAGAATGGCGGAAGGATGCTGGATAGCCATCAAAAAATATTTTAAAGCATTAAATAGCATTAAAAGCAGTAAATAATGCTCTGAGTCCAGAATAGGAAGTGAACCCGTTGCGCTCTACACCTGTCAAACTCTAACATTTATACGTAATGCATAAGACACATCGACATTTTACATAATTTTTATTGATAATGAGAATTTCATAGTGCTTCATCGCTGAAGCTGTTTATTATTATTTTAGTGCATAAATCCGAAAATTAGATGATATACTTTGTTGAACCAACCGTTTTAGCGCTTGCACGCATGAGTTGCATTCATTTATTATTAATAACAATTGTTATGGCAGATATATGCATCTAATTTTTATTAAATTCGATAGTTAAGATCATAGCAAACACGTTGCACTATGTTTCAACGCATGAATCTACAGGAATATTTTAAGTTTTGATCTTGGATAAAGATTCTTTTAATGAAATTTTCATATTTTCGATAGCTATTACTTGCGCAAATTAAAATAACTTACTTGTATTATGCTTTCTAATATATTATTTATTGAATTCTACTAACTACCTATATCCTGGTGATTACAATTATCAAAATAGAATTCTATCGAAAAATACGACTTCCACATAATTTTGAAATATCCGTTGCACTCTAATGACCTCAGTCGATGGACTTGCCACCTGAAAAACGCTTTCTTTCAAAATGATTATATCCAACTGGTGCTCGCTTATCACTCAACTGACTGCCACTCGAGGCTAGTCAGGGGGGTTATTTTGTAATCTCACCTTTTTAATGACTCTTTGCGGGAAGGCGGGAGATCCGTTTCGCTCTCTTAATGATCGGCTCACGAACGGATCGTGAATTGTCGAAGCTTCTGTCGTTGAATAAATAAACGAGTGCCTGACAACGGCGACCGCTTTCTTCAAAAATGGAGGAATACGGTGAAGGTGAGTGAAAAATTGTTTGTCCATATCATTTTAATTATTCGGATGGCCTGTCAAGATAATTCATGTCCGATAATTTCCTTTATACCAATATTGGAATTTGCATTTGTTTCTCGCTACATTTTACGTTAATAGTGTATCATCATTTTTCATTTTCTCAATAGTGTTTCATTCATGAAATCATTTGTTGTTAATAAGCAATTCGTGATTTAAGAAAGTTTAAGTTCTTCACGTTGTGCAAATTCCAAAAATACAATCGATTGTATCTTTCTCGTTCTTGCCTTTTTTCCAACTCAAGCTTCAAGTGGAAACGATGGTGGCTCCATGCCACGTTATTTATGTAGATGAGACGGGAACTAATGTCAGGCGGAGATAATGAAACGGATCAAGAGTCGAAAGATACGGATCAGAGCGGATGAATCGTCTGAAAGACCAGCACATGACCGGCAGTTCACCGCTTGAGATCCGTAGATGGTCACGCCGCCTGGGTGGTGGAGTTTAACTACAAAAAAGTGACATTGTATGACGTATTCTCACTAAAGTGAGATTACAAAATAACCCCCCAGGTATCCCTTTGGACAACCCAATGCTCAAAATTTCCTGAATAGTATTTTTATTTTTACTTGCCACGACCGCATTTCGGGGATTCTGCGACACTGTGCGGCGTCCCATATGCATTGATCCGTGATGCTGCGGCTTCGCTTCGATCAATGAGAGCGAAGGATCCTTATTCGGTGCTCTGATGCTTGCTGAGACTATGACGCTCCTTCGTTTAATTACAACGAGGGACACACAGCTAACTCTGGCGATGCTATTGGTTGCAACAAGATCTTTTCAGATTCCTTGATTTTATGATGCAGGAGTGAATGGCTCCAGCTGGAAGATTAATTTTTTCACTAAAATTCATTTTTAGTTTCTATCTAATGATTTCGTGTACAAAAGAAGGATTTGGGTTCAGAATTAACGCCTCCGTTCCGGAATGCAGGTGTGAGTATTCCAGCCCGTGCAAGCACTGCTGCACGGGCTGGAATACTCCGACCATGCACCTGGACTCCTAATTCGAAGTTTCTATTACGACTCACATTCCCTTAATCCCATGACAGGCCCGAACATAAGAAAAAGCACCCTCGTGTCGAGAGCTCCTCGCTTACGCGTGGGATTCGGGAAGGTGAGCTGTAGAATACTTAAAACAGGCGACTCTCGGAGGATCGAGTGAGTCACAAGGACCTTCTTTCGGGAGTTAGGTCTTTGAATGCTTTTTCTTTTGACACTAGACACAAATGGAAATAAATAACGCGATATTTTTATTTTTAAAAAACATGAAGAGAGCACGGGCACAAAAGGGACCTTGGTGCATAAAAGGAACTTCACAACAATTAATACCCGTAACTTAGCCGAAAGTACCGCACCGTGCACTAGTGAGGCTCACGTAAGCCACAACGCAAAGTTCTCCCTAATTCACTCACCGTTGCCACCGATGCCACATTCATTGCCGAACGGAATTGTTGTACAGCTGGGGCGACGACCGAAGTCAGTTGCGCATTCAGGACAAGTGGATCGGACGGAAGTGTGCATTGGAGGAACGGAAGAAGCCAACGTCCACACCACGTTGAAAACACCGGTTCTCGTCCGATCACCGAAGTTAAGCAGCTCTTGGAAGTTAGAATTAAATTTTAAAAAATGTCTAGTAATGAATTTTTGGAAAAAGAATAGCTCTCCTCCTAGCACTTACAAAATAAGTAATTATGAATTAACAAACGTGGAATCCATTAAATATCTTGTAATAGAACTGACACATGATCTTTCCTGGGGTAAACACACACGTGAAATAATGGGTCGAGCTAATCGTAAACTAGGATTCATCAAAAGAGTATTGGGTAAAATGTGACGATCATGTACGAGAAATCAGCTACTTTTCCCTTGTTAGACCTCATTTGGAATATGCTGCCAGTGTATGGGATCCCTGTGAAATCGGTCTAAATAATGAACTTGAACGTGTGCAGCGAAGATCATTCCAATACCATATTTTCAGTGAGAATGTTAAAAATATTTTGCGAACCCCAACTTAGTATGGTAGACTGGACCATAATCACAAAATTAGAGAAATTGGTTGCCGAACTGACATTCAAAATGTCCTCTTTTCCTCGTACAATTAGGGATATGAATAACGGTAAATATATCCTACACGAGTGTAGCAAAGGATAACATTGGTAGCTGCATGTTGAAGGACTTGAAGCTAACCCAACTAACAGCATGTTTTTGCATGTTGGCTTTGCTATTTTTATATTTTTTTAAATAGTGAAATTTAGAACAGTATATAAATATTAGTCCTTTTTTATGCATAATATGCAGTGCATGTTTGGTGCAACGATAGGTTCATTACTGCATTACAATTAATATAATAATTAGATTGGGAATCATTATCGGTTCTTGGGTTAAATTATGATTAAATCTGCAGAAATTTAAAATGAATACCTTTACTGAAGATTATATATGTATATTAAAAGTACCTGCGTTTTATGATAGATTTGATAAGACAAATAAGATTAGAGAGATAAATTGTCGTACCGATAGATTTAAAATGTCATTTTTCCCTTGTACCATTAAAGAACATAATAGGCAGCATAGAAAAGGGAAAGGTAGGTGAAATATTCTTATAGTACCCAGCCTGTAGTTATGGTGCATGCATTGACTTTACCAACCCACGCAAGATTGGTAAATACAGAGGAATATAAGTAGATGAATACTATTATAACCAATAATTCCTTTGTCACTATTTAGATATCATTCCACTAGCAGTATGTGGCCTTATTATCTGGCATGTTTCCATGTAAAAGCCTAATTGCACGTCAATAGTGCATGTTTCGTAATATTCACCCCCCGCCATCAACCTTTATGGTGGCTAGCAGGGCATTACGTAGATGTATATGAAAAAGTGTGGGAGGGAAACCCAGCGTTGGCATTAACCTTCTATTAGAGGAAGACTGCAACTGACATGACATGACTGACTATGACATGCTATTCGACGGTACTGCCACTGATATCCTCTCCACACAGCACTCAAGGAGGGGCCGGGATACGCAAATACAATCTCTGGCAAAGCCGGGATTCTGGTCGTGTATCGGGATGGGAGGCCTGTACCACAGTCTTCTAGAAAAACCCAATAACCTCATCACCTTGGGCTTCCAGTATTACTTCAGTCGGGGTTCTCCTGTATTTTTTTCACTCCACAAAGTCCAATTGAATATCGGTCCGCTTTGAGGAACGTCATCACCCTCGATCGCCTCCCTTTTGGCACCTGCAGATGTTTTCCGATCCGATGTTCACCAACGAAGTTCGCATCGGAATGCGCTCCTCGTTAGAACAGTTACTTCGGGAGGGCTCTGTGAGATCGTTCCTCCTCCTTGTGGCTCACCTCCGTGATAAGAAGCGCTCCGTCAGCCCCTGGAGACTGTCCAAGTGTCGAGGCCTCCTCGTCCAAAGAGAGCGAACAGATCCTTGCGATCGAACGACCATGAGTTCACCCGATCACCAATCGGAAAGGACGACTTCAGGGACGCGCGGAGGTGAGAGACGACGACTTTCCAAATAGGATGCCGAGGCAAATTCACTCATGCGCCAATTTAAAATCAGAACAGGAGCAGACTATTACCCCCTCCCCTCCCTTATATCCATTAGGAATGAAAGTAGAAAGAAAAATTTTCAGACATTCACTCTACTACACACACATGAAATCTAGAATTAACGATTTTTCGCGTATTTTTACAGCAAAAAAATTTAACGCAGTCACCGCAACCATCGGGAACGATAATTTTCTTTTTAACTTTCTAAGTTCAGGAAGTCCCAAGGGGCACTCCATTTTATGCACAAACCCTGAACACATGTTGAATATATTTCTGGTGAATTCCTCGAGAGAAAGCAGTTTTAAATTGCACGATTGAAACATCATACCCGAGTTAATTTCATTGGCGTTCATGGTTCACTAGTGAAAAAATTAAAACAGGGACACAGGTAAACGGCATGTAATATGTGGGCATGTGCTTCTATCGCCAAGTGAGGGCTCTAGAGACGGAGGAATCTCTCTCTCTCATTTTTGTTCGGACAGGAAAACGCAAAGCCTTGCCCTCCAGTCGGGAGTCCCTAGGGGGAGGGTACACCCCCGCGACGCCAGGGGCTTCGGTGACCTCCGCGAGTCGCGGAGAGGGATGGCAGACCCCTCAACAAGACGTGGAAACACAATTGCGCCAAAAATAGTCGAGAATAATGCGGGACCATCCGTAGTGTCCGCTATACGCCCCACAAAGTCTCCCAAACATCGAATTCCAACCAATCGGGGAGCAGAGTTCGCCTGAGTATCGTCGGAGGGCACTTGGCCAGCGGAAGACGCCAAAATCCAAAGGTACGTGCCGAATTTACTAAAGTTGGTAACCATGCCAATCGACCACGACTTGTACGTGCATACATCGACTATAGCACACCAACAACGCGACGACGAAAGAAACTACTTAAAATCCTATTGAGGTAAATCAAGTCCCAGAGGGTACGCTGGTGGGGCGACATCGAGAGATTGCCTGAGGAGGAAATCCCCAAAACGAATATTTAATGGAAGGTTTATCAATCGAAGAAGGCAGGGACGTCCTAAGAACAGATGGATGGGTCAAGTACAGAACGACCTGAACAAGATGGGAATTCGAGGATGACGAGCTAAGGCTGCAGACCGGGACACTTGGAGGGCAAAAAATAAAAAAAATAAGGAAAAGGTGACGCCCACCGAAGAAGCTGCTTTGATATCATTGACGTCATTTTCCTCGCATCCTTGACTGATTTTAGGGGAAGGGAAGGAAGTGGAGGGGGGTTCTCGGAAGATCTGCTCGCACAGGTCCTGTCGCAATCGCTCCTATTGGCAGAGTCAGCAGTGTCCCCCCCCCCCCCATTGCGATAAGGCGAAGACGCTTCGCGGGCTCAGTTGTGATTGGATGAAGTGGATGACGTAAGAAGTCGATACACGCCCACTTTTCCGAAGGGGTTTAATACATCAGTTGTTCGCCGCTTATAACTCGAGAAATAATTGACGGATCAAAATACGGAAAAATACGGGTATTTTTATTTTACAAACTCTATGAAATCCGGCGATAAAAAAATATGGTAAACGACCCAATTGGTTACACTTTACTCATAGTGTAGCTTTTTACAGGAGAATATTCTACTGATGTACCTTATTTTTCGATTTTTCCGCATTGATAGCGCCAATTACATACACTAGAATGAATCTCTCTTTAACTTTCGTTTTTCATAAATCAATATGGCGGCCACAAATAAATTGAACTATATTTCATTTAATTATCTCTTGCCAATGCTGCATTTATTTATGTTCCTGCACATAATTTTAATACTTAAGGTGGCACTAAATTATTATTTATACGATCATCCAATTCTTTCCCATCTCTGTAATAAAAACTGTATACATATGTGGACTGTAAATATTCCCAAAAGTAATAATAATTTTTTTTTCAAAGTATATTGTCAGTAGTGTTAAATCTACTCAAAAGAGGTAAGAAATGTTTTTTTTTCATGCTACAGATATTTTTCAGGCCCGCTGAGGATTTAGATGTTCGTAACTTTTCCGCACATTTGTTGCAAGAGGCCCCGTCCCCTGCTTCCACTGCAGTGAGGGGGTGAAAGGCGGGGGTAGTTGGGGGGTGGGCGATTGACTCGGCCGAACTCAACCCCCTGTTCACAGGAGTCTCTCCCTCTTACCCTCAAACTAGCGAAGATTTACCGCACTGACAAGGATTGCGTCACTGTTCTTCGAGGTAAAAGTGTATCCTAATTAGGGTTACCATCCCCTCTGCGAGGATGATATCGGGCTTATCGTGGGTGCACGCAGACAATGGAAATGTAGCCGTACGTTGTCATCACAACGCGGACCCATTTGTACAAACGATTTTTTTGTACTTCAAATATTCAAATACAGCGGTCTTTATATGCAAGTTGCGTCTTTTATATTCATTCGTAATCGATCACCTGCCTTACATGCCTTTTCGATATGATAACCATCATTTTTTTGCGACATTTTTGCATAATTTTCTTGGCCAAGCCTCCAAAAATAATTATAATAATGTTTTATTGAGCAGAAGTATTCAGAAGATACACACACCCCGTCAGGAAAAAGTTCAATATACAAGAAAAATTACAATTACTGTTTATAAGTTGCATGTTAGAATACAATATCACAAGTGTTATGCGTAAAAAACTCACCAACAGAAGACAATGCATGTAAGGCTAGCCATGAGTGAATCACGCTCTCGAATTTAGTCAAGCTAGTCATTCAGGCTGAAATGGGTAGATGATTAAATAACCTGATAACTAAATTATGCAGGGAAGATTGGGTTTTCGTTAATATGCATTGGTTAAGGGAAAAGAGGTAATTATTTCTTGTGCTGTAGTTGTGAGTTGCACATCTTGTAGGGAAGAGATCAAGGTTTTCTTTCACATATATCAAAACTCTGTACACATACATACTATAAACAGTTAAAATTTTCAATTTTATGAACAGTGGGCGACAGTGTTCCCGAGATAGGGATTAAGTAAGTATTTTAATGGCCTTTTTATTTGCAATTTTGCAAATATTTCATGTGATCCACACACATTTTTTATACAAAGGAAGCTGGTAAATGGGCGATCATGTCTGAACGTTAAAACTATAAATATATGCTGGAGCCCAGCATGTGGCCGAAATATTATGAATACCGAAATAGTAATTCTGTCGAGGATATCGCTGTAAGGTTAGTCGAAATGATTTCGCGCACTAATAGAATTATCTATGGTTATAACGGATTCACAAGTGTTTCCTTGGCAAAAAATTAACGAGGAAAAAATGTCATATATTTGTTAATTCCTCAAAAAAATTAGAGAAATTCCAAAATCGGTCGCAGCTTCAGTATGAACAAAGCGGAATGACCAGGAAAGTAGTGACGCGTCAATTTGAATGGCAATGTGCATTTTGTAAATCTCAATTAAGATTAATGACGGGCAAAGTTCCTATTGTAAGCGTAAATAAACTAGTTTTGACACGGTCATGCTTAAATGTTTACTCTCCGTCATTTTTCTTTGCATAGAAAAAAGAAATATATCAAATGAATGGCAGAATCCTGATGTATGATACGGTTTATCATTTCTTGTGATTCGTTTTCACTGCGTGGAGCAGCGATTTTTTTTAACGGAAAAGAACTTTCGCTGACATTAAACCGCATTAATACGTAACCAAGATTTGCGAATGCGCAGATGGAAACTCGTTGAAGAGGGAGTCAAATGGCGCCGTAGGGAGTGCTGACGCCACATTCAGAGTGGGACAATAACGGTGGCATACTGACCAATCTTGCCAAGCGGAAGCGGTGGCGTCCACGATGCAATTAATTCATGTCGTGGAGCAAATGGAATCCAGCGCAGAGGCTGACGCCCCCGCAACACATAAACATCGTACCCTGCAAGCCACCTTTAGGGTTTGTGGCAGGGGGTGAATTAACGTCAAACATGCATTACATATCATGCATAAAAAGGATTCCTTATACTATTCTACTCTAAACTACTAAATTTAAAAAAAAAGATAAAAATACCTAAGTAAACATGCAAAAACATGCTGTTAGTTGGTGTTGATATCAAAAGAAAAAATATGAATATGCCATCGGAATGTAACAGTTTAGAAACCAAAAGGTAAATACGTTAAACATTGTAAATGAAACGTAAATAAGGTGTTGTGGCATTGTTGTAAGGAACTGAAATAAAAAGATGTACTTGGATGTACTGAACAACTAGTTTCTTACATTTTAAGAAGATTTCAACTGTTGAGTTAGCTCGAATTCCCAATGCCAACATACAATTAGTTATGTTATCCATTTGACATACTTGTATTTACAGTATTGGATATGTAGACATATATTCCTTCCCCTAATTGAACGAGGAAATAAGGGAATTTTGAAACTGTCGGTTCGGAAATAGTTTTCTCTAAATTTATGATTATGGTCCAGTCTACCACAGTAAGATGGAGAGAGCAAAATATTTTTAGCGTCATAAGTGAAAATATTATCTTGGAATTAATTAAAGATTTTAAGTCTAAATTCCAACCTGTGGTCTGGCAGCCACTCGCCGGACCCCATCGACGTAGGCCTAACAGGAGCACTTCACGGTGTTCAGGTGCACACCACAGGGTGGTGGAGAGCGATCGAGGTGTTCGGACCTCCCACCTACCCGCGCTAAGCACGATTTTCGATTTCGCGCAATTAACACCGGCGCCATCGCCAAGGGAACCGTCGTCGTAATTCCATCCATTGTTGGGGGCAGAAAAAATCTTAGAAAGGCAACTGGAGAACGGATCTTTCCAGAGTTTGAATTTTGTAAATAATATTGTTGTGCTGGAACTTTTGCTCAGTCTATTTTTTTATCATTAGAAAAGATTTGAGGCCCATGCGGGGAGCAAATAATATTTCTAACTGGCTGCGATGCATTTGTTGCACCACTCAAAAGAATTCCCGCGCAAAACGAAACATTACATTGAGATTCGCTTTCATCGCTTTACCGGTACTATACCCGTAAGGGTAAGGCCACCCAAAAAATATTTAAAAAATAAAAAAAAGAATTAAAGACGAAAAAATAACTGGGGAACTCCCAATCGTAATTAGGTTTTCAACAAAAATTTAATTTTTGTTAATATTTCAACAGAAATTTAATGTTTGTTAATTTTTCAACAAAAATGTAATTTTATTTGTTTTTTTATTAAAACATGTTCTTGGTTGTCAGACTCCAATTCAATCTTAAATTAGTTATTTACCCAGGATGTAAAAAGTATCTGAAAACTAGGGCTGTGCGAGTCTCGACTTTTCGAGATTCGAGCGAGATAAAAGTACTGCTCGAATCTCGCTCGATTTCGATCTCATTACGCTCGATAAACGAGTCTCGAGCTTGCCTCGAGACTCGCTCGAGATCTCCGTCGTGGTGGACGTAATTTTACGGGGCCATGCGTTATGATGCGACGTAGTAAATTAATATTTATTCCCTTACTTTTTCATGATAATTTCATGATGTCATGCCACAAAATGTCTAGAAATCTATCAGTCCTAGTCCAAGACTCGAGAAGTTGAAGGCCTCGGCATACGGCCTAAACGAGTCCCTGTTCCATTTCGTGATCGGAGGTATAGTGCCTACAATGACGTATAAAATAGGCACGTATGAACGTAGGCTACTTCCAGCACTAGCATACACCCAATAAGTTAAAACAAGATACAGAAAAATCCTGTTATATCGCGGGTCAAGGGGGACGGAGTTTACACCCGCGTTATTAACGGAAACTTCGTGAGAAACAGTAAAGAAAACCTATAAAACTAAATTTTATAACTAATTTGTTTGCAGAATACAATTTAAAATATTTTATGGCTTAAATGCACACCGTACTTTAACGGGGGTTACTAAAATATTCTGATATTTTCTTTTGCCGCGGGAGTTGATAGGTCACATAAGACTTAATGTACCTATCGCAAGTGTTCAAGGCCTGGTTACACGATACAGTTTCCTGTATAATTTAGTGTCTGAAAGTTTTCTCTCATTTCTTGACTAAATTTTTGTACAATCTTCTGTTCAAGAATCTGAATAGAGTGATTACATAGTGAAATATTTCGTATAATTTTTCATGCAATTTCATGGTACGCAGTACAAGATTGCTTTTATTTTCTAAAAAGCGCAAAATTTTATGTTTTAAATCAGGGGTTATGTAACGCCTACTTGGAAACACAATATTAATCTCAAGCTTTATTTTCAATTGTCTGAGGTAATTTTCCGAGGGGAAATCTTTTGGTAGATCACAAAAACGACGTATTCGGCTATCAGTAGACCTACGTGAGATTAATTTTGTTTAAGTGAGACATTGTTTGAACATTAATTTTGACCCCTACTTCTTTTGGACCTCTCCATCTGATTAAATTTTAAATTAGCAGTTATAGTGAGAGTTACTTAATGAAATAAAACCATAGTTCCAGGTTATCGCTGACCTTACGATTTTTATCAACTGTAATAACCTACTGGTCAACGATAGGTACCCACACAGCACACAGAAAATTTATACCGTATAAAATATGCATAAATGGATTGGTATAAATAGTAAATAATATTCCGTCGATTATTAGCATTAATTTGAATAATATGCGCGCACTGCAACGCACTGCAAATCGATGTCTTGCAAACAAGATCGACTTGGACCATCTCGAAAATCAAAATGGCAGTCATGTTGATAAGCCGGTAACGTGAGAAAGAACTAGCTCCTCCAATATTTACGTGTTCTGGCAATTTGTGATCGTAGAAGCTTAATTTTAATTCTAATGGACAGTTAAGTTACGGTGAGTACCTACCTAAATGATTGTTATGACCAGTGATTGCGTTGAAGATTATTTACGAATTCGTCATTGTTTACATTGCCTTCCATGTTGATTTTTTTAATTGTTGCCAATTGACTCTATTTATCATGTTTCAGGCACATACAGTCTTTAACAAATTCGGACATTAGGAATGATCCAGCGATAATTCAGATCATCATTCAACTATTTGATAAACGTGAAAAGTTTTGCGTGCAGGGACTTTCGATGATATTTGAACGAACCAACTGTTGGAAAAATATAGTTTCAATTTTTAGAAGAGCGTTGTTTTTTTAAAAGACAGCAGGTTTTTGTGCACCCAGATAAAACATTTGGTAGATGTGAGCTTAAGTGTATCGAACTTCAAACACGTATGCCGCCAAAACGGTGTTCACATGCAATGTAGTTTGATATTGGTGATTGTCGCACTGGCTGTTCTTGAGGTCATGCCTTATGTATTGGAATATTATGTGTTACAATGTCTAGTGAATGCAATGATTGAAAATGGAAATAGTGTCAATAAATGTCATTAATTTTATTAAGAAACAGACGTTTTTGTTTGTAATCGTCTTAACTCGTATAAATGTGTTATTGAAATTGTGAATTCTCTATGTGATATCAAGAAACGGCAGACGTGCACAAATTTTGCACGGTATAAGTCTGTGTATAGTTAACGTGTGCCAAATCATGCCGTATTAAATCAACGTGATCAAATTACGTGATCTGCCTTATCCGATCCGATATCGTGCCAGTTCAACTTTTTCAGTGCCTATTCTGCAAAGAAGTATGTCCTTAGTTTTCTGTAAATTGTTTGACATGGATCCATGGTCTAACTAGATATATAATGGACCTAATAAAATGCGCAATAGATTAAATAATACGCGATTACAGTACTATGCACGCGATATATAATATTAAATAATATGCACAAAATGTTGAAGTATTATGAAACGTACTATTTCAGTCACCGTCTAGATTCTGCATATTATGCACATAAAAGTGGTCGTTATGCGGACATTAGCCCATTTTTATAGACAGTTCATGTACATTTTATGCACACATTATACCACTGCCATGGTATATTTGGTGCATAATATTTGAACATAATGTGCGTATTATTCCCTTTGTGCTGTGTGGGTATATTCAACGAGAATTCCCCACTGCACGATTGATGGAATTATTCCCCTCGTCCGCGAAAGCATCTGCTTCAATCTGAAAGAGAAATACCTGGAGGTGTATACTTATTCATAGATTAGCTTTTATGGAATGATATATTACGTTAAAAACCCTTTAACGGCGATGCAAAAAAGTAGGTACAACGTTCACGTACGGAGTGGTATAACAGGAGAGTTGGGGCAAGCGGTAAATATATTTATTCCGAAGGAGTCATGCAGACGTTGGAGGAGTCAAACAACAGAGTGAAATCCAAACGCAGCAGAGGTCATGATAAAATAAATCACACAAAAGGCCTAAATCTTGATAGTTACAGCATTATTATAACTAATAAAATCACAGCAGTCGCACGTAAACACACTGAATCGCGAAGGAAAAAATATAAACACAACTAGAAGCGTAGTTTTCCTTGCCTACCACCAGATTTCTATAAAACGTCAAAAATTGTATGATTGCCTGAACGAAATTAGAACAGGTTCTATTTTCTGTGCAGTCGTTCATACAATCGTACAATTTGGACTGGTTACACGATACCTACAATTTCGCATTCATTCTCGCGCTCAGACAACCATGCAAGCGATTATACAAGAAATTATAACGTAACGATGCTATCTATATAGATATTTTGGTTAAACTCAAATATGTGGGGCCGAGATCAGGTAGTCGAAGGGTGGGTGGGTCTGAACCTCGCGAGGGTCTTAATCCGCGACCCTTTTCCCAGCTCAGAGACCCAAAGCCGGCCGCTCTTCTCGACCCACACAGCGGGAGGCTCCCTCGCCAAAACCAACCGTGCTCACTACAATTTTAACTTTAACAACTACGTCATATAACAACAAATTAATATTTTCATCGTACTCCCGATAAAAGTACGAGTAAGTGCATCTTTTAATCGTGGTCCTACGATGAAAATTAACAATTTTGCGAACTTTGCTAAAAACGTGGTCATCAACAGCGGGAAATTTGGCAACAACGCAGCGATCCCCCCTCCAATTTTCCGCGTCTTTTAAGCGGAGTAAGCTTGCAGAGGTTTTTACCGGGTGTAGCTTTCACAATGGACGTTGTTGACATCAGTGAGTGTTGGGATGCATAGTATTAATCTAGTTTTAAAAGACACTGTGCTGTGAATGTGCTCAGAAAAGAAATAAACTGTCTATTTGCGTCAGCCTGTGTCACTTTCTAATTCAGATAGAACAAGAGCCACAAAGGTGTGTAAAAGACTGCACTATAAATCGATTGAATTCACATCAGAAGTGGAGGCTCAACTATTGAAACACCAAGCAATAAACTATTGCAGATTCATGGAGAAGTTCAGGTGAGAATCGCGCACAAATCCTTACAAAAACTTAAGTAATTTTCTACATCTACTTCTACATCTATACGATAACCTGCAAGCCACAGCGAGGGTGTGTGGCAGGGGGTGAAGATCACCAGGCATGCACTACTAACATGCAAACTAGCAACTATATTGTCTCATGCAACTTGATTGTTAGTGTCTACTGTATTTAAGGGGTAAGACATGCATCATGCACTACAGAATACTCTAGAATATTTCCCCTACCTATCTATTTTCTATGCTGCCTATTCTGTTCTCTTATAGTACGGGGGAAAAATGCCATTTTGAATCTATCGGTACGACAATCTAGCTCTCTAATCTTATTTATCTGGTCGAATCTAGCATAAGACGCTGGTTTTTTTACAATGTGCCTAACATCTTCAGTAAAGCTATCCGATTGAAATTTCTCTACTAGATTTAATCTATACTTTAACCTACGCTCTGTTAATGATTCCCACCCTAATTCTTTTATTAATTCTGAAACGCTACTCAACCTATCGAGACACCTTTTAACGAACCTAGCTGCTCTACACTGCACACTGTCTAGTTCTCTGATCAAACCTAATTCATTCGGATCCCATACACTGGCTGCATACTCAAGGTGGGGCCTAACTAGTGAAAAGTAACATCGCTCTTTTGTCTTCCCATCACATTTCCCAAGTACTCTTTTTATAAATCCTAGCTTTCTTTTCTCTCAGCCGCATATTTCCCGGATGTCTTCCCCACGATAAATCTTTAGTGATTGTTACTCCTTAATATCTTATTGTTTCAACGTTTTTGATCTTCGTGTTACTAATTATATAGGTACGCTCTATCGAATTATTCCTCCTCCAAAAATTGATACCTACACACTTTTTAAGGTTAAGTTCTAACTGCCATTTATCGCACCACTCTTGAATTGCATCTAAATCCTTGCTAAGCGATTTCCTGTCTTCTTCTTTAGATATCCACATCTACATAATACCCTGCAAGCCACCACAATGGTGTGTGGCAGGGGGTGATTTCTCACCACACATGCACTACATATCATGCATAAAAAAGGAATAGTATTAATATACTAGTCAGAACTACATTGTTTAAAAATGATAGAAATTGCAAAACAAACATGCAAAAACATTCTGTTAGTAGGGTTAGCTTTAAGTACTCATACCAACATGCAGCTACCAATGCTATTCATTGCTACTCTCTGATAAAACATATTTTTCGTTATTCGTATATCTAAATGTGCGAGGGAAAAAGGACATTTTGAATCGGTCAGTTCGGCAATCAATTTCTCTAATTTTATGATTATGGTCCAGTCTGCCATAGTAAGTTGGGGTTCGTAAAATATTTTTAACATCATCACTGATATACCCCTATACAACTACCGCATCGTCTGCAAAAAGTCTAAGCTTACTACTAACTACGGTACCCAAATCGTTTATATATAACAGAAATAGAAGCGGACCTACTACGCTACCCTGGGGAACTCCCGATGTGACTTTGATTGTGTCCCACATGATACTATCTATGACAACCCTCTGCTCTCGCCCACTTAAGAATTCTTTTACCCAACATACAACGTCTTTCTTTATACCAAAACTCTCTAACTTCAAGATTAATTTTGAGGAACTTTATCGAATGCCTTTTTAAAATCTAACAATATCGCATCAACTTCAGTATTGTTTTCGCCGTAGACCAAAAGATCGTGTACGAATAAAGCTAATTGTGTCGCGCAAGATCAACCTTTCCGGAACCCATGTTGGCTGTTTATGAGTAATTCCTGACTATCCAAATGCCCCATGATCGAACTGATTACAATGTGCTCAAATATCTTACAAGAGATTGACGTGAGTGAAATGGGTCTGTAGTTAGTAGTTTCCTCCCCGTCGCCGCTTTTAAAAATTGGTGTAATATTAGCTACTTTCCAAACCTTGGATTCCGTGTGGTTCGGCTGTGGTTCCACTGCGTTGTGTGACGATGAGTTGAATACGCTTTGAAAGAAGGTATTTAAAGTATTGGCTTTTTCTACACTGCTGGTGACTCTAATGCCTTCATCGTTTTTAAGTGTGTGCACTATGGACCTATTTCCCTGAAGCTCTCTCACACTGCCTTCTATTTATCCATGGAATGATTGAAGTACGGGCCGTTTATCTTGGAAATTTCCGCGCGGGTACAAAATAGTTATTTTGAAAAAAATATCAATTTGTACTGTAAAGAATACTTGCTCAAACTCATTTAAAGGAAAATATACTTGAAGTGAATGGCGATATTCCCCCGCTCCCAGAAAAAAATAGAAAATGTTTTTCTCCTTTGAAAACTAACAATTCTACTACAGCAGCGTGTAGCTTTATAGAAAATAGCTTTGCTGTTGTCCCTATATTCGTGCGAATGCGGATACAACTCTGTTTAAGGAATTCCCTTCGTATTTGCAGAAGGTAAATACATTTTTTAAATGCCAGTGTTCTATCTAAATCGTTAGTTTTATTCTTTAAATTCCGGAGTAATTCATTATTGTTGAAACCCGTACATTGAGAACATATGCACGCCACTGTTGGTTATTATTGGGTCATGTAGGACAAAGTGTTCTGATACAGTAACACAAAAATAGGCATGCCATTGGAATACAGACATCCAAAGGCTTTTGGAATACAGTTTTACGAATCATTTTCTTACTTCCGCCAAAATCCAAAATTTCAAAATATTATGTTCATCGACATCTACACGATACCCTGCAAGCCACCGCGAGGGTGTGTGGCAGGGGGATTGTGGCAGGTTTAATACTTCTGCGGTAGGTATTGGCTACTGCGGCTCAAATTTCAATTTAATTTTTTTTCTCCTGTGATCTTTTCTTGGTATAATTTGTATACTTGGGATATTGTATACTCCTCTACAGTGACTGACCTGGGTGTAATTATTAAACAAACTCTGTCATGGACGGAACAAGTATCCCTGGTCTCCCGCAAGGTTTTTAAGACTCTCCATCAAATCAAGCAAAACAAAAATGAGCTATCTACCCAAATTAGACATAACCTAGTTACCTCACTAATATTACCGATACTTGATTACTGCTGGGTATAGCACCATCCGGGAAGTCCAAAACTTAAAACTTCAAAGAACTTGAATGCATGTATTCGCTTCATTAATTTGATCCCAAAATTTTATCACATATCACATGCACGCAAGCTATCAAATTATCTGACCGTGTATAAGCGAAGAAATTACTCCTTAGGATGCATCCTATTAAAAATAATCAAGTTCAGAAAGCCTGAATGGGTTAACGGAGTTCTTTTTATTCACCACAGACGTCCGACAAAGAACTCTGCGCACCCTCCCGGACATACTTTACTTTCCCAGCCACCGAAATACTATACTCCATAACTCATTCTCGGTTGAAACTGTAAGACTATGGACTTCCTTCCCTCACCATATTCGTCAAGCATCGTCAAATTCCGGTCAAAATAATTTTAATATCTCTACTCATGCTCAAATTGATAACTCTGATCTATATCTACATCTACATAATACCCTGAAAGCCAAAATAAAGGTGTGTGGTCTCTCACCAAACATGCACTACATATCATGCATAAAATATGTAATTAAAAATTAAAATAGCAAAGCATACATGCAAAAACATGCTATTACTTGGGTTAGCTTTAAGTCCTTACACCAACATGCAGCTACCAATGTTATCCATTGCTACACTCGTACTGGATACATTTACCGTTATTCATTCCCCTAATAGTACGAGGAAAAAAGGACATTTTGAATCTGTCAGTTCGGCAATCAATTTCTCTAATTTTGTGATTATGGTCCAGTCTACCATAGTAAGTTGGGGTCCGCAAAATATTTTTAACATCATCACTGAAAATATTGTCTTGGAATTTATTTAAGAGATTAAGTCTAAATTTCAACCTGCGATCTGACAATGTTTCCTAATTTAATTCATTCAATAGACTGGTTACGCTAATAAGGTTATCATACCTGATATTGTTACATGTGTTATATTTCTTGTCATATTTTGTTGACTGATATGAAATGTCATTTTAGAGAAAGGCTATGTTCATTTAATCCCACTATCTATTTTTGTTTTTCTTTTTGGTGATATCATTTATTTTATATCAAGGCCAAATCAATGGATTAACAAATGCACTGTTATTTAGTAATTGTTTCACTTTTTTGTAATACTAGTGGGAACTTCGGTAAGAAAAACCACCGATCACCTAATGGTTTCGGCTTGATACTGGCATACGGAGAGTTAAAGGAAAACCTAAGTTCAGCAGTAACATTAAAAATATTTTGATGTATGTGATGAAGGACTAGGTGCACGTCTTATGCGAAAAAAAGCCCAGTTGTATTTATAAGGCTGTTCCTATCACTAGACGCTCATAAATCATGTAAAATTACTTAAGGTTTTGTAAGGATTTGTGCGCGATTCTCACCTGAACTTCTCCATGAATCTGCAATAGTTTATTGCTTCGTGTTTCAATAGTTGAGCCTCCACTTCTGATGTGAATTCAATCGATTTATAGTGCAGTCTTTTACACACCTTTGTGGCTCTTGTTCTATCTGAATTAGAAAGTGACACAGGCTGACGCAAATAGACAGTTTATTTCTTTTCTGAGCACATTCACAGCACAGTGTCTTTTAAAACTAGATTAATACTATGCATCCCAACACTCACTGATGTCAACAACGTCCATTGTGAAAGCTACACCCGGTAAAAACCTCTGCAAGCTTACTCCGCTTAAAAGACGCGGAAAATTGGAGGGGGGATCGCTGCGTTGTTGCCAAATTTCCCGCTGTTGATGACCACGTTTTTAGCAAAGTTCGCAAAATTGTTAATTTTCATCGTAGGACCACGATTAAAAGATGCACTTACTCGTACTTTTATCGGGAGTACGATGAAAATATTAATTTGTTGTTATATGACGTAGTTGTTAAAGTTAAAATTGTAGTGAGCACGGTTGGTTTTGGCGAGGGAGCCTCCCGCTGTGTGGGTCGAGAAGAGCGGCCGGCTTTGGGTCTCTGAGCTGGGAAAAGGGTCGCGGATTAAGACCCTCGCGAGGTTCAGACCCACCCACCCTTCGACTACCTGATCTCGGCCCCACATATTTGAGTTTAACCAAAATATCTATATAGATAGCATCGTTACGTTATAATTTCTTGTATAATCGCTTGCATGGTTGTCTGAGCGCGAGAATGAATGCGAAATTGTAGGTATCGTGTAACCAGTCCAAATTGTACGATTGTATGAACGACTGCACAGAAAATAGAACCTGTTCTAATTTCGTTCAGGCAATCATACAATTTTTGACGTTTTATAGAAATCTGGTGGTAGGCAAGGAAAACTACGCTTCTAGTTGTGTTTATATTTTTGCCTTCGCGATTCAGTGTGTTTACGTGCGACTGCTGTGATTTTATTAGTTATAATAATGCTGTAACTATCAAGATTTAGGCCTTTTGTGTGATTTATTTTATCATGACCTCTGCTGCGTTTGGATTTCACTCTGTTGTTTGACTCCTCCAACGTCTGCATGACTCCTTCGGAATAAATATATTTACCGCTTGCCCCAACTCTCCTGTTATACCACTCCGTACGTGAACGTTGTACCTACTTTTTTGCATCGCCGTTAAAGGGTTTTTAACGTAATATATCATTCCATAAAAGCTAATCTATGAATAAGTATACACCTCCAGGTATTTCTCTTTCAGATTGAAGCAGATGCTTTCGCGGACGAGGGGAATAATTCCATCAATCGTGCAGTGGGGAATTCTCGTTGAATATACCCACACAGCACAAAGGGAATAATACGCACATTATGTTCAAATATTATGCACCAAATATACCATGGCAGTGGTATAATGTGTGCATAAAATGTACATGAACTGTCTATAAAAATGGGCTAATGTCCGCATAACGACCACTTTTATGTGCATAATATGCAGAATCTAGACGGTGACTGAAATAGTACGTTTCATAATACTTCAACATTTTGTGCATATTATTTAATATTATATATCGCGTGCATAGTACTGTAATCGCGTATTATTTAATCTATTGCGCATTTTATTAGGTCCATTATATATCTAGTTAGACCATGGATCCATGTCAAACAATTTACAGAAAACTAAGGACATACTTCTTTGCAGAATAGGCACTGAAAAAGTTGAACTGGCACGATATCGGATCGGATAAGGCAGATCACGTAATTTGATCACGTTGATTTAATACGGCATGATTTGGCACACGTTAACTATACACAGACTTATACCGTGCAACATTTGTGCACGTCTGCCGTTTCTTGATATCACATAGAGAATTCACAATTTCAATAACACATTTATACGAGTTAAGACGATTACAAAACTAAAGCTTATAACTAAAGATTATATTCTCTCAGGCGATTCAAATTTGTACACTAATGTTTTTAATAGTTATTAGATTCTGGTTCAACACGTAGTTGTCCTGCTTTTTAAATATCTTTTATACCACCTGACGATTAGGTTTTCAACAAAAATTTAATAATAATTTGTTTTTTATTCAAACTTGTTCTTGGTTGGCAGCCTCCAACCTATCCGAAAGTTACACTTTTTACTACTTAATTATTATTAGGTCCATTGAATGGAAATTTCTTCCACTGTATGGCTAAGTAAGTACCTACGCGTCTGTTTCACGCAAACAACACACACACACACAAACAACGTCATTTGCGCCCTACAAATGTAAATCAATCGTTTGGGGTGAGCACCGCTCACGGCGGTCAATGTGGTGAAGCCAGAGTTTGTAATAAATGTTCAAACGCATACGGCATTTTTTTTAAATGCAAGAGAAAAAATTATATTTTTTCCTAGACCCTCCGGAGTAGTAAGCAGGGATGTGACCCGAAAAGGCACTTTACGTTTCGTGCCGTAACTGGGAGGCTCCCGAGCTCGGAGTCCGAGCCTCGCCGTTGAAGCCTTCCCAACCCTTCACCACGGGTGGTTTATAGCACCAACTGACCAATCACACAATAGTTTATAACTTCTTAAAGTTAAGCATAAATCACAAAGCTATGTTCATCTTTGTGTTGTACTATTCACGTTGATGAGAATGGTTTTTAAGCAGTTATACGACATATATATTAACCATTTTACGTGCATTAGTAAACCAAGCCAGTTTAATGTACATTAAATTACTAAAGCACGTAAATTGGTTAATATCTATCGTATGACTGCGATGAAAAAACCATTTTCATCAGCGTGACTAGTGCAACTCAAAGACGAACATAGCTTTGTGAATTATGTTTAACTGTAATAAGTTATAAACTATAGTGTGACTGGTCAGTTGGTGCTATAAATTTCAGGGACGATACGATAATTATATTAGCGTAACCAGTCTATTAAATGAATTGAAATGGGAATCATTGTCAGATCGCCGGTTGAAATTTAGACTTAATCTGTTCCACAAATTCCAAGGCAATATTTTCAGTGATGATGTTAAAAATATTTTACGAACCCCAACTTACTATGGCAGACTGGACCATAATCATAAAGTTAGAGAAATTGATTGCCGAACTGACCGATTCAAAATGTCCTTTTTCCCTCGCACAATAAGAGATACGAATAACGGTAAATATGTCCTATCGGAGAGTAGCAATGAATAGCATTGGTAGCTGCATGTTGGTACGAGTACTTAAAGCTAACCCTACTAACAGAATGTTTTTGCATGTTTTCTTTGCAATTTCTATCTTTTTAAATAGTGTAGTTCTGACTACTATATTAATACTATTCCTTTTTTATGCATGATATGTAGTGCATGTTTGGTGAGCAATCACCCCCTGCCACACACCCTTGTGGTGGCTTGCAGGGTATTATGTAGATGTAGATAGATAAACCACCCGTGGTGAAGGGTTGAGTCTCCTTCAACGCCGAGGCTCGGACTCCGAGTTCAGGTGCCTCCCAGTTACGGCACGAAACGTAAAGTGCCTTTTCGGGTCACATCCCTGGTAGTAAGCCAAGGCGCTGCCCGAAAGATAAAACTGCTGAGGCGAAAAATACTCGCAGGAGGAAGTAGAGACCAATAGCTAAGGCCACAGATCACCGAAAGGATTGTAAATTCGCAGCAGGAGCGCGCCGACAGGAGCGCCCGTTTCCAAACCCTTTATAACATCCCTTTAGCGTCGCCAAGCACGTACGGCGTCGGAATGCGGTCAACCGCTCGAAAGCACCTTCTTCCACACCCCCGGCGGACTGGAGCTGACCGCGCGACACTAACCCTTCTGCCCCGCATTGACCACACGCAAGTGGTTGACCATCTCAACCGAAGAGCGAGCTTTTGCCTCCGAGCTGGGAGAGAAGCTTTTCTTGAAAATAATGGATAACATTGGTAGCTGCATGTTGGTATACGGACTTGAAGCTAACCCAACTAACAGCATGTTTTTTTCATGTTTGCTTTGCTATTTTTATATTTTTTAATGGTGTAGTTTATAACAGAATACTAATCCTTTTTTATGCATATGCATATGAAGTGCATGTCTGGTGAGAATTCACCACCTGTCACACACCTTTATGGTGGTTTGCAGGGTATTATGTAGATGTAGAAGTAGAAAAGGTTTTCCACACCCGTAAAATTCATTTGAAAACCATTAAATATTGCCTGATTAGCTAATGCACAATTATGGGATGAGAAGGATATTTTATTTTTTTTGGCATGATAACTATATTAGCGTAACCAGTCTATTAAATGAACTAAAATGTGAATTATTGTCAAATCGTAGGTTGAATTTAAAACTTAATCTCTTAAATAAACTCCAAAGCAATATTTTCACCAATGACGTTTAAAATATTTTGCGAACTCCTACTTATTATGGTAGACTGGACTATGTTCACAAAATTAGAGAAACTGATTGCCGGACTGACGGATTCAAAATAGTCTTTCTTTCCTCGTACAATTAGGGATGTGAAAATATCCAATAGTAGAAATGCATGCCTACAATGGATAGCATAGTTGGTTGCATGTTGGTATAAAGACTTTAAGCTAGTAACCCAACTAAGAGTATGTTTTTCCATGCTTGCTTATCTATTTTTATCTTTTTTTAAATAGTGTAGTTTAGAGCATTATATAAATACTAATCCTTTTTTTATGAATGATATGTAGTGCATGTCTGGTGAGAATTCACCGCCTGCCACACACCTTTATGGTGGTTTTCTGGGTATTATGTAGATGTAGAAAAGGTTTTCCACATCCCACGACGTACAAGGTGCACAAAGCATGCATCGCAACAGGAAGCCTCAAATGACTTTAAATATTCGCACGCGATCCATTGTATTCGATTAATTTTAAACCATGTGATCTCCAAGGGTGAATTTGAAATGCGTGCTTTTCTTCGAAACATGTGGTCCAATCTCCATTCCAGAGCTCTTTTGGGTGTGCGTGACCAAATGTAGGCGGGTATGACAGAACAGGGGGCATTTCTTAATGTGCAAAAGAAAAAAAATATATTTTTTTTCCTAGGCCCACCAGAGTAGCAAGCCTTTTCGAGCCAGTGTCGCAGCCTTGGTAAAGTTGATTTCGGTTCGATTGGGTTAAGTTGAATTCAAGATTTCAACGTCACAACTATACCCATAAATGGAATAAACGTCATAGTTCGTAGTACAATCCCTGCCTCCCTACCAGGCAATTGAGCTCGCGAACTGCTGCCCCGCTACATCTTTTACCATTTTTTTAAAAATGCCGAATATGATAGTTTGTGAAATAAAAAGACCCGTATTTTTCCGTTTTTTGATCCTTCAATTATTTCTCGAGTTATAAGTTGCGAACAACTGATGTTTTTAACCCTTTCGGAAAAGTGGGCGTGGTGCAACCTCTGACGTATATCGACTTCGTCCAATCACAACTGAGCCCGCGAAGCTATTTTACCATATCGCAAAGGGGGGGGGGGACACAGCTAACTCTGCCAATAGGAGCAGTTACGACAGCATCTGTGCGAGCAAACCTTCCGAGAACCCCCCTCCACTCCCTTCCCTTCCCCTAAAAGCAGTCCAAGACGCGAGGAAAATGACGTCCATGATCACAAAGCAGCTTCTTCGGTGGGCGTCACCTGTTGCTTATTTTAATTTTTGATTTATGAGTGAATGGTTGTGGTTAGAAGATTAATTTTTTCGCTAAAATTCCTTTTTCGTTTCCATCTAACGATTTCGTGGACAAAATTGCGATTTCGGTTCCGAGTAAACGCCCCGATTGCTTTCGATTTCAATTCGATCCGTGTGCTCCTCGAACGCCCTCTGCGATAAGGGCCTCTCAGAGTGCCGAGCGGCCCTCTTCTCGGGCCCAATCTCACCATTAACCTGCATCGTCATTTGCCGGCCCTGCGGCGACTTGGGAGACCACGGCGACTCCGGATACCTCCGCCAGCGGCGCTGCGGCTCGCCAATTATTTTCGCATTTCTCCACTTTACACACGATGGCGACACAAACGCCAAGACCAACGTATCTCGTGCGAACCAAGAAAGAGAGAATAAAAAAGAATCCACACCCGCCTCGGGTGAATCGGACTCTGATTTTCCCCTTTCTGACTAGTTAATGCTTCTCAGACACGCACTGCAAACCAACGGCACCCAAAATACTTAAGAGGGACCACGCAAACGGTGGCGCGAAGGGAATTCGGCCTGGAGCAGATTAATTGGCAGACACGTGGATCGTCAGGGAGGGAAGAGATTAAAAGAAAGTTCTTGTGCTTTCCCAGGCTTTTATTAACTGAGTAAACTCTTCTCAAATCTCCATCCGGGTTAGATTCGCTGATTGAACAGGGACACTGGTTAATAGCTTAGCAATACTTGGAAACCAATTCTGAATCCAAGAAACCGGGAGAAACGTTCAACCTATGAGGGGAAGCGTACCCGGTGCTAGGTTTACGGACCAATCAATAGCCACCTGAGCCGGAGGGGAGTGTATTTTAGAGATGTGCGAACACTACCACTTGATTAATGCTACTAGTTTTGTAGATTGCTGCTTTTTTCATCTAAAATAGACTTTTTTCCCACTATCAGTATGATTACTAGTAAATTGAACAGTATTTCTTAGAAAAATAATTAAACGATTCTGAGACGCGTTTTAAATTATGGATATACCCTGATCTAAAAATTAATTTTGGCCTTTTCTCTGTGTAATTCTTTGTAGTTAGAGAATTATATAATAATAAAATAATAATACAAATCTGTGACTTTTTTAATTCTTGATTTATGCTACTAATTTTGTTAATTTTGGCTTTTTTTCACCTAAAATAGACTTTTTTTTCCTTGTCTCGGTGTGATTCCCAGTAATTGTGCAGTATTTCTTAGCAATATAAATATAGTTCTGAGACGCGTTTTATATTCTAGAAAAACCCTAATAATTTTGTCGATTTTTGCTGTTATTTGTCTGAAAATTATTTTTTGCCTTTTCTCTGTGTAATTCTCTGTAGTTTGAGTAGTATTTAATAGTAAAATTAAAAAAAACAATTCTGATACTCTTTTTTAATTCTTGTTTTATTATACTAATTTTGGCTTTTTATCATCTAAAATAGACTTTTTTCCCACTCTCAGTGTGATTACTAGTAAATTGTGCAGTATCTCTTAGCAAAATAATTATACGATTCCGAGACGCGTTTTTAATTCTGGATATACCCTAATAATTTTGTCGATTTTTGCTATTATTTGCCTAAAAACTAATTTTGGCCATATCTGTGTATAATTCTCTGTCGTTTGAGTAGTAATTAATAGTAAAATGATAATCCAATTCTGAGACTCGTTTTTAATTCTTGATTTATGCTACTAAATTTGTTGACTTTTGCTTTTTTTCATCTAAAATAGACTTTTTTCACACTCTCAGTGTGATTACTAGTCAATTGTGCAGTATTTCTTAGCGAAATAATTATACGATTCTGAGACGCGTTTTATATATCCTAGATATACCCTAATAATTTTGTAGATTTTTGCTGTTATTTGTCTAAAAATTATTTTTTGCCTTTTCTATGTGTAATTCTCTGTAGTGTTGGAAGCATTTAATAGCATTCGACCTCGAATACTAGAAAGTACTCGATATTCGAGACTTAGAATAAATATGTTGAAGAATTGAATATTCGAGATCTCGAATAATATGCTAATTGCGGTACATTTAGTAAGTTGATGAACTACGTTATATTAATTAAAAACTAGGCAGAACATGGTGTATAACACTTTCTGCTTACTTATTAAGGCTACTACAACTTAGATTATCAATATACTTAATCAACTTAATCTATTATATCAACTTGTAGCTTTCTACTTCGACAGGCAACAAATTACTTTGCAGAATAACATGTAGCATATCACTTGCAATTCTAGTATTCGAGATATTCGAGTCATGATTTAATATTCGGATTCGAGAAATTTGCCGTTAAACCCATCTCTAGTGCATTTATAGCGGCCAATTCTCCACTGAAAGCATCGCCCTGAAGATGATGAGTGAGTCGGTCATCGAAACGTCGGCGGAGATGGAGAATATTACCCCGGTTAAGAACGGAGAATAATTTACCTAGGAAGAGGTGTTTACTGAAGAACATATTTAATTGATGACTATGTAGCGTAGGCTGAAATATCAGGCCAACCCCTAGCAAGACACCCCTTCTGACGAATCTGCTACCATCGCAACTATTGACAGCATGTCGTATCAGCCTACGACAGTGTTATTATTTCTCCCCTCCAATCAAACTCGATACATTTTCTGGACGAGACAAATTTCGGAATTCCGCCTTCAACTGTCTTGCTATGGACGCCCTCCCCACTTGCCAGAGACACATTACCAAGCGGCTCTACATTCCGGTGAGTCGAGAGCAAGGGCGAGAGTACAGAGGAGTTCTACTGTCGGTGCAAAAATTATGTAGACTCGAGTTTGAGCACCGATTAAGAATGAACCGTAAAACTTACACGAATGCAAATTACATCAAATTTTAGTTCGTTGTATTGTGCGTTTAACCATACTTACTGACAATTTTTATATCGCACCTCTTTTTAGGGTGTCCGTGGAGGGATTGTACGTCAGGACTCTCGATCGAACATCAGCAGCCGCGACCAATCGGAGGGCAGTTGGTGGTGGTCAATAACAGATGGCAAGATAAGGAGAGTGATGGTTGTTTGCAGGTTTGTTAAATGGTGTAACGATAGGTTCATTACTGCATCATAATTAATATAAAAATTATATTGGGAATCATTATCGGTTCTTAGGTTAAATTATGATAAAATCTGCAGAAGTTTAAAATGAATACCTTTACTGAAGATGTTAGATATTTATATTAAGATTACCTGCGTTTTATGATAGATTTGATTAGACAAAAAAGATTAGAGAGATAAATTGTCTTACCGATAGATTTAAAATGTTTTTTTTCCTTTTCATTTTTCCCTTGTACCATTAGAGAACATAATAGGTAGCATAGAAAAGGGATAGGTTAGTGAAATATTGTTATAGCGCCTAGCCTGTAGTTATGATTCATGCATTGACTTTACTAACCCATGCAAGATTGGTAAATACAGAGAAATATATGTAGATGAATACCATTATAATCAATAATACCTCTGTTACTATGTCGATATCAGTCATCTAGCGGCATGTGGCCCTATTATCTATCATGTTTCCACGTAAAAGCCTAATTGCACGTCAATAGTGCATGTTTGGTGATCTTCACCCCCTGCCACGCACCCTCGCGGTGGTTTGCAGGATATTGTGTAGATGTAGATGATAACTGAAGATGAGGCGATCTGGAAGATGTGCCTGCTGATCGAGTTTCTCCTCCATTCCCCGGGGATAGGATTTGAAATAAGGGGTCGAACGCATTAACGAGAAAGTTTGGCCGGGACCTGCTAATCGCACCCTGCCTCAGATTCTGAAGACCAATCGACTTGAGAGTTTCACGATTGACATCGAGGTCACCTCGTCACTGCCCCGAACTTTCTACGGAACAGGTGAGAATCGAGGCCGTTCAAGCCTCAGGCCTATCCATCTGCAGCCGTCCCGGGGGGCTGAGCTTGAAACCCTCGTGAATATCTCGAATTGGTAACCAAGGAGTCGCGTGGTGTAAATAAGAATGATTCGCCAATTTAGTGTGCTCGATTCGCTCGTAACAATATCCTAAGTGTTCCAACTCGAGTTTTTCTCATCTGTCTCGACCATACAGCCCCCGGATGATACAAAACTCGAGTGAAAACAACGAGTGAGATTATTACGACCGATTCAAACTCACCAAAATTAGCGAACCATTCGTCGGGATTATCTCGAATTGGTAACCAAGTAGTCTCGTGGTACAAGGCTATAAATTATGAGGTAGAGACAGAAATTTTGATGTTATGGGCATACATTATTTCCAAAATTGCTTTGGTTAGCAAGTCAGCTCAGTATCGCATACATATATGCTTATTTCTTTCACTGAGCAAACAATTCCGTATGAAGCCTAATTGAATAAATTTGAGTAATTGGAGGACGTAACAGCCCTTTTGATAAACAAAAACATCAATAGTCTCCTCTCACAACCACACACATCATCATCATCGGTCAACATTCCGAAGATTGTTTTGACACACCCCTCCACTCGATTCTTCTATCGGCCAACCCACTTCATATTTACGTAATTCTTCTCTTTTACATCCTTCACAACTTGTTCCGTACATCTTATACGAGGTCTGTCGTTTCCATTCTTACCGTTCACTTTTCCGTCAACGGTTGACTTCATCAGGCCATTGTGTCTTGAGATATCGTCGATTAAGTTGTCCCGTCTTCTTTTTAGAATTTTCAGAAGACATCTCATTTCTCTCACTCTTTTAAAGACCTCTTCGTATGACATTCGGTCGGTCCATTGTGTCTCCATAACTACACACACAAGAGCAAATTTTGACCGAATTCAGTAGTCAATGAAAAACTAATGGACGTTTCTATAGCTGCTGAAATTTACACGTAACTGGAATTTTGCAAATAGAAAGGGCTAAATGCACCAAATATGATCAGGAGTCTTTCAGTGCCAACCCATTACTAAGTCAATTCGTAAATGAGTGAAATTAAACTTGGTCACTTTGGAAATTCCACTAAAAATATTTTATTGAACGAACTAGCTTTCGACACATAGATGTCATCGTCAGACCACATGGCACGGAATTTAAGTGTCGAAACCCGGGTTGCGCACTAAAATATTTTATTTCCATAACTACACACACAAGATAAAATTTTGACCGAATTCAGTAATCAATGAAAAACTAATGGACATTACTATAGCTGTTTAAATTCACAAGTATCTGGAATTTTGCAAATAAAAAGGTCTAACTGCACCAAATGTGATCAGGAGTCTTTTCAATGCCAACCCATTACTAAGGCAATTCGTAACTGTGTGAAAGTAAACTTGGTCAGTTTGGAAATTCCACCAAAAATATTTTATTGAACGAACTAGCTTTCGACGCATAGATGTCATCGTCAGGCCACATGACATTTAAGTGTCGAAACCCGGGTAGCGCACTAAAATATTTTAGTGGAATTTACAAAGAGACCGAGTTCCTCGTTAAAACTCCCTAGCTTGATGTTTCGATTATTTCCGTTTGCGAGTCCGCTCGGATGATAGGCTGTGATGTGCGCATTGCAGAAGCGGTAGCGTTGGAAAATAACAGGTCGTGTTCCCGCCGACTGGCGCTATCCCCAGGGCTAAAACTCGAGGAATGACCTTCGTGAATGTCGCTGTTCTAATTACCGTGCAACAGGATGCATTTCATGAAAATGAGAGCAGACGTGCAACAGGATGGAGATCACGGCAATTATCGCTTTCTCGTTGGAAACCGACGCTCGCGGAAACCACAGCAAAAACGTTGAAAACCCATACATTTCTCCAGGTAAGGGAACCGCTCCCAAATTTTTTCTGCCAGAAGAGCGGGAAAATATTTTTATTTTTTTTAATGAGCGATGCATACCCTGGGGAGTAAAGACAGGAGAGAACCACTCGTGGAAAACGATTGGAGAGGATACGAGATGATAATCCTTTTTTTTCTGGCAGGAGGGGGTGGGATCAACGGAATTAGGGGCTGTTCCCCTCTCAAGAAGGCGTGGCGATCGAGTTTCGGAATGGAAATTACGCGAATATTTGGCCGAGAGAGGCGGACTCTTCCTTACCTCGCGTCCGTTTTCTTTTTTCAAATAATTTCGCCAACGGATACCCCGGGGGGACACTGGGCCTGGGAGACGAACGAAAATGAAAGCATGAGAATTCTTTCATAATGGGAGTCGAATTTTCGGGACGCTCCGAGATTTCGGAGCGGAAAGACAGCTCGGTGGATTCTCGAGCACGACGAAGAAAGCCTTCTTTTACTTTGATCAACCATGGACGAGTTTAAGCAGCAGGAAAAAAGTAGCTATTGTGCCTTAGGTGTACCGAATATTGTCCATCCCCTGCCAACGTCCCTTGGTCATAATGTTCGCACTAAGGGCTAAAAATTACCGACGAGTAAAGAGTGAGAAATAGTGACCATCAGACTTAGGGGCACATTCAGAATCTCAATTACCGTCTCGTTTCTACTGCTTACGCCCTGACATCCTACTGCGAGTCGAATTGTGGTACTGTGGCACATTTTCTACCTGCAAAGGTGGTATTGCTTTTCAGCTCGACGCCGAGAACTGAGTTGAGATTCCTGATATGGCTGGACTTAGAATAGAATTCATTTCTGTATATGGCCAAGCCATATTCAGAATCTCAACTACAGTCTCACTTCTACTGATTACGTCATAAAGTCTTCATTTCGAGTTCAAATGGGTGTACGGATTCTCCTCGATATAACCCGTAGAGGTGTTGAGCGTGGTAATACCAACTTGGCAATACCAGGGTAAATCTGACTGGATCACAATAATTTGACTGGAAGAAGAGATTTCAGGGAGTAAGCAGTGGAAGCGAGACTGTAGCGACATTCTGAATATGGCTCTTATTAAAAATCCTGGACTACCAGGACGTATCCAATGGAGACTTTCGTGCAACTACCCGGCACCCCCGGCACCTACTGAGTTCGCCCAATGGTCCCATTACTTTCGCCTTAATATAATTTCTACGCACAGGAGGAAGCACGAAACGGAACCTTAACTTTGATAGTGTTTTTCGACGGACGGGTATGATAATTATTGGATAACTACCGACCCTTGAAGACAGGGTTCGAGACCCTGGATATTTCGTTAGAATCCTTCCTCGGATAACTTGTGAATATCATCGTAAGATCAGTGGCCTGTACAAAGGACGGGAAATAAAGCCGTGGTTCCCTTGGCGCCTGTCGTAAAGAATAGGATGAGCCCGACGCCGGGTTTCTCTCGACCATGCCTCCTTCCCTATGTCTTACTTTCACGTCCCCTTCAGGTCAGAGGCATCTTAAATTGTTGAAACCACAGATAAAAAAATCGACGAAAGAACTATACAGTACGAAGTAATGACGGAAGACAATTATCATTTTATAAATATTAGAAGAACAACATATTATAATACAATTCCAATCTTTACAAGCGCAGTTATTGACGTCGCAAACAAGGTAAACAAACGATTAAGTAAAACTTACTTGAACCTTGATGAGTTGAAATTTTGCGAAAAATAAATGTCCTTGATACGCGTAAAATTGAGCTAAAAACAGGGAGACGATCATAGTTAAATACTGTGTGAACTGTTGTCAAATGATTTCCTCCAGAAAGCAAAAAAACAGCCGTAGTATGCGTTGCCCAATATATAAAATTCCGGAGCAGAGGACGCTGGATCCACCCACTTGTCCTCCACGGCTCGACTTCTCAAGGGAGGACATGAGACTGATTTTGCGAGGCCCTTCTAACGGCCGCTGTACACGGTGAAACGGTTGCGCATTGAACAAGTTATTGCACGAGAAATTTCACAGTGTACAACAGTCACAACAGAGTACCACAGGGACCGCATTTGCCCCAGCCTTCTTGTACAAGAAATTGCAACAAAAATTTCCTGTACAATAAATTGTACGAAGACCTCGTGCACGACATAATATGCGCATTGAACAAGTTCTTGCACGAGAAATTTCACCGTATACAACAGTCCTAACAGAGTACCACAGGGACCTCACTCGCTCCAGCCTCCTGACGACCGTGGCCGGGCCACTCTGGGGCCACAGTGTCGGCAGGGAGGAGTGGGAACCTCTCCCCTTCCGCCCGGAGGCGTTCGAAGGGAAAGGCATTTCCGCCGGAGGAGGAGTGGCTGTCCGCAGTAATAGCCGTTCGAGGGATGCTGCTCGAAAAAATTAATTCCTCACGAAGCTACGGGACGAAGTCTGGGAAGGGCGTCTTCTCCGCGCGGAATAAAAAAAGAAAGTGATTATTCGGAGGGGAGCGACGAAGCAGGCGAAGTTTTTCTTCGGGGATTATCGAGGCCGATCGAAGAAGCGATTCTCGTTCCCTCGAATGAAATCGGAGCTGAATCCGAAATTCGGCCTTATTCTCGGACGGCCCTAATGCCACACTTGCTTTCGTTAACATCGCCAATTCGATTGCGAACTACATAATACTCGCACAGATTCAATTGATGCAATCACAATAGATAAACGACACGAATTTTCGGCCAACTGCAGAAAAGGAGAATTAACTAGAAAATTAATTTACAATATAAAAGAGCGGTCAGAGCTGAAAGTACACCAGGATAGGACAATGGAAATATTGACAGGGCATGGCAACTTCTGACGTTATTTAAAGAAAATAGGAAAAATAAAGCAATGATAACTGCCTTTGCATGAAAAAACACAGGGCTTAGAACTTAAGACTATTTGAGGGCAGCAAATATATAAGGGAAAGATTTAAATACAAAATGAAATTAGTAGAATGGCCAATTATACTGAAAAATATAGGCTTATAAATACTTGAAGGTGACGGCAAGGATGTAAATTTATTATGTACTGACTTTGAATACGGAACAGCTATAATTAATTTGACAAACAGGTACTGTTAACAAACAAGAGAAGGGCGAACAAAATAATGACACAAGGTACGTATTGAATTTTACACTAAATTACATTAAAACAATATTAAAATATGTTATTAACTGGGCATCTCAATGCCTGTATTAAATTATCGATTTAGCAGTCGAAAAAACTGAGGTTTTAAATAACTGGTTCCCTTATTTAGCGTGTGCGCACTGAATGAATAATTCTGAAATTGGGCCCCAAACAATTCCCCTTCCACCTTATGCATGCATGTAGATCAGCCAGGTTCCGTCCACATGATCGATGTTTGCGGTAAAAACGAAATCGCTGAGCACGTGGCATTCGGCGAGAAATGGTTGAGTATACTTTTTGGGCCACAATCGTTAGTTTCCAGAGACCGTTTTAACTGGTCCGTAGCTGGAAGTTGGGTGCGATTTCCAGCTGCTGTTCTCAGACGGCTAACTCTTTCCACTCTGAGGAGACCTTTGCTCTGGCCGGGTAAGTCAAAGGTCCGTGGTTCCATTCCTGGGCCAGGAAATGCTTTTCCTTCGGCAATTCGCAACACAGGATGCGGAGGGTAACATATAGGATCGTTCCACGGTATTTTTTCAACCAATATGCTTAATATAATTAAATGGAAGACTTTACTTGGACAACGACGCACAGTGGTCGGAAATCGAAAAACCCGGCCAAAATTAACATCTCCGCAATTATTTAAATTAGATCTTAGATTTATTCCATTTTCAACGATTTATTACGTATGTAGCTTACGAATTTTAGCTTCAATTTATAACAACCAGGAGACTCTCCGAAACTAAAATATAGGAAACAGTAAATTAATCTCCTTTAAATATTAAACGATCGGTAAACTGTAATTGATGTCTGTATATATGATGCCTTATTTATTCCTGAAAGTGTTTGAGTTTGAGTTGAAATTGGGCCCAATTTCAGCTACAGAAGTTTTTTGAGTTTTTAATTGGGCCCAATAACTAAATTGGACCCAATTGAGTTAATAATATCAATGTTTAGCTGTAAAATAATTTGTCTTCGATACGTCGATACGCGGCATTGATCAAATTTCGAAAATTTAATTTGATGCAAGAATGGGAATTTTAACAAAATATCCCTGGAGATTAATGTCATTCAATTCATTTCTTCACTAGTATTAATACATTATATTCATGGATTTGCATTGAATAAGAATATAGATAAATGAATTTAAAAGCTGTCCTCTACTGAGTCAACCTCGTCGCTGTCATTGATTCTGTTCGCTCATCCATCAAAAAGACAATCCGCACTCCTTTGGATATTTGATTCCCCTACCCCTTGCTTGGTACTTTTGCTGATGATATCAGCGGGTTGGAAGTTTGAAGCAACCTTCGAAAAATATCCCCGAATATTAATATACTTTAATTTCCCTTGCATGGTGCTCCAGGGACCAGCGAATATCCTTATGCCTGGGTTCTAAGGCCATACCGATAATTGGCTAATCGGTAGATTTTCCGCTATAGCAATGGACTCTCCGCGAAAAAGAACTTTCTAAACAGTGGGGGGAATAAAATACCATGGTTTATAAGTTGACACACAGGGCAGCAGTGGAACAGCAGTAATCATTGAAAGCCATTTTGTTAATTGGGAGTCAACTAGATAGGGATTTTTAAATGTCCGAAAAAATCTGAATTATTTAACGAATAGATATCAGTATCTATGATGTAATTTTTTTAGTATGAGGATTTGAAACGAATTTAATGAATTACGAAACTTCATAGCAAAATTGCTTGGATTGAGAAATCCCTATTTCTAGAGAAATAAATGTTAATTTTAAGTTCATTTGAAAAATAATTTTACTGGATGAATAACCTCGTTGCTGACGTAACAGGTATATAGTTTACGTTGCGTGGAATAGGAAATATTCGCCTCCTAAACTTACCATTGTATTTCAGAACCCCTCAGCTCTAGTGAATATGTATTAATAATAGCCTGTGAAAACTATCAAAGTTAGAAGGGTCTCCTCCGCTCTCATGGTGTTTTCAAGTCTGTTTCCGCACTAATAGGCGCTTCAGACCGGGAGGAAAGGTATAAGGATAGGGATGGAAGGGATAGAAGGGATAGGGATATGTGGTCTGAAGCTGGGATCTCACCCATATTTTTTAATATGGTACTAATAGTGGTTTTATGGTAAACACTACGCTTCCTGCTCGTGGAGTCCTCCGCTACCGCGAAGCATAGCGTAAACTTGGAACGACTATGGACCAAGTTCACTTCACCTTAGTGAAATAAATAAATAAAATGTAATCATAATAAATAAACAGAATAAATATACCTCCAATACCATTTTAAAAGTTTTGACGGAGTGCACCGTCTGCTTGGAAGCGTCCGCAGCACCACCTAGTGGCAGGTAGATGGAAGAGTGTGACGTCACACGTATGATTTACCGGCATGCAATAGTTTGCCGTCGCGTTTTCGCGCCGTTGAATTTTTTTACTTTTAAATTAATGAGGAATAATACTTAACATCATTTAAAAATCGAACGGATTAAAATACGTACTCTAGAGGTTATAAACTTCTGATCAAGACAATAAAAAATAATAGGAAACAACGCTATCTTCTAGAGCAGGGGTTCTCAAACTTTTTTCGTTCGCGGCACACTGTTTCGCTATGCTGAATATAGTGGCACACCCCAAAGTACAAGTAACTATGTATCTAGTAATTTCACGGTACTCCCTTTGAGAACCCATGTTCTAGAGTCTTTCATCTTGGTCGAATTATAGCATAAAAAAATGTTGTCAGCATAGACTTGCGACCACACCCATCTCGATTTCGGGCTGCGATAAATCGCAATGAGCGGTGCTCACCTCTGCGGTTCTCCTTGGGGCTCTCCGGGAGGACCAGAGCCGGCAGGGCCGTCACCATCTGGTACTCGCCGTCGCACACGGAAGTGGACCGCGGGGGGGCGCCGCGGCCCCCAGGGCCGGGTGCGGTCACATGCGGCGCTGCGCCTCCCGCAGGCGGCGTTGGAGGCTCCGAGCACCTCCGCCGGAACAGACGCATGACTCAATGCGGCCCGGGAGATGGCAGCAGCGGCGGCGGCGGCGGCGGTAGGAGGAGGAAGATGGCGGCGGAGCGCAACCTCCTGCCTCCCTTCCCCGCCTCGCCAGCAGAGGGCGCTAGAGGACTGACTCTATGGTTGTCCCAAGTCCAGGACCCGACAGTGGCCGCCACCTGCGACAGAAGGAAAAACTCATGAGCACTCCGAAAGAGGAATATTAGGGAGGATTCGAGATGAAAATAGCAGCTAGTGGTTAGACATGCGAGGTATTGGGAATAGTCGTTAACAGTTCTGGTGTGGAATCACGGATCTATCTTTCGCGTTATCGCAATCTTTATCGTTAACGCTTACCCCTAGAGTAGCGCAGGGTTAACAAGAATCGTCAATAAAACTCGCTCCCCTGATTGTAATAAACGATTTGAAGTGCTGTACGAAAAATGAAGAATGGATATCACGTTCTCTCTGAGATAAGTTTAATCAATAAATAACGATAACCTTAGCGCACACCTTATGAAGATACATTATCGAGGCCCTGGTCTCTCATCGAAGGGTACAGGTAAGAATCCCGACAGTGAAAGGTACTTTACATTGTATGTACAGAAGCCGCCTAATTTTAATTGATTTTAGTATTTTAGCACTGAAGCCATTTTATTTCGGACGGCCACTAATTGCGCGTTTTTGTTGTGCACGAACTAAGTACAGTACTCCGTCCGACCGTCGGACGGAGTACTGCAAGCCGTAAGTTCCCTTGGCGCCTCTCGTTAAGGGAACTCTAATACCGACGTCAGGTTTCTCTTCCCTCTTTCACCGTCCCCTTCCATTCCCATCCTTGTCCCAAATCTTCCATCCAAACTTCTTACAACAACTCTCTAATTAGTCATTTAAACTGAACTTTAAATGCTGCAGCGTTTACCCATTTAAAATCTATAAAATCGCATTTAAATGGATATTTCCGGCTTGTTGCCAAGGAAATTTCGATTGCTGAAAAGTTGATGAATTTGAAGCAAAAAACGCAATTTCCACTCAACAAGTAGGTATCATTTAAGAAATTCAAATGAAAAAATTAAATTCTACATTCTTTTTTCCATACAGTGATACAAATTTGCACTCATTACCTTGAGTGCAGCTAATTTAAGAAAAGCAAATAAAAAATATCTGCACAGATTTTGGTATAACGCCAGAAAATAGAACCCTAGTACTTCATTCTTTCCGTCACCCTGTACCTTTTGACTTCCTTTGCCAAAACACCACCCTCTGTTGTGGAAGTGGAATGTTTTTGGAAGGCTATTGACGAGACGTGGAAGTCACTGAACACAAGACACTCACGCCCGTTTCAAAGAGTTTTGTAATCGCCACGTAACGAATGATCCCATCTCAGTCAAGAAAAGTTATGTCAAGAAGGCCTTCTCCGGCAAGAAGAACTTCACAGCTTTAGAAATGGACGCAGTGAATAACTTCTGTTGGAAGAAGTTCACTTCCACGCACAAACACCTTGCCAGAATCTTCACATCTGTCCTTTCAAGATCGGAACCAATTCCGTCCTGGGTGACTGGACGACGAACGGTTTTAATGCCAAAAAAGGAAGTCTTGTCCGATCCGAAAAACTATCGCCCTATAACCTGCCTCAACACTGAATACTATAAGGTGTTCACTTCCATCCTGAAAGACCTTATCCACCGACACGTCCAACCGGTGTGGGAGGAAGTGTACGAGCAGACGGGCTCGAAGAAAGGCATCGTGGGTTGCAAGGACAACGTGTTCATTTATAGGTGTGTGAGCCAAGACGCATGTCAATATAAGCATAATCAATCTATTAATAATATTATTTTAATTAATTTAATTATTCTTATCAACTCTATTTTTTAACATGGTATTAGAATGAGTACTTGACGTTCCGTACCCGGATGTAAATAATTGACAAAATAATAGTTGGAGATGGCAGCGAAAATATATGGCCAGCTGTCAGCAGGTGATTTCATTATTAACCCATATTTCGGTAACATATTGAGTGGGGCTCGTCCTCTTGTCATTGCATTGCGAGAAATATAGCAAAGAAGCTGGGCGGTACAGTGGAAGCCGATTTGAGAGTTTACATTTATTGTTCGACTTTCACTATGGCGGGTGTGTTTGAAGCCGTCGGGATTTTCTCGAATAAGTCACCAAGGAGTCATGTGACACAAAACAGGAATGGCTCACATATTTTGCTATGCTGGAATCGCTCATAACATTCTCACACGCTGTATTTACATAACGCTTCTCTCATCCGGGGGCTCTATACTCAAGACGGACGAGAAAAAGAAGTGTAAACAATGAGTGAGAATGTAAGGACTAATGAGCGATTTAACGGAGAAAAATTTGCGAACCGTTCGGGTATGTACCACGTGACTCCTTGGTTACCTGTTAGAGTTATTTTCGACGGTTTCAAACACTTCCCCCTAGGATTAAAAAAGGTAAATTTCTGTTGGAAAACCATTGAAATGTTAAACATCTTTTAACAAAACTTAAGATGCAGAGAATTAAGTGCCTTATACATATTTTTCTTTCTTTTTCATATGGAAATACATTTTTTTTCCGAACTACAATTTTTACTGGGAATGAGAGCTGTATAAGACCCCGATACATCTAATGCGAAGTGGGAGCTTCAGTAAGGAAGATGGTAAAGGTACAGGAGAATCCAATTACACTCCGTTTTGCTTCAACCTATTTAGAGTCAGTATTTATTTTCATATCGAGAGCTTTATGACTATTGTAGCGCATCTTCCAACCAAATTCATGCATTTCATGAGACTCCTCTATTGAACTAAAATTAAACCTGGTAATTAATTGCAGTGAAGTTAATTCCGTAACCAATATATTATTTGAATTAAATGGGAATAATTATCATAACGTAGGTTGAAATTTAGACTCAATCTCATAACTAAATTCCAAGACAATATTTTCACTGAGGAAATTGATGCAGACTCGAGAAAGATTCAAAAAAGTCCTCCTTCCCTCGTACAATAAGGATATGAAAAGCTGTAAGTATATCCAACAGTATACATGTACAGGCGATAACGGACAGCAAAGGTAGTTGCATGTTGGCATATGGACTTGAAGCTAACCCAATTAACAGCATGTTTTCGCATACTTTCTCTGCTATTTTAATCTTTTTTTAAGAGTGTACCATGAACACAATCGATAAAGGACAAGCAGACGGGAAGAACGGCAGGGATAGACCTCGTTTGAGACGTATAGAACAAGTGATAAGGGATGTGAACGAGAAGAAATACGTAAATAAGAAGAGATCAGCCGAAAGAAGAATTCAGAGGAGAGCTGCGTCAAAACTATCTCAGGATCGCTGACTAATCGTGATAATGAAGTTTAGACTATAATACAAATACTAATCCGTATTAAGTATGACATGCATGTGTGAATTCATCCCCTGCCACATACCTTTATGGTGGCTTCCAGGGTTTCATGTAGATGCAGGTTTAATTGGTTCGAATTATTGTTAGAATATTTTGTACATGATACGACGCTCAGATTTGAATAAAACATATTTATATCAACATGATGTGGTTATTCATTCCTGTATTTGTGGAGATTATTTTATTTTCTGGTTTGAATATTGCAGTGGCACTCGTTCAATTATTAATGTATATACATATACATAACCGCGAAACGCATAGGAGTTCCTGGATGAAGATAAATTCGGATTTAGGAAAAGTAAGGGTAGAAGGGAAGGCCCTTAAAATGCTCATAGAGAAAATAATGGAGAAGAACAAGCCGACGTTCATTGCATTTGTGGATTTAGAGAAGGCTTCTGACAACGTGTATTGGGATTTAATGCTTGGAATTCTGAAGGGAATTGGATTGTCCTAGAAGGACTGAAGAATTATACACAGTCTGTACAAAAACCAAGTAGCTCTGATTAAATCTGGATCCAGCTGTGAAGAGGCAATAATAAGGAAAGGAGTAAGACAAGGATGTGCACTGTCTCCCGTAATTTTTAATGTTTACATCCAGAAAGCCATCAATGAAATCAAAGAGAAGTCCTCTGGAGTGACTATCCACGGAGAAAAAATAAGCATGCTGCGATTCGCTGATGACATAGCACTAATAGCAGAGACAGAGATGTATCTGAGTAAGACTCTAATAACCATGGAAAGGACAATGGCCAGATAACAGCTGAAGATAAATAAGAAGAAGACTAAGATATTGGTGCGCAGCAAGAAAGAAGAGGCCAAAACCAATGTCAAACTAGGAAAACAAAAACATGATGAGGTGAAAGAGTTCTGTTACCTAGGAAGCCGAGTAACTAACGATGGACGAAGCAAGAAATAAATAGTTAGTAGAATAGCCCAGGCAAAGAGGGAATTCTATCAAAAGAAGAAATCTAATTACAGCTAGAAATAGAGTCGTAGAAGTAAGGAAACAGTTCATCAGAACATACATCTGGAGCATGTTTCTTTACGGCAGTAAGGCATGGACGATGACAGCAGCGGAGAAGAAAAGGGTAGAAGCATTCGAAATGTGGTGCTACAGAAGAATTCTGAAGATTAAATCGATCGGCCGAGTAAGTAACGAGGAAGTCCTGAGAAGAGTGGGAAAAAAGAGAAGTCTGCTGACAACTCTAAAAAGAAGGGACAACTTAGTCGGCCATATCTTGAGACACGATGGCCTGATGAAGACTATCGTCAAGGGAAAAGTGAACGGGAAGATTGGAAAAGGCAGGCCTCGTATGAGATACATGGAACAGGTTGTGAAGAATGTAAAAGAGAAGAATTACGTCACAATGAAAAGGCTGGCCGATAGAACAATCAAGTGGAGGGCTGCGTAAAACCAATCCTAGGATTGTTGACCAATGATGATGATGATATACATAACCAGTGAGCTACATTCAATTTACACAGGTGTTTTGGTTCTATATTGACTCACGAGAGGGTAATGGCACTAGCGAATGGAATGGGGGCGTTTACTCGGAACCAAAATCGCAATTTTGTACACGAAATTGTTATATGGAAACGAAAAAAGAAATTTAGTGAAAAAATTAATCTTCTAACCATAACCATTCACTCATAAATCAAAAATTAAAATAAGCAAAAGGTGACGCCCACCGAAAATGCTGCTGTGATAACATTGACGTCACTTTCCTCCCGTCCTTGACTGTTCGTATGGGAAGGGGAGGGAGTGGAGGGGGATTCTCGGAAGGTCTGCTCGCACAGATGCTGTCGTAACTGCTCCGATTGGCAGAGTCAGCTGTGTCCCCCCTTTGCGATAAGGCGAAGTAGCTTCGCGGGCTCAGTTACGATTGGACGATAAGTGGATATACGTCAGAGGTTGCACCACACCCACTTTTCCGAAAGGGTTAAAAACATTAGGATTTCGACGCCTATAATTCGAGAAATAATTGACAGATCAAAAAACGGAAAAATACGGGGATTTTTATTTTACAAACTCTATCATATTCGGCAATAAAAAATATGGTAAACGATTCCATTGTATACTATGTGCTGTTACGGGATATTCACTGGCCTGGGATAACCACTTTTCCGGCGTTGACGACGGACGTGGTTACCCACATGCGCGACCCATCTCGAACCATTTTGGCGGGAATGATATCCGATGCTAGCCGGAAACTCAAGTTTAAATCTTAATTTTAAATCCAAGTTAATTAAAGTAAGATTAATATTAAAATCATCACGCGACGAACGATTCTAAGTAATGACTCCACCGTTTCAATTGAGGCTAGATGGACAGCTCATGAGTGCAGCAAATGGAACGTGAGCAAGACTTATGCAAAACAGTGACCATGGCTCGGTCCTGAATGTCTATGATCACTACGTTTAGTTACGTAAAACTACACTTTGAATATGAAAGTCATGGTCACTGTCAGCTCATATTTATTCTAGCATGGTAAACAAGACAGTCACTCATCCTGGACGATAACAGCAAAATAAATTTTTTATGACATTTCTCAAACCATAATAATATTGAACAACACATTGTATAACAGTGCGAAATGCTTCATTCTCAACTCCCACGTGATTCCAACACACGATTTTTAAACATTAATTATATAATTATTAAATTATTAAATCCTGCTGCATAATTATTATAATTGGAGAGATATTAGGATTGATAATTGGAGAACTATTAGGAGCAATATACGTAACGAAGAGTCCTTAGCAGGCGCCACGAAGGTACGGGCGCCGTGGGTATGGAAAAAGCTTTTTGTATTCGAGACTTTATTCGAGATTTTATTCGAAAACTTACTTGTCCACAAGTACTCATGTTCAACAAGCTGATTTACTACTCTTTTTTTACTACTACGTTTAATTGGTTTGTATGTGTTACAACATAGTTTGACAAGGGGGGGGGAGCTCCGGAATACTCTCTCACCCGAGTCAACATTTTGTCTCAGGCCGGCCCTGCCCTTAGGTGTCGCGATTGAAGATATATTTTAGGAGAAAGACGACTGAAGAACCGTGGGGGGTGATGGGTATCCACAGCACTTGAAGTGAGGTTAGCGGCATGCGTTTCGCGATTGGACCGTTCACGAAGCAGCACTCCGCACATTGAGGAGTCCCACAGTGATAAGTTCATGGCCTCCACGGCTTAAAAAAAACGCGACCGCAGCAGAGAAACCCTCTGACATTTTCACAAGCAGCTATTCCTCTTTGGAGGAATAAAATGCCACACAGAAATACTTTCCCCTTCGCACTAGAACATAATTTCAGTTCGAGAGATTCTGGGACAGGTTTCGTGCGGTTTCCATTTTTTTCTTGCAAACTCTCTCTTATTCCGACTTCCAACATCAGTGGACATATTATTCCCTCACGGGGCACTCGTCGACATGACCGCGATGGCATGGAGCGAAACGTGTCGGTGGCGAAGGCGTGTTCGATTCCGCTTGCACGGCGGCAACCGCGTCCAAGGAAACGGATGAGAAACGGAAAGGAATGCCGCGCCTCCTTGGAACAAATAATACGTCCGCAAACGATAAGAAGCGGAATAAATCCAGCCTCTAATAATTTCTTCCCGCGCCTGCTCCCTCAGTCGGAGGTCCAAAAACTACCCACATCTCATCCCTCCAACCAGAAAGTATCTCTTAATTGTTACTTGAAATAAGAAAGAAAATAAGGTTGATGGAGGCAGAGGAGGAACTTTGATGCATTCAACATGTTAAGAAAAATAACTTTGTACGATTCCATTCTTTAATTTTATTTCACCGATCGATTTCAACGTCTTAGCGTCACTTTCAAGCTATTTATGCATGGATGCCTTGGCGATAGATCCCTTCACAATGACGCTAAAACGTTGAAACCTATTGGTAGAATAACACTAAATTCTGGAATTGTGCAAAGTTATTTTTCTTAACATGTTCATTTAAGAAAGAAAAACTTGAAAACTAGTATTATTCACATAATTCAATAGCAATAAACCGTTGAAATCTAGGTCGGTGGTGGTGTAAAAGTGTGCAGATAAACTATTTTTCAAGTTTTTTCTTTCTTATTCAAAACGATAGCAGTCCACTAAGTTGATCATGGAACTACTTATTTTCCCCATTTTTAGTTTAGAAAAATACTCCCTCACCTTTACAACCTTCCTGTTCCATATTCTCACAAGATATTTCTATTCCTAAGCACTTCAAATCCTTTCCTTCCAATGTGGTTACGAAAAAAATAGTAATTCAGGGTAAGTATTTCTGACACACAAATATTTGAAATGGGAAAAAATGTGAAGAGATTAGCAAACGGAAAAATAGATAATGAAAGCAATGAATAATCCCCCAGTCATCACCCTCCCCTCCCGACCTCTTCAGACCCTGTCTGCAAGAGAGAGGGCACTGCCCGGGACGTGGGTACTGCCTGAGCACGTAACACAATACACACAATACGTAACCAAGGAGTCACGTGGTATAAACACGAATGGTTCGCGAACTTTAGTGTGTGAAAACCTCTGATTAACCTTATCCATTGTTTACACTTATGTTTTATCTCATCTCGGGGCCCTACAGCTAAGACAGATGAGAAAAACTCAGGTGAAAACAATTAATGATGTTGTAACAAGCGATTCAGAAATACTGAATTTGCGAACCATTCGTGTTTATATAACGTGACTCCTTGGTTACCTACACGAGATAATCCCGACGTTTTCAAACACATACCCCCTGGGCAGGTTTTGAACCCACAACTTTTAGATGGTCAGCCGAGCACGTTAATGACTTGGTTACCACAACGGATCACAGCTCGCAGTTCATGCGCCATTGAACGAGAGGGAGAGAGAGAGAGAGGAATTCAGAAAATATTCGCTGTCACTCTATACACCGATTCATATAGAAGCGTGGAGAATCGTCGATGTTTATCTTCTATGCTCATCGAAATGCCTTTTGAGCGCAACACACTCATCTCATCTGAGGCTTATCAAGTATTCATTCGCAATTATAACCGCTACAGACTGGGGGAAAGGTGCAAGGATGGGAACGGAAGGGAAAGGGGGAAGGGTGGAGAGAATCCCGACGTCAGCATTAGCCTACTCTTAATGAAAGGCGCCAAGGGAACCACGGCTTAACGTCCCATCCGACGGACGGAGTACTGAACTCAAATGTTCTCCACAATGCAATAATGAAGGGGGCGGTTTACCAATGAAAAGCATCTTCCATTGCCGGGATACGAACCTGGACCTTCCCGGTGAGAGACCAGTGCTTTAATACTACACCAGCACGACCCCAACAGTGAGCACAATAGGGGAGCCCAATAGGGGAGCCCAATAGGGGATTGGGCAACATGGAAGTAAAGTCTCAATTCAGACAAAATTTTAATATTGATGCAGATTTTTGCTACATTTCTGACCAAATATTGTTTTCATTTTCTAGCCACAGTTTTCCTACCATCGTTACTTTCTACAACCTCTCCGGAAATTTTACTGGACGGACCGATTCGGGAGCAGAATGAAGTTGAAGGTGAAGCACTGTGTTGGGGAGATCCTAATGGAATATCCTCTAGATTATGTCGTAAACTGCTGCCCCCTTGCGCTCCAACCACGTACTTCGTATTAGCTCACCTGTGGAGAGCAGTTAAGCAGACCGCCGCCAGATGACCCATCCTCGTTCGCGGCGTCGCGTCTGCTTCCGGAGCGTTATGCGTCGCTTCCGTCGGCAGCTCGGATTGCGCGAGCTCCCCCTCTTTAACTCCTCCCCCACAACCCCCTAATCCGCTCGATTGACATATCCTCCTCCACTCGGAAGTATATTACTCTCACCCCCTCTCTGGAACCCCCTGCTGGGTCGCGCGGATCGACTCTGCCTTCCCGGGGTAACATAAAGGATAAGAAGAGGTGCCTAATCCCTTTCTGGAAGCAATGGCCTCTGGAGAATTGGCGAACAATTACGATCCTTGTCGTGCTCCCGAACAGGCGTTCTTTTAACCAGCCTATTATAAAACAGAATACTAAAAAAGAATCTGAACTAAAATGGGAATCATTATCAGATATTAGGCATTAATATTGTCATAAACAAAACAGTGGCGTTGTACTAGAGAACTACTCAGTTCAAAGTTTGAGGCTTTACTTTGTGGAACCACTCGATTGGAAATGAAAATCCACTTGGTACGTTCCACACAAAGGTTTTATTGGTTTCAACCATGGTTTCGACAATATATGTCATTATCAATTTATGCATCAATTTATGCTATTATCTTGATAATGACATATATTGTCGAAACCATGGTTGAAACCAATAAAACCTTTGCGTGGAACGTACAAAGTGGATTTTCATTTCCTAGAGAACTAGGTAAGAAGGGTGTTTGTGACGTAACCAAATAAGCTACAGAAAATTAAATCAGATCACATTTTTTCTTGTTTAATTCTACGCTAATTGTTGCAGAGATAAATTTTTGGAATTGTATTGATGTAGTTTTTATTAAAATTTGAATATAAAAAGTGACGGTTTTTTAACGTGTTCAACAATTATGCCGAATTTAGAGATTTATTTATCAAAAACCCGTCGTCCGATCAACTTCAAATTACAGCATAATATACAAAACAATGTTTGATACTTTCTTTATAAATTTCAGAAACTTATCTGTGCAAGAAATGATACTGAAATCATTTTTATCACAAGCGTTTTTCTCGGCTCCGGGTGGTCAAACAAATCTTGATTGCGTTGTGATCCTTAGATATCCACATGTAATGATACATCTTTGTTAACAACGTAATGTAATCAACTTTTCCATTGCAATATATATTTGTACGGGTAGGAATGAGACGGATCAGCGGCTATTAGTTGCTTGGAAAGCCATGCGACGTTGCCGCAACAAATATCCGCTGACCCTTCTCATTCCCACATTCCTACCCGTACAAATATATATTGATATAAAAAAGTAGTACGCGCCCTCGTCAGCACTATTGGTGTTCTCCAAGGTTTTCGCTTTTGTTCTTTTCTTCTGAACTTTTGCAAGTTGACGAGGATTAACGCATCAGCTCAGTACTCGGCCCTTATGAATTTACTCGGTACCGAAATAGCAATTTTGCACACGAAATCGTTAGATGGAAACGAAAACTGAATATTAGTGAAAAAATTAATCTTTCAACCAGACACATCCACTCATAAATCAAAAATTAAAATAAGCAAAAGGTGACGCCCACCTAAAAAGCTGCTGTGATAACATTGACGTCATTTTTCTCACGTCCTTGACTACTTTTAGGGGAAGGGAAGGGAGTGGAGGGGGGTTCTAGAAAGGTCTGCTCGCACAGATCCTGTCGCAACAGCTTCCATTGGCAGAGTCAGCTGTGTCCCCCCCTTTTAGATAAGGCGAAGTAGCTTCGCGGGCTCAGTTGTGACTGGACGAAGTCGATGACGTTAGAGGTTGTACCACGCCCACTTTTCCGAAAGGGTTAAAAACATCAGTTGTTCACCGCTTATAACTCGAGAAATAATTGACGCATTAAAAAAAGGAAAAATACGGGTCTTTTCATTTTACAAACTCTATCAGATTCGGTAATTTAAAAAAATGGTAAATGACCCCATAGCCTCCTTCACTCTTGCCAAGCAATCTGCAATGGCATCCCGCTGTCCTATTCTTCTCCTGACCCATCATCTTTTCTTAGCAACCACAATGACACCAGGCCCATGCCAATTTCACCTTACCCTGCTTTCCCCATTGCAAATGCGCCACTCTCTCACCCTCAAGGATGCCCTCTAGGTCCACGTCAAAAATTAAAAAAAAAGCAGTGGTCCATATAAAATTCCCGAATATATACTCAAACGGTTGCATTAATAAGTTCCTCTTGCAATTCCGCAAAACAACGCAAAAATATGAATATATATGTTAGAGTTACTTCGCAAAAACATACTAGCTAGATACCAGGTTTGCTCCACCTGCTTCAGTACATACATAGCCTTGTACGTACTTACAAGATGAAGAAACGAGCGCATTATCTTATAATTTCCCCCAATTCACAGTTTTCGCAGTTTTTGTGAACTGTTTCATTTTTAATCGCGGCTTAAAAATGTTGAAGTGCAACGGAACGTTATGATATTGCTATCATATTTCGGCACTGCATCTACTACGTGCAGAGACCGTAATAACTTATTTTAATGGCTAATTTTTTCATCATTTTGAAATCCAAAATGCCTTTTTCTCATAATCCTCCAACTTTTTTCCATAAAATATGCACCTGCCTCACTTCTCTAACGCATTTTATTTCTAATACAAAAAACATGTATTAGTTGTTCCAGCTAATTTCTGGACCATGAACAAACTTCCAGTGAACCTCATCTACTTAAACTTCTGCAGTGCATCCCCTACCTTTTTCCAAATCGCCTCGTCAAAGGCATCCACGAAGTCAACAATGGAAATCACTCTGACTTGTAGAACACGCTCTCCAACACTGTCGTTGGCACGATGGCATCTCTCACCTCCAAATTAAGAAATTGAACCTTACTTGAGACTCCGTTTACCCTCTTCTTAAGCCAGTTATTTGGAGTACGTATTTGACCGCTATATAGATTGTCATTGACCAATTGTGGCGTACTTTTAACACAAAGAGAAAGACCCACTTGGTATCGTCATTCCAATATTCCAATTCCAATCTTCTGAATGCACCGCTGTAGTCGCTATTGGAGCGTACCACGCCAGGTATGCATTCAAATTCATTCACACTCCTTAAAACCTTATAAGAGCACATAGTTCCCCCATTAATCGCACACACATTTTCTTTGATAAACGGATCATCATCATCAAGGGTCAACAATCCTAGGATTGGTTTGACGCAGCCCTCCACTCGATTCTTCTATCGACCAATCTCTTCATATTAACGTAGTTCCTCTCTTTCACGTCCTTCACAACTTGTTCTCGGTAACTCATACGAGACCTACCTTTTCCATTCTTCCCGTTCACTTTTCCTTCGACGATTGTCTCCATCAGGCCATCGTGTCTAAAGATACGGCCGATAATGTTGTCCTGTCTTCTTTTTATAGTTTTCAGCAGACTGATAAACGGAAGACAGGGAAATTAAAACAGTCGGAGCCACATCAAACGGAGACAAGAACCCTGAATGATGTCTCACCATTTGGACAGACAGTAGCACAGCGATCAGAAATCTCCACCGAACCGCTTTCCCTACCAATGCATTTCCCACACTGCTTCTACTGCTTTTGCATTTCCCTGCCTGCATATTTACCACCCATTGCTTACGCGGTACTTTCTTGCAACTTTCCCTGCAAGTGAGTTTCCAAGCCCGCGCATTCCGGATGTACGTTCATCGCTTTCCTTACCTTTGCATTTACATTCCCATGTCCGTACATTTCCCAATCTCTGCAATCCCTATCCCTGCCTGTGCATGTGCCATCCTGCGCATTTTCCTGCCTGTGCATTCTCGTTGCCTGTTTGATACCCGACCACAGTCGGTGCCGCCCAGCTATCGATCACATTCCGTATCTCCGCCGGCGACTCTAGGTGCAATTTATTTCCGTTCGTTTCATCACCTTTGCTTGCGAATGTGGAGTGAAAATTCCCAATTTTACTGCAACCCAATCAAATCTTAAGTACTAACAATTACATATAGTACGATATAATATGCGGAAAAGTGTTTCCTCCTGTATTTCACAGGTATGGGATGGAAACTGTGATTGCAAAGAGGCTTACTGGAATCATTCATTTCGCTTGGAGCCTAAGAACAGATTCAAAACATTTTTGTCATCCATTCTTCTAGAACTTTAATAAGATATTTTCCAGCACGCCTTTGTCTCCTTCGTTTCCCGCTCCCCTTTGATTATTCATGGAACTAATTATCCTTGCCCACGTGACATTTCTACCTAACAATACAGTTTACTTAAAGAAAACGTTAGCCGCAAAGACACGCCCGACCTAATCCCTCATTTTTACAATCCACCTTTCGACAATCCATTCATGGCGTTCGGCCCTCCCGATTATTTCCCCACCTTTCCGCCAGTTAGAGCGCGGCACGCCTACACCCTGCATCGCCCTAACTACCCTTTGTCCGATTATTTAGTCACCTGAGCTTCATATTCAACTCCAAGCATATTTATCGGTCGGCGCAGAGAGAGTATTACAGGTGTGGTAGCATTTACTTTTAGGGCTGTAGTAGTGCAGTGCTGAGAGTATGTGGAAGACAGTCAGAAAAATCACAAAATCGTCCCTATAACCCGCAGCTAATGTCCTCGTTACTCCTCCCCTCTCGTGTGAAATTTTTCGGACGTAAAATAGTCTCCATTTCGGATATCTAGATGGATACTACCCGAGAGGTTACATCAGTCTAACGTAATGAATATTTTAGGATAGGAACATAAGAGTATGAGGTCTCTTCGTAACTGCGGAGGACTGGAGAACCTGCAGGTGAAAATGCAAAAGAATATACCTCAATGCAGTTGGAATATGCGAAATGAAGCGGCCTAAAGAAGGAGATTTCAGGAGCGGAAGCTGCGGGATAGTACACACCGTATCTTTAAATGGGAATCCTAGAAAAGGCATATTGTTCAGGAAGAGGGCTAACATGCGCGTGGAGAGCTTCCCGTAATACAGTGAAAGGAGGAATGGTGAAGATCGAGGCAGGTCTACAGTTACTTTTGTGGTATACAGGTTTAAATACATACCTATACATAGGACTACAAAGATATGAAAGCGGGATGATACAACGGAAGTAATAAAAAGGTAAGAGGAGAAGAAAATTACAATATTTTAATAAGATTGGAGCTCTCTTCGGTGACGGTCAAGATGGAAGAGTAACTGAAAAATATGGTTTCGGAAATGAAAATGAGAGAGTAGAAAGACTAGAAACTGTCATCATCATCGGTCAATAATCCTAAAATCAGGGATGTGACCCGAAAAGGCACTTTACGTTTCGTGCCGTACCTGCGATGCACCGAACTCAGAGTCCAAGCCTCGGCGTTGAAGGAGACTCAACCGTTCACCACGGGTGGTTTATAGCACCAACTGACCAGTCACACTATAGTTTATAACTTCTTAAAGTTAAACATAAATCACAAAGCTATGTTCGTCTTTGTGTTGCACTAGTCACGCTGATGAAAATGGTTTTTTCATCGCAGTCATACGATAGATATTAACCAATTTACATGCTTGAGTAATTTAATGTACATTAAACTGGCTTGTTTACTAATGCACGTAAAATGGTTAATATATATCGTATAACTGTGTTTAAAAACCATTTTCATCAACGTGAATAGTACAACACAAAGACGAACATAATTGTAAGATTTATGTTTAACTTTAAGAAGTTATAAACTATAGTGTGACAGGTCAGGTAGTGCTATAAACCAACCGTGGTGAAGGGTTGGGTCTCCTTCAACGCCGAGGCTCGGATTCCGAGTTCGGGTGCCTCCCAGGTATGGCACGAAACGTAAAGTGCCTTTTCGGGTCACATCCCTGCCTAAAATTGGTTTGACGCAGTCCTCGATGGGGCTGCGTCTCCAACTCTGCGGGAGACTCCACAATGAACATGATTCTTCTATTGGCCAACCTCTCCATATTGACGTAGTTTTTCTCTTTTACATACTTCACAACTTGTTCCATTTATCTCATTCGACGCCTTCTTATTTCATTCTTCCCGTTCACTTTTCCCTCGACGATTGTCTTCATCGGGCCATCGTGTCTTAAGATATGGCCGGTTAAGTTGTCCCGACTTCTTTTTAGAGTTTCCAGCAGACTTCTCTTTTCTTCCACTCTTCTTAGGACTTTTTCGTCTGTCACTCGGTCAATTCATTTATCTTCATAATTCTTTGGTAGCACCAGATTTCGAATGCAAACTGGCATTCTGCACAAAACAAAATTACCAGTGGCAAAACTCATTTCCAACAAAAACTACAACTGAAGAAAAAACGAATGGAAAAAGCCAGAAGATAGAAGAAAATACCAAAATTAATACATTTTAGGGAATAAGATATTAAGGTACCAGATGATGGACCGCAAAAGCTATCCGATGGCAGATATCGACAGTGACCTCAACCTTGCGATGACGAAACTATAATTGAAAATCAATAAGCTGAAGAATACAATTAAGAACATATGTCATGTAGAAAAATTCAGGGAGGTCGACTATAAGGACTGGCTTTTCAGGAAGCAGTGGAAAACAAGATGGAAGAGTATGAGATCAGCCCGTAGGACAGTTGTCGCAAGACTTACAGCTTTCTCGTCTCCTCTAGAAGTCGAGATTTGTCCAAGCTCGTATATTGAAAACGAACCTCGAGACCGTCTTTATTCGAGATGAGACCACTGCCGCGAGACATTAGAAAAGTTTTTTGACAATGTTTATTCTCTAATCCCGAGCCTCTCGTCTACGCCTGCTTTACTCAAGGGCCATTATTGATAGGGACATCATTTCTCCTTGGCGTGATGACCAAGGGTAACGTAGAACTGCGGATTAGAGTGATACATTTTCAATTCGCTTTCGTTTTCTCCCCAAACCAAAGTCAAAGCAATGTCGTGTTTCTATGACAAAATGGGACTTACTACCTCTACTTTTTTAAAGCGATTTCTCACCGCAGCCTTTTATTAAAGTACATTGGAACTACTCAGGAAGAGGATTCTCCAACAACGACTTGAGTATAAAGCAGTAGCTTCCTTCTGCGTTCAGAATTTTGGTCAAGAACAAAGGAAGCAGGCCAAATCATCCACCCTAATCATCCCCTAAATCAGCGGCGTCGGAAGTGGGGGTCAGTGCCAGAATATTCCCAGGGCCCTAGAGAAATGAGTCTTAATTAATAAAAATTAAATTTCACTTGTTTCCAGCTTGCCTTTTCCCTCCTGACACATATTCTACCACCTTCATATGAACTTTTAGCGGAATTCTAGCCTCTACCCCCTCCTATCCGCAAAAAAATGCGGGCCCTTTTCAAGGTTGGCCCCTCCCAACGAAAATAGTTCCGATGCCCCTGCCCTAAATTGTCCCCCTAGCTTATTTTTTGTCTCGATAACTAAAGATAACCTGAAATCACGCATGTCTGACGTCTTTAACGAAATCCAAATGGCTGTAAAATCGAGTCCCTAGTCCGTACCACAAGAAGTCATGCTGAGGACGGTTCCTCCGTTGGTAGAACGATGTAACTATCAGTATTGATGCAAAATCTATAAGTACAACGTAATTCGAATAAGGAATAGCAAAATTTTTATTCTTCAATTTTTTTCTTTCGTGCCCTCAGTCTCATTATTTAATTATCGCATTGAACGCACGCACCACTATCGGCGGGAAACGGCAGTATGGGGGCTGGCCGTTCGCGGCGCTCGCATCGGTGGGTGAGTGGGCGGGGTGGGCAAACTTCCGCTGCGGCGAAGTGCGCTTCCGGAAGCGGCTTTGCTACTCCTCTCCCCCCCCTCGTGGATCAACTCCCTCCTACTCAGGGAAGTTTTCCGGGTGGGGAGGAAATAATGAAGGCGGATAAGGCGCAAGGGGGGAGAGCCCTTCGGAGAGAAACTTAAGAATGGAACTTTGAAGTGGGGGTGGGGGAGTCTTTGTGGAAGGAAGGGGATTTACGCGGAGACGCGGAGATAACAGTTGAAAACTATCGCCGTGGAGCAGGGAGGGTCGGAACCCCGACGCACAATCGATTCCTGCACCCCTTATCCCATTCAGAGACCAAACTACGGAGGATAAAGTTCCCCGGCGACAGATTCGACATTTTTACCAATCACACAAAAGGAATTGAAGGAATTAAATTATTTCACTTCCCTCCTTCAATCCCCCTGCGAGTTAAGATCGTGGTTGGCAAAGACACGCCTCTTCGGTGACTCACCCTCTTTTAGCTAACAAATTTTATTTTTCTGCATCGGAGATATTAATTTGTAGCTATGAAGACACACTGTTACCACCTATTTGCATCTTCAATTCCATCAGTAGCTTCATAATTAGGCATATTACAATATTTTCAGGTTACATGATAAAATGAATGGTTCTCTATCGTCCCCAGAATAACATCTTATGACATATTTTCCCTTCTTTCCATCTGCGTCCACCCGTTACCCTGCAAGCCACCTCAAAGGTGTGTGGCAAAGGGTGAAGATCACGAAACATGCACTATTGACCTGAAAACAGGCTCCTACATGGAAACATCCTAAATAATAGGGTCGATGAATCCATGACGATGAGAAACACGCCATACAAGTACACATCGACCATTTTTCAGTAATTTCATGCATTATTTTTAAATTATAATAGCACAGCTAGGTTAGGAGATATAACTTCCGCGAACTCACGCAACATTTTTGGGCGTAATCTGCAGAAGAAACAAGAGAAAATTTAAATTTTACCGGGCGTGAATCTAAACTACGCCTCTAAAACATCTCTATTCGCTCAATCACAACTAAGCATTATTCCTGAGACCATTATTACTCCTTCTTGGGGGCGTTTACCCGGGCGTATACTCGCATGGGCATTCGACCGGAACGACATTACGAGGACCCGGCGGCGGTCTCAGGAACACCCGAAAGCGGTGGCGAGCGCCAATTGTCGTTCCGGCTGACTTAGAGAATAGCGATTGTCATCCGATGGGCATTCCACCGAACGAGTGACAGCGAACGACAGAATGCAGAATGCTACTTCTGCTCGCTGGCCGGGAAATGGCCATAAGGTATCCCAGATCCATTCAGCCATTCCAACCGACCCTCCAGCACACGTCTCAATGGAATATTTCCTTTCAATAGGCACACCATGGGAAATCCAGGGGGGTATTTTGTAATCTCACTTTTGTGAGAATACGTCATAAAATGTCACTTTTTCGAAGTTAAACTCCGCCACCCAGGCGGCATGACCATCTTCGGATCTCAAGCAGTGAACTGCCGGTCATGTGCTGGTCTTTTAGACGATTCATCCGCTCTGATCCGTATCTTTCGACTCTTGATCCGTTTCATTATCTCCGCCTACCCTTAATTCCCATCTCATCTTCATAAAAAACGTGAAATCGAGCCACCATCGTTTCCATTTGAAGCTTGAGTTGTAAAAAAAGCAAGAGCGAAAAAGATACAAACGATTTTTAATTGTATTTTTGGAATTTGCACAACGTTAATTTATTCAAAGTAGACGATATCAGCAATAGATAGTGCTACCGACAGAAGCTTCGACAATTCAGGAACCGTTCGTGAACCGATCATCGAAACGGATCTCCCGCCTTCCCGCAAAGAGTCATTAAAAAGGTGAGATTACAAAATAACCCCTCTAGGACGACGTAAGACTGCTATAACTATAGGTGTGTCGTTCATGAGTGAATTGTTCAATGTGAACGACTCATTGGCATGAACCAGATGAATTGAATCACGTTCCCTGATCAAGTGGCTCATAAAGAACCAAATAAGCGATTTGAGTGGAAAAATCTTTTGATCCGTCAAGGACAAGAACGGTGGAGAATAACGTGAATCCTTCGAATAATGCTCGTATCAGTTTAGAATCATGAGGTTCAGTAGTGATCGAGATTTTAAGGTAAACAGCGCAAATTTGAACTTAACTCACCATACCGGTTAGTAATGCTATGGAAATCGTGCAATGGCACTGATTCTTATTACCATATACCTTGACAGGAGGATTTTCTCCAAAATGATGCCAATGGTGATCATGGAAGTTGATAAAACCGTGGAAAGCATAGTTCATTTCCTTTTAAGTCCATATTATTATTAAGTATTTAGTTCATAAGTGCGAGAAGGAAATGCTCAACGCTTTATTGGCCTTTGCTCAATATTATTTCAGCGTCAATACACGACAAAAGCCATATTTGTGCCAGTAAGTTGACTAAACCCAAGGAATCCTTTATTTATAAGCACTTAAACTAGACAAAATTTGCGTGTAAATGGTTTTCTCGAGCAAAGATGCAGGCTTAAGAAGAAATTTCTAAAGTTGATAAGTTTCACCTTTGGATGGAACACTTTCCCGTATAAGGATCATTAGAATTGAAAATTAAGGTTAGTTTAATAAGTTTTATTTCTCCACAGCAGTCAACATGCAATTGAGCAATTGCGTACAAAATTTTCTTTCGCATCCTTCATATTTACGAATTTCTGCTCTTTCACTCAGGTCTCAATTTCCAGCGCAGAACTAGAAAAATCCAGACACTCTTCCCATTTTCTTCATAACGATCCATCGTTAGCCATATCATCCGGGCATGAGTATGAATCCGGGATTCGCAGATTCGCATGTTTCCTGCGGTTCATGGTTCTTTGTTGTTCGTTTTGAATCATGTAAAAGAACGAGTCATTGGCACGAACCAAGTCGCATGAATTGATTCATCGAAATTCCCATCTCTGCTATCCACGTCTCGGGACGCAGCGGATTCCGGTACGAGGCTTCCCTCTCGCTCCGGCCGAGTTTCTTTTTTCCCGCTAATCTCCCCTGCGAACAACCCCCCAGGAGGCCAATATTGGCGTCCACCTCTCACCCCTCTGGCCGTACCCTCCCCTCAGAAACCCTGCACTCCGAACCGATCCTCTAACTCTTGCCCTCTCGCCATTCTCCAACAATTCCGCCACTTCCTTTGGTCCAGAGAATAAAGCGGGGGTGGAGTACGGAGTGCCTCTCATTCTCATCCCCCATGGGGCAAAATGGAGCACACAAAAAGCATTCCAGGCCTAAGGCCAACGCGGGGAGTAATGCGAGAATGAATGCGGCGTCGCTTCGATCGACTCTTTTGTTTCAGCTTCGGCGGCAGTTCTCGAACTATAGGCGCCATCCGTGGAATTGGGGGTGTGGACACTCTGCAGTCACCCACATAATCGCCGCCGCTTGCTCGCGGTGGGGTTAAGGGTCGTGCGCGACCATAGAGACCCTGGCGGCCCTTAGGAGTGGATGCCCGTGCATCGATCTCATAACCAATCACTCACTCCCTCGATCGATCGCAGGGTTAGCCCCACCCACCTCTATATTGCAAGGGGAGTCATTTCCTTCCCTGAAGTCGCCTCGCGTATCCCAGGAAGATTCGGAAAGGCAAACAGCCAGGCTTTAGATGGATGTGTCCACCGGTCAGTTCTCCCGCCTCATGGGGTTTACGGACAACGAGCTACGCACTAAGATACACCACGATGTCTCCGAAAAAGCATCGAGTATCAGAGAAATAGTTGTAATACCAACCAGGCACACTTGTCGCATATTCACTGTCCTCAAATACTACGCAGTCGTTCTACGTGTTTATCTCTAAATAGATCGGCGGGAGGAAAGAAGATTTGTTAAATCTAATCCCATACGATAAAAAATCTTTGAATGATGACCAAGAAACAAGTTGAAACTGGTGAGATACAGGCCTGTTGGAATTAAATTTGAAAAAATGCGTAGTAATGAATTTTTGAAAAAAGATTTGATCTCCTTCTAGCACTTAAACGGAATAATAAATTGACAAGCGTGGAACACATTGAATATATTGGATTAAGACTGACACATGATCTTTCTTAGGGTAACGCATGCGTGAAATAATTGGTCAACAAATCGTAAACTGCGATTCATGAAACGAGTTCTGGCCAAAAGTGACGATCATGTCTGAGAAATCAGCTATTTTACCCTCGTTACACCTAATTTGGAATACGCTGCCAGGGTATTATGGGTTCCTTAAGAAATTGACTTAAATAATGAACGGGAGCGTGTGCAGCGAAGATCGGCAATAATTGCAAAGGGACGGTATGATAACTATATTAGCGTAACCAGTATATAACTAAGTGTTTTTTTTAAGTACCAGTATATTAACCAGTATTAGATGAAATAAAATGGGAATAACTGTCAGACCGTACGTTAAAAATTAGACTTATTCTCTTCACTAAATTTCAAGATAATATTTTCACTGATGACGTTAAAAGTATTTTACGAACTCAACTTACTATGGTAGACTGGACTATGATCACAAAATTAGAGAAATTGATTGCTGAACTGACTAATTCAAAAAGTCCTTTTTTCCTCGTACAATTAGGGATATGAACAGCTGTAAATGTATCCAATGGTATAAATACAAGTGTATCATTGGATATATTAGGTAGTTGCATGTTGGTATAAGGACTTCAAGCTAACCCAACTAAGAGTATGTTTTTCCATGCTTGCTTAGCTATTTTATCTTTTTTTTAATTGTGAAGTTTAAAATAGAATGTAATTACTAATCATTTATATGCATGCTACGTAATGTTTAGTGAGAATTCGCCCACTGCCACACACCTTTAAGGTGGCTTGCAGGTTATTAGGTAATGAATATGCAGATTGATTTTAATCGTGCCACTTTCGAATCCTTGTACTTCGAAATTGGAGCCATCGAAGGGACAGTTGATGACCAATGGGAGCGAGGAGAATCCCCTCAGGGGACAATTGCGAACCCCGACCAATATGTCCCAGACATCGTCCGCCACGGAGTATGCCCACCCTAGCAATCGAATTCCTCGCTCGGCTGGTAGGAAACTGAAAGAATGTTCCCGACACTGTTACAGGATGCACACTCCACGGAGAACGTGTGAAAACGTGTGCTTATTTAACAAAGACCATACCAATGCATATTTTTCCAAGGTTTTTTTTTAAATTATTTAGCGGCATCAAAGCTATTCGAGATTAAGAGATAAACCGAGAGACGCAACTCTCAAAGGCGACGGAAGACGTTACACAGTCGAGACGGAAATGCCGTGAAAACCTTACTGAATGGCAACTTAGGTATTCTTCCGAGAATACGACGTCATCAGACAGTCAAAGACAGTTGCGGGTTCGAATCCCGCGCAAGGCATGGGCCTTGTGTCTGCCCTACAGTTGAGATCATAGATGAGACACTGCGGTATAAACTCAACCTTTTGGGCACCTATAAATCCAAGAAGTCAACTGTAAGACGATTTTGACGAATATCAAGGCGGAGGCTCAAAATATCAAGGAGTTTTGAAGGCACTCAGTCCACTCTTACTACTCACGCTTGCTTTCTTAAGAAATGTAGGATATTTCAAGCCTGCCGCCTGAACGGCGGTGAAATTCACATTGATTGCCATGAGAAAAAATTTACCTGGACCGGGAATCGAACCACGGACCATTGGCTTTTCGGGCCACTGCGCAGACCACTACGCTACCCATGATCCTTAATTCCCATGGCAATTTTACCGAGGTTCAAGGTGCCTTCATTAAGGATCCTGGGTAGCGTAGTGGTCTGCGCAGTGGCCCGAAAAGCCAAAGGTCCGTGATACGATCTAGGTAAATTTTCGTTTAAAATGCCATACCATAATCATATTTGGGGAACGAGTCCGTGATCTGTTGAGTAAGTAACCTGTAGAATGGCTTCACGCAACTCTTAGTATTTCTTCAATAGCTTTGAATATCGCAACACATAGCTCTGATCGATCGCTTTTCTCTATCATATTGTGTCTCACTTCCTCCGAATGATCATTTATAGGTGTTAAACATTTTTGAGATCTTAAAAGTTAAATTTTCCCCTGAAGCTGTGGAACACTCAGGAATGTAATGAGTAGGAAATGAAGCGTGGTAAAACCTCTGAGAATTTTGTAGCAGAGAGATGGTTGGGCCACAGCGTTGTCCTTTCGGGAAATCGCGAATTCAGTCAATAACATATATCTTCCACTCACTCATCGCATATGAATTTAATGTCTTAAGGCCGCTTTACAAGATACAATTTTTTGTACAATGTCTTGTACAAACGCTGGTATAAACTGAACAAAATTGTATGTTTGCCTGTATGGAATGAGAACAGGTTATTTTCCGTACAGACATTCTCACAAGCGTTAACACAATTTTCCGCTTTACACGGTACAATTTCCTCATACAAGAAATTGTACCGTGTTTGTACAAGAAATTGTACAAAAAATTGTATCGTGTAAAGCGGTCTTTAGACTGGGAATTTAGCTCACTTAGGCATACACATTTAGCGGCCTTTCTGAGTCTGTCTGCACCGCCAAAACGACATCCAAATATCCGTACTCACTTAGTGAAAATTACTACTCCACTAACGCACTGCACATCTCTGAACAAAGAGGCACCCGATTGACGGAACGGGAAGGCCCTGGAGCCGCAGCTGATGAGGGAGCGCGCTGCACGTTTCCATGGCAACGGGACGAGGGCAAACAAAAAAAAGATACCGGCCGCACACACCGCGGCCAGCGCCCCCACCAAATCGATTCCGAAGAATGAAGGAAACATCGATGTTTCAAGCGATCTATCCGCGAGGTCGAGATTGAAACATCGCTTCACACTTTGAAGGCAGAGCTGATTCCACTGCAATATGCTTCATTCGCTTCCAACGAAATTGATTCGTATCGACTATACTGGAGATGATGGGAATTTCTTTGTGCGTTTACTACTTCCGAGAATGAGAAGGGGAGGCGTAAGGAGGCTGACATGAAAAAGATATCATAAACTATTTGATAGACTGCTTCGAAGAATGCTGAAAATGTGAGCGAAGAAACCACTGGTGGGATCGCAGAGAATAGTATTACAACACTACTTCCCAAACAAAAATAGAATAATATTGGACAGAGAGTCATTAACATTCCCATTGAGAAAATGTGCAGTGTAATAAAAGCAAAGCATATTTCACCTCAGAAAGAAGACAACAATTTGCAATTTACCACATAAAAAAACTTTATTCCGACCACGGTTTCGTTGACACTGCAACATTGTCAGGTCCTCCTTCACCTCCTTTGCAAATTTCATTACGTCATGACGAATCGCCAAACTTTGATATTGCGTCCTCAGCTAAGAAGATGACGAAAATATGGTTCTGCCACTTCTTCAGCTTCATCAATACTAATGAACAACGGTGCTACGTGACCTTACTCTTCTCAATGAGTGTCGATCACGCGTCTATAACGCAGGCATCAGCCTTGAATGAGAGTGACCTCGACAATGACTCTTTCGAAAAACAACTTCCACACGAAGGGAACAGACTGCAGAAGTATTCGGACAACGAGAAGACCTAAACAAGAAACGGTCTACGTGCTACCCAATTGCTCTGACCGCCGCCAGATGTCTAATGCTTCGACAAGGACAACTAAAAATATAATACCCGCAATGACAAAAATTGTACTTTGCGCGCGAAAAATTGCAATGCACGCCATGGAACCAAGAGGCCCCAGTCTGGCGGAATAAACGTCAGAGTCAGCAAATTTCAGCAGTTCAGCTAACAGGGAGAGGGTCTGTCAATCAGGTCTAGGATGTTACCGAAAATTGGCATGCAGGTTGTCTTTGATTAGTGATTAATGAATCACCCCAATTTATCGGATTAAAAATCGAATAGTTTAAACAAAAATCAGCTTGAATATTTTGACTGGAAAGACAACGCATAATATTATAACAGGCTATAGGAGTAGGATGTAGAGTTGGGATAAGGTACTCAGCTACAAGTGTAAAACAGTAAGGGTAAGTGCAAGGATCGAGGCTCCTTGCAGGCGTATTATTTTTCCTCTGTATTTTTGTGTAATGACCTAGCCTGGTTACAATTCTACGGGACGTCTTTCCTGTCAGAATATTCAAGCACATTTTTTGCTTAAACTATTGGATTTATAATCTAATAATGAGGGTTATTTTTAAATCACTGAACAAGGACTACCTACCTGCTGATGATGTCCGTAAACGTCCTAGACCCGATTGACGGGCACTCCCCGTGAAAGATGATCCAGAATAACCCGGCATTCTCTCCAATAGCTTTTGTTTTTCATTTCCACATCAACCAAGCTAATAACGTGGATAGATTGTGTTCTGCCATGAATAGACAATAATGTTATAAAGATACAGATTCGAACGATTTATTCTTTGCGAACGGTTGCTTTCCGTTTTCCTTTTCAATTATTATTAATATAACTGCAACACCATCGAAAATAGGAGCTCACTTACTTCAGGAGATTCAGAATCAGGGGAGAAGATTCTTTTTCATCGACAAAAGGCAGGTTGGCACCATTTATTGCAAAACATGATTTTATTATAGGAAACCATCGTCCTATTGTATTGGAGAGAATATTGCGTCATTCACTACCTTACACTCCCGGCCCCTCCTGCCCCCTTCATTTAGCCCCTTCCCCTCCCACCTCTTCCTCCCCCTTATATTCAATCCCTCCCCCTCTCATTTCCTTTTCCCCATCCCCATTCCAATCAACCCTTTCCGCTCCCACCCTCCCTCCCTCTTCCATCACTTCCCTCTCCCCCTCCGTATCCATCTACACCTTCCCCTACCGGTACATCCCCTCCTCCCCCTTCCCCTTCTTCCTTTTGATGACTCTGATGACTAACTTTCTCTGGAAGCAGAAACGTGAGAATTCCGATATAAACATAAACTATGGTACTGTATAAACATTTACTATGTTAGACTGGACCATAATTACAAAATTAGAGAAATTGATTGCCGAACTGACAGATTCAAAATGTCCTTTTTTCCTCGTACAATTAGAGATATGAATAGCGGTAAACATGTCCAATACGAGTGATTGAGTCCATAGCATAGGTAGTTGCATGTTGGTGTAAGAACTTGAAGGTAACCCAACTAACAGCACGTTTTTGCATGCTTAGTTTGCTATTTTTATCTTTTTAAACATAGCAGTTTAGACTAATATATCAATACTAATCCTTTTAAATGCATGATACGTAGTGCATGTTTGGTGAGAATTCACCCCCTGCCACACGCCGTTGAGGTGGCCTGCAGGGTATTATGTAGATGCAGATGTAGATAAAAGTCAATTGTACATCTTGAAAGTATCAATACAATATAGATAACAATTTATCGCGTCAACCGGTTGGCTGATTTTTTTTTCGGGTGCTCCGATGGCTATGGTTATATTGCGACATCTAAGTCCTGGGGCAAAGTACAGCATCCTTGGGTAAGATTCGAACCCACGAATCCATGCCATCAGCGCGGCACCGACCAGACAACCAGCCATCCAGAATATCACGGGATTTTGAAGCACAGCTCTGTGGGAGAGATTGATTGGAAACACGTCGGATGGAAGAAGTGGCGGGGTAGGTCCGGGCGTCTCTGGGAAGGGGTTAGAGGTCAGGAATCCGCAAGGCAACGCACGCCCTCGTGTGCGTGAGACTTGAATATTGATCGACGCGGTCTGCGAATGTAGGGGCGTTGCCGGCCGCTCTCTGGGCACACCTAGACGCATTAATGCTCCGTCGACGAAAGCATTTTTCTCTGCGACGAGGAAAGCCAAGTATTTGGACTTGTCACTTTTGACAACTGGTGTAGCTCGTCACCGTTGAAATAATTTAGCGTTTCAATTTCACACGCTTATCCTGAAGTATAGCATTTGTGACAACTTGAATATTATCAAGATGTAATTTGTGGTAAATTACGGAATATTAACTCTGATCAAGCTAAGCTGAAACGATTCCGTGGAGACAGGTAGTCCTAGGGAAGTGGAAGGAGTCTTGGGGTACTGCACAAAATAATAAACTTTGCGACATCAAGCCGGTTACAGCCGCCGCCAAGACGTCAAGTCAGTGTGGCCCTCTTCCGTCAGGAACAGCCGAAGAGAGGAAGTCGTCATCACACGTTTGAGGATAGGGCATTGCCCTCTGACCCACTCATTTCTCTTCACTGAAGAGAAACTACCACCTCCATCGGCATATCCTGACGGAGTGTGACAAATACCGTGACGTGACTTAAAACATTACGTGACGTAATGTTTTAAGCCGAGTTATTTTATTTCTGAAGGAGACGGGACTATTCAGTAAAATATAATCCTCACAGTTTTTTAAATAACTTTATGTAATTTTTAAATCAGTGACAACTGCATTAGACAAATCTTTATTACTATTACTTTTATTACCATTACTACGAAGACTGTGTAGTGGTGCAAAATGACCTAGCCGTCGACGCACCCTACAATTTTAAAACTACCTACCTAGGGTTCCGTGGAGAGATTGGTTGGGTCAAGACGACAGTGGGTTCGGTACCTTTTCATGGAACACGCATTCCGACTCAGAGAACGAAAAAGACCTTGCAACCCAGATAAAATGGCTACAGCGCTACAACCCATGCCCTCGATCTCGTTATGTCTCTTGAAGGAGTGCTGCCTTTCTATGCTGCCACTTAAATTGAGAGTGGGTGCATAGTAAAATGGCTTGGTGCAACATAAAAAAGGACAAAGGGTTGTGATCAGAGCGAAGGAGATTGTTATTGGTGTGGGGAATTCCGAAATCCGCATTTCCCGGGACAAATCTCTTTTCTGAATGGACCTCAGCTTCCGCTGTGCTGTACAGCCACATGACCGAAGCATGAGCAAACGGATGGACCATTAAGCGCGTCTGCTGCCCATTCTAGAGTTGCTGTTGTGGACGAGTGATCCGCCCGGATTGTGAATCTTGACAGAACACTCGGGGGGCCTCTCGAAAAATTCCGGGGCAACCGCTCGTGATCGGAAACGAGAATTATCGCAAACACCGACTGCTTCCACGCTGTTAAATATCTGGCGTAATCACAAGCCGGAAGCAAAGACATTTAGGTATTACGCATTTGCAAAACAACGCCACGTTTTTTTATCAATAAAAACAACAGAAATAACTGCGCCTAAGGTAATGAATGAGTCGAAGAAATACCCTCAGGCGTTACTTTCTGGAATTGAAGCATCATGGAAATAAAAATACTTGGTGTATTCCACACCTTTTATTGCGAGAACCGACCGCGGTTTTGACAGTTAGAGCGTCATTATCAAGGAAACATATAGTGAACGAGGTATGTTGCCTTTTATGTCGACGAGGTATAAACGACGTATGAACGAGGTATGTCACTATATGTTGCCTTGATAATGACGCTCTAGCTGTCGAAACCGCGGCCGGTTCTTGCAATAAAATGTGTGGAATATACCAAGTCATTTTTATTTCCGTAATGATATGAGTTCTTGAATGTGACACTATCATCTTCAGTGCGATGTAATTTGATGCGTTCCGTCAGAAGTTGACGCTCACTTTTTTCTTGGATTCCTTCCCAAGGGGGGGGGGGGGCGGGGGAGGAGGTTTGAAACCTTCGGGATTATCTCGAACAGGTACGAAGTTATCTCGAAAAGTCACGTGGTACAAACACGAATAGTATGCAAATTTAGCGTGACCAAATCGCTCGTTACAATATCGCCTTCATTTGAGTTTTTCTTATCTCTCTCGACTATAGAGCCCACAGATGATTGAAAAACAAGTGTAAATAATGAATGAGGTTGTAATCAGCTGTTTTAACACGCCAAATTTTCGTTTTTTGTTACACACACCTCTGTTACCTTTTGGAGATAATCCCGACGGTTTCAAAACATCCCCCAAAGGGGCGGATAACACCTGACCGAGGGTGCGTGACCCTCGACGGCGTAAAATAGGGTCGCGTAACTGTCGAAATTGATCCCTGATCATAATTAAACCTACCTTCCTAAACTTTAAAAGAAATGCCTCTCAAAAATAAACATAACACTCGCATTCCGGTTATCTATTCAATATCACAATAACTTTTCGAAAACTTCCTCAATTAATAAATCCTAACCTCCACGAATAAAATCGCACGTGACTCCTTGGTTACTTATTCGAGATAATCCCGACGGTTTCAAACACAACGCCCCAGGATCACATCCCCTGCAATTCCATTGCGTACAGGGTGAGAGGGTCTGGGTCTCCCGGATAGGGTGTGGACATAGCAACAGCGCCTCTATCAACACATTTCCCTCTCCCCCAGATGCAATCCTACGCGCCACATAATCCAAACGTATACCACAAACAAAGGACGCGTCTCCCTAGCAGGACAACCCTCCCAAGGGAGTCAATTCAGCAGCCACGATGCGAATGAAGCACTTTGATCGCGAATCATATGAGGGTGTATCAAAAATACTGGGAGAATTATGACTGCAGTGCACTCGAGACAACTTATTCGTGCGACACGAGCATTTCTCTGACTGTGGAAATGACACTCGCAAGACTAACTCGCACGTAAATTAGTGGTCAAAGCTTCTGAAAAAATAACACCCCACAATAATTTGTTGGCTAATGGTCACATAAGTGTGTTTTCAAATATCCACATTATTTATTTATTATTTATACTCCCGAAAACAATAAAACAGTCTTTATATCGAGTAAATTAACTAATAACCATTATATAAGCACAAACATTCATGCCCCAGGCGGGATTCGAACCCGCGAACCGGGGATTGACAGGCAAGGGATTTACCCTGCCGCCACCGGGGGCGTTTAAACGGAACCGAAATCGCAATTTTGTATACAAAATCGTTAGATGGAAACGAAAACTGAATTTTTGTGGAACAAATTATCTTCTAACCAGAGCCATCCAATCATAAATCAAAAATTAAAATAAGCAAAGCGTGACGCCCACCGAAGAAGCTGCTTTGTGATCATTGACGTCCTTGACTGCTTTTAGGGGGAGGGAAGGGAGTGGAGGGGGGTAAATCGGAGGGCCTGTTCGCACTGATGCTGTCGCAACTGCTCCTATTGGCAGAGTGAACTGTGTGTCCCCCATTGCGATAACGTAAAGTAGCTTCGCGGGCTCAGTTGTCATTGGACGAAGTCGATAATCGTCAGAGGTTGCACCACGCCCACTTTTCCGAAAGCGTAAAAACCAAAATTGTTCGCCGCTTATAACTCGAGAACTAATTGACGGATAGAAAAACGGAAAAATACGGGTCTTATAATTTC